>OX439472.1:50211013-55011013 GCA_949320105.2 Crepidodera aurea | reverse complement strand
AAAATAAATTCATAATAGCTGTATTTCTCGACTTAAAAAGAGCCTTTGAGACAATAGACAGAGAAATATTAATTTCTAAACTTAAACAATACTGTATAGGTGGTACAGTGATTGAGTGGCTCGAAAATTATTTAGAACATCGTAAACAGAGAGTGCGTTTTAAAGATCAGGTATCATCTGAAATGGATAGTGATACAGGGATTCCTATTTGTAAAATGTGAATTTGCCGATGATACTCTAATTTGTTGTAGTGATGAAAATTTGAATGTAGCTATTCAGAAAATGAATGTTATTCTAGATAAGGTTTTGTACATATTTGAAAATAAACAAATTAAAGTTGAATGTTAAAAAAACAAATGCAATGATCTTCACTACGAAATATAAATATAGCGTACTTAATACTAAGAGCATAAATTTAAATATTAACAATTAAAAAATTCAAATTGTTTCATCGCTTAAATACTTGGGGTTTCGCCTTGACAATATTTTGATATTCATTTTGAATACATCCATAAAAAGTATCAAAAAAGCTGTACTTCTTTAGCAGAATATCTCAAAAATTGGCAATACAGACCAAAATCACGGTGTACAACACTATTATTCAACCTCATTTTGACTATTGTTCATCAATTTTATTTTTATTCAATCTCAACAAACTTGCAAAAGTTGCAAAATCGCGGAATGAGAATAATTCTTAAAACTAATCGTCGCGCTCCAATTAGAATAATGTTAAATTCCCTAAATTGGTTTTCTGTTAAAAATAGACTGTTCTATTTCACCATGATTTTGGTTTTCAAAGTAGTAAATGGTTTATCACCTGATTATTTCATTTACACATGGCTGCGCCAATGAAAAGTCATGAATTTAGTCACATGATATGCATTACGATCGACTATTTAGGTAAATAAAGAAATATGAGCGGCTATTTTACTCGATTGTATAAGTGTGCTATTAAGTGTCAAAACTTGACGTATCATTCACTTAAAATTGAAAATGTCTCGTTTTGGTTCATGTTCATGTTCATGTATAAGCAAATCTACCCCAGAAAATATCAAAGAAATAATCTTCCTGAATACCACTCGACTATGACAAATAGAGACTATTATTTTCTTTAATTCATCTCGAGCTAAAGCTCTCGGGAGTTATTCAGATTATTAATGTTCATATGGTATCATCAAATTGTCTCGACATACAAGGTACTCTCGATGGAATTAGGCAGAAAATAATAGTCGGCTATTTGTCATAGTCTTGGGATATTACCTTCGAATATTTTCATGAATTCGTTTCTTTCAACAAAAATATTCGTCCATATAACACCAGAGGTTTAAATGACATATATAACTAGAACTGTTTATAAAAGCACAATGAACACTCTGTTTTTTAAAGGCTTCCTCAAGTTTAACCAATTACCTGTATCTATAAAAAAATGTACCACTCTTAATAACTTTAAAATGTTACTTAAAGAACACATCAAAAGCTTATAGTTTAGGTTGTTGCCTAAATTTTAGAACGTTTCTGTTTCAATTTTTTGTTTAAAAATCCTTTGTGTTTATGTTAAATTAAATGTAAAATATTTTACTTAATTTGATTAATGTTAGTTGTTAAATTTTAATTAATTTTATATTGTGCATTTTTAATTAATTTTGTATGTTTCCTATTTTTAAATAAAGATCTATCTATCTAATATATGATTGGTTTTGCTGCCCTCTAGTCTATTAGAAATATGTGTCAAGTTAAAGAACTTAAAACTAATTTAATACGTTTATTTCTTTACTTAGCCATACTGTGGTAAAAATATCATCACTATTCATTCTATATTCTCTTTTTTTTGTTATTTTTTAGATGACCCCATAGTTTAAAGCCAAACATTTAAAAACGCTTTACTAAAGAAGCAAATAAAGCTCAAAATCGAAACCAAAAAGCAAATACTAATATCAATACAATTAACGATGACTGACTAATGGAATGTTATTATTCAAAAATAAAAATATCAGTCGCTGCGTTGGCAATTGGATTAGAGCGCATTAAACATTTCACAAAAATGTATGGACATTTGTTCCTTTAATATTCCTATCTTATCTACCTTGTCCCCATAAAACGATAAGTAAATAACAATGATAAGATTCCTGACGAAAAAATAGTCTACGTGAGCGCATTAAAGGTTAAAATAGTTTTGAATACAGTAGTTAATGTCTTAATATGGTTAATTATTAAATAATTGTGCTGAAGAATGAAGATTACGAAATGTCTTCACCAAACACGATTAGAATTACTGTAGTGGGTGACGGTGATACTGGAAAAACATGCATGTTGATAGTGTACAAAGATAAAAGATTCGATGACAGATATGTACCAACGGTGTAAGTTGATTTTTATCTTATTATGTCACTTAATGAATTTAAATGTCAATTTGAGACTATTTTTCAGCAATACGATCATTTTGCCTATTAATAAGCATTTCTTTAAATAGTTTTAATTGAGTTTTAGATAATCTTCTCGTATCCATTTTAATATATAGAGCAAGAGAAGATTTTTCGCACTAGATTATGATTATGTTACTCAATATGCCTTAAAATGGTTTTCTAGAACAACGGTTTCAGTAATTTTGTTGGTTTCTTGGAATTACGCAATAATTCTTTTACTAAACTTTATCAAATTTGGTGGTGGATAAATATATTTGAGGGTAATAAATAATAACATGTTTATTTTATTACCTTTGGAGGGCGCCACTAGGATGAACAATTTATTACTTTGACGTAATCAGATGCCGGCGAAGTTTCTACGTAAAAAGATACACTGGGTGGATCTGAATACGATACTATATGTTTAAACTAAATTATATTCTAAAATCCGTTTTTTTTATTAAACTCTGATTAGTTATAACTGTGTCAAATTTTATATTATATAAATTATATTATACCCATTCCTGTCACAAAAAAATAAAACTACCAGAATAATAGTAATTTATGTATCAAGGAAATTATAAGGGCCTTAATTCCCTAAGGAAAGGTTTGCGTCCCGAGGGCCACTGGCATTAATTCCCGTGGTACATAGATTATTTTATTTCTAATCGATTTTAATAAAATTTATAACACAAAGCAGCAATGACATTCACTAAATATAATGAAACACTGACAGCAATATTTAACAAACGTCAAAATATCGGATTAGGCCAACTTGAGCTCGGCCTATTTGCGCTCCTACCTGAAATCGACCGATTTGCGTGAAGAACTTTTACAATTAATAGAACAGAAAAATTTGTTTAAAAAACAAGATGATACTATAAGAAACATAATAAATCATCTTCCCTTCACACTTTCGTCCAGACTTAGGACTGGCAAAGTTTATAAGTAATATAATCTTTGGTGTGCTTAAAAGATTTTTTTTTCTGTTTTTTAATTATTTTTTTTGTTTTTTATAAAATAAAATACCTACAGAATTTTCTATTTATTCTAGCTTTTGAATATAAGCTACCGTCTTTAAAGCAAATCTCAAGTCTCCTGTGTCGTTATATGTCCTTAATGTTTTAGAAATTATTTCATCAAGAGTAATGTAGATTTTCTTGCGCTGTTTTCCTTCTAAATATAAAGTGGATCTATCATAAACATGATCAGAATATTCTGCTTTTTCAGGTAGACTCTTCACTAATTGGAATACATTATAGTCTATTTTTATGTATGAGAGAGTAATAAAACAGCATTTCTAATGCAAAACTTAGTACGGTCATTTTAAATATTTTTACGGAATAATCTAAATATTTCCTAAAATTGTCATAAATGTACCTGAGCTAATACAAGTTTTGGGTCTTTTATTGGTCTTTTATAACCATAAGCTGTACAGAACAATAGAAAAAGGTTTGGACAGGCCAAAAGCCCTGTGTATTAAAGATAACATAGCCGTATCTTAAGATTATTTTCAATAAGTACCTATTTGCCAATTTTGTTTTATTTTAATTCCAAGAATTTCTTACAGTAATCGAATTAGATAAATCCCTTACCAACAAATTTCACCGAAAATGCAATTGTAGGTTTTCCATTTAGTAAGGAGGTCCAGTTGTGTATTCTTGACAGCTTACTAAATGTCGTTTAGTTGCAACATGCAAGGTGCAGTGTGCAGTCTATTGTGAATTCTAGTGTGATCATGGAAAATTTGGAAGTACCGCGTAAACGACAAAAAATCGGTCCTTTAACAGTTAATGAAAAAACATTAATATTTAATTGTTTTAAATCATTTACAGACAAACATTTATGTAAAAGTGTTGATGACACAGTGGAATTAGTTAGTAGTACGCTTGGTGTTGGGAAATCTACGATTTACAGAGTTGTTAAAGAAGAGAAATGTGGCGAGTTTCAAACAGCACGTAAAGCTCCAGGAAAACCAAAATTTCAAATAGAAAATCATTTGAAAGAAAGACTTCGAAGGAAAGTGCATGCGTTCTTCTTTAGAAAAGAATTTCCGACAGTAGACAAAGTTCTTGCCACGGTTCGAGATGATAAGGATTACCCTGAAATGAGTCGAAGCACACTATGGAAACTTTTAAAAGAAATAGGTTTTCTATGGAAAAAGCATTCCAGAAAGTCTATTTTAATAGAAAGAAGCGATATTGTAGTATGGAGAAGAAATTACCTAAGGACTATAAAAGAAATGAGAAACCAAAGAAGAAATATATTTTATTTAGATGAAACATGGATCAACGAGGGACATACACCAAATAAATTTTGGCAAGATGAAACTGTTACAAGTCGAAGACAGGCTTTTTTAAATAATTTATCTACTGGTTTAAATCCACCATCAGGAAAGGGGCGCAGACTGATAATAGTACACATCGGTAGTTCAAACGGTTTTGTTAAAGGTGGTTTATTGACTTTTGAATCTACTCGTACCGGTGACTACCATGAGGACATGAATGCTGATGTCTTTAAAGAGTGGTTCGAACAAATGATAGATCTTCTTCCTCAGAACTGTATAATAGTAATGGATAATGCAAGTTATCACTCGAGACTTACAGAAAAAATGCCCACAACCAAGCGGTTAAAAAAAGATTTACAGAATTGGCTAAATTCAAAGAATATTAAGTTCCATCCCGGTTCTGTGAGAAGAGAACTGTATCATATGAAATTGATGAAATTGCAAAAAATCGTGGGATGACGGTGGTTAGATCACCACCATATCATTGCGAAGTAAACCCGATTGAACTGATATGGGCACAGATAAAGGGAGAAGTTTCAAGAAAAAATAATTCTTTTAAAATGAGTGACGTTAAACAGTTGTTTTTGGAGGCTGTAAATAATGTGAAGCCTGAAAACTGGGAAAAGGCAGTAAATCATACGATTAAAGAAGAAGAGAAAATGTGGAAGTTGGACAATATTACTGATGAAATGATCGAGCCACTCATTGTAAATATTGGTTGCGACAGTTCATCTTCTGATTTCGATTCTGATTTGGATTTGTAGGTAAGAAGTAGTTTTTATATTAAAATTATTATTTATGAACGTAACGTTGTTTAAAAGTCAAAGTTTAAACCCTTATACCTACATAACCCGTTTGACACAATGTTCTTAACATACCTTGTGGAAAAATAAAATATTTTAGAAAAAATTGCACTTTTTTACCTTCAGCTGTTTAGAAGTTATAAGCAGGTTAATTAGGTGAAAATATAAGTGTACACCCGATATATTTATTATATTTAGACAAAGGTTATTTCATACGAAAATACTCGAGGTATAACTTCACAAAATATTTTAACTGTCTACTAAAAGAAGTGGTACGCCTATGGATTACGAACGCTTTATTATTTTAATACTCTCTCATACATAAAAATAGACTATAGAATGTGGTCTTATCAAAGTATTTAAACGGCGATTCCAACCTTCTAATGCATTGTTGCTGCGATATATTTGCTGATGACAATTCGACATTTCCTTGGTAATGTTTCTGTTTTCTAGCGCTTGTTTGACAAAATAATCGTAAAATTGCCCAATTTTCTCAGACATTGGAGACGTTTCTTGTATGCATAACCAGCCTTCATCGATATCTTCCACAGGCAAATATGCTAATGCAGCACACATTCTAATATGTAAGCGTATCTCCTCGTTGTCTTTATATTCAGAAACGAGTCCAATGCTTTGAATATTATTCCGTATACATTGGTTAAAATGTAAGTTGCAGCCAGAAATTTGGGCTTCTGGAAAATTGTTTTCTACTGCACTAATCACCGCTTGTTCAAAATCCAGTTTCACAAGAGATGGTTTCCAATTCGGCATTTTGTCTTTGACTGAAGAAAACAATAGATTGTATGTCTCTTTGGATTTGTTTGGAAGTAATGCAAACAACAACGGAATTGTATTTGTCTCCTCTGGTATGCTGCCAATATCGATATGGATGGTGTGTATTTGATAAAATTGCTTACTACAGCTTTTGAATGTTCCATCCATAAATACGGTGTCTGTACTGTTAGCTAGAATTTTCCTAGCTTTGTTAGTGGCAAACACCAAGATTCTATCCACAGAGGGAGAGCTCTCGTCGATGAATGAGAAATTAGTTTTGTCACTCATTGTAATAGTTTCTTCCGGAAATATTGTTTCCAATGCTCTGGCGGGATCTCTCTGCTGGCCATACGCACGTTTTCTACAGCCGTTTAAACCACTTTTTACTGAAGTAAATTGTGGTATTTTTGTCACGAAATCCATCATGATATATTTTTGACATCGGCACATAAGTGTCGTCTTCTGTCGCTGCAACATTAGGCTTACACAGATGATCATTTTTTTTAAACAAATATTTCTTTTCTCATTAATTGTAAAATATTATAATGTGAATTTAAAATTATATTTCAAGAGGCAGGTATAGTATCTATTATGAAAATCGCAGAGCGCAAATCCGTCAATTACAGGTAGGAGCGCAAATCGGCCGGGCGCTAGTTGGCCGATACCAAAATATCCTAACAACGGGAATTAAGGCACCTCTAATATACCAAGTGAGTTATAACACTTTTTATTGATAGCGTAACTATAATGTTATAAGGCTTATAATATCCCGGTCAGGAATAAAAATATAATTTTTTTGTTTAGTTTTGATGTTTATTCTATGAATATTCCTATCAACGGAGTCGAATACAAAGTGATCTTATCTGATACGGCTGGACAAGAAGACTTCGATAAACTAAGAAGACTGGCTTACAAAGATGTAAGTAGGTTTAAAAGTTTTTGGTTTTTTAAATGATCATTTACAGATTTAACCCACAATGTGGTATCGCAAAGAAATAAAAAATACAGTCGGTTTATTAATTTCCCGTTTGATGTCAAACATACCGGACACCGTGGCCTAGTTTGTTAAGGCCTCGGTCTTTATACTAGGCCAGTGTTCGGTCGTATGTTCGATCCCTGCGAAACACAAGTGGAATTAAAAGTCAGATAAGACTTTGGCAAGTGCAAAAACGTATTTATGTCATACGCAGTTTCATTCACGCTGGTAAACGGGCCGGATGAGATCGGATATCTCGTGGAACTGATAGGGGTTGGTGGCACATTTACACACTTGTTAGTCGGTAGATCACCTGCATGACAAAGGCATAGTCCTAGGTTAAAAAGTGATTGAGGACCGGTTCGGAGCCCACGATAAGCTGTAGGTCCCGTCCAGATTAGCCTTAGTTGCAGAAAGGAGGCGTTAAAATTAAGCAAGCAAAATTTCAAACATGCCTTGAAAAGTATCTAATCCCTAATGCTGACTAACTCAGTTTATACATAAATAGAACCAGCACGTAAAAATATAAATCCGATTTCTGAAAAAAACTATCCACCTATCCAATAACAATATCGGCCTCATCCGAAAGTAAACGTTTTCGTTGTCAATCCATTATAGAAATAGGTAATTTTTCTTTTTGATACTTCTGAACACTTTATCTTACCCGCATCACGCTATTTTTCATTAATACTCTGAAAACAATCTCTCTTACTGTAGACACGGCTTTTTTTATTAAAATAGACGGTCTCTGTAGAGCATCTGTTGTACTGAAATTACAAATTCATTAAGCTCAAACGGTTAATTTATAACGAATTTAAACATAATTAAATACAGGATGTACCAGGATCTGTAATCAATAATTCAGGGCCGTTTAGACGGGGTTGGGACCTCTACGCCCCTAAATAAACGAACTAATAATAGATCGTATATATGAAATACTAATATTATTTTGCAGCATTAGTCAAACGATCATTTTATTAAAATTAGGTATTACTTCTGTTCTTAAATTTATATAGTTTTTTAGCTCTGTGAACTAATCTTGTAGGGCATTAAATAATTTTCATTCAAACCATCATATGATAATCAAAATAAATTTAATTAATAACCTCAAAAACAGAGTGGTTAAGGTCACTTATCCATCCTTGAGAGATTAATATCTAAAAGTACTTCAAAACATTATTTTTGAAAACTCATATCCCAAAATTTTTAGTGAATACAATTCTATTTAGTACCTCTATTTCTGTTTCAAATTCAAACCATCCACCAACAACTGACCAAATTTCAATTTTTAAATTTTTACCACATATACTTAGATGGTTTGACATCAAAACTCATACATTTGTTCAAAAATGAAGACAATATTAAAATAGCTAAAACCAATTTGAAAACTATTTCACAAATACTCGATAATGAGCGAAATCTCAATAAGCGTCTCTTTCTTGAAATTGTTCATATAAATAACAATGAAAAATCAATGAATAAAAGAACAGATATTAATGACCTCAGAACAATATACACATATCTATTAAAAAAACATAAAGAAAATTTCCCAACTAGTCCTCCTTGAATTGATTTTTTATATATTTGTACATTTTATAATCTCACTCTGTATGTTTCAATTGTATACTGATTTTTTAGTAATTGTCATTTTGTCATTTTAAATTTTAACCTTGATGTTTCTTTTTGCATTTAATTTTTTCTGAATTTCCTGTTATTGGTCTTGATAAAGAAAATAAACATTTTCGAAAGCTCGACTTAAAACGAAGAAATCGTACTAATTATTTACTATTGACTGATTCCCACTAATTTTATGTATATAAATAAGAAATACATACAGAGGCTAATTCATGTATATAGAGCGGTTCTGTTTTTTTAATCGAAGTTTGTCGGCTTTTCTCAAGTTTTCAAAGATATAGATCGCATGAGAAAATTTCAACATTAATGTCTTTGATTAAGATTTAAGTATGGTTCGAATATTTTTTTTGTAAAATAATTACTCGCGTACTATTGTATCCAAAATGTAGTGTTAGTAAACACTAATAGTTTTAAGAACGAAGTAATTTTCTATTGAAAAAATGGAGAAATTAGTTTTTTTGAGTTTAGAACACAATGCAATTATGTGAATGAAATCTAAATCTTTATGTGTGCATCTTCTGCTTCGAAATTTATTTGAACGTCATTTATCTTGGCATGAAATCAGTTTGTTTTTTCGGGTTTACAATCAAATTGTTTTTGTGGCACCTTGAACAATCTTAATTACACTGAGTTTATCTTGTACAGCCTCATCGAATCTGCTGATACTAAGAATGTTGTGTCATCCACATTTAAAAATAAATATATACTATCAAAAATTTCTGAAAAAATAAGTATGATAGGTGGATAGGTGCGTTCGTTAGAGGTGTTGAAATCATTATAAAAAATATTTTGAGATTTTTCTTTGACTGAGACAAAGAAAGGAAGATTGTCTATTGTATTGTTAATTTTTAACTTTCTATAAATCCAAAATACAATATTAATACAGTTTCAATTATTCTAAGGCTTGCATTGATTTTTTTATCAAAATAAATGGAAATGGAAATCAGGTTAAAATTTTGAAATAAACACTCATACATTCTGTTGGGTATGGTTGGGGTACAATTATTTATATTTTTTTCCTTTATTAAGGTTTGATCTATTTTTTTATTAGATTAATTATTTTTAGGTAGACGTATTTATTGTTACGTATGGAATTAACGAAAGAAGTTCTTATGAAAACGTATTTCTTAAATGGGCACCTGAATTAAAAAGATTCGCCCCGAAAGCAAAAATAATAGTAGCAGGTAAATAAATAAGTTTGAAATAACTACAACTATTTTTTTTACAGTTTTTAAAAAAGTTGGTCCTCTTGTTCTAGACTTAGACATAAAGAAGCATTCACAAATCGTATTAGTGTAATGCTTTTTTTCAAAAATTAATATGAGACTCTTAAATGTACTACCATCTGTAAATGGAGCTTAGAAGTGAGTTTTTTACAACTTTACAAAGCAACGAATTCCAAACCTGCATTGGGGGTTACATACACAATTTGTATTGTGGATTGCAAAGTTTTTTGGTCACTCTCTTCCTCGTATCCTTCGTTCGTCATCTTAGAAAATCATAATACCTGACCCCAAAAACCCCCTATATTCCAATTTTGAATAGAATCGGATCTTAATAACAAAACTCCTCCGCCATCCTTGAACCGCAATTATATCTTTTCTTTAACACTTGTCATAATGCATTGTCACCGGAATTATAAACATCTGCCAAATTTCAAGTCAATCGGATGACAGAAATAAGTGACTCCAATTTCACTTGCAATATTTCACCCGTAGAGATAAACAGAGAAACAAGACAAGTTAAATAAAAGCTTGTAAAAAATGTTCTCCCGGCCTAGCTATTGTTGTGTCTCGAGAATGTTGAAGGAGGCCATTCTTCAATGTTTTTTACGGCTTCTTCAGTTAACTGAACGGATTTTTTTAAAATTTATATCAACTGTTGGTAGGATATTAAATCCCCTCAGAAAATACACATATCAAATCAATAAAGTTGATCCAGGATAATGTTATTTGCTTATTGATTGATTTGATGTCTGTGAAAGTGTAAAATGACAAAAAATAATTTAATATTCCACGGAAATTATAATTCTTCACCCATTCGTCTATCCCTCTTAAACATTAAAAAAGTGAAGGTATCTCTATTCATAAATGATTATTTGTCGTTCGTAGTCCATAACTTTCAAAATTTATTTTTCATAGGATGAAAAAATTTGTACTTGTTGATAAAGATTTAATCTATGTTCCTACGTTCTCACCTTTTCCAAATTTGCGTTGGTTCTTTTCTAAAAAAAAATGGGAATACCATAAAAAAACATGGAATTTTGGGATTTTTTTTAGAAAAAACTAAATCAAATTTTGAAAAAGTGAGGACATAAAAACATAGACTAGACCTTTACTAATGTGTACTTATTTTTTCATTAATTTAAAATGAAAAATCAACCTAAAAAGTTAGGGACTACACACAATATTTTATATACTCTGAATAAAAGAGAAGTACATTAAAAGTGGGGATATAACGTCACATTACATAGGCGTACTTTGCAAAATAAAAATAAACTAATAAATAACACGGAGGATTATATGTTGTTAATGGGATTAAACTTTTTTTAATCACTTGGCATTAAAACACTTCAGTACCTAAAATCAAAGATTAAAAAAAATAAAAAGTTCAAGAACTATCTTTAAAAGTCACTGTCTTCACTATAACTACTGGTATCATTAACATTGTCTTTTCTGAGGTTTATTATTATAAGGTCTATTAAGTTTTCCATTGTTATAACCACTTTCCAAAGTGAATTTTCCACTTTTCTCAAATGTTCTCCATTTACATCTGAAACTGCCTTAAAAAACAAATTTCGTACATCAGGTAATTTAAATGTTGTATTGTTTTGAGAAACATAACCTTTTAATTGTGACCAAATCAGTTCAATGGGTAAGGAGGCAATCTGAGAATTTCAATTCCTTTTTCTGGGGCCATCTCATCTATAATATATTTTTTGAATTTGTTTTTATGTTGCTTTGCTATTACGAGTAATTCTGCCTGGGAAGACTGATAATATTTTTAGAATGAAGCCATTTTGAAATATATATTAATACAAAATTCCGAATCAATTCAAATACATACGATACGGCTATGAATAAATAAAGTCTGCCGTATCTGTCAAAAGAACAGGTTTATTACAGTAAAAACCATGGAAACATGATTAAATCAAACGAAATCTTTTATTAGGCCGATAAAATGTATTAAAATTTTCATTTTAACTACAAATAAGCATTGAAGGATGAGGTAAAAATAAAATTTCTACCTCTTAAACCTGTACTACTTCTACAAATTAAATTACAGCACTCCTTTCTTATCTCAACTATAGTATATGCTTAAAATGAATATGAGGTATTTAAATAATTATTGTTCTAGGTACAAAACGGGATCTGAGGACTAATTCACACACACACGTAAAACCTGAAGAAGGAGAAAGTCTAGCAAAAGACATAAATGCCCATGGTTTCATTGAAAATTCTTCAAAAACAATGAGTTATATTGACGCCACGTTTCAAATGGCTATTTCGGCCGCATTATATAATCAAAATTTTCTTAAAACCAGGAAAAAGAACAACTTATGTGCATGCATATAATATTTACTTTTAGTAAAGCCAAGTAAAAACAAAATTAAAATATATATCTAAAATTGGATAATATTTAAACAAATATTTAATTTTTATAAAATACTATTTCGTGTTAGGTTATTTTTTAATTTTTTGTATCACCTCTGAATGATATTATCATCAAATATTAGTATGGAAATGTCAAAAAAAATTCAAATTACTGAACATATCTGTATCATGATTAAAAAAAATATTATTTAAAAGAAATGTGGATTAAATTATTGAATAAAGCATGTATAAAATAGGGAAGAGTCTACTTATTTACAATTATATTCACAACCATTTTTTTTTGTTTTACATCACTATCCAAATTTATTGTGTACATTTTATTTGACATAACTGACCCAAAAACTTATTTTTCATTGACCAATAAGTTCCCCTTCGCTGCACATCAGGAGCAAAGGTTTATATGTTTCTCTATTTTTACGAACATCTAAAATTTATTTGGGGCTTTCCAGAATGAGTAAAAAACGCGAAGTCATCCCTCAATTACAACTTTTATCGACGTTTGATGAGTATCCAATAAATTTTGAAAAAGCAAGTCGAGAAAGCACGTCGTAAAGCCGATAAAAGGTTAGGAGGTATAAACTTATAATTGGAAATATAGAATTTCAATGTTTCCTCACAATCTCTTTTATCAGGAGAGGCTTTACAGTTACTTCAAAATGACCGGAAAAATTAGTGATTTTAATTGATTTGGAGGGATTTAAAATAAAGTAAATGAGATAAAAGTTTTGCTGGTGTTGATCGAACATTAATTTTATAATATAAATACCCATTTATATTTGCCAAAAAAGCTGGTAACCATAGTTTCCTTTCACCATGTAGAACATTAAACTCCTACAGTTTGGTTAAAAAAGAATTAAGATATGGTTTTAAAACATTCACAGCTTTACCATTTTAAAACATTCACATTAAAAATTGTAACTATTCTCCAAGGAATAGTTTTAAATTGAATTAAATTAAAAAAGATAAGGCATTAATAAAAATTGACGAAGAAACGTGGGAGGCGTTGTATATAATCGAATCTTTAATTATATACTTTATGGGTAGAAACTATAACAAAACTTGATGGATGCCTACATCACAACAGGAAACTACCGTCAACATTTCATGTTTGTAGGATCCCTGATATGAAAAATACAGAATGTTTCATCGGGAAATTCATGTACTACCAAGGTGGTTATAAATTTACCATGTGTGGTGGGTGGGTCTATGAATATTTATAAAAAAGAAACGTACGAACAACACTGTATTTTTTAATATTCGATAGACATATTCTATGTTAAAACATTCGCAGCGAGAAACAATCTCTGTTGATAATTTTTTTTACTGAAAACCTTTCAAATTACTTCATTGTTAAATAAAAATTGGGAAATTATTTCTCGCAGTCTTCTGACTGTAGGAAGTAAGTAAACAAACCTAAACGTTTGGTGATTTGGTGTATGACGTTTTGGAAATTATAATTGATATTCTAATATCGCACTGCCCGGCCATTATCACTACAATATTTATAAACAAACAAAATATTTTTATACTGTTGCATGGCCCTTAATGCCTGTGCCAACGCCTACATTTATTTTAACAGCCCATTCAAATTTCTCTTTGTGAAGTTTTTTTTTTTTAGACACATCCCATTAATTCGTTGAAGCCTCAAAGTTCCTTAAACAAATTGGATATTTTTTACGTTTTATGGGAATTTCTAAATCACAAAGACTCTTTCTACTTCCAAAACATCGGCAATGAAAGATATCTTAAAATTTCTCCTTTTTTTTAAAGACACACTAAGGCCAGATCTGTTTTCCCGCATTCTCGTTAATCATTTTCGACAACTTTTAGAATGATTAACGATAATAAGATTATCAGAAGAAAGAACTACATTGTTGCGATAAAAATATGATGTTCCAGTGAGTCTGCAGAAAAGGGGAAAACAAATTTTCCGAATATCTTTTTAAAACAGAGTTTAGGGCCTCTTATTTATTGCTTGTAAATGTATGTAATGGGTAAAAAATGTCACAAAATCTTTCCTCAAACTGAATAACAAAGTACAGTACAGATCACCTTTGCTTTGTTGATAAAAATCTGTTAATTTTTAAAAGATACACTTTTTAAATTTAAATTATTTACAAAATAACTAACAACATTTTAACGTGAAAGTAAATTATAGCAGGTCGCGTACGTACGCTCAGTTCTCACTTTGTCGAAGAATTGAATGGAAAATATGCAACAAAGCGATACTAGAGCTGACAATTCACAAGCTAGTATACAAAAGCATATAAGCAAAGCAGATGGTAGCATGGTATATAGCAGAGTCTCCTACAAAAAAGCAGTTCCCACCAATATCCTCACTCAGGTATTTTGTAAGTATTACTTGTTCTATTTACAAGCACATAACATTTCCAGAAGGAGCTGCGATAAGAGTTCCATCTAGTGTTATTCTTAAATGTTTTGCTCCTTGACAAGTGCAATTTCATCGACGTTAAATAGAACAACACAATAATATCTATTTTTCAAAAGATGCTCATTTTAAATTACATGTTTACAAAGCTTTTCCTGACATCTAGTGAGATAAACAATTGTTTCAGTGAGTCTGAAGAATGGGGGAAAATAACTTTAGCAAAAATCATTTGAAATACTATTTAAGGCAAAAGGAGGAATTTCGCTGGTAAACACAAATATCAGTTTGTTAGTTTCAGTCGTTCTACTTTTATTATCTTGCCAGTAAGTCAAGCGAAACCCATGACTTAAACTTGCTAATCTTTCGAAGAAATTTTCCTCGACAATTTTAAGATTGACAAAGCGGATCAGTGGCGTTCAGTTATTATTAAAGTAAATAGGGTTTTTATAATAAAAAATGTTAGACTTTCTATTAAAATGTACAGTTTTATGTCAAATAATCTAAATGCCATGAAGCATTGAGGCTCCTAAAACAATTACTTGAACGTTTTTTTACGAATTTCTTACAACTCAGAGAATATAGGGCAGCAAAGTATAAAAAAAATATCTCAAAAACTGTTAATATCTTTTAAAATTAAGAAACAGATTCTCCATATCACAAATGTAGCCCAATTTTTTAAAATAAAAATCGAAAAATCGAAAAATCCTAGCCTATATGAATGACTGCCAACCTGCAACTTTGATTTTGTAATTTGAGTGAAGGGGGCGTTGGACATCAATACACCGGATTCGTCACAATCAGTGGCTATAAGTACCCGGTGGGTCCAATGCAGAATTCAGACATTGCTTAGAGATTTTTTGTGGTACTTGACTTTGAGCTTTTCGATTTTTATCTTTTAAAATAGTGTAGATTTTTATAGAGAAACGAAAGGTAAGAAACTTGGAAAAAAATAGAGGACAAAAAATGTACAGCTCATTTCTACTTAGACTAGTTAGTGCTATCTATAAATTTACTTAAATCTAATTAAAAGTTCTTGCTTCCGCTACCCGGCTCGTGGTAAACTTTCACTCTTGTGAAATATGTCACTTTCTAGTTTTGTAAAGGTACTTTTAGACGGTCAGTTCAATTCTCCGTTCAGTTTCAGTTTCAGATCCGTTGTCAGTTCAGTTTGGAAACTTTGTTGTTGTTAGACGATCAGTTTAGTTGTCAGTTGATAACCTAATTGCGGTCGCGTTGTGCTTAGCACTAAAAAAACGCGAAAAAAGAGAAGTAAATGGAGTAAAACTGATACCTGAACGGACAGATTTGTTTAGACATCCCTTTAACTGACAACTGATACGATAACTGATGGATTTCCCATCAAGCCACGTCTCCGTTTCAGTCTCCGTATCAGTTTCAGTTTTTCGTATGTACACATACAACTAACTGTCAGTTCGACTGAAACTGAGACTTCGGAAGTTGTGAATTTGAAAAAATACAATGCCTAAAAAAATCCCATGCACAATCCCCCAAAAATATTTTTCTCAGCACTACTTTTTCTTGGAGACACACCACTGTATTTAAAAAAATGCTCTTTCATGAGTTGGATATTCTCTGGTGAAGTTTTATTACACCAGTTTAATCGGTCACCGAAGAACTCAACAAATAGGACAAGAAGTTTCACATGGAACATTCTCTGCGATTCGCTTTGCCCTTCGCCCTCTCTCTCTTTCTCTAATAACTATCCGATAACATTCAGCTTAATGACTCCTAGATAATGGTGAATTATAGCAAATGTTGCCGAGTGAATTACGTACCGGGCAGTGTGATAAAAAATTAGCATTTGGAACTGAATCAAAAGTATTTTAGGATATAAAATATAATTTGGGTATAACAGAATATTTTACGTTGAGAACACACATTATATATTGGGTTTATAAACTAGTAGAGGTTTAGGTTTCTGCGTTAATTGAAAGAAAGGTGCAGCTGAGGCCCTACGAATGGTTGTTGAACTCTAAGAAGATCAGAATCAAACGCAGGAAGAGCTTGCAGAATTATTGAAAGTGCCTTAACAAGGCGTTTCCGTCTGATTGAGAGACATTGGAGGAAGCAGTAGCCAGTGATGGAAAATAATTAATCTGTTCATTAATTTTGTTTCAATATAAATATATTTTGGAACACACAAAAACGGATTCAACTAATATGTACTCCCAGAGATAAATTCTATAAATTTTAAAATATGATACAACTATAAATAATTATAAACATTTACCATTCATTAACTAAACAATCTTACTGTAGATTTAAATTTCATTGGGTTCGCTTCAAGAAACAATGTCTATAAAGCAGATATTAACGCACCCTACAGAATTAAATTAAATATCTGTTGCAAAATGGATTCTCTCTAATCAGTCTAATCCAATCTCTGCTTTTTATCCAAATCCATCCCCACAATTTTCTCTCAAAAATTTATAAAATATGATAACATGGAACAAAAAAAAAGAATTTCAAATTTAAGATTTCTAAATCTGTTGCCAACTAGTATATTGTGTCACAAGGGCAGAAAATGAGCTTTAACAGCCCGAGGTTATTAGCTGCATGAGCGAGCGAAGCAAAGCGAGGGCAGCTAACAGCTAAGGGCTGCTGAAGCGTTTTCTGAATGTATGACACACAACTGTTTTTCGCCTACAAAAAAAAACAAAAAATAGGAAAATATAACAAAAATCTTTAACTTTATAAATACAGACAGTAAGTAATAAAAATGTACCAATTTACTTATTATATATTATTTCCAGTTGTTAAACAATTTAGAGTACCTACTTTTCTTACCGTTGCGCGTTGTCTAGACTTTGTAGGTAACAAATTTAGAGAAACATTAGTAGCTTCTTCCTGCAAGTCTGTATTGGTAAATTCTTCATCACTGTCTGAATTAATATTCATTTTCACTAATTCACACAATCACAACTAGTCAGAATCAGGACGTATTATTATTATACAGTTTAGTTCTCTTAATTCCAGACTTTGATGTACACTGACTTTTAGTCAAAATGTATGTGAAACGTCAAAGTCAAAGGTGTGTAGATAGTGAAAAATTACAAAATCATGTTCTTTATGATTTTTGCGGCCCGAGGACAGAAAACATTATTTTCGGTCTGAATTTTAAGGTTGATATGAATTATTTTTACATATGGTAGGCGAAAAATACTTTTTTTGACGTTTTTGGGTACGATTTGTATATCCGGATAATGCATTTGCTTATTATATCGTTTTAACTGTAGTTTAAATAATAATAACAAAAGAACCGAGAAAAAAGTCTTTCCTTTGGTCAATTACCGCATCAAGGCCGCTTCTTTAACTTTGAGTTTATAATTGATATGATTAATAAAACAGGTTTACAAAAAAAAGGTCCGGACTATTTGACCAGACCACGTTAATCCTAGGTATTTTGGCGCCCTGAATCCGAATCCGGGCTCAGTTTTTTCACAGCACGTCACGGGAACGAGATTTCAAGGTCATTTATAGATACTACATTCTGTGAGTCGGAAAAATATACAAATATTTTAAGCAGCAACCAAACCACCTATCCCCCAGTTTTCGAGGGTGCTGAACACGAGGTGGTAAAAATTCTTTTGGAGTTGACCCAAAAACCACCCTCAAAATGGGGGAATCGCGTATTTCACATATTCCATCGGTAAAATATTCCCTACCCCCCCGTTTTCGAAGATGCTGAACACGATGACGTTATCCAAAATTATTTTCAACTTGACCCCACCCCTCAAACGGCCAAAAACCACCTCCAAAATGAAGGAATCGCGGATTTCGCGGATTTCGCGTCTTCCTCCTGCAAAATATATCTCCCCCCCTTTTCGAGGATGCTGAACACGATGACGGTATTTAAAATTTTTTTCGACTTAGTCCCATCTCTCTAACGGCCAATAATCACCCTCTACAGGGTGAAAAATTTTCGCGGGCTTTCACGTATGCTCAAAAAAAATGTTCACCCTGTAAAGGGTGGCTGTTGGCCGTTTGTGGGATGTGGCAAAGTTGCTGTACAGATGTAACATCACCATTGTGCTCAGCATTCTAAAAAATCGTGTTCAGCATCCTCGAAAACGGAAGGTAGGGAATATTTTACCGATGGAATATGCGGAATACGCGATTCCCCCATTTTGGGGGTGGTTTTTGGCCGTTTGGGGGGATTGGGTCAACTCCAAAAGAATTTTCACCACCGCTATCGTGTTCAGCATCCTCAAAAACGGGGGGAGAGGTGGTTTGGTGGCTGCTTAAAATATTTGTATATTTTTCCCTCACAGAATGTAGTATCTATAAATGACCTTGAAGTGCCGGGAAAAAACTGAGCCCGAATTCGGATTCAGGGCGCCAAAATACCTAAGAATAACGTGGTCTGGTCAAATAGTCGTGATCTTTTTTTTGTAAACCTGTGTAATCTAGTTGAAGAAAAAAAAATATTCCATTCACCGCGATCAAATAATAATAATTGTAGAGGTTTAATTATCGTGATCATAAGGTTTCATCAAATATGTACACCCAAAATTAGCTGTAAAAACTTGCGCAACCCTACACGAAATAATTTACTAGGGATCCTCCTATATAAACCGACGGCTGTCATCATGACGATGTCAAATCATGATTAATTCGTGATATTTTTTTTAACTTTTCTTTGTGTTATTTTTTTTTAAAGATTATTTTGTCACATTTATTATTTAATGAGAAAAATTAAAAATACTTTGTGCAGTAGTTAATTCTCAATCTCATCATGGAAGAAGGGTGCCTGTATTGTAATTGTTTCAAGGAAAATTGTAATATCAAACAGAAACCGCTGGTTAGAGACTTACCACAATGTAAAGATCACTTACACAATTGGGAAAGATGGTTAAAAGAAAGAAAAAGTATTACCAATTCACTAGCCAAACGCCTCAAGTGTACAAAGGGTCGTTTGTTAATGAATATAATTGAAGAGAGTAGAAAACATGAAGAAGAAAAAATACTTCTTGTAAATAAAATAAATTGGCCCTATTATACCAAAGATAATTTCCGTGGAAATCCAACGTGGTTTGAAGTCCCACCTCGACTTTATCAGCACTGCATAGATGAACCCATCTATCAGGTTATTTTAACAAAGGAGGAGAAGAAAGAGGTAATTCCAATCGTATACATTGAAACTCCAACCCACGTACTGAAAGAAAAAGATATTTTGACAAGAACAAGGTAAAGTACCAAGGCAGCTCTGTAGGAGTAAGGCCCTTATTATATAATCAGAAAAGTAACCAATGTATTCAAATATTAATTAAGTGGACAGCAAATTTATTTATACCATCTTCATAAATAATTATTATCTGTATAACTAGCACTTCCATCAAACCTATAATAACTACATAATATTCCACTTTCCAAGTGAATCTGCTACCATATAATAGTAAAAAGTTGCATCTTAACAAACAACAATTACAAACATTCTAGCCGTAACGGGACACGAATTTGACCAACAAAAGTTGTTAAATCTTCAGCAACAGGAAGAGATAATATAGCCGGCCAATGATGGCTCAGTATGTAGACACGTCACCTCGCCACTGCGCATTTTGGTGGGCCTACTGGGCCTCACGATGTGGGGATAAAAACCGTTTTCATCTTTCGTAATCACCATTTCCATTCTCCACACTAAGCCATTTCTCCTCTACATAATTGTAATGGATTACAGTGGCCCATTGTGAGCCATAGGGTAGAGGAGCAATTACATGATGATATCTAGTGATGAGAATATAGAAAAAGTTCTTATAGATAAACATTTTTTTTAGTTTTGGTACCTTATATAGAAGGAGGAACATATTTATTATTTTTTTTAATGCCTAATCTGTCAGTCAAGTATCCATCATTACTTTATGTAATCATTTTAGAACACTGTTGGCAAGATGGCAAAACAGATCCTACAGAAAAGCCGTTTTTCAGAGAATAGACAAAAAATTGAAGTCTTTAGAACCGCATAAGCCGAAACTTTCCAATATAGTTGTAATAGGCACCCACTTAAACCGTAAGGAACTTTCTGAAGAAACACCCAAAACTCGTACTGACCTGTATAAGGAAATGGATACATTTAAAATAGAAGATGATGATAAATACCTAAACTTTGATGAGATTGATTCTAAATCAGAAGTCATCGCAAATATTCCTAAAGCAGGTTTGTTTGTAAACGGAACCAATATTTTGTCTGCGTCAATAAAACAAGGTAATTTGTGTTCTTTTTAGTCAAATTTGTATTGATTTTTCAAAGAATCCTAATTCTGCTCAAAGACACAGAAATCAGACATCTTGAAGGTATCATATACCTGAAAATAGACAAGCATATTATAATATAATGGAAGGCACACGACCAAAATGATTTTTTCTGGTTTTTCAACAGCCAGAGGTAGAAAAAGTTTTTGGTATAACTTTCCATGTCCGGCGGCATGATTTCCAAATTTAAAATAGGAACAGTGTATTTTAAATAGGCCTCTATATCCAAATGCGCCATCTCCCCGTCTCATACAGTCGATACGCCACTGCTTATCGTAACTAGGAGAAATTTACATTTTTCCCAGTTTAATGGTCAAATCTCATTTATCTGATTTCAAGGCCCATACCTTTTATTTAACGTTACTTCAGAGTTGGGAAAATTCTGATCCTAGTAAATAAAAGTAAAGGATTGGTTTTCATTCTCTCCGGAGGCAGCGGATTGCTAGATGCTTCCTAAGCCTCTTCAGCCACACTGGAAGGATCAATGGATTAGATGTAAGGGGATGGAGGTGGAAGGAATGATGGTATTTATCTGAGGGGATGTTACTGACCCATCAGTTGTCTATTGCAAATGAGAAAATCACTGAAAAAACTCCTTACACCTCCTTTAATATGAAAATAAAGTTGAATAATAAAGACACCAAACCGAATACTTTTTTATTGATACCTCGGATGGGATTATTATAGAGTTATTAGTTATTTATGTAAGCTTTTTGCTTGTATGGCTTACAATATCTTTTCTACGGGTGAAAGAAACGTCGTAAGACGTAGCAAATTTGTTGGACTTATTTTTAAATAATTTCTTTTTCACAGATAAAATGACGGTAACAACTTTGTTTACTTTCGACCAAATACCAAAAGTACGAGTTGAAAAGTGCATAGTTTTTGAAAACAAGGGACCTAAGATATTAAGAATATCATTTCAAAAATACAATAGCATAAGGATATTTCGAGATATAATTCCCGTCATACGAAAAGCGTCTCCATTTTATTTTAATAAGAACGAATTGATTTTATTGCCCTTTGACCAAATTCGTTTACCAATTTGGTTTAAGACTAGTAAAACTGGACACTTCATCGAAACTTGGGAGATAATCATATCACCGAAATTGTGGCCGTGCAGTTTTAAATTAACTGCTACTTTTCGAGGTAAATAAAAAATAATACAAACATTTTTTTTGTGATTTTGTAAACTAGAGTGATAAATTTTAATCCGCCATGGGTAGTGTTCGTCAATTAAATGCCTCATTATAATTAAAATTGTTAAAAACTCTTCTTTTTTATTGAATTTCAGCGATTTATTGTTGGTTCTTAGTAGAAGTTCTTACTAAGTGGACTGTAATATATTTTTCCTACGACTATATGCGAAAGTTGCTTATATCGCATAAATAAATACCTCAGAAAGTTGACAACATCTGCCGCATTTAAAACAGTGATGATATGAACTTAAACTGTTACGATATGAATATTTCGTAACTGTTTTGAATTTTGCATTTCTATCTAGAAGGCAGGAACTGTCAAATCAATGACGCAAAGTTTAAAAGTAAGTACAATCATTAGTCCAATAAACGAAGGTGCCAACCCTGGCATCAGGTCTGTCCGGCACCATTTTTTTTAATTTGCAGGTATTCATGGGTACATTCACCCCCGAAATTCTCAGGTGTCTGAAATTTGTGGAACGGTGGGAAAATGGCACATTGCTCTCAAAAATGTGTTTTTTTTTCGCCTATTTTCGCCGACATTTCCGAAAATATGACACTTAGAGAATTATTGTTTGGAGGAGAATGAAGATCAGTTCATTACCTACAAAAATGATCCTCATCATTTTTGTCAAAAATTTGATACTTTTCGACTTAACCGGCTCCAAAACGCACCCCCCAATGTGAAAATGTATTAATTTATAAAGTTGACGGATAAACTTTTAAAATACAGGGTGGTGCACAAAACACAGGTTTTCTAATTTTTAAAGTGTTTGCAATCAGTTTAACACGCTGTATGACATAGAGTGGTGGTAGAGTGACAGGTCGTACATACGGTTAAGATAATACAAAAATTTTATAACAGATCGTTTATACGGGGCGATTCGTTAAAGCTAAAATACGTTATATGCCTTCTCTAACTACATTTATGAGTCACTCTGAATAAAATATGATTCATCACCAAGAAGTAAGTACGTAAACTATATATTCATGATGCAATGACATTTGCTTGTATTTTTAAAGCTGTTATAAAAAAAACCATTTACTCAAAAAAACCATATTACTTATTTTCGAACCACCCTGTAAATAACCAAATTGTATAGTAATTGTTTATAAAGTATTGTTGCCAAATAATCTATTATTCACGTTTTCTACAACAAACGCCAATAAAACAGGTCTGTTATGAGAAATTTGGTTACAAAAAAGTGGCATTTCCGATATTTAACACCCTGTACCTCGAAAACTAGCCATAGCCATAGTGAAATGCTCTTCATTTCTTGTCTAAACAAGGCAGATATCGTCGAAAACGGATTTGCGGGAAATCTAGAGCCATTTTCCCACCTTTCTACAAATTCCACTTACCTGAGATTTTCGGAGGTAAATGTACCTATGAATACCTGCAAATTAAAAAAAATATGCCGAACAGACTTAATGCCCAGGTTTGGGGTTTTTCTGGCGTTAATTTTCTGGACTACATATTAAGTTCATTTATTTATTGTTTCTTATTAAATAATTTTAATCTTTGGAATTTGTTTTAATTATTAGTCGTAGGAAAAATATTGTACATAACGCGTTAGAAAGTGATTTTCACACTCGTTCAGTTTCCGCACTCTCCGCTACGGGGCTCGCGCTAAGCTTTCACTCATGTGACATAAGTCACTTTCTACACTTGTTATGTAATATACTATTTCAACAATTTGGAATAATGTGGAATGGCTTACAAATTTTTGGATATAACGATTTTTCCTTACTTTCCACCTTATTCTGTTTTTAAATGAAATTACTTTGAACAGATTTTATTCATTTCAAATGTCAGGAAACCATTCGTTATTATTCATCTCTTGGGATTTAATTTACGCTTAATTTATATAGCATCGTTTTTTGCTTATACTGATTTCAGCAAGCTAAACTTTTAGGCCCTAAGCTAATCTGATATTCAACCAATTTTGAACATTGTATAATCATCTATTAAAATTAATATTTTCCTTATAAAAAATTTCGACTTAATTTTTAAGCTATTGTTTATGACGAAGAAAATTTAATGAAATCGAAATCAATAAGACAAATGCTGAGTTCCAGAGTACGTCAGACGTTAATCAGTGAAACTATTACGAAAATCTGGAAATTTGCAAGTTGGGAAGACAGAGAATCATATACTGATACTTACACATACACCGAGAAAGAGCTATTTGAGTCGGTTAATATGGAAAAATGGGGAACTGTCAAACATTACAAATATGTATATGATGAAGATATATTTAAGCAGCTGATAAAGCTCTATTACACGGTTAAAAGCGATAAAGATCCACCTTATTGGAATTACTCGATTAAAACCCTTCGAGAAATGGCTAGAAAGAAAGATATAACCGATTTTGTTAACCATCTTCACAAAAAATGTACGATAACAAACAACAGAGCAGAAATTTTAAAAGAAATTTATGATTATCCGAATCCCAAAAAAATTAGTAATGTTGGTCCGATGAACAAAGGTAATTTAAAATTAAAATTTTGTAATATGAGTCCTTTATGGTATCAATGTCTAAGTGCATTTTAGTACAGGTTATGATTAATAATTGATATTAAGGTAAACTCAAACCAAGCAAGTTTGTGTTGGCTAAAATTTGTAAACGTGCGTTTGAAAATGGGCAAGGTTATTTAAAAAATTAACCTTTGTACCAACATATAAGTGATTTATCCAAATTTTTCATAAGTTGTAACTACGGTGGTGAAATAGGATCTCTCTCAACTGGGCCGCTAATGCTTCTTCTATAAAGAATGTATGTTTCTCACTTCCCCTTTGCACAGGGTGTATCCTCAAATAATCTCTGCCTTAGGCAATTGGTTATTGAATCTATGGAGGTGTTGTCAACCTGCTCAACTTTCCCTGGCTTTGGTATGAAGATGACCATAATGTTTCTATGAGTGTACGTTATAGTGGGTACTGGTGACTGGAAAATTCAGACACTATTTTATTATTGCTGACGTTTCGAAATTCTTTAATTTTTTTATGCTAAATTGAAATACAGTTTCTATGAGTATTTTTTCCAAGTCTACTATTCAGGAGTTTCGTTAACTCCTGCAGCAGTATTCTAATCCATTTTGAAGAAAGTTGATTTTCTTTAGTGCTCACATTGCCTTATCTGTCTTTTGCTCTTCTGAAATTCTTGTTGTAACTGGTCAAAATGTTTCTATATTGAGCTTACTCTTGTTTTCCTAGCTTTGTCGAATCTTTTCTTCTTATAATTGACAAGGTCCTTACTCCAACACGACACTTTCCTGACCGAGCTACTTGGTATAAGCGGAGAAGTGTCGTTATACACCGAAATGACAGTGTCATGCGGTTATAGATTAATTTCTCAGACTAATTAACGATGGGTTCTTTAGAACTACCTCGGTGTCCATTATATATTCTTAGATATGAGGAATTTTATTGTTTACAAGATGTGGAGGATTGGCTGGTTATCTTCATCCACTCCTCTTTATTTTCATGTTTAAATATTAACTTTATTTGCATTCTTCAAGTGGTCCTACAGTTTTCTTTTTCTTTATTTTGTGTTTCCCTCATACTCTTGACACAATTAACTTTAACTTGCGTTCTCTTAAAGTGAAATTATATATAATTAATTCATAATTAACAATTTTTTTAGAATCCACATCTGATCATAAAATCGCATATGGAAATAATCAAGAACTCGACACTCTATTACATAGGATAAGAGGTTCCACGATTCTTCCAAATAAAAATAGAACTAAATATGCTGAAGCATTTTTAATATGGAGATTTTATCTGATAAAAATTTCTGGCCAATTAGCTAATTGCAATAGGGATTTTGTTAACATTTTGACAGAAGTTAATTATACCAAAACAACTGGAAATGAAATTTTACCAGAAAGGTTAACAAATACATTTTTATTTTTTATTATCAATTTTCATAGAGGGTGTTAATTTAGGCTGTCGCAAGAGTAATTGAAGTATAGAAAAACACTTTTAGTTGAGATTTTCGGAGGTAAATGTACCTATGAATACCTGCAAATTAAAAAAAAAATTGCCGGACTAACTTGATGCCCAGGTTTGGGGTTTATCAGGGATTAATTTACTGGACTATTGAACAAGGTCGAATTTTGTTGGAATAGGTAAATTCTACTAAATAAATATTTTCTCTTCATTCACTTTGGAGAGCCCCTTCAATTTTTTTAATACAAATATAGAGAAAGTGAGATCTCAGAAAAAATTAGATCACTACCAGTTTGATAGTGACCCTGCACGTTTTGATGTTTATGTATAGTGCAGCTAAACAAAATAGTGCAGTGTTCTCCTTTAGTTTATAGTTCTGGAATCAGAGTGAAAAGGGAATAAATTAAAAAAAATGAAAACTCGTGCACGCGACCAAATGCATTTCACGGTGCGTTGAACTTAGCTTTGAATTTGAATAAAAGGAAGGTCCTGGAAGGTAAAGTAGTAAAGATAAATATCATACTAAAGTTTAGGCGAAATTGAATTTCCGCAATAAAAGGGGGAAGATGAATTTGAAGTAAAACTAAATCGACCTGTCGTTCTATATTCTTTCATACAGCGAAATTAGCAGTAGAAGGAGGGGGACAAGACTTAATATTCACACATTCAATATTTGCTTTTAACAAATTTAATTCACGAAAAGATAATATTTTAAACTTTTAAATACAAAAAATGATTTTTTTTTGTTGTTTTTAAGATTAACATCCATCTTTTTTTATTCAGGTTAATATTTGAGAGATCTGATGATAAGTGGGTAAATCGAAAAAGGAGAGTTCTCCCCACCACTAAAAATACAGCGAAACCGAAACAAATAGAAGAATATGAAAGAATCACTCAACAAAATATAAAAAGCGACGTTGCACAATCTAAAGTCAATTTTGGTCGATCTAAACGCACTGGTAGAATGAGCAAATGCGGTATTGGGGCACCAGCTAAAATGAGCAAACTCGGTATTGTGGCACCAGCTAAAATGAGCAAACTCGGTATTGTGGCATCATCTAAAACCAGATCAAATGCGATTAAGGTCAGTCAATTTTCTCCACAGTCTGATTTCTTCATTCCAAACTCGGTGATATCAGATTTAATATTCTAACATACATCAAATTTAAAAAATAATGATGTTACTCATAGTCCAATAGAAATATCTATAGATTCGAAGAGCGCGAATCTGAAAAGAGAGAAACCGTGATTCGTTTCATTTTTAGCTTCAGCTCTCATTCAGAGTACATCGCGTAGCGTTGCCATGTGTATTTTCATTTCTGTAGTACAAAAAAAAATTATTTTATTTTTTAAAGGTAGAAAGTTTTGATTGGTACGACCATTACCATTACCATTACCTCCAGGCACTCCGTTTTAAGTTTGAATTGTCGAATATTGCTTAATGTTTCTGTGTTTGTTTTTTCAAAAATGGTTTAAACTTTGAAAGAGGGAATTGAAATTGCATACGCCAACTTTATTTAATTCAAGCGGGGCTCAAAGTTTCTTGAAAATAAAAATGAGGGAATGATTTTTTCGACTTAGCAACAAATAAAAGCCAGAGAAATCTATTAACTTTTTAGGCCTGTACATGATGGGCTATTACTAGGCATTATGAGCAAGTGGATTTATGAATGATTTACAAGTTATATCGTCATGATAAGTACAAAAGAGGAAAATTCGCAACTGCCACGAATCAACTTTCTCGGAGAACGTTCCTGCCCCCAATGTTGATAATTTTTTGAGTTTATTACGTTTACTAGGTTCTACAATAGTTCGTGAGGCGTCATTGGTACCCTCCTTGGACAGAAAAGTTGTTCTTTCTTTCATGAAATGAGGTCAAAGGCAACATCATTCTTTAATGCGTTTAAAAAATACGAAGGAGAAACATTTCTGCAGGAAGAGGGTACCAATACCGCCCCACACGCTATTGAAGGACCCAGCAAGCATGATAAATTAAAGTCTTGTCTTGTTGGGTCAAAATATTTTGTTGCAATGACCTTTCTCACCAATATAAGAGACCTAATACAAACGTTTTTGCAAACTGAGTCTGTAAAAAATAAAGCAATGCACGTAAATTTGCAACCACAACGCACCCTTATAAGATACATGTTTGTCAAGAGTTGGACTGGTACGAAATATACTGCTAATTTTCGCTTTGTACCCTAAACAATCACCCAAAATTTGAAGTTCAAAAACAACTGAAATAATTCCATTTAATAGTTAATTAGTTTGGATACTCGGTATAATATAATAACTTGCCCTATTTACACAATTATTTATACACTTACTCAGAAACGAGCAGCCCAAACCGCTTGAGCTAAAAACGAGATTTTGAGAATATTTTCTTCTTGTGGCCTAAGCCTACGCTAAAAAGCCATTTTTGATATTATAAAGGGGTGAAACAGAGTGTTCAAATTTGTATATTAGCATTTATAGATATCCATGTCGAAATACTCTCCTTTACCTCTTAACTACATGATAGATAGCGAAACCATAGAGAGGCCCGATACTGTTACTGACTTAGGAGTGACATTTGACTCGAGACTCTCATTTAATTTGCACATCGATACAATCCTCAATTCAGCATATCTATATAGAAACTGCGCTGAATTTCAAAAAGTCGGAACTTTAAAGCTATTATATTATGCATTTATCCGATCAAAACTAGAATATGCCTCCGTTGTCTGGAGTCTCTATTATCAGGTTCATATTGACCAATTCGAAAATGTCGTTTTTTGAAATTGTTAACTTTAAAAACGGAATTTATCCTCCAATCGGCATATCTCAAACATAGCTTCTTTAGTCTTTAAACACGTCGTAGATATTACAGCTTTCTACTCTTATTAAAATTAATTAATAATCTAAAAGATTGCTCTAACTTACTGGAGAAATAAAACTTTTGTATTCCCCGATTATCGTCAAGAAACAACAATACCTTTTATCTCGAAACTCCTCGTACCAATATTTTAAAGAATTCTCCGTTATGATGTCTACCTGTAATTCGGTAAATGAAGTAGATTTATTTTGTTGCAACTTGTTAAGTATTAAAAACCATTTTCTTAGTTAGCATATTGTTTGTAAATTCAATTCCGTTCTGTAGTTCCTATTCTATAAATGGATTCTCTGTAGAATAGTGTAGTAAATAAAAAAAATCTGTTGTGTCGCCACAAGACTTTCCCGGCAGTTATAAAATAAAAATTAAAAAAATTAATTTGATGTTAAAATTTTTTAATCAAATGATATTTGGTATCCCAAAAAAAATTCTTTTCGAATTTTCTTAAAGTAAAAATGACATTTGAAATATTATAAAAGGAAAGACATTTCACATGTCAAAAAAAAGTAAAACAATGTTTTAGGGTCGCAATTTTGTTTAAATGTCATTTGGATTTTAAATTTTAAATTTTTTTTAGTTTAGTTTTAAAATTAAGGAATGAGAATTTCAGGATGTATTTACAAGCCAATAAGGCACCTAAATGCCAAATAAAAACTTTAGGTCTTTTATTTGTTTGTAACGTACATAGGGCTACTGCGCCCCCTAGTGGGGCGATTTCAACCAAAAACAAACGGATTCATTCCGCGATGATCCGATACCCACATACTAAATTTCAGCTCAATCGGATCAAGCGTTTGGACGCTAAGGGCTGCGATTTTTTAGTTTGAAAAAATTTTTGTTTAGGTTAGGTTCAAAATTAAGAAATTAAAATTTCAGGATGTATTTACAAGCCAGTGAGGCACCTAAATATCAAATAAAAACTTTAAGTCTTATATTTTTTTGCGATGTAAATAGGGCTCCTACGCCCCCTGGTGGGGCGTTTTCAACCAAAAACTAATGGGTTCAATCCCTGATCAGCTCAATCGGATTAAGCGTGCGGACGCTATCGTGGAAGAATACAGAGACACACAGACAGTCAGACAGACAGACAGACAGACAGACAGACAGACAGACAGACAGACAGACAGACAGACAGACAGACAGACAGACAGACAGACAGACAGACAGACAGACAGACAGACAGACAGACAGACAGACAGACAGACAGACAGACAGACAGACAGACAGACAGACAGACAGACAGACAGACAGACAGACAGACAGACAGACAGACAGACAGACAGACAGACAGACAGACAGACAGACAGACAGACAGACAGACAGACAGACAGACAGACAGACAGACAGACAGACAGACAGACAGACAGACAGACAGACAGACAGACAGACAGACAGACAGACAGACAGACAGACAGACAGACAGACAGACAGACAGACAGACAGACAGACAGACAGACAGACAGACAGACAGACAGACAGACAGACAGACAGACAGACAGACAGACAGACAGACAGACAGACAGACAGACAGACAGACAGACAGACAGACAGACAGACAGACAGACAGACAGACAGACAGACAGACAGACAGACAGACAGACAGACAGACAGACAGACAGACAGACAGACAGACAGACAGACAGACAGACATGCAGACAGACAGGCGGATATATCCGTCGTTATCTCAATTTTTTTTAGCGCGTTTACAATACTTTCCCTTTGCGAGAGCCGGGAAAGTAAAAACGGAAAGGTGGTAGACACGATGATCACATTTAATTATGATTTATTTACTCAGGAAGGATTCGATCCCTATGGTTCGGTACAAAGACCCGTTTTTTTTACTGCTAAGCTGCAAGAGAAGAAATTTAATTCTCCAAATAACTCAATTAATTCGTTATTGACATCCTCCAAAACATATCAGGAAAAATACTTAATTGTTTACACGAATCTCTGTGCAGCTGTAGATTCAATGGTAAGTAAACATAAAATTAAAATATACAGGGTTTGGCGCAATTAAATCTGTAATTTTAACAACGCAGTTTGGTATCCCTATTGTAATTTTATTATATTTTTAAGAATTATGTATTTCGGGTTATACTGAAAGAAAAACTCGTTTATTTTAAATGTAACTTGGTATTTTTTATTTCATATTTAAATTTACAACAAATCAATATAAAAAATCAAATATTTTATTAATTATATTGCAACCTAAAATTTAATCTTTTGTATAGGTTTATTCAAAAAAATGGGCTGGAACATTAAAAACCAGTTGCGAATGCTCTTCTAGTATTGCCATATACCGAACAAATTGTAATGAAAGTATTAATAAAACTTTAGATTGACAATTCTTCTAATTAACACAACCACAGTCTACTCACTTTTACCAAAATCGTCATTCACTATGTGTCTACTTTAAATTCAATGTAATCTTAAACTTCAAAATTTTCATATTTTGGACGCTATTTTGAGGTACGGAGGGGCACATCAAACCCTAAGCTTACCTCTTGATGCTCTATCAAAATCTGAAGTCAGAATTTTAAAATTCATAGACAAAAAATCAACACACACACACACACACAGAACGAATTCAGATACCGATACCACGCAGTTTTTGATACGGAAATGGCTTTCGGTCGATTTCTCCCAAACTTCGATCAAAAGTGTCCACGGGCCCAAGTCAATCCTTTGTACAGATTTCGAGCTAGCGCGAGTTTAACCTGATTAGAGCGAACTCGATATATGCGCATTTATCGGCAAGTTAGGTGTTCACCGCTTTACGTTTATGGTTTATATGATGGATATATGTCATACAGACCCACATACACACACGCACACGTACAGCGTCTTTTAGAAGATTTTATTTTGATTTCCCAACTTTTTTTTAAGAATTTATTTTTTATTGGCATTACATTCTTTATTTTATATCATTTTTCAATCACTTTTTTGTTATCATCAATACAGCTAGACTATGTCCGACATGGGCGTTTTTTAAGAATTTATTTTTTATTGGCATTACATTCTTTATTTTATATCATTTTTCAATCACTTTTTTGTTATCATCAATACAGCTAGACTATGTCCGACATGGGCGTTTCATTAAAAATAAAGTAGGTATGTTTAAATGGTTTTAAAATATAATCCCAACAACTTTTCCATTTTTTAAATCAAAATAGATGCAATTAGGAATAGATTTTCATCGCTATTTATTTGGTTTGCTAAAGCTTTTATTAAATTCATTGGCAATGTTAATTTTTTCCAACAATAGTTCATTTGTATCTACACTCTTTATTTTGTCAATGTTGTTTGTTTTTATTTATATTACCAATTTGATTTATAACTTTCCATTTCTGTGGGTCATTTTTGATTAATAGGGGCACTATAGAAATGAGCTAGAATAAGCATTGTTGTTATTTCACTGATAGCAAGATGGTTTTTCACATGTTCTTTTTTAAACATTCATTTTAAACAAATATGATGAGTTGATCTCCCAAAGACTACGCCAAATTGTAGTTAGATTAATAACACATGTGCCATAAATAAATAAGAATAATAAACATATGCTGCATTTCTGTTACGTCACTATTTTCCCTTAGCTACTCCCTTCCTCTATGTGAGTCGTGGAACCCGTGTAGGAGTATAAAAAAGTAGTGTTTAGAGGACCGACGAGTGACGCTTTTGCTGGACATAATTGTTAAGCGTTCTCTTACAAAAAGCATTTTTCCATTGAACATTTAATTTTGTATTTCTTTCAAGGTGGGCTATGTTTAACCCTGTTAATGAAATGCCCATGTCGGGCATAGTCTAGCTGTATTCATGGTAACAAAAAAGTGATTGAAAAATGATATGAAGTAAAAAATGTAAAGCCAATAAAAAATAAATTCTTAAAAAAAAGTTGAGAAATCAAAATAAAATCTTCTAAAAGACGCTGTATGTGTGCGTGTGTGTATGTGGGTCTGTGTGGCATATATCCATCATATAAACCATAATAATAATAGCCGTCCCTCCCCCCGCACAAGCTGCAGAGCTTCTGGGGTTCACTCGTAAGGGCGTATATTATTATTATTATTATTATTTTTTTTTTTTTTTTTTTTACTTCTGTGTCAACGGCATCGACTACTATGGCCATTAGCCTCGTGTTCTGTGTAGGCTTTGTTACTGTTTCCCAGCGCCACTTTAGGAACAGCACTGTTAATTAGAACCCAACAGTGAATAGTCGAGTGAGGAATCACACCTGGTATATGAAAATCAATTTCTAAATTTTTAATTAATTAAAAATCAGAAAAAGATTTCTGCCTTTGGTGTGATTTGAACCCACAACCCTTGGATTATGAGTCCAGGCTCTACCGCTGAGCCACCCACCCCTCTATATTATTATTATTATTATTATTATTATTATTATTATTATTATTATTATTATTATTATTATTATTATTATTATTATTATTATTATTATTATTATTATTATTATTATTATTATTATTATTATTATTATTATTATTATTATTATTATTATTATTATTATTATTATTATTATTATTATTATTATTATTATTATTATTATTATTATTATTATTATTATTATTATTATAATAAACTTAAAGCGGTGAACACCTAACTTGCCGATAAATACGCATACATCGAGTTCGCTCTAATCAGGTTAAACTCGCGCTAGCTCGAAATCTGTACATAGGATTGACTTGGGCCCGTGGACACTTTTGATTGGGATGGGATAATGAATAAATTTCCGAAGTTTGGGAGAAATCGACCGAAAGCCATTTCCGTATCAAAAACTGCGGGGTACTTTGATCGGTGAAAATCATAAAGTCTGAGAAAAATTGCAGACGTTAAAATTGGCAAAAAACATTTTCATGGATTTTGGCGAGAAAAAATTAATAATTTTGGGAAAAATATGGAAACAACTTTCAACTATACAATAAAGTCACAAGTAAATGAGATACTTAGAAGACTTAAAGAAAATAAAGTTTACACTGGTGGTTTCCTGGATATTTGATAGAGCATGACGATTTGTTATTAGTAATTCCCACATTACAGATCGACATTTCCAAACCAGATTTAATATCTCAATACCACCTCATCAGATCTGGAGTGCCCCATGGCCGTGTGCTCGGACCGTTTCTAAATTTGATATTAACTATTGCGACAATGCGGATGATTCTGTCATCATAGTTGTAATCAATAATCTCGAAACAGCATTTCAACATCAAATTATCCCAAATAACTTTGCCCTAGTGTTACAATAAACAACGTACAACCAGTAAAATACAAAAATAAATACCTTGGTTTAACCCTTAACATGGAAATTACACATAATCCAAATTTTTTTAGGTAAGTGCACTAGAAACCATGACAGAACCTAAAATATCCGTAGAAACGTTAAACGAACTTATTGTTTGTAAAGTTAATCCTGAAACAACACATGAAATTCCTGAAACAACACCACTTGTTAAACCTAGTAAAGAGTATATCGATACGTCTTCAGAATACTATCAGTACTTAGTCAATAGTTACCTAAAAAATCCGAAAACGGAAGAATTTTTCATAGGGGGAAAAATGATACCAATAGAAGAAAAAATGAAAGAGCATCAAAGAGATGATACATTTTCAATTAGATCATCTTCTCAATTGATACAGCAGGATGTTTTAGGTTTTTCACGTGTTGCACATGCTGCACGACCTCCAGGTAAATTTATAAACAATTCTTTTTATATTAAAAATATTTTCATTAAAATTCGTTTGTGATCAAGATTGAGTTTTAAATAATATTAATTTCTGAGTGTGGCCTAAAATTCAATAAAGTGCATTTACTTTTATCTCAACTCAATACAAGCTTTTCCTATGATGTCCTAATTAGTTTTCTGTAATATAGATCAGTACGTTTTATTCATTTACTTGAAAATACAACAATGGGATGTTAATTGGTTAACATAACAAAAACGACGGTGGAATTTTTTGTAACCATAAACATACCAAAAAAGGACCATGGGCGTACCAAAACTACCTAAGGTTGTGAAATAAATCACACTTGTTCCCAAGAATAAAGACATTAAATGTCCTACACTGCACCAGCGTCTGGACTTTCAACAACTACTCCTTGGGCTATATGCCCCCCCAGGTATTGAATTACGAAAGTCCAGACGTGGTTTGTCGCCCGACCAAGTCGGGGCTTTAAACCAAAAACTTTGATTTTATTATTAAAGGAGCTTGCCATTCTTAGACCGGTTTCGGAATTAGTGTTCCTCTTCAGTAAGAAGCAGGCTAGCTCGAATTTCTATCTCTAAAGAAATTCTGAAGATCGCTTTGAACCCACCAACTCTTAGTACAAACGAAGAGATGGCCTTGCACTCACCTCTCGCTCTCGACTTAACCGTTTGTACTAAGAGTTGGTTGGTTCACAGCGATCTTCAGAATTTCTTTAGAGATAGAAATTCGAGCTAGCCTGCTTCTTACTGAAGAGGAACAATAATTCCGAAACCGGTCTAGGAATGGCAAGCTCCTTTAATAATAAAATCGAAGTTTTTGGTTTAAAGCCCCGACTTGGTCGGGCGCCAAACCACGTCTGGACTTTCGTAATTCAATACCTGGGGGGCATATAGGCCAAGGAGTAGTTGTTGAAAGTCCAGACGCTGGTGCAATGTAGGACATTTAATGTCTTTGTTCTTGGGAACAAGTGCGATTTATTTCACAACCTTAGGTAACATAACAAAAAACACAAGTTTTTCCAGTTACGTTTCAAGGATTTAATCTCAATAGCAAGGCAGTTATTTCTATTGTCAACGAAAACACTAATTGTCCAGTAAATGAAGGCCGGAAAAGGAATCAACTTGGGCATCAGGTTGCACAAGAATAATTTTTTTTTTGAATTTGTAGCTATTCATGGGTACATTGAACTCTGAAAATCTCAACTCCGTGAAATGTGTGGAAGGGTGGGAAAATGGCCCTAGAGTTCTGGAAAATCCGTTTTTCGCCGATATCTCCCAAAATATGACTCTCAGAGAATTATTGTTCAGACAACAAATAAAGAGCAGTCTATTACCTACAAAATAGGTCCTGATCATTTTTTTCGCTACGCGAATATTTTGTGCGAAAACGGCGATTGAAAATTTCATAATTGTAAAAAAAAAGAAAAATACCGTAGACAAGGGAACAATCTAAGCCTTCCAATGATGTGGGTTGAAACCCGATAGGGTGCTTGATTATCTATCAATTCCCGATTAGCCCCGAGCATTTTGGAAAACTCCAAAAATCCAAAAAAAAAAAGCAACCCTGAAAAAACACGTTATTTATAAAAATACGAAAAAAATCCTTATTGAATCTTTTGGAATGTATTCAAGACCTTCCCAAGCCTCATTGGTCAAAAGGATTTAGTGAAATTACTCTTTATAAAAAGAATATAAACAGATTGATAGAAGGGCTAAAATCTCGACCAAAAACAAACTTTGGCCCCGTTTTTCAATAGTCCCGAAAAATGACTAAAAGGAAAAATTAACATGGTAATATAGCTACAGGTTCCTCCTTTCATCTAACTTTGAATAATGAAAAAATATTAATTTTTGCCCGATCTATTCAAAAATTTTAGTCCGCTTGGGAGTGGCATTCCTCTAGAACGTGCTCTCTAGATACAGGTCGGGAGCTAAAAATACGAGATGCGGTTGGGGCCGATTATGTCGAAAACCATTACATTTTCGAGAAAAATGATAAGGATCATTTTTGTAGGCAATAAACTGCTCTTTATTTGTTGTCTGAACAAAAATTCTCTGAGAGTCATATTTTGGGAGATATCGGCCAAAAACGGATTTTCCAGAACTCTGGGGCGATTTTCCCACCCTTTCACAAATTTAAAGGAGTTGAGATTTTCACAGTTCAATGTAACCATGAATAGCTGCAAATAAAAAAAAAATTATTCTTGTGCAATCTGGTGCCCAGGTCGATATCTTCGTTTATTGGACTATAAGAGCAAATACGATTTAAACTTAACGTGCAGGTGAAATTAACTGTTAGATGTTAGGTAAAGTCTCGTAACTTCAACCAATGATACTATGTCTTTTAACTTGCAAAAAGGTTAATTACAACATAAGTCCCAAAAATAACCTTTATGTAGAAAATCATCTAAAAATGTTTTTCACAATCCGGCAACGGCGTTACGGTACAACGACACTTTATGAATCCTGAATGATACAGTTTAAATATATTATCGCAGTATTTGTAAATTTAGTTTACAGAAAGTGCATTGCTTTAAATGCATTTTGTACAAATCAATACGATAGATTATTTATAACAAATTAAGTTCTGTGAATTCATTAAATGTATTTTTACTTTTGATCACAAGATGTTCCAATATCACCAGTAAAAGAAGTATCCTAAAAGAATATCAATTTACCCCAATGTGCTAGTCAGTGAATTGCTTGAACAGAACGCAAATGTAAAACGTCTTAAAAGATACAGAATATCGGAAATAAAGGACAGATTCACCGAATAATGTAAATATTTTAAAATAACCAATTAATCATTTTACTATTATTGTATATACAACTAACCCTAGGTTAAGAAATACGTAGGTGGCTCACTGGAACCCCCCTACACATGCCAATACTGTCAAACCAAAAGCTTATTGTCTCCGGATAGATTGCAGAATAAAGGATGTAAAATAAACTTTTGATCAGACTAAACAAACATTTGTTTAGTATGTGATAAAAAGACTTACATTTAATTGGTTTTCTAATTACTCAACATGGTTAATTGGTAATGCCAAAATTTTACAGCAAATGTTCAAAATGTCCACCTTGACTATCCAAACAACTGCGACATCTGCGAATCTAGTTTTTTTGCATTCTTTGGAAAATTCCTGGCGTGTTACGGATTTGATCAGCTGCAGCAAAAATTCGTTCTCGTAAATCAATTTCATTCTGAATCTCAGTGGAATAAATTATGGTTTTCATATAGCCCCAAAAGAAATAATCTAAAGGATTGAGATCTGGTAATCGCACGGGCCAGCGTTGAGCGCCAAACATTAAAAGAACACTTATGCTGATTATTCTTTTGATATGGACACAATAGTTGTTCGTTGAGAGTCTGACGTACACGCCAATGAGACACTCCGACTTGCCGAGAAATACTTCGAGTACTATGTGTAGAATCTTCTTCTACCAAATTCAAAATTCGTTCATCGGTTTCTATTCCAATTTGATGTCCGCGACCACGACCCTCACACTTAGGAATAACACTACCAGTGTCAAGTAGTCTTTAAGAGACTGCTACAAACGTTTCACGAGCCGGTCATCATCTTTCCGGAAAACGTAGTGCATAAATGCGTCTTGCGTCTTGAGAATTGCACCTAGCTTCTCCGTACAACAGATATTAACGCACTGAATACATTTTAAATCACTTATTAATTAATCACACAAATCTAATAAAACAAATAAATCACTACAGTGTTCTAACGACGATACCGATTTCTGAACTGAGTAATTCCACATTCCAGCGTGAAAGAAAAACATCACTTTTTTTGTTAGAATTATTGTAGTAAATAGCGGAGCAGAGTTGTCAAGTTACGCGCATTTCAATATCTGTTCATGTTAAATTAATGTTGAAGTGCAATTAGACGATTAAGTAATGAACTGATAATAAAATAGTTGTTATTCGTGCATGGATTTTGTATTTTGAAGTGTATCTACTACTCACACATCCAAACTTTAATGTTAAATTTTTTGACAACGGTAGGTTTTAGGAACTATGTTGTTATAAACTTTTTTGTCATAAGACATAGAATCATCGGTTGAAGTTACGAGACCTATTTACCTAACACCCTGTATATATTTATTTTAGACAATCAAGAGGAGAATGAAAAGGAAGTTGGAATAGAAACAGAAATCCCTAATCAGCGTCTGAAACCAATATCAAACATATTGATAAGAGGTGGTCTTTCAGTTAATCAACCTGTTGGTCATACGGACGAAATATATCAGGAAGAAGAAGAAAGTGAAACATTCTATATCGTAGACAGAGACAGCAGTGATTTTATACAGGAATTAGAGTCGTCTACAGAAAGTCGTAGTAGTTCTGAGTTACAATAAATATTTTAAGAGTATTTGTGGTCTTATTTGAAAGTCATTGAAAATTATTAATAAATATACGAGCAGTACTATATTTAAGAATAAATATTATTATATTAATTCATTAATTAAATCAGAAAATAATTACTTAAACTTTTGATTCGAAACAAACATCTACAACACTGTTCAATTTGGCTGGATGAAATATTCATTTTTAACTAAAAAAAAACCAAGGATAAAAAAATAAAAAAAAAATATTTTCTCGGTGGCGTAAAAACAGAAGACAAGGTTCTACCGAAAATAATGTGATAGTGAGCCACTGAATAATAAATAAATTATAGGAAAGCTTTATGCGAAAGAATACAATTTTTCATTTTTTTATTTCTGTTTTAGAATTTTCTTTCAGATTTTAGACTTCTAAACCCTAAAGTTTAGAAAAGTCTTATGGAACGCTTCTGTCTGCCTGTTTGTCTGCCTGTCTGTCTGTCCGTCTGTCTGTACGCATTTATAACTCAGCTTCCAGAACCGATCGAGACTAACGGAGATATGAACGCAGGATACCTTGAATGTGTGTACGCCTAAATTTCAGCTTTCTACGACTTCAGGATCCCCCCCCCCCTCAAGAGGAAAATTTCTGTATCTTTACTTGAAATATAAGAAAAAACTTTTTTTACGTTCGACAAACTAGAGATCCTTAGATTTTTTAAGGAACCCCCCCTCTCGAGCAAATCTTGCGCACGGGCTTGACTACTGTAGCACTCAAAATGTGCAAATGCCTGAAATGTAATACTTTACATTTAGATTAATAAAATAAAAATGTATGCCCTAGTTTTGCAGAGTTAACAGTTTCTTTTCGATTATTCTGAGACAATTCCATTCCATTTTCTGATAGTACAACATGCATATAACAGATTTATATTCTTACATTTAAGTATTGAAATGAAACAGAGATTTATGTATTTGAAAATGTCAGCGATTCTCTTAAAAATCAGTTTTATATATGCATAGGAAAAATTTTACTTGTTCTATAATCCGAAAGCTTGCATTCCAAGAAATTGAAACGGTTTTATTAAGCTTTGTTACGTAAAAATCTAAATTAATGATTGTATGTTTAGGAAAATGGATATATCTTTTTGATTTGTGACGAATATATTAATTATAGTCAGTTGTTTTATCAAGAACCCTCTAGCTTGTCATAAACAAATGGATTTTTGACCCTGTTCCGGAATATCATGAATTCGGAAAACTGAAATACATATTCTTGAGCCCAAAAACAAGCGATTTGGGTAAATAAATTTGACTATAACAGTTTCTAAAACAGCATTTCTTGAGATAAATCGACGATTCAAGATATTTGAGACGCCTTTGAATAGTTCTTATTATGGTTGCTAAGGATTTGCATACATTATTATTAGATAGATTCCAAATAAAACCACCTTACCCAATAGACTTTTGTCAAGTCGGTATAATAGGTCACCGCTAGAAATGGTTGATTATTAGATTGTTTTTGATATTATGTCATTTCGAGTTTTGGTTTTTAAAGACACCGTCCATTGTCTGCACTAGGAATTACTAATTGGGCATTAGTGACCTTCCATAGTTGGGCATATTGCACTAAGGGGTGTTAGAGCTTTTCTGGAAAATTTGGAGATTTGTATAGCTTGGCTAGTTTGAGATTTTGGTTGTTTCTCATTTGAGGAAGCTGTATATTGCGGTTTCTATCTATCTATCTGTTGATGGGGGTGTCGATACACTGCGACCTATAAGATCTATTGTACCCCCTTCTGCTGCCCATTCGTTAAGGATGTCTAAACGATTAGAGCAGTTCCTCCAGTCCTATTGCTTTCAAAAAGTTTAGGATGTCGGTAGGCTTCAGGTTAGGTAGATCTGCCTCCTCTATTTGATATTCTTCGAGGCATCGTACCCTTGGATTTTGCAGGGAGAGAGAATGTAGATAGAATATTGCGGTTTCAAGGTTTTGGTGATAGCTCTAGCAATACGATTACTTATTTTGTCTTAGTGATGTAGTTGGATTGTTTTGTTAGTGTGTTTGTCTTGTAGGTAACCAACACCTTTTGTTTAGCCCTGGGGGCCGGGCGTAGAATGGGTCTACCCGAGCATTTACCATCGGGATGGTAGAAGCCCACCAAATGGCCACTTCCTGTCCTGAAGCATCTACATTCATACTTTTTTCGGACTTAGGACTGGCAAAACAAAAAAAAATTAATTTGTATAGTACATTCCTGGTGTGCTTGATTACTATCTGATAAGTTAACAGGATTAAATACAATTCCCAAGTCAATGTCAAATCTCTCGAAAAGTATAATACTAAAAACATTATTAAAGCAAACAACAGACAAGCGATAATGACTACACGTCTACGTTTTAATATATAACAGCTTGAATAAAACCAGTAGTCGACATTCCTCCAGGATGTGAATTTCCTAACAAACCAGCATGTCATGAAAGTTTGTTGTATTCTGGATAGATTTAGTGTACGCTATAAATTACAATTTGCATCTGAGTAAACGTCCGTTGCAGTGTTGTATTCAACGCGGTTTTAAACATATCCGCTTTACCACTCAAAACAAGACGATTACTCTACGATTCACTGGTCCCAAACTAATACTGGGTGGTACAATTAAAATAATATTCAATAAACATCAATTAGACCATGTCCAAACCGATTTTAAATAACCGAATGCTTGAAAAATTCTTAGCAGTATGTGGATGGTTGGAAAATTTATGTAGGGTAAATTATAAGTAAATAAGAAAAATCAAGACGGCTAAGTAAAAGTTCCGAAAGTGGCGTGGGGGTGAAAAATTAAAGTATTACGGGATATCGGGGACTGTTTTGGATTGAATTCAAAGCTACCTATTTAACAGAAGACAAAAAACTAATATATAGACAACTTATATTACGTTTGTAGGTATACAATCAATTATATCAATATTTGGCGTTTAAATGTAAAAGAAAATATCAAACTTTTGAGTGTAAAGTGTCTTTCTCTGTTTTTAACACAAAATTATCCAAAAAATAACCTTTCCAAATACCACTCGTCCTGTCAAATTTTATAGATTAAATTTTCGGTTTCCATACTCAAACGCCTTTATTTTAGGCTAAACCACTCAAACAAACTGATTGGAGATAAAATCACTCATCCTGCAGACTCGTGATTTTATTTTACAAAACACCTCCAAAATCCGCCACAAAAATATCCCACCTGCGCCACTGAGACGTCAACGTATACCTTTGGGGAGTTTATACAAATATAATCAAATGTAGACGTTCCTTAGGAAATTGTTGAAGACTAACTTAATCGTAAAGTTTATCTTTTGTATTATTTTCCTTTTAGGGCTCGTTTAATGAACGTTTTTTATGCCACTGATTTACTGTCTTCATAATCCAGTTTTATATCAAAACACACTGGAAAAAAGATGAAATATTAAGTAGATATTTTGGAATGAAGTTTTTCACTCAAATATAGATTCGTTCGCTATCTGACTTTAACTTCTCGTCATACAAGTCAAAATAGATATATGAGGGTATGCAACGAGCCAAATCGATTAAGTGGAAATTTATGCCGATCCCGATGAGATTTGTGATTTGTTCAGTCTTCAATTTAATATATTTGACGCTATTTCATAATAATTGGACTGTTGTGTAATATTTTGATTATTTTTAATGATAGCTAAGTAAATAAAATTAGCTATAGAAATTCAACAGTGTTTCCCAAAATTTTTCTATTGGCAAGGATCTCAGTTCCAAATAGCGATAAATTTTTGCTATGATTTTAAAATTAGCAAAATAAACATACGTGTAAAATTATTTTTTCGTCGACCTCTACAAAAAATGACATTTTACGTACTAATTTCCGAATGAAAAGTCAACTATTTTAGAAGGCAAGTACTTTTCGTTCTCAAATGACTCGCACCGTGCCGTATCCTAGTAACCACAGCAAGCACCGTGCCGTATCCTAGTGACCACAGCGGACGAAAAGTGTTTGCGGACGAAAAGTGATTGCGGACGAAAAAAAGTGTTTGCCTTTAAAAATGGTCGATTTTTCTTTCGGAAATTAGTACGTTTTTGTAGAGGTCGACGAAAAAACTATCTATTGTCTCGCCTGCTTGCTAGCCTCGGCTATCAATTTGCAGGCTCGACTATAATAGAAAGTTTTTCGTCCTTGGCACATAAATAACTATTGTCAGAAAATTTGTTAATTGGTGATTTAAAGTATGATTAATCCCGGCCATTCTGCGCATGTTTGTCATACTTCGTTCTCAACCAAATAACGAGCGCCATCTACCACGAAGTAGAGAAATGTGTTTCATGTTTCTGGAACTTTCTATCATTCTCGAGCTAGGCCATTAGGCGGCGCTGAATACTTAAGGGCGCGGTCTTCCTGTGTATAAAATCCTATGCTGCAGACCAAAAGTTAAATCGACTGATTTCCGAATATAATGGGATTTAAAATATAATTTTCAGACAAATTAAAGATAAAGGTCTAACTTAGGTAGTCTTACTATTTTAAATCGATAAATTTATTATTTTCTATGAAAACCACAGCTTTAAATTCATCCAATTTTTTTAACCTTAAAAGTGGCATTTAACAATGTATATATCCTCGATTCTGAAAAAATAAGAAAAATAAACATTAACTTGACCTAAGTTAAACCTTTATCTACAATGTGGTTTAATCAGAATACATCAAAATACTTTAATTTACGAAATCAGTCGATTTGAAATTTTATTGGAATATCAAATTAATTTGAAAGTTTGGTCAAACAATGGCGACTAAAAATTCTTTATCCATAGGTATTCAATATATATGTATATAATTATATATAGATCATATAGGTTTTAACACTGTAAGAAAGATGGTGCCCGAAGCAAATCAAATTTGCAATGGATGCCAACCCATCAGCTGAGATATTTAGCGGGGTGATACCATAATTAGCCCAGTTGTCAGAGACTTTGACCCACCGACATAACCTTAAACTAGACGGCTAATATCCATATTCCCACCACACAAGAAACTCATCCAATTGAACATTCCGAAAACGTCTCTGCGCAATGCGCAATGGACACCAGTACGTCTAAGATCTGGGTTTCGGTTCTCGAGCTTTGCCGATTCCAGGAGACGAGACATATTGTTCGCTGTTCATAGGCGTCCACTGCTCTGTTTGGTGTTTAACCGATATTCGATAGAGAAATAGTGAATTTATTGTAAAAATGAACTGTTTTGTACTTTGGTGTAAGAACCGTTCAACAAACCATCCCAAAGGTGTTATGTTTCATAGGTAAGTCAATATAAGAAACACAATAAAATTGTTATATACCATGCATCTATTCAACAACTTTGATTCACACACATTTATTATACCAAAAAGTAATTATTTTACGCGAACAAATGTATATTTGCTTCACAATGATATTTTAGAATACCTGAGGACCAACGTAATGAATGGTTGAAAGCAATCGGAAGACCTTTAGAACCGCTTCCGCACTCGTCAACAAGAATATGTTCAGAGAATTTTGCTTCAGAAAGTTATTTCAATGATATAAATTGAGGATACTATATGTCTTACTCGAAGGATACAGCTATTTATACCTATACTATACTATTGTATAAAAAGCATCCTGTTCTCACAAATAATAATATTTCCAATCAGTAAATGAAAACTCCAACCTAAATCCTAAATTGTTTTCATCATTCCACTTATTTTTGTTCTAGACCCAATCATTTTACCTAAGGTACGCCAATGTCGGAACATAGACTTTAAGGTTATGTCGGTGAATATGACAAACACAATGCGCATGCATTATGGACACCAGTCATCCTCGTAATTGATCAATTTTTATCATATGGCATTAGCCGTCTAGTTTAAGGTTATGTCGGTGCTTTGACCTCTCATAAAATGTGATATCGCTTTAAAAGGTGTAGAAAACGATAAAAAAATCTTTGCGGCTCTAAAGTTCACAATTTCGAAAACAAAATCTCACACCACGTGAAAGAGCAGAAAATTTTACTATTATTTATATTTCAGATAACATTTGTTCATTTTATTTTAATGTAATATTATACTTAAATGTTTCTTTTCAAATTATATTGTTAATTTTATATTTTGTTTGTTAACTGCTTTATTTTATTCATTGACTTGTTTTCATTATTCTAGAATAAATAATTGATATTTTTCAAACTATGAACGTCACTATTCTATCGACGGTTTACTGGTATGTTGATACTTATAGCAAATTTTATTTCAATCTATAAAAATGCCATTTTTGGTTCTACTGTACAACTCAAGAAAATCAATAAACCCTGTAGATATTTTATCTCTTAATTTTTCCAAAAAATTCAATTTTTTTCCCATTTCATCGTATTCCTATCTGTTATGGTTTAGAATATAGCACAAAAAGAACGCTGCAATTGTATTTATTGTATTTGTAAATAAAATTTTCTTATGTGGTTTGTCATTTTTATATTTATGCAATTTTTTTATTCTCATAAACAGGTGACATGACCATTTCTATAAAGTTTTTGCTCTCCAAACATTTAAAAAACTATAATCTGAAAGGAACATTCTAAGTACGCAATAAAACTTTAAAATATTCACGAATATAATAATATATCATGAAATTAAATTTTCGCGGGAACTCACAGCTGTTGGTTGATAACAATTCATTTGGCAACGTGGGATCAGTCGGTTAGATTACGGTTCGTCTGAAAGTTGAGGAGATTTCAGAGTATTTATAGGTATATTTTTTATTACTCTTAGGACGAGATTCTAAACGACACTGGCGGCTGCGCATTTCGTTTAACTGTCATAACCATAATGTACGTGGGAATTTTTAAAAAGAATTCAAAATTATTTTTGTCGATATATTATCCATCAGAATAAAAATATAGGAAGTATTTTAAAAAAGAATTAGGTAATATAAAGTAAACGAGAAGAATATATTAAAAATAACTGATATATTTTGTATGACTTTCATAATAAATTAATTTTTACTTTTTAATAGTTAGAATGTGTAGGAATCATGATTTTGTCTACTTTTTCTATATTTCTGTTATTTGTAATTAAAGAAAATTCTTCTGATAAAAGTATTTTATAATATCATTGTGGATAATTTTTGTTATAATGATGTCTTTAAAATGGATCGATGGACTGTTGCATACTTTTTCCTAAATTTAATCAGTTAATAATCACTATTAAATTGTCAATGTGTCAAATTTATTACTTTCCATGGAACGCTAAATGAAAAAATTAAAAATGCGAATTTTGTCATGAAAATCGATATATGGGGTTAAAATAATATTCTGAACAACTTTTTCTAATGTTTTTCGATATCTCTAACGCGAAACAAAATATCGAGAATCTGCCCTATTTGTCAAATTCGTAGTAGGCTGAGTTTGAAGTTCAGATTTTAGCTGATTATCTTAAAAAATGTGACCCGTCACCTTGTCCAACTGTGCAAAAATTTAAAAGAAACCCTAATTTTCAATCGAAAAAGTTGGTTTACAAATTTTCAATTGTTTAACTTTATCAGTGCTCATTTTCTTCGTTAAAACCTCGACTTTAAGATGATATGAAAAAATATTGTTCGTATAGAATTTCAATTCGTATAAAATCTAAAAAAAAAAATTTTAATCTTTAATAGTACTTTAATCAATGCTGCTATTGTACACTAAATGGAATATTTTTTTCAAGAAATACAGCAGTAAGATTTTTTTAGGCTTCAAAGAACACTAAACGACCACAGTGGCGGCGATTGGACATTAGAAGTAGGAGGGGCGAAGAGTTTGTACAAATAATTTTTACATAACTCCTACCCTGAAATGTTTAAAACGGAATAAACGTAACATTTATTTATCGATACATCCCTCTAAAAGTGGGGGGCAGCTGCCCCCTACGCCCCCCTAATCGCTGCTAGTGAACGACCAAAGAATTTAACAGTGTAAACTGTAAACACACTTCTTACAATCAAAACAAATCCCAAGTTCACACACGCATGCGCAGGCAGCAGGACTCTTGTGCAATTCCGGACCTTTGCCATTTATCGCTTCGTGAATATTTTGGATTAAAATACGGTAAGCGTATTGTATTTGTCTCAGTAACCCAAGTTAAATAACACCGGCGCAGTCCGATTGCTCACGAAATCTTTTCCGACCTTACACCGGCTTGGCGGATAATTTGAAATTTGAGATTGTATACTACTTGTGTGCTTCTTCCATGATTGAGATATTCACAAAACCATGGCATAACGAGTGTTGTCTTTACCTTTATACAGTGTTTTGATGGGAGATTTGGCATTTTTTAATTCTATTTAGGTCTTAGTTAAGGATTAAAAAATTAAACATGGAGCTTTCGTCAATATTCGTTTTCAAAAGTGCTTGGACTTGATTGATCGCGGCATTATCGAATAAATTATTATCTACAATAACAATTAAAGAGCAATATTTTAAAGTGTTCACAACAAATATTCATTTTTACAATTTGTAAATAGAGTTAATTGAATTCTTGGTTTTTACAGTTAAGCCATTTTGTAAAAAACTAAATAAAAAAAAATAAAATCAAGGATCTCAGGTTTAAATAGTCTTCAACTTGACACACGTGTCGATTCTGGAATATTTCGAAAATTTAATACCAATAATACCATAGTAAAAAATTGTTTCCGACTTGTAAATATCTTTGACATGTTTACCTAAATCGTAATTCATCGTAATAAATAAATAAATCGTGCGCGTGGTTAATTTTTCTTTCGTTTCTCATGTATATACTTCATAACGAGGAACAAAATCACTTCATATAAATAACTGAAAAGAACATGTTATTTTGATATTATCAATGCCCCAGTAACAAATTAATTTAATTTTAAGAATTAAAAGAAAGATATTATGGATGAATAGTTTTCATTGAAAGGTCTGTATAAATAATATATACCTACAAAGAAAATAAATGAATAATTATTTATCATATGTTCTTTATTGTAAGCTAACCACTTACAAAAAGCTGTCGACCGAGGTCCTTCTGCCCATAAATGAATAATAAAAAGTTAAGATTATACATTTTGGTAATACTAAATATTGTTCTCCCCTTGTATTAAATATAGCAGACAATGAATTTCTCGAATGGTTTCTGTAACAAGAAAATTTCAAAGGAAGGTTTCTGTAACTATTTTGTTTAATTTAAGCATTTATCACTAGATACCAGCACCTCCCGGACAGCATCTTATTTGACATAATTTCGCTGACATTTGACGTACAAGACCGCGTCCTTAATAATGAAGTTAAACTTCTTATAAGCAGCCAGGAGTGATAATGAAACATCAACTACATCTTATTGCTATTGTTGAGTATATGACGTTTTTTTTAATTTATACTAGTTGTGGAGGCCTGGAGCAGATTATAATTTCATTGAAAATGGCTTCTGTTGTCATAATTTTCACCTGAGACAACCCTTTTGACGACTTTGTTATTGGTCAACTTGATTCCGAAGAAATTTAAAGCACATCAGACCAGTTCATATATTTTAAGCATTTGTGGCCACCAATCATCAAATCTATATTTATCTTCCGTGATAGTGATTTGTTATGTCATAACAAGTTTCACTTGTCAAATAAAAACTGTCAGCACTTACCTTCAACGAGATGGAAGAAGGATGTTTGTTTTGTAAATGTTTTAAAGATGAATACAAAAAAATTAAAAAGAAAACGGTAAAGGACTTACCAGGATGTAAAGATCACTTACACAATTGGGAAAGATGGTTAAATGAACGAAAAAATATTAATGAGTTACTAGCCGAACGTGTTAGGCGCCCAAAAGACCATCTGCTGATGAACTTAGGGGAGGAACAGAGAAAAATTGTTGAAGACAAAATACGAATTATAAATAATGAAGATTGGTCTAATTTTAATAAAACCCGGGGAAATCCGGAATGGTTTAAGTTACCAGCACGGTTTCAGCAACGTTCCAAAGATGATGCCATTATTCAAGCTGCTTTAGAAAACGAGATGAAAGGGCAGGTCATTCCTGTTATCTATATTGAAACTCCGACTCATATCCTTAAAGAAAAAGATATCCTACCACGAACAAGGTGACATTTTTTAGATTTAAAAAAGGTATCAAGGTTTTGCGCCAATCAACTTTTGATCTATTTCATCTATTGTATTTTGTTCAAAGGTGAATTCTGAACATTGCTACATTGCTTATCAAACAGATGTTGAGCTCTTATATTCATAGGGGTATTATATAGATATAATAGGAGAGGTAACCAATAGAAATATTTCTCTTTCACGCGCATGCCGAAAAACGCGATTTGCAAAGACAAAATAATATACGAAAACACAAGGACTTGGGATAAGGTATAATAGAGATGCAGAAAAAATAGAGATAAGGTAAGAAGAAATTAACGACTTAACATGAGATAGACAAAGTAAAAATGTACAAAACAATTGGAACTAATTCGCATCCAAAGGGATTAAATTAAAAATAGTTGACGGGATTTTTTCACGTTTTCTTAAGGTTCTGGATGGTTTATCCAAAAGTATCATTCCCTTGTTCATCTTGCGCTTTGACAATGGTGTATATAGTGTGTGAAATAAAGATTAGTCTTCCTTTTCGTATCTTCTACATAACGATGTCAGAATTAAATCAGATTTTTTTTAAATTTATCGCTGGGACATTCAAAAAAACGTAATTTACATGTTTGCAATAGTTTCAACAAAATTTCTAACGTTACGAAGCATCTATTAACCATGTGGCAGCGGTGTTCGATTTATATCGAATTTACTGAGTTTTAGAAGCTGTTTCATTCAATTTATTAACCATAAGATAACTTGAAACAAGGTGTCATAGCATAGAACATTTCAGGATGCTATAATTCCTTTGAACTTTAAATTACATTATTATTATTATTATTATTATTATTATTATTATTATTATTATTATTATTATTATTATTATTATTATTATTATTATTATTATTATTATTATTATTATTATTATTATTATTATTATTATTATTATTATTATTATTATTATTATTATTATTATTATTATTATTATTATTATTATTATTATTATTATTATTATTATTATTATTATTATTATTATTATTATTATTATTATTATTATTATTATGTAATATCATTGTGTAATAGTTTTATTTATTTATTTAAAGCATACATTACTTACAGGAAGACACTTCCTAAATAGTACATAATAAAATCCTAAACCAAAGTACAAAGTAAAAAGTAAAAAGTAAAAAGTAAAAAGTAAAAAGTAAAAAGTAAAAAGTAAAAAGTAAAAAGTAAAAAGTAAAAAGTAAAAAGTAAAAAGTAAAAAGTAAAAAGTAAAAAGTAAAAAGTAAAAAGTAAAAAGTAAAAAGTAAAAAGTAAAAAGTAAAAAGTAAAAAGTAAAAAGTAAAAAGTAAAAAGTAAAAAGTAAAAAGTAAAAAGTAAAAAGTAAAAAGTAAAAAGTAAAAAGTAAAAAGTAAAAAGTAAACAGTAAAAAGTAAAAAGTAAAAAGTAAAAAGTAAAAAGTAAAAAGTAAAAAGTAAAAAGTAAAAAGTAAAAAGTAAAAAGTAAAAAGTAAAAAGTAAAAAGTAAAAAGTAAAAAGTAAAAAGTAAAAAAGTAAAAAAAATAAAAAGACAACAATGAAGCACAAAAAAGACAAACAATGAAAACGTCAATAGCCGCCGAATTTGATAGCTCTTTTAAGGGCTGGCAGCTTAACACCAAATATATCGCATTCGGAGTAAGACTTGTTATAGTGGAGACAAATGCCATCAGAGAATGCCCTTTGTCCATAGTTGGTTCGATGTTGACGAATGTGAAACAGCGAAGTATGTCGTGTTCGCCGAGTAGGGGTTAGAAAACTCATCTTTTCCAACAGGAAGCAATTTAAAAAGGAACAAAAGAAGAGACTGTTTCCTTCTTTCTTCGAGTGACTGCATACCACAGAATAATAAACGCGTTTCGTACGAAGAATTTTGATGAGGAAAACGAAGCTTAAATAACAAATACTTGGCAAACTTTCGTTGCACCCTTGCAATTCTGTTGATGTGGCAGGTGTAGATAGACATCCAGACTACAGCACAGTACTCAAGAATGCTTCGAACCAGATAATTGTATAAAGCCATGGCGGACTTGGTATCAGGAAAGTGACGAGTGTGGCGTTTAATGAATCCGAGCGTTCTAAAAGCCTTGCAAACGATAGACTTGATATGAAGATTGAATGCCAGACCGGTGTCGAGGCTGATGCCAAGATCAACAATGGATGAGATACTATCAATGAAGCATCATCGACTTTATGGACATTTTTGGTAATGTTTTGTAATATTTATTGTAAAGTGAATCGTCGCACATTTGCCAACATTCAGAGACAAACGATTAATTTTGCACCAATCGGTGAAACGGTCCAAATCTGATTGTAATGCAGAATTATCACTGGTTTTTGTAGTAAAGAACTTTAGGTCGTCTGCGAATAAAAGGTAACAACTGTTTAAAAAGCAATTTGATGCGTCGTTTATAAAGATTAAAAATAAAACGGGACCAATGTGGGAACCTTGGGGAACGCTGGAAGTCATTGATATGTCACAAGAGACCGAATTAAGAACCAAAACACGCTGAGAGCGGTGTGATAAGTAAGAGTTTAGCAATTTCAGATAGTTGCCAGAGATGCCAATTTGAGAAAGTTTCCTGAGTAACAACTGGTGACAGACACTATCGAAAGCTTTAGACAGGTCAGTGTAGATAGCATCCACTTGATGACCTGCTTTCATTGATGAAATTAGGTAATCCTTGTATATAGCAAGATATATTTATCCACAAGCATTTTAATTTGTTGTTACTTTGTTTATCATCATTTATGCTTATACTTTTTATTTACCTGCATTTTTGTACGTTATTTAACTTTACGAGCTTGAATAGACATTATGTCAAGATTGTTCATTATATTGTTGGTTAGAATAGTCTAGATTTAATTCTCCATATTTGGCGGCCCTTGGGTTAAATTGTGCTACAAATTAGACAAAAAAGTGTAATAGTAATGTATCTAGAATATGTTACAATATTTCGTCTACATTAAATTTAAATACAAGTACTAGTAGCAGTGATTGCTTAGGAGTCTTGCGATTTGGTTTAAATCGAACGTACTGAGTTATAAATTGGACTATTAATAATCATGATGGCGACCAACCAGATATCATATTTTCTGCGAATGTGACTGTAGCAGTTGGGGCACTCTTCAATTATGCCAGTTAATTGTTTTTAATCCGTAATTCCCTGCAGAAATGAGAATGGCGAGGTAAACCAATTTGACGTTTACTCTCGTATCACCAAATACCCCATATTTATACAGCACCTACAATGCAATTCCTTCTTTTTTATGCTATGTTTTAGAAATCTGTTTGCGTTATGGCAAAAGGGCTCCTATAGGCAAAAAGTAATTCAGAGAATAAGAACCAAACTGAAATTTCTTAAACCGCATCTTCCTAAACTTTCTAAATTGGCTGTGATAGGCCATAGTATAGAAGCCAAAGAAGCTGTTCATATTAATCCATGTATGTCAGCTTGTAAAGTAACTGCTACTTGTCGCTGGAACGAGTGTAAAGAATCTGTCTTACATATGGAGACTAATATTCACAATGAAATTACTCAAAACAAAATTTGTCAGGTTCCGTTTGGTTTTATTGTAAATGGTATTAAAATTACTCCGGAATTAATACAACAAGGTAATTGTTTCGCCATAATCTAATAATATTGTACAAATTGGTTCGGTCAGTTTTTTGGGTTTAAAAATGTATTTATTAAAAAAAATTAAAGGATTCTCCATCTCTTAGGCAATTTTCGAATAACATCTCGAAAAAATGACTCGTTTGGCGAGGCGATCTAAGTTTCTAGCCAATTTTCGACTTCAGTGAAAGAAGTGTCAAATCATGCTGCATCCTTCGGATCAATAAATAATCGAAAGGAGCAATGTAAGAAGAATACACGGTAAAACATCCCATTTGAGCGTTTCCAAATAGTTTTACGACTTTTGCGACATGAGACGGAGTGTTTTCATATGGAAGAATAACTTTATATCTTTGCTCTTATTTCGGCCATTTTTTTCGCAATGCACATCTCAAATCAATTGTAGCCGATATCGCTCGCCAGGCTTCAACAGCTTATAGTAAACAACAGCCTTTTGGTCCCATTAGATTCAGAACACGTATGTTTGTTTTTGGCGTTGATGTGTTGAGGTTGATGGAATTGACCGGGCTTAGCTCCAGTTACAATCCAATTCAAAAAACATTTTCTTTGTTGACTTTGACTCAGCTGCTCAGTAAGTAAAAACCGCCTTTAAACGTCTCTCGGTTTCAATTCATACGGTGCCAAATTTCATTGTTTTTGAATCATTCCCATACATCGCAATCGAACGTCGAACGGAAACAGCTTGTTCAGTCACTCCCAATGATTCCGTAATGACTTTGATTTTCTTGTAGTAATGCCTTTAATTCTTTGTCCTCGAGGCTGTCCAGAGCGAGGATTGTCTTAGACCCTGAATCTCCATTCTTGAAATGTCGAAACTTCCCGCAAATGCTGCTTGTTTATATACGACATTTTCAACACTGTTCTCGTATGAATCTCACAGCGGTATAAACTGAATATTATTGGCATGTCTAACTACTATGAACCATTCATAACTAATTTTTTTTTGTAAAATACTATGCAAACTTTTTTCGGTATTATCCACTCATAAAACTTTTCACAGGTAAAGCCAAGATAAGAATATTGTTTAATTTAAATAAAGTGCCAAGAACACCAATTCCAAAACACCTATTTTTTCAAAACACGGGCACTACAACGTTAAGAATATCATTTCATAAACACGAGAAATTTAGGACGTTTAGAGACATAGTGCCCTACGTACGGAGTGCGTCACCATTTTATTTTAACACCAATGGATTAATTCTGTTGCCGTTTCAACGGGTAGAGTTTCCAATTTGGTTTAAGTCCGCCACCACAGGATACTTCATGGAAAGTTGGGAAATAACCACAATGCCCAAGATATGGACGGATACGTTTAAGTTAACTGTCTTTTTTCAAGGTAAGTCTTAGGTGATGATTGTGTACAAAAATTGTTATCTATCTATGTAATCGTCATTCATATCATTCCTTATTACAGTAATAACTTTCAAAAATGTATCTCTTAAATGACCGGCCGTTCTCTTTCAATTCACCTTCCTGGAAACTGATCAATAAACTGTTGTATATTTAAGGACATATCTAGGTAGCCAATTTTCCAGAAAATAGAAATTAACTTGACTTCATTTCGGAAGCTCATCGTGGTTTGCTAGTTCAATTTCTCTTTTTTTCTCTGGATTAAAACCACTTATTTTCTTAAAAAAGTTTTAATTTGACGTTTCGGCTTTCTTTATCGAAAGCCTTTTTCAAAATGACATAACAAAATAAATAAATTTACTATAGAAACAGAACACTTGATAATCTTGAGATCTTTGAGATTGAAGATGTCAAAATCTGTTTCAATCATATTTTTGTGACGTTTCTGGGAACGAATTTTGAAAGGATTGCACATTTGCATATTATAAGAGAATTTATACTTCGTCATAAATGAAGTTTTCTTATTAATATTATCATAAGAAAAAAACAGATAAAAACTTATGATACTATCCCGATATAGACGGTATCCTTTTTGCAATTAACTCGTTTTGTAAAATAGACATCCAAATTTTTGAAATATCGACCGAACATTAGAAACACATTCGTTATTATTTAAGCATATCAATGCTGCTTCTTTAACTTTGCAGTTATAATTATTCGGTTCTTTTAATAATCTAGTTGAAGAATTCCATTGTATTTTATGACCAAAATCCCATGCATGTTCACATATTTTGGATTTTTCCAATTGTTTATTTTTAATGTATGATTGGTGTTCATTAAGTCTAATATGAAAAGGTTCAGATGTTGCTCCTATATAAAATTTATTACATTCGCATGGAATTTTGTAAATACAATTTTTTGTGTTTTGAATTTTATTAAAAGGTTTTGTATTTACTATTAAAGATTTTATTATTTTGAAAAACTGTTTTTAAATTAAATTTATTGCCAATCCTAATTTTTTCCGATAATTTTGGAATATAAGTGATTTTTACTATATTTGAATGAATTATTGGGGGATTTAAATTTTGACCTTTAGTTTTGATGTCTTGGTAAAGTTCACGATTTATAAATTTACTTGGGTAGTTGTTCTTAATCAAGACAGATTTAACAAGTGATAATTTATTATTTAAGATATTGTCATTTGAACAAATTGTTTTTGCTCATTTGACAATACCTCGTTTAACACAAATTGAGTGGTTTGAATTAAAATTTAGATATCTATTTGTATGTGTTTCTTTTCTAAAAACTGATGTTTCAATTCAATTGTTGTTATTGTGTATTAGTAGATACATCAAGAAACGGTAATTTTTTATTATTTTCAATTTCAATTGTAAATTTAATAGTAGGTTCCGAATTATTAATAGTATATAAAAATGTATAAATATTTTCCCTATCGTGTTGCCAAATTGCAAAGATATCATCTACATATATAAACCAGACAGAAGGTCTTAAATTTTGTTTGTTTACAATTTCCATTTCAAAATCCTCCATGAAAATATCACACAATTTTGATGATAAAGGTGAACCCATTGCCATGCCAAAATTTTGCTGATAAAAATCACTATTTAATTGAAAATACGTAGTTTTAATACATAATTCCAACAATTCTAGAATTGCTGAGACCCTTAATTTAGTTCTACTTATTAATGTATTATCACTTGTCAACTTTTTTCTCACAAGATTAAGAGTTTTATCGACAGGAACATTTTGAAATAAACTAACTACATCAAAACTAACCATTATATCTGAATTTGTAATTTTGATTTTTGATAATTTTTATTATTGGTCTTACTGGTATTTGTTGTTTATGAATTTTGGGTAAACCATAAAAATGTGGAGGTCACTTACGAATTTTTTATTTATATATAAAGTTTTGTAAATGTTGTTTTCAATACTAGTAGTTGGATCTTTATTTAATTTTGAATAGCTATAATTTCGTTAATTTTGTTATCATAATCTGTTTTGTTCATGACAACCTTCGCGTTACCTTTATCTGCCGGTAAAATCTTAATTGTATTGTCATTTTTTAAATTTTTAATTGTTTTTAATTCTGCGGAGGTTAAATTTTGATTAATTTTGTAAGATTTTTCTAATTCAATTTTGCAATGCACCTTGTATTCGTTGCTTAAGTCAGTTGGTAAATTTTGAGAAGCGTTTTCTATAGAACTAATAATATCAAATTTTGGTACATATTTTGGAGTTGCCGAATAATTTAAACCTTTAATAAAATTCAAAACACAAAAAATTGTATTTACAAAATTCCATGCGAATGTAATAAATTTTATATAGGAGAAACATCTAGACCTTTTCATATTAGACTTAATGAACACGAATCATACATTAAAAATTAACAATTCGAAAAATCCAAAATATGTGAACATGCATGGGATTTCGGTCATAAAATACATTAAAAGAACCGAATAATTATAACCGCAAAGTTAAAGAAGCAGCATTGATATGCTTAAATAATAACGAATGTTTTTCTAATTGTTCGGTCGATATTTCAAAAATTTGGATGCCTATTTAACAAAAAGAGTTAATTGCAAAAAGGATTCCCTCTATATCGGGATAGTATCATAAGTTTTTATCTGGTTTTTTTTTAAGATAATATTAATAAGAAAACTTCATTTATGACGAAGTATAAATTCTCTTATAATATGCAAATGCGCTATCCTTTCAAAATTCGTTCCCAGAAACGTCACAAAAATATGATTGAAACAGATTTTGACATCTTCAATCTCAAAATCCTTTTCTATTTTTGCAAGATTATCAAGTGTTCTGTTTCTATAGTAAATTTATTTATTTTGTTATGTCATTTTAAAAACGGCTTGCGATAAAGAAAGCCGATACGTTAAATTAAAACTTTTTAAGAAAATAAGTGGTTTTAATCCAGAGAAAAAAAGAGAAATTAACTTCACTGTTTATGGTAATTATAACAGCAAACGAATAATAATAAAAGTTGTGACTGTTTAAGCAACCTTTTCCTAAAAAGCACAATGAAATCTCACTTCAATAATTTTCGTAACCATTCTAAATGATTGTTCTGCGTTGGAAACCACTGTCTGGTGTAACAGAATTTGAAAAAGATGCATTTTGTTTTTCGATAGTAGCTATTTATACTTAATAATTCCAGGTATTATTAATGACGAAGATTACACTGAGAAATCAAAGATGATAAAAAATATGCTAGGCTCCAGATCACGGCACATGTTAGTAAGGGAAATTCTAAACGACTTATTAGATACTCCAAACTGCAATCACGCTCAATTACATTCTTACGTTTATACAATCGAAGAACGTTTTGAATCTGTGAATGTGGAAAAATGGGGAACTATCATCAGGCGCAATTATGTGTTCGATAAAAATATTGTTGATGAGCTCAATAAACTGTATTATGACATTAGAAGTAATAATGATCCCCCTCATTGGAATTATTCGGTTAAAACACTTAAAGAAATTAGTAGAAAGAGAGATATAACAGATTTTATTAATAATCTTCATAACAAATGTCAAATAGTGAAAGAGAGAGCAGAAGTTTTGAAACAGATATACGATAGAACATCTAAAGATATAGTTGAAGGTAAGTTTAAGATAAGTATGATATTCTATATCTTTTTCCACTTCTTTCTGTTTTGAACTGGTGCTTTTTTACGCCATTCTGTCATTTTTTCCTTGGCCTTTCTTTTGTTTTTTCTTTTAAATTTTTCTTGAATAATCTCTTTTCTCTTGTCTTCTCTTTCTCTTGTATGTTTTTTAGATGAATCATGAATCAACAACAAATACATTTTTACATGATGGAACTATTACAAAACAAATCCTTTTGTAAATAATTTATCTACTGGTTTAAATCCACCATCAGGAGAATGATGCAGATATCGTTATTTGAAACGGTAGATGAATTTTTTATACTTCTTTTTAAATCACGATTTTAAGAAATAGGAAACCACCATATCATAAAAAACTAAATATTATTAAGCTAGTGTGGATATTTACGAAATTAACTGATGTTCAACAGTTATTTTTGGAGGCTGTAAATTATGTAAAACTTGAAAACTGGGAAAAGGATGTAAACTGTACCATTAAAGAAGAAGAGTGAAGATATATGTGGAAGTTGGAAAATTGATGCAATATTTGAGCTGCTGAAAAAAATATAAATTATTTTGGTGTACTTGGATATAACAAACTTTCTAGTAAAATAAATATGCAGATTTAACTATGCGGTTTAAAAAATATTTAAAACGTTATTTGTTAACTTGAATTTTTATATAATCTTTTTCTTAAATAATAAAATCAATAAAATTTTTTAAAAATTAACACTGATAAATAATTAATACTAAAATATTATTTTTAGAAACCCTGGAAGAAATTACTGATGCAAATCATAAGGCATCAGATCACAATATGTCATATACAAGTTACCATAAGCTGATTAATATTTTGAAGAAGTTAGAACGTTCTTTGGTGATACCAAATACAAAACGACACCATTATGCTTCAGCGTTTTCCATTTGGAGATTTTACATGCAGAAAATTTCTACAGACTTGGGAGATTACAACACATATTTTGTTAACACTTTAACGAAATTGAATTATTCCAACTTTAAAGGAATTGAAGATTTACCAGAAAGGTGATTAACAATAAATTTTGAAAAAAAATCTTAAAAAGTATGTGTTCAATGGTGATGACACATGGAAACTAAATTCCTGTGGGCAGTTTACGGCGATTTCTGTTATTAAAAGATTTATACGAAGCCACGATTGTCTTGCACTTTACTGATATACCTGTGGCTAAAATAGATATGCCGTAATAAATTTAGATTTTCGTATTTGAATAAGTTGTTCACAATATTCTATTCGTATGTCTCGATCATTTCTGAACATGTGAAAGATTGTCCTTGATTCTCCCGGGGGCTTTCCCAGGCCTGAGGGGTCGTTGATAATATCGAAATAAAAGGATTGACCGTAGATTTATGGTAGAGTTAAATATCAAAGGTGTTGTATATAAAAAACCAAACATCGACTTATTATATGAAAAAAAATTATTGTTCGCATGGAAAAATGAGGCTTTTTTTAATTAAAATTGGTATTAAACATAAAAAAAAATTTTTGGAGGAGATTAAAAACAAGAAGAACGGTTTTTCTCGATAATTTTGTGGTTATGCTGAACAATTATCAATACAAAAGTTTTAGGTTTTTTAATTATCTACAACTTTTACATTAAAACTTTTTAGGATGCATATTTCAGCCACAATATCCAACCCTCATATTTAGCTACTCCCACATCCCTTTCGAGATTCTTACTGTGTCGTCTTGATTTTTTTTAATTTACTGCTAAGAATTTTATTTGTTTATAAAATGATTGGCCCTGGTCTAATGGTCGAGTGTGGAATCAACAAATATTATTATTAATATATATTGATATTTTTTTTAGATTAATTTTCGAGAGATTTGACAATATTTGGTTAAAACGTTCAGGGCGAAATCATCCTAAGTCGTTCAGAAAACAAAATAAGTTTCCAGAGAAACCGAAACCAACATTTTTAAAGGACATTTCGGGTCAAGATGTTAATGCAATCTATCAAGCTTATACTAGAAAAGAGGAGACAACGAAAGCTGTAAAACAAAGTAAAAGTGTAAAATTAAAAAAGGTAAACAAAAACTGAATTATTTTTTATTTTTCTACAAATCAAGCAATATCTAAAAATTTTCAAATGGATCACCCTATAAGTTTTTTTACAATTTGCTAGTATAGTAGAACCCACTTGTTTCTGAGAATGAAAAAACGTTATAAAAACACAAAGGATACCGCCAATAGAAGAAATTCTGATGGATCTGGATATTTTTGAGAACTGTAATGTCGAAAACACCGTACACTGTCCATATACATAAAAATAAAATAATATTTTGGCTATTAGACCCACTGTGCAAAGATTCAATATCCAACTTAGCTGGATATCGTAATAGGGGTGAATGGCGTAAAATTATTTATTATGAATTTAATATGAATTTATATTTTAATTTCTATAACGCATATTAGATTTGAATAGAGGTTGATAGCTTCATTTTCTGATCTCTTGTGAGATTCACAAACGTTACTAATTAAAATTTTGTCTCAAATTTTAATTCTAAAATTAAAAACACGGTGAATAAAGTCATAAATATTATAAATTAATTAAGCTTACCTACCCTATCTCAATCCTCACCATCGGATTCACTGTCATCAACATTGATAATAAATTGGGTCGGACTCGTTACATAAGAATTTTCTTCTTTGATGACATGTTTGATTTTTTTCTACCAATCATCAGCTGAAATTTTGTTAATTTCTTCTTTTACCAAATTTGCAACCAACCCGTCAAATTTGGGAAACACGTTATGACGCCTTATTCTTTTTTTAAGTTGTCCCCAAATTAATTCTATGGGGTTAAATACACAAAAATAGGGCGGAAGGCACAATACCTCGTGGCCCCTTTTTGATGCCATTTCATCAATAAAGTATTTTTTTTTAAGTGAGTGTGTACCTAATACTTGAAGCAATTGTTTTTCTGTATAATTTTCTTCGAAATAAAGTTCATGATTTCTGAAAAATTCCTGAATCTCAGACTTATTTGAGTTGGTATTGGGAACTTTTTCTATTAAGCGGGAATGATATGAAGCATTATCCATCACTATGATGCTATTCTCTTCAATATTGTTTAACAGCTGATTTTCAAACCAATCTTCAAAACTTTCTCCAGACATATTTTTGTGGTAATCTAAATTACAATCTTCCAAATTTTTTCCAGAGAGTTTGAGGCAATTTTGTACCCTCCCTGAGTCCGATCCACAGTGAAGAATTGTAAGTCGAGTTCCCTTATTACAAGGACATTTACTGAACATCTTGTTCCGTCAGACCATCCTTTCTTTGGCGTATCCTCCATTTTATGATCCTTTGGCTTTCCATTATTACAGTCCTCTTGTTGATAGTTTGGTATTTAAATCCAATTTTCGATACCCAACGCTGTGTTGTGCTTTTAGAAATTCTTAAATCTGGCCTTTTACTTTTTAGTAAAGAAATTATATCCACTGTTGGGAACTCATTTCTTTGGTAAGATTCATAAATAATACTACCAATTAATTTTGATATTGAAGGATCCAAAGTTTTAACACATCATTTATGACACCTCTCTTTACGATTTTTTTTATACTTCTATAAAGAGTGCTAATGGGAACATTTGTTAAAAAAGATGTTTTTTCAATGGCACTCCTTTCACCTTCGGAAGTTACAATATTGTTATAAACATTTATACATATCGTTTGGGCATCTTTACAAAGATATTGTTTTTTCGAGGTGGATATTTCTTGATACTCTGAAGTTCTTTCACCAAAAATGTTCTCTTACTCATCGGAGCTACAGGAATCTTTGGGACTACAACCTGATACCACATAATCCATTGGAATATCATTTAGTGATTGTTCCGATTCTTTAGATCCACTTAAAGAAACTGGACGAAACATATTGAAATTGACACCGAATAAATAAATAAGAAGTACACTGTAACAATGTTTCAAAATAAAAAAAAGTACGTATATACACGGAAGCCAAGAATAATATTAACTGAAATAAACTAACGCCACGAATCACCTACCACCTACTATTCACTAAATCAAAAATCAAGTGCGAATACAAGCACAGTGTATCACTGTATGAATATTTTCCTAGCCCCCACTACTGAAGACAATATTTGTCTAACTTCTACTTCCTACTTTAATTGCAGAACAAAATGATCCCGCTTTATATAAGTCACTAATACCGACAAAGCCACTTGTCGGCACATCTACATGCCCCTAATACCGACAAAGCCACTTGTCTGCACATCTACATGCCGCTAATACCGACAAAGTCACTTGTCGGCACATCTACATGCCGCTAATACCGATAAAGCCACTTGTCGGCACATCTACATGCCGCTAATACCGACGAAGCCACTTGTCTGCACATCTACAAGCCGCCAATGTAACATGTCTGCATATCTGAGAATTTTGTTTCTGCAATTGAAAATGTAAAAACTATAACCACACTTCCATTGTCGCCTCTTATGAGTGTAACCTCACACCCCACAGTTTAGTTAAATTAATTTAAGACAAAATTTTAATTAGTAACGTTTGTGAATCTCACAAGAGATCAAAAAATGAAGATATCAACCTCTATTCAAATCTAATATGCATGATAGAAATTAAAATTTAAATTCATAATAAATAATTATACGCCATTCTCCCCTATAAAGATATTCAGCTAAGTTGGTTATTGAATCTTTGCACAGTGGTCCTAGTAGCCAAAATATTATTTTATTTTTATGTATATGGACAGTGTACGGTGTTTTCGACATTAAAGTGCTGAGAAATGTCCAGATTCATCAGAATTTGTTCTATTGGCGGTAATCCTTTGCTGTTTTTTCATTCTCATAGAGGATTGAGTTCGACTATACAATTAATAAGCTTTCAAACGATATAGTATAGTTAGGGTCATAAGTTAATGGAAAACTGTAAATATTTTATGATAACGGAAAAATCATGTATTTTACGTGCACAAATTATATGGTATTAAATTTTTACATGAAACGTACCGTATATTTTAGGTTTTCTAAAGCATTAGAATATTCTACAAATTATAATAGTAATTTTGGATGTATCTATTATTTTTTACTGTTACCACTAGAGGACCGCATACCTTTATAAAGATATTCGGAATTATTAGTCCATTCTGTGAGCCGGAAAAAACCTTGAAAAATATAAATATATTTTGACGCCCCCAAATTGCGCTGCTCCCCGTTTTCGAGGATGATGAACACGATGGCGAGGGTTAAAATTCGTTTCGAGGTGGCCCTACCCCCCAAACGGCCAAAAACCACCCACAAAATGGTGAATCGCGTCTTTCACCTGCAAAACTAACTTAACTCCCCGTTTTAGAGGTTGCTGGACACTATGGCGTTGGTGACAATTCTTTTAGAGTTGACCCCACCCCTCAAACGGTCAAAAATCACCCCCGAAAGGGTGAAAAGTTTGTGAACGCTTATTAATTGAACTAACAAATTGTAAAAAGACTTATAGGGTGATACGTTTGAAAATTTTGAGATATTGCTTGATTTGAGTTCTGTTTCACCCTGTATTAAAGAAGCCACAGATAAAGAAAGTAATTAATAGTGAGCACAGCCAACGATAAGAGAATAACATTTGAATACAAAGACCTGTTGATTTATTTTGATTTACTGTTTTACAGAGTGTTAAAGATGGGGTCATTTTTGCTAATAATTGGTCATATCTTTTTGAAACACCCATATAATATATTAACATGCTATATTTTTTTAATGCTCTCGATGAGATCTTTTCGATCCTTGAATAAAATATAGTATGTGCCATTTAAAAAAATGTAAGGTTGCGCTACCACGAGTTTTTGGGACACCCTGTATAATCGAAACTATTTTCAAAATGTGCACCCAGTAACTGTACTAACTCACACAAAATTTGAAAGTTTTATCTCTTACCACAACGACGTAATCGTCCTAGGTCAGAAGATTGGCCCACCCTGTTATATAGACATTTGAGTATTAGATTTTAGAAATACAAAAAAACCCCATCAAAATCGATTCACTGCACTCTCGTTCGAGGTTTTTCACTTTTTACGACTAACGGCACTCCCCTACAAGGAAAACGAGATACCACTAAAAAATATGTCAAATTTTCCAAGTATTTTCTCGGGTCTTACAATTTTTCTATACAGTAAATACGAAGTTATTAACTAAATTTCTGTGTCTACGTAGGATGAATGGAATTCTCAAATTACTGAAGTATTCGATCCATATGGTCCGTTAAAATACATTCAACCTACGTCAACGATCAAACGAATACCTGAAATAAAAAGTAGAAGTTCAGTACAATCTTGTACTAAAAGCGTACGTTCTTATACTAAAACCTATAAAGAAAAATACCTAATTGTTTACACGAACCTCTGTGCAGCTGTGGATGCAATGGTGAGTATAAAAAAATCGGTTAGGGTCAACTTTTTTAAGAATTTCTTAATCTTACCAGACCAGTGCAGATAATTTTTGAAACCAAATAAAATAATAGTAGGATGAAACTCATTGGAAAAGGAAGAGAATATGACAAAAATGATAGGAAAAATAATTTACAGGCACTCTGGGGTCGGGAAGTGGAAGGGGGAAGTTTTTAAGGGTAGAAAACGGTTTATCTCGATTTCCGGCAAAACTACAAGTCCTATGGAAAAAAGTTAAATAGAAAAGTTGTAGGTAATAAATTGTATTTACACTTTTTTCACATAACCTCAAAATTTATGTGAAAAATTCAAATAACCAAGTTTTTGGTTTTTTATTTTTATCTTTTACAAAAAAAAATTTTTTTTCACGAAATTTGGTGTAAACTTTCCTTTTTATGTCCCAAACACTCTGTAATTTTTTTGTTTTAAAATATTTATTTTTTTAACCTTATCTTGACTTAATACCGAAAAAGCAGTCTAATTTTCAATTGAAAATTCTCACGTCAAAATATCTGCTTTTTTAAAAAACTCGGTGGGCGAACAAAAAGTTCGCTGAAATCTCTACTTTTTGATGGTGTAAAAAAAATACATTACATAAACGTTCTCAAAAAATGCAAATAAGAAACGAAGAAAACTCCGAATTTCTTTTTTTTTAGCTTTTTTGAGCTATTTATTTAAATTTATACTTTAATTACTCGAAAAACGTAAGATTCCGTTTTACATTGATAAACAAAAGAGTAATTAAAGTATAAATTTAAATAAATAGCTCAAAATTGTACGTGATGAATTAAAAAAAAAAGAAATTTGGAGTTTTCTTCGTTTTTGAGAACATTTACCATAGTAATGTATATTTTTTTTACACCATCAAAAAGTAGAGATTTCAACGAACAAAAAGCCCATCGAGTTTTTTAAAAAAGCAGATATTTTGACGTGAGAATTTTCGATTGAAAATTAGACTGCTTTTTCGATATTAAGTCAAAATAAGGTTAAAAAAATAAGTATTTTAAAACAAAAAAAATTACAGTGTTTGGGACATAAAATGGTAAGTTTACACCAAATTTTGTAAAAAAAAAAGAATTTTTGTAAAAGATAAAAATAAAAAACCAAAAACTTGGTTATTTGAATTTTTCACATAAATTTTGAGGTTATGTCAAAAAAGTATAAATATAAAAGTTGTAGATCTTTTTATTACCTACAACTTTGTCATTTAACTTTTTTCCATAGATAGATAGATAGATAATTGATTCATGTAATATCACAGTAGTAGTACAATCGTCAGTTATTAAATGTAAATATAAAAATTATGAAATACAAAATAAAAAATACGAAACAAGTACAATTACAACAAATTAAAAAGAGATAAATAGTAAACATCAATAATGAAAGTGAAATAAACCATGATGAGGCACAATTTTCACATTGGCAATTATTCACAAACGCAAGTAGGCATGTGTATAAGAAACTCATTTACTGAATAAAAGTTATGTTTTAATAGAAGCATGTGTATTTTCTTCTTGAAAGTGGTGACCGGTAGGTTTTTGTATGTCTGTGGTAATGCATTATATAGATTCATACCCACACAGGTGTATGAATTCCGCGTTTTTGTTAGCCTGCATCGAGGCAAATAGATGCTGGCGTTATTTCTTGTCTCATAGGTATGAATATTATTCATCTTAAATAATATCATTATTTGCAACTTTGTTGTTAATATGCATCAAACGCTCCTTAATATAGCAACAAGGAAGAGGTAAAATACCTAATTTCTTAAAAAGAGGTTTACAGTGGCTGTCGAATTTACTAAAAGTCATTATTCGAATCACCTTTTTTTGTGCAATAAACACTTTTTCTATATAACTACTACCACCCCAAACTATTAAGCCATAGATTAGTATACTATGGAATATTGAGAAATATGCTATCTTTAAGTACTGAATGTCAAGCTGGAATCTTAGTTGTCTGATGGCAAAAGTTGCTTTTGCTAAACGCTTACACAGATCTTGGCAGTGAAAATTAAAATTTAATTTAGGATCTAAATATACCCCTAAAAATTTCACACAATCATCCCTAGAAGCAGTGGTTGAAAAGCATATAGTTTGAGTCTTGGTATCATTCAGAGTCATATAGTTACTACTGAACCAGTCCCTTGAAATATCATCTGATTGACTTAACAGCATATTAGCATCAAGATAATTTTTGTTTGTAACTAAATAGGTTGTATCGTCAGCATAGAAAACAGATTTGACTTTCTGACCAAGATTAGTTGCCAAATCATTAAAGTAAATGATGAAGAAAAGAGGGCCAAGCACTGATCCTTGCGGTACCCCATAAGGAACAGAGTGCGTTTCCGAATTCTGGCCATTATGATATACATACTGTTTCCTGTTGGTCAAGTAAGAACAGATGAGTTTCAGAGGGATGCCCCTGACTCCATATCTATCAAGTTTTCGCAGCAAGATATCATGATGTACCGTGTCAAACGCTCTTGATAAGTCATATAATTTTCCCACGCTTATTTCTTGATTTTCAAAACCTTCCAAGATTTTATCATAAAGTGTTGTAATTGCCGTTACCGTTGACTTCCCACTCCGGTAGCCAAACTGACTAGAGCATAACAAATTCTGCTTTTCAAAGAAATTAAGCAATCTTTCTTTTAATATGGTTTCGAAAACTTTGCCAATTACAGGTATAATTGAAATTGGCCTATAATTTGATGTTAAGTTAGTGTCACCTTGTTTGTAGATAGGAGTTACCTTTGACTTTTTAAATATATCTGGAGAAATTCCCTCCTCCATACAAGTGTTAAGAAGGTTAGCTATTGGCTCCTCCAATATGTTGCCTACTAATTTCAATGTAACTGAGTTCAAAAAGTGACAGTCTCTAGATTTCGAATTTTTCAAATTATTGATTGACTGACGTACTTCTAATGCATTAGTGGGAAATAAGTAAAATGATGATTGATGTACAGGAATTTTGTCAAGATAACTGTTTATACTTACAGAAGATCTGCAGTTTTGAATTAAATTGTCTATTAAGTTTTGAAAAAATATAGCAAAATCATCAGCTGAAATGCTGTTATTGGTGGGTGTTGATTTTTTTCTCCGTATACTAGTATTTATAATGTCCCAAGCCGTTTTTTGTCTGTTAGTGGATTCCAATATTTTACTGTTATTAACCCTGATTTTATTTTTATTTACCAATATGTGATATTCTTTCCTTAAAAGGTTGAACAATTTAAAACTCTCCTCAGTTTTGGTGACACTGAAAATTGTGTGAGCTGCTTCTAGTTTATTTTTAAGGTAACTAAGATTTTTAGAATATTTTGTATTAGAAATGAAGTTGTGATTATCAATGGTTACTCTCCTTTCGGGAAAACAGCTTAAGTAAGTGGTTGACAAGGTACTGACAGTAAATGAAGCCTGCTCATTCACACTCAGATTACTCACATTCCAATTAATTTCTTGTAATTTATGTTTAAAACTTTCGATGGCCCGATTAGTCATAGGACGACAAATAAAACTGTTTCGGCGCATACTAGTTCGCTCCCGCGGTCAGTTTTTGAAAAAGGTCATAGGTAAGTTCGCTCCCGAAGCATAGGTAAGTTCGCTCCCGAGGATTAAAACGTAAATAAGTAGATTACGAGAGATTAAAATTTTACCAATATTTTATTTTACCAATATTTATATTATTATATACAATATTATACATACAAGACATTTAATATAATGTTAATGTGAGCAAAACTCTTGGTAAAAACGATAACTACTCATTTAATGACAATAACAAAACAGGAATAAACTTATATTCAAAATATATCAAATTTAAATTAATTAATTTTTCTTTACATATCTTGACAATTTTTCAAGAAATTGAATTTTTGTAATAGCTCCAGTTTTGAAGCTGGCCAAATGATCTTCAATTAATTTAATTTTTTGCATTTCTACCCTTCTGTATACTTTTTTAATTTTATGAGCACTGTTTATTTTTACATATGTCTTGAAAATTCTTTCAACACTTCAATAAATTGAAAAATATTTGGATGGGCAGCGTAAAACGACCCATTGAATCTGCTGTGGAAAGCTTCACAAGCATTTGTTCCCACATCGGCTGGTTGTAAGTAGGGAAGGCCAAATACGAAATTTAAATATTTTCCAATATCTGATTGGGATTTGTAATCTTGAGTAAGTCCTAAGTGCTGAATTTTCCGCCACCTGCAGCAATGGAACAAAATAATTAATTTTTTGATAAAATATAAAAAGTAAGATCTTACCATGACTGGGTTAGATGAAATAAGCAACCCTTAATCACAACGTGTGGATGTTTTCTTTGGAATGCTAAATGTATTTTTGAAAAATATTTGGCGATAATATTAAGCAATAATGTGGATTAACATTAACAGGGGATTATTTCTGAAAAATATTTGGGACCGAACTTACCTACACCCTTTTCACGTAGGGGGATTAAAAACTGACCGCGGGAGCGAAATAGGTTGCGGCCAACTGTTTTTAAGCTCTTTTTTAAAGCTCTTTAATTTGAATATGATTGCTTTGTGATCAGATATGAAAGATTCGACTACTTTAAGTGTAAAATCGTTCGTTACAAAATTAGTGAATAAATTATCCAACCTACTAGTAGCTGTTATCCTGGTATCGACATGAATTTGTTCAATGAGATTATGTGAAGACATATTTTTACAAGAGACAACTGTAGCCGCATTACAATAATATTAGAGTTATACAAAAGTTTAGTTTCTAAAAGTTTTCCTAGGTTATTCAAATATAAATCGCTGTCTTCATTAGGTGAGCGATAAGTGGAGACAATAAAAACACCGTTTTTTTTTAATTCGGCAGCAAGCGAATTCTGCATCAATATCCTTACTTAAGTCGTCAACATCTATTACCTGAAATTGCAGCCCTTCCTTCGCAAATATACTTACACCTCCATGGGCATGAGATTTCCTAATATAACTTGTTATGTGTTTAAACCCTGGAATAACAATGAAGTCGATTTCATCAATTACCATCCATGTTTCAGTTAATACTAGTATATCAATACTGTGTTTCCTTATCCACAGTTCAATCAGATTCAATTTGCTTCTAACACTTCTAACATTTACATAAAAAATATTCAGAGTACATATCCCAATGTTATTAGATTTAGACTTAGTTACCCCTTGTGCTGTTGAACAACCAGCCATTGAATCATTTGAACAAAGAGTAATTTTTGCATTCATAGGTACCTGTAAATCGGCCCCAAAACTATTTAAATCACTTTCACTATTTACAATATTATTTAAAAAATTGAAGTTCGTTTTATTATGACACATGTCAACGTCAGATTCAGTGACATACTTCGCGATAAGCCCTTGATTTGGAAGCGTATAATCATCCGCCTGCCCAGTACTATTATTTATGAGATCTCCATACGAGGACCCATCACCTATGCTGGCCTTCTCTTCATCGTGAAAAACGATATAATTGCCCCGTTTGGCCACGTTTCACATTTCCATGCTTCATTCAGTAATTTTCGGTCGATGGTGACCTTCATGGACGAGTACACATCAGGTTTTCTGGAGGGGTGTTCCTCACACTTAACCCCCGGTAATTTATTACTCAAAAACACCTCAAGATCTTCAGGCTGAGTTTCTGCTTTTAGTCTAGTGGCATGTAAGTATAGCATAGTTTTGCCGGAAATCGGGATAAACCGTTTTCTACCCTTAAAAACTCCCCCCTTCCACTTCGCGACCCCAGAGCGCCAGTAAATTATTTTTTCTGAAATCGCTCAAGAATGCCTACTTTCTCGGAGCAATTTCAGCCCCCAAAATACGCTATTCTAGTATTTTAGACCGTTGCTAAGCAACGATCGAAAACTATCCGGCAAAAACTTTTTGCTGTACAAGGTCATCAAAATGGGTCCCCCTACATTTAAAACAGTAAATAAATAAACGTAAACAACCAACTTATCTTAAGTACATTTATTAAATATATTATAACACATTATTTTTTTTTTTTTTTTTTCTTCAGTGTCAACGGCATCGACTACCCTGGTCATTAGCCTTGTGTTCTGTGTAGGCTTTGTTACTGTTTCCCAGCGCCACTTTAGGAACAGCACTGTTAATTAGAACCCAACAGTGAATGGTCGAGTGGGGAATCACACCTGGTATATGAAAATCAATTTCTAAATTTTTAATTAATTAAAAATCAGAAAATGATTTCTGCCGTCGGTGGGATTCGAACCCACAACCCTTGGATTATGGGTCCAGTGCTCTACCACTGAGCCACCCACTCCCCTATATAACACATTATTATAACTATTTTTGTATATTTATATTTATGTTGCAGTTTGTACAATTATTAAACATGGGCTGAACTCTACCTGAAAAGTCATGATAAGTATAAGTAGGTATTAAACCGAACTAAGTAGTGAATCTCTGACTTTTCTCATAACAATAAACGAACAGTGATTGTCATGGATACGATTTCATAGGTAATTAGATGGCCATAAAAAATTGTTATGCATTTATAAAAATTTCTTAATTTATGATAATGTTGATTGCGATTTCAGAAAAAATAGTATGTTTACCTCGTAGTAAAAGCACATTCCGCGACTCTCAATGCTTGTTGGCCTCGGCTTAACGCCTCGGCCAACAATTTGCATTGTCGTCCGGGAATGTATCGCTTTTACTACTAGGTAAACAATGTACTATTTCCTTACATGTTTGTGATATTCTCTTCCTTTTTGAATGGGTTTCATCCTACTATTATTTTATTTCACTTTTTACCATTTCCAAAGCTATCTGCACTGGTCTATACGCTGAAAATTGAAACTATGCCGATGTCTATTGAAGTTTTTTTGAATATCTTTTATGTTTACCGCAAACTATCGCGAATTCGCACTGTTTTTCAGCGAACACCACAAATTGCGTACATTTATTCACATTTAATTCTCCATATTTAAACAAATCCAATTTTTCAGGTCGATGCACTAGAAACTATGTCAGAAACTAGGATATCTATACCATCATTGGCCGAACTTGTCACCTGTAAAGTTGTTGATACAGAATCATTTAATATAGAAGCGACACCAATAATTCATAGTAAATTGGAGATGCATGCTGATGATTCCTATAATTATTTAGTAGAAGCTTATCTCAATAATCCGATGATCCAAAAATATTACAAAGGAGGAAAAACTTTACCGATTGATGAGAATCTAAAAGAATATTTTACATTCAAACCACGTATTCTAGAAAAACCCTGGGATTCACAACAATTTTTACTTCAAGGTAAGTATCAATTCTACACTTAAAAGTAATACAAAGAGCGTTTACGAAATAATAATAGAGCAAAAAATAACAGTAATAATGTATATAATTTATTTGACGTTTAGATTTCATTCCAAACTGACATTGTATGTAAAAATCAATTTAGAGTAAAGAGTACACCATCTAACAAGAGGCGAAAGCTTGATCGGTTCCTTTCATGTTGGATAGACACAATATTGAGAGGAAATCATAAACTATTTGAGATACACTGAGAAAAGAAAGAAAAGAAGATGAGTATACCACCCCGTTTAGTGGAGTCGATCTAGAGGAAAAAAACCCGATAAATGAAGTCGTTCTTTTCGAAAAAATTTTTCGCGATTTCATAGATTGGAGGACCATCTTTCACGTGATCACTATATGAAAGCTAAGGGAGTTGTGGAAGTGGGTAAATTAACAAGTAAAGATATGGGAAATCGGTTTTTCGCATGTAACTCGCTGGGTTTTATTCAGATCTAGATATAAAGTAAAGAACTCGCATAAACTGAATTTCAACCCGTCCAAATCAGTCTAGCTGTTCTCGAGATATTGCGATTTGAAAGAACACACCTAGTTCGCGTTTTTCGCAGGGAGGAAAGTGACTTCGAGACTTGATTTTTCTCCGATAGATAGTCATGACCCAAGCATTGTGTCCAAGTTTCAAGTCGCTAGTTTAATTTTTGGGGAGAGGGGGGGAGGGCAAACACTGATTAATCTTTGCCTCGAGGTAACTTTTTAATTTTTGACCAATTCGGGACAGCAAAATGGCAAACTCTTTCTTGAGGACACTGCTACAGGATGTATTAAGGAGATGATGATTTTCGCGAAAACGGACAAATGGCGACTGAATTTCGGATTTTGTAAATTTTATTTTTCAATTTTCGCAATGAAAGAGTAAATTGGGGGAAATTTTTTATTCGCCATCGGATGAGGATTTTTTCTATTTGATTTGAGCCCTATAAGAACGATCGAGTCCATAATCAGGAAGGGAGGGAGGGGGGTGAAAGCGTTTTGCTCTGTAGAAGGACAAGTCTTTAAAATTATACCACCAAGTAAATGGATACAGCCATGGACATTTTTGTTCTGAAACCACATCAGAAATGCTATGAATTTGGTGGAAATGGCTATAATTGGTGGTTAAGATATGGATTAACAAAAATAATTTATCTTTTAAATAAAGAATAATGCTTTATTTCAGTTTTTCAAGCAAGTACATGCGCATACAAATTTGTTATCAGGAAAACAGCTTTCTTTCGTCTCTTGTTAGATGTACTCTTTGATTTAGAGACATACGAAACACTCCCAACTTAATAAAAAATATATATAATGACACATTGATCCATACAGTCGTCGTCATCGTCCAGCCCAAGCCGCTTGAGATACAGACTTAGTTTGTATTGGGGAATTTTTCTTTTCTGGCGTAGGTACCCACCAAAACGCGATTTTTCGATATTCAACTTATCAAGAAATAAGTTGGTTTCATGGTATGGTTCATCACTAGTCGTTTAAGAAAACTCTTCTTATTGCCCCAAAGATGTCAAAATAAATTGACGGAACGTTGGCTTTCTTTAATCCAAGACCTAAATCCCAAAAACAACATCTCAGTTCGTAGCTCAATTGAATCAAATAGAGGGCCATTAATTAAAAATATAATTCTTGTGGAAGCTTAAAGATGACTGTTGAGCCTATTTTGCTGCATACAAGGTCCCAAATTTTTATCGTCACAAAACCAAAAAACTGTTACACTTAACGTACGTTTCTCTTACAAGATTAGCGTCATCAATAACTGATGATAATGTTAAAGTTATTCTAAAATAATCGGTTGACTGGGTGGCAAAACAGATTAGTTCAAGAAACAGACTCATTCTACCTAAAAGGTGACTAAACGGTTGGTTTTAATTAGCTGATTAAATAATATCTTCTTTTACGTTTCTTTTTGGCAACGGTTACATAATTTTACTACTTCTAGAAACTTTGGTAGACATATTTAAATGCGTATTGGCAACACTTAAACTATTTAAAAGCTATCTAACAGGAAGATACCTGACTGTAAGGGTGGATGATGTTCTAAGTTGTTACAAGGAGATAGAGAATGGAGTGCCTCAAGGTTCAGTGCTAGGGCCCATTCTATTTAATATTTCATTGATGCCTTGTTTTCAATGAGTAACAATGGAAAAATTATCGGCTTTACAGATGATAATTGCATTAACTTAAAAACAAAAGTAGAAACTGACTTTGCAAGAATAAAATTATTAACAGTAAACGAAGACAAAACACAATATTTGCCCTTTTGTTGTAACACTACCGGAATGCCTTCCTTTGATCAACTAACTATCATAACTAATGTTACTTTTAACATCGATCCTGAAATGAAAATAAAATACTTAAGTATAATTATTGACTCACACATACTATTTATTGTCAATAAACTCAGAACTATTTTATATAGGTTTAAAAAACTAAAACAAATCTTAAGTATATTCCAGTTAAAAACAGTATATTATTCTCTTGTAGAAAGCCATATTCGTTATGGAATAGTAGCATGGGGAGGTACTTTAAAAACACATATTCATTCGGTAGAAGTTATGCAAAGACGTTTTCTAAAACTTATTTAAAATAAAAAAAGTAGATATCCATTTGATTTACTATACTCCGACACAAATTTTGGATATAAGATAAATGTGTTTCTTATGTACCAGTGTTAAATATCACATTAACAAAAATACCGCCATTTTTCCAAGTCATCAGTAGGTATGATACATGTCAAAAAGGTCATTTGTTGTTCCCTTAATGCTGAAACAGATTTCACAAATACCTTACAGCTATTTTTCTCCTAAAATTTACAATACGGTGCCAGAAAACATAAAAACACAAAAACATTTAAAACAGAATTAAAAAAATACCTATTATACAAGAAACGAACGGACATATTGGAATTATTCGATTAAAGAAAATAATAATAATAAAGGGATATTCTAGTTAAATTTAGTTTTAGATCGATATTTTTAAATGTAGGTACCTATTCGCAATCAAATCAATTTATTAATCTTTAATCATGAATCAGTTTGCGTTTTATATGTTTTATTTTATTAAGTATTTTATATTATTTCTATATTTTTATTTATACACTTTTTGACGAAACAAGTCACTGACTTATCGACTAAACTTTATTTAATTACTATTTTATTCACTTGTACTTTTATATATTATTCATTTATGATTGAATAAAGTTATTATAATTATCGCGAAAATCTTTTCCCAGGCTTTTCGCATTCAAATATAACTTTTTTAACAAAATAACTGTTTTAGAAATAATTAAACAAGGTAAAATAAAGCAAATTGAAGCTCAAACAAGCGAAACTGGTGAGTTTGTAAGAGAAGATATTATATCAAACGTTTATGAAGAAAATGAATATTTTGACGAAAACTTAGAGATAATAGAAGACGAAAAATCCGACTCAATGTATTTCATAGACAGCAACGAAAGTAAAGTAGCAGCCTCAATATCATCATTTTGGTAAACCTCAAATGATAATAGATAAAACAAATTAAATAATACAAATCGTCTACAATACAAATGTTTATATTTGATCTTAATTTAATTTAAGTTTTACTTTTGGTAACTTCACTATCGACTATAAAAAATATTGTTACTAAAGTAATATCACATCAAAAGGACTAAGAATATAAACTATCATAATTTAATTAATTAATTTTTTAAACACTAACAAAATTTTAAAGATATATTTGAAAAAAAAAGTTAAGATCAAAAATAAATCATAATCTTTTATGAGAGGCGATTTGTTTAATAAAATGGATATTTTAAATAATAAAAATTTTAAATAGTCTGTTTTATTTCTATTTTTTTTTTGAAAATTCGAAGCAATTTCGATTAAAAAAAATAAAAATTTTACATGTTTTAATTTATCATATGCATTAACTACTTTGGGTATTAGCCTCGTGCTCAGTTTAGGTTTGCTCACTGTTTCTAGTGCTTTTTTTAGAAATAGTAAAGGTCAAGAGAACAAAATACACCTAGTATAGACTTTATGTCTGATCATAGGCGGATCCAGGGGGAGGGCTATGGGGGCTGAAGCCCCCCCTTTAGGTTACGATTTTTAATATATTCCGTAGCCTCCCGACCCTAAACTCCAACTGATGTGGAAGACAGCCCCCCCTTGACAATCGGATGGATCCGCCCATGTGTCTGACAAAGAGGATTTCGAACTGACGTTACGCCTCAGGTACACACAACGGATTTTGGACGTACGGTAAAAAGTCGTACACACATTCCTTTGATATTTTGCCGCCGTGCTGTGTGAAAAGTCCCATGCATTTCTTCACGCCACTAAAGGAATCTGTGTACGACTTTTTACCGTACGTCCAAAATCCGTTGTGTGTGTCTGCAGCGTTAGACGTTAGCTACCACAAAATCGCTCTAATTACAAAAGGTGCTCTAACTTATTATACAGATGGGTCTAAAACAACTGAAGGGAGTAGGAATAGGCGTTACAGGTCCTAATACTAGGATATCAAACAGCCTTGGGAAACACTCCAACAAAAAACGCCTCAACTCAGCCAGAATATTTATTGCGTCTGATAGTCGGGTTTGCTTTAAAAGCTCTAAAGTCCATAACTTATGAGTCTAAAACAGTCTGGAAATGCAAACAATCCCTTAAGCAACTGACTAGTCACACGAAAGTAACTTTGTTATGGATGCCAGGGCATAAAAGGAAGGAGCTTGTATTCCTTTTATCGGACCCGAACCATTTTGTAGTATCCCAAAAGGCAGCATCGTGGAAGAAGTCCAAAAATGGGAAAAGGAACTTAGTGCAGCCTACTGCCAACCAAACACCTCCTATATAGTTCAATTTCTCTTCTCATGGAATAAAACCACAAGTTTTTTAATTTTTGACGTTTCGCCTTCTTTAATCGAAAGTCGTTTTCAAAATGACATAAAATATATAATAAAAAATTTACTATAGAAACAGAACACTTGATAATCTTACAAAAATATGACAGCAACATAGGACACGGAGAAAGATTTTGAAATTGAAGATGTCAAAATCTGTTTCCAACATATTTTTGTGACGTTTCTGGGAACGAATTTTGAAAGAAGGATAGCGCATTTGCATATTATAAGAAAATTTATACTTCGTCATAAATGAAGTTTTCTTAATAATATTATCATAAGAAAAAACCAGATAAAAACTTAGGATACTATCCCGATATAGAGGGTATCCTTTTTGCAATTAACTCTTTTTGTAAAATATGCATCCAAATTTTTGAAATATCGACCGGTTATAATTATTAGGTTCTTTTAATAATCTAGTTGAAGAATTCCATTGTATCTTATGACCAAAATCTCATGCATGTTCACATATTTTGGATTTTTCAAATTGTTTATTTTTAATGTATGATTGGTGTTCATTAAGTCTAATATGAAGAGGTTTAGATGTTGCTCCTATATAAAATTTATTACATTCGCATGGAATTTTGTATATACAATTTTTTGTATTTTGAATTTCATTAAAAGGTCTTGTATTTACTATTAAAAATTTTAATGTATTATTAGTTTTAATGTCCTTATTCTTGGGAACAAGTGTGGTTTATTTCACATCCTTAGGCAGTATTATTAGTATGAAAAACTGTTTTTTAATTAAATTTGTTGCTAATCCTTCTAATTTTTTCGGATAATTTTGGAAGTGATTTTTACTATATTTGAATGAAGTATTGGGGGATTTAAATTTTGTTCTTTATTTTTGATGTCTCGGTAAAGTGCACGATTTATAAATTTACTTGGGTAGTTGTTCTTAATCAAGGCAGATTTGACAAGTGATAATTCATTATTTAAAATATTATCATTTGAACAAATTGTTTTTGCTCTATCGGAAAAAGATTTAACAATACTTCGTTTAACACAAATTGACTGGTTTGAATTAAAATTTAGATATCTATTAGTATGTGTTTCTTTTCTAAAACTGATGTTTCAGTACAATTGTTGTTACTGTGTATTAGTACATCAATAAACGGTAATTTTTTATTATATTCAATTTCAATTTAATAGTAGGTTCCGAATTTTCCCTACCGTATTGCCAAATTTCAAAGATATCATCTACATATCTAAACCAGACAGAAGGTCTTAAATTTTGTTTGCTTACAAATCTTCAATGAAAATATCACACAATTTTGATGATAAAGGTGAACCCATTGCCATGCCAAAATTTTGCTGATAAAAATCACTATTTAATTGAAAATACGTAGTTTTAATACATAATTCCAACAATTCTAGGATTGCTGAGACGCTTAATTTAGTTCTACTTATTAATGTATTATCACTTGTCAACTTTTTTCTCACAAGATTAAGAGTTTTATCGACAGGAACATTTGGAAATAAACTAATTACATCAAAACTAACCATTATATCTGAATTTGTAATTTTGATTTTTGATAATTTTTCTAAAAAATGTCTTGAATTTTTGATAAAGGAATTATCTGACCTCATTATTTTGTACATCGTTAATCTGATCACACCTCATCTGATCTTATCTAACCTCATTATTTTGTACATCGCTAATCTGATCATACCTGACCTGATATTATCTGACCTCATTATTTTGTACATCGGTAATCAGGTCACACCTGATCTTATCTTACCTCATTATTTTGTACATCGTCAATCTGATCACACCTGACCTTATCTTATCTGACCTCATTATTTTTTACATCGCTAATCTGATCCTACCTGACCTGATATTTTCTGACCTCATTATTTTGTACATCAGGTCACACCTGATCTGATCTTGTCTGACCTCATTATTTTAAACATCGTCAATCTGATCACACCTGATCTGATCTTATCTGACCTCATTATTTAGTACATCGTTAATCTGATCACACCTGATCTGATCTTATCTGACCTCATTATTTTGTAGATCGTTAATCTGATCACAACTGACCTTATCTTATCTGACCTCATTATTTTGTACATCAGGTCACACCTGATCTGATCTTATCTGACCTCATTATTTAGTACATCGTTAATCTGATCACACCTGATCTGATCTTATCTGACCTTTCAATGATTTCGTTAATTTTGTTATCATAGTCTGTTTTGTTCATGACAACCGTCGCGTTACCTTCATTTGCCGATCAAATCTTAATTGTCTTGTCATTTTTAAAATTTTTAATTGTTTTAAATTCTGCGGAGGTTAAATTTTGATTAATTTTATAAGATTTTTTTAATTCAATTTTGCAATGTACCTTGTATTCGTTGCTTAAGTTAGTTGGTAAATTTTGAAGCGTTTTCTATAGAACTAATAATATCAAATTTTGGTACATATTTTGGAGTTCCCGAATAATTTAAACCTTTTAAGGAAGTCGAAACGTCAAAAATTAAAAAACTTTTATAAATAAGTGGTTTTATTCCATGAGAAGAGAAATTGAACTAACAATGAAACCACTATGAGTTTCAGAAATGAATTACCCCCTATATAATTATAATTTTATTTTAAAAAAAAATAAAATTGCATACAGAGACTAAGAAAAACCTTTAAAATCCCAATATTACACAGAATACTATATATTTTTTCTACCATCCATTCAATCCTAGAAACGCGAAGGAATTGTCGTTCGTATTTTTCTTGGAACAACGATTTTCCTATATTTCACTTTTTGCCGCGCTTGTGGCAGCAAATGATCCGAATAAAACGCCAAAATGTGAACTGAAAAACTCGGTTGCAACGAGTAAGAATGAATAAATTACTTGTTGTATATGTGGCGAGATGCAATTCCGTACTAGTTGGTACAATATTTGTGGCTCTGGCATGATGACAATGATATATAAGAATTTTACCGAGCACATGCTCCAGAGAATTCGGCTGCTTTGCCAGAAACAACAAATATCAAAAGGTCTCACTCGAGTTACTCTATAATACAAACCGAGTTTGTTCAAAATTAATTTATAAAATACGGTGTCGTTTGGTTTGGTTATAGCGTTTCACATTTTCACGCTATTTCTGTTAATATAATCAAATAAAGGATGAAAAGGACCATGGGGGCGAGAAGATGAACACAGTAGTAAAAAGGCGTCCAATACGAATTCAGACAAAAAGCAGAAATATTTGCTAACCAGCTAGAAAAATCTTAAATCATACAGGGTGTTTCGTAGGTAAAGGAAAATATTTTAGACGTAGGTCGAGGTCACATATGGGGTTCTATATAACCCATATATAAAGGGTGATCCCAACCGAAATGAGGAAAAATGCCTATTCCGAAAACAGCATAACTTTATTTTAAACAAAAATAATGTTGCAACAAATTGTATTAAGTTAAACGAAAAGAACTAGACACAAAAAACTGTAAACAACGTAACTTATAACAGTTGTTCAAAGTGGCCTCCATTTTGCTCAATATGTAAAGATATTTATTAATTATTTAGTTATATTTCACAATTTCCTCTATTAGTGCATCAGACTTCAGGTTCAGTGCTATTGACTTATGAATCAGCAATAACACTGTTGCTACCTGAAGTACTTTGCGCTGATAGATCGGAATTGATATATGTTAAATGAATTATTGTAGATTATTATAATTTGAGCAGGCAACGACAAGATATATAAATAAATAATTGGATTTTTTTATAAAATGAGTTTGAATTATTTAATTCCAAATTAAGAAGAAGTTAGTTTATCACATGGCGATCCTGCCAGGCGGAAATTAGGAATAGAAAAAAATGATAATTTAAAGTTGTAAGAATATGGCTGGAAATACACATTCAAAGGAAGTGAGAGAAGAAATTGTAATAACCCAGTCAGGAAATAGCGGAGGACAAACAAATAGACCACAACAAAATGGAAGTGTTTCCATCAATGAGATATTGGAAATTGTAGTTATTATAGCAGTTGCAGTTGTCATCTTTTATTTATATGGAAAGTGTAAGAAGCGGCTTGAAAGGAAGGGAGATAATTGGATGGAGACATAGAACAAAGAACCAAGAACCATTTATAAAAATCAGTTTCGGCTTTTTTAAAATTTGATAAATAATTTTACAATAACTTTGTGATAAAAATAAAAAAAATGGTACTTAGAACTCTTAAGGTAAATAAACAGCATTATTTTAGAGATTTTTTAATAGTATTTCTTCAAAAACTATACTGTATTTGAAAATCAAGAGAGAGTAAATTCCCAGAAATGTTTTGCAGTTATCAGTGTTAAAGGCAGTTAACCATAGACGTGCGTTTTCAAAATTAAATTAATATGGAAATAGAAATATTTAATTTGTTTTAGTTATTTATACCTAGATTACCAATTTTAGATAGATAAACATAATTCGTAAGTAGTAATTTAATTTGGGTAAAATGAAGAAAAAGTCAATATTATTTTAGACATTTTGTTTTAGGCATATGTTTATTTACAAAATATGTATATAATATGTACAGATAATTACAATTATTTATAAATTAATATGAGGAGCTAAAAAAACAATTAAGTAGGTATATGAGAAAAAAAAAACCAACCGCAAGGATAAAATTTGACGAGCAACATGCAAAAAATACGACAATATTAAATCTTAAAAAATAAAAATCTAAAAATAAAATTAAAGTACATAAATTAATAATTTTAAAGTTATGGTTCCTCGCACTCTGTGTCAGAAGATTCACCATCTGATTCTAGAGAAATTACAATGGGCTCTATAGTAATATCAATTATGTTATCTAGCTCCCACATTTTTTTTTCTATTTCTGTAACGTGTCTAATACATTTTTGCCAATTTTCACTTGTTACTTCAGATATTGCCTTATTGAAGAGATTTTTAACATCTGATAATTTAAAAGTAGTGTTATTTCTGGCAACATAACCTTTAACTTGAGCCCATATTAATTCTACCGGATTCAGCTCACAATGGTAGGGTGGTAAACGAAGGATTTCAATTTCTCGTTTTTTGGCTATCTCCTCAATATTATATTTTTTATAATTTTGCTTATGTTTTTTAGCAATAGTTAACAATTCTGCCCTCAGCATTGTATTGTCAAAGGCTAAATTTTTAGAAGATAACCATTTTGCAATTTCACCCTTTTTCCATTTAGTGGCTGGTAAAGGTTCAAGTAATCTGGAGTGGCAACTTGCATTGTCCATTACAATAACCGATCCTTTTGGTATGAATTGAATCATCTGTTCAAAATATTCCTCAAACACGTCTCCATTCATTTCTTCGTGATAATCAACGGTTTTTTTTGATTCAAATAAGAGTAAACCATTCTCAAAAAAACCGTTTGTACTGCCTATATGACAAATAATTAATCTTTTACCTTTTCCTATAGGTTCCTTAAAACCAGTAGTATATCCTTCTAGAAAAGCTTGATGGGATGATTTTATATTTTTGTCTTTCCAAACTCTTCCTACACAATGTCCTTCATTAACCCATGTTTCATCTAAATAATAAATGTTTTTATTTTGAGCTTTAACTTGTTGTATTCTTCTGAGGTACTGTCTTCTCCAACATACAATTTCTTCAGAATCAATTAGCATTGAGTGTCTGCCCATTTTTTCAAATTTAAAGTTTAACTCGTGTAACACTTTCCATAGTTTATCCCGGCTTATTGTGGGTAAATCAACATCATTCGTAATGGCTTGCAAAACTTTATCTAAAGTTGGTATTTGCTTGTTTATAAAAAATGAGTGAACAAGCTTACGAATAGCATTTTTAAAAAACTCGTCCACGTTGACTTTTAATAGTTTTGGTCTACCTGGTTTCGGCTTTGGTGAGGTTACTCCACCTGATTTTTCCTCCTTTAGAACTCTATATATTGTAGATTTTCCATATCCCATTGCCTTAGATGTTGTTTCAACTACACTGTCAATAGTGTTTGAGGGATTTTGATGTTTAAAATAGTGGTACACATTCACTACAGCACTCTTTTCATTGAGCGATAAATGGTCTAGTTTTAATTTTTTCACTGGCGTATACTCACAAACTGCTTCCATTTTTAGTCACTACTATTTGTCACGTTTATCGAAAATCAAATAACTGCATTTCTAGAAACTATTTAAGTCAAAATATCTGTCATTAGAAGCTGTTGCCATTCGGGGGTCGTTAAATAACAATTATCCCTTTCTATTCTGGTTACGCCTATGACGCACGTTAATCCTCTTAGGCCTACTGTAGTAACAATGAAAGATCATAAAATAATGTGATAGTCCAAGAAATTTAATAAATTTTGTATTGAAATTAACAAAAACAATTTAGAATGCATTACAAATATTGAAGTTTTACCGCACGTACTGTACTATAGTTTTGCATACCGAATTACTTTTTATTCTGGGAATTTACTCTCTCTTGATTTTCAAATACAGTATAGTCTGTTCCTCTAATAGACCGCGAATCTTAAAATTTGGTGCTTGGTTCTTTGTTCTATATCTCTATCCAATTACGGGTAGCCAAGAATTTGTCTAAAAGAAAAAGTGACGGTTAAAGTGAGAAAATTAATAAAATGTGCGTGAAAGTGTAATGCCGGTTTGCAACGAACTAAAATACTTGCTTGAAGAATTAAGAGTATATAATAGGAACTTAAATAAATATCCAGTTTGTTAAACTAGATAATCTTAGAGATAATTTTAATGATTTAAAACTGTTAGTAAATAATGCAACTTTTGAAGATAAAGACAAACAAGGCGTTTTAACTTTGGCAGATTCAATTCAAAAGTATTTAAAAAGTATTGCTGAAATTTTACAAGATAGATTAGCAAATTCAACTGAAGGTAATAATTCAATTTCAGATTTAAGTGCTGAAGTAGAAAACATGTCAGAAAAATTTGATTTGAAAACTGCCACAGGTTTAATTCCTGTTATGAACGGAAATGAAAATGTAACAAAAAGTCTAATTGACAACATTGAATTATACGACTCATTACTATATTCAAATGGTAAAAAACTTTTAACTAATTTTGTTTTAAAGAAAATGCTAAAATTAGATTAAAACAAAATTACTATGCAAATAAGGATTTAATTTCCGATTTGAGATTGCATTTCATTACTAAAAAATCAGTTTCAACTTTCCGTGCTCTTGAAGTAAGATTGACTTTCTTAAATTAGGAAATTGGAACCTTTGGTTTATCAACTAAGTTGAAACACTATCGTCGACCACTCAACCAAAACACAATTTTAACACACTCTACGCGCGTTTCGCCAACTATGTTGTCATAGCTTGGTTATTTCTCAGTTCCTCGCATGCTTCCTCAATTCTCTGTAGAAGGTCCTCTCTAGTGTTTACTTCAGTTGAATAAACTTTTGATTTTAAATAATACCAAACACGGACAAAGAACATACGAACCAAATATTATAAAAATATATAGGTGGTTCATAAGTTATGATTAATTAAAAAATAAGGAAAATTAATAAGTCACCCTGTATCTTGGTTATAAAGAACGATAGATCCATAAAATATAGGTTATACGAAGGTGGAATTTTTATGGTTCAAAAAATTCCACCTTCGTATAGTTTTCTATAGTTTTGCAAGCTTTGATTTTGAGAGTGAAGATGGCGTTGGGCTCTCCTCGTTCGTGATACGCTTGCTCTAGCGTAAACACTTTTATCAAGGACGAGGCGTTTCGAATTCATTTTCAGATATTCTTTAGCGATAGGATGTCGAGCTAGCCTGCTTCTTACTGATGAACCGGTCTAAGAATGGCAAGCTCCTTTAATAACAAAATCGAAGTTTTTGGTTTAAAGCCCCGACTTGGTGTAGGACATTTTTAATGTCCTTATTCTTAGGAACAAGTGTGATTTTATTTCACATTCTTAGGCAGTAAATATAGGTTATTTAGAAGCACCTCGGTGTCCTCCATCTACCCTTATTGTAAGCGAATTTACCAATGAATCACACTGAATATAAAGGGTGTCTTAGCTTCCATATCAGAGTTACAGGGTGCTTAGTCAATTATCACTCAGTATATTTTTTCCATTTTTGGCATACAGCTTACGCTTTTCACAAAGAATGTACTAAATTATTGAGAGATATGAAAATCCAGGTTCGGCTTCAGGAATAATTGAAACATTAAAAAAATGAAAATTACACTCTGTATATCATAATTTAAACTGTTGTATTCTTATAGTAAGACAGATAAACATTGTTTCTACAACTGCTATGAAAAGTAGCGAATTTCTCATAGTTACTTAATTTCAAAACCATACCGTGCGGGAATATTTTTCCTCACGGCACTTTGCCCACACCCCATACATTTATATGGAGAATCAACAAAAATCGACAAAAACTTAGTAGGCTGCTGTTCAGCTTTAAATAATTGTCACAACTGTCAGATTATAGAAGTTTTTTAAATTCTTAAGGTAGTTTTCATTCGTGCTTTGATAAAAATCGCAATTTCCATTAAATATTATGTTAATAAGACATTTATAATAAATAATATGGGTACTGACAGTAGTGACGATTTTGATAATACTCCGCCAGAGATATTGGAAAGAGCCGCAAAAGTAACGTTAGATTTGTTGCCGGTAATTTCAAGAAAAAAGTATGAATTGGCATACGAGAAATTTATGGAATGAAGAAGAAATACAAATATAAAATTAAAAAAATTATTTAACTGTTAAAAGGTAGGATACTTTCATGTTATTTTAGTTTTGCTAACCATAAAAATAAATATTGTTACATTACTTGTATTCTTTAAATTTGTGCAGTTGTGGAAAAAGTATAGTGTGCAACACGTGGGGAAAGTAATTTTCTCACTCGTGTGTTTGCGGCACTCGCCCTTCAGGCTCGTGCCACAAACTTTCACACTCGTGAGAAAAGTTGAACTTACCCACTTGTTATATATACTATTTCCGGGATATACGCTTACCCATTTCGATTTCGCTTGACACGAGCGCCGCTCTACCGGAATTTTAGGTAAACAAACATAACTATTAACTTACGGTCCTCGCCGCATAATGTCGCTTTGAGCGTTGCTTGGTTGGCGTAAATTTTGGCCATATTTTTGTGTATCTAGTTCTAGGTGAATTAGCGTATGTACGGACAAATATAAAAAAATCAACTATTCAAAATACTGGATATTTTTATTACTCAAAGAAAACTTCAAATTAGGTGTGATTTTACTATTACATAAAAAGAAAGTTCCTCCAACTATAGACAATTCACCCTGCGAGTTATCTATGTCAGAAATTAATTGAACGTCAGTTTACAATGATAACTAGCTACTCATTTGCAAGGAATAGATCGCTACCATTTTATATACACTTGATTGATGACTCTTATTGCCTAAAGCGAGCGCGAGTAAATTGCTCCAACTCTACATATTACAATCTATCTGAACTTTACATTAAAGTGAACGTGATATAATCATATGTTCATAGAAATGAAGAACTATTCTTTTCATAAAAAAAACTCACAAATTCATTTGAAAAACTTTTGTTCTTTTTAGAATTTAACCAAATTTTCCACACTTTTAAACCCAAAATGGAACTAAGGAGGTATAATTTGGCTTCCTCAAGTTCTTCCTTATCTTTTAAAATAAATGTACGCAAAATTTTATTCCTTTTGAAGTCATATTTTAAACGATGTGTCAAATAAAAATAAAAAGTTTATTTCTTACTGAAAAACCGCTTCTATGAAGTGGCCAGAACATCATTTGTAATTTCCACTTAATTGGCTGCAAACGTTCGAATCGCCAATGAAAAAAAAAATTACCTAAAACAACCACGTCGTAAAACTTAATTTTCAATTAACTTAAATTGATTAATTTATTAGGTAAAACGTTTTAATTCGAAAACAGCGTTTGCTTTTATGTTCATTAGTGTTCGAGTAATTCTAACCGCTTCTGTATTTAAAACCCTTTTAAGAAGATGAACACTGGAGGCATTATACTTTAATATAAAACAAAACTGAGGGAATAGCAGTAGTTAAGTTGATAATGGCTTAAAGACAACACTTTGAGGGACCCTTTCTGCCATAAAAAACGCTATGGCAATTTTATGGTCTGCTTCCTACTTCGTTTATGCAAATCGTGATGAGTCTGATATTTATAGTCAAGTCAATTCGCAGAAGATCTTCAAAATAAAATATATAAAGTAAGTAAACGAGTTAAGATCGGTTTTTGGCTTTCGGCTATGTCGGTTAGGCTTTCGAATACAATAAATGTAAATCCAAACAGGCGTAAGTGAATAGCTATATTAGCATAAAGATAAAATTCGCTAACGTCTTACCCTCTATCAGTAAATGGGTCTTTGATCGATTTCGACTATTCTTCAGTCAGGCTACCCGAGTGGAGCTCCAATCATGAAAAAAACCATTTTGGGTTGCGGTGTAGATATAATGAGCCATTTATTGATTGAATGTTTATTTTGATGACATATATTTGGTTTCAGCATCGATCTTACATAAATACATCAAACTTAGATTAATATAATTCTTCTATTTTTATCTGTACTGGCAAATCTGTCTACAACTAGATCTAAATCTAGATTTTTGGCAATTTTTTTCTCGACATACAAGATCGCGAGATCATGTAACCTGCAATCACTCATAGAATTGCGCAAATAATTTTTCACTCTTTTCATTGACGAGAAGGTCCTTTCGCACCCTGCACTCGATACCGGTATTGTTATTGCTATTATCGCAAGTTTAAAGGTCTCACCAAACACATTTTTGTAAACATTTAACACATCAATAACTTTCATAAAACTGTCAACTTTCGCGTTTTTTTCGATTTCCCATACCTCAATGGTTTTTGGAAGAATTTTGAGCTCGGACTTTAATGAATCAATGTCAAGATCATAATGGGTTGCTAAGGGCTTCAGCTCTTCGAAACCCAGAAAATCGGGGTTCTTAGGATCTAAACAACTGATCGAACTAATTATTTCACCGTTATTGCTAAACCTCGCCATCAATTCGTTCACGACTCTATCAAGAGTCGGGTAAAAAATATGAGTCCTTAATTTCTCCTTGGAGTCAACTTTCTCCCTTTCTAGGAACGGTAAATTTTCAGAAATTACAAATCTTTCAAGATTCCGTGGAATCTGACGGATTCGTTTTGAAGTTCTCGAATAGTTACAAGATTGATCCGAGTTTTCAGGTGTGGATATCAACGGGATATCGACATTATTTTCGTTGCAAATAAGAAGGCATTCTGTCCAGATGTCGTTAAAAGTATTGTTAGTGCAGTCGGCCCTCATATCTGACAGAGTCCTTATAAGGGAAGTTACAAGTGCCCATCCTGATGCTATATTTGCATCTACGGATTGCAAGTAATCACTGGTCCCTTTAAACAGGGCAAGAAGCTGTGTATACATGCACAAATTGAAAACAAAGTTGAACTCTATTTGCAGAAGTAAACCTCGTGCCTCTGCGGATCTTGCAGGTTTTTCTAAAATGACTCTATGAAGTAGCACTAATATTACAGAAAATAATTCTTTGACTGCTATACAAGCATGCACTTGAGCGGACCACCTGGTCAAAACAATTCTTTTGAGTTCAATACGCTGTTTTTGGGCCGCATTTGATTTTGTATTTCCACAAACATTGAGTGGATTGCTGACCCTGATATGAAAACGTATAACATCTCCAATAGACCGAAGAATTCTTTAGCGGATGGGGCATTTTGACAAACTTCTACTAATACAAGATTGAGCCGATGGTTGTAACAGTGGACGTATATTGCTTTTGGCACTTCATTTCTGAAAAGAGTTTGTACACCGCCAACTCGACCACTCATGACATTGGTTCCATCATAAGTTTGCGCTACACACTTTTGCATGTCAACTTTACGTTGAGAGAATAATTGTTTGATGTACTCTAAGAAAGATACAGCATCCAATTTATGCGCAGGATGAAATCCTAAAAATCTCTCATATATCACGGTATCGAGACAAAACCGAACACATACAGAAACCTGTTCTGTTTTGCAAATGTCCTTCGATTCATCGGAAAGCACGGAAAAGTACTTGGAAGTCCGCAACTCGGTTCCTATTTTTTCCAAGACTAGATCTGACATAATTTTGAGCAAATCATTTTGTACAATTGGGCTCTGGTACTTTGCGTTTTGCGGTAATTTATCCAACTTTGTGGCTAATTCTGGTTTATATTCTGACAAAAGGTTGAGTAGCTCTAGAAAATTTCCACGGTTCGCACTATCGACCCTCTCGTCATGTCCTCTTTGAGCGATTCCTTGAACAGCTGTGAACAGCAAACATTTAGCCAAAACTTTTATATAAGACCTATTTTCTGCAACTAATTTCTCATGAGCTTCGCTAATTTGGACACATACAGATTGCCCTCCGCCCTTTGCTTGATTAACCTTATACGCCTCCCACTTGACCTGGCAGGACTTGTGATCTTCGCTCAATTCATGTCGCTTAAAACCAGAATTTTTTTCGGTTGCTTTTTTCCAATTTGAGAAACCAGTCGTAGTGAATACATTATTTTCGACTGATTTGTTTGAGAGATGCCTACAAGGAAAGCAAAAAGCGGAGTTTTTTATCACGCTGTATTCGAGCCATGGATAACATAGAAACCAACTAGAAGAAAAAGACCGCAACTTTTTGCTATTGCCAGTCGCGAATGAAGATTTGGTATAGGAAGATAATTTCAGTTGATAAGGTCCTTGATCGATCTGCTGTGAAAGATTACTTGGCCCAGGGATATGACTAGACGGAAGCTTTCCCGTATTTTCATGTTTCTGCCGTCTCTGGTTCAAACACTTCGTTCTCTCCTTCATCGAAACAAAAAGCTTCGTCTTCAGGGCTACTACTCATGATATTCTCATCGATATCCACTAAATAATAATTTGCGAGGCTTGAATCATCGTCATCGTCAGTTTTACTCAGAGTCTCTTGATCACGCGAAAGTTTGTTATGCGCGTTGATGGAGTCTGTGCAATTTTTCTTCCCCCCAGCGGGCAAGAAAAAGTCTACAATGCTCCTTTTACTCATGTTTTACTTTTGAACCTTGAAAATGATGTTGTATACACACCAAAATTGCACTTTTTACACTTCCAAACTTTTTACAAATTCATAAATCAACACTGTCGGAGAAATCACAGAAATTATGACCAAAAAATCCACAAAGGCACGTGCCAATCAACAACAATATTGACCATCAACCAAAATACTCAGTTATAATCCACTAATTATGACCATTAAAACTTTTGTCACTAACACTTCTTAATAGTGCCAGCAAAACAAACAGGTTCACGCACACGAGTCGTTGCATTCGCTCTATCTCGTGCACGCACTGCCAAGTGCGGCCTTTTCGCGAATCGCGAACCTCCCACTCTCTAATGTCCAACAACAATTCAGTTGGATCTCTTAACTCTTGAGCGGGAAATTTCGTAAAATTGAGATTGTGCTGAAACATTGAGTTTTTGCTTGATAAATTGAACGGACATTTCTGGACGGATTTTCCGTAGATAAGTTCCAAGCAAACTTTACCAAAGTGAGGACACACGAGCGGGCGTGGGGGGGCCTGGCCCCCCCAGGTCCCCCCGTGGTTACGCCACTGTATTTGCATAACTAACCTTTATTGATAATAACGCGGTTCATTATATTATTTATCGTTTCTTATTTCGAGTGATTATTGTTTGCTTCTCGTATATTTAATGTATATAATATATATATTATAATGGTACGTGATTTTTCTTTTTATATTTATTATTAAATTTTTTTTTTTTATTTAATTTACCTTCTTCCGTAAATTTAGACAGAACGTGTTTTGTAAATATTGTTATTGTAGTTGGGCGCCATCTGTCTAATTACATAGGAAATTATAGCCAATATCTATCTCAGGTTCTAGGGTTCTCTAAGAGGTTAGATTTTTATAAAATCATTGACAACGAACGTAATGAAAAATTATAAACATTTATTAAAGGAAAAAAAATTAACGATCAACTTTATCTGTACAGGAACAATTGTTTGGTGTAATACGGTAAGTGTAGTTTTTATAAAATAATATTTGTTAAGTGTGATATGAAATTTTCTTAAACTTCTAACCTAACATAATTAAACTTTTATAAGTTTAGATTGTTTTCAATCTAACTTTATTATTATGGCCTTTTATAGTTTAAACTTTTTAAATATCGATATTTAGTAATTAAAATGGTACCTTTTATTCAATTTATGCTTTTCGTTCTTATTTTAGTTGTTCAAAATATATGGGATTTTATAAAATCGTTTTTCCAAATAACACCAAAATCAGGAAACAGGATGGATATTTTTATGCCGAATATAGTTGGATCTGGATACTTTTATACAGGAATACAGCTGGGATTGGAGATGTCCAAACAGGAACACAGGATAGGTAGGATAATTTTGGATAAAGCCACCTTTTAAGATTGTTGTTCTTCTTGAATTATCAACATTTCTTAACCTCACTTTTTCTGACAGGTAACAAATTTTTCTTTTAAATCGCGTTGCTTTGGGTTTTTCTTTTGTTTTTATGATACGGAGCGATGTGAACTCTTCAAAAGATTTTGGTCAAAAGCCTCACTTTGACACACGAAATGCTTTTTATAAAGTACAATGTCATAGCTCACTAGATAAAAATTTGACACTTTTTAACCTAAATTTTTACAAAATTAAAAAAATTATTGATTTTATTGCAAATTTTGACTAATAACATCTTATTCTATAGATTAAAAGAAAATTTTTGATATACTTTTTATATCATTTCGAATTATATTAACATCTTACAAAGACACTTTTGTTCGTCATCATTGATTCTCTAAATATCATTAAACTTCATTATTGTTGTACTTTTTTGCTATATTTCTTTAATTTTATAAGTCCTAAACTCTTTTTCGTTTAATTTACTAATTATGTTGAATTCTTATTAGATTGAATTTTAAGGTTAACTTTTATAAGTAATATTTTCTTCCTGTCTAAGTTATACGTTAAAAAGAGGCTTTATATTCAATACCATTACAATATATATATATATATATATATATATATATATATATATATATATATATATATATATATATATATATATATATATATATATATATATATATATATATATAAGAAATATGTATCAATAACTTTCAATCACACGCACATTTTTCAATTTACTCGCATCGCACCGATCGGATTCAACCCCCTTAATAATAAGAACCCTGGATAAAATTTAACAATGATTTTTTTTCAATAAATTAATTTACAACATTAACATAAATCAAAAATTTTTTTTTCAAAATTTAATTTACAAAAATAATAGACTGGTTCGATATTTTTCGCAATTTGTTTATTTCAACTAAAATCGAAAGATTTTATAATTAAAAAATGATGACAAAAATTTCGAGTGCAAATTTTAAGATTTACGTCCGCTATAAGCATTATAAAACCAAGGATGAGCGCGAGGCTAGAAAACCTGTGTGCGAGACTAGACCGCGTGACGTCAGTAGCCAGTTCAAGACACCCATGATTTCGTTAACGGGCTACTGACGTCACGCGGATTAGTCTCGCGCACAGGTACGTTTTCTAGCCTCGCACTGATCCTTGGTTTTATTTTATAACTACTCTTTTATTTTCATAACGAAATATTCTATACTTTTGTTAATCTGATATTTTATTTTAACTAATATTTATTATGAGAAAAATAAATAAATAATAATAAAATAAATAAAATTTTCTTTTGTCTCTCTGATGGTGACATTGTATAACGTTAAAGCTCAGGAACGGCTATTTGTAGGCCGGAAGGATATCATATCACTGAAATGACGTAGATTTAAGATTATTATTCCCTTCAATACTCTGACCATTCTCTCCTTTCATAATAAAACTTTTCTAAACTAATTTTCAAATACGTCGAGCAAAAATTATCAAAATCAATGCCATTTTCGCGTACCCGCGGAGCAGAGCTTTAAGTTTTCTACTTGGATAGATTTCTAGATAACTCCGCTTTATTCTTCTTAACATATATATGTTTTTAATAATCTTAGTACTCAAAAACTACAATTTTAATACACTAACCTGCAAAATGCACCTTCTCCACGCGAAACTTCTCGGCACCAGGGGCAACCAGTTGCGAGTAGGCCAATTGAACACCGTGATTTAAAACGTGGATAAGAATAGCACATGTAGCAACCACCCAACCCCATCCTCCTTCAGGGTAGTAGTGACGACGTAAGGTGGTTGTTTTGCGCGCATCTAGAGGTAACTCCGGAGGTAATAATGAGTCTTTTGTACCGTTCGAATCGATCCGACCGTTTGGAGAACTTATAGAATAGTGATGCACGGGACATCTTAGCTGCAAAAAAAAATTGGGAGTCAAATATTATATTTATATCCATTTTTAATTTTGAGGTGTAGAATTATCTACTAAATAAAATAAAATTTATAAACTAAAGTATACTCAAGGATTAAGAAAAGATGCACGTCAAATATGTCACATCGTAAAGAAACTCCAAGTAATTACAGCTTATTGTGTAGGATATGAATTCGTACCATGTCAGACAGCCTATTAAGACTCCAAATCAAAGATCTGAAGATACAGGAGACCTCAAGACAAAGAAATTTGAAAAACAGTATGCTGTAGACGAAATTGCTGAAAAATATGACCATATTGTAAGGCTTTTTCTTGCCACAAAGAAAATTATGCCTTACGAGTGATGCCTTAATACGTAGGTAGCTCGGGCGCCAGATTATTTAATGTGGTTTACTCCACAACCCTTAGAAACAGCGTCTTAGGGGCACAGGTAGCTTCAGATGGAGATACGGAATCTCCAGGGGTATTGTTGATTTCAGAAACAATATCTTTTATATATATTATTTTTTAAAGCTCTGCAAAGAGGTAAGGTCTGTCATTATAAACCAGGAAATAACGTTGACACATCTATTGCTTACAAAAACTAATATCTACAGATTCAAAATATAATATTTCAAAGCCCAACCCTCAAAACCCGAAACAAAAAAAATAACTTTCAAATAAATGTTCGATTCGGACTTTACTAGCGGATTTTAAAAGTGATTTCCCAAAAGAAAGGTTAATCGACTTTTATTATAACTCAGAAATGAAAATTAAAAATCAAACGTTTGCTTCCGAACGGACGGACAATTAAAGTGAAACTAAAAAACTGAAATAACTAATTTTAAAAGATTTTCTAAATTAATTTCCAAAAACAAAATCTCAAAACCTATTTCGGAAAGAATCTAAATAAATAAATTAATCTCGAAAACACAATCTCAAAATCTAATTCGGAAAGAATCTAAATAAATAAATTAATCTCTAATCACGATTCGGTAGTTGTTAACAAAACGCGAAAATGTAATTCAAATAAAATTCGGAAAATTCGGATAAATTTCATTATTTAAAATCAAAGTAATTTATCGCGTATAAAATAAACGATTCTTTCGGCTTCAAATTGACGACGGACTTATACGGTGAAAAACTTATCAATGTTTACCAGCGATTAGGCCTTAGTGCGGGTCTACATTATCCGTATTCAGCAGATGCGTATTTCGGCTGAGTATTTTCGGCAAGATGACAACACATTGTTTCAAATTGAAACGTTCGCCGAAAATACGTACCTCGGCATGCTGGTCCCGGCAGCGTTGCCAATTTGTGGTGAATTCCCCAAATTGCGGGGAATCTCAAGATGATTGGGGGTTGTCATTATTCGGGGAAAATGCGGGGATTTTGAAATATCATCGTTAAACAATATAATAAATCAGCATGTAGGAATTAAAATAAAAAAAACAGTTCAGATTGGGCAAATTTTACTTTGAACATACCTGCTTCGTTGTTTGACACAAACTGGAAAACGACCTCAAATCGCAACGTACGCTTCCGCACATAGACGCCGAAAATCTGCACATATGTGTACGCAACAACTCTCTTGCCGAAAATACGCAGCCGAAAATACGCATCTGCTGAATACGGATAATGTAGACCCGCGCTTAGTTGCTTCGTTAAAGAATTAAAAATGTACCCGATGAGCTAGCCAAAAATCGAACATTTTATTTAATTTGAAATAAATTTTTGATTTGATCCTAAATTGAATGCTTAAAAAAAATAACTTACAGTCCATATATTTTTAATTTTGAATTTAAAATAAAATTCTACTAAAAACCATCAATTAGACTTTTTGGTGTAAAACAAAAAGGGATAACTCCTGACTCTTAATATAAATGAGAACATACAAACCCTTTTCAGGGAATGTACTAAAACTCCAACATAACTAATTTTCATTAATTTTGTCCTAGTGAAACAAATATTCCATATATTTTAGTTTCTGCTATTTGTATATGTTGATGTTACTTGGCTTATTGTTCCAATTTGTTTCAGTGCCTAAATTGAAATGAGAAAATTAGTTATTTGGAAGGACATTGAAGGAAATTGCCGACGGAACATTTTTTACGTTACTGAGTGACTTATAAAACTGATTTTTAAACTGTTTCTAAATCTCTAAGCAACTCCACGATATTTAAAATCAAAAAGTATTCTGAGACTTTCATTTCATAAAACTTGTGGGGTTAAAGTGTGAAAGAGTGGGTTATCTGAGACTCCTGAATACATAAACTACACAGTACATGCCATGAATAAGCAATAATTATAAAAATCACTGTAACAAAATTTACAGTTGAAAAAAATCAATTTATACTTAACAATTTTATTTATATATTGAAATTTAAAGAATAAAAGATAAAAAAGTTTGTTTTACAGTATTAAAGCAAGGCGCTAAAGATAAAAAGTAAATAGCGAATGTAATAATAATCATGAATATTAAGAATAGGCTTTCAGGAAAACAAAAACGAGAATCATCAACATTGTCTATGAACAATATATAAATGAAATAGCACAGAAGACGAATGGAGAAGGAGAACAAACAAGGACGTAGAAGAGACAGAATGCCAAAGGTGGTACTACAAAGGAGACCGACCATAAATAGAAAGGATTGACCAAGGACGAGGTGACAGGCTAGTACAACAAAGAACCTTAGAAGTAAGGTAAAAAAGGTAAATGGAGAAGTGTAGTGTGGAATTACATAAAAAATTAAAAGATTAATTATATTTTGCAAACAACCTAATTGTTGCCATTAAAGGCGCATGTTCTGTAGATCGTTGTATACGATTAACAAAAAGTTTTAATTCCTCCTCCATTCTTTCCCTCGGCCAAAAAATTTTTGGGTAAAATTTGGACTTATCGAAGAATTTTTTAAACTACTACGTATTATACTCTGAATAAAAGAGGAGTGCTGTAAAAGTGGGGATGTAACGTCACATTCCATAGGCGTACTTTGCAAAATAAAAATAAACCAATAAATAATCTCTTGGCATTAAAACACTTCAGTACCTAAAATTCAAGATTAAAAAAATAAAAAGTTCTAGAACTATCTTCAAAAGTCACTGTCTTCACTATAACTACTGGTATCATTATAATTGTCTTTTCTATAGGGTTTTCCATTACAATATCCACTTTCCAAAAACTGCCTTCAAATTTCGCACATCAGGTAATTTAAATCATAATCTGATAATACTCTGATAATAATCTGATATTCTGATAATCTGATATTTTTGGTACCAGATTTGATCGTCTGGATTCGGCCATTTAAAAAAATGGGAGCCTAGTAGTTTTAACCTCGTATTCATCCTCTACTATATTAACGACTATTCCGGGAAAGTACTTCTTGTAGTATCTGACTATTTCGTAAGAACCTATGTTCATTTGTCCATTTTCTGTTTCTGGTGATGTAGATACACCAGAAGTTAACTTATTCTTTCTTGAAGTTGGTTTTGTTCCTACCGTTTTCTTACTTCTTGTAACGCTTTCCATGTCTTTCGACGCCTCAGTCTCTATTGAGTCAGTTTTCTGTTTCGGAATGCGTTTGTAGAGGTATACGATCATAGGACGAATGGATACGCCTGAGGCAGAGAAAGTACAAAGTACGGTAATGCATTCTTTTTCAGGACCACTTGCAATTTCGTAAAAATTTCGGTAATTTTTCGGACCCAAAACTTTAGCACTTTTAGAACAAGTCTGCAGCCCTGTCTCATCTGCATTGAAAATTTTACATGGATCATTTAATATGTCTAGGCAATTTTCACTCTGTAAATAGTCCTGTAATTCCTGAAACCAACCTCTAATTGCTGCATGCGTAACGGATGCCCGAGACTTCGATATCATTTCAGTATTTCGAATGGTTACTTTTGGGTGTCTATGCAAAAATAATTTTAACCTCTGTCATGACTGTCTTTAAAATGCGTTGGACAGAGTCTTTTACTTCATTACCATGTATGGGAAATCCCAGAATTGCTTTTAGAAAATTATAAAAGATTTTCTTCATCTATCGTTAAAATTGGGGTGGGGCCCATTTTTCGGACCAATGGGACTTTCCCTTTTAACTTATTAAAGAGTGTGCTTTTTGGTATTCCATACCTTCTACTTGCACCACTAATCGAAACTTCATTCTGTTTTACCTTTTGCAAGGCCTCTTGAAGGCTATCATCAGAATACTGAAATCTTCTATACTTCTTTCTATCATCCTCCGACCTGCCAACAATTTGTTCATTCACTGGGATTAACACAGGTTCCAGTGAATGAACAACATATTTTTTTACTTTTCCCGCCAATATACAAAGTTTTGAGGTTATATAGATTCGTAAATGCCTTAAACTGTAAATAATCATTTTAGATAGTTAATAACTTTAAAACTTAGGAGTGTAGAAACCTTATTAAGCTCTATTTTCACTTACATGGTTTCTTATTAGGCCTGTACCTCAACGAACAATGAACAAATCTATTGCTACACATACGACTATACTGATTAGTTTCTGGAACCTGAACTGATTGACACTTTCTACAAACAGGGATAAAGAGTTGACAGTCATATGGCAAACCTCTGTGGGATAGAGGGATGAGACATAATCTTAATAATCACGAATTAGTTCGAAATTGTTCATTTACTGGTGCCGTTCATTTACTGGTGCTCCTACCCTATTAAAATTTTCATTTCAACTACAAATAAGCATTTAAGAATGAGGTAAAAATAAAATTTCTACATCTTAAACCTGTACTACTTCTATGAATTAAATTACTGCACTCCTTGGTTCTCTAAACTATAGTTACAATAATTTAGAAAAACTAAATTAATGCTTGGACGTCGTCATCCTGTCTGGTGCGTTTTAGTGAAACTACTATACATCACTCAGTACCAAGTTCAATTACGCGTTATGTTTATTAATTAGTTAGTAGTATATGCAGAGAATGTTACCACTAAATTCATTATATTCAATTCGCATACACGCATGTATAGCGAAATGGAATTTCGTTTTTGTTTTTGTTTTTCTGTATTGTGCTTGTCTACTGAACTCGTTATTCGAAACCTAGAAAGAATAATATTCATACAAATAGTCTTGACTATCAATCAGTCACTATTCATTGCTCAGCTGGGAAAAGTAACCGTACTCTCATATTAACTTTTGATCAAATGGCGACTTTAATAGTAAGCGTGGTATAACAGAAATATTTCACAAATTTATAGCCCAAAAAAAAATATCATTACAGAAGAAGAGCTAACCAGGTATTTTGTTATAAATTATTTCAAATTTAGATAAAGGTTATCTACCTGATACTTCCAATATGGGATTTTATTAAATTCTACAGGGTACTATCAAGTTAAGGCCACTTTTATTTGAAAACGTACTGTAGTCTTAACAGATGGTCGTTTTTGAGGTTCAGAATAAAAATCAAACTTCTTAATTAAAAATTGCCGACGTTTCGGCCTTTTATTAGGCCTTCCTCAGGGCTACAACGATATAAAAAAGAATTGTTAGACCACTCTAAAAGACAAGTAAGTAAACAATAATCATGTACGCTAAAACAGCATACCTTTTTTTAAAAACTAGAAGTTTTCGTCGTTCCTTAAAACTAGTAACTCCACATTATACAAATTATTGGTTACGAAATACACAACGATACATTTTATAGTGTAGGCAAATTAAATTTTTTCAACAAGAATAATACCACCCGAAATCTACCAATGGGAAATGGTTAAGGGGGTTACAAGGAACTTCTAAAAAATAACGACGCCATGGGGGTTGGTACAATTAACGGGAGGAGTGATTAATGGGGTTGAAAAATAGATTTGTGTGATTTTTCACGATTTCCAGCCTCTGTTTCCAGCCAAGTTGTAGCTTATAAAAAAACCTACAACTTTTGTAAGAAACACTTGTGACCATAACCTGAAAATCATCGAGAAAAATGAGAAAATTCGAAGTAAAAATTGTTTTTGGTTTTCCATTTTTCATTTCCGCAAAAATCATTCGATTTCGATGAAACTTTGTGAAAGTATTTGTTTTTATGTTATAAATAAATAAAAGTTAAAAAAAATAAACTTTTTTTGAGATATTAATTTTTTTTCTGATAATTATTATTTTCTAATATATTCTTGATTTTAATTTCGTTTTCTTTTTGGAAGTCCGTGCTGAGTGTGTAAGCACGATGTAAAATATTTTTTATTGTGTTGATCTTTTGCACTGTGGGGTGTGAAGGTAGAAAATTTAACACACGGTCTGAAGAAGTAGGTTTGTTATACCAACTGGTTTTAAGAGTACCATTACTGTCTCTAATTACTAACAAGCCCTGTCCTAGCAAATTTGGTAATGAATAAATTGATTACTGAAATAGAAAAACGTCTTCCTTTCAAACTACCATTAATTAAATTGTACGTGGATGACACTATCTTGGCTTGTCCTAAACATGTAGGAGAACTTCTAAAATATTTTAACAACTATCACAAAAAAATTCAATTTACCATCGAGACTGAAATTAATGATAAATTACCCTTTTTGGATATGTCAGTAAACTTTGACTATAAGTTGCTGTAAAATAATGGATATTATAGTTATTTGCGGTTCCATTTTAATAAAATGTCGCTTCAAGTCCAAAATGGTAAAAATCAACGAAATTTAACTAATCGCCGATTTGTTAATAAGTCTATTATTAAAAAGCAACTCTACGGCAAAATATGTTATAACAAAGTCCAAGTTTCGTGCTTCCTACTGTTGGTAAACAGAATTTTCTTGTCTGGCACATGAATCTGTTTCTTAAAAAAAAAATTTTAAAAACCAAGTCTATATGTTCATTTGTTTTTTTTTTGTAATTTTATAAATTTTTTTTGTCGTTTGATGACTGCTTTACCAAGAACCAGGCTTAACTATTATATACGGTGAGTCACTATTAACTGAAAAATGAAAAAGCAATGTTTTCCATTTTTTTTTGTATCGCATATACTATTTATTTTCATGAGTGGGTGTCTGCAAACTCGATCAAAGGTTACTCACCTGCGCTTCGGGTCCCTTTTCCGTGTAAATGAAATCCCAATTGTCGACTTTGATGCTGGGTCGGCGTCCCACCGTTCCCTGATGATCGCCACGGTGAAGGCTTCCACCGTTGCTTTCGCCCAATTCATCGTTGACACCGGTTTCTTCGATACGCGTTAACGCCAACACGTGGAACTTTTGGACGTTCTCCTCGCAAGGAGGCGTGGGCGATTTTGGAGACGCTTCTTCTGTAAATAAAGAAGTAATTTATAATTATAAATCTAGTAAAAAAAAGTTTTTTCATTGTTTCACTACTAAATGGATGGGATAAACTACATTTTCTTGTGAAATAAGTAAAATCACAGCTCCGAAGAAATATCACATTAGAAAATGTCACATACTGCACCAACATCTGTACTTCAAACAACTACTCCTTGAACTATATGCCCCAACAGGTATTGAATTACAGAAGTTCAGACGCGGGTGCGGAACCCGAAACGTTTCATGACTTAAACCCAACAACTTTGATTTTATTACTAAAGGAGCCTGTCGTTCTTTGTTTTCTTTTGGAATAGATATAAGAAATCGGATAAAATGGTTGAAGTTTGCCAAAATTTGATTTTGTAATATATGATAAATAATTATTTCTTTTAAGTACCAAAAAAAATGCAGGGATCGTGGTCAGTTTAAACTTCAATACCAACGTGGCTTTTGTCAATGGTCTTTCTTAAAAATTAATTAACAGAGACACTCATCATCATCAAATAGTTGGACAAGTTGATGATGATGAGAACTGATGAAGGCAAAACTTTCACTGTTATGCTACAATGAATAGGTAAATACGACACAATTAGTCATAGCAAGATGTTGGTAAAGAAGTGTGGGGAGGTCTTATGACTATGACTATATGTCGTAGAAACTTTCCTGCAAGATGGATAGGAAGAAGAAGGATAATTTGTTGACCTACCAGACACCAGATGTGAGATTACGTTACAAATAAAGTGTATAAAACCACATCCAACAACCTCCAAGATGCATTTCAAACTGTTACTGCAGAAATGCTTGTTAATGTAAGTAGGTCCTCCAGGAATGCCAAAATGTCATTTTGAGCACCTTTATAAGAAAATTACAATATCTCTAAAACTTGTAATCTTATAAGGACAAGATATACATATAATTATTATACCAGTGTAATTCTAGCGAATGAGTTTTTAAAAAAACAAACTCATTTAGTAGGAACTCAGAGATCTAGAAGATAAATGTATCCCATATGAGCGTTTTTACAACTTTACAAACAAAAAGTTCCCAATTTGCATTGGGGGTTGTAAAGCTATTGACCGATTGTAGTCAAAGTGTCAATCTCTTCTTGGTTTCCCTTTAGTGGGAAAAAAGTTTTAATTTTAAAAGATTTGCTTGCAGGGTTGAGTATTATTATATAGCCTCCACTTTTACAATATATTTCAAATTTATTTTCAATAGGATCTTGGTTGGTTCTGTATGAATAAATAAAAGTGTATTTTAATATTTAAAAAAGTTAATTTTAACTCATAAATAGATGTCTCCCCTCAGAATTTGGAAATCTAGGATCGAGAAACTTGAATACAGAATAAAATAGTATTTTTGTTATACACAACTTATTTAATGCCCTCTGAAAGACCAAGGACCAAAACACCAATCGTTATAAATGGAGTTAACTTTTAGATAATATTGCCTGACTATATATACCTTTATACAGTCAACGCCAAAAGTGTTGAAAAAAATTTAATACTAGAAAATTAAGGAAAGAGTGACATGTTCACCAGAATCAGCCAAAAACTTTGCAACCTCCAGTACAAAATAGGAATTTTTGCTTCGTAAAATTGTGACACTTCTAGGCTTCGTTTATCAGTTTTAAAATTTTAGGGCCTCATAATACTTATATGATTTGATATATTGAAATTCAACTGTTCTGGGAAGTTAGTGTACCAAAAGATAATTTTCCGCCATAGACTTTGCTTTTATCCGGAGTTCTACTTCATTGTAATTCAGAGCACAAAGCCCAAATTTAAAGTTGAAACGCTACTGAAATCTAGTATAAACTATCTCGAATAGACTTCCAATCCATTTGTTTGCAGCAGGGGCGGCGCAGAGGTATCATAAACCTCGTTGGCTCCACATATGCCAACAGAGGTATGAAAAAAAGGGAAAAAGTAAATTCAATACTAGGAAATTCTATCTTGCTAAAAATTCGAGGAAAAGTACTTCATCATCTCTTAAAATTCTAATTTTTTTAGATTTTTGAGTCTATCAATAAATAAATTACTTTTTCCGATAAAAGTATTAAATCCCAGTTTTCCTTACACCTACAGTTAATTATGTTCCATCGATTTATTGTCAACAATCACTACGTAAGTTCTAGGTCGATTGGATAATAAGCTCTAATATTATGTAGGTATTCATATAAAAAAAATCTAATGAATTATTGGCTTACATCTGTACTTGATCAACCCTATCAACTAGAACTGCCAGAAAAAGGATTTACAAAAAAAGAAGTTAAGGATATTATACAACACAATATCGATCCAAAAAAGCTGCAGGATTCAACCTTATTCCAAGGGAAATTCTTCAGCAATTCCCAGAAAGAGGCTTTCAAGTCCTGACACAGCTGTTTAATTCTACAATGAAAATAGGCTACTTCCCATCAAACTGGAAACTAGCACAAATAACAATGATTTTAAAGCCAGGTAGACAACATGAAAGTGTAAAGTCCTATCGACCTATTAGTCTTCTCCCAGTGGGCTCCAAAGTTTTCGAGAAGTTGATACTTAGTAAACTGATGCCCATACTAGAAAACAAGAAACTAATACCACCACACCAATTCGGATTCATACAGCAACACTCAACAATTCAACAAGTGCACAGAGTTGTGGAGAGAATCAATGAAGACTTCGATATTGCTCTGCAGCATTCTTGGACATTAGCCAGGCATTTGACAAGGTCTAGCATAAAGGCCTCCTATGCAAATTAAAACAGAACTTGCCAACAAATTATTATAAAATCTTAAATTCCTACACCAACAATAGATACTTCCAGGTAAAATACGACAATGAGTACACAAGCATTCAACCATTCCACGCTGATGTACCCCAAGGAAGCGTATTAGGCCCCTTACTGTATCTTATATTTATAGCCGACCTGCCAACAGACACAAACATTACCATGGCCACATTCGCGTAGGTTGAAACGAAAAGTTCCGTTATAATTAGTTACTTAGTGCTAAGAATACATAAAAACATCCAATGTCAAAAATAGTCAATATTGTAGTAGACTAACTTTAAAAGGGGTGTATCACTGGATGCCTCCCCTACACGTCTTTCTGAATTGCCATACCTATTACTTAATATCTACCTAACATTGTTTGGGTTACACAGATTGATTGTAATATAATGGGAAGCTAATAAAAAAGATAAGAATTATTCGTTACATAGTCCAATTCGAAGTATTAGTGAATTAGTATAATGCCAATTGGCCGTTAGCGGCGCACATGGTTTTTAGCGAATTCTTTGTTAATTCAACTCACAAATTCGATTCTCGGCTGAAAGTGTTTGCTACGATTTACGACACGTTATTCCGTAGTTTGGTACTAATTTTATTGTGGTGTTTTAATTGTTTTAAACGCTACCCCTATTTCATTTTGACAAATCTGACGCTTGTGAATAATTGTGATTCATTCATTCGCAACTGCGGTAGGAATACGGAACAAAATGGAATGGAAAATTAAAATGGTTCAAATGCTCCAAATAGGGTTTATTTTAATAGGGGTGAATGATTGTAGCCCAAAATATGGTGTTTTAAGGACGTACGTGAAGTTGCAGGTGTTTAAAGTTTTAAATGAGGTGAATTAATACGGCTAACGTAACAAAAATTATCCAATTTTTATATCTTCTCCAGTTGCTGCTGTTCCAGGACCGTCTGCTTTTCTGATTTCCCCTAAAGAATTAATTCCACCAACAAGTTTTTTAGATATTAATTTTTTTCAAGTGCAAATTTAAACTAAAATGGCTACTAATTAATCCTTTCATTTTTCATTGACCAGAAATCGAGTTCCAGCTAACCTTAAATAGATATTTTCAAGATTATTAATTTGTTTTAGTTATCCTGGATAGTACTTGCCATCGTATTTAGCAATAAAGAAATCTTCTTCTTTCAAGTTGACTTCACTATTTAAAGACTGTTCATCCCAGTTACCACATTCTCCTTCTGATTCAAGAGTTAATTCAACCGATGAATCGGACGAATCATCTGTGATATTTTCCATCGAATTTTCTTTGACTTTTTTGGGTTTTCTTTTTCTCTACTATCAGCACTTTTAAGTTTCTTTTTCTCGTTCTCTGTTCAATTTATTTACCTCTCTCTTTCGTTTTCTTTCATCTTTCTCTAGCTCTATTCTGGTACGTTAGTCTTCTTTCTTTTTAAAATATTGTTTTCCCTTCTCACCAGAAATTACCGATGGCAGATGTTCTTTTACTAAACGCTTCTTAACCCTTCTCAGTTTAGTTTGAGACAAAATAAATGAGCCCTTGAAAGGTCTTGGCATATAATCTGTAATTGTGTGACATAATCGCTTGGTTCAAATTTCCTTCAAGAACAAGTCCAACGGTCGCAATACTTTCTATTCTGTTCTCTACATGTTGGGCTTCTGTAGGATTTGTTTCTTGAGCTGCTGACTGTAAAATATTACCAGTAGACCCTAAATATTCCAGTAGCTGAACCGTGGGTCAGGTATTGGAAGCATTACATATCTAGTAGTGTTAATTTTAATGGATAATGCTCTTTAGCATACTATTGAATAGAGCATAATTTTGAACGATTTCATGAAAAACCTATAGCAGACACAGGTGTCAGGCATTGCCTTAACCAATTTTACTACTACTACTAGCCAGTACCTGACACCCCATTCTAACAACATTTAAATTAAAAATTCGCTACTAAACCAACATTTATACTTAATATCGTGGTAATTAGTACAATTGAATTGCAAAAAAGACACTTACTTTTTTATCCTCTATATTTATTCACGTAGGATCTTAATAAATATATTTATAAAAGACACCTACACATAACCTTCTGGTGAAAATATTCTATCAAAAATGTTAGTTCAGTGTCACGAATCTGAGAGTATAGAAATTCGATATATAACATTCGTACCAACCAATACAATTGAAGATATTCAGAACACAGGCAGTATATTGCTTAATTTTGCTTAAACAATGTAACGTGTCAGGCTTAGGGACAGTGTCAGGCATTGGTACATTGCGACCTTTGCAGATATAGACGTGGTTCCCTTGATAGTTAGATGACTTGCGCGATCTTCGTTCTTTTAAGTATCTTTAAGATCCCTAACAATGACTCTTCAACGTAGCTTTCTGCCTCTGGATATTCCGTTCCCTTTTGTGAGAACCTTGTCCTTCGCATTCACAGAGGATATGGATGGATGTATTTTCTTCTATCAGGCAAAACCTGCATGTAGTTTCTTCTACCAGACCTAAGTTTCATGTCTTTATTGAGTTTACAGTGTTCTGTAAGCATGCCTACTATTGCTTTTGCAGATCTTCTGTCCTAGCTTAGTAGGTCTGCCGTGAGTGGCTAACCTTACATTCCTCCTATTCAAAATTTAACAAAAGCATCAAATGTATCTTCGGGTTATTTAGTAGCCAACTATCTGATTTACCCACCCAAAAAAAATAATCTTTTTTAACTAATTAAATATAATTAGTGTTTATTTGTCATGATTCTAGCTCCAGCGATTCGGCCTGGGCGTTGATGAGTGAATAAATTAATGTCAGTCAGGCATTTTTACATACATATTTAGAGTTCAATAATTTAGAATCCTTGTCTAACATAGGCAGAAATTAAAATATTCTTTGCATAAAATTACGTAGGAAAAGAATTATTTAAATCCAAACAAATCTTTAATTCATCGTTAAACAAATCGAAATCAAAAAGTAAAATTTATTTGTTATTGCTTCTTAATCTATCCAATAAAGTTAAATACTGTGAAAAAAGATCCTTCAGGAAAAAGGATTTATAAGACCCTAATAAATTCAGCTACGGTTAAATGGGATAAAAAATTCCCTTGTGTACTGAGTTAATGGAACAAACATAAATTGTCTAGATAGAAATATCACAACGAAACCTTCAAGAAATGCTTTGAATTGGAGCAAGTAGAAAAATTCTGTAAATTAGGAGTTGCTTTAAGAGTTTTTCAAATTCTAATTTACAATTTGAAACATTTTTGTTTGCCACTAAAGAAATCTGTTACGGCCGAACATGCTTTAGATAGATCACGATAACACAATTAGCATAGAAAATCCAAAATTACCTAAAAATATTTGATCGACTGATCACGCGCCGAATCTTTAATACTTCAATGCTTCCTGATTGGTCTCTAGACCCGCTTGAGAGGATTCATACCCAGTCGACTAAGATATAAATTGACTAATCATTTTAGAACAACTTTATTATTATCACCGGCTTCTGATGGTAGCAAAAGGTACCTTAATCGTGACACGTTTTATTTTTTGTTTTGTTTTTCTGTACTTTATGCCGGAGTTCGTTTATCTACCGGTAACTCGATTTTTTAATAGCAGAATCTATTTTAAATTCAAGAAGCATATCTTGGAATAGTTGCATTTATCCTAAAACAATTCCTCAAATTATGAGAAAAAAACGAATTCCAAGAAAAGTCCTATAAAAGCTCTTAAAACTTACATTTTGCTCACTATCTATCCATCTTTTTCAGTGCAATTACTGCTTAAGAGAGATCGTTAGCTTCAAACGAACAATTTAAGCTTTCTGTTTTCCTGTTGGTAATGTCTTGTATATCTGCCTCATGGTTAAATATACATTTTATTTGCTGCAATCGTACTTTCAGTCGGGTAATTATGTTTTCGTTTATGTAAAACTTCTAAATAAGAAATAGTAATTAAGCGTTCCTCTATTTAAAATAAATTGTATATCCTAGAAGCTGATTAACTAGCAAGCTTTCTTAGAAAATTAAAATATAAATTTTTAAACAAGTGGATATTTCTCCAGAGAATATATTTTGATAGGAAAAATACAGAGTGATTTCTAAGTTCATTCAAGTCATAGCAAAATATAATTATAACTAGTGGATATTGGGGACTGCATCAATGTCATAATAAACCTCTAAAATTTTATTTTCATCATCAGGGAATCTAACTTGCGACTTTTGTCAGTACAAGCTATGTATTTTTTTTTATAATACTTACAACTTATACAAGGGTAATAATTTGTCTCCCCACAGGCATTCAAGTCCCCAGGAGTAGTTGTTTACAATACAAACGTGGTGCAACCAATTTTAATATAATTTATATTATATTTTGAGTGGGTTGACTGTGAGAAAAATTATTTACCCACTTGTGATCACGGATACATTTTTCTTTATACAGGGTGTTTCATAGTTAAGAAATATGTAGCACGAGATGTGCATTTATAAAAATATGTCAGTATATCTCAGTTTTTTCCATTCTTTTCGAATATCTGATTCAATTAAAAAAAATCTGATGTACAGCGTGTTGCTTTGGGGATTTTCAAATTTTACAAATTTTTCTTAATCCGTATCTGGATTTTAACTGTAGTGAAGTCCTTACATTATACGATTGGGCTACTAAAAAATGGTACCTGTACCAATTATGAGAGAAATCTACAAGATATTGGGTCAATCCATACCAAGTGGTTAAAAAAAAATAATTGGTTGCTTGACCATCTCAGAAAAAATTAATATTTGGTATGTAGATTCCAATATGTTTTGGGGGTCAAAAATATTTTTTCAAAATTTTTACTACCATTTGGAAATGGCGCCATATTTGTTTCAGGAATAACTTCTCAGTCTTAATATTTTTTTTGGTCTTACACTACACAGTATAGTTACTTTTTATAAAGTATTAATTGGTAAGACTCTTACCCATAAAAAGATAAGCATTTTTAAAAAACAACTTTTTGAACTTTTTTCAAAGTTTAACCTGCAATATTTTTGTTGGGGGACCAGATAAAAATCTGAAAAATGTACACATAATAGGTCTTTATGATATCAAACTTCAGTATAAATTTCAACTTTGAGATTCAAAGTTTGTATTTAATTGGATAATTACTATAGGTACTGTATATAGCGGATGCGAAAATAACGTATTTTTTTGTTGTTGAATCTCAAAGTTGATAATTTTGATTTGTACAATTTAAAAAATCGTAGATGCCTACAAACGCGAAAAATAGCGTGCGGCCAAAAACAAATATGGCCGCCATTTCCAAATGGTACACAATAAAAATTTTGAAAAAATATTTTTGAATCCCCAAAACATATTGGAATCTACATACCAAATATTAATTTTTTCTGAGATGGTCAAGCTACTAGTGCTGGACCACTTGTTACTGCCTGTGAAAATAAAAAGAAATGCATTTGATGTAGTTTGACGTTAAAACTCCAGTAGTAGAATGGGATGTGCACTTAAAAATTTTCACTTTAACTCATTTTTTTCCGTTCTTTTCAAATATCCATCCAAATTTTAAAAAATATTATATACAGGGTGTTGTTTTGGGAATTTTCAAATTTGACAAATTCTTCATAATCCGGATCTGGATTTTAACTATTGGGCTATTAACACACTATACCTGTACAAAGTATGAGGCAAATCTAGAGGGTGGTTCTAAAGTTACGGCTTATCAAAATATTGGCCGAAATGGATGAAACACTACGTACCTCGGTTACTAAAGGCGTTAGACCCAGTAACCAAGGTTATTTGGAATCACCTAAGCACCCTCTATTTACAGTTAAGGGTGTATAAAGGTGGTTGAAAGATGTTCATAATAGTGGTGATAAAAATGAGATAATAAAAAATTGTGTACATACATAAAAATGTGAAAGATTGGAGAAAACACTTAGCCTCGATAGTGATATTAGGAGAGTATAGAAAAAACTTAAAAAAGTAGTGAGAAAACTTAGGAAAGTATAGAGGAATTAAATTCGACTTTATTTGATTAATTCCACATGAAGAGTGTTAGGAGAGTATAGAGAAAACTTAAAAAAGTAAGGAGAAAACTTAGGAAAGTATAGAGGAATTAAAAACGACTTTATTTGATTAATTCCACATGAAGAGTGTATGGGAGAATAAAATTCTTCTCGATTTGTTTAATTTTTTACTCGTGTTAGGAGAGTATAGAGAAAATTTAAAAAAGTAAGGAGAAAACTTAGGAAAGTATAGAGGAATTAAATTCGACTTTATTTGATTAATTCCACATGAAGAGTGTATGGGAGAATAAAATTCTTCTCGATTTGTTTAATTTTTTACTCGTGTTAGGAGAGTATAGAGAAAATTTAAAAAAGTAAGGAGAAAACTTAGGAAAGTATAGAGGAATTAAATTCGACTTTATTTGATTAATTCCACATGAAGAGTGTATGGGAGAATAAAATTCTTCTCGATTTGTTTAATTTTTTACTCGTGTTAGGAGAGTATAGAGAAAATTTAAAAAAGTAAGGAGAAAACTTAGGAAAGTATAGAGGAATTAAATTCGACTTTATTTGATTAATTCCACATGAAGAGTGTATGGGAGAATAAAATTCTTCTCGATTTGTTTAATTTTTTACTCGTGTTAGGAGAGTATAGAGAAAATTTAAAAAAGTAAGGAGAAAACTTAGGAAAGTATAGAGGAATAAAATTCGACCTTATTTGATTAATTCCACATGAGAAGTGTATGGGAGAATAAAATTCGTCTCGATTTGTTTAATTTTTTACTAGTGTTAGGAGAGTATAGAGAAAACTTAAAAAAGTAAGGAGAAAACTTAGGAAAGTATAGAGGAATTAAATTCGACTTTATTTGATTAATTCCACATGAAGAGTGTATGGGAGAATAAAATTCATCTCGATTTGTTTAATTTTTTACTCGTGTTAGGAGAGTATAGAGAAAATTTAAAAAAGTAAGGAGAAAACTTAGGAAAGTATAGAGGAATAAAATTCGACCTTATTTGATTAATTCCACATGAGAAGTGTATGGGAGAATAAAATTCGTCTCGATTTGTTTAATTTTTTACTAGTGTTAGGAGAGTATAGAGAAAACTTAAAAAAGTAAGGAGAAAACTTAGGAAAGTATAGAGGAATTAAATTCGACTTTATTTGATTAATTCCACATGAAGAGTGTATGGGAGAATAAATGTTACAGTCAAGTTAAAATTTATAAAACTAAAAAAATTAAAAATTAATGATTAAGATGCGTGTCTTCAACATGTGGTTGGAACTCTACTTGCGGAAATACTTAAATGGTGTCTGTAATAATTTACAGGGTGTTACATTTATAAATCAGCGATATCGAAAGTTGAAAAAAAATACTTCAGTACTATCGATGTTCCGATGTTTTTGTTCTTTTTTCAAAAATTGTAGAAAATAATTGGCTTTTTACTATGTTTTTGTTATATGCTATATATTCTTACTTTCTATATTATAAATTGTCTTTTAATTTATGTCTACTTTTTAAAATTGAAATTCTCCTTTCCAATTTTGACTAGAACCGTCCTCTAAAGATGCATAATGTCAGCGGCCTCCGCTTCGTCAATTGGTCGTCTCCCTCATGTAGCGATATTCTGCAAGTGTGTGACTTTCCTTTAAAATGCATTGAATCTTGTCGCTTTTCTCTTGTCTCGACGCCTCATCATGTTTTTGCAACCACAAATTATCCATAAACCTTACATTTGCGGTACACAAGCAAATAAAAATCAAAAACCGCAATCGATTTACGAGACTTCTATTAATCAACGTCAGCTCCCTATTTCACATCAAGAAGGGTGTTATTTTCTCTGAAGGATTGTTTTAAAATATTTTCATAATAATTTCATGTCATCACTGAGTTCCATCAAATAAAGCGATCGGAAAAACGTGCCCAGAGCTCCGTGTAACAAAAACATAAAAAGCTTTCAATTTCAAATGGTTAAAAGCCGCACGATGAAGCAGGACCGAATCCTGTGTTTAGCGAAAACTCACAAAAGCGGTTTACTTTCGTAAATACGATCTCTTTAGAGTTCAATACAGTGTCGAAAGTAGCATTCAGACTACAAATTGGGGAATAGAAAATGAGTGACCTCATGGCACTAAAACTTTTTTCAAAAGAATCCACATTTTTAGTGATATTCGGAAATATATTTTTAAAATTATGACACTAATGTATCTAAGAAAATTTTTGAATGTCATTCGGAAGGATAGTATTCACTCTACCTTTGAAGTGTAAACAAGTGTTAAAATCGGCTATCATGTTACGATAGTTATACCCAGCGGTCAATGACACGGCCGTAAATTATCGTGTTGAAATAAATAAAGTGTGGCAATGCATCAACAATCGCGTGTGTTTTCGGTGTTGATGGTGGATATAGGTCAAGAGAATATTCCACTGTTTCAGGAAAATAGTGCAAGATCGCAAAATGAACAAGCACTATACAGTGCTTGGAAAAATTCGGATTATGAAAAAAGTTGTTTAGTAAACAAAATAAATACTATACAACAACAATTAGAACAAATGCAAAAAGATCACTCAGATCTGCTAAAGAAAGCATCTCCTCCTCCACAGGAAGAGGAAAAAGATAAAATAGAATATCATACTGATGAAGAAGAATTAGCTATAGAGATAGAGTGGAAGAAAGAAACAGGGAAACAACAAGAAAAGAAGAATGGATACCTCCACAAACTGTCTCAATTAATCAACAGATAAAAGCCAATTTAACAGATGCCAGGGCTACGGACACACACAAGGTTTCTGTGCTAAAGAACCAAGATGTGTCAAATGTACTGGAAAACATTCTACCAACGATTGTACAAAGCCAGAAAATGTACAGCCAAAATGCATTCACTGCGGCGGTAACCATCCTGCTAGTTATCGAGAGTGTATCGTTGCTAAACAAATACAAAAAATTAGAGCTGATGCTACCTAGACAACCAGTACGACAAGTACAACAGGTAAAAATCAAGTTCAAAAAAGTGAAAATAGGCCATCTTCCTACACCAAGCTGTTGCAGGACCATCAAATGCCAGTAAAAACAATAACACAAATTAAAGCAACTACTGACCCGACTTTACAATTGATCTTAGAACAACTTAAGAAACAGGAGCAGTTATTCCAAAAATTTGATGAACGATTAACTCGTTTAGAACATAGTTGCAAAGAAGCTATTTCAAAGCAGAGGAATGGCTAATTTCAAAATAATGGAATGGAACGCTTTTGGTCTCTTGCAACACCAACAAGAATTGCAAGCAATCCTAAATGTAAATAAATTAGATGCGTGTATCATTTCTGAAACGCATTTTACTAATTAGTCACAAATTTAGAAATTACAAAATTTATCGTACTAACCATCCTGACAAAGCAGCTAGAGGTCGAAGTACCGTAATAATTAAGCATAATATCTTACATCATGATTAAATAGAATATAAGACCTCCATAGGGATCTGGAAATGGACACTGTTGACCAGACCATCAAGAAATTAGCCAAGAGTCATGAAGAAAGACTTCATCATCATATGTCAATGTCGAGGCTATCCAACTCCTTGACAATACTGGGTTAGAAAGAAGACTTAAGGGGATCAAGCCTTTTGAGTTAGTTTAGTGTTTTTTAGTGCAAAAGTAGAGCTTGTATGTGCACGTTAAACTTTAGTGCAACCCATTCTACAGAACCTGAGGAACGCTGATGAGTATACCTTAGTTTTAAGTTTCAAACTCTATTAGATTAAGTTAGAATTAAATTGCTCATTAGTCACTGTTGACCAAATTGTAATATACTCAATGCCTTTATGGGTGTTTAATAATAAAAAAAATTCGGAAGGATCCATGACCAGGTATTTGACGGCATTAACCTTGTGGTCCCTCTTAATCTATGATGTTACGATGTACTCGGATTTGGAAGTGGCGATCTGGAGCCTTAGTCGCGGTTCTGGTAGAAACTGCAGTCTTCAATACTATGGTTTTATTTCTTTTAAATGATTTGTTACCTAACTTTCTAGATGAAGTTGAAGCACCTGTAAGTGGTGTTAGTAAGCGTCGCTTTGTCTAGGTTTGTGGTTTCATCATAGTATCCAATACTAATTATCAGAGTTGTTGAGTCGTATTTGACACCTTTTTGTGAAGGGTGTGTATAATGGTTAAGTTTGTAGATGTTTGACTGATCTTCCGCGTGTTTCCAGAGTTCAACTGTGATACCTTTTGATCAGGGGCCTTGCAGTTTTTGAGTGAGAGTAAGTCAAGACTTAGGAAAATGGAAAGTTTCTCATGTTTCTCCAGTTTTCAAAAGTCCGTTAAAGTATTTCGATATCGTAGTAGCGCAGTCGTAGTTGTTAAGCTTTAGCTTTTGCCAACGACTCCTTGGAGGTGTAAAGTGGCCAAATCTTCAAATAATCTAAACGCTAACATACGATGAAGCGTCTGTATTAGTCAGCAGACCCGCTTGGCCCATTTGACTAAGGTATTTTAGAAAACCTCGGCTATTTATTATCAATTGCAGTTACGATTTATTTAAGGTGGATTTATTTAAATATTTAGGAATTGAGGAATATTTTTAACTTTGTTGATGTACGTTTTATAATGTGGATTCTAGAATGCGTACTATTTGAATAACATACACAAGATGATTTTTTTATAAATTCTAGATAAGTGAAATCTCACAGTTAAACAAATAATTCAGAGGAAAACACTGATACGGTCCTGAAGATGTTAATGCATGGCCTTAGGCAAAATAATCACGACAAATTGTGTTCTGTTTCTGCTATCATTTTAACTTCTGATTTTCATCTGTTTTCACAGAAATTCCGTTTTCGCGACGATTCTCATAAAGTGACTGCCAACAATATTTTATCACGATTATTAAATATACTAGAGTATAATCGGCTACTCTCAAATTTTTAAACTTTTTTAGGAATTGAAAGGCGAATAAATTGAATAAATTTTTTGCGATTCTTGCAATATTTTGACAGGAAAGTAAATAAAAAACGTATTTTTGGGAAAAAATATGTAGAAAATTGCATATATTTAAAAAAATATATTTTCTATAATAATAATAAATAAATAATTTTGACAACACAAAAAAATAAATTAATAATTAAAATAATAATAACAAAAAAAATTTCCGCGCTAGTGCTGAAAAACAAATTTTCTGCAGCAAAATCTGTGTTAAAAAATGAATTTTCCGCACGCTTGTAGAAAAAATCTATTTGATAATATTGTTGCCTTTAGCTATTCTTTCATTAACTATAAAACGCAGATTACTATATTGTTAAAATGTGCTTTTAAATCTAGTTATTTAGTAGCCCAATCGAGTTAGAATTTGACCCGGACAAAATTGAAAACGGCAATTTTTCTTCGGGAATTGTTAGGGGGGGTCACTGGCAGTCTAAATTTCGATTTGTGTATGTTCAAGTCCATTGCGTCAGCCGCCATATTGATTTTAAGGGTGCATATTTATTTATTCAATAACTCGTTCATTTGCAATTTTACATGAAAAATGGTAATGACCAAAGTTGTCTGGAATTAAATTTCCTACAATTTTGGTCGTTATCACTTTTTCGCAAGGATCGATATTTTTCGACTAAGAGCCGAAAGAGGGGGTGAAATTTGAGAAAGAGATAAATTAAGAGAGAAAGATAGAATAAATTGATGAAAATGAAGAAACAAAACCAAAAAATAAAAATTCAAAGATAGAAACCAAAAATGAAAAAACCAAAAATGAAAAATGAAAAACGAAAAACGAAAAAAAAAAAAAAATCGAAGAATGGAAAACGAACAATGAAAAATGAAAAATGAAAAATGAAAAATGAAAAACGAAAAATGAAAAACCAAAAACGAAAAATGAAAAATGAAAAATGATAAATGAAAAATGAAAAATGAAAAATGAAAAATGAAAAACGAAAAATGAAAAACCAAAAACCAAAAATGAAAAATGAAAAACGTAAAATGAAAAATGAAAAACGAAAAATGAAAAACCATTTTTGGTTTTTGGTTTTTCATTTTTCATTTTTGGTTTTTGGTTTTTCATTTTTCGTTTTTCATTTTTCATTTTTCATTTTACGTTTTTCATTTTTCATTTTTGGTTTTTGGTTTTTCATTTTTCGTTTTTCATTTTTCATTTTTCATTTTTCATTTTTCATTTTTCATTTTTCGTTTTTGGTTTTTCATTATTCGTTTTTCATTTTTCATTTTTCATTTTTCATTTTTCATTGTTCGTTTTCCATTTTTCGCTTTTCATTTTTCTATTTTTTTTTTTTTTTTCGTTTTTCGTTTTTCATTTTTCATTTTTGGTTTTTTCATTTTTGGTTTCTATCTTTGAATTTTTATTTTTTGGTTTTGTTTCTTCATTTTCATCAATTTATTCTATCTTTCTCTCTTAATTTATCTCTTTCTCAAATTTCACCCCCTCTTTCGGCTCTTAGTCGAAAAATATCGATCCTTGCGAAAAAGTGATAACGACCAAAATTGTAGGAAATTTAATTCCAGACAACTTTGGTCATTACCATTTTTCATGTAAAATTGCAAATGAACGAGTTATTGAATAAATAAATATGCACCCTTAAATTCAATATGGCGGCTGACGCAATGGACTTGAACATACACAAATCGAAATTTAGACTGCCAGTGACCCCCCCTAACGATTCCCGAAGAAAAATTGCCGTTTTCAATTTTGTCCGGGTTAGCCCCTTTTTTGATCTAACTCGAGTGGGCTATAGGTTTTAGAGTCTTTCGTTAAGAAGTCAGTGTTATTGCGACGTGTTTCCTGGTTTATAACCCATATAAATCTCACTCTACTTTACTCACAAACAAGAAAGAAAAATCCGCGACCTTATTTTGATAATAAGTTTCTTAAATGCACAAGACCTCTTTTAAAAATGTATGAAACAATATTTAGGTCTACAAAATAATTATTAGGAAGCAGGTGTTATTAAAATAGATACAATTTTACAATTTGATATTTATTTTTGTTCAGAGAAAACGATTCTAGCGCTTAACGTAGTTTCCCAGACATTTATAACAAAAATAATTCTTTATCGCGAAAGTACATAAAAAAAAAGAAAAAAACGCTATAATTCTTTACCGATTAAAAGACTAAAAATATAAAAATTCAGCTATGGTAAAAACATTTTACAAGAAGAAAATTTTCATATGCTTTCTAAATATATTAATAAATTTGGTCCCATAAAATTTGGTGCATTATAGCTTATAAAAGGCACGCAAAGCTCATCAACTTGTCTTGTTTAATAACTATGAACATCTCTGTTAGTGGGAGTATTCCATAATTTTTAAAATGTGGTTTACAGGACTTTGTTTCCATAAAGCGTTTGTGCAATGAAAATATTTGAAGCATGCGTTACCTAAGAGACATTCTCCGTATCTAAGTCGAGAATCGACTTGAGCAAAGTGCACACTAACTAGTTGCAGCACCTCTCGCAAAAAAATATATTTTAGCGAATTCACTTTTCCCACAAGTTTACTACAACGATAATTCCAATTAAGATGAGTATAGATTCAGCCGTAATTTTTGCAGACTCGTATTTTCTAAACTACGTTATATTAAGAGGTCAAATTTGGACACAATTATGTATACGTATTATTCTAGTGCTTTTTGTATCCAGAAAGGTGAATCTTTTTTGGATACTAAGATACAACAATAAAAATCTCTATAAAACGGTATTTTTCAAAATCAATACTACTAGCCCTCAAGAACTCTATAATCAATATGTCTACCAAATTTCAGCTCTTAATCTTTAAAAATGTGCATTTAGGAATATTTAAAAAACACCATCATTTCCTCGCAACAAATTGCCCCATCTGGCGTCTATACGCTCAAGACAGTACAGTCCGATAAACAATTAAATCTGGCATAACTGAATCGCGCGAAGGGGTCAGTTTCAAGGTTTGTAATTTAGTGGTCGAATTCCAGTTTAGATACTTTTTAGGTCTATAGAATTGGTTTTACGTAAGTAGATGTATTTTCCCGAAAGAAAATTTGTTCTATAGAAATTTACTCGAACGAAAAATTGTTTGAATAGAAATTAAGTAAGGGTAGGTTAATTGGTGATGGATTTTGGGTTTATATCTGACTTTTGCTTAAATTATTTCCTTGCAATAATTGAATTAGCTAGTTAGTTTTTGTGAATACGTTTATTTATTAAACTATACAAAGTACAAGTGGTACAACCATTGAATTTACAAATAGTACAACATTTTAATTTCAATATTAAAAAATTTGGAGGGCAAATAGGTACAAATAAAATCGATTTTTTCAGTTTTCAATAGCACAGTGAAAAGAAACACATTTAATAAAATGTAATCGACTAATTTCATTTTTAGCTTAAGATTTGTCATTGTTATCTAAAACTAATAACTGTCTTAAGTATATTAATGAATGCTTAATTATTTATTAAGCGTTTACAAATTTCGGTATATTAATTATGGTCTATTTTTATGTATGAGAGAGTAATAAAACAGCATTTCTAATGCAAAACTTAGTACGGTCATTTTAAATATTTTTACGGAATAATCTAAATATTTCCTAAAATTGTCATAAATGTACCTGAGCTAATACAAGTTTTGGGTTTTTTATTGGTCTTTTATAACCATAAGCTATACAGAACAATAGAAAAAGGTTTGGACAGGCCAAAAGCCCTGTGTATTAAAGATAACATAGCCGTATCTTAAGATTATTTTCAATAAGTACCTATTTGCCAATTTTGTTTTATTTTAATTCCAAGAATTTCTTACAGTAATCGAATTATAAGTAGATAAATCCCTTACCAACAAATTTCACCGAAAATGCGATTGTAGGTTTTCCATTTAGTAAGGAGGTCCAGTTGTGTATTCTTGACAGCTTACTAAATGTCGTTTAGTTGCAACATGCAAGGTGCAGTGTGCATTCTATTGTGAATTCTAGTGTGATCATGGAAAATTTGGAAGTACCGCGTAAACGACAAAAAATCGGTCCTTTAACAGTTAATGAAAAAACATTAATATTTAATTGTTTTAAATCATTTACAGACAAACATTTATGTAAAAGTGTTGATGACACAGTGGAATTAGTTAGTAGTACGCTTGGTGTTGGGAAATCTACGATTTACAGAGTTGTTAAAGAAGAGAAATGTGGCGAGTTTCAAACAGCACGTAAAGCTCCAGGAAAACCAAAATTTCAAATAGAAAATCATTTTAAAGAAAGACTTCGAAGGAAAGTGCATGCGTTCTTCTTTAGAAAAGAATTTCCGACAGTAGACAAAGTTCTTGCCACGGTTCGAGATGATAAGGATTACCCTGAAATGAGTCGAAGCACACTATGGAAACTTTTAAAAGAAATAGGTTTTCTATGGAAAAAAGAAGCGATATTGTAGTATGGAGAAGAAATTACCTAAGGACTATAAAAGAAATGAGAAACCAAAGAAGAAATATATTTTATTTAGATGAAACATGGATCAACGAGGGACATACACCAAATAAATTTTGGCAAGATGAAACTGTTACAAGTCGAAGACAGGCTTTTTTAAATAATTTATCTACTGGTTTAAATCCACCATCAGGAAAGGGGCGCAGACTGATAATAGTACACATCGGTAGTTCAAACGGTTTTGTTAAAGGTGGTTTATTGACTTTTGAATCTACTCGTACCGGTGACTACCATGAGGACATGAATGCTGATGTCTTTAAAGAGTGGTTCGAACAAATGATAGATCTTCTTCCTCAGAACTGTATAATAGTAATGGGTAATGCAAGTTATCACTTGAGACTTACAGAAAAAAATGTCCACAACCAAGTGGTTAAAAAAAGATTTACAGAATTGGCTAAATTCAAAGAATATTAAGTTCCATCCCGGTTCTGTGAGAAGAGAACTGTATCATTTGTGTTCCCTTCATAAAGAGAAATTAAAAAAATATGAAATTGATGAAATTGCAAAAAATCGTGGGATGACGGTGGTTAGATCACCACCATATCATTGCGAAGTAAACCCGATTGAACTGATATGGGCACAGATAAAGGGAGAAGTTTCAAGAAAAAATAATTCTTTTAAAATGAGTGATGTTAAACAGTTGTTTTTGGAGGCTGTAAATAATGTGAAGCCTGAAAACTGGGAAAAGGCAGTAAATCATACAATTAAAGAAGAAGAGAAAATGTGGAAGTTGGACAATATTACTGATGAAATGATCGAGCCACTCATTGTAAATATTGGTTCATCTTCTGATTTCGATTCTGATTTGGATTTGTAGGTAAGAAGTAATTTTTATATTAAAATTATTATTTATGAACGTAACGTTGTTTAAAAGTCAAAGTTTAAACCCTTATACCTACATAACCCGTTTGACACAATGTTCTTAACATACCTTGTGGAAAAATAAAATATTTTAGAAAAAATTGCACTTTTTTACCTTCAGCTGCTTAGAAGTTATAAGCAGGTTAATTAGGTGAAAATATAAGTGTACACCCGATATATTTATTATATTTATACAAAGGTTATTTCATACGAAAATACTCGAGGTATAACTTCACAAAATATTTTAACTGTCTACTAAAAGAAGCCTATGGATTACGAACGCTTTATTATTTTAATACTCTCTCATACATAAAAATAGACTATAGAATCTTCGTTTTAATCTTTATCCCTTCAGTCCGGAAGATTAACACAGGTCGATTGACACTAATAACCGACATTATGGTGAAGGATTAAATAATAATAAGTTCCTTAAATGGATTACATTACATATTTTTAAATAGTAGGATTATTTTATTTTACGCTGAGGTGAGTTTCGATCTTTATTATTTATTTTTTTATTATTTATTTTAGTCATTCGGGAGTGTTGGAGTGTCTTTAAAGTTTGAAGTCATATTTTTAAAAATGGGAAATAAAACAACTGCTTCAAAAAAACGTATTATTTTAAATAAAACGAGACTCAGAAGGTAAGATATAAATATTTTTTGTTGTTAAATAATAAAAAATAGTTACAAGCATCCAGTGCAGTAGGTCAAAAGTAATATTTGTAAAATATGATTAGAGATGACAAATTCACTATTTAACAGAGTATTACTCGTTCAATATGTATAAAACAAAAGCAAAATATATAAATAACCCTAATTAAGTATAGTTGCCTTCAAAATAAGTTGGACAAAATGTTTTGATCATTTTAACTTACTGGCCTATTCCTTGAATAAGAAAGTGTTTTTATATTAAAGTAATGTATAAAAAAATATATATGAATAGCATTTCTTTAGAAATAAAAATTATAAGTTAAAACGATCAAGCCAATTTCTCCAAATTATTTTAAAGGCAAGTATACATAATTCGGTTGGTATTTATGCCACATATTTTTTAATTCATGAGAAATTGTATGTCAATTTCTTTGCCCTTTGAGTGCTTAAGAAACTTAATTTTTTGAAACATTTTAAAACCACATATTGAAAGAAAAGAGATGATGAGTTTTGGGATAAAAATAAGAAACCGTTTCTTTTTTCTTTCTTCAACGATCATTTTTTGTCAGAAATTGTTAAAAATCCTTTTTAAGTACTAATGTTGAGAAATAATAGATAATATTTATTCATCCCCCATCAACGCTAAAATCATCCAAAATATTCTGCCTATTATGAAACCTAATGAGGTCTGCTTAGCGTTAAAAACCAAATCTCGACCACTTACAAAATTTTTATATTTTTTCACCATTTTTTTGGTAAATTTCTATTGTTCTAATAGATTTTCCATAAAAAAATTTAGTGTCGATTATTTTTTTCATCTGTCAAAACAGTCAGATTTAATACCCAAATTTCAAAATGTATTTATAAACTAACCTGTTTTTATTCGTTTATTTCAAATAGCTTTAACATTTTTACATAACTCACTTCAACACTAAACTTTTTGTTCATTAATCATCAGTTTTTTAATATATACACACTTCAAATTAGCTAATTTAAGAAAGACTTCATTTCAGACTATAAGCACGGCACAAATCCGTTCTTCTTCTTCGCTGACATGTCAAACTCTAAACACAATCACACATGCCTTGATTTTAAAATGTAGTAGATAATTCTGTAGGTACTAGATTACATAAATTGTTCTATTTAGAATAAGTTAAAAAATTCTGAACACATACACAAATTATTACTTTAATTAAATTATATATTTGAACTTTATATACAATAATTACATTATATAAATAATAATCTTAAATAATAGTTCTAGTTAGGAATTTGCATTACGTTAGTATAAGAACATTCACGTAAATCAAGTGAACGCTGTATTTAAATCTGTAACACCTCTCAATTTGTCGATTACATTTATGTGGAATTGATAAAGAAAATATTGAACATTTTTGTGTAAAGTGTCTAAAAAAATATTCGTTCCAAATTCAACTAGTCCCTTTAAATTTTATAGATTAACTTTTAGATTTCCACTCTCAAACGCCTTTATTTCAGGCAAACCCACTCAAACAAACTGATTTAGGACAAAATCAGTTTGTTTTCGTGGTTTTTCCAAATAAAGCCGTTTTCGTGAAAACCAAAAATTTAATCGATAAAAGGACCCCGCAGTTTTTAAAGGGGGATTGGGTTTCACTCAATTTTGCTCAAACCTGCTGAAAAGTATCAGTCATACCGTTCTCATTAAATGTCTCCATGGCCGCGAAAAAAATAATGAACGGATTTTGAGATATCGGTCGCCAAAGGTGGAGATGTTTTAAACGTCGAAATCTTATTTGGCCTGTATACTATAAGTAATAATGAACTGACTGTCCATATATATCCATGTATATTAATACTCGTATATACAGTGTATCGCACTTAAGATGAAGGAATACTGATATGAATGTTTGCACACTCATACAGGGTGATCGAAATACCCTTACGTTACAAGTTTTTTATTGTCTGTTATTTGAAAACAAAGATCTATCAACTATCAAGTCCTGGTCTGACTCGAATGGGCTTTGTTTCAACACCAGTAAAACCGTAGCAATGTCTTACAGAGGTATTTTGCAGCCTATAACTCTAAGCAATAATCCGATTCTAACGGTGAGTTTTTAGGTCTTTATATAGACAAATTCATGAAATGATCCACTCGTATTGATACCTTGGAAAAAAAATTATCTTCTGCATGTTTTGCCATTAAAGCTGTTTCTAAAGGGCTAACCCCTACTACAGCATTAATGACCTACTTTTCCTTATTCGAATCTCACCTTCGCTATGGTTTGCCATTCTTGAATTCTTGTACCACTTCGAATCTATTTTCAAATTACAAAAAAGAGCAATTTTGTTTAAGTAGTAGGACATACTGTGAAAATTAGTTTAAAAATTCCAAAATTCTAGCCCTAATTTATCTTTGAATCCGTCTGCTTAGTTCGCAAGCACATTCAAAAGTTATCGGAAAGATCAACTTGTACAGATGTTTACTTAACTATTCCCACCTCTGACCCAATAAAAAATTCTATTACCTATTGTTGAGGGCTCTGGATTAAGCCCTATGTTGTGCCAGTTTCCCAGGACGGCCAACAATGTGTTACCGCCTTTTTAAACTGCATCGAAGTTCGAATTTAGAGTGGACTGTACTTTTTAGATTGAAGAAATATGCTGTAGTAGGTTTACTTTCTCAACTTCATCCAATAAAAACAATGGACACTTTTATTTAACCATTTATTAAACTTGTTAAATAAATAAATGAACAAAAACAACAACGTAACAAAGATTACATTAAACTAGTAATCGTGAACAAAGTATTATATTTAATTTAAAGAAATGACCACATCATTCAGAAAATATTAATATGCTGTACTACGAAGCACTGAGTTTAGATTTAAATATAAAATGAAAAATACAGTGGACTGCCTGATACGCAGCAAGTACCACTGTGAAGAAATATTTTTTAAATAAAATGGACCGCCTGATTGCAGCTAAGTCCCACTGGCTTAACGAGGCATTGTTGTTACCTCGGAGCGTCGCTGAGCACTGAGTTTAGATTTGACGAAGTTTACCGGTTTCAGATATATCCCTTCCTTGGCCGGCAATTTGTTCTAGAAAGATTCTTTATCGTGAGCCGCGCAAACAAGTGTAATATTTTTTCTATTGTCTAGACGCGACCGTTAGATTTACGACTTGATGCCATCATTATGAAATAGAGCAAAAAGTTCTCTTTGATGAAGCGTTTCCTGGTTCGATGCCGCTCGCCAACGTATTTTGGTGCGCCGTTGCCGGTTTTACGAGTAAACGAATATGAGTTTACATGTTTAATTATCTGAAAATTAAACATTCTCCCCCCGCGAAAAGAGGCGGAGTATGGTTCTTGAAAGTTTTCTAAAAAAAATTTTTTATTAAGTTGGGTCATCACCCTGTAGTTTCGGAATGAGTTTAATTGAAATAAGTTTGAAAAAATGTAAAAAGTTTTAAAATATTTGGATATTTGGATCCTGGCCGCTTGTGGGCGCATAGTTTAGTAAAAATTGGATATTTGAATCCTGGCCGCTTGTGGGCGCATAGTTTAATAAAATTGGATATTTGAATCCTGGCCGCTTGTGGGCGCATAGTTTAAAAGATATGATTTGTACAAACGATTTGTGATTAGGCATCACCGAGCCATGTTCCTTATTTGGAATTTAAAAAACAAAACATGCCAAAATCTTAGCAACACTTGCAAAAAATTGCAACTATAGGCGTTGGCTTTCCCAGATCTGCTAGCAGGAATATCCCAGATCAATTCCTTAGCCCTCTCTCTATAACGACTACCTCAGCCTACAATAGTTTTTCCCTACAAATGAATGCCAAAACAGTACATGAATGTTTGAACGAAAATGGGCAAAAAGATCCCAAGGGTATACGATCACCCTGTATGAAAGTAGAATTGTATGAATGTTTTAAGAACTGTTTATAATTAAATATGGGAATATTTTCCGCTTGACGGAATCACCCTGTATGAAAAGGTTTAGAATGTTAGAATGATGGATGTGAAATCCTAAGGGTATTTGCTCACCCTGTATGAATGGAAAAAGTTTAAAAGTTTTCTGAATGATGGATATAAAATCCTGAGGGTATTTGCTCACCCTGTATGAATGAAAAAGTTTAAAGTATTTGGGATGGATATAAAATCCTGAGGGTATTTGCTCACCCTGTATGAATGAAAAAGTTTAAAATATTTGGGAATATTTTCCGCTTAATGGAATCACCCTGTAAAGGTTTAGAATTGTCAGCGAATCTGGGCACGAAATGTCCCTAGGGTATAATCTTTGGATGAGATCACCCTGTATGAAAAATGAAAAAAGTTTAAAGGTTTTTTGGGAATATTTTCCGCTAGATGGAATCACCCTGTAGAAGTAGAGAATTTGTCATAGAATATGGGCACGAAATGTCCCTAGGGTATAAGCACCCTGTATGAATGAACAAGTAAATGTGTAACAAGAGACTTAATGAAGATCATTGTTATGAATCAACATGAAAATGTGAACGAAAAATACAAAAATTGCGACTATAGGCGTTGGCTTTCCCAGATCTGCTAGCAGGAATATCCCAGATTAATTCCTTAGCCCTCTCTCTATAACGACTACCTCAGCCTATAATAACAAAATGGGCAAAAGAAATCCCAAGGGTATACGATCACCCTGTATGAAAGTAGAAAAAATGAAAAAGTTTAAAATATTTGGGAATATTTTCCGCTTGTGGGAATCACCCTGTATAAAAGAATTGTCAGAGAATGTGGGCACGAAATGTCCCTAGGGTATAATCTTTGGATGAGATCACCCTGTGTGAAAATGTTTAAATGATGGATATAAAATCCTAAGGGTATGTGCTCACCCTGTATAAAAAATGAGAAAAAAAATGAAAAATAGAAATTGCATCACTGCTTGTTTAAGGTATTTGCTATAAAATGAAATGCCTTGTGAAAATTAAAATGAATGCGTTTGAGCGTTTTAATTTGTTTTTAAGATTTATTTATGTTAGTTTATTTGATTGATTTTTGTTTGGTTTTTAAATGATGGGTTATTGATCCCTTGTATGTAAAAAGTAGAAAGGTTTGATTTAACGAATAGTTTTTTGTTGTGGAATGTTTTTTCCAGTACAACAATTGAAATGAATGTACGAACACCTTTTTTGGCCACATCAGAGGATTTTTGGTACAAAGTAAAGTAGAAATGTCAAAGAATGTTTATGATAAAAATAATTGTTTGAGGGTAGTTTTCCCTGAAAGTTGAATACATGAAAAAGTGTGATAAATGGATAAGTAATCCTGAAAATAGAGCCTTATTAGAAGGACATTTTTAAAGTTTTTATTTGTTAAAGAGGGTAGTTTCCCTATACAGTTGACAAGAGTTTTTTGTTATTTAGAACGATACATAACTGGGCATTTTAGTATCCCGTCTACAACCCCTTGGACCTAGTTTGGCACCAAAGGGAGATGTCTCACCATAGAGATCACCTAGCATTGTTGATTGACAGAGTCTGGGCATCCAATATCCCTGGGGGTAGTTTCCCCATACAACCCCTTAGATCTAAAAGATACCAAAGGGAGATGTCTCACCATAGAGATCATCTTATTTTTGTCATAGAGTCTGGGCATCCAGTATCCCTGAGGGTAGTTTCCCCCATACAACCCCTTAGATCTAAAAGATACCAAAGGGAGATGTCTCACCATAGAGATCATCTTATGTTTGTCATAGAGTCTGGGCATCCAATATCCCTGAGGGTAGTTTCCCCCATACAACCCCTTGGACCTAGTAAGGTGCCAAAGGGAGATGTCTAACCATATAGAACATCTTGTGCGAAAATGAAAAGTATAATTGCTAGAAATTTAAATGTTTGTTGTTAGAGAAAAATCAAAATATATTTGCAAGAGAAGGTATAATCTTTTAGTAGATCACCCTATAGAAAAAAGTATAAAATTGTCAACGAAAATTGAAATATGTTTGCTAGAAGAGGGTATAATCGTTTAGTAGATCACCCTATAGAAAAGTATAAAATTGTTAGCGAGGATTTAAAATATGTTTGTCAAAGAGGGTATAATCTTTTAGTAGATCACCCTATAGAATAATAATGCGAACGAATGCGAATAACAATAGTACAGGAGCCTTGCTGTAAAATGAAGGACTTCCCTTTAGATTGAAAATGCGAAAATGAACGAAATACAAGAAGTCTTTAAATAAAGAACTTCTTCTTGAGTGCAAAACGAAAAAATAGAAAAGTATGTGCAATGAACGATAGATTAAATCGTCGGCAAATGAAAAAAAATAAGTTAAGAATAAATGCGATTTGATTATTAGTGCGATTTTCTTGTACGAAAATTTGTTTTAATTACGAACGATACGAGTTTTTTAAAATTGTGTTTGTATAGTGAACGAGTTGAATTGTTGATTCTTAACTTGGAAAGGTGGCGTTTTGAAAGCCTAGTTATTTTTTAATAAACTTTCGTGCTGTTTACACGAAATGTAAAAATACGAATGTATATTTTCTGAATGATTGTGAAAAGATTTGGTAGCGAGAACAATTTTTCAATTTTTGACAGAGAAATGTTTGTATATATGAAAATTGAGTTCATTTTTGAATTGTAGATTTTGATTGTGTGAAAATTTGTTCTTTCTGTTAGAACACAAAATATGTACGATAAAAATACGTAAATACAAGTAGATGCAATGTATTATTGGTTAAAAATATGCGACAATTATATAAATACAAATTCCTACAGAAAAAAATGTATAAAATGCGACAATGTTTTATATGTTAAGAAAAAATGAAAAAATACATGTATCTCGACCTTATAGCTAACAATATGTAGAACACACAAGTACGAAATGTTTTCTTTTTTTTTATAAATGTTTGATAGTTTACAGTAAGTAAGTAAATAAATATCTACGGCCGGCTAGTTAGCGCATGCGCCGTAGAACTTGGTAAGTTTAAAATACAATGAAAGCCTTTTATACGTAAATATAACGAAAAAATGTGTGCATTAATTTACCACAAGCCTACGATTGTTATCGGACCGCTTTTAAGTGGTTACAACGAGTTTAAATGAGTTTTACAAAAAATAAATATCTACGGCCGGCTAGTTAGCGCATGCGCCGTAGAATTTGGTAAGTTTAAAATACAATGAAAGTTTTTTATACGTAAATGTAACGAAAAAATGTGTGCATTAATTTACCACAACCCTACGATTGTTATCGGACCGCTTTTAAGTGGTTACAACGAGTTTAAATGAGTTTTACAAAAAATACCTTACAATTTCTTGCTGTGAAGAGTTTCTGGAAGGTTTGAAGGTTGCTTGAAGTTTTTAAGCCACTATAGGCCTACTGATGAAGTTGAAGAGTTGAACTGGATCGCTCAGGATCATGGAAGAATCTCTGGAATCGCTCAGGAACCTGGAGGAAAATCTCTGGAACTATTCCTGGAGAGTTGAAGAAGTGGACCATGATGAGGTCCTGGAGAAGTAATGAAGATTGAACCCGGTTCGATGGGACCATGTTGAGGTCCTGATCCGGCTCGATTGGACCATGTTGAGGGCTCTGGATTAAGCCCTATGTTGTGCCAGTTTCCCAGGACGGCCAACAATGTGTTACCGCCTTTTTAAACTGCATCGAAGTTCGAATTTAGAGTGGACTGTACTTTTTAGATTGAAGAAATATGCTGTAGTAGGTTTACTTTCTCAACTTCATCCAATAAAAACAATGGACACTTTTATTTAACCATTTATTAGACTTGTTAAATAAATAAATGAACAAAAACAACAACGTAACAAAGATTACATTAAACTAGTAATCGTGAACAAAGTATTATATTTAATTTAAAGAAATGACCACATCATTCAGAAAATATTAATATGCTGTACTACGAAGCACTGAGTTTAGATTTAAATATAAAATGAAAAATACAGTGGACTGCCTGATACGCAGCAAGTACCACTGTGAAGAAATATTTTTTAAATAAAATGGACCGCCTGATTGCAGCTAAGTCCCACTGGCTTAACGAGGCATTGTTGTTACCTCGGAGCGTCGCTGAGCACTGAGTTTAGATTTGACGAAGTTTACCGGTTTCAGATATATCCCTTCCTTGGCCGGCAATTTGTTCTAGAAAGATTCTTTATCGTGAGCCGCGCAAACAAGTGTAATATTTTTTCTATTGTCTAGACGCGACCGTTAGATTTACGACTTGATGCCATCATTATGAAATAGAGCAAAAAGTTCTCTTTGATGAAGCGTTTCCTGGTTCGATGCCACTCGCCAACGTATTTTGGTGCGCCGTTGCCGGTTTTACGAGTAAACGAATATGAGTTTACATGTTTAATTATCTGAAAATTAAACACCTATAATGCAAAAAAATGTATAATAACCTCCCAATACAGTTAAAATCTGTAAATTCATATAATAATAATAAGTTCAGAAGATCGACTAGGGCTTTTCTTCAAGAAAGACCATTTTACACAGTGACAGAATTCTATAACGTGTCTTAGACTTTTGGGTTGCAGCATGTAGAAGCAATAATTAAATTAAGTTAAATTGAAAATTTTAATTTGAACATTAAGTTATAGTGACGGATATTGCATATCCAATGCAATTGTTAGCCATATTTTGTTTGTGTTTTGTTTTGTCTAGTAATTTATTTTTATTATGATTAGTTTTAAATTCGCTCTGTCTATAAAACTTTTGTAATTTTTCTTTGACAATAAAGCATATTCACTCTCTACCCAAAAAACTGTCACATACAAAAACTTAAAATAAAATTAAAAACTTACCACAATTTTCGTTTCTTTCCGAATCGAAATCAGCAGGATCCAAAATAGTAGAAACTGTATCGGTTCGTATTGTAGTTTTAGGTCTCGCCGACATCGTTGTAAATAGTTCTAGATGTTTTTCTAATAAAGGAACCACTATCCCACCATTCTTACTACTGCTTGCCCTTTCTATCCCGCTTCTTCTCAAGTCCTCCTCTTCGAAGTTTTTAAGAGTTTTTTCTCCCTCGAATAAACCATTTTCGATGATCTCGTATTCTCCCCCCTGGGGACTCACTCTCAGCTGCACCACCGCCATGGTGGTGACTGGCCATGTCTTGCTGTGATTTAGAGTCATCTTGGTGAATTTTTGTCTCGGTCATGTCTCTGTTAGTCATAAAGATACTTTATTGTAACGTAAACGATTTATAAAGACAAGGTTAAGTTAGGGTTAAGGCTAAGACAAGAAGCGTTCGATGAGCTTAAGAAAATTAAAACATTTAAAATAAAGCAACTTGAATCTGATGATAAAACAGAAAAAACGGTAACATTTTAAACCGCATAGATAAAGAAAATATAATGGAAAAGATAGAAAAAAAGGACTACAGTAAACCTTAACGAAACCCCAATAATTTAATGAATAAGGGTACCGACAGTACTAAAGTTACCAGTACCATATGTGAAGATTCCATTTAATGAAACAAAATAAGTAAGATTCATGTCTAACCTGAAGCAACATTTAAAAAAGGTGCAGTAAGATTGGCAAAACAAAAAAGAAAACGTAACAATAAATGTAAGATAAGATAATATAAAAAATGTTTAAAGCTAAAGGGATATGGGGGATACCAGAACTTATTACTGCCGAAGACCAGCTTTTACAAAAGCAAAAAGGAAATTTAATAGGCTCCGAAGAACATCAAATGTAATACAATATTTTTTAAAGAGTTGCTAGTAGAAGTCAAGAGTCCAGTCAATAAAAATTAATAAAAACGCAGAAAAAAATGGAGTAATGGCGGAGAGTAAATATGGAAGAAAAGTCCTGATTAACAAGTTGTATGCTAGAAATCTGGAATGCCGAAATTAAGCCCCCAGCAACATAACAAGGCAATGGTAGTCTTAATATTTAAGAAATGGGAAATAACAGAATGTACTATAGATAAATTAAGAATTAAGAAAAGGTTGGAGATGTACACTGAAGGTTTCATGGGTGAGTACTGAAAAAACAAATTAAGAACGAACAATAGATTCTCAAAGATTCCTATGATTTCCCTTTATAGATATAATGTCTGCTTACGATTCAGTAATTCAGTAGATAGAAGTTAATTAAATGCAGCGCTAAAATAATGTTATAAGAGAAAAACGTGAGGGACACTGGGTCTGAAGCACAAACTCAACGATTTATAAGGTACAGAAGTAACCGATAATAACAATATTTATTAGAATTAGCAATTTTGCAGGAAAATACCGATAGAAAAAAATTGGAAAAAGAAGAAAGCGTAAACCTAAACGAAAATAGCTCTAAAGTGCACTTTAAAAGTTTAAATTCGAAAATGCTAAACAAAATAAAACACCTAAAACGGGTATTGTCAGAAAATTAAATTTGAAGTTACTTAAACTACTGCTGGACGGTAAAGTGGTTGAAAATTGAAACATTATCGCATCTAAACTTCAAAGAACCTTTGTCTCTAAAATCGTTACGTTTCACAATGGCAGCAATCCTGTGCTCATATACCGCGACAATACAAAGTTTTTCATTAGACGCGAAAGCCAATCTTTTTACTACTTTGCCGATAAAATTGAAAAATTGGCAAACTTTGTGAGATGACCAAAAATAGTCTAAGGGCTAAAGCAAATTTAAATAAATTATTTGACTTAATTTATATTCCACTACTAATGAATTTATTTCACTGTTTTGAGATTCCCATTTCCCAACAGCACTTTTCGGACAGTTACTTTAATTCAGTCAGATCTCATACAAACTTCGAAAACTGCAATTTTGAAATCAGAATTAGGAAATTTGTTTTAAATAATTATACAAGTCCGTCAAAAATGTGTTTGAAAACTTTTTAGCCCAAGAATCCATTACTTTATAAAAGTATAGCAAATATAAAAAATAAAGAAAAGAATTTCAAATTCGATCTATTCGATTTGATATCCCAAAAACTGATAAATAAAGTCGCAAATCGGAATTCAATCTATTGATTCTTTATTGTAGGCTTTATTTATCAGTTTTGCACTGTTACGGACCTGTAGTTACACATTTTTAATTGAATTATACACACAAACGGAAAAACTATTAAATATTTTAAAATTGGAATAATTTAAGTTCAAATATTTATTTAATTAAATAATGTTGTATGCGTAAATATCAAAACTTGTTATTTTAACTCTATTTCTTTCTACTCTTTTCATATGTCGAAAAATCCGATATACAGAGTATAATTTTGAGGTTATGCAAATGTACTAATTTCTTGACCTACATTACCACAAAAAAGACCGCCATTAACAAGGTTATTTAGATAAAACCCCCTGTATAAAGCACCGTATAAAAACAATATATGAGCCCACTGACTAATGAAGTTTTCAATATTTTACTTCTGCTGTATGATGTAAATAACAAAGTTTTGTGTATATTTATATTGGAGATATATCTGGACAGCAGTCCGGAATATTTTTCAGGATTCTTTATACGACTTCCTTTCTTGAGAGTAATACCTGAAACAGAAAAATTGAATTTAATAAACTTTTCAAAACTGAAACTTTCGATCGTAAAATTGAATATCTACTCTCATAAACGATAACTTCTAGAATTTTACATAAAATAACTGGCTATAAATCTGTAAAATTTAGTAAGCCCGAAACGGGCAAAAATTTAAAACAAAAATATCCATCGGTATTGAAACTATAATGGAAGAGACGGGCGTTCGGAAATATTTCTCAGAAACCGTTATACGATAATCTTTTCTCGAATATGTTATATTTTAAGTTTTTTTTTGTAATATTGGGTTAATTTCGGAATGTTTTAATTATAAACAAAAAATGAAAACATCTTTAATGAATTTATTACTTATTCATCTGAAATTCATAATTTCTGATAAATTTTCATCCCAAAAAAATATTTTGGTGGCAATTTTAGAGTAACTTTCAACACCTTTTTACTTTCTATATACATTTTCATCTCTTTTCGCAATAATATTTTTTTTTTCGTAAGTGTCCACGTTATCAGTCGGTTTTTCATTAAAAATTATGCCTTTGTGTGGATTTGAAATTTTGTACGATACTCCAAAAGTAATAAGACTCCACCAAGGAGCAGGGTTCCGCCAAGAAATAGCGCTCCTGCCAATGATTAGGGCTGTGTTACAGATTAGGGGTATGTAGTAGCAATTACTTGTACGTCATTTAATTTGTCAAGTTCAAGGGGCCAATTTTTGCAAGAAGAAGCTTTGTTAAAGTTTGAAAAGGTCAAGGACAATCAAAATGAATTCAGCTCTCCAAAGCCAATGTAAAGATTCAGCAAATTTTGATATACCTAGATCGGTGTGGCATGATTTCCCTGGCTCTCAAATTTTAATCCCTTTCGTAAGGGTCAAAGATTATAATAGTGGCATGATTCCGCTAGAACTGAATTTTAATCCTTTTCTAAGAAAAGTAATTACACTTAAATAGTTCCCAAAAACGTCCTTTTATTATTTCACGTCCATAATTTTAAAAGTAGTTCATTTTGAGCAATAGGAGTGTAGTAGAAAGTATGTTAAGTGAAAGGGGTCGGAAATTGTTGATTGTTAACTCATTTAAATATTATCGCGATACTCAAACAAAAATTGGTGTTAACTGGCGATGTATCAATAAAAAGTGCACTGCAAAAATTTATGTTGACGATGATGAATGCGTTATTTTAAATCATAATCACCCAGAAGATACAAATATTGCAGAGCAGCAAATTTCAAACTCCGTTAAAAGAAAAGCAACAGAAGATTTAAATGATAAAATAATACACAAAGAATTGAAAGGAAATTCAAAACTAGTGAGTAGTATTAATACAAAAGACTTGTGTAATATTAGAAAATGCATATATCAAACTTGACGTTCTATACTTCCACCTCTGCCAAAAAATATAATTGATACACACAATGCATTAACTAAAATTACAATTAAAACCATAAAAAATGAAGATTTTTTACAACTGAACGATGAGCAAAATAATATAATTATATTTTCATGTGCTACCAATTTAATAGAACTCTGCAAGAGTGATAATATATTCGTCGATGGCACTTTTCAATATTGCCCTACATTTTTCAAGCTACTTGTCACCATACATGTTTTAAATAATGGACATTATACTCCTTTAATATTCTGTTTACTGCCAGACAAATCTCAAGGAAGCTATTTAAGAGCATTTTTCATCAGAAAAGCATTTCAAGATATTGGACTGGAATTTTCGCCACAAAAAATCTATTCACAAAGCAGTTCAACTCATGCGGCCAAAAAGTTGCATTATTGGATGTAAATTTCATTTAGGCTAAGTCTGGTGGAGAAAAATACAAAATTTAGGACTGTCCTGTGATTACAAAGACAAAAATTCAGAAATTGGTAATTGGTTAGGATGGATATTTGGTCTCTCACTACTAGATCCAAGTGAAGTGTCGGACTGTTTTCTGTTTGATTTTTGTGCTATTATGCCTAACAACGAAAAGCTTGTTAATTTCTCAAATTATTTGGTAGATACATATATTGGGGAAGATGCCTTATTTCCTCCCGATATAAAACTGAAGATATCTATTAATAGAAGCATAACAAAAAAAGTCTTTATTTACATATAATTAAAATGATGAACATCTCTGTTTAATCAATGCGCATTTCGGGAGTTGATGATGCCAACATAGTTGGCGAAATGCGCATAGAGTGTGTTAAAATTGTGTTTTGGTTGAGTGGTCGACGATAGTTTTCAACTTAATCTTCAATTTTATAAAAATCAGTGAGAATTTTAGAAATTATAACTTCCGGTCAAATTTTCTATGAGAAAACAAAAAAAAATTAAAAACTATTGACTTCCTGAGAAAACTTAGTCTCCTCTTTAAAACGCTTTCTTTTTTTCTTTGCGTACATTTTAGGCAAAGATACTTCAGTTTTTCCGAACGCCTCGCCTGAATATTTGTATTCAACAGCTCGACGCGCGTAGAGTTTTCGAATTTGCTTTCTTATTTTAAATAATAAAATTTTCCGCTCTTTCACGTTTTTTCGAATTTTTTTTTTTTTCGAGATATAATGGAAAAACAAAATTTTCGATTTTATTTTCGAAATTGTGAAGTTAGCATACACTTTAGAGCAGCAAAGATTTTTTTATTGTTTTCTACACCCTTTCAAGTACTGAAATGCCAAGTTTCATCGAGATCACATTTTGTGCAAAAATGAATTGAAAAAATATATTCTGGGAAGCGATAGAAAAATAATAACCGATATTATAGAAACAAAATCATGAAGTAACAAAGTTGCTTGCTAAATTCCATTATACACTGTATTATTCTCCAATTCCAACTATTCCATCCATTCCACCTATTCCAACCTGTATCAGTAACTTCTAACTTTTATCAATTTTTCATCTCATATCACAAACTTATAGCATTTTAATATGTTACCTTAGATCTTATTCTAATTTTATTTGATAAGATTTATATATACTTGCAATTGTAACTTTTATCTATAAACTTTTATTAATTCTCTTATCATTTCATAACCATACGCCATTTTAATTTGTTAATGTATTTTTAATCTATTTGTTGTAAATATCGAAACAAGTGAAAGATCACTTATTGATTATTCCTTTGTTCACCCCACTTTTCATTGTAACTCCTTTTAAATCCATTTATTTATATATATATTTATATTTATATTTATATTTATATTTATTTATATTTATATTTATATTTATATTTATATTTATATTTATATTTATATTTATATTTATATTTATATTTATATTTATATTTATATTTATATTTATATTTATATTTATATTTATATTTATATTTATATTTATATTTATATTTATATTTATATTTATATTTATATTTATATTTATATTTATATTTATATTTATATTTATATTTATATTTATATTTATATTTATATTTATATTTATATTTATATTTATATTTATATTTATATTTATATTTATATTTATATTTATATTTATATTTATATTTATATTTATATTTATATTTATATTTATATTTATATTTATATTTATATTTATATTTATATTTATATTTATATTTATATTTATATTTATATTTATATTTATATTTATATTTATATTTATATTTATATTTATATTTATATTTATATTTATATTTATATTTATATTTATATTTATATTTATATTTATATTTATATTTATATTTATATTTATATTTATATTTATATTTATATTTATATTTATATTTATATTTATATTTATATTTATATTTATATTTATATTTATATTTATATTTATATTTATATTTATATTTATATTTATATTTATATTTATATTTATATTTATATTTATATTTATATTTATATTTATATTTATATTTATATTTATATTTATATTTATATTTATATTTATATTTATATTTATATTTATATTTATATTTATATTTATATTTATATTTATATTTATATTTATATTTATATTTATATTTATATTTATATTTATATTTATATTTATATTTATATTTATATTTATATTTATATTTATATTTATATTTATATTTATATTTATATTTATATTTATATTTATATTTATATTTATATTTATATTTATATTTATATTTATATTTATATTTATATTTATATTTATATTTATATTTATATTTATATTTATATTTATATTTATATTTATATTTATATTTATATTTATAGTGAATAAAGTTCTATTATTATCCGTCTCTGGCAACTGGGGCTATTTGATTTAATTTGATTTCAAATCAAACTAAAATCAAATTCTTAAAAACAAATCAAACTCGTGAATTCAGGTTATTCAATATTCTTTAAGGAAATTAAATAGTTTGACAATCAAGCCATAAAGATAAGGACGTAATTTACCAATTTAAGAAATAAGAATTCTCATCGTTTTAATCGCTTCGATTTTTGTTATTCATGGAAATATTCTTGAATAACTCGGGAAATCAAACTGTTGTGATTTTTTTCCTTTTCTCAAATATCACGTTTACGAGAAATTCCAGGAAAACTGAATTAACCACGAGAGAAACCAATCATGCTATAGTTTTTATTATCGATTATGTTTTCTACATAATCAGCGATTTTTCCGTTAATGAATTTTATCCTTGTAAAAACACAAACACAGCGTCAGTTGCAGACCCTTCCATTACCCAATAAATCTGGTTTTTGTCGAAAACAGTTTAAAATGGGTTATGAAATCCATATTTCTTCTCTAATTGCTGACCGCTCCGAAATCTAAGTTTTAGTACCGGAAATAAAATTTTGTTGTTATTTGAAAAGTTTGCTCGCAATGTAGCTATAAATTTCCTATTATTTTGTCGATCTGTGGCTTTCCGTCGATAATAATTGTTTGATGAAAACGGTATGTATTTTGAGGAAAACAGAGGTGGAAATTATTTTTCCGAACATAATTTATGGAAATAAAGTTTTTATCGTTGAGATACATTCTTGATTTATGGTAAGCAAATTCTTGATACCTTAGTTGAGTTACGTAAAAAAGTTGCAAATATATCAGCAAATTTTTAACGCAGGAATAAATTCTGAAAGAATCACAGGTCGCTGTATATTTACTACTTTTTATTATTCATTTTTACTTAATTCATGCAAATGTTCTATAAAATTGAATATATTTCTGTACTCGGCAGTATTCTTGGATGTAAGCCAGGCATTTGATAAGGTCTGGCATAAAGGACTCTTATACAACATCAAATAATCATTACCGGATTCTTTCTACCATCTTTTGAAATCATATCTAAGCAACAGACATTTTATAGCAAGAGTTACTGATGAAACTTGTGAACTACAATCTATAAAATCAGACATCCAGACATCAGATATTCCCACATCAGACACAACCATTACAGGAACATTTGCAGATCATACTGTTATTTTTTCAGCTCATGAAGATCAAATAATAGGTTCTGAAAACCTTCAAGATCAGCTTTTCCTTACTGAAGAGTGGCTAAAAAATTGGAAAATAAAAATTAATGAAAATAAGTCACAACACACTACATTCACACTAAAGAAAGAAAGATGTCCCCCAGAATTTATTAGCAATGTAGAAATACCATCATTATCGTGTGTAAAATATTTGGGAATACAATCTAGACACAAAATTAAACTGGAAAGAACACGTATGTAAGAAACGAAAACAGATGGATTCAAAAATGAGAGAGCTATACTGTATTCCAACAGTGTAAGAAATAATTCAATAAAAAAGTCAAAGACACCACTAAAAATTAGAAATGCACGCCAATATCCTGTTGCAGCCTCTATTACGAGAAAGGAATAGAAGACTGAAAAGAAAATGGCATATGGACCTATTATAAGGTAATGAGGAAGCCTTCTCAATGGAGAAGCCTCAACACGATGAGTGAGTGAGACTTTCTAACCAGTCTCTTCGTCAGCACAAAGCTCATAGAATTTAATTTCTGATTGCCGTTAAATAAACCATTAAAAAAAATTCTTCAGTAAAGTAATACGATTTTGATATATAACAACGATTATTTTTTTCATCTGTCAAAACAGTCAGATTTTGTGGTTTCAGCCAATAACAGCTCAGGATCCTAACCAATCATTGTGTTTTATACTGATAAAACCGCTTCTTCGTATTTGTTTCTTGATTAAACTGTGTTTACCTTTTTGAAATGTCAAATATAAACATTTAACAAATTTTATTTAGCATTATCAATTATTATTCCACTAAAATGTATTGCAAATCTATGTTAATACCCAAATTGCAAAATTTATTTGTAAACTAACCTATTTATTCGTTTATTCACACACACACACAACATCAGTTTTTGAATACCCAAATACTTAAAAATCCATAAATCTCTTTAAAACTGACAAATGTCAAACTCTATATCCGAATTAAGCCAAACGCAATCACGTATGCCTTGGTGGCCCTGTATTTAAAACTATAACAGCTCATCACGATGTTTCAAGTTAAATTGATAAAGAAAATTTTCAACATTTGTGTGTAAAGTGTCTTTTGCATAAATGACTATGTTCTCTATTTTTAATAGAAAATGATTCAAAAAATAATCCTTTAAATACCACATGTCCTCTCAAATTTTATAGATTAAATTTTTGATCTCCATACTTAAACGCCTTTATTTTGGGCAATACCACTCAAACAAACTGATTTGAGATTTTATCAATCACTCGTGATTTTATCAATCAGTTTGTTTTCGTGGTTTTTCCAAATAAAGTCGTTTTCGTGAAAACCAAAAATTTAATCGATGAAATTTGGAGGACTTGTGGTATTAGCTTTGAAAAAACTAAAATGGGTCCTATAATTAACCAGGACCGGATCTAAGGGAGGACAAACGGGGCCGCAGCCTCCACAAGAGAGGGGCCTCCACGCACAGTACCGAATAATATGCAAAATTAACGACGGAAGAGCAGTTTTTTAAGTGCGCATCCCATTCTACTACTGGAGTTTTAACGTCAAATTACATCAAATGCATTTTTTTCATTTTCGCAAGCAGTAACTTTCGAAATACCTGGATTTCTTTCATCTTTGGTACAGGAATCATTTTTTAGTAGCCAAATCGTATAATGTAAGGACTATGCTACAGTTACAATCCAGATACGGATTAAGAAAAATTTGTAAAATTTGAAAATCCCCAACGCATTACGCTGTACATCAGATATTTCTTAAATTGGATCAGACATTCGAAAAGAATGAAAAAAACAGATATTCTGACATATTTTTATAAATGCACATCTCGTTCTACTTTTTACTGAACAGGGATAATGTTCATAATTTTAATTATATTTAAATCAAAAGTAAAAGTATAATGATGATAAATCTACAATGATTTTTTTTGTTATGCCTCTATTAATAGATATCTTCAATTTTATAAAAATCAGTGAGAATTTTAGAAATTATAACTTCCGGTCAAATTTTCTATCAGAAAACAAAAAAAAATTTAAAATTAATGTCTTCCTGAGAAAGCTTAGAGTCTCTTCTTTAAAATGCTTCCTTTTTTTGCGTACATTTTAGACAAAGATACCTACTTTAGTTTTTCCGAACGCCTCGCCTGAATATTTGTATTCAACGGCTCGGCGCGCGTAGAGTTTTCGAATTTGCTTTCTTATTTTTAATAACTTTTTATAGTAATACAATTTTTTTTTTAAATAACTTATGATATAATTTCTAGTAAAATTTTCCACTTTTTCGAAGTTTTTATTTTTTTTTCGAGATATAATGGAAAAATCAAATTTTCGATTTTATTTTCGAAATTTTGAAGTTAGCATACATTTTAGAAAAATATTTTTTTATTGCTTTCTACACCCATTCAAGTTCTTAAATGCCAAGTTTCCTCGATATCACATTTTGTGCGAGGTCAAACTCGCTGACAACTGGGCTATAATTTGTTCCGTAATAAATTATTGAAACACTTAAAAGAAAAAAATTGTTTAACTTGTTCGAAAAATAATTAGGGGCCTCCACTCTTTTGTTGCCCGAGGGCCACTACACCTTTTGATCCGGCACTGTAATTAACAGAAAAAAAAACTCCTCGGAAAAATATACCAATTTATTTTTTATAATTATTGTAAATGTAAGACAAGTGGTATATTAATTTTTTTAAGACCTAGAGTGTTGTAAATTTATCAATACCCCCAAATACTTAAGTTTTTTGCAGACAAAAAATGACATTATCACGCACTCTTTTTTGAACAGGTTTAAATGCTTACTAGCTTTAATATTTGCACATAAATCTTCTACAAGTCTCTTTTAATAGCCTGTTGTGTTTGCTTTAAAATTAATGATTATTTTATTTTGTTAATAAAAATAATTAAAACAAGTACATAGCGGTCAAAATTCTCCTAGTTTCTACTGTTCGTATTGTAGCAATTGCCACCTCAGTTTTAGCTAAAATTCAATTCACGATTGCATATGATTAAGCTATATATGATAGTATCTAGTTTCAAGAAAATTACCTAAAACACAGGTCGGCAACCAACAAACTTCCTTAGAACATCCATTTTAATTTAAAGATCGACTCGATAAACTCATAACTGGCACATAAATCCTCAACAGACCCTTCGAAGGTCAATATCGTGCGGTAGGCGAATCTAAAGCCACGATAACCCAACTGACAAATTGCCAATTGATTTTTTGCCAAGAACTTTCCCTGCCATTCACACTTCTTTTTTTTTGTTCTAATAAATATTCCTCTAGCGTTCAACGGACATGAGCCTTCTTCTAAGCAAGCGATAAGCAGGTGCATTATTCAACGACATTAACGTTTATGAAATTTTATACAACAGCTCAGTGGCATTCTTTAGCGGGACAAATAGCAATTTCAATAATAAGGTGTTCAAATATACCCATATACATGAAACTTCGATAGTTATCAACTTTGGAAACTAAATAATAATAATAAAGATAATAAAGATATGAAAGTTTCAGTTTACAATAAAATAATTGTAAAGAAAAAATTCTGCCTACGGTCATGAGACAGATGAGGATCTTCAAGTTGCTAAAACTGAAATTAATTCGAGAGTCTGTAACAAATACGTACAGGACAAAAACTTAAAGAATATATCAAAATAAAAACTTTTATATATAGGGTGTATCATAAGGAATTGACTTGAAATTTGGTATGGTTATATTTTTGAGATAGTAAATCATAAGTATGTTATCAATTTTGAGATTAGATAAAGAGGGCGCCACCTACAATCTACTGGATGAAGAAAAGTATCAATTTTTTTTATTCCTGGCGTTTTTTGAATTTTTTTCAAGTCTTTATGATACACCCTGTAACTTTGAACAAAAAAGGTATACTTGTTTTAATAGCACAAATTCAGCTCATTTCGAGATATTTAATTTACTTTAACATATTTCAACATAGTAAGCTTTGAAACTAAAATAAAAATGTACATCTGTCAAATAATTAATTGTTAGATGGCAGCAGCAAGGCCAGAAAAATTTATTTGTGCATAAACACAATAATGATATCTCTCATTTCTGAATTGGAGAAATGGTTGTGTCGACACATTTTCATTACCTACTTAGATGGAATATAGTGAACAAAATTACATCTAACAATTAATTATTTGACAGCTGTACATTTTCATTTTAGTTTCAAAGCCTACTATGTTGAAATATGTTAAAGGAAATTAAATAGATACTGTGACTAGAATATTTTAAATGCAAATATCTCGAAATAAGCTGAATTTATGCTATTAAAATAAGTATACCTTTTTTGTTCAAATTTACAGGGTGTATCATAAAGATTTGAAAAAAATTAAAAAAAGGCCAGGATTAAAAAAAAATGATACTTTTCTTCATCCAGTAAAGTGTAGGTGGCGCCCTCTTTATCTAATCTCGAAATTGATAACATACTTATGATTTACTATCTCAAAAATATAACCAAACCAAATTTCATATTAAATAATAAACAAATGATTGCAAAAAAACGAAAAATAAACGGTATCTTCAACACCATGTATCATAGTAGTAGATAACATTTGACCCAGAGTTATTCAGTAAAATATTAATATTTCGAGGTCCTGAACCTATGATTAAAATATTGACGATTCCTTATATAAAAAATTTTGACGCAAGTTGAGGTGAAGTAGAAATTCAACATGGAAGTTGAAGTGGAAAATTTAATACCAGATCAAGAAAAAGAAGAATTTATAACAAAGCTCAATTGTGCTCCGAACGATCCATTAATAATTCAAAATTGAGGCTTAATAACATAATTCACGTGAGGTTCATATCTAATTCCGACAACATTCCTGAGTTACATATTAATATTCAGGTTATCAAAGTTGGTTTAGAGGAGCCATTAGGGAATCATAAAATACGATAACCGAGAAAATCTTAGATTAATGTTTGGATTTAGGCGTTACAGAGGGATTTTTTTACTCAAAAAGTTTTAATTGCGTTCGTAAAATAAGGTAAAATTCTATGTACAGTATGGAAATAAAGTCTTGTCTTCACCAGAAATTGTAGTTACTGCTTCTCGGTTTGCCCCACACTCCCCTGCGACCAGCACAGGAGCTAGGACTTAAATTAAAAACTTTACTTTAAAAACTAGCATTGATCCACCTAGTTTATATTATAAAACTAAGAATTTAAGTGAAGTTTGCTTGCGGAAATGATCAGCTGGTATTAAATTAAAATTGACTATTTCCCTCGTCTTAATTTCCACCAATAACAAACGCGCAATTTTGAATTACAAATGGTTTCTAGATCAAAAAACTGTATGACAGCTCCTGTCAGTAGTTTTTTCGAGTTTACCCGCGGCAAAACTTGACCGCTGTTGTCACCAAAAATTAGAATACCTTTGATAACAAGTAATTATGGTCAAGTAGGACACCAGAAAACGACGCTAAAGAAGTTTTCTGATTTTATTGTTAATAATTTTTGTAATAAAGTTTTTAAACAGTGCTGGTCAGCTTATGTAGTGAAAATGAGTTGCTTTGGAAGTGATTCTATGAGTAATATTGATCTGGCGATTGAGATAAGTGTACCGTGGGTACAATACCGTTAAAACCCAAACGTCAACATGGAAACAGTTTACGGAATTCTGCAAGGCAAAGAAATACGAGCTTTTGGAAACTACAAGTTTAGAGCAACTAAACCTAATCCTGAAAGATTGGGCGTGGAATACGAAGAAAGAAAACGGTGAAAATTGTAAAGAACTAGTTGTGAAGACAATGTGGAATACCGTTGCAAAAAAAAATGCAAGACATGTATTTTATGAAGTGGACAATAATTTTTGATCCATTTAAAGATATCTTCAAGTCTAGTAGGGAAGCTCGTAACGCGAAACGAAGGAATTTGCAGATGTGCGCCAATAAAAGGAAATCGAGCTCTGCTTAATTAAAACTGGAAGAATACTACGCAATGGTTTTGTTATGGGACGAAGACATTCCGGCGGGACTCCAGCGAAAATTTTACGATATCGCTTCAGTAGAACTTGCCTGGAGAGGTGGAGAAGCAGTCAATTGCAGAGTGGATAATTCTGGGATTAAAACAGGTAGATAACATAGTTACATATTTTTAAAATAACTGATTTTCAAAAATCCTATTTTTTAGGAAGAGTAGAATATAATCCTCTCTTCAAAAAAAAATGGCCGATAGAAAACGTTCATCTAGAATGACAACTGATAGATTATTGTTAACAGTAAACCCGTCATGGAACAAAGAACATTCAAGTGGATGGTACAAAAACATTCCAGTGGAAAAAAACGAACTTTCGAAATGGACTAAAGAAGCAACAGAGAAGGCTGGATTAAATAATAAAGAAATAAAAATAACAAACCACTCTACGCCATCGACAGCAGTCAGTAACCTGGCTAAAGGAGGGGTGGGTGAACAACAATTAATTAAAATTACTGGCCACAGTTCAGCCAACTCAATTAAGCCTTATCTGCAAAACGATAATGAGCATTATTCCAACATCATAATAATAATAATAATAATAATATTTATTCATTCATTCAATACAATAAGATATAATTACAGCATATTTTGAGAATAAATATCTGTATTTCAAAATGGCCGATTTTTTTTTTACCGTTGCGTCATGTTTAGGTTCACTTTAGCTAAAGCTAGACTGTGTTCCTAAACATGAATAGACTTTGGTCATTTTGAAATAATTATAAAATTATAAATATAAAATAAAATGATTTAAATGAAGATATAAAGTTACGTATTAATAATATAAATATAAAGTTATGTATTAATAACATAAAGTTAAGAATTAAAAACTAACTAATTAAAAATAGTAGTAGGGAATTATAATATATTTAATTTAAAATTTAAAAGAAGTTTTGATTAAAATTGCTTAAAATATTTAAAATTATTCGATATTATATACCATATAATATAATAGCGTGTTCAAACCAAGATATAACAGGTCTATAATAGTATTTTGCTAATTGATGTTAGAAGCCAATATGTTAATTTGTTTTTGAAATTTTTAATGTGAATTTCCATTTTTAGTTCTTTTGGTAAGTGATTGTATAGATTTTGTCCCACATATATGAAACATCGCTGTCCAATAGACTTGTATTTATAAACACCCTTAGAAGTGACGCCTCAGAACCTCTAGCTAAAAAACAGAAAACAGAAGATCCTGCAGCCACTCCTCGTGCTTCTCACTCTACAGCTGGACCCATCAACAAATGATTTACCTACACCCAATGTTATCAATGAGTTAACAAAGATTTCAAACAATACTCCTAGTGTGTACCAAAATAGCAATTTATATTTTAATTGTACCATAAATAATTAAGTTTGTAGTATTTTGTGATTAAATAAATTACCTGTTCTTCAGTTTTCAAATTAATACCTACATATTTATTATGTATGCATATATAATAGATAGTATGTTTTATAAGCTACGTGTATGCAGAATAATCTGTAACTCATGAAATAGTCTTGTCAAATAACATTCGGGCATCTACTTTTTCCTGTGAAAACAATCGAAAAAACACAATTCAAAGTAATATTTTTTTAACAAAATGCATTCGTGCAGGTGCAAAAATCTTCGTCTTCGACTCGGATTTTTGTTGCCACCAACACTCATGCTTCTTGTTAAAATATTACTTAGCAACGTATTTTTTCGATTTTTTCGGAAAAATTAGATACCCTTATGATATTACTTACGAATATACCCATTAAATCGTAATAAAAAAATATATAACCACAATATTATACTAAGTAATTTGTTATACTGAGTAATTTGTTGATATTTATGTACACCATATTCTTTAAATGTTAAATAATTGACCTACTTACAAATACAACAATGCCACAAAGTTTTCTTAAGACCAGCCAAACTAGCGGTGGTAAAAAGCCCCCTTGAGGCGGTTTAATTTAATCAGTTTCACTATTTCCCTGTACCCAAGTTACAAATGGATCCATATTATACGGATGGCTTTTCTGAAGTCAAATTCCTCCTAAGTACAAAGGATTCTTGATTGTGCCGCCGTTTCCAACTTTGACACTCCATTACTTCTCCAAGATTATCTTCCTGTTATTTTCCACCTGATTCTAAATAGAAACGTATTTGCATTAAGCAAAGTTCGAAGTTGTTAGTTACATTTACTCCACAACTCTTCGGAATTTGGGAAAAATGTTGTCGAAAGAAAGATTGAACGAAGCTTCAACTCTAGAGTATATTTTAATTGATCTAGAATTTATTAAATCCTTACTTTAATCTTAAATAAAAGTAATGTAAACTAAATACATGCAGGCAGAACGTGAACAGTAAACAATGTGGCATTAAGGGTTTTAAAAATAATGAATTTTATTAAAAGAATTTTTTATTGATTCTCTATGAATTTTCAAAGATTTTTTATCCCACTGCTGAATTAAAAATGATTTTTTAAATTTCTGTTTTCATTTATCAGCATTTTCTACACTACATTCATCATCCACTATACACATGAGTGTATGCAAATGTCTTATTAAAACATTGAAAATAGCTACACATCCCAATGTGAATTAACATAAAGGAGACGTAAAAATGCAAAAAGCTATTGCTTTTTTTTAGTGGAAGCGTTATACATCAAAGAAGGTATGCTTAAATCTTGGCGTTAAAATTCTCGATAACTATTACTTGGAACGACGATAGAAAAATTTATTCAGCTAAATATTAATGAAAGACTTTCTGCCCATTATAAACCAGGGCCTAACCGATTTTAAATACCCGAATTCTTGAAAAATTCTTAGCAGTAGGTGCGTGGTCGGAAAATTTATAGTAAATTATAAGTAAATTAAGAAAATTCAAGGCGGCTGAAAGGAGGGGTAAGGGTAGCTAAATATGTGTTTTGTGGCTGAAATATCCATCCTATCCAAGAAAGTTTAATATAAAAGTTGTAGATAATTAAAAAATCTTGTATTGATTATATATTTTTTTTGATTATCTGTCAAAACAGTCAGATTTTGTGGTTTCAGCCAATAAGAGCTCAGGATCCTAACCAATCTTTGAGTTTTATACTGATAAAACCTTTTCTTCGTAATTGTTTTTTGGTTAAACTGTGTTTACCTTTTTTGAAATGTCAAATATAAATATTTAACAACTTTTATTTATACTTTATACTAAAATGTATTGCAAATCTATGTTAATACCGAAATTTCAAATTTTATTTGTAAACTAACCTGTTTTTTCGTTTATTCACACACACAACATCAGTTTTTGAATACCCAAATACTTAAAAATCCATAAATCTCTTTAAAACTGATAAATGTCAAACTCTATATCCGATTTAAGGCAAACGCAATCACGTATGCCTTGGTGGCACTGTATTTCAAACTATAACAGCTCATGATGTCTCAATTTAAATTAATAAAGAAAATTGAACATTTGTGTGTAAAGTGTCTTTTGCATAAATGACTATATTCTCCGTTTTTAATACAAAATGATTCAAAAAAATAAGCCTTCCAAATACCACACGTCCTCTCAAATTTATTATATTAAATTTGGAGGACTCGTGGTATTACCTTTGATTATTTTTCAACACAACATCAAAATTATCGATAAAAACACTAAATACCGATTTTTTAGTTTTTAATTGTTTTTTTTTCTTCTTTTTCGTGGTTCTTTGGCAATGGACGCCAGTCCTTCAGCTACATAGAGATTGAAAAGAATTCATCGTGTTTTTTAATTTTTATTTCCTGCAAAAATATTTCTTTTATAAACTCGAATTTAAATTAAAAAAAAAAGCCTAATTTTTCCATACCGACAATATTTTTTTACATCATCTTAAAGTCTAGGTTTCAATGAAGAAAATGAGCACTGATAAAAAAATTGAAAATTTATTAACCAACTTTTGCGATTGAAAATTACAGCCTATGTACAACATAAACAAGATCATTTTTACCAAGTTTCATAAAAAAACATTTTGTTCGGGAGATAAAAATTAAAAAAAAACGGTTCTTAGCGATTTTCTCGATAATTTTGGAGCTATGATGAAAAATGATTAATACACTAGTTTTAGATTTTTTAATTATCTAGAACTTCTATATTAAAGTTTTTTCAGTAAGATGCATATTTCAGCCATAAATCGTAAAAAACCAAAATCCAACCCTCAAACCGTATTGATTTTTCTTAATTTTCTTCCTAAATTTTCCGACCATCCACATACTGCTAAGAATTTTTTGTTTCAAAAATGATTGGCCCTGGTCTATTACATGAAGAATGAAATTTGTTTATCATCGTTTTGCTTTTTCCAAAATTATGTTTTCAGAGATTATCCTTCCTTTATGTTTTTAGTTGGCAAGTTTCATAATTTGTGAGTAAATTGTGTCATGTTTAAATAAGGTACAACCAAGTGTTTAGCGGCTAATACCCTAACAAACAAGTTCGTGAAATTGGAAATAATCTAATACCACTTCTACTATTTTTGCAGCGCGTGTATTCCTCGCCAACATTTATCTTAATAAAAATCCTTTCATTCCTGATGCTTTTACGCCAATCAAATTATTTCTGACGAACAAGAATAATGCATTGTTCAGAAAAAAAACAAAAAACTACTGCTAAAATGAATTCGTTACAAGACAAATGAAACGTTCGTTCTATTTAATTCAGTATATTTTCGCACAGTTAGACTGAAAAAGCTGAAACGACTTTTTCAGTCTAAATGAAGTTCTAATAATGGCTTTTTGGCAGACTATGTTACTGCAAATTTAATTTTACTAATATTCTAGTCAATAAGTAAAGTGCATTTATTAAAAATTTCAACAAACAAAACATGATTTGGAATAAGCTTCATAGACCAGGCAAATTAGATTCAGAGTCAACAATAATTTTCTGCACGGTTTTTATGATTGGAAGTGATAAAGGAGCTGACAATGAACGTAAAAAAAATTCGTGCAACAAAATGGCAAAGTGGTATTTTGGTATTTTGCGAATTTCCGCGAAACTTGACGTCTTATCAAAAAATATCCAATGGTAAAATTGTAGATCTGGAAAAAATGTACAACTTCTATGTGAGTCATTTTTTACCATAACCTCAAAATTTTCGCGGAAAATGCAAAAAATTATTAATAAAATTTTTTTTTAGTTTTTTGTTTTTAATTTCCGCAAAAATAATTTAATGTTGTTGAAATTTTGTGGAAGTATACCTTTTTCTTTCAAAAATAAAGTTGGTTGGCAAAATTTCATCGTACATGGTTCTTTAGATGCTCATTTTTTGTTTTTACGTAAACTTTTTGATACAAAAAAAAATAATAGCGCCCATTTAAAAACATGTTCAAAAATTGAAAAAACTCAAAAAATGATTTTTACAATAACGAATGTTTCAGTAATTGTTGATAATTTGTTTAAGTTTTTAATAAAATTAAAAAACTGATTACTCCATTGAATTCTGAAGAAAATAATACAAAAGAAACTGTGTATCAATATTTTATTTGAATATTCAATTGTAATAATGATAATGCAGATAAATATAAAAATTAATTATTTTTTAAATAGTTTTGAAAAATATTCAGCATGAAAGTTGTAGATTATGAAAAAATATTCAACTTTTGAAGGGTCACCTTTTAACATAACCTCAAACTGCCGAGAAAAATTCGAAAAAACGTATTTTTTCTTTTTATTTCCGAGAAAATAATGTACTTTTGATCAAAATTAAAAAAAGTGTCTTTCTGTGTCAAAAGTCTATAGTGAAAAATCATCTTGCAGATTCAACCTTTAATTAAACGAATATAAACTATATTGATGTTGAATAAGGAATCGTCATAGAAATAAGAAAAAAATTATTGTTTCATTTTTTTATCATAGGACAGTCATGTGTACTTTTTGGTTTTAAACAGGATTAATTGCTGGATAATGATTTTTAAAATGAAATTATGTAAAAAACAGATTTTGTTTTCAAAATCATTCCAGGTATAGGTATTTTCCAAGAAATATTTACAGATTTACCAGAAACTAGAAAAGTTAATAATATTACGCCAATTTTGGTCTTTTTCGCATATTTTCTTGGTCTTCCTCGTCGTCTGATTCTTCTACATCTTCTTGAAAAGTTTCTTCAAGATCACTGAATTCTTCAGTTGCATCTTCATTCTGTATCTGTAGAGTAGGGAGGGTGAGTTAGTCCCACAGCACTTAAGCCACATTTGACCCATTGTACATCCTCCCGAGGAGTTGTCCTCCTAGGTTATCGTCCATCCTGTCCCTTCCAGGAAAGTGGACAAGTCACTAGGAGATATCTCCTTTATATCGGCAAGTGTAGGTCAAGACTCACCGAACACGCACTCTCTCATTGACGATAACTCCGGGTAATCGCATAGGACATGATTGACCGTTTCGTCTTCCTGTTCACACATCCTGCATAGAGGTGTGTCCACTAGCCCCATTGTATGAAGGTGTTTCCTTAGTTGACAGTGGCCAGTCAGAAATCCTACTACTAGACTTAGGTTTTTCCTGTCATCGCCAAGTATTTCTTCGATGCCAGCTTCCCAGGGTCGCCCAGAGTGACCCTGGCAAAACTGCATCCCTTGATTTCATCCCATTTCTTTAGAGATTGAGCATGGGTGTAACGTTTGGCTACTTCCGCAATTGCCGAAGTCGTCAAGCCGTAGGTGTCGCTGGGTCCTAAAAGTCTTAGTCCAGCCGCTTCCCTTGCTAAGAAATCGGCAATGCGGTTACCTTTACTCCTGTCGTGCCCTTTAACCCACCTCAGGATAATATTGTTATCTACCGAGGCGTTAGCTAAAGCTTGATGGCACTCTAATACTAGCCCTGACGCTGTCTTTTCAAGGCTAGTAGAGCTTGTCTGCTGTCAGTGCAGATTATTATGTTTTTGCCAGAAATTCCTTTTCTGGTTAGTTCTTTTGTGGCAATTTAGATACCAGCCAGTTCTGTTTGAACCACGCTGGTATTATTTCCCATTCCCCACTTAATTCTTAGGCTTAGTGATCTGGAGTAGACACCACATCCTGAGCCTTCTTTGGTTTTGGAGCCGTCTGTGTATATGCGTATTGCATTTGACTGACTGACTCCGTGTTCTGTTTTATCTGTATTTTGTAGGGTTTGTTAAACACAAACTTGGGTTCAATTGCATCGCTGACCGCCTGCAGCAGAGGTAGTGCAGTAAGCGCTTCTCGCCATAGGCTTAGTCTCAATTGACCCACTCCTACTTCAGGGTTTACACCAGCCGTGCGCAATCGTAACATGGACATCAACGCAACCTCTTTGACGTGCAGGTCCAGAGGGATCAGACCAGTAATTAATTCCATTGCCGCGGTTGGTGTTGTTCTCATGGTTCCTGTTATGTTTAAACAAGCCATTCGCTGTATTTGATATAATTTGTGAATGGCCGTTGCTTGTAGAACCTTCGGTCCCCATGCAATGGCTCCGTATGTTAACATGGGTGTTGTGATTGCAGTGTAGATCCAGGTAACCACTCGGGGTGAAAGACCCCATGTACGTCCCACTATTCTCCGACATTGCTCATAAGCCACATATGCTCTTTTTGCTCTGCTTTGTAGGTGAGAGATCCATGTTAGCTTCCTGTCGAGGGTAATACCAAGGTATTTCACCTCTTCAGTGAAGTTTAATTTGCTTTTGAAGATTTCAGGGGGTTTTAAGCCCGATTCTTCTTTTCCTGGTGAAAAGGACCATCTCAGTCTTGTTGGGATTGATAGACAGTGAGTGTTCCTTACACCACGTTTCTATTAATTTGAGCCCATCCTGCGCTCTATTGCTCTCAAATTTACCGGTCTGCATCTGCATCTTCATTTTCGGAGTTCAAGTTAGGACTCGGCTGCTCGATTTTGGTGTGCTGGCAATTCGCTCAAATCTTGCACAATTTTTTTAACGTTCGAACAATTTTGTTGACATTTAGTGCATAAATATGTACAATGCAGTCCGTGCTTCCGACATCCGCATCTATTACTTTCACAACCGGATTTGCAGTTACAAGAAATCGTTTTCAACAAATCTTTAGGAATAATGAAGCGTCTGTAAAGCAAGGCATAAGTATTTTTGTATTATTTGCCAACACTTCTTTCCAGTCCCACTTTGTTGCAGTCATTTTGTTTCCAAGCCACGTTTGAATTTGGAAATATGCTCTATGAGAGTGTTGTATAGCTGCCCCAATTATTGGTGGCAATCTCTGTAATTTAAAAGTCGACTTTGTCGTTAATATTTTACTATGCTGAAATCTCAAATCATTGAGAGATATTTCATAATTCTTACAAATGGAAATAGATGAAATTAATTTACAGCCGTTTCGAGCAATGACTTTTGGATCTGTATTTGTTTCATAAAACGGCTTTACCAACTCTGGCAATTCGGGATATACAGAAAGACATACATTCGTTAATTTTCAGTAGTAATACCCCTAGGGCCTTGATAATACCGAGATAATTTTGTCATAGAGAATGCTGAAAGCGTGTTGCTTGATAATGGCCCGAGGCCGAAGGCCGAGGGCTATTATCCTTAAGCAACACGCTTGAAGGATTCTCTATGACAAAATTTTGAGGATTTATCAAGGCCCGAGGGGTATTCGATAAGATAATTTTTTACTTTGTAGATTTAAACATTTTTAAACTAGTTGTCAGTTTGACGTTTAATTAATTTTTAATCAAAAACTTGACTTGCTGAAAACACCAAACTGAAAACACCACATGTAGGGTGTTATCGCTGTAATCCATAGCTGATTGGATGAAATTTGACACATGACTCTAAATTAAGTAATTTGATTGGTTACAATAGTTAGTAAAAAATTATCATCTAAAGTACATTATTTTCTCGGAAATAAAAGAAAAAAATTTTAAAGTGAAAAAAATACGATTTTTCGAATTTTTCTCGACAGTTTTGATGTTATGTTAAAAGGTGACCATTCAAAAGTTGAAGATTTTTTCATAATTTACAACTTTCATACTGAATATTTTTCAAAACTATTTAAAAAATAATTTTTTATATTTATCTGCATTTTCATTATTACAATTGAATATTTATAAAAATACGGAACAAAAATCAAATTTCAAATAAAACAATGAAACAGTTTCTTTTGTATTTTTTTCTGTAGAATTCAATGGAGTAATCAGTTTTTTAATTTTATTAAAAATTTAAACAAATTATCAACAATTACTGAAAAATTCGATATTGCAAAAATCATTTTTTGAGTTTTTTCAATTTTTGAGCAGGTTTTTAAATATTATTTTTTTTTGTATCAAAAACTTCACGTAAACACAAAAAAAATGAGCACCTAAAGAACCATGTAAATACGATGAAATTTTGCCAACCAACTTTATCTTTGAAAAAAAAAATGTTTTTAACCTAAAAACTTTAATATCTTGAAAACCGTTACATTTTTTAATCTGAATTTTTTTTTGTTTATCTGAGTCCTAAAAAGGTAATACTTCCACAAAAAGTCATCAATATTATAGTAGTTTACCTAACAAGTGCGGAAAAGTCACTTTACGCACGTGTTAGGTACACTATTTTTTCTACTAGCGTGCGGAAAGTTAACATAAAGAAACATTTATTATTAAATACATATCAACAAATTAATTATTCTTAATATTAATATTGAACGTGCAATTTGTAGCATTCTGCAAATTAATTGCAGAGGCTAAAATGTTTTCCAATGAAGTCAGATTTCGGTTTTCCACTGCTTTGTCAGCACTAATTGTGGTAACCGTGGCGATGGGAACTTGGCTGGAAAAGGTCATTTTGGAAGGCTTTACTGGCGACAGCTGCTGACTAGTGGAAGGGCCAGCGACAGTGTCACTGAAGTTTAATATTTTATTCGATATTAGGCTCTTTTGGAAACTTGGTGAGCTTTCTACATAACCTTCTGCGACGCTAGAAGATTTCCAACCTCCGAGGCGTTTAATATTTGTTATTCCTTCTCCGGAATCTGCAAGCATTGTGGCGGCGGAACGTCGGAAAGTGTGGCCTGTATATAATTCAGGATTTGGAAGCTTCAGATAACTTGCAATCTCTGATGGCATTTTTCCGAAGGTGTTTATTCCGATACATTGTACAGTGCAAGTTCCTTTCTTATATTTCACGAAAACTCGCTTATGTGGGGTTTCAGGCTTTCTTAAACTCACATACTTTCTAAACAAATTTAGCAATTTTCCATTTTCAGCTTCCTCAGAAATCGCAAAGCTTCTGAAAGAGTGGTTTTTTGTGTCTGGGATATTTATTAATAAAATATTTCCTTTGTCATCAATATGATCTAAAGACATCTTTGTTAATTCTTCTCGCCTACATGCGCCCGCCAAACCAAAAATCGTAGCGACTTTTATATGAAGATAAATTTTGTCAGGCGCTTCATTTATAAACTTAAAAATTTCTTCTTTTGAGAAAATTTTTGCCTTTTTGGGTTTAAATCCAATGTTTTGTTTTTTTATATATGCCGTGACCTTGAAAAACTTGCTTAAATCGACGTCTTTTTTGAGTTTAATTACACTTTTCAACATTGAGTACCTGGACCAAAGAGTGTTTGGCTTGCATGTTTTGGAAATTTCAGCGAAATAAGCCAAAAAAACGTCTTCTTTAAAAGTTTTAATTCCCTTATTCTGGCACCAGTTTTCAAACAAAATATATTCCTTTTCATACCTATAACGGGATTTTGATGGTAGTAGACCCAAGTTTGTAGTTCTAGCCGCTTCCAAAACTGACTCTGGCAAATCTTCGTCTGAAGAATCCATGAAAAATTATCTTCTAGAAAAAGATGCGACGGTAAAATTGGTTTTGACAAGGTAGTGTTTGGACTGACAGGTTTATTTTTTCTTTGTTGCTACGGTGATTCAAAGTGACAAATAAAAAATGTCAGATGTTTATTATTATTTGACATTCATTTGATGAGGCTTATACCAGGGCCATTAAAAAATTATTGAAACGTACGTTTCTTTTTATTAAAAATTATAGCAGAATTCTAATAAGTTTCTTAATTTTTCAGTCATTTTGTAAACTACAACCATACAAATATATATTTTAGATATTCAAATGTCAGTATACTCCCCAAAAACTTAACAAATTTACTAGTGCGGAAAATTTAATAATTTTTTGCATTTTCCGCGAAAATTTTGAGGTTATGGTATAGAAGTTGTACATTTTTTCTAGATCTACAACTTTGCCATTGGATATTTTTTGATAATCTTACACTATCATTGAAACCCAGCTTGAAAAAAAGCTAATGTGGCTGCAGCCTTAGGATGACTATTATTGGGTTATTCTGATACCATCAAACGACGTTTGCATATACTTTATTTTATTCTCGCTAATCTAAAATACGTCTTAATTCGTATTCTGTCTTTGCACCACGTTTTATAATATCCGCTGTTTCAGCTGATCTTTCTTAGTTTTTGTTTTTATTACCCAGACGAGGGGTACTTAAACTGAAACAACTTGACGAAATCGTCTGAATAAAATTAGGAATTTACGTGATGCTCTGCTAAAAAAATGAAATACGGGAACCTAGAGATTTTGTTACAGTAAAAAAATCTAAAATGTTAAGTTCACTTTCACTATACAAGGTAACTCTCAATATTTGAGTCGGAGTAATTCATGTGTGAAGAAAAATTGCGATATGATGAATAGAAATACTTCTAAATTAATTTGAATGGGAAATAATAATTTGTATGCAATTTAAGTTACTTTCCATGAGTCTACAAAGCGATTTAAACTGTAGTCCCCAAAAAAAGTTATAAGCTTTTGTCTTTTAGGTCCTGAAGTTCATGGTTTTTTTCGATATTTCTTTGTACTTGGTCTTTGTTGGCTTCCACTTCTTGATTTTTCTTTTTTTAAGGTTATCTTGTATTTTTTGTTTCCACCGCTTCCTTGACCTCCCTTTTCTTCTATTCCCTTCTACGTCTCTCCGGGCTATTTGTTTGGTTACGCGATCCTCCGACATTCTTTGTGTATGTCCCAACCACTGAAGTTTCCTTCTTCTCCTCCGTCTGGGCCCGTCTGACTCAAGATTTCCGATATCGCTGAAGCCTATTGGCTTATTGCGTTTATTGCCCATCTATTACTCCACCCAGTCCAGTATTTTTGTACCCTGTACTAGTTTGTACAGTTCTTTTATTGGGCATCTGTTAAAACTTTTTGGGTCTAATATTGGTTGCCCAAAAAGTGTTTGTCTCTTGCGATCCAATACCTCGCAATCGCATAGTACATGTTTCACTGTCTCTGGTTCCTTATTGCATAGCATGCACCTAAGGTCTCCATTGCACAGTCCAATTTTGTTCAAGAACTCTTTTACTGGTGCAAGACCAGTCCTGTTATCACTCTAATCTTACTTCTGCTCAGTAAGAGTAGTTCAGCTGTTTTTTTAGAGCACGGTCTTCCTATGAAGGATTTTCCGTGCTTTTATCCTGACACATTTTGCCAGTGTTAAAGGTGTCTTTCCCTGATCCAGGTTTTTATAGCCCCTCGGACTGCACACTTCGGTACTCCGTGGGTCTGTTCTGTATCGGGTATTTCTCCTGCTCCCCTTTTTGCAAGTTGATCAGCTTTTTCATTCCCATCGATACTCTGATGTCCAGGTACCCAGGCCAGCACTAATCTTTTCTGGTCTCCTAGGACTTTCAGTTCCTTGTTCTTACTTCTTCCACAATGTTTTGTTCTTCAAATATAACTCATATACCTCCTTATTTATTCTTCTTTCATAGATATCTTCTACCTTTCTTCCCCCGAAAATTCTTTGTAATATTTTTCCCCGTCTTGATTTTTCTTTACTTCTTAATAAGTGTCCCTGCATTTCTATTCGCTTTCGTAATTCTGTACTTTATTTCTTTATCTTCTTCTATTTTATTTGAAATTGTTATGCCATTATTATTAATAATAATCAATATGAAGTCGCTACATAAATATTTTTTTTTTCATAAAGATTTGTTTGTCATATAAACAAAAAAAGATCCATTTAAAAATTCCGTTTTTTATATTTACAGCCGCTCCAGTACGTGTGTTCGAAAACAAAAATTGTCACCTTCACAAATTCAGATAAAAACAAGTTATTTCCAGTAGAGCGATTACTTCGAGAATGACCCAAAAATGCCTTTCAAATAGATTCTCTTTATTTTCCTCAGCATTTCTTACAAGCTTCTAAAGAAATCAATGAATCTGTCATGAAAACCCTAAAAGCTAAAATGGATTTATTACAACTTATTTAACTATTTTCGGTTCGGAAAATTGCTGCAAAATATGCACTGATTACAAATGCTTAAAAGCTGTAAAAAAACTTTTCCTACTATGTTTGCGTTAAGCTTTAATACTGACATTTATCTAATATCACCATATTCAATTTTTTATCACTTAAATAAAGAAAAAAGGATAAAACTAAATCCCTATAACTTCGTTTGTCCCAAATTCACAGTAATAGGGTGGCCATATATCTAGAATTCCTGGTTAACAGTCTGGAAATAGTGTGCAACACTAACTCGCTACTCTAAAATCTTTAATAGAATAGGGTCAGGTTCGTGTAAACAAACAGTTCAATGTTCCACACTTTTGCAGGATTGCAGGCCAGTTAACCAGGTGTTCATAATACTTAGATAACAATTAATATTTTGGATTCATTGAACAATTGTCTCTGTATCTACTCGATTAATTAAAATTAGTATGTTAGTTAAGGTGAAATAATGACTTTTAAGTTCGAATAACATTATGTGCCATAAAAATAATCATCAACTGTAATCACATTGTCCAAGAAATCTGAAACGATTAAACATGGACGAGAACGTAGAAGATGGAAAGGATGTGGAAGAGGTACAGAATAAGTTCAGAGATGTCTTACTGTAAATAAGGATTCTTTTAAATACTCCGGACGAATTAATCTTTCAACATTGCAGTATTGCAATTGTGCGTCTGAATATGACGAAGTGCACTTCTGTTTTTCAGTGAGTTGAATATTTATATCGTCAGCTCAATATATAGGGTTAGTTCCAATCATCGTACATTATTTTTATAACTATTTAGTAGTCTGGAGTTACCGTGTATAATATTTGTTACAATACCTGTTGAAAATACGCAAAGGTATATTTCGGTTTTTTCAGCTTATTCAATTGAGTTTGGAAGAATTATATCAAAGCTGCACTGAACGAAAAAAGTACGTATAATTAATAAAAAAGTACATCAAATCAATGGACGTCAACATTAATTTTCAGCCGACGACAGCTATAATTAATATAATAAACGTTCGTACCACCGACATAACCTTAAACTAGACGGCTAATGCCATATGATAGAAATTGATCAATTACGAGGATGACTGGTGTCCATAAGGCATGCGCATTGTGTTTGTCATATTCACCGACATAACCTTAAAGTCTATGTTCCGACATTGGCGTACCTTAGGGAAAATGATTGGGTCTAGAACGAAAATAAGTGGAATGATGAAAACAATTTAGGATTTAGGTTGGAGTTTTCATTTACTGATTGGAAATAGTATTATATGTGAGAACAGAATGTTTTTTATTGCAAAATATTATAGTATAGGTATAAATAGCTGTATCGTTCGAGTAAGACATATAGTATCCTCAATTTATATCATTGAAATAACTTTCTGAAGCAAAATGCTCTCAACACATTCTTGATGACGAGTGCGGAACCCAGCAAGCACGAAAACATCACATATACGTTTCGAAACATAACATTGAGTACATTAAACCTCCCGTGCGATGTACTTTTGATATAACATAGACATGTATGCAACCTCCGAATTTCCGCAACACGAGCTTTTTACAGTATGTCAGTGAGATGTTTTCATGATAACACCGTAGGTATGTCACAATGCGACATACACGTTACATACCCAGAAGAACTTCTGTCCTATGTAATTTACAGATATACCTAATATGTAAAAATGTTATGTAACCCTGCTGTTCCCAGAAGCACATAACTATAGTATTTCCAATCTCAGCTGAATATGTTTACTTTTTTATGATATCCAGCTAATTTTTATGCCACCAGGCGGTATAACAATCAGTTGGGTATTATAAAGAAGTAAACATATTCAACTGAGATTGGAAATACTAATGTGGTTGTGGGAACATATTTGACTAATCCTTGAACAATTTTTAAGCATGAAATATTGACAAATAAATAATTTGATGAGTTTTGACGTAAAAAACTCTTCAATAAAAAATGAAACGCACTTTGAATTTGTCAAATTTATTTTGTATAAAATAAATTAAAAAGTATTAGTTCTTATCCCTCAGCCTCTCTGCTTTGCATGTCGCAGCCATTCAAGGGAAGACGATTTCGAATTTCTTCCTTGAACATCTAGTTTTATAGCGTACGATACCTACAATAAAAACAGATTGTAAATGATACACAATACTTCTGCACTCCTGAGACTAAAGTACCACTATAGTCTCCTTTTTTTCATGGACTGAAGTATCACTTTTTCTTATTATAGGGATTAAATTTATTTAATACCTAGGGACCAAAGTGGATATAAGACATTATTATCCTTAAACAATGAAACTTTGTAACTATTTGACTTTATTAACGTGGTTAAATGTAACGGTATATGCAAATCTGTCTATCATGAATCAAACAATATCCGTACACATCTTAGATTATACTATAATATAATATTATAATTCTATTTAATTTAGATTAGAATTAATAGGTTTTCTATAATACATACCTTTATCTAATCAACTGCAAACTTGAACATCTAAACATTTATTATATGGCGTCAGTTCAGTATTATTACCACCGACATAATCTTAAACCTTTAATAAGGTTATGTCGGGAAACAGCTTAACAAATGTCAACATTATAATGTAGCAGGTATATAGCAATCGAGTTATTTTTGCTGAAGTCATCCAATTTGTTCAGGAAAACATACACAGTACAAACTTTACTTGACAATGCGGAGATATCACAATATTACATGAATGGTACATCTTAATGTGATATTTGAAGAAAAGTAACACATAAACATCCCAAAGATATTACTTGTATATACCAAAATTATGTAGCATTGTGACCAAGATAGTACATCGCATGTGTAAATGAAATGTACTACTAACATTCTTGAGATATTGAGAATTTATGTTACATTTGTGACACTTACAGAACATCACGCTACAGACTGTTATGTTTCGTGCTTGCTGGGAAGCGGTTCTAAAGGTCTTCCGATTGCTTTCAACCAATCATTACGTTGGTCGTCAGGTATTCTAAAATATCATTGTGAAGCAAATATACATTCGTTCGCGTAAAATAATTACTTTTTAGTATAATAAATGTGTGTGAATCAAAGTTGTTGAATAGATGCATGGTATATAACAATTTTATTGTGTGTTTCTTATATTAACTTACCTATGAAACATAACACCTTTGGGATGGTTTGTTGAACGGTTTTTACACCAAAGTACAAAACACTTCATTTTTACAATAAATTCACTATCGAGTATCGGTCAAACACCAAACAGAACAGTGGACGCCTATGAACAAAAAACGATATGTCTCGTCTCCTCGAATCGGCAAAGCTCGAGAACCGAAACCCAGATGTCAAATGTACTGGTGTCCTTTGCGCATTGCGCAGAGAGGTTTTCGGAATGTTCAATTGGATAAGTTTCTTGTGTGGTGGGAATATGGATATTAGCCGTCTAGTTTAAGGTTATGTCGGTGGTTCGTACGTAAATTTTCTTAATCCTGTTTTTTTGTAGGTACGTAAAATCAATAAAATATGAGCATATGTTTATGATCGCAATGATATGCCTATGATAGCCGGTTAGGTAAAATTTTACTATCGGGGCTCAGCCCCGATATTGATGGCATATTTTTTTTAGACTAATTATGGGTCGCTGATCACGAATCTGCAATCATTTTCGTGCGGTCTCATCAAACAAAAAAGTTATGAATTTTTTAAGTAAAATAAATTGTCAACTTTTCTTTAATACTTACCAGATAAATATGTATATAAGTAGGTTTATATGAATATATATTAAAGGTACAAGATAGGTCAGGTCTGGTTAGATTAATCATGTACACAGTAATATTTCAGCTAAATATATTAAATTATAAAAGATAACCTAAAAATTCACACAGCAATTTGACATACTGACATTTGGCAATACTAGGGTCACTTGAGTTGCGATTAGCATAAACTCTCGCTGTGGCTAGCGTCCTGTCCTTCCGGGACTCCATTTTTTTTCTCGTCTGTGATGAACGCATCTGTATTGCGTATTACTTGAAATTAATAGAATCTGGCTTATTCAGACGACAATTAGTTATTTCTCAATAAACAACATTGGTTATCAGGATTCCTCAATGTTAAATTTTTCCAAGAATTTTTTTGTATGAACATATCCGACCTGTCCCAAAATCAATAGGCGTCATCCTTGTATCATTTCAGTGGTCCCAACCCGATCGGTTCCATACGTATTTTTTCGCGTTTTTCAGGCCAAATAACGATGAATGAGCGCAAAAAAAAATATTTTTTGGACTTTTTTTTTGCACGATTACATTACTTTTCCTCTATGGTATAGTGGAGGGCGGAAAAGTAAAAATTTTACTCACAAATATCAATTATTATTCTTCTGATACAACAAAACAAATGTGTAACAGACAAAATTCAAATAACCAATACTCAAAATAGTAGCCTGAGCACTATTTTTAAAATCCAATATTCAATTATCTGTTCTTGCTTAAAAATGATCTTCTGAATAGGGCTATTGAAGTTGTGTTTCAACTTTCAATGTGCACCTGAATAGGAAACCGCCATGATATTGGTTATTGAAAAATAACCAATATCCAATGGACGTCTGAATAAACCAGAATGTAACAGATTAGGTGAGATCAGATAAGATAAGGTCAGGTGTGATCAGATTAACGATGAACAAAATAATGAGGTCAGATAAGAGATAAGGTCAGGTGTTCTCATATTAATGATGTACAAAATAATATGAGGTCAGGTAAGAGGTAAGTTCAGGTGTGCTCATATTAATAAGGTACAAAATAATATGAGGTCAAGTAAGAGATAAGTTCAAGTGTGCTCATATTAATGATGTACAAAATAATATGAGGTCAGGTAAAAGATACGTTCAGGTGTGCTCATATTAATGAGGTACAAAATAAATTGTCAGGTAAGAGATAAGTTCAGGTGTGCTCATATTAATGAGGTACAAAATAATATGAGGTCAGGTAAGAGATAAGTTCAGGTGTGCTCATATTAATGATGTACAAAATAACATGAGGTCAGGTAAGAGATAACTCAGGTGTGCTCATATTAATGGTTCAAAATAATATGAGGTCAGGTGTGCTCATATTAATGATGTACAAAATAATATGAGGTCAGGTAAAAGATAAGTTCAGGTGTGCTCATATTAATGAAGTACAAAATAATATGAGGTCAGGTAAGAGATAATTCAGGCGTGCTCATATTAATGGTACAAAATAATATGAGGTTAGGTAAGAGATAAGGTCAGGTGTGCTCATATTAATGATGTACAAAATAATATGAGGTCAGGTAAAAGATAGGTTCAGGTGTGCTCAGATTAATGATGTGCACAATAATGAGGTCAGGTAAAAGATAAGTTCAGGTATGCTCATATTAATGAGGTACAAAGTAATATTTCAAGGGACCATAGCCACAGCGAAAAATATGACAAGATTTTACGTTCTGACCGCTATTCAGGTGACCATTTTACTTTAAAAAAATTCATAACTTTTTTGTTTGATGAGACCGCACGAAACTGATTGCAGATTCTTGATCAGCGACCCAAAATTAGTATAAAAAAAAATAACCCATCAAAATTGGGGCTGAGCCCCGATAGTAAAATTTTTTCGCCGGTTATCAATGTTACGAACGATGGATATTAATCTATGGTTAATGTTTTTAACAACAATGAAAAGTAAGTATACATCTATGATCTCTGTACATTAAAACCATAAATAAAAAGCATGGGTCTACGATCATCGGTTATTAACGTTAGGGATGATTGACATAACACCAATACATTAAAACAATAAATAGTGAGCATAGATTCATAATGACCAGTTATTAATATTATTTATCAGACCTCGCTAAATTAGGTATACTGGTAATTACTTTATCAAAAATATTAAAACAAAACGATATTTCTAAAAAAATTTAAAACGCCTATCCACTAATCATTGGCTCATCTATGTCTACTGATTTGATGTGTCGCGCTTTCCCAAAACCTATATTTTCGAATTTCCCATATGAACAATCAAGATTCAACCAACTGGAAGAGGATTATACAAAAAATGTATTAGGTAGTTATTTTTTATTGTTCTAATGTTATTGATTCACAAATCATGTGTACCCTAGAGCTTTTAAAGGAAACAGCATGTTTATAAAAACACTTTTCCAAAAAGTTCCAAAACATTTTGCTCTCTTGTGAAAAATCTAAACTGAACAAGTAAATAATTTTAAAACATATATCAACTGCCTTAAGTATATGAAAAAATTTAAAATGAATTTCGTCTAAGTAGACGCAAATATTTGAAATTTTAGAGATGTCGTCTCCAAGGCATAAAATAAAGGTTTGAATTGCTGATTTTCTCAATTTCCAGCTCTTGTTGGGTTTTAGCAGAAAACAAAAATGATTCCTGGGAGTCCTTTATTGTAAATTTTATATGGGTCGTCTTTCCAAATGAATTTTTGAACAAAATTTGGTCGATGGCACCAAATATAAAAGTGAAGCATATTTTCCATCTAAAAAAATACAAAATTAATATGCTACTTTTTGGCATATAATTTGAACTAACTTTCGTCGCACGTTTCCTTGAAGGCGTTATCTAATAGGGCTCTAGCAGCTTTATCCTTTCTGCAAAAATGCCAGTATTTGCGGAAAACACTTTTCCCAATTTTTTAAAAAGAATTCCCCACTTTCAAACGCGACATTACAATCCATATCAACCTAAAATAAATATTTAAGTTAAAAAAAAACCGCAAATTTTTATTTAGACATAGAATTTTAGTATAGGTATAATGTGTACCAAAATAATATTTACCAACTGCTATCGCCAGTGTTTTTTGTAACTATCAGAATGTACCCTTATTTCTTTGTCGATCTCCAGTCCAGAATTAACTAATTTGGCACAATAATTATTATTGTACTGTCCACAAAACACAAACTGTATCCAAACACCTAACCTCTGCATGTGGTTGCACTTATATGGGCTATGGGCGCGGCGTAATATTAATATTCGTAGAGATTGATTTACTATTAGGTATAGTCCAAGAGATAAGTCAGAAAGAAAGGAACACACTGCCAAAGGTACCGCCTATGTCGCCCTATTTGAGTGAGACGCCACAGCGCCTGCGACATTAAAGAGGCTCCTTTCTCCAAAGGAAAGCCGAGCGCTTCGGTCTCAGCGGTACCTTTGACGGTGTGTTCCTTTCTTTCTGACTTATCTCTTGGACAGACTATTATAGCACTATTTTGGCGCGTTTTTAAGCAGTCAATGGTGGCTTTCATAGATTTAACGTTAATTAATTTTCAAAGTTTGTAGTTTTTGGATTTATAAAAAGTTTTTATGGTTTTAATGGTAAAGTACATAGGTTTATAATCTCAAAACATTGATTTGATTAATATTTGTATTATATTAAGGATACAGTTAATTCGTTTTTGATGTTTTGAGTTTATTGCTTAACGATTTTTTGGTTATTGTTTTAATTTTTCATTTTCATTTTCATTTATTTTATTTATTTACAATTTATAAATTAAATTAATATAATAATCAAACCAATTAATTAGTTAAAGCACCTAGGTGCAAGCACCTGTATGTGCTAAAGTAAGTAATAGCATATATACATACACTTATATTATACATATAATAGTTGTGAATAAGGTAACAAAAAATACAAAGTTATCTAGAGAACATCTCCATATGCATCAATATTAGAAGTGATATACTGGTTTGATTTCTTCTGAAATAATTTATAATTTTTTATATTCCTCACATTGGTAGGTAAGGTGTTAAAGACTTTGGGAGCAACATAAGTTACAAATCTTTGACTTGCATCTCGCTGAACTGCTGGAGTTCTCAGATACTCATTTAATCTGGATCTTGTGTTGTGCAAATGCTTAGCAGTGTGTCTCAGTTCAGGCTTTCCATAAATAAAAGTACAACAACAATGATAATATAATGTTCTTATATTAAGCACTTCTTTATTATATAAGAGAGAGGTAGGATATAATATCGATTTTTTGTAAATAATTTTGATAATACGATTTTGGATTATATCAAGAGGTTGAAGCGCTATATCATATAATCCACCCCATATTATTAAACCATATCAGAGAATAGATTCAACCAACGAATTGTAAATAGTAATTAGTAGACTTCTAGTCATGAATTTCCTTTATGCACTTTAATTGTTTTATGACGTGAAATTATTGATTTTACGTATAAATATTTTTTCAGTGTGTCTTTTGAGCAAACACTATAAAGGTGCTGGAGCTAAAAGTGAGAATTAAATATGCGATTTTAATCTGTAAATTGAATATTTCTTGGTATATTTTATGTATTTTATATTTGGAGAAATGAAACACTAGTATCTCTACAGATTTTTATTTTCCAAGTACAAAACATTTTTTTAATAACAAATGGTTTCGTTTGTAACACTAAAATAATGATCCAGCTCTTTTTTGTTGTACTGGATTATAACAAGTTCGTAGGTAATAACTGATGCAGAGATCTAGAAAAAATATTTATATAATTGTTATCTATATTCCTCGATAAATAATTTTATCAACACACTTTTAGCTCAAGTTAGATCGAAAAATTTAGTATATTAGTAAATAAAAAATGTATGTATTCGATTTGATATCGCTAGATTAAGCGCTTTTACCATTTATTTTATATATAAAGGTAAAAGGTGATTGTGTCAAAAAAACTCAACCGTAATGTTGCCAAGATATTCCTACTCTCGTATCTTTTCGTCATGAAATCCCAACTCACGCTCATATAGAACTTCTAAAAGTTTGCTAATAAAATTATCTGAACTTTTGTTATCTAGAATAAATTACACTTAGAATCATTCCTTTGGTGATGGAAAAAAAGTTACGCCCTGAAAGACTTGGACTGAGCGCATTTATTTGGTTAATGAATATAGCAACCTAAAACAATAATAGAATATTAATAAAATGTAATAAAATACATATAGGTAAGTAAGAAAAAAATTGTGCTTTTATATTACATAATATAACGTTATATGGATGAATTGCTTAAAAATTCGTTTTTCTGTGTGATCGCTTGCTATACAGGGTGTCCTTGCATTAGACGGAAAAAATTTAGAATGTGGAATGGATTATAGTAACATTAAAAGTTTAAATTTTTTTCCTAAAGTTTTGGAAATATTTTAAGGTCAGAATCTTTTGCTTTAAAACAACAAATTTTTAATAGAGTCTTGAGAAAATATTTATTTTCTTTTTTCTTTGATTATAAATTATCAGAATTCAACCAACTTTATCATGGTTGGCGCAGAAACAGAACGTATAATATAATTATTGGATTCCATAGAGATGGAATGTTAGGAATGATAAATTTCTACAATTTACATCTGTAGAATGGGAAAATCCCTCACGTGATTTTTCAGGCACTTTCGAAAATGACTTAATTTAGAAAATGAAAATAATAGTAAAATGTTATTAATCAGTTTAAAATCATTCTTATTTTTTGCTGTTTTAATCCTTAACGTTATTTTTAATCTACCTATACCTGTACTGTTAACTCAAACATAGTGAAAATATTTCTCAAAATGTTTGTAGATAGTACATAAACATTTCTCAAATCCCAGCGGCAAACTCTCGGAAGTGGCTTCTTCTAATGTATCAAAAATAAAGAGAAAATGGCTATTTATATCACTTTTAAAATATTGCTCTTCCTTTTATTTTATATCTTTGTAGAGCCAGTAAATCTCATCCACGTTTACTCATCTCTTTTGATGTTTTTCTTGATGGCAATATCATTTCTGCTATTTTTTATCTCAACACTATCATTTCTCCATCGTCCCTTCAGGGGCTCTATTGATTTTTTATGATAGTTTTGAAGAGAGCTGTAAAATTTTAATTCGCATTTCATGTTTATCGTTGTCTATATTATAACTACGGGGAGAGGCTATATTCTTTTCATTCATCAAGGAATGGAAATATAAATTGTTCTCTCTCAGGATTTTTACAAAAGTTAATCCGCAACTAAATTAATTGAGCTTTATTAATTATGTATAATAATTTTGACACACTAATGCGTCTACCTTACATACGAGGTGTTTAAAAAGTTCGGACCCCCCCTGACCCCAGCAAATAAAAATGACCTTAACAAAAGTTGGGCTATGGAATTTCAATTTAACCAAGGCCTTAAACTTTTGCCATGGCCTTTAAGGTCATTTAAAGATCAACTTGAAACATCCAAATGGGAACTTCTGGCGGATTGGAAAAGAGCGTGGAAATTTTCAATCACAAACCAGCCACTACTAATGATTCTGAATGTCATAAAAGGTTAAATAAAGATCAATTTAATCGCCCCAAAACTTTTGTTAGAGTGATTTTTGCCCAGAAGTTATTAGTTTCTGAGGACCGAGGGGGATCCTATACCCTGTATAATTATTTTTATTCTCTTTTGTTGTAGTTATAAAAACAACTAAAATAATTACCTCAGGAGTGTACAGCTCTGAAGGTACAGCATTCAATATAGGCACAGAAGCTCTGCCAGCTTCATATAACCACCCTCCATAAATAGAACTCATTACAGATCTGCCTACTACAAACGTAAAAGAACAAACAAAGTATAGAATTTCGACAATTTGTTCCCTTGGCCTAAAAAAAATAAAATACCGGTTTGGCAATACTTTGTATGAATCAAAATATTGTTTAAAGTAGCTCATTAGCAGATATAAAGTCAAATTCGTCTTACCTCAAACTGACGAATAGTTGAATAAGGATAAACATCATATTGAAAGAATATGTAAATATAATTAATATGCCAAACAAGTTACTTGAAGCAATACACATTTCACATAATTGGGCATAATCTTTTCTTATATCTCTCCAAAATTTATCGCGTATCTTCTGAAAAAAAAACTAAAATGATGCTCTATTTTAGTATAATTTAGTAAAGTAACAATTTCTGTTTTCAGTGGCCTAACAGTCGCTTAACAACCTTGGTGTCTCTAGTATTACTGGGATTCTTATAGCGTTGTGTTAATTGCAGCAACATTACGAACAGGTAAGAGAAAACATTTGTCACTCAATGCTAAGAAAATTATAAAAAATATGTACGTGTCCTTAGAACAAAGAGACTTTAAATGCATTAAAAGAAATATCTATTAACATAATTTTTAAAGTAAAGTAAAAATATTTTTTGATAAGCCCGTTTTGAGTTTGAGTTGTTTGGATTATGTTCCTTCTTTCTCAAGTGTATTGTCCATTACCACTACAGCTTTGAGTGGAAGATTTTGTATCTTTTGAAATCATTCCTCGAATAAAGATCGGTCCAATTATTTGTGGTAATCTCCAGAGCTTTTCTTTAACAAAAACGTTATTTCTGAGCCTTCTAAAAAACCATTTTTGCTTTACGCATATAAAATAAAATACTTTGGTCATCGAGAAGGGTTTTTAAGTCAATCCTGGTGCTAAATATTTTTTTTTCACATCTTGCTGTCGAGTGTCTAATTTTTATTAACATTCATTCAAAAATACTAAATGGTATCCTTAATGTAGGCAAATTTTAATATTGCACAGATAAGGATGCCTTTGCTACATTTAATTCTGATATCGCACATATAATATAGTTTTAGCTACTAGATTTAACAACTTACCTCTGTTTCTTCTGAAAATAACGATATCACATTAGTATGGAGTTTGTTAGATTGAACATACCATTTTATTTTCTCTGTAATTTGGTTAAACCTACTCGTATAGATTATGCTGATTGTCATAATAATTAGGTCTCCAAAATTCCATATATAAGTAGTAGTCCAGCTGAGTACCTTTAAGATTGTGTGGTTTTTTTAATAACATATAAACATATAAGTAAGGAAAATGGGGCGATGAACATATTTAAATGAATAAAAGGTACTGCCTATACTACTCAGAAGTACCGCAAGGACATAGGCATAGGGAAATTAAGAGAAGCAATCCATATTGAGCTTAAAAGTGTGATAGAGGAGAAAGTGATAGAATGCTTGCCAGATAGGCAAAGTAAGAGGATAATTAAAAAACAAAATAATAATTATGAAGTTTAAGGAAACCTTGAGACAAATTTTTAAACAGAAATGGAAAGAAATATTAATAAAAAAATTAAAGACAAATATACTTTTATAGACCTTGAAAGAAAGGCAAGAATAAACAAAAATCTTGAACAAAACATTAAAAATATAAAAATAGCAAAAGGACAAAATTGCTAGAAAAGAGGAGAGAGCGAAATATTACAAAATAAAAGTAAATAAAGTCAGGAACAAAAAATGTAAATGTGAAACTGATGTAAAATTGAAAAAATAGAAAAGACGAAAAAAGTTTTGACTTTGGATGGATGGATAAAAAAAGAAAACAGAAAAAAAAAATGGAATTACATGAAACAACAAAATAACTAGATGGTAGAACGAGGAGATGAAGACGTATATAGAAAGAAGAGGAAGAATACACGAAAAAAATACGTCATAACTAGAACAGGTCATAAAGAAAATATGAGAGGATTTTTGACAGGAATAATGGAAATCTTTGGTCCAAAGCAAGATTAATAAATGGGGAAAAAAGAAATGAACTAATGGGAGAAAAAACAAAAAAATAGTTATGGAAACATTTGTACGAAGACAAATTCATTAGGGCAATAGGAAAACATGAGCAAAATTTAAAAAAAAGAAAATACTACTATCTACAGAAACCAAAGTCGGAATAAAAGAGAGATAAAAACAGAGAAAGCAGAAGAAGGATCAGAAATAATGAAGTATTTAAAAGAAGAAGGTATATATTTGTTTCGGAAAACATGCAAAGAAGCATAAGAATCATTAGAAATATCAACCGACTGAGAATGCTTGTTAGCTTTGGCATTAGCACAAGAATTTTCCACCGGGCTTTTAATGTGCGTTACTTAGGTTATAATAGTGGGTCTCACAAATACAATAAGAAAAATAAATAAAACCATAGCTTACTAATAACGCGATGCCATTAAAAATATTGTAATCAAAATAATCGTATATGTAATGATACTGTTTCTTGATATAATGCTCAAAACCCTCTGCATCATTAAGACAATCCTTGGACAGACTAAAATTCGCTGTAGCTAAGGAATGTTCACCTGAAAATATTTCATAATGTGGCATATAAATATGAATATAATTAGGACACCGAATAAAATTGTCTGATACAAATCATTCAAATATTTGCTGAGCAGCGATTTAAAAAACAAACTCACCGTAAGAATAAGGCCAATTATCTATAGTCAATGAATGTTAAGAAAAAATTTAGCATTGAACACATAAATTGTCACTTTAAAAGTATTTCAAGGTATTTTTTATTTGGCAAAGAAAATTAGGAGTCATCAGCCAAACAGAAAAGTAATGCTTCGATCTGAAAAAATCTTTTAGGTCCAGTTTTCCCAGATTTTTGTGGATTCAGAGAATTTATTAGGGAGCTGGTCACTCAAGTATTTACTTGTCGACTAGTGTTCTACTGTGATATAAAATGGGATCGGCTGTTTCTTCTGCATTGAGATAAAATCGTTTCGGTCAGTTTTATGTGGAAAATATTTTATTTTTCAATGGCAAATACGATTTGCTTTTAGAAATTCGTTTTTCAGTTCGAGTACACGTTAATTAATTCCATGGTTTAATTAAATTGTAATATTAATCAAATTTATTTAGGATTATAACAATAAATAAATTTAAACGTATTAAGAGTCTTCAATACTGCCTGATTTTTTACTCGTTATTTTCTAAAATAATACTTACATGTTACTAACAAAAATGTAACAGCAATGATTACATCTATTTTTACTTTTAAGTTTTTAACTGGATTATATTTCTGTAAAAATTTGAGTTCGTTCTTATAGACATAAGAAGCATACTCACTCCAATTTTTTGATATATGTACAGTTAAAACAATTATACAGGTAATGTGACAGTAAAACAATGGTGATACTAAAAAGAATGTTAGTAAAAAATTGTTTTAATCTAAATGTGAATACTTACTCAAACGGTGCATAATCATGGTATTGGATAAAGTTTTTTTAGCTGAAAGTAAACAGCAACAACTTGTTCCTATGAAAATCAAAATCGTAAAAACCATTTTAAATGAAACAAATTTGAATTTGTGCTTCGTTGGATTATTGTTTGTCAAATTTTCAACAGGAAAGATATTTAAACATTTTCCAACAATAAGCAAACTCCTAAAGTAGTAGGGAGTAACTTGACATATTATATCCTTATCAACCATTTTTATACTATCTGGTGAACTTAAAGTTTTCTTTTTCTGCATAGCTGAAATATTTGTTTTGATTCATATGATTTAGAAGATACAGTGAATCGCAGTTAAACGTAAACACATTACCAGCAATATTTATGAAAACATTGTTAGTTCAATGTGTACATAACAACGTTTTTATTATTTATTAGTAATGATACAGGGGTGGATCAATTTACGTGTTCATTTCTTGTAACAAATATAAATTAGCAGATGAGTTAAAGAAATCACAACTTGTGGAGATCAACACACTGAAATATGTAAAGGAAACACAAATCTAGGCCCAATGAAAAGTTCTCTTCATTGAACAGGGGAAGCTCAAAACTACCCAGGATAAACCCAAAAATAAGGTAGCTACTAGGAAATCCAGCTCGGGATTCAAGCAACCGACCTTCAGCGAACCCACGACACCCAACTTTCAGAAGAATGTGTAGTGAAAATCCACTCAGTTGCAATTCAGCGAGAATAAGCAGAATTCTGAAGAAGACACAAATATCATAGCCAATATTATTTTAAAAGAAAGTTTAGACTTCAAAGGACATCGAATTCTGAAGAGAAACAAAAGTTAGTAAAAAGACCCATAGCACCAAATAAGGAAGAACTTTCCGATGCATAGAAAAGGAAATAGTAGACAATTTAAATCAAGTACCAAAAACACAGTTCAACGCTAGATGCCAGAAGTGCCAGGCACCGAGAACGAACAAGAAATTACCTAATATCCATTCACAATTTATAGAACAGGTTCACCAGAAAAAATTAACAACGACATATATATTTCCTAAATCATAAGAATGTAACCAGATATTCAGTAGTAAAGATATATCAACCCCGATAATTGTTTACAACCCACCAATCTAAACAGCCAAATTTAAGGACCTCTGCAGAGGAAAATTTTATGTCAAATATACATACAACTCGCTTATTATGTTTACCGAGTATATGTATGACCATTTTATTATTGTTCAATAAAGATAATGTTGAGTAAGAATGGTTCCAAAGTTTTATGTTATTTTTAAAGAAAGATAAAAATTAAAATAAAAATTCTTCTTTATGACAAATATCAGATTTACAAATATTTGATGTAGTTTTTGTAGCTAACGAAAATGTCATCATGCATTGATTAGACATGTCCACCCTGTTTTTAACTTCATTCTATTTGTTTGTTCCGATTAAACATTTGGATATGTTTTGACAACACATCGGGCATTTCAGCTGAAACCAGTCGCATATAATTATTTACGGACAAATCGATAAAAACATTCATACAATAAATTTTATAATTTCATATCTCTAGGTTAATCTGATTGAAAATAACTCATGCACTGCCTCAATTTTTTTAACTATAGGACTATCCAAATTAAAGATTTATATCAGTTAATTTATTTATTATATCTTTCAATTTTAATCCCTAGTTAAAAACATTTTTGTTTTCAAACAACTACAGAGTTAAACAAAGTATGATTTTCAACAGTGTAATATTGTTTTTGATCATAAATTTTATTTCTTATGGTGTAAGTTTTTTATATATTTTATTTTTCAGTGTAGTATTAATGATTCGAAGGCGAAGAAATAGGGACATGCAAGAGAATGAAAAATGTAGAGATATATAAAGAGCAAAAAACTCAAACAATAGAAACAAACTCGAACGGAGGCAAATGTATGATAAAATTAAATTCATCAAAATATGTTTAATTAGAAAATCTTGAATTTTACTTTTCTCTGTGGTTTTATCGGGACTTTTTCAAGTATTAAGTTTACCTAAACAAAAAAAAATAAAACTACAAAAAATGAAATGGTTTGGGGACGTTTGGAAAGGATATAAGGATATAAACACATTAGTAAACTCGTAGATAACAGGGCATAGTAAGGTTGGATATAGATCGAAATAGTTGAACGAGGTAAAAGTTAACTTAAAGGATGCAGCGATTGTAGAATTATTTGATGTTACCTCCCATTTCAGCAAAATTCACCTCTGAAAAAAAGAGAGTATTTTCACTATTGTTTTGTTTGATCATCTTACTCATCCAATAATTACATTTTCTGAAAATAAAATACTTCAAACTGATGAATTATTTGTTTTAGGATTTAAAAGGTCCTGGTTACATTTTTAATAATGAATTTGCAAGAGCTACTGACGGAAACACAACTTGGTTGAAATTAATCTATTTTAATTTTGGTCAATATAACAGAACTATGAAAGCTGCTAATTTTGAAGTTGATCTTAAAATGAATGTCACCAAAGAAGATGACGTTATGGTAAATACAGTTTTTTTGAAACAATATAAACTTAAAAAATGTCATATTTTCGAATGTATTTTCAGAATTAGTTTCTTATTTGGTTAAATCGCTTAAATATGGGTCAGGATAAGGATCAGATTTTAAATAATAGGATATAAAGAAAAGCAGATTTAATTGTATCATGTATTTACAATATATTTGCTTACTTTACGGGCGTTTTTAGTTTTTGGGGAACGTAGAAATTTGCAGAATTTCCAAGAAGCTGCATTTAGGTTCATTTTATATCCAAACTGATATTTCTACGAACGTTTCAAGGAATATGACTTTCAGTTCAGTATTAAAACTAGTATTTGGGTCATTCCATAAAAGTGGGACAATTGACCAAAGACATTTTCAAAATACAGTATGATATACGTTTGACTTAAGAGTAAGTTTAATTTTATTTTATTTGTATATACCTACTCCACTATGAGGAGCAGCAGAAATCACAGATTGGGTTTTCACGAATTTTGAGTGACTTTAGGTTTTACTGGACTTCGGAGTTGACTCACTGCCTATGGTGTTGACGGTTTTATAAATAATGAATAAGATCAAATTAAATATTCTTAATAATGTTTAGTATTTAATAAAACATATAAGATCAAACTAAGTCTCAAAAATTCTAATATACCTAAACAACAAACATATTATTCAAAATCACTTCTAACACATATTCAGTTTGTATTTCTTAGACAATGAGTTGAAAATATGATGGTGTTGATGGCTATGGTGTTGACCAAAATATACTTCAAGCTTAATTTTACGGTGTTGATGGCTATGTTGTTGACCAAAATATACTTCAAGCTTAAATTTTACTGTTTAATATCATTTTAGAAGAGTAAAACTGCAAATGTAAACTTATCGTCACTATTAACAATAGGTAAAAAAAAAATTTACGAAGAAAATAGATTTAACGCAAGATACGGTGTTGACGATAATAAACATACGCCTGCCTTAACGTCACCAATACAAAGCACAAAACAAAAAAGAACAAGTAGCCTACCTCCTTGACACCTTACGCTCAACTAACGAGATTTTACCTGTTCGAATGGAAATTCAATCGCATAATTAATCCCACTACTTTACTCCATTTTGCAACATCATCCTTGAGAAAGGTGTTGATGCCAAACTTGTAGGATACTTATTAATGTGTCATAAAAATAGAGAATTAATCAAAAACTCTCAATGGACATAACTAGTTACTACAATTCAACGCTTTTTCGAATGTTTACAGCATTATGGTTATATTTGGACTATCTGTCAAGTTAAAATATTTAAATATAAATAAAAAACTGGCAGTTGGACACCCTACGGAGTTGACGTTTTAGCTGTAAATGTGGCAAAAACACCTATAATATTATATTTCAAGGTATTTTTTAGTTAAGAGATATATAGAACAGTTTAATATGTCTAGATAAAATGTGTTATGAGGCAAGTGATAACCTGTTTTCATCTGAAAAAATTGTCCCGTTTTTATGGAATGACCCATTTAGCAGTGATGATCAAACTTTAGATGACTGTATTCGGGCTCTTATACGAAAATCTAAAATATAACAAGCGAGGGTGATTTAAATGCCTTCGAGTAGGAATTTAAGTAAACGTATTTGGTTTCCTGAAAGATGAGAGGGATATTTAATGAATTTAACAAAAAGTAGGTCAAAAATGAAAGTGAATATACCCATTTAAGTTTTAGTCTAAATTTTTCGCGGAGATCGTAATTTTTTTTATAATGGTACGGAGCATTGTCTCCAAAAGAAATTTAAACCATTTTTCAAATACCATCCATTTCTTTCTGGAAATCTTCGGTTCCTTATTCATCATCGAACGTCATTTCATTATCCTAGATGAAATCCCCTCTATTTCGTGCGTTAAAAACCACTAATCGTTGTTGAAGATTTTAAACTTATAGGCCTTTGGAAAAAGCATTTCCTGCAGTTTTTCCCTCCCTAGAGGAGCGAAAGGGGTAAATTTTTAAAACATCTAGGGTTGAAAAGTTTTAATTTTATTATTATTATATTTAAAAAGTTTGTAATGTTTTAGATATATTTTGGATTTTCAATATTCAAAAATAATGAATACAAAAAAACACCAATCCATTTTCCAAAAAGAATGTGTGATATTTTGGGTACTAAAAACTTCGATCTTCCAAATATAACAAAAAATTCAACTTTTAAAAATTGTCCACTGTATGAGGTAAGTTTATATAAATTTTAGCAACATCATAGTCGAGTCAATATAGCTTAAAAATAAACACTATTTTGAAAATAAAAATTGCGTCGAATGAATGCTGTAAAAAAATAATAATTTTAAAACATAAGTTTTACTAAACAGAGACAATGTTCATCATTAGGGTGGGCCGAAAAAACTTTTTTTTTTATTTCGAAGTCGTAATAGCGCGGAAAACTTGCGAATCGTATAGACTAAAAAAAAGAAAAAAAATTATCAAAATCGGTTGACATCTTCCGATCGCGCATCGGCCCTAAAGTTTGACAAAATATGAAAAAACTTAATTTTTGCGATTATTTTTTTTAATTTTTGAATTAGATGTTTTCGCAATGTAATAGTTTGTAACGTCTTCAAATAGATCCTAAAAACATTGTGTTTTAATTTGGTTTAAATCAGTTGATATCTTCCGATTGCACATATGCCCCAAAATTTGTCAAAATATTGAAAATTTTACATTTTTAGCATTTTTGGTATCACAGGCCCACAAAAAAAGTGGAATGAACTTTATATGTGGGTATACTACCCCTATGGATTCTGAGCCGTTGAATCCGAATCTGGACTCAGAATTTCCCCTTGACCTCTCAGTTTTCCCCTAGCCTAGGGGAAATGCGTGAAATCTTAGAAATTTCAGTATCTGTGAAAGCAATTTCTCGAGTCGCTTAGTTCTAATCTCACTGTAGAATTTCCCTAGAGTACCTCAGAATTCCACTAGCCTAGGGGAAAAAGTGTATTTTGAGTTCCTGAATTCATATAAGTAACGTACAAAATGTTCCAGAGTACTTTAGAAATTCCCTAGAGTAGGGAAAAACGTAGAAAATTGTGCAAGGAAGTTGTCGAAAATTTCTTGGTAACTTTAAAAGCGACGACTATAAGAAAATAGTGAAAAACATGTTGCGAAAATTTCAAGAACAAGGTTGCCTCATGAACATAAAATTGAAAATCTTGGTGATTACAGTGAGGAACAAGGAGAAAGTTTCCACCAAGATATCAAAGAAATGGAGCGACATTATCAGAGACAATGAGATGAACACATGATGGCAGTTTTTTGCTGGTTGTTGAAGAGGGATGTTGCAGGTGAAAGCAAAAAAAGAAAGAGGAATCCGCTCCGTCGAACGTTTGACGATAAAAGAACAAGGAAAAGACGAACAGACTAATAATATATAAATAATGAAATTTTCCGTATGCTAGGGCAATTGTGAGGAGCTGGATGAAAATTCTGATGACAGAAATGAACATGGCAACTCGGAAGACGGAAAGATATCAGCTTTTCCATACGAAAAAGGCCTGCATGAAACTTCGTTTTTCCCTAGGCTAGGGAAATTCTGAAGTACTGTGGAACATTTTGTACGTCAGATATGAATTCAGGATCTCAAAATACGAAAATATATTAAGCTTTCTTGCACAAAAATAAAACTTTCCGGAAATCACAAGTTTTGCTCAGCTTAACACTTTTTCCCCTAGGCTCTAAGGAAATTCTACAGTGAGATTAGAACTAAGCGACTCGAGAAATTGCTTTCACAGATACTGAAATTTCTAAGATTTCACGCATTTCCCCTAGGCTAGGGGAAAACTGGGGGGTCCAGGGGAAATTCTGAGGCCAGATTCGGATTCAGCGGCTCAAAATCCGTAGGTGTAGTAAACTCACATGTAAGTTTTAGGCTCTATTTGAAGACGTTATAAACTATTACATTACGAAAACATCTAATTCAAAAATAAAAATAAAATAATCGCAAAAAAATAGTTTTTATTACAACTTCGAAATAAAAAAAAAGTTTTTTCGGCCCACCCTATTCATCATTTTAATTATTTTTACATCAAAAGTAAAAGTATAATGATGATCCCTCTATTAATATATATCTTCAGTTTCCGGTCAAATTTTCTATGAGAAAACAAAAAACTAATGGTTTCCTGAGAAAGTTTAGAGTCTCCTCTTTAAAATGATTTCTTTTTTTTCTTTGTGTACATTTTAGGCAAAGATACTTTAGTTTTTTCCAAACACCTCGCCTGAACATTTGTATTCAAAGGTTAGGCGTGCGTACAGTTTTCGAATTCGCTTTCTAATTTTTAATAATTGTTTATAGTAATACAATTTTTTTTAATAGCTTATAATACAATTTTTAGTAAAATTTTCCGCTCTTTTTTATATTATAATTTTTTTTTTCGGTTTTATTTTCGAAATTGTGAACTTAGCATATACTTTAGAGCAGCAAAGATTTTTTTATCGTTTTCTACATCCTTTCAAGTACTGAAGTGCCAAGTTTAATCTATATCACATTTTGTGCGAGCTTTTGGTCAATATCCTTCTCTGGTAACTGGGCTATATAGTGTTTCTCAGATTTGATTGTTTTAGGGCCGAAATTATGCATATAATTTAATGTTAACATCAAATGGTTGGCCTAAGCTCCTTCCGGAAGGAAGATTTACACTAAACTTGGATTTTGTTTACCACGAAGAACTTATAGCAAAAGTGGAATGGATGCTTGAAATAATTGCTGTGTAAAACTTGAACAAACTAAATAAATAACCAGTAGAACTGTTTTTCAAATTATTTATAAATAAGGAGTATGAAACTGATCAACTACAGGTTTTTGCTTTCTCTCCCGTCATGGGAGAAGGCAGAAATCTGTATATGCTGTAAAAGTTAAGATTTATCAGTTGCTTTTAATATCGAGCTTATTATAATATGTTGCGATTAAAGCTTATCCTTGAGGTACTCCAACATCGATCTTGTGGAATCTAGGGAATTAACCATCAACAGCATAATATATTCACCGGTTTATAGGAAGCTTTTAAATCATTTCGAGCTTTTGTTAAGGTTCGTACAAAGGAAGTAGAACCCGATGAAATTGTTTCATATCAAGTATGTCATAGGATTTTACATTATTATATATATATATATATATATATATATATATATATATATTTATTATAGAATAACAGAAAATGATACGATAAAAATTTTTCTGTTGAAATTGTTTCATATCAAGTATGTCATAGGATTTTACCTTATTATATATATATATATATATATATATATATTTATTATAGAATAACAGAAAATGATACGATAAAAATTTTTCTGGTATAACAATGTCCAATGACAATTTTTTTCATTTGTGATGATTCCCTAATTAATTTATTCTGTTATTATAAACTATTTGATCATGTTATGACTCAAAAACATTCTCTACCTCCTAAACGATAACACTTTTTCCATTTGCTTGTAATAGAAAATAGAATAAAGAAAAAAGTACAAAACTTCTTAAATGAATAAAACTTTAGCTGTTCTTAACTTTCAATTTATCTTATTTTCAAGAAATTGCCTTTTAAAGTGATACTGAACATGTTTTTAACTTCAGAAACTTTTAGGACAGAGGAAGCTGTCACCTTCTTTTTTATTCTATAGAAATCCTTGATATGTATAAAGGTTTTACCTTTTAAAATGTTTTTCCTTTATTACCCTGTATTTTATTATTTATTGGAAAATATTTATCAAGGTAGTAAATTAAGTAGGTACATATTATAATAATCTAATAATATAATTTAAAAAAAATAATATTTCTTGTTGAAAATACAAACAGATCTCAACAAAAAAAACTTAATAGTAGTCCTGATCATAATAGAACAAAAACCAAATACCTTGTGAAATAGCGAAATATTATTATACTCTGAATAAAAGAGGAGTGCAGTAAAAGTGGGAATATAACGTCACATTCCATAGGCATACTTTGCAAATTAAAGCTTTTTTAATCTCTTGGAATTAAAAAAAAGGCCATAAGAATTATACGAAAATAATTGCAAAAAAAATTTGAAGAAACAAATCCACAAAAAAATTTATTTAACACTTTTCAAAGAAATTTAAACAATATTTATCGAAAAAAAAATGTATGAAAAAAAAATTGCCAAAAAAGAATGTCGAAAATATGTAGAGTATTGGACATTTTTAAATTCACAATTTCCTATGTAAAAATCTATTTTATTTTTATTATTACGTTTTCACTCTGCTGCTGATACTTTTGATGAAATGGCCTATACTCTGAATAAAAGAGAAGAGCAGTAAAAGTGGGGATATAACGTCACATTCCATAGGCGTACTTTACAAATTAAAAATAAAAATAAACCAATAAATAAAACGGAGGATGTTGTTAATGGGATTAAACTTTTTTTAATCTCTTAGCATTAAAACACTTCAGTAGCTAAAATCAAAGATTAAAAAAAATAAAAAGTTCAAGAACTATCTTTAAAAGTCACTGCCTTCATTATAACTACTGTTATCATTATCATTGTCTTTTCTGAGGTTTATTATTATAGGGTATATTAAGTTTTCCATTGCTATATCCACTTTACAAAATGAATTTTCCACTTTTCTCAAATGTTCTCCATTTACATCTGAAACTGCCTTCAAAAACAAATTTCGCACATCAGGTAATTTTTTTTTAACTTCTCATTTATTTACAATCTGTAAATCAATAATTACAATAGGTAAATTGTTTGATTACAAAATTCGTCATGCAGAAAATTGTGATAATCTTCTATCTACTTATTTAATTATTTAATTGGATGCAAGAAAAGTACAACCTTTCATTTTAAAGTTTTATTTAGAAGTCAACCAAAAATTGTTATCAGTATACATATTTAATAAATGTTATAATTAAAAACTAGGTTACAATAATAAGTAATATTAAAGAAACAGAATGCTTAATTGCAAATATTTCCTAAATTTCCTAACTAATTAATTTAATATTTAGATATAAACTTAATTCTACAGAGTGATATAATTAAATTATTATGACTATGTTACAAAATGTCCCAGTGATCATTTCCCATAAGAATAGCATTTTACACATATAAAATTTTTTAAAAACTGGGCACATACAAATAACACTTTAAAAACTATATTTTATTATATTAAAATCTTAATGGTAGGTCAGTTGGTATGCAACGCTAAAGCCTTTTGGTTAGCGGGTTTTCCATGAGAGTTGTTGCTAGGTGGTTAGGATGTTGTTGGATCCTTTCTTTGTATTTTTTGTAAAGTCTAGATACTTCTTCCTTCACGGTTAGCATTTGAAGATCTCGGCGAATACTGTTATTGGGTGCACTTGCTATGAGACGTAGAACTTTTGATTGAAATCTTTCTAGAATTTCTATGTTAGACTGGGAGGAAACTCCCCATAGCTGGATTCCGCACGTCCAAGTGGGCTTCAATATAACTTTATAGACCAATAATTTATTATGGACGGAGAGTCTAGATTTCTTGCCGATCAACCAGTACAGATTGTGAAGTTTCACGCCAAGTTGTTTTCTTTTTGCAAAGATATGTGTTTTCCAATTCAACTTTTTGTCTAAGTGCATACCTAGGTATTTGGTATGTTTGCATTGTTCTAGTTGTTGGTTATTAAGTGTTACTGGTGGACTGAAAGTAATGTGCACTGACTTCGATTCATTAGCTTGTATTCGCCAATCTTTTAACCATACTTGGATTTTATTTAAATTGGTCTGTAGTTTTCTGGATGCTACGATTGGGTCTTGATGTGTCGATAGGATAGCAGTGTCATCAGCGTATGTGGCAGTGAGAATTCCATCCATAGTGGGTGTCAGCTATATATAATAGATATAGCGTGGGTCCTAGAACGCTACCTTATGGCAGCCCATCAGGTAATTTAAATGTATTGTTTTGAGAAACATAACCTTTTAATTATGACCAGATCAGTTCAATGGGATTTAAATCTGCATGGTAAGGAGGCAATCTGAGAATTTCAATTCCTTTTTCTCGGGCCATCTCATCTATAATATATTTTTTGAATTTGTTTTCATGTTGCTTTGCTATTACGAGTTATTCTGCCTTCAAGGATTTGGGAGGACTGATAATATTTTTAGAATGATACATTACGATACGGCTATGAATAAATAAAGTCTGACTTATCTCTCAAAAGAACAGGTTTATTACAGTAAAAACCATGGAAACATGATTAAATCATACGAAATCTTTTATTGGACCGATCAAATGTATCAAAATTTTCATTTTAACTACAAATAAGCATTGAAGGATGAGGTAAAAATATATTTTCTACCTCTTAAACCTGTACTACAAATTAAATTACTGCACTCCTTTCTTCTTTAAACTATACTAAACACCATCGAATTTCTAAAAATATTTAATCACGATTTCCGGTCATAAAGAAACAAACGAAAATACTTCCTGGTACCTAAACAAATTATAATTTTATATTTGTTAGAGAATTCGTTTGTTAAAGAAATGAAATATGGAGTTATGAGCACCTTGGCAACCGATAACCTCGCATGTTTCACTTACGGTTGCCAGCCGCGTAAGTAAACAGTAACTTGTGCGAGACAGCATCGTTGGCCATGGAAAAATTTTGTCAATCCATTTGCCCCTAAACATATATTAGTAGTAAAATTTCTTTAGCTATTAAAATAGTATACTTTATTAACAATAAAAAAAACTGAATAGAAATTTGAGAAAAAAACACGGAAGAGTCTAAAAAACAAGTGACATAAATCAAAATACATATCACAACAAAAAATAATCTTTAAGTAACCAGAATTGGTCATACATAAAACTTTATATAATAATCACTGTAATATGCAGTAATGCCAACAAACAGGTGTGGGAATAGTGTACTAGAAAATTAAATCATTTACGTTCTACTATAAAATACTTACTCTCTAAAAAAGTTAAAAGACACCAAAAAAAATTTCGCAGTTAAATCACACAGAACAACACGAAATAAAGTAACTTTATCTACCCGGAACATAAAAAGCCCGAAAAGCAGTAAAAGTTATTTTTGCTACGACTACACTCGCACTCGCAAACGCCTGTTGCATTTTCGCGTGAACCCAAAAGCCCTAAGGGCTGACAGGGCTGACATGGCGCGGCGGAATCTGCGAAACTGAAGTTAGAAAGCGCGTTTAAAGCTCCGGCAGTCCCACGTGGCGACTTTGATGGCGGCGCATCTCTGTGAAAGCTCTCCCACGCGACTCACGAAGCTTTTTCACTGATGCTACAAGGCAAAATCATTATAGAAATTCCAAATTTTAGGAAAAAATGACTGACAGTTACAATCCATTAAAAGCAGGAAAACATAATACTTTCCTGCTATTTACTTAATCAATTCGATTAGAATCAGCCAAATATAAAAGTTTAAAATGACAAATAATAATAGAACTCGTACCCTGTTTAAGGGAGATATCAATCTGGGTAGGACTAGCCTTTTGATGCAGTATAACTGGGTCGGGTTGGGTAAATCTTATCCAGATTACTTATTTGGCATGTTCACATATGGTTAAGATTGCATATGTGGTGGAAATTTGGCGTGGTAGTTGTCGGCACGAAGGTTAAATTTTTTTAACCAAAAAAAAATTCAAAAATGTTACCTTGGGAGTAACAAAACTGCACAAATGATGTGAAATAAAATCACACAAGCTCCCAAGAAAAAAGACATTAAAAATGTCATGCACACAAAAAGTTTGATTTTGTCATTAAAGGAGCTTGTCATTCTTAGACCGGTTTCGGCATTTCGGTAGTTGTGAAATACCCTGTATAATATTCATTTCATACTTACAAATAAATCAATAAAAACAATTTATCTAAAAAAAACCATAAACGCATTTTAGTACTTAAAAACAAATTATTATCTACAAAAAGTATCAAGTATGTTTCTAACTGATAAAATAGTGGTTTATATAATGAAATTTTAATATATTTTAAAATCATATTCAAGTCTAATTCCTTTTACAATGATTTCTTTTATTTATTTTGCTTTATTTGGCGCTTGGTAAGAAATATTTTATTGTATATTAAGCTAATATTGAAAACCGTCAGAGGGTGAATTAATCGCAAATTCTATACTCTGGCTATATAATAATTTGGACAAATTGTTTTGATCGTTTTAACTTATAATTTTTATTTCTAAAGAAATGCTATTCATATAAGTATATTTTTTATACATTACTTTTCTACATATAAGATAACGACTTATAAAAACACTTTCTTTTTCAAGGAATAGGCCAGTAAGTTAAAACGATCCAAACAAATTGTCCGACTTATTTTGAAGGCAACTATAACTATAATTTCTATCTATCAAACAGGGTCAACCTTAATTATTACACAAATTTTTTAATCAATAAAAACTTCTTGCTTGCTGAACAGCTCCGGCTCCATTTTGTTTTAATTTTTAGCCTCGCCGACGATATAGTAATAAACAATAAGAAATTTCCAGAGGACTTCTTGTTTGGCTGTGGAACGTCTTCCTATCAAATAGAAGGTAATATTCAATCGAATATTTATTTACTAACGTATAAGCCTCTCTACGACAGGCAAGAGTTTACATTGCTTTTTACTTGATGAACTATGTTAAAAAATAATGTTTGTTAACTGATATTACCCAAAAAATGTCCATAAGAATTATACGAAAATAATTGCCAAAAAATATGAAGAGACAAAATCCATAGGCGTACTTTGCAAAATAAAAATAAACCAATAAATAACACGCAGGATGGCATTAAAACACTTCAGTACCTAAAATCAAAAATTAAAAAAAATAAAAAGTTCAAGAACTATCTTTAAAAGTCACTGTCTTCACTATAACTACAGGTATCATTATCATTGTCTTTTCTGAGGTTTATTATTATAGGGTATATTAAGTTTTCCATTGCTATATCCACTTTCCAAAATGAATTTTCCACTTTTCTCAAATGTTCTCCATTTACATCTCAAACTGGCCTCAAAAACAAATTTCGCACGTCAGGTAATTTAAATGTTGTATTGTTTTGAGAAACATAACCTTTTGTTCAATGGGATTTAACTCTGCATGGTAAGGAGGCAATCTGAGAATTTCAATTCCTTTTTCTCGGGCCATCTCATCTATAATATATTTTTTGAATTTGTTTTTATGTTGCTTTTATATTACGAGTAATTCTGCCTTCACGGATTTAGGAGGACTAATAATATTTTTAGAATGAAGCCATTTTGAAATACATATTAATACAAAATTCCGAATCAATTAAACTACATACGATACGGCTATGAATAAATGAAGTCTGACTTATCTGTCAAAAGGACAGGTTTATTACAGTAAAAACCATGGAAACATGATTAAAACAAACGAAATCTTTTATTAGACCGATCAAATTTATTAAAATTTTCATTTTAACTACAAATAAGCATTGAAGGATGATGTAAAAATAAAATTTCTACCTCTTAAACCTGTACTAAATTATATTACTGCACTCCTTTCGTCTCTAAACTATAGTCCGATTTTTATTTATATGTATATGATTTTTGTTTATTTTCGGCAGGTCTCTTAACTGTGCTCTTATCTGGAATAAAAATAAAATACAAATATAATTATTTAACTAAGGTACAAAAAGTTATAAAATAAAGGTTTTTAAAAATAATAATACTTGTGATCGTGTTCTTTGGAGTAATCCTCAAGATAACAGTAGATGTTTACGTGCTAAAATCCGAAAGTGGTACTTTACAATTTTCGAGTGTTTCGAGTGTGGCACGTAGGTACAACATTTTTTATGTAGCCGCATATTTTCCTCCTCACTTTCGTCATTACTTATTCTTTAAATGGCGGATAAAATAAAAAATACACAATATGCCTCAAAACATCAAAGGAATCTTATTGTAGATGGATACAGTTTTGACATGACAGCTGCAATTTTTAACATACCTAACCGGTATGTATCAGTATCATAGTAATATCGCACTTTTTGAGCTAAAAAGTGATAAAAACAGGCATTTTCTAAACTGACAGCACTAAAACTTCCTTTGGTAAATGTTAATAAATCAGTTTCCATATTTCATCCTTCATTCCAGTTGTAGAATAATGGATACTTTTAGATTCTAGCAACTTAATCATTTTTATTTTAGGCCAACTTCTACTTGGCACCTTAGAATGTCCATATCAATTTTATGGATCCAAATTAATACTGATCTGGATATTCTTCGACTGCGATTTTACAAACTTTTCATCAAATGGCGAAATTTTAAGTCTTTATAAAGATTTTTCTGAAATTTTAAGTGCTACAGCCGTAACTTTTTTACAACTTTCACATTGTTTTTTTAATCCTTTTTCGGATTTTTATTGGTGTTTTTCATTTATTTTTTTCACTAGAAAATTTAATTATAAGTGTCTAATTAAACCTTAAAATAAATTTTACAAATATCCAGTTGTTACTTTTTCTCAACTTTGTTTCTAGGAGGTTGGGACGCAGATGGAAAAGGTCAAAATACTTGGGATAATGTCACACATATAAATCCAAGCTTCATCATCGATAAAAAAAATGCAGATATTTCCACTGATTCTTATCACAAATATAAGGAGGACGTAGCGTTATTAAAAGAACTTGGTGTAAATTTCTACAGATTTTCCATATCTTGGCCAAGAGTATTACCAACAGGTATTTCCTCACCATTCTCTTTATTCGCATTTGCTTAAACAGTTAAATGACTTTAAGATGAGATTTACTTTTAATTTATATCAACTCTCTAGGTTTTACTAATAATGTTAATGAACCAGGAGTAGCTTATTACAAAAATCTTCTAAAAGAACTAAATGATAACCAAATCCAACCAGTAATTACAATCTACCACAATGACTTGCCCCAAGCTTTACAAGACTTAGGAGGAATAAAGAATCCAGATTTTGTTAATTGGTATGCGGATTACGCTAAATTCTGCTTCGAAACTTTTGGTGATGATGTTCAGTATTGGTTGACTATCAATGAGCCTTATGAAGCCTGTACAGATGGGTTCATATCACTCGTTTACGTTGACGGCATAGACGATTATATCTGTATGAAAAATATGTTGTTGGCACATGCAACAGCTTGGCATATTTATCACGACGACTTACAAGGGAAAGGTACGAAGAGGTTTCTCTTTTTGTATGCAGTATGCATAAATATTTTATTTTTTTTAGGCAAAGTTGGTATAGTTTTAAACAAAGATTGGTTTGAACCCGAAACCAACAGCCCACAAGATTTGGAAGCTTCGGAAAGGACGCTGCAGTTTATAGTAAGTTTGAATATACCGTCATACAAAATAATAAAAATATCACCTACTTGCTAGTATTTTAATTGATTTTATTTTTGCAGTGGGGATGGTTAGGACATCCCTTGTACCATGGAGACTATCCGGAAATCATGAAAACACGAGTAGCCAATCGTAGTAAACTAGAAGGTTTTACTCAATCTCGCATCCAAGAGCTCACGAGCGAAGAAATTGCATTTACCAAAGGCACCAACGATTTTTTTGCAGTAAACAGTTATACATCTTCAATTGTAAAGTACAGTCCTGATGCTCCAATAGGTACACCAAGTCATGGAAATGATTTAGGAATTGCCAGCTACCAACCAGCTGAATGGCAAGCTTCTGGTTTATCGTGGTTAAAAGTATGAGACAAAGTATTAATATTACGTATTCCATTGTATCGTGCCAACATAACAGATTAAAATTTATTATTTATCTACACACATGATTAAATTTTAGGTAACTCCATGGGGAATGAGAAAATTATTAAATTGGATTAAAAATGAATATTCAAATCCACCAATAATGATAACAGAAAACGGTTATGCTGATGCTACAGGACAATTAAATGATACCATCCGTTATAATTATATAAGGGTAAGTTAAAATAATTTAACAGTAGGTTAACAGTATCAGAAAAAATGTGGCAATGTACTTCTAGTACAAAAACTACAGTAAATTAATTTTCAATGATCGGAAGAGATAGTAGAAAGAAAATGATACCGATAGGAAAAGATTTACCCCTGCTAAAGGTAAAGCAAATGTGTAAGAAGCAAAGAAAGGTATTCATCAATGACCACAGTAGATAGGAAAAGGGTAGATTACGTTATTAGAGGTTAACGTTACCTATGCTTTACAATATACGTTGTTGGAATTGAGAAGAATCATCAATGACCAAAAGAGGTAGCAGAAAAATAAAATTGGTAAAATTATATAAAAAAAATATTGTTGGTATTGGTTTGCGCGGTAATTCTCAAATAATAGTACGTCTTGAAACAAATCATTTCCTTTCTTTTTAGGATTATTTAAGTAATATTAGAGATGCAATGGAATATGATGGAGTCAATGTGTTTGCGTATAGTTATTGGTCTCTAATTGATAATTTCGAGTGGGTTTCAGGTTATACGTAAGTCTATTTAAAAATTACTCTACTTGAAGCTAGATTCATCAAATATTTCATTTACTAATATATAAATTTAAATTTCACTTTTATCAATGTACTTATTTCTATCTAAAAATAACGAATTTTAAAATTTGGATCAGGTTTTATGTCAAAAAAATGAATAAAAGATTTGAGGAGAAAATTGATGTCTTCAGAAAATCATTAAATTAAAGAATTCATGATTTTTTGACGATTCTCATTGTTTTTTTTTATTTCAGAGCTAAGTTCGGAATAGTTAACGTCAATTTTGAAGATCCAAATCGACCAAGAACAAGAAAAATGTCTTCTTATTATTACGAAAAAGTTGTAAAAACCAAATGTTTGATAGAAAAATGTGAAAATTAATATAATATATAAAAATCATTTAATTGGTTTCTTATTTTATCTTAATTATATTTCAAGTCAATATCATAAGTCGTTTTCAAAAACGACGTGTATAGCGCAACCCTTACAGACCAACTATTTTCATAGCGAGAGCGGACTCTTAAGCAATCATTTATCTTTAGCTCTATTGATTCGAGCGAAGTTTAAAAGTAATTCGTTGTCAGAGAGTTTGACCTCGTACAAAATGTGATATCGATGAAACTTGGCACTTGAAAGGGTGTAGAAAACAGTTTTATTAAACAGAGATAATGTTCATAATTTTAATTATATTTAAATCAAAAGTAAAAGTATAATGATAAATGTACAAGGATTTATTTTTGTTATGCCTCTATTAATACACATCTTCAGTTTTATAAAAATCAGTGAGAATTTTAGAAATTATAACTTCCAGTCAAATTTTCTTTGAGAAAACAAACAAAAATTAAAACCTAATGACTTTCTGAGAAAGCTTAGAGCCTCCTCTTTAAAATGCTTTCTTTTTTTTCCTTTGCGTACATTTTAGGCAAAGATACTTCAGTTTTCCGAACGCCTCGCCTGAATATTTGTATTCAACGGCTCGGCGCGCGTAGAGTTTTCGAATTTGATCTCTTATTTTTAATAATTTTTTATAGTAATACAATTTTTTTTTTAAATAACAATATAATTTTTAGTAAAATTTTCTGCTCTGGTGCTATTAGTTTTTCGAAATTTTTATTTTTTTTTCGAGATATAATGGAAAAACCAAATTTTCGATTTTATTTTCGAAATTGTGAAGTTAGCATACATTTTAGAGCAGCAAAGATTTTTTTATCGTTTTCTACACCCTTTTAAGTACTTAAGTGCCAAGTTTCATCGATATCACATTTTGTGAGAGGTCTTGGTCAATATACTTCTCCGGCAACTGGGCTATGTGCAATTCTATTAAACCTAGTCTATGAAATGTAAAAGCATAAAAATTAATAATTAATTCATTTTGTTGTAAATGTATCTGGACAGCAACTGATTCTCTGCTATTATTTTTTTAAGCGACTTTTGGATGTGAAATATCTTATTTATTTCAGTAATAATAAAAAAGTTCATTGAAATTCCCCCATTAACGTGAAGGTAAATGCCAAATATATCCAGTCCAGTATACACAAAAAAAGAAGAAGTCATGCTGACGTTTAATCCACTTTCTATTTGTTTTTAAAATCTTTAAAATGTCCTCAGATTTTATTTTTACTGTAGTTTACTTCTTATTTAGTATATGTCTTATTTATCCTCCTACTGAATTTCTAACTGCTGGAATAACATTACAAAATATCTTTAATGGAATTTTAGGAAATCAACACGAAGAATTTATTTTGTATCATATAAGAAAATCATGTTTATTTCTTGTATTTTATTCTTTGATGCCAGTAGGATATATGATACTTTCATACTTGCTAGGGTTTGCAGACTTAGTAAGTGTGAACTGAATAATTTTTTGCTGTCTTACTATTATACAATTTAAATTTTTTAGGTTAGTGAGATGTATTCATCCTATCCATTATTGTCGAGTTGTTTCTACACATTTGCGATAACTCTCCCACTTTTGAGCATTTATCAAATACTGAATTGGGCAAGAAACAATTTTGAACAACATCCAATAGCAGTTAATGTATCAAAATTTTGTACTAATAATGTGGATTGGAAATTTGTAGCTAGAAGTATTGATATTGAATTTAGAAGGTAAATAACAAGGCTAACATTGTGATAACTCAACTAATAATTGCCATATTTTAGTATTGATAAAATCTGTCTACAAACAAGCTCAGTTGTAACGGTAATAGTTACAGAAAATTGGATTCTAAAAGTCTCACCTCTTACAATAAATATTGTACATCAGAGTGATGCATCTTTGATAGTTAAAGAAGCTAATTCTTATCAACTGTCTCCTAACAATCCAACTTCTACTACTACACAATATTTAAATATAGAAGTGAAGTCTGGAAGACAAGGTGTAGAGCCTTTTATAATTAGGATAAATGCAAGTGATTTCAAAGATCTCAGAGATAGAGTTGCCAGAACTATCACTATAATGCCTAATGTCAAATTTCATCAAACTGTATTAGAGCAGTTTGTTGATGTATTCAAAGAAACAATTAAAAATAATCCTAGGTATGAAAACAATGAAGTGAGTATATTTTAAAAATAATAATCTCCCTTTTCGGAATGTGTTTTCCTCAATTAGAAAAAGATCTGATCCATAACCAAATAAAAATTGTTGCTCATTTCTTACACTATGCTGTGGTGCTAACTTTGTAAAATATTAATATATTATTTTTTATTCATTTCGGAAGCTCATAGTGGTTTGTATTTTAATTTCTCTCTCTCTTTCCACTGGATTAAAACCACTTAGTTGTTAAAAAAGTTTTTTTATTGACGTTTCGGCTTTCTATATCGAAAGCCGTTATCAAAATGACATAAAATAAATAAATTTACTAGAAACAGAACACTTGATAATCTTGCAAAAATATGACATCAACATAGTATACATAGAATAAGATTTTGAGATTGAAGATGTCAAAATCTATTTCAATCATATTTTTGTGACGTTTCTGGGAACGAATTTTTTAAAGGATAGCGCATTTGCATATTATAAGAGAATTTATACTTCGTCATAAATGAAGTTTTCTTTTTAATATTATCATAAGAAAAAACCAGATAAAAAACTTATGATACTATCCCGATATAGAGGGTATCCTTTTTGCAATTAATTCTTTTTGTAAAATAGGTATCCAAATTTTTGAAATATCAACCGAACAATTAGAAACACATTCGTTATTATTTAAGCATATCAATGCTGCTTCTTTAACTTTGCGGTTGTAATTATTCGGTTCTTTCAATAATCTAGTTGAAGAATTCCATTGTATTTTATTACCAGAATCCCATGCGTGTTCACATATTTTGGATTTTTCGAATTGTTTATTTTTAATGTACGATTGGTGTTCATTAAGTCTAATATGAAAAGGTCTAGATGTTTCTCCTATATAAAATTTATTACATTTATTAATTCCATGCGAATGTAATAAATTTTATATAGGAGAAACATCTAGACCTTTTCATATTAGACTTAATGAACAACAATCGTACATTAAAAATAAACAATTCGAAAAATCCAAAATATGTGAAAACGCATGGGATTCTGGTCATAAAATACAATGGAATTCTTCAACTAGATTATTAAAAGAACCGAATAATTATAACCGCAAAGTTAAAGAAGCAGCATTGATATGCTTAAATAATAACGAATGTGTTTCTAATTGTTCGGTTGATATTTCAAAAATTTGGATACCTATTTTACAAAAAGAATTAATTGCAAAAAGGATACCCTCTATATCGGGATAGTATCATAAGTTTTTTATCTGGTTTTTTCTTATGATAATATTAATAAGAAAACTTCATTTATGACGAAGTATAAATTCTCTTATAATATGCAAATGCGCTATCCTTTAAAAAATTCGTTCCCAGAAACGTCACAAAAATATGATTGAAATAGATTTTGACATCTTCAATCTCAAAATCTTATTCTATGTATACTATGTTGATGTCATATTTTTGCAAGATTATCAAGTGTTCTGTTTCTAGTAAATTTATTTATTTTATGTCATTTTGATAACGGCTTTCGATATAGAAAGCCGAAACGTCAATAAAAAAACTTTTTTAACAACTAAGTGGTTTTAATCCAGTGGAAAGAGAGAGAGAGAGAAATTATTTTTTATAACACATTCTGTAAAATTAGAACCATTAAAATTGATTCCAGTAAATTACTAGATGTATAAAATTGGTTTTTGTCCATGGATTTCACCCATTGTCAAATAATTACATAAATTAAAAATTATTTATTACTATTATTAATTATTAAGGTTTAGGTTTTAGATAAATGCATTGGATGCATGCAAATTGAACCCAATATCAAAATTCATAAAATGTGTGAAGACTCTTCTGATGACCAGAATAAATGCACAAATTGCTATTGTCGCCCAATGTGGTGTAGTGACTGTATGGCAAAATGGTTTGCATTAAGACAAGACAATGAGCAGGAAAATACGTGGCTTTCTTCCAAATGCACTTGCCCTATGTGTAGGGCTAAATTTTGTATGTTAGATATTTCCTTGTTAGCTAATGTTAATGTTGAATAATTAGGTGTATGACTTAAGACATAATAAGATTTAACATTCAACAATGGAAGAAATACATTGGTTTATATCGAATCTTAAGAGCATATTTTGTTATAAGTTTATAAAATTGTCACTAGTTTATGAGACATTTAAAATAAATATCTATGTTTAAAAAAAGTTATGATAATGACAGACAAATTAAAAAACAGCCTCTGCAAGTCACTTCCTGAGTATCGGACATAATTGGGATCAGTTTGCAGTGGCGGATCATGACGTTCAGCAGACCGAAGCGCAACTGACTTCAGTGCCCCTTTCCTTCTGGAATGTGCCTACCCACTTGACCATATATTTAAAAAACAAATACAGTTCCTCGAATTCGAATATCGACATATCGTTTTTTATACGAATTCATTACATAAAATTTGAAAAATAAAAATAACATTCTGCTGTCAACAATAACAAAAAAAGAGAAAACAAAAAAAAATATTTTATGATAATAAAAAATATGTATCACACAAAAGACTAGTCTAAATATGAACCTTTCTGGACTTTCTTTTTGCAAAATCATCTATCACATCATCAGTTTTTACATGACTTTCCTTTCGATAAAAAGAACTGAAAGGGATTTCAAATTTTCTTGTGATAAACTATTCCGCTGATAATTTTTTATTCGTTTCAGAAAGGAAAATGACCTATCTCCACTTGCGTTTCAAATGGGTATAGTTAAAAATAGTTTCAACATATGGGAAAAGTTCTCCGTCTATACACAAGTCTCTTTCCACTGTAGAAATCTTTGTATCAAAAATGAATTTGAAGTTTGTCAGAATTGCATTGTATGCTTCAGCTTGTTTTTCCGTCTCAACTATCAGAACGTCGGAGACAACATTATATACATTTACGATGAATGATTTTCTGTCACACAAAATTGTATCGTTTTCTTCAGATTCGTCAAATGGTATTTTTCTTTTTCTAGTCTTTCTGTTTCTCTCATCTTGAAATGACCTAGATTCTGTCAGTGACCCAGCCTCCTCTTCGATGATTTCAAAATTATTTCTGATATGAATTATGTGGTCTGCTAAAGATTTCAGCAAAACTACTCCATTGAAAAGATTCGTTTAAGTATTTTGAAGACTCGTACTGGTGATGTTGATTCGTTGCAATAATTTTTCCCACATGATGGTCAGGAGAGCTATTTCATACTCATCGAACGATTTTAAAAGTTTTTGAGCTTCAATTTTACCTATGGGTTTATCATGCGTGCTGTTGGTTATTGCAGTAAGAGCTTATTTAATTGAACAATAATTTTTTTTAAGGCTGACACAGCATCTGCCCTGGCTGACCACCTGGTATCTATGTGATCCTTTTAATATTTGGTGATTTCTTCGGCATAATTCATGCTACAACTGGTCCACTGCATCGAATGGCCCTTGTCTTGTAGCTGGAGCTAGGAGCTGGCAGCGACTGCGTCGTTGGCTAGTTGTCCCCGTTTTTATTGAAGTTCAATGAGAAGGCGCGAAGGTTTTATTTTATGAATACTCAGTGTGGAAAAATTTACTTTGTTTTGCCCTGTTTAGCGCCCCCCGTCTGGAAAAATACGAAGCGCGCGCCTCACCTATGATCCGCCACTGTCAGTTGGATATGGGTTACTTTAATTAATTTCATTATTTATTTTTCTAGAAATATGTTGAGAATAAAATAACTAAATCTAGTCAAAGTTGATAAATAAAGCAATGTATTTTATCTTTGTAAAGATTTATCTGATACAAGTAAAGTATTAGTTTAGTCACTCATTGTTTAAAAATAGCATGAAGAAGACCCAAAACAGATTTATAAAATTAGCTTACCTTTTTATTTTGTTTTTCAATAAAATAATGTAACTTGTAAATGATTTTTTTTTCTCCACATTATCTTTTTTATCTGCATAATAAAAACGAAAGCGGGTTTAGAATAGATAAAATGATACAAGGAACATTAACAGCCAAAAGCCATAAGTTATAATACAATAACTTGTAAATGTACTATATAGGTTATAAGTCTAAATGTGCCTCTATAATTCTATGAAGTAAGAAGCCAGAAAAAGGTTATTATTAGTATTTTAGTTGATAATATCCAATTAGAACCAAAACTAAGAAAAAAAAAACAAGAAATCTCACTTGAAAGAAAGGATTATCAAAAGCGTAATGAAATTACATTAAAATGGTCTAGTGTGGGGTTGGACACAGCACACAATATTCAAGAAATATTGCCACAATATTTCAATATCCCAGAAATATTACAGGAATATTGTATTTGCATATTATAGTTGCAATATTCCGAAATATTACTGAAATGTTACAAATATTGACAGTTTTTGACACTTAATTTTATATTTTTGCGTATATTCCTATTAATATATATCTATGTATATAATATAAATCACGACAAAAATAATTCAACATCACATGCAACCTCTCAGTAATATTGCAGCAATATTGAATTTATCCATTAAATTTCAGACATTTTCGGGGCCTCCACATATACATTAATAAGTCAGTCTGTTTAATTTCATATTGGTACTTTCAGCTCTCATGCGGATCGAAACAAAGTCCTTACAAAATTACAGTTGATTCTGACGTCCGCCCACATTAGTAAAACATGTTTTAGTTCTGAGAGTCCGCCATATATAGAAATATAGAAATAAGTGTATCAAGCATACACAAGTTGAACAGAGATAACTCGTTTATGTTACCCGCCGAATTTTTGACAATTGACATGGCCACAAAATGACGCCAAGCCTCTCAGATCTTGTGAGTTTAATGGCTATAAATAATAAAAATACAGTGATTAGCTGATGTGATTATCCAAGGTAATAGCAATAAAGTTTATAGATCAAGAAAGCTGAAATCTAGGGTATCCAAAAGACATACCAAGCGTATCGTTGAACGACAGACGGCCATAGATTTGGAGGCAGTGTTAGGTAAGTAAGCAAAATCCTTCATTTCATGGAGATACTGAGCCAAGTTGAGTGCCTCCAGCGAAGTGTAAAGGAAGAAGAAAAGAACTGAAAACTCTGTAGAAAGTGAATAAAAATATTTATTGTCTACTATTTTTTAATATGAGTTGACCCTATATGCAACATCTTACAATATTACAGAACTATTTCTGCAATATTGTGTCGTTAGGTAATGGAGCGGATATTTGGATATTTCTGTAACATTCCTGAAATATTTCATATATCTTTTGCAATATAACAGAAAAATTCCATAAATATTACAATATAATTCTACAATATTGCAGGAATATATTCAAAAATATTTCTGCGATATTGTTACGTTAGGTTATGAGGCGGACGTTTGGATATTTCTGCAATATTCCTGAAATGTTTCATATATATTTTACAATATAACAAAAATATTTCAAATATGTCCAAAGCATGTTCCTGCAATATTTCAGAAATAAAACTGTGCTGTGGGCAGGGGCTAATTTGAAAATTTTCTTCAATTCCAATTGTATAACAAACTTTGTAGATTATATTTGAATTTTTATTGAAATAAAATAGTAAAATCCTGGTGATTTAATAATCATTCGGAATCAGATGAATAAAATTCATTTACATTTGTTATATTTATAGTCATATCGGAATCATTATAGCACCCTTTATATTTCCTTATAAAATCACCCCATAAAAATATTTTATCACATTTGGGACATTTTCCTTCAATTGGAATATATTCATCACATTTCAAAAACAGATTTGACAAACAAATTATATGAGTTTTAAGATTACACATATCATTCATACATTTCACTTCTTTTCCTTTTATTATATCTTGACAAATATCACAAATTTTTGACCTATTTGTTGTAATACAACTACTTTCAGATGAAGAAACTTTCTCAATTTTTTTACTAACAACTGGACCATGACAAATGGGCATATGAAGTGGAGGCAGTGCTTGAATCTAAAAAAATGTATATAATTATAGTGTACTTTTGTCGAATGTCCTGAAATCTATAAGTAAGATAAAACATTGTCATAATTGAACTTTGTTTATATGCTATTTCTAGAAGACTTCTTTAAGTTTTTAAATCTTATTAATGATTTATTTAAATATTTAAACTTTTTATGTAGTATCTTACTGGAAAGTCTGTAACAAATTCTGGATTTAACCATCTAATATTCAAAGGTAATCTACACCATGGTCCAACTTTCAGCATCTCCGACAAGATTCTTAGACAGTAATTGAAAGTTTTCTCATTATACTTCTTTTTTGAAATGTGCTTTAACCTTCTGGATATTTGAGGGTGCTGCCAAGCCCATTCAAACTATACAATTAAAAGAATTACGGAAAGGAATATTTAGAAAAAAGTAACTCACTCTTAATGCTGATATATCATTTGGAAATCCATGTATTATCATTACCATAGACCTGTGATGATAATTTTACTCATTACTTTCTATTATATATTAAATATTTTATAATATAAACTTACCATGGACCTTTATTACTAGTTTTCCATGCTCCACCAAATTGTTTACCCTTATTATGTTGTTTTATTCGACGATTAGGATCTACCGTATATCCTATGTAAGTTCTTCCTTTGAATTTGGGGTTTAAACAATAGAGCAAATATACTCCATAAAAGTCTTCAATCGTATCTGTTTTATCCATTGCAAAAATCAAGTTTTATAACAAAATGTACATTTTTTTAAGTAAATGTATGGTTATGTTTACTATTTATTAAATACCTCTTACCATTTACCTTATTCAGCTACTGTGACAGTTTATGACTATAGTGAAATCGCAATCGAGCCAAGTAATATATCTGACAGAACAGGAAAGTACAGATGTGGGTGGCTATATATTATTTACGGGGTACATAAAATCATCATTTAAAAATATATTTTTTTTGAATATTTATTATTGAGTATTATTTCGATATGTTTATGAGTTATTTGCAATTGTTATGTAAATGGTAGAGTTATCTGTTTCAGTAAATTAACAACAAGGCATATAACAAATATTTTTCAAGACCTATAAATTTGACTATTAGGTATACCTACATTAAATTGTTGAAATCGTTATTCATCATTGACTTCTTGGCAATCTTAGCTTAGCTTAGATTATGGAAAGTAATCTGAGGGTTCAAAATCTATAAATGTGACTATAATTGTATTAAAAATGTAAATGGGAATAAATCCTTAGATTATAGAAATCTAATCGTTACTTTATCATCTTGGAGATTACTAATGCCATGGAAAAACCAAAATGATAATAAGATGGTTACCTACCTACCTAGAAACTAAACCCCCAAGCAAAACAGGAGCATGTCAAAAAAGTCATGAAAATATTGAATTTACCAAGTTTACCCACCAAAAAAAAAAACACAAAAAACAAAAAATTGGCCTTAGCCAACCAAAAAAATTTTTTTTTCAGAGGTGAGTGGCGAGGGGACTCACCTAAAACAAGCACCCCGGCGGTTAAATTACAATTATTTAAGTTTAAAATAATAACAAAAAAAAATAATAATACAAACAAATACACCATTTTTACATACATATTTTACCCAACCGTGCGCTCATCAGAGTCTTAAAAAGGATTAAAATAAGGATAGTCTATTGTTATGTCCAACAAAACCGGGCGGCACAGGCAACATTCTTAATCTTAACTACCGGCTATTTAAAATCATAGATTTTGTTTGAGCCGCCTGTGCTGTAAAACTCCCATAAAATTTTGATTTATTACTCCGTGTCGATTGGGATTTCACTATAGATAAATATTTTCAAACCTGTGATGTAGAAAAGCTCACCAAACAAAAATGTTCATTTATTAGTGTTGACAAAAACGTATAATAGCATAATGTAACAAAATTTGAAGAACTTTTCACAATTTATTAAATTATTTCAATGTATGCATGAAAATATTTTGGTACGCCTATGTCTCGCCTTCAATTCAGTTAGTTTCGTATCCAAACTGTCGAACATTGTTTATGGAGTAAGGAAAATGCAAAGGTATCAAGTAGCGCGTGAACTGGCAATATTATACCGATTTTTATTAGTCTTTGCACTTGGGTTGTTAACGAAATCAGACCTGAATGTATATTTTTTAATATAGTTTCTATATAACTGATAAGTATTAAGGAAAAGTTGTAAATAATTGCTTGTTCACTAGAAAAACATATTTTCTACAATTACTAACCGCGGGCACATCTCAGTAAATTAATAATCAAAATCGTATTTTGTCACATATCTACTACTTCTTCTATGCTCTTTCATCCAACTGAAAATAAAATATGATTACATTTGTAGTTTTTCTACTAATAAACTTAGATCGATAATAAAAAGCACAGGTCTGACAGAAACCTAAATTTTACATACAGCAAAAAATTGTGGACTAAGAACTATGAGGTTCCAAGCAACCATACCCAGCAGGCAATGAATCTCTGGCCGTCTTCTAGCCCAATGCTGGCAATATGACGGCCACGACAACGCTACATCGGCAAAATAATGGCCCAGTGTCTGGCATACTGTAATCGGATACTTATAATCCAGCCAGCAATGGGGCAATGAAGGCCCGAAGTGTGAAGACACGCGGCCCTCTTTATTTGCGCATGTCAACGATCAGGTCAGGTCAGGTCCAAACTCAGCAAGCATAAATTGTTTGCAGTGAAGTGAGTATGTAATTAAGTCATAAGAAAGATTTTAAAAGTGTTTATAGAAATATTCCAAATTCATTTATGTACAAATATTTCCTAAGAAAATTCAATTAACAAGGAACTGACGATTAACATTATGGTTTCAAGTGTAAAAGGAAATAGTGAAATCACCATGTAGGATAACAACACTGTCAAAAATAAATAGGACAACAAGAAATGTATAACAAAACCAGATGTTTCTTTTTAACCAATCAAGGTACCTACATATACGTACATGATTTTCCAACATAATACCTACTGTGTTGCTGTTTTGCTGATATTATAAAAGCCAAAAATGTCCAGAGAAAATGATTAAAAAATTACATAACTCCACTCATAGGAGTCTACAGTGGACTTTTGGTGGTCAGAAACTGTTATCTATTACAACAAAATTGCCAGCACACATTATACTATTTATATTTGTAAATATTTACTGTAAAGGCAGAAACATAGAGAGATAAAGAAAAATCATCAGAATTTTTAATCATAAAATGCCTTCTAGCATTAATACGAGTTCAAATGTTACTGTAAATCTTTGCCAATATTGTAAATGCAAAAAATATTCTAAGAAAATGAAGAATAATTTAAATTCATAAAACAAATTTCATCATTATTATGAGCCGACAGTAGACTTTTGATGGATAGCAACTATCAACTACAATATTGTCAACTTACAATATAGGCTCGGTTGTCATACTGTCATACTGGTATTCCTAATACTTGACAACTAATATTTTTAATTACTTATTAAAGACTTGGCTCAATATCTACTCAATTAAACAAAATGATTGTTTTTTTCTCTAGATTGTAATGGTTTTCGAAATAATTCAGTCACTTGATGGAATTTATGTGATTTAAAGGCATTCTAGTAGGAATTACAATAACTTTATTTGCTTGCGAGAAGTATCAAAAGGTATCCTTAATGAATAAAAAAAATAATTGTCAAATTTTGACAAACTTTAAGTTTTTGTAGAATCGATTTCTCTTTCCCAAGTTCAACACAAACAGAAGCATTTATATTTACATAAATACATATATTTGTCAATTAAAAACACATAAAACGGGACTATTAGTTACAAGAAAAATTGAAATCCTTAGATCAGTCTCCAAATTTGTTTTTCCAAGAAATATAACTACTTACAAGTAATTGTGTGTACATGCAAAGGGCGAGATTATATTATATATATCTAACCATTTGATAAATTAAAAATAATAATAGTAACAATATCAGAAATATTTATAAAAACTATATAAACTAAAACTCTAAATGTAGTCAATAATTATTTTAAAAGATTTGTTCTTAAATATGTTGATTATACATTTTTAATTTGGTTGGTTGCATTTTGTCTAACATATTTTGTTTATGAATTATTTTAGATGAAATGCAATTCTAAAGGTAAACGAAAAAAGTGCAAACTCGAGTAATTAAAGTACAGTAGTACAGAGTTTTAGACTAATTGGAAATTTAATTCTTTATATAAATTTATTCTGGACAAATTTCAATTAGATCTCGTGTTCGCTGAAGGTTTTGTAACAGTTTTCCAGCGCATCTTTAACAAGATCGTTGTTAAGATAAAGGGTAAATATTTGGAATATGAACCAGCGCAAATTAAAAATCGAAACTTTATTATAGTCAGTTGAAGAAAACTCTCAATTTTGAAATCGTAAAATGTCTTATTGTAACTTACTAAGAATTGAATTATAAAAAGAACAAAATTTAAGCTTGCAAATACAAAATTTAATTTATCTAAGGAAATGCTTATTTAATTTCGTTCTCAAACAACTTCTAATTTCTAGTTTTTAATCTAAATTTTTCCAGATTAATATTCAGTTTTCAGGAAGAAAAGAAACGATAGTAAAGCGAATTTAAGATAATGAAATTAATGAGGCAGCCATTTTGTTAAAAAAGGTTTTTAAAGTGACAATAGTGGCAAATGACAGCATTATCGAGTCATTTTAATTGTTATAGAAATTTTAAATATTTTCCTTAATTTTTAAATTATTTTCTAATAATTGTTTAATTACTTAAACTATGTTAGATTGTCTCTAGCTCAAGTATATTATAATAAACTGTTTAAAATAATTAAGAAACATTGTTCGAACATAATATTATTTTGATGAGTACTACTAAAGTTTTTTTTACATAATAAGGATATTGGAATAGGGTTTAAGGTTTAAATTAATCATCCAAGCGAACAGTTAATACACCACTTTTGTCCACAAAGACACGTCAGTCAAATGGTCAACGCCATTACCAAGATGAAGTAAAAGTTAACTTTCAATAATAAAAACAAAGCAAAGAAGAGTCAGATCTCCACAATATTTTGAGATTTCTCTAGTTTTAAAAGCATGCAATAATGTTCACTAAAAATATTTATTCATTCATCCAAAGGAGCAAGTATCTCAGCTAATCCAACGGTATTTTTATATAGGTCCATAAAGATAAAGATATACAGAGCAGTCAAATGTCATTGTCACTGTCATTGTCCGTTTGTTGTGTGGTAAAATTTAATTAAATATTATAAAACTTAATAATAATAATAAAAATCATTACATTAAACAGATTCACGCCTCCAAATTATTTTTAAGTTTGAATTTTTTTTTAACAAACTTAATTTATTCTAATTTAACAACCATCAACAACTAAATTTGATTACCTATCTTTTAAGATTTGGAAACTGGTCTAATTTATAGACTTAGACGGTACAAGAACACATAACTTTAAAAATGTTGGACCTCATATTTACAAATAATCCCTATATTTCAACTAGCCCACCTGGACTTCTGCAGATCGATTTGACCTTCGAGGGTTTTTGCCAAATATATTACAAAGAGCTGAGAAAGAGCAACTCCCAAAGCAATGCCTGCGATCGTGTATAGATTCCTTTCCGCCCAGGATCTGACTATTTCTATACATCCGGATGTCCACACTTTTTTTCCAGCTTCAGCGACCTAAAATTATTTCCGACCTTCTTAATTCCACAATTTAAAAGAAAGTGTTTTTCTTACCGAAAGTGTTTGAACTCCATATCCACACATAATATTGATGAGTCTGGAATTCATATCATTGACACAACAAGAAAATGGTACTCCACAACGTTCAACACTCGGGGAGCTACAATTAAAATACTCGTTTTTTCCCCAATCCATGTATCCTTCTGAGCTGAGTCCACAACATCGGAACTGAAAAATTTGAATAGTTCGAGTTTTTAAGGCATCCAAAGTCATTATCCCATCCCAAAATGTTTTTTAAGGATGAGAGTAAACATGTAATTAAAAATAAAACCATTAGGAACCCATCAGGGTTCTCACATAGGCCCTGTATTATTTAATTTATTTATTATTCATTTTTTTGTTTTCTGGTGATATCATTTTATAGACTAGAAAAAATATCTGACTTTCAATTGCAGCAAAACAATTTAATGGTGATATGCAAATGTTGTAAAATTAGTTTTATTATTAATAATAAGCTGCTTAAAGAGGTTGATGGTAAATCTTCTAGAAAATTAAAGAAATTCGAAATGTAATTTAAAAAAAATCACTTACCTCTTGTTGAGCAAAATCTATCAAATTTTGTAGATCTGGGTCGTCACGGTATGTGTGTATAATTTTGTCGGTAAAATTTTCTTCCAAAATGGATTGCATTGAATGGGGAAAGACAAATCCTACAATAGCTATTCCCATTTCCAAAAGGAAAAATATTAAGAGACACAATGAGTACTAAAAAAAAATAAAAAATCTAATAATAGCATAATGGCTATGGCTTTACAAAAATTAAAATAAGCATATAAATAATATGAAATGGCTAGGACAAAGGAAAAAAATGGATATGGGCCAAGAAGCATGGAATCTACAAATAGTACCAAGAAGAATAATTTAATAATATGATATAATTAAATTGATAAACAGATAGACTAAAGGTACTTTTAGACGGTCAGTTCAGTTCTCCATTCAGTTCAGTTTGAAAACTCTGCCGTTGTTAGATGGTCAGTTTAGTTGTCAGTTGATAACCTAATCGCGGTCGCGTTGTGCTTAGCACTAAAAATACCACGAAAAAAGAGAAGTAAATGGAGTAAAACCGATACCTGAATGGACATATTTGTTTAGACATCCGTTTAACTGATACGATAACTGATGGAATTCCCATCAAGCCACGTCTCCATTTCAGTCTCCGTATCAGTTACAGTTTGTTGTATTTACACATACAAATAACAGACAGTTCGACTGAAACTGAGACTGAACGGAGAACTGAACTGACCGTCTAAAAGTACCTTAACGATAATATATACATCAAAAGAACTTTGACAGAAGAGGGGATAAATATTTATAAAATTCATAGATTTAAAAGCAGACTTTGGGTTGATGGGAGAGAAAATGGAAGTAAAAATGTTTATAAAGTTGCTAGAGTCTGTTAATAGTGTAAAAATAAATTACTTACGAATTTGAGCAAACAAGTGTTTTCTCTGAGCGCACCAACACAACCAGCAAAACTTACAATAAAAACAACTCCCCCCATCATTACCATAACCAATGATATATTTAAAATCACATCATAGACATTCTCAAGGCGGACCCAGCCAGTCAATTGCCATTTGTCTACAAAAGCATATAAACCTATACCAATAAGTAGACCTCCAAATAACTGAAACAAAAAATTGTATAATTAATACAAAGTGGTTCAAAAGTATGCATATTTCGGCATAAAGTAACAAAAAAGATAAATAGTTTTTGTAATTTGCCTGTGGTTAAGAGATTAAATTAAATATTTACTTCACTACAAACAAAAAATAAACATAGATCTCCTTTTATGTTAAAAATAATAAATAAATAATATCTGTAATGTTTGATTAGAATAAGGATAAGGTGTTAAAATTTAACTACAATTAAAGAGTAAATATGAATAATTTCTTTCAAAGTATAGTTAAAAACATATGACTCAAATTTTATCAACAAATAATTAATAATAGGAAACAATTTTAGTAACTCATAAGTAATACTACTGATAACAATCTAGTTAACAAGTGGTTTTAAGTATAGTAATACTTAAAAAGAGTTACAGCCAGAGCTCAGCTGTTCTTACAAATATAAGAATTATTAAAAAAATGATTCACTTCTTATGTAAAAAAAAATTGTTGCCATATAAGATTTGTTTAATTTATGACTCACCCAGAATATAAAGTTGAGAACAAAAATAAGATACTTCACACAAGGGCTTACATAAGTGAAGTTACTAGTAGGTTGTCGTCTAAAATCCCTTCTGTAAGCTGATGATGCTGGAGCCATTCTATTTTGTTGAGAAATTTCTCAGTGAATGGTTTAGCTTTTTATTGTGCTCCAGCACAATATCAAGGAATGCTGTAGATCATCAAAAGATAAAATACAATTATCAACCAAAACCACCTACAACTGTAATTGTTATATTGAATAATATAGCCGAACGTCTAAAAATCATTCATGAATAAATAGTTTATCTCATATTTTAACAGGCCAACAAAGATAATTTCCCACTATTTGACACTGACACTCATTTGACAGCATAACAAAAACATTTACGACTGTGACATTTCTGTCTTCGTTTTAAGTGACTGAATCCGTTTACGGAGTACTCCAACAGTCAACAATTCTTCTTTACGCTTTGGATCTAGTACGTATTACTAAATCGGTTACCAAAATTGTAGGGGCGCCAAAAAATGAAATATGAATTTTTTACACAGGAAACAACGCTCAAAAATTAAGTCTATATTACAATCCGCAAAAGCGATAATGTACCATCGAAGACGATGACTTTTTTTATCTTCATTTCAAATTATTTCTATTTACAAATAAAAAATTCACGAAAATTTAGATCAGGTGTCACATTTTTGAGAAAATAAGTGTGAATCTTTATAGTTAAAAAAAATAAAAGTACAAATCAAAACTTTTTTTAAAAACGAAACGATGATTTTCAAAACATTTAATATCAGGTAACATTTCTATATTGAAGTTAAATATAAGTAGTCGTATTTTATTTTTTAAATTAAAATTTAAAACTGCCTATTTTGAAAGCGGTCGGAGAATTTTGTTTACCTTTTTCTGAATACTATCCTTTGAATCAATGTTTTTCCATACAAAAAGGTACCTGAATCTCTAAAGTCTAGCCCAATGTTATCTGGTTTAGTTGTTGTTAAGAATTATCTTCTTTTTATGAATTCCAATTATTGCTATTAGTCTGGCGTCAAATGACATATTTTTTAAAAATCTACAAAAAAGATATACTTAGGTGAAGAAGGAGAAGAATAATAATTATAGGAGATTGAATATACCAGTATTTTATACTTTTAATTAAAGAAAATATGTTTCGTACATTATAAAAGTTCCAGTCAACTTTATTGTACTTTGCTTTTCGCAGATTAATGTTAAATTCATTTATTTGGCAAATTTCAGGTATGATTTGATACCGATTGGAAATAAAAATTAAATCACAAAGCTTAAAAATTAATTATATGTATTATCATAATAGATAAAATTCAAAAAATCAACACATTTGTTTTGTCAATTTACCATGGAAAATACGGTTAATTTACCATTTGGACCCATACTACCAAGGTATTTATTATTTACCAACAGGTATACGTATGTAGTGAATACTTGTGAAATGGTAGGAGTAATGGTGGAGGTATAAGCTAAGAGAATTTAAAATGGTCAACAAGTCAAGCTAAAATTGTTAAATAGTTAAACGATTATCAAAAAAATTGTTACATTTTTTACTAATTTAATTTAGTAACAAACGATATGAAAAACGTGCATTAGTCTTTTCAAAGAATATCTAAGAAAGCGGTAAGTGAGCATGAATACATAAATACATTTTTTTATTTTAACCACTAAGTATCCGATTTTTTTTTAAATTTGTCTTTATAATTTTAAGTTATTTTGTCGACAGTAAAAGTTGGAAACCAACTAACTATAAAAAATTAGAACGATATGAAATAGACTTAATTTTGAATGATTTTTTTAGATACAACACCCTTTCCTTTAACCAGTAGTCTTTTATTAAAATCAGGATTCCAAAAAGTATGTTTACATAAGAGTGTGATTAGTTTTATATAGGGAATACCTCCAGATCTTTTCAAATAAGATTTGATTGACGTTAATTTAAAATTCGTGAATTTTTTTAATCTGTGACCATGCTTGGTATTTTAACCATAAAATTAAGTAGAATTCATTTAATACAATATTGAGGGAATCTAAATTAAACGATATTCCTAATGCGTTTCTAATTGTTTGCTAGATATTTCCAATATTAAAATGCTTATTTTGTAGAAGAAAGTAAATTTCAAATATATTTTTTATGTAAGAGTAGTATGAAGTTTATCTGAAACTGTGAACATATTTTTAAAATGATTATTGTTGGATTCAAAAAGATCTTTCCTAAAAAAAAAATAAATAAAATTTTAAGCTTAATAAAATGTTTGAAAATATACAGATTAATTTATATTTTTTCTTAGTTTTTTAAAATCATTTGGTTTGTTCTACAATGAATTAACTGTATTTATTTAATATTTAAAGCAAACTTATTTAAATTATGAATTATTAAAAATATCTTGAAAAATGTGGATTTTGAATTAAAAAAATAAAAATACGGTTTATTATTTGTAGCGTGTCCGAGTAATTGCTTTTAACAATAAAAATTAATGGGTTGTTAGTTATAACATACATTTTAAAAACTCGTATTAATATTAATGTCATATAAAATTAATTCTACTATTTTTAAAAGTATTATAGGAAGAAAACTGAATTTTCAACGAGAAATTTAAAAAAATCGTACGACTGGTTTTTCTCATTAAAAAAAAATGTAAAAACGAATTCGTAAAATCGTTTAAATTATCGGTAAAATATTTAACATTAAAATTAATTTTGTTCAAAAACAAAACATTTAGCCTTAAATTTAACAGCCTAATTCGCTTGAGGGGATTTCCCAGATTTAAAGGTCTTCTAGTAGGACTTTGACTAATATTATTTGCTTGCGGAAAAGATCAGAAGGTACGAGAAATATGAAAAATGAAAAATAAAGGTCACAAATGAAAGGACTTGGTAGCGCCCGAAATATTTTAGTTGTTATAAAAATAATCTCTATTAGCTTGGTAGAAACCAAATGTCTCAACTTACAAAAAAATGGATATGGTAAACATTTCCGACCAAAAACTCAAATGCCTATTTGCTAAGAGGAAAACATTTTGCACTTCCAAATGCCATTATAGTCTGTAAGAACAAATAATTTATGATTAACGCATCTTGATTAATGTATCTACAAAACAGAATATCCCCAAAATACTTTTTGACAGAAAACATACGTAAAATATTAATATTACTATACTTTACTCTGACAAACTGATTACGATCACTATGATATGATTTGACGCAGTCCCATTCTAATAGAGCTTATTAAATAATACCCCACGAATAATTACGTTAAAAATACGCGTGTAAGAATAAAAAATGCCTATAGTTTTGAATTTCTCATTAAAATTGCTAAGAACTGATTCGTAAAATTCCAATAGAACTTCTTCAGGAAATTGATGAGGTACCACTGACTGGAGCAACTGTGATAATAAAAATGATTTATTTCATGGGTAATCACTTTTGTTTGTGCTATGTGGAATACTATACTAATTAACTACGGTTATTATGTTACATTCCACAAAGAGTTTTACCACTGTATAAATATGTACTTTGATGAGCACCCTTGTAAAGCATACATAGTCAACAGTAAAGATCCAAAGGCAGCATCTGACCAATATTAGAGGGATGAACGTTTTTAACGGCATTATCCTTTGTACATAAGGTGTCGGGGTCAACTATAGGACTTTGAAGCAACAATTCAATACAGATTGAATTATTTTATTATTTATTATTTCTTAAAAAAGACGCACATTTGGAGTGTAGCTTCATAATTGAGAAATTTCAATGTCTACCTATTTCTTATTTCTTTAGCTAATTTATGTAGCTAATATTGACTTATTTGTTTTATTAGAACGTGATACCTCCATTCGCTATATAAATAACAAGTATTAACACGGGTCTGTTTGGGAATTTAATCATGTGACATTATTTATTAACGTATTAGTGTTAAAATTCAATAAAGTGTCACAAATTTAACAACTTTGAAGAGACGCACGACCAAGCAATAATTTATAAGTCAAGAAATAATGGATTGAAATAAAAAATTAATTTGCTGTTTGATTTATGTCTATTATATGGTATATCAAGTACATGAAATAAAATTCTAATAAATAAGCAGATTAGGTTTTTGATTCATCAGATGATAATACTCTCTAGGTCCTCATTAAAAGTTGCTTCGATTTTTTGCTACATATTTTAAAATTTTGGATACACTAACATTAATATTAACTTTAACAAAAAAAGTTTTATAATATTTATACCACTAGTACGATATAAGTAGGTATCATTACTCTTATCAGGAAATCAGGCTCTAAACATTCTTCTCATAATTCATCAATTTTGTCTCGGTGTCAACGCCTACTCCACCCACGAACTTTTCTTGGTTTAGTCTGGATTTTATATTGCTTATTCATAGGCGTATAACTTTAAAATTTAGTTATATCTTCTAATTTAAAAAGTCTACTTTAGGTTCCTAGTTTTTCGGAAGTTGGTTATTTTCAATTACGCCACATACAATTTTCTAGAAAGTGGGTTATTTGAAGGTCGATTAATAACTAGTGTTTTCAAATTTTTCTTACAACTTTTCGAGTCTTCAGGAACATTATCAACCTTTTTTCTAAATACGGATCTGGATTTTTTAAATTTTTGTTGGGATTTGAGCTTATAAATATATAAAAACTTGTAGTTCCCTACTTTCTTTATTAGTCGTTTTTCTCCACAAGTCATCTTCTTTAATTTCTTTACAAATTTTCCTTCTTCTATTCCTGGGCATACTCGAGTAGTGTCCCGTTTTACCTGTTTTAATTCGGGTCCAAATCTTGAAAAGGTCAGGTCAGGTCAGGTCAGGTCAGGTTGGATAATCAGGACTGTGTCCCCCCGATTCCGTACAGCTAAAAAACCTCCCAGATTCCGTACAACTTAAAAAAAATTATCCCAGATTCCGTATAACTTTTTTTATTGCGCTGGGATCACAGGAATTATACCCGCTGGCATTAGCTGGGATTAATTTTTTAATTAACTGTTGATAGGGCGATTGGTATTTCATTATTATCTAATTGTCTAATTTTACCTATTAAATAATTTTCTCGATTTTCGTTTTTAGAATTCGGGATTTTTTGTTTATAAATGCGCTGAATATGTCTATTGTCGCATTGATAATTTTTTAATGCCTTTACAAATATTTAAATGGGCATGGAAGGATTCGCAATTGCTGAAAGGAACTGAGTTTTATGAATGAAATATTTTATTTCTACACATCAGATTATCTTTTAGCCCTTCTCTAAAACCAATCAACTTAATTTGGAATAACCCAAAGATCAGTTTCTAGTTAAGTTCTTGAAAAACAGTAAGTAGGTATTAATATAATTTTATTAATTCACGTTTAAACCAGCTGTAGAACCTGGTCAACAAATTCCAGTTCGAAGTCAGCGGTTGGAAGAATTTTTGGACTATTTTGTTCAAAATTGGTTGAAAATGACTTTTATTCAATAGAATTATCGAATTGTTATAGACGGCGACATAGAACAAATAATGCAGCATCAGTGGGTCAATCACGAGATACTTCCAAAATTCAAAGTTTTGCAAACTGAAGCTGAAAAAGCAGAGACAAAGATGACAAGAATGGAACTTAATTTAGAAGGTGTGAAAAGAAAGAAGAAATATATCCAATTGGATGAAAGAGTTCAAAATAAAACTCTTAAATATGAGCAAGATGGTGATATTGGAAAGTTTTCAAAAAAAATTTCCTATATCATAAAATTAGATTAACAACCGAAACAAAAACGATTAACATTTTAAAGCCTATTGGCACTAAAAAAAATAAAATATGCAAGAATTTTTATTTGACAGCAATAAGTTGTACGGAATCTGGGATTTTTTGTAAAGTTGTACGGAATCTGGGTGATTTTTTAGCTCTACGGAATCTGGGTGTACGGAATCTAGAGACAACCATGTATTTTTATTAAAACTAAATAAATAAATACTTGTTAACAATAACAATAAAAATAATAATAACTTTATTGTCCATATGATCAGTTATACATGAAATGGGACAAGTCAAAAGACAGTTTATAAGATGTGGAACATAAAACATAAAAATAAAAAATACAAAAAATATAGGAAGGAGAGAAAAAAATAAACGTATAAATATTCTTCAACAGAATAAAAACAGTTATCCATCGATAACTTTTCTACTTTTTTCTTAAATAGTTTCAAAGGTCCTATTGATTTCATAATATTAGGAAGTTTATTATAAACTAAAATATCCATGTATTTAGGGCTTTTTTAAAAAAATGCAGAGTTATGTGTTGATATCATCAAGTAATTTCGAGTTCGAGTTAAATAATGATGGTAGAAGTTATTAGTACGAAAATGTTCTAGGTTTGATTTGACATAAATTAAAAGTTCTAGAATATAAATACAAGGAAGTGCTAATATACGAAGTTCCTTAAACTTTTCTCTGCATGACTGCCTATACCTTAGTGACGCTATATTTCTTAAAGCTTTTTTTTTTGAAGTTTAAGAACCTTCAATACATGAGCTGATGAGCCCCAAAAAATTAAACCATATCTAATGAGAGAATAATAATGTGCGTAATAATATGCCAACAGAACAGATTTATTAGCTATATTTGTAAGCCTAAAAAGTGAAAGTTTTTTACACAGTATATCAATATGAAATTCCCAGCTTAAAGAGTTATTTATGTGAACACCTAAGAATTTTGTGGACAGTACTTGATGAATAGATTTTCCATCTATTCTCAATAGATGACTCTCAAGTATAACATTCACCCTAGGAGTAAAATGAATAAACACAGTTTTTTCTTTATTAACAATAAGTTTATTTTCGTCAAACCATTGTACTAGCTTATTTATTCTAATTTGAAATTGAACAGTTAATTGGGAGATATCATTATTACAAAATAGATAGGTCGTATTATCGGGAAATAGTACAATACTGCCATCATTAACCGTCAGAGCTAAGTCATTGATAAAGATTAAAAATAAAAAAGTTCCAAGGACAGAGCCCTGAGGTACGCCACAATTAAATAAACGTGTTTCTGATAGACAAGAATCAACGACTGCCAACTGATTCCTGTCAGATAGGTAGGAACTAAACCACTCACCAACTTTTCCATATTACTTCTAAAACCCAACGCGAAAACCAGATTGGTTTATTAAATTCGCCTGGGGTGACCCTCAGGTAAGACCGATACACTACTCGACTATCCTTGGGCACTACTCTCTTTTCAGAGGATCAAAAAGTTCCCATATCTCCAGTTTTATTTCGTTTACCCTATTTAGCACCCACGACTCCAACTGTACCTATATTGGATACTTCCAAGTAGTTAAATTTTTTTCGAAACTATTAGTTTTCTTAATTAATTACTACGGATCCTGCTAGTATCTCCTTTATTTATATGTACATGAAAATAAAAAATAGTTTTTGTTAATAAACAATCGGCAAGTATTTCCCTAACTGGTTTTTAAAAGATGCGCCTATGATACGATTATCTAATAAAATACTAGATATTAGATTAGTAGGCAAATGTTACCGTTTAAATTAAACAAATAATTTACGTATGTCAATTCAAACGTTTTGTTTAAAAAAAAGTAGACAGCAAATAACCGTTTTTGTTAATTATGAAAATCAGACATTTGGTAAGTGTAAACTATGCTTAATAGCCTATTTCACAAACTGCTAAATGAACTGTTTTAGCTTTATTTACTCGTTAATTTACATGCTTTTTGTTTTATTTGTAATACGTTTAATACCCGGACAAAACGGAATTCAATCCAAATGTAACATGTTTTTAGTGAATATAAAATTTGTCGATTTGATTGAATAAATATATTTGCATCTGAAAAATTGGAATACAATTACAAAAAATAAATGTAATTTAAATTCGAAGTTTAAACAATGCATAATATTTTGCGGACCAAAGTTCTATTTATTATAAAATTCGATAAAGGGATATGAACCATTTAAGTGCATAATTTCTAAGATCCAAATTACACTTTGTTCTTTAAGAATGCAACGTACCGATAAAAACTAAATTTTGGAAAATTTAACTTTTATCCTTTTATATTTTACGCCACTGGGAAAATATTTTTATATTATTGGCCATTTTAAGTTAAAAACCAGTAACAGCAGTTGAAAAAGCTAAAATGAACGGTGTTGTAAATTGCAGTGTTGTTGCAGATTTGTGGTCTGATTTATCTGATCTTTGGCTTACCTATAGTAAGAGAGATGACAACCAAGATTTTTGTCTCATAGCAGCCCGTCTAAAAATCACTTTTATAGATCATATCAGTTGATGCGGAAAAATCAATTTTCAGACAAAAAACCTGATCACTGATCCCATAGCAATATGTCTGAAAGATGTCAAAAAAAATGATAGACAGACAGACAGACAAATTGAATGTAGCATGTAACTAATCAGACAACTTTTCGATACAGCAATGATCATTTTTTTTAGCTTCAAAATAAAATCTCGAAAAAATACGTTTTCTATGTGAAAAAGTCTCAGCTTTTCGAATTCATTTTTTATTTTTTAATAACGAAAAACAGTGATTTCATCATGTTTATGCCCCCCCGCGAAGATGTTACACTTCTGGACAGTTACTACTCAATAGGGTCATCTAATCTATCGATTTTACACGGTTTTAGCCGGGCTGCTATGTAACATGGTTTTGATTGTCATCTCTCTTACTTGGTAAAATGATATTATTAATTTTATTCCTGACCGGGATATTATAAGCTTATAACCAGAACTGGGACGAATCCTCAAAAAAAGGATTCGAATCACGAATCCGAATCACGAGATGTGATAGGAATCACGGATCCAATGTCTGAATCCTTTTAACTAAAAAAAAGGTTTCGAATCCTTTTTTCGGATCACGAATCACTGATCATGTCTTGTGTAATCATGTATTATGTAAGATTGTACGATTCCTAATCATTACTGGCAAAACTAACATAACAATTCTTTTAGAGTTGACCCCACCCCTCAAACGGCCAAAATCACCCCCGAAAGGATGAAAAGTTTGCTTTTCGCTATAAACGAGAAAACCCTAGTCATCTCCAATGATCTTGGATTTTCTCCCCAAGCCAACTCTAACCCACAAACAGCCAAAAACCACCTTTATACACAATTAATCAGTTCAACTCACTAATGGGTTAGTACAGATAAAAAAAATATTTCCTCGAGGGGTAAACCGCGAGGTCCATTTTGGTGTAAAGACCTCGTCCATTAGTAGCCATTACTCGGCCATTAGTAGCCATTACTAGCCATTACTCGGCCATTAGTAGCCATTACTCGGCCATTAGTAGCCATTACTCGGCCATTAGTAGTCATTACTAGCCATTAATGAGCCATGACCGACCATTACTAGCCAATAGTGAGGAGCCATTACCAGGCATTAGTGTACAAAAATTTAACTCGCGGTTTACCCCTCGTATTTCCTTTAAAAATTGTGCTGACTTTAAAATAATTGGGTAACCGTGGCATAGGTCTACACAGGGCCGCCCAAAGCTGAGCAGGGCCCCGGGGATAAAGTCTCATCGGGCCCCTCCCCACACAAATTCAACAGAAAATTGGGAAAATTTTATAATGCCATCGACAAGGGGACAAGCTAAGATTTCTAATGATGTACGTTGAAACCCGATATGGTCCTTGATTATCTATTAATTCCCGATAGACCCGAGCATTTTCAAAAACTCCGGAAATCCAAAAAAACATGTTGTTTATGAAAATACACAAAAATAATTTATTGAATCTTTCTGAATATATTTAACACCTTACAAAGACCCATTATCCAAAAGGATTCGGTGAGATTAGATTGATAAAAAAAATATCAATAAATTTATAGGAGGGTCAAAATATCGAGCAAAAACAAACTTTGGCCTGGTTTTTCAATAATCCAGAGAAATAGATAAAAGGAAAAAGTAACATGATATTATAGCTACCTTTTTCCATCTGAACTTTGAATTATGAAAAAATATTAATTTTTACGTGATTTATTGAGCGTGCTCTCTAAATGTGATTCGAATCCTCCCCAGCTCTGCTTATAACATCGTAGTTACGCTATTAATAAAAAGGGTTATAACTCCCTTGGGATATTAGAGGTGCCTTAATTCCCGTTGTTAGGATATTTTGACGTTTGTTGAATATTGCTGTCAGTGTCAGTGTCAGCTAATTCCCGTTCTTAGGATATTTTGACGTTTGTTGAATATTGCTGTCAGTGTTTCATCATATTTAGTGAATGTCATTGCTGCTTTGTTATAAATTTTATTAAAATCTATCAGAAATAAAATAATCTATGTACCACGGGAATTAATGAGCATTAATTACCTCAGGCAATTACTGTCCCTCGGGCCAGAGGCCGCCGGGACGCAAACCTTACCTTCGGGAGTTATGGCCCTTATAATTCCCTCGATACATAAATTACTATAATTCGAAAAATTAAGTAAGCGTCTGAGGTACAAGGCAATTTTAATATTAAAAAATTATCACAAAAACGCAAAAAAACTCAAAACAATTTACAACGTTTTTTCAATAAAAAACGTGCTTTTTGAGAATTACCTCAGATTTGACTGAATGTCTTCGGCCGCAGTTTAAATTCTAGCTATTCAATTTTCTTCAGTTTCCACGATGTATTTGTATACTACGAATTTCATGTATAAAGTATATAGGGTCATCTTGGAAGACAAATTTGGGAACCCCTGGAGCCATCCATTGAACTAATATTTAACAGTACTTTATTCTAACAATTTTTGCAGAAACCGTATAACTCCATTTAACCACCCACACATTTTCTGAAAATTTAAATTAAAATCCCCGTTGACGAATGAAGTGCGCATTTTCATCTTTCCAAACGTGACAGTTTCTGTAATTAAAAATTCCTTCTCTCTTGAATTTGGATTTACCGATATAAAATATATAATTTGGGAAATTTCAATTTTCGCTATACTTTATACCAGTTTGAAAAATCTATTTTTACCGGAGTTCTAATGCTTGCACTTAATGTGCAATGGTAACCTTTCTGTGTTTTGTTTAAGGATATTTCCAAGGGTAACTAGATCTCTTACAAGTTAAAAAGACTTTTTTTTAGATACTAAAATCTGATCATGTATAAATAATGATCAAAATAATTTTGGTGAAAATTTCAAGAGATTTATTGCCCAACGAACTTGATTAATAGAACAAAAATAATTTTAAAATTTTAAAATATATTCAAAATTATAAAGAATTTCCTTAAAAGGTTTCCAAATATTTTAGTATATTTGTTTTAGATACAAGTAATGGATTTTAGAAAGAATAGAAGGTACTTATGTAATAGTCAAGTGACATTTATATCTTTACATAAATCATATTGTAATAAACTGACTTTTTTTTCGATAACGTATAGCCCAGTGGCAATAGAAGGATATTGACCGAGAACTTGGCATTTAAATACTTGAAAGGGTGTAGAAAACAATAAAAAAATCTTTGCTGCTCTAAAGTGTATGCTAACTTCGCAATTTCGAAAATAAAATCGAAAATTTGGTTTTTTCATTATATCTCGAAAAAAAAAAATAAAAATTTCGCAAAACTAATAGCGCTACGTGAAAGAGCGGAAAATTTTACTTTAAAATAATATTATAATTTATTTTAAAAAAGAATGTGTATAACTATAAAAACTTCGAAAACTCTACGCGCGCCGGGCCGTTGAATACAAAAAATCAGGCGACGCGTTCGGAAAAACTAAAGTATCTTTGTCTAAAATGTACGCAAAGAAAAAAAAGAAAGCGTTTTAAAGAGGAGACTCTAAGCTTTCGCAGGAAGTAATTAGTTTTTAATTTTTTTTTTGTTTTTTCATAGAAAATTTGACCGGAAGTTATAATTTCTAAAATTCTCACTGATTTTTATAAAACTGAAGATATCTATTAATAGAGGCATACCAAAAAAAATCCTTTTACATTTATCATCATTATACTTTTACTTTTGATTTAAATACAATTAAAATTATGAACATTATCTCTGTTTAATAAAACTGTTTTAAAATGATCATTTTTTTACAACATTCATTCGAAGCAATTTTTATTTTCAAAATAGTGTATATTTATTGTACGGCTCGGCGCGCGTAGAGTTTTCAAATTTGCTTTCTTATTTTTAATAATTTTTTATAGTAATACAAATTCTTTTTTAAAATAACTTATAATATTACTTTTTTGTAAAATTTTCCGCTCTTTCACGTGGTGCTATTAGTTTTTCGAAATTTTAATTTTTTTGGAGATATAATGAAAAAACCAAATTTTCGAGTTTATTTTCTAAATTGTGATGTTAGCATACACTTTAGAGCAGCAAAGATTTTTTTATTGTTTTCTACACCCTTTCAAGTACTTACGGGCCAAGTTTCATCGAGATCACATTTTGTGCGAGGTCAAACTCTCTGACAACTGGGCTAGTATAAATATTATAATACTTTTTTGTTAAAGTTAATATTAAGGTTTGTTCCAACATAACACAAAACCAGTTTGCGTACTGTCGGGATTCTGCGCAGTCTAGATTTTGTGTTCCAACAAACTTCGGACTCAAAACTGTACAAAAATTTAGTGTTCCAACACAACCAAAACTAATCACAAACCAGTTTATGTACTGTCAAATCTGTTCCTGGGTTCGAGTAGGTACAAATTGTCAAGACTTGCGCAAAACGATTTTATAAAACGTCATCCTAACCTGAAAATGTTATGATTGTATTTTTATTATGTAAACATTCATATTATTTAATAGGTACACTTGTGTACACACATAATTATTATTTAGGATTGTAGACATCCAAATTTATAAATATTTTCATTAGTTTTTGTTATTTCCCAAATTCAAAATTTGACATTGGTTGTGACGTTACTGACAGTATAAATTTGACAAAAAATTTGTTGGAACACTTCCGAATTGAGTGCCCGATCCTCGACAGGTCATCGACTAATAGTCGTTGACATGTCGTCGACAATAAGTTGTTGACAAGTTTACGCACAGTCACAAAATTGTTGTTGGAACAAACCTTTAATGTTAGTGTATCCAAAAATTTAAAATTTGTAGCACAACATCTGAGTGTTTGACATTAAGCTTTTATAGAAATATTTTTAAATAGTTTTTTGATATATTATTTATACTTTCAATTATTATTATATCCATATTTCTCATTGTATCTAAGGGCGAAACTTATTACTCTATGTCCACAGTTTATCCATTGGGCTATTTTTAGGAATAGATGCTTTTGCAGTTTTGTTGTCAGAATAAGGTTCTTTCTTATTTATTTATTAATTAATTAAAATTTTCAATTACAATGCTATATCACCTATATAGTATTTGTATTTCGTTTCACTCATTCTTTTATCATTCCAATAATAATAAAATTTGTCAATTCTTCTATTAAAACATTCATCCGTATTACTCTTATTACGCTTAAATTTATTTAATGGTCAAACGGCGGCTGTTTAATTTATATCTAAAGGGACATTACTTTGATAATTTAAGATGTCTTTATTTTTATGATGATAGAGAGCCAACGTGATACAATTTATCTTCAGAAAATTGTACCTTAACAAGGAAATGTAAAATTTTTTATTAAATATAATTTTAGTTCATTATTTTTTATATCAAAAATTAAATTGTAGGGAGCCCACTATATTATATAGAAGTAAACTCGATATATTTACAAATATTCGTTAAAAAATAGTAAAAAAACTAAAAGTCCAAAGAAAGAAGAAAATAGAAAAGGAATAACTAGAATGTTTTTATATTTTTCTCAATCCATCATTTATTAGTTTATTTATAGATGCCAGCATGGGCAAGTACGCGAATTTGAAATTAATTTTTCCATTGGAAGTCTCAACTGAAGATCACAAAGGGCCGAAACCGGTCTTCGAATATCGAAAAAAGTTTATATACTCAGATGCTAAAGCAAATCACGCGACCCAATTTTTATACTATCGAATATACAGCAATAAATCCTTCAATTTTTTTACAATCTTTCGCACTGGGCTACATAGAAAAGAAAGTAAATATTTCTAACTGATACATTCTCTATTAGCTCTTAGTGATTTAAAGTCCAATGTTTCACAAGATCGATTTTTTTGTGAGTAATCTTTTCGAATGAAATCTAGACCATCTAGATCATTCGGCAATCTAGTTAATTGCAATTTTCAGGGGGCATCACTTAAACGGTTGGCATTGATTACCTGTACGTTAGAGTTGTTCTCCAAATAGGATTGTGATTCCGCAGACCTGATAACAAATATCATCATCGACCGTTTCTGTCGGATTTCTGTTATTTCATGAGATTTATACGAATGATGCATGGCGCCCACAAACATAAAGTGATCCGAGCCTAAATCGTAGGGACTCAAAACTGTAGATGCCAAGGGCGTACAGAGAAGCGTGATTTAGAAGTTAGATATTCTTTCCTAAATAAATTGTAATAATATATAATGTCCATAAATTCCTTAGTCATCGTTGCCCTTTTCTCAAAAACGTATGAGAATGAAAAAAGTTTTGAAGTTATTTTAAAAAAGTTTTCCTTGGAAGTTCAGTTTTCTTGGATAAAAATATTTATTTATGTCGAAATCATAATACAATATATTGCTTAGGAATCATCCGTTTTAGATATGGTCAATCAGTTTGTCAGTACTCAAGTCTCGCTTACTTAAGTTGATATTGGTCCTTTTAAAAACGTTCATTTTTGCTTCATTGCCGACTTCTTTTGTCCTAAAAATGCTTTCAACAGCGAGTTGTGTAGTCTTAAAGCCTTGGTAATCCTTTCTTTCATTTCGGCATCTTTATTTTCTTTTCCAGATACTTTCACTCAAAAATATCGATTTGCTTGTTGTCATCTCCTCTCCCACGTTCAGCTTGACATTTGTTTTTTGTACTTATTTTTCCCAAATCTTAATATTTTCTTTAAAATGCCTTTCACTTTGTTCACATATCATTTGGTCACATGCTAATACACATTCTAACAGTTTTACTGATCTTAAGCTTTATCTTTTTTGTCGCCCATAATTATCATAAACAGAAATGGATTGAGTACTCCTCCCTAGTTATTAGAATCTGCTGGAATTCTAAAATATTCTTCCTGACGACGTCTTCATCTTCATCAGCCTGTATTAATCCACTCCTGAACATAGGCCTCTTCCATTTCCTTCCATGTTGACTTGTTTTGTGCTGGGAGCAACCAGTTCTTTCCCGTTCTTCTCTGTATGTCATCTCGCCGTCTTAGCATGGGTCTGCCTCTGCTTCTCTTTGTTCTCCGTGGTCTCCACTGCATAATGTGTGTCCCAGATATATATACTCTTTCACTAGTTGAAGTGTGTGGTTATCGATATTGCCATTGATTTGTTTGAGATCATGATCTTCGTTTTCTGGAGGTTCACTTCTAGTCATATCTACTGTGACTCTTTCTTTACTTCGCATACCATGGTGCTAAGTTTTTCCTGGTCGGTCCTCATGACGACGTAGCTCCTGTTAATTACACATAAACTCTTAATTATATCTTTTAGGCTAGCAGAAGTGTCCTTTGATCGTAATTATCTCATATTTTTTAGGTGTGGTCTTGCACAGTGTGTCCTTTCATAAACATACATTGTACTTCATCTAGTTTTTCTTTCAGGGCGATTCTAGTAGCTCAAAAATAAGTTGATCACAGAAATTGTGGAATTTAGTAGTTAGCAGCATAGTGACCTTGTGATATCTTCGAGAACCGTATAGCTATTAATGTGGACGCAACAGATTTAAATTGTGTGTGAATAAGATACTTTTCTGTGGATTATTTTCAACTGAACAACATTTTCGGACCTCACTTTCTGTATGCTGCAGGCTACATTTAAGTAAGAGGTCTTCAGAAAGTTAAATTTTCCCAACCACTTTTGATGTGAGCAAGTTTGATGGATTGCAGCATTGGGCAGTAAAAATATATATGGAAGCCAATTACCTGACTGGGGCACGCTAGTGGATCCTTTAACTCAGATCTGAGAGAAACGCAGAATAGCTACTTATATTATTTTTATTAATCATTTATAAGTTTCAAAAAAGGTTAAACTTTAAGAGAGATATTAAGTATGTTGAACGTCCCTTGTCACTATACACATAGATGTTTACAAAGCGATACCGGAGTTTTAGTTTGACAAAACTTGAGGACGCTAGTGATCCTAAGTGTGACCACCAAAATTGCTGGGAAATCCAGTAAAACGATGTTTCGGTGGCAATTGATTCCGAAACGAAGACAGTAAAACGCGTTTACGAACAGTTGGTTTTCAGTTCAGTTTAAGAGCAATCAAGAAATTGTGCTTTTCCCACAGAATAACGAAATCACTCCGATTGTTAAATTCGATTGCGGCTATTTACGGATTTCCTTTAAATTTTTAAGAAACCCGTTATGAGGGTTTTCGTCCAGAGAATAGTTCTTTTTTTTGTACAACTGGGAGTCTGCATTTTATGGATACTTAAAAAAGTTTATCTTAAAAAGAAGATTCTACATTAAATTGAGAATTTTCGCTTCTTTTGCAAATTATGTGCATTAATTACTCCGCCTCTTGTAAAAGCGGATTCCTCAGTGAAAAGAACTGTTTTAAAAATATTATAAAATATTATATGCTTGTTGTTTTTAAAGACACCATTGAACATACTTGAATTATGGCATTGTCATAGCTAATACATTCATCAGGGAACAAGATGAAATACAATTAGCTTAATGGCAACACTTTGGATCTGTTTATTTATTTAAAGAATACATTACAGAAATACACTTCCTAAATAGTACATAATAAAATCATAAACCAAATACATGTTAATAAGTACAAAGTAAATAAAACGTCACTGGCCGCCGAATTTGATAACTCTTTTAAGGCCTGACAGCTTAACACCAAATATATCGCATTCGGAGTAAGACTTGTTATAGTTAAGACAAATGCGATCAGGTCTTTGCACCAATCGGTGAAACGGTCCAAATCTGATTAAAAGGCAGAATTATCACTGATTTTTGTAGTAAAGAACTTTAGGTCATATAACTGAATGAACATATAATTATAATTACAAAATTACATGCGTTCTGTATGTCACTTATATCTAACATGACATCCAAGACAAGTAGTAATAAGCCAATAAGTAACACTACAAATACTAAAACTACTACTAAACTAACTACTACTAATACTATATAATACATTATATTACATCTTCCCTTTTTCGTTAGAGCGAAAATCCAAATTAATTCATGATATAGTCAGTGAACCGGTTTGGAGGTCTGATAGCTCTGTTGCTTCTTCTCAGGTCACTTTTACTAACAGGCTCATCCAAAGGTACCTTTTGTTCGAAGTCTGATGTTTTGTTCGAAGTCTGTTGTTTGTTGTAATTACTGGTACCTGGATTTTCCCATAGAGTTATATTTGATTTTATTATTGGTTTGTTAGGAGATGAACGCAATTGACTGCTGTTTCTTCGGACTATTCTAGCATTGTTCTTTTCTACAATGTAAGATCTTGGAGTATTTGCTTTTGCTATAATTCTTGCTGGTTCCCAACTTCTCTCATCTCTAATTAATATGTTTTCATTTTCGTTAAAGTTAAAGTTTTCTCTCTTTTGCTGTTCTGTCATAGTAATATTTGTACAGCTCTCTTTTCTTTTCTAACTTTCTTTTCTCATTTTTATAATCGTTTGTTACAGTTGTGAAAGATTTTGTCATTGCAGGTAGCTTGGACCTTAAAATTCGGCTCATTAACATTTGCGCAGGTGATTTGTCAGTACCAGTTATAGAAGTGTTTCTATATTCTAGAAGTGATAACTGGAGACTTTCGGTTTTGCGCAAGATGTTTTTTGCTATTTGTACGGCCCTTTCTACTAGACCATTTGATTTTGGATATCTTGGACTTGATTTTACAATTTTAAAGCCCCACTTGTTGCTAAAATCCAAACATTCCTTAGATCCAAATGGCATACTGTCTGCATAGACTTCTAATGGAATGCCATGAGTTGCAAACAAACCTTCCAGTGCAGTTATAATGTCTACCGAAGTTTTTGCTTTTAATTTTATAACCTCTAACCACTTTGAAAAATAGTCGATCACAACTAGGTAAGTGTAATTTCCAAATTCAAATATATCTGTGGCAAGTTTCTGAAAAGGTAGGTCAGGGAACTCTCTTAATATTAGTGGCTCTTTTATATTTTTATTTCTGAATTTTTCACATACTGAACATTTTGAAATATAATTACTAATATCATTATTGATGTTGGGCCAATATAAGATACTTCTTGCTCTTTGTTGCGTTTTTATGACACCATAGTAATTTTCATGAAGCAATTTTAACATGTTTGTGCGCAAGGAGCTTGGAACGAGGACTCTCTCATTATAAAAACTTAAACCCTCAAAAACATGTAGACTATTTCGCAGAGGAAAAAATGTTTTAAGACACTCCGATACTTTGGTTATATCTTTGGGCCAACCTCTAATGCACATCTCTTTTAGTTTATTAAGAACCAAGTCCTGACTTGTCTCAAAACTGAATTCTTTTTTCTTTTCATCTGTCATATTAATGGAATGAATAATTTCAGTAATAAATTTTTCATCCTTATGATTCTTTTTTATGAAATTTCGAGAAAGTAGATCTGCTATGTGCATTTCTTTCCCAGGTTTATAGGTCACTTTTATATTGTACCTAAGCATCTTGACTTTAATTCTTTGTAATCGAGGAGATTGTACCTCAGCAACGCTTTTCTTCATAATGGAGACTAAGGGTTTGTGATCTGACTCTACTGTGATGCTTCTACCATATACAAAATTGTGGAACTTTGATTTGTCTTCATCAAATGGAACCAAAACTGGATGTGACATGAGTAATTTTTTAATTTTGTCTAGAGCTTTGGATTGTCGCTATGTCCACAACCAACTTGTATCGTTTTTAATAAATCCCTAAGGGGAGCTGTGACCTCTGATAGATTAGGTATGAAACCACGTAAGTAATTAATTGCTCCTAATATGCTTTGCAATTCTTTTTTATTTTGTGGATTTTTTAGATTTTTAATCGCATCTATTTTATCATCATCAGGTTTCATACCTTCTGCATCAAAAACATTTCCTAAATATTTTACTTTCTCCAATCTATACTGAATTTTTTCTTATTAAATTTTATATTTAACTCTCTTGCCCTATCTATAACTTTACTTAGTGCTTCATCATGCCTTTCAAGTGTTTCTCCGTAGACTAGTAAGTCGTCAAAATAAACAGTGCACCCTGGAATATTATTAAAATGATCACTGTTTAGTTTTTGAAAAAATTCTGGGGCTACATTCAGACCAAAAGGTAGCCTGTTAAATTTATACACCCCAAACACAGTGCCAAAAGTGCACAATTTACTTGACTCCTCGTCCAAGTCCACCTGGTAAAACCCTTCTTTAAAATCTAATACAGTGAAAAAATTTTTATTCTTTAGTTTAGTTCTAATCTCATCCAGAGTTGGTATTATACAGAACTGTTTCTCTAATGCCTGATTAAGATCCCTGGGGTCCAAACAAATACGCAGTGACTTATCAGGTTTTTCAATAATTACCAAATTGCTTAACCACTTCGTAGGCTCCTCAAATTTTGAAATGATACCTCGTTTTTCCATGTCCTCTAACTGATTTTTTAATTGATTTTTAATAGCCAATGGAACTCTGCGAGGTGACCTAGCAATAGGTTTTGCGTCCTTTTTTAACTGTAACTTACATTTTTGTTGAAATTTCCCTACTGACTGCGCCATGTAATAATAGCTAGGTTGTATACTTTATAATACTTTAATAAACATATAACTGATTGAACATATAATTATAATTACAAAGTTACATGCGTTCTGTATGTCACTTATATCTAACATGACATCCAAGACAAGTAGTAATAAGCCAATAAGTAACACTACAAATACTAAAACTACTACTAAACTAACTACTACTAATACTATATAATACATTATATTAGGGGGGTGGGTGGCTCAGCGGTAGAGCACTGGACTCATAATCCAAGGGTTGTGGGTTCGAATCACACCAAAGGCAGAAATCTTTTTCTGATTTTTAATTAATTAAAAATTTAGAAATTGATTTTCATATACCAGGTGTGATTCCTCACTCGACCATTCACTGTTGGGTTCTAATTAACAGTGCTGTTCCTAAAGTGGCGCTGGGAAACAGTAACAAAGCCTACACAGAATACGAGGCTAATGGCCATAGTAGTCGATGCCGTTGACACAGAAGTAAAAAAAAAAAAAAAAAATACATTATATTACACGTTTTAAGAATACTTATAATTTCGCAAAGATCAAATGGATAGTCCGGAAAAGGGAAATAAAAAACGATTTTTAAATTCTAATTTTGGAAGCCTGTAACTCGGAAATGAGTGCCTGTATTATATTTTTTTTTTAATAATATTTTCGTCTCCAACTACAACTCTTTCCTATTAGTACTGTAACATCCTGTATATGTATGTGATTTACGTTACAAATTTAGCAAGATCTGAATTTTATACAATTTTTGAATAATAGTTCTATCCTAATCGTAGTAATTATTAAATTATATATTTAACGAACATTTTCAACTACCTAATCAGCGTTTAATTTAACCTGTAATTTGGACAAAATTTATAGTAAATTATATCTTTGGCCAAGAAATAAATTATTTTGTTTTATAAAAATGAACGATTTCTTTGTGAATTATGGAAAGTGAAGTTTGATTCTGAAAATGATGTAAAAACAGAATGATTTTGGCCACGTATTAATAAGGTAAAATGTTTCATATTAAAAAAGAAGTTTGTCTGGTGAAAATAAGTAATTCATTCATAAGCTAAGAAGCATTTTACAAACATGGCAACCAGTTGGGCTTTCGTTCTAGTGAAACGTCTGATAATATCTGCTTTATTAGTATATGAATTCGATCTGTATGTGTGTCTGTAGCTTTTTTTTGTTTATAAATTTTAAAAATCCGGCTTCAGATTTTGATCATCAAAAAGTAAGCTTAGGATTTGATGTGCCCCTCCGCACATCTTCGACAACACCTTCAAAATGGGGTCCGAAATATGAAAATTTTGAAGTTTAAAATGACATTGAATTTAGTAGACGATTTTGGCAAAAGTGAGTAGACTGTGGCTGTGTTGATTAGAATAAGAACTGTCAATCTAAAATTTTATTAATACTTTAATTACAATTTGTTCGGTCTATGGCAATGCTAGAAGAGCATTCTCACTGGCAATAAGCTAACAGGCCAGTCAGGAAACCTAATTTTAAAATAAAACAAAAGAAGTATCATAAACCCGCAAGAAGATGGAAATAAATGCCTAAAAAAATGCTATCAGAAGAAAAGTAAGTGTGTGTTTCTAAGAAAGAGATTTCTACTTAATAAAAAGCTTAACTTCAGATGGCAGAAGACAAACTGGAAATAAGATCTCATTGGAACAGGAGAAATTTTTATTGAAGATACGAGTGTATATACTATCCTTAGATGCCCATTTGGTAATGGTAAACGTTTCATAATCGACAGTAATATCCCAAGCCCTTGACAAATAGCCGACTATTTTTATTGCATCTAAATTTCGAGTTTATTTTAGGATCAATTCGTCAAGACTTAATTTTGGCATTAATAATCTGATTATTAATGCCTTCAGGTGAATATTGAGGACGATGATCAAATAGCCGACTATTTACCACCAAGGTGAATAGTCGCTTTATTTTGTTTTGATTGGCTGCGTCAAATCAGTTTCCAAGCACGTGATTGGTTAAAAATTGATATTTGACAGGCAAGAGAAATAATCACACTTATGGGAGAGCTGGTATTTGTGTATATTAAAAAATATGTTTACTGATATTATATTATTGTAAAAATGTGGCATGAATACGTACAGTAGCATCGTCATATTTTTCTTATGTCGTTTATTATAAACATCTTCGATTATTCTCTATAGTTTCATTTGCGGTTGCTCTCTCTAAAATGAATCGACAATACTTTTTTTTTACATACCACACGACTTAAACATTGTATTAAAAAGTTCATAGGAAAATTAAGTTGTTATTGATAATAATTTACCAGATTTTACTGGTTACAAATAAATCGTGAAATAGGATCCATTAATTAAGATTTTTGGGTATGTGTATCTTAAATTGATTTATTTGTGTATAAGCTTCCATAGAGATATGGAGCCAATGTTAACGAATATTTGTCAAAAAGTTTACAAAGCCAGTGAGCATAACGGTCTATACGAAGAAAATGTGGTATGGCTAGTAGATTATTCAGAAACACAAAGATTTTGGATACCATTTTTTTTATTAATGTGAGTAAATATTTGAACAGCACTTTAATTATTTAGAAAAAAAAACTGCTCGAAAATACGGGGTTTAAATGTATGTATGTAGGACCAGCTTGTGTACGCGGCTTCATATTCTTGAATTTTTTCGTTACCACGAGTTTTATGTAATTTTTTTGTCTAATTTAGCCCCATGTGAGTAAAATTGTTAAAAAAAGCTCTGTATACAAATGTATATATTGCAGCTCAGCCATATCATTTCCGGGTCGAACTACAGAGGTTCTGAGTATGTTTCCTGCTTGGGTTACGAAAACTAAAATATTTTAAGTCACTAAAACTAGGTAGACGTGCTTTAGCTAAACTGACAAATAAAGCCTAGAAATGGATGGATGGATGGATGCGTCCGACAACTAGTGGGAGATGTTGGATGAGTATACTGAATACCTGAGTCCATATCGGGGAAGAAAATATCCTTCGTCGTTGGTGGGATTTTTCTGTGTTAGAAGTGGAGGCAATTTACTACGAATTTGCGGAGTTTTCAAAAAGGATCCTATGTCCAGTGTGATGCTGATGCTCTGCAATGGATGAACTATGCCAAAGTCCTGCTCGGATGCAACGTTGATGTTCAGTTATACGTTGTTCTGATCGTCAAGTTTCTCCAATGTAAACCTGACGACATGAACAAGGTATTTTATAGATGCCTTTAGCCGATATCGGGGGATGTTTGTCCTTGGCAGAGGGAAGGATCTCTAATATTTTCTTTGACGGTTTGAAAACTGTTTTGATATTCTCTCTTCGATCGTTTTTATACTTTTTGGAACTCTAACTAGCTTTTTTATGGCCGTTAACCCCTGATTTGAAGTCTGACCTTCGCTATTATTATCAGTAATATCAAATGAAATTCCAAGACGGCGGGTAAGTTTAAAAATGACGCACAATTTGTTTTTTCCCAATTAACACAACTAATACTTATTTAAAAATGATTATCGTCTAATATCGAGCGTGTACACGTCTCTAAGTGCTAATTAAAATCATTTAGAATCTTTAAAAATAGCTGGCTGTCATTGAATAACTGATAGCACTTAAAGCGTGTACACGCCGTATCATTTAGATAAGAAGTTAAAAATATAAAGAACAAACAATTTGACCGCTTTAAAAGATACCTGACAAAATATTTATTTTTCCATTTAGATAAATAATGGTGCATTTAAATTTCAGCGTGTACACGTCTGCATTTATTGATCAAGATAATCAGTGATAAAATAGTTACAATGATATTTGCCTTTTCTGCGATATATTTCAATATTGATATAAAATGGAAAACACGGTTTTTTAGTAGTTCAATTCATGACATCCATTTTATCATTCAATTTTAATAGTTGTGAAAACTTGTGACGTTGACAATAGGTAATACAAATAGTTCGTTTGATAGTTAATTTTTTTTTCATATTTGATGACCAAAATTTCGTTAAAAATAAGTTTTGTCAATTTTTTTTTGGACGACGAAAAAGGTAAAAATATCTATAACAAATATTGTAAAAAAAAATAAATTGAATAATCCTCAAAAAAGGCATTATTATGCTATTGCGTATATTATAAAAAAAATTCGATCAAAAATTAATTTCTTTTAAACAAAAATTTTGCCAAATATTTTTGAACTTACTTTTTCCATAGGTATATTTTTTTTGTTAAAAAACGATTGCCAAGAAAAGCAAATGTCAAAAATAAATTTCGTCCAAATTTTTTGGAACTTTAATGTCAAAAATAGTAAAAAAGGCGTACTTTTTGATGTTACTTTATATCGTTTTCCCTAAGGAGAAAAAGTTCCACTTTCAATCCTAAAACTAGGGAGGAAAAGTCAAGTTTCAAAGAAGGTGTTAGAAAAAATAAATTTCGTCCAAATTTTTTGGAACTTAATGTCAAAAAAAGTAAAAAAATGCCTAATTTTTTAAGTTACTTTTCCTATACATTATCTCACTAGTTTTTTATAAAAAAAATCCAAAAAAAGTTTTGATAAAAATGGATTGTAAAGAAAAATGAATGTCAAAAATAAATTTCGTCAAAATTTTTTGGAATTTTACTTTGAATTTTTGAAATTAAATAGTTTTTTCTTGGGACTTATTAGAACTTTCCCCTGTGATGTATCAACCGACACAAATATGGCTTTTAGCTACACAAAGAGGAAAAATCTTAAAATATACAAAAATAGTTTAATTCTGGGGTCAATCCATATCAAGTGGTCCAGCACTAGTTGCTTGACCATCTCATAAAAAATTAATATTTTGTAGGTAGTTTTCAATATGTTTTGGGGGTCCAAAAATATTTTTTCCAAATTTTTATTGTATACCATTTGGAAATGGCGGCCATATTTGTTTTAGTCCGCACGCCTACGATTTTTTAAATTGTACAGTAATGGATCGTCCTAGCCTTCTCAAATAAACTGTTCAGTACAGTGTGGCCTACAAAATAAAACCATAATTACCTAATTATATGTATTTATTCATATATTTTTTACAGCTCAAAATTATTGGTCGGAAATTGGCAAAATTCAATTTTTGAAAGGTAATTTTTCAAAGAAAGAAACTTCTCAGCCTTCCAGGTTAAACTTTAAAAAAAATTCAAAAAGTTGTTTTTTAAAAATGCATATCTTTTTATGGATAAGAGTATCACCATTAATACTTTATAAAAAGTAACTATACTGTGTAGTGTAACAGCAAAAAAAAATATTAAGGCTGAGAATAACTTCTCAGCCTTAATATTCTTTGAAAAATTACCTTTAAAAAATGGAATTTTTGCCAATTTGCGACCAATCATTTTGAGCTGTAGAAAATATATGAATAAATACATATAACTAGGTAATTACGGTTTTATTTTATAGGCCACAGTGTATTGAACTCAATGCAGTTTATTTTAAAAGTCTAGGACGATCCATTGACGTACAATTTAAAAAATCGTAGATATGATTTTGAAAAAATATTTTTGGACCCCCAAAATATAAGGGAATCTACCTACCAAATATTAATTTTTTCTGAGATGGTCAAGCAACCAATTATTTTTTTTGGACCACTTGGTATGGATTGACCATCTATGCATTGTTGAATATCGCATTCCTCACTTTTCTATTTTCAAATTTGTTTTAAAAGTATGCAAAAACAGCAAGAAAAATTGGTCCATTTATTTTTGTACTGAAAACCGTTTAGCTATGCAATTTTGAAATGGAACCCAACTAGGGAAATTTTATTCGTCCACTCTTAATTACATGATATTAACAACTAATCCCGTTTAATTGTTTCCATAAATCTAAGCACATGAGTTACAATCTAGCATTCAATTTATTTACCACCGAAATAGCGACAATCGTGAATGTAATTAATTATCTAATTAAGCTCCGTTAGGGAACATTTGATGTTTTCCTGGTGGAAGGGACTGGAAATGGATATACAATATTCACAATGTAACGCTGTCAAGTGTTCAGTTGTTTAACACAGTGTAACGCTGTCAAAATATAATTCATACGTCACGTCACATACTTTTATTTACATAACCGTTCTTCTTGGACGCCAGCCAATTTTTTTTGATATTTCTTTATTTTCTTTTATAACTTTGGGATATAAAAATAATTTTTTTATTTCGATTTTTTGCTTTCTTGATATAGAGGCCGATAAAAATTTTGCGTTTGAAGGTTTAAGTATGACTTTGTTTTCTAAAAGGAGTTGCGATTTTCGTCCTGGTAGCCAGTTAATTTGTCTTACTTTTTGGTTTAGTTGAAATTTTTGCTTGAATGTTACTTCTCCAGCTAAGCTCTTGGTCCAAGTGAAGCACGAGGTATTCCATCTCCGTTTTAACTGAAATTGGGATATTGGTCAGAGTGACCTGTGGACAGTTGCTTTGTCTTGTAGTAAATGATTTTTGATCACCTATCGTTGTAGCCACTTCTATAGCTGGTTCAAGAATGAATAAACTAACAACATATTATTTATTTTTATCGATATTTTAACTTTCCTAAGAGCACAGTTTATTATTTTTTTATGTATATATAAAATTAATTGACTGATTATATTCCCATGCCGTTTTACAAGCAGGCAATAATTTTTATATATTATTTTATTGCAGACAGTTCCGGTAATCAATTTCTCGGTCATGGATCACAATACAGACTCCAGAAATCACCAAGCACATGACAATCCAGTTTTTGAATCTCCCAGTAGAAAAATCTCAGCCGCATCAGATCATGCAGAAATAGGACCTGTTAGGAAGAAAAGCATTTTACATAAACACAGCGATTTAGATATTACTAGTAGTTCAGGAAAGAGTGGTAAGTGCAATTTAAAATAGAATGAACAGACCGACGATAACTTAGGATGGGGGAATTACAGAAGAAGCAGAAAAAGGAGATAAAATAATAAAAACATGTATAAAATACTTCACTTCAAAAAGCAAAATGATTAATTAAATGAACTACGGGAATTTTAAATGGATAATACTTCTCCCCTGAAGTATTTTTACTTTCGAATAATTTTTGCTAAATAAAAACAACCTACAGTTTGCTTTATAAAATTCGTGTTTCTCGTGATATAAATTACATCTATAAATCTATTTAATTATCAATAAAAATGCAGTAATTCATAATTCATAATTACACCATTGATTTCAGATACTGGAAAACAAACAAATGGAGATCTAAAATATAAAAAACACTCCGTTACAGATTCAGTTTACTCAAGGACGAGATTTGCAGATACAAGTAATGACGAACGGTAAGGAATTAATGTTATATACAACTTCTGAAAAAACTTTCCATACTTGTTTGTTATTTGATTAATCAATCAGTGGCCAAATAAATATTATTAGGAATCCTATTTATTTCTCAAATAAATTTGAAAAATGACATGCAAGTGTTAAATTGATTTTAATATGTGTTACTCATTTTATGCAAAATAAAATAAATACTAATTTGGAAAGTTGTTTAATGCATGATTAGATGGAAATAAATAAATGTCAATTATTATTAATTATGCCAAGAAGAAGGTTGTTGATTTCTAAAACATAGAAAATAGGTTTTGTCAGATTTTCTTATACTTATAGCTTTTCCTACTATAGAAATGCTGCTAAACCTTCATATTAGTCCCATAACTAATTTACCGCTCTTACATTTACCTTTGTACTGGTTGCCCCTGGGGTCATTCCATGTGAAAAGCATATCAAATGTCACTCGACCGATTTTTTGATGCCATAAACTTACCATGGAAATAAGTGATTTCCCAAATTTCCAGCCTAAAATACCACAAGGAAATCTTTCAGGCTCAATTTTAAATTTGGTCAAAATAGCAACGAGAAAAAAAATAAAATACGCGTTTCCTTCGTATTTCTCATTAACGGTAAATAGAAAAATGCAACAAAGACATTTCTAACGTAAAATTTTCCGTAGAATACGGTCACGCCAACCGTCAATGATTCCCCTCGGAAAAGCCGGAAAATGCGGAAAATTCTTTTTTTTTATTTTCAAATTTCTCAAATACATATACCCCGATTTAGCTGAAATTCACAGTAGATATTCTTAGACCCATGCTTTTCCAAATCCATATACTCGTGCTTTACTCTTTATATCATTTTCATGAGTTATATACGATTTATATATATAGTGCATTCTGTGAGTCGGAAAATACCTCGAAAAATACAAATACATTTTTGTCAAAATCACCCCCGAAGGGGTGAAAAATTTGTTTTTCGCTATATACGAGAAAAAAAAATTCACCCTTTTGGGGACGGTTTTTGGATCATTTGGGGGTGGTTTTTGGGTCGTTTGGGGGGTGGTGCCGATACAGTGAGAAGATCCAACATCACCATCGCGTTCAGCATCCTCGAAAACAGGAGACGACGCGGGTTGCCTCGTTTATAGCGAAAAATAAATTTTTCACCCTTTAGGGGGTAATTTTTGGCCATTTGAGGGGTTTGGTCAACTCTAACCGAATTGTAACCACTGCCTCCATGTTCAGCATCCTCTAAAATTGGAGATTACGTTAGTTTCCCGGTGAAAGACGCGGAATCCGCGAATCACCATTTGGAGGGTGGTTTTTGGCTGTTTGGGGGGTGAGGCCAATTCGAAAAGAATTTTAAGACCCACCATTGAGTTCAGAATACTCTAAAATGAGGGGGGGGCTTACTTTGGGGACGTCAAAAATTTATTTGTATTTTTCGAGGTATTTTCCGACTCACAGAATGCACTATATATATATATATATATATATATATATATATATATATATATATATATATATATATATATATATATATATATATATATATATATATATATATATATAATCGTATATAACTCATGAAAATGACATAAAGAGTAAAGCACGAGTATATGGATATGGAAAAGCATGATTCTAAGAATATCTACTGTGAATTTCAGCTAAATCGGGGTATATGTAAAAAAAATTCCGCATTTTCCGGCTTTTCCGAGGGGAATCATTGAAAACGGTTGGCGTGACCGTGTTCTACGGAAAATTTTACGACAGAAATGTCTTTGTTGCATTTTTTTATTTACCGTTAATGAGAAATACGAAGGAAACGCGTATTTTATTTTTTTTCTCGTTGCCATTTTGACCAAATTTAAAATTGAGCCTAAAAGATTTCCTTGTGGTATTTTAGGCTGAAAATTTGGGAAATCACTTACTTCCATGGTAAGTCTATGGTATGAAAAAAGCAGCGCGATTGGGGAGGGTCGAGTAACATTTGATATGCTTTTCACATTGAATGACCCCCGGTATATTTTTCAAATCATTACTAAAAAATATACTTTAATACCATAGCGGTCGTTAGCCTTTCTTTCTCTTTAATTTAATTCTTTGGAGATACGTTTTCCTTTTGAAAACGTTCACCTCAAATAATATTTCTTTAGGCATGAGCCGTCCAATTAGCCAGCGTAAATAAAAAAAAATGTTTTAATATTATCTTTATATAATATTTTTATGTTATCAGAATATTTTCTCTACTTATTCAGGTCATGGTGGTATCTGTTTTGTCTCCAATGCCGCTCAGACGACGGTCTTCAATCATGGAAACCTAAATTTTGGCCCAAATTATGTCCATACCCATTTTGTCCAACTTACAGACAATTCACAAGAATAATATCAATTACGCTGATAGGCTTTTCCTTATGGTCTATATTTTACTCAATAGTTGGAGAGACTGCTGCGCCACCAAACGGAAAACTGTTTCAATTAATATTTTTAAGTATTTGCGCACACTTCGGAGGATGGTTGATGAGTCTAACGACATTGCCCGCTTTAATTGGAATGTTGTTTACTGGACTTGCTTTACAAAATTTGAATATAGTAAATATTGATGAATCTTTCAGCGGCATATGTAAGGAACTGAGGTAATTTTTTTTTATTTTTAAATAAGTTGCATCTCTCTTTTATACTGGAATTACAGTATTTATTAATTAACTTTAATGTTTTTTTAATTAATTCGTTTTTTAGGAATGTTGCCTTAGTTATAATTTTAACTCGTGCTGGTTTAGATCTTGATCCGAATGCTTTGAGGAGGCTAAAGTTTACCGTGATAAAATTAGGCTTGGGACCATGGGCGATGGAAGCTGGAATGACGGCAGTTTTATCAGTATACATTTTGGGAATTCCTTGGAGTTATGGTCTTCTATTGGGTACGTATTTATTCGTTTAATTTTGAAATATTTTTACTCTTATCCTATTTCACAAATACAGTCTAAATCATTTTATTTCAAGATTTAAATAATTAGATTAATTGTGCTAATTAGATTAATTGTGCTAATTATATTAACTGATTAGGGTTAATGGCATATTTTTAAAGCTTAATAAGACTCAAATTTGGAATATTCTTGCATCATAATAAGGCTAATATGCGATACTATCTGGGAGCTTGGTTGGGTATACTATTTCTTAACTAAACTATACTGAAAAAGGTCATCAATATCTTAACAGCTACCTAGTGCCCAGTTTCCATTAGAATTGTACACACTTTAGTAGGTTTGGGATAAAACAATCTACGATATAAATATGCAATTTCCTCTTCTTGACTACTTTCTGACGATGATTCTTTCGAACGTTTACCGTTGGTATTTGATTAGCAATTGGGTAGAATTCACCATATATAATCAGATTGTAAGGTTTTTGGACAATCTAGTGAACTTTAAAAAACTTAAATTTATGCTGTTTTAGTTTCTGTGAGACTCTAGTTGAGTTATTTTTCTTAGTGTAGGTATTTATTTGTTAAGAATTAATTTTTCTATTAAATGTTCTTGCTTTTTATTGTATTTCTCTAAAAAAATTTGAAACTATGATTTTAAATGAAAAACTGACGAACATTATGGAAATTACCAAAAAAATTGTGGGAAAAGTGGGGAAAACTTTTGTAAAATTATGTCAAATCCATAAATAGAATTTTGCCTGTATTGTTACCTAGAATATTTGTCTATAATAACTTTTATATTTTACTATATTTTTATTACTTGGCGCCACAGAAAAATATCTAATAAAAAATGATAAAAATTGATGGTTGCGTTATATCTGGAAAATAGTATATTATAATAAATTATCACTACGAGAGTGACAGACGACCTTATTAAGTAAATATCCTTTTTTCTTCGTTCTTTTCTTTTTCTGTTCGCAAGTATCTCTGAAACTGACGGAAAATGGACCTCATTGAATTAAGAAAATATTGATTTGTAATTTTCTTTAGCTCCATTTCTCGGGGTATTCTGCATACCAATGGATTAAATTACAAATAATCTAACTATTAGAATGCTATAAAAATATCGTTTCCCAACTGAAACTTTAAAGGAATTTAGTATAAATATAATTTGGAATTACAAAATTACTACAAAATGTAGAATCATCCAATGGAGGTCGTGTCATCGATTTGAAATCTCACTAGTCTATGTTCATCTTTATTAATAAAAAAGTTTTTCTATGCGGTAAAATATGCAGGAACGGCATAAAAGTTTTCCGCAAAGTTTCAGATTTGATACATAAAAATCCCAAGTTTGGTATATCTTAAATCTTTTTCTTTTATTGCTTATCGAAAGTAGAGATTGAAGCTTCTCACATTTCAAATTAAACGAAAGTTGTATGAATAGGAAAGCTGGAAGGGTAAAACAATCAATTATGCGACAAAAGTAAACTATAAATGAAAAACATACACATGTAAAGTATTGAAGTTTATCTGCTACTATTTTCTATATCTAAACGCTAAAATTTCATAAGAAATCAAATAGAAATGGTTTTAAAGTCGTGTGATTTATGAAGGGGTTTTTTAAGTCATGTCAAAGTTTCTCCAAGGAAATTTGAAAATGTGATATCTAATCTAAATTCTGAGATTAAATTTTTTAACACAACAACGGTCCAAAGAGAGGAATAATAATAATGGACCATACATTACACGAAGGTAGAATTTTTTGAACCATAAAAATTCCAAAAAAGGACCATGAGCGTAACAAAACTGCCTAAGGATGTGAAATAAAATCACACATGTTCCCAAAAACAAAGACATTGAAAATGTCCTACACTGCACCAGCGTCCGGACTTCAACAACTACTCCTTGGGCTATATGCCCCACCAGGTATTGAATTACGGAAGTCCAGACGTGGTTTGGTGCCCGACCAAGTCGGAGCTTTAAACCAAAAACTTCGATTTTGTTATTAAAGGAGCTTGCCAGTCTATAATTTTGAAAGCTTTGATTTTGTTATGAAAGTGAAGATGGCGTTGGGCTCTCCTCGTTCGTGATACACTTGCTCTAATGCAAACACTTTTATCAAGAACGAGGCGAGTCGAATTCATTTTCAGACATCCTTTAGTGATAGGATGTCGAGCTAGCCTGCTTCTTACTGATGAGGAACAATAATTCCGAAACCGGTCTAAGAATGGCCTTTAATAACAAAATCGAAGTTTTTGGTTTAAAGCTCCGACTTGGTCGGGCACCAAACCACGTCTGGACTTTCGTAATTCAATACCTGGTGGGGCATATAGCCCAAGGAGTAGTTGTTGAAGTCCAGGCGCTGGTGCAGTGCAGGACATTTTTAATGTCTTTGTTCTTGGGAACATGTGTGATTTTATTTCACATCCTTAGGCAGCGGACCATACATTGACCTGCTCTAACACAAACTCAATGGATTTGTTAGTATGGGGAGATTTTTTTCACTCCAGATATGTTACTAGATATTTACAGAAATTATTTAAAACGACAAAACCGTTGTCTCAGACAAAATGGGTATCAAATTTAAATATTTATTCATTTCCTAAAACTAAGAACGTAATAAATGTTTCCAAATGTTGTTCTTATATTTTTTTCGGCATTTTCAGAAACAGTTTTTAACAGATAGTTAATAAATTAGAAAATGTAAGTAACTATAAACTGTCAAATTAATAAATAAATAGTTTTTTTAATTACTATATCAAAAAACAAGTTACAATTTACATAATTAAATTTAGGGCAGTAAATAATTTTAAAATCCGAAATAAACTATAAATAAGTTGGAAGAATTGAAAATTTGACACTTTACGATTATTTCAAATTAAATCAAAATGCAGAATACACATACCAAATTTATACCTAATTCGAGATATTGTTAGGTTACGTGAAACAATATTTTATCGTAACTAGGACGTAATCAAAAATAAACTTTTCAAATATTTTATATTTTTATACATTTTTTTTGTAAGATTTCTAAATGAAAATAATAAAGACGTTTATCATTTTTATGCTATATTATCTAATAAATAAAAGTTCATCTACAAACAAACTATAATAATAACTGAAAAACGTCATAAAAACCAACTTTAACTCAGTTCTATTCAATTTAAGGACGTTTTAAGCTTCTTGACTACTTTTGAGAATTAATATAGTTTCTCTTATATTTAGTGCAGTTTTTATAATTGGAAGTGATAAAGGGGCTTACAATGAACGTAAAAAAAATTCGTCCAACAAGAGGAGTGCTAAAGGGTTAATTTGAGGGGGGTTAAAAGGGGGGCAAAATGGTATTTTGCGATTTTCCGCGAAACTGGACGTCTTATCAAAAAATATGGCAAAGTTGTAGATCTAGAAAAAAAGTACAACTTGTATGTGAGTCATTTTTTACCATAACCTTATTTTTACTTTTTATATTTATCTGCATTTTCATTATTACAATTGAATATTTATACAGGGTGACCCAGGTGTGGGTGCTTGCTCCATAACTTTTTTTTTCTACCCAAGCTATCGATTTGATGTTTTTTTTAATGATAGGACCGATAATGAGGCACATTCTAAAAATGTTTCTATTTATGTACGGGATGTCCCAAAATAAGATAAACAACTGTGTTCTGTTTTTTTAAATGGCAACCCCCATTTTTGTTACATATTTAGATTCGATATTGTCGATATAACGCACCTAGGTTTTAGACTTATTTGCAATAGTTTTTGACTTATGTCAATTTATGTGTCAAAATAGGGTTGTGCAGAGATTCACAAAAAAATTCAGAAGTTGAGAACTATTCAAGATAGCTTAATCAACTTTTTTCCAGTCGATTCCTTAAGCTTTAGCGCATCTTTCGAGATGCAGACGAACTCGGAGTCGAAAATGACAAATTACAAATAGCAATAAGTCGACTTTTTCAAATGCATCACCCTATATTTTATTAAATCATTGCATGGCATTTTTTAAGAGCTTTTTGCTGATATAGGGTTTGTGGGGTTTATTTTGTAAAACTTGCGAGATTTATGCAAAATAAGAAATGTTTGACGGTTTATTCGGGAAAAGAAGGAATCGAGTAGGCCGCGAAATTGTAATAGAAACAGAAATACATTACAAAGTAAACAATTTTAATAATACAATTTGCAAGAACATGAAAGAATGATTAATAGGAAAGAATGTAAACATTTTGATTTATAACAAATGCTCGTACTTAGGTCACCGTCACCATCACGTTCCACACAAAAATCATTATTTCATGTTCTTGTAAATAGTATCTATCCATCTATCTGTGATGGGGGTGTCGATACACTGCGTCCTGTAAGATCTATTGTGCCCCCTACTGCTGCCCAGTCGTTAAGGATGTCTCAACGATTAGAGCAGTTCCTCCAGTCCTATTGCTTTCAAAAAGTTCAGGAGGCCCATCTTATGCGTCTATTGCTGCAAATATGTCTGGCCATTGCCGTATCTTCTCTGGTAGGTCTACTATACCGTTCTGGAGTGTGCCCTATAGAAATAGGTTCATTCCCAGGGAAGTGAGTGTCCAGTAAGAGTTGGGCTCTTTCATTTTCACTTTCGGTGTAGCTACCATCTGACTTCTTTAGAGCCATTGCGTTATCGACTCTACCTTTTGCCATGACTCTATATAGTCTAGTGGCAGCAGGTGTGGAGTCAATATCCTCACAAAATTTTCTGAAATTATTTCGTTTTGCTTTTCTTTGTTCTTTGTTGTGGTGGTTAGTTTCTCGGTGTAGCTCTGCCAATCTCCGCTACTCTTTGACCTATTGAAGAGCTTTCGAGTTTCGGATCTTAATTTTGCCAGATTACAATTCCACCAAGGTGCGTCCCTACAATTTCTGCTTACTTGTTCGGGGCAGCTCGATTCGTATGCATGGATTATTGCCTCATTAACTTCTTCAATAATATTCTCCAGTTCTAAGTGGTGCCTAGCCTTTTTGTTCTGGACGTGTGCTAAATTTGGTTTCAGATTGGTGTTATATATTTCCCAATTTGTTTTTCTAGGGTTCCTTCTGAGGATTGGTGGATCTGTCTCTAGTCTGAACGTAATTATTCTGTGATCAGACAAAGACGGCTCACTCCATACTCTCCAGTTCATCACTAGATCTTTTAGGCTCGGTGTACTTACTGTAATATCTAATACTTCTTCCCTTACCCTAGTTACAAACGTGGTAGTATTACTAAAATTGTTATGTATTTCTGTTTATATTGCAATTTCCTTTTGTAAGTAAACAATTTTAGTAATGTTATTTACAAGAACATGGAGTAATGATTTTTGTGTGGAACATGATGGTGACGGTGACCTACGAGCATTTGTTATAAATCAAAAATGTTTACATTGTTTCCTATTAATCATTCTTTCATGTTCTTGCACTTTATTGTATTACTAAAATTGTTTACTTTGTAATGTATTTCTGTTTATATTACAATTTCATTTTATTGAAACATTTTCTTTTCAAAATTGTATGAATCTGTCAAATTTTACGACAACGGCCTACTCGATTCCTTCTTTTCTCGAATAAACCGTCAAACATTTTTTATTTTGCATAAATCTCGCAAGTTTTACAAAATAAACCCCACAAACCCTATATCAGCAAAAAGCTCTTAAAAAATGCCATACAATGATTCAGTAAAATATAGGGTGATGCATTTGAAAAAGTCGACTTATTGCTATTTGTAATTTGTCATTTTCAAAAAATCGTAGTAGTAGGCTATAGAACATCGACTCCGAGTTCGTCTACATCTCGAAAGATGCGCCAAAGCTTAAGGAATCGACTGGAAAAAAGTTGATTAAGTTATCTTGAACAGTACTGAAGTTCACAACGCTATTTTGACACATAAATTGACATAAGTCAAAAACTATTGCAAATAAGTCAAAGAAACCTAGGTGCGTTATATCGACAATTTAATGGCGAATCTAAATATGTAACAAAAATGGGGGATTACCATTTAAAAAAACAGAACTTAGTGTATCTTATTTGGGACAGCCTGTATATAAATAGAAATATTTTTAGAATGTGCCTCATGGTCGGACCTATCGTTTAAAAAAACATCAAATCGATAGCTTGTGTAGAAAAAGAGTTATGGAGCAGGCACACAACCCTGGGTCACCCTGTAACAATTCGGAACAAAAATCAAATTTCAAATAAAACAATGAAACACAATTTCTTTTGTATTTTTTTTTCTGTAGAATTCAATGGAGTAAACAGTTTTTTAATTGTATTAAAAACTTAAACAAATTACCTATCAACAATTATTGAAAAATTCGTTATTGCAAAAATCATTTTTTGAGTTTTTTTAATTTTTAAGCATGTTTTTAAATGGGGACAATAGAGTTTGTATTGTATTGTATAAAAAAGTTCACGTAAAAACAAAGCACCTAAAGAACCGTGTACGATGATATTTTGCCAACCAAATTTATTTTTGAAAAATAAATGTTTTTAACCTAAAAACTTTAATATTTTGAAAACCGTTAGATTTGTACAAGTCCTAAAAAGGTATACTTCCATAAAATTTCATCAAAATTAAATTATTTTTGCGGAAATTAAAAATAAAAAACTAAAAAAATTTTTATTTAATAATTTTTTGCATTTTCCGCGAAAATTTTGAGGTTATGGTAAAAAATGACTCACATATAAGTTGTATATATTTTCTAGATCTACAACTTTGCCATTGGATATTTTTTGATAAGACGTCAAGTTTCGCGGAAAATCGCAAAATACCACAAAATACCATTTTGCCCCCTTTTTAACCCTCCTCAAATTAACCCTTTAGCACTCCTCTTGTTGGACGAATTTTTTTTACGTTCACTGTTCAATTTCCAATCATAAAAACCCTGCAGAAAATTATTATTGATTCTAAATCTAATTTGCCTGGTCTAATTTCCATTACATAAATTTCAGTCTTAAAATCTCTGGTGTGTCTATATCTAGAGGGACATAAATATTATATTCAGACAGGTCATAAGCCTCTTCTCCTAGCTAATTGAAACAAACAATTTCAATGAGTGATAGTGAGAGTTACGTTCAGTATTCCGTATAAATTAATTATCATACAAGTGCTGAATTGAAGTTTGTTATGCAAAAATAACTGTTTTAATTAACCGAATTTACATTTTAGGTTCAGTTGTATCTGCTGTATCACCCGCCGTAGTTGTTCCGTGTCTATTCAGACTCAGGACAAAGGGTTATGGAGTTGCGAAAGGAATTCCCACACTCATTATCGCAGTTGCCGGTATTGACGACGCAGCATCCGTCGCTGCATTTGGAATTATTAAAAGTATTATGTTCTCTGATAGCTCCTTGACTAATTTGATCATAGAAGGACCTGTATCTGTGATAGGAGGTAGGTCACGTTCATAAACTAAGTAAATTTGCTAGCATTTATTGGGTTATTAAAGAAAAGATAACAGAAATCCAGGAAATATCAAAGGAAGACGTATTAGAAGCGATACAACAAATATAAATTGGAAAAGCATTTGAAGAAATGACCAAATAGCTGTGAGACGATGAGAACGATTGGGTTTGGGTAATACTAAAGCGGCGTTTTCATTGGTATAGTAAATAGGTTAGTTGCTTGCGCCAGTAACTTGCTAGACAGCTACTAATCCAATTTTAACTGCATACTAACTTACATGTGCCAGTACTCGCTCCAGTATTCTCTATGCACGCCGAATATAAACAGTTTTGCGCGAGCCAGTGCCAGTGACATTTGTATTAAAGGTACAACTACTAGTATTGAGAAAATAGTATGTGTAAACGCCTACTAATCTTGGACTTGGTGTAGTTCACTGGCAGGCTAGCTACTTGCACCAGTTGTTAGTACAAGTAGCTATACCAATGAAGACGCCGCTTAACAGAAACTTTTACCGATCATAAAGGAGATGTAATAAAATATAAGAACGACAGAGCAATTTGCCAAACACAAACTAATTACAAAGTATTTACAAAAATTTCCCTAGACAAAGTACAAGTAGCATACATATACTTTATGAAAAAACAATAGAAGATGGAAATGAGAAGTTTCTAAGCTTTACTGATCAAAAAAAGCTTTCGAAACTATCCATAAACAAATACCCGATCAGTATAAATAATTTAAAGTACCTACTTTTAAAACAGTTAAAGGTAAGGTTCAAATAGCAGCAACGAAAAATATATCCATGCTCAAAAGTGGATTTTACGAGGTTGCACCACGTCTAGACTGGAAACAACTACTCCTGGGGCTAATGCCCCCACAGACATGGAATTGAAACAGTTCAAACGCGTGTCGGAGCCTACCCAGTGGATATCCCATGGATATCCATTGGCCACCAACTTGGACGTCCAATGGATGTCCATTTTTTATTTAATATGAACATATTTTGGACGTGAATTATACAAAAATGGACAATAGTTGGATCTTCGATGGACATTTCATGGATGTCATCTGGACCTCTGATGGAGGTTTATTGGACCTATAAATGGACATTACCTGGACCAGTGATGGACATCTTACAGACTTCAGTTCCTAGTTTTTGAGAAATGCCTTTCCATCCAAAAAATAATGTAATGCATTAGATTTTCCCAGACGTCTAGCATTTTTACTACAATCTATAAATAGATCAATCAGCGCCATTTTCAATGTATGAACTCATTTACGGAATAAAAATCGATTCATATAAATAACAATAGATATATATTCAAATATGAAAATGTTTTAAACAACTCAGAATATGAAATAAAAACATTCTAAAATAATTAATTAATTTAAAAATAAAACTGAAATAAACGTACATTTCTGATGACGATGAGTCAGCTTCACTAATATTATATTGCTGCTCGTTTTCTGTGAATGGAGACTGAACACTACCAGTTTTAGGATATTTGTTGACTGTTGAGAATAATCATTACTACTTGCTCCAGAATTACTATTATTGAAATCACATATATTGAAAGCTTGAAGCAGGTGGTGAAACAAAAGCAGAACTTGATGGAAGGATTTGTGCGTCACTGGTGGAAGATAAGTTTATCTCTCTTCGAGTTCTCGTATAGACTTTGTTTAAGTACTTCTTTCGTTCGACGTTTTTCTCCATTCTTAGCTGGCGATCAAAACACAAATCTCTTTTCTTTTTTGAAGAACTTATTAACAATGGAAAATAGAACTGTATATTGAATATATTCTAAATTCATTAGAACTTGGAACCAACAGTAACAATGCTACCAATTGGTTAAATTTATTTCGAAGTTAATTGGTCCATCAGAGGTCCATAATTCATTCATAAGAACATGGACCGGAAAAGGATATCCATTGGATATCCATTAATGGGTATCCATTGTATGTCCATAAACGACGTCCACTAGCATCCATTGGACGTCCCTTTCTGGTCCATGTCCATATGGACCAATTATGGACTTTTGATGAATATCCAGTGGATATCCTGTGTTTACTGGGTATGGACAACGACAACAGCAGGACAACGATCAGAATAATTTGAAATCGTATTATTAGAAAATGAAAAAAATAGTAAAAACAAAAAAATAGTAAAAACAAAAAAATAGTAAAAACAAAAAAAACATCACCATTGATATGGTGATGTAATAAGAATAGAAAATAGTAAATAAACTAAAAGAAAAATGGAAATGGAACTGGGAAGAGGCGAATAGGAAGATCAATAAGAAAATAGCTATAGAGTAAATAGAAGAAATAGAAAAAAGTAAGAAAAAACAAAGAAAGAGATGAAAATTCTAACAAAATATAGCCTGAAAAAATGGATAAAAGTGCATAAGGATCCGAAAAGAAGAAGAAGAAGTGTTCCTTAAGTAAATTAGTAATCTGTCAGTCATATTATTTGCATCATTATTTCTTATTTTATTGATTGTTTTTATGCCGATGTTATTTCAATTATCATCAAGAGAGTCACTAAAAAGTAATGTTTTTATTTTCCAATTAAAAAATAAAAAATTTGTATTTTTAAATCTCTACAAAACTATTTTGATTTAAGGAATTGGTTTTGGAGTGTTATGGGGAATCCTATCAAACTTTTCTCCAGAAAGACACGATCCTTTTGTAGTACCCTTAAGGATCCTTCTATTACTCGTTGGAGGTATGATCTCAGTATTTGGAAGCGAAATGATCGGTTTCGGAGGAGCAGGGCCTCTGGCTTGTGTTGCGGCAGCTTTTGTGTCTCTGTACTGTTGGTCCAAACAAGGATGGGACATCGAAGATAACCCAGCAGCTACCGCTTTCGAAATTTTTTGGATGATTTTCGAACCCATTCTGTTTGGAATCACTGGAGCTTCAATAAAATTGAATAAGTTAGATGCAAGTGTAGTTTATTATTGTATTGGAATTCTGATTACGGTGGCCATCATCAGGATACTGACAACTGTCGTTTTGGGAATTGGCTGCAAACTCAATCTTAAGGAGAAAGTTTTCGTTGCTATATCATGGATGTCCAAAGCAACAGTTCAGGTAATTTTAAGATTTTTGTTTCTAATATTGACTTATATATGGTATTAAAAAATTATGAAATTTATTTTTGACTTCAAAATGTTCTATAAAAAATGTTATAAATTCTAAGTTACTGAACTTCCCTGTGCCTAGGAAAATTAGTCTAAACATTGAAAAGTATATTTTTAAATATTTTACATGCTAATATAACGTGAATTTTCGAATATACAAAGCCTATTTATTCGAGATTGAAGGACTCTTACAGACAATAAAGACAAGGTTGTTTCTAGGGAGCGGAGCTGATGATTTAGCCGCTCCTCCATATAATTAATCGGAAAGACTATTATCATTCTATTATCATCTTCTATATACAGGATTTTACACAGTTGATATTAAAAACATTGTAACAAATATAGGCAACATAAAGTACTTACTTCGCTTGAATGTTTTACCTAACACTTAGGAGGTAAAATATTTAAAAAAGGATTAATATCATCGATGTAATATTTAGACGGTCGTTCTTTACTGCTAGTATTTGGATTATCATATGTCCGTTTTTATACTTGCCTGTTCGTTAAATAAAAAATTAAATACTAATCAAGTATTGTGGGTACCTCTCCAGACGTCTGGATTTTAGATAGGATTTGATTCCCTTAAAAGGATGTTTGAAGTTTTCATTTTAGTATTTCCATTTTGATTTTTTTTTATTAGCAGAACTATTATTTAAATTCTTGTCTTTGTTATTTAAAATTTTCTAATATTTGCTAATTTTTTCTTCTTTTTTACTTTTTCAGGCTGCTCTTGGTCCTGTGGCGTTGGGTATGGTAATGGCCGATTCAAAAGAATACGAGTACGCGCAAAAAATACTAACGACTTGCGTATTATCCATTATATTAACAGCGCCCACGGGGGGTATCTTAATAACGATTTTGGGACCAAGACTTCTCACCAAAACTAAATTTACTCCGGAACCAGAAGGCTGGAGAAGGAGTCACAGACCATCGATAAGAGATATAAGTATCATAGACGAAGAAGAAGAGAGAGAAGGAAATAATGGGACTAAAAATGAACATTCAGATGTTAAAAATTTGTCGAATATTAGAGAAGATGTGTAAATTGAGATTATATAGTAAAACATAATATACCCATTGTAGATATGAAGAGAGAAAAGCAAGATATACCTAATATATTTTGTGACATGTATTTGTACATAATGCAAATGTAAATGTTTCTTTTAATATAGTGTTAATGTTTAAATATTAAATTAATATTTTAAAGAATTTCATTATTTTACTAACATGATAATTTTATTATTCATTTAAAATAGCGGTTCTTTTAAAGTACCACATAAATATGAAACAAAAGTATATGCACAACCATAAACGCATTTTTCCATTAAAAATCACTGCATCCTAAATGGAGTGTTTATAATCAAAGAATAAAGCCCTTTAAATTTATATTACTTGAAAAATATGTGTTTCTGGGCGCAATTTTGCATTCATTTAATTTTTTTCTGTAAAAATTGTACCACTAAGAATATTGTAATGTACCACAGTTTGAGAACCGCTAATTTAAAAAACTAATATTACTGTCTCCCTATAAGTAAAAAATGTTTTACTTTTCCGGCCCCTCGCCAAGGGAAAGTATTGTGAAAGCGCTAAAAAAAAATTTGAGATAACGACGGATATATCCATTTTGAGGTCCACTGCGACGATTAAAACGATTTCCAGATGGAAGTCTGTCCGTCTGTCTGTGTGTCTGTATTCTTCCACGATAGCGTCCGCACGCTTAATCCGATTGAGCTGAAATTTGGTATATGGGTTTCGGGTGATCGGGGATTGAACCCATTAGTTTTTGGTTGAAATCGCCCCACCAGGGGGCGCAGGAGCCATATCTACATCGCGAAAAAATAAAGACTTAAAGTTTTTATTTGATATTTAGAAATTTATTATTATTTGTCCTCAAGGAAGAACATAGCCTAAGAAAGCAGTAGCTGTAGAAAGGCTTGTGAATACATCCTGAAATTTTCATTCCTTAATTTTGGACATAACCTAAAAAAAATTTTTTTTTAACTAAAAAATTGCAAACCGTAGCCAAACGCTTGGTCCGATTGAAATTAGGTATGTGGGTATCGTTTCATAGCGGAATTAATCCGTTTGTTTTTGGTTGAAATCGCCCCACCAGGAGGCGCATTAGCCCCTATGTACACTGCGCGTCATATAAAACTGGTACACTTTTTTTCCCAATGTAAACCTAACTTAATTAATCAATCAAAATAACCGTCACATTTGTCAAATTTGTCAAAGCGCATATCCACAATGCCAGCCCATTTAAGTAAGTTTGATCAAATCTGAATAATTGTAATGGAGCTATGACAAGTTTTTAATTATTGAATTAAAATTGTGTTTTTCGAGTGGATTGCTTCACTATTTTTTAAATATCTCCGGCTCTAATAGTCGTGGAAAAATAAAAAAAAAATTAAAATGACCGTGATGAAGTAGAGTATCGATCCCTGTAGTAGGGTTTTTTTAAAAATGCATACTAACCTCAAAAAATTCGCGCACATTATTTTTTTTACTGATTTGGCAATAAATAAAATAAAATTGGAGAAAATTTTTTTCCGATATTTATGCTTGATTCTCTTAGAAAAACTATATTTCAGTCCAAAAAATGGTTAAAAAAATAAAAAAAATATTTCAGGTTCTAAAGTAAGATTTTTGTGAGGGAACGAATCAATATAAAAAATGAAAATCGAATATTTTTTTATTGTTCCCTAAATTGGGCACTTTAAATAAAGAAGTAAAATGTTGAATTTTCTTAGACAAAAGTACACACAAAATCCTTCTTCTTAATATAAAAAATTTTTCTGTACTATTGTTTTTCCAAAAATGGCGGCCAATTCAATTTTTTTTTTCGAAAAATGTCGATTTTGGATGGACAAATGCATTTTTTTTAATTTTTTCCATGTCTTCCCGACATCAAAATACATATTTTCTCCAATTTTTAAGAAAATTCGAGGATTCTTTGGTTATTTATTGCCAATTAAATAAAAAAAAAAAAAATGTGCGCGAATTCGTTTTTTGAGGTTAGGATACATTTTTAAAAAAAACCCTACCATACGGATCGATACTCTACTTCATCACGGTTATTTTAATTTTTTTTCTATTTTTCCACGGCTCTTAGAGCCGTGATATTTAAAAAATAGTGAAGCAATCCACTCCAAAAATTTTGTTTTCTATTTTCCCCCTACTTTTTTGTAAATTTCGATATTGCTAATAATTTTATCACAAATAAACAAAAAACATTTTTTACTTATCAACAACAACAACACAAAAATATATGATACAAAACCATTTAGAAAGCTACCTCTAAGGGAAAGATTAAAACGCTGTGGTTTTCCATTTGAAAATTTCAATCTGTCTGATACAACGCAATTAAATATTCAGCCGTGGTTAATAAAAACTCCCGAAATAAATACATCCTTGAAGAAATACCAAAAAACCTCCATAAATCCAACCCTTATTATAAACTCCTATAAAGAATTAATATCCAAATCCCCCTCCTCCTATCAGATTTTCACAGATGCCTCCAAAACACCTCACGGACATGCAGCAGCCTTTATCAGTGACAACCTTCATTTCAACATCCGCATACCGGAAAATTGCAGCATATACACTGGAGAAACTACAGCCTTACTTGAAGCCCTCAAGAAGTGTAGAGAAATCCCAGAAAATGTCATTCAAATTATCACAGACTCTCTAAGCGCATTATTAGGTCTAAAACAAATATATCCGTCACATGTGATCATACGAAAAATTAAAACGATCTACAGCAACAGGGTAAAAAAATTACATTTATTTGGGTACCCTCACATACAGGGATTAAAGGCAACGAAAGAGCTGATGCAGTAGCCCTAGAAGCAACCACCAAAGAAGATATCGGAATGCTAGATAAATATCCCTGTTCTGACAATAAAACCGCTATAAATGATCACATACTAAAGAAATGGCAAACTATCTGGGAGCAATCAACAAATAACAAGCTCAGGCAAATCAAGCCTAAAATAGATGTAAAACTGGACTTGCCAAATAACAGAAGAGACCAAGTCATTTTAAATCGCCTTCGTATAGGACACACACGGATTACACACCAACATCTTTTGAAAAAAGAAAATCCACCAATATGTACGACATGCACCACCCAACTTAGTGTTCATCATATTTTAATAGAATGTCCTCAATACGAAGATGAAAGAAGAATACATCAAATAAGCAGACATTTAAGTTCCATATTGAGTACCAACTTCGACAATCTAGTGAAATACCTGCAAGACATTAATCTCTACTCACAGATTTAATTTATTTTTTGTATATTTTGTATGTTTTGTGTCTCCCCTGCTAATAACTCTTAGTAGTTGATGCGGGGTTACTTTTTTGAAATAAAAAAAAAAAAAAAATTTTTTTACTTATAGGGAGACAGTTTAATTTCACTCCACTATGAGTCAAATACTAAAATCGAAGGCAAAATCGTTTTATTTTATTACGAAAATACGTAGAAAATTATAAATATGAAATTTAAAAGGGTAAAACATTAAATATTTGTAAAATTTTATTCAGATTTTTTTCCACACGAATACAATTTTGGAAAAAAAAAATTCTGGACGGATTTTTACAAACACGGGTTGTCGAAATTTAAAATTTACGAAATATTCCAAATTTGATACCCCTAAAATAACTTTTTCTTTAATAATAATTTCATCTAGATATCCATGGTCAAAAACGTAGTGAATCGAAATACTAATTCGATCCATAGCTCCAAAATAGTCTTTTCTCAAAAAGGTTTTCAAAGGTTGAAAATTTTTATGTCTATTTTGTAGCCATCTTAAAGTCCTTAACGTGTAGTTTTAAAAAATGTCAAGTTTTTGTTCGGAAAAAATTTTGGTAAAAAAACTTTTGTCGAAAGACATTTTGGTCGAGAAAATTTGATCGGAACAATTTAGCTAGAAAATAAATTGGCTGTTCTGATTCATCTAGACTTCTTAAATGAAAATGTTCTTCTCATCACGTGTAACACCTCTATAACTGACCATATCATTTCGTATATCCGTTGTCCTAACCTTGAATATGTGTATTACATAAGAGTACATTTTTCAATAATTTATGATCACAAATAATAACGTTTATTTGTTGTGGTTATGCAAATAGTTCAAATATAAATTTTATTACATACAAATCTTATTCAGCGAAATTTTACAGCGCGTCAAACTTAAAGTTAAAGTTAATTTTTCATGCTAGTACAAAATAAAGTAATTAACTTAATTAACTTTGAATTTTACACGATGGCCTTCTATTTTCCGAAGACCCAATGTAATTAAGAAAATTAAAATACAACTACTCTGAAAATATTTCAACGGAATAATTTAAATTACTTCGAGTATAACGAAATTATGTTGATTACATTACAAGAATGTATAAAATTGAATTATTTAAAATAATAATAGACCAGGGCCAGTCATTTAAAAAAATACTTGACTGAGTAAAAGTAAATATTTATCCTATCAAAAAAAGTTTAAAAAAAAGTTGTAAATAATTTAAAAATCTAAAACTTTTCTATTAATCATTTTTCAAAATAACCTCAAAAATATTGAAAAAAAAAACACTAAAAACCATTTTTTTTTCGATTCTAATTTTTATCTCCCGCAAAAATATATATACTTAGCTGTAATTTTTCAATTCAAAATATTTATAATTCATTTTTGTAAAAAAAAATTAGAAGGATTGGCAATAAATTTAATTTAAAAACAGTTTTTCAAACTAATAATAAATTAAAATCTTTAATAGTAAATACAAACCTTTTAATGAAATACAAAATGCAAAAAATTGTATTTAAAAAATTCCAAGCGAATGTAATAAATTCTATATAGGAGAAATATCTAGACCTTTTCACGTTAGATTTAATGAACACCAATCATACATTAAAAATAAACAATTCGAAAAATCAAAAATATGTTAACATGCATGGGATTTTGGTCACAAAATACAATGGAATTCTTCAACGAGATTATTGAAAGAACCTAATAATTATAACCGCAAAGTTAAAGAAGCAGCATTGATATGCTTAAACAATAACGAATGTGTTTCTAGAATTGTTCGGTTGATATTTCAAAAATTTGGTTACCTATTTTACAAAAAGAGTTAATTTCAAAAAGGATACCTCTATATCGGGATCGTATCATTTTTATCTGGTTTTTTCTTATGATAATATTATTAAGAAAACTTCATTTAAGAAGAAGTATAAATTTTCTTATAATATGCAAATGCGCGATTCTTTTTTAAAATTCGTTCCCAGAAACGTCACAAAAATATGATGGAAACAGATTTTGACATCTTCGATTTCAAAATCTTTCTCCGTGTACTATGTTGCTGTGATATTTTTTTTAAGATTATCAAGTGTTCTGTTTCTATAGTAAATTATATTTTCTTATCACTTTTTGAAAGTAAGTAAAATATAAGTGGTTTTATTTCCATTAGAAGAGAAATTAAATCAAAATATTTATTTTCTGGTATTATACTAATTTAAATGAAAAAAAGCCTAATCGTAAAAAACCAATATCCAACTCTTAAAACGTATATTTTCAAGGGTTTTTCAAGGATTCGGGTATTTAAAATCGGTTTGACACTGGTCTATAAATAAATTTATTTGGACGAATTTTTTTCATTCTATCGAATTAAAATGATATTAGTAACAAAATACATAATAGGACAAAATTTATTTACACCAAATCTCAAAAATTTATTAACATATTAAACGAAACCATTTATGTAACATTCTTTGGATTGAATGAATACAAGGTGGTCCATAAAACCCATAAATTAGTTTTATTTTAGTACGGTTGTTATTAAATTTTCGTGTATTTGATTACAGAAAATGTAGTCTTCAAAAATTAAGTCTACTTTTTTGTTTCTATTTTATTTCAATTTTCACTTATCGTTGTTTTTCTATCTGAAAATAACGAACATTTCGTTCATACTAAGAGAGATGAAAACCAAAACCATGTTTCATAGCAGCCCGGCTAAAACCGTGTAAAATCGGTAGATTAGATGACCCTAGATCCGACTGGTGAGTAGTAACTTCCAGAAGTGTATCATCTTCGCGAGGGGCCATTTCTGCTGTGAAATCGCTGTTGTTCGTAAAAAAAACGTTTTAGCAAAGTTATTAAAAAATAAAAAATGGATTCGATAGCTGAGAGTTTTTCACATAGAAAGCGTATTTTTTGGAGATTTTATTTTGACGCTAGAAATACGTTAAAAATGGGCATCGCTCTATCGAAAAGTTGTCTGATTAGTTACATCATTTGTTTCGACATCTGGGCAACATGTCGCCTTAGTTTTTTGTTTGAAAATTGATTTTTCCGCATCAACTGACCCGATTTTATCTATAAAAGTGATTTTCAGACAGGCTGCTATGAGACAACAATCTTGGTTGTCATCTCTCTTGCTATCAGGTAACATGCTATGGATAAAATTCGGAAAAACCAAGAAGTTCCCAGGTACCCAAGTGTGAAGTTTGACCGCTACATTGGTCATTATTTGTTTGACAGCCATCAATAGTGACTTTCGGGGAATTTGTAAATCAATAAAAAAAATTATTAAGATACTGTGGCTATAACATGGGAATGAATAGAGAAGAATATAATTATTCACCAATTTTATATGTTCTGAATTTGAATACTTTAACACATAGAAGACTGGAAATCGGTATGGTATTTCTTCATAAAATTATCAATGGCTGTATTAATTGTCCTGTTAGAAGAGATTGGAACAGTGACTTTTCAATATTTCTTTTTGTAGAACAAATTACGGCCAAAATGAGCCACTCAATAGAACAATGAAATCAGCAAACACTCACTACAGCAAACTTGAACTGTTCGGTTAGAAGGGCATTAAAAACTGTTTTAGTTATCTGTACACGTGTATATTTACTTTGTATTTCGTTTTTCTTTTGTAATTGTAAATAAAATAAATAAATAAAAATGTTATAAAGACTTTACTTATGAACAAAGCGCAGATATATAGTGGCTAAAATGAAAAAGAGTACATGTCCTCCAGACGTACTTTTCAAAGAAAAATGATAGTTTTATCTCAGCTTCAGTTTCAATATCGTTTTATTGATACTATGCGTTGACTGAACTATACCACTTCAAATAATTACAAAAACCTACTATTTTACTTTATCAGTACAAATTTTATGAAGTGAAAATTAGGAAAATAAAAGGTAGTTAATTTGTTTGCACTGAAAAAATATTAAAATGCGAAACTTGAACTCCTGAGTTTTGAATAACCACATTTCAGAATTTAATTTTTGCCACGAAAGCTAATTGTCATTTTATTTCCATGCATGCATGCATATTCCATATAAAAATTAAATGGTGCGAACAGTTATGAAAATTGAGAAATTTTAGGTAAACTTCCAAGTAATTAACACATTTTTATTTTCCATACAACATATAGAAATATGTTTATTATAAAACAAATAGTATATTAAATTTTACAATACAAAATTTAGGATATATCTAGCCTCAACTTTTCTAAACAAACAAAATAAAATGATTCACAGGAAGTCTCGATTTTTGATCAGGGACCTATCCGCGCATTCTTTAATATACATAAATTATTATGTTAATATTAAGAATATACCTTTAAATAATTCCATATACTAAACAGCATTCGAAACATTTTCAAAAGTATGCCAAACTTAGAGAAGGAACAAATTTAAAGAATACCAAAGGATATACAGTTTCAGTTGTAGCTATCTAACAGGCTGAGCAAATCATTAACTACGCTTTTAGAGGTTTTAGCTAAAGAGATTAAGCTATCTTTGAGCTTTCAACAAACTATTAACTATAGGCTCTTAGGTGTTTTTAAAAAGGTTGAAAAAATTATTAACTACATTTTTGGAGGATTTTAAGGAGGTTGAGCAAACAATTAACCACATCATTAAATCTTTAAATAGGTTGAGCACACTATTAACTTCACCCTTTGTAGGTTTTTTAAGAGTTTTAGCAAACTTGGAGCTACAACCTTAAACATATTTTAGACCGGTTGAGCACATTTTTAATTATATCTTTGGATGTTTTTGAATAGGTAGATGAAGTTTCTAACCTCTACCTAACACCCTTAAAAGTATTTTAGACAGGTTGAGCAAATTTTACCTACGTCATCATTAGTCTTTTTTTAAACAACTTTAGATTATGTACATATGAATTGCATGCTGCGTAATGAGTCTATGACACTGGACTTGACCGTTGATATTAGCAAGTGTTTCTTAAGCTAGGGTAGCGGAGGAGTCAACTACTCCTACTCTATAGACCGGAATCTACAATTAGGCAATTTTGAGCCACTGAATACAATGCTTCTTGTTGTTTGTAATTCTGCCTTTTTAGTGGCTAATAGTCAAAAATCTCCTGCATAATTATAGTTGATAGGCCTTGAAAAACCAAGAGAAATAATAGGTTTAAGTCTATTTTATATCTATATCGTGTGTCCGTAGCTGTGTTGAGTGTTACTTACCCGTCAGTTGGTGAAAAAAACGAGCTCCTGCTGCATGTGGCATAGGCATGTATGCATTGCAAGTGTGATGCCTTTGTAATCTTTAAGTTTTACGTTGTAGATCCTAACGGAATAGGTGCTAGCGTTTGATGGAACGTACAGGATCTTTACTTTTACTTGTATTATTTAGTTTCAAATAACAGTAATTGTAAATAAATAAGTTGCTTAAGGCTATCTATGACCTTACTGATCAAATAAAATTTACTGCAAATCACTCTTCTTCATTACTATGCAGATACATAATTGATTATAATTTTCCTATTCTTTTTTTTTAAGAAATGTAAATGTTCTTTGGTTCGTTCTTATATGGTGAGGAAAAAAATTTTAGTTTAGAAGTAAAATATTTAAAAAAATTATAAGTTTTTTTTTCTGGATATTAAAACCACTTATTTATATCAAAAAAGTTTTTAATTTAATGTTTCAAAATACGACCTTATGGGACGGAGATATATTTATTTTTCAAAAAATTCCTGAGGACGCAATTTATCTAGTATAGCATTAGCCTTTGGGGTAATTACATTTGAATAACTATATTTTCGATAAAAAAATATAACAGATTATTTTATTGACCTTTACGATTGAAACTCGAGTGTACGAGAGGCGCGCGCGGCGACAGATATTAAATTAATTATTTTTGATTGAAAAGATTATATGCTCAATAATATACTTTTTTTTTATATTAAAATACCACTTACGGGGCATTTGTTACTATTACAATCTGATCACATAACGATCAATGAGTAATTTTTGTCCAACTTAAATTAATACGTGAAGATTGGATAACAAAAGTCTACTAACTAGTGTCCCTTAGGATCTAATAATTTTTTTTTGCACCTTACTTAACGTGTATTCACTACTGCGCACTATGCTCTGCTTTTTTCTGTCACTTTCACTTACACTAACTCAAAGGGCTTCTTCATATTGAATCTTCTTACAAGATTACTGTTGTCCAGGACCTGGATGGCTTCGACATTCACGTGTTGGAGGAGTCGATGTTCGTGACTTCTTGCAAATTTGTTAATTGTCTGGTTAACAGTGTCCATCTCCAAGTCCCGGTGGAGGTCACTATTTCTGCAGTACCAAGGAGCGTTGACTGTGCTCCTTAATGCTTTGCTCAGGAATCTCTGTAGTATGAGTAAATTACTCTGACTGGCACAGCCCCAAAGCTGTATACCATATGTCCATACCGGTTTCAGAATTTGTTTGTATAACAATATTTTGTTATATTATAACAGGGTAGAATTTCTTCCGAGCAGCCAATACATTTTTCTGAATTTTATGTTGAGTTCTTCACGTTTCTTTTTGACATCGCATCTAATGTATTACCTAGATACTTTGCTGAATTAGCATAAGGGATCTGGGTATTATTTATTGTGACTTTTATATACTCATTGTTTTTATTAGTATAATTAACATGTACCGATTTATTTTTATTTAATTTGATTCTCCAACGATTGGTCCAATTATTAATTCTATCTAATGATGTTTGTAGTTTTCTTGCAGCCTCTTCGTGGGTTTTCCTACTGCCAATAATATAAACTGAAGTTTTTTGCCCAACTACAAAAAAGCCAATGGAGCATACATATTATGACATGGAAAAATTGAAAACGACTTTAGAATTAAAAGTCCAAACGTTAAATTAAAAACTTTCTTGATACAAATAAATGGTTTTAATATCCAGAAAAGGAGAACATTTAAAATATTAAACGACTATGAACTACAGAAATGAATTTTAAAAATTATTTTATGAGTTTATATTATATTTTAACCTATAAAGAACTACTTAAGAAATTATTGAACATATATTGTTATGGTGTAAAAAATGAGACATGGGAAGTGTATTTTAAACGAATTAAAAAAAAATATCTAAAAGGTGATGGTTGTTATGATATTTTTTGTTTGGGAGATGATTTTTGAAATGTCAGATATTAATTGAAATAAAGAATATTAAAAAATTAAAAATCTAAGAATTAACAATTTCATTTCAATATATATTATTTAATTTGTTCGAAAAACCTTTAAAAAAAATAGGTAGAGACATTAAATAATAAACAATATTATACCATGTTCCAGAAAAATTTGGGTTTATTATATTTTCATTTATAAATAAATGATTATGAATTCTAATCCGCTGGCACTTTCAAAATGTGCTTCGTCTAACTAAAGTGAAAAAATCTGGAAAAAATTATTGTTTTTCACCTATTTAGATTATTATTTAATTTTTTTCTGTTTCCTATTAAATATCTATATTTTAATAGTAGTAACGAAAAATTAAATCTCAAAGGTAAAAAGAAAAATGCTGCAAATAACAAAAAGTTTTTTCTGGCTGTGATGAAATGTTTTCCCAAATCAAATGTTTTTCTAGGAAAGTGCATTTAAAACTTAATTTTTTATAACTGCTTCTCCATCAGCCATAATAAGGAAATAGAGAGTCATCTAAGTGGCTAACAAAAGTAGCGCAAATGACATACACACGTTAATTTATCCGCTAAATATATAATCCAGTCGAGAAAGTTTGAAATTTCAAGTTATATCGACGCAAATGTTTGTTGTTAATGCATAAATGTTTTTGGTATGGTTTGATTCTCTAGATCTAAATGAAATAAAAAATATTTGAATCATGTAAAAAGAACATATTTTAGAACAGTTTTGAACTTATTCGTTAATTTTTTGAACTGAGTCTCTAGAAAGGCTATTTAACACAATAAATTTTCTTTTATTCAACTAGAGTCTTGCTCCAAGTAAAGGATGCCTGCTGAGATAAATCTTTTGTCCAATTCAGTTAATCAGTTCTGAAATAGAACAATGTTAGAAACTTTTAAAATCCCTCTAGGAGGTATGTAAGCTCATACTTTTCTTATACAACCATCAAAATTTGATGCTTACATGGCTATTTTTATATAAAAAAAGCATAAGCATAAGCAACCAGGTAAAAATATTTATTTGATTTTGAAGTCATAAACTCATTATAGTTTAACCACTATTCCATTTAAAAATAATCTTTTTGTACAACTGTCAAAAAGACTTGACATTTCTGCATCTCTATTGATGCGTACATATTTACTTTTTTTCACTGCCAAAATAATTGACAAAATATTACTTTATGAAGGATTTAATTTTAAGAGTCAATTATTAATTGATTTTTCATCATAAAACAATTTCAATTATTGGAATAATAATTGATAGTAAAGTTTGAACAATTACTTCCAACATAAATTCCCGAAGATGTTCCATGTTGCTGCTGATCAGAAACGTTAGATATTTCTTGAAGAGTTGATTCAACAATTTTATTACATATTTTAATTTGTTTGGAAGAAGATGGACAATTCAATATTTTGTTAGAAATCTCAATTTTTTTATTCAAACTATCTTCTATATATATATTCTGCTACGGAGGTAGATTTCCAGCACATTTTCAGAAACCTTTTTTACATGTTTCTTGTCGCACCATTCACGAAATTGGTCATATGTTTTCTCATATACTAACTTGGATTTGGCCGGTAACATATTAGATACTATTGCATTTGCTTTCTCAGATATATCTGATAGGCTTTCAACTACTATCATAATCAACATCCATCTTCTTGAAAATAATTTGAAATTGAAGCAACTACGAGCAAACACAGTCAAACAGTCAAACACGCGGCATGCCAACATACCGTTTCTATAGTAACGACACAGAAAGATCACTGGATGCTGTGAAATTGTACGATAACTTATCGGGCTAAAAAACCACATCAAGATGTATTGGAAGTATTTATTTTTAATATATTTCAGACGATGTAAATTCACATTCACAGTTGTACCAAAAAGGTTGTTTGTATTTCTTGTATAAAATTCGTGTTTTCGTGGCACATTCGAGAGAACTTTATTAAAAAAACACTCATTTTACGCACTTAATACAAAAATAACTTTTTTTTTTGTTTTACTACCTCAGTTATTGGGGAGTTACATGTAATCATTTCTATATAGATTTGAAAAGTTCTTTGAATCACTGTCATATGTATGTTTCTTAGTTAACGGCGTATATGAAACTTGTACTTTTCTTTATAACTTTTACACTCCTAGAAAAATAAATGTTTGTCATTAGTAGGTAATCCTTAGTGACTGGACTAAAACATCGAATCTAGAATAGAATACGCTCTTCTTGGTTTAGTCTACCCTGTAAGTATGTCGAGGGACTTCCCATTAACTAATAATTTTACTATTTCATTTGCTAAAATCAACCGGTGTGTGTATATAAAATAATAATACTCGAAACTTGTAGCTCCATAACTGATATAATAAATTACATTACGTATGTGATCCTCGTTCAATGTGCATGGCCTTGATTAACTTTTCTGTTTGAATTTGGGTTTCGATAAAAGTAACAGGTGCTTTGGAGGTAAGTCTTTTATTTTTTTTTTAATTTTAGATGAAAGGGTTGAATACTTTGACTCGTTTGAAATAATCGATACGTTTTGAAAAGTGGGACAAGGGTACCTTTTACTAAAGAGAAAATATCGTGACTTCACATTTAATACAAATTGATATCAATTCAAATTACAGATTTCATTCAAATAGTTTGGAATAAATGGCTACGAAATTAAAAATCTTCTTTAGTAAAAGTGATTATTTGCATGGTGTGTTATAAACTTTGGTAAATTCAAGCCGCTTACTTCGATTTATTGTAGTTTGTTATTAGTTGTTTAAATAAATCAAAATATTTACATTGTGTTTTATAAGCGAGGGTCAAATTTAATCTGCAGGTTCAGGAATAAAAATTTGTTTTATAAGTGAGTACCTAAGTGAAAATTTTATTATTTTGTTCATTAAAATATGCTCATATATTTTCAAACAAGTATGATCTTATAGTTGTTGGAGCAAAAAAATAAGATACGTATGGTCCGTAGCTCTCAGATTCCCTCCCCCTTCCTATGGGTGGAAAAATGGGGCATTTTTGGTTTTTTCTCCCTCTAATCTGAAAAAATTCGTGAAAGTAGTATTAATTAATGCAAATTTAGAGATGAATCTTTTTATATGAAGTGTTTTATGGAAAAAAATCACTGTCACTATACGGATCGATACTCTACTTCATCACGGTCATTTTAATTTTATTTTTTATTTTTCCACGCCTCTTATAGCCGGAGATATTTAAAAAAGAGTGAAGAAATCCACTCGAAAAATACCAAAAATGCCGTTTTTGGCACATATCTCGCGAAGCTCCAGCCCAAATTTATTGGCAAATTGTTTACAAGCTTGTCTTTATGTATAAAATCGAAAAAATTTAAAAAATTTGACTTAGCTCTTAGCATTTTCAGAATATTTTCGTAGATAGCGGTGTTAAATTTATGAAATCTGTTTTTAACTATTTAATACAATTTTGTCTCCATTTGAGTCTATTTTCTACTAACAGAATCAGAGAGTTGATATCTCAGCAGTAGGATATTTTTGTCAACCTTAGAAAATTATAAATTTAAAGATTCCTTAAATTCAGATTAACTGTCACGATTTTAGAGATAATCATTAAAATCTTTTAATATTATTATTATATATTATTATTATTCCTTCAAAATTTTAAATCTTATTAAGTATTTATTTATAAATTTAGGTTTTGAAATTTGGTTAGTGGAACGTCATCTTCCAATATTTGTTTAATACTGCGACAGTTACTTATTTACGAATAAATTATATATATTAATATTTCAAACTAGAAATGGCAAAATAACTGTTAATTATTAAATTGTTTACGTAATATAATATATAATTTCTTCTTATTCAAAATAAATAAAAAAATATTTTTTGTTTATTAAATTAATTATCATGACCATAACTTTATTTAGCCTTCAAATTGTTGTAGATTTTTACAAAGATATAAAAAGTTGATAATTGCAGAATCTGAGATTCTCAGAACATATTCAAATATACCAATGGAATCGGCTTTTCCATATTATGATCCCCTGTAACGTTTTTATTATTAATTTTAGTTTCACGGAACTTTTTCTCGCAATCTTTCGAACATTTCTACTTAGTATTTTAGAATAAAGAGTAAAGTTTTTTAGGTGCCTCCACTAATGAAGTTTAGTCAGAAACCAACTGAGTACTAATTAAGAATGTAATATTTCAAGTTATTTAAAATTACAAAAAACTACTCCCTTCCGGTCAAATCGAATCTGTGATTAACACAACTAAGGCCTCGTCTACAAAATGCGGTTTCGGTTTTATGATCGTTTTTCTTTTACTGTATACGATTTTCTCAAAACAATCGAATCTATACGGTTTCGGTAGATAAAATCAAACGACACATATTATCAGTTTGCTTGTTTTCCCTATTAGACCAGGCAAAATACGATTTTTCGAATTTTTCTCGACAGTTTTGAGGTTATGTTAAATGGTGACCTATCAAAATCTACAACTTTTATACTGAATATTTTTCAAAACTATTTAAAAGATAATTATTTTTTATATTTATCTGCATTTTCATTATTACAATTGAATATTTATAACAATACGGAACAAAAATCAAATTTCAAATAAAACAATGAAACACAGTTTCTTTTGTATTTTTTACTGTAGAATTCAATGGAGTAATCAGTTTTTTAATTTTATTAAAAATTTAAATAAATTATCAACAATTACTGAAAAATTTGGTATTGCAAAAATAATTTTTTGAGTTTTTTCAATTTTTGAGCATGTTTTACGTACGATGATATTTTGCCAACCAACTTTATTTTTGAAAAAAAAATGTTTTTAATCTGAAAAAATTTCTGTTTATCTGAGTCCTAAAAAAGTATACTTCCACAGAATTTTATCAACATGAAATTATTTTTGCAGAAATTAAAAATAAAAAAACTAAAAAAAAAATTTAATAATTTTTTGCATTTCCACGAAAATTTTGAGGTTATGGTATACAATGACTCACACAGAAGTTGTACATTTTTTCTAGATCTACAACTTTGCCATTGGACATTTTTTGATAAGACGTTAAGTTTGGTGGAAAATCGCAAAATACCATTTTCCCCCGTTTTAACCCCGCTCAAATTAACCCTTTAGCTCCCCACTTTTACGTTCATTGTAAGCCCCTTTATCACTCCCAATCATAAAAACCCTGCAGAAAATTATTGTACGTCCTTGCAATTAAATTACCTATCTCGCCTGCACTATATATGGTTTTCGACCGCAACATGTGTTCGAGGCATTATAAAATTAATTTTTTTAAGCCATTTAAGTTATTTAAATATACAACGTTTTCCTGATTTTCGTAATCATAACAATATTTTAATTACTACAGTCCTTAGCAAATGCTAAAATGGCTTAAATATTTATAAATAGCGATACAAGATTCCACTGAAGGCAAATATCCATTTTTATTCAAACCACTGTCTCATTATTGCATTATAAATGGAAAGGATGTTAATTTTTCGTCCTTCAGTTACTAGGTGTACCAGTGCAAATATGCAAATTAATTGTTTAATTATATAGAATTGAAAATGTATAGTTCTTTGTAATGCTTAGGGTTATAAATTAATTTTTCAATATTCAAATTTACGGAGGTGTAATTACCTATTTATAAATAATTTTGTTAAATGACAAAGCAGATATTAAATATTACTACATTTATTGGTATTTAAACATTTATTGTATTTAATCACTAATTTAATAAAGCCTTACTTAACTTTAATTTTTATTAAAATGTTAATTAATTATATAATTATATTCTGAAAATGGATGTAAGAGCTAAGTCAAATTTTTTTATTTTTTTTTTTCGATTTTATACATAAAGAGAAACTTGTAAAAAATTTGTCAATAAATTTGTGCTTCGCGAGATATGTGCCAAAAACGCCCTTTTTGGTATTTTTCGAGTGGATTGCTTCACTATTTTTTAAATATCTCCGGCTCTAAGAGTCGTGGAAAAATAAAAAATAAAAATGGATACTAACCTCAAAAAACGAATTCGCGCACATTATTTTTTTTCTACTGAATTGGCCTTAAATTACCAAAGAATCCTCGAATTTTCTTAAAAATTGGAGAAAATATGTATTTTTATGTCGGGAAGACATGGTAAAAATTGAATTGGCTGCCAATTTTGGACAAAATTTTTTATCTTAAAAAGAAGGATTTTGTGTGTACTTTTGTCAAAGAAAATCCAATATTTTATTTCTTTATTTAAAGTGCCCAAGTTAGGGAATAATAAAAAAAATTCGAATTTCACTTTTTTCCAATTTTTTTATGTTTATCGCGATATTTATGCTTGATTCTCTTAGAAAAACTATATTTCAGTCCAAAAAATGCCCCGTTTTACTTAAAGTCTAATAAATAACGGAAAAAGTGCCAGATTTTATTAAAAATGGAAAAAAGAGTGGATTTTAATGAAGGGAAGACGTAACTTAAATTTTTAAATCTAAATTGCCATTGTTGTCCCACAATGGGCATTCTTTATAAAAAATTTATTTTGCCACCATTTTCTGCTAAATCATAGCATAGTTAATTTTTTTGTATTAAATTTTCGGCTTTTCTATGTCCATTTATCTAAGGAAATGAAACAATTTAATTTGTCCATTTTAGGGTTTGCAAAAAAAATTCTTACTATTAAAAAGGTAATTATAATTTAGTATTCTTTTATGCATTCTGGTAAATAATTTTGTATGTTAATAATAATAAATATGAACATTAATTATTTTATATTTTCTTTTATTTATGTTTAGTTATAATTATTATGTAAGATTGATAAAAAAACGCTTTAATGAAATTAAAATCTACAAATCTATAAACAGTTATTCTTAGTTAAAAAATAAAAAAGTCAAGGTAATGTTTTTCTTTTTTTAAGACTCCCTGCATCACTAATACCAAAAATACCAAAAATGCCGTTTTTGGCACATATCTGGCGAAGCTACCGCCCAAATGTATTAACAAATTTTTTACAAGCTTCTCTTTATGTATAAATTCGAAAAAATTAAAGAAATTGACTTAACTCTTACATCCATATAAAATTCTAATTTCACTCCATATATATATACTATCAGACTATTCCTCTTTACGATCACACTAAGCCTGATTAGTAATAATTTCTCAAATAGTTCTAATACTATTAAAATTAAAATTGGACTTTAACATTTGGTTTACTTGGCGTAGAGATTCACGAGTTTTAGATAATTTTGGAAATACAGTATCTTCCACCATTTTAATACATTTTCTGAACTATCAGCCCTTCCTTCAGATAAATAGTTTGTAATTGAATATTTCCAGGAATTTTCATCGACTGGGACTGGGTTTTTGAAAAAGTTTGATTTGAAATCAAATTCTCGAATTGATTTTTCAAGTCAAATCAAACTTTTATTTGATGCATTTCTACCTTGGCGGTTTCGCTGATTTCGGGATTATCATAATTTCCGCAATTTTCCATCAATTTCCATCTATTTCGGTATTTCTCAGATACATGTACTTGGTTTCCTTTTCCATATAGAAATACATGTAGTAGTTGGAAAGACATTTAATAATAGAAATTTTCCAAAAATAAAAATGATTTTAAAACAATTCCCACACACGAAATTATTTATGCAGTGTCACCCCGAAACTTTTTTATTAAGGATTTTTTGACAAAAAGTTATTCCTGATAAAAGTTTGTGCATCCCCTAAAACTAAACATGCACTAACAAAATATAGTCAAACACTTGCAATATACGAGGAGCCTTCAAAAATTTGATACAAAATCTCGGGAAATGTTATTTAGAAAAGTTGTTCAGCATTAAAAAATACATCTAGATTTGATGGCTATCTAAGTGAACTTTTATTTTTTTACCCATTTTTTTCAAATGGGGACTACGAAAAAAATAATTGGTAAAACGATAAATAGACAACATAAGCCTGTAATATTACAAATTTCACAAATATTGTGTTAACCACACAATTTTTTTGAAGGGTAAAATAATTTTCAAAGTTTTTATTTTTTGTTAACACCGAAAATTGCTCGAAATTATACGGTAGTGTAACATGAACTTAATATTCAATAATATCAAATCACAAGATAGAATAAGTATTTCGGCACAACCTCATTGATTTTCTAGTTTTAGCAATTTTTTTTTCGTAGTCCCCATTTTTAAAATATGGGTAAAAAATAAAACTTAGATGGTCATGACTTCAAATGTACCTAGATATATTTTTTAATGCTGAATAACTTTTCCAGATAACATTTCACGAGATTTTTCAAAATAAGGGTCTCAAAATCAATTTTTTGCAGGCTCCTCGTATATTACGAGTGTTCTAATATATTTTGTTGGTGCATGTCTAGTTTTAGGGGATGCACAAACTTTTATCAAGAATAACTTTTTGTCGAAAAAACCTTAATTAAAAAGTTTCCCATATGGTGCGTACTTTGGGGATGACACTGTATAATAAAAGCATTAAATGATTAAAAACTGTCCAATCTAGATATATGAAATCAAGGTGTGTGATAAAATTGTACTTTATTAGGTTAAAAGACCAATAATGAAAAATATAGAAGCGCTTATTGCAAGGCTTGATAATTTCAAATTGGCGGTTAACAATATTACGTCATAAAATAACATAAGTAAATAAATTATATATATAATAAACAACATTTAACAACTTCCGTAATTTGGTTGCGTATGAATAAAAAAATATAACACAGATCGACACTTATTACGATCCAATCAAAATTCTAGATATTAGAGCAAGGATGTAACATTAATTAAAATATTTGAAACCAGTTACGAAATGACGTGGAAAGAGAAGAAGCAACTATCCAGCGAGGCGTCAGACAGGAGTGCGGACTATCATCAATATTTTGTTTATTTTAATTCTTCCTGGAGTCTTCCGAACTATAACAAACTTCTCAATACTTAGATCAAAAAGCAATTTTTCTTTAACCTAATTGAATACGATTCTTGTCTTAAAACTAAGGCTTTACTCACTAATCTGCATTAGATTTTGATAATTGATATATAGGAATAATACCGCACTATCCTCTTTCTTTAAACTGACACAGTCACCGAATCAACTTAAAGGGCTCGATCCTAATGAGTATTCTTAGAAGAAGCGTGATGACCAAGAGCGAGATAGTCTCGATGTTTACATAATGGAGCAACCTCTGTTCATGGCTACTGATAAATTTGGCGATGATCTTGTAATGAGTGTTCATTTGTAGTTCCCGATGGATGTCGTTGTTTTTGCAGTACCAGGTAGCATCTGACCGGAGGGTCATACCCACTTGTTTCTTTGAGCTAGCATAGAGAATCTTTCATTCTGACTGGTAAATGCTGTTCTTATTTATTGGTGAAATTGACATGAATTGGTTTAGCTTAATCCAACTTAATGCCCAATTTCTTGGTCCAATTAGTGTATCGGTTAGTTTATTCCTATAGCCATAATCGCAGTGTCAGCAAAAGTGGCCACCATATTCTGTAATCAGTATTTTAGGGCTAATTTACTAATGCGTAGTATAGCTGAATTAGTGTAATACTCAGAAAAATGTTTCTAAAATATATACAGGTAAAATTGCTATAGGCATAATTGGGTTCTTAATCAAACAAATAAATAAAACAATAAATTGACAGAGCTAGATAGACTGGCTTACTGTGACGTCACCGTGTAAACTCCTATAGTTTATATATTTTCAGTTGCAGAACAAAATGATACAAGACGCCAATGCCGACAAAGCAACTTGTTAGCACATCTGTGAATTTTGTTTACAAATTTTTGCAAAAAAAACTACACAAACAAAGACCAATATCTAGAGAACAAAGCATATAAGCGGTGTAATAGTAGGAGACTCAAGAGTGAACTGAAATGAACTGAAGTGAGCGGGTTGCAAACATAGTTGGTAAAAACTTTAAAAATGTTCAGTTTAAGAGAAAAGACAAGGTGGTAACCCTAGCATCTGCTGGCAGCAGCATAAAGGCAGGAAAGATAGAAGTTGTAGCTGTTGATCCGTTGACACTTTTTCAGAGAGTGTCTATTGCCAAACAGTCCGAGGAAGACTTGGAAATGTTATTCATCTATGAATTTGCACCCTATCCTATATCAATGTTCACAGAAGAAGGAATGCGGAAAGGGACCAAATCTGCTTTATACAGCGCTTTTACCGTAAAAAACCAAGATTATAGTTGATGGAAGATATCTCTTACATACACTTATTTGGCCTAGAAATGCTTCATACTGTGACATTGTCAAAAGTAACTTAAAATACACTACGGACCTAATGTCGCAGATGGATATCCATCTCATCCTGTATAAAGTGGAACAAAAAGATAACGTCGTTTTAAAGCCCTGCTGACGTAGTTGTCAAAAGTAACATAAGAAATGAATTTGCACAGTGTGACATTGAAGTGCAACAAGCACTTTCAAAATAACAGGAATTCGACAAAGTAATCATTGTTGGAGAAGATATAGATCTTCTTGTTCTGATGACAGAGCTGGGACAATCATATAAGAACATATGTTTTTGTAAACCTGGAAGAGGAAGTGCTGCAGATAAGTTATTCTCAACTAGTTCGTATGACGCCAAAAGTATTCTTCTCGCCCATGCTTTTACTGGGCGTGATACAACTTCCTCACTGTTTGGTCTAGGAAAGTTAAAGTGATTCACTGCCTGCCTGCCTGCAACAGTTCAAGACATTTTTACTGCGAGAGAAAAAACGGATGTGAAATCAGCTGCGAAAAATCCCGCTCGCCAACATTCACAAGGATGTTATCATCAAATACAAACGTGGTTGGGAAATAAAAAAAGTACTTCCAAACAAGGGGACGATCTTTCATTAACAAAACTAAAAAAATAATCAAGATTACAATAACTTTTTATGTAACATGTTAAATAATTTAATTTTTATACGATTATAATAATTTTCTTTCATTCCATTACATATCTACTATGAATAATAAAAATTTTGTTTTATTCTCCACAACTCCAACCTGTCAAAAATTAGTACACTAATTCAGCTATACTACGGTTTAGTAGTAGTTACCACTTTTTCAACGACACCTCAACAACTTTATTATGAAGCGTAGAGCAATATTATTGACTTCGGCGTTTCGTCTGTGGTCACCCATCAAAGTACTAACCGCTTGCACTGCTTGACTGCAAATATCAAATCAAAACCATCAGTGATCTTAAAATTTAATATATCAGTAGGAATGTCATCTGCAGGTGAAAGTACCGTACACTAAAACCGATTAATATTAAAAATAAAACGAGTAATAGGTGGTAAATTAACGACTTGAAAAAACATGAACTTCGATAAAAACATGACATTATTAAATAGAAAATATGTAAATTAAGTCGTAAGTCGTACGTCGTAAACAGTAAATCATTACAAGATTCGTTTAAATATGAAAATACAGAGTGATAATACATAATATATTAATTATAAATTGAATAAGTTTATTATTTTATTTGTTTTATTATAGCTAAATATTGTAGTGTGTTAATGAAAATGAGTGAAGAAAGAAGACAAGATCAAGAAAAATTGATTGAAAATCTAGAAAAGAACAAAGAAGAAATAAAAATAAATATGGAAAATATTAAAAAACAAATTGGAGATATGAGAATGGAGATGGGAAATCAATTCAAGAAGAATAATGAGGAAATGATAATTTTAATAAGAAGAGAATTTGAAACAGTTAAAGTGACATTAGAGAAACAAGAAAAGGAAACAGATAGAAGAAACTAGAGAAGAAGTAGAATTTGCTATTTGCAGTAGCTAGAAAAGTAGACAAGAATCAAGAAGAATTGAAAAAAAATTTTCATAAAAATAAGAAGGAATGCACAGAATCCTTCAAATAATTAGAAGAAAAGTTAAAGAATATTCAAGTTTCAAGTGGATAAAAAATTATAATGGGAAATAATAATGAAAATGATTTGCAATTCTTTAGAGACAACAACTTCATCCAGTGAAGTAATTAAAAGGGATAGAAGAAAAATTGAAGGTACTACGAAAAATAGAAAAATGAAAAAAAAAATGGATACAGGCAGCAATATGGTGGAGTGTTAGCGAGTAGAAGTGTGAAAATTTTAAATTGTTTTTGGGGTTATATAGTACAAATGAAAATAAGAGCAAATTTGTATTCAGGGAAATACACGGAAGGTTTAACTAGTAGGGAAAAAATTTGACAAATTGAAATACCTCAATCCTACAATTTTGTCAGAAGATATAGAAAAATATTTAACCAGAAATTTTGGATTTAATCAGAAAAAACAATATCTAAGTATAGAGACAATTTAGAAAAATTGTGTTAAATATTAAAGAATCAAGGAACAAGAATGGAAAGAACATTTACAAGAAAACATGTAAAATCTAAAAGAACTAAAACGCGAAGATGTAGGGGAAAATATCACGTTGAGATATTATTCCCATATTTTGAAAATAATGTTAAAAATTTGAAATTATATTCGTAAAGGGAATGACATTACTTGTTATTCTGTGATATGGAATGTATTTAAATGCAGATATTCGATACAAGATTTTTAGTGAAGGTGATGCTCGTGTCATAAAAAAAGAGAGTTTGGACAGTTGGTTGTCAATCGATTTCGAAAAATTTGTAGAATTTTGTCAAGAATCCACAATTAAATCCTGAGATATAAATATTTGGTGCTCAATATAAATAAAAATGCCGTATTATCAAAACAATATATATTTTTATAATTGACTTTGTAAACAATTCTGGTTTGGAATTTTTTAACGATCACAAAAATTTTTTTTTGGAATAAAGTTATGAACGATTTACCTAGATCATCTCAAAATTTTTTTGTTCTCCACTTTCTTAATAAAAAAAATCCAGTTCTCTTAAAAAAAGTTAGTTCGAATTATCGAAATTGAAAAAAATAGATATGTAATGTAATAGTCCTGCGCCTTTAAATTTATTATAATTTACGTGTAGAATAGTGTTAAAATATTTCCTGTCCAACTTTTATAATTATAAGTTTTTAGTGTAATTTGCATAGTAGATGTTTATTACTGATCACTCATGTAGATATTTTAATTACAGTTATTTATAACTTCCCAGTGAAGTTTGCTCGAAATACACAGTCTCTTCGGAAAACTTCTAACGAGTACTAAACAAATATGAAATAGCCGGAATCTAAGTTGGCTATTACTTTCATTCTAAGACCTCGCAAACGACTCAGGGTGACAACTTACAAGGATCTTTGCCGCCTTATTATTATTATTATTATTAATATTTTTATATTTTTTTCTCCCTCAGTGGAGTTACATGATGTCATATAGGATGGTAGTCTCTATGGGGTGATTTAGAACCTTCCTGACGATTGTGTGAGAATGGATCACTATTTCTTTTAGGATAGAGTTCTTGGTATGATAACTATGGGTAGGATAAAAAGTTGTCAATTGCTAAAATTAAAACTAGCGAAAGTTATCCTTTACAGGGTCATTTTCTGGCTCGTCATTATCAGTTTTCATATCAACTCACACAAAACGTCAAAATACTCGCTTCAAACGTCACTTTATGTCACATTTTTTTATGATAAGCTTACGTTTTTGACTGTTATGATTTTTTAAGTTCAATGCATATATTTATAGTTTTGATCTACATTTTTTACATTTGTCGCCCTTTCTTGAAGGTTATCGCACGATTTTTTACATTTAGAGTACGTTTTTCGACTTTTAACTTTTATTTTTGACTGTTAACTATCGTTTTTAACGTTAAATGTACGTTTCGCGATCGTCTTTGGCTTTTTACGTTTGAAATGTATATTTTGACGTTTGAAATATGTTTTTTGAGGTTTGAAACATGTTTTATGACGTTTATTTACATTTAAAGAGTTTTTATGCATGTTTTTTCAGGTTCGGCGCACATATTTAACATTTTGAAAACATTTTTAAAATTTGGCGCAGGTTTTTGGCGGTTATCGTACGTTTTTCTACATTAAACGCCATTTTTTAACTTATTTTTTGACAGTGAACGTAAGTTTCACGTTCTTTTATGACTTTTAAAATACATTTTTTGATGTTTGAAATATTAATTAATATCATCATCATCTTTACTCAAGTTACGACTCAAGTAACTTCAGAAAAGAAGGACTAACATGAAAAGATATAAATTTTGAAATAAAAAATTTCATAGTATCTAAATTAGGAACGTATGCGTTAGGCATTTTATATGTACACTGATAAATATTTACAGACTGAATTAGTCAAACCCGTATAATTAATATCCTCCCTACCTTTTTTCTGTTTATATATTTAAATTGGAGCAAATTTGAATATTGTAAAAATATCACGTACTTTACGATTAAATGGCACTCATGTTTTAATAAAACAATTAAACGTGTTCAAAAGGACTTTTATTCGATTGAGGTGTAAATGAACTGGTATTGAAATCACCAAATCCAAAATATTTATTTCACAAAATAAAAAAAAAATCAATAAGCTTTTTAATTTAAATCTAAAAATAGTCTGCCACACGTCCAAATGTATACTAGTCTTATGACAGGTTATTGGTTTTTTTAATTATTTCATATTTTTGAACATTCTAGTTTAAAATAATGTGAAATAGTATATTAAAGTATGAGTGGATATGGATCGAGTGTTTTAATAGTTTTATTTATATTAGTTTGAATTAAAATCCACTAAGTATGTTTAAATAATTTTAAATCATCCAGTATACTTTACCTTTGTGATATTCAGAAAAATCTAAATTAAGGAAGGAGATGTATACTTAAAATTAAAATTCTAGTTTGTTTCGTACGTAAGGCAAATTATATTCAAGGTTAATTAAAAATATGTATGTATTTATTTCCACTACCGGATGAACCATTAATAAATTAAAAATTAAATATTTGTCAATTGTTAAAATTTATATACATAAAAATAAATTACATAATAGCAGCCAGAAATCTGCACATCCGCCAATAATTCATACTGATATCGTTAGACACAATACAAGGATTCGAATCGTCAAAACCATATCTGGTTTCTTGGTGTATTATTTTTTACTAGTACTCATTTACACCATTTTTTTTTGATTCCACATTGTTGGTTCTTATCAGATTGCAGTTATTTTCCTGTAAACCTAGAATTTCTCTTTGTAGTTTTTCATTTACAGAACAGTGTTTAAGGCTTTCCGGTATTATTATTCTAGGTATCCGGTCAAAGGCTTTAATCTAGGTCTAGGCTAGGATACTTTCATATACCTACGCTTAGTACTCTTCCCTCATTCCATCATTGTCTTTCCAATTTATAATTTCTGGTTTTAAGTATTTTATATGTATTTTCGTTTGGTATGTTTTTCAATACGACAGTAACATTGGACGTTAGAGTCCGAAGTAAAAAAGACACACAATAAAGAATGTTATCATCAGTATCCAAACTCACGATAAGACTGAAGGAAGGATAGAAAAACCAATATCCACGTGTTAGTGTTTTCTGACTGGAAAAGCATAATTAATAATAATGGAGAAGAATAAAGGATAAAACAAGAACAAACAAGTAAAGCAGGAAAGAGCGGATACCATTCCGTCATTAATAAATAAGCCAAAAATGATGACGATTGTTAAAAAATATATAATAAATATTGAAAAACATATTTTTCAAGTTATTTGCGTCACTTTTTTCTATATCACAGTCTTCAAGATGACCAAGAAAATTTCGGTACAGATGTGATAATAGTAGTTCATTTAAAACTATTTTTATTGCCGTAACGTTAATAACAATAACAAATTTTCTAGATAAACAATGACCGAAAAATAATTGTTATAGTATTACATTATTAGGTACAGAACCGGTTTTAAGAATATTCAAACAAACTCTTTGCGAATTTAGTTCTGAGAAATTTCATTCCTCAATACTGGAGAATAACTTCTTGAAGCTCTGTCTTTTATACACAAGGGAAGTTCATTTCCCATTGTCTCGAGGTAGAATTTTTTGTCTAACTTTAGAATTGGTTTATAATTATGGCGACCGTCAGTTTGGCGGTTTTTGATAATTTTTTGTTTATAGATTATAACCTCTCCTTAAGAAACTAACACGCCATTATTTCCTTGTAGATCTATTGACAGATGACTCTTATTCTTCTCGCTTGTGGCTTCTACACACATGCACACACACCTAATAAATAAACTTCTACGTCATACTCAATGAGTATTTAGGGTTGTGGAGGTTACCCCTGTTATACCCCGAAAGATAGATGTAGAAAAATGTATTAGTGCTAGTGAAATTAAAGGAATAATACCCCTAATTCTATTTAAACTGGGGCCTCCACACTGAATGCTTCACTAAGGCCAGGGGCTCATCATACTAACAGTAGTTTTGAATTAGTTTCACTTTGGGACTTGCCAGAGATTGGCGAGTATCCAACGCCATCTATCAGCTCAATCATATTTTAAATTTTAAAATATAGTTGAGCTTAGAAATCCAGAATAACCAAAGTTTTCACAAAAGTGGCATAGAAAATTAATTTTCCTCTAATGACATTAAATAACTTAAACCACGAAAAACATTTTAACCCTCTAAAATAATATTTTTACGTAATGGACTTTTTACATAAAAAATATTGGGAGATTTTCAATTATATACCTTAATACAAACCTGATCTGTCTAGAATTTATTTGCTGAGATGATCGTTTTCTACAACATTCATGATAAATTATGTATTTTCAATATAAAAATACCGTTAATATGAATATTATCTAATAAATCGTTTTAGATTCATGATCGTTAACAAGTTAGTGTGGACATCGAACTCATGGAAAAAGCAACAGAAAAATTGTGTCCATTGGAGGAGGCAAATATTTTTTCGTATTTTACATTTGGGTAAGTGGTAACAATTTTCTTTATTCATACTGGTTGTCTTATAAATAATGGGTCAAATAACTCTTCTAAAACTAAAAATTCTTTTTATTTTTTGCTGCGGAGAGATTATGGTGAAAAATATTTATTTTAACTAAAAAACTGATTTTTGTTTTTCGATTTTCTGTTGACCTTTTAGGAACTTAGAAAAAAATTTGAATCGCGAAAAAATTCTGAAAACTTTGGAACATTTTCAAAGAATTTTAAACGTCCAAGGGCTTCCTAAGGTAATAAGTACAACTTTCATGATGAAAGGACCAGGCACCTTTCTTATGGGAAAATGGCTTTCCGTCAAATTATCTGAAAAGTTGGTATGCTGTAGAACTCGATGCTCTGACAAAAAGTGTCTATTGGCCCAAACCGATCCTATGGCTAGTTTTCGAGGTACAGGGTGTTAAACATCGGAAATGCCACTTTTTTGTAACCAGATTTCTCATAACAGACCTGTTTTATTCGCATTTGTTGTAGAAAACATGGATTTTAGTTTATTTGGCAACAATATTTTATGAACAATTACTGTACAATTTGGTTATTTACAGGGTGGTTCGAAAATAAGTAATATGGTTTATTTGAAGAAATCATTTTTTTTATATCAGCTTTACAAATACATTGCATCATGAATATATAGTTTAAGTAATTACTTCTTGCTGATGAATCATATTTTATACAGGGTGACTCATAAAGGTAGTTACAGAATATGTATTTTGGCTTTAATGAATCGCCCCGTATAAACGATGTGTTATAAAAATTTTGTATTATCTTAAACAAATGTACGACTTGTCACTCTACCACCCCTCTATGTCATACAGCGTGTTAAACTGATTGCAAATACTTTAAAAATTAGAAAACCTGTGTTTTGTGCACCACCCTATATTTTAAAAGTTTCTCCGTCAACTTTATAAATTAATACATTTTCACATTAACTGAAGTTCAGTATTTAACTGAGCAAAATTTTGTTGTAATCCTATGACCAGTTTTCCTAAACTGTGTACCCATAGTTACTGGCTATTCTAAAATAATATAAAAAAAAGGTTACTAATTATAAAAATAGAAGGATGGGTACACATTTTAGGAAAACTGGTCATAGGATTACAACAAAATTTTGCTCAGTTAAATACTGAACTTCACTTAATGTGAAAATGTATTAATTTGTAAAGTTTACGGAGAAACTTTTAAAATACAGGGTGGTGCACAAAACACAGGTTTTCTAATTTTTCAAGTATTTGCAATCAGTTTAACACGCTGTATGACATAGAGTGGTGGTAGAGATACAAGTCGTATATTTGTTTTTATCGGGGCGATTCGTTAAAGCCAAAATACATAATATGCCTTCTGTAACTACCTTTATGAGTCATCCTGTATAAAATATGATTCATCAGCAAGAAGTAATTACTTAAACTATATATTCATGATGCAATGACATTTGCTTGTATTTTTAAAGCTGATATAAAAAAAATGATTTATTCAAAAAAACCATATTACTTATTTTCGAACCCCCCTGTAAATAACCAAATTGTACAGTAATTGTTTATAAAATATTGTTGCCAAATAATCTATAATTCATGTTTTCTACAACAAATGCGAATAAAACGGATCTGTTATGAGAAATCTGGTTACAAAGAAGTGGCATTTCCGATGTTTAACACCCTGTATCTCGAAAACTAGCCATAGGATCAGTTTGGGCCAATAAACACTTTTTGTTAGAGCATCGAGTTCAACATCATACCAACTTTTCAGAAAATTTGACGGAAAGCCATTTTCCCATAAGAAAGGTGCCTGGTCCTTTTTCGATGAATCGGATTGTTCAGGATCAGTGCAGTTGAAGATCTAATCCAGTGATGTCATAAAGTGTTACCAGAGTTTGAAAACATCCGAACATTCCAGCCGTCTCTCATTTTGAGACTTACTCATAAAAAATTTCAGTTAATGATTGTGAACAAACGTTACTTACCTATGGAGTTTTTTTAATTTTGGGAAATTGTTGAAAAATGGTGGGAGTACAATGGTGAAGTAAAAATATTTTCTCAGGTGGCTTTTACTAAGTAAAAATGCAAAGTTAGGAAGATGAAAGAAAGAAATAATTTATTAGTCTTTATGTTACAATATTACGTACACTGAGAAACAACACACATAATTTGTTTAGACACGTCAAAAACAAACAAGTAAACATAATATTTAAAATTGAACAATTACATTTGAGCATATATCCTTTAATCAAACGGGCCAAAACTGTATCATAAACCTCATTTATTGAGTAAAAACCTTGACTAATAAGAGCCTTGCTTCACAACAAATTTAAATTTATTGTTCTTTATGTTACAATATTACGTATACTGAGAAACAAGACACATAATAGACCAACAGGTCTCAAAAAACGATTTCTCACCATGGTCAACCAAGATCGAATGCCATTCCAAAATCTACTACCCTGTCTCCAATTTCGTTCCTTGTACCATACTCCCATGGACTCTCTCAATTCCATCACTACCTCTGCTTCGCTTCAGCTGCCCGGAAAATAACATTCCCATTTTTCTTTGTTGATTTGCTCCTCGGTAACAAAGTTCAGCGGCCGCCACTGTTCATGCCGATCACCTAAATAAAAAGGTCACATTTAAATAATTTTCCACCTTTAATTCCCGAACTGAAGTCAATTTCAATTTCCTTTTTCTCAAACGAATATTTTAATAAAGATCTAAAATATAATACCTTTTCAAACAATAACATAAAATTAATTTTCATGGTTTTGACAGAATTTTTTAACCGCATACCCTTGCCCTCCTTATTTTTTCTGGCTCGGTACAGGCCTCAGTTGGGCTGGCTTTTAATTAATTTTACTCTTTCTAGTCCTTTATTTTATTTTCTTATTTTTTCTTCATTGTTCATCGCGTATTATACATATCCACTTACATTGGACAGTTAAGAAAAAAGTTTGAATACAGTGTTAAAGAACACAGAACTTAAATTTCTTTTTTTTATAAAAAAATTGATAATTTAATTTTCAGATATGTTTTGAAAATCCTGAAAAAAGGATGGAAGAATGATTTGGGAGAGAATGATTTATATCCATTACCGAAAAAATGTAAATCAAAGGTCTATGGAAATTATGCAATAAATCAATGGAACAAAACTCCCTCATTATTTAAACTTTTATTACATAAATTCGGATTGGCTTATGTCTTGTTTTGTGCTGTTCATTTGGCATGGACTGAAATTCGCAGGTATGTATATTTTGATTTATTTGCAAAAAAAATAACAGCTACGGATTTGTCCATTAAAAGTAGATTACGAGGATTACATCGACAAATCCTTCAAAATAATAGAGTTAAATAAAATGTAACGAAAACAAACTAATTATTCATCATCGGTTCTATATATTTTTTCATTATGTCAAACCTACAAATATTTAATTTGGGGCAAAGAAACAGTTACAAAGGTTCGGGTCCATTTAATAAAGTAGATACTTCATTAATACCAATTTTGAGGAGTGTACACTAGAATATTATAGAATAGATAGGAGAAAAACTAGAAGGGAGCCAATCAGCTTACAGTACAAATAAATAATAAATAAATATTAAGGAAAGGTACATTTAAAAAGAAGAAAAACTACTATTAACATCTATGGAATTAAAAACTTCTTTTGATACTGTTAAAAGTACCAAACAAGGAGATAGCCTAAGCACTACTCTGTTTATCGTATTTATAAATAACTCCATAAAAACAAGAACCATATCACAAAATCAACAAGCAGTAATTCAGTTTTTCCTGCTGCAGCAATATTTTCATCTGTTACTACTAAAATTTTTTACCGAAGGTGATTTATCGTAAGTAATATCATAAGGGCATCTAATTTTTCCGAAAAAAATCGAAAAAACACGTTGACTCATTGATAACGTTGATTGTAGGTAAATCATTAATGTTGTTGATGGGTCCAGCTGTAGAGTGAGAAGCTTTTCTGTTTTCTATTTTTTAGCTGGAGGTTATGAGGCGTCACTTCTAAGGGGTTTATGATTTTGGAATAATGTTCATTATCCATTTTCAGATAAGGCTTAATTGAGTTAGCTGAACTGTGGCCAGTAATTTTAATTAATTGTTGTTAACCCAGTCCTCCTTTAGACAGGTTACTGACTGCTGTCGACCGCATATAGTGGTTTGTTATTTTTATTTCTTTTGTATTTAATCCTGCCTTCTCTGCTGCTCCTTTAGTCCAATTCGAAAGTTCGTTTTTTCCCATTGAGTGTTTTTGAACCATCCACCTGATTGTTCTTTGTTCCGTGATTGGTTTACTGTTAATAATAATATATCAGTTGTTATTCTAGATGAACGTTTAACCATTAGAATTTTAAAAAGACAAAAGGTAGGGTTCTTCGTGTTGGGGACCAGCCATTTACTATTGGCCATTTTTTTCTCCACCCTGGGCCGTTTTATTGAAGAGAGGATTCTATTCTACTCTTCCTAAAAAGTAGGATTTTTGAAAATCAGTTATTTAAAAAATATGTAACTATGTTATCTACCTGTTTTAATTCCAGAATTATCCACTTCCTCTTTAAAATAATGAGCTCTGCAATTGACTGCTTCTCCACCTCTCCAGGCAAGTTCTAGTGAAGCTATATGATAAAATTTTCGCTGGAGTCCCGCCGGAGTGTCTTCGTCCCATAATAAAACCATTGCGTAGTATTCTTCCAATTTTAATGAAGCAGAGCTCGATTTCCTTTTATTGGCGCACATCTGCAAATTCATTCGTTTCGCATTACGAGCTTCCCTACTAGACTTGAAGATAATATCTTTAAATGGATCAAAAATATTTTCCACTTCATAAAATACATCTATTATAACGGTGCTCCACATTGTCTTCACAACTAGTAATTTTCACCGTTTTCTTTCTTCATATTCCACGCTCAATCTTTCAGGATTAGGTTTAGTTACTCTAAACTTGTAGTTTTCAAAAGCTACTATTTCTTTGCCTTGCAGAATTCCGTAAACTGTTTCCATATTGATGTATGGGTTTTAACGGTATTGTACGGTACACTTTTCTCAATCGCCAGATCAATATCAGTCATAGAATCATACATAAGCTGACTAGCACTGTTTAAAAATAACATTACAAAATTGTTTAGCGTCGTTTTCTGGTGTCCTAGGAGACCATAATTACTTGTTATCAAAGGTATTGTAATTTTTGGAGGAGATGTCATACAGTAAGGCGTAGGATGATGGTCAGCAAAAAGAAAAATATTCCAATGCCTAATTTTTTTATTTTAAAGTAAAACTGTTGCCATTCGTTTTTGGACATTATAAACTATTACCTATTTTAATATGTGCATATATTTCACTAACACTGTATATAACTAGTAACCTTTGTATTTTGTGCCAATGTAAAATACCTAGTTTCTACCTATTTAGGGTATTTTACGGGTGTGTGAATAAATTTTTCTCTATATTTAAGTATAAAATAAGTGTACCATTAACACATTATATATGGGTTTTTTAAACTACTATTATAAATAGATTTATAAAACTTCTGAGTGTAGTAATTTTACAGCATATTTAAATATTATCCAAACAATCTAATGTTCATTGATCATCGCATCACTGAGTTTGAGTTATGTAATTTTAGAGGCAATAATATTATAAATGAAGAACTGCATTGGTATATTAAAAAAATGTATTATTATTTAAACTATTTAAACAAATTAATCCTATGGTTCAGTAAATCGAAAAAGTCAAACGCACTGATTAGATTTATTTGATTTCAAATGAATAAAAATTATTTACTGATTTTGGCACTCTTTTCTTCAATTTTTTTACTAAATTTGTGCTCTTTTGCCTCTAAAGACTTTTTTATTGGCTCTCCTCTTCTTTTTCTTCCCTGGCCACATGGAAGAACTCGAAGACAAATTTTGCAGATGTGATATGTTTACCCCAATTTTCTTTTGCAATTCCTTGTAAATATTTCCCCCATTTAAATATCTTCTTAATTTGTTTAGAACCTCTTCTTCATTTGGTACAAGTTTATCTGTAAATATTTAACATTTTTTCATCATTTGATCCAATTTTCCTTTTTTGCTCTGCAAATTTTTGTTGTAATCTTTCTTTGCTTTTTGCATTTTCATTTATCTTCATTACAACAATATTTTGTTGGTTTCCTTTTATTGTTTAATATCTGCATTGTTTGTCAAACCATATAATTTTTTTATTTTTTTTAACCGTTGAATTTTCTTCCTTGTTGCCTTGATACCTTCTTCTATTTGATTCCATCTACTACTTTCTATCACCTATTCGCGTACAATGTTTCTCCATTTCTTCTCTATACTTTCTCCTGATGGTTTTCTCTTTAAGCGTCTATACCTCTGCATATTTACCTACTTCTATCTGATCTGTTTTTAGGAATATAACAAGGAAATTATCGATGTTTGTAGAGGTTGTGAAACCCCTCCTATTGCTTCGTTTCTTCTTATATATTTATATTGCTTGTTAAATGAATTAAGACTCCTTCTTAATATGTGGTTCTAACATTCCATATCGCTATTCCTATTCAAACTCTATCTTCCATTTTGGTTCCATTGTCCTTTTTTACTCATAGTTGCCCTTCCAATGGTCCTTATTCACGTTATAATCATTTTTATTATTATTAATTAAAGACAGCGTGTAGTAGACTAATTAAATAAATTAAAGAAACTTAGTCAAATTTTCTACTGGTAAAATTCTTTCTTGCCATAATTTAATTATTAAATTTTTGTTTCAGTTTGCTCCGACCGTATGGCATGACTCGTCTCATAACATATTTTGACAAAAAGCAAACTACAATATCAGAATCTGATGCTTTTTACGGCGCCAGTATTGTGATCTTCATGAAGTTTTTTCAGTTCATTTTCATGTCAAACATGCTAGTACTCGAAACTAAATACTTAATACAATTAAGAGTAGCTCTACAATCACTTCTCTATGACAAAATTTTAAGACTTTCTACGACTTCTGTATTGGAAACTAGCTCTGGGAATTTGATCACCATTTTGACCAAAGACATCAATTGCGTAGAGATATATTTTTGGGTGTTTAAGGATTATTTAGTTTTTATCATACAATCTATAACAGTATTTTATATGATTTGGAATAAAGTTGGTGTAGCTACAGTTACTGTAATAGCGATATATTTAATAACGTTACCACTACAGGGTAAGTAAAATTATTTAATTTTACAAAATTTGCTTACAAACTCTGCATTTCAATTATAACGGCTTAGCTCAGGTCTTGCTGTTCATGTTAATATTTTTTTCTAATTTTGACATATAATATGACATTATTTTAAACTAATTGACGTTATGATAGGGCATACTTTACGTAACTGGTTGCGTAAAGTAAACCAGTGATGAAATCTTTATTTCATCACTGGTTATGAAAAATAAAAGACAAAAATTAAGAAAAATTAACATTTAATAACAAATATCTACCTGTACATAACTTATTTGCTTACGAATTATAAATATTAATTACACAATTATTACAATTAGATAAAGAAATTCCTGAACTACTCGAAGTACTCATAGATGCAGAGATATTTGAAACAGATTTCTCACCCAGAATATCATTTGCAATATTTTTTCTATTTTCAATTGAACTTTCCACATATCCCTTCGCAACTGTATTGGATTTCCAGCCTCAATGTCTTTTTAATTTTAAAATATCGGCTCCTGAGTTAGCCAGTAATGTGGCCGAGCTTCTTCTGAAGCGATGTCCGGTAAATAAAACTGGATTCGGTAAGCCGATACATTTAGCAATTTTCTTCGGTAAATTGTCACATGTGTACCACATTTTCCATTACAATATTTTACAAAAAAACGGTTGTTTTACATTCGACGATCTTAAATTTACATAATTTCTAATAATGTCCACAAAATTTACATTTTCAATGTTCCCTTCATATATTACAAATTCACGTATAATTTTAGTCTTATTTTCTGGAATTTTCTTCAAAAAAAAAACATCTATTCCCATAATCATTGCTACCTTAAAAGATAAAAATATCAAAAGGACTATATACATAATACTAATTTCTAAATACTTTTGCCATTAAACATTCTTTGTTATCAGCTTCTTTAAGAAATGTTGTAATATCATTTTTTGAAAAGATATTTGATTTTTTAGCCTTATAGGAATCTGATTGACGCTTTAAAAAGGCTACTAAACTTGTGTTTATTACACATCGTAACATGGAGTACGTAGTCCATAATGTGGAGGCCTTTAGTGATTTTTTGCCTTCAAAATAGGCCAGCATTACTTTTTCGTTGATGAATTTTACATTTTTTTGTGCTCGCCATTGTTCAAATTTTCCATAACAAATATTATATCTAACTTTAGATTTTGTTGGAATAACTGTTGATAACGCTATTTGGTCAGCTTCTTCTACGTCGCTTGGTACATCTGACTCGCTTGAGGACATATTTACTAATATTTTTATTGTTGTGATTGTTGGTTTCTAATATTTATTATTTACTGATAACTTGACAAAATCATTTTTTTTTCAAAATTAAAAAAAATCTTGTACATAACACGTTAGGAAAAAGGACTTTTATTTGACTCACGCATTTGCAAACCTCGCTAACGCTCGGTTTGGCAAATATTGCGGTTCGTCAAACAAAATTCCTTATTTCCTAACTGGTTACGTAAATAACTATTACAATACTGACACACTCTGTATCTCTTTACGTGATTTCTACTAATCTTCAATTTTTATTTTATAAAAAGCTCTACCATATATCTGGGGGTTTGTTCTTTCTTTCATAAAATAAACATTTAGATTTCGATACTTCCTTTTCCAGATATTTTTCTATGTTATTTTTTTGTTACTTCAAAGTATCAATATATTTTATTTACATCACAAATTTTCAGAACTACCTGTTTTAATTTGAAATACTCATCACGTATTTCTTTTTAATATAACAAATACATGATATAACCATTAAATAATGATAATATATATTTAAGATATAATAACAGTGTTTATTCAATATTTTATCACTCAATATTAATTATTTTGTCATGACTCCATACCTAGAAAACGATAGTAAATATTCAATTCATAATTTCAATTTGACAGAACAATAGATTGTCAATTAAAATTAATTTTGTAATAATAGTTGAAGAGCCTCTTAGTGATGATCCTTGGAAGCCCACATTTAAATATTATTCCAGCAGCTCTTTCTCATCATATAATCTGTATATGGGTTATTTATTGTAGATTTCCATTGTGTACAGGTGTTTTACTAGGCAACAGTGGCCATTCTCTAGCCGATTTACAGGATTTCTTTATTGAGTTTGGATGAGGGTCTTTTTAAAGGTGGCAATTTTTGTTAAAGTTATTGCCCAGTTGTTAAAGGTGCTTTTGCAGGTTTGTCCACTATTTAGTTGCCTTTTATATCTGCGTGTTCTTTTATCGATATCTATATTTATAAAATTTGGTCACTCGCGAATATACAGCAGCCTTTATTAATGACAGCCATCAATTCAATAATTCGCACACCGCAAAATTGCAGCATATATACTGAAGAAACTACAGCCATTTTGTAAACCCTTAAAAAATGCAAAAAAGTCCCAGAAAAGGCCTTTCAAATCATCACAGTTCGCTGAAAATTGCAGCAACAAAGCAAGAAATAAAAAAAAATTGGCTTCAATAAAGCTAATATTAATTACAATTAATTGGGTTCGAAAAAATCCCAAATTACAAGTTATTTGACTGAAATATTTTTTTGAAAACTGACTTTTCCTCCCATTTCTTAGTGTTGAAAGTGGCACCTTTCCTCCCTTTATGTTTGCATGCTGAAGGAAAAGTGACACTTTCCTCCCTAGTTAATCAAATAGCTACTTTTGTATTTGATCTCTTCGAAAAATGCGAAAAACAATACCATAATTGCACTAACTTTCTGCTAAATTGACTAAAACTAAAAAGATATTCAAAGGAAAAGTTTTGATCAATGGACAAAAACCAGCACCACAAGAGAATTTAAAAGTTCTGACAATGTAGAGAAAGAACACTGATTCAAAAACCCTTGATCGACAACAATTTTTTGCAGTATATACATTATATATAAATTTGACCTGAAATTTCAAAAGTAATCACTACTACCTCAATTTTCACGTAACCTTTGTTGATTCTCAAATAGTCCAGTAAATTAACGCCACAAAAACCCCAAACCTGGGCATCAAGTCTGTCGATCAAAATTTTGGTAATTTGCAGGTGTTCATAGGTACATTTACTTCCGAAAATCTCAGCTACGTGGAATTTGTAGAAGGGTGGGAAAGTGACTCTAGAGTTCCCAAAAATCCGTTTCTCGATGATAACTGCCGAAATATGACCCTTAGAGCATTTTTGTTTAGATAAAAAATAAAGAGAAGTTCATCACCTACAAAAGTTGTCTCTATGATTTTTTTTCGTTACACTAATTTTCTTTTCAAAAATGGAGTTTCAAAAATTGGCAATTTTGAATAATAATAATTCTCAATAATTATTGTGGTGAAAACGGAAAATTTGAATGTCCTCCCAAAACTTGAATATCCTCCCGGTTTTCTCTGAAGACAAAAGATAAGGATAACCAATTTTTTTTCACTTTTTGCACTTGAATAATAAATTTATTGTGAAAAAATCCAATTTGAGAAAGTTTGAAAGCGGAGTTTTTTCTCGTGCAATTAATAAAATACTTGATATATATATATATATATATATATATATATATATATATATATATATATTGATGAAAAGGTCAGAATGTGATCTTTTATTTAGTGCATTTTCTAACCCCAAAAAATTTTAGCACGAAAAGAAAATAATCCTCAAAAAAAAATGTCGATTTTTCATAGGGGTGAGAGAATTTTCTCAACTTTCCGGAAAATCAAAAAAATATGAAAAAAAAAGAAGAATGCCATAAACAAGGGGATAAGCTAATCTAATGATGTATGTAAAAACAGATATGGTTGATTATCTATTCCCGATAGACCCGAGCATTTTCGAAAACACCGGAAATAAAAAAAAACGCCCAAAAAACAAGTTGTGTATGAAAATACACAAAAATAATTTATTGAATCTTTCTGAATATATTTAACACCTTGCAAAACACCATTATCCAAAAAGATTCGGTGAAATTAGTCTTGATAAAAAAATATGAATAAATTTATAGGAGGGTCAAAATATCGAGCAAAAACAAACTGTGGCCCGGTTTTTCAATAATTCAGAGAAATAGATAAAAGAAAAAAGTAACATGATATTATAGCTACAGGTTCCTTCTTTCATCTGAACTTTGAATCATGAAAAAATATTAATATTTACGCAGGAGCTAAAAATGGGGGTGCGTTTTGGAGCCGGTTATGTCGAAAAGTATCATATTTTTGACAAAAATGATGAGGATATAAGTTTGTACCCTATTTATTGATTCTCCAAAACCAGTGACTATTTATTTGTTTTAGCATATTTATGTTCCGTAATATCTAAATTAAAATTGAAAGTAGGCAAACACGCTGACGAAAGACTTCAGATCACTCAGGAATGTTTAGCGGCTATTCGAGTAGTAAAAATGTACACATGGGAGAAATTTTTTATCGGAAAAATCACAGAGTCCAGAAAGTAAGTGGTCCTAATATTATTTATTTATGGTTTAAACTATTTATTAGCAACTTCTTTCAATTCACCGAATTCGGGTCTTATAGAGCTAAATTACCCAATTTTTTTGTCAAAAAATAGTTTTTTTATGACTTCCGGGGAATACAGATCTTATTTAGCCATTTAAGAAAAGAATCGGTGGTTAACTTAGGGTAAATTAATTTCAAATCATCTAGGCAAAATATAATTATTTACCATTATAAACGTTTCCGACTATTTCCTTAACATCAACAGAAATATTTATGTTTTCTGTTGCTTTACACTAGGATCAAGGTGTAGAAGAATTCAATAAACCGTAAACTATTATTCGAGTTATTACAGCACGTTCGTCTCAATTATTTCCTTTCGGACAATTTCATGAATTTGTTGGAATAGATCACGAACGGAGTATCAGCCTAAAATGTTTATATACTAACCTCTTAATTGTATCCTAAAATAAATGTTTACGTTGGTAATATTTTTAACAGCGGAAATAAACATTTTTATTAACTCTAAAACAAGTTTTTAGTTCTTTAAAAAATTAAACTTATGCGGTAAAACCATATCTCGTCTAGTTTACAAAACTTTACGTCGTTTGTTTCTTGTTTGGCTTGAAACTCGGAAAGTTTGTTGAAACAAAATTACGGTGCCGTTTTGGACTTTGAATCAGCGTGATGTAGAATTATGTATAAAGAATAGAAACAGGGGTGCATTGTAAACAGTTTGATTGTGAATTTAGTTAAAAAAAATAAGTGCTGAGGAAGTAGCTGAATTTGAAATGTCTCAGTTTATTTATTAGAAATGTTTATTTTCTTTAGAAGGGTTAAATTTCTTTTGGAAATAAGTAAGCGAATACCACTCGACTTATTACCTTTAATCGGCAATTTTTTATCAATCTTTTCACGCTTACTTCCTTTAGATACTTTGACAAAAAATCACTCGAGCAACAACATCGTTATTTTTTAACCAAATCTTAGCGGATGACTTATTGCACTTACTAGACCATAACCGAAAAAATACCTGGAGTCTCTTGAGAGAGCTAGGGGGCACTAACACACGTGCCTGCGAAAAGCCCAACATCAACTTAGAATTAGTGGCAAATCGTATTGTTTCACTGTCACAGGCACCACGTGTAATATCACACCCAAGAAAAATAAAGCATTCCCTAAGAGAATTGAAACAAAACTCCCCTGCTTCCTCTGAGATTTCGGAGCCCTTCACTATCCAGGAAGTTAGCGTAGCCATAGACCATATCAAACTTGGGAAAGCAGCCGGATTTGATAACATATTTCCAGAATTTTTGAAGTACTCTGGACCGAATACAAGATCATGGCTCAGTAAATTCTTGACTAATATAATGGAAACTGGAATTCTACCTAAAGAATTTAAGAGAACCAAAGTAATAGCGCTGCTTAAGCCAGGAAAGCCAAATAATCTGGCCGACAGTTACCGGCCAATTGCACTGCTGAGTACCTGTTACAAGCTGCTCGAAAGGATTGTCTACAACCGCATTGCACCTCACATTGATGACATAATCCCACCTGAACAAGCTGGTTTCTCTTTTCCCTTTCCCTCACTGCAAACATAGAAGCATGGTTTCAAAAGCAACTAAAAACCGGGACGGTTTTTATTGATCTTACAGCCGCATACGATCTGACAGTTCGCTTGATAAACAATATGCTGAGCAACCGCATGTTTCAGGTTTTTATGAATGATACCAGTAGGAAAACGCGTATGCTGAATAACGGCTTATCCCAGGTATCGGTGCTGGCTCCTCTACTTTTCAACCTTTACATCAGTGATTTTCCTGCAACACGATCCCGAAAATTTGGCTAGGCCGATGACTGGACCCTGGCAATCCAACATCGAAATATGACTGTTATCGAGGAAACTCTCACTGAAGATCTTGTCATTATGAACAGCTATTTCAAAAAGTGAGGAAAACGGAGGTAACTTGTTTTCATCTTAACAACAAGTTAGCCCGCACCCAGCTAACAGTCGAGTCTAACGGAGTGTTGTTAAACCACAACCCTTTTCCTAAAAACCTTGGTATTACATTAGATCGAACGCTATCCTACAAGCGTCACCTGGAAAATGTCTCTGGAAAACTTAAAACTAGGAACAACATAGTTCAAAAACTGGCAGGTACAACATGGGGTGCATCAGCAAGCGTCCTCCGCTCCACGTCACTTGTTCTTGTATACCCTGAAGCTGAATATGGAGCACCTATTTGGTTGAATAGCGTACATACCCATAAAATAGACCGCCAGCTTAACACAACGATGCGCATTATCTCAGGCACTATTAGATCAACTCCGCTGCCGTGGCTCCCCTTGCTTAGCAACATAGCAGCTCCCGACTTCCGTCGCTCGCAGGCATGACTTCGTGAATATGGAAAAATTATGAGAAACCTAACCCTACCCATTCACGAAGATTATAATGGCCAAGTCCCCCAGAGGTTAAGATCACGAAGACCACCCTTCTATACCGCAGAAGGGCTAAAAAATAGTAACTTCAATCTTCAAGAATCCTGGACAAATAGTTGGCATACCTATACGCCAATCGACCGGATCAGAGTGAACGACCCGACCACAACTCAACCCGGTTTCAGCCTACCCCGTCATCTGTGGTCTGCGCTGAACCGCATAAGAACAAATCACGGCAGATGTGCAGAGTCCTTCTTCAGGTGAAGCATATCAGCATTACCGGAATTCGACTGTGGTGCTCCATCCCAATCTCTTAGACATATCGCGACTGAATGTCCCCTTCGCTGTTACTCTGGAATCACGTCTGATATAAACCTAGCAACACCAGATGTCATTGAATGGCTCCGTCAACTAGACATTCGACCCTAATGTCAGAATTCATTCAGCAACTCACTTACCTACTAGTTTGTAGATGCATATTTGTATTTGTATAAGTATATTATTTTGTTGTGTTACTTTTATTATATCTTTAATTGTTTTTGACATAATATTCTGTTGTTTCCGACAGTTACTGTAAATTACCATGCACTAGGACTGTACTTATCTTCCATACGATAAATAAATAAATAACCAAATCTTTTATTATTATTATTTTCAACAAAATAAGTTTTCAAAGATAAACAAAAAATTACCAACCTCTTGTTGTATTATGTTAAAACTAACTTATTATTCTTTTTAGAAAAGAAGTTTCCTCAATACTAAAACTGCTTCTACTTCGGTTCTTAATAATAATAATTGGATTGTTAGTATCAGGAGTAACATTTCTCGTGTTAATCGTTACTTACATATGGCTTGGAAACGATACCAACACAGAATTAATAATTTATGTAAACAGTGTATTCCACGAATTAACTATGACCATGGGAGTTATGCTGCCAAATAATATGAGTCGTACTGCGGAATTTGTTGCTTCATTAAAGAGAATAAACAGAGTTTTTCAGTGTCAAGATATTTCAAAAATAGAAAAAATTTATAAAGAGGCTTTAATTGATATCAATGACGTTACAGTTGAAATGAAGAATGTTAAAGTACTTGACGATGTTTCTTTAAAAATATCGAGACCTGGATTACATGCAATTACCGGTTCTGTTGGATCAGGAAAGACTTCAATTTTCCAAGTAATTATTGGACTGCATAATTTGAAAGAAGGTAGGGAGTTCTTTTTTTTTTTAACTGAATTTGTGTAATTGAGCTTGTAAACATTTTCGTCATTAAATGTATTGATTCTGCCTTTTTTTGATCACTCGCAAAATTCGACTGCAAACGGAGGACAGATTTAGATTCAGTGGGTTAAAATACTTGGAATGAAATTTTAAGACTCGATTTAAAGTTTTTCGGAAGTATTTATTAAAAAAAATCATATAGATACGAACCTGAAACCATTTTAATTTTAGCACAGAAACTACTTATATTGATAGGACTGAATTTTCTAAAAATAAATCATTTTATTGTATTTATATACAGGGTGGTCCTTAATTAATTGTACATAGAAGTATGGTACATTTCTCACTTTAAATTATTACGATTTGAACCAACTTGCTCTAATAAAATGTTTCTAATGAGTGATAAAGGTTAAATTTTAAGATTTATTTTTTGAAATAACTTTAGCGTTTTCATAGCGTATTCATAAAATTTGGAACTGGGGTTTTTGGGAACAAGAAATCATAATCTGGTACTTACTTCGATGTAATTTGCAGAGGGCGCTAGTTTGTGGCATAAATCCGCGTTAAACTTTTTTGCTCTTTAAGTTAGCAAAAGAATATTAAAGCCACGTTACTTTAGTAGGAAAAAAGTATACTTGTTATTAACCTTAAAACTTAACGTTATACGAGACAATCGCATTTTAAGAATCGCTTAATGATTAAACTGGTCGGCAAACATTTTCTTTTTCTGGACCTGACACCATCTTCGGGGGGCAGCCCCCCCTCCCCCACCTATTTTTATCACTTTTCCATAAATTGGAGGAATGAAAAAACAACGGCGGATGATGGGGGAAAACGGAGGTCAACAAGTATGCTTTTTTTCTATATAACGTGGATTTAATATTCTTTTACAAAAATAGCGCTAACTTAAAGAGTAAAAAAGTTTATCGCACATTTATTCCACAAATTACATCGAAGTAGGTAGCAAATTCTGATTTCTCGTGCCCAAAACCCCACAGTTCCAAATTTTTATGTATACTTATCCAAAAACGCTAAAGTTATTGCAAAAAGTAAATATTAAAATTTAACCTTTAACACCCTGTATAGTCCTTATTCGCAACATTTTATTAGAGCAAGTTGGTTCAAATAGTAATATTTTAAAGTGAGGAATCTATCATACTTCTATGTACTTCTATTACTTAAGGACCACCCTGTATATACATATTCAAATATAAAGGTGAGAAAAATTCATATTTTTTGACAAGCCTCGTATGCGACTGCATAAATTTGATATCTGATAGTTGCATTTTAGATTTTTGAACTTTTTATAAGAAATAACTTTTTTTCCTAAAATTAATAATAAAAAATATTCCATATGATGCCGACTTAGTGAGACAAATAACTATAATCAATCAATAGAATATATAATAAGTTTTTGAAATATTTAATTCGCCTTTTTTTCCTTAAATTATTTTCGGAATCAAAACATGTATATTAGTTGAAAAATCCAATTAAATTTATTAAATATTTAAGTCTTTTATAAATCTTTCACTTCATTGGCATGTCGGGATAGTAATTTATGTTCTAATCGTGTAACGGTTTTTATCATAGTGTAATCAAGCGCTTCATGGGTAATTTCAATTAGGGTAATTAGTTTTTCATGCTGACGCTCCGAATTTCTTAAAAATTGAATGGTTATTAAATTTTATAATATACTCCGTTCCATAACATTGATTTACGGGAAATGTGTATTAAAATATGTGACTGGTCCTTTATAGGAACTACTATTGGATAAAGCTTTAGAAGATTTTATTAAAAATGTATGAAAATATTTATACCTTTTTATTTACATCGAGTGTGACTATTTTCTTTCATTCAAAATTTTATTACGTTAACTGTAAGATAATTTATTTTATAAATATGTCGAATAATAATTTTAGTGACCATTTTATTCCTTGTTCGTTGAAAATCTGTCAAGTGATTTTTGATATTGAATTTTTTGTCATAAAAGTTTTACTGGGTGTCTAGTATATCCTTCGTTTTTCCTTTGGACTTGCTGTTTTGATTTTTTAGGGTTTTTTAGCTTTACTTATTTTTTTCTAACTTCGATTCATGCTAAATAAATAATATGAAAAGGCTCTTTATTTAACATAACGTTGTCGTCTAACAGCCAAAAATAATTTTAATTTGATGATTTTTATTGTATGTAAACTGAGAAAATTCACATTAATATTTGTAAAAAAAAATAAATATCTTTGAATATTTCATCAAAAAATAAGGTAAAAATAACCAACTTTGTGTTGTTTACGTCAGTCTAGTTTTCATTGAGTTTCTCCCGCGGAGGTGATTTGTGGAAAATGTAAGTTCTGATGTATGCTTTGAGGGACTAAGTAAAATGTGTGGTTGACTAATTTCAAAGTTACAAAGCGAGTAAATAGGGCTTAAAGTCTTTGGGAAATAAATGAGTTTTAAAGTATAGGAGTAGGTTTGAAAGATTTTTAAGGGGATTTCTGGAGGGTCTCATTTTCGTGATTTTTTAATGGCACTTGTTTCTGCAACTTTTAAGTTATGAAGAGATGTTTATCAGAGGTCTGCAAACGCATTTGATGATTCGTTTTTCATGCTATTTTCTTATTTTAATTTCTTCCTGGACTTCTTTATAATATCTCTTAATATTCCATGTTGTTAAATTAAAGTGTTTTTTTAGGTTATTGCAAGATAGGTGGATCTATTTCATTAGCAGCACAAGAACCATGGCTATTCCCATCGTCCATAAAAAATAACATAGTATTTGGAGAAAAATTCAACAAAGTAAGATACGACGAAGTAATTAGAATCTGCGGATTGGACTACGATCTCTCATTATTACAAAATGGCGATGAGACCATTGTAGCTGAAAATGGAATAAATCTGAGCAAGGGTCAACAAGCTAGAATTAATTTAGCGCGTTGTGTCTATAAAGAAAGCGACATTTATCTTTTAGATGACCCTTTAACTGCACTTGATGCCCACGTACAAGATTATATTTTTAACGAATGTATTTGCAAATTTTTAAAAAATAAAATAGTCGTTTTAATCACTCAAAATACTAAACACATCGAGGTGGCAGACAATGTGTTAAAATTAGATAACGGAAAACTTATTAATGCAAATAAAATTATAGATGAAGACAATAAAAAAGAAACCAAAGAAATTATATCTTCTGGCTTAATGGAAAAGAAGATTTTAGAAGAAGCTGCTTTAATGGAAAATGAAAATCATTATACTAATGATAATTTATTTACTGAAACTCATCAGATCGGTACCGTTAAATTAGATGTTTATAAATCGTATATAAAGTTTGGGGGAGGTTATGTATGTTTTGGCTGTATTATGCTGTTTTATGCTTTCTCACAGGGTACCACCTTGTTAACGGAAAAACTGTTTGCCAAATGGTAAGTATATTTACTTTTTTTAATAATGTAGATACATTTTCTATTATAATGATTGAAAAGTAGTAGCTTTGATAATTATGACCAAATTTCTTTACTACGTCTGATAGACGGGCCTTTGCCATTTTGACGACAGTTTAAGGATCTATTTAAAACGTTGCAGGATATTGCCGAGCTAAGGTGTATGCCTTCATATTGTCCAAAATATACTTGTACCCTGGCACCCACTGAAGTGTTGTTTGCCAGGGTTAGGTGATATTGTAGATATAGTCAGACAGTTACTCTTAAGGTTACCATCCCAGATCAGATTAATAATATTAACATAATATTATATTTTGCAAAGACACAATCGAACTAAGCAGTTCTCAAGTTTTTCTCAAGTCATGGACATACCTCTGGGTACAGAAATCTTTTCTATTTAACTCCAGGAGTTTCTCAATAGCCCAGCAAACAATATGGATTCATCTACTTTGTCGTTAATCATGTATTTATTCACCGACAAGTGGTGCAATCAGCATTACTTAACACCACAGCTACTATCATTGAGTCAAAGGAGAGGTGATCAAAAAGTCTACTCGATATCCAGAAAGACTAGTCGATGTAGAGGCGTTTCACAGGATTTTTCAGATTGATAGGCAAGTTGGTTGTTATTACTAGTATTTCCTCGCTTAGAGAAACAGAGGGCGTCCTCCAAACCGGTGGACCGACGATCTTAAGCGAGTATCAAACAACTGGATAAATGAAGCGCAAGACCGTTCCACATGGAAATCGTTGAGGGAGGCCTATGTCCTGCAGTGGACAAGAGAGGCTACGTGATGATGATGATGACGATGATGATGATGATTTCCTCGCTGTAATAGAACAGGGATTCTCTCGTCTGGAACAGGTCCTTTGTACTCTATTTGATATGATTATGAGTTATCATTTCTTTAGTGGCCATCATGGCTGGATTTAAAAGATCTGGATTTTTTATTTCAGTTGAATCTGATAGATGCGCCTTAAACAGAATCTCCCATTTGGTTTTAAAATGTTTTTATTATTCCTGTTGCCCAAACAGGTTAAATATTTCCAAATTTCTCACGTATAACTTGAGGAATCTATCTTTTTTCTGGAATTAAGACCGATAATTGCAAATAGCAAAAAATGCTAACCACCACAACAAACAAAATTAATAAAATTCCTTTAGGTCAAATAATCGGGTATTACCTCCATCATTGCCAGAAGTAATTCAATTATAGAACAAATAATTTGTTTGTATGCCACGTTGATAACTTTTTTTTTAAATTTTAGGATTGATGTTCAAGCAATAACGGAACCAGTGGAAAACTCTTATACAAAACAGGACTACTTAAATTTTTACAGCATGTCTCTAATTGGTTCTTCACTAGTAACCTTTATTTCATTGTTAGCTATGCAACTTTTTTCACGAAACGTTTCAATCAGAATGCACAAAGCGATGTTATCTAGGGTTACAACAGCTGTTATGCAATTTTTTGATACTCATTATTTAGGTAATGTCGTCAATAGATTTTCCTACGATCTCAATATTATCGACGAAAGATTGCCTATAATCGTTCTGCATCTATTAAGGGTAAGTAACACAGGTGTACCAAAAATGGGGGTCATGATTGTTTTTGGGGGTAATTTCCGAAGTAACTTACTGCATAGAATTCGAATCCAAAATCTAAATTGAGCCATCATGTCAGGATATTTGAGGTTATGTACTTAAAAAATGGTTTCTGGGCTACTTTTCAGGTTAGGTGAAGGGTGCACAATTTTTTTTGGCTTTTTTTACTTTTAATAGTACTCTTACCCTTTAAAATAAACTATTATTATTATATCTTTATAGTTATGACCATTTTAAGTTATGAAATATATCCCAACCACGTCATTCACATTAATCCTTTGAGGCGCACATTTTTCTAGTGGCTAATTTTCCTTAAAAATTTGTACTTGGGGCTTTTTGGGGTCGCAGAGTATGAATATGAAGTCAGAAAATTGAAATTTTTATTTCCTAGATGTCGGATTCAAAATGGCGCATCAAAATTTACAAAAAATGATATTGGTGTCTAAAAAAATTTACTTGAATGTTTCGAGGTCGCTGATTGCAAATATCAAGTCAAAAACAAGAATTTTGTATTTATAATATACTAATGATAATTTATTTACTGAAACTCATCAGATCGGTACCGTTAAATTAGATGTGGCAAAAAACGATATTATGATTTAAAAATTCAAGATGGCTTACTTCCGGCGTCACAAGAAATAGTTTGTAAATGGAAAATTTTATATTCTCATTTTTAATGAGGCGATTAATCCCTTCTTGAGTTTCAGTTATATCTAACATATCAAGATTTGATTCTTCAAACTTATCAGTTAACTACTTTTTTTTTCATTTATGCTTCTGATAATGCTTCTTGTAATTTTTTCAAAGAACAAGACAATAAACGCTAAAAACAGTATATACTAAAATCTAATTGTACAAATTACGAATTTTTTAAATTACTTAAACCGCAATATTACAGAAAACAATGTTTTTTTTAGGCAGGATTCGCTTGTTTGGGAATAGTTGTATTAATAGCATCAGTAGATTGGATATTCATAATCCCATCAGTAATAGTTATGGGACTGATTATTTTGTTGCGAATATTTTACATTAACACTGGCCGCACTTTAAAACGAATGGAAGCTGCAAGTAAGAATAAGAACAAACCTTATTTTGGTGACGGTTGATTTTCATTTCTCTGAAACTTTTAATAAATTTTCTTTCTTTCTCTTATTCTTCTGCCTTCTTAGTAATCAGTACAACATCAGACTCCGTGTAGATCAGGTCGTAATCTTTGGACTGTCCACACGTAATAAATTTAAACCAGTAGAACCTCTATCTCCGTAGAAACAGGTCGCAATCATTGGACTGTTTCATACATAATAAATTCATCAATTTTTAACTTATACAAATTGCATAATATTACATACATACCCGTAATCACATTCAGTTATTTTTTGAGCAATTGCAAATACAGTTTTGAATTTTGTTATATTCTATGTTTGTTGAAAAGTGTTTTGTTTTTTACGAAGTTATCGTTAATATATAAAATTCAAGTAATCAGTGTATAATTTCGCTACAACCTATATACAGTCCACACACACAATTTCTCTACCAACTTAAATCTACAATAAGTTGGGACAGGCCCATCTGAAGGGTGTGGCCTAATAAGTTTGGGTCTCCAAATTTGGCATTATTTGGAACTTCCCAAGACAACAGTTATGCTATCTCAAGGATTTAGAAAAAAAGAAAACGCGTATATAAGTTGACTGAAATATATATTTTTTCAGCAAGAAGCCCGTTAGTTGGTCATATTAGTAGCACTATGGATGGTTTGTCAACAATTAGAGCGTTTGACGCTGAAAAAAGGCTCACTGATGAATTCTATCGACATCAGGATTCATACTGTTCGGCAATATTTACAATGAGGGTTACACAGGCTGCTTTATCGTTTTATATGGGTGCACTAAGTGCCACCTATACCACATTAATAATGGCGAAATACATGTTTTTTAAAGAAGGTAAATAACTTGGTTTTGTTGGTTTTGTAACTGGGCCAGTAAATGATTTATATTTTATTTCATTAAATAGGTCTATTTACTTTAGATTCAAAAATCAACATTTAAATAAATAAATTTATTATTTTCGTACAATAAAAAATTTATTAAAAATACTGGGACCTATTTTAGTCAAACAGCGAGTCTTTTACGTTGTTTGTTCTTGTTATGAAGTATTTGTTCTTCTTATGAAGTATTTTTTCTTCTGTCCTGAGTCTGATAATCGTTTTTTATATATCCAATACCATTTTCTGCCAAATTTTAACTTTCCTACATTTTAGATCACTGTAAATTGAAAATGAAGGGAATGCTCACATATGTAGGTTTATTATCGATTTTATCTTACACGGAGAATTTGTTTTTATGCGCTAAAAAAAGAATTGATTACATAAAATATCGTTTTGCTAGTTTTCAAGTTACTAGCATATGTATAGAATTTAAATATAGTATTCAAATTGTCTTTTAAAAACGATTTCAGAAACAACTGCTGGCAACGTCGGTCTGGTACTTTCGAACGTACTTAGAATTTCCGATTTGGTCTCATGGGGAGTAAACGAATGGATAGAATTCGAAACCAACATGACCTCAGTCGAAAGATGCTTGGAATATACAAACCTAAACCAAGAAAATCAAAAGGGAAGTGAAGTCAAAGACTGGCCGAAAGAAGGTGGACTTACGTACAAACAGGTCGAATTGAAATATGGAAACGACAAAATTCCAGTATTAAAAAGTATCAGTTTTACGGTAAACCCAAAACAAAATATTGGTATAGTAGGAAGAACTGGAGCTGGGAAATCTTCCATAATTTCTACGCTCTTTAGGCTGTATGAATTTGGAGGGAGTGTCGAAATTGATGGTGAAGATACCAAGAAACTATCTTTGAGTTATCTTAGGTAAGTGATTGATTAAAATTCAAGAAAAATATTTAGTTTAAATAATTGATAAAAATTAGCTTCTAAAAAATTTTGGTTTGAATAAAACTAATGCTTGTATCAGAAACATCGTTAGAATTAATAATATAGGCTTTAAATAATTTCTAATAATACGTTATTGATTTCATGTCTGTCGAATATCTAGCGCTATCCGGAGTACGACAGGGGTCCAATTTGGGGCCGTTACTATTCAATATTTTTATCAATGGTATCTGTATGATTAATGACTTCCATTTTTTAATATTCCTGATTATATGAAGCCGCACTCAGCCGTACTAAGCACAAAGACGGTATCTGTATACTGCGATGTCTCACTTAATTAATTTAATACCCATATTCAGTAGATTTTTGTTTGATTTGATTTTAAAATATATTTTGCAGTTGAAATATTCAATTATTCCAGTTGCGGATTGAATTTTGAAAAAATCCTGAGACAGGTCGACTTTAATTTCAAAATGCGCATATTTTGACATAATTGTCAAATTTATAAAATCGTACCTGTCAAATTAATAACGTCACCTCAATTATTTTTTAATATCAATATATAATATACAATCTGATAATAATAATATTAAAATATTTATTAATTGTATTGTATTTGGCAGGCAAAAAAGAAAAAACAAATAAACCCTATAATAAAATTCTGATAAGGTTAAAATTTGGCACAAGGAAAAATACAGGTAGGGAAACCGATTGACGTGGTCAAAATTGATTAATTTAACATTTAAAAAAAAAGTTTAAAAATAATTTTTAGATTTTAAAAAGTACTTAATTAATACCGTATCTATATTTTTCATTAAATAGAACTTCAACATCAAATTTGAACAAAGAAATTTCAAAAAGCAATAAAAAATAAGCCAAAAATAATTATTGACAAAAATGTAACTGAAAAACTAAAATAGTTTTAGTTTATAGTTAATACTCAATATAAGTAACATCCGTGGCTATAAAACAAATCGAACGGATTCAGATCAGGCAACCTCGGAGGCCAACAAATTGGAAATCCTTTAGCTAACCATCGATGGTAAAATATTCCTCCCGATGGAGGAAAGGTAAATAATTATTAAAAATCGAAATATTTCCTCACTCCTGCCCACACATTTACTTAAAACCATCTCTATTGTTTCGTCTCAATAATTCCTCATTACCTAAATGTAAATTATGGGAATACATTATTAGATCCCTTAGGATTTCGGCCTTATCGGTAAATAAAACCCTGCTAACCAAAGGTCTGCTTTCTGCCTGTTTGGCTAAAAAACATTCTGCATATTGAACACGATGAATGAGGGTAATCTTCAGAATTCAAAGCGTGTACTTTCAGATTATGATATGGGTGGAGCAGTTGTTTCTGTAAGGCTTTATAAATGACATATTTGTGGTCAGATACATGTCGGACGTCCGCGCTTAAATTCTCATTTACTAATTTTAAAATATTTTCATTCAAATCATTAATTCGTTGTTTGCATACCCGCTCGGGCAGGTGCGTGTCTGTGCTAAGATAAAAATCAATTAAAAATTAATAATATTCAACAGCTTACATTTTCTTTTATGGACTTTTAGGGTCGATTATTTCCAGAACAGTGCAATGTAGAAAAAAAATAGTCTAATAATATTATTTTAAACCATTCTATCCATTTCTAAATTGTTACCGTCTATTGAGCTACATCCTGTATGTATAATCAGCAACATCAGAATCAAACGTTAATTTTGACCAGCCTTTAAAAAAATAATCCCAATGTGTAGTGTTACTACTGAGACTTACGCAAAAGTTTGTGTAACGAAACAAATAAAATGCTAAATAAGTTTTAGAATTTACTTAGGGGAATAGTTATTTCAGCACCGTTTGAAGTTCTTCCTTTAGGTTTTACGAGAGAACGTACGCAAATTTTCCATGAAAATTTAAATTAGAAAAGTTCTTTGTTTGTGTATTCTTTGCCAAATAAAATTTCGCTAAAAAAGAATTTAGAAAAGTATTCGATAATGGGTATGTACAGTTACAGACGATAACTTTTTTATATCCCATTTAATTTAGCAATCTATCTACTATAAGGTATTTGCATATTTTTGCAAATGGTCTAAATAGGTTAAAATTCATATATTTCTTATATACTCGGTCACTGAATTTCGTAGGATAACTAATAAAATAGTTATTTTTGTATTAAGTGTGTAAAATGAGTGTTTTTTTAATGGCACATGAGAGTGTTAATTTTCTCGAATGTACCACGAAAACACGAATTTTATACACGAAATACAAACAACATTTTTTGTACGACTGTGAATGTAAATGTACATCGTCTGAAATATATTAAAAATAAATACTTCCAATACATCTTGACGTGGTTTTTTATCCCGATAAGTTATCGTACAATTTCACAGCATCTGTGTCGTTACTGTAGAAACGGTTTGTTGACACGCCGCGTGTTTGACTGCGTTTGCTCGTAGTTGCTTCAATTTCAAGTTATTTTCAAGAAGATGGATGTTGATTATGATAGTGGTAGTGATAGCCCATCAGATATATCTGAGAAAGCAAATGCAAAAGTATCTAATATGTTACCGGCCAAATCCAAGTTAGTATGTGTGAAAACATATGACCAATTTCATGAATGGTGCGACAAGAAACATGTAAAAAAGGTTTCTGAAAATGTGCTGGAAAAAAAAATATTATTATTCCAATAATTGAAATTGTTTTATGGTGAATAATCAATTAATACTTGACTCTGTTAAAAATAAATCCTTCATAAAGTAATATTTCATGTTTATTTTGTCAATTATATTGGCAGTGAAAAAAAGTAAATATTTACGCATCAATAGAGATGCAGAAATGTCAAGTTTTTTTGACATTTGTACAAAAAACAATTTTTAAACCAAACTCGATTTTATTCATCAACATAGTCTCCTTCAAGAGTAATACATTCATTATAACATATCTTCTGTTAACTCATATTCTTCCTAGAAGCATCCAGATTTTAATTTAACATCCTCATTTTCAAAATTTCATCATGGTAATTTTTGGGTATCCCGTAAACCTTGTACAATATTGTAATAGACCAGGTCAAGACTGTTCAGAATATCAGTATTCAACCTCAGTAAAAATCTCACCGTTTTCGAGATAATGGGTATTTTTTGAATTTCTGGAAAATCACTACCTCACCTTGGATTTTTGAGTGCCATGTCTACAAATTAAGACTAATTTAAATATCTTTACTGATGAGTGATGCTTTCAGACGTACAGAGCAGTTTTTCAGAAATTGATACAATTTTTTGAGAAATGTGGGTAGATTTGAATCCCACTAATTTTTATTAACAAAAGTTTGACATTATTTTCTGAATAATACATAACCACGTGGAGGTGGACATTCATTACAAAAGATTGCCCATTTTGTCCAAACTTTACCATGGTATAAAACATACTATAATTATTTTTGGAAGGAGTGGTATTTCGATTATATTAGAGTGTGGCGGGCAACATGTATATTTGTAGTTTTAGTATGAACAAAATTAATTCAAATAGCAATGAAATGTAAAAACTAAATCTACCGTTCTTACATAACCAAAATGGCTATGATTCACTCATTCATTTTCGTTTTAGAACTAATCACCGCACATCATTCAAAAATGAGTTTAACAAAAAGTTCTCGAGATAAAAAATGATAATTATCCCATTACGACGGTCTTTTAATTAGGAACTAACTTTTTTAATTAAAGCTACCATGTTAAATCAACTCAGATCTCTGTTTTCTTTTAGGAACAACATTGCTGTAATACCACAAGATCCAATTTTGTTCACAGGCACAATCCGTGAAAATATCGATCCTTATCAGAAGCATCCAGACGAAAAAATTTGGTCATTACTGAGAAAACTGATGATAGACAACAGCATTAAAAGTTTGGATAGTTCAGTTTCCAACTTTAGTGCAGGACAAAAACAACTTCTATGCATGGCGAGAGCTGCACTTCAGAACTGTAAAATTGTAGTTTTAGATGAAATTACTGCAAATATGGATTCTGAGAATGACGAGTTAATTCACTCTTTAGTAAAACAAATTTTCCACGATTGTACAATTTTAACAATAGCGCATAGGTTGAACTTTATTTTAAGCTGTGATATGGTTATAGTTATGGATAAGGGAGAAATAGTCGAATTTGATAAACCAGAAGTTTTGTTAAACGATAACTCTTCACTTTTCTCTAAAATATGTGATAAAGCCAGTTCCTAAAATTAATACAATTTAAAGACAAAAAAATTTTAAGAAAATTATTTTTTTATTTACAAAAGCATATAAATAGAACAGAGTTTTTATATGAAAACATTATATTTTTAATTACATAAAAATTAAACGTTTTACTTGAAGTTTTATTGTTTTTATCGATTTAAGTCTAAGTAGGGGTGAAAGAGGTAAGTCGATGATGGTAAGGTTAAAAAAATTGCTGTATAACCTACTATGTTTCAAAGAGTGGTAACTGAACATGTTTTTTGTTTATATGGAGTTTTCTTTCCTTTCTGGACCCCTCTGATCTAAGATCTAATATCGCTGAAGCCCACAATGGACGGAAAGCGATACTATAATATATTGTTATCGTTTTAAAAAAAATGAGACAAAATTATGGAAAGCGTATGTTAAATGAATTTAAAAAAAATTATGTGAAATAAAAAATGTGATGGTTGTTAGGGGATGTTTGTTTATGTTGGTTAGATAGTTTTGAGTATTGAAATGAGATATAAAAATTATAAAATAAAGAATATTGATTAAAAATAAAAGACATATTTTCAATATCATTACAAATGGCGCCCAACGTGGCGCTAAAATTGAGTTAACCCAAAAGAGAGAGAAGAGAATGATGGAATAATGATGCTCTTAATGGAATTAGGGGAAGGAAGACAATAAGACAAAGAAGATTTGGGAACAATGATGAAAAGTATGAAAGAAAATATTCAAGAAAATATGGCGAAGAAAATGGAAGAAAGTCTAGAAAAAATGGCTAAGAAAATAGAAAACAAATTTGAAGAAATAAATAAAAGACAGGAGATAATAGAACAAAAGATAACAGTACAAGAAACAAAGTCAGAACACCCAGAAAAAGGAAATTAAAAGAATAGAAAGAAGTGTAAATAATAATATAATAATATTGGAGAAAAACATGGAAGACAAACTAAAAGAAAATATGGAAATAGCTGAAGAAGATATTAATAAAAGGAATGAAAATAATTTTAAGATATTTAAAGACCAAATAAACGAAGGATTCAGACTACAAGAAGAAGTGACCAACATAGAAAACAATTCAATAAGAGTAAGAATAAATAATGTAGAAAAAGACATCAGGGAAGAATTAGCAAGCAGAAGTGAGGAACCAAGAGCAGGTATAATATATAACAGTCAACCATCAATGAAATTTGAAGGAGATGTGAACAAATTTCACCCAAAGATATTTACAAAAATCATAACACATAAAATTAAAACAAATTACCACTAATGGAAAATAAAATTAAAGAATCAAAATAATTTTCGGAATAATTCTAGTAATAGTTACATAAGTAAAATTAATAATATAAATTTGATCATAATAACAATGTTAATAAAATTAATAGCAAATTATGGAAAGTGTATGTTAAATGAATTAAAAAAAAATTATGTGAAAAGAACTTAAAAAAAATGTGATGGTTCTTAGGGGATGTTTGTTTATGTTGATTAGATAGTTTTGAGTATTGAAATGAGTTATAAAAATTATTAAAATAAAGAATATTAATTAAAAATAAAAGACATATTTTTCAATATTACAATATATTATATCTTTGTTAAACTGATCTATAGTTTGTGTGAAGTAGTTTTTTAAAATGGCAAAATCGCATTCTACTATAATATTCCTCCAGGCTGCTTCGTTAATTTCATTGTTTTTATAATCACCTTCACGGTCTTCCTGTGAACGGTTTTTCCGTGTTTTTGCCCTTACACATTTTGCAAGTGTTGCAAGTGTCTTTTCTTGATCCAGTTTTTTATAGCCGCTCGGACCAACAAGACAGAATAATATTTGTGTGGTTTTTTTTGTCAACCAATTTTGCTTACTTTTTCTTCCCGACTTTGCTGTTTGCTTATTTTCCCCTGTTGTTAGTAGTTTTAAAAAATCCGTTATAGATGTTAGATTTGAATGGAATAGCGTAATTCAATCTCTTTAAATACATTAAATGCATTTGAAATGGTTGCTAAAATACAAAAATTGCTTCAAAAATAATTTTTTTTATCTGCGTTCGAAGACAAAACATTCTAAAATGTTTTTCTAGCTAAGATCTTATACAAGAGGGCAAGTTACTTTAAAATTCATTAAAAAAATATTACAAAAATTAGATTTAAAAAAATTCGCTTACTTTTTTTTATTTCATTTATCTATTTTCAAAACTTGATAAATCGATCAATCAATAAATAATATTTTTTATTTAATCATTTATCATTTAGTCAAATAATAATAATTAATAGAGTAGTCAAAGTTGATATAATTAGGTCAAAACTATAAATATTCCATTATTTAATTAATATATGTGTGTATTTTAGACTCTTCCTGGAAGTTTGTTCCATTCTTCGTGGGACAACCCTTATATGCTTGATTTGTGGGCTTATATAATATTTAATTTCCCTTCAAATTAACTGATTCTCCTGAGTTTTATTTCGAAATTCGATCTCAAGGGAATTTTAGGAGATTTAATCGTATTTGCTTTTATTCGGAGAGCTTTGTCAATAACTTTGTTTTGTCTCACACTTCATCAATTTACGCGGATTAAGTTCTTGAGTTTGATGTCCCTTTTACCAAATACAAATATATTCAGGACAGTAGATTTATATTCTCTCTGAACCTTGAATATCTGGTGATCTATCCGTGTTTCAAATAATTGTCAATAGTTCATGTTTGGGGGAACAGCTTGAGGGTGTAATCAAATAAGATATGACCTAACAGTTTTAATCTAATAAAAAGAAATCTCAGTTTAATGTCATTTGAAGATAGAAGGCAATTGTATGATATAAAATTCATATTTAAAATTCTTAACAACCTCGTCGATTCTATAGATATCGTTAACGTAATAAATATAAATGTTTCAAGACATAAAACACTAGAAACCACCAGTAATTCTATTCTAGTGGTTGTGAGAATTACTAACTTATATTTCTTTGCTACCTTTCTTTACGAAATAAAACGAGGTTAAACAGTATAACAAGTTTATTAATATAAAAATTAGATATGTAGATACTTATAAAAAGAAGGGCCTTACCATAGGCTATACATCTGTCGTTGGGCACGTCAACGCTTCCTTCGAGATAGGGCTGTACGATTCTGGACTCTGAGTCACACTACGACTCCAAGACAAGAGTACCTTTATTGTTAAATCAGCGGATATTTATATCTCGCGAATTGGGTCTGACGTGACCAGCCCAATGTTATGTTATTAAAAATATTATTATTGTTTATTGAAATAGCTGGTTTGATTATATAATTTACTTAATCTATATTTAAACACAAAATGTAAACTCGATGTACTGAGTGTTATTTGTTTAGCGTGACAATATCAATCAAAGCTCTACTAATTATCATTCTAATTCTCCGCTTTATCGTTGCTGTAAATCATACAATACTTTGGCAAATTTAACCAACTTAGATGTTTCTTCTTCCTTAACAACATTTGGTACCACATTAAAAAAAATTTACAAGGGTCATATTCAATAATACTTAGTCCTTAATAACTTGTAATTTTTTTATAACTTATATGTTGTATATTGAAAAGTGAGTACTGTTTCTGGGTTCGTCCCATATTGTATTCTGTTTTGTTAAATAAATAAATAAATAAATAAATAAATAATTCATCGAAGAAACGAAATAAAATATCAGCATAGAGTGAATATAAAATAATTTACAAACATTAAAATGTTGAATTTAATAAATAAATTTTGATTATGCCAAGAAGGCAAGTTGTCTAAAAATGTATATATAAATACGCAACACCATCTATCAGCAACCGTAGAAATTACATAAACTGTATACTTCCTCTGTTATTGAGTCAACTAAACTTCTAAACATTATTTAGCAATTTCTTTGTAGATGATGGAACAAAAAGTCGCAAAACCAGGATCCAATTGCCAGAGCTTACTAATTTTATTATGTTTTTAATTTTATTAATTATAAAATTAGTGTCAAGTTTATACGAGAATGAAAATAAAAAAGTTGGTGGAAAAAGAACAGCTTAAAAATAAAAAATTCAGGAATGGCGACATAATTCCAATTAAAATCTGTAAATGCTTGAATAAGTGAATAAGTTGGGGCTGACGGTTTAATAAGCATTTTATTAGAGATTTTAAGTTTGCTTTCCTCGCTGTTCATAATCCTCAAGGGAATATTTTTTCTTCCTTCGCCATGTAACGAATATATTAAAACGTTATTCTGTAATAAAGTAGAATCGTGCCTAATAACCAAGCCTGTTAGGAATACTCTTGAAGTTATTTATAGCTTGGGAATGATTTTAGAACAGCACTAAAGTAGGAAAATTAACTAAGTATGAGAAAGAAGAGGTGTGTTGATGTGGGTATTGGTCGATTGAGTATTCCGGTGATCTAGTATATTAAGAGCTACATCATGCAAAGGCGAGTACACAAGCACTTTTAGCTATACATACATCGACAAACAATCATAATTATCCATATCTTTAAGCTATCATTACGGTAGTCCTAGTACTACTTTCCATTGACGAGGTACAATAACCCTGAAACAGAATCAGAGAGTTCATATCTCGACAGAAATTGAATCAAGGCAAGTCTGGAATGATGTAATTTAATACCTGTAGGGGTTTTTGTTCTAGAAGAAATAAGATTTTTAGACTTGGTGCGCCCTGTGTTGCTTTAATTTTTTGAAGGATCGTTTACCTAGATTCCTGCTGAGGCATTTTCCATGCCCGTATGCAGGAGTTTATGTGTGTCCTCTATAAGTATAATATTTTTGCTTTGCATTATATTTTTATAGATTTAGGTACCTACTAACTTTAGACTAAAAGTCGAAACGTCAAATTAAAAACATTTTAATACGAAAAAGTGGTTTTATACCTAGCAGTTATTATTTCCCAATAGCACTTGCTTACCTAAACATTATGGGCCAAGGGCCTGTCATAATTCCGCAATTTATTCTTCCGTTATTTAGAGGGCTTATTTGGCTTTTACTCAAAAACTGGGCTTGACAATTATTACTCTACAAAACTCTTTATAAAACTTAATTCTTCTAACGAAAGGTATGACATGCTGTTTTTTGCTATGGCCGCTCTCTTCTCTTCGAGAAACCTTTTCAGCCACCCAGCCAAGGACTGACTGAGTATCCTTTCTCGAAAGGGTCTACCCAAATTTTGCTGACAAGTGCTGAATTCACAAACATTTATCTCTGTAATTATTTCTCAATTAAACAATCTAACATCGACTTTTGTCTTTCTGAACTGTCAGCAAAATTTTGCAATGAGAACTATTTATATTTTAAGTTTTCTGTTGTGCAAATAAAATAATTTTGGTAAATAAACTCACATTTTCAGAGAGATTTCTAAATTTTTATTCTCAACACCCTATAAGCCAAAAAATAAATATTGTTTAAAATCTTAAATGTAGAATAGAAAATATTTCTAGTGATGAATGTATCAATAAAAATTTAAAAAAACTCAAGACATATCTATCTAAAAATAATTTTCGGACCTCATTATTAAACCAAATAATATTCCGTTCACCAATTCCTAACCCTAATACCAATAGGGATGCTCTTCTAAGTTACCATAAAATGACGTATGTTCATGGCCTCTCTGAAAAATAAGGTAAAATCTTTAATAATAAAGACCGCCGGATAGCTTTAAAAAATGAAAATACTGTCAAGAAAAGATTTTTTTCTAAAGTTTAAACTAAAACACCTGTTGAGTTAGAGTCAAATGTCCTTTACAAAATACCTTGTAACAATTGTGATAAATGTTACGTCGGAGAGACAAGGAGATATTTGACTAGAAGCATCAACAAACAAATTTTTACAAAAGACGGTTTTCTGAAATGATTAACATTCTCAACAATTCTTCAGTTAATTCTAAAAAAGATATTGAAAATTTAAACATGTCCTATATTTCCCTCTTACACAGAAGTAACAGATTGGTCAAAGTAAACAATTAAAAACTAGTTTTTGAACTTTTTGTCTAGCCTGATATCGACATAGTTCCATTCACATTATTTAGTTCACACCATGCTCAGTCGAGAAAAAGAAGGCTATCAAATAATATCTAATAATTTACCAACAAATAAATAAAATAGAATGTTAGCAGTTTCAATTTTAATACATTTTTATAGCAGTCCCAGAAGTTTCTGACCCATTTTAATTGAAAATATCTCGGAACTCAGAAACGATAGGGAGGTGCGGTTTTCACTGAACAATTTCTTTTTATATAAAGTTTTTTTCAGTATAAATGTTTATTTAGTAAAATCTTATACAGGGTGTTTTAAAAAAACGGTCTTTTTCAAATGCAAATATCCTTGATTTTTTAAATGAAACACCCCGTATATTATCTAAAAGCTGAACTCTTTCCCTTTCCGAAAATGTATAATTTGTTGAAGTTAAGCCGAAAAATAAGTGATTTATTTGCTTTTTAATGATGATTGTTTATTAGATAGAGATGTCTAACTCATGTTGATTTTTAATAAGTTTTAAATAAGAGAAAATTACAACGTTTGCCTGCTAACTAATACAATTAAAAATATTTTCGATTTTTATGTTCTTGTAATGTTTCCTGAATACGTAGAAGTCTATTTCAAAAATTATCAGCATCACGTGTTTGATATTTCTTCCTTTCCAATGATCACTCTGCAGAAATGAAGCGTACCACATTTTTATACTGTTTTTTCACTTCAGTTCACGAAATCTTCTCTGGGTATTAACAATCGATTCATACTTAGCACACAATAACACAGTTTTTGTTTTTTCAGGTAAGCTAAATCGAAACATTATTGAAGCCAATTAACAACAGTCAGTTATTCAATTATTCAAACAGTTCGTTGTGTCATTTGCCTACATAACTGCCTATCCTTAAAAATCAAATAACTCGCTTATTTTTCATCTAAACTTCAACAAATTATACATTTTAGGAAAGGGAAAGAGTTCACTTTTCAGATAGAATAATAATATATAGGGTATTTCATTAAAAAAATCAAGGATATTTGCATTTGAAAAAGGCCGTTTTTTTAAAACACCCTATATAAGATTTTACTAAATAAACATTTATACTGAAAAAACTTTATGTAAAATGAAATTGTTCAGTGAAAACCGCATCTCCCTATCGTTTCTGAGTTCCGAGATTTTTGCAGTTAAAATGGGTCAGAAACTTCTGGGACACCCGGTATCTAGTTGGTTTTTAGTTAAGTACATCTGAATTAGAATTCAAATTATCAAGTTATAACTTTCCGATACTTTAAATTATTATTTTGGGTTTTTTCTTTTGGATTTTTGTTTTCAAACTTTACTTAAATGCCCATGAAACTGAATTCTGTGATTCTCAAATAGCTTTTTAATCTAGATACGCTTTTACAATATTTTATTGTTGTGAATTTCTACATATCTGTAAAATTAATTAATTTTTTTATTATTTTACACTTATTAATAATGTCAAATTGTTCTAATTTATTTGTACAAGAAAAACAATATTTGCGTCTTTCATATTGTTACATTTTATACGCTTCATTTTCGATTTTAAAAGACAACACTTTTTTGTATTTTCTTGCAGAAGCCCTGATGATGGCTGAATAAAAAGCCGAAACGTTGGTCTGAAGAAAACAAAGATTTTTTAATTTTGTTTTCTATTGACCTTAGTCCACAAAAACAAAGGGAAACATTTTTTTTAACTGGTTTTGATTTTGTTACCTACTTTTCCGAAATTAATATTTTAATTATATTTGGGATTTGTGACACTATGAATTACAGAAATGAAATATAAAGCAAACACAGAATAATATCCGTATTTTGGTCTTTCATGCGCCGTCTCATCCAACATTCCCGTACATCAAGTATGATTTTACCATGGAAAAATATAAAGATAATTCTCTTCTAGAATATCACGTAGGTATCTGAACTTGAAAACTAATCCTCTAACTTTATTATCGGCATTTTGTATTTCTATATCCCACTTGAGATAACGTTCGGCAATAATACCTAATAGGATATTGAATATACCGGAAAATAAAGGGTAGAAAAAAAACAATTGCTTTAATGGGTATTTATTTTTTTATATATTTATTTGGCACCTAAAAATGATTGAATCACAAAGTGGTACTAAATTCAACCTTCCGTTTCTGAGAATGGAGTAAAATTGGTCACTTTTCAACGTTTAAAATAAACAGAATTAATTTTTTGTAGACAATTTTATTTTACGTTAAATTGGATGGTTTAAAATAAACCAGAATCTATCAAAAACTTACGACTACATAACAAAGTACATTTTTACTCTATAATACTTTATTAATCTACACATTGAACAAAATACCCAATCTTAATTTTTCTTTTTACTATCGTTTTCTTCACTGTCAGTTTCATCACTGTCTGACCGATCATCGGTAATTTCTTGTCCTGTAACGGCTTTCCAAACAAGTCTATAAATTTGAAATGTCCAAAAAATGTTTAGTACTGCTACCGAACACAATAAAACATTTAATAGGTACATGATTGGTGTCATCACGAAAATTACCTTTCTGTGACCATCTATTAATGTACTAAAAAAAAGGTATTTAGTATACACTAAAAAAAACTAGTATTTAGTATTAGACCAAGGTCAATCAAACTTAAAATTAAAACCAATATCCAATCATCAAAATGTATATTTAGTCACTCCACCCCCTTCCTTTTACTTTTACTCAGTTTTCTTGATTTTTCTTTTTACCTGCTTATAATTTACCCTAAATTTTCCTGCCACCAAGAATTCGGGTATTTAAAATCGGTTTACGAACAATGTTCCCTCGAATTCTTTTTGTTTTTGATTACTTTAATATGCTACCCCAGAAATAAATTGTTTTTGGTAAAATTAATAAAATAAAAGTTTTCTATACGGAAACGGCTATCTTAGGATATAGGGTGGATGCGATATTCGATCAATAACGCTCTACACCTAATAGCTATTGTAAAAATCAAATGATTGTTTAAAATTTTGTTGACAAGAAAGTAACATTTTGAGAAAAACTAATTTTTGGATTTATTTATACATCCCGATTTGACTTAATATATAATATCTTGTTTTTCTCAAAATATAAGTCCATAATTTTGGAACTATACTATACATACAGGGTATCCCACGTCGTACTGTACCTACACAGGAAAACTATAAGTACTATGGACCGAGGCCATAGTTCGGGTCTTGGGTTCGATCCTTGCGAAACTCAAGTGGAATTAAAGTCAGATAAGACTTTGGGAAAGTGCAAAAAGGTATTTGTGTCATATACAATTTCATTCATGCCGGTATTCAACTTAAAATTGGGAAAATTGTATAATGCTATCGACAAGGGGACAAGTTGAGCTTTCTAATGATGTGCGTTGAAAACCGATATGGTCCTTGATTATCTATTAATTCCCGATAGACCCGAGCATTTTCGCAAAAACCGGAAATAAAAAAAACGCCCTAAAAAACATGTTGTTTATGAAAATACACAAAAATAATTTGTTGCATCTTTCTCAATATATTTAACACCTTACAAAGCCCCATTATCCAAAAGGTTTGGGTGAAAGTAGTCTTGATAAAAAAAATATGAATAAATTTATAGGAGGGTCAAAATATCGAGCAAAAACAAACTAAGGCCCTGTTTTTCAATAATCCAGAGAAATAGATAGTTCCTTCTTTCATCTGAACTTTGAATCATGAAAAAATATTAATTTTTACGTGATTTATTGAGCGTGGCTCTCTAAATGCAGGGCAGGAGCTAAAACTGGAGGTGCGGTTTGGAGCCGGTTATGTCGAAAAGTATCAAATTTTTGACAAAAATGATAAAGATTATTTTTGTAGGTAATTAACTGATCTTCATTTTCGTCCAAACAAAAATTCTCTAAGTGTCATATTTTCGGAAATATCGGCGAAAATAGGCGAAAAAAAACACATTTTTGAGACCAATCGTGAATGTACCCATGAATACCTGGAAATTAAAAAAATGGTGCCGGGCAGACCTTATGCCTGGGTTGGCTTGCTTGCTTATTATTTGAACGTCTCTTTTTTGCACCTACTGGGCTAATTTGGACGGGACCTACAGCTTATCGTGGGCTCCGAACCACGGTCCTCAATCACCTTAAATCCAGGACTATGCCTTTGTCATTCAGGTGATCTACCGACTAACAAGTGTGTAAATGTGTCACCAACCCTATCAATTCCACGAAGTATTCGATCTCATCCGGCCTGATTACCGGCGTGAATGAAATTGTATATGACACAAATACCTTTTTGCACTTTCCCAAAGTCTTATCTGACTTTAATTCCACTTGAGATTCGCAGGGATCGAACCCACGTCCCGAACACTGGCCTAGTATAAAGACCGATGCCCTAACCAACTAGGCCATGCACTGTGTCCGGTGGCTGGGTTGGCACCTTCGTTTATTGGACTAAAGCGCTAAAAGTGTTACATATGTCAACGTCAAATTTAAACTTCCCGCCGGCGCCGCTTCTATTATTCGTTTTTTGATTTATTGTTTTCCGTGTGTCTATTCCATTTTATTTCTTCAGGCAATAAAGCCTTGATATGTTGCAATAGTTTAGACTCTTGAATATTTTTATTAATAGAAAATTTAGTTGCCCCCCCCCCGGCCCAGTATACAGGGTGATCTTTGAAAATATGTGAATTATTATACGTTAAGTATATCTAAAAGTAAAACTCTCAGACAATTCAAATTTGGCACACTGAGTGTGTTCCCTGAGCTCAATAAAATAAGTTTTAAAAAAAATTTAATTTCAGGTCCGGACTTAGTTTTTTTAGATTTTTATTGGTTTTTTGAAAACAACACCCTGTAAGCCAGATCAGACAATTTTTATTTTTCTCACTTTAAATCTTAAGGATGATACTAAGCAACAGTTAAAAAAAATTGAACGAGCAACTTTTTGTTTTCTGCAGAAAAAAAAAACTTTTAAAAATAGTATAATCTTAATGCCTGGACCTGAAATTAAAATTTTTTTAAAACCTAATTTATTGAGCTCAGGGAGCTTTTACTTTTAGATATACTTAACGTAGAATAATTCACATATTTTCAAATATCACCCTGTATATACGTCAAAAACGCAACAAGGCATTTTTTAATACCAGATATGAAATGGCCTCGGTCCATAGTACTTATGTGTATTTATGTGTACAGTACGTCGAGGGACACCCTGTATACAGGTGGCATCTATGCACCCTTAACGTATGAAAATTTCACAATGGAACACTCTGTATAGTACGTGACACCCGAATGGCTTTTTTCCCGGAATTAATACTTACTGTTGAAGAATCCAAAATGGATAAATTATTAGCCTAGATATGGTCCAAACAAGAGCAAAAAATCCAAAACATATAGTAGCTTGATCATCCAGTTCTAGATATTTTAATAGTTTTGCTAGCTGAAAAAAAAATAGATTATTTTCAAAAAGTATGAGAATGTAATAGTAGATACATCGACACGTGCAAGACCATAGCCACAAAAATATTTTGACAGTTTTGAGGAGAGGCAATTGGTTTGAATCATACGTACTCTAAACTCATTTTTTATGGAGGGAAATTTTTGAAAAAACTGTAGTTTGTTCATAAGATAATACTAATTTATCTGATTTATATATCGAATAATGTTATGGTTAGCAACAGCTCATAAATAGAAATATTATTTGACAGACGTGAAGAAAATGTTATATTTCTTGGATGTATAATTCCTCATAAAAACATCAAATTTTCGTCTCATTTAGTATCTCCATTTCATTGGATCTCTTTTCGTAGAAAATTTGGGTATATTGTGATTGCGATTGAATACTTGACGTGGTTTCCAGAGAACGACCCTCTCAGAGGTGTATTGAAGCAGACAATAAAGAACTTCAAATCATGTCTATTTTGGAAAATATGTTTTTAATATTAAACAATGAATTAAATAAACCCATAGTTAGTTTAGTAGTCACTAAACAATAGCATAGATTAGGACTAAATCACTTAAACATTGTCTTGCTACATTTATCTGCATTTAAAATCTTACTTACCACCTAACTTTATGCTAAACTATTCGATAAGACTAAGAAAAGAAAAAGTACGAAGGACATTCATTAATCAAGTTATAAGTCTAAAAACTAATTTACCTCTAAAAATATGTCGCTTATAAACAGGATAATAATCACAATTGATCCAATGCGGAATAAATTATTTTCATACGAAATGTATATTAAAAATATTGCAAGAACATGATGTACCACAGTTTCTGTAAAGTCTTTGCGTTTTTCTTCCATTAATACTTTAATCAGTAAGGACCAGTAATATGCCAAAGTCATTACGTAATAGAACCATACGTCAGTAGTTACTTTTTGATGAGGATATTCTGTCCTAAAATAGGAGGAAAATTTTAGTTTTCTTTAAAAAATGGAAAAAAGTTCCGAAAGTGATATTTTACGGGAAGAGTAGGAAATTTCCAGGACGAGCCGTAGGCGAGTCCTGGAATCCTGCGAGTCCCGTGAAATCACTTTTGGATCGTGTTACGTACAATATTTTTTCTGCAGCCGTTTTGTATGTTAAAAAGGATATCGATGGATAATAACGTATGAACTTTATATATCTAGACCATTACATATAACAATCACTCTTATGAATACATTACTTTCGCAATAAATTATAAGTAGTCGCTTTAGCATATTCACTAATCTCATGCGGAATCATTTCACATACCAATGTTACATGACAGGCGCTGTCAGAATAAAATGTTATTGTCAAAAACTATTAGATATCCAAAATCGTCCCGAAAGTAACACGAATAGTACCGAAAGTAAAGAAATCGTTCCGAAAGTGAAAACAATCGTCCCAAAAATAACATTTTCGGTACGATTTGTGTAAAGTACTTTCGATTTAATAAATCATACCGAAAATTTTGTTTTCGAGACGGCTGCAGAAAAAACCGTTTATTTGAAAACATGGTACCCAGATATCTGAACGGCAAGGATAAAACGGATGAAGATCTCTGATATACAGGGTGTTTCATAGTTAAACCGACATACGTTAACTGTAAATAGAGGGTACTTAGGTGATCCCAAATAACTTTGGTTAATGGGTCTAACGCCTTTAATAACCGAGATACGGTTTCATCCATTTCGGCCAATATTTTGATAAGCCGTAACTTTAGAACCACCCTGTAGATTTCTCTCATACTTGGTACATGTATAGTGTGTTAGTATCCCAATCCTATAGGGTAAGAACTACAATTAAAATCCAGATCCGTATTAAGATGAATTTGCAAAATTTGAAAATCCCCAAAACAACACCCTGTATATCAGATTTTTTAAAATCGGGATGGATATTTGAAAAGAACGGAAAAAATGAGTTAAAGTGAAAATATTTTTTAAGTGCACATCCCATTCTACTACTGGAGTTTTAACGTCAAATTACAGCAAATGCATTTTTTTTCATTTTCACAATTTCTTTCATATTTCATATTTGGTACAGGTGTCATTTTTTAGTAGCCCAATCGTATAATGTAAGGACTACACTACAGATACGGATTAAGAAAAATTTGTAAAATTTGAAAATCGCCCACGCAACACGCTGTATATCAGATATTTTTTCAATTGGATCAGACATTCGAAACGAATGGAAAAAAATGAAATATTGATAATTAAATCTGTATTTTTTTTGTAGAACGCTCTTGTGCAGTTATAAAAATATTTTAGTATAACACATCTTTTGTCTTTTTTTTTCTTTTTTTAAATAGGTATCCGATTACATTTAAAAAATCTGATATACAGGATGCTATTTTAGAGATTACCAACTTTTACAATTTTTTCTTAATCCGGATCTGGATTTTAACTTTAGTTCTCGTATTGTATGACTGGGCTATTTAAACAATCTACCCGTACCAAATATGAAAGAAATCTACAGGGTGTTTCCAGAGTTATGGCTTATGAAAATGACAATATGTATTGCATTAATTGAATTTACTTTAAAAGTTTAGTAATATGTTGAACGAGATGTGCATTTGTAAAAATATGTCAGAATATCTCAGTTTTTTCCATTCGTTTCGAATATCTTATCCAATTTAAAAAATATCTGATGTACAGCGTGCTGCGTTGGGAATTTTCAAATTTTACAAATTTTTCTTAATCCGTATCTGGATTTTAACTATAGTATAGTCCTTACATTCTACGATTGGGCTGCTGAAAAATGATACCTGTACCAAATATGAAAGAAATCTACCAGGTATTTTGAAAGTTACTGCTTGTGAAAATGAAAAAAATGCATTTGATGTAGTTTGACGTTAAAACTCCAGAAATAGAATGGGATGTGCACTTAAAAAAAATGTTCACTTTAACTCATTTTTTCCGTTCTTTTCAAATATCCATCCCAATTTTAAAAAATTTGATATACAGGGTGTTGTTTTGGGGATTTTCAAATTTTGCAAATCGGTTTAACTATGAAACACCCTGTATAAGAAAAATCATTGCACATTGCTTGTCAGTCTTTTTTTACTTAATAGCAATACTCGCTGAAATGAATGAAATCTGACAATAGATGAGATTTGACCCTATTATCCTATTATACATAATCATAGAGAAAAAGAAATGTTTGATCTCTCTGATGTTGGTTGGTATTTATTAATTTTTTATGTAGACTTTAAATACGCAAGATACTCACCAACATTCTAGAATATCCCACAGCCACGGTTTATCCCATAAAATAACGATCCCATGAATAAACTCAACAAGATAGTATGTAAAATGCCAGCAGCTTCTAGAGAATCTAAATATTTTTTGATTCGATTCTGATTTATTTTTGAAGAAAATATTAGATATATGTAAATGTTTGTTTAAATTTGATACCTAAAACAATAATTCGTCAATATCTAGTAACAAGCTTTAAAAATTTGTGGTTTAACTTTTATTTAAAAAATAAAACTTATAATAAACAATAAAATTTATACGAAGTGTAATTAACCAAAAATTAAACTCGAAGTCGTTTCCACAACATATATTTATAAATTTTAAACCCCAAGGTAAGGGATGTTAAACAAGTTTTAGCAAAATCCTCTAAAACTGTTTCGATACAAAATTCAATTCAACCAAGAACATGTTTTCGAACATAAAAATGTTCATCATCAGTTGATTAAAACAGGAGACAATACATCGAAAAAATCAAATTACAAAATAACCTCACAAAAGCTTTTAAAATGTATTGCAAAATATTTAAAATGACGAGTGTTCAGGTATTAATAAAAAAAGTCTGTTAAACTTCAGCAGGAAAGTTATTTTTTAAATAAAAAAAGTTTTATTTTTTGATTGTTTCATTAGTGTACACAATTTGAGCTTATTGAAAAATTATTTATTCTTTTTACAAAAATACATGCCACATTACTTACTTGAGCTGGCGAAAATAAATTTGTACTTTTCAGTGTGCTTAGTAGTTTGGAATTGTTTCCATTATATTTCACTCTAGGAGCTTTAATGCCAAGAGAAATTCCAATAGGTTCAAAGCAATATCTGCGAAAAATCATAAAATTAATATTGGCATAACATGCTGTTGCTCTAAAATCAATTGTTTTTATTTATCTCCTGGTTAAGAAGGGATTGGGTGGCTCAATGATAGAGCACTGGACTGGAATCCAAGGGACCATTCGCGGTTGGGATCTAATTAACAGTTCTGTTCCTAAGGTGGCGCTGGGAAACAGTAACAAGGCCTACACAGAACACGAGGCGAAATAACCGTAGTAGTTAAATCCGTTGACACCTCAGAGTAATAGTTAAGAAAATAATAATTAATACTTAAAAAGGGACAAATTTATAAGTTTTAAAAAGCAGATTTAATTTTTCTCTTTTTGCAGCTGGTACAATAACTAATCAATTGAGTTTCAATAAAATATTTTTTCTTAAACATAAACACATCATTTAAAGAGTAGAAAATAATAAAAATATTTATTTATGCCTCTTTGGCATTATGTTGAGAAAATGCGTTATTTTATAACTAACGTTGAATAGTTTTTCTGAATATCTCTTCTTATTGAAACTACATAGCTTTTAGATATCCTATTACAATAATATCATACCATAACCTTCAAATTATATTGCAGTGAAAAGTTTAGGACGAGTTTTTTTAAAAACAAGGAATTGAAATAAAGAAATTAACTGGTTAATTATAAAGTCAGATTGTTGATAACATATTTCAATGTTAAGGTTATTTATTAATACAGAAAGGTGGTCCTGTTTTGCAACTTCAAAATAAACCTTGTAGACCTTAAATGTATTACCTTTTTCAGTCAAGCTTTTCAAGAGATTATATACTATAACAAAGTTCTAGGTAGCCATGAGGGATTACCAAGGTTTGATGCCCTAAAATTTTTCGAAATAAATACTCTGGTATTAACCACACGGAGGTAATTTTCTCGACATTTACAGGGTGATTCAAAACCATAGATTTCCTTTTTTTTGGTTTAAAAGACACTATATATCCATTATACTTTTTACTCAATATTCCATATATCTAATCCAACTAATTATTAAAAAATTTTATTTAATATTTATTAAGAAAATTATTTCAAAAATGAACAGTTTTTGAAAATATCACTAAACAAGTATACAGGGTCCGGCAAACCTCTGTCGTACTTCTATTAACTTTTATGGTATAAAAGTTACAGATTTATTTGAAAGGTATCTATTAATGGTGGTAAAATGCAAAGATTTTAAAATTAGTTTCATGTATACAGGGTGGTCCATTAGTAAACTAGGCAAGTGACTTAATTTTTTTCAAATGGCATGCGATAATTATTTTTACATTTTTATAAACGCCAAAATTTTGTTGTATATCTCTTTTTAAAAAATCGCAACTTTTTCATGTTTAACGCTAAAGCTTTCAGATTACCAATGAACAAAGATAAAGAACTGAAGATTTTTTAGACTCAGTATGAAATTTTTATTTGTTACAGGGTGGTCTAAAATAACATTTAAAAAACTTCCATTGAAGTTTTTTCAGTTTTTTCAAATGGGACACCCTGTATAGATACTGAATTTTATTCGCTTAAACTTTGCCATTTACTTTACGTAGCTATTTTTTGTCTTTTAAAAATTCTAAGTAGACTGTCATTTGACTATTTTACTAATGTACCACCATATATACATGAAAATAAATTTAAAATGTTTACTTACCATTAATAGCTACCTTTCAAATAAATCTGTTTGATACCATAAGAGTTAATAGAAATGCGACAGAGGTTTGACGGACCCTGTATACTTGTTTCGTGATATTTTCAAAAAGTGTGGCCAACCGTAGGATTTTGATTTCAGAATGGACTTCTGAGCCTCCAATTTCATAGTTTTAGTTGCCCAAAGTTGTTAAAGTTGAAAAATTGAAAATTAGGAATTTGTGTTTTTTTTTTACCCATTTTTCCAAGGTTTCTGATGCTTATAACAAAAAGTTGAGTCATAGGATCTTATTCGGACTTCATATTCCTTAATCAGAAAGGTTTGGAGAATTTTTCACGAAATTTTCAGCCAATTTGACCGGGACGTTTTTTACATTTAAATGGTGCGGGGTCCTTTAAACAAAAACTTGCCGCACAGTTTAATGAATCCTTTCAAAATATGAAATGCTTCTATTTCACACTCAGATACTTCAAGATCCTGATTTTAATTTTGTGGATGAACTTCTTTTAGATAAAAGTGCCTCGTTTAAATATATACATTTATCATTTATTTACTTAACAAATATTAATTAACTATTAAACTTTATGTTATTTCATTACTGGTAAATAATAAATAAATAGTACTTTTTGAATTTACCATTTGATGTTTTATTTATTTAGATGATTGAAATATTTATCGGTTTTTTTGAATATTTATTAGCAGTAATGGTTTTTTTTATAAGCAAACAAAATAAATTAGTATTTCGCTTTATTTTGTATAAAAATATAGTTTTACTACCAAAAACACTTTTTCATTACACAACATAATAATTTTAACGAGTTTAATAACGTCAAACCAATAAAATAGAAATTCCATAAATAAATAAAATTAAAAATTAATTTTATTGTCACAAATTTTAAAATTATTTTATGTGAAAGGTATAACGAGTGCGGAAAATGTAAAATAGTTATTTATGTGTCAAGGACGAAAAACTGCCTATTATAGTCGAGTCTCCAAATTGATAGCCGAGGCTAGCAAGCAGGCGAGACAATAGACAGTTATTCGCCGAGGCGCATATTACATTTTTTCGTCGACCTCAACAAAAACGTACTAATTTTCGAAAAAAAATCGACCATTTTTGAAGGCAAGCATTTTTGGTCCGCAAACACTTTTCGTCCGCTGTGGTCACTTGGATACGGCACGGTGCGAGTCATTTGAGGACGAAAAGTACTTGCCTTCAAAAATAGTTGACTTTTCATTCGGAAATTAGTACGTAAAATGTCATTTTTTGTAGAGGTCGACGAAAAATATATTTTTTCTACAACCCTTTACTAATAGACTACCTTCAGCGAAAACGTGATTTTCGTCACGAGTGAGAGAAATTCTCGTGACGTTAACTTTTGTTTCTAGTGACGAAAGTTAAATCAAAAAACAAATTATATCTAGTTGCCTAGTTTTCATTATTTTGACGTTCCCCGTTAATTACTTAGACTTGTCAGTTTGCACTGAAAGCATTGTTAGTTTTTTAAGTTTCTGATTCGGAAAATGATTTAAATTTTCCAAATACACCATCATAAATAGCAAATCAAGCTAAGTAAACCTCTTTGGATTAATGACCAGTAAAAATCTAAAGAGATATGAAAAATATATGCAAAATTCATGGATTGAAGAGTTCATAATCAAGTAAATTTATTTTCGGAAACTGTGTCGTATTTTGGATGAGTCCAGGCAGCAAGATATATTTGTTTTAAGACTTTTTTATTTTTTTGTTGTATAAAAATGAAAAAAAATGCATTCCAGTTATAAAACACATTCTTTAGCAAGTTATTATGATATAAAACGGGTTGTAGAAAAAGTATAGTGTTTCACTCGTCGAAAGAATTTTTTGAAGCTCGTAAACATTACCAGCCTCGGCTAGTAAACTGTTCTCTTGCTTCAAAAAATGTTATTACTTTCGTCACTCGCAAACATATATTTTCTTAATAGCCCAGGAGACAGTGAATTTTTTTCGTACTTATTTTCCCAGGCGATATAGATACAAATAATCTGTTCGCTTAGAGACAAAAAACAAAATTTTTGAGTCTGGCTGAAATTTTTGGATGGATTAAAAAAATAAAAAAACAATACTTCCACTTATTTTCCCAGTCATAAATATTTTACATTTTGTAAAGTAGAACATAAAGTTTATAAAAATGTCTGGCTTATCTGAGATAGCGGAATTCGGGGTGTTCCACATTATCCAGATTGAATTTTAAGCGGTTATCATAATTCAGAATTAAAAAATGTTTGCTTACCTTTCAAGGAAATGTCTAACAATCAATATACACAAAGCAAACGGAATTGGATAAAAGAAGCTATAACTAAAACCAGAAATTCTAGGTCTATCCATTTTGAATTTGTACTATCCTTTTCCACTGTCCACTGCTTACAGAAAAACCTATCAACTACCTTCTCTAAAACAGATATAATAAGTTAGTTAATATACAGGGTGGCCCATTACTGCGCCAAAGTTCGTTAGTAGCTTTATTATGACAGATAGAAATCAATTTTCAAGTCACGATTATGCTGAAATAAATTATCTATTACTTGAACCAAAAGGGTTTCAAATCATATTTTGTTTTACATAGTGTTAGTCAAGATAAAATGAATTTAAAATATTCTTTTTAAACATTTAAGGCAAAAAACTAAAATCGCAAACATTATTGTTCGAATAAACTGAGTACATCCCTGGGTATTACGGATCTGTATATGTCATGTAACTTCTGTTTCGTTTACGAGATCCGCTAATTCTAATACTGAACGCACTGTATGTATTGATCTAATATAAAAATTCTTGTAAAGGTACCAGAAACAAAATTTGTATCATGGAAACCAATTATTCAAAATATGAATTTTAAAAAAGAGAAAACGATGAGCCAGACAATAATGAATAATAAATTAAATTATTTATAAAATCTCATTTAGCAATCATATTCATTATCAATAAGTAAATCTTTGAAAATATAATACTTATACCTTAAGATGTTGCATATAATCTGTTGTTTATACGACACAAAAAATAAACAATTTAAAAAATTAATAATAATTAAAGATTAAAACAAATCTTGAAAAAAATACCTTTTATAAATTATTTTAGAAAATATTTCAATAAACTGATTATTTATATTTTTAAATGTTATTTTAAAACTGCATCTCAAAATTTAACCCAGAGACCATTAGGAACGGATAACTTTGGCCGTCACAATCTCGACAATTTAAATAATACTCATGGATGCCTCAAATATTTTTCCATTTTAAATTTATATATTTTTTATCGAATAGAACTCACATCGAATTTAAATAAATAAAATAGGACAATTAAAAATTTCCCATTAGGACCGAGTATTTCTGAAACGGGGCTATTTAGAAAAATGTTTTTATTAACTACTAATGTTATTTTAACCCGTTCTACCCACCCCCAATTCCCAGCTTTTGATTTAAAAAATTTTATTCCAGAAATTTTAAAACTATTAATTTTAAGTAAATCTTCGTAAGCATAAATACAGAGGTTATACCAGATCTATTAACGCCCCAAATTTCAAGAGAATTAGTTGAAAAAATTAAGCCAAAATCTTCCAAATATTTGGTTAAATATTAATTCGTTTCTGTAGCTCATCGTTTGTTTATATATTTCAAATAAAATATAAATATAAGTAATTTAGAATCCCCTATATGTCACTTATTTGCAGTTAAAATGTAGATTTACTTATGAAACCCTGTAAACCGTTTATCATTTTTTTACCCCAATTAAAAATCTGACTAAGTGTGGATATATAAAATAATATAATTTTTAAAACAAGTGAATAAATATTATACTAAAGAAAAGATAATAATTTTAATACGAATTAGAGAAAGTCTGTGGCCAATAGATAATTATGTGACGAACCTCCCCCCTCACATACACACAAGTAATTTTTTTTATTTTAAATGTTAATCGCGATTGAACAAGAAGCTCTTACCATAATTTCAATATAATCCCAAATATCACAACAAAAACCACTGTTTGCGAAATAAAACCTTAACCGGAAATCTGCACTGTATATTTATAAAATTTTCCAGAGGCAAACCACCTTATCGGTAGGTACATGCACTGTAATTTAAAGTTGCTTTAAAATTCCCTTACTTTCGATTTTATTTCAGGTCATTAATACTAATTGATTTTTATTCAAATTTGAAATAAAGCTTAAGATGTTGTCGTGCAAACCAGTCGGCTAATATTAGAAAATTCATATCTTCCGGTTATATTTAATTACTATGCATCTTTAAAATAATTATGATTTATTTTTTTGTGAAAAAATCGTTAACTTACACTTAGAAGTCGTTGCTGGGACTAGGGGATATTGAGATCTAGTTAGTTGTGAACTTTGATAAAATCGAGTATCGGTCGGCGATAATGTAATGTATCTGATGTAACTGAATATTCGTAATTAACGGATTTATATTATATATAACGGATTTTTGTATAACCCATAACATTAAAAAACGTTTTTATTTAAAACAGTTATTTCGAATAAATTTTTTTCTGCAGCCGTCTCGAAAACAAAATTTTCGGTATGATTTATTAAATCGAAAGTACCCACTTTACACAAATCGTACCGAAAGTAGCATTTTCGGGACGATTTTTTTCACTTTCGGAACGATTTCTTTACTTTCGCTACGTTCTTGTTACTTTCGAGACGATTTTGGATTTCTAGTAGGCGGTTTTTACAATAAGATGAACTTGTATTTTATTCTGACAGCGCCTGTCATGTAACATTGGTGTGTGCTTTTTCGGTTTTCATATCAAAAAAAAAATGGAAATAAGTAGTGAAATGATTCCACATGAGATTAATGAATCTGCTAAAGCGGATACTTATGAATTATTGCGTAAGTAATGTATTCATAAGAGTGATTGTTATATGTAATTGTCTAGATATATAAAGTTCATGCGTTATTATCCATCGATATCCTTTTAACATACAAAACGGCTGCAGAAAAAATATTGTACGTAACACGATCCAAAAGTGATTTCACGGGACTCGCAGGACTCCTATGTCCAACATCAATTTAACGAATTGTAATAATGTTAATCATTAAATTTTGTTCCATTTTGTTTTAAATAAATTTTTTCATTTTAGCACTCAGTACTCATTATGACACGTCGGAATATAAACATTATTACATATTAGAAAGCTATTTTTTAATCTAAACGCCTTTTCTTTATAACAATTTTCAATGTTGTCAAAAATAAGGGTAGTACTTTACTCTCTAGCATAATTTATATTTTTTGACAATCCTCGTATACGAATGCAAAAAATTTATATCTGATTATTTCATTTTGGGTTTTAGGAACTTTTTATCAAGAATAACTTTTTTTTAAGTTTGGAGAACGGTAAGGGCTTTTTACCGTTCAAAATTTCGATTTATCATATCAAGATACATGTTATGGTTGCTAGGTAGTTAGTAGGATGCATAATAAGTATGAACAGGGGTTTTTCTGCTGTCACTTAAAATATTGTTATGTCAATAAGTTTGGTTTTTGAGTGTTTCTTATTGATTATTATAATTTTTAAAATATGAGCGACGAAAGTGAATTTGAAGAAATAGAACGGACATGGGAAGAAGGATGTGCCGCAATAATTCCTGAAAAATCAAAATTTCGGTATGAGAGTACCTATAAAATTCTGAACAGTAAGTGAAAATTCTGAACGGTAAGTGAAAAATCTGAACGGTAAGTGAAAAATCTGAACGGTAAGTGAAAAATCTGAACGGTAAGTGAAAAATCTGAACAGTAAGTGAATTACTTACCGTTCAGTTTTTCTTGACATTAGTAAATGCTCCTTGCTGTCATCAAAATAGATATGGTAAACAGTCAAAAATGACCAATCGTGCAAAAATAATAAAAAAGATTTCCATATGGTGCCGACTTAATTGGACACTGTATATATAATAATATTATATACCTAGATAGACGTATAATGGATTATTACAAGGGGAGGGTATGATAATTAAACGATAATAACGAAAAGAGAAATCACCGAGAAGTTGTGTGTTACTTTTAAAAACAGAAGATATTTTGTGAGCTGCAATGTGTGTTTTTTGGCAATAATAGAATTTAATAATTTATAGATTAGATGTATGGATACAGATATTTGTTTCTCCACAGCCACTACTGAATGTAGTTATTCTGAAACCACTTATAATAACAGGAAAGAAACATTCTCGCTCTTGAGATTGAAAGAAAATTCTGAACCATTTGTCTCTTATGTATTTTATACGATTTCTTTCTTACTCTAGAGATAGAATGTTTATTCCGTAATTGTTTAAAAAAATAAGATTTGCCATGAATGTCAAATTAACTGTCAGTATTAGTTGACGTGGTCTGAATATTGGTTTGTAAAAATTTATAATTTATTAAAAAGGAGTAGAAAATCAAACGATTCAAATGTAGAATTTGACAATACTCCTCTAGAAATAAAAAAATATGCCGATACTATAACTCAAAATTTGCTACCGCAAAAACCCAAGCTTGAATATAAAATCTTTTACTATATTTGATTCCTACTGTCTGTGGCCGTGGAGAAAGTACAGTCTGCTACTCTGTTGGAATGAAAATTCGACACGAGTGTCGACTTCTCATTCCAACAGAATATTCTATTATATTTACTGACAATCTGAGAAAAGTTAAGGCTGTGACTGCATATTTTAGTCCTAAATTATCATACTAAAAGACTGATGTATGTCTACAAAAAGTAAAAGGAAATATATTATTATACCTACCAAGAAATAATTTTATCTGTTTTGGACGATGCTAAAAACATAAATTTTTAAACAAATAAAATAAAATTCACTTTTTTAACACACTCTATAGTAAAACCATGAAAACATTGGTAATTGAGTATTTCCGGTACAAAAAACTTGATTTAGCTATATCGGAAATGGATAAGTGTTTCGCATGTCTTCATGATTATGTACTTTTTTCTAATACTAGACTATTTTGAAGAAAAGATTGAAGTAATCTCTCAATTTCGTATAATTAAGACAAGTTCATTTTCATAAAATCATGCATTTTTTTTGTCAGGATTAAAACATCAACTTGGTGCATGAATAACTATTACGATTCAATTCTTATCACTAACTGTATCAAAAAATTTTTGGGACAAACAAATAGGTAAACTTTTTATTTGATGAAATTTCACTTTTTTTATTCTATACTCATCACAACAAAAAGTTTTTATGTGTAATTTCATTGATTACATTTTTAATTAAATTCTTTACAATTTATTGTCTAACTGTATTATTCTTATCAAATCTCAATTCATACATATGTTTAGATATAGAATTTTTATAGAAATTTATATCCTTAGTTCAAAATTATTTTTTTTTAAAGGTAATACCGACGAGTCCTCCAAATTTTATCGATTACATTTTTGGTTTTCACGAAAACGGCTTTATTTGGAAAAACTACGAAAACAAACTGATAATATCCCAAATCAGTATGTTTCAGTGATTTTGCCTAAAATAAAGGCGTTTGAGTATGGAAACCAAAAATTTAATCTATAAAATTTGAGAGGACGTGTGGTATTTGGAAGGTATTTTTTTGAATCGTTTTGTAGTAAAAACAGAGAATATAGTCATTTATGCAAAAGACACTTTACACACAAATATTGAAAATTTTCTTTACCAATTTAAATTGAAACCTGAGCTGTTATAGTTTTACATACAGGGCCACCAAGACGATTTTTTGACTGGCTACCCCGCGGAACGGCGCCGTAAATAAAGGCGAAGAAGAAGAATGAAATGAAGTCTTTCTTAATTTAATTAATTTTAAGTGCTTAGGTATTCAAAAACTGATATTTAATGAACAAAAAGTTTAGTGTTGAAGTGAGGTATGTAAAAATGTTAAAGGCGATTTGAAATAAACTAATAAAAACAGGTTAGTTTACAAATACATTTTGAAATTTGGTTATTAACATAGATTTGCAATACATTTTATTATAATAAAAATTGTTAAATGTTTACATTTGACATTTCAAAAAAGGTAAACATAGTTTAATCAAAAAACGAAAACGACGAAGCTGTTTTATCAGTAAAACACAATGATTGGTTAGGATCCTGAACTATTATTGGCTGAAACCACAAAAACTGACTGTTTTGACAGATGAAAAAAATAATCAGTATAAAACAGAATGATTGGTTAGGAGCATGAGCTCTTATTGGCTGAAACTACAAAATTTGACTGTTTTGACAGATGAAAAAAATAATCTTTGTAATATTACAAATAGCGATTAGGAGTTTTGATCTACAGGGTTTAATTCGGTATTTATAATCATTAGATCGACAATTAATTAATTAAATACATCGATAAATGTAAAAGTATAATGGGTTCAAGCTTGTGTTTAGAAAAAAAGTAAAACGCCATAGAAAAATAATTAAAAACAAACTATACACCCTAACAAATATCAACAAAGCATCTTTAGTTTGTACTCTGGCTCATATTTGCACCACTATTCTGAAAATATCCTTTGATGCAGTTACAAACATCATTCTGTATTCATACGTGACATAGAATTTTTAATTTTTGGGAAAAATATAATCCTCTACCATCCATTCAATACAATGTACACACAAAGTCGTCGTAGAAAAGTTTGTTTTTACAAATATGCAACTCTTTTTTCTTTGTTGACATTGCATTTCCTACAGTAATAGCATCATTTAATATTAATAGTATTTTCCCTGCAAACAAAGAGATTTAATGGAGCTTAACAAAAGAAATAAATTGGACATTTGAGTTTTCCACTTGCTCCTGTGTTTTCTTAAATTGGCGGTAAACATTACTCTCGTGTGCTGTTGCATGGTTATTAACCACAAAAAATGTTTAAAAAACGTTTAGAATTCGTGTAGGAGAAAACGGGGAACATTTTAATCCTGACTTTAAAATCAAATGCTATTGGTCCAGAATAAATATGAAGAGCTTTTCAACATTCTGCGTGGCAGAAAAAATATTGTAATAACTATTGGAAATTCTGCCAATTATAGGTAGGTAAATAATTAGCTGCAAATCATTGTGATTTTAGACAATTTGAAATTGAAAATGAGCAGTTCATAAGGTACCCAACTAATTTTTTTTTAGAATTTTAGAATTTATTATCGTATGGCATACATTTTTCAAACTTCAAATATATTCTTACATCACAAAGTTTATACAAGGTGTATCATAAGGAATGGTCAATATTTTAATCATAGGTTCAGGACCTCCCAATATTAATATTTTACTAAATAACTCTGGGTCAAATGTTATCTACTACTAAGATATAGGGTGTTGAAGATACAATTTATTTTTCGTTTTTTTTTGCAATAATTTCTTTATTATTTAATATATTGCTTTAAATTTGGTATGATTATATTTTTAAGTTACGTGTTGTCAATTTTGAGATTAAATAAAGAGGGCGCCACCTAAACTCTACTGGATGAAGAAAAGTATCTTTTTTTTTTATTCCTGGCCTTTTTTTAATTTTTTCAAGTCTTTATCATACACCCTGTAAATTTGAACAAAAAAGGTATACTTGTTTTAAAAGTATAAATTCAGCTCATTTCGAGATATTTGCATTTAAAATAGTCTAGCCACTGTATCTATTTAGTTTACTTTAACATATTTCAACGTAGTAGGCTTTGAAACTAAAATGAAAATGTATAGCTGTCAAATACTTAATTGTTAGATGGCAGCAGTAATTCCAGAAAAATTTATTTGTGCATGAACACAAATCATATCTCTCATTTCTGAATTGGAGAAATGGTTATGTCGGGGCATTTTCATTACCTACTTAGATGGAATTTAGTGAACAAAATTAACACTGCAGTCATTAAATTACATCTAACAATTAATTATTTGACAGCTGTACATTTTCATTTTAGTTTCAAAGCCTACTATGTTGAAATATGTTAAAGTAAATTAAATAGATACTGTGGCTAGAATATTTTAAATGCAAATATTTCGAAATGGGCTGAATGTATGCTATTAAAATAAGTTCACAGGGTTTATCATAAAGACTTGAAAAAAATTAAAAAAAGGCCATGAACGTTACATGATCGCATTTTTATCACTATTATGCCGAGTAGTAGAAGATTTCCTAGAAATCTTATCATATATTCACAACGGTTACATACTCAGTTTTATAATATAATTATTCTTTGTCTAACCTTCAATGTTAAAACTTAAATAAAATAAATTGTGTTCTAATCAAAATAAAATATATTATCAAAAAAGGTGTCTTTATCTAATAAAAATATTGGAAAATAAATGAATAAAGTAAATTGATACAAACTCGTTTGGAAATTTGTTTTATATTTATAGGAATTAAAAAAAAACTTCTTTGGGTTACCGATTTATGAAATAGATCAATTTAACCCTATCCTAATAGCAGCTTGCTCCTCTCTACCTGATCTATGTATTCCTGGAAATTATTAAATTCTTTGATATCAATTTCATGTTGATAACCTAAATCATTCAAAAAGTTTAGCATGTTATATGATGTCGTTTATGTTTTACCTGAGTTGTCCTACTACATACTAAGTAAATTAGGCAATTATTAGAAAGAACAATATCAATAAAAGTATGAAATTTGACAATTGGATATATAAAAAAACAAGTTGAGAATGCTCTTCTAGCATTGCCATAAACCGAACAAATTGTAATGACAGTATTAATAAAATTTTAGATTGACAGTTCTCATTCTAATCAACACAGCCACAGTCTACTTACTTTTACCAAAATAGTCATTCACTATGCATCTGCTTTATATTCAATGTCATTTTAAACTTCAAAATTTTCATATTTTGGACCCCATTTTGAATGAGTTCCCGAAGTGGTACGGAGGGACACATCAAATCCTAAGCTTACTTTTTGATGCTCTATCGAAATCTGAAGTCAGAATTTTAAAATTCACGAAGACAAAGAATTAACACACACACATACACACAGATCGAATTCAGATACCGAACAATTTGTTCGGTGAAAAATTTTGTTGTTTGTTTGTTTGTTAATTTTAACGTCTCTTTTCTGACCTAATGGTCTGGACGGGACCTACAGCTTATCGTGGGCTCCGATCCACGGTCCTCAATCATCTTAAACCCAGGACTATGCCTTTGTCATGCAGGTGATCTACCGACTAACAAGTGTGTAATTGTGTCAACAACCCCTATCAGTTCCACGAGATATCCGATCTCATCCGGCCTGTTTACCGGCGTGAATGAAACTGCGTATGACACAAATACCTTTTTGCACTTGCCCAAAGTCGTATCTGACTTTAATTCCACTTGACTATGGCAGGATTCGAACCTACTCCCCGAACACTGACCAAGCTGAATCGGCAGACGCCTTACCAACTAGGCCACCGTGTCCGGTAATGGTGAAAAATTAAAAATTAGTTTATTTATATATATATATATATATATATATATATATATATATATATATATATATATATATATAACAAAAAGTATTAATTTGTTTTTAATTACGATTTAATTTTTATTTTATGTAGAAGTCTACACAAGAATAAATTCACTAAACATTCAATAAACAATACACCTAAAAGAGACTTAACTAAAAAATGATAATTTATATAGTAGATAAAGGGAAGAAAAATGATATAAGAAATACAAATATTGATATACAAGAAGAATTAAAGCTTTTGCTTGTTTGAATGGTGTCTTGTTCTTAATTTCAAGTTCATAGGAGTAGAATTCTGGGTGCTTTCTTCTGTAGCTTCTTCCAATAACGCTGTGTGATTTGGAGTATTTGATGCACTACTAGTTGCTTTCTCTTCCTCTTCAGAATATTTTAAATCTTCTACAGAATATTTGTTATTGTCTATTGCGAGATAGTTGTCTCGAATATAACACCCCCTGATTTTCAGTACTGTACTAAATGTTGTTTCAGTTGCTTATACGTTATCCTATCTTCCTCGGTTAGATCTTCGTAAATCGAAAAACCAGACCCTTTGAGGTTTTTCGTTTTTGAAATATTTCGTTTTTCTTAAAATATGTTACAAACTCAATTTTTAAGGAGCTAACGGTGATTTTCCCAGAGTATAGAAATTGTATCTTCTTCGCTTAGTTCCACTCCAAGAAGTTTTTTATCTCGTTAATAATTAATTCCAAATTTAATTCTGGTATAAACACCACGATAGAGAATGTGTCGACATATAAATATCTAGGAACTTGGATAGAACAATCGGGTGACCAAACAAGAGAAATAAGAAATTTTGTAAAAATGAAGAAGTTATTTACGAGTCGGGATATTAACATGAAACTTAGGATTAGGATGCTGCGTTGTTATGTTTTTCCACGCTCTTGTATGGAGGTGAAACATAAACACTCAAGAAAAACCACATCGACAAACTATATAAGCATTCGAGATGTGGTTTTACCGTAGAATGTGGCGTATTGCCTGGACCCATAGAATTAGTAATGCCGAAGTGCTGAACCGGATGCAGAAGGAATGCGAAATCATTAACACCATGAAAAAAAGAAAGCTTCAATACCTGGGTCATATAATGAGAGGACAAAAATAAACACTTCTCCAACTGATAGTCCAGGGAAAGATTAGTGGAAAGCGGATCATTGGCAGACGCCGTGGGCCCTGGCTGAAGAACCTGAGGGATTGATTTAACAGTATCAATGTTCAACTGTTCAAAGCTGCAGTCAACAAGGTCACGATTGCTGTGATGATAGCAAACTTTCGATAGGAGATGCACTAAAAGGAGAAGATAAATAGTAAACAAAAATTTTAAGAATAATTTATTCAATATCCCACAAACCTATTTTTTCAGAAACTTTTTTCGATTCGGAAGTTAGGTCTAATAAAAAAACATTTTGCAAGTTTTGCTTATTCCATTAAGTTTTATGGATGCAAAAATTTATGAGCGGCCAACATTTCCAATTCGTCCATAAATTGAATTGAAACTTTTCCATCGCGTAGCCCCACAAATTGTTTGTCATTAGAAAAAGAGTGGTAGCAACACGTCGAAAACACCAAAATGTTCATTTAAGAACGATCGCCGAGATTTATGGATATGTCCTGAACGAAAATCGAAAGGCCATTAGAATAACATGGCACTAGATCGAAGGATCCTTTGTAAACATTTCGGCCCGATCAGGACCAGAAGTTAGTTTGTGACCTAGTTCAGAATTAAATTTTAAATGATCTAATATATGCGAAAGTATTTCTTTATAACATTACCGAAAAATTAGTGGAAAAGTATGCAGTCTTTTAATTATAATAGAAACATCCAATTTTAACTATAATTATTTTTTTCATCTGTCAAAACAGTCAGATTTTGTGGTTTCAGCCAATAAGAGCTCAGGATCCTAACCAATCATTGTATTTTATACTGATTATTTTTTTCATCTGTCAAAACAGTCAAATTTTGTGGTTTCAGCCAATAACAACTTAGGATCCTAATATCAATCATTGTGTTTTATACTTCGTAATTGTTTTTTGATTAAACTGTGTTTACCTTTTTTGAAATGTTAAATATAAACATTTAACAACTTTTATTTAGCATTATCAGTTATTATTATACTAAAATGTATTGCAAATCTATGTTAATACCCAAATTTCAAAATTTATTTGCAAACTAACCTGTTTATGCGTTTATTCTCAGACACAACATCAGTTTTTGAATACTCAAATACTTAAAAATCCATGTATCTCTTTAAAACTGACAAATGTCAAACTCAATATCCGAATTAAGCCAAACGTAATCACGTATGCCTTGGTGGCCCTGTATTTAAAACTATAACTGCTCATGATATTTCAATTTAAATTGATAATGAAAATATTGAACGTTTGTGTGTAAAGTGTCTTTTGCATAAATGATTATATTCTCTGTTTTTAATACAAAATGATTCAAAAAAATAAGCCTTCCAAATACCACACGTCCTCTCAAATTTTATAGATAAAATTTTTGGTTTCCATACTCAAACGCATTTATTTTAGGCAAAACCACTCAAACAAACTGATTTGAGATAAAATCACTCGTCCTGTAATTTTATCAATCAGTTTGTTTTCGTGGTTTTTCCAAATAAAGCCGTTTTTGTGAAAATCAAAAATTTTATCGATAAAATTTGGAGGACTCGTGGTATTACCTTTGATTATTTTTTTCATCTGTCAAAACAGTCAGATTTGGTGGTTTCAGCCAATAACAGCTCAGGACCCTAACCAATCATTGTGTTTTATACTGATTATTTTTTTCATCTGTCAATACAGTCAGATTTTGTGGTTTCAGCCAATAACAGCTCAGGATCCTAACCAATCATTGTGTTTTATACTGATAAAACCGCTTCTTCGTATTTGTTTCTTGATTAAACTGTGTTTACCTTTTTTGAAATGTCAAATGTAAACATTTAACAATTTTTATTATACTAAAATGTATTGCAAATCTATGTTAATAACCAAATTTCAAAATGTATTTGTAAACTAACCTGTTTTTATTAGTTGATTTCCAAATGCCTTTAACATTTTTACATAACATAACACTAAACTTAAAATTAATTAAATTAAGAAAGACTACATTTCATTCTTCTTCGCTTTTATTAACGGCGCCGTTTCGCGGGGTAGCCAGTCAAAAAATCGCCTTGGTGGCCCTGTATGTAAAACTATAACAGCTCAGGTTTCAATTTAAATTGGTAAAGAAAATTTTCAATATTTGTGTGTAAAGTGTCTTTTGCATAAATGACTATGTTCTCTGTTTTTAATACAAAATGATTCAAAAAATAATCCTTTCAAATACGACTCGTCCTCTGAAATGTTATAGATTAAATTTTTGATCTTCATACTCAAACGCCTTTATTTTAGGCAAAACCACTCAAACAAACTGATTTAAGATAAAATCACTCGTCCTGCGGACTCGTGATTTTATCAATCAGTTTGTTTTCGTGGTTTTTCCAAATAAAGCCGTTTTCGTGAAAACCAAAAATTTAATCGATAAAATTTGGAGGACTCGTGGTATTACCTTTGATAAAACCGCTTCGTCGTTTTTGTATTTTGATTAAACTGTGTTTACCTTTTTTGAGATGTCAAATGTAAACATTTATCAATTATTATTATACTAAAATGTATTGCAAATCTATGTTAATACCCAAATTTCAAAATATATTTGTAAACTAACCTGTTTTTATTCGTTTATTGTAACACACAACACAGCTCCATCCATAACTTCGTTTAAAACTGACATAATGTCAAAACGTCTAAACGTTACACTTAATAAATAATCTTAAATGCCTACTACTAGATAGGTAACTTATATTACGTTTGTGATATTTGGAGTTTAAATGTAAAAGAAAATATCGAACTTTTTTGAGTGTAAAGTGTCTTTCTCTATTTTAAACACAAAATGATTCAAAAAATAATCTTTCAAAATACCACTCGTCCTGTCAAATTTTATAGATCAAATTTTCGGTTTCCATACTCAAACGCCTTTATTTCAGGCAAAACCGCTCAAACAAACTGATTTGAGATAAAATCACTCGTACTGCGGACTCGTGATTTTATCAATCAGTTTGTTTTCGTGGTTTTTCCAAATAAAGCCGTTTTCGTGAAAACCAAAAATTTAATCGATAAAATTTGAAGGACTCGTGGTATTACCTTTGATAAAACATGTTTTTCCCAGCGTATCACAATATGAATTATTATGGGTTAAAACATTTGGTTTCTAATTTTATTTCACTTTACAAAAATAATTTATTTTTGATATTAAATTGACAAGTTAAAAAATTCAGTTCTCGATCACCAAATTAGCATTTCGCGCACTAGATACAAAAATAACTATTGCATGAATGGCTATTCAGTTATCAGAGGGTTTGACCTCGCACAAAATGTGAAATCGATGAAACTTGGCATTTAAGTACTTGAATGGGTATAGAAAACGATAAAAAATTTTTGGTTTTTCCATTATATCTCGAAAAAAAAAAATAAAAATTTCGAAAGACTAATACCACCACGTGAAAGAGCGGAAAATTTTACTAAAACTTATATTAACTATAAGTTATTTTAAAAGAAATTTGTACTGCTATAAAAAATTATTAAACATAAGAAAGCAAATTATTATTTTTTTACAACATTCATTCAACGCAATTTTTATTTTCAAAATAGTGTTTATATAAATCAAAAATTAATTTTTTTTTAAATAAAGTTAAAAATAATTTAGAAATTGATTTATATAAATAAATAAACACTATTTGAAAATACAAATTGCGTCGAACGAATGTGGTAAAAAAATTATTTTAAAACATAAGTTTTATTAAACAGATATCTAATGTTCATTATTTTAATTATATTTAAATTAAAAGTATAAGTATAATGATGATAAATCTACAAGGATTTTTTTGTTATGCCACTATTAAAAGATATCTTCATTTTTATTAAAATGCTTTCTTTTTTTTCTTTGCGTACATTTGAGACAAAGATACTTTTTCCGAACGCCTCACCTGAATATTTGTATTCAACGGCTCGGCGCGCATAGAGTTTTCGAATTTGCTTTCTTATTTTTAATAATTTTTTATAATAATACAATTTTTTTTTAAATAACTTATAATATAATTTTTAGTAAAATTTTCCGCTCTTTCACGTGGTGCTATTAGTTTTTCGAAATTTTTATTTTTTTCTCGAGATATAACAAAAAAACCAAATTTTCGATTTTATTTTCGAAATTGTGAAGTTAACATACACTTTAACCCATATTATCCTAGCGTTGCGTTTATGCAACGCATTTTTACCATAGTTTACTAAATTTCTGTAAAGCAGCTTAGAAGCCTAGCTAGAAGATGTGGCTGTAAGTGGCGTCACAAACATCTTAGTTGTCTGTTTTCGGCAGTGTGTTTGTTTGTTATTGTTTTTAGATCGAGTTTTTAATAGTTTTGTGAATTGTGCTCCCGAAAATATGGAACATATGGACTTCAGGCTTGAGTAAGTAAATTTTTTCATAAACGTACACTTCTTTTCGCTTTATTTTACAAATTTTATGTTTATAAATGTTACATCTAACCTCACAATAGTTTAATAGGGTAAATAAAAACGTTTTCAGTATTTGCTAGGATAATAGGGTATTATTTTTTGTTATACCTATAGTTGGAATTATGAGCAATTTTGACAATTATACAACTGTTTCGACTACAACTTTATTGCTTATGTTTTGAAACATAAAATTCTATCATCAACAGGGCTAAAACTATTTTTCATCTCTCAATTAGTTAACAAAAATTGTATTTTCTATTGTTCCAGCAGAGGATTGACGTTGGAGGAAGCCCTACGAATAGCGTATGATGATGAAGAGATTACTAATTATCTAATTGAAGCTATATATATTGAACCGCCCGAGGTGAACGTTCTAACCGATGGAGAATCTGGAGATGAAGAAGTTGATTTCGATCTGGACCGGCTTTCTGGGCGTCAGCTCCGTTCACAGGCCGAAATAAAATTATCTAACAATGAACGAATTCGCAGTGTACATTACGGTGAGGAAGCGTCAACATCGGCAGCGTCAACATCGGAACCAACAACAGAAGCGACAACATCAAAAGCGACATCAAAGTCGATATATAAAAAAGAAAAAATCGTTCATCGTTGGACATCTGGAGAGCTAGAAAATCGAGTGGATAACTTTGTACCACCCTGTAATGTCTCTCAATTTGAACATTTATCACCAGTGGAAACATTCGAATTGTTTTGGACTGATGATCTCATAAAATATGTACAAGAAGAATGTCGAAAATATGCACTCTTCAAAAATTGTCCTTATCCTAAAATTAGTGGTGATGAAATAAGGTGTTTCCTTGCCATTTTGATATTGAGTGGTTATGACATAAAGCCGGGCAAGAGATTTTACTGGGATAGTGGAATTGATATGGGGTACCCAAAGAAATTACAATCCCTAGCAAAAAACAACTTGCTACAGCTAACAGAGGAGACTACTATTCTGCTATTGATCGAACTACTGGGATAGTATTTGTAAGATGGGTTGATAACAGTATTGTGACTGTAGCTTCAACATGTTTTGGTGTGCAGCCTTTTACGAATGTCAAACGCTATTCGAAACAAGAAACAAAAGTAGTTCAAGTTCCGCAACCAAATCTTATTCGAAAATACAATGTTTCTATGGGTGGAACTGATCTGATTGACCAAAATGTGTCTAGGTATCGGGTCAGTGTTCGTTCAAAGAAATGGTGGTGGTGCCTCTTTACATGGATGCTAGATGTGTCTATTCAAAATGCATGGTATATTTATACTAACACCGGCAAATCAATGCGACAGCTAGAGTTTCGTAGAGACATAGTGACAAATTATTTGGTCAAACATAGAACAAAATCAAAAGGCGCTGGTAGACCATCTGCAGCCACGTCAAGTCAAACAGAAAGTAGGGTGTCCGACGACGTTCGATTTGATCGAACAGATCATCTACTGGTTTTTATTCCAAATAATAAGCGAAGAAGATGTGCTAAAAAGGAATGCAAATCTATTATCAGAACCATGTGTGTTAAATGTGACGTTGGATTGTGCATTGGCTGTAATGAAAACTTTCATACCAAGTAAATTGGTAATAGTTATATTTTTTCAGCTTATTATTGATATCATTACATGTTATATTTAAATAAAATAAAAAAATAATTTTTATTTCAAATGACCTCTTATTATCCTAGTGTTGCATATATGCAACACTTCAAATGTCACTTCCTATATACATGATATTTATAATTTCTATCAGAAATCGTTTTAATTGACATATTGAACCATTTGATTACATAGATTCATTAAATTACCAAAAAAATTAAAATTCAGGATAATAAGGGTTAAAGCAGCAAAGATTTTTTTATTATTTTGTACACCCTTTCAAGTACTTAAATGCCAAGTTTCATCGATATCCTTCTCTGGCATCTGGGCAAGAATTACAGTAAATAATTTAAATTAAAAAAATCTAATATACTACAGGTAAATGAATAAATCAGTTAGATAATTCCTATAGTATTTCTGAGCATTAGTTCTCTCCTTTATTCTGTATTCAAAATACATTAAACGCTTTGAAATTTAACAAAGAAATGTAAGTTTTTAGATAAATTTTCAAACCGGATTATTTAGATTTATTAACTTTGGAATATTCACCAGGAAACGTGGGATATGTAGACAGAAGATTATTCTTAAAATGTGTGTATTATATACGATGTGCTAAAAATAAATTAAAACAGATTAATAATCCTGTAAATATTTCCATTTCCCAGTGGACTAAGTATCAGATAACATTGATATTGTGTATGTTCATTTTGTGTACATCGCGATCACAATGACCAGTTTAATATTGGGGATTCCGATGATGTCAATCTATTTTCAGAATCCGATGAAATGTCTAATGAAGACAATTCGTTGATACCAAGAAACCTTAAAAATATTATACAGGGCAAGGTACAGAAATTTGATGTTAAGTTTAAACTATTGTTTAAATAAATAAAAATTTTGACGGAATGCTTTATATTTACTATAGTTTTTAAATATTTTAAACACCAATTCGCAACTATAATGCTTTATAATGAGAAACAAATAACTTGTCAAACGTAGACTCAACTTTTTGAAGTTTTTTGATTGCTTGTCGTACAGAATTTTCCAGTTCTCTTGTATTCTGATACGACCTCGTGTATATGAGACAACCACATACGTAATAGTATATTGTGCAACGAGTGCGCAAAGTTGTCGATTGCCCACGAGAGCGAAGTTGAGCGCACGAACGAAGTGAGTGCGCTCATTAGCTCGAGTGGGCAATCGACAATGCCGCACGAGTTGCAGATACTATTTTTTTACGAATGCGGGGATACAATGAGAAATGAAGTAGGTGCCAACGACAAAAAAATCAAAAATTAATCAAATAAAAAGCAAAATATTTAGAATGAAAATAACTTTTTATTTTTAACGATAACTAGGTAACTAAAAAAGGCAATTAATTATTTTTTTTTCACCTATGATTATCGAAATATTTGAACAATTGGTGAAATTGAAATTTATATTTTTGGAGAATCTAGAGGAAATCGTATTCAAGTCAATATTTTCTTTGTCTTCGACACTGACTCTGATGGGTACTTGTCGTCTCGATAGTTGGGTTGATTTGGTGTACATTTTCACGTGAAGTACTCGTAGATGGTCTGTCCAAAATAGCGATCGCAATTTGCTGGCCGATTCGTTTTTTATTGCTGATCGATTCTTCAATGTAACCTTCAGCGACAGTGTTAAATTTCAAGTGGTACGGATTCATCGTCAGAACTCTCATCAACCTCCGGTATCATCATAGAGTTGAAACTCATTATTGTAACTTTTAATTTTTTAATCAATCAATTTATCTGTCACTTAAACGTCACATTTTTTTGGGGGTCTGTATTGTCAATTTCCGTGCGAAAAGTAAATTTTGCGTGCGCAAGATTTGCTTGTCGCACGAAACTAATTAAATAGCCAAACAGCCATTTTACACCCGAAAAGGCAGGCGCAAAGATAGTACTTTTCCCGCATGAGTAAAAAAAAATCTATAGAAGTAAGATCAGGTAACTCTGCAGGTCAACAAAACGCCAACAATAGACTAAAATGCAACTTTTATTATTCTTGAAAAGTGGAAGTATTCATGGCGATATATGGACTATAACAGGAAAATTCGTGAATGAAAAATCGCATAGGCCAATACTTTCTTCCGACTCGTACGGACGTTTTATTCGGTATTTTAGCACCTTTGTTTTATTGCAAAAACTGAAAATTAGTCAACACTTTAATACAGACATACGTTTCTTTGCTTTGTTATTTTCTTTTATAAGATATACCGCTTAGGCTGATAACTCCATTGGAAGCAAAAAATGTTTCGAAGGTACGTGATGAAAAACATTAATCCGTTCAAAAGTTGAAGATGAACGGGGATGTTCACGTCTGGGCCCTATAAAAATACAATATTGATTTTTTTCATAAAAGAATATTGACATATGTAAATCAGAGGAATTCACCTAATAATAATAATAGGTTATTTTCAGAAGAACGGGATATTTTGGTCTTATAAAAATAGACTTTAACATTCTCAATAATATAAATATTATTGTGAAACATCTGCGGCCGAAACAGTTTTTTTATAATTTCGAATGAATATTTGCTTTTTAAATAGGTACTTTGAAAATACAAAGATATATTTCTGTGAAAGAATCACATCGTTGAATATGGTTTAATTTAAACAGTTTTCTGTATAGTACTTTAAATCTAAAAAAAAATCGATCTTTAAGAAAATACGGGATTTCTAAGAATGGTACAAATCTCTTTTATTTGTGTGATACCCAGAGTGACGGTAAAACACAATTTTAAAGGCAATTTTAAAGACAACTTTAAAGACAGTTTTAAAGACAATTTTAAAGACAATTTTAAAGACAATTTTAAAGGCAATTTTAAAGGCAATTTTAAAAACAATTATAAAGACAATTATAAAGACAATTTTAAAGGCAATTTTTTAATTTCTCCTTTTTTCATACGAATGTTTATCGGAACCTCTTTTAATAACACTGGCAAACATTTTTCTGTTTAGATTATTTACCAAAAACCAGCATCCAATGACACACTGTAAAAAATATGGTAATAATTACATTAAACTTGTCAAAAAAACATCTTTTTTCCTCATTTCGTTTTCCGAATGCTCACGATATATCATCAGCCAATGAGTAAGTACTCTGGTCATGGGAATTTAAGTGACGTCAGTTCGCCATGTACCTATCACTAGCTTGTGGCCATTTTTTCATTCTTTTCGGCAACGCAAGTGCAAAATCAGGTTACGCTTCTCCATTTTTAATTAATGTAGGTAATTGATTTTTTATAATTTTTGTGTTTCTAGGGGCGCTTAAAGTAAGCGGCAATTGTTTAAATATAATAAAAAAAACGTACTAAAGGTAAGATTCATTTGAGTAGGTACCACATGATTTTTTTTCTATAAAGTATGGTAATTAATAGAAGTGACCAAAAATTTTAAATTGTGTGTAAATAATTCCTGTCTAAAAACCCTTAAGGTTCATTGGTGTTTTTGTTGTTTATCTCAGAACGAAAGTGCAGGTAAACGTTGACATACTTCAAAAGATTGGTTTAATATGCATATTTTTAGAGAGTTTTAATGATGCTGAGGCCAAATTGGAAAATCTGACATGTTACAAATACGAATCTTCAGAAAGTAATGCAAGTTTCTGTCAAAAGTGTGTAGGAAATGAATCTGACACAGAATCTCAGTCAGACGATGAAAAAGGCGCGAACATAGGAAAAGAAGTTTTACAAACGGCAACGAAAAATTTACACAAAGGAAAAGAAAAGTTACAGTGATTATACCTCATTTGCGATTCTTCTCCACCTCTCACACCGATATGCTCTGATATTGTTGTCAATACTAATCGCCATATTAATTCAGGTAATTTGAAAAATAAATTATATTTATTCAATTTGTCATATATTATTTATTTCAGCTTTTGAAACAACAGTGTTGACAATTTTATCAAAATTATTAGCAGTGGTAGAGCAGAACTCGTTGATCTTAAGTCAGATAAAGTTCCAACTAAACTTGGCAAATGCTGAAAAACTGATTCCCCCTATCTATCTATCTGTGATGGGGGTGTCGATATACTGCGACCTATAAGATCTAATGTGCCCCCCACTGCTGCCCAGTCGTTAAGGATCTCTCAACGATTAGAGCAGTTCCTCCAGTCCTATTGCTTTCAAAAAGTTCAGGATGTCGGTAGGTTTCAGGTTAGGTAGATCTTCCTCTTCTATTTGATATTCTCCAAGGAATCGTACCCTTGGATTTTGCAGGGTAATGCATTCTGAGAGAATGTGGATAGAGGTTTCCTCCTCTTCCTCGCAGAATCTGCATTCTTCTTTGTCTACTAATCCGAGTTTCTTTAGGTGGCCTCTCAGATGGCAGTGCCCTGTTAGGATACCCGTTAGTATTCTGAGCTTATTTTTACTTTTACTGATGCAGTCGTCAGATCTCTTCTAGTTATAGTTCCCCAGTAGTGTCTTGTCCTGCCTCATTCCTTGTAGTCCTATCCAGTATTGGGATCTTTTCTTATTTACTTCTTTTCCAAGTTCATCAAGTATTGTACTGGTTCTTATTCCGCAGAAGGGTTCAGGTCCCAGAAATGGTGTTTCAGTCCCTTTTTTTGCGAGCACGTCTGCTATTTCATTACCCTCCACTCCAGTATGTCCAGGAACCCATAGTAGGGTAACAGTGTTGTTCTTGCCTAGTTCGTTTAGATTCTCTCCCAAACTATCTTGGAGTTGATTACGTGGGAGTTCAAGGCACTAATGGCTGCTTGGCTGTCTGACATGATGACGATCTCTTGTCTGCGAAAATTTCTTTCTATGTTGAACTGAACACATTTTCCGATGGCGTATATTTCATCTTACAAAATGCTCGGAGATTTGCCTAAACTTTCAGAATATTTGGTTCCAGGCCCATATACTCCTATTCCTGTTCCTTCTGTTGTTCTAGAACCATCTGTGTACCATTTCATGGCACTTCTCTTGATTTTTGGGATGGTATCTTTGTCCCATTCGCTTTTGTTACTTAGCTTTGTGTTGAATCCTTTCACAAAGCTAAACTTCTTTGTCATCTCGTCTTGGAGTATGTGCCAGGTTTGGTGATTTCCAGGAAGGAGTCGAAACTTGCGTTTGGTTGATCCTTCTCTGGTCATTCTGTAGGTTGCCCTTATCGCTATTCTCTCCACTACTATATGGAGGGTGTACGCTTAGGATTACCTCCATGGCGGCCGTTGGGCACGTTCTCATTGCACCTGTTATGCATATGCAGGCTAGTCTTTGGATTTTCGCTAGATTTGCCTTTGTACTGGCCAGCTTAGTTCTGCTGCCCAGACTACTGCTCCATAAGTGATTGCCGGTCTCACTATTGACGTGTACATCCACTGCAGGATCTGTGGGTTACATCCCCAGTTTTTTCCCGCAAAATTTCTGCACACCATTAGAGCTTTCGGCTTCCATTCAATAACTTTCCCGTCCAATTCGATGGTTTTGATGTTAATGTTTCTTTTCCGTGTAAAGGCAATTAATCTTGATGGGGTTGACGCTAAGCCCCATCGATTGACACCATTCTTTAGTATAGTCCAGCCCTCTTTGAACTATATCGCAGAGGGTATTTTCGAATTTGCCTCTTGCGATTATGACTATCTCATCTGCATAGCCTTGACACGATATGCCAATCTCGGTCAAATCGCAAATCGATTCACTATTAAGCTCCACATAAGAGGGGAGGCCACTCCTCCTTGAGGGCATCCTCTGGTTGTGCAGATGGAAATAGTGTCTTGTCCTATTTTAGTCTCTGATATTCTGGTAGACAATAGTCGCGACATCCATCTGGTTGTCGTGTTGTCTACCCCTCTTTCTTCTAGTGCTCTTTTGACAGCTTCGTGTGGTGTGTTGTCAAAAGCCCCTTCTATGTTTAGAAAGGCGCATACTACAGATTCTTTGTTTTCTAGTACATCCTGGATTTCATCTGTCAATTGCACCAATGCGGTCTTCGTGGATTTGCCCGTTTGGTACGCATGCTGATGGGGGTGCAGAGGCACCCGTTCCAGGATTTCTGTTCTGATATAGTTATCAGTTGCTTTCTCCACCATTTTCAAAAGAACGATGATTCCCCCTGAAAATGTTCCAGACCGTTTCACATTTTCAAAACTAGAAGAAATCTAAGATTTTGAAAAAATCTCTCTGATAGTGCTCACATTTTACATTAAAATTGCATTATAAATACGATAAAAATGTAATAAAAATACATCATTTTTCTATTACTTACCTGAAATATTTTGTAAATTTACTCATATAATAAAGTAAAAATCCATATTGATAAACCTACTTTTTCGAGATTTAGTGGTGATTTTACATAATAAACTAATGTAATATTCCGGTTTATTTAGTGTAAAAATCCAGAATTTTAATGTAATTTTCATTTGTAATTTTACGACTATATATGTAATTTTTCGGCAAGTTTATGTAGAAATACAATTGATGTAGTAAAATTACATTAAATTACGGTTTAAATATGTTACAACCATAATTTAACGTAAAATCACTAATTATTTTTTACAGTGCATAACCTTCAGGAATGTCTCCTCAAAAACGACCATTATTCAGCTATATATAGAGTGTGTCGTAACAAAGTTTTAATTAGATAAAAAAACCTTGTCAAACTATTCATTGGTTAAGTATATTTTCTTACAGCTAAAATTTCCCATTTCCCCACTGGAAAGTTTCTACAACCAAAACGACCGCCCAGAAACTTTTAAAATATTGACTGAACACTAAATAATCTGTTAAACTTCAGTGTTGGTGACAAAAAATCGAAGTAGACAAGATGCAGACATAGATGTGAATTTAATAGGTCAAGCACTGAGTTAATCGATTTCGGTGTTTTTGCAGACATGATGATACAACTTTCTTGAAAATTAATTTTGCCACATGTGAACCGAAAGGATTTTGGGGGCAACAAGGGACTTTGACACAGTAAAGCAATTTCGGCACTTAATTACATTTATAATTGGTTCATAAGTTATATACAATTTTAGGTTTGTCATAGTGGTCATTAGGAAAATTCAGAGTAGATGCGGTCCTAAGCATTTTAGCAGTTAGGTGTTTTGGAGTTGAATTAATTTCTTAAATGTGACAACTTTACTTTGAATTAATTTGTTTTATTTTATCTATTCAGTCGATTATTAGCGGTTTGATATTTTCCGGTGAGATACTCTTGTTCTCAACTTCTTCTTTGATTGCGTCGGCGGGTGTAATTTCAACACATCAGATCAAAGTTCCCCTTAATTGCTGTTTAATTGGTATTTATTCATACTTTATATTTCCTGTCAAAGATATTTTTTGTGTTGGTTTATTTTTGAGTTTAAAAGAGAAGATTACTGTGTAAAATATGCTGAGAAATTTGTTGGCTTTACATCAAAGAGGATTATAAGCAAGGACATCAAATTTGGAACTCAATCTAGTCCAAGACCGGTTTATTTTTGTTTTGGCTTCGTCAGTTGGGCCTTGGGTTCCAATAAATGAAATTGCAAACACGCAAAAGTCAATAGGTAGCTCAGAAATAATGCAAATATGCTACTTTCTATCAGCAAAGGTAATAAATAAAACAGAAACAGGGTTCCCACAATGGAAGCGAGAAAATTTTCCCCGACTCTTCCAGGTTTTCCTTGACCATGCACAAACTTTTTTCAGGACAAGAATCTACCTTTATAGATTAATAATAATAATAATTAAATGAAAATTTTTATTTATAATATCTAAACAAAAATAATGGCATATACTGACACAAAATGATAAAGAAAACTGATGAAAATCTAATTCCTTGCAAGGAATATCTAAAAAGAATTCTAATTTGTGAGTTACATATAACAAGTGTGCATATTTGTGGATGTGTTAAATTATACCAAGATATATTTGAATTCACAAATGAAATGTAAAAGAAAAAAAACCATTGATGTATTTTTTGTGCAGTCATTTGGTTTTCCATATGGGCGATTCTTCCAATAGAAGAATAATTAAGTCACTTTGGCTTAATTGGAAGTATTTGTAATTTGTGTTCAATTTGTACAGGTCTATCGTTACACAAAAAAATACGATATTAGATTGATATTTGTCATAAATCTAAACATAATTAGTACGTCAAAACCATTGTCGTGGTTGTCCTCAACCTTATTTTTATTTACAAAATTGCAATTTTATAACAGTTACAATTTTGTCAGATACGATTTACTGTGAGGCATAATACATTATAGTATGAACTACAATACGTAGCAAACATAAATACAATCTATTGTCTTAAAGGAACAATTTATAAGACCTAGAAGTTTTGTCCACGAGGTGTTAAATCATTGTCCTGGTCTAGTAGAAAATAGTGAAAAACTCGTCGTCGGTAACATGTAAGAAAACACGAATTCTATCATGCATTGACAAAAGAGCACTAGTCCTTGAGCGAGAACTGGCGATCGCCCAATCCAGTTAGTTATTGATAAAATCAGATTAAACGTTGTCCAACTGTCGTGTGTATTTTAGTAAAGACTCATTGACGTGGCAGCAACATCAGACAACAGTAAGTATTGAAAAATAAGACAATATTGGAGTGTAGACGTGATATGTTCCTACTTATTGTACATGTAATTAGAATGTTCTTACGTTATGCATACATGTGTTTAGAATGTTTTAACCTCAAAACACTGTTGTCGTGGATGTTGTTGAATGTCATTGTAGTGGACTTTCTCATCCTCGACAATGACAAATTGTCCACGACAATGACTACCTTCAAATGTTTCTGTTTAATTTCATATAATCCTGACGATGTCGCCTAAAAAAGTAACGTGTGAGGAGAGGAAGAAGAGGAAAAGGGAGTGTGACCAGAGAAGAAGAGACAAAATTAAGAAAAACCCGATAATATAAGAGATATATGGCAGTGAAATCGTGTCAATTTCGCCATTGTCGTGGATACAGATTTTTGAAAAATCCAAAATATGCGAATTTAAGCATGCCCTTATATACCACTGTAATCTTAGTCATTCTAGCTCAAATACATATTTCTTTCGGATCTGAACAAGTCTTTTTAATTTTTGAAATTTTGGAATCATAAATCTGCTTCTTTTGATACAATCACCCATATAAACTGGTTGAATTCCCTGATTTCTGCTGAAAAATCCAAAATTCCCTGACTTTTCCCTGACTTTGTCAACTCTTTTTGAATTCCCTGACTTTTCCCCTTTTTCAGGTTTTCCAGGTCTGTGGGAACCCTGAGAAAGGATCTACTTTGACAGAAACATAAAATTTCTATATAAATACTATTCATCAGTGCTTATTTAAAAAATTAAAAAAGTTTTCTAAATTTTTTAATTTTTTATAAAAAAAATAATTTGTGTTTAAATTCATCATTTATCAACTATTTATGTTTATTTTTTATAGTGTTTATTTAAGTTGAAAAACCAAAGGTTCCAATTTCCCAATTTAATAGAGTTTATTTGTTGATTATTTATTTTATTTTATTTTTTATTAATATTGTTGTATTGAATCTCCGTTATAAATTTTATGTTTCTTGATATAAACTTTAATTCCACCTCTTTAAATCTCTGTCGTATTTCAAAAGTACTTTTACTTTGCCACACTTGTTATCGGATAATAGCGGTAGATATTTCAACATGGAAGACCTAATCTGAGATTCTGTCATCCAATAATTCGAAGACAGTTCCTTTGAGAACGTTTAAAATCCATATCTTTTGTTACACAACCGGTGTAATACAAATAATGTAGGGATTGAAGAGCGCGGATTTGGATAAGCATAAAAGATTAACCTAATCACTCACGTGTTCAAGCCGACTTCAGATTTTGAATGTTACCCACTTATTGTTTCAGATCGGTACGAGTCATTAAGTGTTCTAGTCGCTATGATGAATTTTGACCCTGCACGTGTTTCGTTTTGGGAATCTTGCTAGATATTATAACAAAGGTTTGTAAGTAAAATGGTAAGTCTACTATGTGGAACACAACTCCTTAGTCTGCTTTACAAACTAAATAAAATGATGTAACTATTCTGCAAATATTTTTTTCTGGATTCAGCCACCTGCATGTACGGAAAAATCAGCTTACAGGGAAAATTGCCTCCCTGTACATATTACAGCACCCGAAGTCACTAGTGACGTGTAACGCACCATTGGGGAATTACGCGTCAGTATTTCAAGCAGAGGTACATGCTATAGAGCTTTGTCTGAGGGAGAATATTGACTGGGGGTATAGAGGGAAAACAATCCTCATTTACTCTGACAGTCAAGTTGCCCTACAGGCCTTATCATGTAACAAAATCAGGTCCAAATTGGTCTGGAACTGTCTCCAAATCCTGCTCGTTCTGGCTAACCAAAATAAGGTAACACTTAGATGGATCCCAGGGCATAAAGGGATAAAAGACAACGAGGAAGCAGACGCCCTGGCAAGGAAAACCTCAGCGACCGTATGTACTGGTCCTGAACCGGCGTTTGGCATTCCTAAATCGTCAGTACGACTCTCGCTGACTAGGTGGATGTTCAAGATGAACCCATATGTAGATTATGCAATGAGGAGGATGAAACAGCTTCTCATATCATACTAGAGTTCCAGGCACTCACCCACTGGAGGTATAACCTACTGGGGCCGGTAAACCCGCAGAAGGACTTTCCAAAAAAAAATCTGGTGAAAAGGCTACTCAGCCTGATAAAAGCAACAAACCTTTTCACCTCATAATCAATCAATCAATCTGACGTGTTCTTTTCGTGCAATTCTAGGTGGTACATCAAAAAGACCAGTTTCCTCAACCTTGGATATTCATAGGTTCCTAGCTTGTTGTTAGTAAAAAACATTCCACCGTTTAATGTCGTCAAATAGGTCTTCATGTGGAATTAAGTTCAGAGGTATCTTGATATGTGTTCCTGGCTGTCTCATTCGCAGTTTCATCGCCTTGAATTGCAAGGTGTCAAATAACAATTTTAATTTGTAACAGTAGTGGGTGTTTCGGCTACAGAAGCTAGAATGAAAAGCACCTAGAGCGATAGAAATAGCACTGGCACCAGGCATTTATAATCGTGTTATTTTTTGTAGTAATTAATGTTCTTTGTTGTTGGAGATTAAATATTTTTAGGTAATTTTAAAAGTGTAATCCGGTATACTCTTTCATGCTAAAAATTCACAACAATAAAGATTTATTACTCATTTCTATTGTAATTAAAAATTGTTGTGTGGACAAAACAGAGCAAGAAATCGCATAAAATTATTCAAATGTATAATAAGGAAATATGTGGAAAACAAATAAAACTTAATTAAACGAAGTCCGGCGGGAGGACAATGGATGCAAAATAAACGACGAATAATGAAAGGGAATATGTTGATATGTTAGACGAGATGTTTGCTGAAAGGGATTTTGGGTCAAGAATAATTAGATGCTTTCCAGATTAAATGGTATTTTTGTCGAATGGATATCGAAAAGGAAATCCATCAGTTTAATGGTCAGCTATTTTTGTGAAAGGCATTTCTATATTTGTAATTTAAAAGTTAATTTATTTGTTGTTTCTTAATAATTCTTAATAGAAATTGTGAAAATAAACATGTGTGGAGGTATGCAAACATCTATAGTTTGTCCATCGTAAGGAAAAGGAGTGTAAATAAATTTGCATGTAGAGACAACGTGACTGGTCTAGTACAAAGGATCGCTTTAAGGGTTTTATAAATAATTTTTTAATAATATTCTAAATTTTATTTTACAGTTATATTCTCCATAGAGCTTGAAAAATTTACGGAGAGAAATTCAAACTCGCGGGAGATTTGGTAAGAAAATTTTATACCAAAAATTATTTTCTCATTTTTTACTTTCCATTTGCCCTAGTAACAAAAGTAGGAATAAGAGTCTTAAATAAATACATTTCTTCATACTATAAATAATTTTATACTACTAGAGAGAAAGGAAAATTAATAATGACCCATGCAAAATCAATGGCAATTTTACGCGGTACCATAAAATCTGTGAAGTTGACTGTGACTGTAGCGCTTTAGTTGAATGACGTTTCACATTTTTTGCCATATTAGAATTGGAGTCGCAAAGAAAACATCATAAAATGAATGGAAAATCGTACAATTTTTGTTTCTTTTGTACAGAATTTAAGCATATTCAAATTAAAAATTAAATAGAGCATTCCATAAATATTCATATTTATTAAAAATAAAGTTTCAATCGTAATTTTGCTTTTTTGCATTTTATCATATCGTGAAAATTAATTGAATACTATAGTTGACGTTTTAATTTTTCAATTTTAAAACCAACAGAGAGAGCAAGCAAGGCATCTTTGCGTTGCTCTTATAATTTGGATAAACTTATTTGAGTGATGTCTTTACGAAAACTTTAACAGAACGAGGTAGGTACTCTGCAGATTAACTCATATTTAAGTTTCATAACTCAAGCGCGAATTACTTAATCTTTATATACAGTAAGATTTATGGTATAACGTTCAATATTGGAAAGAGGTCGTTTTGTAATTTATTGTTTTCATTCGCAAAGAAAATTGCAGAAGTGGGTGAGTAGAAGCGTTAAATAACAAAATGTCTTACATTATGAGTGAAGCGTATATATACGACGTTGGAAGGTATGCCTACATGTGAATATATGAAAGCAGATGCATTGTCTATGCCGCTGATTGAAATTCAAAATAAACTAGTGCGTTGTTCACTGATTCTAGACTCTAATTTTCTGAGGCATCAAAGAAGCGGCAACCAGGTATTTGTGTATCTTTAAAATGAAGCATAGACAGTAACAAATCATAAGAATGGAATTCTGATAAAAAATGTTACAAAGTTACGCCATTTAGTAGCACAGTCCAATGTAACTCAGATTATAACACTTTACGGAAAATTTACCAGAATAGGATAATAACCAATGGACTTCAAACTCATACTAAGAAAACAAGTGTTATGTACCTAATATAACTATAGTCTTATTTATAGTTTTGGAATGACTATTTCCCTCGTCTTAATTTCCACCAATCACAAAACCGCAATTTTGAATTACAAATGGTTTCTAGATGAAAAAACTGTGTGACAGCTTCTGTCAGCAGTTTTTTCGAGTTTACCCGCGGCAAAACTTGACAGCTGTTGTCACCAAAAATTACAATACCTTTGATAACAAGTAATTATGGTCTCCTAGGATACCAGAAAACGACGATAAACAATTTTTCTGATTTTATTGTCAATAAATTTTGTAATATTGTTTTTAAACAATGCTAGTCATCTTATGTAGTGAAAATGAGTCGCTTTGGAAGTGATTCATTGACTAATATTGATCTGGCGATTGTGAAAAGTCTACCGTTAAAACCCATACGTCAATATGGAAACAGTTTACGGAATTCTGCAAGGCAAAGAAATACGAGCTTTTGGAAACTACGTTTAGAGCAACTAAACGTAATCCCGAAAGATTGGGCGTGGAATATGAAGAAAGAAAACGGTGAAAATTACAAAGAACTAGTTGTGAAGACAATGAGGAAAACCGTTGCAAAAAAAATGCAAGAGATGTATTTTATGAAGTCGAAAATAATTTTTGATCCATTTAAAGATATTATCTGCTAGTCTAGTAGGGAAGCTCGTAATGCGAAACGAAGGAATTTGCAGATGTGCGTCAATCAAAAGGAAATCGACCTCTGCTTCATTAAAGTTGGAAGAATACTACGCAATGGTTTTATTATGGGACGAAGACACTCCGGCGAGACTCCAGCGAAAATTTTACCATATCGCTTCAGTAGAACTTGCCTGGAGAGGAGGAGAACCACTCAATTGCAGAGTTCATTATTTTAAGGAGGAAGTGGATAATTCTGGGATTAAAACAGATAGATAACATAGTTACATATTTTTTTAAAAATCCTACTTTTTAGAAAGAGTAGAGTATTTATAATCCTCTCTTCAATAAAACGGCACAGGGTGGAGAAAAAAAAAAGCCGATAGTAAATGGCCGGTCCCCAACACGAAGAACCCTACCTTTTGTCCAGTCCGTCTTTTTAAAATTCTAATGGTTAAACGTTAATCTAGAATAACAACTGATAGATTATTCTTAACAGTAAACCCATCATGGAACAAAGAACAATCAAGTGGATGGTACAAAAACATTCCAGTTGGAAAAAACGAACTTTCGAAATGGACTAAAGAAGCAGCAGAGAAGGCAGGATTAAATACAAAAGAAATAAAGAAATAAAAATAACAAACCACTCTATGCGGTCGACAGCAGTCTGTAACCTGGCTAAAGGAGGGGGGGGGGGTGAACAACAATTAATTAAAATTAGTGGCCACAGTTCAGCCAACTCAATTAAGCCTTATCTGCAAATGGATAATGAGCATTATTCCAACATCATAAACACCCTTAGAAGTGACGCCTCAGAACCTCCAGCTAAAAAACAGAAAACAGAAGATCCTACAGCCACTCCTCGAGCTTCTCACTCTACAGTTGGACCCATCAACAACATTAATGATTTACCTACACCCAACGTTATCAATGAGTTAACAAAGATTTGAAACAATACTCGTACTGTGTACCAAAATTGCAATTTATATTTTAATTGTACCATAAATAATTAAGTTTGTAGTATGTTGTGATTAAATAAATTACCTGTTTTTCAGATTTCAAATTAATACCTACATATTTATTATGTATGCATATATAATAGGTAGTATATTTTGAAAGCTATGTGTATGCAGAATAATCTTGTCAACTACCATTCGGGCATCTAATTTTTCCAGTAAAAAATATCGAAAAACATAATGCAAAGTACTAGTTTTTTAACAAAATGCATCTTGTTAAAATATTACTTAGAAACATGTTTTTTCGATTGTTTTTCGGAAAAATTAGATGTCCTTATATTACTTAGGAAAATTCTATAAATTTAATTAACAGACCTCATTTATAGCCTTAGGAAGACAACATTTAGATCAGTCATACATAAATGGACTTTAACGCAGCGAGATTTTCGCTTTTGTTAGATATGAATCCTAAAGACGATTTAGGGCCAAAAATCGGTTTTGTGATGTCAAACAATCATGTTTTCTATGTTGGGCTAAGAATTTATAAAGATGTCCTCGTATATCACGACCTGACCTGACCTGATATCATTTTAAGAATTCTCTAGCAATTCGTAATGGATGTTTGTTTCACGGGAAACACCTTGTTTATTTGAATACGAGGCATTTCACACTGAGGGATTTTTTCTGTTGGTATTATTTTCTTTGAAGAACTGTGTTAATCCCGTTGCAATCAACACCGGAAGTTTCACTTGCCCCACACCACCCTACTTGTATAGCGCTATGATCACGAGAGAATCCTTATACAAAAAGTGAATACCCACTCTTGAAGGAATCTTGAAAAAAATGAATATATTCACTGGATCTAAAGCTCTAAATATTATCGATTGAGGTTTTGCGCAAGTCTAAGGATCAGACAGGACGTTGGTTCACGTCCACAGCATCCTGGCATCCTGGACCAGCCCGGGAGACGCGATGCGGCAGTCGAAAATGGCCCGACGGATGAAACTTCAGATTCGCGCTCTCCACTCGTAGAACTCTGAAAGTTCGTAATTGACTGTCAGGCGGTCCAAAGTTGTTTTCATCCGAACTTTAATATGAAAAAGGAACCCTTGTTTGAGTTTGAGGTTAAAAATGAATTTTAAAAATAAATTTCATTGGCTAGTTTCGAGGTAAGTTTTTGAAATTATTTTTACATTTCTTTTTTTTTCAAATTTTTGCCAATTTTTAATTTTTTAAATCATTATTAAATATATTTTTTTAGTTTTTAAACTAGATATAGGATTATTTGTGATTATCAGAATATGATGTCCTTGACTCTATTTAGGGGACATTTTGCAATGACAAGACGCAGTATTTACTTACTAATATTCTATAATAAATAATCGTAATCGCCCTAAATTGTTTAAACTTATAAATACGTAAATCTTTATTTTTAACTTTCAAGACATATGTTGGGATCCGGGTTTTTTAATGGAAATGCAACAAAAGAATTTCTTTCAATATATAAGCAAATTAGAATCATGTACAGAAAATTGCATCTTGGGTAAGTAACTATTGCTTTACCTCAATATAAAAAAAAACAAAATGTTTACAAATGCATTTGAAAAATCATAATAATTTAAATTTATAATCACTACAAAAAATAATTTACTGCTTTTACAAATTATTATTAAATATCTTTAATGAATTTACTAAAAGTTTTAGTAATGACCTGACCTGAACTTATATTTGAATTATTGGTTATCCCTCAATTATTAAACGATCTTTTTTTTTAAATGGCGATTTAACAGACATCAGTAACTAGTGCCCATATCAAAAACTAATACCAAGTGAGGTTTGTGACCTAATAATGTTATTGAATGTTGAAAAATATTTGTGTATATTTGTAAATTTAGAAAAGTTTTTATTGCAATAATTCATTAAAATTGTTTAAAATCTTCTTACTAATACAAACATTAAGAGTTGAATATATTATTAATGATGAAAATTAAGTGTATATGGATTCCCACAAGGATGTGTACTTAGTCCTATATAGTTACAAAATTTAAAATTCTCTATTTTTGGATTTTCTAAATCTGAAAACATTTTTAAGTATCCAATTATATATAGCTCTGGAAATTGTACCCATAATCATGATTTTCTTCGTGAAAACATTGATGTATTTTAAATATACATTTTATGGATAAATCCAAGGAATTCATTTAAAATAAGTACCTTGGTTACTTTCTTTTAATTTGACTGTTTCTATAAACTTTTTGTGAAATGGTGATTGCGAGTTTTTGCAAAGATTTTCTGAAATATGAAGTGTTTAATCCGCAACTTCATCACAGCTTTTGAGTTGAGTCATACAAAAAATCAGGATGTGCGACATATATCTTGGAACATTAATACCTAGTTAATATTGTGGATGAAAAAAAAATTTTTCATACCTTGAGATTGGGCTAGATTACTAAACCATTTAGAAATTTCCAGACGTTCCGACAAATGTTCAATATGACCAATTTCTGGTCCAAATAGTGTTTATACCAAATAAAATTATTTTTGTTTTTGTGTAATAACAAATAAAGATATTTATCACGGAATTAGCATAACCTGTTTTGGTTATAAAGCTTCTACTTAATTGAAGTTTATTTGAACTAATATAAATTATAACATAAATTAAATTTCATTCAACAAAACTTGTTGTTACAATATGAAAATTGCATCTCACTTTAAGTACAGATTATACTTGTTTTAATTGTTGTTCTGTATATTGCCTTACTTTAAATTCATTTAGGTTTACGTGATTACGTGAGTATAAAATGGTATGATTAAAATTTTGATTGCTTTATCTCTATATTTATAGTCATTTTCAAAACTTTTTCTTGCTTTTTCAGTATCAAAAAGCCGTTTTTATTTTCGGTAATTTTTATCGGAAATTGTTAAATTTTATCTAAAAAGAGGCAATCAAAAGTAAAGGCTAATGTAGAATTTTTAAATTTAAAAAAAAAATGTAAATAATCCAAAGTTAATATACTCAATACAATTTGTAAATTTAAATATATGGTATCTAAAAGTACATACGATCTAGTATTAATATGACAAAATTTACCTGCATTTTCCGACGATTTTAAGGAAAAAACAGGATGCAACCAATTATTCAGTTGTTCAATCATAATCATTTATAATAAAAAATGAGAATAATTGCACATATAGTAATGACTGTAACGAGCATCTTGAATTATATTTAGATATAGACTATTAAAAATATAAACAGAATGGCCCAAAAAAAATAATGGTGGAATAATGCCAGGTAATGGCCTAAATTGTTTGTTGATTTGTTATGATAAAAAGTGAATATGAAACTAATTTATCTGATAAAAAATGTTCAAAACGAGTTACACTTAAGAGTTTAAAGTACCTTTGAATTCCTCTTTCCAAATTTTGAATAAAAGACAGATTTTATTAAGATTTATCAGATGTGTTTCTGGTACACCCGTTATAGTGGAAATTATTTTTAAAATATGTACCTGATCTGTGAACTTCGACCAAAATTGAAAAATAGCTTAATATTTAAATATAGGAATAAACTTCATGAAGTTTTACGATCACTAAAACTTAAAACCCTATAAAATTCAATTACATCAATAAATTTATGATAGAAAACGCCTGTTTATTTACGACACGTTTTTGAATTTAATAAGAAGTACTTCTAACCTCAATTTAATTATGTCCGATAAAGCAGGGCTTCGTTTAAATAAAGGAGGATATAACTGCAGGATTTGGAGCGAATACAACCAACATTAATTTTTTAAAGGTGACAAAGATTCTCCTAAAACTGAATATTTGGTGAGCATCCCCACATTTTTTCTTAATTACTCCTGTATCGGTTTAGAATAAATTTGATTACATTACAATCTATTACAATACAGACAATAATATTATGGGACACCCGGTAATATTCAGAAAACTGTAGGTGCAAATTTAGGTACAGTCAGAACAATAAATCTAACAAATCTGCACTAGAGAAAGAAATTCATTTAATTTAATCCTTATCTAATGATAAAACAAAATTATAAAGATTCAAACCTTCCTTAAACTTAAATTAAGTATAGTTTAATTGATTTTTAAGAAAAACGAGTGAACTCGAGACTTCAATCACTTAATTTATTCTTAAATTAAAACGTTTTAATCGAATCTAAGGTACGCAAAGCTTTCCTAACTGATTAAAAATTAATAGAGTCATTTTTTTATATAAATAAGAAATTTAATACATAATTGGAAAATTCAATGTCACATATTAGTATTTATAAAAAATTTCTTCTTTAACAGAAGCATCCAAGTAAAAGAGAATGTACATATCTCCTCCCCCAAGGATCATTCATGAATTTTTCTGAATTACCTTCAACAGTATTGCGATATTTCTTACATGAATTCAAACTGAACTTCTCTTTTCCAGCGACAAAGCGCGAGTTAATGAAATTTTCCAAAATCGACACATCTTTTATATAATACCTTAAAAAATAAACTCTTTCTAACTTATCTGGCCTGAAGATGATCCGGTGGACCAAAACCAGTTGGCTATATTTCAATTTTTTATACTGTATTGCTTGCATCCAAATTCTTTAGAAGTTCTGATGGATTTAGTGCTAAAATGTGAAAACAATCCTAAATTAATCTATTTCAAAATTAACGATTATTTCTCCTGCTTTTTGGGGTTTTGAAAGTTGAAACGAATTATTGGAGTTCATCAGATTGGAAGTTTACCAAGTTGAAACTCCAATTTCATAAAATGCATACACAGAGTTAATTGGTTTTTTAGTTGAAAGTGTTTTAAGGACTTTTGAAATGGACTGTTTCGATAATCACACTAATAATAATTTACCACAAATAAGCAAAATTGTGGAGACCATGAAAATAAACAATTTTTTATGTAATTTTACATTTATTGTTAAAGTTGATTTGATTAATGCCCAATAATAATAATTTTAATTTTTAATAATGGTCAAGAATACGGTTAAATGTCAATACGCTAAAAGAATAAAATTTAGCCATGTATAGCAACATTTTAAAAACTGCTGGTATATCTTGTTGGACAAAAATAATAAGGTTAAAACATTCTGAGCGAGAACCAACCAATTTTCACAGTTTAGAAAAACCACAAATTTATTTCCATTAGAACTTTTATTTAAAATTCATTCCTGTAGTTCGTAGTGGTTTGTTCTTTTTAATGTCCTTCTTTCTGTATAATAAACTATTTTTTTTATCTTATAATATTTTTAATCTGACGTTTCCATTTTTGTTTTTAAAAAATTGACATAACAAAAAATATAATAATAGTAATTTACTATAGAAACAGATCACTGGATGATTTCACAAGATATGATAACAACATGGAACAAATAAATAGATTTTTAAATTTAAGATGTCAAAATCTGTTGTCAACACATTTTTTATGACGTTTCTGGGAACGATTTTAAAAGGATAGCAAAAAGAACGTTTTTCGGAAGGTGCTACAGATGTAGAAAATTCGGTCTACAGAACATCACTGGATAAAGTTATCGATTTGCTTTTTCCTAAAATAAGCTCTATTTTACCACTATAATTTTATAAAAAAAAATATTGGGAGGAAGAAAAGTTATAAGCAATTGTAATGGTGGTGGAATTTTTTGAACCATAAAAATACCAAAAAAGGACCATGGGCGTACCAAAACTACCTAAGGTTGTGAAATAAATCACACTTGTTCCCAAGAACAAAGACATTAAATGTCCTACACTGCACCAGCGTCTTTATTAATTTAAACACCCTGTATAATAAAATGAAATGTCTTGAAACTTTCGTTTAATAAGCAAACTTTTTTGTAGTATTTTTCTACCATCCCTAGAGAGATTGTCATGTTTTTTTGTGTTCTGGAAATTTTCCCTTATAAATCTTTAGGAATTAGGAATAAATCTAGGAATTTTTGTATACTTTAAGGTCACATTTGTGCGTGACAAGGATGTGACAAGGATGTTTTAAAGGTATTAGAAATTGTTAATTCTAAAAGAACGTAACTAACACGTTGGTGGAAAATATTTAAAGTAAACACATGAATATATAAATCACAGCTTCATTTTATGTTAATTTTTGTCCCGATATTAAATTGAAGCCTCTCTCATTTTCGCCAACGCTGAGGACTTCAAAGTTTTCGCCAACGCCAAAACCGGATATTCCATGTTAAGTGGGTTATTTGAATAGTTCGCTGTAAGGACCTACTTGATATGTCTCTTTTTAAAAAATCCTTTTCAACCGTTCGTAAATATTTTAACTAGCCGTATTTCAAATAAACTTTTTTAATTCACATTTTTTAAATAATTATGTTACATGGCGTTACATTACACGTATACTTTAGTGACAAACTCTGCTATCATATAATTTCGCAAAAATATAATAAAACTCAATCACATAAAAGTTATTTACCTACCTACGGCCATGTTTAATTTTCAATCACAAAATTAAACATAATTCATTTTCATTTCATTTAATAAACAAAGAATAGGCAACGCCGCCATGACGGCAACAGCGTCACTGAGATGAGCGAATTTCAGCTTGACGACTCTAATGAACACCTGCGCGTATGACGTAGGCAAAATAGTGACGTAGACCATACTTCCGGCTCACGCCATTATATCATCAAAAATCCTCGCGTACGCCATGGTAGGCTAACGCTAATGGCTAAGAAGCTCAAAGTTGGCAAATTTTTAATCAGTGTGCATCGAACCTTCAACATGAACACACTTCGGGGTACCGAAGCATCTCCCCTTGGCACCATGCTAGGTCCAAGGGGTTGTTTAATGTTATTTTAAATTCAGTGTGCTATTCAATCTCGAACGAGACACATCTCCGTTCAACGAACGTTAAAGATTTGATTTCATTTTTCTAAACAAGTTATGGTTAGTAACCAAATACTTTGAATACAAATTTCTGAGTGACTAGTTAAAGTTGTAAAGTAATGTAAACCAGTTTTATTGTTGTTTTTGGTTAAACATGTTTTAATCGTTGAAGTTTTTTAAATAAAAGTGTTAAGCATACGTGTATGTGTTTTACTGGAGGGTTCTGGACATCAACAACAAAAAATATTTTACATTTACATTTTACAAATCAAATTCAGACAGCGTTGAAAGAGGCAGCATAGTAATCAAACCGAAATCGGCTGTCCTTGCAAACGGCTGCTTTCGCAAACCACTGAAATTTCGACAGGGCCCTACAGGTCCGGTTTCAGTGTCAAAATACGACAGTCCACTATAGAAAACAGGCAAAAACACACGACACACAGCCTCAGTATAATATACTTAATGAGCTATATTATAACTCATTACGCACGGTAAACAAATCGCACGGTTTTGGTAAACACAGTTTATACGTAAAAGTAAGCGGAACATTTAATTATTCGCAATCAGCGTAGTCATAGCAACTGTCAAAATAAAAATAATACAAACTTTTTTGAAAGACAAATAAGTTCTAATTAATGATTATAAGATACATAGTGTTTAAAAAAGAATACCTACATTTACAATATGTCAAGTCATAGTGAGGCGGGAATCTATTGGATTTGAATGAACGTGGACCGATAAATTAGTATTATTTTAAATTAAATTGTTAATATTGTTGGCGGTATTAACACTGTTGAAAAGAATCATAATATGAAATCGGTAGTTTTCCATTTCATAAAAAATTCAACTTTTTTCTACGATAAAAGTCACTTCAAAACAATACGATAGTAAATTCCACCTTATTTGTTCTATATATCAAAAAATTGATTATCTAGTCGAGAGTTTCATATCGATATTAAATTTCATTCAAGATTGACGCTTCGGCTTCGTCTGCCAAATTTCTTTATATAGAAATCCCACTGACTGCGCCAAATTTGTGAAATCCCATTGAACTACTTTTGATTAAAAAAAAAATATTTAAAACCTTCGTGTCAGCAAAGATTGAGTTGCCCGTTGGCGTCCTTTAATGAACGCTGACGCTTCAATCGGTTTTTCCAAAGAACTTGTTATCGCTTGTTATATAATTCTACTAAAAACGATTGTAAAACACATGAAATATCGATATTATTGGCACTTGAAATTGTAGAGTAGACGAGTGGATGTTTCAATTTATCCTGTTAACTTCGGGCAAGTGGCGGAATTGAGTTTTTTTGAAACCTAAACTTCAAACAAAAAATTTCGCACGTTTGAACAAGTCAATTATAATAAATATAGAGAATTTTTTAGCTAGATATTTAAAACGTTGATCTCGTGAAAGATAAATGAGCTTTAATATGTACAGTGTGTTAAGTATGTTCAGATATTTCAGAGGATATGCCAGAAAAAAGTTTAACTTTTAAATTTAACTTCATTTCAGAAAATTGATCATTACCTAAGTAGATAATAAATGGGTACACTTAGCAGGTTTAGGCCCATGGGTACAGTCAGATGGTTTAGGCCCATGGGTACAGTTAGATAGTTTATCCCCATGGGTATAGTTAGATGGTTTACCCTCATGGGCACAGTTAGACGGTTTACCCTCATGGGCACACTTAGCTGGTTTAGGCCCATGGGCACAGTTAGATGGTTTACACCCATGGGAAAGGTTATATGGTTTCGCGATAAAAACCATGGGAAAGGTCAAATAGAGCCGTGATAAACCCAAGGTCATCTGATAAGCAGTGATAAAAACCACGGGAAAGACCGTTAGATAAGAGAAAACAGTTAGATGTTTATCAGATGACTAAACCAGCTGAGTATATCCATTTATTATCTACTTACCTACTCGAAAGCTTTGTACTAAATATTGATTTTTCGTCAGCTTGGGATTTAGTTGGACGTACTTTTCATAGAGCTACACCAAATTTGATTCTTTCCTCAGATAAATAATTATTTTTAATCTTGTAGAAGTTTATTTGATATATTACTAAATATATTTGAAGTGAATTTTTGTTTGTAAATTTGCAGATTTAATTTTGCATTTTTAACAATCCTAATTGCACAATATAAGTAGTTTTTCCCTTTTTGTGTAAGTGTCCAGATTTTTTTCTATTCTATAAAACTGTACAAATGTGTTGGTTATTCTGAAAATCTTCAGTTTAGAAAATAAATTGAGTATAACAAACAATTTATAACAAATAAAAAAGTCTATTAAAAACTTCTCCCTTGTTTTCTCCGCCAGAAGAGAGCCGGCTTTCCAAGGGCATCCTTCAAGGACAGCTTCATCCTGCTAATTCCGAATGAGAATTTTCTCGCTTCTTTTATATTAATACTGCAATTAGTGTAAGATGCTTAAAACATCAATATTATTGACACTAAAACTGTAAAGTAGGCAAGTGGATATTTTAATTTGCCGTGTCGGTTTTGGGAATGATGTGGAAATTAATCCTTTTGAAACTCTAACAAACAAAAAATTTCGCATTTCGGGTAACTCTATGAAGCGTTAAAATAACAATAAATTTAAAGAATTTTTTATCCACGTATACTTAGAGTGTCACTAGAGAGCAAGATAAATGAACAGTCGTATACAGGGTAATCCCAAAGTATGTATTTCAGGATATGCTTAATTTTAGATTGAAAACTTTATATGAGCTGTAAAAACATTACAAAATATATCCCCATAATCATGAAACACTCTCTATACGTTGTAAAAACAACCAGGATAATTCATCCTTTGGTCACATCGATCGTACTTATGTTTTTTGAATAATTAATTTCTGCAAATTCCCAAACTTTTTAACGAAGATTTTTTGGGTGTTAACACTTTTTGTGGCATTACTCTTGGTTTTTCAGGTCTTTAGACGACAGACGATTTACATTTACAAAGTAAATATTTGGTAGTTCAGTCGCTTAGAATTTCCCTCTGAATCGATCGTTTCCATTTTTTCATTGATACATCAAAGAGACGGTTGAATAGAAGTCTTAAAAACGGATCCTAGGGGCTGTCATGAGAAATGTTTACAAAAAAGAAACTTTTTTATTTGCGAGTATTTCAATCCTAAGATTGAATACAATATTCACCATTACAAAGAACCAAGTTGACTTGCGACTTTGGGTCCCAATTTTATTCGACATCATATGAAATTGACTTACTTATACTGGTAAACGTTGCGTTCAGAGTGAAAGCCGTGTTTGATTTTTCATCTTCATTAATCTTGTAAAACCGAGGGGTGCAGTGAAAATTAAATTTGTTCGCGTCAACTTTATAATCAATATACTCAACATAAAATTAAAAATGTAGTATGATAGATAATCAACTGATGAAGGTTATACAAAAAGATTCTTTAAAGAGAAGGAAGAGGTATTGAACAAAAGTAAAAGAGAACAACGAACTCACTGTAAAGGAAAATAAAAAGAAGAACCGATTAGAAGAAACAGTAGGAATGCTGTAAAACCTTACAAGAAACATGAAAGAACTAAAAGAAGAACAAAAAGAATGCAGAGAAGAAATAACAGAACTCAGATAAGAAGATAAGGTTTCATGTTTTATTGAAATTATACATTTCCTTGACTCACCTTTTTTCTGCATTCCGATAACCAATTTTCTGGTGATGTTCCTGATGTTAGTACTTTGTTCATACGGATCTACAGCAGCTCCGAAATAAATACAATAAACAAATAACAACAAAAATGAATCAAATAATGAAAATAGCATGAATAGATAGATAGATCTTTATTAATTAATTAGGAATCCTAATATACATATAAAACTAGACTAAAAATTACATATAAATCTAAAAGTAGCATAAATAAATAAAAACCCTTAAAATACATATACACATTTCACATATAAAATACAAGTTCAAAATAATATTGACAAAATAATATTCATTAAAAACATCAAGTAATGGAATTAGTAAAATCTTAATTACATTGAAAATTTTTAATAAAGTCGTTAAGTTTAATTTTAAAACAGTTTATTGTGGTTGATTCGCGTATAGATAAAGGGAGATCATTGAATTTTTTGAAACCTTTAAAGAATAAAGAATTCATAGTTTTTTGATAAATATGTAGTTCTTGCAATGTAGATGTTATTTGTACATCTTGTATTATAATTATGGATATTATTGTTGAACGTAATATATTGTTGTTTAAATACTAAAATCATTGTAAAATAGTACATTCTTTTCTCTACTGGAAACCAATTTAGAGTATTTAACATTGACGTGATTGGAGCAAGACGATTTTTTTTCAGTATTACTCTCATTCCACAATTTTGAAGTTTTTGTAGCATGTTTAATTTATTTAAGTTGAATAAGTATAATATAGATGCGTAATAATCAAAATGAGGCTGAATTATGGTATTATATACAGTAATTTTGGTTTCAGTTGATAAGTTTTGGGAAATTCTACTAAAGAAATAAAGTTTTTTAGATATTTTTTTATAAATATAGTTAAGTAGTATAAAGTGGCTATCGAAATTTAAGTGGGCGGATGTAATTTCGGCCGGAAAAAGGGCAGGTACTAAAAGCCGGTAGGTAAATTCGGCCGGAGGTTTTAAGTTGCTTCCTTATCTCATAGGTATTTTCGGCCGCAAATCAAATAAAATAACAGAATGCTTTATATTAAAATATTTCTTTATTTCAAAGTGACGTAGAAAGTGAAAACGAAGATAATACGGAGGCTCCGCCTCAGACATCAAAACAACAACAGCCTGCGGCTATTGATAAAAAAATTATACCTCAGCGGGCTACGCAGTCCTTTACTCCGGCTACGCAGTCCGGCGTTGAAGCTGACGGCGTTGAGGGCCCCTCGGCCGAAATTACCCCTGTCATAAATGGTACCCCTTGATTTATGCAGGTAGGCCAAGGGATTACCGGCCGAAATTACGCCCGCCGATTTAAGTAATTGTCTAGTTGAAATCCCAAATATTTGATATTAGAAACAACTTCAATGTGTTCATTATTAATGCTCAAACTTATGTTTTTAACGTCGATACTACTATATTTGAATTTCGTTGTGAAGACCATTGCTTTAGTTTTTCTTACATTTAATTTTAGCTTATTTATGTTCAAGTATTTATTTACCGATGATAATGAGGCATTCATTTTCTCTATGGCTTTATCCAGATTGGCATCACTACATGATATTAAAGTATCATCAGCAAAAAGATTAATGAATTCCCAATCAACAAAGAGTTCAATATAATTAATATATAAAATAAAAAGAAGGGGACCCAATACACTCCCTATATCATTATTTATGTCACAGGATGTTTGGTCAGCAAAACGGACTCTCTGCTTGCGATTATTTAAATAGTTACTAAACCACTCCAATACTTTGATAACATTATTTGTCTGTCAATTGTCTGGAAAGCCCTTTTTAAATCCAAAAATACAAAGTGTAAGTTGTAGCGCTGATTCACATGAAATTTTTTTTCTAAAACCAGATTTGTTACATATTAGGATCGAATTTTCAGAAACATGATTCAATAATTGATCATAAACAGCAATTTCTATAATTTTTTCTACTGGCGGCAAGGTATTTATTGGTCTTAATTCATCAGCATTATTGGTATTGTTTATTTTTGGGATAGGTATAACAGTACTGATTTTTAATGAATTAGAAATTCTGCCAGTATCAAGTTATGTATTTACTAGATTTAATATGACATGACCAATAGTTTCGAAAACTTCTTTTATCATTATACAGTTTAAAATTTCGTGTAATGAGAATGTATTATCCAAATTTTTAACTATTTTTCGCACATCATTCATAGAAAGCATTTCAAAATTCTCAAATTGCATGTATAAGTTACTGTTTAAATTGCATCATGTTTCAGTACTATTGATACTATCAACAATATTTCCAATACTTTCAACAAAATATTTATTAAAACTTTCTGCTATTTCTATCATTTACTATTTTTTTCCCATCTCCTATTTCAAAAATTATACTGTTTGGAAAATCTTTATATCTGTTATTATTAATGAGTTGCTTTAAGGTTCTCCACATTTCTTTTAGATTATTTCTAAAGCGATCTACTTTGTTAAAATAATATTGCTTCTTTTTTATTTTTAAAAGATTAACTACCCCATTTCTATGCTGTTTAAAAATTTACCAATTATTTTGTTTTTCATTCTCAGGACATGATTTAAATACCTTGTATGCTATATCTCTATTTTTAATTTTATTGTGTACTTCACAGTCAAACCAAGGCAATTTAGGTTTATAATGACATGTTTCTATAGAAGCAATATTATTAATTACAGTTTCACAAGTTCCTAAAATCTCATTATAAATAAAATCAACATCAGTAGAGTTCAAATTAAACTCGCGCACAATAAGACTGGTTTTTATATTATTTAAATTTGGAATATTTAATTTTCTAAAATGTTTTACTTTCGTATAAATTTCAGCACTATTGCAAACATTAACAGAAATTATAGAATGGTCCGTTATTTTTGGACAATCAAGTACACTGGTCACAGTATTATTATAATTAGACAGCACATAATCAACTAGTGTGCTACTCGTATCAGTAACCCGAGTAGGTTTTTTTGCACATTGCATTATATAATAAGATAAAAATACTTGACAGAGGATTACCCGCTATAGGTATAAGAGTAGATTCTTTTATTTAATTTACTTTTAGGATCATATAACTTTTTAAATAAAATTTTAATTATGCACTTCAATCTGACATGAGATATCGCCACCCTCAGGTCATCCCGTGAGTCTCATTTATTTAGAATAATTTTACTTCAGGAAAGTAGCACCAGGGACTCACTAAATAATAACTTTACCCTAAATACGTTTGTATAACGCCTTGGGAAACAACAGATGAGAGCGGCTGTTACTCGATTCATCGGTTGTGATAAGGATAATATTTTGTTCAACACGTTGTAAATTATTTAACCCCATCATTTTATCTGCTGATTCGCTAAAATTAAAATTTTTATTTGTAGTTTTTGTAGCTTATTTAAAGCTTTAAATATATTACCTCGATTTTTCACTTTAATTAAAAGAATAACAGTGGCATTTCTGAAATGATTACAGATTAAGGGCACCTTCAGAATGTTAGAAAAGCAAGAAGCAATAATCTCAGTAAGCATGACGTTTTAATAAAAGAAGAAAATACGTTTTCACGAGAGAACACTTGACATGCACTGGTTGCGACATGTAAATCATATACCTATTTAAGTCTCGAGTGAAAACTTAAAGTTTAAAGTACTTACAGCGAGAATGAAGTTTCAAAATTGAAGTTTTAATATAAGTCTCACGAATAGAATTTGCAAATCATTATAATATGATTTTAAGATGAAAGTAAAAGAGATAAATGTGGAGATCTTTAAAACTGACTAAACTTACTTCATTAAACGCTAAAAAATATCTTATACCTCGACTGGATCGAATGAAAAAGGTAGTAAATATGTAAACAATGTGTACATTCTTTTACAAATTTGGATTCTATAGAATTACAATAAAATTCTGAGAATTAAAGGCTGAAAGCGCTCGAATTTTAATTAATTATACGGGCGGACGCAAAATGCGGACTAAAAAAGGTGAACTACCTGTCATCAGAAAAGGTCCTATAATCATATTAGTGGAGTAAAATTAGAATTTTATATGGATGTAAGTAAGAGCTAAGTCAATTTTTTTAATTTTTTCGATTTTATACATAAAGAGAAGCTTGTAAAAAAAATTTCAGTAAATTTGTACTGGAGCTTCGCGAGATATGTACCAAAGACGGCATTTTTGGTATTTTTCGAGTGGATTGCTTCACTATTTTTTAATCGGTTTTCAACGCACATCGTTAGAAAGCTCGTCCCCTTGTCGATGGCATTTTTCTTTTTTTTTATGTTTTTTGGTTTTCCGGAAAATTGAGAAAACTCTCACTCCTATGAAAAATCGACATTTTTATTGAGAATTATTTTCTTTTCGTGCTAAAATTTTTTGGGGGTAGGAATTGTACTAAATAAAAGATCACATTCTGACCTTTTCATCAATATATATATATCAAGTATTTTATTAAGTGCACGAGAAAAAACTCTGCCTTCAAACTTTCTAAAATTGCTGATTTTTACAATAAATTTATTAATGTGCAAAAAATGAAAAAAAGTTGGTTATTATTGCCTTATCTTTTATCTTCAGGCAAAAACGGGAGCATATTCAAGTTTTGGGAGGATATTCAAATTTTCCGTTATCACCACAATAATTTTGCAAATGATTATTATTCAAAATTGCGAATTTTTGAAACGCCGTTTTTGCAAAAAATATTAGTGTAGCGAAAAAAATCATAGAAACAACTTTTGTAGGTAATGAACTGCTCTTCAATTTTTGTCTAAACAAAAATGCTCTAAGGGTCATATTTCGGCAGATATTGTCGAAAAAATGATTTTCGGAGGTAAATGTACCTATGAACACCTGCAAATTAAAAAAAAATTGACGGACAGACTTGATGCCCAGGTTTGGGGTTTTTGTGGCGTTAATTTACTGGACTAAAAGGTAGAGGCAAAACATCGATTAAACACAAAAAAAACGGTTCTTTTCAGACACAATATGTTTATATTTCGAAACACAAACGAATTTAAAAATGGTTTTGTCTATAAAGTATTCTCAAAATGTTTCAGAAGGAGCGAACGGTAACCTACATTTTACTATTTTTTTTTTTAATTTAAATGATTACATTAGACTTTGCACGACTCTGTATATACGTTATCTACATTTGAGATGCTACATTCAGCAAAACAATGATCCATCTATTTAAAATTCGCATAGTGTGACGTTCGTAAATTGTACTTAAAATGACGTATTTCAGTTTGTGGTGAAATTTTAAAAATAGGTATACACTAACTGTGATTGATGGCTCTACGAGGGCTCAAATAAATATTATTTTTATTCCTGTTTTGTCGTAACACGTAGTCGCATTCAAAGTATAATAACGCATGAAAAACGACCCTTTTGAAAGCCGAGAATGTTTTTAGTAGCGCGTTTTGTTTTGTTAAATACGAATTGTTGATATTTTCGAGAAATATATATTATTTATAGTTTATCAGGTAACTATGTGTTTTAAACATGTTAATTTTTTTTTATTAAACACCCATAAAGGCATTTAGTATATTACAATCTGGTTAACAGTGACCAATGAGCAATTTAATTCTAACTCAATCTAATAGAGTTTGAAACTTAAAACTAAGGTATACTCATCAGCATTCCTTAGGTTCTGTAGAATGGATTGCACTAAACTTTAACGTGCACACACAAGCTCTGCTTTTGCACTAAAAACACTAAACTAACTCAAACGGCTTGATCCTCTTAAGTCTTCTTTCTAACCCAGTATTGTCAAGGAGCTGGATAGCCTCGACATTGACATGATGATGAAGTCTTTCTTTATGACTCTTCGCTAATTTCTTGATGGTCTGGTCAACAGTGTCCATTTCCAGATCCCTATGTTCCTCAGTGCTTTGTTTTGAAGATAATACCTAAGTATTTTGCTGTGTTTGAATATGGAATCAGGTTATTGTTTATTCTGATTAGATTGTTTGTAAAGTTAATGTGTCGTCCAGTCATAGATAAGGTGGACAGCTGTTTTCAGCTTGTCGGTTGCTTCTTCATTGCTCTTTCCTACTGCTAGAATGGCAGTGTCGTCGGCGAAGGTGGCTATGGTATTGTTTTCTAACTCTGGAATATCACATGTGTACAGTAAGTATAGGACAGGTCCTAGGACACTTCCTTGTGGTACTCCAGCCTTAATTTCTTTAAGATTGGAATGGGCTTCTTCTTGCCTAATTCCAATATATATGATTGGATGATATCTGTATATTGGTTTGGAAGGAAAAGCTTGAGCTTATATATTAATTCTTCATGCCAAACCTTATCAAACGCTTGTGCTACATCAAGAAAGATAGTAGCACAAATGTTCTTCTCTTCTAATGATTTCTTTATAATGTTGGTTATTATGAACTTGGTCGATCGTCGAGTGCTTATTTCTAAATCCAAATTGGTGATCAGGGATAATTTCTCTTTCTTCGATAAGTGGTTATAGTCTTTTGAGTAGGAGTTTCTTAAATAGTTTCGACATAACAGTTTGGGTTAACGAAATGAAAAAAGAGAAATTTTAAAGGATTTTTTAATAAGTTTTAGAACTGGCAAAACATGTATCTTCTACGGGATGGCAAAAACTTTCAACGATCTAAAAATTTCACTTTTTTGCAATTGCTTTTGGGTTTTTCTTTTAAGAATTCTTCTAAAATGATTGCTAGTTTGATTCTATCAACAGAGACGTATTTTTCTTTTCATTTAATTGATAATTTATAAATAAAATTGTATTTCAAATCCCTGGTAGAAATGAACAAAAACGATTCTGCGTGACATAAATTGTTTATTATTATTTTTAACTTGTTTTTTCATATTTGGCCAGACATATTTACTACCAATTAATTTGGTTTTAGTTCTTATTCCAGAATCGGATATAAGGACCTCAATGTGATTGAGAACCATAGCAGTAAATTTCTTCTATGTATGCAACACTTTTCTGCTTATAGAAGTTCTTCATCCTCTTTCTATTCTCAAGATATTTAAATTGCCGTTAAAGTCAATATCTAAAAAAAGTCTTGAAACAGAAATAAATATATTGTATATTTGTGAAAAAAGAAAAAAATGGTCTTAAATTTTTATATCATAAAATTTTTAGTAAAAACAAATACCTTTTAGTGGCTTATGACCAGCAAAAATCGTAAAAGGTCGGCCCTAACCCCATATATTTGAAATATTTGAAAGCTTTATATATAACATTTGTCATAAGCACTATATTTCTTCTCGTAGAAAAGTTTTTTTGCAAAAGAAAACCCAGTGGTTTCCAGATTTGATCTTTTTATTAAGTGCCGCTCCAGTTCAAGTTTTAGATGCATAAAATAACTAAAAAAGATGGTTGCACTAATAAACTGGCATTATCTAGAGCTCTTTTAATCCTTATTTATTCCACTCTAGTTTGGTGGGTTTCCTTTTTTAGTATTTCCTTTCTGAAATTTATTCAAAGGCTCATATAGTGTGACTGCATCTTTAATAAATATTCAATAAAAATTGACTATACCAGGAAAACGTAGCAGACATTTTAAATGTAAGGGTTTGGTAAGAAAAACTCAATTTCAGATTTTCCCATTTTAAATTTTACTGAATTCAAAACTATCCCATATTCATCTAAACGGCGAAAAATATTCTCATGTTCTTCTTCACTCTACGGCCCAATAATAAAATCCTGAATTTATGGAAAGCAAAAATGAAATGGCGTCGATGGCATCGTGAACAAATCTTTGACAGGTCTCATTTTCCGTTACAGGAATTTGATGGAATGTTTTCACCTGAGACGTTAACAATAGTATATTGTACAACAAACGCGAAGTTTGTACAAACTCTTCAATACTTTACTCGTAGGAAATGTCTATTTCTACGGTAATTACACCAAAACTATCATCTTTGGGGGTATTTAATTTAAATTTCGATAGTCATTTATTTGGTAACCAATGCGAGTTTAAAAATTTCCACTAAATGCTCAACAAAAATGACTGTATTTGGATTTTGATTCCGTTACTTTTTTTATATACATCAAATTACCATTTAAATCATTCTTTTAGCAAGTACAACTTGAACTGTCATTACGAAGAATTCTAGAATACACAAAATAACAAAAAAAAAGAAAATTTTTTTCTTTTAACTTAATTTCACCTCTTTGTGTTTCAAATCTCCTCATAAATCCATTGTTGGTGTAGCGGACAAAAGAAATTTTTGCATTTAGAAAAACGTAAAAAAATTATAGCGACACAATTAGGGCAAGTTGAATAAAATTCTTACAAAAACGCGCATATGAATGAGTCACGGCGACAAAGTGAAATCTCTTGTTTTCGGTCGTTTTTTTTACCCTCGCTTCATCTGTTTATGATTCTATAAAAATGTTTCAAAAACACCAAACTTTTGGCCTCACCCGAATAAGTATCAGCACCGCAGGGCAATAGCAAACCCTTATTGATTGAAATTTAAAAAATGGGTTGCGGCTAACATACCACTTTTCCAATATCAAAAATCCAATGATCAAAAAATCTGAATAAGGGAAATATTTATTAATTTGACGTTTCTACTTTGATTCTATAGTCGTTTTCAATTTTTTTTTAATCTATATAAGTGGTTTTAATATCCAATATACAATTTATTATCAATTTTGTAAACACATCGTTCAACATAACTGTCGAAAGAAAAAATAATCCACAACATCAGCACTTGGAACAATTTTCTGTCTCCGGATATTAAATATTTAGGTAAAGTACACCCATAAAATGTTTTAGGCACCTGCGTCGAAAATATATTACAGGCAATCTTCAAGTTCATTGAAAAAGTGTTCAGAACGAAGGGATCAAGGGATCCGAAGAAAGGTAATATCAACACTTCCCTTTGATCGAGTGGAAAAGTGTCTTTGACTTTTAAATTGTATTTGTATATAAAGATTATACAAGAAGGAATTAATAGACAAAATGTTTACCTCAGCTATTTTGTTAGTAATATTGGTTGTATCTATAAATTATGTTAAAAGAAAATTATGAGAAATGGCTAAAGAAATTAATTTTAAATTTATCGATAAACGACATATAAATACACTGAACGAAAAAAGTACGTGTAATTAATAAAAAAGTAAATTAAATCAATGGTCTATATGGAGCTACAATTAATACAATAAACGTTCGTACGTAAATTTTCTTAATCCATAATTTACGATTTTTGTACGTAAAATCAATAAAATATGAGCATAGATTTATGATCGCAATGATAAGACTATGAAAGCCGGTTATCAATGTTACGAACGATGGATATTAATCTATGGTTAATGTTTTTAAAAACAATGAAAAGTAAGTATACATTTATGATCTCTGTACATTAAAACCATAAATAAAAGGCATGGGTATACGATCATCGGTTCTTAACGTTAGGGATGATTGACATTAATCTATAACACCAGTACGTTAAAACAATAAATAGTGAGCATAGATTCATAATCACCAGTTATTAATATTATTAAGTTTTATTTATCAGACCTCGCTAAATTAGGTATACTGGTAATTACTTTATCAAAAATAAAATAATAAAATAAACGATATTTCTAAAAAAATTTAAAACGCCTATCTACTAATCATTGGCTCATCTATGTCTACTGATTTGATGTGTCGCATTTTCCGAAAACCTATATTTTCGAATTTCCCATATGAACAATCAAGATTCAACCAACTGGAAGAGGATTATACAAAAAAATGTATTAGGTAGTTATTTTTTATTGTTCTAATGTTATTGATTTATAACAAAACATTTTGCTATCTTGTGGAAAACCTAAATTGAACAAGTAAATAAATTTAACATAGATCAGCTGCCTTAAGTATATGAAAAAATTTTAAATGAATTTCGTCAAAGTAGACGCAAATATTTGAAATTTTTGAGGTGTCGTCTTCAAGGCATAAAATAAAGGTTTGAATTGCTGATTTTCTCAATTTCCAGCTCTTGTTGGGTTTTAGCACAAAACAAAAATGATTCCTGGGAGTCCTTTGTCCATTGTAAATTTTATATGGGTCGTCTTTCCAAATAAATTTTTAGAACAAAATTTGGTCCACGGCACCAAATATAAAAAAATACAAAATTAATATGCTACTTTTTGGCATATTACAATTTGAACTTACTTTCTTCGCACGTTTCCTTAAAGGCGTTATCTAATAGGGCTCTAGCAGATTTATCCTTTCTGCAAAAATGCCAGTATTTGCGGAAAACATTTTTCCCAATTTTTTAAAAAGAATTCCCCACTTTCGAACGCGACATTATAATCCATATCAACCTAAAATAAATATTTAAGTTAAAAAAACAGCAATTTTTTATTTTAACATCTTAGACATAGAATTTTAGTATAGGTAGGTATAATGTGTGCCAAAATAATATTTACCAAGCGGTATTCCCAGTGTTTTTTGTAATAGAATGTACCTTCCTTTCTTTGTCGATCTCCAGTCCAGAATTAACTAATTTGGCACAATAATTATTATTTTACTGTATCGGAACACCTAACCTCTGCATGTGGTTGCACTTATATGGGCTATTGGCGCAGCGCGAAGAGTTAAACATCTAGGTACGCTAGTTGTTCGTAATATTAATGTTCGTAGAGATTGATTTACTATTAGGTAGCACTATTTTGGCGCATTTTTAAACAGTCAATGATTCATTCATAGATTTTAGTGTTTATCAAAACAATGAAAACCGTTAATTAATTTTCAGTTTGTAGTTCTTGGATTTATAAAAAGTTTTTATGGTTTTAATGGTAAAGTACATAGGTTTGTAATTGCAAAACATTGATTTGATTAATATTTGTATTATATTAAGGATACAGTTAATTAATTTTTGATGTTTTGCGTTTATTGCTTAACGATTTTTCGGTTATTGTTTTAATGCACTAGTTAATTGTTTTATGACGTGAAATTATTCTCCCAATCACCGAATCATAGCATTAACGTCCAAAAAATTGACGACGATACCTTATTGATTTTACGTACAAATATTTTTTTCCAGTCGGCAAATACAGTGTGTCCCAAAAAGTTTTATACAAATGATCAAAAAACATTATTCTTGATAATAATCTTTTCATGACTTCTTGATCCATAATCAGGTACAAAATTTTTAAAACATTGTATGGAATATAGGAAAACAAAAAGTAATGATTTGGACGGAGAGAAAAATACGTACAAACTGTAGTGGAGGGCAAAATGTTCATTGAAATTGTGAATAAGTAGCAAAAAATTATGCACAATTGTAGATTATTGTTATTCCCATATAAAAAAAGACAATAAATTAGTCAGCAATGGACTACCGCACCTAAATCAAAATATGGAAAATTTTTATATAAGAGCGGTTATAAATGCTACCTAGTTTTCTAACAAAAGAATTATTTTCCAAAGTAATCCCCGTATTCAGAGAAAAATGTAATTAAAACGATTATTAAATTTAATATTGCCGCTCATTGTAGTGTGCTGGTACCCAATCTCTTAGGAGCAATGTTGCCAAACGACACCGCTCTCGTTTACCTTAAACATCGACAGCACAGACAAGCACGTGGTATAAACACAAAGATTTGTTACTTACCTACTAATGTTTCTTTAAAATTTATTGCGCCAGGTAACGCAAACTGGCTTAAAATATTTCAAGAAGGGATGAGGCTTATTGAAATTAGGCTATAAATAATGTCTGAAAATAGTATTTAAAAGAGATATGTAGTTTAAAGAATTAGTTTTAATACCTTCTAATGATTTCTTAATGATATTTTGGCTTTTGAATTAAATGAATTTTTAATAATAAATTTATTAAAATATATTTCATATTAAGCCTTTACATTCTAATAACAAATAAATGTTTTTGTACATTAAGTAATTATACTAATAAATAGTCAGTCGCGTTACCTTTTTTTAATTATTTTTGGGTTACTGCATGTAGTAACGTCGTGGTAACGTTAACATTAGAGCAAAGGAACGACATTCATTTAATCAGTCTATTTCACTTTATAAACGGAATAAAAAGAAATGAAAAATGTAATTGACAATCTGGCAACAAAATTAAATACTGCAATACCATCGCTTCCATCAAAATTTAAATTTTAATAATTTTTTTCGTGGGATTCCGGGGGGCTTTTAGCCGTAAAATTTTGTAATGTTGCTTAAAATGGGCCAAATTTTGAGAAAAAAAAAAAAAAAAAAATTGGTGTGGTTGTCCATTGTTAAGATCATGTACCTGTTAAGCGCCTTATTATCTGTTACTGATAGAGTGCTTTGGAATATCTAATAAAAGCCAACAACTGTCAAATAAACGTGAGTTTGTTTGCAATAATCAGAGAAATACCAGTTAAATTAAGTATTGCAGATAAAATTGAAATTGTTCTCTTAGTTGGAGAAAATTATAAAACATGTAGGAAAGCAGCAGAAACCTTTAACAATAGACACCCTGATAAAACTATACATTTCACAACTGTCCAACATGTAAAAATAAATTTAAGAGTTCTGGAAGTGTTGAAAATAATTTTAGAAAGACACATCGGGCATAGGTTATCAATGAAGATACTGAAAATGAAGTGATGCTATCGGTAGTGGAAAATCCAAAATATTCACTTCGGAAAAGATCCTTAAGGGGCTATTTCAAGATATTGATCATCTTGAAAGAATCATTAAAGAAGCATGTGAAGCTGTAACTCCAGATGTGATTAGAAATGTCATAAAAGAATTTAATCAAAGAAAATGACGGTCGATACGTTGAAGTTCCGTAGTATTTTTAAGTAATTTTAAATGTTCCCTATTTAAATGTACCTATTGGATCAGTATTATTCATTGTTGATAATCAATAAATTAATAATTTCTGTTTATTATCTTTTTTTATATGGGAATAACAATAATATAAAATTGTGCATAATTGTTTGATACTTACTCACAATTTCAATGAACATTTTGCCCTCCACTACAGTTTGTACGTATCTTTCTCTCCGTCCAAATCATTACTTTTTATTTTCCCTATATTCCATACAATGGTTTAAAAATTTTGTAGGTACCTGATTATGGATCAACAGAGATTTTTATCAAGAATAATTTTTTTTGTGAAATGTAAGATAAACTTTTTGTCAATTTGTATAAAACTTTTTGGGACACACTGTATATATTTGCATTGATACCTAAGCAGCTTTGAACGCTTTAACATCCTCACGTCACGAGTGCTTCTGGACCCTTTTAATCCTCAATTTTCATGGAATACGATGAAAATAATTTCTCAGCTTAATTAATTAGTTTTGCGTAGTTTTTTAGCTACCTCGGCTTTCGCATATTATTGAAATAAAATTTTCTACGAGAATGCTCAATCTGGCATATATACTACTCCTATTAAACGGCATCCTCAATACTAAAAGTTAAATTAGAAAATGTAAGACATTATACAAATTCAATAAAAATTTTATAAAGAATGCTGAAAAACATTAGTATGTGAAAGGTGAAGCCTTTGGGAAAACTATGATAAGGACAAATATCTGGGTGGAAGACGCCAGAAAATTAAAAAAACCTCTGTGGCACTAGTGCTGGCCGTCGCACGTATTACTGGTTTGTTCTGAATCTTAATCAGCGGTATGCAAAATGGATCATTCATACTCCCAAAAGTCATTCTGGTTATTGAAAACTGTCCCTTGCGCTTGACTCTAGCTTCAGGAAAGGTATGATAAACTAAATTTTAAGATCAAATTATTTATTTTTGAATAGTTGACACAACCAAATTACATTGTTTGAGAAAAGTTTTTGTGGGGCAGTACGCAGTACTTTGAATATGGTTGGGTCCAGTATCCCAAGTAGCATTTTTAGTAGAATTCTAAATGCTACTTGGGATTAATCAGACACTAAATTTTGTTTTTTTTAACTCTCAAAAAACAGATACTTTTAGGAGTAAAAATGATATTTTTGAACCTTCAATAGTCCCATATGCCATTTATAAAACAATTTTCTATTAAAAAATAAGGCAAACAAAAAGATATTTCTAAAATGTTTACCAAAAAACAATATTTTCTTAAATCATAATTTAAGTCGACTTTAAATCTCACTAAAGTGCAACTTTGCCATAACTCTCAAAGGAAAAATTCCAAAACATCAACAAGGCAATTTTGTGCCTGTGGGATAATAAATATTTAAGTAAATTACAGTCGTAAAGTGTTTTAGGTATTTGAGCAACCTCGTTGCTGGTTTATCTATGGATATCGAGTGTGACTTTACGAGTTCGAAACAGGCTGAGGTTTGTTTTTTGTCGCAATTTTACTACATGGCATGCAACATAAATTTTGTCTTAAAGATAAAAATGTATGTGAATTGAGATATAAAACTGCTTTAAAGATATATTAAAAAATCATCGATAACGGCTGATATGTATGTAGGTCAGGAAAATAAGAACACCTTAATAGTTTAGCATTTTTTTTAATAAAAATATTGAGACACAAGAATAATGTTTTTTTTTAATATTTTAATACGTATTTTCCCTTAGAAACATCCCTTATTCCCTTGCAAATGGTTATTAATGTTATGCGGGATTCTTGGTAAATATTGTGAAATATATTGTAACGGTTAACTATTAAAATAGGGGAATTTGTCATGATAGAAAAACCTTTGTAAGATATCATATCGAAACATGTCATACTCGCCAGTAACCCTCGTAATACTACATTTGAACGTTATTAAATTAAATTTTAAAATTTAGTATTTCAGAATATTCAAAAGTTTTAGACATGCTGTACAGTAAAAAGGTTAACAAACTTAAAATGTCATAAAAATTAAGTATCATAATGACTTATGGTACGAATATTAATGAAAGAAAAAATATTTAAACAATAAAAGTATTTCTACAAAAGGAATTGTAAAATAAACTTTAAAATGACATAGAAAAGATTTAGTATAATTCTAGAAAAAGATTTAAAATAAACTTAATTCTAAGTAACAACAGCAAATTATTATTGAAAGTAACCAAATTTCATTATCATGATTCGTCAAACTCATTTTAACATTACTAGATTAAAATTTGACATAAAGCGGTTGTTGATAAAACAAAAAAGAATCGACTAAGAGGTAAAAAAATCAGGAGATGTAAAATGGTTCATGCTTTCTAAAAAAATTGAAATTTAGTTGATTTGAATACCTGCAAATTATCAAATAAAATATGTAATTAGTACTTAAGTATATCAAGTGAATAGGATGGTAGTTATACGTAGTGAAATATAAATTACCAGTTAATTTATAAAGTGTCTACGAACTTCTAAAATACACCAATAAGTGGGCTCACCGTGTTAAAATAGTATTTAGAAGAAGTATGAAGACTTCTTTTCATCCTGGAACACCTACGATCTTTTGAAAAAAGGTACCTAGAAAATTCCATACTACAAACAGAAGAAAGAAATTATAACATAAAGGTACATAATATATTTAGACCAGTCCAGATAATTTTTGAAACCCAATAAAATAATAGTAGGATGAAACTCATTGGAAAAGGAAGAGAATACGACAAAAATGATAGGAAAAATAATTTACAGGCGCTCTGGGGTCGGGAAGTGGAAGGGGGGAGTTTTTAAGGGTAGAAAACTGTTTATCTCTCTTTTGTTTATCAATGTAACACGGAATCTTACGTTTTTCGGGTAATTAAAGTATAAATTTAAATAAATAGCTAAAAATTGTACATGATGATTTAAAAAAAAGAAATTCGGAGTTTTCTTCGTTTCTTATTTGCATTTTTTGAGAACATTTACCATAGTAATGTATATTTTTTACACCATCAAAAAGTAGAGATTTCAACGAACAAAATGCCCACCGAGTTTTTAAAAAAAGCAGATATTTTGACGTGAGAATTTTCGATTGAAAATTAGACTGCTTTTTCGATATTAAGTCAAAAAAATTACAGTGTGTTTGGGACTTAAAAAGGTAAGTTTTCACCAAATTTCGTGAGAAAAAAAACATTTTTTTGTAAAAGATAAAAATAAAAAACCAAAAACTTGGTTATTTGAATTTTTCACATAAATTTTGAGGTTATGTAAAGAAAGTGTAAATACAAAAGTTGTAGATCTTTTTATTACCATTTAACTTTTTTCCATAGGACTTGTAGTTTTGCCGGAAATCGAGATAAACAGTTTTCTACCCTTAAAAACTCCCCCCTTCCACTTTCCGACCCCAGAGCGCCTGTAAATTATTTTTCCTTTCATGTTTGTTATATTCTCTTCCTTTTCCAATGGGTCTCATCCTACTATTATTTTATTTCACTTTTACCATTTTCAAAGCTTACTGCACTGGTCTAATTCGTGATTTACCATTTTTGATTTAAACATGAGTAAATGATAAATATTTTCCCTTTAAAATCATTAGAATAATCCATAACCTGATTAAATAATTAAATGATGATTGGAACTGTAGTAATAGTAAAATAAAAAGTGTCTAGTTATTTATTTATTAAAAGTGTATTAATTTTTTTAAATAACTCACTATAAAAATTGCAATCCCCATATAATTAAAAACAAAATATTCTAAATAAAAATTTATTAAAGAACATAAAGTAAGAGAATAAAATAAACTTTTCTTTTACTGTTTTTTTTTTCAGGTAAATATATAGTTTTTATCTCTAGTCAAGCTCTAATTTTTTACGAGAAAGTTAATACAGAATCATTATCTTTTCTTATTCTAATATTTTCCTTTGTGTTCGTTGATATTTTTATGCAGCTCCTACTCTAAAATACAGTTAAAAAATGTTATAAAATTTCCTCACGTTTCAGTTAAGATTTTACCACATGAACCGATTACAATGATTCCAAATATCCTCCATTCCTTTTTTTATTTCCTAGAGTCTCCGAGCGTATTTTAAAAAAAAGTTAAAATATTTTAAAAGCTTCTTTTTCTTTTGTTTTCCTTTAACATAATTATATAACATTGTTACCTCGGATTTTCCAACTTAAAGTGTAAATGTTGCTTATACGGAACAGCAGTCAGACTACTTGAAATTTCAGAATATGAGATTATGTATTTGTATTACAAAACAAATAAATAAAAATAAAAAACAATAAAGTTCTTAATTGGGCATTTAATTGCACTAACAAAAAACTATTTATTTCATATTTTTATCCCAAGTTTAATAATATTATTCTATTCTAAATATTGTTTTTGAGCATTTATTCTGATTACTTGATCCTCTATTTTTTGCTGTTGCATGCGTTGCCTGTAAACTATAAATCATAATAAAATAAAAGGCTTGTCTGTCAATTGGAAGTGGTTTTACACTATTTTATCTACTAATGTCAAATAATAAACCAAAAAACAAATCGGAATTTGAGCTTCATTATTCAATAGAGTTTTTGTAAAATTGAGTTGATTGGGGTTAAAAACTGTTGAATAATGAAAATTCAACACTTTTAATAACCAATAATCATAAGGCAACTAAATTTAACCAATCAAGTACACATTTAGATTTAATCTGCGGCACAAGATATAATTTAAACGTCAATGTTAAATTAAATTAATGCCAACAAAAGTCATGTTGAAATGAATATTTCACTAATAGAATTTTACATCAAATCAATAAAAATAATACTAATAATCCAACAACATATGCTAGTTCTAGTAATTTCATATCAAATATAGATCTCAATATGAATTTTGATGTTGCAGTTGCTACAATTAATTTCTCGAATTGCAGCAACATAACTTTAAATTTTAACAACAAACAATTTAATATAAATAAGTATTTATATAGATTAAACAGTCACGAAAATATCCACTTATTTAAGTATTTATATTCTTATAATAGTTTCTCTAGCATTTAAACATATTTTGTTCTTGATTTGATTTAAGAAATATTTTTTAGGTCTAAAGTTGTGTGGTTATTTTATTACACTCGGATGATTACAGCACTCGCTCACAAGCTCGCTCGTGCTACAAACTTCATCCGCGTGTAATAAAATAACCCACCCAAACTCATTGAATGATATACTATTAAATAGCTAAATTCAAATCTGTCTTCTGATGCCAAACATTTTTGACCTGACTTTAAAAAGTCGTTTATAACTTTAGTTAAAAAAATCGTATGACAATTTTCATGAAATTTGACCCTAAGGTATATGTTTTGAACCAAAAATATGGCAAACCCTTTATAGAATGTTCCCACTTAACAAGGTAGCGCCCTGTTGACCAGCGGCAATAGTTTTATAGGTAGTTTGAAGATCATAAAAGTTTAATAGTAGTTGCTAGTCGATAAAACATTTCAAACGGGTTATGAGGAATGGTGATACATTTCTAGGTAATTCCTGGAAGCGAACGTTTGTAGACAAAATGCGTCCCAATCCCGTCATTTTAAATAAGAAACTTAACGTGATGTGCAGTTGTAAGGTTTCCGAATAGGGTGAAAAGCTTTCGAAGGAAATACCTGTAGTAGAACTATAACGCGCCTGTTATGTGAGTCTGACAGTTCGTTCGTAAAATTTATGATATAACACACATTTTCCCACAAGCTGTTACTCATCCTTAATAACATCTTTCTTGGCTGAAGATGGTTCAAATATAAAATATTTTATACTTTTAAATTCGCTTGAAATTTATTCATAAGGTAGCGTTTATACAGAAAAGGGGATTTTCAGGTTACGACATTGATGATGTAATGAATGTTTTATCTTATTATTAGTATAAAAGCTGATGAACTTTGTGTTTAAAATGTTTAATCGAAAACAAATTTGTTGCATGGTTTTTTGTGGAACTAATAAAGCGTCTATTATTTGGAGAATTACAATTGTAATAATTCAGAATGAAGTTTGTGCAGTTTTTTAGTTTCATCGAGTGTCCTCTGAAAACCTTACAATGTTGTTGTTGTTGTTGCCTATATGCGTTTACATGTCATAGTTATTTATGTCTTCGATTATCGTAGATCGTGAATGTGACCAGTTTTGTTCTTGAAGTTTCCATTCATTCAGATCAGATATTGCACGTTTTGCAGTTTTTTCCACATTAATTAGGCGTGGAAATTTTTCGTATTGTTGTTTTTTGGTTTCGGTTCCAAGATTTTGTTTTTAGTACTGGTGCGGGTTAGTAGTTTGTGCTCTTATTTGTTATGCCCTGAGCACTCTCTATTTTGTAGGCTCGCTTGTTAAATGGGGTTGTGTACATCTCAGACAGTAGATGTCCCTCCTGCAGTAGGACATCGTATGCTTCCATTTCTCGTTCTGACAGATCCCACTTGTTCCTTGTGCATAAAACTACCTTAACATAGCTCTTAAGATAGTCTACCATTATTATAGGGACTGTGGCCATTTTGTCATTTGCGGCCTTCATAATAAATATATACCTCACTTACACAGAGAAAAAATCTATATTCAAGAAAAGCTTTGTACTCGGAAGATTATACTTTCTCGATACAATAATAATAAGCTGAAACTAAATTATTTCATCCAAATATATAATTGTTAACAAATCCAAGAATATTTGTAAGTTTATTGTAAGTATAATTTGCTCTTAAAACTGACCAATGCGTACTTGAAGTAATATTATCTTAAGCATTAAAATTTCAGAACAAGAATTAAAAATTCGAATCAAAAACTTATGTACTTCACATAAGACTAGTGAGAATAAATTTACAGGACACCTACAGACAAGCAATCGGCATCACGCGTTCATGTCCCAACAAGATGGAGCTCGAAACAGTTCGAATCTTTCTTAATAGTGCAGCTTGCATTGTATTTTTGTGAGAAATTAGTGAAATTGAAATGGAAGAATTATTAACTTCTTGGGACCTGGGTGAGATAATACCGATATTTAAATGTAAGTAAATTGAGTTCACTTACTTGTTGGTAGGTAAATACAGTTATTATAAGAACACACGAGGCAAAATACAAAATGTGATAGAAATGAGCTATTACTTTTGGAACCAAAGACCTTTAAACGCGAGGTTTTTAACTTTTACTCAATATCGTGTCTATATACCCACTTCAGTTCAAAATTTAAGAAAACAACTTACTTGTTTTTCTATTTTAACTTGATGGTTACACCTACCTAATGCTTTGCAATAAATAAAATTGTCTTATTATTTTTTAAGCACATGAAATAAATCTTGAGAACATCTTCAAATTGGATGAGGAGTTAATTAAAGAAATTATCCCAATTATAATAGGCCAGAGGATTAAATTTTTATAATAGTGGAAAGAATTAAATGAGTTATCAAGCTTACCGGTGGTAATATTCAACCAAAATCAATATATTTTATAGCTAGTATTAACATTTTTTGAAACAAATTTAGTTGTACTATATTTAAGAACAACAAGCATTACTATAATCTTAAATTTAGACTAGTACTACTTGCGGCTATTTAAACACAACAAACCATTGAAATAAGACCATTCATCTTGAATGACCTTTTCTTCTGTCTAAATTCCGTATGTTTATAAGTCTTTAGCAATTTCTTTGATATTTGTTTCTTCGCACATCCCTCTTAAGGACAAATATCTTCTTCGTGAAGGTATATTGTTGTATTTCGGAGACTTTCGCGCGTTGGAAATTATCACTGCATGGTCCTCTTACTCTGAAATGAAGATTATCATGAAAAATATCTTCTTTAAATAAAATTGTTAATGTACAACAAAGAAAACATTTCCCCAAGAAAATCAGTCTTTTCAAACTTTTGAATGAGATAAAATCGACCTGTTAAATAAAGGTTTAGGCTTTGTTTCACTCTCTGGGGATGCACTGAGTGATTTAATTGGACGTACTCAGAATCTAATTAAACATTTCTCTGAAAGCACTAAGAGCTTCGTTAGAGAGGCGTACAGAAATTAAATCTCAGAAAACATAACAAACATAACAATGTTTCTTTTTACCTAAAAAATGACAATGAAAACAAGGTTGGTAAATTGGACGAAACGGATTATTATGAAAGAGTGAATAAGTTGATCACAGGTAATAATTTAATTAAAAAATGTATTTCTTTCCCAACCACACAAATACAACAATATTTTTTTTTAATTTATAAACATAGACATAAACTTTGTAACAACTTTTGGGTGACTTTGTAGGAAAAAAGTGATATTTTTATAGATTGTGATCAAAAATATATTGGAAAAACTTGGTAATATGTAAACGACAGTTTCAAAGAACATATGGCTCATTTAAAATATGGTAGAACTGAAAAATTTAAACATTATTGAGATTACAGTCACACAATTAGGACAAACAATGTAAAATTTTTTGTTGAATTCATTTGAAAGCATAAAATAATTTAAATAGAGACAGAGGTCCGGCACGTTCCAGTTCACTTGATAGTTTAATCGACTAATCGCGCGTATCATTGTTTTTGATTTGTGGAAAATCTGCCAATATAAGTACCAAAAATCTTTTTTAATTGAAGTACATGAAGCTAAGAACATAATTGTTATCAGTTTTATTCAAGGAAAAGTTAACTAGACCTCAGAACCACTTTGGAAAAACAAATTTGGTCTCTAAAGAAGCACAAACTCTTAACCGTTTACTGAAAACATTATCTCACGGACATGATACTTTATTTATAATAAACGACGAGAATTAATTACCAAATAAGTTTCCTGTAACTCGTCTGATACGTCTAGAATTTAGAAACACTCACTTGTCGCGACTTAAATCCTACTTGAAGAATTACCTCATGGTGGTAATATCCCGCATAAAAGTCTTGCGTAATAACTACTGGACTTTTCAAGTAACAAACGAGCTCTTTTAGATTTATTTAGGGCGTATTCCAAGTTCCAAGATCCCGTGCAGAAAATATATTAGCTGCCTGTTAATCTTTCTTGTCACTCTAAAAGGGAAAAGAAAGTGGATATGTATACAGGTCGTATAGTTAAATCCCATTTGAGATTTATAAAAAATTATTTTTTTTGCACTTATTCATACTAATGTAATCAAAAAGGTCAACAATTTGTGATCTTCTCTCTCGAATAATTGATAACCAGATTGCACTAACTAGAATTGCGACTATGTTGAAGGGCTTCTAAAATGCACTGCCAAATCCAAATCCAACAGAGAAAATAATCCTGTCCGATAGCGTTCACACTATCAGCGAAAATCCTTTTGGATTTAAGTTTCCTTCATGTATGTTTAAAGATAAAGACCAGGTTGGTTACACAAAGACTTTATCAGATACCTACTTGTTTGCAGAAAGCAAATAAAACAAATAGTAACTGAATATCAAGCGATAGTGGAAGTTACAGATTATACGCTAACAGTAATTGATAAAAACTTGCTTATCAGAAAATATATATTTTTCTCTACTTTACTGCATTTGATTTTTTAGACAGGGTATTTTTTGGGAAGTTGTGCATATCCTAGCGGCAACATCAAGCTAAATCCTAAACTTCTGTCCTCTGTCCTGATCTACTGAGAATTTTTTGAAACAATCCATTCTAAGATGCTACGATTCAAACAAGGGTTTTTTTATTGGTAATAAAGTATGTGAGACTAAGTGCTTGAAAGGCTTTCAGAACAATACACAAATTAAAAGAAAATTCGCTCTATATTATACCTGACAAAAGATCAATTTTTTTTTATATTAAAGTACCCCTTACGGGGCATAATGAGTAAATTTTTTTCCAACTTAAATTAATACTTGAAGATTGGATAACTAAAGTCTACTCACTAGTGTACTTTAGGTTCTAATAATTTTTTTACACCTTACTTAACGTTTATTCACTATGCTCTGCTTCTTTCTGTCACTTTCACTTACACTAACTCAAAGGGCTTCTTCCTCTTGAGTCTTCTTACTAGATCACTGTTGTCCAGGAGCTGGATGGCCTCGACATTCACGTGTTGGTGGAGTCGATGTTCGTGATTTCTTGCAAATTTGTTAATGGTTTGGTGTCCATCTCCAAGTCCTGGTAGAGGTCACTATTTCTGCAGTACTAGGGAGCGTTGACTATGCTACTTAATGCCTTGTTCTGGAATCTCTGTATTATGATTAAATAACTCTGACTGGCACAGCCCCAAAGATGGATACCATATGTCCATACCGGTTTCAGAATTTGTTTGTATAACAATATTTTGTTATATAATGACAGCGTAGAATTTCTTCCAAGCAGCCAATACAGTTTTCTGAATTTTATGTTGAGTTCTTCACATTTCTTTTTGACATGGACATTCCAGCGTAGTCTCGCATCTAAAGTAATACCTGGATACTTTGCTGAATTAGCATAAGGGATCTGGGTATTATTTATTCTGACTGGTATATACTCATTGTTTTTGATAGTATATTTATTTTCATTTAACTTGATTCTCCAACGATTGGTCCAATTATTAATTCTATCTAATGATGTTTGTAGTTTTCTTGCAGCCTCTTCGTGGGTTTTCCCTACTGCCATGATAGCGGTGTCATCTGTGTCATCACTAGTGTGTAATAGGTATAAAACTGGCCCTAATACACTTCCTTGTGGTACTCCTGCTTTAATTTTAGAGTATGCTTCTTTCTGTTTAATCCTAAAGTATCTTTCTGATATATATGATGCTAATAATTCTGAATACTGTTTTGGCAATAATCGATTCAGTTTATGTTTGAGTCCTTCATGCCAAACTCTATCGAAAGCTTGCAATAGTAAAGTATTTTCAATTACGTATGAGTAATACACTTTTCAACAGTAGTGACAACCAAGAAATTAAAAATCTAAATCGGAATTTTACATTTATCTACGCAATATTAAGTCAGGACTTTGCGAAATGAAAAATCGACCAAACATCAGCTGAAGCAGAGACGTTATTCATCATCTAGCCCATAGACAATTAAAACGAGATTGCTACATAATGATTAAAAAATGAAACAAGTTCTAAAATAACTCAGAACTGAAGGAATTTCAACCTAGAATTCATGTTTATACCCTCATTTCAAAAGAAGTGAGCGAGTCTGTTGAATACAGAGCTATTACCCACCATTTATTTTAAAAAAGGGCAAAAAAAGACAATCGTCAAGTATAATCCTTTTCACATTTCTTCAACAATGAAATGTCTATTGATTAATTGTTCATTTAACAAAAAATCCCGAAAACCTCTGGACACCTAATACGTTTTCTATAGTTTTTCCAAATAAATGGATTGTAGAAATGTGTTATTTTTTGTCTGGTGCCATCTTTTTGTAAGATTATACAGGGAATCCATAACAAAGTTTTTTTCCACTTTGGTTAAATAAAATCAAAGGAGAAAGATGGTTCAAAAAGAAGCTGAGCTTTAAAAATTCGAATTGTAGGTCGTTCAATTTTTTCAAGCGAAATTATATGTCAGAATTATTAGGGCTTAACAACCCTATCCATTCTTCACATCGTCTACAGGAGACCACCGATGTATAATAGTTAAATATTTCGGTTTACCAGCCCGAACAATTCGTCACTCCACTTATTAAAACCATAAATTCATACTTAATAATAATTATAAATAAAAAAATACTGTGTAATGTTTTTTTATTTTCATTTTAAGACGAGAGCACAATAATTCTCTTGGCAACTTCTAAGCCAAAAAATACTTCTTCTTCTTCTTCTTTTAGTCTATTTGGGCTTAACTCAGTTGAGTTATCTACCCAGTATCAACCAAAAAATACTTTATCATCCATTTGATCATGAATCACGATTGTATACAAACGAGCGACTGAACCTTTGAATAGTTTGGTCAGAATATTATTGTATGTTACTATAATTTTTAGGTTACATTTATTGAAGGATCCTTGGAAGGCGCGAATAAAAATATGGTTGGGTTTACATTGTTATGGTTTAAGTAATGTCTGCTTTAAAAGCTTCATTGTATTTTAAAATATTGCAGTGAAATGCTGATATCAGGGCGATTATAAACAAGAAAAACGTTTTCACTTCCGAGACTATCTTGTTTTCTTTCAAAAACTTACGTAAGCTCTTGTTGCTATACCGATTTAGGTAATTTAACATCCCGCTTTTGCAACAAGAATAGAAAATGGCGTCCAATTTATGCTGCGATGCATGGGCGTAACGTTACAGAGAGAGAGAAAGAGAGAGAAAGAGAGAGAGAGAGAGAGAGAGAGAGAGAGAGAGAGAGAGATGGAATGTGACACGATATATATATAGAGAGAGAGAGAGAGAGAGAGAGAGAGAGAGATGGAATGTGACACGATATATTTATTTTTTTAACGATTTTAATTTTACCACGTCGGTTACATAGCAAATTTAAAATACTAATGAAAATATATTTATTTAATCAAATGAGTAATCGTAAAAAATTTACGTTCAGTTATTTCGCTAGTCCGCTCAGAACACCTAGTGTTCGTCAATGCAGGATCAAGGGAAAATCCATCATTTACTTGCAAATGTGTCTATGTTGTTTTTATCAGACAAGTACATTCGGGATTGAGGTAGGAATAGGGAACTAACTACAAATTAAATACTGATAATTATTAGTTGTATCATCCCGAAATAAAAAAAATAATTTTGGTGTAGTAGGAACCTTCTACGTTTAGATAAATCCTGAAAAATATACCGTTTTAATCTTATCGAACTTACAACAGAAAAAATTGTTAGTAAATATCAACTAACGAAAACGTTGGCAGCAGTAACAAGCAGTAACAAATTTCTACATCTACTATTTTTTTAGCAAGCCTCGTTTTATTTTTTTTTCTACACTACGCTACATTAAAATTGTATACATTCATAATCCACGAAGCAGGCGAGAAGGCATTGACAGTGAAACGACATACAAATCGAATCAAATAAGTAATTAGTTAAAACTACAATTACAGAACACAAAAATATAAAATTAAAATTTCTATAAAAGTTACAAGATTAATGGGAAATCAGTAGAGTTCAAGCAGTCTGTATTATGGAAATGTTTTTGATTGCTTAAAATATTCAACACATTCTCAAAAGATTGGTTTAACCTTTTACATTACATAAATTTAGGCCATAATGTTTAAACAATATTACTGGAAGTACCTTATTTCAAGTGAAAAATGTTTGCATTTTAGTAAAGCTTCGCCAAAGCATTTAAATCTTATAGCCTAAATTTATTAAAAAAAACAAATAAATATATTGGTTTTGCATCTTTTTTCAAATATTTCCTTCCACTTGGTTTATATTCAAAGTGATTGTCACGGAAATGACTTGAACAAATAAAAGCATTTTTTGGTGGGACCTTCACTTCCTCAAATCCTAACAACAAGTATCAAATATTTCTCCTTTCAACATTTGCAGGAAACCTAAAAGTCATATATCTTGGTATAACTGTTTAAATGAAAAATTAACATTACCTAAATACTTAGGTAGTTTGGCAGAAAAACAAAATGTGATTTAATTTTTAACAAAATATATTAAACCTACATAATTATAAGTCGTTGCAATAAGTTAAAACAATCCTTTCGGCATTATTAAAGAGTTTATACATTCGATAAAATACTGATTATATGCCCCTGAGCTTTGTTGATAATCTTATATGTAACTTACGTTAACGTATATTTACAATTATTATAGCGAAACAAAATATCTAATTTTTCAAGATAATTTTTACATAGATTTAGGATTTTTGTAATGACGGAAAAAATTATAATAACTTTGACAACATTAAAACTAGGAATATAAATTTAATAACACAGCGCTTAGACTGTTACTTGTTGTTGGCGCGGGCCGAAATGTAAACAAACTCTATCTTATTCTCCTATATCTATGGTATTTTCCCAATCGGGTCGGTGTTTGTTAAACTTTGACTCTCCCATCTCACCGTGTTCGGAGTTATCACGATTAATAAACAGTTACATCAAAATTATGGTCCACTTACTTTCAACTCAAACAAAACTGCTAACCGTAAAAGTGTCGTTGAATTCAAGTTAAAAGTAATTCAACAATAGAGATTAAAAGCGCTTTTATGTCATTTTAAGCGTTTGATGATAATGATTTATCAAAGTTTAAGCTTTTCACTTAGAGGTGGCAATTATTCCATCTTCGGTAGTATGAAGAGAAAAGGAGCTAGTGGTGAAATTGTGATTAATGGCAAAAGTCCTGATTGATTGACTGTGTTGAGACATTTAGATTAAACTACTTTCTAGCATCAACATTCGCTTTACTATTTTATGATGTAGGAACTTCAATTTACTTTTCATCTACCTGAATTTTGTGTAAAACATCTGGGTTTTGATTTGATTTAAAACACTTTGGTTGCAAAATCAAGGGAGCCATTAAAGTAATAAGAAAGACAATGTGCGCTAATGATACTTCCTCGTCTTGAAGATAAATTTAAGATCAAATATGTTTAGTTAAACAATAATTAATTGTAAAAACAAAATAACTACTTTTGTAAGCACCTTTTTAATATTTTCTTTTATTTGTTTCAGATTAAAATACGGTAGATAAAAATGTAGTTCAGATGTCGGCTGTCACGTCATGTGCATAATAGATACAGTTTCGTTGAGAAAAATAAAATCAGTTACCGAAATATTTTATGCAATGTGGATAATCATCGTTGTCATCTTTGTCGAAGAATCTGAAAGTATTTCGTTCCTGGTACACAAATACAGCACAAGAATAGTCAAAACTAAGTATGGACCATTAAGGGGCATCATTATTCATATGCATCCTTCAGTGGAAGCCTTTCTTGGAGTTCCTTATGCTACGCCGCCCGTTGGAAGTTTGAGGTACGATAAGAAACATATTCAGAAACTAATCTGTTGTTATATTATATGGGATGAGGTGTCTCGACTAAGAATACGTGTTCAGAATTCGGTATTGGGTAGATAATAATGTAAAATAAAATTCTTGTATGGTTTCTGTATACTAAATATTAGTGTTAAATATTCCAAAATGGTATTGGAGGTACAAATTAGTATTTATTTCATTTATTTATTTATTTATTTATTTATTTATTTTGATACACCACCCAACAGTTGTACCAACCATTTAATGGGTGGGAAAAGGACAACATAACAAAAATGTTAATAATAACAAGCACAATATATATAATACAAAAACTGCCAGCAGTCCAGGGTTAACGTCCATTAAAAAAAAACCTGTGTCTGCGTGAGACAGGAAAAAAAATGGACGTTAACATTGGACAACTTGGTAGTGTACGGAACATCTACTATGCAATTACACAATTTTCTAAAAGTTCGTAATACTTATATAATACACATCAGTACCTAGAGAATTACACTTTTGATTTGGTATTTATTACAGGCAAATATATCCAAGCTGTCCTGGATGTTATGATACTCATTGATTGCTTGGTATAATGGGGATGAATTTAAAATATTTGTTCTTGCAGCTGGCAAATAGAAACTACAATAAACTCTTAGACCCGCGCGTGGTATTTTAAAATGAACATAATTTAACAAATCAATGCTATCTATTTGACCATTAAGAATTTTCCAGAGTAATGAAATTTGCTGATAGGTTCGACGTTTTTCTAGATCAGGAAGTTTAAATCGTGTTAATAGTAGATCATGAGGGTAGCCCCTTGGAGGGTAAATACCGTCCAATATAAAAGAAGCCGATTTCATAAATTTCCTTTGAACTTTTTCAATTAGGTCAATATAGACTTTCTGCCTAGGACACCATACCTCCGATGCATATTCGAGTTTCGATCGGACGAAGCTGTTAAATAAGATTTTTAATGTAGAGATATCAGAGAATTCTTTGCAGCTTCTTATGACAAACCCTAAACTTTTATTAGCAGATGACACCATTGATTCCATATGTTTAACAAAATTTAGCTCGGGATCAAAGTATATTCCAAGATCTCTCACAAAATTCAGCCTGCTAAGAATAATATTATGCAATTCATAATTAAAAATAAGAGCTGTATGTCGCCTGGTAAAAGACATAACAGAACATTTGTCTGGATTTAACGGAAGTGAGTTTGCTATATCATTTAGACAGTTTTGGAGAAGTAAAGAGTCATTAAAAGAACGAATTTCAACTAATAGTTTCAGGTCATCTGCGTACATTAAAACTTTTATATCGTTGGTGTTAATAACAATATCATTTAGAAAAATAGTAAATAAAAGCGGTCCCAAAATTGATCCCTGCGGAACTCCTGATGCCTGATGGAATTTATCTGATCTGAAACCGCGACACTGGACATACTGATGTCTGTTCTTCAAATACGAAGACATTAGCAGATGTAGCTGTGGACTTAAACCTATAGATGACAGCTTCTGGAGTAAAATGACATGGTCAATTCTATCAAAGGCCTTAGAAAAGTCAGTATATATTACATCTACTTGACCTCTTCTATCTAAGGCCTCCGATATGAACTGTGTAGAGCAAATAAGATTTGAGACCGTAGACCTATCTGCCACGAATCCGTGTTGATCAGGGGATATAGATCGTTTGATATGATTTGACATATGATCATGCAGAACGATCTCGAATATCTTAGCGAAGTTACATATGATGCTAATGGGTCTATAATTCTGAACATCATTTTTGTTGCCTTTTTTATGAATAGGAGTTACGCGAGATATTTTCCAGTCACTAGGGAGAGTACAAGATTTTAAGATCATATTAAAAATTATTTGTAAGGGAGTAGCAAGAATGTATGCACAGTCTTTAACAAGAAATGAAGGAAGTAAGTCAGGCCCCATTGTCATGTTAGATTTCAATTTTTTAATAGCTTTGATAGTTTCATCGTGTGATACTGATGTTATATGTAGCATTGGCAAATTTGATGTTAATTCAGTTACATAATTGGTGGTTGCTGTCTGAGAAAAATTGTTGCAAAAATGATCTGCGAAAGCCTGGACAATTGATTGTGGAGATTCAATAAAGCAGCCATTATACTCAACTGATGTTGGTACGGAAAATGAAGAATTTTTAGAATTCACATAACTCCAGAATTGTTTGGGATCTCTTTTTATGTCTCTTTCAATATTTTGCAAATATAAAGTGCGAGCAGTTGAAATTTCTCGTTTAATTTTAGAGCGGAGGATTTTAAATTTATTCAGTGTCCAAGAGCTGGGTGGATTTATAGCTTTTGAACGCTTTTTCTTTTTGTCGAATCATGTGAATTATATTGCCATTAAACCACGGCGGATAAGTTCTGGAGCTTGTTTTCTTAATAGGAATATGATCTCTAAAAATATCATATAATTTATTGTTCAATAGATGAACGCCAATATCTACATTTTCAACATTTTGCAGAAAACTCCAATCAATATTATTTAATGCATTGTAGAGATTTGGAAAATTAGCTTTTTTATAATTGAACTGTATATTATCAGGTTTACAGGGTATTGGTGCATGTTTATTATTTGTTGATATCTCTATGCACAATGATGGGTGGTAATCGTCTTCATTCAAGACTATTTCATCAGGTCTAGAAACTTGGCATGCGTTATTTGAGAAAACTAGATCTAATAAACGCTGAAATTTATTTTTGATTGAATTGAACTGTTTTAAATTAAAGAAATTTGCAAAAGTTTGGACAACGTTTAGTTTGGAGGACATACTAGCACCACTGATTTGAGAGACATACTCAGGTATATTGAAATCTCCGAGTACAAGAAGATGTTTATCGTATAAAGCTGTAAATAGAGATATTGTTTCCAGAACGACTTCATAATCATCAACTGAACAAGAAGGGGGTATGTAAATAAGCAAGATGTATATGCATTGGTAACATGGTCTTATTTTAACCAGTAAGAAATCAATATTCGTATTTGGGGGAATTGGGATACTATGATCAATTATATTAACCATTTTAAAACAAAAGCAATTAAAGTATTTTCTGTCCTGGTTACTACTTTTTCCCATCTCTCGAAACTCGTATTTTGAGACGATCCAAGTTTGGAGCCAACGACCTCTGAAAGAAGTGGACCGGTGGAATCAATTGTAACCGATACCGAATGCACGTAATGTGATCGCCAGGTTTCAGCAATACACCTGAGTAACTATAACTTGTAAAAGATCCACTTTATAAGTTATTACTACCTGATCTGCATCTGAAAGTCATTTAGCATCTAACTCTGCAGATATCTTAACCTTTTTAGAAAGCTTATATGGTTATGTGTCTTGAAACTATGTTGAAATGAAAACTTACGCCATGTTATATACACGTGCGAGCATTTTTTCACATAACTGGGTTATTAGATCAATACTAAAATTCCATGTATGACAAAAAAGCTTGCCATTACTTTTTTTTACTAAGTAGCACAGCAGTATCCTTTATTTCGAGATAGTTTAACACATGAAACAAAATTCATGAGGTCTCATTGCTATTTATTTAGTTTTTCTTTTATTTTTTCATCCAAATGAACTCTCAATATCTAATTCTTGTTTAACATAACCAAACTAAATATCTCGATAGATCATAAATTAAACCTTCAAACTAGTTACCCCCACCCCACACTGGAACATAATTTTCAGTCGGACCGGATGCTGCTGGGCGACAAATGTTCATGAGAAAAGCCGTGGCAGGATATTTCTACAAATTCTGCTATCAACCGGATGTAGGTAGTCGCCAGATGGTCGCAGATGTTTGGTTGGTGCAAATTTCCACCTCATTCTATAGCCCCAACATCATTCTACTCATCTGATCTAAATTTCCAGATTAAATTCAATAGTCCAATTATGGATTTTTGAGAAATCATGTCAAAAAGAAAATTGATTATCTAGAATGATTTTTTTTTTGTTATTACCTATACATTCTATAAAACCTGTATATTAATGGCTGTTTCCCGTGAGGAAAAAGCAAATATTTAAATTAAAATAAAGATGAAATAAATACGTTAAAAGAAAATGCAATTAGTTTTCCCTTGTTAAAAAGATCAAAAGCACATTAGACGTAAAGAGAATAGCAAACATAGAGATCATTAGAATAACGAAGTAGCAACTGTGCATACATGGATAATTCACTTATATAAAACAAAATCATGCTTATATAAAGTATAATAAAGACACGGTGGAATACAAAAAAGACTAAATCAGACTTTCCATAAAATAAGTTCATAGTATTCTCAATAAAATAAGCTTATAAAACTAAATTGTGACTATAAAATAGTTTTCCATAGACTTTTTTTGGTTTGTTGATTTTTTATTTAAAAAATGTTTTTTGTTATATTGAATAACTTCTGACAAAGAATTTTATTTACAACAAGGAAATGTCTGTAACTTCAACTGTAAAATACATTGGACTGCAACTGGACCAAAAACTTCTCTGTAACCAACATATCATTAAACAGAAAAACAAATCCAATTGATAAACTGGCCATAAGGCCGAAATTAAAAACTCTTGCTAGCCTATAAGATAATTATAAAAGCGTTATGGACACACGGTTTAGAGATGTAGTGGTGTAGCTGTAAATCCAACACTATTGTCAATTACAAATTATAAGAACTGTGGACAGCATAAGCGTAACGAGGGGGGGTTATTGGGAATGTACCCCCCCCCCCCCCCCATTGCTAAGAAGAAATTAACAAAACAAAATTTTTCTTGTTTTATAATGTAATTTTAGTTTATTTTTTATGATGAGAGAAAAACATGAAAAAATAATTCGGTAATTTTTTTTATTTTTAATGCAAATTCGTTTAAAAAAATAAAAATTATAAAAAGGTACTGAATACTTTACTTCAATATTTACTAATCATTAAGTACTAAGAACAATTTATTAAGTACTACTTTTTAGTTTTTGAAAATGCCAAATTCAATAAATAAAAATAATTTTTTTGGAGGGCTTTCTATACCCACTTTCATTAGAATGGGCGCCAAAACTCATTCTTGCACACACAATATTTTGCTCTTAGGCTGGCACTGTTTTTGAAGGGAGTAATATGTTGGTATACTGGAGGGCGTAACCCCCCCCCCCCCCCATGACTCAGCTCTAGTTACGCCACTGGTGGTCAGTGCTGCATGTTGCATTTTTCAAGGATTTTTTACAACTGTCTTATAAAAGAAAAATGCGACTATTAAATAAATATTTATTAAAAAACCGTCGTATCAAAGCAATTTAAAACACCCAATAAATCAATTAATTTTTACTCTGCAGATATGATTTGTGTAATGAATATAAAAACTTTCAGCTTGTTTCCAATACTTATTTATCTATACCAAAATAAATAACTTTTCTTGAATCACTAATAACGAAAATTTGAATCTTCTCAGTATTGGTATTTAAACAATTCGGAGACATTAATTTAAAACTGAACAAGCAGCTGAGTTTCGAAGTTGTTTCCCTGAAGAATTGAGGGAGAAAGTTTGTTAAAGACTCTAACAAGAAAACATCTTGTAATGGTAAGCTACTTAACTCAAATTAAAATGGCCTGTCTGAAAATAAGTTAATATACAAATACCTGAATAATAGGTTTAAATGATTATTAATTTGTTAGTATTAACCAGTTTTCTGATGTCTTCAAAATTAGAATGAGAACGAAATTTGAATGAAGATACCGTTTCAGCATTTTCTCGACCTAATGTTCCGTAATATTTTCCAGAATGACCTTTGTGTGAATTTTTAATTTCTTACGATTTTTAATTTGATATTTGAATGTTTCCTCCAAAGAACTGGAATATACTATTCTATTCAGATTATTTTCAAATTCCACTTGTCCTTTGCTTTCTCGTTAAAAACAGTTATTTTATAATTGACATATATTTTTTTTAATAAATGCTAATATATTTTTCGACTAAAGTTTTTATTGCTGACTTTTTTAATCAGAAAATTGTCGAAAAATCGGCTATTTAGACTTATTAGACCAGTTGCCAGAAAAGGATATTGACCAAAAGCTAGCACAAAATGTGCTCTCGATGAAACTTGGCATTTAAATACTTGAAGGGCGTAGAAAACAATAAAAAAATCTTTGCTGCTCTAAAGTGTATGCTAACTTCACAATTTCGAAAATAAAATCGAAAATTTGGTTTTTCCATTATATCTCGAAAAAAAAAATCGAAAAACTAATAGCACCACGTGAAAGAGCGGAAAATTTTACTAAAAAAATAATATAAGTTATTTTAAAAAAGAATTTATATTACTATAAAAAATTATTAAAAATAAGAAAGCAAATTCGAAAATTACGCGCGCCGATCCATTGAATACAGATATTCAGGCGAGGCGTTCGGAAAAACTGAAGTATCTTTACCTAAAATATACGCAAAGAAAAAAAAAGCAAGCATTTTAAAGAGGAGACTCTAAGCTTTCTCAGAAAGTCATTAGTTTTTAATTTTTTTTTGTTTTCTCATAGAAAATTTGACCGGAAGTTATAATTTCTAAAATCCTCACTATACAATACTAATTTTATAAAACTGAAGACATCTATTAATAGATGCATAACAAAAAAAAATCCTCGTACATTTATCATCATTTTACTTTTACTTTTAATTTAAATATAATTAAAATGATGAACGTTATCTCTGTTTAATAAAACTTATGTTTTAAAATGATCATTTTTTTACAACATTCATTCGAAGCAATTTTTATTTTCAAAATAAATTTCAGATTTATATAAATATTATTTTGAAAATAAGAATTGCGTCGAATGAATGTTGTAAAAAAAATGATCATTTTAAAACATAATTTTTATTAAACAGAGATAATGTTCATCTTTTTAATTTTTTTTTTCGTATATTTTAGGCAGCAAAGTTAGTACATTAGTTTTCCGAACGAACATATTTGTATTCAACGGCTCGGCGCGCGTAGAGTTTTCGAATTTGCTTTCTTATTTTTAATAATTTTTTATAGTAATATAAATTCTTTTTTAAAATAACTTATATTATTTTTTTAGTAAAATTTTCCGCTTTTTCATGTGGTGCTATTAGTTTTTCGGAATTTTTATTATTTTTTTTTTTCGAGATATAATGGAAAAACCAAATTTTCGATTTTAATTTCGAAATTGTGAAGTTAGCATACACTTTAGAGCAGCAACGATTTTTTACTGTTTTCTACACCTATCCAAGTACTTAAGTGCCAAGTTTCATCGAGATGACATTTTGTGCGAGGTCAAACTCTCTGACAACTGGGGTATATGTATTTTCGACGAAGTAACAATTTTGGTATGAGATCTAAAATATGACGGATAATGTGGAAAACATTTTCTTCGGAGATGACGCACTTCTTCTGTCAAGATGCAAAATCTAAGCCCCAGAGAATACAAGAGAAAGGCATTCCAAACATTTGTATTCCAAAAAGGTAACTGTTTGGTGTGCAATGTTGACCAATGGAATAATTGGTCCATATTTTTTTATGACCTATAATGACACTAGCTAGTTCCAATAAGATGGCGCTAGAGCTCACACAGCATTACTATCAATTGACACTGAATGTATCCCAGAATGTAATAATATTAAGAGGTCTCCAGAGTCACCAAACCTCACCTTCTTGGTTTTTTCTTGTGGAAAAGCTAAAAACCTACTAACTGTGGAATAAGTGACATTTCTGTGGAATAAGTGAACTTATTATATGATTTGCCTCTTTACTATTCGTGAAATTAATATACACTTCCTCAATAGTCCACTAAATTAACGTCACAAAAGCCCCAAACCTCGTCATTAAGTCTGTCCGTTAAAATTTTTATTTTTAATTTGCAGGTATTCATAGGTACATTTACCTCCGAAAGTCTCAGCTACGTGGAATTTGTGGAAGGGTGCGAAAATGGCTGCCGAAATATGACCCTTAGAGCATTTTTGTTTAGACAGAAAATGAAGAGCAGTTCATTACCCACAAGAGTTGTCCCTATAATTTTTTTCGTTAAACTAATATTTTTTGCAAAAACTTTGTAATTTTGAGGATCTGAAAACTTGCAAAATTATTGTGGTGAGAACGGAAAATTTGAATATCCTCCCAAAACTTGAATATCCTCCTGTTTTTGTATGAAGATAAAAGATAAGGCCATAATAACCAACTTTTTTCACTGTTGCACTTGATTAATAAATTTATTGTAAAAAAATCCAATTTGAGAAAGTTTGAAGGCAGAGTTTTTTCTCGTGCACTTAATAAAATACTTGGTATATATTGTAATGAAATATGAAATTCGCAGTTTATTTTTCAAAGATTTTATTTTTATTATCTGACTTTGACAACTCTTCTCTACTTACTAATCAACAACAAAAAAAAACAAAAACCCTGTCACATTTTAAAGACCCCTACACATATTTTTTTTTTAATTTTTATTATAAATTTTGATTATGTACCTAAATTCCAAACAACCCGCATTAATAATAAATTCCATTTCAAATTCCCCCCATATAATTAAAATTTATAATTGTCTCAAAAATATACCAAATCACTAATTTAATATTTTCCTACCATCGTCCTCGTACCATCCAACTCTCTTCCCTTCATACAGCTCTTTATTTTCTTGTTGTCTTCTTTACTTGAGAACCAACCGTTTTTTGTTTTTTTTCTATTTCTTTTAAAATCGTTTCTCTTTCCTTTTCCTGTTGTTGTCTTATTCCTTCAATTTTATTTTCAATCTGGGGTAATTTTATTTGTGAAATATCATTAATTTCTTCCGTCCTGTTTCGATTCTTTAAAATTTCTTCTTGTAAAATGTAATAGAAACGGGGTGTGTTGAAGTAATATGTCAAATAAAAGAGAATATAAAAAATAAAATCTTAAAAAGTTAAAACCTTTAATTTCTTAATTCATTATAATATATTGATGAAAAGGTCAAAATTTGATCTTTTATTTAGTACAATTCCTAACCCCAAAAAATTTTAGCACGAAAAGAAAATAATCCTAAAAAAAATGTCGATTTTTCATAGTGGTGAGAATTTTCTCAATTTTCCGGAAAACCAAAAAATATGAAAAAGAAAGAAAAATGCCATCGACAAGGGAACAAGCTAATAATGTGCGTTGAAAACCGACATGGTCCTTGATTATCTATAAATTCCTAATAGACACGAGCATTTTCTAAAACTCCGGAAATCCAAAAAAAACGCCCTAAAAAATCATGTTGTTTATGAAAATATACAAAAATAATTTATTAAATCTTTCTGAATATATTTAACACCTTACAAAGCCCCATTATCCAAAAGGATTCGATAAAATTAGTCTTGATAAAAAAATATAAATAAATTTGTAGGAGGGTCAAAATATCGAGCAAAACCAAACTTTGACCCGGTTTTTCAATAATCCAGAGCAATAGATAGAAGGAAAAAGTAACATGATATTGTAGCTACAGGTTCCTTCTTTCATCTGAACTTTGAATCATGAAAAAATATTAATTTTTACGTGATTTCTTGAAAAATTTGTAATCCGCTTGGGAGTGTCATTCCTTTAGAGCGTACTCTCTAAATGCAGGGCAGGAGCTAAAAATGTGGGTGCGTTTTGGAGCCGGTCTAAAAGTATCAAATTTTTGACAAAAATGAGAAGGATCATTTTTGTAGGTAATGAAATATCGGCGAAAAAGAAACACATTTTTGAGACCAATGGGCCATTTTCTTGCCGTCCACAAATTTCAGACACCTGAGATTTTCGGGGGTGAATGTACCCATGAATACATGCAAATTAAAAAAAAATGGTGCCGGACAGACCTGATGCCTTACTTTTAAACTTTGTGTCATTGATTTGACAGTTCCTGCCTTCTAGATGGAAATGCAAAATTCAAAACAGTTATGAAATATTCATATTGTAACAGTTTTAAGTTCATATCATCACTGTATAATTCCTTTAGAACATGCTCTCTAAATGCAGGGTAGGAGCTAAAAATAGGGGTGCGTTTTGGAGCCGGTTATGTCGAAAAGTATCATATTTTTGACAAAAATGATGAGGATTATTTTTGTAGGTAATGATTTGATCTTCATTTTCGTCCAAACAAAAATTCTCTAAGTGTCATATTTTCGAAAATATCGGCGAAAAAAAAAACACATTTTTGAGACCAATGGGCCATTTACCCATGAATACCTGCAAATTAAAAAAAAATGGTGCCGGACAGACCTGATGCCCGGGTTGGCACCTTCGTTTATTGGACTACAACGACGATGTACATAATAGAAATTGATTTTTGATTTGTTTTTGATTTGATATGCCTATTTTTTTGACTCACAGAACTAAGTCCAGACAGAAATCCCATAACGTAATATAATTCTTAGCACAGACAAATTACATGGCATTTCCTTAATTAGAGTAATTACCCAGTAATTTGTTAACCAAATCGTTAAAGCTCATCAACTACCTCAGTGCTGAATTCATGCAATGGATCATAAAATCTACCTCGTCCATATACCTGTTTTTAGAGGTAGTTAACCCGCATTATGTTTATGACAGCGTTTCGCAATATTAATAGTAAATTTTCATATCCGTCTGTACTAGCGCATTCATAGTCATCTTTTTATGCGTTCAGTCCAGACGCCGCATTCTGGCGCAGGATCCGGAACTGTTTCATATATTTACAGTTTTTTTTGTATAACGAGGAGTTGGAAATTTTATTTGTTTCAAAAACTATGGTAGAACGAAAACAAAGTGTAAATATATCTTCATGCAGGGTTTTTATTATGCATGTAAAAATAAAACGAATACGATGTATTATTGATTTCGACTTAGCCTTGGAACAAAGCTGAAAGCAGTTCCAATAAAACTGCGATAGTTAAGGGATCATTCGTTGTATTCGGCTGATTAAAACTTTAGCACATTTCAGTATTGCTATCACGAAAGATTTGAATGTACAATTGATTTATTTTAAGTAAGGCTTCAGTAATAATTTAGAAATAAGGGTAGACTCATGGGATAAGAGTGGCAGCAAAGATAAATCTTGAAGGAGTATGTAAACTGAGGACTTGATTCCTTTATGACATGTAAACTGCGGACCGTTTGAAACAGGGATTAATAATTGGAGATGTAAACTGAGGACCAAATAAAAGCAGGTAAAAATTACGAAATTCCCAAATATATTTCAAATTTCTGTTAGCAGCCTTCAAAGGTTTTTAGTAAAGTTATAAAAATAAAAAATTTTAGAAAATGAGTTTTTTACACCTTGAAATATTTAACAAGTAGTAATGCTTTATATAGGCAACACAAATTACTTCCTCTTTGAATATTATGAAAAATCTTATCATGCCATGAGATGTCAGATTGCAGAATATATTTTTTCTACGATCGTGCAAACAGTTATTACTTTTTGCACTCTCAACCGTGTTAAACGTTTTACTTTGTTGCACTAGTGCAACAAAGTGCTTTGGTACTCTGTAATTAGGAGTTCGATCTGAACAAAACATTTTTTCCATGTAATTTGTGTATACTTATAAACGTGGTAACTGTAGGAACTTAGGTACCATTAAATATTATTAAAAACATTATTGTTTGATATTAAAAAGAAACATTTTTTACTGTAGTTTTGATTAATCCAAATCTTGTTACTAACAAAAGCATATTCATAGTTAGCTATGGATGGCGTGACAGTGGCAGTTTACGTAATTCATCTCAAGTTGTCAATTTAAAATTTTAATATTTTGTTAGCTATTAAAAATGTCTGATTCAAATAGTGAAGAAGAATATATATGTACTCCTCCAGATTTAATTGAAACAGCAAATGAAACCACAGCAGATTTATTACCCGAAAAATCCAAAAAAAATTATGAAATTTGTTATAAACGCTTTACAGACTGGTGTTAAGAACAGTAGTGAGAACGTCCTCCTAGCGTATTTGAAAGAAAAATCGGAGATACTAAAGCCATCGACCTTATAGTCAGAATATTCAGTGGTGAAGGCTGAAATTAATTCGAAAAAAGTAAATAACTAGTTTAATAAAATTATCGTTAGTTTAAAGTTAAATTTTATTTTCGATCGTAGAAAAAATGTTGTGTGCTACACGTGCAAAAAGCATATTTGTTGCACTCAGCATGATTGCAGCACTCGACTTCGTCTCGAGCTGCAAACTTCATGCATCGTGCAACAAATATACACTTTTTGCACTAGTTACACAAATAACTATAAAAGTGTATTACTTGTTTAAAAAAGTTCTTAGTTAAACAATAAAAATGTCTCAAAATAATAACATTGAAGAAGAAGAAGAAGAAGCAAAACTGGTGGCATTAAATTTGTTACGAATCCTTTTTGCAGTGGAGAACTGCAAAAAAAACAGATTCTTCTGGTTAAATTTATTTGACAGTTGTGGACAAAGTATAGTATTCTACTCGCATATAATGGCTATTATATGCTCGTTGGATAATATAATATTATGTCATACTAGTTCGTTATTATTACATACACAATGTATATTAGTATTTTAGTAACATTATTGTCATTTTATCGTAGTAGGCTCTATCGTTGCTAGGTACATACTGTCAAATATAAATATTAGTTTACATATGTTAAACTTAACTCAGAATGAATGCAATTTCAGAAAATCCGTATGAAATTATAAAAAAGCCGAAAAGGCAACTCAAAATATATTACCGAAGAAGTCTAAAGACGCCTACGGCAATGAATATAATTTTTTTTTAAATTGGTTGAAAGAAAACTACGTAGAACATATTAATCATACTGTTTTGATTGAATACTTCTGCCATCTCTATGAAACATTTTCTCCGAGTTCCTGATAGTCCAAATATTCAATGGTAAATAAAAATATTAAATGTTAATTAAACAATTACATACAATTTCATTAATAGTAGTAATTTATGTATCAATGGAATTATAAGGGCCTTAATTCCCGAAGGCAATTGCCTGAGGTAATTAAGGCTCATTAATTTCCATGGTATATAGATTATTTTATTTTTGATCGATTTTAATAAAATTTATAACACAAAGCAGCAATGACATTCACTAAATATAATAAAACACTGAGAGCAATATTCAACAAACGTCAAAATATCCTAACAACGGGAATTAAGACATCTCTAATAGCGTAACTATGATTTTATAAGCTTATAATATCCCGGTCAGGAATAAAGGTTATTAAAAAACAAGTTAACAAAAATTATTTGTCTTTATGTCGGCGCGGGCATTAAGTACACCATTATGTAGTTGAAAACTAAGCAATAAAAATACAATAATGAACTAGTATGACATAAATCTTATTTAAATCCTGGTCCTCAGTTTACCGGTGCATTGGAAAACGGTTAGTTCTCAGTTTACCTATACTTCAGGTACCCCATATTAAATCTAAATAGTCCTCAGTTTACATGCACCCAATCTTGACTGTCTTATAGTTTCAACAATGTCAATTTTAGATTTTATTTTTGTTATGTCCAGTAATATACCTGAAGAAAAAAGTTCTTCATATCCAAGCCTGAAAAATGATATATTACATTAATGCAAAAACTAATTACATGATTGAAAAAGCATTATGTCCACAACTAGTATGCCAACAAGGGTCATTAGCGTTAAAAGCAAACATTACAAAAAAATATTATTTTTCATGTCAAAGAAAAAACTTGTGGCCGAGGAAAAGGCGGGCGCCTCCGGAATCCCGTATCAAGATCAGATTACCGCGATGTCATAAAAAATGATATAATGTTGACATGAATTTTGAAATTGAGAATACTTTCGCGAATGTTGAATAAAGCCGTGACGTCACAGATTTATAGACCAATTAGAGAAAGATGTAGAGATTGGGAGGAGAGGAAGCATAATGGTAGTCGAAAATTATTTCCCAAAATTTATTAAGGAAATAAATTATACATGCCGCAGTGGCTCGTTGTGCCTGTTGATGCCAAAACTTATCCCGTGGTATGAACAAATTATGGATTATTTTCGGAATATATGCGGCATGTCGTAGCCAAATATAATATTTATGTAAAAAAGGGAGGATAAGTTTCTTTAAAGATGTGCATCTGTTTCTGCTTAAACTAGGTTTCGTATCCATCTTTTAAAATATGTGGAAATAATATATTGTACAAACTCTTCAATATTTTACAAGTGGGAAATGCGTATTTCGCGCGAATTTTACTCTATACTTGTTCTACGATTATATATTTCTTATTTGCAAAATGAAAGTTATTCAATACAATACTTGAATAAGAAAACGAGCTGATGTGTGGGTCTTTAGCCAATCCATAAAGTTTTTGTACGCATTTTCCTATTTTTCTTTGATCTTTGAGGAAGTCAATTTATACAGGCTATTTGGGCCTTTTCTGTGATGCTTATTTACTGCGTTTAAGAACTGTCAGCTGCTGTCAGTGAAGATTTATCAAACTATCAAAGCCACCTAGATGCTATAATTTCGTACACATAATAAGTTAATTATATGTACTATTTCCCTCGTCTTAATTTCCACCAATCACAAACGCGCAATTTTGAAACAAATGGTTTCTAGATTAAAAACTGTATGACAGCTCCTGTCAGCAGGTTTTTCGAGTTTACCCGCGGTAAAACTTGACAGCTGTTGTCACCAAAAATTACCATACCTTTGATAACAAGTAATTATAGGACACCAGAAAACGACGCTAAACAATTTTTCTAATTTTGTTGTCAACAAATTTTGTAATATTGTTTTTAAACAGTGCTAGTCAGCTTATGTAGTGAAAATGAGTCGCTTTGGAAGTGATTCTATGACTAATATTGATCTGGCGATTGTACCGTACAATACCGTTAAAACCCATACGTCAATATGGAAACAGTTTACGGAATTCTGCAAGGCAAATAAATACGAGCTTTTGGAAACTACAAGTTTGGAGTAACTAAACCTAATCCTGAAAGATTGGGCGTGAAATTTTCAAAAATCCTACTTTTTAGGAAGAGTAGAATATAATCCTCTCTTCAATAAAACGACACAGGGTGGAGAAGAAAAATGGCCGATAGTAAATGGCTGGTCGCCAGTCCGTCTTTTTAAAATTCTAATGGTTAAACGTTCATCTAGAATAACAACTGATATATTATTCTTAACAGTAAACCCATCATGGAACAAAGAACAATCAAGTGGATGGTACAAAACACTCCAGAGGGAAAAAACGAACTTTCGATATGGACTAAAGAAGCAGCAGAGAAGGCAGGATTAAATACAAAAGAAATAAAAATGACAAACCGCTCTATGCGGTCGACAGCAGTCAGTAACCTGGCTGAAGGAGGGGTGACCCTGCAGCCACTCCTCGAGCTTCTCACTCTACAGCTGGACCCATCAACAACATTAATGATTTACCTACACCCAACGTTATCAATGAGTTAATAAACATTTCAAACAATACTCCTACTGTGTACCAAAATTGCAATTTATATTTTAATTGTATATATATAATCTGTTACTCATGAAATAGTCTTGTCAAATACCATTCGGGCATCTAATTTTTCTTGTGAAAAAATTAGATATCCTTATGATATTACTTACCAATAACGACTGAATGCCAGTGTAGTTGTCTATGATATCTGTAGGAAATTAATTATTTCTTGTACTCTTGTACTCTTCTTTATACTCGTAGAAAAAATGTTTTTGTACCAAATGTCGTTCTTATGTTCAACTAATTCAACGGCGCCGGCGTTAATTTAATCAGAAATTCTAAACAATGTAGCAAAATTTTCAATATTAAACTTCAAACTAATTGTCTAACTATAGTAAATAAACAAATATTTGGGTTTGACAGGTATGTAAATTATTTTAAAGTGTATCGTAATTTCGCGTATACCCGCAAAATTCAATTAAACCCGATTTGCTTTTCGAGGTTTCCTGTTGAATTTATAACGCAAAAGGTAAAAGGATTGTAATATCTAATTAAAAGTTGAAACGATTGAGCTATACTTACTCTTCAAATATAAAAAACAATGAGAGAAATAAAAGCTTAAAATTGTATTGATAATTTTTTACTAACTATTGTAACCAATCAAATTACTTAATTTAGAGTCATGTGTCAAATTTCATCCAATCAGCTATGGATTACAGCGATAACACCCTACATGTGGTGTTTTCAGTTTGGTGTTTTCAGCAAGTCAAGTTTTTGATTAAAAATTAATTAAACGTCAAACTGACAACTAGTTTAAAAATGTTTAAATCTACAAAGTAAAAAATTATCTTATCGAATACCCCTCGGGCCTTGATAAATCCTCAAAATTTTGTCATAGAGAATCCTTCAAGCGTGTTGCTTAAGGATAATAGCCCTCGGCCTTCGGCCTCGGGCCATTATCAAGCAACACGCTTTCAGCATTCTCTATGACAAAATTATCTCGGTATTATCAAGGCCCTAGGGGTATTACTACTGAAAACTTTTTAGGAGTTTTTAACTTCAATCGAAAGCCGGAGTTTCAAGTTGGTAAAAAAAGTAAAAACGGAAAAGAGTATAAACTGTGTTGAGTGTCGAGGCAGGGGTTTAAAATGGTTGTGATGAATAATTTTGAAGTACTTAGATGTGGCTTTCAAAGAACTTTTTAGATCGAACCAATAAAATTATATACTGAATTATTTTTTCTCGTTATTGGAGTGAACGTGTTGATTGATACGATACTGAAAAAAGAATGAGAAAGAAACATAAAAAAATTAAAATATTCAATTTTCCTTCTAAGCTAGTCTAAATTTTTGATTTATTTAAAACATATTACATTTATTAGGTAGTAATAAATATTTTTCATCATAACTTAATCTTTCTACTTGTTAAACCAAACGTCACGTTCATTAAAGAAATAATTCCCTAATGATCAACCCACTTTTCGTCAGCATATCCTTTGCAAATGAATCTCAGAACCGTTCTCTTCAAATAATGCAGTTGGAAGTTACTTTTTGTCCTCCAATTGATCATCGAATTTTAAAACTGTTTTTCTTGCTATAAGTTTGAACTCTCCTAGTTTCATTTATTTTACTTTTGCCGTTTCTTTTTCTTACCTCAATCTCATATTAATTGCAGCTTATTCCTATTCCTCTTCTGCACGTTTTCGTTGTTCTTCAAGTTGTTCTTTATAGGGAGCTGAAGTTCATTTTCTCTCAATTTTTCCTTGTTTGGTATCCTACATTCAAAGACCGAATGAGATGAGCGAAATTTTCACTTTTAATGCTTGTTTTCATGTTCCGGAAAATTGCGACGTAGGAGTTTGTAAGCCCGTTCTTTGATTTAATTTCTTTTTTATTTTATTCGTCTGTGTTTTTTATTTGCTTTCATTAACATGTTTTTTTCAGCATTTACTTTCTTATAGGAATATATATTAATACTGTATCGTCAGCAGTTAGTGTAATTGATTCTAAATTCCTGTATCCAATTGCTGTTTTCCATTTTCATTGAGACATTTAATTATCATATCCATTAGAATTACAAATGATAGTGGTCTTAGGCTGTCTCATTGTTTCATTCCTTTATTCATTTTGAACTATTCTGACCTCTGCGATCTCTATTTTGCCCCTGACTGAATTAAATATGCTTTTAATGTTATTTATAAGCGATATATTTCCTCTAGACTTCTCCATATTTCTATCGATAGGTTATTTTTAAATTTGCGAATAAAATATTTCTTTCTCATATATCTCCATCAGTGTTCTTAGAATGTACATATATTCCCAACTAACAATTCAAGAAGCCAATCAAAAAATTTTCTGGGGCTGGTATGGTACAATAACGGCTCCAAAATCGATACAGGTATCTGGACTCGAATATATATAAACAACCACTGAGAATTCACCCAACTGTATTTTATGTAGAAATCCATCATTGTCACGTGAAGCAGGGAAAATATATGGATAGTAGAAATATCTTTACTTTCCCAGTCAAGCAGCGATTAAAGCAATAGAATCAAAAACAAACTTATGCGGGAAAGTCTGTAAACCATCATTCCCTTGAGCCCATAACAAAATAAACATACTAGCACGAGAAGGATCTTTATCAGGGATTCACATATACAAAAACGCAAATACACAGTAAGATAATGTTAAATTAACTCTTATTCAAACTCGTTGAAGAGATTCTGCAATTAAGCAGAACATACACTAACTTGGTAACGAGCTTTCTAATCGGTAACAATAACTCAAGAAAACATGAAATAGAAATCTATAAAGAAGTACTTGATCATGCGAGACTCTAGCATAGTGAAGATTGACAAAATACTACAATGATTGGTCTCCCAATATCGATATCACGATGTGGATAATAAAGCTAGCAAAGGTAACATAACTATTGGACCTACTTCAAATCTAGAATTTTCTTAGGGAGGTTTGATAAGAGAGGTTGTTCAATAAGTAACAGGAAATCAGGAAACTCAGAATCAGAAAAAACCATTTTGACGATCGATCATTCAATCAAATCAAGCCTAGTCTTAAAGTAACTATAAAGGTGGCTACACATGTAGCTGCAAGCTTAACAATCATGCGTTTTCCTTAATTGCATACAACAAGTATGCTAGAAAAAGCGCCAGGTTATATTTGGAAGATATCGAGTTCCGACGACAATGTTCTCTTAGTTGATTGTGTACTTCTATATGCAAGAAAAAACGTGACATGTGGTGTAAAGTCTGGATATTGAAAAGAAACATCATTCTCATATTAACTACTTACGGAATGAGTTGAAGAAATATTCATGTGAATGGCCTAATTATCTCAGAATGAATATATAGATTCGTCCGGTCTAAATGTAGGTTCTTCTTTTAATTTTGGTTCTATATTTACTATCCTTGCATGTCGTTAGAAACTGGTTTGGACAAAGAATATTGCTCTATAGTTATAGCACTCTGTTTGTCATCCTTTTTTAAAAATAGAGGTTGAAACTAAATACCAATACCACATTTTGATGATTTTCAAAAGTCATGTCAATATAATTTCTAAAAAATTCAGTTTTCCTCAATTGTGTATTAAATATGGAACTACCGAAACTAAATTTGACTTCAAGTGTGTTGTTTCCAGGTCGAAAATTAGTACTTAGAGCTAATAATTACAGCTAATGATAAAATCAATAGTTGTTTAATTATTTCAGAAGTTTCAAACTAATGTGTATCATTATTTAAATCTTGTGTGCAGATCAAGCTTGTTAATTAATTAGTCCGTTACGAACTGCTTCAAAACCGGCTGTAAGTTCTAAGACCACAAATAGTTTACTTAATAACGTCATTAAATCTAATACACCCCTCAACATGTAATTAAAACTTTGTCACATATGTCCATTACAAAGTATTTACACTAATTAGGATGCGAGTAAATAGAACAAACATTTGAAGCAGAAACTGAGTGGCCAGTTTGTAATTTGTTAGTCGAAATAATTAACCTGTCTGCTCTAATTTTTTCCTCATATCCTAACTCTAAATCCTTAATCAAACCTTCCGAATAGACGCTTAAAATTTTATGAAATAATGAAACAATGATAAAGGAAATATTAAATAAATAAATCAAATATATTCTTGAAATGTCAAAACAGAAAACGTTACTATAATTTTATCCCTTTAGTGCAAGTAGATAATCGTTGGTTACTTTCTACCTACGAGAAAACTGACATAAAAGGGGGATATTGCTAATAAGCACCACGCGAGATAGGAATTAATTTGTTCGATTTTCCCATTTTTGCTATAGACCTGTGCATTGTTTTCGTGAAAGAGCAATTTTTTCTCCTTCACTTGGGGGCGTTTTTTTGCCCTTTTTTTCGTTAAGCGCAACCAATCACGCCATATAATGGTCGCTATTGATGGTTCTTCCTTTCTCAAGGTAATCGATGATAAAATATTGCATTAATCGTTTCAACTATTGTCACGTACCGCATATAAAAATTATTTTTATTGTACTCAAACAGCGCTCTAAATCGTCGATACATTATTGCTTTTGATCAACTGTAACAAAAGCTGTACCCACAACAAAAATGGATCAAAACAAAGTTCAAATGAAGATAAATTATACTAAAAGTCCCACAACAGAAGGAATCAAGTGAAGAATACAACATTCGTCACTAACATCAACACATCAGCCAAGTTTTGTAGAGGGATGAGATCCATATTCAGTAAACGGCATACTGCGACACATTTCCTTATTTATAAGAAATAATCTATTATCACACAAAGCTGAATAGCCTAGTGACAAGCATATTTATTTACAGATATCACCTTATTCATCATCTTTTGAGAATATATAGAATTTTAGCACAGTTTGTAAAAAAAATTTCTGACACAAGCATAATAATACTCAGGTTGTATCAAGTTCGGTGTCAGGTCACTGACAGAACCGTTTAAATGTTGACAAAGCGATCAGAAATAATAATGATTGATCACTTTTTGTCGCCTATCCATCTTACCCGACTCTCCCCCATTATCTGTTTCGGTGTACAATATTTTACCACCCAATTAAGTTTCGGTTCAATCTGTTGGATGCTTTCACTGGATAGATAAAAAATATTTCTCCTAAATCTTCGTAATCGACTATTAAGCTCTATACTTTGATTGTGACCGATGAAGATGTAAAAGTTTCTAAAAACTTTTTGCTCTGATGTATTTATTGATGGACGTATTTGTGTAGTCGACACTATGGGAAAGTTCTGATATTTCACGTCTAAAGAGCAATCTTTATAGTGTTTACCCAAATTCTTGATTTACAAGAAATAAATAAATAAAGTTATGATTGTCATTATTAATGTCATTTTAGACAAGTAAACTATCAAATAAGTCACGTCCATATTTACAGTAGTATTCTATTTATTTATTACTATTACAAGCATAATTCACATTGATATTGAAATTAAAGGAAAACGCTATCGGTTTATTAGAATTTGAAGTCGTTGTAAAATTCGTTGGTTCATTGGAACCAGACGCTCCCATGTCGGTACAGCTGCTGATAGTGATGGAAGACGCCGACGTAATAGAACCTTGTAATTTTTCTGTAATTTGTATTTTGTTGTGCACCGATTCTTCTAGGTATCCTTCTGCTACGGTCGAGGACTTCCATCCTCCGTGACGCTTCAAAGTAGTCATGTTAGCCCTTGCATTGGCCAAAAGAGTCACCAAAGACCTTCTCAGGCAGTGACCGGTGTAGAGCGCTGGTTGCTCCTAGAACTAGTATTTTTTGGTCTCAAACACATGTATTTTTTACACAAATTGATCGGGTTGACTGGAAATCCTTCTTCAAGTATGGTGAAACTTCTCGATTTCTTGGTTTTAGTGTCTGGCAAAACTACGTGAAAATATTTCCTTTTGTCTTGAATGTTTTCTATTTTCAAATTGACCAATTCATCGCATCTACAAGCACCGCTAATCTTCATTATCAAAGCCACTTTCATCAACAGGTACTCGTTGTCGGAAGCTTCGTTCAAAAACTTCTCTAGTTCAGGTTGTTCTAATGTCTTGGACTTCTTTGGTTTGTATCCCTGTGATTTGCTTTTCAAAAAGCTCGTTAGCTTGCCATATTTTGTCGATTTTTTTAAAAAGGTGAATAGTCGAGCGAAGCATCGAGTATTTGGTCCATAGCGACGATGGGGCTAATTTTTTTTGCTAATGTAAAAAATAAGCCAATAGAACATTTTCATCGATACCTTTTATCTTCCATGTATTCATCCAAGACCCAAACATTTTGAACTCCTTGTCGTAAGCATCTCGGGACTTTTCTGGCAAAATCTGCATCGCTGCTTCTTCTGCTTCCGTAAGGATATCCTCAGGAACGTAATTTTCATCGATTTCCTACATTTTCTATACTTTTTTTCTTCAAAAAAGCTTCCCTTTTCTGAAAGGAAAACTGACAAGTGTCAAAATTTATTTAAACATTTGCTGACAATGTACCGTGCCCGTGGCAACCAAACAAACAACCTACTTTGACCTGACGGCCTCGTGGTATAAATTTTCTCGCGTGACTTATTTTCAACACAACACACTAGTACCATAAATAACTATTATTTTCTCCAGTCGAATTTGATCATGCCACAAACTATAATTTTACTTTCGGTACTCTATACTAATATTCTTATTTACTTAACGGCTACAAAACCAAGAAAGTCAATAAGGAACTTTAATTAATTCAAAACGAATCAATTTCTATCAATTATCCAATGAGAAATTATCGATTTATTTTTTTCCAGGTACATGCCACCGGTAACACCATCCATGTGGAAATCAACAAGGCTGGCAGACAGATTCAGTGCTGTATGTCCACAACGCTTGCCAGACATCGGCAATCGATCGGAGGCTCTCCTAGAGTACCCGAAAAATCGGTTACTATATTTAGAAAAAGTTTTACCACTTTTGGCTAATCAAAGTGAAGACTGCCTTTACCTCAACCTCTACGTGCCCAGAACCGGTAAGTTATTAATGATAAAGGCGCTGCTTTATCCATTAAAGTACATATTTTTTTATAAGGTTATATCATAAAGGAGATTAAAACACCCCTGCAAAAGAAAGAATTACAAATAAATTTCGAATCATAGACATAAATATGTTAAGAAACGTAAATCGTTCCTTTAAAAATCGTTTTCAATTATACATAGACGTAACCGGGGGCAATTTTGAACCATTAATGTCAATAAATGTAAAGTGTTATTCTAATACTTGAACAGTTATTTCCTGTTTCTTCGCAACTCTCTCCTATTTTTCACTTTTTTGCTGGAACTGGAATCAGATCTACTATAGATTTGACTGTGATTCTAAATTGGGAGGAGATAAATTGCTTCTTTTGCGGTTATTGACTACCCAAAATAAGTACGTGATCGGAGTCTCTTGAACAACGTAATTTACTGAAATCTGAATGTCAATATCTACTAGATGTGTGAGGGTGATTTCAACCATATTATCACTACCAGGATTTACGTTGAATTCTGGATTTGTGATTTTGAATTATCGTAAGTAATATCATAAGGGCATCTAATTTTTCCGAAAAAATTCGGAAAAACACATTGCTAAGTAATATTTTAACAAGAAGCTTGAGTACTGGTGGCAACTGAACCTGAACGAATGCATTTTGTTAAAAAACTATTACTTTTTTCGATTTTTTTCAGAGGAAAAATTAGATGCCCGAATGGTATTTGACAAGACTATTTCATTAGTAACAGATTATTCTGCATACACATAGCTTACAAAATATACCACCTATTGTATATGCATAAATAATAAATATGTAGGTATTAATTTGAAAACTGAAAAACAGGTAATTTATTTAATCACAAAATACTACAAACTTAATTATTTATGGTACAATTAAAATATAAATTGCAATTTTGGTACACAGTAGGAGTATTGTTTGAATTGTTTGTTAACTCATTGATAACGTTGGGTGTAGGTAAATCATTAATGTTGTTGATGGGTCCATTTGTAGAGTGAGAAGCTCGAGGAGTGGCTGCAGGATCTTCTGTTTTCTGTTTTTTAGCTGGAGGTTCTGAGGCGTCACTTCTAAGGGTGTTTACGATGTTGGAATAGTGCTCATTATCCATTTGCAGATAAGGCTTAATTGAGTTGGCTGAACTGTGGCCAGTAATTTTAATTAATTATTGTTCACCCACCCCTCCTTTAGCTAGGTTACTGACTACTGTCGACCGCATACAGTGGTTTGTAATATTTATTTCTTTTGTCTTTACCTGCCTTCTCTGCTGCTTCTTTAGTCCATTTCGAAAGTTCGTTTTTTCCCACTGGAGTATTTTTGTACCATCCACTTGATTGTTCTTTATTCCATGATGGGTTTACTGTTAAGAATAATCTATCAGTTGTTATTCTAGATGAACTTTTAACCATTAGAATTTTAAAAAGACGGACTGGACAAAAGGTAGGGCTCTTCGTGTTAGAGACCAGCCATTTACTATAGGCCATTTTTTTTCTCCGCCCTGGGACGTTTTATTGAAGAGACGATTATATTCTACTGTTCCTAAATAGTAGGATTTTTGAAAATCAGTTAAGTATATTAAAAAATATGTAACTATGTTATCTACCTGTCTTAATCCCAGAATTATCCACTTCCTCTTTAAAATAATGAGCTCTGCAATTGACTGCTTCTCCACCTCTCCAGGCAAGTTCTACTGAAGCGATATGATAAAATTTTCGCTGGAGTCCCGCCGGAGTGTCTTCGTCCCATAATAAAACCATTGCGTAGTATTCTTCCAATTTTAACGAAGCAGAGCTCAATTTCCTTTTATTGGCGCACATCTGCAAATTCCTTCGTTTCGCATTACTAGCTTCCCTACTAGACTTGAAGGTAATATCTTTAAATGTATCAAAAATTATTTTCCACTTCATAAAATACATCTCTTGCATTTTTCTTGCAACGGTGTTCCACATTGTCTTCACAACTAGTTCTTTCAGTATTATGTTTAATTGCTCTAAACTTGTAGTTTCCAAAAGCTCGTATTTCTTTGCCTTGTAGAATTCCATAAACTGTTTCCATATTGTCGTATGTGTTTTAACGGTATTGTACGGTACACCTTTCTCAATCGCCAGTCATAGAATCACTTCCAAAGCGGCTCATTTTCATTACATAAGCTGACTAGCACTGTTTAAAAACAATATTACAAAATTTATTGACAATAAAGACCATAATTACTTGTTATCAAAGGTATTGTAATTTTTGGTGACAACGGCTGTCAAGTTTTGCCTCGGGTAAACTCGTTTGTGATTGGTGGAAATTAAGACGAGGGAAATAGTCATGTAAATTTAAACAACAAATATTTAATGATGAAAAGTCGAAAGTTATTTTATAATAAAAACTACCTTATAATAAAAATACGCATGAAACATAATTAAAATTGTAAATTCAATTATTCTTGATGGGGTACTCAAAATTCTCTTTCGTTGATGGTCGTTTACAAACAATTAGATCCAATTTTCTTTCTAACCCGGTTATTATTAACGAGGGCAACAAATCCCTTTACCCTGACGAGCAAAGAATTGAATTTCTCGTTGCTTTGCAGGAAAATTAAATGGTCATCCGCTTTTACAGTAGAGTCCAAGCGCTTGCTTTTTGTAATCAAATGGGACACACAAAATGTTGTAAAGCACAAAGGAATTTACTCTGGGATATTTTAAATGGATTTAATTATCCATCCTGAAATATAGGTAAAGGGGTAAATACTAAACAAATTGTTACCGACTTTTTTTTTTTAATTTGATTAGTCATTACCGTTTCCATTCATCTTTTTAATGCTTTTGGTCATTAGTAAATAAAATTCTTTTTGGTAATTTTAATTATGGCCACCTTATCGCCTGTTCTCTTTGTTATCTCTTTTTCCTAAAACTGAAATAGCATGAGTTTTTATTATCAAGAAAAGTATGTACTTACTTGTCTTGCTTTTTCCAGTTTTTTGTATATTTGAGCTTAAAATAGGTAAACTAGGTAGGTTTGATTACTTAAGTGTCGGATAATGGTTAACTGGCTTTTCATCGATCACTTGGATATGTGACTTAGAAGTCTGGTTGCATAGTGTGCCATGTGCTGAAAGTGATATTTTGGATTCGGGATAGTGAATCTGGTCTAGTCCATCCTGTCTAATGGATTCTCCCTTTTCAATATTTGAGATTATTTTATTACATTCAGCTAACTTCTGGGTGGTCTGGGAGTTGGCTCACTTTATAAAGATATAAAGAGAACTTAAGTCACGACTCAAATCGCGTAACACTCTCTCCTTATTATTTATATTCATTTACAGATGTAATACCAAAAAAAAAACTTAATGATAAAGCTGTACGCAAAGTAGTTTTCTAAATAATTTCATTTAATGGATAGTGTCACTTTCTGTTCGTTTAAAAGATTATTCTGTAAGAAAGATAAATACAATTCTGATATCGACCGATATCCGGCAGAGTAAATAAATAAAAAAATCAAGAATCTGATAAAACAACTTAAATAGAAAATAGAAGGCTGAGAATATTTGTTTTATTTGTTTGTTCGCCTGTTAAACATTGATTTAATATAAGTGGGATTACTGTCATCTTACGGCGTCCCACTTTATAGATTTATTATGGACTTTATGGTCGTCAGAAAGGTATATTGTTTTTGAGTGTTAAAAACAAGTATTTCAGAGGATATGAATGGATTTGACAATATGTCGTTGATTCAATATCGTCTGTTGTTAACACAAAACTTATTGTTCTATAGTTTTAGTAGATCTTTCTATAAAGAGGTACATAAACATAAAAATTATAATTGTAGGTTATTTCTCAAAGCATGAACTAGGTTATAAATTTCTAGGACCTACAAATCCTTGAACATACAGAGCCACCCCAAATATGAAGTTAAAAAGCGTTATCTGCTAGTATAATAGCTAGATCGAGACCAAGTGAATTATGAAAGATAAAAATCTTTTTAAATTTATTTATACGAAGTTCCAAAGACAAAGCCGAAATATTTGGGGACCATCTAGAAAATATAATCCAAAAACTTTAGAGACAGGAAGAAGCCATTATAAGTTTAAATGGTTTTAGTCTAAAAAGAAATTTTCTGTTCAAAATATATTTTTTTATATATTAAAATACCCCTTCCGGGGCATTTGTTAATATTACAATCTGTTCAATGAGTAGTTTTTGTCCAACTTAAATTAATACGTGAAAATTTTAGTTATCCAACTAACTCAAAGGGTTCTTCCTCTTGAGTCTTCTTGCTAGTTCACTGTTGTCCAGGAGCTGGATGGCCTCGACATTCACGTGTTGGTGGAGTCGATGTTCGTGACTTCTTGCAAATTTGTTAATTGTCTGGTTAACAGTGTCCATCTCCAAGTCCCGGTGGAGGTCACTATTTTTGCTGTACCAGGGTGCGTTGACTATGCTCCTTAACGCTTTGTTCTGGAATCTCTGTATTATGAGTAAATTACTCTGACTGGCACAGCCCCAAAGCTGGATACCATACCGGTTTCAGAATTTGTTTGTATAACAATACATTTTTCTGAATTTTATGTTGAGTTCTTCACGTTTCTTTTTAACATGGACCTTCCAGCGTAGTATCGCATCTAAAGTAATACCTAGATACTTTGCTGAATTAGCATAAGCGATCTGGGTATTATTTATTCTGACTGGTATATACTCATTGTTTTTGTTAGTATAATTAACATGTACCGATTTATTTTCATTTAATTTGATTCTCCAACGATTGGTCCAATTATTAATTATACCTAATGATGTTTGTAGTTTTCTTGCAGCCTCTTCTTGGGTTTTCCCTACTGCCATGATAGCGGTGTCATCTGCAAAGGTGGCAAGTGTATTTTACTCTAATTCAGGAATATCACTAGTGTATAATAGTTATAGGACTGACCCTAATACACTTCCTTGTGGTACTCCTGCCTTAATTTCTTTATTTTAGAGTATGCTTCTTCCTGTTTAATCCTAAAGTATATTTCTGATATATATGATGCTAATAATTCTGAATACAGTTTTGGCAATAATAGATTCATTTTGTGTTTGAGCCCTTCATGCCAAACTCTATCGAAAGCTTGCGCTACATCAGGGAAGACAGTAGAGCTAACTTTTTTCTCCTAAGGTTTTTTCGATGATATTAGTTATTCTATGGACTTGGTCTATAGTTAAATGGTTTTCTCTAAATCCACACTGGTGTGATGAAATTAGTTTCTTTTCTTCTATAATAGGTTTTAGTCTTTTTAGTAATATTTTTTCATACAGTTTCGAGATTACAGGAAGTAGGGATATAGGCCTGTAAGACGTAATTTCATGTGGTGGTTTCCCTGGTTTTGGTATCATGATAACTTCTGATACTTTCCACATACGTGGAACATATCTCATTCTAAATGATGCGTTAAATAGGTATGTAAGTTTTACTATAGCTTTCCTCGGAAGTTGTTTTATTATCTCTCTCGGAATAAGATCGAACACAGGAGTTTATGTTTTCTTTTATTTCTGAACTTATTTCTTTTGGTGAGGTAATCATGATGTCTCTTTCTTCCAGAATAGGATTTTCCTCTTCTATGAGTTCATCTCCTTCGTTAGGCATAAATACATTTTCTAGATGTTCGGTGAATTTGCTAGTTTTTTGTATATTGTATCTTGCCCAAGTTCCATCCATATTTTTAATTGGTGGGTTGTGTAATATAGGTCTTTTAGTTGCTTTCCAAAGCGAATAGTCACTATTACTGTCATTTGTTAACTTACTCAGGTAAATGCTAATTGGATCATTTTTTATTTCTGAATTTCTCTTTTTAATTGCTGAGTAGCATTGTTTAAATTTCTTTTTTTTACTCATGCGGGAAAAGTAGTATCTTTGCGGCCGCCTTTTCGGGTGTAAAATGGCTGTTTGGCTATTTAATTAGTTCCGTGCGACGAGCAAATTTTGCGCACGCAAAATTTACTTTTCGCACGGAAATTGACAATACAGACCCCCAAAAAAAAGGGACGTTTAAGTGATAGATAAATTGATTGATTAAAAAATTAAAATTTACTGATGAGAGTTCTGACGATGAATCCGTACCACCTGAAATTTAACACTGTCGCTGAAGGTTTTACGTTGAAGAATCGATCGGCAATAAAAAACGAATCGGCCAGCAAATTGCGATCGCTATTTTGGACAGACCATCTACGAGTACTTCACGTGAAAATTTACACCAGATCAACCCAAATATCGAGACGACAAGTACCCATCAGAGTCAGTGTCGAAGACAAAGAAAATATTGACTTGAATACGATTTCCACTAGAATCTCCAAAAATATAAATTTCAATTTCACCAATTGTTCAAATGTTTCGGTAATCATAGGTAAAAAAAATAATTAATTGCCTTTTTTAGTTTCCTGGTTATCGTTAAAAATAAAAAGTTATTTTGATTCTAAATATGTTACTTTTTATTTGAATAATTTTTGATTTTTTTGTCGTCGGCACCTACTTCATTTCTCATTGTAACCCAGCATTCGTAAAAAAAATAGTATCTGGAACTCGTGCGGCATTGTCGATTGCCCACTCGAGCGCACGAACGAAGTGAGTGGGCAATCCATTGGTTCTCTCGATTGATGCCATTTCTGTCTTAGTTTTCGTTTTTCAGTGATAAGCTCCCTTATTTCTTTTGGGTAGTTATTTCCCTTGCTCAAAATACTAATACAACATTTTCTTATGATGTCTGCCTTACTGTTTTCCTCATTCTTACTTTTTTGGTACATGCAGTAAAATTTTTTTTATTTTTTTTGTGTTTTCTACACGAATTACGTGTTTTTAAGCGTTTTGGAGCAAAAAAAAATCAAAAAATTTTTTCCTCCATGTATAGTGGACGGCGAAAAAGTAATAAGAATATTTTATAATCGCTAATCTATAACTGGCAGTTTCAATGCAAAAGTTTCATGACGTATGACGTATAAAAAATCTAAACGCAAATTAATACGGCCAAAGTTGAAACTATGACAGAAAACGCAAATCGACGTTCAAAGTTAACTACCAGATAAGCCGAGGGATGCATAGCGGTAAACCTTCGTTAAAATAGCCCTTTGGTGACAATATGGCAAGAATAATAGTCTGTTTGTAGACCTCAGATAGGCCTATCGATTTTAATATGTAAATACATTTCAGTTACACCCTATATGTTGCAGAATCACAGAAATTCGAGTTGCTGGTAATTGTATGGTAACTCGTAACATCAGCAGATTCATTCAAATTAGTCAAATAAAGGATTTAGGACACACATTTTTTCGCCTGAATTCTTTATCTTTTATAACGGTTTTTCCCTGTCGTTTCGAAGCGCTTTTGGCAAGAAAATCAAGAATCCATAAGGTTTAGTCAGTAAATTAATGAATGTAAATTTACTATATTCAATCATAATGCCAGTAACGAATGGGGTGCATTTGGCATGATTACAGAAATAACTAAGCACCGAGTAGATAACTTTTAAAGCCGCGTGTATTTTATGCCTTTAGACGATTTTATGCTTTTTGATTATACGTTTACAACCCTACTAAACTTTATGAGATGAATGATGAATATTTATGGTCGTTATTAACATAAAATTCGTGATTCGATCTCAGGTACCTTGTAAAAATTGATTGGAGGGTAACTGGGTCAAGTTAGAACAGAACAAAAAATTAAGTCTTTACTAGTTTTTTGCTTTAATATATTATATTTTGGTCATTCATAATTGTAGGTTGGTGGAGCGTGAAATCGCAATCGAGCCGGAGTAATATATCTCTCAGAACAGGAAAGTTCAGATGTGGGTGCTTATATATTATTTACAGGGTACATAAAATCATCATTTAAAAATATATATTTTTGGAATATGTATTATTGAGTATTATTTCGGTATGTTACACAGCAAAATGTGGTAGGACACAAACATTAAATCTTCACGACAGGCTTTTTTGGAAGGATTATCTACAGGATTTAAGGTTCCTTCCGGTAAAGGACGACGTCTAATTATAACTCATATTGAAAGTGATGACGGGTTTTCAAAAGGTGGTTCATTAATATTTCAATCAAAAGAAACCGGAGAGTACCATGAAGATATGAACGCTGATGTTTTTGAATAATATTTTCAGCAGATGATAGAACATTTACCAAAGGGTTCAGTTATAGTAATGGATAACGCGAGTTATCATTCCCGTGTAATTGAACGTGTGCCAAATACTTCATGGAAGAAAGATGATATCATTAAGTGGCTAACAGACAGAAACATTAACTTTCCAGAAAAATCAATAAAAATAGAACTACTAGAAATTGTGAAATTAAATAAGCCTCCCGTACGTTATGTAGTGGATGATCTTTTAAAAACACATGGTATTGATGTTGTGCGTCTTCCTCCCTATTACTGCAAACTAAATCCTATTGAACTGACATGGGCACAAGTTAAAGGATATGTAGGTCGGCATAATACGACATTTAAGTTAAAAGATGTAGAAGCATTGTTAGAAACCTCAATATCACTTGTTACGAAGGAAAATTGGCAAAAGGCAATCGAAAAATATGTTTAAATTTTATTTAAATGTTAAGGAAGCATTTTTCAGAAAAGAATTTTATACAAAACTAGAAAACACTCCTATTAACACTTTTATAAACTATTTTCATTTTTATTTTATGTGTATCTATTATCCAAAGTATTTGAATATATGTTTTAGATGAACTTTTTCTTTTTTGTCAGCAGGATCAGCAATGTTTCTTGTTACTTTCATGCAAAGACCTGCGGAATAAAAAAATTAAATAAACTACTTTAACTGCCTGAGAAAACCTGTATTTCCAGTTAGAGTTAGAACAGTCCAGCAAATTAATGCAAACAAACGTTTATTATTATTAGTAATACCCGAAGGAAAGGTTTTAGCAGTCTATATTATCAGGAAATATTACCTCACAATTGATCCAATATGGCAGATGATAAACACCATCAATTACCAACGGATTTTCCTCAAGCTTATCGTGTGTATGTATCACACGAATAGGATTTGCGAGTGGACTTTAAAAATATATAATTTATTATCGTCATAAATTTATAAAATACATGTTTTATTTTTTGTTTCAAACCAAATGTATATACCGCATATAAAATATGTTTAGTATGGGTTATAAAACGCAACCTTTAATTTTGAAAAATTAGTTCTGTTTTTAACGCTTTAAGTTCCTTTTTCCCCCGTTAATTGCGCTCGAAAATTTTCTCCTCCAACATTTTCAATGTTTGTTGCAGTATAAAATAACTACCTCCCGCTTGGCCTATTAGTAATTTACGCTGTACTTTTTAAATATAAAAAAGGCTTTAATTTGATTAAAAAACTTTGTCTTTGAAACTTTATAGCATTGTCCTGAAGTTGTGTAATTGTTTTATGTGTCAGTGAACTAAGCAGTAAACAGAACAACAGAGGAAAAGTAACAAAGATTAATTTTTAGGAATTTCGCATCAGCAGTGTTTTAAGATCAAGCTCGATTTTTCTTTTTGTATTCGTATGAACAAACACTGTTGGGCTACAGGATAATTTAAAAAGACTGGAAATTTAAAACTTTAGCTTTCAACTTATGTAAAAAATATATAAAAACGAAGATTTCATTAGTATTGAACTTACAAAGAGACAGTTTCGTTTATTTTGAAATAGCATATATCTTATTTTCTTCTCCGGTAGATATTTCAAAAGAGAATGGTGTAAACCTTATCTAGATGTTTCCAATAAGCTTTCTACATCAGTTATTGTTCTCGTTTTTGATTGGAGGAATGTGTAGTAGAGTAGAGGTATATTTAATCTTTGGCTTTTCATAAGTAATCCCTTGCTTCTGTTAGTATCACGCGAGAAGTTCTATCTGACGGCGTCAGTAGAAATATGTTATCATGATTTTGATGATTTCTCTTTCTTTTATGGTTGTAATTTTGCTGATCCATATTAGATGTTTTGCATTAAAGTCACCTTCTGTATCTAATTTGTTTCTTCATGTGTTGAAGAGCCTTCAAAATATTCCTTTTTGTTGTTTCGGTGGACAATAGATCGCAGACATTGTCATTGGTTCATCTACAATGGTAATATTAGTGCCTTACAGGTAGTTTTTGCTATGTGCTTTCCCTTCTGGATGATTTATATAATGCAGTTTGTATTTTTGTATCAGTGGGTAGATTTTATCTGCAAAATGCGACTCTGAAATCATCACAATGTCAATATTTTGAGTTTTTATAAATGGATATCTTGTATTTAGGTTGTACTGCCACTAAGCTAGTTTGCTAACAACAGTAGTAACTAGGTTTAGTATTGTCCCTATCTGTTTCATAAGCGTTGTAAGCATATACTCAAGCTTTTTTATATTGGCTGGTTGATTATTTTGTATTTGGTGTTTTGGTTGATTGTGCAAAAGTTATTCCTGGTTGGACAAACCAGGTAGTTATACTTTGGGCTCTCTAAGGATAGAATATAACTTTTCCTAAAAGTGTATCTGGACTTTGCGGCCTCTGTTATTTACGGGGTGATTGTCTCCGCTTTGAAGTTGAGTACCCTTAAGTTAAAAATATTTTTGGTGAATGTGATCTTTAAATTATAATTTATAAGACGCTAACACTCAGATATTTAAATGTTAAATTTTTCTACTCCTCGTTATAAATGTTTCTTTACATTTACAATCGCAAACTAACAAAAAACGCTCAGGAACAAAATTTGTTGAATCAATGTGATTCCATCCCTTTTAAGAATCACCCTCCCCTTCTTTCAGTGTGCTGTATATCACGCAGTTTTCCTTTTTTGCGACTTCTTCGCCTTTCGGGCTCGGCCGTATTTGTTTTGATCAATGTGTTTCGCACAAATTGAATTACTTGAGGGTGTGAATGCAATTCTTGAGTTTTATAACGATAAAAGGAGCAAGTAATTTTTCATGCACGCCTTATTCTACGTTGGAAAAATTTTAATAAAATGAAATTAAACTTCGTTGTCGTGTTGTAGCAGTAAATTTTCGATCTGTATTTTGATTATAAATTGACAAACAGCTGATTAGCATAAATAACTATTTACGTAATTACTAATATGATTGTTTGCCAAACATAATTGCCGATGGTCTCTTCGTGTATAACTACAAATGCCGGCACAGGTACACCATGTCAACGTTAACTACCTGTTGTTTTCCATAACAATTAAGCTTAAACTATAGAACAATTTGAGATTAGTTCGTGGTATTATCTTTAGACACTGATCTGATAATTATGTGATTCAGCAACAAAATCTCTGTGTTTTGTCTTATATTATGTACTTTTGTCGGTATAATTTGCATTAAACAGTTTCAACAACCAATGGATTTAATAAAAAATGATTGATTTTGTTAGTCAGCAACCTTAGTGGATCAGCTTATTAGTTAAAAGTTTGCTAGAACCTCTAAAATTATTAGAAATTAATTAAGTTAGTACACTTTTGTAATTTATATATAGAAAAAATGTTGGAAGCACGAAGAACTCTGCACAGAAATAACGAGTCCGTGTCTTCAATTCCGTAGTGCATTGCAGTGTTTAAGGCATCAATCTGCAAGCAGTGCGGAAGTGAGGCTTCGACTTGTAACTCCACAATCAGAAGAGGTAACTCAATTAGAAAGGGAAAAATTCAGAAGAAAATCAAGAATGAATTGAAAGGATAACAATAAATTAACTAAGGAATTATCTAAAAAATAATAGCGTCTTTTAGCTTTGAGCTATTTGATTTAAAATATTTAGTTTTAATTTTGCTGGAATTTCTAAAAGCTTTTATTTATTATTGGAAAAGTCAGTTTTTTACAAAGAATATATATCAAAACATCACATAACAAATAATATAAAAATGTTATACACATATAGACCGAGTGGATAAGATACTTATTTGGTTAAAATTATAAAAACAATTCTCTAACAAAAGTTTTTTCTTAAAAGAATTAAAATTTGGTTCATCTTTTATGAAAATTTGGGGCAACTTATTATATAATTGTATTCCAGAATAAGACGGACATTTTTCATAAAACGTTGTTCTATGATTTGGAATTCTTAATAAATTACCATGCCTTGTGTCATAGTTGTGACTTTCAATTTTTTTTTTAAATTCATTGAGCTTATGTCTAATATATATTATGCATTATAGATGTATATACTGGGCGCGCCAATTATTTCCACTCGATCTCTAGCACCGAAACTAAAAGAGATATCAACAAAATTTTTTGTAGGGGTAGACAGTGTCACTCGGACTACAATTTTAAAGTATTTTGATATATACAGTGTGGCTAATTTTTGTGTAATGAAAATTAATTTGGTTTTTTTAAATTGAACACCCTGTATACGATTATGTCATCTGATTCTACTTAATATTAGATTTACGGTAGTTTTTTGTATTTGTAAATCCGACGCGGCGTTGACAAGTTATTCCCATTTTAAGCAGATTTAATGAAAAAACATCACTTCAGAAATATTAGCACAAAAACCACATTTTTTAAAAAATTCCTCAAAAAAGCCACTATGATGTAAATGAAACATGCACCTATCACAATAATGACAAAACATCTTCACCTGTTGCACAGGGTGTTTGCCGATGGCGTGCCAATAGTCTAGTTTTCAAATGGCAATAACTTAATTTTTTCAAATGGGACACCCTGTATATTTTTCTTCAGTTAGAAACTCTCCCTAATACGCATTAAAAAAATATAGGGTTTTGCACATCTAACTTTACTATTTACTTTAATAATTGACGTTAAGTGACAAACAACAAGTACAAAATTTTATAAAGTTTAATCGTAAGAAAACTACAATAGTGAAAGTTAAAATTTATAGTAGGTGTTCAAAATGTCTTCCATTTTCATTTATACATTTTCTTGCCCTTTTTTCATTGATTTACGGACATCTCCTAGCATTGCCTGGGTCACCTGTCTAAATGCTGCAGTAATTCTTTCTTTCATATTTTCTTTTGTGGTAACCTCTTCCTTGTAAACAATATTTTTAATAAAACCCCGCAAGAAAAAATCGCAAGGTGTAAGGCAAGGCGATCTAGTAGGCCAACGATCCTGAAATTCCCTATTTAACCAATTGCGAACATCTAATAGGTAATGTGGTGTGGCACCATCTAATTGAAACCACATTCCGTTGCGATAATTTTGAGGCACATTTTGCAATAAGTTGCGAAAATCATGTTCTAAAAAATCTAAAAATATAGCTCCATTTACAGTTCCATCAAAGAAATAGGGACCAATTACATAATCACCTATTATTCCCACCCACACATTCAAAGACCATCGATACTGTGATGTGGTTCTAAATAAATGTTCATTGTGGTCCGAATAATAATGGAAGTTGTGTCTATTTGCACAACCGTTCTTATGAAACGTGGCTTCGTCGGAGAAGAAAACTTTGTTTAAAAAGTTACGCTCTGTATTTATCTTGTTTATTAACCATCTACAGTATTCCACTCCACGCGCGAAATCACGTGGTAATAATTCTTGGTGAAGCTGGATATGATAGGGGTGATATTTATTCTTTTTTATTATGCGTCTAATTGTGGTATTGGAAATATCTAACAGATTGCTTAATTGCCTTGTGCTTATATTGGGATCTTCAACTATACTGATCATTACCTTATATTCGTTGTCAATAGTAACAGCTGTAGTTTCACGTGAATGTTTTTCATACTTGACGGTTCCTGTTCTATCAAATCTATTCTTTAAATTCTCAAAAGTATCCTTTTGTGGATGACGTCTTTCTGGGTATCTTTGACGATAGACCCTACTAGCAAGAAACGCATTTTTTTGACATTCACCCAGTATCCATATCATATCAATATTTTCTTGAACACTATAATTCTTATTAAAATCCATTTTTTATACACAATACCTATTTAATATAGTAGACGTGATACAATACAAAATTTTATGTTGACAATTATGCCATAACAAAATATACCTACTGTCATTTTCATAGGTAACTTGATTTCTTATTAAAAATTGTGTAAAATATGTTGTTTGTCACTTAACGTCAATTATTAAAGTAAATAGTAAAGTTAGATGTGCAAAACCCTATATTTTTTTAATGCGTATTAGGGAGAGCTTCTAACTGAAGAAAAATATACAGGGTGTCCCATTTGAAAAAATTAAGTTATTGCCATTTGAAAACTAGACTATTGGCACGCCATCGGCAAACACCCTGTGCAACAGGTGAAGATGTTGTGTGATTATTGTGATAGGTGCATGTTTCATGTACATCATAGTAGCTTTTTTGAGGAATTTTTTAAAAAATGTGGTTTTTGTGCTAATATTTCTGAAGTGCTGTTTTTTCATTAAATCTGCTTAAAATAGGAATAACTTGTCAACGCCGCGTCGGATTTACAAATACAAAAAACTACCGTAAATCTAATATTAAGTAGAATCAGAAGACATAATCGTATACAGGGTGTTCAATTTAAAAAAACCAAATTAATTTTCATTCCACAAAAATTAGCCACCCTGTATACATCAAAATATTTTAAAATTGTAGTCCGAGTGACAATGTCTACCCCTACAAAAAATCTTGTTGATATCTCTTTTAGTTTCGGTGCTAGAGATCGAGTGGAAATAATTGGCGCACGCTGTAGAAGGTAATGTAAAAATCTTAAATTGTTAAAAATATGATTTACTTGATATTCTGTTTAAACCAAAAATTAGTCTAATAACCCTTTTTTGTAAAATGAAGAGCCTACTAGAGGATGATGAATTTCCCCACACTATTATATTATGACAAATGAGAGTATACCATTGCGTAGTAAATATTTATAAGTTGTTGTTTGTTTAGAATATTTTTGAGGTGAAATATAGCATAATACCCACTGTTAACTTTTTTACTAATGTAATCTATACAAGATTGGAATGATAACGTGCTATCAAGAAATGTTCCCAGAAATTTTGTAGAGTCAATGTCACATTTAGAGTATCTGTTTCACTGTGATTATGTTCTCAGAGTTATTTGTAATGTTAAATTTCATCAATAGTTTTTTTAGAATTTAATATTAAGTGATTACGGTGACACCATTCATTGAATTTGTTATATAGAAAATTTAATTTAATTGAAAGTTCCTCAAAAGAATTTGCATAGGAAGCCACTGACACATCATCTGCATATAGAACAATGCAGTCTGCGTTTATGCACGTTGGTAAATCATTTATAAATATGAGAAATATCAACGGTCCTAATACGGATCTTTGCGGTACTCCTATATCTACATTACCTCTATTTGAATGAGCTTCATTCACTTTTACAATAATTTTTCTGTGTCTTAAATATGACATTAACCAATTCAACACATTTCCTCGAAAACCTAAAGAATGAAGTTTCGTTTCCACATATCCCAAATCTAAGCAATCAAAAGCTTGTGTAAAATCAAAGAAAAGTGCTCCTCCAACAACTTTTTTATCGTCTAGATGTTTGTATAAAAATTCAACAAAATCATAAACAGCAAGCACTCTCTGTTGATCTACCAGGGTAAAAACAATTTTGGCATTTTGTTATGATATTATACTTTTCTAAATAAGAAATCATTCTACTATACATAGCTTTTTCAACTATTTTACTTATGACATTAGATACTGTTATTTGTCTATAATTGTTCAAACTAAGCGGATTATCTTTTTTGTATAAAGAAGTTATTAGTCCTACTTTCAGTTCCTCAGGATATTCACCAATTTGAATGGAAACATTAATTATATTTGCCAAAGGTCCAGCTACATGGTAGGCAATATGTTTTATAATTTTAGTGGATATACAATATTATTCTTCAGTCTTATTAACACTCTTATAGCGTGAAACTGAGTCTGATCTTATTTTTTGCCCATTCTCCCCATTTTCGAAATGAAATCTCTGGTAGTTTTATTTGGTTAAAGTGATTTATCACATAGGCACAATGTTGTAGATCGTAAGGTTGTCTAGACGACATATTTTTTTTTTAACCTATTTTGACCTCTTCCAACGAACTATATACATTTATTTTAAAAAGGTCACTAAGGACGTCAAACACTGAATGTTTCGGGATGTTTATTAGAAAAGAACTATCAATCTTTGTCTCTTTCTTGAAGTATTTTCCAAATAAATTTTGTGGGACTCTTAAATCAATCTCCTTACTTTTAACATACAGTGCGCGCCAAAAGTAAGAAATTAATTTCGTTTCGAAATAGATTTTTGTTTGTAATTTTGTGTAATTTTCAGTAAGTTTCATTCCCTGTAATTTTTAGAAACACATCCCCAATTGTTTTTTTTTTTTTAATTTTAAGATTTGACATACATTTTATCTTCTAATCATAAAATACCATTTGGCCACTCGACACCATATCGTTTTTCGTGACACGCTGTAGTTTAACTGATCAAATTTGTGTGTACCTCGGGCCCCATTAGGTTTTTATGGATCCCGTAATGTAATAGGTCTCAGCTAACGCCTCGGGTCATTAGCTACGCGCTACGGGCCATAAAGACCTATTACACGCTCGGGATGCGTTCATATTTTATCGTTTTAAGAAGAGTCAAAGATTTTCTTAGAATATAGAAATCACAATTAATGTAAACTGGTATTTAATTGTGCGAATTTAACCAAATTTACTTGACTGGATCTCCTGTTAACTCATTTTTTATGTTTTGTTTTTGATTTTGGAGTTTTCCAACGTTTACACGAATTTTTTGTCCTTTCTTATCTTGATTGTTATATTATAATAGCACGGCCAAGACTGGGCTTCTTCTACAACTTCATGCCGCCTTTTCCGTCTTTATTTCTCTTTTTTTTTGTCTCAAAATAAGTCTGATATATCCACGATTTCTTCTACTTATACAGTATACAGTTGAACATATAATCTGGTATATTCTTGACTTTGTATTTCTGCTCAGCTTGGACAAAATAAATTGTATGTTCCAATAGGAGGTTTTTTTTAAAATTTCCCACACTTATTTTATACGCAATATAAAAAGATACTCCCTATTTATCTATAATAAAATAAGTCTTTCTTAAATTTTTTTTAAATGTTCGACGACGTAGTAAGGGTTTCGTTGAAGTGGAATTTTTGAGTTCATTGAATTTTTCGATAAATTGTGCTTTCAGAGTTCCGGTAAGCTCTTATTTATCCAATAAACTCTTAGCTAGACCAATACTTTTTGGACCATTAAACAGACCGAAGACACTGGAATCTATTATTACTTTATGTTCGTTCTCATGTTTCTTTTAAGCTTTTCTTATCTACGTTCAATCAATAAGGCCCTAAGGACTATATGATGATAATTCTAGCAACGATTTTTGTTTCTAGAAAATAAAATATAATAAATTTAAATCAAAAAATGGTCAAGTGAAATTGTTGCGGCTTTTTAAATTTTCCACATAATAGTTTATGAGACTGTACATTTTTTAGTTCAGCAGTTATTTTAAAGCTGTCCAATGTTGTCGGCTCCTAATGGATTTCTTTAAATTAAGGAAATGATATGATCTATTTTGGCATTGAAATAGGAAAATCCAGTTAAAAAATAAAGTATACAAGGTATATCCATGAAATATGGATGATTACAGTTGGTTTTATTTATTTATTTAATTGTTGTACTTTTCGGATGTTGTAATTGTTAAACTAAGCATTATATACTTAGGAAACGAGTAAGGAATTTAATTTTCTGCCTTTCGGCTTCGTCAGTTAGGCTTTTCGAAAAACTCTCTTCTAACCATAGATGGTAGCACTATATCCTTCATTCATATAGTCATTCATATTCATATTCATAGTCATACCTTTTGTTCCATGCTAGTTTCTCGATCTGTCCATGTTACGCATCTATTTCTTAAAGATTTTCTAATATTCCAACGTTTCTTTCGGTATCTCTTCTTTCTTTCTTTTTGCTATTCGTCTGCGAAGGTGCTTCCTGCCATCTCCATTCTTTTTAAATTTTTATGACCTAAAGTCTTTCTGAGATTTTGTATCTGCTCGTAAACATTAAGACCTAGGCTTATTTAAAGAAATACTTCTGTAGTTTTTAAGGTACTTTTAGATGGTCAGTTCAGTTCTCTGAAAACTTTGCCGTTGTTAGACGATCAGTTCAGTTGTCAGTTGATAACCTAATTGCGGTCGCGTTGTGCTTAGCACTAAAAAAACCACGAAAAAGAGAAGTAAATGGAGTAAAACTGATACCTGAACGGACAGGTTTGTTTAGACATCCATTTAACTGACAACTGATACGATAACTGATGGAATCCCCATCGAGCCACGTCTCCGTTTCAGTCACCGTATCAGTTACGGTTTTTCGTATTTACACATACAATTAACTGACAGTTCGACTGAAACTGAGACTGAACGGATAACTGAACTGACCGTCTAAAAGTACCCTTTACAGTTTTATCTCTCACCCTTGTTATATATGCAAGAAATAATAATGTTTATTGTATTGTGTCTAAATTATATATCAACCATTTTTTTTCATTTATGATGCTGCCTAGGTCACTAGATGTTAATAAAGTAGATTGTTTATTATTATTATTCTGTAACGAGGTTGGAATGAGAATTCGATACGCGTGGAGGAACCACGAGTGTCGAATTTTAATTCCAACAGAGTAACATACTGTACTTTCTCCACGGCCACAGAAAGTAGGAATTGAATATAGTAAAATGAAACCTCAATCTCTCAACATTGCGTAGTATTTTTACATTCAAGTTTGGATTTTAGCGGTAGCAAATTTTGAGTTATGTTATCGGCATATTTTTTATTTCTGGAGGAGTATTTTCAAATTTTACATCTGAATCGTTTGATTTTCTACTCCTTTTTAATAAATTAAAAGTTTTTACAAACCAATATTAAGATCACGTCAACTAATACTGACAGTTAATTTGACATTCACGGTAAACCTTATTTTTTTAAACAATTACGGAATGAACCTTCTGGTACTAGAGTAAGAATGAAATACGTATAAAATACATAAGAGACGAGTGTTTCAGAATTTCCATTCAATCTCAAGAGCGAGAATGTTTCTTTTCTGTTATTCTGAAACCACTTTTAATAACAGAAAAGAAACATTCTCGCTCTTGAGATTGAAAGAAAATTCTGAAACATTTGGCTCTTATGTATTTTATATGTATTACATTCTATCACTAGAGATAGAATCTGTATTCCGTGATTGTTTACAAAAATAAGGTTTGCCGTGAATGTCAAATTAACTGTCAGTATTAGTTGACGTGGTCTTAATGTTGGTTTGTAAAAACTTTTAATTTATTAAAAAGGATAAGAAAATCAAACGATTCAAATGTAGAATATGAAAATACTCCTCCAGAAATAAAAAAGTATGCCGATAATATAACTCAAAATTTGCTACCGCAAAAATCCAAGCTTATAAAAATACTATCTACACAATGTTAAGAGATTGAGGTTTCATTTTACTATATTTAATTTCTACTTTTTGTGGCCGTGGAGAAAATACAGTCTGTTACTCTGTTGGAATGAAAATCCGACACTCGTGGTTCCTCACGCTCGCATTCGCTCGCGTTCGGAATCATCCACTCGTGTCGAACTCTCATTCCAACCTTGTTACAGAATATACTATTACGTGTTTTGTCTTAACCTGTAAATAATTTAATTAATAACAACTAAACAAGGGTTGTAGGTTCGAATCCAACCAACGGCAGAAATCATTTTCTGATTTTTGATTAATTAAAAATTTAGAAATTGATTTTCATGTACCAGGTGTGATTTCCCACTCGACCATTCACTGTTTGGTTCTAATTAACAGTGCTGTTCCTAAAGTGGTGCAGGGAAACAGTAACAAAGCCTACACAGAACACGAGGCTAATGACCAGAGTAGTCGATGCCGTTGACACTGAAGTAAAAAAAAATAACAACTAAATCTAGGTTTATGATAAATTTAAAAAATATCTTTGGCGTTTAAAATACTTTATTTAACCAATTACAACTTTGTATTATTGTAATGTGGACACAAATGTTTTAATAAATGTCAGTCTAGCACGACATTATGGAAGACTCAAACTAACTTCGAAATGTGAAACTTAAAGACGGTTATAATCTGACATTTTTATATCTCAAAGAATAAAGGATATACTAGACTGTAATATTAATAAATTATTCTGTATAAATTTTTCTCGTTACTTTAAGAGAGAAATCTAAAGTTTCCTCTCTGCCACAGTAACAAATATTTTCTATTATATGACCGAATTTCTGTAAATTTACTTGTGTTTGTCTTTCCAGCGACTGGCGGGGAAGAATCCAGTCTATTGCCTTGTTTAGTTTATGTCCATGGGGACAGCTATGAATGGAGTAGTGGGAATTTATATGATGGGACTTTGCTGGCGTCTTCAGGACGAGTTATAGTAGTTACAATCAATTTTAGACTCGGTGTTTTAGGTAAGTGCTTGCCAAGTTTATTGTAAATTAAATCTTTTGTTCGTTTTCGGTTTGCTGATTTAACGCAAAGAGTATTAATTTAAGAATCTATATATAAATTATTTAGGGAGATTTATGGGAGATTGAAAAACTTAAAAATGTGTAAACTTTAAAATTAAAAAGATATCCACTTTTAAGTTTTAAATAAATAAAAAAACTACCACTTTCGGTGTGGATTCTGAGATTCAATTGATGAGTTGTACTCCACCAGAAGAGATAGAAACATAAAAATTCAGTTACTATACTTTCGCCTCTTGGGCCGAAAGTAGCTACTAGCAAAGCCACTTACTCTATTTTATTCACTCGTAGCGATCCCAAAAAAGGAAAGAACTGTATGATACACAACAGCTTTTGAGATAAAAATGTTTGTAAATATAGAACCGCATCAGAGGTTTTCATCAATCATATGTTGACATATACGGTTGTTTCGCATTATGTAGCTTTTCAAAATGGATTAGGTAAATGCAAAATTTATGACTTTTATCGCTTTTGTGACACACAATTCCAAAATGTAAAAAATAAAATGGATTAATAATCACAATCTATTTATTTACAATTACCTTATAATCAGAATAGCGTATAATTATAACAGATAAAGTCAGTATTTATACTTTCAATAGCGTACCATTATAATTATAATAAATAAAGTCAGTATTTATACTTTCAAATATGTTGTTAACATCCAGTTTGTTTCTTTCCATACAAGGAATATCATTAACAGTTGATTGTAAAGCAAGCGTAGATAAATTAAATATACAAAAAAAATTGTCCAAAATTGTCTTTAACTGTCATACTAGTTGCCTCCCTACAGCAACGCACAAGAGGCAACAAGAGATTTGACTGAAGCCAGCCCACCACTTTTAGCCCACAACAAATCGGACCGTGGGAGAATTTATTACAATCTGAAAAAATTTATTACACCTCCCGTTTTTGAAATATGAGGTTGTGCCAAGTTTCGGGTGAAGCTAGCCCACATCGTACAAACCTGGATAAATCCGATAGAAATGCACGTGGAAATTTATTACAAATTATTACAATCTGAAAAAAATTGAAATGTATATATTTATTTATTACAGTAGCCCACTCACTTTTTTCTGGGCAAAATATTGTTGCCTTTAACTCTGAATTGCTGACTAAAGACATATTTCGCGAGTGGGCTACTGTAATAAATTTTAAATAGAGTAATTAGAGGTGAACGTTGGATTGAAATGACTATATTTATTTATTACATAGCCCACTCACTTCTTTCCAGTAAAATATTATTGCCTTTAACTCGGAATTGCTGACCAACGACATATTTTGTGAGTGGGCTGGTGTAATAAATTTTAAACAGGGTCTTAGGGGTTAACGTTGGATTGAATTGAATATATTTATTTATTACAGTAGCCCACTCACGAAATATGTTTTGGTCAGCAATTCCGAATTAAAGGCAATAATATTTTACCATAAAGAACTGAGTGGGCTACTGTAATAAATAAATATATTCATTTCAATCCAACGTTCACCCCTAAGACCTTGTTTAAAATTTATTACAGTAGCCCACTCACAAAATATGTCTTTAGTCATCAATTCAGAGTTAAAGGCAATAATATTTTACCATAAAGAAGTGAGTGGGCTAAATATATATATATATATATATATATATATATATATATATATATATATATATATATATATATATTCATTTAAATCCAACGTTCACCTCTGATGTTCTGTTTAAAATTTATTACAGTAGCCCACTCATGAAATATGTCTTTGGTCAGCAATTCAGAGTTAAAGGCAATATTTTACCATAAAGAAGTGAGTGGGCTACTGTGATAAATAAATATATTCATTTCAATCCAACGTTCACCCCTATCTTGAGCCGAAACCTGGCCCACTACCTTATATTTCGAAAACGGGAGGTGTAATAATTTTTTTTCAGATGGTAATAAATTGTAATAAATTTCCACGTGCATTTCTATCGTACTTATCCAGTTTTGTACGATGTGGGCTAGCTTCACCCGATTCACCCGAAACCTGGCCCACAATTTCATATTTCGAAAACGGGAGGTGTAATAATTTTTTTTCAGATTGTAATAAATTCTAATAAATTCTCCCACGGTCCGATTTGTTCTGGGCTAAAGGTGGTGGGCTAGCTTTAGTCACATCAACAAGAGGATTGATCAAATAAATAGAAATTAACCATTTAACAGCACGGCCTGACAGCCAACCTGATTCGCATGTAAGTGGTCACTTCAGTCTAACTGCGGTAAGTGCTATTGGATAGGTGCTCTCCAATCTTACCAATTGAGTTGTGTGAATCTTAGTGTTACTATAAATCCGCATACCAGAGAGAATAGATTACAAATGATCTTGTCATTATAATAAGGAAAATCATCGTTTGGAGCAAGTCCTCCAGACACTGGCTATGACTATGGCTTAAATTCTTCGCAAGTTCTCGTTTTTTCTGGGTTTTCTTTCTTTTTTACTACCCCAATTTTTATCACGAATCAAAACATCGCCATCTTCTATTCTTTTTTCTTTAAAAACCGGTTCTTAATAAAACCATAATATTTTTGAACATGAGAAGACCATGTTTTATATTTAGTGCTGGTAAAATAATAATAGTAATAATCATAATCATTTTGTTTAAGTTTACGCTACAATTTCTCAAACTCTACGACTATAAATGTCCCTAACGGAATGTCCCCATTCTCACTGCACTCCCATTACCTTTGTCCTATACATCAATCTCAGTTTCTATTCTTTACAGAGAGAAGATTGATTCAACTTCTTTGTTTATATAGGTAACTTATCCAATTCACTTAAACAACTTTTAAATTCCAAAATTTTAAACTGAAATATCGGAAAACCGTAAAGTTCATAACGTTTTATTACTTTTACGGCCTCATTACGGTTTAATATCACCTTTTAACGGGAATATTCCTCAAATATTTGTTTTAAGTTTTGGTTTATTAAATGATAGTGAGAAAGGGCTTTAAGTTTAGAATTCATAGTAAATATTGTAACAGTATTCATATCTTTTTTGCGTAACATAGGGTAGATACTTAAAATTGTAATATTTTATCAAAAAATGATTAAAAAATACCTATAACGCTTAACATAACCTTTTCGGCAAAGTTAAGCCTAACGATTTAGTGGAGGCAAGGAGTCGGAGTGACACCTTTTTTTTCCGGACTGGGCCAATTTAGTCCCCCCTCATTTTCGAGGTAGCTGAAACCGAATCTGAGGTTAAAAAAAGTTTTTACCCTCGGCGTCCCCTTCAAAAAGGCCAAAAACCACCCCCCGGAGGGGTTAAACTCGTTTTACAAGGTTTCCCTGTAGAAAAACACACTTTCCCCCCATTTTAGAGGATGTAGAGCACGGTGGTGATGTTGGATATCGCTTCCGACCACCACCAACCCCTCCACCGGCCAGTACTCTTCACCGAAAGGGGCCAATTTTCATAAGTGACACCCTTTTATCCCGGACATGGCCAATTTAGTATTTCCCCCCCGTTTTCGAGGTCGCTGAAACCGAATCTGATAGTAAAAAAAGTTTTACCCTCGGCGTCCCCTTCAAAAGGGCCAAAAACCTCCCCTACATACCGATCTATATGTTTAGTTTCTTCAAACAATTAATTTTATTAAAAAAATATATTTCTTCAATCCCTTGCGGTAGGGTTGGGAGGTTGTGGGCCATCTCCCTCGCGGAACTTTATATTTTTCTCAAGGAAGAGACTATTACTCTCAAAAAAGTGGTAGAAAACTCGATAAGCTGAGAAATCCCTATTAGGGGTGGTTTCTGGCAGTTTTGAAAGGGACGCCGAGGGTAAAAACTTTTTTAACTTCAGGTTCGGTTTCAGCGACCTCGAAAATGGGGGGGAGAGACTAAATTGGCCCAGTCCGAAAAAAAAGGGTGTCACTTATCAAAATTGACTCCTTTCGGGGAAGACTATTGGCCGATGGAGGAGTTGGTGGTGGACGGAAGCGATATCCAACATCACCACCGTACTCAGCATCTTCGAAAATGGGGGGAAAGTGTGTTTTTCTAGAGAGAAATCTTGTAAAACGCGTTTTTCCCCTCCAGGTGGTGGTTTTTGCCCTCAGATTCGGTTTCAGCGACCTCGAAAACGGGGAGGAAATACTAAATTGGCCCAGTCCGGTAAAAAAGGGAAAATCTCCTCAAATTCCGACTCCTTGCCTCCACTAATTAGATCATTTCTGTAGTAAATTTTCCTATTAATGGATCGATATTGTTTTAAAACCCCGAAAATCCCGCACAACTTCACCCAAAATCGCTCTAATTTTAATTTTGCGATACGTGATAAATTTGTACCAGTACATTTGGACATCGGGAAGTCCCGGTAAAATAATTATTAAAAAAAACTAATTTGGTGTTGTCGTTTTGGACGATTGTAAACTGCAATATCGCCGCTTTTTGTGAATCAAAAATCAATAGAATCATGTGAATTTTAATCCACTATATTATTTACCAGACATTTATGCTTGGGAAAAAAATACAGTTACTCTTTGCATGTAATTCTTTTCTAGGACCCATGGATAGTAAGTAAAACTTAATTTTTTTTAAATGTAAATTTGAATAAGCAGTTCACCGCTTTTCTATAGTAAATCTCCTCATACAATAACAGTGTAACCAGAACTTTCGCGAAGAATTTATTATTCATGCCTGTACCTGCTCAACAAATTTTAATTGGCCATTTTGGAGCTACTAAATGTAAATGTTATCACAAGGGTCCCAAATGGCACTCAGCCCGAACTTACCGAACTGTTTGCATAAGCTGTATTGGTGTAATAGATAAATTGATTGATACTCTTGTCGTATAATCAACCGTGGGCTCTACCTACAAACTACGTCATTGTGACTAAACGATACTAAATATTGATGACAGCAGCTTCGCCTATACGAGCTCGCAAATTGATTAATATTAGGAAATAGGTCAAAAGAACAAACTTTTATTCAAAAGTATTATCGTAAGTAATCATAAGGGCATCTAATTTTTCCGAAAAAAATTGGAAAAACACGTTGCTAAGCAATATTTTAACAAGAAAAGATATTACTTTGCATTGTGTTTTTTCGATTTTTTTCACAGGAAAAATTAGATGCACGAATGGTATTTGACAAGACTATTTCATGAGTAACAGATTATTCTGTATACACATAGCTTACAAAATACTACAAACTTCATTATTTATGATTCAATTAAAATATAAATTGCAATTTTGGTGCACAGTAGGAGTATTGTTTTAAATATTTGTTAACTCATTGATAAGGTTGGATGTAGGTAAATCATTAATGTTGTTGATGAGTCCAGCTGTAGTGTGAGAAGCTCGAGGAGTGGCTGCAGGATCTTCTGTTTTCTGTTTTTTAGCTGGAGGTTCTGAAGCGTCACTTCTAAGGGTGTTTATAATGTTGGAATAATGCTCATTATCCATTTTCAGATACTGTGGCCAGTAATTTTAATTAATTGTTGTTCACCTACCGCTCCTTTAGCTAGGTTACTCACTGCTGTCGACCGCATAGAGTAGTTTGTTATTTTTATTTCTTTTGTATTTAATTCTGCCTTCTCTGCTGCTTCTTTAATCCATTTCGAAAGTTCGTTTTTTCCCACTGGAGTGTTTTTGTACCATCCACTTGATTGTTTTTTGTTTCATGATGAGTTTAGTGTTAAGAATAATATATCAGTTGTTATTCTAGATGAACGTTTAACCATTAGAATTTTAAAAAGACGGACTGGACAAAAGGTAGGGTTCTTCGTGTTGGGGACCAGCCATTTACTATTTCTCCACCCTGGGCCGTTTTATTGAAGAGAGGATTATATTCTACTCTTCATAAAAAGTAGGATTTTTGAAAATCAGTTATTTTAAAAAATATGTATCTATGTTATCTACCTGCTTTAATCCCAGAATTATCCACTTTATCCACTTCCTCTTTAAAATAATGAACTCTGCAATTGACTGCTTCTCCATCTCTCCAGGCAAGTTCTACTGAAGCGATATGGTACAATTTTCGCTGGAGTCCCGCCGGAGTGTCTTCGTCCCGTAATAAAACCATGGCGTAGTATTCTTCCAATTTTAATGAAGCAGAGCTCGATTTCCTTTTATTGGCGCACATCTGCAAATTCCTTCGTTTCGCGTTACGAGCTTCACTACTAGACTTGAAGATATCTTTAAATTGATCAAAAATTATTTTCCACTTCATAAAATACATCTCTTGCATTTTTTTGCCAACGGTGTTCCACATTGTCTTCACAACTAGTTCTTTGTAATTTTCACCGTTTTCTTTCTTCATATTTCACGCCCAATCTTTCAGGATTCGGTTTAGTTGCTCTAAACTTGTAGTTTCTATATTTCCATATTGACGTATGGGTTTTAACGGTATTGTACGGTACAATTTTCTCAATCGCCAGATCAATATTAGTCATAGAATCACTTCCAAAGCGACTCATTTTCACTACATAAGCTGACTAGCACTGTTTAAAAACAATATTACAAAATTTATTGACAATAAAATCAGAAAAATTGTTTAGCGTCCTTTTCTGGTGTCCTAGGAGACCATAATTACTTGTTATCAAAGGTATTGCAATTTTTGGTGACAACAGCTGTCAAGTAATTGCCGCGGGTAAACTCCAAAAAACTGCTGACAGGAGCTGTCATACAGTTTTTTCATCATTTCACACGTTAAAATTTCTACATACTCACATATATGAATTGAATTAGTCTACACTGATTTCAGAATGTTTCAAATTTTTCCGTTAAAATAATTGGGCCGTGATGAATAAATAAAATATACTTACAATTTTATTGAACGAAAATTAAACGTTGAGCCACAGCAGCGAGTTTTCGTTCATTTAGAAAATCCACATTTAATTTAAAATACATTCAACGCAGCCTTATCCAGAATGATAAAACACTCATAAATTAATAATTCTCTTCCCTCTTAATTTGGAATGGAATTGCGAAACACGGCATGGTGTGGCTTTCTGCTTTGGTTTAAATTTTAAACTTGAACAAATTTGGTTGCTTCTTTGAAAATTAATACCTACCCGATACCTAAATTAAAATTAAATTATATTGTTTTATGGAGGGTGTATACGGATAAATAACACAGCCTAACAAAATATTTCTTTTTGGTGTTCTGAATTAAACGATTGCAGCGTAAATTAACATCAAAGTAATTAATGTCAAGTACGCTACAAATCATGCCCAGAAGTAGACAATAAAATCTCATTTTTGATATCAAATTCACAAAAAGTTCAAGGGTGAATAATTTATTTTGTAGACTAATACGTACGTTTGGCGGACATCTTACGTAAAATCGATTTTTGGAGAGTTATAACTCTCATGTCTCCTGAAACCGTTCTTGGAATTCACTCAATATAAAACATTCCTTAAACTAGAAAATTATTGGGCTGTACACAAGGAAAGGTTCTTTTTAGACAACCTCCTTTATCCTTATTACTTGCCTTTATAACCACTCAAACGAAATACCATGTGTCCAAATATTTTACAAACTTTATGTAATGTTATTAAAGCAACAAAAGGAAGAAATAAATTACATTTCAACAATGAAACATGGCAATAAAATAATGGCACTGCCGAATTTACTTCAAACATATCTGTTTTTATCAGCTTAATCTTTTATAAGTTGGGACTTTTAGAATGTTGAGACAAAAAGCAGAAGCAAAGTTGACATATATTTCTTTTTACAGCGACATAAGGAAACGCAATAAAATGAGAAAAGTTGGAAGTTTAATTTGTCTTTTCCCTTCCAAATAAAATTATCGTCTGAATTTAAATAATTCTGTTTGTTCTGTAATTTACTGATTTCATTTAAGAGGATTCGTTACCCACTTTTGCCGTGTTTTTGGTTTGTCTTTCTTAATTTGAATGGACATTTTCTAGAAGTGCTTGTTTTTGACACGCGTATTTAAAAAAAAATATTCTTGGAAAGTCAGTAAATTTATTATACATTTTTTTAAATAAATATAAATATCAACTGTTTTAAATTCGACTAGAGTCCTAGACTAATTTGCAGCTGCTAAAATTCTTCAAAAGAATTGTCTTAACTTAATTATACATCCTTAAGTCACTCTAATTTGATTTTGGTAACCTACTGTTTATATTAACTATTCAAATTAAAAATGATAAATTACACCTTTTTTGAAGTACTAATACACACTGGAATCTTTAATTGTAAATCTTTTTATTCAATTCAGGATACAACCAGTGATGAAATATTAATTTCATAACCAGTTGTGAAAAATTTGGTTATTTAGGGAGCAACAAATATAAGAATATTTCTTTGTAATTTGATAAATGATTGACATGCTTCACATTGTTTTACAGCAATTCTATAAATGCTACATCGTATTTTGCGTTGGAATTTCCCAACGCATTTTCTACAGCTTATTCAACGACTATTGGAATCAGATTCAGATATTTTCTTAATTTTAGAAGAACAATACTTAATGAAATTTCTCTTTTTTTCTCTGAATTAAAACCACTTATTTTCTTAAAAAAGTTTTTAATTTGACGTTTCGGCTTTCTTTATCGGAAGCCGTTTTAAAAAAGAAAGAAAGCCGAAACGTCAAATTAAAAACTTTTTTAAGAAAATAAGTGGTTTTAATCCAGAGAAAAAAAGAGAAATTGAACTAGCAAACCACTATGAGCTTCCGAAATAAATTACTTAATGAAGACTTGTGTCATGATCAAGAAGAATTGGTATGAGAAAATAATGGCCCAAACGAATCCATTAACAAAAGTTTAATATTTAACTTAGCAATTTACTATTTACTAGTTGAAAGATGTTTTTAATATCTATGGGTACACAGTTTAGGCAAACTGGTCATAGGATTACAACAAAATTTCGCTAAGTTAAATACTAAACTTTTGTTAATGTAAAAATGTATCAATTTATAGTTTTTGCAATCAGTTTAACACCCTGTATGATAGAGTGGCAGATCGTACATTTGTATATAATAAAAAAAATTTATAACCCATTTTGTGAGTCACCCTGTATAAAATATCACCAAGAAGTAATTACTTAAACTATATATTTATAATGCAATGACATTTGCTCGTATTTTTAAAGCTTAAAAAATGATTTATTCAAAAAAACATTACTTATTTTCGAACCAGCCTGTAACTAACCAAATTCTACGGTAATTGTTTATAAAATATTAATGCTAAATAATCTATAATTCATGTTTTCTACAATAAACGCCAATAGAACAGGTCTGTAATGAGAAATTTGATTACAAAAACACCCTGTACTTCGAAAACTAGCCATAGGATTGGTTTGGGCCAATGGACACTTTTGGTCAGTGCATCGAGTTTTATAACATACCAACGTTTCAGAAAATTTTACCGGGACGTTTTTTACATTTAAATCGTGCTGGGTCCTTTGGTAATATAAATTAACATTCACTTTTATCATCTAAGCATTATTTAAATTAGACCAATTAGTAGTTTTGAAACATAGGTATTCTAATTCTACATTCACAACTGTCTCCTCTCGTAAAATTTTACGATGTCACGACGGTGGTGGCTCCTCTATAAATACAAATATTGTCACGATTTCTGTCCAAATCCGCACAAAAGTTCACAATGAAAAACCTAAATCTCGGAAAAGCTTATAGTGCTTGTTTCGACATAACGTATCTGTATTTATTCTGTACAATAAAATAAATCAGGGGTAAACCATAACTCCAAACTCACATGTTCTACAACCCTCAAACTCGTATAGTCGATCCACAACAGAGATATGAAATAAATTGAAAAATAAAAATTTGTCGTGTGCACAAAGAACAATTGCACAGGAAGTCAAATATATTTGAAACTAATGGTTTTATCTTTGTATATTTTTTTTTCAGCTATTTGTATACGTAGTTTTATATTTTACGAGCACTTTTGTATACAGGTACATAAAATGGAATACGTTTTTGTATAATATAGTATTTCTACAGTTTAAAAAGGCATTTGCAATATTGAGAATCGGCTCTATATATCAGTTCGTAGTAGGCTCAGTTTAAAGTTCAGATTTCAGTAGATTATCTTAAAAAATGTATCCCATCATCATGTATGACTGTGCAAAAATTTAAATCTGTATTCCTTAAAATAACGAAAATATGGAGGTGTCTTCATCTTAAATGCAACACATCGTATGAAAAGAACTGGGTTTTAAATATTTCTAGATAAATCGTACTTACCTAATATTTTCTAATGTACTTTATTATAAAAAAACCAGTACATTCCAAATAAAAAACTAGATGGGCATTTAACATAATTCTTACTCAAATATTTCTTAACATCTATTACACTCATTTCAACAACTTCAATAATTTCGTTGTTAACACCACCACCTGCAGATACTTTCATATCGTCAGTAACTTCGCAATAAAAAACAGTCTGATAACTTCCACATGCAGCAACACCAGATCTGTATGAGCATATTTTTTCTAAACTAGAAAGTGAAACTTCATATCCACATTCCTCTAAAATTTCTTCTTTTGCAATTTCTTTTTCTGATTTGGTTTTGTCTATAATTCCAGCGCATAATTCTAAAGTCACAGCGATTTCAGGAGGATACTTACTAGTGTCAGTTTCTTTATTGTCTCTGCCATCTTCGGGTATCGTTGCAAAATATACAGCAGGTCTAAATTGTTTTACAAAAATTAAGACGTTTCTTGAAATGTTATACATGATTGTGGCTACGCTGTCGTGAACTATTAAAAATTCAGATGTTTTGTTTGTACCATTTTGTTTATACTGCATTGAGTGAAGCTTCATGTAAAGTGATTTTTCCAAGGGTTCAAACTTTACTTTTTCCACCTCTTCCATTGTATTATTTTACAAAATGATCTAGGAACCTATAACTCGTATTGTGAACTGCTAAAGCAGCTAAATGTGTTTTAAGATTTTAACAAATTTAGATAATAAGATTGACAAAAGAATTACTAAACTATGTATAAACAATTGCTTTATTTTTTGTTCAAAAACTAAATACGTATATCTAAATTCAGTAGATTAAGTTATAGCATACATGAGAATTATTTAATTCTTGACAAATAATAGTTACTTATCTTCCAAGTCAGTAAACTGTAGACTATTGCTTAATGAAAGAACATTTTAATTTTCACGGATTTATTGTTAATTAAAGATCTAAAAAATAAAAACCCTCATAAAAGTTCAGAGAGCGAATAACTGAACTGAACGGATATTTCAATGTCTGATATTTCATAAACTGGGACACATGTCGTTTCCTATAAAATGTATCACTTCTTGGGTTATAAGATACACGACAGGCATACCCTTTTACTGCACCACTTCTAAACTCTTTATATATTATTTTATGATATACTTTCAGTTTTATATTTAAGAAACATGTTCTTCGATGTACACGGTCACTCAGTAACTTCTAGACAAATGACTATATTCATCAACATAGTCTTCAAGAGTCATACATTCAATCCAATCTCTATTATTTCGTGACATTCTTTGTAGAACGATCTCTCTTTGGCTTCAAAATTTGCTGCAGTTTCGGCATTCACTTCTTCATCGGGGCCAAATCTCTCTCCCTAGTCCACTATTCGCCACCTGCCAGACGCGCTCTGCCTTACACTGTTAAACAGTAACCACCGTTTTGCTTTCAGTATTCACAAGGGTCTGCCGCCGTTCTTCCCAAAAATAACATCATCAAAATTTACACACCATCCAGAGTACAGTAGGAAGCGTTCTCAAAAGTCTAATTTTCCCACCGAGAAACAGTTTTATACTTATTACTTAACATAAAAGGAGAGACCCGCCCCCAAAAAATTTTTACCTTAATTGGGAATTTTGAATTAATATTTTAAACGCTGTGGAGCCAAAATGATAGAAGCAAAGAGGAAAATTGAAAAAAAAAAGTAGAGATCGACTAATAAATTCTACAAAAGAAAAGCACATTTGAAGAAGAAATAGCTTTAATTTACTCTTAAATTGTGATAAATTTAAGTCTTTTAAATTTGATGGCAAAACATTATATAAGTTAAAGTTCAGTGAATTTTGTTGGGATTTAGATGATCGAAAATGATGTTTTCTTAGATTTCCAGCTTGTCTGGTATTATAGTGGTGGATATCAGACTGCTTAAGTAGATTTGCACTATTTTTGTGAATTTCGAGAACTGTGTTAAAAATAAATAATGATGGTAATGTCATAATAGAAAAATTTTTGAAAGGTGGTTGACAGTGCTCAGGATAACCAACATTTGCTATGATTCTTATGGCTTTCTTTTGCATACGAAATAATTTAATTGCTGCTGACGAATTACCCCAAAGAATAACTCCGTAACCTATCTGAGAACGAAACAATGAAAAATTTTTAAACATTCAATATTGGTAACTTAGGCCTAACGCCGAAGCCAAAACAACACACTAGATAATCTTCTAGCAATCATATTGATATGACAGGTCCATGAAAGATTACTATCAAGTTTAATTCCTAACAGTTTGACACAGTCAAATTCCGATAAGGAACTACCAGATCCAAAATGAAGGTTTTGAGTTTTTTCATTATTTAACATAAGCTTATTAGCACAAAACACAAAACATTTTTTTGATAAGTCAATACTATCCTTAGTAGACAAACAAGCTTGATCTTTTCCAGTTGAGATAATAGTCGTATCGTCAGCAAAAAGAATAGTTTTACAAGGGCACATATATTTAGTTAGATCGTTGACGTAAATAATAAACAGTAGCGGCCTAAGTACAGAACCTTGTGGGACTCCATGGGTGATCATTTTAAATTTAGATGAGGTATTATTAAAATATACAGCCTGCGATCTATTTCTCAGATAAGATGAAATTAGTGATAGGGGTACACCTCTAATTCCATAATAATTTAGTTTTTGCAGCAGAATGTCGTGAGAGACACACTCGAAAGTCTTTGAAAGATCACAGCTTAATCGCAGTGTGTTCACCTCTTTCCAGGTCCTCAACTATGCCACTCACAACATTGAGAACAGCTTGAATAGTGGAGCGTCCATTACGGAAACCGTACTATAATTCGCAAAAGAAATTGTTTTTATTAAAGTAATCAAAGGACCTGCGCTTCATAACTTTTTCAACTATTCAACATTTTTAATTCCGTTACTGGATACAGAAAAAAAGAACTATACGGATAATTTTTGAAGTCAAATAGATCAATATTAGAGGTAGTAAGAAGAAACTTTATCAGATTGAGTAAACCAGTAGGGAATTTTAATTTATTAGATTCGACATCCTAAGACCGGTTTCTGTCTTTCGACTTCATCAGTTAGGCTTTTCGAATCCAATAAATAAAATTCCAAACTCGTACAAGTCAATAGCTATATCCGCTATAAGATAACATTTTTAGATGTGCTACGATCTATGGTAAGAAGGGAGTATTGACATTAAATTTTGACTGAATCTAGTCAAGATGTCACTCTCTTCTTTTTTATCCCTTTCAGAGATTAATACAAAGTGACTAAACCAGTAGGGAATTTTAATTTATTAGATTCGACATCCTAAGACCGGTTTCTGTCTTTCGACTTCATCAGTTAGGCTTTTCGAATCCACTAAATAAAACTCCAAACTCGTACAAGTCAATAGCTATATCCGCTATAAGATAACATTTTTAGATGTGCTACCATCTATGGTAAGAAGAGAGTATTGACATTAAATTTTGACTGAATCTAGTCAAGATGTCACTCTCTTCTTTTTTATCCCTTTCAGAGATTAATACAAAGTGAGTAAACCAGTAGGGAATTTTAATTTATTAGATTCGACATCCTAAGACCGGTTTCTGTCTTTCGACTTCATCAGTTAGGCTTTTCGAATCCAATAAATAAAATTCCAAACTCGTACAAGTCAATAGCTATATCCGCTATAAGATAACATTTTTAGATGTGCTACCATCTATGGTAAGAAGAGAGTATTGACATTAAATTTTGACTGAATCTAGTCAAGATGTCACTCTCTTCTTTTTTATCCCTTTCAGAGATTAATACAAAGTGAGTTATCACATTGTCAGCCACGCTTGTAAAAAAATCATTGAAATCTTCAGATGACAGAGAGAAAATTAGAACTAATTTGACTATGATTTGTTTCAAAATTAATTATTTGCCAACAACAAAAAACTTATTCTACCTTATTTTGGCTTTTTACCTTATTTAACTTGTACCAATAAATGCGAAAATAAAAAAAATATCAAAAGATTTATTTCCAACTTTTCCCACAATTAAAGATAACGATATATCCTTTAAACCATTCAAGCTCACCGAAATTTATCATTATTGTTTGGTGGTGCATCCAACATGCACGAACTTTTAAGTCTATTCTCACTATGCGCTTTATTCCTTTGGGTATTATTTTGAGGGATAAACAATTCAAACTCTCGCGGATCGTTAAAGTAAACTTAACTTTATATAGAACAAATAGTATGAAATCGAAAATAAAAGCCATGCTGGAATCGATTAAAGGAACACAAAAGAGCACGCCCACGCTCAAGAATAAAGGATTGCATTCTTACCGTATTAATGCAATATCAGTAATCCTGTTCGATTCTGGGCTTCTTTACAAATTGTTAATTGAATAGCAAAGACGATTTTGATAGCTACAAATTTTGGATAAAGCAAAACAAAACAAAGATCTCTTTTTCCAAATAGGTACACTGAAATATTTCTAAGAAGCCTTCACTACATCTGTAGAGTAGGAAGGGTGAGTTAGTCCCACAGCACTCAGGCCACATTTGATCCATTGTACATCCTCCCGAGGAGTTGGCCTCCTAGGTTATCGTCCATCCTGTCCTTTCCAGGAAAGTGGACAAGTCACTAGGAGACGTCTCCTTTATATCGGCAGGTGTAGGCCAAGACTCACCGAACACGCACTCTCTCATTGACTATAACTCCGGGCAATCGCATAGGACATGATAGACCGTTTCGTCTTCCTGATTTCATCCCATCTCTTTAGAAATTAAGCATGGGTGTAACGTTTAGCTAGTTCCGAAACTGCCGAAGTCGTCAAGCCGTAGGTGTCGCGGGATCCTAAAAGTCTTAGTCCAGACGCTTCCCTGGCTAAGGAATCGGCAATTCGGTTACCTTTACTCCTGTCATGCCCTTTAACCCACCTCAGGATAATATTGTTATCTACCGAGGCGTCAGCTAAAGCTTGATCACACTCTAACACTAGCCCTGATGTAACACTATGTCTATTCAAGGCTAGTAGAGCTTGTCTGCTGTCAGTGCAGATTATTATGTTTTTTCCAGAAATTCCTTTTCTGGTTAGTTCTTTTGTGACAATTGAGATACCAGCCAGTTCTGTTTGAACCACGTTGGTATTGTCTACACTACATATTTTACCTCGCTTTTTTTTCAACAAACTCCCTACCGACATTAAACTGGCTAAGAAACAGTATGAAGCCTTAAAACTCCCAAGTCAGTTTATAAGTACTCCATAAGTATTTTCACGTTATTCAGTCGACTACAATTCTTCTATAAAAGGAAACTAATAATATAAATTGTGACCTGTGTTTTTTGCAGTCTCCTCAGGTCTTGTACTAACAGAATTTGTTGTTTTTAAACGAAACAAAGAGGCCATAACCTATTTCCATGCTCCTATAGTATCGTCCTAACGTCACTCTCTTTCCTGCCTACAAAACAAATTAAGGATGAGAAAATATCAAATTTGGAAATTAATTTTCTGACTCGAATTACGAGATCAATTTCTGCAATTTTAGGACAAGCATTCATTTGAACTTTTCGGTCTAAAATTAGGCTTAAAATTACATAAAATATTTTAGGAATCAACCTGTATCTCTAACCAAGGCAGTTACATATGAATTTGAAAAAAACTAGATGCGTGGAATGAAATTAATATATAAATTATTTAATCATCTAATTCCAAAAGTACAAAATGATTTTTTAGGAATTTTGTGTAATTTATATTAGACTATTGCATATAGCATTTATCTGCAAAGTTTTAAAAGAAGCTGCATCAAGCAACCATAAAAACACTTGATTGATTACCCACCCATAAATACACATATTTCTCCACGGATTTTAATTGCGTCAAACAAATCCTGCTAAACCACCGGCACTCACTAACGTATCAAAGAAATCGTCCGATAAATCTCCCTGACCCAATCTGTCAAGCAAAATTGTGTATCAGTCGATGATTAAAACCGTAGGTCTATCGGCAAACTGTAAGCGTACACTGAAGTATTTTTAGGCTTTGGTTTTCAGATACATTTTCATTTTTTTATAATCTATTTACGTAGCATGAAATACAGTTTGGTTTTTTTGTTAAAGGCTTCTTAAAAACTGGTACCAAAGGTAGCGCACAAGGAAATTTTGGTATAATGGATTTAGTGGCAGGACTGCACTGGCTGAGAGAAAATCTTCCAGCATTTGGAGGAGATCCGCAAAAAGTTACCCTGATGGGACATGGAACGGGAGCTGCTCTTGTTAACTTCATAGCTGTATCACCTGTAGCCAAAGGTAGTGTATAATAAATCAAACAAATCTAGGAGCGACCAATTTTGAATTACCTACAAGACTAACGAATTGTTCCGGAGGTGCTGGCTACAGTGATGGAACTATGGTAAAAACTTAAAAATAGCCACAAAATTTTGACAGCAAATCCTATTTCATTGATCCCTGCTGTATAACGTCTTGTTTATATTGTTTTTGCTGTTTTGCTGTTGGAAAGTTATTTACAAATATATTTCTGAAATTAATACATACTTTAGTTTTTCAAATAGAACAGAGGCTACTTTTAAACTTCCAAAACATTTTTCTGTTTGAGGCAAGAGCTATTCTTAAAAGTGCAAACTTTATTTCCAATTAAGAACTTAAATTCGTAAAGCTCTTTCTGATATTGTGTATATTTTTTCGTCTTTACAGAATGCAACTCTAGCCAAAACTTTTCCGTAAAAATTATGCTGAAGCAACTTAGTGGTAAAGAAATTTTAAGTTTTATTATATTACCGTTTTTGGTAACGATTTTAAAACAGAAAGTAAAGTTGAATAAAGATTTTTTCAAATACATAGTGATTGATTCTGCAGAAAAAGTAATGTAGTTTGGCAAAAAAAATGCTGCATTGGCAGAAATAAAATAGATTGACTTATTGGGCTTATCGGGATTTTCTATAATGATGTTTTAAACTCAGTTGGGTCAGTTTACGTTCGTCTTCTGAGTATTAGAAACTGTATAAAATAGAACAGAAAACTATTTTGTCAATTACTTTAAGCTGGCAATACGTACTGAAAACACTTTCTGGTCTTCTGGAGATGGTATTTCCTTCAAGACAATAATTAGTAGTAGTAGTAGTTAATGATGAATTTGTTACTTGCTTTTTTGAACCGCAGATTAAACAGACAACCCGCTGTATTTTTGAATATACTTTAGGTTACTACCGTATTATTATTTGAAAATTGTGGATCGATACCGAGGCATTCACTCTTATTGTTTATTTCTTAATGTTGACACATATTTTAGAACTTTCTCTTTCTTTATTAGCCGATCGTACAAATTAATTCAGTTTTAGTCAGCATATCTAAATTATTATCACATTCGATTTTTCCTTCTCTTCCCGCGAATTAAACAAGAATTCAAAACGTGTATTCAACAGATACGTTCAAAAGCAAGCAGCCATGCACGATCTGCCTAGCTATTGTAAATTTTGACATTGAATGTAAAAAACGCTATTTTTTCATTTTACACAGTGATCGATCAGGCATTTTGATTAATTTGGAATTTTATTTTATGAATCTTTCCGCTTTTATGTGTCAAATGATTAATTACTACAAGTAACAAGTGGTTTAACTCAGTATATTTTCATTTATGGTTCGCAATTCACAGCAGTTATATAACTGATGTAATAAGAAGAATAAAACACGGATCATTATGAGAAATATGAGTAATGGAGAATACCTTCTCGCGAGTAGAAAAATCTGGGACATATCCTTGTAATTAAGTCTCCAAATAACAAAATGATAAATTATGAGGTGATATTTATATCTTGAAACTTTTCCTTGAATATAACAAAAATGGTTACTAGGATGACCATTCGAAGTCGTATTTATTAATCGTAACATGACCATATAGTGGAGTGAAATTAGGCGATAATATTCTGAAAATGGATGTAAGAGCTAAGTCAATTTTTCAATAAATTTGGGCTGGAGCTTCGCTAGATATGTGTCAAAAGCGGAATTTTTGGTATTTTTCGAGTGGATTGCTTCACTATTTCTTAAATATTTCCGACTCTAAGAGTCGTGGAAAAATAAAAAAAAAATTCAAATGACCGTGATGAAGTAGAATATCGATCTGTATAGTAGGGTCTTTTTAAAAATCAATCCTAACCTCAAAAAACGAATTCGCGCACATTATTTTTTTTATACTGAATTGGCAATAAATAACCAAAGAATCCTCGAATTTTCTTAAAAATTGGAGAAAATATGTATTTTTAGGTCGGGAAGACATGGTAAAAATTAAAAAAAAAATGTATTTGTCCAGCCAAAATCGGCATTTTTCGAAAAAAAAATTGAATTGGCCGCCATTTTTGGAAAAATAATAGTAGAGAAAAAAATTTTATCTTAAAAAGAAGGAATTTGTGTGTATTTTTGTCTAAGAAAATCCAACATTTTATTTCTTTATTTAAAGTGTCCAATTTAGGGAACAATAAAATAATAAAAATTCAATTTTCATTTTTTTCCAATTTTTTTATCGCGATATTTATACTTGATTCTCTTAGAAAAACTGTATTTTAGTCCAAAAAATGTTTAAAAAAATAAAAAATATATTTCAGGTTCTAAAGTAAGATTTTTGTGAGGGAACGAATCAATATAAAAAATGAAAATCGAATTTTTTTTTTATTATTCCCTAAATTGAGCACTTTAAATAAAGAAATAAAATGTTGGATTTTCTTAGATAAAAGTACACACAAAATCCTTTTTTTTAAGATAATAAAAATTTTTCTCTACTATTGTTTTTCCAAAAATGACGGTCAATTCAATTTTTTTTCGAAAAATGTCGATTTTGGTTAGACAAATACATTTTTTTTAATTTTTTACCATGTCTTCCCGACATAAAAATACATATTTTCTTCAATTTTTAAGAAAATTCGAGGATTATTTGGTTATTTATTGCCAATTCAGTAAAAAAAATATAATGTGCGCGAATTCGTTTTTTGAGGTTAGGATGCATTTTTAAAAAAACTTTACTATACGGATCCATACTCTACTTCATCACGGTCATTTTAATTTTTTTTTTATTTTTCCACGACTCTTAGAGCCGGAGATATTTAAAAAATAGTGAAGCAATCCACTCTAACAATACTAAAAATGTCGTTTTTGGCACATATCTCGCGAAGCTCCAGCCCAAATTTATTGAAAGTTTCTCTTTATGTATAAATTCGAAAAACTTGTTTGACTTAGCTCTTACATCCATATAAAATTCTAATTTCACTCCACTAATGAAAAAATTAAAGAATAGGTAAAATGATTGGTAAATGCTAAATGATTATATTTTATATAAAATGGCTCCAAGAAGCTTTCTACATCCATTTTATTACATATATGTTTCCGTATGTTTCTGTCGTTAATTTTTGTTGTGAATTCCGTCTCTTCTAAGGTTTGCTTTTACTTCCTATATCCTTGTAGTTCCTCGGTCTTTACCAGGTCTTTTTCTTCTTTTTAGTTTCCATTATACTATATTGTAAATTGTTTCGTATATGTTCATAGGAACTAATAATATTTTTAATATTTTCCATTCTCGCGTCCTCAGTTATTCGTGTTGCTTTTATGTTTCTCGTTCATATTTTACAATTAGCGATTTAGACTTTCGTTATTTATCTATTTCTTCGTCGTTTTTTCTTCTGCGTCTTGTATTTTATTTTCTGCTTGTCACATTTTAATATTATTGTCTTCGTCATATGATAACTTTCTAAAGTATTTGTTTCCAATCTTCTTTGTAATGTTTTTCGTTTTCTTTATTTATGTGTTATGCCTATTATCGTTCCTTTAGTTATTTTAATATATTCGCTGAATAGGTTTGTCTTTCTCTAGCATCTCTCACTTTCTGTTCGATCTTAACTGTCTGAATTAATTTTTTGGCTTCTTTTCTTATTTCTTGCTGTCTACTTGTCCAGTTCAACTTTCATCATACAAACTGCGAAATGTGTCCAGAAATACGTGAAAAAACCGCAAACTATTCAAGTCATTCTCCTACATGTATTCCCCGAGGAAAAGCTGTACTCATATCAAGAAAATCCATTTGTTGAAGGAAATAACATATATTCTATAAATAAATATTTAGACGAGAGGTCCGATCTCACAGATAATAATATACGCCCTTCAATTATACCAGTAACACTTTAATTACCACTGGTGCGGGTGGTGTTAAAGCCAAACATTTTCCCCACAAATTAATTATGGATGATTCTAATGGCAATGAACAGTTTTGGAAGACACGTTTCACAGTTAATTCCAAAAAATACTGATACTGTTCATTACGCGATCTTTTAGGTCGTCGATTACAAGAACGAGATGATAAACAAAAACGTTGATGCCACTTCCGGTATTATTATGTCTGTCTTCTTAAGTAATGAAATACATTAACGCAATTGACGTTAAAACACCTGTGGTTCAAAATCTACAAATATTTAATGTTGGGGTGTCACACCTCACACCGCAGGCCAATTTCATAATTCTTTTTTGCTGTCTTCTTAGGTTATCCAGCACATTAATCAATTTTACATTAAATTAAACATGCTTCGCGAAAACGAAAGATCAAGGGATACCACACCTGCTTTAAACGCAACCCAGCGCCAAACACATTTTTTTATTTTTATACTTTTATTTTTAACAACTTTTATACATTTTTATATCACCGTTTAAAACAAAGAATCATTAAAAAAAGTTTATCTGCAAATTAATCACAGACACACAATAAAAACATTTCGAGCGAGAATCCAGACCAACTTTTCTTGTTTTTCGGGGCAGGCCTCTAAAATCTGAATAGCACGTTTGTGGACGAATTCTCGTGCTATGAAAAATCGGGATTTGTTGTATTTTGATAATAATAATTTATTTAGCATTCAGTGTACAGGGTGGCCAAATAAGAATGCGAGGTACTGTATCTGGGAAACTATCCATCGTAGAGGCTTGCGGAAAAAAAAGTTATAACTAAAACGGCCAAGAGAAAAACCTGTAAAATATTTTTAAGTTTCTGAAATGGTCGCTAGGGGGCGTAACTGCACTCTTGAATCTAAGAAAGTGATGTTTCTGTGAATTCCGCTATATTAACCTAACAAAAAAATACCTGATCTTTAAAGTAGAGGATAATCTGAATCTTTTTTGTTTGACAATTTTTGCTAAAAATAAAGTGGTGGGGGGTATTCAAAGGTTTCAGTAAAAAACACCCTGTATATTCGAAACGGCTGAGCCGATTTTAATAAACTTAGGCTAGTTGAAAAGAGCTATTCTTGGGTTACAAATGTTATAATATTTGAAGTTTTGTTAGTTTCACATGTCGCCGCTAGAGGACTTTTTCGACATTTCGACAGAAATGGTTAATTTTTTCAATAAAATTAAATGCATTGGTATGATTTCTTTTTCATGCAAAAGTAGCTAAATGTTGCCTAAGCAAGCTCGCGAAAACCGCTTCTCGATATCTTGTTCCTAACCTAAAACTTAGGCAAAAGAAAATTTTATACGGAAATCCCCTAAATTTTTATTTTTTAAACTAATTATTTCCTTTTATTATGTAAGTTGTGGCCCTAAAAAGGACCGATTTAAAAAAGAAAGGTTTTTGCCCCCGTAAATGCTCTAAATGCTGACCATTACGCTCTATGCATTGCTGAAGCCTCTCATGGGTAGACAAACCTGCAGCTTCAATTTCGACTCTCGGTATGTTACGTAATGCATTACGAATCCGGTTTTTCATATCTCTCTGGTCGTAGGTTGAGTCTGAAAATCAAGACAAGTTAAGTATGGTGATCGCGCAGGCCATAGAAACAGACTTCCTCTTCCAATCCACCGCTGTAGCATTAATATTCTGCCACAATAATGGAGAATTTTCATTTCAAATTCTTTGGAACGATGAAACCACCTTTAAAATGTGCACAATATGCATTATTGGTCTGCAGAAAATCCGCATTGGTTGCGTGAAGTTCAGCACCAAGGACGTTGGAGTTTAAATGTTTGGTATGGGAGCAGAATTATTGGGCCATATTTTTTTCGAGCAATCCCTAAGCGGCAATATCTTTCTTGATTTTTTGGCCAATAAATTACCGTGGTTGTTGGAAAATGTGCCACTGGAAACATGTTAAAACTTGTTTTTGCAGTTGGATGGTTGCCCAGCACATTATGCTATTATTGTGCGAGAGCATATTAATGCAGTATTACAACAGCGGTGAATTGGAAGAGGAAGAAGAGTTTCCATGGCCTGCCCGATCACCAGACTTAACTTGTCTTGATTTTCAGACTCAACCAACGACCAAAGAGATATGAAAAACCGGATTCGCAATGCATTACGTAACATACCGAAAGCCGAAATTGAAGCTGCAGGTTTTTCTACCGATGAGAGGCTTCAGCCGTGCATAGAGCGTGATGGTCAGCATTTAGAGCATTTACGGGGGCATTAAAAAGCTTTCTTTTTTTATTTAATTTTCTATTTCTTTGAGCTGTTGTCGAGGAAATGGGACCTATCAATACTTTTCTTCCACTCTATATACAACATAACACACTAGTACTAGAATATTCTCACTAAATCAATTTCGTTCTCATATTCAATGATCTGAAAATAGTACGGTCGGCGCTCCCACTAAAAATATCCTTTTAAAAAACTAATCTATTTGATTTACCGTAAACAATAATTAAATTCGAAAACAACTTTTAATATTCTCCAAATATAAATGCAATATATCCATCTACATTCAGTAAAGAATTTAATACTGATATTTTTCACATACACAAATCTCTCTTCCCCAAAAGAATTTTATCCAATAATATTATTAGTTCCAAGGAAATTCTTCTCCGGAAAGTAATATTGTTTGTTTACGATCCTTAACAAATTAAGTTTTTATTAAAGCACGTTTCGGATTCTTCAAGGTTTTCGTGGAACAGTAAAGGAAATAAATGAGTTCTATGAAGTTTTATGTGTACTAGTGGATGGCATATAGGATATTTCTTTAAAATACTGCACTTAATAAACAGTGGCTTTTCATACACCTGAATCTCTGGGATTGCCCATAAGATCGAGTTATATTATTTATGTTTAGTTATTTCAAATGCAATTGTAGAATATTAAGCTTTTGAAATTATGTAGTACACAGAGTGGTCTCACTCTTTACACAGAAATAGAAATTAATAAACTAAGGATGTTCTAAACAAATGCCTCGAATTTTGTGAAATTTAATTTAGAACATCTTTTTTAGGCATTTTTCTGAATCCGTCGTCAAATTGTTCTGTAACCAACCATCACAAATTCCCATTTATTTAGAAAAACCTATAGGCAGTATCCACAAAGAGTTAATCTTTGAGCTGGAATAGTGAATGATGTAATTGTTGGTCCTTGTTTTGGGCGATTCCAAATCCACTGTATATTTGGAGACCCAAACTTTTTAGGCGACACCCTGTAGATGCCTCTGTTCCAACTTGGCGTAACTTAAGCTGGCAATGATGATGATGTGGACTGTAATTTCTTTTGATTTTAAAACGTCCCATGAAGTATAATGAAAGACTGCACTGTTTTATTCGTAACTTTCTATGCGAGTGCCGCGAAGTACTAGGGCCTCTCCTCACCGACCCACTCGCTAGGAGAGAAAAGTTCTACTGAATTTTAAAACTACAAGAGTTCGACACAAAGCTTTGGATAAGTCGATCTCTGTTTAAGTATTGCTATCTTTGTTATTTAATTTATAACGGTTTTTCTAGCCAATTGCACCGCGTCGCTCGCGGTCCTATTGATGTGTGTCTTTTACCGGCTTGGCCGGCTTGTGCCCCGACGTTCTGTCTGTGTGCGTTTTTTGTAGTTGCTTTCGGCAAAGCCAGTGGGCCAGTTGCCGCTCAAAGGCTTAGCCGCGTTCTTATTTAACACGTGTTGTAACGGTTTTATTACGTCATACTGTTTCTATGGAGATATGGATAACTGTTGAGTTTGTTTCAAGGCTACCAAACACATAAGCGTGCTTGTTGTTTCTTTTATTTTATTTGAATACTATTTTTATTCCCCTTTTTATCATTGGCGTAGATGTTCGATTTCGAACAGTCCTTTTTACCATTAACTGCTAAAATTGTTATTTCTCCACTGAAGAATTACAGAAGCTTGTAGATATATCAATGTTGAAACATTTAAATAATTGTATTGCAATTTCTCACAGAATTTTTGATGCTCATTTTCAACACTTTAATCCAGTGATTTGTCTAAAATATTGAATATGTTGTCGTAACTTTATTATTACTGATCCAAATAAAAAATAAAACCTGCGTGTAAAGCTCTAAAATAGCTTTAATATGAGTTGTCAGTCAACCCTATGTAGTATTTGATATTTTCTACTTGTGAAGCTTCGTGAAAGGGAGAGGTGACTTTATAGACACACTGCATTTTCACTTTTCCAGTCACTCTTAAATTCGAGCTGGTTGCCATGTTAAGAGGTTTAAGGTGTTAAATAAATCTTTTAATGTCTATTTGTAATATAAACTTCCTCTTATAGTATCAAGAAAACTGATTGCTAATATATTAAGCCTGTACAGTACCATTAAGTAAATAAGTACCTCTTATTATGCATCAAATATTGTTATAATAAGTGCCAAATAATTAGTTTCACCTGACAGAGAACAGCCAAAAATATCAGTGTATATAACATCCGAATAATATTTAACCAAATGTTAGAAAGGTACGCTAGATATTTAGCTTCCTTCGTAAAATCTCTGAACTGGAATCAAAAATAAAACAGTTGTAAATGTTTTCTGTTGTAGTTTTTTAAAGTTTATACATATCTGATTACTTTCTGCGGTATAATAAATTATAGTATACTTTATATGCATAACTAGAAACCACTGCATTATTCAGGTTTTTTCTATTGTTTTCTTACCAACAAAGTTTTATGTACTAAAAATAAACTATTTCTTATTAAAAATAAATGGTAGTTTTCCAATAGTACATCTTCATCATTTAAATGTATATACATGGCAGTTGAAAAGATATATTTCAAAACTCTTTCTTGTCTCCAGATATTTTCGTTACAGAAAATTCTCTACTGTTTCCCTTTACTATAAAATAGAATATTGTAGAAGAATAAAATAAGAGATATAGAATTAATAAAGGCAGATTTTTTTATTGTTATCTTTAGTAACTTTTTAGCATGTAAGCTTGATAGAGGATGTTCCGACAAATGCAACAAATGTTCGGAGCTCGAATCCTTTGCGTGGCAACTTTTTTAATGTTTCATTTAATTATCAAAGGACTAAATTCCAACTAAGAAAACATAATCGGAGTTTTATGTATACATTTTATATACAGATATACCAAATAATCTAAATGGTGGACTTTTCACAGGGTTAGCGTATTTTGGGGTCTGAAATACCAACAAAATATATTTTTTTAATTTTTACCTATTTAGATTTAAGTTCCAATATTTGTATATGTTCAAACAAGTAAACGTAAAGTGATTTAAAGCGACTGTTCTAAGGACTCTTCGCTTACTCTATTTTGTTTTTCTTTAAACTCTTTTTTTCCAATAATATGGTATTCTTTATTGGTATTAAAATGTATGATGTCCCTTTGTGAACAATTAAGAAATGAATTGAACTAAATTTACATATTTTTCTTCTTTACAGAATTGTTACATCGTGTGATATTACTCAGCGGCTCTAGCCTTAGTCCATGGGCGCTCCAAAAGGATCCTCTGTGGGTCAAAAGAAGTGTTTCGCTTCACACGAGATGCTATGGAGACCTTCTGGAAGATGATCTCGCGCCATGTTTAAGACTTCAACCCTTGAATAATTTACTCGATATTAAGTTAGATATTCCAAGATTTTTACCAGGTAAGTTAGACTTTTTGTTGAAATAGTTGTTTTGTTTAAAGTTGACACTCGTTTCCAGGATTTTAAGACTTTACTGATATTTTCTCGTCCTTACATTCTAGCTAATTGGAGAATCTAATTAAAGAATAATGATTTGTTCACTTTAAGGAAGCAAATCGTTGCACGTTTTAATTCTGTGAACAAGGATGTTAAAATAAATCAGCACGAATATACAGTGTGTCCCAAAAAGTTACAAATTGACAAAAAGTTTATCTTGCATTTCACAAAAAAAATTATTCTTGATAAAAATCTCTGCATGACTTGTTGATCCATAAACAGGTACAAAATTTGACCTCATCAGGTCAGGTCAAGGTCATTTGAAGGTCAAATTAAGGAAAAATTTCTAGAAAAATCTGAAAAAATCCATACAAAGGTTTTTAGGGACGTTGAATCCGAATCCGATATTCGCTTGACCTCATCAGGTCAGGTCATTTGAAGGTCAAATTGACGAAACCTAGAAAAATATGAAAAAATTCATACATAGATTTTCAGGGTCGCTGAATCCGAATCCGAGGTCCGCTTTACCTCATCAGGTCAGGGTCAAGGTCATTTGAGGGTCAAATTGAGGAAACCTGCTGGGAAAAATGGGAAAAAAATCATACAAAGGTTTTCAGGGTCGCTGAATACGAATTCGAGGTATGCTTGACCTCCAGGTCAGGGTCATTTTACGGTCAGATCCGGTCCATGAGCTGACCTAATAAGGTCAAGCGGGCCTGGGATTCGAATTCGGCGACACTGAAAACCTTTGTAAGAATTTTTCTAGGTTTCTTCAGTTTGACCTTCAAATGACCTTGACCTGACCTGATGAGGTCAAATTTTGTACCTGATTATAGATCAACAAGTCATGCAGAAATTTTTATCAAAAATAATTTTTTTTGTGAAATGTAAGATAAACTTTTTGTCCGTTTGTATAAAACTTTTTGGGACACACTGTATAAATAAAATTAATTTGTATAGTACAACCCTGATGTGCTTGCAACTGATAAGTTAATAGTATTAGATAAAATTTCCAATAAAAGGCCTGCAGGCAGTCTCAAATATCTTGAGTCGTATAATACCCACTTTGTCTTCAAAAGTGAATATTTTATTGCGAAAACAATACAGTGACCACACTAAAATACGGTCGAATTTATTTAAAACTAGGCAATAATATATCTAGATTTACGATATCCCAGTCGTAAATATTCCAAGGGAAAATCCTTAAAATTCCCTTATCTTTGTATTCTTTTGCTTATACATATATTTTATGATAAATTGTATGTCTTTTATAAGTTCGCTAGAACTAGGGTCTTGAGCATTCAACATAAGCAAAACCTCTATAAAATTCCGGATGATTTAACTAAAAATATATGGAAACTTATTAAATTTTCAACTTCAATTATTTAAAGAAATGAAAACCAGATTTTGAAATAATTTTTCTTTGGTTACTTTGGTAATGAGAACAAGGATTGAAATAAGAATTTAATATTTAAAATTTGACAAATACTGTACTGTAAAAATAAATTATTACTAGTACTTGAATTACTATCGGAAATATTTCCGAGAGCATGAATTTTTTTTAAAAATTCGAGGATATATTTCCAGATAGTAATTCAAGAACGTGGGAGATTCGGTAAGAAAATAACACACCAAAGTAATATAAAAAATTATAACATGACATTTTCGTAATTTATGGCACAAATGAAACGTGTTCCTTGAATTTTAGTTACATGAAATAATTAGAAATTTTGCTACTTAAATTTACGGAAAGTCTCCATATACATAATCATAAATAAATATTTATTTGTCAATATTACAATACAAAATTACATACAGGATGTTTCATTGGTAAATATATATACAGTAGTAAAAAATGTATACATAAACGATTCGAAATAAATTGTTTCTCAGACAATTGATAACTGAGATATAGAATTTTTTATCGATTTCACTCATATTTTTCTTGAGTTTTAAATTTGGAACCACCCTGTATATATACATATTTTAATTTTGCCAGACTTGTTTTATTTTAATAGTTCCAAAATGTTTCAAAATTTATTTATTTTTCTCTAAAATAAACTTCTCCTAATGTTTTTTTAAATTTAAATAAAATATATCAAATACCTTGAAGTTTGTCTCACAGAATACAAAATTGAAAAATAGTTTCAATAATATTAATTTTACCAAAACATTCAGTGATCAAATTAAACAAATTATACAAATATTATAAATACTTATGAATGTTTTAAACAATATTCATAATAAGTCCAGAGCGTTTTCTTCAAACCTGGCATCGTTTTTCATCTGGTCCCACACTTGTTCAAACATTTTAATCCTAAAATCAGTCTCGTTCCAAAATTTCGTTCCTGTGTCTGCATCTGAAAGTATTTTATTGAAAATTTCACACCAACATTTTTTAACCAACAAGAAGCTTTCGTTTCAGCTCGTTACTGTAGCAACCAAAAACTTGGCGATAGTATTTTCCTACCCTGGGCTGTACCACAGGGATAGTATTTCTGTCAAGTGTCAAATTATAAAAATACACCGATCTTACTTTGGTGTGAAATTTTCTTACCGAATCTTCCACGATCTTGAATTACTATCTGGAAATTCATGCTTTCGGAAATATTTCCGATAGAAATGATAGTAAAATGTTGCCTGAGGTTGTGAAATAAATCACACTTGTTCCCAAGAACAAAGACATTAAAAATGTCCTACACTGCACCAGCGTCTGGACTTCAACAACTACTCCTTGGGCTATATGCCCCCCCAGGTATTGAATTACGAAAGTCCAGACGTGGTTTGGTACCCGGCCAACTCGGGGCTTTAAACCAAAAACTTTGATTTTATTATTAAAGGAGCTTGCCATTCTTAGACCGGTTTCGGAATTATTGTTCCTCATCAGTAAGAAGCAGGCTAGCTCGACATCCTATCGCTAAAGGATGTCTGAAAATGAATTCGACTCGCCTCGTTCTTGATAAAAGTGTTCACGCCAAGGATTCCTTTTTTGGTATTTTTATGGTTCAAAAAATTCCACCGTCGTTATAGTTTTCTATAGTTTTACAAGCTTTGATTTTATTATGAAAGTGAAGATGGCGTTGGGCTCTCCTCGTTCGTGATATACGTGAACACTTTTATCAAGAACGAGGCGAGTCGAATTCATTTTTAGACATCCTTTAGCGATAGGATGTCGAGCTAGCCTGCTTCTTACTGATGAGGAACAATAATTCCGAAACCGGTCTAAGAATGGCAAGCTCCTTTAATAATAAAATCAAAGTTTTTGGTTTAAAGCCCCGACTTGGTCGGGCGCCAAACCACGTCTGGACTTTCGTAATTCAATACCTGGGGGGCATATAGCCCAAGGAGTAGTTGTTGAAGTCCAGACGCTGGTGCAGTGTAGGACATTTTTAATGTCTTTGTTCTTGGGAACAAGTGTGATTTATTTCACAACCTCAGGCAGTTTTATTACGCCCATGGTCCTTTTTTGGTATTTTTATGGTTCAAAAAATTCCACCGTCGTTATAGTAAAATGTTGGTGTGAAGTTTTTGACTATAATTATCACTACTACGTTTGGGGGAATATTTTTGAGGGTTTTGTTGAACCCTCTACTTTTTCAAAGATTATTAAACAAAGAAATATATTTTTCCGGAAAACATTCGTATGTATGATGGATTGGAAGAGGAGGATCAATTAGGTAGTCTCCTCGATCTCCGAGATTGTCAAAAGTAAAGAGAATTACGAATGAATTTAAAATCGTGGTCATAAAAGTGCCAAGAACTGCAAGTCGTTTTTTTAGATCTACTCAAACGACGGTTATTTTATATTTTTTATTAAATACCAAAAAAAAAGGAATACCGGTTTTTCTATATTCTTGTTAGTTACTTTTTTCTACGGAAGAAATTTCCCATGAGCAGCCACAAAAAAATTAAATTTTGTAATTTTTTTTATTAAAAATGCATTAATTCTGGTTTAGTCTACCGCTGTATTGGTAATTAACCACCTTCAGGACAACATAAAATAAAAAATGGATAAAATATTTAACAGTTAAAACAAGTGTAGCAAACATTTACTTATTCTGCAATTTTTTGATAATGTAGCTGATTAGTTGATCTGGTTTTCCTGTTTCATTCACTTTCTCTATTATACAATAACGCAAAAAATCATAATTTCAGTACAATGAATTATTTAATAAACATTCTTGGTTAGATCAATTTTTATTTCAAACTGCCATCGACACCATATAATGAATAAAAAGCTGGTCTTGTGTCTGACCAAGAAGATCGCCAGATCTCAGTCTATTATATTTTTGTTATGATATGATATGACAACATCAAAGAAATAAAAAATAAGGTTACAACTGAACGCATTTATATTTCTGCAGAAGCTATAAATAAAATTCAGCATTAAAACGAAACGAAATAATAGAAAAATATTATCTTTTATAAGTTTGTAATAATAAAATGTGATAAACAATAGCCATTGAATAAACTAAGATATTTTTCTTTTAAGGAAAAAATTAGGACTAAAAACATCTGTTTAATTAGACTGCTTAGGATCCTCCTTCTAATATTCATCCTTTAAGATAAACGATGAAAATTTAATGCCATCACTTTTAATTTTTAAATAATTGACTTTATCAGAGTTTTAAATTTTTAATGAATTATAATTTAAATGTGCAAAAACTGATTATTCCAATTACGTTTGACACCTCTTTCGGCTCGATAAATTTACCGTCATTAATACAGTGATTTTACCGTGAAAGTGCAAATGGTTTTAAAAGTTTTTTTCAGAAAAAATTAATAATAAAAGTGCAGTAAATAAATTTAAAAAATTTGAACTTGTTTCTTTTTTATTTTTCAGGATTTGCTCCGTTCATAGACGGCACCATTTTAGTTAATCCAACGGCAGCTCCGACAAATATTGGAGCGCCAACTATTTCCTCCACCGAAGGATTTGAACTAGCCGATTTTCCAGACAGAGCTCTATTATTCGGCCTCACTTCAACGGAATCATATTTGGATCTTAACGCTCAGGATCTCGAATTCGGCTTCAACGAAACAAAAAGAGACAGGATCTTAAGGACTTATGTTAGAAATGCATACTATTATCATTTAAACGAAATATTTTCTACTCTGAAGAACGAATACACTGACTGGGAGAAACCGTCGCAGAATCCTTTAAGTGTTAGGTAAATATTAAATGCATAATCCTTGATGGAACATTGTAACATTCTATTTGAAACTTTTAAGTAGTCTCGAAATCAAGCTTTAACTTTGTAACTTCTAAAATGTAATAAAACAAATTATAAATTGTTCACGTTAAGAATACTGTTTATTGTAACAAATCAGCGTCAAAATACGGGGGTTGATTGAAACGTTTCAGGAATAAGAATTAAAGAAAAGCATTATTTTTTTGATACTCCCTTCGAAGCTTATGGCACTTCACGTCAATAGTGAGTACTAGAAACTTCAATTTGTTTGGAGTCGCAGTGTTCACGAGAAAATATATTGCCTGTATATAGTACAGTCACTGAAGGTTTTCACCTCCGATTTCGTTGAACCTCCATCGATTTTCATGAAAATTGGTGAGTAGTTAGAGGATACCTCAAGAAACAAAAGTGACATGGTGCCAACTTGCGCTTTTACCCTGGGGTCGAAATTATTTTATTAAAAATAACCCCAGGAATCGATAGAGGTACCAATTCTAAGCAAAATTTGTTATATAAATTTATTAAAATAAACCAATACTTTTTGAGTTATTAAAGATCAAAGATTTTGATTTTTCGTGAAAAAAATGCATGTTTTAAAGCGGTTTTTCATAAATAAAAAGCTGTCATTACCAAAATTGAAGCTAATAAAAAATCGAATAAATTCCTTACTTGAAAAACCTTTTAATATTAATTCAAAGTGAGTTATAGGTAATTGAATGTATATAAGACTTTCTTTATTTTAGCATAAGTAATGACCTCAAAAATTTTGACCGGTTTTGAACGCATATTTTTGAAAAAAAAATATGATTTAAAAAAATCAGAATTTTTCAAATTTTCGTAAATTTTATTTTCTTTTGATAATAATTCTAAAAATACTCGATATACGTAAAAAATGATACAGAACGAAATTTGAGTTTTTTTTAACAAAGATTTTACTTTTTTTTATTTTTGTAGGATAAAAAATAACCGAGATAGAAACTTTAAAGCCTAAATTTTACTGCGAGAGCCATGTAACCGGGGCCCTTTAAACTTTTGTCTTTTAAAAAATAAGGGATTTAAAAGATTAAATATTTTTTTGGAAAATTTTTTGGAGTATGTATATATAGGAAAAAAGATAGATAGTAAGAAGTAGACGTGTGTATGTATATTTTGAAGACAGAAAAAGTCAACGGAATTCTGTACATCACAAATTTTCCATTATTTTTATAACAAGGGGTAGTTTTTAAGGGTGGAAAATTTCGCAATAAATAAATAAAGATTTTAATACTCAGTAAATGAGATTTCAATTCAGTAATGTATTATTCAAATGATTAAAGTTTCTTGAAACCAATTTTTTCAATGATGGGTGGTTTTTGAGGGTTTAAATTTCACAGTCAACCAAAAATTATATCATAAACATTAAACAAACTGTTTGTGTAATGTTAATATGCGATTTCATATTTCAGAAATATAAAAAATGATATTTTTATGATTTTCGATTTAAGCGGTGGTTGCTAAAAGGGTTGAAAAATTAATTAAAATAAAATAAAATAAATAAATCATGCATATAAATGTTGAAAAATATTTATTTTATTTAATTAAACTTACGCCAGAATGCTTAAATCTGCATTTTTTACCATTTTTAACCAAAGGAGTCGATTTCACCCCTAAAAGGTAAAAAGCGCAAGCCGAGCATATGTCATTTTTGAAGTTGAGGGTAAAATATACTCAATCCCAAATTTTTATGCAAATCAATGGAGGTTCACCGAAATCGGAGGTAACAATTGATTTTTACCTTTATTCACTATAGTAATAGTTCTCGCAATCGCTTTAGTCCAGCCATGTAAAAAGTTCTATAAAGTCGCATTCGAGTGTTCTACTTTAATATATAGCTCGGGAGCCAGAGAGTGGAAAGTATACATTAAAATAATAAAAACATGTGCAATCGCTAAATTGTCAACGACTAATGGCTCGGCTAAAGTGAGGTTTTTTGGTAGCATCAAAGGCGCCGCGTTTTAAAGCTGTTAAATTGGGGATACTATACCTCCCTTCGCAATAGCAGACAGAACTTGTTTTGATTCTCACCCTATAACGTATAGTTTATTCATTTTGCAATTGAAGAAATATAAAAACAAAATTCCCAGATGTGCCGACATGTTGATTTGACCAATTAAATACTAGCAAGCCCCAGAAGTAAACAGGATTTATTCTTTTTTAACCATTTCAGAGATGCTATACTGGATGTACTTAGTGATGGGCACACAGCAGCTCCACTAATTAGGATAGGATATTTGCATAGCCTAAGAGGTGGAACGACATTTTTCTTTCACTTTCAACACCACAATGGCGAGAGAGATGTTCCCCTGGTAAGTTGTTATAGAAAAACTTTCGAAAAATATTTCCGCAATAGAAAAACATGATTCAAACAAATAAAAAACTTGAATCCTAATAAAAAAAAACCATTAACTGAATATTGGGATCGCAAAAATTTGACACTTTGATATCCTAACCATATCTAAATAGACATAAACTTAAAAAGCAAATTACGTTTTAAATTAAATCAATACTTTGATTTCTTTGTTTTAGAGAGCTGGTAGTGTTCGAGGAGAAGACATCCCTTATGTGTTAGGTTTTCCAATAACTGGTACCGGATTTTATTCCCCCTATAACTACACATTTAATGATGCTGCCATATCAAAAGCCATGATTTATTACATCAGCAATTTTATAAAAACTGGGTATGAATCGTATTTTGATTTTTAAAGATATCAAATATTTTTATTACTCTATAAAGAGAGATAGAGATTGAGGGAGTGTTGTACTGTTACCAACTAATCAGACAACAATATTTACGTACATAATAATCGCCATTACTCTTTTTTAAGACTGCTGAATAAATGTTATTTTGAACAATTATATATTTAATTGCAGAAACCCCAATGGAGAGTTGCCAAATTCATCAGAAAATCAAAATCCAAATCAAAATATTATGAAAGATAACCAGACACCTGGAATGCCTTTTTGGGATACCTATGATACAATAAATCAGTTTTATCTGGAAATCGGTGAGTTAACTTTATTATTTCCTAAATCGTCACAATAATATAAGATATAATAATAACATACGCCCTTCATCTAGCACTTAACTTTTGATATTTTTAACACAGTTTTAAAAAACAAATCATTTAGTATATTTACTTAAAATCTCACAAAATTATTAAATTTAAACAAAAACGGTATTAATAGAGTAGTTAAAGTTTATATGTTTATATTGGCTCAAAATTACGGCCTTAATATAAAACCTAGGTTTTCAACTATACGTACTTTTCACATAAAAAACATCCCGAAAGTACCCCGCAGTTTTTGATACGGAAATGGCTTTCGATCGATTTCTCCCAAACTTCGGAAGTTTATTCGTCATACCATCCCGATCAAAAGTGTCCACGGGCCCAAGTCCCTCCTATGTACAGATTTGGAGCTAGCGCGAATTTAACCTGATCAGAGCGAACTCTATATATGCGCATTTATTGGCAGGTTACGTGTTCACCGCTTTACGTTTATGGTTTATATGATGAATATATATCATATTCTTCTTCTTTCTTCGGTTATGACTTAAATACTAGTTCATTTGCCAGTTCATAAAATCATTATATTAACAGTTTACTTTGATTTTAAGTTTCTAATGTTTATTTATGCCAAAAATATTATCTTTCAGAACACTATGATAGCAAACACACAAAATTTTATAAATATATTTCTTATTTCTGACTCGAATGACAATTGATGATTCAAAGTTATACGTTACATGAAAAGGAAACACTGTACCCTGGACGTTCTTTCAGAACTGCCACCATGGGTGCAACTCAATTTAAAGGGACAAGGTCACAGAAAGCGGCAATCGAAACATTAAAGAACTGGGCGGAGCTTCATATCTGAAAGTCTCTAATCTATGTCCGACATGGGCGTTTCATTAACAGGGTCATAAATAAATAAATACAAAACTAAATGTTCAATGGAAAAATACTTTTTGTAAGAGAACGCTTAACAATTATTTCCATCAGCTTTTAAACAATCAATTGTTACTCTATTACATAAAAAGAGAGATGTAACAACATCAGCAATTACCAACCTATATAGTTAATCACACACTTCTCAAAAACCAGTTGAGAATGCTCTTCTAGCCTTGCCATAAACCGAACAAATTGTAATGACCTTATTAATAAAATATTAGATTGACAGTTCTCAGTTCTCATTCTAATCAACACAGTCACAGTCTACTCACTTTTACCAAAATTGTCATTCAAGGGCATTTTAAACTTCAAAATTTTCATATTTTGGACCCCATTTTGAAGGAGTTCCCGAAGTGGTACGGAGGGCACATCAAACCCTAAGCTTACTTTTTGATGCTCTATCAAAATCTGAAGTCAGAATTTTAAAATTCACAAAGACAAAGAATCTACACACACACACACATATACACAGATCGAATTCAGATACCGAACAATTTGTTCGGCGAAAAATTAAAAATTAGTTTCGTACCTAAACAAATATGAAATACTCTCAAAACAACAGTTTGGTTTTAAAGAGAAAACATCCACACACAACGCCGTTATTGCCTTAACTTCATAAGTAAGCGAATCACTTAATGAGAGCAAGCCCCGTTTGTGTATATTTTTGGATCTTTCAAAAGCATTTGGCACGGTTAGTCATCATCTTCTCCTGTAGTGCTTGGACGATATTAGTATACGAGATAATTATTTAAATCTGTTTTAAAGTTACCTCACCAATGGACAACAGTTAACCGAACGAGCTTCATATCAGATAACAACAAAAGTAAAATAGTATATTTATTATTCAATGAGTTTGGGTGGGTTATTTTGCTACACGCGGATGAAGTTTGTAATCATCTGGGTGTAATAAAATAACCACACAACGAATTGAATATAATAAATGTGTCTGATAACCATATTCCCTAATACCAAAATAAAAAATAAACCCACCCAATTTGCTTATTAACTTTTTTTGTCATACCGTTGCATTGTTTTATTTTAGGAGGCCGTCTTGACAAGAAGGACCACTATAGAGGGCATAAAATGTCCCTTTGGTTAAACTTAATCCCTCAGCTTCATCGACCAGGAGAAGGTGGAGACATCTCCATGAGACATCACCAGTTTCTAGAAGAAGATGAGCAATTCTATGACGGTAATATTTTTTTGGAATAATCAACTTCGTTTCTATAAAAATTTACTTTCATGAATATTTCTGATACATTCTGCATTTTTTATTTAATAGGTTTCGTTCGGCCTCAAGTTAAAGAAAAGCCTTCATTTCTTTACACTACGATATCTTCAACTTCTACAACGACGTCTGAGAGTACTGTTTCAACTCCGTTGCCTCCCAAATCGGATACAGCCTTACAGGTAATATAAAAAAATGTATTTTATTATTAAAGTATGTACAAATTTGTTTGTTGACGATTTTTTTTGAATTAATTGTTTTTTCTTTCAGGCAACAACTACAGAATGCCCTCCAAATCAAACAATATATCTTCCAAGTCAGACTAAGACTTCGAACAATCTTTTAAGAAAATTGGCTTCCAGTCACTATCAAAGTTATACTACTGCCCTAACGATCACTATCGCTGTAGGATGTTTCCTTTTATTATTGAACGTCCTCATTTTTGCCGGCATCTACCATCAAAGGGATAAAGAGAAGAAAAAACACAAGCGGAAAGAAGCTCAAAACGAAACAGGTCATTACTTAAATATGTAAAATATTTCTTAGAATGGTCTATTTTGCAGCATTATATTTTTCTAAATTAGGCTCTTTTTTCCCGCACACTTTTCGGCTCCTAATCTATTTTACTTGATTTAATTGCAGTTTTCTAAGTTAACTCCTTTTCCGCCTCCAGCATCCTCCTTTCTAACACCACCACTAAGGAAACACTGTTTGCACTTCCATATAATATATAATAGCTTCTATAAATACTACACTAACTACACTGCAAACAATTTATGCTTGGTTTGGGTGGGTTTGGAAAGTGATCGTTGACATGCGCAAACAAATATGGCCGCGTGACGTCACACTTCGGGCCTTCATTGGCCCATTGCTGGCTGGATTATAGGTATCCGATTACAGTATGCCATACACGAGACCATCATTAAGCCGATGTAGCTTTGTCGTGGCCATCATATTGCCAGCATGGCCAGCATTGGGCCAGAAGACGGCCAGAGATTCATTGTTTGCTGGGTGCTTAATTACTTTAATTTGCTTATTTTTCAGGAAGCTCTAGCAGTTCTTCAGGCGAAGGATACGATAAAGCTTTTGAAGTACAACTGCAAGAATTAAAATGCAGTCGGCACAAGTACATGAGCGACTACAATTACGAACAAAATAAACATAGTGATATTCAAATAACAGAACTTCCAATACAAAATTTTAAATGTTCACCCCCTCCCGCGAAGAGAATAGAAAATATTCATCCGAGTTTTCATCCACCTGACGTGACCAGCACCAGTCAGGACGTTGTTCATAATCGTAACAGCGCCACACACTCCACCCCACTCGTGGAGTGCTTACCTTCAGGAAGTACAAATCAGATAGGAATACTCAGGCCACAAGGAGTTCCCGTTACTCCGGGAACCATGAAAAAACGTGTTCAGATCCAGGAAATATCTGTATGATTATACCTGATAAGCTATTTGTATAATTTTGTTAATTAAGTGAATTGAAAGACATTTAGTAATATTTGTGTAAATATTAAATATCTGTATTAATAATCAAAACATGTTGTTTTATGAAATATTTTATTGGAAGTCTATATTAGTTTTGTATTTTTTAAAAAAATTATAGTATCTATAATAAAATGTATACACGAGTGTACGAAAAAAATCCAATGGTAAATAAATTGGATAGAAAATAAGCGACTAATATGAAAATAAATACTTTACTAGAAACTTCCTATAATCGTTGTTCGCCCTTTTCTTCCTTCTAGTAAAAGTCAGTCTAAAAATTTTAAAATCCCAATATCAAGATGGAAGCAAAAAACGATATCAAATTGTTTTAGACTTGTATCGGATTTCGAATTCGCGTTACCTGACGAAGCAATATGTTTTTCTACGACCACCAATCAAAGTACGCTTTTCTGCACAAATGTTCATTTGCAAAGTAGGCAATTGCTCACATTGCAAAGACAAAATGACATATGTGTGTGGAAAAGTGACAGAACTGTGCGCAAAGTAGTTACTTTGCGCACAGTTATGTCAAAATAAGTGCATAGACATATTAAATAACAGAGTCGGTGGCACCTAATTTCTGATTGATTTGTGTTCTATAAACTGACAGTTCGTTGTCGAATGAACTTTGGCTCCAATATTTTAAATTTAAATTTTTAGAATTTTACTTTTGCTATCTTTTCGTAAGTATATTTTGATATATTTAGTATTTTATTACTTACCTAATTATTTCTAGACATGTTATCTGGTTTATAAACAAATATATACCGTAGGAAATGAACCAACATACATCATCCGGCTCTGATGATTCTGATGTGGAGAATACACCACAGAAAATTGAAGAAATAGCTAGAATGGCCACAGAAAATTTATTACCAGATATTTCAAGGGGAAAGTACGAAAAACAGTACTCCAAATTTATGAGTTGGAAGGAGACAAACAAAATGAAGTCATTTTCAGAAAATGTATTATTTTTTTTTTCATTTTTTTTATTTATTTTTTTTTTTGACAATTTTTCATGTATGCATAAAGAAAATTGTATATTAAAAACATATATAAATTATGTTACGTTATAGTCATCACATTCTAAAATTAAAGTAAATAAACATTAATATTTTGTTGACTTTAAAAAGTGTGGTCGTAGAAAAAGTATTGTGTACAACATGTACGCAAAGCACTTTTCACACTCGCTTGATTTGCGCTCGTGGGAAAAGTATAGCTTTGCGCACTTGTTGTACAAACTACTATTATCTGTCACATTTTTGAATAAGTAAAATCAATATTTACTAAAAAAAATATTATTTATTGCTTCTTTTGAAAAAATACATTCAAATAACAAGTATTTCAGTGCTAGAAAAACATTGTACATAAAGGGTTACATTACAAGATGCGCAACTTTTGAATCGAGGATGTCTGTTGCGGACGAGGTGAAAGCCGAGTCCAAAAACTACCCGAGTTAAAAAACTTATACATACCTTGCACTGTATTAAATATTTCATTCCCTCCTTAATATTTAATTAATAATTATATAAATTTCAGTTAAAATAAAAATACTTTTAAATTTTAGAATACTTTCTTGTGTCGCAGAGTTAAAAGTTTAGGAAATGTTATTTTAGGTATCCTGACATTTAATTTTAAATGTAAAACAAGATATAGGATGTTAAAGAAAAAAGAAAAAGAGTGAAAAATATTACTCATAAAAATCTTATACCCCTAAAAATTGCAATTAATTTAATTATTATTATCCCTTTATTTGGGCCATCTGAACTATTGTACGCTCAACCCAAATTACTGAAGCTGATGGAAACAAGAAATCTACGAAAGATAAAAAATAAACAGGTTTGTCTGGCTAGATTGTCTCGAATTTGTGGTGTCTGGACTGACGTAATTCAATGCCTGTTGGGATGGGTAGTACGGGCAGTAGTTGTTTTACGTTAAGATAAAATGCAACTTTTCGATATAATTCCAAGGTCTTTGCTGGGGAAAACAAAGCTAGAATTTTTCATGAAACATTTAAAAAATATATAAACAGGTATTTCACCGTTTTTCAAAATTTTAAAAATGGATCAAAATAAAAGAAGACACTCACAAAACTTTCACTGTTCTTTTTTTTAATTCTTTTACATAACTTGATCCGGTCCTGATATTTGTTAAAATTAGTAACTGCGTAAAACAGACATACGAGACATAGTCTAAAAAAGAAGATTATACTAAATCCTTCTCGATATTTCGATTGTAATCGATAATCGAATAAAATTATTGTCGAATTAGTTAGATTTGCGCGCACTGAGAGGATAATAAAACTCTAAATACAGTGAAATACAAGAAATATTCCATGAGAATGTAGTTTTATTTAAGATTCTTAAATACTTAATTTTTATTAATCAAACGATATCGATTTTTTTTAAATCCAAGTCATTCGAAAAGAGTCTTTACTAAGCAAGTGTCAGTGTCAAATCCGTTTGTCAGATTCTGACACTGACAGATAATATTGGGTTATTGTAATTTCTAGTCAAAGTGGATGTTTTTGATGTTTTGTATACTTTATAAGACAATTTTATTCATAAAGTATTAATTAATAGTTATATGTATAACATAATAAAAAGTAAGTGTTTGCATTTTAAAAGTTTAAAAGGTTTTATTCAATAAACAAGAGGGTTAGTGCATTTGGCAGAGTTCTGATTTCAGGGTTACCTATCTATTTTCAAGCAACAAAAACTTTATGTAGGTCTGTTGATTTCCATAATTTCTTCTTAAAATTCAAACTTTTTATAATAATTAATTGGCTTAACATATTTGTGAAAATTAGAGTTTTTCTGGTTTACAGTTACTTGCAGTTGTGGAAATTCAATGTATTGTAACTAACAATCTTAAGTATTCAATCAATTCAAAATAAACAGATACGACACACATATTGTCCAAAGGATAATTAGTAAAATTGTATTTGTATTTATATAAAACAGTGTGATTTGTATTCTTTCACGTATTCATAATTCCTTTTGTACAAACTCTAAATAAAGAGAAGGTATTAAAAATTAGATGGGTAAGGGTAAATTTTTTCGCTTTTATTTATATATTTGAAGCAATTTTTATCAAAGTTAATGTTAATTTAACTATTCTTAATTCTCTATCAGTCATTCATTCTGTAATTAGTTTACAATAAATTGTAACTTCAGTTTTAGTTTTACATATCAGTTCAACAATACAATTGAATATCATTATAAAAAAATAACATACAAAGAAGAAACTGGAAAATAGAAACAATCAACAAGTATATTTCAATGGTAAAAAATAGTCAAATTTATAAGAATGGTGACAAATTATTTCCTGATTTATTTCAAAATACAAATCCAAACAAAATAGGTATGATATATTTCTTGTAATAATACATAAATTCAGCTTTCTTTACTTGTTATGAAATAAAAAAATTTAAAATTGTAAACAGAGAATAGAATAATATAATAATTTGTATAATTTTTTCATTTACTTATTTTGTGAATATGAAATATTGCTGAACTTTATTGTTTTTTAGTTATACAATAACTAAATTAGTTTTAAGAAAATTAAATCACAAAAAATGGATGATGATGTATCAAATATGTCTGAACCTAGTGACAATATTATCTCTAATTTACAACTGGATATTGTTGAAGCACTTCAGGATAACGAATCTCCAGAAAAAAGGTATAATTTAAGAGAATCTGATAATCTCATATACCATATTATTAGTATTTTTTACTTTATTAAAAATTTAGTAAATCTTGAATGAAGTTGCGAAAGGTTTTTCTAAAAAGAAATGGATTAAAATCATCATAATAATTTTATGTTCATAATTTAAACTTACCTATTAGAAAAATACATGATACACATGATATAAATACTACAGTTGACTTAAAGTAATGTAAGCAAACAGCAGTGACGTAAAATGAACAATCCCCTCTAGTGGATAATTAAAATTAGACAAAAATTAAAATCGTATTTTTTTAGTCAAGCAAATAATTTTTGGTTAAATCATACTCCAAAGCCAAAACCTAAATCTTCTGGTACCAACTATAAGTGTGAAATTTGTGCATATACTACTAGATACAAAGGTCACTTCGTGAGGCACTTGACTGTACATGACATTGGTATAAAGACTCTCCACAAATGTGAGCAATGTCCATATGAAACCCCTTATTCACATTCTATAAAAAGACATATGTTAATACATGAGAAACCTGAAATTATTAATTATTTTGAATGTTCCCAATGTGACTACAAAACAAAATACAAAAATGCTCTGTCCAAGCATGAAGACACTCACAAGGATTTTTCAGAGGTTTGATTATTTTTTATATTGTCAAGTAAAATAAATAAAAAAATGGCAATACAAGGATGCAAGTGACAATGTCCATATAGTTTTGCGTAATAAATTTTTTTTAATTTCAGGTGAAAACTTACTTTCAGTGCAAAATCTGCGCTTATAAAACTCTTTACAAAAATAACTTGAACAAACATAATTTAACCCATAATAAACCTAAAGAGAAATTCGAATGCGATAAGTGTACATTTAAATCGTTTTACGAGGGAAAATTACGAGAGCACACGAGAATTCACGAAAATCCAGGTCCTCTTTTTTACTGCGAACAATGTTCCTTTAGCACACCTTACAAGTTTCGTTTAAAAAAACATAGTCTAATTCACACAAACGAGAAGCAATACGACTGTGATCAATGTGGATTTGAAACAATACATAAACACGTACTAAAAGAGCATAAATTAATTCACGAAAAGCCCGATGTATACGAATGTCCTGCATGCGAATTCATTTCGAAAAGTAAAAACGGGCTCGTAAAACATCAAACGCTTCACCATAAAAACGATGTTAGACACTTCTACAATTGCACTGAATGCGATTATAGAACCGTTTATAAACACAATCTGAAAGAACATTATTTAAATTCGCATGAAAAAAAACCCGAAATGTTTAAATGTGCACGTTGCATTTTCAAATCCAGGACTAAAAGTCGATTGGTTAAGCATCTAGAAGAAGGACTGTGTAAATATAAAGAACCCCTTGATGTACTACCAACAAAAGAGTTTTTAAATCAAATTGAGCTAGAAAGAAAAGACGATTCAAATGATGGGTTTTTAAAACAGTTAGAAAGGAATGAAGAGTTGAACACAGAAAAAACCGATGATGAAGATAAAGTTCAATATTATTAAAATAAAAATTTATATTTATTTAAGTATAATTTTAAATATTTAAATAAAACGCCTTACTGTTATTTTATTGTGCGTTTGTTAAAATTCAATTAGCATTAAATTTATTTGTCCGTTGTTATTTTTATAATTATTTCTTTCGTCTCACATTTTCAACAAAATTTTATATTTGAAAACACTTCTCTTATAAATAAAAAATAAGTTGAAAAAAACTAAAAAAAGGTAAGAAACAAGCGTTATTTAGCTCTCCAGAAAATTGATAAGAATGGACCTTTACATTACCGAAAAATAAATTCCAAAACTTATATATGGCGATGGTATTTAGAGTGCCGCCATATATTTTTCATTTAAAAAAAATATCGCTTTTGAAAATGTACCCTTGACGTCACGTTCATCGGAAACACCCCCCGCCATAATCTACGTTCAAAAACACGCATCACTGTTCTTCCCAAAAATAAAGCTCACTGCTTGATATATAATTGAACTCTGTCAATTGATCGACTCATCTATAAAATTCCACATTTTAGCTAAGAACGATCATTGGCGACACCGTAAATCCTAAACACAATTCTCGCGGAACAACACTTGTTATACTGTATTTGAAAATCAAGAGAGAGTAAATTCCCAGAATAAAAAGTAATTCGGTATGCAAAACTATAGTACAGTACGTGCGGTAAAACTTCAATATTTGTAATGCATTCTAAATTGTTTTTGTTAATTTCAATACAAAATTTATTAAATTTCTTGGACTATCACATTATTTTATGATCTTTCATTGTTACTACAGTAGGCCTAAGAGGATTAACGTGCGTCATAGGCGTAACCAGAATAGAAAGGGATAATTGTTATTTAACGACCTCCGAATGGCAACAGCTTCTAATGACAGATATTTTGACTTAAATAGTTTCTAGAAATGCAGTTATTTGATTTTCGATAAACGTGACAAATAGTAGTGACTAAAAATGGAAGCAGTTTGTGAGTATACGCCAGTGAAAAAATTAAAACTAGACCATTTATCGCTCAATGAAAAGAGTGCTGTAGTGAATGTGTACCACTATTTTAAACATCAAAATCCCTCAAACACTATTGACAGTGTAGTTGAAACAACATCTAAGGCAATGGGATATGGAAAATCTACAATATATAGAGTTCTAAAGGACCAAAACTATTAAAAGTCAACGTGGACGAGTTTTTTAAAAATGCTATTCGTAAGCTTGTTCACTCATTTTTTATAAACAAGCAAATACCAACTTTAGATAAAGTTTTGCAAGCCATTACGAATGATGTTGATTTACCCACAATAAGCCGGGATAAACTATGGAAAGTGTTACATGAGTTAAACTTTAAATTTGAAAAAATGGGCAGACACTCAATGCTAATTGATTCTGAAGAAATTGTATGTTGGAGAAGACAGTACCTCAGAAGAATACCACAAGTTAAAGCTCAAAATAAAAACATTTATTATTTAGATGAAACATGGGTTAATGAAGGACATTGTGTAGGAAGAGTTTGGAAAGACAAAAGTATAAAATCATCCCATCAAGCTTTTCTAGAAGGATATACTACTGGTTTTAAGGAACCTATAGGAAAAGGTAAAAGATTAATTATTTGTCATATAGGCAGTACAAACGGTTTTTTTGAGAATGGTTTACTCTTATTTGAATCAAAAAAAACCGTTGATTATCACGAAGAAATGAATGGAGACGTGTTTGAGGAATATTTTGAACAGATGATTCAATTCATACCAAAAGGATTGGTTATTGTAATGGACAATGCAAGTTACCACTCCAGATTACTTGAACCTTTACCAACCACTAAATGGAAAAAGGGTGAAATTGCAAAATGGTTATCTTCTAAAAATTTAGCCTTTGACAATACAATGCTGAGGGCAGAATTGTTAACTATTGCTAAAAAACATAAGCAAAATTATAAAAAATATAATATTGAGGAGATAGCCAAAAAACGAGAAATTGAAATCCTTCGTTTACCACCCTACCATTGTGAGCTGAATCCGATAGAATTAATATGGGCTCAAGTTAAAGGTTATGTTGCCAGAAATAACACTACTTTTAAATTACCAGATGTTAAAAATCTCTTCAATAAGGCAATATCTGAAGTAACAAGTGAAAATTGGCAAAAATGTATTAGACACGTTACAGAAATAGAAAAAAAAATGTGGGAGCTAGATAACATAATTGATATTACTATAGAGCCCATTGTAATTTCTCTAGAATCAGATGGTGAATCTTCTGACACAGAGTGCGAGGAACCATAACTTTAAAATTATTAATTTATGTACTTTAATTTTATTTTTAGATTTTTATTTTTTAAGATTTAATATTATCGTATTTTTTGCATGTTGCTCGTCAAATTTTATCCTTGCGGTTGGTTTTTTTTTTTCTCATATACCTACTTAATTGTTTTTTTAGCTCCTCATATTAATTTATAAATAATTGTAATTATCTGTACATATTATATACATATTTTGTAAATAAACATATGCCTAAAACAAAATGCCTAAAATAATATTGACTTTTTCTTCATTTTACCCAAATTAAATTACTACTTACGAATTATGTTTATCTATCTAAAATTGGTAATCTAGGTATAAATAACTAAAACAAATTAAATATTTCTATTTCCATATTAATTTAATTTTGAAAACGCACGTCTATGGTTTACTGCCTTTAACACTGATAACTGCAAAACATTTCTGGGAATTTACTCTCTCTTGATTTTCAAATACAGTATAGGTGTATGCTCAGAGTAATAAAAGTTGTATGTTGCATGAGATTTGAGGTTAACGTTTGTTTTTGTTTTTAATAACATTACACATTACTTGTCCATTGTGCATTATATTATTATCTCGTCTAAGAGAATTGCAAGGAAAGAGATCTGAAGAGAGAAAAAAGATTTACAATATTTTGCTCCGTGCAGCAAACGAACGAACCTGCAATTCGAGGTTCCATTGTGCACAACGATGCCAAATCTAATTTCGATGAACGTTACGTCACAAAAACGTTTTTCCTGATTATGGAAAAATTAGCTATCAGAGAATTCAAAAAACAAAATTCTCAGTAATATTAGCATATATACTTTCTAATTACAGTGTTCCCTCATAGTTCATGGAAAGGTCCATTGTGTAGAGAGAAAGGTAGGTGTTGGGGATTTTTTTTTTTTTTACTTCTGTGTCAACGGCATCGACTACTATGGCCATTAGCCTCGTGTTCTGTGTAGGCTTTGTTACTGTTTCCCAGCGCCACTTTAGGAATAGCACTGTTAATTAGAACCCAACAGTGAATGGTCGAGTGAGGAATCACACCTGGTATATGAAAATCAATTTCTAAATTTTTAATTAATTAAAAATCAGAAAAAGATTTCTGCCTTTGGTGTGATTCGAACCCACAACCCTTGGATTATGAGTCCAGTGCTCTACCGCTGAGCTACCCACCCCCCAGGTGTTGGGGATTAGACGGAATTCTGCTGTTCCAGCCCTAATCGCCTTAATAGTTAGCTAATGACAAGCCAGGACAAAAGTGGACTGTATAATTAGGATTCCTGCATTCGCTGCTTCCTGTTCGTTCTCGTAGACTTTAAATAGTTGGAACAAAATGCGACACTTAACAAAACTCAATATATTAGGTTTTCTCTTAACAAGTTACAATGTAAAAAAGTAAGAAAGTTACAATTCTTGCTTAGTTATTAGCAATAAATTGCGGTCTATTCAAATTATCGGTTTTTTTGGTGCATACCTCGCATTATCTAGATTAATTAAATATGTTGGACGTTTTCCAACATCAGGTAATAACTAAACACATAAAATTGATTTAACAAAATATTTTTAAATAAATTTTGTAGGCGCCTATTTTAAACCATTTACAGATGTTTTTTCTGTCGGCTATTCTGGCTTTATATTTCCTTTTTCCAAAGTTAGATCTGCTCGATAAGTTTCTTATAAATTAATTCTGTATCCCTTTTGAAAATTTCTTCGTAGATAAGTATAGACAACAATTTGTTAAAAAAAAATTTGTTTACTACACTATTTTCGTGACAATTTGTTTTCGACGAAATTTTTTGGCTAAACAGGAAGGAACTGAAGAGTTAAACGCTGGTTATTTAGATCAAATACAAATGCAAGAATGTAAAGAAGAAATTAGCATTAAATTTACTTGTTCGTTTTTTTTGTGTATATGCATAGACATCTGGGTCTTGCTCGTTGTTGTTTTTGATAGTTTTTCCTTTACGCCCACATTTTTAATAAAATCGAATTTATCATATTCGCGAGATATGTGCCAAAAACGGCATTTTTCGTATTTTTCCAGTGGATTGCTTCACTATTTTTTAAATATGTAAGAGTCGTGGAAAAATAAAAAAAAAATAAAATGACCGTGATGAAGTAGAGTATCGATCCGTATAGTAGGTTTTTTTTTAAATGTATCTTAACCTCAAAAAACGAATTCGCGCACATTATTTTTTTTTACTGAATTGGCAATTAAGAACCAAAGAATCCTCAAATATTCTTAAAAATTGGAGAAAATATGTATTTTTATGTCGGGAAGACATGGTAAAAATTAAAAAAAAAATCTATTTATCCAGCCGAAATCGGAATTTATCGAAAAAAAATTGAATTGGCCGCCATTTTTGGAAAAATAATAGTAGAGAAAAAAGAATTTTGTTTGTACTTTTCTCTAACAAAATGCAACATTTTATTTCTTTATTTAAAGCGCCCAATTTAGGAAATATTAAAAAAAAATTCGATTTTCATTTTACTTTACCATAGGTAAAGTATTGTAATCGCAAAAAAAAAGTTCAGCTTTCAGTGGATTTACATGTTTTGAGACCCCCTAAGTCATTTAAGGCCATTTCCAGAAAATGTATGTATGGAGTATGTAGTCCGGAAAAATTTGTGTGCGCTGTAACTCCAACTGCGATCGAAATTTCCTAACCAAATTTTATATTTAGCATTTTTACGACATGCTAATGAGCTGATTAGATTTTGGGCAAAATCGGACAACCGGAAGTGGGGGTTTACTCTTGAGAATTTTCAGATTATCGCAATTATTATCGTTTCTATTAAGTTTATGTAAAAATATTAAGAGAAAAAATTTATTTTAAATTAAATTTACTATAAATTTTGTTTAAAAACTTTTTTCAAATTTTGTATTATAAGCGAGTTAAAAATAAAATATGGAATAACATAGTTGCATAATAGCGCAAGCGCAGTAGAAGTGTTTTGTTTCATGGAGACAATTGTACGCTCTTGCCAGGCATGGCCTGCCTTAAATATGTACGAGTAATTGGGTTATGAGCCCGTATGGCCGTTAAAGTATGGTAAAGTCATGTGCATGGCCACATCCGATTTTTTTATATTGATTCGTTCCCTCACAAAAATCTTACTTTAGAACCTGAAATATTTTTTTAAACATTTTTTAGACTGAAATACAGTTTTTCTAAGAGGTTATTTATGGCCAATTCAGTAAAAAAAATGTGCGCGAATTCGTTTTTTGAGGTTAGGTTACATTTTTTTTTAAAAAAACGTACTATACGGATCGATACTCTACTTCATCACGGTCACTTTAATGTTTTTTTATTTTTCCACGACTCTTATAGCCGGAGATATTTGAAAAATAGTGAAGCGATCCACTCGAAAAATACCAAAAATGCCGTTTTTGGCAGGTATCTCGCGAAGCTCCAGCCCAAATTTATTGAAATTTTTTTACAAGCTTCTCTTAAATTAAAAATTAAAAAAATTGACTTAGCTGTTACATCCATTTTCAGAATATTTTCGTCTAATTTCACTCCACTACTTATATAGTTTAGTATCATATATGAATAAAAAACTAAAACTCTACTACTAGAAAGTAAGAAACAAACGTCACAAGTGTGCCTCTATTTATTTAGTCCTTAGTGCACCCCTAGCTCTCCACATAATTGAAAAATATTGTGCAGAGAGACAAAACATGTTTAAGCAATGTGTTTGGGCACCTATTTTATAAAATTACGAACTAGGCAAAACAAGTTCAAAAAATGATAGATGCTTGTAGAAACTGGGGTGCATCAGCATTAGATCTGTGCTTTGTAGCTTAGTATTCTTCCGACACTGCCATAACTGGATTCTCTGGCTGGGATCGCTCCAACCAGCTAGACCTAAACTACGCTCCCTGCGCAGTGTCCTATCAATGACCACTCCTGTTCAAAAAGAAAGTAGAAGACTACAAAATTAAGAGACCCGAACGTCCCATTCCAAGAATAGTTACCACCTGGACATATCCAACCTTTCCCTATCTGGACGACGCTAAATAGACTATTACGTAACAAGGACTAACTTGGATCGACGAGGGAAGCTGTTTGAAGGTGCAGAAACGAGGAGGACATGGTACAGCTATGCGTAAACAACGATTTAATTTTATCAAATAACAATGTATTTAAATATTTGGCGGATCATAGAAATGGGTCTTTCTACACAAAATCTATGTACTTTTGATAATTTTTATGGTGGACCATACCTGTTATCTACTGATACTTGGTTTCATCAAAATTGAGATGTGTACATGACATTGCTTCTTCAGAAATTCACCTTATATATAAGACTAAAGTTTCATTTATGAAGTTAATTTATATTTAGAATAGATTTGCATATTTTAACTTGTTTCAGTTAGCATTCTTACAAATGATTTTTATGATGTAAAAGCGTTTAATTATTTATTCATAATTCCTTTTGAAATAACTTTTTTTATAAAAATATAATTGACTTTTATTGTATCCTGAACAAAAACATGATCTTCTTTGTTCATTTACTAACCATTGTGTGCTTTTTTAAATCTACCTACTTCGCTGTAAATATACAACAGAAATAGAAGTACAATTTTCATAATTATGAAATTTCTGGAAAAGTTTAAAATTGAATTAATTATTGTACGTTCTTGTGGAATTTGGGTTCATTTAAATAAAACTAATTACGATTTTTTATTTCAACTATATTTTGTGGTGGTTAATATTATGTTAGTGTTATACAATGTGATGAAATTCAATGATATGCTTAAATTTGATACCTTGGAAGACATTGTGAAAGCAGGTTTTGTACTGCCAATTTCATTACTAGCAAACATTCGGAATTTTTGTTTCTTTTTGTACAGAAAAGAGTTTTTTGAATGTTTGGAATCACTTGACGACCAAATTTTTCGACCGATTGATTTGGAAGAGCAGTTTATGGCAAAACGTATGGTTAAACAATATTCTATATTCAAAACTATTTTGTATTCGTCTTCAATTTTACCTTCTTTTGGGTGCCCTATAAGTCGAATATTTTTTGGGATAGGTAAGTACCTGATTAATTTCTATTCAAATTTTTTGGCGGGTCCAAAATGCGGACCAAAAAGGGTGGACTACCTATTAGTCGTCGAAAACTACGTTGTCTCCAGGTTTGAGAAGTGGTGAAATTTTTTGATCTGTTCCAAAATGCCATGATATATCGCCTAAATATTTTATTTGATTCCCTTACATTAAAAACATCACGAATTTTGAATATATCATCTTCTGAGTAGAAAAAGTGTTTTGAACGAATTAAAAAGTGTCAGATACTATAAGAATACTATAAGAAACAATAAAGTGGTTTTCTTGAAAAATATTTTTTTTAGTGGTACCTTCCAGACTTTTTAGAAACAGCATTGATGGTTCATGTAACAGTACAGTGGCGGATCTAGACTTCATTTGGGGGGGGGGGGGGTTATCCATAATCAAAATAATAATACATACAGTTTATTTGAAACATTCTTATAATCTGTTAAATAATGTTAGTTTCCTTGCCTTCTGTTTAGCAAATCGTTCGATTATTTTATTAACATTTGGTTGTAGATCGTAATGTATATTTAAAAGAGCTAGACCGCCCAAGTAGCAATTTTAGTTCTAAATAAGTCATATATTGGCTCTAGAACCTTTTTTTGGGAAATGCTTTCTAGTACAAATAACTTCTTCTAGTTGGCTACACAACCTCCTGATGACTAAAAGGGCCCACTCCGCAAAACCTCCTACCTACCTAAAGGTTGTGAGCTTTTTAGAACTCAAAGGTTAAATCTTAACAGCTTATTAGAACCCAAGAATAACTTTTATAGACCCTAAATATCTTTAATATGACTTAAATACAACTTACTACAGTGGCTGTGTAGTTCTGAACTAGTCACAAAAAGGTATTACATAGCTCTCGGATAAGGCCAATATCTGTCTTTTTATTTCATCCAGTCGTACTAAAAACCCAATTTTATACTATTAGGTTTGATTTTGGCAAGCAAAATGTTCATTTTTAGATAACTTATTTAAAATATGAAGTCTTTCGCCACAACTTTACAATATTTAAGTTAATATGGCTTCCAAAAGTTTATTAAAATATAATATATCATAAATATCACGTGAAGTAAGTAGTATCTGAAGAGTCAAATCTTACTGCGACCACTAGTTTATTGTTGAATTATAAGATAAAAATAACGTATAATAGACGCGCCATATCAATTATGCAAATTGTTAAAATTTTATATCTATGAACTAGGTAAATCAAAATTTAAAATTTTAAAAATATTGCACAATATTAGAATATAATCATTTGTTGTGTTTTCACAGATATATAGTGTTTCATTTACATTTAAACTCAACGGATTCGTATAGAAATTCGAAAATAGTAATAATGGAGTAAGTCAAACACATTAAAAATATGGCTGACAAAAAACAAAAGCTCATTTCAGCAACTAAATTAAAACAAAAAGTGCTAATTGGTCGCGAAATTTACCGACAAATAACCTTTATGCATTTTTTACAACTTAAGTAGGATCTTTTGAGCATTAGCGCGGCTTTGTATTTACGAAATTGTCTAATTGGTAGACAGGGAGACTTGTTTTTGACCATAGACATTTCACACTAACCTGTTAGCTAGGACGCAGTAAGAGAAACGATATACAGTGTGTCTTTTAGAAAATATCACAGTAAATTTTTTGATTTTACATTCTATATTCAAACAATTTAAAAAATTGAATTATGTTTATCAGTTTTATCCCGATTTTTGATAATCGGTTGTATATCCTACAAATAAATTGTAAATATACTAAGTGTATATTATTATTTTTCAAGGTATGCCTTTTAAAGTGGTACAAACAATAGAGGAAGGCAAGATTTGCCTTTCGGTGGTTCCCAGCATGTGGGAAAATAATGGAATTATGTCATGGCCACCAAGATCAGAAGCGGGCAAAGTTTTAGAAGAATCTTCTGTTCCGGGTAGAGAGTGGAAACAATATACTTGTGTAGTCAAAATACTAGCAGACTCTTACAACAAGAAAAAATGCAAGATATATCGGACACGGAGGATGAGTCACAAAGCAGCAATACTGAACGAAGCGATTGCAGCTCTGTGACACCAGATTTTAACCATCTCTTACTAGCAGAGCATTCACAGACTGTACAAACTCCGATCAACTTACCAGCCCCTATTAATATACCATATACATCTACCCTACAAGACAAAAATCAAAACCTTGTGAGCTGCTTGAAGGAAAATCGGTAACCTTGCTGCTGAGTTCATTAATTTGAATTTGTATTTCATGGGGCTCACCACTATCATCAGATTCATAAACAAGTTTATTGACCTGCAAATTATAATGTTTCATGTTATATGAAAACGGAAATTGGTTTGATAAAATATTACTTACTTCTTCACTTGTTATTCTTTGAAAATTCTTTCTTACTTTCCTTTTAAAACATCCACTTTTAACTAATTTTCGAAAAGACATACTGTAAATAAGCACTTCGTACTTCCAACAAGTCTCGAACACAATAAGCTTATTACATAACTTGAAGGTTTGTATTTGTTTAAAAAAAATACCTTTTGGTTTTGCAATTTACAAGTTCTAAAAGCATATACTGTAAAAGGTTCTAAAATAGGTAATCGTAAGACTACGAAATCACCTATAAGTATTGCACAAGAGTTTAAGTTGCTAAAAATGGTTTATTTGTATAACTTCTTTAAAACTTCAAAGCCCTGGAACCAATAAGTTCTCAAGTAAGAGCAACATTATTTTATTTTAACCTCCTGCAAATAGCCTTTCCGTATTATGAATAACTATGTAGTTCTAAGAATATAAAGCAATATTTATAGCTCAAAAATAACTTTTCGGCAAACTCAAAACTATAATATGACTTTTTAAGGATTACAAAGAAATTTTCAGAACCATCATCTAAGAAAAATGCTACTTGGGCAGTAAGCCTTTCTTCGCCCGTGTGTGTCCGTAGACAAGTTTTGATTCGACGTAGTGTGGAGTTTTCTATCGTTTGGGGGGGGCATGGCCCATTGTGTCCCCCCCCCCTGGATCCGCCACTGTAACAGTACTAACAAGAGGGGGACCCTTAATTTTCACTTTATATAAAAATCACTTGAAACATCGTAAATTTTTCGTTAATATTAATATTTCAGGGGATGGACATACACATTGCGAAGCTGTAATTTCTAGCGATAGAGGAATCGTTCTTTACATTTATCAAGCTACCGCTCTAGGAATGATTTCCGCTATAAACGTAATTTCAGACTATTTTATGGTGGGATTTTGTCTTTTTATGGGATATCAATGCGAACAATTAAGTCATCAGTTAGAAAATACAACCGATATAAACAACATGAAACGATTTTCCCAATATTACTTAAAATTGTCAAGGTATATTGGATCACATTTTGCAAGAAACCTCAAATACTATACAGGGTGTTCCAGGACTTTATCCCACTGCTTTAACAAAATAAAAACAATTTTTATTAGAACTTTCTAAAACTAACAATTTGTTTTTAATAATCATTTAAATAGAAAGATTGTGGCATTAAATCATTACAATATTATTTTATGCGACCGTTTTTTCAATCAAACCGATTTCCATTACCAGTGCGTTCTCCACAATTAAATCTATTTGATTTTTTTCTTTGAGGCTAGACCTAACTTTTCTTTATATTTTACGGGGCGCTGAACAAGAATCTGACGGATTAGCACGTTTGGGGACCAAATCTTCGACCGTTTAATGAAACACAAAATCTGTCGTCATATTGATATCCCATCTTCCTTGATATCTTGATAGAAGCTCTCGATTTGATTTTTTCTAAAGTCACCTAGATTCTCAGCTAAAATGCTCTTGTAACTCAAATATTCAAACTGTTGCTTCAAACCAAGAGACAAGATCGTGTGGGCAAGGACTTTTTCGTAGTTATTATTTTGATAGATTAGGGCCAATTGGAAAATTTAGGGTAAATTATAAGTAAATTAAGAAAAACCATAAAGAATAGTCATTTCAAAAAAGATATTTCCTGACTAAATTTAATTTAATTTATCAACTCCAAACTTGTGAATCTTCGATTTCTTTAAACATTTATTTAATTTGATATCTGGTGGAAGTTTACCAATTTTGGAACACCCTGTAAGTAATAAAGTACGTAAATTAATAATTAAATTTTATAATTTCAGATTTGCCTCAAATACTGAAAAACTTTATGGATTCATATACTTTTCTTTTACAATTATGTGCATGTTAGCATTTTGTTCTACATTATTTATGGTTTCAATAGTAAGTACCATATAAAACAAATAATTTCTGGTACAAAATCTAGTCGTGCCAATAACTATATAATATTTATTATGAATAGACATATTAATAAAGTAAAAATTTGCAAATTGAAGAAAAATATAAAATTCCAGACAATTATTATGTTTTAGACAGATCGAAGTTCGTTTCAATTTATACATCTGATTGTTTACCAAATGAATATTTTCTTAATGCTTTTTATACCATACTGTTCTTCAACAATACTTGAAACGAAGGTAAGAATTTTCTTTTAAAAATATGTTTGTTTTGTAAAATGTAAATTAACCAGAAAGTTCCAAGGAAAATTTAGAAAAACTAAATTTTCTCTTCCATGATTGATTGAGTTTAATTATCAGTCATCATAAAGTAAGTTTATCTCGTTATTTGCCAAATAATTATTGAGTGCATGTTACAGTGCGTCCAAGATCACCAACGTCATCATCATAATCACTTTATATAATTTCCATTTTTTGCGCTCTCTTGAACTTCTGGAGTCTTCATTACCTTTTTGGGTTTTACCATTATGTCCAGAGATTCCAAAATGTTTCATTTAAGTATCACAAGGATTGTGCTATTACATCACCCCTTCAACCAAATATGTTTGAATACTGATTCAGCATGACACACTGTGGCAAGTTGGATTGAAAGATCACTTGACAATAAAATGTTCTATTTACTCCAGGGCTTTTGTTATTTTTCATCCCACTAATAACCTCCATAACTTCACTTTTTGTTGACTATTGCTGCTTTGCATATCATATCATTTGCTATTATATCTACAGCAGTTATAAAATTGTTTTTGTATCATTATGAATAAATATATAAGTACCGAATTATACTGAAGCTATTATGTCTAATAATGCACATAAAACAAGGAAAGCTAATTATATATGAGGTTTTCAATAAATTTATAAAAACTTTATTGCTTTGTCTCTATAATGTCAGCTTTTGTTTTGTCCAATTAAACCTTCTTTTGTCCTATGCAGATTGCTTTATTAGAAACCCATTGTTTTTTAAACCTTTGTTTTTTTTTTTCAAGTATAAAATACACGTTTTCTACTCACTCAAATTTTAATTGCATCATTTACACGCGTCGACTAAGTTACAACGAAGTTTTAAAATGAATATGAATTTTCAGAGACAGTTTAAAAAAATAATTCTTATTTCTAAGATATGCGGTGGATGGATTTATATAAAAGAATCGAAACTCGATTATTTATACTATCTCTATTGGGCCACAGTTAATGTTTGTTTGGTAATATATATTATTATGAAAATTCTTTACGTATTTGAGTTTAACGATATATACGGAATTGTCGGAGCGAGTTTTGTTCTGCCCATTGCAATAACGGGAAACGTTCGCAGCTATTGCTTTTTTAAATATAGAAAAGAGTTTAATGAATTAATTACAACACTAGATGAGGATGTATTTCAACCACGGGATTTGCATGAACAAACGATGTTCCAGAAAATGTTGAAGTTTTTTACTTTTTATAAATATATTATCTATATATGGTCAACTGTTACGTTAATGGGATGTCAAATGGGTAAACTGGTTTTTGGAGTTAATGGTAAGCTGTTTAAATTTATTAAAGATTTTTTTACAAGACTAAATCCTTTTCTATATTTTATAAGGTGCTTGAAATATCTGCTACAGCCACTCTGGCTTGCACTACTTTATTTTGGTTTTTATAAAAATTAATATGCAAAATGACTTAGGAGCAATCGGTCACTGGATGGAGCAGCTGGGACTAAATGAACGCTTCCAAAACTCATCCAAACAGTTTCCAGCGAAATGAAATATCTATGAGTAATAAAACTTACCTGGAACACACAACTTAAAAACTTTCTTGCCAGAGCCATAATGGCAAAATGGATATGACAAGAAGAATTTTGCAATGTGTCGAAAAATGGGCGTTATTAAACCCACATTTATCACTATCACACAGATTTAATCCAGGAGATTTAGTGGGTCATATTAATATTATTAGTTTACTCTAGGGCTCTGGGCTGTAAATAGGAATTGGAGGATGTTCGACGACTTTAAAAGCTCTTGATGATATTAATTATCTTTGATAACTTATGATACCAACTTTACCTAAAAATGCTATGTATAATATAGAACTAATAGAAGAAATTAAACAAAACGCGTCTCTAATAAGACACAAAAACTTTGGTACACCTACATTTTTTTGTTAAATGATCATATCCACTGATAACACGATGTCAAATCAGGAGCATCCTGATGACACAAAAATAAATAATTGAAATTACTTTCGGAATTTTTTCTTAGAAAGAAACCAATCTAGTGTGTTAACCTATGTCATTCATTTTCATATGTCATTCATTTTCATGCTAGACAAGCTCTGCAGATTTTGCGAAGATATCAAAACATTTCCCTCATCTTTATGCATATAATGATTTGCCTTGAGTTAAAAACTTAAAATTTGGGTAGTTTTTGGATATTCAACTCAGAAATAGATGAAACTGGTTGTGAAAATGAAAGACACGCACTTGATATTTAGTTTTGGTTAATATACCTTTTGCTTGATCAACTGCAGCACTGTACCTCCTCCCACCACCTATTAGTACAGATAGAGGCGACTGTGAATATCAAGATACTGCAGATGTCACAAATATTTAAACCAGGTCATATAAGATTATTGCGAAAGTCTTGCACTCTGAAGTTGGCTTTAAACGTACCAATAAAGTGGTTATTGAAGAACGTAATAAACAGAAAGGTGGATTAAAACCTTCATAAAACCTTCATGAAGGACTACGTCACTTCAGCTCGAGGTAAAACTAACCACAGGACTCTTCTATATTTTAGTTTCCTGCCTAAGATCTAAACAGAATTTATCTTTTATGCCATCGACTCACAATCTTGTCATGATTGAGGTTTACCGCTACGGATTTTTTACAGATTCACCTGATGATGGACAAGAGCATTGTGAAGCTGCCATATCTACCAAGCACGGATTGTTTATTTATTTCTTTCAAACGTTTTGCGTTGTAACGCTTTTGATTTTTAATTTGATTTCTGATTTGTTTATGGTTGGATTTTGTCTTTTTCTTGGGATGCAATGTGACAGACTGTGTTATCAATTAGAAAATCTTAAAGATAAGGAAACTAATGATATAAAGAAGCTTGCTGAGTATTATAAACGAATATTAAGGTACGTCATTTAAGGAATGTATGAATATAATATTTTGTACAGACTCATTTTCTTTTACTGGTGTATTGTTATAATTCTCAGCTGATGATTTTTAATCAAATTAGTTTTTATTTTAGATTTGCTCGAAATACCGAGAGACTATTCGGTACAATATACTTTGCATTTTTCTTTGCAAGTCTTACATCATTTGGTAGTACTCTGTTTATGTTCTCAATTGTAAGTTTATAATGTAGAATTTTTCGAATAATTCTGTGAAAATAGAAATATGTTTAATTTTTCTTATCGTATACACTTACTTTTCATTTTATATCTATCGATAAATATTCATAAAAAATTATGAAAATTTAGTCATCATAATTATCAAGTATTTAAATAAATGTTTGTTTTAATAAAGAATTATCCTGTCTAAACTACGATTAAATGAAAAAATACATAAAAAAATTAAAGCCACGTTTCTGTTTTCAAATAGAAATTTTCTGATTATGAATGAACGTACAATCTTTTGCAGACTGAACCATTCTCGTTTAGATTTTTTCACATGATAGAATATATGTGTGCGCTATCTGGTATGCTATTTACACCTTGTTGGTTTGCAACACAACTTACCAGAAAGGTCAGTATAATGTCTTGGGTTCACAAGCCCGACTCTGATGCATGCACCTTCTCTCGAATTTACAAATATTACATTGCAAAATTTGTTTACACAGAACCGGACTTACAAACACTTGTTAAAATCACGGTTCTCAGTCGTAGCCCACTTTAATCATTGAAATTTTTCCCCAAAGATGTACTATAATCGATTCCTAAAATGTGGTCATTTTTATTGGGCCACCCGGTATATTTCAATAGCTATTCCAGCAAAACTATTTGCAAGTGAAAATGTGAGAGTAAACTACCAGAAGCCGTGAAGAAATACCCATAGAAAATGTATAAAAATGAAATGATACCGCATTAGAAATTAAGTGTTCATATAAAACCTAACCCAAAAACCAATATTAGACAGCTAGAAAATAGACAACTTGAGTCGTAAGGACAGATACTACAAACGATGGCAACCTACTAAAGATAATATAAGAGACAAGACTGGTGTAGTATCGTAAAAGCGGTGGGACAAGAAAAACATTGATGAATGGAATAGCAAGAATATGCGGAAAGTTAGCAGATTACCGATAGATAAAAGCAATTAACAACAAGAAGAGTATATAATCTGTTAATCTGTTTATTAATCATACTAATATATAAAAAAAATATATAGATTTTTATAAGAAGGAAACTATATTTTAAGTATATTTCAAAATAAACTGATTTATCCATGCAATTTGTTGGTAATTTGCGGATCTTGGACACACTGTACAAAATTTAAACTCGATTATAATTTATATTTAGAGTACACAAAAGTTTTCTCAATCTATACAGAGTCTAGAATGATAAGCATGGCGATATACAAACACGATTTATGGATGTTTCGGCTCCCTATTTTGACCTAGTGGTAAAAGCAAAAAGTAGGCTAGGAGAGTATTACTTTAATATTATATTTAGAGCATATATATTTGTTATAATTTTTAATTCATCTATTTTAAAAATTGATAAAGCTATTTTTTACTTTTATTTATAAATCGTGTTTGTATGTCAAGGTTTTAGCGCTTTTAAAAGAACGCCCCGTTTTGTTTTTATTTAGAGTGAGAAAATTCGTGTAGCTGCCTATTCATCCGCATGGGTGGATGCGAAAAAGAGCTTTAAAAATGATTTAATTATTTTCATGAATATGGTTGACTCGCCAATTGAATTTAGGGCATGGAATCTCATTCCTTTAACATTGGAATCATATATGGCAGTAAGTACATAACTATGATCAAACTACTTTTGTAACACTTGTTGATAACATTTCTAATCGCATTTTTTATTTTTCTGGCGGCCGCCTATTTCTAATATTTACGAATCTTCCACCATTAAGTTCATCAGCCAACATTTTAAATTTCTTTTGTTTTAGGTGATAAAAACTTCATTTTCTTATTTCACCGTATTGAACAATTTAATGGAGAATTAATTTACAGGATACAATATATGGCAGAATTATACGTAATAAATGATATTTATAAAACCACCTTTACAATCGTATCACCAAAAACATTTATTTTGTCTACGAGGATTATTTTTAACTTTTCTGGTGGCAGCGCTCTATCAGATATGTAAACCTCCACCAAAATTTTAAATTTCTTATTTCAGATTGTAAATCTGTCGTTTTCTTATTACATCGTCTTAAATAATTTATTACAAAATTAATAAGCAGTGTAGTAGTACTTATGATACATTTACAGGATACAACATATGGCAGAATTATAGATACTAATAAAACTACTTCTTTAGAATCGTATCACCAAAACCTTTTACTTTGGTCTACTAGGATGTTTGAATTTCTGGTGGCAGCGATCTATCAGATATGCAAACTTCCACCAAAATTTTAAATTTCTTTATTTTAGGTAGTAAAGATGTAGTTTTCTTATTACATCGTCTTAAATAATAGCAAAAAATTATTGATGTTTCACAAATTGCACCTGCAATTAAATTCTAGATATTTTATAATACACCACCATAGATTATGTAAGCATAAACGTTAACAAAAATGGTAGCAAAAATATGTTAGTCATCAACACAAAGTAGTAAATGTACAAATAAATTAAATTCTTTAAGTAGTTTTTGTTTTTTTTTATTGTAAAATGGGAATGAGAAAATATTTTTGAGACATCATGCAAGGGCGTTGGCAGAAAATTTTCCAAAAGAAAGAGGCAAAAGATCACAATTTAGTGGATATTCACGGGCGTTATAATTCTATATTTATATACATTTTGGATTTTAAGTGGTAAACGCTTATTTATATCTTTATATCACTTTTAATACCTATTTTGCATAATATGTAAGTTTCCTTCCTATAATCTACAGTCCTTCAAAAAGTTTTTAAATTAGAAAATGTTAAAGGTAAAATGATTTTTTTCAAATTTACCATAAAAAAAGCTTTGTCATCGTGATAACAACTAAAATTCGTTATATTTAGTAAATATTTTATTATAAATTGGTCAAAATTCAGATTGAATAATATTTATTTTAGATAACACCATAGGATAATATTTACGTATCCATATACATATTCATGTTTAAAGTGTTCAAGATTTTAAGTAAAAAAAAATTTTTTCTAACAATCACGTTTTATGGACCGATTTTATCCGTTTACCCCTAAAAGTTGGCGTTTTGTTTTTATTGTTTGTTTAGTCTACTAAAATAATTTTATTTTATTTTTACTTTTCCTAAAGCGAGATAACTGGGAAAGAAGATTACGATCATGCAAATAAAAAATGTTTATGTCGCTATAAAAGTGTTTTATGAAGTCCAACTAGGCCAAGGCGAAGGTTAAAAGTGTTTTACATATTTTGTTTTCGATAGATTCGGCCAACCCGAAAATATGGCATAAAAATTTTCATTTCATTGATATTCATTATCTCAATGATGATGAGATTAGACTTTTCTTTCAGAATAATAATCTTCATGTTCTTAACAATTAATTATTTGACAGCTGTACACTTTCATTTTAGTTTCATAGCCTACTATGTTGAAATATGTTAAAGTAAATTAAATAGATACTGTGGCTAGAATATTTTAAATACAAATATCTCGAAATGAGCTGAATTTATGCTATTAAACCAAGAATACCTTTTTTGTTCAAATTTACAGGGTGTATTATAAAGACTTGAAAAAAATTCAAAAAAGGCCAGAAATAAAAAAAAAATGATACTTTTCTTCATCCAGTAGAGTGTATTTGACGCCCTATTTATCTAATCTCAAAATTGATAAGACGCTTATGATTTACTAACTTAAAAATATAACCATGCCAAATTTCAAGTCAATATATTAAATAATAAAGAAATTATTCCAAAAAAACGAAAAATAAATTTTATCTTCAACACCCTGTATCTTAGTAGAAGATGAACCTATGATTAAAATATTGACCATTCCTGATGATACACCCTGTATATTATAAAGGACATTTAGCAAGTTTTAATGGCATAACAGTTTACTAATTTTAAATAACAGCACCGAAAGGAAACAATTTTATTGGTGTTCTGCTTTAATTCCTAACTATAACATAAAACAAACCCTTAATATCTAACCGTACACTCCCGATCTTAACCGAACTCGACAGGTGGTTTCAACTTGCTTTTCAACTGCTGAAAATTTGCCGAGTGTTTACTGTATTTCAGTCCAAAGTTTGCTTTTATTTAGGTTGAGCGGGTGATCGATCCTTCTTGCGCACATCTCGAGACCTATTCAAGTGTGAAAAGCGGATTTTCCGATTTCCGGCAACTTTAGTTGAAAATGAGGCAATGCTCATTGTTGTGTGAAGTGTCGCATAAGATGAGTTTCATTAATAATGCTTTATTTTCATTTATTGACCGTAAACGGGTAGTGAATTGAAAACTCCGGTTATAACCTACAAAATGATTTGTGGCGACGAATGTAAATAGAAGTTGTTTTTTATTGTTGTTTTTAATTTGATTTGCAGTAAATATAATCGTTAAAATAATAATTTTAGTACTTAAACAGGTGCATATTTATTTGATTTACATTCAAGTACATAAAATTATTTTAATTTTAGACTGTTTGTTTACATAATTAATTTTTAGCCCACTCCTGATTGTAAAAGATGCAATTTTTATATACGGGGTGACCCAAAACACTTTTAATTATGCTTAGATGGCAATGAGTCCAATATTTTAAATAATATTTTATTTATATAGAGTCCATAACGATTTATGGCTAGAAAATCGGTAATTTGTCATTCAAATAAACATTGAAGAAGTGAAAATTTGTTTCTACATTCTTTTAGATATAAATTTCTGGCCAGTATAAATCATTCTACCCTTCAGGTAACACTCTTAATTACCAAAGAATGTGATATGAAAAATGACCCTGTGTATGATTTGTTTTTTTTACTTACCGTTACCTCAAATAATAGTTACAGTTACAAAAATTCATGATATATAGCAGCTGGAAGGACAATTAGTTTTTTATAGCAGTTTTGAAGCTATTAAGTGGAATTGGGTAATTGCTGATTGTTAATCACTTCCAATCAGTAAATGAGCCATATATTGACCTTATGAATCGGTTGTTTTATCTGCGGAAGCCTAAAAATCATTATTTCTTATTTCAGATTTTTTAGAAGTCGTTCCGAAATATTTTTGGGCTTTTCCTCCCGACAACCTAGATTTCTTAATTTTTATGTGTGGTAACTTTTACATGTTGGTTTATTTGTTGGTATTTTTCTGTCAGAAGTGACCTTAGGAAAAGAGAAATCTAAGCAGTTAAGCCAATTATACATATAATATAGTGTATACCAAAAAGAAATGATAGAATATATGTCCTACTACACATAAATAAAGAGAGCTGTTTATTAATCATAAAAAATAGATTTTACAGATATACTTTCCTCACTATTTTACATTTAAAACATAAAAAATGAGTGCTAATTCGATTAAACCGAACGCCTGGCAAGATGTTAGTACTAATAATGGAATCGTCAATTCGAGATATCAAGTGCCTGAGAAAATGAACACCCATAATGCTGTAGTGGAAATTTCAAGGACAGGAACCAAAACCGTCGTAGTGCCTAGGTCAAGACCTGATAAAGAAAAGTTTTTAGTAATATTAATTATAGCTCTAACCTTATTTTGTGGGATGCTAATGATAATGGTATTCACAAGGAAAAATCAGTCTTGTACTGGTAAGTATATATAATATTATACAAACTGACAAACTCGCCAAAGTGATTATAAATATGAACTTAACGAATATTTTTATATTTTCAGTTAAAAAGAAAAATGTTTGCCTGACAGAAGAATGCGTTCGCACAGGTTAGTATATTTATTTATAACAATTTTAAATTACAGTGGAATTGAGCCTCAGCCTTTTCTTATATTTGTTCCAGAGACCACAATTCCTTGTATTTCTGTACTTCATTGCAAAGGACGCAATACGCAATCTCTTTTTCTCTTTCTTAAATTAATGAGTCATCGAAAATTTATTTTATTTGATCTTTCTTTATCTTTTTATCCTCCAATTTTGCCTCCTGTTTTTTCCCGACTTTTTCGTGTTCCTTTGATTTTCTTTTTCTATTTTCTCTGCTCCTTTTTGCTCCAGAGCTTCTTTGAGAGGTGTGCTGGAAATTACAAGAGCGGTAATATTTTTCTTGGTCGCCTTACTTGAATTGTTGGTAAAACTAGTATTTTAAAAAAAACATCCAATTATATTTCGTAAAATAAGTTAAACTTCAGTAACTCTAAATTATGAAAAAACTTAATATTTACGTTCTAAATAATATTTTTGTAACTATTTTAAATTTAAAATTAATAAAGTTTTGACTGCAATAATATATTTTAGCGTCATCGTTATTAGCAGCAATGGACCACACTGTTGATCCATGTGTAGATTTTTTTCAATATGCATGTGGAACATGGAATAAAATTCATCTCATTCCTGAGGACAAAAGTTCCATTAGTACATTTGAAGTTATGGCAGATCAATTACAAATTGTTTTGAAAGGTAAACCTTCATTTTAACATCTAATGAACCAAAATATCGTTGAACCTTGAAATATTTCAAAAGTAACAGTTATATCATAAATATATTGTTTTTTAGGGGTTTTAGAAGAACCAATCAATATGAAAGACAATGACGCCACTAGAAGAGTTAAAATTTTCTACAGTAGTTGTATGGACATGTGTAAGTAGGACTATATTATTTGCAAATGTATTTATTTTCGACAGGATCCTTAATAACTCAGTAGGACAACAATGGAAAATTTCCGTTTTTAGGTACTATAGTCGCAGAAATGTATTTATGAACTTGGTTTTATAGATTGTGATTTAAAATATATGTTGTTCAAACTAGGAGATCTGTAAATATCTGTTTTAAAGAGCACATCATCATCTTCTCAAATGCTCAGATACCTTCCACTCTCATTCCCTCAAACCTAATCCCCAGTTCTTTCTAGTGTGGCTGGAGATGCTTGGAAAACCTACTTAAGTATTATCATCGTCTTCTGATGGTAATGACCCTGTCAGTATTTCAAAATGGCTTGAAAAAATTAATTAGCGAGATACCCAAAAATCTCTGAACGCAAGCCTTTAAAGAGTAAACAGTTTTTTCAATTTGTTTTATTATTCATCACTCATTAAAAATAATTAAACGTTATTAGGAATTACTATATTATATTTTGTGATTTGTAGATGGTATACGCAAAACTGGCGATAGACCGATTAGAGAAGTTTTGAACCAGCTAGGCAGTTGGCCTGTAATAAAAGAAAACTGGCAAGTCCCCACGTTTTCCATTGAAGTTTTGATAGGGTTGATAAGGAGCTATTACAATGAAGGGTTTCTTATAGAACAATGGGTAGGACCTGATGATAAAAACAGTTCTGTGAATATCATTCAGGTATTAAGTGCTACAAATATTTTAATTTATGATTTATATCTTTCTGAATTTGTTTCACAATAAAAAGACAAAATAATAATTTTTTTTCAGATGGATCAATCGGTATTAGCTCTACCAAGTAGAGACTACTATCTAAAAACTAGCAGTAAAGGTGATTTACAAGCATATCACAAATATATGACTAATATAGCAATACTCTTAGGCGCTAATGCAACTACAGCTGGTGAAGAACTAAAAAAAGTCCTAGAATTTGAACAGCTACTGGCAAATGTATGTATTTTTAGGATTTGTAAGTAAACTAAACTTTTTTTTTGAAAAAGAAATTAAAAAATAAAAATATTTGAAAATAACCATCGAACAATTGTCGAGTAAAGTTACATCTCATTAGCGTGAAAATAGATCATTTCTATTTCATAGACTTGCATGGGCCCACGCGCTCCTTTTGGTTACTTCTTGCCCAGCCCTGTAAAGAATCTCATAATTAGCATTAGATGTACTATTTTAGCATTATAACTTTTTTCTGCATGTGAGTAGTACTTACCATCCCGTTAGATGCTTAATTGTGTATATAAAAAGTCACTTTATTTAAATAATGTTTTTACCATGAAAACTTTTTAGGCTTCTCTACCGGAGCAAGACAGACACGACACTAGCGCTATTTACAAAAAAATATCAATTAAAGAGCTAGCCAAACAAGTTCCGCAAATCAATTGGTTAGAATATTTTAGGTCGATTTTCGACATCCACATCAATGATGACGAACAAATTGTAGCTTATGGACTTTCCTATTTTGTAGAACTGGGAAAAATTTTATCAGTTACAGATAGAAGGTATGTTTTCGATATAGTTTTAAAAATGCACACCAGTGTAAAGGGTTTATATTTAAAAGTACAAATTAAAACATTTGATGAAAGATAAAATGATTAAAAACCAATTAATACAAGATATTGGCCCGTTGGAGTCAGACAATGGGACTCATTTATCCCTCTACTGTTTATTTAGTTTGTTAATGGACAAAACATTCTCATTCTCATGACGTATCTTAAAATAAAGACGATTTATAGGGACTCTTTCCTCAATTCAACATTACATTTCAACACACAGAAAACAAAATCGACAGTAATATCCAAATAACCAAGAAAATGAAAATTAAATAGAAGGGGAAGAAGTTGGTTCTTTGCGTTTACATCAGCGCTATCACATCAAATAATATAAGGGGTTGTCATTCATTCTCCCACAGAGGATAGCCATAGGCTTTTTCATATCCACTAGAGGGATATGGAAGGAATGCTGGTAGGTATCAGAGGGAATGTACAAAGAAAGTACAAAATAAATAAGGAAATATACTGAGAGCACAGTAGTCAAATCGAAGAAAATAACCAGTAAACACAAAAATAATAAGTAGAGCCAATAAATAGAAGATAATGGATAGTAAAAATAATCAGAAACAAGTCAGAAATAAACCGTTGACATACTGGGCCAAAATGCAGTGACCCTATAGTTGTCTCTTTAGCAGCCAAATTCAGTCAGGCTTTATCTGAAATTAAAACGTTGAAATTGTAACTACATGTTGTTTTAGTTTGCTTTACTAAACATATTCATTTTTCCGAGAATTTTACGAATTGCTTCATAATATTTTAGTACAGTATTCTCACGAAAATTTTACTCTAGTTTGTCCCTCATAATAATCTATAAATAATTTGTAATTATTTTTTTCAGAACAATTCATAATTATGTATTATGGCGTCTCGTGATGTCCCTTTCATCCCATTTAGTGGATGATTATCAAAAAGAACGTGTGGAATTTAGAAAAATATTACAGGGAGTTTTATCCGAAAGACATAGATGGGCACAATGTGTCGAATGGACCAATAAAAAAATGGGCATGGCTGTAGGTGCCTTATATATTAGGGACAATTTTAATCATTTAAGTAAGGTAAGTCGACTTTCAGGCTTTTTCGTAAAAGTGTTTTCCGTTTCTCGCTGTCTATAATTATTATTCAAAAGTTATTAAAGATTTTTCTGCTTCTTTTTCTTTCTCTGGAAATCCTTATGCCTCATCTTTTATATCTCTTTTTCTACTATTTTTTTCCTTTTCCATCTATCCATTTTTATTGGTTTTACCATCTTTACTTTCTTTCCTATTCCTGCTTTCATTACTCTCTTCACTAGTCTTCTAGTATTTTATCCATTATACTTTTAATGTGTACGAACGAATTAGAATCTTTGGAAAATCGCTAAAAATGAAAGAGTTCACTTAATTTTTTTACTCGCTTATTATTATTTTTTTGTAGGAAACCGCTTTGGAAATGATCCATACCATCAGAGAAGCTTTTAATGAATTACTTGCTGAAAATCACTGGATGGATGATGAAACAAGAACAGTGGCCAAAGAAAAAGCAGATGCAATGAACGAAAGAATTGGGTATCCAAAATTAGTAACCGATAAGGAAGCACTCTGTAAAGAATATGATGGGGTTAGTAGACTGTTTATTTCATTATTCCTCTAACTTAGCTCATTACATTTCGACTAACCACTATGATGGTAGTGCTTGCTTTTTATTTATTTTTTTAATATAAATTCATTATTTTCAGCTTAATATCACAAAACAGGAATTTATGTTAAATGTATTGAATATTTTAAAATTTGAAGCCACACAAAATTTGGAGAAACTTCGCAAAGAAGTAGATAAAGGAAAGTGGTCCACCGAGCCTGCAGTGGTTAATGCGTTTTATAATCCCAACAAAAATGATATCGGTAAGAATATTATCGAGTTTGAAATAACGTTTAAACAATGTTTTTTATAGTTTTTCCAGCTGGGATATTGCAACCTTTATTTTATAGTCAACATTTTCCGAAATCATTGAATTATGGAGGTATTGGTGTTGTTATTGGACACGAGATTACGCATGGATTTGACGATAAAGGTATCCTTTGATCCTTTGAAGTCTTTTTTTCTCTGATTAAATTCGACTTAAGCCTTGAGCATCTAAACCTACTTTCGGTTTATTAAATAAGGTCGTATAAATTATATTATTCTTACAGGTCGACAGTTTGATAAGCATGGAAACATGATGCAATGGTGGAACAATGCTACAATAAAAGCGTTTAGAGAAAGAACACAGTGTATTATCGATCAATATTCAAGATATAAAATAGACGAAGTGGGTCTATATATCAATGGTAGGATGACCCAAGGTGAAAATATTGCCGATAATGGAGGACTCAAGCAATCATTTAGAGTAAGTTTCTATCCATAGTGATCCATTGTAATTCTTGAGATATTATCGTATACATTCATTTATTTGCACTGGTCTGATTTATAAATTATAAAAAAAAGTCGAAACGTCAACAATTAAAAATATTTTATTATAAAAAGTTGTTTTATTATCCAGAACGAAAAGTATTTAAAATAGCAAACCATTTTAGAGTAGTATTTTGGGACGTATATTAATAATTTTTAAATATTTTAATTTGCATGTTTTAATATTGCAGGCTTACAAAAAATGGGTTACGCAACATGGAGAAGAATTTGATCTACCTGGATTGAATTTGACCCATGACCAACTGTTTTTCCTTAACTACGCTCAAATTTGGTGTGGCTCGATGAGACCAGAAGATGCGTTAACGAAAATTAGATCGAGTGTGCATTCTCCGGGTCCTATACGAGTTTTAGGCCCGCTATCAAACTCAAAAGACTTCGCAGAAGCTTATAAGTGTCCAATAGGATCGCCTATGAATCCCACAGACAAGTGCAGTGTATGGTGAAGTATTATGAACATAAGCACAACTGTCAGTGCCTCCCTGTTATAATTGTAATATAACAAAATACAGAATATTCAAAGATGTACTACTTTGTTTCATTTAACTAAATCTCATCCAGAGAAAATTAATTAAAAAAATATCAACAAATCTTTTATCTACATATATATTAAATTCAAACTTGAAAGTGTTAAATCATTAAAACAATCAAGATTAGAACGATAAATTGATTTAAAATAATAAACTGAAATACAGCGTTAAATTAATTACAAAATGTAAATACGGCTCTGTCTAATAAATAACTTACCAAATAACTTAAGCTGATGGAGGCACTAAAACTAATAAGAAGAATGACATTCTGGCAACATCGGCCTGAAACTGCTGAAAGCAACCGCGCGTTGACGTTTACCGTTTGTCGTATTGACGTGCGGTGGCGAAAGAGGAATATCAAATAAATCGAAAATGGAGTATTAAAAACTTTAGTTTCTGTAAACTATAAGTGAAAAACTTGGTTTAAGATAAACTTATCTAAAAGGTCATGCTATAATAAGGTAAGCTAACAATTTAAATGTTTATTTAATGGAACATGTATTTATTTTTCTAACTTTTGGTGGGCGGATCTGACAGGTATCCATCAACAAAAATAGGAAATAAATGGGTTAAATAACCCATTTGTACGACCTAATACCACTTTATTGATGAAAATCGATAATCTATCGTGGAGTTTACTTTTAAGTATGATCCTATTTGTGTTTGGTACTTTTTTAACCCCTTGTAAGGTCAGATTCATACTGTTAACGATTGTACATCCAAATGTCGACTTCGTGATTAGTTAATCAAGAAAATCCGATTTGATACACAGAAACTATGATTCACTTGCTAATAATCTAGTAACTGGCACGGCTTTTAAATTTACTAGTACTATGTTCTTCCATATGTTAAAATAGCGTTCTTCCTAAAAAATACCTCATTTTAATAATTAAAATCTGTAATAGACAGTAAGACAAAATTCTTCGAAGTACTGCCTATTATTGTAAACAAATTTAGTGCATTTATGTATATATTGTAAGTAGATTTTTTAAAAATATCTTACTAGAAAATTTGACTATATAGGTCTCATAGAGTCAGAAATCGAATAATAGGTAGACTTTATGTTTCTATTTGTATTTTTATTGAGTACACTTAGGTCGTAGCAAGTCTGATTGAGTTCTTTATTAATATAATCTAAGTGGTAAGTTAATTTTAATGACAGGTCAATACCCTTAACATTTAAATTTATCAAGTAAAATTATTTTTGTTAGTTTTGGGTAGGCAAAGTACAATGTCATTAGTCTGCAGAGGTTCAGATGGACTGAAGAGGAAAAAACATGTTCTGTTGTGTCATAATTGGATTAAAACTAACCTCGAATTAAGAATCAAAATCTCTTCATTTTAGCTACTGATTATTAATTACTATAATTATGGCTATAAAAAATTATTGGTCATAATATGCCTCCTACGGAAATTCTAAGGTCAGGTCATAGTAAGAACTTTCAACTGTATGACGTTTTCACAATCCATAGAACTATAAATTTGATTAGTTCATTGAAATATATCCATTGCATTTCTTTTATTCTAATGAACCCAAGTATTTAAAAATGGTGGCGAATACCTATTTAAAATAGTTTAGGAGAAATGCTCATCTATCTAATGGATCCATAATTTTCAAAGAAATTTCAATTTTATTTTTTAGACACGTTTTAATAATAGCACATTTTAAACTGGAGAGAATGTCCTTGTATTAGTGATGAATTTATATGACATAAGGGCTTACAAATAAATTCAAAACACATAAATCATCATCATATATTGAACTTTCTCTTTTTTCTAAACTGGGTATCGATTGGTTTAAACACTATTTTTGAAAAATTCACTATATGGTAAACTTTATTATTATCTAAAATCAACCCAAATTACACTTACCACCAGACAAACCACAAATGAAATTAAACAACATATGAATACATAGGAAAACTGATGTATAAATACAGACAAATAACTTGTGTATAATAAAGTTGATTTAACAGTATTATCAAAAAAATATGAAATAACTATAAACAACATATTATTTTATTTCAATAGTGTACCAAAATGATTGGAGGATTGTTTGTTTACAACCATAAGGGTGAAGTTCTCATTTCGAGAGTTTACCGAGATGATATTGGAAGAAATGCTGTTGACGCTTTTCGTGTCAATGTCATACATGCTAGACAGCAAGTTAGATCTCCTGTAACTAATATAGCCAGAACATCATTCTTTCATATCAAGGTAAGTAAAATATACATTTATAAATTCATGGTTAGACTATTATGCAATATAAACCAAGAACTAGTTTTTGTACCATTAGAAAGTATTCAAAGAAAATTTGTATGTACAATTGGCTTTTAATTTAAATTTTTCAAATTCATATTTGCCTATAACATAATGTTTTCCACTTTACATAAAAATGCATAATAATAAATTATATAAATAATTTTTTATTGAGATTTAGTCAAATATAAATATTTTTACTACATTAGAGAGCAAATATATGGATTGCGGCCGTAACCAAACAAAATGTCAATGCGGCCATGGTTTTTGAATTTCTGCTGAAAATCATTGAAGTTATGCAATCTTACTTTGGAAAAATTTCCGAGGAGAACATTAAGAACAACTTTGTATTGATATATGAATTGCTTGATGGTAAGATCTATTTTAATAACGTGTATGCTTTTGTTCTTTATCATGTACTTTTACAGAAATCTTAGACTTTGGTTATCCCCAAAACACTGATACAGGTGTTCTGAAAACATTCATCACACAACAGGGTATAAAGTCAGCAACTAAAGAGGAACAAGCACAAATTACATCTCAAGTGACAGGACAAATAGGATGGAGAAGGGAAGGAATCAAGTATCGTCGTAATGAACTGTTTTTGGATGTTTTGGAGTACGTTAATCTTCTAATGTCGCCACAAGGTAGGGTAATTTTTGTTTGCACTTCTGACGAAAAAAAAACTATCAATTAGCTATTCACTGGAGTCCTTCAACCTAAGATTTTCAGAAATATATTTTTTTAACTTATAGACAAACTTAATATTGAATTTTAATAATGCTAAAGAATATCTGAAATATTTAAAAAAAAATTGATTGATTGAATTTTTGTTAAATTTTTCCAAATATATTTCTTTGTCAAAACAAACCTGTGCTGTCTTATTAATTAATATTTAAAAATATGTGTGACCCTTATAGTGATACATATAAAAATATACATTTGTTTGTTTTGTTTATTAATTTGGTCACACAAATACAAAAAGTGGAATCCATACCTTTTCAGGTCAAGTTCTATCTGCCCATGTAGCAGGCAAAGTAGTGATGAAATCCTATCTTTCCGGAATGCCTGAATGTAAATTTGGAATTAATGATAAGATTGTTATGGAAGCCAAGGGAAAAGGTAGTTTGGGTAAGTCTAATATACAAATTAAAACTTTTTTTTTATAAATTAACAAAATTATATATCTGACTTGTCTTGTAGGTACAACAACTGATTCAGATCCAGCAAGATCCGGTAAACCCGTTGTAGTTATTGATGATTGCCAGTTCCATCAATGTGTTAAATTAAGCAAATTTGAAACAGAACATTCCATTAGCTTTATACCTCCAGATGGAGAATTTGAACTCATGAGGTAAGACTAAAAATCAGTTAAATGTACAGAAAGATGAAATATTGTAAAAAAATTCCAATTCTTTGAAAATAGTTTATATTTTTTTTACTATACATCATGTTGTTTAAGATATCGAACAACCAAAGACATATCTCTCCCGTTCCGAGTTATACCGCTGGTGCGAGAAGTTGGACGTACCAAGATGGAGGTAAAGGTAGTTCTAAAAAGTAACTTTAAACCATCTCTGCTGGGTCAGAAGATCGAAGTAAAAATTCCGACACCTTTGAATACATCAGGTGTTCAGTTGATTTGCTTAAAGGGAAAAGCTAAATACAAAGCATCGGAAAATGCTATTGTGTGGAAGTAAGTATTGTGCTAAGACAGTTTAATTATAAAAAATTAATTTGTATGTAACCGGGGAATTTTCGCTTATAATTATTTATAAGAAATCGCTAGGGTTCATTCTGGTAATTCTTGTCCATTTCAATGTCACGCATCTGTCATTAGATAAATGTACGTTCTTAACGTTAGACATATTTTTTTCAGACATTTTCACTGATGATATACAAAAAACTCATTTCGAGAAAACCGCTTTAAAAGTTGAATTAAGAAAGTTAATATCTCCAAAAAAGTCTACCACATACAGGGGTGTTTCCTTTTTTCATATTTTAACATATTTAAATCAACCAAGTTTTATGAAAAATAATAATTATCGTTGGAGGTCCAGTACTTTAGCCACCTAAAATAAATATTGTTATGAATGAATGAATGAATTTTCTTTATTTATAACAATAACTTATAATTTTGAACTTAACTGTATGTTACCTAAATACTTAATCTTAATCCTATTTTTAAAGATCCCTAACGTTGGAGCATTTTTTACATCGGTAGGCAAATCATAAAAAAGACGAATTCCTTCCTGTAATAACGAGCCCATTAAAAAAGATTTTTTCGTGAAGTCAATATTAAAATTGTCCTGTGATCTAAGTGAACGTAAATGTAGATCAGATCTCTTTACGAGTAGTGTACTAAGATAATTCTGAGTCTGGTGATGTATCATTTTGTAAATTAGTATCAAATTCGCCTTTTTAATGCTTTGCTCAACTGTATATACATTTAGCTGTTCATGCATTTCTCTAATTGACGTGTAAATGTTACAATTTAATATTATCCTTAAACATTTATTTTGCAACAGTTGTAATCTCTTTATGTTTTCTTTAGTAGATGCTAACAATAATTCAATGCAATAATTAAAATGAGGGCGTATTATTGTATTATAAATCAGAGTTTTTGACCATTGCGACAAATTACATGAAATCCTTCTAAAAAATCCAATTTTTTTACCCAACTTCTTACATAAGTAATTAGCGCGTGATCATTAAAAGTTAATTGTTGGTCAATAATTACACAAGTATTTAATTTTATGCACTTGTTGAATTTTCTCCCCGCCTATTTCAACGGTCTGGTCATGTTCATCTAGACGTCTACATTGTGCTTTCAATCCTAGGATCATATATTTTATTTTGGATGTATTTAGTTTGAGTTTATTTGCACACAACCAGTCGTATAAAAAAATTTCCATTGCTTCCTGAAAGTCCCTACCCGATACAGAGATAAGTGTGTCGTCTGCAAAAAGGCTAATAAATGATTTTTTTGATGATAATGAAAATCTCCTATTTAATTACTTTGATAATCTTTATTTAAATTTTAACATCTGACATTTTTTTTAATCTCATTAACATCAACATCCAAAAAAAAACGTCATCACAACCATCACCTTTCTTTTTTTTAAGTCCTTTTTACATATTTTTTATAATTCGTTTTAAAATACCCACCATAATTTTGCCCTATTTTTTACACCATAACAACATTCCCTAAAAGTTCGTTGAACTTTTCTTGCAATGTAATGAATAAGAAAAGTTCAACAAATTTTACTAATTTCACTACTATTTATTATCTACAATTTATATAAATTCATTTGACATCTGACAAATTTTACATTTTCGAAACAAATCTTTTGAGGTAGTTAAATCTTTTTTTAAATATAATTTTATCTAAAAACTAGCCAGGTCTTCCTTATACCTATATGTCCATATCTTTAGTGTATCTCTTTTAATACTTCTGCTAGATTTTTAGTTATGACATCTACTATCTTATAATAAACTTGGTCTTTAAACAACGCTCGATTTTTTTCCTTTTCTTCCAATTTCTCTCTCCACTTTCATTTAATCTTTCTTTGATGTCCTCTATCTCTTGTCCTCTTATTTTGTTTTTTAAAATCTTCACAAATACTTTTGGATGCAACCTTTTAATATTTCCATCAAATTTGTGATTACTTCCACCATATGCCATTATTCTTGGACCCATGTAATTTTCTCTATTAATATAACCTTCTTTTCGGATCTGTTCTTCAATCTTTGTCTGCATATTTCTAATTTTAATTCCTTTTTAAGTTTAGTATTTTCGTCCTCTGCTATTCCCATATTTACTTCTATATCTTTATTTAATTTAGCTTCTAAAATTTGTATTTCTTTTATTGTTTTTCTTTCAATTTTTCTAACCTCTTCTTTATTTGTTTCTATTTTAGTTTCAATTTTTTCTGTTCTTGAATTGATGTTACTTTTGTTTTCTTGTATCTCTTTCTTTAACTTGTTCGCAGTTTCTTTTAATTTTATCTCTTGTGACTCCTCTACTTCATCTATTGTTGCTATCATCTCCACTCTTATTTCCTTTTTCGTCTCTTCTATTTTAACTTCAGTTTATAAAATTGACTCTTCTATTTTTTTTAAAACATTCGCTACTTCTTGTTTTATTTCCTCTTTCATCATTTTTCCCAATTTGTCTTCCATCTTTCTTCCCAAATCTTCTGTATTTTTATTCATTTTCTGCATAAAAATAAACATTTTCTCCATCGATTCTTCTATTCTTATATTCGGTTGGCGTTCTACTTCTACAGGTATTGACTGTCTCTCGTCTTCATTACTTTCATTACCATTATATTCTTCTTCTTAATCTATATTTTCTATTTCTTGTGCATCTATTATTTTATTTCCAATAATATTTATTTCCTTGTCCTTTCTCTTCTGACAATGGTATGTCTTCCTCTTCCTGTGCTTCTAAACATTCTTATCCCATTTCTAAAATCCATTTTGGTTTATTTTAGTTTAATTTAAAAATTATTTATAATGCCCTTTTTTTTAATTGCCCCTTTATATTAACCAGCCCCACGTTGGGCGTCAATTGTTATGATAATGAAAATCTCCGATTTAATTACTTTAATAATCTTTATTTAAACTTTAACATCTGACATTTTTTAATCTCTAACATCAACATCCAAAAAAAAACATGTCATCACAACCATCACCTTTCTTTTTTTTTTAGGTCCTTTTTTAATTTTTTTTTATAATTCGTTTTAAAATACACTTCCCATAATTTTGCCCCATTTTTTACACCATAATATATTTTCTTTAGTAGGGATTGCGCTCATAAAAATAAATTCAAACTAATTTTAGGATAAAACGCATGGCAGGAATGAAGGAAACTCAACTTTCAGCCGAAATAGAACTTCTAGAAACCGATACCAAAAAGAAATGGACCCGTCCGCCCATTTCCATGAACTTCGAAGTACCATTTGCTCCTTCCGGCTTCAAAGTAAGATACTTAAAAGTATTCGAACCTAAGCTCAACTATTCGGATCACGATGTGATTAAATGGGTTAGGTACATCGGTAGGAGCGGATTGTACGAGACCAGATGCTGAATCTTGTTTTGGTAATATATTTGTGGATATTTTAATAAGTAAACTATTTTTGGTGTAGTTTGCTGTCGCATGTCACCTTTTTTTTGTTCTTATATATTGGTATTAGTTATTTTTCTAATAAGTGCGCAAATCCTTACTTTTCCGCACGCAAATACAGTTAGACGAACGACGCGAAGCGATATAAAGCTAACATTTAACTGTTTTTAATTTCTATAAACTATGAAATATTTATAGCTAGATGTGAGAGAATAAATAACATTTTTGTCAAAATGTCAAAACTTAAAGCTTGCATCAAAATCATTGGTCTTTAGTTTATAATTTTGTTTTTTTTTCTCTTCATAAATTTGAAGGTCTAAATTGACATGTTTTTTAATTTGTGACACTTTGATGCCAAATACTTTTCAGAAAAGAAATAAAATTAAATCTACTTGCACCTAATCAAGAATAAATAAGTATTTTTTTTTAGTTGGGCAAGAATATATTTAGTGTTATCATTTTGACACGTCTTTCTGAAATTTGCGACAGTGCCTTCATATTCTCTTCTTCTCTTCTAGTCCCAAATGTTTTTTTTCCAATTATAAATTTTCTGAATGTAAATCAGATCAGTTTGAAATACTAACAAGTGATTTCAAAAAACAAAGAATTGTAAAGCACCCAAGCTTACTGTTTCATTCTTGTCACATTTTTCAGGATTTGGCCACATTCTCTTTATACTATTTCAGTCTGTTTAACAATATTCTGAAATTTTTCAACAAATAATTAATAAAAATATCCACAAATATTTTCAGCTCTTTCCAAAAGTATAAAAGCCACGTTTGTTTAAAAACAATAAGTTTCAGAGAAATGTCATTTTGAGCGTACTATATAGAACAAAAGTTAGATGAATACAAAAGATATCTACAATTTTAAAGATATGAAATGCCATTGAATATGCTGATGTTTGATATAATTATTTTGTATATTTTGTTTTAAAGAATTTAGGATAGTAAATATGATATTAATATGTTATTGTATTATGTTTGATGGTGTATTTATAAGAAACACTATAAATTACATTTCTCCTGATTTCTGATAGTGTTCAAAGCCTCTGATAACAAATTATTGATGTATTAATCCAAATTGTTAAAAATCATATATCCGAAAGAAAAATGTGCTTTTTTTCGGTAAAAATATATATATGTATACACTTTTTTTTATTACAAAATTGTATGTAGTACATGCATTATTGAATTTCAGTGTCGAATAGATGTGTAATAAATATTAGGTGAAGTAATAACTGTTTAAAATTGTTTATTTTTCGTTTACCTACTACCTATTTTCCCTACAGGTTGTCATTATGTACTTCCTCGCAACAATGAACAATAAAGTACATTTTTACTTCTTTTTTTTGAGAAAAATTATATCTCACAGTAAATTTACAAATGAAGTCTTGGATTAAAAATCGACTATCAATTACCGAAACTCGCGGAAAAAAATATGGGAAAAAGAAAAGTGAAAATGTGTGAAAAATCAAGTCAAACTCTAAAATCAATAGATTTTTTTAAATTCATAAAACATAAAACTTTAGCGTGTTCTATGATTTGGTACAATCCAATAATTGCTATCGAAGACTTAGTAAAATTGGGCTTTGTCGGGGATTAGACGGTAATTGTGCTTTTCCAACACTAATCGCCTTAATGTTTGGGTAACGACTAGCCAAGACAAAAGTGGAATGTATAATTAGGTTACCTGCTCTCCCTACCTGTTCTCGTAGACTTTAAAGAGGTGGATTACAATGTAAGAAGAGTAAGAAAATTACAATTCTTGCTTAGTTATCAGCAAGCAATTGCTCCAAAAACGAACGGATTTGGAACGAATTTGTGTAGAATATATTTATGAAAAGTCCTATGAGCTTAAACGAATGAAAAATGTTAGATTGCTATCTCTATGTAAAATTTGATTATATGTTGTCTTCTTGAATGTGTAAGAGCAACTACAATGGCGTCAAGAATGCCAAATTGGTTTAGTGTCGCGTGTAAAAGTAATTTTTATTTGTTCCGACTTCGCGGCCTATTTAAATTATCGGTTTTTATTGGTTCTGACCTCGCGCTTCGTTCAAATTACATGGAGAAAAAATTATGGTCATCAATCTTTTTTACTTGGGTCCAGTAGATTACATAATGAATAACCTAGATTGTTTCGTCTTAAGAAACACGTTTCTTATTCAGGTTAGATGCTTCAATATTTAGTTTATGTGGACTAACAGCTCATAGATAAATAAATAAAATGAAAATCGCATCAAAACATTTACAAAAAACACACTAAATAAAAGAATTAAACGTTTAATACCTATTTACTAATATAAAAATAGCATATGTAGTAAAACTAATTTTTGTCTTAAGGGCACTTTCGGTCAATTTGAGTTTTGCCGATTTCTTGATATTCTTGCATGGATACCCACATTTGTTGGAAGGTACCGATAGAAGCTAAAATTGATCCACCAACCCATGCCCCAAACCTACGTTCGACTGTACCATTGGCTGCAATCATCTTGAGTCTCATTGAACCGGGTGTTCTTGATGATAGATCTCTGCTTAACCTATCACTGAAACCCTAATAGAAAATGTCTGTTTAATCAACTAAATTTTATGAGCTGTCAGCCTGTGCCGACATTTTGATAATCTTAGCGAGAATTAGAAGAGAGATAGAGGAAAAAATAAAGCAAATAGAAAACATCGAGAAAAATAAAATGGGGATATGAACAAAGATTCAAAAACCTTTCCAAAGCACAACAGAAAACGATGTATATTATTATTATTAAATAGGTGAATAACCATACACAAAGCGAAGAAATTCGCAGTTAAAATGAAATTGAAGTACTTCTCCTAAAAATATTTCAATCAAAATCAGTGTCCAGAAAATTAAAAAAAAAAAAGTATTTTACAGAAAGTAAAGAAGTAAATCACAAGTTTAAAATCGGGCTAATAATGCTCGAGTTTTGGCATGAACTAGTTTGAAAAAAAAATTTCAAAAATTTTAAGAACCTTCCCACTAAAACAGCATTAACTTCTTCAATTTTTAATATTTTTACTTGAATTGAATTGAAAATATGCTAAAATTATAAACGCTCACAGTGGTGTTCCCCCTTGAAGGTGGAATTTAAGTTAGAAAAGAAAGGAAATCCCCAAAAGAAGTGGATAGATGTTATGGAAAAGGGCTTCCAAAGATTAAATGTATGGAACTGGGTACAAACACCAAGAAACAAAAAGGAGAAAAATTTTTAACAGTCTTAGCCATATAAATTTTTCCAGATTTTTTTTTGTAAACTAATTTCTTTCTTGCAACAACATGATTAATATTATTAAAAGAGCTGACCAAATTTGGAAGGAATTAAAACTAGCATAAGTTCATTGCAATAATGTTTTGTCCAAATGCAGAAATATAGTCAATGAATGTGTAAAAATGTATTTACCTGTACCAATGAATTTCCACCAGTTAGTACCACAGAACTGTATAATGCAGGTCTTATATCAACATCGCACATTCCTGCACTAGTTGCAGCTGAAATAAAAACATTTTATCAGTGAACTGTGAGATATCATGTGTCATGGCAGAAATTCACTAAATCTGGCTGGGAAATAGTTTTCTAGGTATATCTATAAAATTACATTACATATCATTTTTATAATGACAGGTGCAATTGAGATTGTTGCATACACACAATTACTTATTGATAAAATACCTAAAAATTACTTGACTGTCTAAAATTAATAAAATTCTAATAATTACTCATATTTTATTTTTTTAAACAAGACATACCTATATATCCAGCACCAAGCATGGCATGATCAAACAATCCCTCAGCTAATTTAAAACGCTCTGAACCAAAATCTTGATGATACCCAGTAGGAAACTCATAGTGAACAGTAGGAATAGTAGCAGCTATTCTTTCATCAAATGGATTTTCAGCTACCTAAAATATTACTTTCTCATAAAACATCTCACAAAGAAATATTAAACAAACCTGTAAAACAGTCTGTTGAAAATCTTGAACAGTCCTTTTAATCATGTAAGTCATCCATGAATTTGAAGGTTGAAACAGCAACTTCTTTGTTGTAAATTTGGGTTTTTCTTTTTCACGAATAACTTCTTTACTAGCTATGAGGGGTGTAGGTGTAAGATCAATTCCTAAACTCTCCAGCATTTCTCGAGCCCTGAGGATAAGCAAATCGCCCCCTAGCGGCGATTTTACAACTGCATTTGTTATTACATAACCATCTAGTACTGGAACTGCAGTAGTGTGAGTAGCACCTAAAAAATAAAATTGGTGAAGGGACCTCTAGATGTACACCTTATCAAGCTTTAATTTGATTTTGTATTGATACTATATAAAGAAGAATAAAGCTACAGTTAAATCGATGATGTAACATTTCAAAAATTTATACCACTGTCAATTACTAGTGCTGTAGCTCTTCCATTAGCAAATGCAGCCAATGCTGCATTTTTTACCAAAAAAAATGCCGGTACTTTATATTTTTCAAACATAATTTCTGTCAGTTTCTCGCGTTTTTGCCTTTGGTTCCAAGGTGATTCTGAGAAAAGCACTGGATGAAACTGAGATTCAGATTGGATAATCTAAAAATAAATTATGTAGTATAGAAGTAAAACAATCATTTCACATTTAACTAAAAGTTGCTAGGTAAAAAAGTTTTTGAAAAACAATACTTTTAAAGAACATTGGAAAATAAATGTTTACCTTACTATATGAATAGTCCATTATTTTTTCAAATAAATCCCAATCTTCAATCATGCCGTCTTTCATATAACTATGTAATTCCATATTTTGTCTAGGAGTATGCAGATAAGTTGTATCAATGTAATACTTGTGTGCTGAAATTTTAAAAAGAAATTCAAACTAAAGCATCCATTGTGTGGCAAAAAAATCATCTAAAAACAGAAACTTACAAGGAGCATTAGAAGAAACGTTGCTTTCGTCTGGTTTAGATTCAGTTTCCAATTTAACTTCTTCAGGAGCTACACCCACAATTGCTGGAATTTCGGCTTTTGGAGTGTCCTCTTGTGCGTATCCCACTCTTAAAGAATGGTGTCCTGGATCAAACACTAAGGCTCCGATTTCATCGCCACCATATAACATTCCACCAGACATTTTAATGTAATTAAATCGTTAATAAACAACAAAGCGAAAAGTGTTTATATTGTTGTCAAAGCCGAAGTAATTAAAGGTTAGTTTGGGTGTTCTTCTTTGTGCATTTAAGATTTATATATTGGCCTCTTTCTGTTATGGCTTTTGTCCAATTTTTTGGTTTTTGCGATGGGTAACCTTTCTAGAGAAGAAAGGACTTTTTGGTTATCTAGTATCTACTGGTCACACTTTACCTTTGGTCGAATTTTAACTGTCAGAGCTATTCAATATTTTGTAATGCAGAATTTTCTGTTTACAAGCAAATGTACATTTGTGTGGGATATGTTGGTCCAATCGCTTTGGAGAAAAATCTAATTTATTGAGAGAGGTGAATTCATCAAAATTTATAGTGTCGCCAATTAAATTCTTTTGTCCAATAAATTAAATGAACACGGACTAGTTTTTCATTTATATATTTTTTTATCAAATTGAACTCAATCTCAAAAAATTAATAAATAATTCTGGCGAAAAATATAGCTGAAAATAAATAACATGAAATAGTAAAATAGTTTGGGGCTAGCTCGATCTCAACAAGCATCACTTCTCACTTTAAATAAAATCGGGAAAATTATATCGTATGTGTTAAATAAAAAAGTAAAGGGTTGTCCATTTTAGTTCCTAACCTGTCAAAAAACTAACTATACCTTCTTCAACTTGCACTTTACGATAAATATATTCACCGATTACACTTTACGGCACGGGTCATGCATAAACCAGATTTACAGAGATCACACTGTAATAAATGTCTTGCACCCAAGGGCGCCCATACATATGGGCAAGGTAGGGCACTTGCCCACACCTGGATTTTTCCTATGCATACTAAAATTAGATTCCCATCACAACCCCTAAAATTTTTTTTGTAGATTCTAGGTCCTTTTATATCCCAATAAACTCACTTTTTCCCTCAAAAATGGCCCAAACATTTTTTTCGGTAATTTTGACATTACCAATCGTTTCTTAGACGAAATTCATTGTGCGTAAACCACATTTTAATTTTTTAGTAGACTCTAGGTTTATTTATATCCCTCACTTTTTCGCTCAAAAATGGCCCAAACATTTTTTTTCCGTAATTTTGATATTGCCAATCGTTTCTTATACAACATTCATTGTGCGTAAATCAAATTTTAATTTTTTTGAATTTTTTTGTAGATTCTAGGTCCATTTATATTCTAAAAAACTCACTTTTTCCCTAAAAAATGACCCAAACATTTTTTTTCGGTAATTTTGACATTGCCAATCGTTTCTTAGACAAAATTCATTCGGCCTATCAAATTTTAATTTTTTTGAATTTTTTTGTAGATTCTAGGTCCATTTATATCCTAAAAACTCACTTTTTCCCTAAAAAATGACCCGAACGTTTTTTTTCGGTAATTTTGGCATTGCCAATCGTTTCTTAGACAAAATTCATTCTGCGTAAACCAAATTTTAATTTCTCTCTCTCTCTCTTTCCACTGGATTAAAACCACTTAGTTGTTAAAAAAGTTTTTTTATTGACGTTTGGGCTTTCTATATAGAAATTAAAATACAAACCACTATGAGCTTCCGAAAGGAACCAAATTTAATTTTTTTGTAGATTCTAGGTCCATTTATATCCTAAAAAACTCACTTTTTCGCTCAAAAATTCATTCATTCTGCGAAATATAATTTTCCTTTCAACCCTAATCGTATCCTGACTTTACTCATTACCATTTAGCGAAACTGAATCAGTGCATTATCATTATCAAGCAGGGTTTTTCCGTTTCACACCCCGTTCGAAGACTCTCTGTCATCTCCTTAATGCATTAGTCTATTAAAATGGGGGATAACCCTATCTATCACTTAGTAATCTTGGTACATCGGACGAACATTCAACAATACGATAATTGATGTACAGCCGTAGTTAGTGTACGATGTTACAATCGATTTTGGTTTCGGTTTGTTGAACCACCCCTTGTTTCTAATGTGTACTGAATGTGTGTGTACATCACGCTTACTCGTGTATTTTAACATTATATATTGTACGCTATGTCGCTGTCGCCAGCAATAAGTAGGCATTTTAGGAGAATATCATTTCCTAGTCAAATAATGTGAAAGTAACAAAAAATAATTCCTAATATGCCTATCAGTTCAGTTGTTGTACCATATAAGTTTTTCTGAAATCGCTCGAGAATGCCTATTTTTCTCGGAGCAATTTCAGTCCCCAAAATACGCTATTCTAGTATTTGAGTCCGTTGCAAATAAGCTAAGCAATAAAATACCTATGACAACCGGAATCAGGCAAGGAGATAGCCTAAGCCCAATCCTATTTAATATCATCATGGATGAAATTATAAATGAAGTCAAAGAAACTGGAAGAGGGTATCGACTGGGAGATAAAGAAATAAAAATCATATGCTACGCCGATGATGCTGTAATCGTATCGGAAGACGAGGACAACCTACAGAGACTCTTACACAAGTTCCAAAAAACAGCTGAAGAATTCAATATGCAAATATCCGTCAAGAAAACCAAATCGCTAACAATATCCAAAGAACCGAGAAGATGTAAACTTGCAATCTATGAGCAGAGTGTAGAACAAGTGATGTCCTTTAAATATTTGGGGGCTAATATAACTAGCACTAGAAATATTAAGGAGGAAGTAAAAGCTCAAACAGCAAAGGCATCTCTAATCTCAGGATTCTTGAGAGACATAATCTGGAGAAATAAACACATGAGTACCAGAAGTAAGGTCAGAATATATAAGACATGCGTAAGACCGATTATGACATACGCGATAGAGAACAGAGCGGAGAACACGACCACAAAGCGACTTCTTAGATCAACGGAAATGCGAACTCTTAGATCGATAACTGGCTATACCCTATTTGACCATAAAAGAAGCGAAGAGATAAGGGAAATATGTGAAGTCCAAGACATAGTAAGATGGGCAAGAAACCGAAGAAGAGAATGGAGAGACCATGTCAGCAGAATGCCTAACGACCGGCTGGCAAAAATTGTGAGAGAGAAGCGGCCCAACACTCCACGCCCACCTGGACGCCCACCAAAAAGATGGTATGATAGTTGGTCCTCATCGTCCCAATTGCTTTTGGGCAACCTTTGAGGCAAACACAGGACGTAGTCCTAACGTAAGAAGAAGAAGAAGAGAAGAAGCTAAGCAACGATCGAAAACAGTCCGGCAAAGTTTTTGCCGTACAAGGTCAAAATTTTTGCTGTACAAGGTCATCAAAATGGGTCCCCCTACATTTAAGACAGTAAATAAATACACGCAAACAACCAACTCATCTTAAGAGCATTTATTAAATATATTATAACACCTATTATTATAACTATTTTTGTATATTTATAGTTATGTTGCAGTTTGTACAATTATTAAACATGGGCTGAACTCTACCTGAAAAGTCATTATAAGTATAAGTAGGTATTAAACCGAACTAAGTAGTGAATCTGATTTCATAGGTAATTAGATGGTCATAAAAAATTGTTATGTATTTATAAAAAATTCTCTCAATGCTTGTTGGCCTCGGCTTAACGCCTCGGCCAACAAATTGCATTGTCGTCCCGGAATGTATCGCTTTTACTACTAGGTAAACAATGTACTCTAAAAAATGTAAGGTGGTTTCCTTGCTAGCAGCAAAAAATAAGCTGCTTTACACCAATGTTGAAAAAGGCGCAAAAAATAATAAAGTATAAAGATGTTACTGTATATGATTGAAATGAAATATTAAAGAAATATTTATCAGGAGTTGATGAGATAGACTAATCTATTCTATCCTATCATCAACTCCTGATGATGTCAACATAGTTGGCTAAACGCGCATAGAGTGTGTGTTAAAATTCGTGTTTTGGTTAGTGGTCGACGGTAGTGTTTCAACATAAGACCCATCGAAAAATATTGTAAACGGTCACTTAATGAGTTCGTAGGATAACTAATAAAAAAACAACTTTTAGGCAAAAATCGACTTTATTTAACAGCTTAGTATTCTTCAAGAGTGATACTTTCATTCCAATGCTTTTCTAAAATTTCGATGGCTTATCTTCTTTATTGGAGCAAAATCTCTTTCACTGGAGCATTCTTTTTAGGTCTTCAAACAGATAGAAAAGTTGTTTATAAAAAAAGGGGAGGATTGTTAAGTCCTGCTGGATCATTTTGTCCCGATCTCCTCTGCAAAAACGAAAAATTGATTTTTTTACAATTTCCAACCCTCCCCCAGTCATCTTTCAATAGTAGGTTGTGGTGTGTTTTTATGCAATTATTAAGTTACAACGAATTGTACGTTTCACACTCCGTTGACCGGAGGAAATTAAATTCGAACTTTACGTTCTACCATGCGCCGTTTTAAGGGTGGGCGTGAGGACTGACGAGTTGTACAAAATACTACATAGCGTAAGAGTAAAACCGTTTAAAGGAAGCCCACTATTTCGTAAATATATACAGGATTTGTAGTAATATCCAAAAATTCTGGTTACAGAGGTTGCAGGAGGAAATAAATCTTATTTAAGTGGGCTACTACGTTGAAAACATTTTCTTCGTGTCATCAGGTTGCAGAAGAGAGATGGGTTCCTCACCAGGTTCTTCACCAAAAAATCAGTAGAATGAACATAGTACTTGAGAGCATCATGGAACTCTTTCCTTCTTTTTGTAACGAGTTAAATTTTATTTTAAAAATTTGTCCTAAATTATCTTTACTTCATTCAGATTGGTTATTGCTAAAAGAAATCTGAACGTGATTCAACGACCCTTTCTTCGTCCGCATCGGACAAACATTGTTGACAATCGTTTGATTTAATTAAGTTGGAATAGGTAGAAAAAATTGCCCAGACGGTAAATCAATTCAACATATATGGGTTGCGTTTTGAAGACGTGTGGCTGCACAAAAAGAGTCACCAAGTACAATCACTATGTGGGATATAACTATAGGGATCAGTTATCCTGTCAAACATGGTAATCCTATAGAGATTTCAATACAAGTTGTTCCAAAGCATGGGAGTGATTTTCAAGTGCCCTCAATTAAAGAAATAATAGGTAAACATCACAAAAAATAACACAGCAGACTTCTACATCATCCAAATGATTTTGCCAGTACTTTAGTGGACGACGAATGTGGAGTAAAAAGTTTACAAAGGTCCTTTCGTCCTGGACTTAATTTACTTTTTCTCTACATAGAAATATTCTATAACGTTTACCTCTGGTTCTATTTTTTTAAGTGTAAAAAAGCCGTTTTTGTTTGTGCCTTGATTTCCTTTACCATAAATTTAGAAACACAACTCTAATAAATTTTCCATTAAAAGTGCAATTTCAGAGCCTCATCGTTTTTGTTGTCAGTGACAACAGCTGCATCAAAAGTAGTTCGGCGAAATGCATAAGTTCGTCGTCAAGGCTTTCTTTAAAATCGTCTTGGCAAGCACTGCTGATATTTGAATATTTTTTCTGCTTTAAGAAATTTGTATTGCCTACGTATGACATGTCATTTTCCCCAAATTTTTGTAATTTAAATCTATGTTGAGCAATACCAAAAGACTGGAACGAAAATTCAAGTAGGTGTATATGCGGGAACGACTTGCCTGAATGGATATTTTTGGAAAATCAAAGGTAAAGAAAAAACCTGCTTAATTAACACATGGCGACCCGTTTGAGTCCTCGAAATTCTGAAGTAAATGCTCTGGAAAAAAGGGAATACTTAATTAAATTAATACAGATGTCAGATATTTATAATGTTGATGCGAAACAAGTGCAGTAGCACTTATCGCTATTCATTCATTGTTATTGAATAAAGTAATAATTCCAAATACACCAGATGGTATAGGAGATATAGTATCCCAATTTTATCTGCTTTAAAACGCTGCTCCCTTGATACTACCAAAACATGACCATTTAAGCGTACCAGCATATCCTATTGGTTGAATATTCAAATGAAGCGCTGTGATAAAACAACGTGGCTAATAGCAAATGGGATCGCAAAGATAAGTTCACCCACCGTGAAATGTATTTGATCGCGTAGCCGACCCATTATTCGATTAGCACTTAGCGATTGCACATGTGCTTGGTTTATATCCTTTTCACTCTGGCTCCAAGGCTATAGTATAAATTAAGGAGAGGACTTCTTTACCGCCGGATAGACCCTGCACTATTTCGTTTAGCTTCACTTTCAGGCGTTTAACTAAGACAGGAAACACTGGGAGCAGGCGCCTTGCCAGAGCGCTTATGTTATTCAAATTCCGATTTTTCTGCATGAGCGCGAGTTTCGTAATATTTGCTATTTTTGATATATGGCGAATCCTGGCACTAACTTGTTCTATTCTATTTTAATGAATTATTAAAATATGTATTGACTATTTTATTAATTCTACGAGCATTTTCATGATTTTCCTTAAGATACCCGTTCGACTGGACTATCCAACTGACTCATAACTATCCTTAAGGAGAAATATAAGAAATCCGATATTGGCAATTTAAGGAAATCTTTCATTTCATCTTACTCGAACCAAATATTACTACTTAAGTTTTTGAAGAATAATAATTCTAAGAAAATTATCATTTCCGGAATAGCACCGTGGACAATTTTCCCAGTCCTAGTGCTGCATCGCCTACCCACACCCATTTACATCGAATTCCTGCAATTCCTGCAAACGAAGCAGGAAAATGGGCGGGAATCGCTAAATAACCGCCTCCGTCGGTTTTCCCGCCCCTTCCTGGCTACCCGGCTCCCGGGATAGAAGAATAAAATCTGCAGAGTTACCGCGTCCTGAGTCCGCCACCCAACAAAAAGGTACACAAGCAAATATTCATCAGTAACGAAGAGAAATTTTTTTAATTCGTTTTCATTTGTAGACCATTTTCACTTTCAATCGGTTACCTACAACTGGCCGAACCGCAATTTAAATAAATATCCGACTTTATATTTTTAAAACATCATTTTTCTTTATTCATTTCACTCTCTTTTGAATATTTACTTGAGTACCTCTTTACGATTTTTTTAGGCGCGGCGGCGAAATGTTTCTTTACTGTGTATAAAATTGTTAAAAAAAATCTTTGTTATTATATTGTGAACAGTGGTGAGCAGTGCATCGATGTGAAAGTAAGTTGAGTGTTATCAATCACACAAAGTGTTTAAAATTCCGCGTACGTTCAATAAATGTAGATTTCGTTACACGGTATTTAACAACAAATTGGGGTCCAAAAAGATAGTTTGTTTAATTTTATTTAATTAAATCTTCAGTCAGATTATTTACCTGTTACCAAAAATTTCGTGGAAAATGTTAAAATGACTTATTTTTATTGTACCGAATGTCTCCATAAACTACTGATTATTTTCCGCATATATGTAGAAGTTGATTTATTGGCTCTGTTTTTCTATTTTATGTTGAGCAAAATAAGTTTGGCAGGCGTTGATTCAGAACTAAATATTAAGGGGGGACGGTCTTCTGCCTTAGCTCAAGTTTTATTAAAACAATTCTATTTCGTCTTCGATGTTGTATTTTGACTCATTTAACTACGATAATTTTTCTGAAAACTAATAAAAATCAATGAAGTTAAGAAAAATAAAACGAATTGAAAATGTTGATTCCAGCTTAGATCAACGGCGGCTACAAGGTGGGGGCAGTATGGGCAATTGCCCTCCTGCCCCCAAAAGTTCGGCAATGAGAGGATATTTCTCATACCTGCGTAAACCAAATTTTAATCTTTTTGATTTTTTTTGGAAATTCTAGATCCTAAAAAACTCACTTTTTCCCCAAAAATGGCCCAAACATTTTTTTTCGGTAATTTTGGCATTGCCAATCGTTTCTTAGACAAAATTGATTCTGCATAAACCACATTTTCATTTTTTTGATTTTTTTTGTAGATTCTAGGTCCATTTATTTCTTAAAAAACTCACTTGTTTTTCCAAAAAAACACATTTTTTTTCGGTAATTTTGAAATTACCAATCGTTTTTTATACAAAATTGAATCTGCATAAACGAAATTTTAATTTTTTTGAATTTTTTTGTAGATTCTAGGTCCATTTATATCCTAAAAACTCGCTTGTTCCTCCAAAAATGGCCCAAACATTTCTTTTCGGCAATTTTGGCCAATCGTTTCTTAGACAAAATTTATTCTACGTAAACCACGGTTTAATTTTTTTGAATTTTTTTTATATCTTAAAAACTCACTTTTCCCCCCAAAAATGGCCCAAACATTTTTTTTTTTCGGTAATTTTGACATTGCCAATCGTTTTGATACAAAATTGAATCTGCACAAACCAAATTTTTTTTTAATTTTCTTGTAGATTCTAGGTCCATTTATATCCTAAAAAACTCATTTTCCCCCAATTTTTTTTCGGTAATATAACCTTAAGAACCGACGACGTTGCCCTCCCTCCCCAAATCTCTGGGTTGGAGCCGCCCTTGGTTTAGATTCTACTTGAAATCTTCAAAAATATAAAAAAAAATGACCACGTTAGTTGTAGTAAACAAAAAATAGGATTAAAAATTGAAAAATACTTTATTATTATTAAAAAAAATTGTGCTTCTTTGGGTCACACTTTTTTGAGCCACCCGTACACATCTTACTGATTTTAAAATCTATTTCCCTTACTTGAAATCTTATTAAAAAAACAAAGTTATCGTAGTTCAAATGTGTAGTTGAAATCGACTAAAAATATAAAAAAAATGACAATGTTAGTTGTAGTAAACAAAAAATAGGATTAAAAATTGAAAAATACTTTATTATTATTAAAAAAATTGTGCTTCTTTGAGTCACACTTTTTGAGCAACCCTGTACACATCTTACTGATTTTAAAATCTATTTCCCTTAACTTCATTCACATTAGCAATTATTAGTAAATAATTAAATCAAAAACTTTTTATGTGAATTGCTTTATTTACAGTTTCCTTAATATGATTAAAATAAACTTGAAAATGGTTAGTATATTGGGAGTGATAGGTCGGAGTCCAAATTTTTAATCCTGCAACAGAAAAAAATAAAATGAAAGATACTTATACTTAAATAACTATGAAATATTCCCATAAATATTTCATTGTTGGCTTCAACAAAAATTAATATTTAAAAAATGTAAATAAAAATTCTGTGGCAAATGGGAAATTCCCACAGTCAAATTATCACTGATTGGATTCGTTAGATGAACTTCAACAGAATGTGAATGTTTGCCACATCCGTTATACAGTGCATGTCAAAAATCAAGAATTAAGAATAATTCCCAAAAAAAATACAATCGTTTTCAATATTAAATGAGTAATCAATTTATGCTTTGCAGGAAGAAATCCTAGTGAAGTGATCGTCAAACACCGTTAACCAATGATGAAAAGTGTGACAGTACTTGCTGTTATTGGATTGTTGTCTTTAATTCATTCAGGTAAGTAAAAAGTGAAAGTTTGAAATACATGTTACATCTCTATTACCGCATTGCCCTTTTTAAAAAAAGTATCACAAATGAAATCAAAGTTTCTAAGGATGAAAATTTAGTTTACTTACACAGGGTGTAAGTGCGCGAAAGTTTAATGTCTCGATTATTTTTGAAAATACGAGAAAATGTCAAACACAAAAGTATTCTTTTGTAAAAATATTTATCAATATACAGGGTGCCCCTAAAAAGAATGGAAACATAAGTTTCATCGAACTCATGTATGAAATTATGTAAAAATACAAAAGATACTTCGAATTGCTATTATTTATTTTGTGGTTGGGAACACTACATTACCGTCTGTTCTACAGTGTCCAATTGGAACACCCTGTATTTTATTTTATTTTTGAATTCCACTAGAAAAATCTAAAAAGTTTTGTCAAAAGTTCACATATCTGGATAGGATATGCGAAACTAAGATAGGGACTTGTACTTAAACCGTTTTATCTTAACTTTTGGGTGCTGCAGCTTGTCAAAGTGTGAAAAAGTCCATTTTCGAATGTCAATATCTTGAAAACAATTGAATTTAGACAAATGGTGTTCCAGACAAAAATACTGAGATTTTTTAATAGAATTTAAAAATAAAATAAAATGCAGATTATTCCAATCACAAAAATTCTTTTTATGTTGCCTTGCTTTTTATGGTCACCCTGTATATTGGAAAATATATTTCTAATCGTAAATTTTTAACTTTGGGAGCCTATAAATCGACTTTTTTATTTTTTTCCCAGAAACTGTGACACATCTTTATGGAACACCCTGCATATAATTAAAGCATTGATTTGACGCTACGTTTCAAATTAAAACCGGTGTACAAATAGAAAATACTGAACAAATCCAAAAGGATGCAATTTTATGATTTTAAAGCGGATATCTGCAACGGAATTTCAATGAAGAAAAATCGGGATTGCCACATATTAAAATGGTAATTTAAATTTTTTATAGTTACCTCACGTTGTTTTATTGCAAAAAAATACGCACTGAATATTCAGACAAATTGTTTCAATATCTAAACGTCTATATAAGTTACAAAATTATTGTAATCGGAACATCGATTACAAACTTTTGATCATCAATGTTGGACTGGGCGATTTTGGCTCCCGAGTCCCGAGGTATTTAAATAATATAACAGTTGAGTATTTAAAACATCAGTTAAAATTGAGAATAAAATTTACAATGTGAGTAAACCAGTAAGGAATTTTAATTTATTAGATTCGACATCCTAAGACCGGTTTCTGCCTTTAGATGGTAGCACATCTAAAAAATTTACAATATCTCCTACAGTTCTTGAGTTATACAGGAAAAATAGAAAATGGCCACTTTCGTTTTTCGTCTCTAACCCGTTTACTTAAAAAAATATTAAAACGTTATAATTTTGAGGTGTCAAATTTTCGATACGACGTTCCATCTCTTCAGACCCATCAAATTATTTTCTTTAATGCGGACCTGCATTTTTTAATTTGTATATTAAAAGAGATTTCCAGACATTTTTTGCATTTTCCCACTTTTCCCAGTAATATTTATATTTTTCTTTAAATTAATCCAAAATTATCCCTTTGTATGAATTTTTAATTATTTGCAATTTTTAATCGTAAAATTTTTATTTTTCTTGTGAAAACATTGTAAAAATTGTGCATTTCAGTATATTTTCTGTTGTTCTCTTACCTTAGGTATTACATTACGTTGGTATAAGTATTTTATCGGAAAAAATACTAAACCAATGCAAACTTTTTTACTTTTCGAAGTTTGCGCTTGAATATTTTCCCCAGATGTTTGCCTTCGCAATATTCGCTAGGTGGACAAGTAGGTGGATTTGTTAGACATTTTGGAGATCCCCGACAATCAGTTCTTGGACAGTCGTCTTGCAAGCCTATAATTAAATGCTCTTTAAAATTTAAACAGACTATACCTGGTCACTCAACAAGTTCCTAGGATAACATATAGATGGTGCCAGTACATTTTTAGAAAGTACTTAAACTAAAATATAATTTTTAGTAAAATTTTCCGCTCTTTCACGTGGTGCTATTAGTTTTTCGAAATTTTATATTTTTTTCAGAAATATAATGGAAAAACCAGATTTTCGATTTTATTTTCGAAATTGTGAAGTTAGCATACAGTTTAGGGCAGCAAAGATTTTTTTAACGTTTTCTATACCCTTTAAAGTACTTTTCCAAGTTTCATCGATATCACATTTTGTGCGAGGTCAAAGTCTCTGACAAGCAATGTCTCAAAGTGGAGTGACAGAATTCAGTACAAAATATACTCAAAGTAGGCATTAAGAAATTCTTGTAAATAAAAACATGTTTCGGATGTAAACACCCATCATCAGTATAGTAACACAAACTAAAAGAGAAAAAGGAAAAATACTAGAACAAAAACATGTTTTCTTTGTTCTGATTATAAAATAAGCACATTCTAAAAATAATGAGCTTTTCCTACAATACATAGTGATAAGTTATGCCTGTTTTATAAAGTGTAATAAATTAAACTTACCATATCGTTTTTCACAATCACACCCTTTATATAAGAAACTGGATCTTAGTTCGAAGGATTTTACTCTTTTCGGTGGCAGCTCTGGCAGTTTTCCACCTGATCCTTTTAGATGGCAACAGCATACCTAAAAATATCACAAAAATTTGAGATGACCAAACTTGAGGAATTCTAAAATGTATTGTTAGTTATTACATTAATCTTTAATACAGCAATCCCAATGAATGTCGAACAGAGAGTGATAAAATATTTACAACAATAAAAGATGACGCTAAATTAAATTCACCAAATTATTGCAATTATCTTACACACCGTATATTCCTTATTAGCAACATTTTATTAGAGCAAGTTGGTTCAAATCGTAATATTTTAAAGTGAGGAATCTACCATACTTCTAAGTACAATTACTTAAGGACCACCCTGTATATTCTTGGATGGCCAAATTTAAACAAACGACATTGGATGTTTGGCAACATTTTTGACAGCGACAAAGCACAGATCTTTTCTGTTTTACTGAATTTTAAAACTCCTGTAATAAAAATTATTCTAATAATGGCATACTGTCAAACCTGAACCTAAAAGGATGAAAAGTGTAGGTACATATTCAATGTGGATCCAAAATGTGTCCACTACTGGATTAAACTGCAATCTACAAGTTATAAAAATTGAATTTTTTATTTAATTTAAATTAATTTTACTCTCTATTTTTGTTCTACTGACTGCTCGGGATACGAATATTGCACTAGGAAGAGTTAATTAATATTACGTCGCTATAGAACCGTTTAATATTATAAGTTTGAAATAAAATACGTCCCACGTTACCCTCGCCTGATTCAGCAACAGCATGGGCTACAAGTAGCTTCTCAGAACGAACTTATTTGCTATTTGATAGTAAACGACCATATTTGTGCATCGTTTGAATTACCAAAACTTGATTTTCATAATTGTTACTGTTTTTTTTTTGTTTAGAATTACATTTATAACGTTATACAAAGACTCTTTAAATGGCATATTTTATTATAAATGTATATTTAATAACTGAAAAACCAAAAAGGCAGAAAACGCACGTCGAATGAACTAGATCGGCTTCCAAATATTTATTCAATTTTAAATCAAGGTAAATATTGCCTTATTGAGTAATCTATGATGAGAATAATTGCGCACTATTCTTAGCAAATATAAAAACTTTTTATTGCAGATTTCACTTTGATAAAGCATTTATCGAACCGAGTTGTAAACTAGGCATCTTTATCCAAATAACAACCTACTGTCCTACTTTTATGTGCCATCGCTAACAATTTTGAAGCTACTCCAAACAAGTATTAAATACCACAGTTGGTCTGGTGTAATGATTTACACACTGTATATAAAATATTGTAAGGGATTTATTTGTAACACCACACATATACTTTAAAAATCATCATGATCCAGAATCAGGTACAAAATTTGTAAAACATTGTATGGAATATAGGGAAAACAAAAAGTAATGATTTGGACGGAGAGAATAATACGTACAAACTGTAGTGAAGGGCAAAATGTTCATTGGAATTGTGAATAAGTAGCAAAAAATTATGAACAATTGTAGATTATTGATATTCCCAGTTAAAAAAAGACAATAAACACTTCAGAAATTGTTAGATAACGCAGCCCCACAAAAAAATTTGTTTGCGCCAAGAACTTCACTACTGTAACTAGGGGTTTTTGGGGTCGTTGAATCCGAATCCTAGGTACGTTTGACCTCATTAGGTCAGGGTCAAGGTAATTTGAAGGTCAAATTGAGGAAAACTTCTATAGAAAAATCTGAAAAATTCATACATAGGTTTTCAGGGTCGTTGAATCAGATTCCGAGGTCCGCTTGACCTAATAAGGTCAAGTCCTGGACCGTCAAATGACCTTGACCAACCCCAAGAACCCCTAGTTACAGTAGTGAAGTTGTTTGCGCAGACAAATTTTTTTTGTGGGGCTCTGTTATCAAACAATTTCTGAAGTGTTTATTGTCTTTTTTTAACTGGGAATATCAATAATCTACAATTGTTCATAATTTTTTGCTACTTAATCACAATTCCAATGAACATTTTGCCCTCCACTACAGTTTGTACGTATTTTTCTCTCCGTCCAACTCATTACTTTTTGTTTTCCCTATATTCCATACAATGTTTTAAAAATTGTATACCTGATTATGGAGCAACAAGTCATGCAGAGATTTTTATCAAGAATAATTTTTTTTGTGAAATGTAAGATAAACTTTTTGTATAAAACTTTTTGGGACACACCGTATATGGCACATTCACGTTATTTTACAGCGGCTTTTGATGATTTTTAAAGTATACTTTTTGGGACACACTGTTTATAAAATATCGTAAGGGATTTATTTGTAAAACCACACATATACTTTAAAAATCATCATGATCCAGAATCCCTTTTTCTAAATATTCTATAACTTCTCTTTGCTTGAGCAAATATGTCAAGTTTATTGAATGATAGCTAAGCTAAGCTAAGCTAAGCTATAGGTTAATAAACAATGTGGAAATTAAATCTTGCCTGTCCTCTAGCAAAATCAACCTGCCCCCCCCCCCAAAGTTCTGAATAGTTGATATTGGTTCAACAACTAGAGTCTGGATATACAAGTAAACCTTTTGATTGGTTTTCAACAAGAAGAAAACACATGTTATACAAACCAAAATTATTCGTTACATTGAATATTTTCTCAAAGACTCAAACAACCCAAATTTTTATCACTTACAAATTTCCATTAACTGATGCCCCCCCCCCCATTAAAAACTCCCTAGATACGCCACTGTTTGTGCGTTTTTATATATTCTTTCACAGTAGCAGGGGCGCAAGTATCAATTTCTACAATTATATTTAATACCTCCGTGGTACATGTATTACTATGTCAAAGTTGAATATAACCGTTATTATAGAAGCTATAAAAACAGTTATTTATAAAAATTATAGGCAGCCTTAAACTTCGCATTTTAAAGTATTCCGATAACAAGTATTGACAAAGGTTTGCCCATACAATATTATATAAAAATGAGTTGCATCCATACAATCTTCAGTTAATATCTTCTATATTAACCACATATATCGAAGTTTGACACACTAAAGCGTCACTCTGTATATTTGGATATTTCATCAAAGAAGTATGGTAATAAGCCTTGAATTAAAATTGTTGTTTATTGATTTGTTTTGTATACCTAGTTAGGGTCTAATAATATTGAAACTTACCGGTTGAGGAGGTGCTTTAACAGGGGGAGCATCGTGACATTTGGCAGGACACGTGGGTGGACAACTGAAAGTCTTATTCAGAGTTTCGATCATATATTTTAAATTCTCCATAACCTTAGCAGGATCATCTCGAGAAAAATAAAACGCAGTCAATTTTTAACTTTCAAGTTGTAAATGAAAAGATGTATATTTATCAAGAATTTAAATTTAATTATAAGTTACGTAAACTAATATGACATGGATTCATCTTTCATTAATTATCCTTAAAAGGTAATGAAAAATACCTAATTTATTAGGAAGTCAAGTATACCAGAAGTTTTTGTTTGCGTTTTAAACAGGACTGATCATACCTTTAGAACATTCATTTGAACGTTTTGAATTAGAATTCTGTTACCACCAAAACTACAAATATATGTTTTAATACTAATAATAATAAAATTTTGGTTTACAGACTGTTCTTTTAAGGAAATATTGTAATGATTTTTTGTTAATCCGGACCTGCATTTTTCTTCTCGCTTGTACATTTATCGTTTGGAATCTTTAAGCAAAACGTCAAAAAATATACAGAATAAAAGACTATGAAAACTGAAAACTTTTAATCGTTAACTTTTTAGAAAAATGACAATTATACTTATGCGGCAACACTGCCAAAATACTTTAAAATATGTACAGCGTTGGTTAGTTAGAAAGGACAAAATCAACGGAACACCATGTATCTCGATTATACAATTAATAATAATAATAAACTCCCTTCAATTCACCCCCTTACGAGTGATCTCCAGAAGCTCTGCAGCATGTGCGGGGAAGGGATGGCTATTATTATTTGCCGAGGCGCTCTGGGGCGACTTACTGATGATTGATGGCGCATTTGCTTTACAGCTGTGGGAAAACCCAGAAAAACCTCACAACACCATCATCGGCAACGATGGACTATTAAATAATTACATTACTAATTATTCTTTAAATTTTTACTAGTTTTTTTTGCATTAACAATTCGCATAATCAATCATTACTGACCCAAGTCATACCAACTTTGTTTTATACTTACTTGGACACCCTCCCATTGTGATAATTATTTTATTGACTGTGGATTTAAAGTTGCATTAAAATTATAATTAAACTTATGAATTAAGATCGACTGGGAATTTTGATTATAGTGACATGTTATTTTTGAATTTTGACTATCAATCGACAAGTGATGTCAACTGACGTTTGAATTCAAAACGTTAGAGGTGAGCATACGTTATTGGAGCTTTAAGAACGCAACTATGTAAATATTACAGGGATTGATCCGCCCAAATGTAGCCCAAACTCTACAGAAGGGAAAGTAAACGCGAGCGCGGGAGTAAACAATTAAAACTAGAGCAAGTAAACAAACAAGTGGTGCATGTTAGACAAAGCCCCCCAGAGACGAGCCCCTCCCTCCCCCAGAGCTTGTCTCTGGATCCGCCACTGTATTGAATAAGTAAATGTATTTAAATACTTGTGTGAAGACACGAAAAGATGAGGAAAATGAGGCAAATATCAACGAGGATAGACAATACAATAAACACATAATTGAAAACAGATTTTCCATATCACAAATGTAGCCAAATTTTTCAAATTAAAAATCGAAAAATCGAAAAAACTCAAAGTCGAATACCACAAAATATTTTAATATAAATTATATTGTAATTGCAATCGCGTCCAAATCGAAAACTACTACTCCTGGGACAAAAGCCCCCACAAGCGTTGAATTACAACGATTCAGACGCGAGTTGGAAGGTTGTTAACCAAACCAACACTTTGATTTTGTAATTCGAGGACCCGTCATTCTCAGACCGGTTTCGGCATATTTGTGCCGCATCAGTGAGAAGTAGACAAGCTCGACATCGCATCTCTAAGCAATGTCTCAAGAATTCGTTGGATCGATAAGTTACTTATAGCCACTGGATGTGACGAAGCCCGTGAGTCCATGTCCAACGCCCCTTCACTCAAATAACAAACTTTGAAGCCATTTTACGGAAGTGAAAATCCAAGTAGTATAGAAGTACAAGAGCTGAGAATTAAAAACGGATTAAATAATGGAGCAATGTATTTCTTTATTTATAAAAAATACAACAGTACATGCAGTTACTTTCACAATATATAAATATAGAAAAATTGATGAATACAAAAATATAAACTTAAAATACTACTATTGTAGCACTTCAAATACATACAAACAAGATACAAATTAATATATTTTTAAAAATTAAACACTGTTAAATACTATTAACAATTAGGAAACGAGAGGATATAAGACTAGACTCAAACCACACCCAAACACAAATAAACACGGATGGGTGTGACATTTAAAATTTAAAGAGGCAGGGGCAGGGGATATTTTTTAGATTTTAAAATATATTTATTTTTTTAATTTTTTTTATTAAAAATAACACCATGTACATTCTAGATATAGAAGCTTTATATGCATATATGTATTATTATTATATGTTTTGTATAATTTTAGATCCTTTAGGATAAATCCTGTCAGTTACAGATATCCGCTTATCATTTATGAAATTTGATATTATTGCAGTACGTATTGCGTGACCACCCTCTGATGTCCATTATAAGGACTAAGAGCAAATATTAAATTTCTCCCTATCGATTACAGTTCATATTGACTGTTGATATTTACTATATAGAGACACTATTATACAGTGCGTTTCAGGGGTGTTAGAACTTTTTAGTAAAACTTTAGAGAAATTCCTATTTACGTCAATTTTTATTTGCGCTGGGTGGCTGCTAAAATATTCAGGTGCAATGGTAGCTCATCTGTTTTAATTTTAATTTAATATATACAGTCACCAAGGCACTGGTTTATTATTGTTTTTGTCAGTATAAATTGACAAAAAGTGGCATGTCAATATGGCAAAGTGTTGAAACATTAGAATTTGTCTATTTAAGGTATGAAACGGTTTTTACGAAGAGAGTAAGATGACAAATATAAGTCTATTATTATTTTCGGGGAGGCTAATCGCAATTAACACCAGGATGAATAAATATTTAATAATTAAAAATAAAAAACAAAGTAATAAATTTAAAAATATTAAAATACGGAAGAACAAACATTGAAATAGATAGCAACAAAACTACGCAGTGTCTAGATTACATCTCAATCTATTGTCATGATGTTAAAATGGGGCAAAATTTGTAAATGTATTTTAAAATAAATTATGTGAAAAAGACTTAATAGATAGTAGTGTTGACAGTTTTGAAAGTTTGAAGTTTATGTTAATGTTAATTGGAATTATAATATGTCAAATGTGAATTGATTAAAATAAAGTTGATTAAAAGTATTGAGAAGAATTTCAATTGCATAACAATTGGCTCCCAACGTGGGGCGATTAAAAAGTATTGAGAAGAATATCAGTAGCATAACAATTGGCTCCCAACGTGGGGCTATTAAAAGTATTCAGAGAAGAATTCCAGTAGCATAACAATTGGCATCCCAACGTGGGGCTCTTTGAAAACAGGGCCTAAAACATAATTAAAATTAAAATGGGTAAAATTAAAGTTTTAAATGAGTTGAAATCTTCGGAAATCAGTGAGTTTCTTGAAAAAGGAGGTATGGATAAAACAGGAACAAAATTAACTAAAATGGCGAAATTAAGGGAAGCATTAATTAATGAAGGAAGAGATACAGAAACATATGGTTTCGAGTTAGAAGAAGAAACGATTAAGCCAGGGGAAGAAGTAGTAGTAAGAAATATATTAGAAGAAAGAACTATGGGAGAAATATCAGAAGAAAATGTGGAAGACAAAGAACAGATGTTAATGCGATTTTTGAGTGAAAATTTTTCAAAAATATCTGAAGAACAGAAGAAAATGAAAGAAGAAATTAAAAATCTAATGGAAGAAAAAAATTAGTGACTTAAAGAAATCAATGGAGAAGAAGTTAAAAGAACATGAAATAGAATCGACTAAAAATATGAAATGATAGAAGCGGAAATGATTATACAGAGGGAGAAAATTACCAATTTACAAGAAATTAGAAATAAACAAGAAGAAATAGAAATTTCTTTAATCATGCAAGAAGAGAAAATTATAAATTTCCAAACAAATATACAAAAAGAAGTGCAAAGAAACACTGAAACAAACATAAGTAGAACAAAGGACGAAATTGAAAAAGAGACGAAAGAAGAAATAGAAAATATTAAAAGAAATTTAATTATAAAAGGTAGAGAAATTACAAGTTTAGAGGAAGAAATAATACGAGACAATTGGAAAATTGCAGAAGAAGAGAATTTAAAAACAAGAAAACATACAGAACAGAATTTGAAAATAATGAGACAAGATATTGAAATGAATGGGAATTTAAATAGAAATAAAATTAAAAAAAATTATCATAGATGGAAAATTAAATTAAAAAAAAATATTTTTTGGATTTTGGAAGAAAATTAAAAAAAAAATGAATTTGGAAATAGCAGAGGAAGAGAATTTAAGTATATGAAAAGAAAAGAAGTGTGCTAAGCTTCAATTACCATTTGAAGGACCTTATATTATAGATAATGAAAATGGAATAAATAGTTATCGATTAATAGATCCAGTGACTAATAAAGTCCTAGGAGTATTTAATATTAGTCAATTATACAGATTTTGTTTTTAAAAGTTGAAGTTGAAGTTGAAGATTAAAATGGGGCAAAATTTGTAAAATTCGTTGAACTTTTCTTATTCATTACTTTGCAAGAAAAGTTCAACGAAATTTTAGGGAATGTTGTCATGATGTTAAAATGGGGCAAAATTTTTTTTGAAAGTTTGAAGTTTATGTGAATGTTAATGATTTGAAAATGTCAGAATTTTAAAAATGTGAATTGATTAAAATAAAGTTTATTAATAAAAAGTATTCAGAGAAGAATTTTACAAGCATAACAATTGGCGCAACAACGTGGGGCTTTTAAAAGTATTTTTTTGAAGAATTTCACAAGCATAACACTATATATCTAAAGATTAGGATTATATTTATAATTTAATAATAATAATAAATTATAAATGTCCATGAAGCTGGCAGAGCAAGGTCAGCAGAACAAAACAAAAGTACATTCATAATGAAGTGCTAATTTAATGCCCTAATGAAAAATTTAATGCTCCTTTTTTTCTTATAAAAAACGCATGTTCTTCTAGCTACAGATGAACCTAGCAGAGCAACTATTTAAATGTTGTTAAAACTTAATGAAACATGATGTAAATAAGTTAAATAATTAAGTGCTAATTTAATGCCCTAATTAAAAATTTAGCTAGCAGAACATGCGTTTTTTATAAGAAAAAAGGAGCATTAAATTTTTCATTAGGGCATTAAATTAGCACTTAATTATGAATGTACTTTTTTTTTGTTCTGTTGACCTTGCTCTGCTAGCTTCATATGGACGTAAATTATAATTTAAATTTAGGGAAAAAAATTTCGATGACAGCACAGAAAATGGGTGGAAGCAGTGGCCCATGAACACTGGCCCATGTAGTGGTCCACTGGGTGGATCCAACCAATTTTTATAGTGTAAAGAGAGCATAAGATTTATATATTGAACCCATTAAAAACTCATTCATCTACTGGAATAATCCACGCTTATATTCGCAACAAGTCGATTACAACCCCTAAATAGATTCAATTAAGACATTAATAGCTCACGTAGCATGATGAACTTATTTAAATAGAGGTAAAGTAAAAACAACACGTTCGGTAAACATTTTAAGAAATCTAGCTGCGTCACATCATGTTGCGTCGATAAAAAGGGGAGACCCCATCCCCCTAGGGATGTAATCTACATGAAAAGATTGGCAGATATCTTTCAAGTGCAAACACAATCACTGCCTCAGATCTCTTTATATTCGAAGCTTCGCATATAAATCGAATGCCAAAAAATCCAACGATTCAACGATATGATGTGACGAGAGATGTACAAATCTGAATAGAGAAATGTTTAGGTTAGACGTAGATATCCGGATAATAAAATTTGTGATTTATGGGAACAAAAATTTACGGGGTTTTCCAAATTATCATTAAAAGTATCTGCGTAATCTGTTCCTTGGATGATTTCTATTTGAGACGCTTTATTTATGAGCTTAAATATATGTCGATACGTAAATTTTATCTAATATAAAACAGGGTGAAACGGGATGTTCAAGTTTGTATGGAAAAACAGGAAAATAGAACTTGGGATATGGACCAAGATATAGTGTGTTAAACCGAATGTCCAGTAATGTTCTACGCTCTGGTCAAGATGTCTTCTTCGTATCTCTTTAAGTGAAAAATACAAGGTAAGTAAACGAGTTAGGAATTTAATTTATTGTCGAATCGATTAAATTAAATAACTAAAGCGTTTACTAGCTACAGTTCATTCTGACTCACCCTATATTTGATATTTCATTCGTTTAGAAAGCATTGTAGTATTCTTCTTTTACCTACATTTATTTTAACAAAATGAATGAAATTTAAATTAAATTTAAAAGCACCAAGAAGGATGACTTTGTATAGGACAATAGCATCCATTCTCTTCATTTCATCTGAGCTAGGTAATTAAATTTTTCTTTTGTAATTTGATCATTGTCTTCCACCGACGAAGAGATAATTTACTCTAGTGGCTTCAGTTTACAAAAGTAATTATAATTGAAAATATTTTTGTCGGTATACAGTGATTATTATCATCGGTTAATTGTTTTATCGGATCCACGGGAAGGGCCATGCACATCTTGCGCTTACTTAATAAAAAGTGTAAGAAAAAGTATTGTGTAATACTCTATTATATTGTGACGGATCTCTTACAAAACTATGAACCACTTTCTAAAGGATTATCAGACAGTTTTTCAGATTTTTAAATTTTAAAACTGCGAAATTGTTTTACTGATCTATAAAGTATACTATGCGTGTAAATTTAATATTACTTTAAAATTACAGTGATTATTTCCCTTGCCTGTCAAATATCAATTTTTAACCAATCACGTGCTTGGAAACTGATTTGACGCAGCCAATCAAAACAAAATAAAGCGACTATTTACCTTGGTGGTAAATAGTCGGCTATTTGATCATCGTCCTCAATATTTACCTGAAGGACGGTATTTATACGTACGTACAGAATTTTTTTTGACTCGGGAAATAATCTTATTAAATATAACCTTGACAAATTAGCTACTATTTTTATTGCTACTAAATTTCTCGTAAATTTTACAATTTGTCTCGACAATTTTGGCATTAATAATCAAAGAATAACTCCCTCGAGCTAAAGCTCTCGGGAGTTATTCAGATTATTAATGCCAAAATTAAGTCTCGACGAATTGATCCTAAAATAAACTCGAAATTTAGATGCAATAAAAATAGTCGGCTATTTGTCAAGGTCTTGGGATATTACTGTCGACTATTTCACGCACTTTTCAAATGAATCAATCAGGAGCTCCAGTCAAGTTCGGATTATCGATAACACGGAACTTGACTCTTGACTCTGATTGGCCTGTTAAGTTCGGTGTTTTCAGATTTGTGTATGTGACAGTTAAACGTCAAATATAAATAATCACGCTGTGCACGTATTTAAAATTGAGCAGATTTGGGATTTCGTTCGATGAGTCTTCGACTTTTAAAAAATTCATACTTTCGGAAATATTTCCGATAGTAATTCAAGCTCTAGGGAGATTACTAGTGAAATTTTTTTGACGTTTATAGGTATAGGTTACATTTAACTTCAGATTATGTCGAATTCTTTTGAATTAACATACAAAGCCTACTAGGTATTTAAATTTCAAACCATCAAAAGCGTCATTATTATGGTATTTTTTTAATAATATTTCAGTGTGAAATTTTCTGACCAATCTAGCTTCAATTAAAAACAGAAAATTTTTTCTCGAACACGAATATTTTTTAGAAAATTCGTGTTCTCGAAAAAATTTCCAGTAATAATTGAAGCTCTAGTGGTATTATAAGTGAGAATTGAAAAGTACAAAAACTGACCCAGTATTTTATCTTTCACAAAAAATACCATACATGACCCGCATTTAAATAGTTGATAAGGATTTCACAAAAGCCTGTAATAATTAGGAATACAAGGTGACGTAAAATAACTTGGCTATTAAATTTTTTTGTATGAAGCAAATGACGAATTATTTTCTCAAATTACAAGGTAGAATTTCTCGCTGGAAATTTTACTTGTAAGCTGACAGCTGACCTAAATTTCAATGTCAAATAGTTCGAGTTCCTAAAGTCCATGATTATGTAATTTCAAAACATTTCCTTCTTTACGCATCTAATGTTACATCCACTATGGACCAATTTTGCTCATAAATTCCTTCTCTAAAATATTCTCTTAATTCACCTAACCTAAAAATAAACTACCTATACTGTATTTTCCTTTAGGGCATCTTTGGCCATCCTTATTATCATTTTAGACAATGTTTTGAACTACTAAGAACCGCATGCGACTGTTCAGACACCCACCAACTTTGTATAAATACTAATATTCACACTCCAACTTGAAAATAAAAATTTCATCGGAATGAATCAGAGAAACAAAATTAATAGTGACAACTTAATGCGCCTTTGAAGTAATTCTTTTTCCATTAGAAGATTAAACAAACCGTTTTATCCAGATTAAATTCTGGGGAGATCAGATGTTGCGGAAAATCCAAGGGAAAATCGAAACACAAGGATTTTCTATTTGTCTGGTGTGTTTGATTCAATATATCTTTTTCTACTCGCGGCACAAAAAATAGACTCTCCCAAATTGTGTCTCTTTCTCGATGATCTAAAGGGCAATGATTAATTATGACATTAATAAATATGAATATTTAGACCGTTTCCTTTCAATTTTAGGGTGCATTATCTATCAGATAAAGGATTAAATTTTATCACATTCTTTTTGTTTTTTTCCCAACAAAAAACATACTACAGGCCATCGTTTTTTTTCCACAGCGTCGTATTACCTATTTCTATTTTATACTGTTATTTCTTTATCTACCTGCCTAAAACTTCCAGCCAGATATTCTCTCACATTTCATGCTTTCTTTTCTCGTGCTTTATTTACATTTGTTTTATTTATTTTCTGCAATTCATCTTCTTATCCGTCGCCAAGTCCATCATCATTATCCTGTGACTTATATTTATTTAATAGTTTTTTCTGGTTCAAGTTATTCATCTTTTTGTCCATCTTTATTATCTTGTGGCTTATATAATATATTGATATATAATATATTAAAAGTTTATTTTACAACATTTTTTGTTATATTTGATTGTTCAAAACAAATTTATTTTATAAAACAAATGTATACGTTTCGCTATCTGAAAAGCTCCTAAACCTGATTTGATGTTTTCAACTAAATTCATCAGAATTAAAGCAAACTTTTTCCTAAATGCACAAACGATCCAAAAAAAAGTAGGGATTCAACCGCTTTTATTGGACCGACGACATCCGTAATGGAGTAATTCATGTGAAAATACGATAAGGTTCGGAAACGGATCAATAGTCACGGTTTGCCACCACTACGAGTCACGGCCTTCCTTCCTCGTTAATTTAGTAATATGCCCCCTTTAGTGTGCTATCTATCGAGAGAATAAAATTCCCCCGTAAATTGTTAGTTAATCTCACAGTTTATCCAGACTACCTCCTTGATTGCATGCGTTGTCCTTCTCTGGTCCAGGCGGCAGGAAATACTGACGAAATCTTGAAGTACATTTTTTCACGAGTTGGAGATTTAATGGGGGCAAATACAGAGGCATAAACTTCTCGGGAAATTTTATGTTAACCGGATATTTTACGTATTTATATTCATTTCAGAAAAAAAAAACAATTTTGCATCAATTTTAGGTTTAGGTACACTTTACTGGCCACTAGTATGTTGGATATATATATTTTTTAAATTCAATTAAATTTAAATTTCCATTATATTTTTATCAGAATCAAACCAGTTGGAATTTAGTTTTTCTCTTATCTCAAAAATATTTTTTAAATTAAAGCTCGTGCCGCAGATTAAATTTAAATGCATACTTGATCTTCATTGGTTAAATTTAGTTGCCTTATGATTATTGGTTATTAAAACTGTTGAATTTTCATTACTCAACACTTTTTAAGCAATCGAATCCATTTTACAAACACACCATTGAATAATGAAGTTCAAATCCCGGTTGTTTTTTGGTTTATTATTTGACATTAGTAGATAAAAATAAATTAAATTCAAACAAACAAACAAGCACTTCGAATTCCAATATACATTAAGGCGATCAAATATATATTTTCAGTGTAATATCATTTCCTAGAAAACTTGGAATGTTCGAAGCGATAAGTTTAGCGGATTTGATGCCTGTGGCTACTCGATAAGAGGATGTTGGCATGTATAAAATACATAAAAAACCTACTACAATATTTTTCAAATAAAATTTAACGGAAACGTTAAAATTGGTATGTATTTAATTATGAGTTTGGTTAAAAAAAAAACTGAAAATAATTAAAAGTTGGAAGGTATTACGAATCGTCACAAATCAGAAATCGATTCAATCCTTTATCTACTTCACCTATATGTGTATTAATTTTTGTTTGGGAAAATCTACCTGCTTTTGTAAATATTCTCTAAACAGGAGATATAATATCCCTTTAAACCAGGGGATTCTAATGCTCGACAAACCAGTGAAACTAACTGGCTTCCAAAAAAGTATCAGAATCTACAAAAGTATCGGAAAATTGGGCACAATTGATTCGGGATATCACAAGAAATCTTTTTAGGTGCATGGAAGAAAAGGGATGCTAGAACAGACCCGCCATACAATCTATTACAATTTATTTATTTATTTATTTCATCTTACACTGTCCTACAGGTTACACCCAACTACAGAACAGGAATATAAGTTTCAATTATAGTAAAATAAAGTAAAGTACAAGATAAAATAAAAACAAATTAACGAAAAAAGAATACATACAAAATTAACTGAAGAAGTAGGATTTAATCACAGAGATTGAACAGTATCAAGCTCACAACTTGCAGAATTACATTTGACACACATGTTATGCAGTGGAGAGTATTTCAAAATATCTGTTCGTGGTGTTGGTAAATAAAACGTATTGTCTACTCTAGAGTCTAGACGATGGTCTAGGTATATTGAAGTTGAGTTTTTGCAGAATATGTGGGTCAATGATTACGTTGTTAATAAGTTTGAACAGAAAAATTGCGGAGTGACAATCACGACGACAGCTTAGGCTGTTCATAGCGTGTCTAGCCAATAATGCGTCATGGGGGAAACCAATTGGTGGATTGTCCGTTCTGTAGGAGAGAAGTTTGAAAAAAGCGTTGCTGAACCGATTCAACCTTTTCTATGTATAACTGAAGATATGGGTTCCAAATTATAGATACATATTCTAATTTTGATCTGACGAAGGCATAGTATAACGTTTTCGATGTAGAGGGGTCGGAGAAATCTTTCGAGATGCGCGCAATGAATCCATACATTCTATTTGCAGCTGACAGAGTGGCTTCAATATGAGGGACAAAAGACAATTTTGAGTCGAAAATAACACCTAGATCGGTGTCTGTGATAGGCCGTTCGAGTGGAATATCGTTGATTAAATATTGAAATAAAAGTGGCCGATTTTTCAATGTGAATGTCATTACATTACATTTACTTGCATTAAGAGAAAGCTTATTACGGAAACACCACTGCTCAATGCGCTTCAGGTTAAGGGACAGTTGAAGACAGTCTTCGATTTCGTTAATCTCAGAAAATAATTTTAAGTCATCCGGGTCAATCACATCAACCATGTCGTTTATGAAAGCGTTGAAGAGAAGTGGACCAAGGTTGCTGCCTTGAGGGACACCTGAGATAGCTGCATATACAATAGATTTGAAGCCATTGAATATGACATACTGACGCCTGTCAGTGAAGTACGACACAAAGAGTTCGATGAGTGTCTGAGAAAAGCCATACATGTACAGTTTCGATAGTAGTATCCCATGATCAAGTTTGTCGAACGCCTTCGAGAAGTCCGTATATGACATCGGTTTGGGTTCTCCTATCAGTTATCTCTGCAATATATTGAGTGATGTTGAGAAGGTTGGTTGCTCAGTTGAGGTTATAACCTGCAGTACAGAAGGATTTCAAACACTTTATCAAATTTAGACAATTTCCATAGATCTGGGATGGTACTAGTTTTGATGCAAATATTAATCAACTTTGTCAGTGGACTAGCCAGGACATAAGCACAGTCTTTGACCAATAGTGCAGAGATGCTATCGGGACCCGTTGTCATTTTCGGTTTTATCTGTTTCAAGGCTGACAACACTTCATTTTCTTCGAAGTAGGGAATGTTCAGGACTTTGATTAATTGACATACTTAAAACAAGCAATAAAAAAAATCTCATTCGATTTCTCATAAAATTTTTCTATAACGATTTTCGATTTGGATCTACTCAAGCTTATTCATGAGTAGATGACAGTCAATGAAACCCTCCAGAATACTAAATAAATTCGTTTCGATTTGTTGAATGCACTTTCTTGACGATAACTCCGGAAATGGAATATCGACATTTATCCCCTTTTTTGTGGGTTCTCCTTTCAAAAGCATACAAGTCTGCACTTTTAGACAAATCTGTAAAGACAATCATTTTATTCAGAGATTTTTAAGAGTGAATCACTGAAACAGGTGATTAGAAATTACCAAATTTATTTAATTTATAAAATAGTGCCTATATAACGAAACGATTGCTGAAATTTATCAAAGAAATGATTGATATTGTGGAAATTTACAAAAACTAACTAAATGCGAAAAAAATAGGAAGTAAAAATATGTAAAAATTCAGGAAAATTGCCCATAACTTTCTTCAAAAATTTTTAATCCCTTTGCTCCCATACTTGCTTGATAATATACTTGCCTTACTGACATATTTATCCATATACTCACATACTCTAGCCCAAAACCGCTAAAAACATGAAATTTAGAGAGTAAGCACCCACTAAGAAGCGATTTTCACCGAACAAATTGTTCGATATCTGAATTCGATCTGTGTGTCTGTATGTTGATTCTTTGTGTTTATGAATTTTAAAATTCTGAATTAGATTTTGATAGAGCATCAAAAAGTAAGCTTATGGGTTAATGTGCCCCTCCGTACCTCTTCGAGAACACCTTCAAAATAATAGAACAGAATAAGATCTGTCAATCTAAAATTTTATTAATACTGTCATTACCATTTGTTCGGTCTATGGCAATGCTAGAAGAGCAATCTCGACTGGTTTGATGTCCTATTCATAAAGGGGTGAAACAGTTTTGTATGGAAAAATGAATAAAATATATTTGCAATCGGATTTTGAGTATTTCCAAAAAAAACAAAGATACAGGATGTTAAAGTTTATGCGGAGTAAAACTAAAATATGTTACGCCTAAATATATTTTTCACGAGAAAGAAATTGACATGTATTTCGTCAGCGCCAGCGTCTCAAAATTGTAACTGCGGATACATCGTGTTAAAGTTTATGTGGAGCAACACTAAAAACTAGAAACTTGGAATTTGGTGAATCGATTTATCGCTAGGAAGGGATTAGATAGCTGTTTTTAGACAGTTTGGAAAGAGACCAAATTCGAAGGATTCATTAAAGTTACAATGTTGATTAATATATCAGGTATATTTAAAAATATTTTACATCAATTCCAAAGGAAGATTTATTTTAAATATTCTTTATGGTTTGCACTAGTTCATGCTTCATACTTATCTACTGGTCTTAAGAAGAAACTATCAGTAATCATTTTAGTAGGTAAGAGGAAGGAGAGAGCATCCTGACTCCGCTATGTTGGAGTTGATATTCTTACTTACATTTACAAAATAATTGTTCAGTTAACATACATGGTGCGTTTACGAAAAAGTCCAGCACTGTTATTGAGTCGATTCATTTAATAAATCGTCATAAAAGTAAATAAACCATTTATTATTTATGAAAACTACCAGAAGAATACAGCGCATTTATAAGCCACTAATGAATTTTGATTTAACCTGCCATTACGATAAGAAAAAAAGCATTAATATATCTTCCATTCTAATCCACCAACCAATCTCCCACACGAAACAATAATTTATGAACCTCCATCATTATGTAAATCCCCATAAAATTAGAACAGAACTATAGCGAAGTTATTACATAGAAATTTGTCATTAGGACGATATTTTATTATCGATAACTGCCGTAAACGCGACAACAAGAAGTCATAAAAGTCTCCCCCTCAATGAATATCATCCCTCTGTGCTATAGAGCCATACATTAAAGGAGAAAGACCGGTGCCCGTGGTGGTGTGACTTAGGGGAGTTTGCACCACTGAACTCGGCGTATACAGAGTGAATTAGGAAGTTCGTTTATACGCGCTTTTATCAGACATATAATCGTAATCGCGATAAAATCAGGATTATTTTTTGTGAGATTTCTTCTTAAGAATGTACAATAAAATAGTAGTTTATGATGCAAGGACGAGAAGTGTTACTTTTTCGGACGATTATGGAGTTTGTCATAAGAGTCCGAAAAAGAAACTTCTATGCTATGCTATTTTGCTTCGAAAAGTATTGTGTATATTTTATTTATTTTAGTACTTCTTACACTACAGAAATACAATGAAACGCATTTAAAGAAAATTATCGAAAACCAAAAATCTATGAAAACAGTTTGCAAAAAGTCAGGAAAATGGAGAAAAGTTGTAAAAAATTACATCCAATTCTAAAATTAATGGAAAAACGTTTTTTCTTTCAGACCAATACACTTATTCCCTAAACTTAAAAATGCTCTGTCCTAAAATATTGAAGTTTTAAACAAAAGTGATTTTTTAAAAAATTTATAGGCTAAAGGACCTCGGTCGATGGCCTATTGGGATCCAATAAAGTACATTAATTATTATTATTAAAAATTTCACAGTTCTTTATTTTTTTCCTTCTTTTAGTCTATAATACAATAAATAATAATCATCTATCAAGAAACTAATAATTTAAAAATATTTTATTTTCCACAAGGCAGTGTTAAAGTTTCACTAGTCTCAAAATTAATACAAAATTACTGGAAAATAATTATTTATATCAACTAACAACAAAATTTAAGGATAAAAAACCCAGACCATAATTATGTTTGCGGCTTTTACACTTTTCCAATTTATGACTATGAAAACAAAATATTAATCTACAACAAAAGGATAATAATTATCATTTTTATAACCACAGTATTCATTAATTATAATTTATGTGATAATGTGGTTAAAAAATATATATTATCATTTGTGGCAAAAAATGTTAAATTTGTCATGCACCAAAACCATCTTACATATATTAGGTCTGTTTCTTTCAATATTTGGTGTAACACCATACACCCGACAGGTGCAGCACCAACACCATTGGTGCAGATGAGTGTTGTAAAATTAAAGAAAGTGGTAGTGTAGAAAGGTTTCAGGAAGGTCTGTTTACTGTTACCCAAAATGCTCGATTTTCCCAGCCAAAAAATTATTTTTCTTTAAGTTTGGCACTAATTGGACAAAGAAACAGACTGGTGCAACACTTTAGCCTTAGTGCAGCACTTTTAGGGCAAAGAAACAGACCTATTTTTTAATTGCTGAAAATTAGTTTCCGTAACCAAATTATTTAACTTCATTTTAAATTGCTTGGAAGCTGTCAGTTTTTGATCAACGTTCAGGCATTTGGGATCCCTTTTTCATATATTTTTATCTTGCCCAATTATGAGAAACCATCCATTGTACCTTTTTGGGGAAAAAATATAAGAAAAAAGGCAAAGAAAAATCTAATTCTGTGTGCTGCCTCTGATTTCCCTCTTTGGACGTTTTCCGGGATCCTTCTCTAAATAAATTTCTAGTTATCATTTCTTCTGAAATTCTGCAGAAGTGTTCCAGTCGTTCCGATTTAATTTTAGGGTTTTTTCAGTATCTGTATCTCATTCCTCATTTTACTTTTTTCGTTTTCACCGAACAAATTGTTCGATATCTGAATTCGATCTGTGTGTGTGTCTGTAGCTTTTTTGTGTTTATGAATTTTAAAATTCTGACTTCAGATTTTGATAGAGCATCAAAAAGTAAGCTTAGGGTTTGATGTGCCGCTCCGTACCTCTTCGAGAACACCTTCAAAATGGGGTCCAAAATATGAAAATTTTGAAGTTTAAAACAATATTGAATTTAAAGTAGATACAGTGAATGACGATTTTGGTAAAAGCGAGTAGACTGTGGCTGTGTTGATTAGAATAAAAACTGTCAATCTAAAATTTTATTAATACTTTCATTACAATTTGTTCGGTCTATGGCAATGCTAGAAGAGCATTCTCAACTTGTTTCTTTTACTTTTCTAAGGAATCTCATCCCTATCATGTTGAATCGACTCTTTATGATTAACTCTCGTCTTGGTGTCAACTCTTTTCGAATAATAAAGTTTCTTAGTGGTTTAAAATTCTTCCCACCATTTCGACAGAGATTTAGGTGAGGTCGATCTTTTTATTGTATCGTACTATAAGAATCTCGTAACCGTGTATCACCCTATAAGAAATAGAGACAATATATTGTGTCGCAGGGGTCTCTAACTCGATATATTATGAGCTTTTATTGAGTTGTAGTGTGGTGTCTGTTGCAATCATTACTGAAACCGGTAAATTGATTCGGTTATACGCCCTTCTTTTCCTTTATCGTAAAATTTCAAATAAACCAGCACGCCACATCGTAATATGTATGAGACAAACAAGAAAAATAGTAACCAGAAAAAATTAGAATCGTAGAAAAAAATATCAAAATAATAAAAGAAAGCCGCCCTTTCATAAACTTCATAGTAAAAAAAATCTAAAATCAACAAAAATTTACATAAATTGTATTTCCTGTATTAATTTCGTCCTTTCTTTTCAGGGTTATGTGCCAAACCGGTGGAACCCTATTATGGCAGAAGAATTGACAGACTGGTGGAATTTGCTCATGGTATCAAAGGCACAGCGTACGCTGTAGATGAAAGTACCATTTTCATCAAGGGATTCTCGTATGATGGAACTGGTCCTGATGCCTTTTTCTGGATAGGAAACTCTCCTAGACCTAGTCCCGAAGGGATAATTATTCCTTATCCAGAAGACTATATCGGCAGGTACTAAGAAACCTTTATAAGAATTATAATATAAAGTATGCCACAGGGGTCAGTGCTAGTGCCTTTCATTTTTTCGCTTTTTATAAATAACTTGCTAAAACATGAAATCATAAAGCTAAACTTTATGCCATTAAATTTGAATGTGTAGGTACGTAGGTTAAATACTTGAATCAATTATTTTGGATGCTACAAGTAAAAAATATTAGCTTGACAGTAAACTAGTAATAGATTTGTTGACACATATTTTTGGGAATGTTGGTTATCTGATATACATTATGGAAGTATTAATAGGTTTGTTGTTTTCGGGAAATAACTTTTGATTCTTTTAAAATTAGTTCTAAATAACAATTTATCGAAAATAAGTTGCTGATTATTTCTTTATTTTTACAGCAGGTTTAAATTTTTTTTATTTATTTTGTATCCCCAGGCAACTGTTTTTCAATATTAGGATGATATTTATATAAATTTATCAACGTTTAATAGTATCAAACGTTTTAGAGAGGTCAAAAGTAGTTGTACTGTTATTGATGTTCAAAAAAATTACCATCCATCAATATATGTGATAAATGTCAAATGTTGAATGGGTTTTGGACACCCAAAAAATTTAAATACGAAGATGTAACCGAAAACTATTGTACATACTGTGAGATATTTCCAATTTTTGATTCAGTACGTTCACTGCTTTTGATATGAATTTTAAAATTTTTATACTTATCCTCCTAGATTGACAGTATGAAACTAGTTGGAAATTTCTATATCGTACACTTAAAACTTAAAAACGTTGTTAAAATATTCGTTAATTTAATGTATTTACTAGCCCTAGAAGTTTGTTTTTCTGGTCCAAATAAACAAAACTCTCTAAAACTGGACTATTAGTACAAACAAAAAGAAAACCATGCAGAGGGAGATCCTTTATTGCATCGCATCCCTAAACCAACCCTGAATTCAAAGCTTTTGCTCGGAGCTTAATATTCCCAAGTTGCTATGTCATCAGTTGCGGCTTGATTGTATGGGATGTTTCAAACTTTCAATACCATTTATTAGAAACAGAATGTAATCTGCCTCCACCCTCTTTTATATAAATTTCCCACTACTACCAGTTTATAAACTGAGAACTTTCATAATGATTTTTGGTAGGAAGTTAACCATAATAAATAAAATAGTATATGCAACGGTCATGTAATGATGGCCATTAATACTCGAGTATGTTGTAGGATACGCAGCGAGCCGCATGCGAGTTTCGTATATAACGTGTGTGTTTTAGTAGCCATCATTACATGAAAGTTGAATACACTATTTTTTCTACGACCGTTAATAAATTAATAAATGAAACAAATATTTATTTTAAGAATATATTATCATAAATGAAAAGAAACTTTTTTATAACATATTAATTAGTAACTTGTTTATAACGTTATACATGGCAATCTGCTTAGGTGGTTGGGTTCCTACATCAGCAACAAATCCCAATCTATATCCATTGGAAAGTTTCGTTCTCCTATTTCTAGAATAACCTCAGGGGTTCCTCAAGGGTCACACCTGGGCCCCCTTCTGTTCAACATATACATTAACGATATCTCCTCCTGTTTCATTAACACAACATTCTTGGAGTTTGCTGACGACATTAAATTTTTTCGAAAAATATCTCATGTCTGTACAAAATTATATTTTTTTATCAAATCGATTACATACTTATTTTTATAACACCCGTAATGCGACCTTGTGTACTAGAACTGTCACTTTTCTTTATCTTGGAAATATACCACACACTTTTTGTTGGACCCGGTCGCCCAGATGTCGCGTCGAGAGATGCGGGGCTGACCTATATATTTTTTTCTTATTTTTACTGTTAAGCAGCATTTAATAAGGATTTATCCATTTTGTATTAGTTTAGTAAACAGTATATACTGTACTGGGCTCGTCCTGTTTGTATTCTTATACAGGGTGTTCCGATATTCGACCGACAACGCTTTACAGGTGATAGCCCTTGACATATGATGAAAAATGAGTTAGGTACGTAAGCCCCAAAGATTCTTAGTTTACGAGATACAGGGTGTTAAAATTGAGAAATTAAAATTATTTCGACCCCCCTATTTTTTAAGACACTGTATAAATCGATTTTTTTTTCATTTTATTTCAATCTTTGGTTATTTATGTTACAAAAAGTTATTAACTTTTATTAACAATTTTATCAACAATTTTGGAGATATTTGACTTTGAAGAGAAGTCTACAATTCGTCTTCTCTATCGTCGATGTTAAATCTGGAAAAGACTAATTGTAGCTCTTCAAAGTCAAATATTTCCAAAATTGTTGATTTTAGCGCAATAAAAGGTAATAACTTTTTGTAACATAATTAACCAAAGATTTAAATAAAATGAAAAAAAATCGATTTATACAGTGTCTTAAAAAATAGGGGGGTCGAAGTTACCACTACCCATTATTGTGCGCCACTGGATGAAGTACACCAAGCATATTTTTTGTTAAATTTTTAAGTTTCTAAAAAGTAAATCGAGTGCCAAGTTTGAACAAAAAATTTAAAACGGTAGGTGAAATATCGCAAAAAAATTATTTTAATTTCTCAACTTTAACACCATGTATCTCGTAAACTAAGAATCTTAGAGGCTTATGTACCGAACTCATTTTTCATCATTTGTCAAGGGCTATCACCTGTAAAGCGTTGTCGGTCGAATATCGGAACACCCTATATAAAAAAATAAACTTATTAATTTCTTGGCTGAAAAATTTGTATCCTAATGAAAATCTGTATCATTATGATAAAAATTAACAGTATAATTTCAACAGACTTGTTTAATGACCGTTATTTATATTTTTTTTCATTTAACGTGTTTCTATTACTTACAAATGAAAATTCTATAATAAAAATCCACACAGTGGAAAAGTTTTCTATGGAAAACGATATCGAAATTTGCGAAAAAAAAATTAAAAAATAAAAATATGCCGAAAATAAGTTCAAATACTAAAAACCGATTCTATAATATTTTTTCTTTGAAGAAAATACATGAAAAATTGTAAATGAAAATGACTAATAGTATTATTAGGGCATTTTTTCAATCTTTCAAATAGAAATCCACGAAATGGGGTAATGTTGTATACGATTGACTGACATTACTATTTTCTATGTTTGTTCTGGATCGCATAATTTAATTACAATTCAAATTAGGCCATATTTGATTTAATTGTAAAATATTATTTTCAAACAAACGTCTTATTTTGAAGTATTTAAACAAAAGGATCCATACAACAAAGCACGTCAATCTGATGACCATATCAAAGATAACGAGGAGTAGAAATCCATTTGCCTCTTTACCATTGTGTATCCATTTAAATGTAAATGGGTCTACGACAGTTATTCATCTTCCCCTTTCACGTTGATTAAATATAGTGTAAAACCCCCCGAAAGAGGGTGGACGTACACCCTTGGCAGTGGCTCCCTTATTGAGTGTTCAACACTCACTATTTAAATCATCAAACGGATACGGATATTACTATTAAGATAATTAGGGATCTCCCTTTAAATGTTTAGGAGGAGAATCCGTGAAACCCCAGGAGTCGTGTCATGCATATTTTAATATGTTTATGCGGTAATCATTGGAATTGTCGGGATTCTTTCACAGAATATATCCAATAGAGTCGTTCATATAAGATCCCTTTGCCTTTGCCATTATGTCTGATATGCAGGGTATTATTGAAATATATGTACAGGGTTGCCATCGTAGAGGCCAAAAGAAAAACCTAGAAAATATATTCAAGTTTCTGAAATGGTCGCTAGGGAGCGTAACTGCAATCTTGAATCTAAAAAAGTGATGTTTCTGTGAATTTCGCTATATTAATCTAACAAAAAAATACCTGATCTTTAAATTCGATGACAATTTGAACCTTTTTTGTTTGAAAATTTTTGCTGTATCTCTAAAAATAAAGTGGTGGAGGTATTCAAAGATTTCAGTAAAAAACACCCTGTATATTCGAAACGGCTGAGCCAATTTTAACAAACTTGGTCTAGTTGAAAAGAGCTATTCTTGGGCTACAAATGTTATAATATTTGAAGTTTGGTTAGTTCACATGTCGCCGCTAGAGGGCTTTTTTCGACATTCCGACAGAAATGGTTAATTTTCTCAAAAAAATTAAATGCAGTGGTATGATTTTTTTTTCATAAAAAAGTAGCTAAATGATGCCTAAATAAGCTCGCGAAAACCGTATCTTGATATCTTGTTCGTAACCTAAAATTTAGGCCAAAGAAAATTTTATACGGAAATCCCTTAAATTTATTGAAGGTAAAGTTACCAACAAAGTAAAGTTTTGACTGGTGGGAAAAATAAATTTGTCTCTATTGCATTTTCAATTAATTTCAAACCAACTGGGAGTTTTTTTGGATAAAATTTTGATTTGTTTGGAATATTTATAATTTAATAAACGCATATTTTGTTTTTTATTTAAGTTTAAAAACGACATTCAGGAAAATTCTCTAAATTCAAAATTTAAGCATGGAGCAAATTAACTTCCTTTCCATTATTTTACGTTCAAATGAATAATTGTATAAGCCCCTGCAATCAAATGCTGCACCAGTATACACCAAGCGGGTTGTTGCCGGATAAAATATTTTTTAAAATTTATTTTTCTGCTGCAAATTTTAAATTTTCAATCCCTTCGATATCCGCAATTTCCTATTAGCCTAGTTGACAGAGAAGAATATTGACCAAAAGCTCGCACAAAATGTGATATCGATGAAACTTGGCACTTAATTACTTTAAAGGATGTAGAAAACGATAAAAAATCTTTGTTGCTCTAAAGTACATGCTAAATTCAGAATTTCGAACACAAAAACCGAAAATTTAGTTTTTTCAATATATCTAAAAAAAAAAAGGAAAATTTCGAAAAACTAATAGCACCAAGTGAAAGAGCGGAAAATTTTACTAAAAATTATATTGTAAGTCATTATAAAAAAATTATATTACTATAAAAAACTATTCAAAATAAGAAAGAAAGAAACAAATATTCAGGCGAGGCGTTCGATAAAAACTAAAGTATCTTTGCCTAAAATGTAAGCAAATAGAAAAAAAGGGAAGCATTTTAAATAGGAGACTCTAAGCATTCTCAGGAAGCCATTAGTTTTTAATTTTTTTTTGTTTTCTCATAGAAAATTTGACAGGAAGTTATAATTTCTAAAATTCTCACTAATTTTTATAAAACTGAAGATATACATATATTAATAGAGGCATAACAAAAAAATCTTTGTACATTTGTCATCATTATACTTTTACTTTTGATTTAAAAATAATTAAAATGATGAACATTGTCTCTGTTTAACAAAACTTTTTTTACAATTATCATTTTTTTACAGCATTCATTCCACACAATTTTTATATTCAAAATAGTGTTTATTTATTTATATAAATCAATTTCTGAATTATTTTTAACTTTATTTAAAAAAAAATAATTTCTCATTCATATAAACACTATTTTGAAAATAAAAATTGCGTCGAATGAATGCTGTAAAAAATTGATATTTTTAAAGCATAAGTTTTATTAAACAGAGACAATATTCATCATATCAAAAAACTTTTTTCGATTTTGTTTTAGAAATTGTGAACTTAGCATACACTTTAGAGCAGCAAAGATTCTTTTATCGTTATCTACATTCTTTCAAGTACTTAAGTGCCAAGTTTCATCGATATCACATTTTGTGCGAGGGCAAAGTCTCTGACAACTGGGCTATATGTATTTTTAACGAAAAAAATAATTTTGGCATTGATTTTAAGACTTTAAGCTTTAAGGTAAACAATATCGTTTTCTGTAAAATAAGTAACCCTTCTTCAAACTTTTTTGATCAAATTTAATTCCAACAAACAGCTACTTTTCATAAGGAAACATCGCGTAACTTCTTTACCAGTAAAACTAAAACAGTTGGCGAGGTTTTGCAGTACGCTAGTCTGGAACGTTATGGCTACAAAATAATCGGCTTACGTCGTTTGAAATGATAACTGTAAGCCGTTTAATGGGACGAGAAAGGTATTACGTGATAAAGAGGGATTTTTCTGAAGAGAGTTGAAACGAGTACGTAACGTTGTTTCGGTTATTTCGCTATGGAAACCCTTGCACAGGGGTGGTTTTGAATAGGGAAGAATTTTTCATTTAACAATTGATTTAAAAACTTACAGAAGAAGTAAGTAGTCGAAAAAGAATATGGTATACTAAAAAGAGAGTGTAAAAATAAAATAAAATAAAATGATTAAGTGTTTTAACGCAGCATTTCCCCTTCGCCCCATTAAAACTAAACGTCATAAACCTTGGACAACTAAAGGAATAAGAATCTCTTAAAAAAATATGAGGTCACTTATGTATATTAAAAAATTCTCAGATAACCCCCTAATATTAAATTATATCAACAACTATAGAATACTTAATAGGAAAATTATCAAATCTACTAAGAAAAACTATTATAAAAGTCGCATCTCAAGATCTAAAAACTCTTTTAAAGAAACCTGGTCTATTATAAATGACTTAAGAAATAAAACCCAGTCTTCATCAAACACTGTTAATCCTAGTCCTGATGAACTAAACAATTTTTTTGTTAATGTAAGTAAGAATATCAGATCTAACATAGCTCCGGGTCAGGCTGCTCTCTCCTTCCTCCTACTTACTAAAAGGATCACTAATAGTTTCTTCCTAGAACCAGTAGATAAGCACGAACTAGTGCAAACCATAAACAGCATTCAAAATAAATCCTCCTGATGCTGATTAATGAATCCTTCGAATCTGGTATCTTTCCGAGCTGTCTAAAAACAGCTATAATAATTCCACTTCATAGGGGAGGTGACAAAACCAAAACCTGTAACTATAGACCTATTGCTTTATTACCTACCTTATCGAAGATAATAGAAAGGCTAATGAAAAATCGCCTACTGCCCTGTCTTTCCAAACAAAACACCTCATCAGTATGGTTTCCTACCTAAAAAATGCACTAGTGACGCAATGTTTTCCGTTCTTAATGAAATATATACATCACTTAATAATAATCTTTCCACAGCTTCAGTATTTTGTGACTTCGCAAAGGCCTTTCTGTTAATCACGAAATCTTATTTAAGAAACTACAAATTTATGTCGTACAAGGTTCTTCCTTGCAATGGTTTAAAACTTACCTAGCAAATAGAAATCAGCAGGTTCGTGCTAATGGTGAGGATTCTTCAAACCTGCCAATTAGCAGTGGAGTACCTCAAGGTTCAGTATTAGGTCCAATTCTATTTTTATTATTCATCAACGATATCACAGACTTAGAAATAAGTGGAAAAATTACTTTATTTGCCGATGATACGAGTGTAACCTGGAGTAGTGCTGATATACAGTCATTACAATCTAGCATAAACAATGATCTAGTAACTATCAAGTCCTGGTCTGACTCGAATGAGCTTTGTTTCAACGCCAGTAAAACCGTAATGTCTTACAGCCTATAACTCTAAGCAATAATCCGATTCTAACGGTGAACTCAATTAAGTTTTTAGGTCTTTATATAGACAAATTCCTAAAATGGTCCACTCATATTGATACCTTGGCAAAAAAATTATCTTCTGCATGTTTTGCCATTCAAACTGTTTCTAAAGAGCTAAACCCTACTGCTGCATTAATGACCTACTTTTCCTTATTCGAATCGCACCTTCGCAATGGTTTGCCGTTCTGGAGTTCTTGTACCTTATACCACTTCGAATCTATCTTCAAATTACAAAAAAGAGCAATTTGTTATGTAGTTGGTTTAAGTAGTAGGACACACTGTGAAAATTACTTTAAAAATTTCAAAATTCTAACCCTTCCTGCTCTATTTATCTTTGAATCCCTCTGCTTAGTTCGCAAGCACATTCAAAAGCTATCGGAAAGACCAACTCATAGATATTCTACAAGAAATTTAGATACTGATGTTTACTTAACTATTCCCAACTCTGACCTAATAAAAAATTCTATTACCTACAATACCAAAAAATTGTATAATATCCTCCGGATACAGTTAAAATCAATAAATTCATATGATAAGTTCAGGAGATCGACTAGGGCTTTTCTTCAAGAAATACCATTTTACACAGTGGCAGAATTCTATAACGTGCCTTAGACTTTTGGGTTGCAGCATCTAGAAGCAATAATTAAATTAAGTTAAATTGAAAATTTTAATTTGAACATTAAGTTATAGTGACGGATATTGCATATCCAATGTAATTGTTATTCATATTTTGTTTTGTCTAGTAATTTATTTTTATTATGATTAGTTTTGTCTATAAAATTTTTGTAATTTTTCTTTGACAATAAAGCATATTCTCTCTATTAAAAGCAAAAGTTATACTCTTTATGGATAATATAAAAATCATTTTAATATAAAAAGTGGTTTCATTACCCATAAAAAAGAGTATTTTAACAACTCGTAGCATCTATACCGAATACAACCACGTGATGCTTCCAACGATCCAATTATTCTTTTGGAGTAGCAATCGTGGCAAGCGAGAAGGTTGGACCAGAAGTTTGAACGATCACCTAAAGAGTATTTGGCACATCATGTAGCACTGCCTTTAGTTTGTTCTCGCTCCCGTTATTTTGGACCAGCCATCACTAGCATATTGCATAGGATACGAATATCTTAGTAAGGATACTTTGCATACAACCTCCAGAAATTTAATAACTCCAATTCCTACATTCTTCCCCTTGGTTCTCACGATGGACCCTAAACATTACAGGATATCCCCTTTCGTGGGAACCAGAACATAAATAAAAAATTCCAATTCAAATTGTACAGTTTCCCTTTGTGTTAAATTGTTAAAACCCTCTTGTGTTCTTTATTTATTAGTCTTTGTGATAAATAATCGATCTTATAGTAACATTTTTACGACCTGACAATCAAAACTAAATCGAGTGTTTTATACACGGAATTCTTTTCCAAAAGGTGTCTGTGTACTAAAAGTAAACAGATCAATCCATAATTATAAATATGTCTCGATAATAGAGTCAATTACTTTAATTTGGTGGGTTAATCGAAATTCTTGTGTCTTTGGAGAATATACAATAGACATAATGATCTCTAAATGCTGTGATGCTCACCTCACTATTTCCCTTCACCAGATCCTAACATCCATGTCCTACTAAACTTTGCTTCTCTATCCAGAATCTTTTAGCTTTTTCAAGTAGCCCGATTTTATCACAAGAAACATTTAGACAATACATTACATAATGACCTCTACCAGCCTATGTTACTTTTACAAATGCCTTTTAATATTGGACACATGGTAATCTAAAATATGGTGTAACTGTTTGATAAACGACCTTCATGAAGCGAACGCTTGTCTTTGTTTTTCCGGCATGCTTCAAAAGAATTGTTGGATCGTTGGAAGCACCACATGGTTATATTCAGTATAACATCATCCATGTTCGCCATTTTAAGTATAATATGCCAGTTTTGTATCAAATATAATAGGCATTAACTTTGTCTGTCTGTGGATTCTAAATCCAAACATTAAACACTCGACATACTCATTTACGTGACACAAGAAGTGTATGTAACGCAGCATCTCAAGAGAAATTTCTTGAGCCGACTCTGTTAAAGAAGGAAACTATAATAGGATCAAGTTCGTTTAGATTTAAAAAGCTTATATGTTTCAAGCAATATTGTATCAGAGATAACCCGGAGATCGTACGAAATTGGCGAATACAATATTGATTTCAACTTTGAGAAATACTGTAGTTGTTCTTCTAATCCTATCCGGTAAAAGATGCTTCAAGCCGGGTGGTTTATTGGTTGGTTAGTCTATATCTGGAGAAAACATTGTACAGAGGCTTGATGATGTTCATCTTAACGTATAACAATTTCTTGCTCGTTATCTAGAGCAAACAAGTGCAGATACTGCCATGTGGTTTCCCACCAATAGTCTACTTGGGATGTCCTCAAGACATCAATGTATGATGTTGCTATATTATAGCGCTATATCTGTCATGATCTGGACCTGCTTATTTTTTTCACACTGCAACATATGAAAAAGTCAAGTGAAAGTTTGTGTTCTAACACGCGTTTGGACTGAATCAATGCCTGTGGGGGTTAAGTAGTAGTAGTGCTTATTGGTTCAGATGTGGAGAAAGGAGACATCTGTACTTGATCAATTTGATGAACCCAGTTCTGTTATTAAAGTGAAGATGGCTTTGAAAGGGACACCGTTATTTTCTAACATTGATTTAAGACTCCAAGTTGAGCTTGGGTTCTTGGAGTAAAATAAGGAAAAGTCGGCCAGTAAAAAGATGTCTAAGTATCGGATATTATCAGTTTTTTTACAACAAAAATAAGAATCTACGAAATTTTAAAATTCAAACTAAAGGGTAATTTCGGAACAAAAAATTGATTGGCAAATGGATTTTAACTGGTTTTATTAAATGGCAGCGGTGGAGACACTTAAAAAACACTCCTCCAAGTAATATTCGTACATACAAGTTATTATATTAAGATACATTTCTTTTATACCTAAAAAAAAATCAAATTTGACATCGCAATTTTGTAAAAGAGTAATAAAAGTAAATGAATTTCAATGAAATCCAAGAAGGTATTTTGTTTTTAAGATAGCTATATATAGAAGAACGGCTAGAGCGTGTCTGGAGCACCACCCCCGGCATTTCATTCAGAAGGGGAGAGAAGTGGAAAGAGGAGATCACGCACGAGCAGAGAACAGAGAAAACAGGGGGGTGAACGTAATTGTGATGAAGTCAGCTTAACATCTTTATTAACTAGTGAGAGAGACTGTCGTCTAGCTACAAAGCCAGATATTTGAGGACCACGTCTTGAAGATGAGGAATAAGAATCACATTTTCGAATGGATCAATAAAGTTATTGCTTTAGGATTTTAATTTTTTTTAACGCTTACGAGGATCTTGTAGCATTTTCTCGGAAATTTGACACCTGATCTCAATTTTTAGATCAAATCTGTTAAATAAAAGATATATACAGGGTGTTTCATAGTTAAACCGACATACGTTAACTGTAAATAGAGAGTACTTAGGTCATTTTAAATTACCTTAGTTACTGGGTCTAACGCCTTTAATAACCGAGATACGGGGTGTTTCATCCATTTCGGCTAATATTTTGATAAGCCGTAACTTTACAACCACCCTGTAGATTGGTACACGTATAGTGTGTTAATAGCCCAATCCTACAGTGTAAGAACTACAATTAAAATCCGGATTAAGAAGAATTTGTAAAATTTGAAAATCCCCAAAATAACACGCTCTATATTAGATTTTTTAAAATTGGGATGAATATTTGAAAAGAACGGAAAAAAATGAGTTAAACTGTAAAAATTTTTTAAGTGCACATCCCATTCTACTATTGGAGTTATAACGTCAAATTACACCAAATCCATTTTTTTCATTTTCACAAGCAGTAACTTTCGAAATACCTGGTAGATTTCTTTCATATTTGGTAAAGTCATCATTTTTTAGAAAAATTTGTAAAATTTGAAAATCACCAAAGCAACACGCTGTACATCAGATTTTTTTTAAATTGGATCACACATTCGAAACGAATGGAAAAAACTGAGATATTCTGACATATTTTTATAAATGCACATCTCCTTCTACATTACTAAACTTATAAAGTTAAAATTCAATTAATGCAATACTTATTGTCATTTTCATAAGCCATAACTTTGGAAACACCCTGTATACTTCTTTCATATTTAGTACAGGTAGATTGTTTAAATAGCCCAATTGTACAATACAAGAACTACAGTTAAATCCAGATCCGGATTAAGAAAAATTTGTAAAAGTTGGTAATCTCTAAGATAGCATCCTCTATATCAGGTTTTTTTAAATGTAATCGGATACCTATTTAAAAAAAGAAAAAAGATGTGTTATACTGAAATATTTTTATAAGTGCACAAGGGCTTTCTACAAAAAAAAATACAAATTTAATTTTTCGGAATAATTCCGGATACAAAACTCATTAAACTATCAAACACATCTTTTATCTTTTTTCAAATATATATCCGATTACATTTTAAAGAATCTGATATACAGGGTGCTATTTTAGAGATTACCAACTTTTACAAATTTTTCTTAAACAATCTACCTTTACCAAATATGAAAGAAATCTACAGCGTTATGAAAATGACAATAATTATTGCATTAATTGAATTTTAACTTTAAAAGTTTAGTAATATGTTATGATATGTAAATATGTGCATTTATAAAAATACATCAGTATATCTCAGTTTTTTCCATTCGTTTCGAATGTCTGATCCAATTTTAAAAAAATCTGATGTACAGCGTGTTGCTTTGGAGATTTTCAAATTTTACAAATTTTTCTTAATCCGTAACTGGATTTTAACTGTAATGTAGTCCTTACATTATACGATTGGGCTACTAAAAAATGATACCTGTACCAAATATGAAAGAAATCTACCAGGTATTTTGAAAGTTACTGCTTGTGAAAATGAAAATAATGGATTTGATGTGATTTGACGCTAATTTTCAAATATCCATTTCAATTTTAGAAAATTTGATCTACAGGGTGTTGTTTTGGGGATTTTACAAATTCTTCTTAATCCGGATCTGGATTTTAATTGTAGTTCTTACACTACAGAATTAAGATATTAACACACTATACCTGTACCGAGTATGAGAGAAATCTACATGGTGGTTCTAATGTTTCTGCTTATCAAAATATTGGCCGAAATGGATGAAACACCCCGTATCTCGGTTATAAAAGGCGTTAGACCCAGTAACCAACGTTATTTGGAATCACCTAAGTACCCTCTATTTACAGTTAACGTATGTCGGTTTAACTATGAAACACCCTGTATAATTATTATTTATTATTTATGTTTCTTACCTTTGTATTTATTATTATTATTGTTATTATTATATCACACTTACTGAGTTAATGACCGATGAGGTATAAACGTTAATTTCAATAATGGCGTACAAAAAAGTTCATCCTTGATGGTGAAAAATTGAAACGATATTTGTCTTTGCCTAACGTTCGCAAGATTTTTTTTCGATCAATATGTGCCTTACTAGACATTCCATGGTACCAAAGACGTTTATTTTTTTTTAGTTCCTGGAATGCTGCAATCCTGGAAAAATTCGTTATTTATCCTATTATTGAACATCTGTATTTTTAAATTCACAATTTCCCATGTATTTTATACCGATTTTTCCATTTTCTTGACTTTTCCCACACTTTTTTTCTCACTTTTAGTTCTGCAAACTTTTTTATTATCTCTTTCATGTTTATTTGATCAGCAACTTCATGCTCAATCGCTAAAATGACCAAACCATTAAAAACAGTAAATACGAAATGTACATTGCATGGTGATTTTAGTTAAAGAAAAATCAACAAGTATAAATTTCGTTTAATTAGGTGTTTAACTTATCAATATTTTGTCACATTAAATGCCAAAATGCCGCCCGGACAAATGTCCTGGTTGTCCGCCCCTCTGTAATGTTCAAATTCACAATTTTCTTTGTATTTTCGTCCGAAGAAATATTTTTGCATGGATTTTAGTATGTGGCTTAATTTTCCGTAATTTTTTAAAGGACCCACTCGATTAACTTTGTAAACTCTTTAAAATATACTTTAAGATTAAATAAACATGTTTTGAATTGAATGAATTCGAATAGCATCGAAAGCAGAAAACATTCGACCATTTATTGTTGGGTTTTCATTAACTGTACTGCACCTATAGTGGCGCTGGGAAGCAACAACAAAGCCACACAGAATACTAATAATCAAGTAAATAATGCGGAAGGCACATAATAAAAATAATTTTGAAATTGATATTTTTGGATCCTTATTGGAAATATTTAAACGTCAATAACAACATTGTGATTTTCACCGAACAAATTGTTAGGTATCTGAATTCGATCTGTGTGTGTGTCTGTAGTTTTTTTGTGTTTATGATTTTTAAAATTCTGACTTCAGATTTTGATAGAGCAACAAAAAGTAAGCTTGGGGTTTGATGTGCCCCTCCGTACGTCTTCGGGAACACCTTCAAAATGGGATCGAAAATTTTGAAGTTTAAAATGACATTGAATTTAAAGTAGACACAGTGAATAACGATTTGGGTAAAAGTGAGTAGACTGTAGCTGTGTTGATTAGAATGAGAACTGTCAATCTAAAATTTTATTAGTTCTTTCATTATAATTTGTTCGGTCTATGCCAATGCTAGAAGAGCATTCTCAACTGGTTTTGATATGGTATCATATAATATAAATAATTTGTATTATTTTGAAAAAGAAAACGTTTCTTTTAATTTATATTTCAATAAATAGTGTATCAAAGGTTTATTGGTGTGTAACAATCTTTCTCCACGGCCACTACTGAATGTAGTTATTCTGAAACCACTTATAATAGCAGAAAAGAAACATTCTCGCTCTTGAGATTGAAAGAAAATTCTGAAACATTTGTCTCTTATGTATTTTATATGTATTACATTCTATCACTAGAGATCGAATCTGTATTCCGTGATTGTTTACAAAAATAACGTTTGCCATGAATGTCAAATTAACTGTCAGTATTAGTTGACGTGGTCTTAATATTGGTTTGTAAAAACTTTTAATTTATTAAAAAGGAGAAGAAAATCAAACGATTCAGATGTAGAATTTGAAAATACTCCTCCAGAAATAAAAAAAATATGCCGACAATATAGCTCAAAATTTGGTACCGTAAAAATCCAAGCTTGAATATAAAAATACTACCTACACAATGTTGAGAGATTGAGGTTTCATTTTACTATATTTAATTTCTACTTTCTGTGGCCGTGGAGAAAGTACAGTCTGTTACTCTGTTGGAATGAAAATCCGACACTCGTGGTTCCTCACGCTCGCATTCGCTCGCGTTCGGAATCCTCCACTCGTGTCGAATTCTCATTCCAACCTTGTTACAGAATATACTATTCATTTCTCAAAACAAAATTAAATAATCCAATATTTAGAATCTAATTGTGGAATATCGGCTTTAATATATTTTTAGAAGACATTATCTAAACTCAAAACAAAACTTTATTTCTGGTTATCCTGTTTTACATACAGCATATTTATTACGTACGTAATATAGTGAAGATTCTGTAAAGCTTCTAGTCATTTTAAAGAGATAAACCTCAATATGCCTTTCTCTTTCGTTCTTTTTAAAGCAGTTTTTCCACGGTTCTTTGTTAAATCACGAGAAGTAATCAATTTTTCCCCATGTAGACCGAAATCCGCACAAACTAGAAAACAGAGAGAGTTGTGTTGAGTGTTTTTATCTTACGAGGAGAGTTATTATTCGGCTTTGTTTCAGGGATCCACCAGTATTACGAGCTTACAACAACACAGACATAATCCTCAGGCTGCCACTGGGAAAAAGAATTAGGGATATCCGATGGCTCTCAGTCTGGTGTAGACGATTCACGGTAAGTGTTTTTTTAATGTACTAATATTTTTTGCAATAACCGGTTTATTTTTATAAAAGAAACTAAGGAAAGAAATATCTTGTTTAACGCTTCTACTCCATGCTCTTCTTTTTAATCACTTTTATTTAAGAAATTTTACATAATACGGAAAAAAATTCGCACTACATCGAATTAGGCAGTTTTACCAATTTATAGCGTAGCGAAGACTTTAATACGGTAGCTTGGCCGAAAATAAGTTTTTTAAATCACATATTTTGGCGTGTTTGAGGGGGATAAAACGTCGAGGAAATTGGAATCAATACTAATGATATCAGACTGACTAGACGACACAAAGGAAATGAAAATTGTCACTACTCAAAATTGGTTTAAAAATCAACACAAAAACCCAGACCAGGACAAATTTCATCTTAAATAACTTCATTAATGCAGGACAGTTCCACGTAAAACAAAGTCAGTTCCTACAAATATATATAGGAAGGGACTATTCATAGAATATGGTTTTCTTATCCTGCTTATGGAAAAGTGTCAAACATACCAATCAAAAAAAAGATGTTTAACCAAAATATAGCTTCTGTTTTTTTAACTTATGGAACTGAAACTTTGAGAGTAGTGAAGAAAGAAAGATCAAAATGTCATAAATCGGAAAATCAAAAGTTCGACTTTGTCGTCTCTTCTATAAAAAAACCAATAAAGATATTAAAAAACGGTCTTCAACAGAACATTTCCACATCCTTTCTTAACATCTCCTCAAAAAATGGAAGATCTAGAGCAAGTATTTTAAGAGTAGTGAAGCAAGAAAGATCAAAATGTCATAAATCGGAAAATCAAAATATCGAATTTGTCGCCTTCTCTATAAAAAAACCAATAGAGATATTAAAAAACGGTCTACAATAGAACATTTCTACATCCTTTCTTAACATCTCCTCAAAAAATGGAAGATCTAGAGCAAGTATATTAAGAGTAGTGAAGCAAGACAGATCAAAATGTCATAAATCGGATAATCAAAATATCGACTTTGTCGCCTCCTCTATGAAAAAAACCAATAGAGATAATAAAAAACGGTCTTCAACAGAACATTCCTACATCCTTTCTTAACATCTCTTCAAAAAATGGAAGGTCTAGAGCAAGTATTTTAAGAATAGTGAAGTAAGAAAAATCAAAATGTCATAAATCGGAAAATCAAAATTTCGACTTTGTCGTCTCTTCTATAAAAAAACCAATAGAGGTATTAAAAAACGGTCTTCAACAGAACATTTCTACATCCTTTCTTAACGTCTCTTCAAAAAATGGAAGGTCTAGAGCAAGTATTTTAAGAGTAGTCAAGCAAGAAAGATCAAATATCATAAATCGGAAAATCAAAATATAACATTTCTACATCCTTTCTTAACATCTCCTCAAAAAATGGAAGATCTAGAGCAAGTATTTTAAGAGTAGTGAAGCAAGAAAGATCAAAATGTCATAAATCGGAAAATCAAAATAACGAATTTGTCGCCTTCTCTATAAAAAAATCAATAGAGATATTAAAAAACGGTCTACAATAGAACATTTCTACATCCTTTCTTAACATCTCCTCAAAAAATGGAAGATTGAGCGCAAGTATTTAAAGAGTAGTGAAGCAAGAAAAATCAAAATGTCATAAATCGGAAAATCAAAATATCGCCTTTGTCGCCTTCTCTATAAAAAACCAATAGAGATATTAAAAATCGGTCTTCAACAGAACATCAACAGAACATTCCTACATCCTTTCTTAACATCTCTTCAAAAAATGGAAGGTATTTTAAGAATAGTGAAGTAAGAAAGATCAAAATGGCATAAATCGGAAAATCAAAATATTGACTTTGTCGCCTCCTCTATAAAAAAATCATGTGCAAACAAAATAACAAAATGTCGGACACATAGCACGTATAATAGATGACAGAAGAAGAATAAAAGAGCAATAGAACAGGATGCATTTCGAAGCAGTAGACCTCCACCTATTATTATAATTATATCAAACACATTTAACCAAATTGGATAATAAATATTACACACTGGAAATCCATGTTTAGCAGTAGACAGACGAGACAGATAATGAAGAGAATGCATTTGTCGAATATACTCATTAGTCTTGAGCAACATTAAAATTGTCTTTTTTTATTTAAGGCTGTAGATAATTCCAGATGCCTCCTCACACGTCAACATTGAATATATATAGAATAATCTTAAAATTATAGAAAAGAATCCATGTATTCAGTGTTGACATATGAGAAAGGATTTGGAATTTACATTATTTTGTAATTTTACATGCTTATATCGTCTTATTTTTATGAAATAAATAAAAACTCCACCTCGGTCAAATGTATTAACAATATTTGTAACTTCTTTGTTCAAAATTTTAGACGCGTTGTTGATTTTACAGAATGTACATTTATGCCCCTTATTGTACTTTCTCCATCGTTGAAACAAGCGTACACATAAAGTTCGAACCCATTTCTGTCCATTAAATCTGTCTGTGTGGAGAGCGTATGCCGTTCCGGTAAAGCGGTTCCATTTATGGCGAGAGCGTAAATCATAGAAACGTCCAGAGGCGTCACAACATCCCTCTACACACTTCATGCTTCATCGCCCTTCTATTTATTGCGCCTACTAGTATAAATGCTAATTTTTTAAAATCCTTCAAGTTATTAGAATGCTGAAAAACGCTGAGAAGTTTAACAAAAATAATCTTTATTCACAAATACTAAAAATTGATAAAATAATGAATAAAAACGAATAGAAATGATGCGTTACATAAAGTTAAATGATATTAAAATCACTAGTATAGAATATAGAAAGTCGCAAGAATGTTTATTTTCGTTAAATAAGAAAAAAATACTTGTCTTTTAATCCACGTTTTCTAAACTATCAGGGGTTATTTAGAAATATAATTGTAAGTTAAATATCGCAGCCTTTTTAAGTATAAATACTCTTAATTTATCCCCATAAAGCTTCATTCCAAATGTAACAAACACCCAGCAAAAGAACTGTACAAACTAATATAGTCGGCACGAACATCGGTCAGAATGCGTAAACTGAGTGAGTCATGAATTTCCAGGTAATCCGAGAATATCATGAATAAATGTACCGAAGCAATTTTACGATGTTGTCATTTTACGTAGATATGCTCCAATGTTTTGAAGTACATTTTCTGATCCATGTAAACGCAATAAGCCAGTAGGCTTCAGCGATATCGGTGATCGTAGATCAGACAGGCGCAGAAAGGGGAAAAAACGGATTTTCCTAATTTTCGTAGATTTCTTCATTATTCACATTTGCGCCATTAGTATATTTTGGCGTGGTATTCTGTCTGTTTTATTTTCTAGCAATTCGTAGAACATGTCTTTATCTTATTCTCCCTTCTTTTCCATAACGGCGCCGGCGTAGGTATACGTTAAAGTTTTAAAATATATCTTACCATAAAAAATAACATTTTAAATGAATGTAGGGAGCATTTTAAAAATTGCCGGGGTCCAGTACCCCTACCTGCTCACGCTCGTTCCAAGTTATACAATTAACACTGTCATCTTTGCCATAAATACAATTTAAAATTAACCACCTGTTTTAAACTCATTTTTGTGATGTTCACTTGAAATAAATTAAAATTTTAATGAAAATATAAACAGGGGTGAAGTAAACGAATCTGCAGTTGACAAGTATTTATGCTCATGTTACGTACGACTCTTGTTTATATACGAACATGTCAAATATTCGTATGTTTCTTAAATTCGAGTCTACCATACATATTGAATTTTAAACTTTCTTATATCTAATTGGCTGGTTAACAAAATAAAGCGTACATTTAATCAAAATATGGAAAAAAAAGTTAGAATGTTAGATGAGATACTTTGAGCAAAAACGTCAGCAAAATATTAAAAATTATATTTTTTTTAAATCTAGTGAGTATAAAGAATGTTTCATTTTTATATGATACCGCGTCTCTCTGATCAGTGATTTCGTTGAAGGACTTTGAAGCCTGGAACTCTTCTCGATATTTTCTTATCATTTAACTGGACTCTTTTCACTTACCAACTTACCGTTAAGTCCACATTACAATTCTCGGCCGAATTAGATCCAAAAAATGCAGTATTGGGTTTTTAATTGTTATATTCATACTACGTAACATAATTAAACAATTAATGTTACATTTTTTAAACCTGTGTAAATTTCCATGTCATGTTATCATCGGATAGTCTTTTTTACAATGTTAAAAATGTCAAAGTATTTTCAGTAGTAATGTCACAAGAGATTCGAAAATAATCGATTATACTTCCGAGTCACGAGACGTATTTGGCGAAATACCACGAGAGCGTAGCTCGAGTGGTGTTTTGAAGAAATACGTCGAGCGAGGAGGAAGTATAAAATATTATTTTCGTATGCTCGCGTTGTATTTTTGTTGATGTTTGGCTATTATAACCGTCAAACGTATTGTTACTATGACAAACTTTTCAAGATGGAAGGATGCGAAATACAAAAACGATTATACCACGTCGTCAAGGGTATAATCGCTTATCAATACATGGTAACTAAGTAAAAATTGCAACTGCTATAGGCTAAATTTATGAGGAGTTAAGGAAGTAAATTTTAAATTATTGGACTTACTGGAGGGAAAAATCGTAATTACAAAAATTCTTTGGGAGGATTTGTAGCCTACATATTTTAAACTGGTAATTATATTGTTTCGCGGATTTTATTTCATCGAAAACTTCCTATCTGCATTTCATGTATAGTTTGGTATCGATTTTAGGATTTGGCACAATTTTCCTCGCATCCTTTCCCACAAAATTTTTTCGCAAATTTAGATAACGTCAATAAAATTTTCATTTAAAATTATTGCTTGGATATACTTAAATTACGTGCTTCCTTTTACTCGATAAAGTTTCAGCTACTACCTTGTAGGTGGGTAATTAAAAATATCTAAATCTCTAGTAGTTTCTCGACGAACACTTATTTCTCTTTTCGTTATCTTCTTGTTGCATAGTTTTATTTTTTATCCGGATTATGTATACCACGTTAAGCAACGTAACGTTAAATCGTGTTTAATTCAGCGTGAGTCGAAAACCTTTAATTTCTCTATTCTGAGCCATCTCGTGGCCGTTTGTATATAAAGTATGATTATTGTTAGGAAACCACCGCCACAAATATAGTCCATATTGTAAAAAACAACAGCTGGAATCCTGTTGATGATGTCTTAAAACTATGATTGGCGTTTAGTCCCTCAATAACTGAAAATAAATAATTTCCTTTCTAACCTTCCAATATCCGTTATTATTAATTGCTTTCCGATGTGAACCATTCAAATTTGTATCATCACTCTAGTGCAACGAATATAATATTATTTATTTTTATTAATGTACTTATTTTTCTTCTGGGCTATATATTCAATTAATTGGGAGAACGATTTACCAGAGAATTTGATAAGGTTTCCAAAAATTTAGGTCTTAGAAGTGTTTACCAGTTTTCCAATAAAGTTATTAAACATAAACATTTTTTTTAAATAACCAATTCTAGAATGATTTTAATGTAACACGCTGTTCCGTTTAATTTAAATTCGAATTCCTAGGAGTTGGAAATTTAGCGCAGGTCGATAAACTGCTGTCGTAACGTAAAACGAAAGTCCAACCTTCTGGAGGGCTCTAACAAACCACAAAATTCGAAAATGAGCTTTAAAACACAAGAATAAAAGAGCTCTTTTAGGAATTAACGACTCATTTGTATCTATTTTTTATTTCATTTTTAGCTAAAACACAAATGGAATATGTAATTTTTTCTAAAATTTTACTATGCATTTTGAATAGTAAATGATGCGTAAAATATTTGATATATTTATTTTTTGGATCAGTACCATTCAAGCAAATAGAATTGTAGGGTTAATAATTCTAAGAAAAATTCATATATATTTAGGGGGGTTCCAATGTGTTGAGGCGGAAAATGCAAAAACAGGGCCCTTTTTTTCTAGTAGTAAGAGGAAAATGTATCAGATCTTTTTTTATTATTATTAAACACCCATAAAGGCATTTAGTATATTACAATCTGCTCTACAGAGACCAATGAGCAATTTAATTCTTAATCTAATAGAGTTTTAAACTTAAAACTAAGATATACTCATCAGCGTTCCTTAGGTTCTGTAGAATTGATTGCACTAAAATTTAACGAGCACACACAAGCTCTGATTTTGCACTAAACTTGACTTAACTCTTCTTTCTAACCCAGTATTGTCAAGAAGCTGGATAGCCTCGACATTGACATGATGATGAAGTTTTTCTTCATGACTATTGGCTAATTTCTTGATGGTCCGGTCAACAGTGTCCATTTCCAGATCCCCATGGAGGTCTTATATTCTATTTCTTCATGATGTACGATATTATCCTTAATTATTATGGCACTTCCACCTCTCGCTGCATTGTCAGGATAGTTTTTTTGGTTAATTTTTTAACTGCAACTAAGGCTAATCTGGACGGGACCTACAGCTTATCGTGGGCTCCGAACCACGGTCCTCAATCACCTTAAACCCAGGACTATGCCTTTGTCATGCAGGTGATCTACCGACTAACAAGTGTGTAAATGTGCCACCAACCCACGAGATATCCGATCTCATCCGGCCCGTTTACCAGCGTGAATGAAACTGCGTATGACATAAATACGTTTTTGCACTTGCCCAAAGTGTTATATAACTTTTATTCCACTTGAATGCGGCAGGATTCGAACCTACTCTTCGAACATTGACCCAGAGATTAAAGGCTGGTGCCCTAACCAACTGAGCCACGGTGTCCGATAAATCAGGATAGTTAGTTTGATAAATTTTGTAATTTCTAAATTTAATATGTGACTGATTAGTAAAATGCGTTTCAGAAATGAGACACGCATCTAATTTATTTACATCTAGTATTGCTTGCAATTCTTGTTGATGTTGCAAGAGACCATTAGCGTTCCATTCCATTATTTTAAAATTAGCCATTCCTCTGCTTTGGAATAGCTCCTTTGGCACTATGTTCTAAACGAGTTAATCGTTCATCAAATTTTTGGAATAACTGCTCCTGTTTCTTAAGTTGTTCTAAGATCAATTGTAAAGTCGGGTCAGTAATTGCTTTAATTTGTGTTCTAACATTATTGTTTTTTACTGGCATTTGATGGTCCCGCAACAGCTTGGTTGTAGGAAGATGGCCTATTTTCACTTTTTTGAACTTGATTTCCGTTACTCCTTCTTTGTACAGTTCTTACCTGTTCTACTTGTCGTACTGATTATCTAGGTAAAGATGATTTCTTGACAGTATCAGCTCTAATTTTTTGTATTTGTTTAGCAACGATACACCCTCGATAATTAGCAGGATGGTTACCGCCGCAATGAATGCATTTTGACTGTACATTTTCTGGCTTTGTACAATCTTTGGTAAAATGTTTTCCAGTACATTTGACACATCTTGGTTCTTTAGCACAGAAACCTTGTGTGTGCCCATAGCCCTGGTATCTCTTACATTGGGGAACTAATTTTGTTTTTTTAAATTGGTTTAATTTCAACCCTGATTCTCAGTATATCCGTAATACTATAGATTTTATTTACATATTCATCTTGTTTAAATGACAACATAAACATGTTTAGAGGTTGCTTAGTTTTAAACTTAATTTTTTTAGTGGCTTCTAATACCTTATATCCCCTTCTTCGAAGGTCATCTACAATTGCCTTTGGGTCACATTCATTATGTAATTTATTAACAATAACTCTGATTGGTCTCTTCTGTTTGTAGGTATACCAAGAATACCATTATCTCCAAGCATTTTTGAGACTTTTCTGTAACATTCTTCATCTGGCACATTAATTTTGATATTATCATTACTGATAATTTTGATTTGATGACCTGTCACCATTCTGTTTAATTCCTCGTGAAGAGCTTTAAAGTTGTCAATGCCATCTACCACTATTGGTGGGGGCATAAGAGGTTTTTTGGCTTTTATCTATTGATTAATTGAGACAGTTTGTGGATGTGTGAGTGAGGTATCCATTCTTCTTTTCTTCTCGTTTCCCTGTTTCTTTCTTATCCACTTTATCTCTCTAGCTAATTCTTCTTCATCAGTGTGATATCTATTTTATCTTTTCCCTCTTCCTGTGGAGGAGGACATAATTTCTTTAGCAGGTCTGAGTGATCCTTTTGCATTTGTTCTAATTGTTGTTGTATAGTATTTATTTTGTTTACTAAACAACTTTTTTCATATTCGGAATTTTTCCAAGCACTGTATAGTGCTTGTTCATTTTGCGATATTGCACTATTTTCCTGAAACAGTGCAATATTTTGTTGACCTACATCCACCATCAACACCCGAAACATAGGCGATTGTTGATGCATTGCCACACTTTATTTATTGCAACACGATAATTTAAGGCCGTGTCATTGACCGCCGGGTATCACTCGCGTATCATGAAACATGAAAGCGCTTCCGAACACTAGTTTTCACTTCAAACGTAGAATGAATAATAAATATGTATCAGATGATGGCCTATATTATTATAACAGCTTAAAATACAATCTGGCTAATGTGAAACAAGCTGAAAGCCTTGCCAGACTCGTCTAATGATCGTGAGGCGCGCTAAATTCGGCTATTCCTCTCCCCATTTAACTACCTAGACGAAACAATGAGTGTCCCGAATCTTAATACCTTCAAAAGTAAAACTAAATATATTTTTTTTTGTTTTCAGGTAGATTTCGGCGAAGTATTCATACCTCCAAACTTGGAAGTACCGAAACCAAGGGTGCTTCCAGAATTCAAACGACTTGCTCACGGCCTTCGCTCAGACAATATCAGTATTTTAGACGCAAAAACATTCTACATTCCAAATTTACATTATGATGGAGCAGGACCTGACGCTTACTTTTGGGTAGGAAACGGCTCCGAACCAACCTCTTTTGGAATTAAAGTTCCCAATGAAATGGGATCTCTTGAACCACTAAGGTATAGTATCACCAGAAATATAATATATGGCGGACGACCCTCATTATTACACGATTATTATAATGATTTTCATCATCAAGATTTCCAAAAATGTACTTGTTAATTTTGGTAATTCCATGAATCAACCCTTTTTGTGTCTAAAATAATTATAGATCTTCTTACAAGGTATTGCAGACTCAACAATCATAAGAAAATCGTTAGCTTCTGCCAAGAAGAACTTGAAGTAGCAGTATATGTACAATGCGACCCCATAAACTATTCCAACTTCAGTAAAACATTTAATTACTTCTTGCAAGTAAAATTATATTAAAATTTTCAGAGGTTACCAAGGTGAAGATATTGAAATACAACTTCCTGGGTTACTGACCGTATACGATATAGACTGGTTAGCAATTTGGTGCGTTCAATACAGACATAATTTCGGTCACGTTCATATTCCAAAAGATCTAGAAGTTCCTCCTGCCCTTGGACAAACAAAAGTTTCTGTAAGTTGCCGTTACATAATACTTACAAGTCTATTGCGTACTTTTTCTATACGGTTTTTCTACATTTTTCATTAATTAAGTGGAGAAAAACGCACAGTACCTAAGTGTATGTCAGTCATTATCATTTGTTTTTTAAATATGGAGACAATAAAAATGCAACTTTTACAAGAAATTAAATGTGAAGTGTTGCACGTTGATATTACATCGTATAATTTTGACAGATTCATAAAATTGCTTAAAGAATACGCGATATAAATGTATTTATAATTAGCCCAGTTGCCAGAAGGGTATTGACCAAAATCTCGCATAAAATGTGATATCCATGACACTTGGCACTTAAGTACTTGAAAGGGTGTAGAAAACGATAAAAAAATCTTTGTTGCTCTAAAGTGTATACTAACTTCAAAATTTCGAATATAAAATCGACAATTTCGTTTTTCCATTATATCTCGAAAAAAAAAAAATAAAAATTTCGAAAAACTAATAGCACTACATGAAAGAGCGGAAAATTTTACTAAAAATTATATTATTTAAAAAAAATTGTATTACTATAAAAAATTATTAAAAATAAGAAAGCAAATTCGAAAACTCTACGCCCGCCGAGCCGTTGAATACAAATATTTAGGCGAGGCGTTCGGAAAAACTAAAATATCTTTGCCTAAAATGTACGCTAAGGAAAAAGAAAGAAAGCATTTTAAAGAGGAGACTCTAAGCTTTCTCAGGAAGCAATTAGTTTTTATTTTTTTTTTTGTTTTCTCATAGAAAATTTGACCGGAAGTTATAATTTCTAAAATTCTCACTGATTTTTATAAAACTGAAGATATCTATTAATAGAGGTATAATAAAAATAAATCCTTGTACATTTATCATCATTATACTTTTACTTTTGATTTAAATATAATTAAAATGATGAGCATTATCTCTATAAAACTTATGTTTTAAAATGATAATTTTTTTTACAACAATCATTCGACGCAATTTTTAATTTCAAAATAGTGTTTATTTATACAGGGTGTTTCATAGTTAAACCGACATACGTTAACTGTAAATAGAGGGAACTTAGACGATTCCAAATAACCTTGGTTAATTGGTCTAACGCCTTTAATAACCGAGATACGGGGTGTTTTATCCATTTCGGCCAATATTTTGATAAGCCGTAACTATAGAACCACCCTGTAGATTTCTCTCATACTTGGTACAGGTATAGTGTGTTAATAGCCCAATTCTGTAGTCTAAGAACTACAATTAAAATCCAGATCCGGATTAAGAAGAATTTATAAAATTTGTAAATCTCCAAAACAACACCCTGTATATCAGATTTTTTAAAATTGGGACGGATATTTGAAAAGAACGGAAAAAAATGAGTTAAAGTGAAAAATTTTAAGTGCACATCCCATTCTACTAGTGGAGTTTTAACGTCAAATTACATCAAATGCATTTTTTTCATTTTCACAAGTAGTAACTTTCGAAATACCAGGTAGATTTCTTTCATATTTGGTACAGGTATCATCTTTTAGTAGCCCAATCGTATAATGCAAGGGCTATACTACAGTTAAAATCCAGATACGGATTAAGTAAAAAATTTATAAAATTTGAAAATCCCCAACGCAACACGCTGTACATCAAATATTTTTTAAATTGGATCAGACATTCGAAACGGATGGAAAAAACTGAGATATTCTGACATATTTTTATAAATGCTCATCTCGTTCTACATATTATTAAACTTTTAAAGTAAATTCAATTAATGCAATACATATCGTCGTTTTCATAAGCCGTAACTTTGAAAATACCCTGTAGATTTCTTTCATATTTGGTACAGGTAGATTGTTTAAATAGCCCAATCGTACAAATCAAGAACTAAAGTTAAAATTCAGATCCGTATTAAGAAAAATTTGTAAAAGTTCATAATCTCTAAAATAGCACCCTGTATATCAGATTCTTTAAAATATAATCGGATACCTATTTGAAAAAAGAAAAAAAAAGAAAAAAGATGTGTTATTGCCGAAGCTTACTTGATAGTTTAATGAGTTTTGTATCCGGCATTAATCCGAAAAATTAAATCTGTATTTTTTGTTTGTAGAACGATCTTGTGCACTTATAAAAATATTTTACTATAACACATCTTTTGTCTTTTTTTTCTTTTTTTAAATTGGTATCATTTAAAAAAATCTGATATACAGGATGATATTTTAGAGATTACCAACTTTTACAAATTTTTCTTAATCCGGATCTGGATTTTAATTTTAGTTCTTTTATTGTACGATTGGGATATCAAACAATCTACCTGTACCAAATATTAAAGATGTACAGTGTGTTTCCAAAGTTATGGCTTATGAAAGTGACAATATGTATTGCATTAATTGAATTTACTTTAAAAGTTTAGTAATATGTAGAACGAGATGTGCATTTATAAAAATATGTCAGAACATCTCAGTTTTTCCATTCGTTTCGAATGTCTGATCCAATATAAAAAATATCCGATGTACAGCGTGTTGCGTTGGGGATTTTCAAATTTTATAAATTTAATTCCTTTCCGGATTTTAACTGTAGTATAGTCCTTGCATTATACGATTGGGCTACTAAAAAATGATACCTGTACCAAATATGAAAGAAATCTACCTGGTATTTCGAAAGTTACTACTTGTGAAAATGAAAAAAATGCATTTGATGTAATTTGACGTTAAAACTCCAGTAGTAGAATGGGATGTGCACTTAAAAAAATTTTTCACTTTAACTCATTTTTTTCCGTTCTTTTCAAATATCCATCCCAATTTTAAAAAATCTGATATACAGGGTGTTGTTTTGGGGATTTTCAAATTTTGCAAATTCTTCTTAATCCGGATCTGGATTTTAATTATAGTTCTTACACAATAGTATTGGGCTATTAATACACTATACCTGTGCCAAGTATGAGAGAAATCTACAGGGTGGTTCTAAAGTTACGGCTTATCAAAATATTGGCCGAAATGAATGAAACACCCCGTATCTCGGTTATTAAAGGCGTTAGACCGATTAACCAAGGTTATTTAGAATCACCTAAGTTCCCTCTATTTACAGTTAACGCATGTCGGTTTAACTATGAAACACCCTGTATAAATCAATTTCTAAATTATTTTTAACTTTATTTAAAAAAAAATTAATTTCTGATTTATCAAAACCCTATTTTGAAAATAAAAATTGCGTCGAATGAATGTTATAAAAAAAATGATAATTTTAAAACATAAGTTTTATTAAACAGAGATAATGTTCATCGTTTTAATTATATTTAAATCAAAAGTAAAAGTCTAGTGATGATAAGTGTACAAGGATTTTTTTCTTACGCCTCTATTAATAGATATCTTCAGTTTTAAAAAAATCAGTGAGAATTTTAGAAATTATAACTTCCTGTCAAATTTTCTATGAGAAAACAAAAAAAATAAAAATTAATGGCTTCCTGAGAAAGCTTAGAGTCTCTTTAAAATGCTTTCTTTCTTTTTCCTGTGCTTACATTTTAGTCAAAAGATATTTTAGTTTTTCCGAATTTAAATTAAATTAAATAATAAAAATTTGCTTTCTTATTTTTAATAATTTTTTATAGTAATACAATTTTTTTTTAAATAATATAATTTTTAGTAAAATTTTCCGCTCTTTCACGTAGTGCTATTAGTTTTTCGAAATATTTTTTTTCGAGATATAATCGAAAAACCAAATTTTAGATTTTATTTTCGAAATTGTGAAGTTAGTATACACTTTAGAGCAGCAAAGATTTTTTATCGTTTTCTACACCCTTTCAATTACTTAAGTGGCAAGTTTCATCGATATCACATTTTGTGCGATGTCAAACTCTGACAACTGGGCTAAATAAATATATACTGTATTTTTCTCATTGATAATAAAAATAATAATACATCTTTTGAATTAAATCTCTTTAACACGTTCGCTGCTCACCATGTAGGGTGACACATGCTCGAGTGCTAACTTAAATTTTATTATCAAAAATCTTTAATATGTTGTTGCATTAGAATAAATGGTATATATTTCGAGATATATAAAGTGTTAACGTTTTTGATGCAATGAAATTAGATAATTAGAACGTGTTAATGTAATATTGATATTTTCCAAGGTTTTTTGCTTACTTAATACAAAAAACTGAATAAAATGTTTACTGTCTCTTTTTAGCCGCCCTGGTGGTATAATCCAGTAAGTATCTTAGCATTAATAATAAAAACAAAATGCTTCTTATTGTTATTTATCGTCTTGTTTTTTTAACATTTGCGCCTTTATTTACCTTCATTATTTGTCTTCTTTTCCTTGGCTTGCGTTTTCTTAATTTATTTAATTTATATTGCCTAAATTTGAAAATTAATTTTAAGGTTAAATTTTCGTGTTTATTTTTGTCCACATTCCCGCTTCCTCGTTTTTTCTTTTGTATTTTATTGAAATTTTAATAAGTAACGTTTGTGAATCTCACAAGAGATCAGAAAAAGAAGCTATGGGCCAGGTAGGGTGGTCAACCTCCATTCAAATCTAATATGTGTTATAGAAATTAAAATGTAAATTCATATTAAAGAAAGTTAACCAATATTGAAATTTTACGCCATTTACCCCTATTAGGATCTCTAGCTGGTTATTGAATCTTTGTACAGTGGCCATAACAGCCAAAATATTATTTTATTTTTATTTATATGGACAGTTTGCTGTGCTTTCGACATTAAAAATTAAAGTACTCAAAAATGTCCAAATAATAATAGTAATAGGGAGTGGGTGGCTCAGTGGTAGAGCACTGGACTCATAACCCAAGGGTTGTGGGTTCGAATCCCACCGACGGCAGAAATCATTTTCTGATTTTTAATTAATTAAAAATTTAGAAATTGATTTTCATATACCAGGTGTGATTCCCCACTCGACCATTCACTGTTGGGTCCTAATTAACAGTGCTGCTCCTAAAGTGGCGCTGGGAAACAGTAACAAAGCTTACACAGAACACGAGGCTAATGACCAGAGTAGTCGATGCCGTTGACACTGAAGTAAAAAAAAAAAAAAAAAAATAATATACGCCCTGCAATTCACTCCCTTACGAGTGAACCCCAGAAGCTCTGCACTCTTCTATTGGCGGTATCCTTTGCTATTTTTATAACTTTTTTTCATTCTCATAAAGCAGTGGGTTCGACTATAGTTAATGCTCTCGTCAGATCTTGAGGGCCTTAGGGGATAACGGTTTAAGGAATTTTTTTCAAATTTGGTTCTTTTTCGTTAATTTTTATAACTGGTTTTATCACTATTTTTAATAGCTATTTTTTATTTTGTTTGCATTTTTCGCAATTACTTTATTCCCCATATTTTGAGCTAATTATTCAAGAGCGGTTATGAAAATATTCAATACTACTCGACTAATGTTCGATAATAATAAACCAAATTAAAAAAATATATACAAAAACCAATTTCCTCAATTAATTTTAGACTAGTACAACTCCAAAGGCGGGTATTCCAGCTAACTGTCGAGAATTTTTGGATAAGCGGTTACAAGTTCGATGGAAAATCGAAAATGATTACGTCGACATCGTTCTAGCTGCAAAGATTCCAGAAGATCAGTACGTCGCATTTGGACTATCTGGAGCAACGGGTAAAGCACAAATGGTAAGTGAATGTAAAGGCAAAAAAAAAATTTCATACTTTCGATTATGTTAGGCATTCTCTATACCCAAAACTAGTTTTAGACATTTATTTTGTCTTATAAAAATGCTAATTATCTGAATCTTTTGTTGTCAATTGAAAGGAATCATAACGAGATATTAAAGTTCGAAATGCATTTCTAATTCTTTCTCAACTACATTTATATCTGGTAATCTAGGTGGCCAATGTACTGGTTCTCGTCTTCCAATTCTCTTGCAGAAGATTAATCATCAGGTTCATCTTGAATTAGTCCATTATGATGAGCATGAGCACCGTAATGCAGAAACCAAATGTGCTTAAACATTTTCTAGTAGGTAATATGGGTAAATGATTTAGCAAAAATGCTAAACACATCTGCAATAATACCTCCCCAAACCTTTAACGACCATCTTAATTGTGGTATGGATTAGTTGTAGCACACTGGTGAAAGTTGATTCCCGAAGGCAAAGTTTGCATCCCGAGGGACTGCAATTGGTAATTAAGGCTCATTAATTCCCGAGGTACATAGATTATTTTATTCCTGATCGATTTTTATAAAATAAGCAGCAATGACATTCACTAAATATAATGAAACACTGACAGCAATACTCAACAAACGTCAAAATATCCTAACAACGGGAATTAAGCCTGATAACGGGAAATTAAGGCACCTATAATTTCCCAAGGGAGTTATGACCCTGTTTATTGATAGCGTAACCATGATGATATAAGCTTATAATAGCCCGGTCAGGAATAAAATTATTGTTTTTGTTTTTAGGTTGGTGGAGACGTTATAGTAGCCTTTTACGATTCGGAAACGGGTACTTTCCATGCGGAAGATTATTACATATCTCATACAGCCCAATGTGATGGTAAACAAGGTGTTTGCCCTGATGAACGAATAGGAGGACGAAACGATGCTACTTTAATATCAGGATCACGTGAAAATGATATAACAACTATCAAATTTAGAAGACCACTTAAAACTAATGAAGCCATACATGATCAACCAATACCGGTAATGTTTTCTATTTATATATTTGTTATTAAATAAAGTACTACTTATATTAATTTAAAGAATAGTAAAACCTATACACGAAAAACAGTATTTTATATCTACGTTTTGTAGTTTGATCGAAGGATTGCACGCCAAATCTTTTAGCGATCTTGCATCAAGGTACATTTAATTATGGATAATTACCGATATGATATGAAATGGACGACTGGCCCAGTTTTATTGCTAGCTAGATAAATAAATATTTTTACCAGTAATTAAAACTGTTTCTAAACGAATATATTAACATTTTCTCCTTGTTTATAACAATATGAATATTACAGGAATCAGGGGAAGTATCTGTTATCGCAGCGTTTGGCCCGTTGAATTCATTGAAAGAAGCAAATGCACATTCAGCAGCAGATAAAACCACTGAAGATTTAAGAATAGATTTCAGCAATTTCGACGATCACGACTGTACTATAAATTTGGAAGATTTGGGAGAATTTGGCGGACCGAAACCTTGGCCACCTGCTAAAATTATTGGTAAGAATTTTAGAAATTCGAACTTTTATCCTTAAAGAAGATTAACAAAAGTGTTATTTCAGTTAAAGTTACATATTTTAAGAAAATCAAACTAATCGTATTTTTGTTTTTAAGGAGAGACCATCTTTAATGCAAGACTAGGTCCAACAGGGGGCAAAAGGGGATATACAGCTATAACGAAGCTCCCCTCTTGGGGAATAGCGTGGTACATAAACGATCTCCTGATTCCTGAATTAACATTAGAAAGAGGTCAAACTTATACTTTCAAAGTTGAGGGTGGAGATGACAGTAGCAATCCCGCAAGGTAATCGGGTATTGATTAATTCGTTAGAAGTATTTATTGATTTTTCAAGGATTTTCCTACTTTTTTTACAAGAACAATTTAAATGCCAGTACAATGAAAAAAAGAGTCATCCTCTTTTTTCCATTATCCTCCAAAGGAAGTAGTGGCACCATTTATATTTGATTCAGCAGTTGATTCCACGCTTGCCTATCTTGTGCAATCCCTTCAGCATCATGCAGTCTCATATTTTTTAAGGGTTTTGTTTGGTCTACCCATCTAGTTGGAAATCTGCATCTTGGGAGTTTGCCTTCTACTTTCCCTTCTATGATTAGTCGTTCCATTGTTCCTGATCTTCTAGCTATATGACCAAGTTACTGGAGATACATGCGGTTTATTCTAGTTAGAAGCCTTGTACGTGGACCAATTTCTTGTAATACGGATACGTTGGTTCGGTGTTCTGTCCACGATACTCGTAAGAGTCGTCTATAACCCATATTTCGAAAGCCTCTATTCGGTTTTTATCTGCTTTGTTTAAAGTCCATATTTCCGCTGCGTACGTCGCAATGGGGAAGGTAAGAGCATCAACTAGACGTAGTTTCGTTGCTCTGGTGATAGATTTGTCTTTCCATATTTTATGTAGCTTGGTAGTAGCTGATCTTGCCACTGTTGGTAATTAAGGAACCAAGATAGTTAAAATTGTTTACCACTTCATAGCCTGCAATTTCTGATATTTGTGGAGAATTGTTGTCTTGTCTATTAACTCTCATTATTTTAGTTTTGGATTTATTTATTTTTAAGCCATATTTTTCACTAATAACAGACAGTCTGCTCATAATTTCTGTTAATTCTGGTATGGTTGACGCTATAATCAGTGTGTCGTCGGCGTAACGCAGGTTGTTGATCCGCTTTCCACCAATTGATATATACCGCCTTGCCCCTCATCTAGAACCTCTCTCATGACGTATTTGCTATAAGCGTTAAATAAGGTAGGTGAAAGAATGCAACCCTGTCTAACTCCTGCAGTTGTTTTGAAGCTCCGCGAGTAATTCCCGTCGATTCTGACTTTCGCGCTGTTTTTCTGATAGAGGTTGCGCACCAGGTATTTTGGCGATCCCATTTCCTCCATAATGTTCCAAATGTAGCTCCAGTTTATTTTATCGAATGCTTTTCGATAATCTACAAAGCAGAGATCCAGTGGAATATTAAATTCTCTAGCCTTTTCAATAAGTTGCCTGGTATTTAATATTTGTTCCCTAGTTCCTTTTCCTGTGACAAAACCTGCTTGCTGAGAGCTGTGGCAAAAGAAATGGTTTAAGACGGTTATGAATGATATGCAGGAAGATCTTACTAGCGTCAGAGATAAGAGAAACCGTTCGGTTGTAGAAAAAAAGAGTATTCTGTGCCAATTAAAAGTATGTGCACTAAAAATACCACTTAAAGTATTCTTTTAGCTGCAGACTTAAATTAGACAACCCAATTATTTGGACAATGATCTTATCACACGACAATACTACCTTATCAAAATTTAAATCTATATTTATAATAATTAATTCCCTATTATCGCCTTACTCTTGAACCCAGTCCAGTCGGGGTTTTTACCTGTTTACATTCACGTTTCTACAAAATTACGCCATTCATTTCTATCTCCAGCCTAGTTTCCCTTCTTTTTCAGTATGGTGACAACGCTATTGTTCCGGGTTGTTCTTGGTCTTTCCCTGTTATGTTTGCCTATTCTTCTAGCATCCCATATTTTCCATTCTGAATAAATGTCCTCTCTAAACCATCTTCTCCTAATATATTCTTCAATATTGTCCAATATCTTTCCACTCTGAAACGAATTACAACTTTTTTAGGTACCATCCGTTCTACATAACTGATTCTAAAGAAGGAGGTTACGGTCAAAAATCAGAAGCGGAAAAACTCAAACAAAGAGTATTTGCCGGTGTAGAATACGATAGAGAAGGATATGCATATCCGTCAGTAGCAGGAAGATACTGCGAATGGGCTCATAAAAGTATAGATAAATCATTGGAATCGGAAACGTTTGAGGAATTTACGAAAACTTTAAGATTAGAATGTGATCAAGGAGAACCAGCATATTTGAATTGGACGGTGCCAATGGATGCACCAGATGTTTTATACTACCAGGTTTGTACTACTACAAGGCAGTATTTTTTTTTAGCTCATCTGATTTTAATTGTCTTAAAACAGGAATACTAGAAGTTGGAAAGGAGAGTCACAATGTTTACTTTAATTAGAGAAATTATCTAGTACAATTCTTCACTGCTTTTTTGAGTCTCTCCAGTTTGTTTCTTATTTTGGCTAATAGACTTATTTTATTTTTATTTCAAATAATGAAATAACTACCAAGTTTGGAATTTACCTTTTTTGATTCGACGTCCTAAGACCAATTTCTACTTATTGGTTTCTTATAGGGCAAAAAACTTAAACGGAGAAATGGACTCAGGCACGATGGCTTCTGAACGGAGCATGTGGTGATCACAAAGTTTGCCTGCCCATACATTATTCTTCTTGTCTATGTACTTGGTTTTAAAAAGTATATCCACGTTCTATTTATCTATCTATCTGTGATGGGGGTGTCGATACACTGCGACCTATAAGATCTATTGTGCCCCCTACTGCTGCCCAATCGTTAAGGATGTCTCGATTAGAGCAGTTCCTCCAGTCCTATTGCTTTCAAAGAGTTCAGGATGTCGGTAGACTTCAGGTTAGGTAGATCTTCCTCTTCTATTTGATATTCTCCGAGGTATCGTACCTTTGGATTTTGCAGGGTAATGCATTCTGAGAGAATGTGGATAGAGGTTTCCCCCTCTTCCTCGCAGAATCTGCATTCTTCTTTGTCTACTAATCCGAGTTTCTTTAGGTGGCCTCTCAGCCGGCAGTGCCCTGTCAGGATACCCGTTAGTATTCTGAGCTAATTTTTACTTTTACTGACGCAGTCGTCAGATCTCTTCTGGTTATAGTTTCCCAGTAGTGTCTTGGCCTGCCTCATTCCTTGTAGTCCTATCCAGTATTGGGATCTTTTGTTATTTACTTATTTTCCAAGTTCATCAAGTATTGTACTGGTGCTTATTCCGTGTAAAGGCAACTAAGGTAGTCTTGATGGGGTTGACGCTGTCCCATCGATTGACACCATTCTTCAGTACAATCAAGCCCTCTTTGAACTATATCGCAGAGGGTATTCTCGAATTTTCCTCTTGCGATGACTATGTCATCTGCACAGCCTTGACACGATATACCAATCTCGGTCAAATCGCAGAGGAGTCGATCCACTGTTAGGCTTCACATAAGAGGGGAGGCCACTCCTCCTTGTGGGCATCCTCTGGTTGTGCAGATGGAAACAGTGTCTTGGTCCCATTTTAGTCTCTGCTATTCTGGTAGACAATAGTCGCGACATCCATCTGGTTGTCGTGTTGTCTACCCCTCTTTCTTCTAGTGCTCTTTTGACGGCTTCGTGTGTTGTGTTGTCAAAAGCCCCTTCTAAGTCTAGAAAGGCACACACTACAGATTCTTTGTTCTCTAGTGCATCTGTCATTTGCACCAATGCGGTCTCCGTGGATTTGCCCGTTTGGTATATCCACGTTACACGATAACCTATTCCAGGGCCTGGATGATCTTTTAAATCCTGTCGTTTTTATTTCCTTTATTTATACGGAAAAAATATATTTTTTAATTTTATTATTTGTTTATAGTGTTACACACACAATAACCTAGGTTGGAGAATCAACATCGTAGAACCCGGATACATATCGTTGCATAAGAATAAATTAAACGATGCAACCCTACATCTCTTATCAACAAACGCAATATGGGTATTAATAACTTTCACAATATATTACAATGTACTTTTCATTCATTTGTAACGAAAATTTTAAATATCTTTTTCTACTGACTGAAAGTTTTTGAGAATTTATGTAATTTCTATAATAATTACAGGTTTTATATCGTATGTTGAGGAAACTGGTGGTACATAATCCATTACAAAAGAAACCATTTATAATGTGGAGGTTTCCATCAGAAAGGACTCTCTGTTGGAACTTTCTGTATCTTTAATGTCACTTTAACCAAAGTAACATGAGTGTTCACTGGTGGACCTAAAGAAATTTATCATTTATTTGTTTAACAACTAGACCGACAGCTTGAGTGTCCCCACTAACTTATCTGCGCGAGCAGTCAACAGTGGCGTTTGATCTCCATGTTCTCCATGTGCTTGGGAGTGCTCAAGAAATTTCGGAGATCTTGGTGTTCTTTTTCCCACTCCTCTAATTTTGAACAGAGCTGTCGGCCTAGTTGTTGAACAAACTACAACACAAAATTTACTTTTTTTAAGTTCAAAGAGTGCCTAATTATATTTACTCGACAAAAGACAATACCAATAAAGCAGTATTTTTCTGTTACTAACTAATAATGGATGTGCAGTCATCATTTTTTAAACCTCACCATATGAATGAAACCTTTTATATTGAGTAAGTCCTACATCATATCAATTAGGTGTTTTCAATAAGTATATTAAAGTGTATTTTAAACAAAAAAGAGCAAGTTCATCGGTAGGTATTTCAAATGCTTTGTATGTTAACATTGTATATAAATTTACTGTTGATTTTATATTACTTTTACAGTATAAATTAATTATGTTGTTGCCATGATTATATCTTATATTGTTAAGTTTGGAATTTAGATTTTATATTCCTTGGTGTGATAATAAAATTTTGCGCTATTGTGAAATTTAGACAATAATATTTTTAGTGTAAAAATACCTCCACTTGCTCTTTTATTTTTATCTAGTCTATATGGATAAAGCAGAACTGGGTAGAAGTTGTACGAGTCAAGTTATTTCATTTAAGTATTACTCAAGGTATAATGTTTAAGCTTACTGATGCATTTTTCGCAAATACTTGCAAAAATGTCTCCCGCAAATACTTGCAGACATTATTTTACACAACTAAATTATAAAACATTGCTTAGGGTGTAAACATGTCGGCACATGAGTGTGCAAGAAATATCACATCTTTATTGCTAGTCTTTTAAAATTCCGTTGCCTGAGAGGGTTTTTAGATTTTTTTCAAATTTAAAGAAATCATATGTGAGAGCTAAAATATTGTTGCTTTTTAAGAAAATTTTAACCAGTTCTGCAGATGAACAATTATTTTTAAATATTGTGAGTCAAATGTGCTTTCTTCTGTAACATATGACAATAATTAGTATTAATAATAACAGATATTTTATACACATTTACGTAATCTTAAAGATGTAAATGTCAATATACAAAATATTTGGACAATAAAAAAAATTCTTCTTTTGTTGAATTAGAAGATGATGTTGAATTTACGACATAATATCTAGTAAAAATGGACTGATTAAGTTAAAATAATTGTAACTAAATTGTAAATGAGTCAAGTTCCAAGATACTATGTCATACAGGATTTTCTAAATAATATTGTGATACTTTAAACTAAAAATTTTATAGTTTTTGATTAAGGGTTGAAATTATTTACATCTTACTACCTACAAAGAGTATTTGGGATGGAAAAAACAGCGTATGAAATGCAGCAGAATAAGTATTAGGAAAGAAGAGCACACAGCACAGCACAGAGTATTTGGGATGGAATAAAAACAGTGTATGAAATGCAGCAGAATAAGTATTAAGCAAAAGAGCACACTAAAGAAGAAGGACGAACAAGAGTGTGAAGAGATCAGGAAGCGAAAGACTGCAGCAAGAATGAAGTGGATAACTACAAATCACGAACAGGATGGAAAATTTTATAAAGCAAAAAAAACGACTGGCTAAATTTAAAATATAGAGAAATAGAGGCAGAAGATAAGAAAGAAATACTACGATAGAATACTAACTAGGTGGATAGAATAAGGTTAAATACATGCGAAGAACACCAGCGGAAATTGTAAGAAGAAAAATTAAATCCCACTGAAAATAGGAGAAAGAGGCGAATCAGATGGTGGGATTGAGTAAACAATGTCCTAAAAACATTAGGAACTCAAGGTTGGAAAGCCAAGTGTAAGGAAGGAAATGGAAAGCCAAGTGTGAGGAAGGAAATGGAAAACCATAATAAAGGACAGATAAAAATTATAAACTACTAGAAAAGGGCACTTCGCTACAAGGATAGCGAAATCACGGGCCATAATCCCTCGGGATTGAACGGCGATGTCGTTGATAATAATAAAGGATTTTCCAAATAATGTGATACTTTAAACTGAAAACTTTAAGACTCCACAAATTGTAATACCAACCCAATGTCGTGTAAAGTGATATAAATGCAAAAAGTAGAAGTTTATAGTGATTACATTTTGTTATGTGAAACTTCATTTTCATTCTTCCTACACAAAATATAGATATGAAGTTATGATTCATTTTAGTGGACTTTTTCTACTTATTTTGGTATAAACTAAAAAATTATCTTTAAAACTAAAACGTCTTGGAAAAGGGCTCTAAAAGAGTGTAAAAAAATTCAACATCTATCTATTACAGCATAGTTATATTTTAAATAAAAGTAAAAATATTGCTTAAACTTCAAATAAACGGGTCAATATCATTACCCACTTTAATTTTTTTCCACAAAAACAGTTTTATATAAAAATTCCAATTAAATAATGTGATTTTTAAATTGAGAATTCAAAGCATATGTACTAAATTTAAAACGATTTTTTTAAAGAGTGGATAAACTGTTTTAGTAAGTGTGATTAGTGGAAGAGTACTTCAATTCTTCACTGATGTGAACATGGTATATATTCCACACACATTTATTTCGGAAATAGTTAATTTTTAACTGCTATAACGAAATTTATATATATAGTTTAATTTATGTTAGTTAATTAGCAATATTTTTACAAGATAAATCACATGAATTTCGCAACACATGACAATAATAAATCAATTTAAAAAACGAAAATAGGTTAGAACTAAATAATTAGTCTAATATGCACAAATAAAATACTATATGTGACAATAATTCACAATTATAATTTTAATACATTTGTTGTAAGTATTAGTAAAGTAAGGCTGTTCTTAAGACAATATTTTCCTGCCTCTTTTTTTTACGAAATACGCCTAATATATGTAAGTGATTTAGAATTATAATTTTTAAGAAGTTTAAATGTTGTAATAAGAATATCTTTGTGAAAAATATATATTGGAACTATTCTATCAATTCTATAATTTGCTAAAATAGAAACAGGCCGGATTAAAATTGCAATAAAAAAGAAAGAATCTTTTAAAAAAAGTATGTCCTTATTTCTCATTTTTTTAAATCATCATTTCTTCAATAAATAAAAACATTTTTACAAGGATCCAAGTTTTATTTTCGTTTTTTGGTTGTTTGTATAGAAATCAACAATTTTTTTAAGATTCTTGCTGCTATTTAATGCATTTACGATGAATTTATGAAAACGTGTTATAAGTTTGAATAAGATTTAAAGTTTAAAGGAAAAGATTCCATACTTCTGTTTCAATCGCAACTTTTTATGGTGGGTATAGACCGCAATACTTCCATTTATTATTTAATATTAAAAGTAATTAAGATGTTATTGATTAACCAGAATTTATAAAAAAACAATATTTTTGGTCAATCTACCTCAAGGTTTTCTACATTTGACAGAAGGTTGAGATAGGGAAGTATTTGAGAAATTTGCTGTTAGAAAATGACTATTTCCAGATGTTTTGTCATACCTTTTACAAATGAATCCTGAAAAAGTTCCTAGAACATAGAAAGCAATAAAACTGCATTTTAACTTGCCCCATTAATTATTTAACCAGAAGTATATTATTTTAAAAAAAAATAATAGAATATAGCATTCGTTACTAGCATTTGCTTTGTTTTTCTAAAGCAAAGCCAAATATAATATAAATTCTATCTGTTAAAAGCAAAAACAAGATATTCTTATTAAGTTATGCTATACTTGTACTATACTGGAAAGTTTCTGGGGAATTAACACAAAAGTTTTAGTATTTGTGTAAATAATTTTATAATTTAATTAATATTGGTAAAATATTCTTCAATAAATAAACTGTCTCAGCAGATAAATGTATGGATGGATAAATAAATATTTTAAAACATATTAATGACTTAAAACATTATAAAATAATGTACTCTTTAGCAAAATGTAAAGGTCTAAAACATTAAAAATGTATTACTTTTCTTATATGTGATGATGACTGACAATAACATTAAATTTCAATGATTGTTTTAATTCCCCTGATATCCAAAGCTTTTTTATGATGTATTTTTTTATTTTGATTATATTGTAAGTATTATTTATATACTAACACAAGTAAAATAAGTACCTTCTTAAAGAAAATGTTTTTAAAAATTAATATATTTTTGTTTTACTATCTGTTCGTTTTATTTATTCACATTTTTACAATATTTCGGAGTTAGATGTCAAATCAATAGTAGTTATTAAATTTGTTCCCAAAATCCACAAGCATTTTTGAAATATTAAAGACTTTTTCAACACTCAGAATGTTAATATTTAAAATGCACATTGAAAATGAGTAGAAACATAAAGCATTCTTTGAAGTGTTAGCACTGCCATTAGGAAGAGTTAAAAAAACAAATATAAAAAAATTGGGGTCTTTTTTATAAGTTTTTTGATAATATATGACCTAATTTGCTTTAGTTAGCTTGGTTATAATAAAAGAAATTTGCCAAAAGCTCACAGAATAAAAATTGCTGTTCTGGAGAATTTATATTTGACAAACTCAGGTTCCATAGTCTTTATAACTAATAACTTTTAACACATTTTAAAGGCAGGTAGCAATCAGTTTGTATTTCTTGACATGAAATCAAACAACAATCAGTTATGTAAAAAATTAATATTAGCAAATAATAAATATAATTAATATTAGCAAATAATAAATCTCTCGAATACAATTTCTAGCTATCTAAATTTTACCATAAACAAAATTTATTTTTTTGAATAAACTTAACTCCTAAATAATAAAATAATATCTGTATTGAAATTAGTCAGAATTTTCTTCTTCACTAGTTCTTACATCAGACAACTCATCTATGTTAATATTATTTTTACCTTCATCACCTTGTTCATCAGCTTGAATTTTTCCTTTCGAAAATAACTGATTTTCCCACATAGTTAAAACACTTGTTTTTGGTGGTTTCAATTTAAAGCGTATTTGAAAATTGTTTTTGATATCTCGTGAAGTCTGATTGTTGATTTGTTTTTCGTGCATCCAAACAGCAGCTACAATTTTTTGTTCATGTGTGTAATTAATTTCCTGTTCCTCACCACCACTATCTTCTTCGCCATCCTCATTACCGCATGAAATCATTTTTTTAAGTAATTCTTAATAAACAATCAGCCTTTTCAAAATAAAATACATATTGGCGGCCTTGTAACAGTCTTCCGCTAGACACCACATATCTTCTGTTTCCACTGTACTACTACTATACACGATCTTGTCTGAATGTAGAGCCATTGATCAAGATAATGTAACTACTGTACGAAAAAAATGGGAAAACTCATAAGACATTTTAATGTTTGAAATTTTTTACAAAATTCAATAATTGGCAATAACTAATCGGGTCAAAAAAGTAACACCAAAAAGTAGATAAGCAGCTGGATATCTAAAGTAAATATAATCTATGGTACAAAAAGAAGAAAGTTAGTTGACAGACTTGACACAAATGTTATTTGTTAGGTTAGATTAAGTTTAAAATTGCAACATTTTAATTTAAAGCTATTTAAAAAAGATGAGGTACGCTCAATTAGTAATAGGCCCCGCAGGTAGTGGAAAATCCACGTATTGTAGTGCGTTAGCACAACATGGAATTGATGTAAAAAGAAATATAGAAGTTGTAAACCTAGATCCAGCAGCAGAATACTTCAACTACACACCAATGGCCGATATAAGAGAATTAATACATGTAAAAGACACAATGGAAGATGAAGAACTCCACTTTGGGCCTAATGGAGGATTAATTTTTTGCATAGAATATCTTTTAGAAAACTCAGATTGGCTTCATGATAAACTAGGAGAACAAGAAGATGATTATATACTTTTTGATTGTCCCGGGCAAATAGAATTGTATACTCACCTAACAGCTATGAAAAAGTTGGTTAAACAGTTACAAGATTGGAATTTTAATATTTGTTCTGTTTTTCTTGTTGATGTACAGTTTGTCACTGATGGTTCAAAATTTATATCTGGGACAATGGCTGCACTAAGTGTAATGGTTAATTTAGAATTACCTCATGTTAACATTCTATCAAAAATGGATTTATTAAGTAAAGGAGCAAAAAAGAGACTTGACAGATTTTTGGAACCAGATTCACATTTTATTTTAGGTGATATAGAGCTTTGTGGTAATACAGCTTTTAATGTAAAGCATAGGAAATTAACTGAAGCTATTGGAAAACTCATTGAAGACTACTCTTTGGTTAGATTTATTCCATTGAATTTAAAATCTTTAGAAAGTATTGGTGATGTTCTGTTAACAATAGACAATGTTATACAGTTTGGAGAAGATCAAGATGTAAAAACAAAGGACTTTGAAGAACAGGATGAAGATGATAATACATAAATAAATATTTTTCAGTTTTTATTGTTTTCATTTATATTTAAGACATGTTAATTATATGTTCCCTTCTCCTCTTCTGTAAATAATAAGGTCACTAAAAGACCATTCTACTGTAATTGTAAAAGTAAACGTTTTAATATTTCCCAAGTTAAAACAAATATACTGAAAATCAGTTTGATAAAATCCATTACGTAAAGGAAGGTTAATTTAAAAACTAGTCTTAGTTGATTTAGACATTTGTGGGTAACTGAAATTTTTGCTCTATTTGCAGTTAATATTAAAAGGTTAGAAGTCTGAAAAATGAGTTATTTTTACACAATATGGCAATGCCGCTCTTTCCACAGAGAATAGACAAATGGGAAACCAGGAAATTATCAGATACGATGTATATAATTACATGTATTTGTTCTTTTTTTATAGTATTTTAGGTTATGTAATAGTAAAGTAATGTTGTGTATTAAACAATTATCAAATTTTACGAAAACAAAAAGTTTTGGTTGCGTCAGATGGGCATCTTCAGTAAAAAGAGAATTTAAAGAGGTATCGATTAAAGTTCCTTGGGGATTTGTTGCTGGAAAATGGTGGGAACCTTACGACACTAGGCCTATCCTCACCATTCATGGTTGGCAAGTAAGTACCATCTAAAAATAATTTTCCTCGAAATTTGAATTTACGTCATAACTCAGACGTATGAATCAAGAATTAGATCCTAATAAACTTTCTTTATAAATCCAGCGTTGTCAAACGTTCTAGTAACGATTACCCACCGCTTATTATTTATCTGACCATAATTTAAAAGAACCAACTTGTTACTCCACAGATGAAATGAAAGCATTAATTGGTCGCTGTTATGCATAACGATCCAATCCACAAATATCTAAAATATAAGATAACTCGTCCAAACTATCCAAAAAATAACTATTTTTATTTTGCAAAAAATACCCAATCCATTGTATCATTAGTTTTATTAAAAATATACTGCGTATCCAACCCGCTTTCCAAATTCAAATATAATGAAATCCGCAAAACTGATCCAAAACATTTTTGTTAATTACTTGTTTAATTATGTTTAATACATCAAAAATTTATTTATCTTATAGAAAATTAATATCCAATAATTGTACGCTCCCGATTTTTTTTATATAACATTTTGCAAAACCATTAATATCTCAGATTCAAAGTATCATGTGCTGGGTTGGATGCTTTATGCATAACAGCTTCCAATGCTACACCAAATAATAATTTTGTCCTACCTGAATATACGACGTATTTAATGGATCGAAATATTGCACCCTCAAAGTAAAAATCTGGTAAAATTATTTCAGATCAAAAGATAGCATATAAAATGACGCTTACGATAATACCATTATAATACTTATTAAAGATTAAAAAAATTATATTGTTAATGTAAATAAAACTATATAAACTTTCAATAGTATCACAATATAAAAATATTGTTATAGCCTTAATTTTTTTTCTAAAGTATTTACCATATTCTTGCATATGGCACATCCTGTAGGTACTTTTTAATCAACATCACTACCCAGCGGTGTTGAGAGTTGTAAAGTTTGTATTGATTTTTTCATTTGCCAAAGGGTTTCCGTAATGAAAGAAATGCACTATTTTGACGGCCACTATATTTTCACAAAATTACCATTTTTAATCATCTATTTTAGGACAACTGCAATTCGTTTGATAGAATAATTCCTATGTTAGATAAAAACGTGGGGTTTCTTGCAATAGATTTACCTGGGCATGGATATTCGTCACGTCTTGCCCCAGGTATGATGTACCACTATTCGAATTTTATTTTAACAATCAGAAGCATTGCCAAAAATTTTAATTGGCCAACAACTTCACTTATGGGACATTCCTTGGGAAGCATACTGTCGTATGTGTATTCTATGCTCTTTCCAGCAGAAATTGATTTTTTGATTTGTATAGACGCAATGAAACCAATGGTCACAAGTAAAAAACATATTTACATGGCAAAGGCACTTGATCAGTTTTTTATATACAATGATTATGCAAATGACTCGAAAGAACCACCGAGTTATACTTTAGAAGAAATGAAGGTTTTAATTAGCAAGCCAAATGATAACTCTGTGTTACCCCAATATGCTACTTACATTTTGGATAGAAATATTGCTCCTTCAACTATTCATCCTGGTAAGGGTAAAACTTTGGCTTTAATAGTGAACGAGTGACCACAAAAATTATGTAAAGCCCTCGTTCTTTTAATGTACATTTGAAAAGTTAACATAAAGAAAATTGAACAAGCAGATGATTTATCAAGTCATCAAATATTTGCAATTTTTTGTCTGAACCTTTTTTTATTGAATTTGTAAATGTTCCAGGTAAATACTATTTCACAAGAGACCCCAGAGTTAAAACGGGTGGATTGGTCAGTTTTTGTCAAGATGAATTAGTTCAATTAGCCGAACATATGAAAATGCCAATTTTTGTTGTAAAAGCCATAGAATCGAGTTACTATGAAAGAAAAGAAAAATACTATCAAGTATTGGATGTCCTAAAAAGAGTTAGCGCCGACTGTGATTTCCACTATGTCGAAGGACGACATCATGTACATTTGAACTATCCTGAAAATATCGCAGACTCTTTGAATAATTTTATTTTTCGTCACAATATTCAAGATAGAAAAATAGGTGGTATCAGAGAAGATATTGTTACAGATATTAGGGAAAGCTTTATTAATCATCAGTGATAAACTGAAAAATAAAACTACCTGAAACTGAAATGTTGTTCAATTCTAAATAAATAAAGGTAAAAGGGTTTGGGCATCTATGACTCATAAATTAGAGGGAAACAATCTCAGGGAATTTAATATTGTTCAATACTAAAGTAAACCTGACATCGTGTATTATTTTACTTAAGAGATCTCGTAGTCTTTTTATTTTTTTAAATAATTAAAATTAAATTTACCGAAATTTTAAATAAAAAAAACACCAAACTGGCGTCAAACTGCATGTCGGGGAAGATAGTCCAAGGAGTAGTTGGTTGACGTTTAGATAGGATACAAACCATTCAATATAACTTAAGGCTTGTCCATACTCATCCGAATAAACGCAATTTGTCATATCGGAAAAATACGGCCACATCGTTACAACTGAAAAAATGCATGTTAATAATAATAATAATAATAATATTTATTGATCCAATCGACAAGAAATTGTATAGGACAAGTCAAAATATTGGTTATGACAAACATGAATAATATACATAGTTTCAGTTACAACATTAAAATGATAATTTACAATAAATGATAATTTACAAATTTGAATCATATAAATATTCATTAATGCTATAATAAGTTTTTGACAATAATAATTGTTTTACTGTCCGTCTAAACAAGTTTCCAGACATAGTTTTATATTTGTTTGGGAGGTGATTGAAAAGTTTTATTCCTATATATTTTGGTGATTTTTCAAATTTAGCTGAATTATGCTTTGGAATAGTTAGTAAATCAGCATTACGTGTTGGATAGTTATGATAAAAGGAGTTCTGGTTAATCGCTGAAGCATTGCTTTTAATGTATAAAAGACAGTTAAGAATGAAAATATAGGGAAATGTTAACATTTGCTTCGAAATGAAAACCTGTTTACATGATTCTCTCCAGGGTATGTTATAAATTAATCTAATGATTTTCTTTTGCGATATAAATACTCTTTCTCTGTCAACAGAGTTGCCCCAGAGAACTACGTTATAACACAAATGGCTGTGGGCTAGACAATAATAAACTTTTAATAATGCATTTAATGGCATACTGTTTTTTATACGTGATAATGCAAAATATGCTTGATTGAGTTTTTTACATACTACTGTGACATGGTCTGACCAATTTAAACAGTTATCTAGATGTATTCCAAGAAATTTGGTGTTAGTTTCCGTAATTAAATCGATATTATTGATTGTTAAGTTAATTGGGTGCCTGGGAATATTTTGAGAGGTGAAGTATATACTTTTGGTTTTATCAATGTTAGCTATTAAGTTGTTTGAGTTACACCAGTTTAAGAAATTTTGTATCAACTTTCCTGAATCACGTTTGAGTTCGTCCTGAGTATTTGCTGAGATAGCTATAGATGTGTCGTCGGCAAATAGGATTAATAAATTTTCCTCCACGTCCATGTATTTAGGCAGATCATTGATAAATAGTAGGAATAGTAAAGGTCCAAGGACGGACCCTTGGGGAACTCCTGAATGTAGTTCGTGATGATCAGAATTTGATCCGTTAACTTTAACAAACATGTCACGATTAGTTAGGTAACTTATGAGCCATTTTGCGAATATGCCCCTGAAGCCCAAGTTGTATAATTTATTTTCTATAAACTTAAAATCCAAGCAGTCAAAGGTACGAGTTAAGTCAAAAAACACTCCCATGACATGCCTACCATTATCCATGGCCTCATATATATATTCTATTAGAACACATGCAGCCGTTTGGGTAGATTTATTTTTGCAAAAACCATGTTGGTTTATGGATAAAATATTAAATTTCGACAAAAAATCCGATATTTTTTGGTGAACTAACTTTTCAAAAAATTTTGAGAAGATACTTAATAAGGCAATGGGGCGGTAATTAGTAATACTTTCAGGATCATTCTTTTTAAACAACGGTATTATTTTTGAAGTTTTTAATAAGGAAGGATAAATGCCACTGGTTATTGACATATTAAGCAAGGTTGCAAGAAGGTCCGATATTTGACTACTAATTGCTTTTATAATTTTCACTGATATATTATCAGCTCTGAACTACTTGTATTGTTTAAATTTTTTATGACGTCTTCAATATCATGTTTATTGACAGGAGAAAAGAAAAAGGTGTTGATTTCAATCCCAGCTACGGTGCAAACTTGGGATTTTATGCTGCCAAAATGGTTATCAAGGTTTTCCTGAACAACAGTAGAAAAAAATTTCCCAAAAGTATTTGCAACTAGTTTTGGGTCAGAGACCAAGTTTTCATCGATTTTCAATGCAATATTATTACAGGTTCTATTTCTGCCTATCTCTCTATTTACTAAATTCCAGAAGGTTTTAGATCTGTTAGTTGAATTTACAATTAGATTTTCATGAAAGTTAAATTTGGTATCTTTAATTAAATGTTGATAGTCCATTTTAGCCTTTTATAAAATATATGAGCTTGTTCAGTATTTACAATTTAACATTGATACGATGAAGTTCAAGGAAAAGAATCATATTTCTATTGTGTAATCTATTCTACATATACATACATATAACGATGTGGCGGCTTTTTTTTTCGATTTGAAAATTTGTGTTTATTCGGATGAGTATGGACGAGCCTTTAGTATTTTTGGGGAAAAGCAGAAATCTACAATTTTTGTTCTGGTTGGTGCCCCAGTTCAATTATTTGTGAATTAAATTGGGTAGTTCATATATACCTAGAAGTATCTCAAATATCACTAAACTACCGGGCACATTAATAAATCCTGACATAGATAGTGTTATTATTTTTAAGACAGATTTTATTTTTTGCAACTAGGTGAATGTACCAGTAACGAAGTATTTTTTTGTTTTTGTAAATGAATTTAATATATTTTTTACTTGATTTTTGTTTTTTTATCCTGTTCCTTTTTTTATTAAAATTACCAATTTAAATTACTTCACTGGTAATCGATGCGTTCTGCTGAATGTTCCCATTAAGAATATCTAATAAAACGTAAGAGGGTGTTCAAAAAACCTATACAGGGTGTCCCAACTAAAATTTGTCTCCAAATATTTCGAGTTTTGTTCAAATTTTGATAAAATGCCAAAACAGGTCAACTTTAACCTAGAGGGGGCTCAATTTTTATCGTAGTTTCAAACTTCTTTTTTCATCCCTCTAACGCCCAGAACCACCCCTTGAAAAATCTTAAATGGCAAGGGGTGTTAATAAGTGACACATCATTTTGAAGCTGCTTTCATTATCTAATGCAACCCCGTTCTTTTTTTATTTTGAATTACTCTTTTTTGAGAAAACTGCTTAGATTACACAGCCCCACTTCACGACTGTAACTAGTTGTTTCTGGGGTAGCCGAATCTGAGGTTTTCTTGACCTCGTCAGGGTCAAGGTCAAATTGAGGAAAACTTCTTGAAAAAAATTTAGTTGGGACACCCTGTATGAATCACTGCATACAGAATATTTCAAATCGACACGAATAACAATACGCCAGAGATAGCCCCCTCGGATAATTTTCTGTTTCCAAAATGGCTCCCTGGTAAAATATTTTCCAACAAGAAGTGAATTCTGCTGTTATAGTGCCTATTTTGAGTAGCTCGACGATTCTCATTATAAACAGGATATCATAGCAACTGAACATCTCATAATGTGGCGGTTTTTTTCCGATTTGAAAAATTGCGTTTATTCGGATGAGTATGAACGAGCCTTTATTATTCCATCATGGGTTTTACACGATGCAGAACTTTTTATAAAGAGTAACTTTTTTTCGTAAAATTAATTTAAAAAAAAAGTTTTCCATATGGTGTAACTAAAGTACATATTACAAAGAAAATAGAATTATTAAAAAAACAAAAAATATATTTTTTTATGAAATCGATTACATACTTATTTTTATAACACCCATAATGCGACCCTGTGTACTTGCAAGATTAGTGACGTTTACGTTTCTTTAACTTGTCATTATCTGTTATTAGAACTTATACAATAATTATAATAATTATATACATAGCTCGATTGTATTTGTTTTCGTTTTGGGGCTTAGTGCTTAGCGCAAAACAGTTCCTATAATCTCAGATGATCCACCATAATCGAAAAATTGTTAAATTTACCGGCTTGAACCCACATCTTAGCAAAACCGACATTGTGGACGGTTAATAACAATAAATAAGCGAGTTTTTCAATTAAACTTAAGCGATCGATTTAAATCGACAATCAATTATTGCGGGCTGGCCTATAGGGAATTTCAATTTTCGATCATTGTTTCAGTTTCTTTTGAGTAGCCCCATGTGTACTCGGCCTAAGAGTAATTTTTTAGAAACATAAGTTTAAGAAAATTGTTTATTTGTTTTGACAGGATTCGTGCCAATCATTTGACAGACTAATACCAATACTAAACAAAAATGTAGGATTTCTTGCAATAGATTTACCAGGACATGGATATTCTTCACGTCTTCCTGACGGAATGTTCTATCACTATACAACGTATATTCTCACAATCCAGAGCATATTAAAAAATTTCAATTGGTCCAAACTTTCACTTATGGGACATTCTTACGGAGGTCTTCTTTCATACATTTATTCCATGTACTTCCCAGCGGAAACAAATTTTTTAATTTGCCTTGAAGGGATGAAACCTATGATAGTACCAGATATGCAAGCTGATTTATCCAGTTCTTTTGATGATTTTTTCAAGTATGATAATTTTGTGAAAGATTCTAAAGAACCGCCAAGTTATACCATTGAAGAATTGAAGATTTTATTGGCTCAACCAAATAATAATTCCATTTTTCCCGAATTTACGACTTATATTATGGAAAGAAATATTGCTCCATCAAAACTTTATCCTGGTGAGAAAATTATTAATATAAAAATTAACCCATTACACCATAAATTACAAAGCACAGGGTTAAAATTATTGTCATATATAATAAACGATTTTAAGGTACATACAGCGTGGAAATAAGGGGCTAAAATTATCTATTGAAATTTAAATTTTAGAAATGTTTTCAGAGAAATTTGATAATAAATTTTAAAACATCCATTTGATAGGATAGTGACTGTAAATTTTGATATATTACTTGAAATTTGTTGGAACATTAAAAAGTTGCAAATACTAGATAAGGTAGAGAAAGTGTTTTTTAATATTTTGTCCATCAAGTACTGTGTTCTTGATTTAAATGACCAAATAAATATTAATTTTTTAGGTAAATACTTCTTGACCAGAGATCCTAGAATAAAAACGAGTGTCATGATTCATTTTTGTCAAAATGAATTACTTCAACTGGCAGAAAACATGAAAATGCCGATTTTCATTATGAAAGCAACGGAATTCCACTATTACGAACCAAAGAAAAATTTTTACGAAGTGCTAGATATCTTAAAAAGGACAAGTGTGGACTGTGATTTTCATTATGTCGAAGGACGACATCACGTACATTTAAATAACCCTGAAAAAGTGGCTGGATTGTTAAACAAATTTATTTGCAAACACCATAAAGAAGATAAAGGATCAAGCGGTTTCAATGACGATATTGTCGTTAAAAATGTTACAAAGAGTATTTTTTTTAATAAATGACATTAATAATAAATCTTGTTTTACTATAACTGTATAAAAAAAACCAGTTGAGAAAGCTCTTCTAGCATTGCCATATAGACCGAACAAATTGAAATGAAAGTATTTTAGATTAACAGCTCTTATTCTAATCAACACAGCCACAGTCTACTCACTTTTACCAAAATCGTCATTCACTGTGTCTACTTTAAATGCAATGTCATTTTAAACTTCAAAATTTTCATATTTTGGACCCCATCTTGAAGGTGTTCTCGAAGAGGTACGGAGGGGTACATCAAACCCTAAGCTTACTTTTTGATGATCTATCAAAAACTGAAGTCAGAATTTTAAAATTCATAAACACAAAAAAGCTACACTCATACAGATCGAATTCAGATACCGAACAATTTGTTCTAGCCCAGTTGCCAGAGAAGGATATTGACCAAAAGCTCGCACAAAATGTAATCTCGATGAAACTTGGCATTTAAGTACTTGAAAAGGTGTAGAAAACAATAAAAAAATCTTTGCTGCCCTAAAGTGTCTAACTTCACAATTTCGAAAATAAAATCGAAAATTTGGTTTTTCCTTTATATCTCGAAAAAATAATAAAAATTTCGAAAAACTAATAGCACCACGTGAAAGAGCGGAAAATTTTACTAAAAAAATAATATAGGTTATTTTAAAAAAGAATTTGTATTACTATAAAAATTTATTAAAAATAAGAAAACAAATTCGAAAACTCTACGCCGAGACGTTCGGAAAAACTAAAGTATCTTTGTCTAAAAGGTACGCAAAGAAAAAAAGAAAGCGTTTTAAAGAGGAGACTCTAAGCTTTCTCAGAGAGTCATTAGTTTTTAATTTTTTTTTGTTTTCTCAGAAAATTTGACCGGAAGTTATAATTTCTAAAATTTCCACTGATTTTTATAAAACTGAAGATATCTATTAATAGAGGCATAACAAAAAAAATCCTTGTACATTTATCATGAACATTATCTCTGTTTAATAAAACATGTTTTAAAGTTATCATTTTTTTTACAACATTCATTCGACGCAATTTTTATTTTCAAAATAGTGTTTATTTATTTATATAAAACAATTTCTAAATTATTTTTAACTTTATTTTAAAAAAATATTAATTTCTGATTTATCTAAATACTATTTTGAAAATAAAAATTGCGTCGAATGAATGTTGTAAAAAAATGATCAGTTTGAAACATAATTTTTATTAAACAGAGATAATGTTCATCATTTTAATTATATTTAAATCAAAAGTAAAAGTATAATGATGATAAATGTACAAGGATTTTTTTTTGTTATGCCTCTATTAATAGATATCTTCAGTTTTATAAAAATCAGTGGGAATTTTAGAAACTTCCGGTCAAATTTTCTATGAGAAAACAAAAAAAAATAAAAACTAATGACTTCCTGAGAAAGCTTAGAGTCTCCTCTTTAAAACGCTTTCTTTTTTTTTCTTTGCATATATTTTAGGCAAAGATACATTAGTTTTTCCGAACGCCTCGCCTGAATATTTGTATTCAACGGCTCGGCGCGCGTAGAGTTTTCGAATTTGCTTTCTTATTTTTAATAATTTTTTATAGTAAAACAAATTCTCTTTTAAAATAACTTATAATATTATTTTTTAGTAAAATTCTCTACTCTTTCACGTGGTGCTATTAGTTTTTCGAAATTTTTATTTTTTTTCGAGATACAATGGAAAAACCAAATTTTCGATTTTATTTTCGAAATTGTGAAGTTAGCATACACTTTAGAGCAGCATAGATTTTTTTATTGTTTTCTACACCCTTTCAAGTACTTAAGTTTCATCGAGATCACATTTTGAAACACACACACGCGCGCGTCCACCCACACGCACGCACGCACACATCTACACACACACACAGACCAAATTCAGACACCGAACAATTTGTTTGGTGAAAATAACCATTTTTATAGAAATTAATTTATTTCATTACGTATTCTTTTATAACTATCGAAATCTCATTAACTTTAGATGTTTTTTTATTAAATAGATCAATGACTCTTAAAATATCGTATTACGTAATAAAATAAACTAACTCTTCCAGTAAAAATAGATATTAAGCACTAAGATTTTTTCTTATCGATTTTAAAGCCGTTTATAAAAAAAGTAGTGGATATAAAATTTAATTTCAATTATATTTACCTTAAATTTTAAAACTTTCTATAAATAACCTAAGAAGGAAACAGCAGCACAGGGATTTGCACAAACGTACGGTTTTAGGTAGGTAGATGTATTTCCCCGACCGGAAAAATTGTTTAAATAGAAATTAAGTAAGATTGGTTAAATTGCCTTATGATTATTGGTTATTAAAAGTTTTGAATTTTCATTATTCAACGCTTTTTAAGCAATCAAATCAATTTTACAAACACACTATTGAGAATGCATTGTAAAATAAATATTTTAATTACATAATAATAATAATAATAACATCATGTAATGAGCGTCATCTTTGTTTCACGTATGATGACATCGCAATAACAGCGGCAATTCCAAGAGATGAGACGCGCCGATTCAATTTTCTTTTTAAAAAAGTATACAGCCCAAACTAAACGTCGTATAAAAAAAAGTTTAAGTAAAAAAGTTTCCTTGCTCTATTGGCAACATTTTTCTCGCTTATCCTTGTTATCTATCTCCAAAGATAAAAAAGTTTCCTCGACTCACCATTTTACGCTGCAAATTGACGATATTTTGTGTATTCTAGCGAAAAAAAAATAGTAGCTTAGGTCAGTAAAGTACTGAAAAATATCATATCCAAAATTCATAACGATCGGACATCAATTAACAAAGTTTAGCACTATATGTTCCTCGAATGATACTGATAACAATTGAAACAAAATTTTCGCAGTGAGTGTACCTTCTATATCGTAACCAATACGGTGGTTTGTCTGTTTCTTTTTGAACTTTGCTGTTTTCACCAACCAAGATATTTGTTAAAGGGTATATAATCCTCTTAAGAAAACTCTGTTAATTCCTTTAGGTACCATCAATTTTTAAAAATTCAAAAACTGCATATTAGCCAAATAGCCTCTATATATAAAAGAACGTCTGCAAACATTTTCGCAGGAGCGTTAAAAATCAACAAAATTTAGTGCATATAAAATATGAAAAAACGATTTATTACAAAAAGCTAGAGAGCGCAAACGCCCTCCTTACCGCCAGTGTGTACACCCATGCCTCTTATGTATTGCTTGTAATAGCTTTTACCACAACTCATTATAAATATTAAAAAAACACATGAAAGAAAGTAATGTTTTTTAACTTCCGAATTCCGAGGAAGAAATGAAATATATTAACTATAAAGTTCAGAGACTGTAAACCACAAACATAAAACAATATAAATTTAAATAACATCTTTTTCAATTATCAATCAATTTGCTTTTGTTGGTATCAAAGTCAACCTCATGTTCTCACTCAACTATGAAAGAAATTATTGCTCTTGAAAAATCTAAATTGAAAATCATTTATTTTCTTTTCACTCCAATTAATATAATAAAAAGGTATATAAGAGTCGACGAAATCTTTTCACTCTCAGTAAAACCTCTGTTCTAAGAGCAAGATGAAGTATTCCTGTGTAAGTATTTGTGTATACTTGGTGATAATAGTTGAGCGTTTCAAAGGGTAAAAAAATTCAGGTATTTTGAATCTCTGAAGTTCGTCGCAATACTTTCCAAATAAAAAAAACTAAATGAACAAAATCATTTTCCAAAAAATTATCAAAAAACATGGAATTTTGGGATTTTTTTTTAAAGAAAACTAAATCAAATTTTGAAAAAATTAGAACGTAGGAACATAGATTATTTAACCGATTTTTGCAGCTTGGAATAGTCTGGTTACTAATATGGATAGTAAACGCCCAAAATTCTTCAAATATATTAAACAAAACCAAAAGAAACTTGTCCAGAGAAATTCAATCTTATGGAGAGTCTAGTTTGGTTGTGCCCTTAGCAAGTAATACCAAAATTTACTACGAACCTAAACCCATGAATACTTACTACCAAGCAAAACCTCTAGCAATCGTGGATCTCAGCCAACCAGTCAAAGTGATCGAGCCAAAGGTATGTAATTTTAATCAATGCTGAGTGGTATTTTGGCTATGCTTATTTTGACCAAGATTGGTTATTGTTAATTTAGTACTAATTATAGTTATTTTAGTATTTTACGTAATTTTCTTCCAAAAAGAAAAACGATTTATTTCACTTTTTTGGTCATATTTTTTTCTGAGCTAACTGAGAAAAACATATTGCAGGTGGCTGCTGAGCACGTTTTATACGAATTTCAACACACACCACATGATTCCATTTCCAACGTACACGTCAAACAACTATTTGAGCCTAACTTGAAACCACCTCCACCATTACCTTCAAATAATTCACCAACAGGCATTGTGACATCTGAAACAATCGTAGCACCAGCACATCATACACCTTTTGTACAAAATCACGTCCAACCGTTCAACATTAAACAACATCCACTATACAATGTCCAATCGACGTTTATCGAGCCAAAAAAATACGTTTATGGAAAAATAATAGTTGATTCGACTCATCCGCAACCGAGTCATTTCCCTCAGAGTCCTACAACTTTTCATCCAAATCAACAGTTCGTACCACAAGGACAAAACGTTCATTTTACCCATGGAAAACCAATTGTTAGTTACGTTAATCATTTTCCTAGGTATGTATAGCAAGATTTAGTATTTTGTGAAAGGACCCAAACAATGTTTTTTAGGACTGTTATACCTCATGCTGAACCACAACCAGTAAATACCCAACCCAAATTTAGACCACCTCCAAGAAGTCAACATCAACCAATTGATACACCCATCACAGTAGAGAGATCTCAGAATCCGAAACCTAAACCTAGACTTGTTGAAAAACCCGTAGAGGAAAATGATGATGTAGAGGAAGATAGTGAAGAAAGGTTAGAATATGAGGAAGACGATCACGATGAATATGAAACACCATTTGAAAAGTATTTTAATGAGGATGATGATGAAGATCACAAGTGAGTTTTGTTAAAAAAAATGTATATACTATTTTAGAAATAGGAAAAGATTAATTAACCATAAGCAAAGTATAAAAAGTTAAGACAAAACAAATAATGTTCAAGTCTGGAACCGCTTAATAGTTGTTATTAAAAATAGAAAGCTATTACAGACTTTGGTGATTCAACTCATAATATCATTGAATATGTCAAGTCAAAACAAATCATGAAACCACTAAATAAAAAGTTATTAGATATTTTGTTTATTCAACTCACATCCCAGTGAGCTGAATAAATAATAAATCATTACTATTTTCAAAATCAACATGGTTTTTGCAGAGACCGAGAAAATTTTGAAGAAATTGATGAAGAAACTGAAGAAGATAATAAACGAGGATCTTCAAGACATACTTCACAAACAGAGTACTATCCCAAGAAACGAAAGTCCAAAAAGCACAAATACAGTAGCAAATATCCCGATGAAAAATTTTACAAAAACGATAAATACAAATCATATAAATATAAACACGCGAAGAAATCTAAATATCCAAGATCTGAGTTAGACGCAAGGTTTTCAGAAAATATACCTATTACCCACAAAAAAAAGATATTAAAGGAGCAATGGTATTTGTCAAAAAGTTTAGCGGACAAATATGATAAAGAATAATGGTAAGAAAAATTACAAGATTCTTCGAGTTTTAAAAGAATTGTAATTTATAAAAATGCTGTGTTCGGTAAAATTCGCAGTAAATAATTTAGACTCCAGTCACTTGAGCTAATTGAAATGTTCATAGTTATCCGGTATCAAAGGAGTAATAAAAAATAAATGGGAAAAGAAAAAATATTAAATTCATAATTTAATTACAAAATGCTCAAGTAATATGAATATTTTTATGTACAAATACACAAAATATTTTATTTTAGTAACATAATGTGTTAATAAATTAATTTTTTATATTTGTCTTTTATTTTAAACCTTTAAATATGTCACTCGGTCATTTCTCAGAATTTTCTTGTAAAATTTTACGATCACTTTCCCGAATAATCATAGTTTGAGAAAATGTAAAACAGATTACTTTTTTTTAAACCTTTAGCCCGGTAGCCCCCTTAACAGTACCATATAAAATAATAAAGATACACCACATTACTTGTATCTTTTTTATTCGAAATATAAAATTGTTTATAGCGCACTCACTACCTCTGCATTATCCAGTAAGTTTCTTAAATGAAAACATGTTTTCTCAAACTTCCAAACTTTGCTTTAGTCAACCTAGAATGATTTCTAAACTTTGAGCTACTCTTACAATGGCGGCTCCAGGGGCAGGCAGTAGGGGCAATTGGCCCCCCCAAAAAAAATCAAATTTTAATTTTTTTGTAGATTCTAGGTCCATTTATATCCTAAAAAACTCAAAAATGGCCCAAACATTTTTTTTAGGTAATTTTGACATTGCCAATCGTTTCTTATACAAAATTCATTCTCCGTAAACCAAATTTTAATTTTTTTGTAGATTCTAGGTCCATTTATATCCTAAAAAACTAACTTTTTCCCTCAAAAAAGGCCCAACCATTTTTTTTCGGTAATTTTGACATTGCCAATTGTTTCTTACACAAAATTCATTCTGCGTAAACCAAATTTTAATTTTTTTGTAGATTCTAGGTCCTTTTATATCCCAATAAACTCACTTTTTCCCTCAAAAATGGCCCAAACATTTTTTTTCGGTAATTTTGACATTGCCAATCGTTTCTTATACAAAATTCATTTCGCGTAGACCAACTTTGAATTTTTTTGATTTTTTTTTGTAGATTCTAGATCCTTTTATATCCCAATAAACACTCTTTTTCCCTCAAAAATGGCCCAAACATCTTTTTTCGGTAAGTTTGACATTGCCAATCGTTTCTTATAGAAAATTCATTCCGAGTAGACCAAATTTTAATTTGTTTGATTGTTTTTTAGATTCGAGGTCCTTTTATATCCCAATAAACACTCTTTTTCCCTCAAAAATGGCCCAAACATCTTTTTTCGGTAATTTTGACATTGCCAATCGTTTCTTATAGAAAATTCATTCCGAGTAGACCAAATTTTAATTTGTTTGATTGTTTTTTAGATTCGAGGTCCTTTTATATCCCAAAAAACACTCTTTTTCCCTCAAAAATGGCCCAAACATTTTTTTCGGTAATTTTGACATTGCCAATCCTTTCTTAGACAAAATTCATTCTGCGTAAACCAAAGTTTAATTTTTTTGAATTTTTTTTGTAGATTCTAGGTTTTTTTATATCCCAATAAACTCACTTTTTCCCTCAAAAATGGCCCAAACAATTTTTTTTCGGTAATTTTGACATTGCCAATCCTTTCTTAGACAAAATTCATTCTGCGTAAATCAAATTTTAATTTTTTTGTAGATTCCAGTTCCATTTATATCCTAAAAAACTCACTTTTTGGCTCAAAAATGGCCCAAACATTTTTTTCGGTAATTTTGATATTGCCAATCCTTTCTTAGACAAAATTCATTCTGCGTAAACCAAAGTTTAATTTTTTTGATTCGAGGTCCTTTTACATCCCAAAAAACTCACTTTTTCCCTCAAAAATGGCCCAAACAATTTTTTTTCGGTAATTTTGACATTGCCAATCGTTTCTTATACAAAATTTATTCTGCGTTAACCAAATTTTAATTTTTTTGATTTTTTTTGTAGATTCTAGGTCCTTTTATATCCCAAAAAACTCACTTTTTCCCTCAAAAAGGGCCCAAACATTTTTTTCGGTAATTTTGACATTGCCAATCCTTTCTTAGACAAAATTCATTCTGCGTAAACCAAATTTTAATTTTTTTGAATTTTTTTATGGATTCCAGTTTCATTTATATCCCAATAAACTCACTTTTTCGCTCAAAAAAGGCCCAACAATTTTTTTTCGGTAATTTTGACATTGCCAATTGTTTCTTACACAAAATTTTAAACGTAAACCAAATTTTAATTTTTTTGTAGATTCTAGGTCCTTTTATATCCCAAAAAACTCACTTTTCCCCTCAAAAATGGCCCAAACATTTTTTTCGGTAATTTTGACATTGCCCATCCTTTCTTAGACAAAATTCATTCTGCGTAAATCAAATTTTAATTTTTTTGTAGATTCCAGTTCCATTTATATCCTAAAAAACTCACTTTTTGGCTCAAAAATGGCCCAAACATTTTTTTCGGTAATTTTGATATTGCCAATCCTTTCTTAGACAAAATTCATTCTGCGTAAACCAAAGTTTAATTTTTTTGAATTTTTTTTGTAGATTCGAGGTCCTTTTATATCCCAAAAAACTCACTTTTTCCCTCAAAAATGGCCCAAACAATTTTTTTTCGGTAATTTTGACATTGCCAATCGTTTCTTATATAAAATTTATTCTGCGTTAACCAAATTTTAATTTTTTTGATTTTTTTTGTAGATTCTAGGTCCTTTTATGTCCCAAAAAACTCACTTTTTCCCTCAAAAATGGCCCAAACAATTTTTTTTCGGTAATTTTGACATTGCCAATCCTTTCTTAGACAAAATTCATTCTGCGTAAATCAAATTTTAATTTTTTTGTAGATTCCAGTTCCATTTATATCCTAAAAAACTCACTTTTTGGCTCAAAAATGGCCCAAACATTTTTTTCGGTAATTTTGATATTGCCAATCCTTTCTTAGACAAAATTCATTCTGCGTAAACCAAAGTTTAATTTTTTTGAATTTTTTTTGTAGATTCGAGGTCCTTTTATATCCCATAAAACTCACTTTTTCCCTCAAAAATGGCCCAAACAATTTTTTTTCGGTAATTTTGACATTGGCAATCGTTTCTTATACAAAATTTATTCTGCGTTAACCAAATTTTAATTTTTTTGATTTTTTTTGTAGATTCTAGGTCCTTTTATATCCCAAAAAACTCACTTTTTCCCTCAAAAAGGGCCCAAACATTTTTTTCGGTAATTTTGACATTGCCAATCCTTTCTTAGACAAAATTCATTCTGCGTAAACCAAATAAAAAAAAATAAAAATATATAAATATCGTACCCACAATAACTGCAAAATAGAGCCGACAAACAGTAAAAACTGATACAAAGTGTCGGACCTAGCAAACACAACAAAAATAAACAAGAGAAACAAGATTTAGGATAAACAATAATTTATCTAAAAGAACAAGGCACTATAAAGTAGTTGTTAGAGAGAAAAAATGTTATGTTGAAGTTATATAAAATTCTAAATTATTGCGCTTAATTTTTGCTTCCTTCTCCAACTCTTTAGCTGCCTTTAGACCCAACTAACGCAACTGTATTTTATAGGAACTGGGCTAGTCGAATCCACTGTCAGACTTTCCTTAGAGATGGAAAGTCGAGCTTGTCTACTCCTTACTGAAGAGGCACAATAATGCCGAAACCGGCCTAAGGATGACGGGCTCTAATAACAAAATCAAAGTTATCGGTTTAATGTCCTGATTTCTCAGGTTCCAACCAACGTCGGGACTTCTATAATTCAATACCTGTTGGGGCATATAGCCCAAGGAGTAGTTGTTTGAAGTCCAGAGGTTGTGGCAATGTTGACATTCAATGTCCAATTCCTGGGAGATTTGACTATTTTTCTTTTCATTTGTGCTATAAAATTTTAGTTTGAAGTTCGGTGTTTAATTTTTCCTGTTTGTAAATCAATCTTATCCAATATTTTTTGTTTTCTTTTATAGTGTTTTTATTTATTTCTTCTTTTTGAAAACCAAGTAACAATTTGTCATAAAAAGTTCGTTGTTTGATATATCATTATTTGCTTTTTCCATTTTCTTGCTTCAACTTATAGGTACGCCAATGGTACTCTGAACTCCATAAAAACTGGTTCTCGATAAGAATGGCCTTTGAATTTTTGATAAATAAATGCAAATATATTGCAATTAACAATGACTGGTAATGCTCCCTTCGTTTAAAACTACATCCTAAGAAGGGATTTTGGAAATGGCACTTGTAAGTTTTTTAACGTTTGAACTCGTATTTTTAACAATTAAATTTGACTATTTATCGGAGATAATTTTTAAACGTGTTCACCATTCACAACTACAACTTACTCCTTATAATCCAAACCGAATGAAAAATGATAGGTTGCTATCTCTATGCAAAAGTGCGTAGGAGTAAAAAAGTCACGCTGCTTATTTGCAGGTTCTGTCCGCTTTGGAGAGGACGGAAATCACTTCCTAATAATTAAATTTTTATTTGTTTAGTCTTCGCGCTCTATTCAATTGAACACTTTTTATTGGTTTAGACTTTGCGCTCTGTTAAAATTACCGGAAACTCTGGGCTTATTCCGAATAATACCGGACCGACCCAAGCTTGAGCTCACGGTGACTGTGAGTTGTTTCTTTGCAAATGACCAGGAGCGCACGTATTTAAATTTTTATTGGAAATTTAATTATTTTATTTTTATTTTTTTTTGTTTATCATTAAAAGATAAATGTTGTTAGAGGATAGGTGAGGAAAATAAATCAACGTAAGTCTGTAAATTTTATTACAATTTAACTATAGTCAATATAATTTAGAATAAACATGACAAATTTACAAGCTAATTGAATTTGCAGTTTAAAAGCATATACTTATCATTAATTATAATTACAGTCAATTCACTGCTCAAGCCAATGAACTGAGGTCATAGTAATTGGTAACGGTTTACTGAAATTCACTTTAAAAAAATCTTTATCTCTTTATTTATTCACGCCGGAGTCATTTTGAAACAATTTCTTCGCAACTCATTAACGATTTAAATTATCCAAAAAGTTATGACTAAAATTTTTTAAGATTTTGAATTGTAGGATCAAAATATCAACCCAATTCCATTCCCCCATCGCTCCAAGAAATTAACGCAATACATATTTACCAGGAAAAATAAAATCGCCAGTTTAAGTAAACGGTAAAATAATTATCATTCCAAATATAAAATGAAAAAGTCCAAAGTCTAGCAACAAATATTTTTATTTTAGCATAAGTATTAGTGTATACCTTTTGGCATACAGAATGGCAATTAAAATTATTTTCTTGTACCTCAATAATTTTTTACCGTCGCACCAATACTTTTACTGATAATGGTTGTTAAAGTCTATACGAAGTCAGTGTGAACAGCAAGGAATACGAGGTGCGATCAATTCACTGCATCACGCAGTGTTATGCACTGAAATAAAATGATAGAATTTGTTTTGACCCTTCCCTGTATGCAGTCTACGTTGACTTGATACATGCCTGTCACCAAATGTTACCGCCCACGATAAATCAGGCGCATTTAATTGGTCACTTGCGAATTATTATTGGTCAGATTCTCGAATAATATGTTCCCTTTGACTAAGCCGCGTGAAGACCAAGGGAGACACTGTAGTAGCATCGAAAGTTGGTATACGTTGATATTACATACATATTTCTAATGATGAAACGGAAACTCATAATATCGAAACCAATGTAGGTACAGAGCCTTTGGAATTTCGTAATAATGACTTACATATCCAAACACAAAGAATTATTTTAAATATTTTTAAACGCTTGAAAAGTGAAAATCATGAAGCCTTACAAAATGGAATAGTAAAAAGAATTTATGAATTTGTGTTTTCCATTTCTACTGTCTATTGCACGCCTATGCTTCATAGAGGAGATTGCTGTTTACACTGACATCGTATAAACTATACACTTTGGATTTTTTACACGTTTGTAACACGATAGGAAAAGAATTAAGGAATCGTTCGAATCAGCCTAAAAATTTGGAAAAACTGCTGCGTCTCCTTATCGAAAATGGAATCAACTGGATCAACAATGATGTTCAAAAGCTTATTTTAAGAATTAACCATCGATGCGAACATGTAATCCAAAACAGATGTCAAAATGTAGAGCAAGTTCAAGGTTGGAATGAAGAACAAATAATTATTGTCCCGCTATTTATCCTTACCCCCTGGAAAACGGTATAAAAAATATTCATTTACCAGTCGAACAAGCGAGGTGGCTATGTGGCAACGAACTCCGTTTTCAGATACCCCTTAGACCTAAATTTTCACTTCCTTCCAGTGCGGATGAAGCACGGAAAACGCATGTAACGACCCTCATCCCGATTCCTCATTCCAACCTTGACAAAGCCACGTGTGCATTAGCACAACCGGTTTTAAATGTGTCAGTGACTGGCTCCTCATCTGCACCGACAACTCCCTTCTACTATTTTATATTTATTTATTTTTAGGTTGATATTTGAAATAAAATTATCTCATTATTTATGGAGCATAAACTTCATCAGGGCCTACAAATGATGTTACAACTAAAGTAATTATCGAACAAAACAAGTTACAAAAAAAGTTAATTAATTCTGTTAACTTTTCTTTTTAATTAATTCTGTTAAATTTCCTTTTTAACTTTTTTTGTAACTTGTAACATCATTTGTAGGCCCTGATGAAGTTTATGCTCCATAAACAAATGAAACGTTGGCTGATAATTAAACTGATTTTACTGTCCTCTTCCGACAATTCCTGCTTTATATCTTTTCCGTCGACCGGCCATTTATGATGCATTTTAACGCACTCAAATCATGACCCCTATTAATGAATGATTTTCTATTAATCAACGATTTTATTATATGCAACCCAACGTACATTGCTCTTATTGTACATTTATATTGACAGTTACCTATGGTGTAGGCAACCAAACATACGTATACATTTGAAATCAAGAATAATAATATGTCATTGTATGTCATTATTTAATTGAAAAATTGAAAGTAAGATATCTGTATTTTTGAAAAATACGGTTGACGGAAAAGTTCTGTAACGAATTCGTGAATTAAAATGGCGATTAACACACTTGTTCGTTAAATAACCATTAAAGGACGCAATTTCCTCTTGAATATCTCATTAATATTTTGGAGCGGTGTAATAACGACACAAACGGAATTGCTTTCAATTTCGGTTTGATATTTTTGTGCTTTATGACTAACATCTTTAAATATTTGATGTGAACTAAAAATAATTTCAGATATCGTCAAAATTGATTATTTTTTTGGGATTATAAAAATTTTTAACAAGTTACGAAATAATTAATTTACTGTGACTCACTTGTATTTTCTCGACGTTGGTAAAAACGTAACTGTCTATAGCACACCGAAACAATCCATAGAATATGATTTATTTCCTTACCTCGTAACTAATCAATAAATTATTTTGTTTCTTAAAAATCAACTTATTGTATCACTTATATATATTCAGAATAAAGAAAAAAAAAACAATATTTTACTCATTCGTGAAATACAAGTGTTCTAATGACGCACACCCGAAGTAGCCGGGGATTCCCAGTCCATAATGAGCCATTGCATTTTGGTTATATATAATTTTTTATTTAGAAATGATTAAACATGACCCCTCAAGTTTTAAGCAAGAAAAAAACACTTTTAACCCATAAAATTAAACAGCGTTACTAATAACAAAGTTTTGGCACCTCTCAGTGAATATACTTATGAGAGAAGGGAAGGTAGCTAAAGAAATTTAAATTTAAATATACTTTTTTTAATAAAAGGGTCATGAGTAAAATTATCAAATAAATGATATATTAGACAAAATGCAACAAGACCATTAAGTAAAAATGGCTTTTCTTCATCTCACATATATAAATAGACAAAGATAAACCCCAAAATATATTATTAATTTAGTAGTAGTTAGTGAATATCAGCAAAATCTAGAGTTTAGGGATGAAATCAGTGCTTTTACACGATTGTTTAGTGTGTATTACGACATATTTTTGACATAGACTAACTACAGTAACACTTATATCTTCAATTTGTTGCTGTTTCGACATATAGATTACATATTCTAAATCAACACACATTAAGACATCATTTGAAATATATCAGAAAATATGTTCTCGCATACGAATCTATAAGAGCGTTGAGCTTCAACAGGGGGGACAACAACACAGTATTTTAATCACATATGTGTTTTATTGAAGGGTGTGTAAGTACTACAATTAGGCTAATTGTGGAAAAAAAGGAGAATAAATATTTAACAGTAAGTTATACTTTGCGCCACCCCATTCACAGTCTTGGATTTCAGAACATCGTTTTCATAAGACAATACAGTTTCCTTCCCGTTTTCGTAAATCCTGTAACAACAAAGAAATTGTGTTGTTTATTGAAGGAATTATATTAAATTAAAATTAATACTCACTTTTTAGTGGTTATTTTCTTTCCACTAACAAATCTAGTAGATGTGGATGTTCTTTTGACGTTGGCATTACTAGGAGAACCGTTAAACGAAGTATTTATAGAACTAAAAGATGAGAAACCGCCCGCGGGTTGACCAGGATTGAAAAAATCATCCATTAAACTACCACCAAACTGTAATCCGAAAGGTGAGAATAAAGATGCGCTGCTTAAGGCGTTTTGGGGATGAGAATGTCTATTCCGTCTTCTTGATTCTCTCGACATGTGTGGATCTGGAAAGAAAAATTTATTGCGGTTTTTTTGTCTACATACACTCCAGCTACCAGCATATACTCTGTTTGAAAATGATTGATAGCAAAATTTTTATGACCCATAAATCAGTGGCGGATAATTTCTAAAATAAAATGTTTAGCATTATTTGTTCCAAAATGGGTTTTCTTCCTAAAATTTTTAAAAATACCAATTTATTTCAATTCTTGGTAAGTATGTAATCTCTACTTTCTTAGAAAGGATTAAAATTTCTAATCGGCAGAAAGTGTTGTGCAGATTGTAAATTATTTTAGTTAAAATTTACATTTCTATTGATCAAGTGAATTTGTGCAATAAAAATGGCACAAACGTCTAATTATACTCCTGTGAAATTAAAGTGCAATTTAACCGTGCATATGAAAAATTTAGTGTTAAATGTACATGATGCTCTTGTACATGAACATTTCGGAGTTCGGAGTATAGTTTCTAAGTGTTCACATATGACTGGAGTTGGAGAAGCAACCATTTACAGACTTTTGAAGCAACGAAAGGATGGAAGCATTACAGTAGCACCTAAAACGTCAACTGGGAGAAAACCCACTCAAATAGACGGTACTATGAAACAACTGATCCGAAGAAAAGCGCATTCGTTTTATTTACAAGAAAACATACCTACTTTGGATAAACTTTTAGTAGACATTAATGGAGACGAAACTTTGCCAAACGTTAAAAGAGACAAATTGTGGAAAACTTTACATGAATTAGACTTCGTTTGGGAGAAGAACGATGGAAAATCTGCGCTCAGAGAGAAAGATGAAAGTATTTGTTGGAGGAGGCAATATTTAAGGGAAATTAGAAAATTAAGAAGATAATACAAAAATATTTTTTATTTAGAAGAAACATGGATAAATGATGGACATTTTGTAAAAAAAGTTTGGCAAATCTGCCTAAGGATGTGAAATAAATCACACTTGTTCCCAAGGACAAAGACATTAAAAATGCCCTACACTGCACCAGCGTCTGGACTTCAACAACTACTCCTTGGGCTATTGAATTACGAAAGTCCAGTCGTGGTTTGGCTTTAAACCAAAAACTTCGATTTTATTATTAAAGGAGCTTTCCATTCTTAGACCGGTTTCGGAATTATTGTTCCTCATCAGTAAGAAGCAGGCTAGCTCGACATCCCATCTCTAAGGGATGTCTGAAAATGAATTCGACTCGCCTCGTTCTTGATAAAAGTGTTTGCATTACAGCACGTATATCACAAACGAGGAGAGCCCAACGCCATCTTCACTTTCATAATAAAATCAAAGCTTGCAAAACTATAGAAAACTATAATAGGTTACAAATGCTCGTCAGGCATTTATAGAAGGTTTGTCTACTGGCTTATGGTAAAGGTCGCCGTTTAATTATCGCTCGTATTGGAGGAGATAAAGGATTTGTTGATAGAGGCTTGCAAATTCTACGAAAGACTACCATGAAGAAATGCCTGCTGATGTTTTTGAGGAATATTTCAGTCAAATGATAGATTTATTACCGACCAATTCTGTAGCTATGGAAAAAGCAAGAACTCTCCGATTGGCTAATAATAACCAAAGAAATAGTGGCAGAAGAGGGATTACTCAAAAAAGAGCTATTGCAGTTACGTAAACAACATTCACCAAAATTTAAGAAGTATAGTGTAGATGAAATAGCAAAAGAACATGGAGTTAAAGTGTTGAGGTTACCACCTTATCACTGTGAACTTAACCCCATTGAACTAATCTGGGCTCAAATGAAGAGATATGTCGCGAGAAACAATACAACATTTAAACTTCAAGATGTTCGTCAACTATTATGTGACTCCATATCAAAAATTTCACCGGACAATTGGCAAACGCTATAAGGCATGTCATAGCAGAGGAAGAGAAATTCTGGAAATGTTAATAGAGGACACAATAGAACCAATTATTTCTGTGGGAACTGAGGAAACTGATGATGACTCCTTATCGGGACAAAACGACTTACTTATTTAGGTATGTAACTCTATATTTATATTAATTATATGACGCTAGTACCCGAAATACAAACAAATTTATATGGAATCACCCCGTATTTCTAAAAACGAAATATGAGTGTTTTAAGAGAAAATATTTGTTTGCAAAGATTTTTTTTTTAGTATCTATATCATATAAAGGACCAGACACCTTTCTTATGGGAAAATGGCTTTCCGTCAAATTTTCTGAAAAGTTGGTATGAAGTAGAACTCGATGCTCTAACAAAAAGTGTCCATTGGCCCAAACCGATCCTATGACTAGTTTTCGAGGTATAGGGTGTAAAACATGGGAAATGCCACTTTTTTGTAACCAGATTTCTCATAACCTGTTTTATTCGCGTTTGTTACAAAATTTTTATAACACATCGTTTATACGGGACGATTCGTTAAAGCTAAAAAATATTATATGCCTTCTGTAACTACATTTATGAGCCACCTTGTATAAAATATGATTCATCACAAAGAAGTAATTACTTAAACTATATATTCATGATGCAATGACATTTGTTTGTATTTTTAAAGCTGTTATAAAAAAAATGATTTCTTCAAAAAAACCGTATTACTTATTTTCGAACCACCCTGTAAATAACCAAATTGTACAGTAATTGTTTATAAAATATTGTTACCAAATAATCTATAATTCATGTTTTCTACAACAAATGCGAATAAAACAGGTCTGTTATGAGAAATCTGGTTGCAAAAAAGTGGCATTTTCGATGTTTAACACCCTGTACCTCGAAAACTAGCCATAGGATCGGTTTGGGCCAATGGACACTTTTTGTCAGAGCATCGAGTTCTACATCATACCAACTTTTCAGAAAATTTGACGGAAAGCCATTTTCCCATAAGAAAGGTGCCTGGTCCTTTGGTTGTCGGTATATTTATTATTAAATTTTAAGGAAATGTCCTAACCTAATATCTAGTAGGTATACTATTTTTATAAAAATAAATGTGGGTACTTAATATTGACACTTTACTATTTTTTATATTAAAGTAATTTCGTGTTCCCCCTCACTGAGGTATAGAATTATTGGTTAATCCCTTAGCGTTTGCTTATTTACATTTTATGATGTATTGTATTCGAGATTTTTCGGGGTGGTCATACTAAAATCTAGTGAAAATTCATATAAGAAGGTATCAACATTTACTTTTTTTCTGCATTGAACAATCCGGTATAAAGACCTTTGCCATAAAAACTGTGCTATCATGCATTTTCAAACGGAGTATAGAGGAGGAATGACTAGGGTTTAAACAAATGTCAAATTTACAATCATCAATTTTATGGAATTTTTTGAATTCAAAATTGCCTAGGTAGACTGGATTAGTAATGGTAAAATCAAAAGTGGGTGCTTGCAGCATTGGAAGAGGAAGAATTAATGGGAATTGCAATTTTTCTTCGCACAAGATCTTTGAGGACCGTGTCCTAGGGTGGAACCCTGAATAAATAATTAATTAAAAGAAATATCGAGGTTGCCTTAATAATAAAAATAAGCTATAAAGACTAAATTAGGACTATGGAAAATAGTTTCTTTTTTTGGACAAAAATACAAGTGTGAATATTAGATGCAGAGATGTCCAATTATAGAAACAAGACGAATTTTTGAATATTTTTGCAAGAAATATAAAATTTATGCAAATAAAAATCTTGCGAACATAAAAATCCACATAAACAGGTAATTTTTTATGAAAAAAAAATATATCGATAGAGATCGTTTATTTTTTTGGACAACGTAGGAAATTGTGAATTTGAAAAGGCTAATTTTCCAATAATCTAAATATAAAATATTTAACCTTTATCGAAATTTACGAAAAAAAATCTTTACTGGAAAAATCGTTAAAAATGTGTGAAAAAAAGTAAGAACAATAGTCGAAAGGTGTGGAGAATTAAGTAAAATTCTAAAATCCATGAATTTTTAAGTTATCTTCAATCATCCTTTTGTGAAGAGGAAGACAATATGAACGAGTAGCAATAATATTTAAAATATTGTTATTTATATAATTTACTTACCTAACAGATCGAAAATTGTGGCACCGAAGAATTCTCTGAATACATCCTCCGGATCTCTAAAACTGAAGAATCCAAAACCTCCAAAATCGAAATCATCTTCATGTCGACTCCTTGTGCGACCACCGTTCAGCAAACCGTCCTTGCCATATTGATCATATACACGTCTCTTTTTGTCTGAAAAACAATGTTGAAATTGTAATTTTTTTTTGTTTTCGCACTAAATGCAGAAGCATTAATTAGTAGCAAAATGAATGGCTAGCGGCGAGTTTGAAACTTTCAGAAATTAGCCTGAAAAGAAGCAACCACCAGAATGTTCCAAAAATTTAAGAAGAGATAAGGTTCTAGGTAAATAGACCCAACTCAACCGAAAAGCAATAGACCGAAAACCACTTGGTCGAAAATATTTTATTTTTTTAATTTAAATTCTTATAAAATCTAAAAATAAATATTTTGTTTTGAAAAAATTACAGCTTATTTAAAACACCAAAAAGAACGCTTTAACCAAGTTTAATAAAAATAAATATTTTGATAAATAAATAAATTGCATTTATTAACAATAGCATCAACTTCCCTTCACACTTTATTTTTGTTTTTTATTATATTTTAATTTATTTCTATTATAATGATGAAAAATTATGCTTTTTTTAATTCAAATTCTTATAAAATCCGGAAGGGGCTGGGGGTAGGTAAATAGATAATATATGTTTTTAAGGTTAGAAATTGGTTTTTTACGATTTGTGGCTAAAATATGAATCCCATCGAAAAAAGTTTAATGTAAAAGTTGCAGATAATTAAAAAATCTAAAACTTTAAACATTTTTCACCATAACGTAAAAATTATCGAGAAACTCTCTAAAAACCGTTTTTTCTTTTTTAATTTTTATCTCCCGCAAAATATTCATTTTTAGATTTTATAAGAATTTAAATTAAAAAAAGCATCATTTTTTCATCATTATAATAGAACTAAATTAAAATATAATCAAAAACATTTAAAATAATTAAATAATAATAAATTAAAAAATAAAATTTTTTGGACCAAGTGATTTTTTGGTCAATTGAGTTCGGTCAACTGCTTTCGGTCTATTCGCCGTGTACCAGAGATAATCAACAAAATTTTATAGAGATCTAATTACAGTGTTCTTATGATAAATGCAAGAGATGAAGATGAAGATAAATGAAAATCTTATAAACAAACTATCCGAAGCTAAATTTTCCCTGGATACTAAATAATGTATACGTGATTTGTAGGTATGTTTTGTAGACTTATTTTTTCACCTCCATACGCGATTTTTGTAGATAATTTCATACTTAGATTTGCGCCATGACCTAAATGATAAAATTATTTTATATCTGGAATCTACATAGAAATTAAAAAAATAACGAAAAATGCAGTGAAATGGTACGAATTTTATAGAACTAATAATTATAAAAAGATTATTTTCTATGAAAAAAAAAATCCTTGAAAAACCTAATATTAAATACGATCTTTAGAAAAAATTATAATAACGTATATTTATAATATATTGATTTAAACCTTGAAAGTTATCCGAATTGTGTTTTTTCAAGGTTCTGTCGTTCTTTGTTCACTGCACATTAATTTTTAAATTTTAAACAGTGACTCTTCAACGTACTTAAATTTAAGTAACAATATTCATGTTGTAATATTAGTAAACACATTAATAATTATTTATTTTAAACAAATTGTAACGGACATTTCCATTACTGGTATAAATAACAATAAGCAAAATAATTATTTTCACTGATAAATAAATATTCTAATAATGTAGCATCAATTGTGAGTATTTCCGGAATTATTGTCATTTTAAATTTTAAATATCGCAGTTACTAGACCAGCGCGATTTTAAAAACCTAAATTCTTGAAAAATTTTTAACAGTACGTGGTCGGAAAATTTAGGGTAAATTTTGAGTAATTTAAGAAAGATCAACTTTTGTATTGATCTTTTTCAACATAACCTCAAAATTATATATAAAAAAAGCGCTAAAACCCGTTTTAGTTTCGTTTTCAATTTTTATCTGCCGCAAAAATATTTTTTTTTTATTAAACTTGGTGAAAATGTTTTTGTGTGTTATAAATAGACAAATAATTTATTTTTCGAGCTTATACGAATTTAAATTTAAAAAAAAAAGCTTAATTTTCTATCGAAAAAGTTGGTTTACTTTGGTTAACTTTATCAATGTTAAAACATAAAACAAGTTTCATAAAAAAAATTATTTTTGCGGGAAATAAAAATTAAAAACGAAAAAAAAAATGATTGGCCCTGGTGTATACCCAACTTAATGTGTTTTTTTTATTTCATCGGTCTGATTGGCCCCAGAATGATTACGGTATATAAAATTAGTCGTAACGGTATTTATCATTGTTACAAAATGACGCACAATGTTGACACATTAAAAAGTTCTTAGTTGGTTTTCTCTCGAAATTAAGTACGTACTTAGATTGTGAAAACCAATAAAATAATTGAAATTATTCCGTAATCCAATAAAACGATTTAAAAAATGTTATTTAAGAGTTGTTGTAAAGAAAAAAACACAGGCAGTTTTATTTAACTCACCATGAAAAAGCTTTAAAGTAAAACTGCTAATGACTTTAAAAAGTATTTGAGATACTTGCAAACATTTTGCCATTAAAAAATATTAAACATGGTAGAATTATGGCTCTTTCTTGGCGAGTGCTGTTTTTTGGCATCATTTGCGATGGTCCTACTCCAGAACACTTTATCTGAACTCACAACCACACGAGATTTCGTTAGTGTGAAGGAAAAAATTTTTATTTTGCAAACTTTTTGTTTGATTAAAAATTGAAAATTGGACCCTAAAAATGTTTTTTTAGAATTGTTATACAGTGTGTCCAATTAAGTCGGCACCATATGGAAAAAAAAATTATTATTTGTTTTAGGAAAAAAGTTATTCTTGATAAAAAGTCGTGCATGGTCTAAAACCTAAAATGCAACCATCAGATATCAATTTTTTAGTCGTATACGAGGTTTGCCAAAAAATATGAATTTTGCACAAGAGAAAAGTACCTTTATTTTTGAAGTATGAAAAAAAAGTTATTAAAAAAACTTGCTTATAATGACATTTTACGTCAACATACCAATTTTTAACAAAATATTCCTACCTTAACAAAATTTTCATTTTTAATATTTTTTGATACACCCCCGTAACTGACAATGTTGAATTCATTGAAAAATTTAAGAATGTTCACAGGGATCTTACAAACCCATACTAGACTTCCGTTTATAAGCAAAAAGTTAGTTGGATTAAAATTTTTTGATGTTCCTTGTATCCTACTAAATATTTTGCAAATTTAATTCCTGCTTATTGATTATAATAATGTGATGCAGAACTTTTTATGAAGAATATTTTTTTGAAAAATCAATAATAAAGGAATTTTTTATTTGTTGTCAACTTTTTCAGACATACTAACCTCATCATCGAACAATATTAACAAAAATTGTTACGTAATTCTTGTCTTTTCGTTCATTTTAAGCTTTTTCAATGAATTCAAAATTGTCATATATGGGGTGTATTAAAAAATGTTAAAAATTAAAATTTTCTTAAAGTTGGAATATCTTCTTCAAAATCGTATGTTGACGTAAAATGACATTAGAAACAAGTTTTTTTAGTAACTTTTTTTTCATATTTCAAAAATAAAGGTACTTTACTCTTGAGCAAAATTCATATTTTTTGACAAACCTCGTATACGACTAAAAAAATTGATATCTGATAGTTGTATTTTAGGTTTTAGACCATGCACGACTTTTTATCAAGAATAACTTTTTTTCGTAAAACAAATAATAAAAAAGTTTTCCATATGGTGCCAACTTAATTGAACACACTGTAGATTAAAAAAAATTTCAATACATCCTTAATTCAGGCCCTTCACACTAACATACACTCTGATTTCAGATAAGCGGTTCGCAAATAATGTCAAAAACAGCCGGTAATGAGCCAATTTCCTCCAATCTTTAAGATTTTATTAAAAGAAAAAGCACCTCAAAATATGTCATTAAAAGTATTTTAATAAATATTTATTGAAACGACCGAAAATCACGTTATTTTTCCGAGGTGTAAGTAATTCTGAAGAATATCAGTACAAAAAAAGTTGTTCTTCTATTTACTATTTTGGATGACAAAATACTAGACGTGTTTTTTTTTATATTTTGTCTAGAGCCTACAAAACCGACTACCTAAAAGAGGATTTGAAATAGTTATCCTACCATGAGATTTTTCAGATTTATTGAAACTAAAAACCGGTAACCTTGTTAAAAAAAACCAAAATCAAAGCAAGCAAAAAGACAATTGTTAGTAGTAGGCACAAATGAAGAAAATCGTATATAAGACAAACCACCACCACTCTAAAAATCACCATCATCAAACTGTCAGTAAACGTGTTAAAATCAGAAATTTAGACTAGACTTTCCTATGTATGTGTATTCTGGCTTGAGATATGGAGTGAGACGGAAGTAAAAAAATCAATATTAATTTTTTTTGCATTTAGTTTGTATTAATCGATGTAGACGTAAAATTCATTTTTTAAATAATTTATTTAATCAAATTTTGACTAAGCTACTCTACATGTGTAATTTTAACCATTCTGTAATGCATTAATGTGACAATGGTAATAATTTGTTTGCCTTATGAGAATGTTGGGTTACTGTTATCTTTACATTTTAATAATACTTTATGTTTATGAGGCATTTATTAATAGTAGTAAATATAGGATGTCAAATATTAACTTAAAATTCGTAATTTGCTGTCTGATTGAGATTTTGAGATCCATTTCCTTAAAGTTGAGCCTATAGTAAAATTTACCACTGTTTTCATATATTTTCCCCTTATTTAAACTTCATCAGATTCTTTGTAATTAAATTGTTTTAAGCAGCAATTTCTCCAAAAAATCGTTTTTCACAAACCTGCATTTTCTAGGAACTTTATTCTGCGATTTTTGACTAAATAATTAATTTTTTAATTTTCAAATATTTAGCTGATGTCATGCCACTTTCAGATTCACCTATTACATAACGATTAAATGAAAAATATTTTTATTTTAATTACTAGTTTTATTAAATAAAATTATTTTTTTGTTTAACATGAGAGAAAACAAAAATACAAGCCCAACAACCAAAAATATTTTATGTTTCCACCACGAAAGTTTGACTTTTTTATAAAAGAATGTGATACACTGGTGCTTAATGTAGGAATTTTATTTTTTTAAGAGACGGTGACGTGTTTATTTTTTGTAGATTAGTCAAAACTTCTTGATTGCGAAATTCTGCTGAATAATAAGTATTGAAAAAAATTTTAATCGCATAATTATTATTTTTACGTAACTTATTTTTGATATATTTTACTGTAAAAATTTTATATTTTAGTTATAAATATTGTTCCATTTACCTGTAACATTGGAAATACCGAAAATCCCCGGTAGTAAAACTAACCACAGAGTTTCAGCTGGGTAAATGGTAGGGTTGGATTATTTTAGTTGTATTTTCCTTTGATAGATTACTTGTAAATTATTTAATAAATATTTGTATAACATTTCCGTTCACTTATAATATGAATTAAACGTTTATTGTGTATTACATTTGGGTGTATGCATATAATTTAATATTGTGGTAAGAGAATATTTGACACACCATTCTAAAAAAATTTAGAAAAAATAAGGGAGAAAAACGAAGTATTGTGGGTAAACTAGTGTTTGGCCGAGTATCAATAACACAATTCGCAGAAAAACGTACTCCATGCCCTTTCCTACATTAGAAAATGTTTAATTCAGGGCGAAATCAATATTGTCTGTTGTAGATCAACTCTTTGGACAATTCTTTCAAATCTAAGAAATAAATACTCCATTCCCGATCGTCCAGTGAGCTAATCATAACAAAAATGTAGGCCCTTTAAAAAAAAGAAATTCTTGTACCCCAAACAATTCCCTATATACAGTATGTTTGAGTAAGTTGGAACCATATGGGAAACTTTTTTATTATTAATTTTAGGAAAAAAGTTATTCTTTATAAAAAGTTCTGCATGTTGAAATACCATTATCAGATATCAAATTTTTTTAGTCGTATACGAGGTTTGTCAAAAAATATGAATTTAGCTCAAGAGAAAAGTGATTTTTTAACAGTGCTTTTTAATACAGCAATTAGTATGTGCTTAACTTTCAACTGGTTCACTGCTCCGTTGTTAAAAATGCAACGTATTTTTTACAAGTTGTCCTTCGAATGAGGCACTTGTTTCGGGATTATTTATGCCCATACTCTCTGACAAATTCTACAAGTTGTCCTTCGAATAAGCCTCTTGTTTCGGGATTATTTATGCCCATATTTCTCTGACAATTTCTCAAGTGCTCCTATAGTGCGGCAAAAATAAAGTATGTGTTAAACCACCGTATGGTACAGTACTCTGGTGTTTATAATGCCTCTTAGTACGGCAAAACATCATAAATAAAATTTATTTTTAACAGTGCTCCATAGTGCGGAAAAATCAGCATGTGTTCATCTCTTGATCGTTTAAAATGCTCATTTTATATATATATATATATATATATATCAGATTTATTTATTTATTTATTTTTTGACAAATCTCGTATACGACTGAAAAAATTTATATCTGATGGTTGCATTTTAGGTTTTAGACCATACACAACTTTTTATAAAGAATAACTTTTTTCTTAAAATTAATAATAAAAAAGTTTCCCATATGGTTCCAACCTTCTGAGACATACTGTATATAAATTGTTTTTAAAATTCGTTTAGATACTTAAAAAGATTGAAAAATCCCTTGGTATCCCCTATTTGTTGTTAACGTACATCCTATATATTATCAAAACACAAATTTTCACTATATTGGTTTCCACAATTTTAAATACATACCACCCTACTATAATTTTTTATGGAATTTGTAGTTATATATACAAAATATTTTGGCAGTAACATCCCAATCATTTAAAAATCAACAGGCCTAAAATCAGGTGACCTACGAGGTCACGAAAAAGACCCCTACACATTAGTAAAATATTGTCTTACTATAACGGAAAATGTGGCATTGTTAAGTCATGTTTTTTTACAATTGTCGGTAAATTAAACAAATTGTTTTCTAATGAGTTTAAACAGACTTGTCCCGTTATGCGACCTTCAGAAAAAAATGATGCCGTTGTCCCGTTAAAGCCCACTCATTATTACTTGCTTCGACCAGTCTGGTTTTAATTTTGGTTTATAAAAGGGAATCATGTGAGTCATAGCAAACATATTACTCTTTAGTCATTTAGATTTAAAAAAAATAGTAGTCCTAATTTTGTATGGGTGGACCATTATTAATGGAACCATAAGTCAAGGGGAGATTTTTAGAGCAAAATATGAGTATGCAACCGAATATGCTTTAGTTTATGATCTCTGTCTTAACATAGAACAGGGTATAGATATATAAACTGTCAAACTAATAAAAGTATGACATGTCATTTTCAGAAAATTCAAGTAGGTGTATATGCGGGAACGACTTGCCTGAATGGAAATTTTTGGAAAATCAAAGATAAAGAAAAACCCTGCTTAATTAACACATGGAGACCCTTTTGAGTTCTCGAAATTCTGAAGTAAATGCTCTGGAAAAAAGGGAATACTTAATTGGAAAGAAGATCGGTCACGGTTCATACAGATGTCTGGTCTTTGGGTATAATTGTATAATTCTATTTATAATGTTGATGCGAAACAAGTGCAGTGGCACTTATCGCTAATCATTAATTGTATTTATTGAATAATAATAATAATAATAATAATAATTTCTATACGCTGGTACAGAAAATACGTCGTGTGTATCACATGTGATGCAGGGGACAGGTAAAGGGATAATGATTGGCTTTTCTTGCACTTTCTAGATATGCCAGTTGGTTAAAAAATGTTCATAGGCTTATTCACTCTAACGATAAATGCGTGAATTGTTTAGACGTTCGATATTTCTTTTGAAGCAGTAGGAGACCATTTTGAATATTAATTTTGAGCTTATTTTATTACAAAAATGTTCAAAAGTACCTAAAGTGGCTATTAAAAAAAAATTGGGACACTCTGTATTTTTAAATACAGATTTTACATTTGTTAGTTATTAGCTAACAAACTTACGAATATTTCCGTTTTCTTTTCTTACCTACTTTCTGTATATATTTTTTTAATAATTATCTCGTTCCATTTTGTCCAACGTATCATTTGTTATTTAATAATTAGTAGAATTATTTGCTTCAAAAAATTTTTTCAAACCACTCTAAAAATTAAATTTAAACTTGGCGTTACCCATGTTAAAAACAGTGCACAGGGAATACATTGCGAAAGAAATTAAATTTTAAGTTTTGTAAACTATTGTAAACAGTCATACCTACTGTATAAAAAATTATACGCGAGACAAAATGCAACAAACCAATTCGCATATTAACGTGCATTTACTGACGCAAGTTTGACGTGATTAGTTTTAGATAATCAGATAATAAAAAAAAATCTGATAACGCTCATATGCAGTAAAAACGAAAATGCATAAAATTATGAAAACCAAACCGATTTGAAGATTTTGATCAGGCAAAAAAGTAATGAAAAAATAAATGAAATGAACAAGGACTGATGAAAAAAAATTATTAGTTGTTAACCACACAAAAAACAAAAACCTGTAATATACCAAAATATTTCTGAGAGAAAGGATTGTAACTGTCAAAATAATGGCTTCTGTAGGATCTTGATTTCGCTGAACTACTTCTGGTGCTTCGAGTGTCATAGATTTTTCTTTTCGAATCTATAAAATACGAACAACATAACCGAAAAGCAATAAAATTGTATTTTAATTTAAAAAAGAAAAAGAATCCTTATTAATCGATGCGGTAGACCGACAAATTGGCGAATTGTTTTCCAAAAAATATTTATTTATTAAAATTAACACGTTCGACGCCTTGGTGGCACATGTGGTCTCAAGTCAGAATAAAATTTAAGATGTTTTTATGTTTAATTACAAAAAAAAATGTTTAAAAATGAATGTTTTACCATTGACGGTGAACGTGTTAACAAAGCAAGAGAGAACACCTGAGATAATTATAATTTTAAATCGTTTTTATTTGATTCCAAGCTGTAAAGTTTTATTGTAAAAACGGTTAACATCGGGGTTTGAAAATTTTTCTAAAAATGAAAGAAAATTGTAATTCCTGTTCAAATATTACAATCAATTGATAATCGTGATTTAAATCAAATTATTTCCTCCAGTTCTCCAGAAGAAACAAACATGTCACTTCTCTTTTTTTAAGACTCCTTTACATAATTTTCCCTTTAATTCCCTTAAAACAAGCTTCCCATAACTTTGTCTCATTTTATAAACCCTAACAATATTCCAAAAATTTGTTTTGTTAATTTATTTTTATCTTGAAAAGAAATAAGAAAACCCAATTTTAATTTCTATTTTTCCCACTAATATCTTGTATTTTTCTTTGATTTCTTTTCGTATTCTTAAATTCTCTTCCTCTGCTATTTCAAAATTCATTTTTATTTCTTCATTTAAATTTTCTTCCAATATTTGGATATTTTTATTATTTTTGATGTATGTATCTATTTTCTTTATCTCTTCTTTATTTAATTTGTTCTCAGTTTCTTTTACTTTCATTTCTTTTTTTATCATATTTAATATTTCTCAAATCTTCTTTAATATTATTTATTTTATCTTCCATATTACCAATTTTGTTTTCTATGTTCCTATGATCCCTATAAAAATATTTTTTAATTTAATCTTTTTATTTTATTTCTCAACATAGTTTCTCTTTCCTTTTCTTGTTGTTGTATTTCTTCATTTTTATTTATCATTTGTGCTAATTTTATTTGTGAAATTTCATTAATTTCTTCCCTCCTGATTTTATTCTTTAAAATTTCTTCTTTTAAGGATTTATCTAAATTTTTAACATTTTTGTTATTCTTCATTCCATCCTCTTTTAGTTGATATATTCCTTCAATAAACCCTGTTTCTATTACTTTCTTATTTTTCTGCTCCTGTAATTATTTTACATCTATTATTCTTGCAATCATTTCTTTTTTACTATCTTTTCTTGTTTCTTCTATTTTTTTATCTGTATATTTTCTTAAATCTTGTCTGGTTTCTTCTAAACTATTTCCTACACTTCTTATTTCTTTTTTCATAGTTTCTTCTAAATACATTATATCAATTTTCAAATCTTCAATTCTATCATATCCATTCGAATACCTGTTTTGTCTCTTCCTTATTTCTTTCCATATTCTTTTCCATCTTTTCTTGATTCCTGTTTATTACTTGTATATTTTGACTCATTGCAATCAACATTTGCATGACTCGTTCTTCTGATCTTCTATCTTCTCTGAGATCCATGTTATGTTTTATTTAATTAAAATTTAGGCAATTAACGAATTAATTAATTTATTTGCCCCACGTTGTGGCGCCAATTGAAATGGTAATGAAAATTCTATTATTTTTAGTTTATTTTTGTCACATCTGACATCTTTTTAATCTCAAAACAAAACATATCATAAACAAACATGTCACTTGTCGTTTTTTAAGACTCTTTTACATAATTTTCCCATTCATTCCCTCAAAACAAGCTCCCCATAACTTTGTCTCATTTTTTAAAACATAACAAACATACTCATTAATTTGTTTATTCCATCATAGGGGTACTACCCAATCTACGCATATCCTCCCCAATGGTTGCTCTTCTTACAAAACGAATATTACTTGTCTTTTCAATTATATATTTAAACCCGAGACTTTTATAAAATATTAGTGAAGTTTAAAAATATCTAAACAGAGACTTCATCTCAAAAATGCGCATTCTTGTAAATCACAATTTTCACAAAAAAAACATAGCAATAATAGATCATACTGTATATTTACTTCATCAAAGATTGTTTTCCTACCAATATTACTTTAATAACTGATATTTGGATGTAGTTAACCAGAAAATTTCTAATCAACTGCTTTTACATATGGGTAGAACGATTTCTCTTTATTTCACTTCAAAGTAACAGTATCATTTATGTCTATGAATTTGTTTCAACCAACTTTCATAAAAAAAAAACGGCCCAATCAAGAATTCTCTCTCAATTAATCATTTTAATCGATTTAATAAAAACATCTTTTGGAAAACGATTCTTCAGTCAATAACAATTATTTATTTCTTTGTTTATTTATTTAGAATGTACCAAAAATGAAATATGATATTTACTTAACTAACATAAGATTTTTTTATTATCTTATTATTCCAACTTGACCTTAATGTAATTAAAAAAATATTGCATCTTTGGAAAATTTTTATTAATATTGATTTAATATTCTTCTCAGCAATTTACCAAGAAAATTCGTGGAATTAAGTGTTTATGCTGCTATTATTAGAAATAAATTAAACGTGGTTTTAATAATTTATACTTATGGGTAATAGTTTCCCTTCTATATTAAATTCTTTATTTCCACTAAACTATTTCTAACCTGTTTCAAACTCGCTGCAAAATATAGAAAAATATTTATACAGATTTCGTATTCAACAAAATTATTAGAATAAATGACGCACGAATACCATATTTAACATTATTAAAATATTTTACTTACCGTCTGATAATACTTCATATGCTTCTGAAATTTCTTTGAACTTTTTTGTGGCATCATCCATATTATCAGGATTCTTGTCAGGATGCCATTTTAGGGCCAATTTTCTGTATCTGTAATATAAATATAATTTATGTTTACTTCAGTAATAATTAATACATTTGGTTATACATTAAATAATCAAATGCGACAATAACTCGCGGATCAATTAAACGTGACACCACATTTACAGATCTGGTGTGATGGGTAATTCCCCTAAAGGCTGTCAAAAAAATCCAATGGATTGAGATCCGCTAATTTTGCCAACCGATCCAAACATTTTCTTATACCGAAATAATAAATTAAGGCGTTACTTCCAATATTACTGTGCAGGCTATTATGAAACAAATAAATATACTTACGCTTTTTTAATGTCTGCACTAGTTGCAGTTTTTGGCACCTCGAGGACTCTGTAATAGTCCACCATGTTGGTGCCGCTTGTGTCCTTATGCCCCAGGTTTTCAAAAAAATCTGCAAAAAAAAAAGAAGAAATGACTAACATTCTTATGATATTAATAACAAGAAAAATCAATAAAACAATGCAAAGCAAATCAACACGAATTAAGTCATGGAAGAAAAATGAAGGATAGCACAATAGCCTATTCATCTGGGTTTGGAAATGGTTCACAAAAATTATTTAAAAAAATTTATGTACACTAAATCAAGACATTATTTTAGACTCTTATCATTTCTAATACCATTAGTTCTGATAGTTAAACCGACATACGTTAACTGTAAATAGAGGGTACTTAGGTGATTCCAAATAACCTTGGTGAATGGGTCTCACGACTTTAATAACCGGGAATACGGGGTGTTTCATCAATTTCGGCCAATATTTTGATAAGCCGTAACTTTAGGACCACCCTGTAGATTTCTCTCATACTTAGTAAAGGTATAGTGTGTTAATAGTCCAATCCTATAGTGTAAGAACTACAATTAAAATCCAGATCCGGATTAAGAAGAATTTGCAAAATTTGAAAATTCCCAAAATAACACCCTGTTTATCAGATTTTTTAAAATTGGGATGGATATATGAAAATAACGGAAAAAATGAGTTAAAGTGAAAAAAAAGTGCACATCCCATTCTACTACTGGAGTTTTAACGTCCAATTACATCAAATGCATTTTTTTTCATTTTCACTCGCAGTAACTTTCGAAATATCTGGTACTTAGATTTCTTTCATATTTGGTACAGGTATCATTTTTTAGTAGCCCAATCGTATAATGTAAGGACTATACTAGAGTTCAAATCCAGATACGGATTAAGAAAAATATGTAAAATTTGAAAATCCCCAACGCAACACGCTGTACATCAGATATTTTTTAAATTAGATCAGACATTCGAAACGAATGGAAAAAACTGAGATATTCTGATATATTTTTATAAATGCACATCTCGTTCTACATATTACTAAACTTTTAAAGTAAATTCAATTAATGCAATACGTATTGTCATTTTCATAAGCCATTTGTAAAAGTTGGTAATCTCTAAAATAGCATCCTGTATATCAGATTTTGTTAAATGTAATCGGATACCTATTTAAAAAAAGAAAAAAAGACAAAAGATGTGTTATACTAAAATATTTGCAGTGCAGAAGGGCGTTCTACAAAAAAAATAGAGATTTAATTTTTCGGATTAATTACGGATACAAAACTCATTAAACTATTAAGTAAGCTTCGGCAATACCACATCTTTTTTCTTTTTTCAAATAGGTCTCCGATTACATTTTAAAGAATCTGATATACAGGGGTGTTATTTTACAAATTTTTCTTAATCCGGATCTGAATTTTAACTTTAGTTCTTCTATTGTACAATTGGGCTATTTAAACAATCTACCTGTCCCAAATATGAAAGAAATCTACAGGGTGCTTTCAAAGTTATGGCTTATGAAAATGACAATACGTATTGCATTAATTGAGTTTACTTTCAAAGTTTAGTAATATGTATAACGAGGTGTGCATTTATAAAAATATGTCAGAATATCTCAATTTTTTTCATTCGTTTCGAATGTCTGATCCAATATGAAAAAAATCTGATGTACATCGTGTTGCTTTGGGGATTTTCAAATTTTACAAATTTTTCTTAATCCGAATCTGGATTTTAACTGTAGTATAGTCCTTACAATATACGATTGGGCTACTAAAAAATGATACCTGTACCAAATATGAAAGAAATCTACCAGGTACTTCGAAAGTTACTGCTTGTGAAAATGAAAAAATGCATTTGATGTAATTTGACGTTAAAACTCCAGTAGTAGAATGGGATGTGCAATTAAAAAATTTTTTCACTTTAACTCATTTTTAACATATTAAATAGCTACGACAGTACTCACTAAATGTAAATACCTTCTTCAGAATTCAAAAAAAATTCCAATAAACACGTCATCAATGAAATTACTATTTTTTATTTTCACTACCACAAAATATTTTAAAAATTTGATGTCCGAATATGAACTTCCAGGTGATGACTTTTGATCAAGAATAATAACATGTAATACATTTTTTTTCGCCATTGTATGGTAATAAAAAATGTCGATGTCGATTATTTTTTTGGTAAAATAGATAATTTACAAAAGTTAATATCTTTTGTAGTCCCTCCAGGTTTAGAAAGTGTAGGATTGAAAAAAATTAGAAACGCGATAAAACAAATCCATGATTAATTTAAAATAATTTGTTTAAATATTAACTACATTACAGTAAAAAATCGCCTTCGAATTGCCGTCAAGGTTTTCTGCCTACATAAATTTAATTTCTAAGATTCTTAAATATTAGTGTTATTAACTTATTTACCAAATTAGCAACATTTATTTTTTGCGACAGAAGGACGGTCGATGAACTTTTAAATTGTTAGACTCAATAAAACACGTTCAATTACTTTTCATAATATTGTGTAAATTCTAAAAATAAATCATTGAAATGTCACTGGGATCAATGAAATTTTTAGATATGTAAGTACATACGTTAATTCGAGCGCGCTAAACAGGCCAAATATAATCGAGAATTGAAAATAATATAAATGCTAAGAAAAAACTCTTTTTGTTTTCAGGAAAAGTTTCAGGAATTTAAAATCTATTTAAATAGATTGGATTTTTAAATCAATTTTACTTTCATGTTTTGCACCACCCTGTGGACTGTAAATAATTAAAAATATACATGTTTGGAAAGAGAACCAAAAGGCCTTCCAAAATAGGTTCAAGATAAAAAAAATTTATTAATAATTTTTTAGTTTAACTTTCCTGAAGGGCATCTGACCCATCTTCAGTTTCTCTTTTTATAGGTTCTTCCCTTATCGGGGAATCTTGGTTGGCTGAATGACTTACATATCTATCCCAAAAAAAAATCTTAAATTTCTCAAGTTTTGGATTAAGATAACATATCAAGCTATCTGACAATCTGATAAATAACAATTTATGATACTGCAAAATTTTATCACGTACACAAGGACCAATATAAAGTATTTTAATTTATATAATTAAAAAAGTTTTGAATAATCTAACATTTAATATTTTGGTGACAACTTCCGCGTCACTTTAGAAAATATTGTTAAAAAATATATAAATTACTTCTACTATAAACAAAATTCACTAGTAGCTTTAAATAGTTTTCTACAACCAAAATACAACTGATGTTGTCACAATAAAAATAATCTATTCCAAATATTTTTTAACTTATTATTATACAGATGTTTTGAATTTTAAACGTGTTAAAATATTAGATGGGTAGTGTCCTAAAATATTATTAAGAAATTATGAATCTTTAAACGTTTTTATACTATAGTTCATTTTTATTAGCAATAACAAAATTGCCGAGCAACTTGGAACTTTTCTTCGATTATATTATACTAAATAGCATAAAATAAAAATAAATTTAATTTTTTTTTTGGATTGGTAACTTCAAATTTACAAAAAAAATGCAACCCAGCTATTTGGAGGCTCTCCAACATGTATTTGGCTAATGTATAATTATATACAACGAAAATATTGGTGAAGTCGCGCACGCGATGCATTTTTATATTTCTAATAATAAAACTCTCTAAAAAATAAAATAATTTCGTGACACAATTTCCTTTAAGTTAGACGGGATTTATTTAACTCCAAGCTATTCAAAATATTTTCATTGATCCTTGATTCTTATTAAATATATGCAAGTATGTTTGTCCACTTCGAGATGACGTACGAATTCGAAATTTGGTATTTAGGTTCTGGGAAAGAAATAAGGATAGTATAATTTATGCCGAGAGTGATTACCAATACACAATAAAAGCTACTGCTAACTAGAATAGAACCCATACTTATTTCTACTTTCTAGCAATCTCACAGCCGTTCTGGTATCCTTATTAAAATTCAAAAAGTCCTGATCCTAAAATCATCATTATTCTCTTACAGCCTTAGCAATCAAAAAAATAACCTCGACAAAACGTAAACCTGGTTAACTAAACGTTTACCAACCTTAATGGTAATTGTCCACGTATCTGTATAAATAGATAACAATTACATCAACCAAAGGGTGCAAAGTAACGTCTATAATGATTGAAAATTAATATGGAAGGAAAAGTGATAACCCATCCGCAATCTAACAGCGGCTAAAGCTGTTTAACTCTTAGATCGATGCTCACCAACTTTACCAATTCGTGTTACTACAATTAACTGCTAAGATAAACGTATCATAATATTACTTGTCATACACAAAAGTTACGTTTAGATCGAATTTAAATATTCGGCTGCAACTTGGTACGCGAGACACCCTGTATAGCTAAATCTAACGTGCCATAAAAAAATCGTGAAGTGGCCTAGAGTTGTCTATGAAGTTGGAAATCACCGATTTACGTCAAATCGCTTATTTTTGGAACAATTTCAATTTTTTGTTTTTTTTTCTGGTAGATATATATTATAAGTTGATAAACAAGGTTAAGTATCATAAGGAGAGACAAGTTACCAGTTGAGATTTTTTATTCGTTGCATGTATCTTTTTTTATTTTACAATTACTGTTAAATAAATATTTGCTTTCTGTGTTAAGAATTTATCGAAGCGTAGGTAAAAATCTCTCATAAAATAAAAATACCAACAAAACTGTTTTTGATTTAGCTTTTTTGAAGAATTTGCTTATATTTAATATCCAAATGTTTATTTAGAATCCTATAAATTTATTACAGACCCATTCATATTAGGTGCATATTTTGTATACACTGTTTATAAAACATTTCCATCAGACCTGTTTGTGAATAATACTTTTACATAATCTGGCATATAAATGTTATAATTGCATTATTTTTTTAGATTAGAGCTAAGAAAGTTCTCACAATTGATTCTTTTAAATAGGTATTATGTAATATGAGTTATGATTATGAAATATGGTAAGTATATTAAAATGATTGAATTGTCAAGGTTACCTCAGGTAACCGACATAAATATCAAATTAGTCCCATTAGTTAAAAATTGACTAGCTATTACAAAATGAAATATACGTTAATGGTGACAAATATTATTTGTTGATATGCAGTAATAGGATGAGTAACTAAAATTTCTGGAAATTTAAATAATAAAATTACAGCTCATCAGTTTTTGAAATTATTTCCTGTTGATTTTAAATAGTTCCCAAATAAAGATGTTAGTTTACAATATTTTGTAAGTTAAAAATCGAATCTCAAGTTTATAGTTTAATGATTCTAGAAAAACAAGTTAGCTCCAAGACAAGTTTTATTATAATACTTATAAAATTTTTTGTATAATGGCCAAATATTTCTAACTTTATTAATGGCCATTACTCCAATTTGAATAATTTAAACACCTACAAGGCAATCATATTAATTTATATATAACTCTCCTCAGAATGTGTCACTTAAGATAATCAAAGGATCTTTTAACATAAATCTATGGGGACTTCCCAAGGTTATATACCCATCTTCCTACATAATTTTCTTGGTAAACCCAATTTTTTTTAAAGTTGATGTTATGGAAAAATTTAATTTCCTTCCTCAAGGCCCCACAAATATATTAAATATAATTATAAATTAAAATTTAAAAAACTAGGTGTAAAAAATAAATATTATTTATTTATTTATTTTCAAATATTGTTTCGGGCCCTTCAAGATTTATTTTATAGGTACTGTTAGCTGCTTTTAATTTTATGTTTATTAAAGGGTTATTGACGTAAAACATGAAACTTTTATCCTTATTTATGTACAATACCGTACTTAATTTGTGAAATTTATGATCCTTAAAAATCCTTTATTTCTAAATGTAAGCTTACCAATTACCAAAAAACATATTAGATATGAATAAGTAGTTCATGGTTATTTATCATGGTCTATTAGCATCTATACCTACACCAATTGAGATTACTTAATTTATACTTGAATAAAATTACATTGTTTCCTGCTGAAGCAAAAATACAAATTTTCAGCAACAAAAAATATGTGTAATTATAAAATTTTTCCCAGTTTTACTTAAAATCAATGTTGAAATGACAGCTGAACAGTTTTCATTGCAGTTTAAAAAAAATATTCACTAATCTTAGAACTATTCTTTTTCAATAACCTTTTGCATATCTTAATATATATCTGGTTCACAGTAAAAGGAGTCCAAATGTTGAAAATTGAAAAAAAAAATTAACCATAGATTTACTAAGGTTTTAACTAAAAAATTGAAAAAATATTTCAATGTATTTTTTAACTGTAGTTAATTTCCTTATCAGTTAAAAAAGTGGGAACATAATAGCTTTATTGATACTTGTTGTAAATAAAAATAATAAATAAGGAAAATATTTTTCAATCCAGAATCTATTAGCCTAACCAACATATGTTACAATTTATAAAAAATGTTTTCTAAAGGTGACCAGTATTTTTAAATAATTCTTGGATATTAATAAGTTATTTTAACCTTTTTTTAAATTTATGCAAAGATACCACTTACAAGTAAATTAATATTTTGAATCTCAAATTTAACGATACATATCGAGCGTGGAAAAATTTTAATTCATTCGGTTCTGTATTTTATTCAATTTATGTTTAATTCTCCACTCGAAATAATGCCATCAAAATCATAAAATCAATATTGGCTTGAATGCAGTTTTCCAGTTACAACTGATAACTTTTAAGCAATATTATTTTGTCATCATTTCAAAGGGAGACAACTATTATGAGTATGATTAAAACATAATTATTCTATTATCTAGTAAAATATATCAAATTTGCAGAATAATTAAATAAGTTCATAATATCTAGAAATTATTAAAATGATAGGTATAATCCCACTTAATATTGTGAAGTAAAGTAGCCCACTCTAAAACTATATTTTAATATTGAGTGGGCAGGAAAACATCAAAGTCGCCAGAATTTTACACGAATTTTGGTAGAATCCTACCTTTTTTTCAAGGTCGGGTCATTGATTTTCATAAATAAACCTATCTATTGTTAATCTTGGTACCATGAACTAAACAAAAAATTTCATCAAATGTACAATCAATTATTGACCAATCACTCTACTATTCCTTTTCGACATTAGGTGAAATCCGTAGACATTTTCTCATTTTCACATAATGCACAAGTAGGAGATAAATACATTGTGCTACATACCCACTTTATATTTTAAGTAATATAACATTTAAATATTCGTATACTCACCTCAATAAAGAAAAAGTATTAACTGATAAACACAAACACTGCAGTTTTTGTTTTATTAATTTTTTCTTAGATGTTCATGTTATTAACACTGACAGAGCCGAAACTACTAGCACCGTGAACTAAAACAGAATTTAACTAACTGCAAATAAATACTTCACTTATGACTATTATTGTTAGGAATTATGAATATTTCAGGAATTGATATAACAAAGTACTACATACACGCACCTATGGGTAATTTCAGGTGGCTGTCAATTACTGTTTAAGGTCAATTCAGAAGCAATTTTACAGAATATCCATTTATGTTCAATTTGACGTTTTTGTTGTGATTGGTTGTGCTATCAGTTTTATTTAAGAGCGTATTGGTGGTTGATCAAAACGGAAAATTGGCAACAATGAGTTTGTTCGTTACATTGATAAAGTAAGACAGATGACAACACTAGGTTCGATTCTATTTTTGTTATTCAACGAAAATATTGCTTAGCGAAGATTAGTTGTTTGAAGTAGAATAAAGTATATAACTTAATCTGAATACTAATTTAGAGGAAACTATTTCGTTTTCGTTTATTGATTTAATTTGTACTTTTATTTATTCCAAAAATATCTTCAATTGACTTTTAGCTGTACGTCTTGATATCTCAGGCTCATTAAAAATAAACAGAAAAAAGAAGATTCATATTGTCAAAATTTTGTCCCGCCAACGGTCGTAAAAAGCTAGATCTGAATGAAGCCAAGAAATATACTAAAATATAAATTATTAGTGGATTAATTTGGCAATAAAACAAAAATTCACTATTTTACCAAAGTAAGTAATATTTGGTATAAAGTAGAATACTTATTTTCCATTATTTTACAATTTATATTCGAGATTTTAGAGATTATAAATTGTATTTTAGCTATTGACTTGAAACTAATTATTTTACAGTAAATTCCTTTCGTTTAAATTGCAAAATTAACCATATTCCGACTTATTTTAGTTTTTGATAGCTGAACATGAGAGAGTAAATCATTGACATTACTTTAACCCTTGTGCACTTTTAATCTTCAAAAAACCTTTTACTGTTGTGACTAATGAGTGTTTTGAATATTCACCAACACACTACTATAGCTAGTACACAAGTTAAACTTTATTTTTTTTTTAGATGGCAAGTGAAAACAATTGCAATGGACATTTTTCAGAAGATGAGGAAATGTCAGCATACAAAAAAGATTCTAATTCAGCAGTTTCATTTCACATAGTTTATGATATAGATAATATAGGAAAAGATAATTATTTAAGTTTTAATCCAGTGATGTCTCATCAAATTTTTGGAGAAAATGAAAGTATATTTGGATATCGTTTTTTAACAATTACTTTATCCTACTTACATAATTCTGCTCGATGTTATGTCAATATAAAAAGTTCAGGGCAGATAAAAAATGATGTTCATAAACCTGATGATATCATAGAATCTCTTAATCATTGGTTACCAGAAAATTATGTATCCAAAGAAGAAGACTTTTTAAATATGTTCAAAACTGAAAAACATGATTTAGTATATGGTAAAGTTATTCACGAATTTAAAGATAAGCAAACATGTCAGCTATTTCCCAGCGATGAAGTATATAGTACATATAAAATAACTCAATGTGATCTAAACGATGATGATTTTAAAACTTTTCATAGTCGATTTGAAACTTTTGTCATTTGGTATATAGATGGAGCTAATTTTATAGATCTTGATGATGAAAAATGGGAAATATTTTATGTATATGAAGAAATAAAGCATCCAAAAACTCAGCAAATATACACTACACCAATTGGATACTGCACAGTCTACAAATTTTTTGCTTATCCTGAAAACATCAGAAGCAGAATCAGCCAGTTTTTCATATTGCCGTCTCATCAAAGGCGTGGAGTTGGAACGGCACTATACGAGACAGTATTTAAAGTATTTCAGTCAAAACCAGAAGTTACAGACATCACCGTTGAAGAACCCACATCAAACTTCCAGATTATTAGAGACGTTCATGACAGTATATTAGTAAAAAAGACATTAAAAGAAAATAATATGAAGATATTAACATCTCCTTCTAAAAAAATCTTCAATCAAATGAAAGACTTGAAAGTTGGAAGAAAACAATCACATAGAGTGTATGATATTTTGTGTGGTTTAGAAGCAATTTCAAGTAAGCTAATGTATAATCAATATTTGAATAATATAAAGAAGAAAATTGAAGGAGAAATAAAAGAGAAAATGAAAGGGGCCAGGATGTTTTGTGAAACAGATGGAGCTGGATATGTCATGGATGTATCAGATGAAAAGGCTAAGATCGAGACGGAGTTTAATAGATACAGAAAAGATTTAGAATTGTCCATTGAATGTGTTAAGAAAAGTTTAAATGCTTAATAAAATGTAGATGTATCGTTATTATTTTACTTAATAGACCAGAGCTGAAAAAATGGTAAAAAGTGAAAAAAAATAATAGTAGGAAGAAACCCATTGGAAAAGGAAGAGAATATAACAAAAATGAAAGGAAAAATAATTTATTGGCGATCTGAGGTCGGGAAGTGGAAGGGGGAGTTTTTAAGGGTAGAAAAGTGTTTATCTCGATTTCCGACAACACTACAAGTCCTATGAAAAAAAGTTAAATGTCAAAGTTGTAGGTAATAAAAAGATCTACAACTTTTGTATTTACACTTTTTTCACATAACCTCAAAATTTATGTGAAAAATTCAAATAACCAAGTTTTTGGTTTTTTATTTTTCTTTTACAAAAAAAAAATTTTCACGAATGGTGAAAACTTACCTTTTCATGTACCAAACACACTGTAATTTTTTTGATTTAAAATATTTATTTTTTCACCTTATTTTGACTCAATATCGAAAAAGCAGTCTAATTTTCAATCGAAAATTCTCACGTCAAAATATCTGCTTTTTTAAAAAACTCGGTGGGCTTTATGTTCGTTGAAATCTCTACTTTTTGATGGTGTAAAAAAATATACATTACTATGGTAAATGCTCTCAAAAAATGCAAAGAAACGAAAAAAACTCGAATCCGAATTTGTTTTTTTTAAATCATGTATAATTTTAAGCTATTTATTAAAATTTATACTTTAATTACTCGAAAAACATAAGATTCCGTGTTACATTTACGTTTTCCGAGTAATTAAAGTATACATTTTAATAAATAGCTCAAAATTGTACATGATTTAAAAAAAAAAATTCGAATTCGAGTTTTTTTCGTTTCTTTGCATTTTTACCATAGTAATGTATATTTTTTTACACCATCACAAAAAGTAGAGATTTCAACGACCAAAAAGCCCACCGAGTTTTTTAAAAAAGGAGATATTTTGAAGTGAGAATTTTCGATTGAAAATATTAGGGTGCTTTTTCGATTTTAAGTCAAAATAAGGTGAAAAAATAAATATTTTAAATCAAAAAAATTACAGTGTGTTTGGGACATAAAAATGGAAGTTTTCACCAAATTTTGTGAAATTTTTTTTTTGTAAAAGATAAAAATAAAAAACCAAAAACTTGTCCATTTGAATTTTTCACATAAGTTTTGAGGTTATGTGAAAAAAGTGTAAATACAAAAGTTGTAGATCTTTTTTTCCATAGGACTTCTAGTTTTAAAAACTCCCCCCTACCACTTCCCGAACTCAGATCTTCCGTAAATTATCTTTCCTTTCATACTATTATTTTTTTTGGTTTCAAAAATTATCTACCCTGGTCTATAATGGTTGTATGCATTAAATTTTGCATTTTTCGTATAAAGTTAATAGTATACCTTCCAGAAAAAGTTAGTTTTATTTTTTTATTTTCTGTAAATTGTATAAAATGTAGGTGGAAATAATTGAGAGGCAACAAATCATTGTTTAACACGTTGGCTGCCAGGGTTCCTCCCTCACGCCAACAAATTTTAATTAATTGTAAATAAAAATACGGAATAACTCATAGCTGGTGCCTAAACAAACTTCGACCTACGAGATAACTCGTAGTTGACAGCGAACGTGTTAATCCCATATTTAAAAAAATTGGTTTGAAAGCAGGTTCTGTGTTGAGTCATGAAAAATGCAGGACAGCACTACAAAACAGCCTCATAAGTTAATCTGAAACAAAAACAAATTATAAAGTTTGATGGGTCATCAACATGCTAAAAATCAAGTAACAAATATTTTTCCAATCAAATTCTGTTTTATTTTTTTTCAAGTTTTTTACATGCATATTATATTAATAGTCCCCCAAATTTAATATACGGTTGCACCATTAAAAAATGTACGAGGTAAAGTTAAAAAATGACTAAAAACCTTTTATTTTCGTGTGAAGAAATTCTGGAAATTGACCCTTTTTTCGTGTGTCTTGACCAAAATCTCCTCCAGTATTTTAGGTTCAAAAAAAGTCTTTAAATAATTGTGTTTCCAAGACCTGTTTACAAATTAATTTTTTTTACTTATATTTAGAAATTAACTTCACTGGCTTTAATCAGTTTTAACCTGTTGCTTCTCAAACGTGTTCTGCAGGTAACTGCAATTTTTTTGTATTTCATGTAGATCCCATATATTACAGATGAATTTTAAACTTAAATGTAGTAGCAAGATTTTTTAAATACATTTTTGATAATAAATTGCAGCACTTTATTTCCGGAATTTACCCTGATTTGTATTTATTTAGATTGATAGAAAATAGTAGTAAATTACCACAAAATAACTAAAAATTATTTGAACCAAATTTTCAGTTCTTTTTTGAAACAACGTTATACATTTCATAAACTTTTATGGCAAGTCGAAAAAAGGATTAAATACAAAATGAACAATTAATTATTTAATTAATAGATAATAAATTAATTAATGTCTTAAAATGTTTATACAGGGTGTTAATGAATGTTACAGATTTTTAGGGCATGTAGAACATGCAAAAATAGAGTGAAAAGTTCCTATAAATATGTGCTTTTGGAGCTTTGCTTTCGAAACTAGAGTTCTTTGAAGATGGCGTCTACAGGTCAATTTTTTTCAAATACACCCCCCCCCCCCCCAAGTTCGGCAATGAGATGATATTTCTCAACACACCCAAAATATTAAACTTTGATATAGCCGACGACGTTGCCCCTTCCCCCCCCCCAATCTCTGCTGCCATTTTAAGAAACGATTGGCAATATCAAAATTAGCGAAAAAAAGTTTGGGCCATTTTTGAGAGAAAAAGTAAGTTTCTTAGGATATAAATGGACCCAGAATCTACAAAAAAAATTAAAATTTGGTTTAATCAGAATGAATTTTGTATAAGAAACGATTGGAAAAGTCAAAATTACCGAAAAAAAATGTTTGGGACATTTTTGAGAGAAAAAGTGAATTTTTTAGGGTATAAATGGACCTATAATCTACAAAAAAAATTAAAATTTGGTTTACGCAGAATGAATTTTGTATAAGAAACCAACTTAACCCGAAACGTGTATTAAATTAATTTCAAAAATGTTATAATTAAAGTAAGCAAATAATAACAAATTCAATAAAAAACAGAAAAAATGGTTTTGCAAAATTTTATTTTATTTTTATCGGTTTGATGTCGTGAGCCTGGTTCAATGTTGAGATTCTAGAAGAAATTGTTTATACAATATTTTCAATATGGGAACATTGTGGGACTTATAACCCTAAAAGCCAAATCCCTGGGCTGGAGCCGCCCTTGTTAGAACGCCGCATTTAAAAAGTATGAAACTTGGCAGTATTACTAAAATTTACATGAAGATTTTCCTGGTGTTAATTAGATTTTTCTAACACTATCATAAGCGTCTCATTTGGGATAGGGGGCAACGGATATTTTCGGTCATATTTTTTTGTCACTTTTTTTTTACATTTTTGGTAATGAATTAAAAAACTTTTGCTAAAAAAAGTATTCTTGTTTAGAGGCAACAAAAGAAGCACCGTTTTAGAGAAAAGTCGATTTTAATTTTCTCTGTTGCCTTTATTTTAGAAAAAATCCAGTTACAATATTAGGTACGAAAGATACCTCGAATTGAACTAATTTTTTAACTTTTGCAATAGTGGAAACTTCGGCATTTAAAAAATGGCCCAAATGCCCCAAAATGCGTAAATGAAATTATTCCAGATCTCCCAAAAGACTACTATCCCAACCCAATAGATAAGAGTATCTGATAAAATTCTGATCTTCTCTAGTTTCAAATATTACTGACACAGAAATGTGTTTAAATACAAAGAATTCGATTCTATAAAAACAACCCTTCCAGAAAACTGTAGAAACCTTCCGATTATTCTTGTTTTTTTACAAACAATTTAGGCCATCTGAATCCTCCCTATAACAAAATCGATATCATCTCGGGAGAGTAGTCGCTATGACGATGGAATTGGGGAAGGTGTGATCAGCCGCGTTTTATAAATAATTGTTGATGTGTATATAGATTATTTAAACAATGTTGAAGTTGATAGTTTTTATTTTTATTTATTGCGGTAATGCGTTATTGTCATCGGCCAATCAAAGAGACTGGAACTCTCCAAATCCAACTGTTTTCAATATTGGGGGCGTACTCAGTAGCAACGAGAGCGAAAAATATTTCCAAGAAACTATTGCTGTAAGTATTTACTAAAACCTTATTGTTGGTTACAAATTGAGCGCCTTATTTTAACCATCATCAGATTCAATGTTTGCAAAAAAGAAAACATATCATTCTTCGCAGAAAGGTTTTTTATTTTTTTAATCTAAAATTGCATTCTAATAACCAGTTTTACTTTACTGTCACCTATTATATAATCTAATCAACTTTACTGTAAATTATACTATGATTTATTGTTATTTTCGCAATCAAATTTCTTTCTAATAATACACCTAAAAATCTACTCTATTTTATAGGATAGATATATTGTACAGGGTGGCCAAATAAGAATGCGAGGTACTGTATCTGGGAAACTATCCATCGCTTGCGGAAAAAAAAGTTATAACTAAAACGGCCAAGAGAAAAACCTGGAAAATATTTTCAAGTTTCTAAAATGGCCGCTAGGGGGCGTCACTGCAATCTTGAATCTAAGAAAGTGATGTTTCTGTGAATTCCGCTATATTAACCTAACAAAAAAATACATGATCTTTAAAGTAGAGGATAATCTGAATCTTTTTTGTTTGACAATTTTTGCTGCATCTCTAAAAATAAATTGGTGGAAGGTATTCAAAGGTTTCAGTAAAAAACACCCTGTATATTCGGAACGGCTGAGCCGATTTTAAGAGGGGCCTTGCCACTGCCGACCTCGTTTTCAGTTGGCAATACTGAATATGCATAAAAATTTGACGATTTTTTGGAGAGTTAATCTCGAGAACGGAATTTTTGTTTGTGGAAATATTTATACCCGTTATAGCTTATACCTTGGAATAGGACATCTCCTTTTTTGAGTCAATTTTAAGGATTAATAAAAAAGATATCAGCCATTTAGTGGAGGTGTGTTTTTGACAGTTTTGACAATTTGTGATCACCAATTTTAACGTGAAAAGGAGATGTCCTAAATGAAGGATACAGAATTAATTTCCGAGAATACCAATTCGCAAAACTTTATAATTTTTGAGATTAACTCTCCAGAAATAAAAAAATTATGTAAGTTGCCTATATCCCAGTAAGATTTTCTCTTTCCATAGTTCAGGCGTTTTCCGCCTGACACTTTGAGACAGTGGCGCTTTTTGGTTTTATTTTGAACGATGTATGCAACCAGTTTTACGAATACGACATTTTAGGTTATGTTGGCTAATTTATTCGTGTGTTTTGCAAATTTTTTTAATGAGTGAATTAGTATTAACTAAAACCAGTTCTTCAATTTAAAGTATTTCAATTAATGCCGTATACCTCATGTAGGACATGTTTCACTTTAAAATTGGTGATCACAAATTGTCAAAAGCACACCTTCCACTAAATGATTAATATGTTTATTATTCTTTAAAATTTGTTGAAAAATGGAGATGTCCTATTCCAAGGTGTAAGCTATAACGGGTAAAAATATTTCCACGAACAAAAATTCCATTCTCGAGAGGCTGTTCAAAAAATCTTCAATTTTTATGGATATTCGAAGGAAGTGTGAAAGTGTGCAAAATTAGTGATTAGTAATATGGAGAATGTGCAATTCAACTATAACAGTTTTTTGTGATTTTTATTCGTGCATTCAAAATAGTGTCTGCATAGTTGGGAATCACAGACATTTCAGAAATTAATATTTACAGTATGTCTCACATATTAACCCGTCCATGGGACTCTTGATGTAGGTTTGTTACACATTTTATTTGCTATTATGTCTTTTGTCCATTGCTAAAAAGCAATGCAGTTTTTTCATAGTGTATTGTTTTGTTTTTGTTTTAGTGAATAACTGTAATTAGGTACTTTTAAATAAAGAAATAATTATTAATTGTTCAATTTATTTTCTTACAAAAATGATTTTATAATATTTAATGATTTACAATAAAGTTAACATTAAAGAAATGAGTTTACAATTAATACATGCAAGTATTAGAACTAAGAATCTGAAATAAATTTGTGATTAATAAATGCAAGTACTCGAACTGAAAATCTGAAATAAATTTATGATCAATAAATGCAAGTACTAGAAATAAGAATCTGAAATAAATATATGATTAATAAATGCAAGTACTAGAAATAAGAATCTGAAATAAATATATGATTAATAAATGCAAGTACTCGGTACTAGAAATAAGATTCTGAAATAAATTTATGATTAATAAATACAAGTACTCAAACTGAAAATATGAAATAAATGCAAGTACTCGAACTGAAAATCTGAAATAAATTTATGATTAATAAATGCAAGTACTAGAACATGTCGATAGCTAGCTGGCCAAGAATTTTCATTATGGTTTATAAGTCTAAAGATAGATATAATATACCCATGCATTAAAAATATTAATTCACCTAATTAGAATGCCTTGGTCAATACTGTCAACAAAACGGACACAAGAATTTCCTTGTTGTTATCTAGTTAAATTCTTCTAAATTATCAATTACTAAAAAGCTGTTTTTCACTTTTTTAAAATAAATGTACATATTATATTTTCCATTTAAAATATTTTGGAATGTAATATAAAAACGCTTTTCATATAAATTCATATCGTATATTGATAATAAAGAAATATCTAGGTAGGTATTTTCGACACTGTTCTGATGCTGTGGTAAATAAATAAAGTATAAAGTTTAGTATGGATATTAAATTTGTATATTATTCTTATAGGAAAAATCACACTGAATACATTGGTGACATTAAAAAATTTGTAAATAGCCGTCTTCATTGTTAAAAGCGATCGTTTGTGAGCATTTTAATTTTTCAACCCTATTTTTTGGACTTTTTAACGAAAATGGTGACACGGGCAAAAAAGATTTCAAGGGATGAAACATGAACAATTCATCATAACCCATGGTTTAAGACTTGCAGCGATTTTTTATCTGTAACCGTTCAATTGTTATATACAAATTAATGTTCCAACATTAACAATTTTTTTTATAAAAGGACTTGCAGATAATTTATTGTGGTTACAATGTTGCATTTTGTTCATAGAACGCAGTTTTTTGTGTCGATAACTCATGTATTCTGCAATTGTTTAAACAAATAGATATTGATAAAAACATTTTGCGTTTGGGGCTGCCAATTATTTATTAATTCATTTTTTAAAAAAATTCTTGCTTCACCCTAAAGATTATACATTTATATAATTCTCAATTTTCGTATGAATCCATTCATGTTTAAATATTTTTTTTATGTTAGAAATATTATTTTCCGAGCTCCATTCCTATCTGATGTATTTAGTGAGATTAGTCGCGTGGCAGCGCTATTCATATTAAAATAAACGGATTTATACGAAAATAATTGAAAATTAATTAAATTAATAAAATATAAACTCTATTTTGATGCTAGAAAAAAAATAGTTAACAAAAAAAATGAAATTTCCTAAAAATAAAAAATAAAATTTCTGTCGTGGCTGAAGCCGGTATCGAACTCATGACAAATGGATTATTAGCGCTCTATGCGACAAGACTAACCATGAAAATAAAGAAAATTTATTCTCTCAGATTCCTTAGATATCCCAAATAATATATTATATTTTAATACTAGCAGCGCCACCTAGCATACAGGAGATTCACTGAAGTCTTAAGATATCTATCTCTCTTCATTATTGCAGAAAGACAGTGATAAAAGATAAAGATAAAGATGGGGATTTTTGGTGTTTGTACTTTGGCATACCTGTCGCGACGCCCCTCTTAACAAACTTGGGCTAGTTGAAAAGAGCTATTCTTGGGCTAAAAATGCTATAATATTTGAAGTTTTGTTAGTTTCAGATGTCGCCGCTACAGGGCTTTTTTCGACATTTCGACAGAAATGGTTAATTTTCTCAAAAAAATTAAATGCATTGAGCTAAATGATGCATAAACAAGCTCGCAAAAACCGCATCTCGGTATCTTATTCCTAACCTAAAATTTAGGCCAAAGAAAATTTTATACGGAAATCTCTTAAATTTTTATTTTTTAAACTAATTAATTCCTTTTATTATGTAAGTTGTGGCCCTAAAAAGGACCGAATTAAAAAAGAAAGGTTTTTAATGTCCCCGTAAATGCTCGAAATGCTGAAACCTCTCTTGGGTAGACAAAACTGCAGCTTCAATTTCGGCTCTCGGTATGTTACGTAATGCATTACGAATCCGGTTTTTCGTATCTCTCTGGTCGTAGGTTGAATCTGAAAGTCAAGACAAGTTAAGTCTGGTGATCGCGCAGCCCATGGAAACAGACTTCCTCTTCCAATCCAACGCTGTTGTAATACTGCATTAATATGCTCTCACACAATAATGGAGAATTTTTATTTCTAATTCTTTGGACCGATGAAGCCACCTTTAAAATCTGCACAATATGCATTATTGGTCTGCAGAAAATCCACGTTGGTTGCGTGAAGTTCAGCACCAAGGACGTTGGAGTTTGGTGTGGCATACTGGGAGGCAGAATTATTTTTTTAGCAATCCCTAAGTGGCAATATCTTTCTTGACTTTTTGGCCAATAAATTACCGTTGTTGTTGGAAGATGTTTCACTGGAAACACGTCAAAACTTGTTTTTGCAGTTGAATGGTTGCCCAGCACATTATGCTATTATTGTGCGAGAGCATATTAATCCAGTATTCCAACAGTGGTAGATTGGAGAGGAAGTCTGTTTCCATGACCTGCGCGATCACCAGACTTAACTTGTTTTGATTTTCAGACTCAACCTACGACCAGATACATATGAGGTTTGTTCCAACATAACACAAAACCAGTTTTCGTACGGTCGGGATTCTGCGCAGTCTAGATTTGGTGACACCGATTCAAGTCTGCGCAGAATCCCGACCATACGAAAACTGGTTTTGTGTTATGTTGGAACAAACCTATGAAAAACCGGATTCGTTAATGCATTACGTAACATACCGAGAGCCGAAATTGAAGGTGCAGGCAGAGAGAATGTAATATATATATATATATATATATATATATATATATATATATATATATATATATATATATAATTGTCTCGGTGCAGGTTTGCCTACCCATGAGAGGCTTCAGCAATGCATAGAGCGTGATGATCAGCATTTAGAGCATTTACGGGGGCACTAAAAACTTTTCTTTTTTAAATCGGTCCTTTTTAGGGCCACAACTTACATAATAAAAGGAATTAATTGGTTTAAAAAATAAAAATTTAAGGGATTTCCGTATAAAATTTTCTTTGGGCTAAATTTTAGGTTAGGAACAAGATATCGAGATGCGGTTTTCGGGAGCTTGTTTAGGCATCATTTAGCTACTTTTTCATGAAAAAGAAATCATACCAATGCGTTTAATTTTTTTGAGAAAATTAACCATTTCTGACGAGATGTCGAAAAAAGCCCTCTAGCGGCGACATCTGAAACTAACAAAACTTCAAATATTCTAGCATTTGTAGCCCAAGAATAGCTCTTTTTAACTAGCTCAAGTTTGTTAAAATCGGCTCAGCCGTTTCGAATATACAGGGTATTTTTTACGGAAACCTTTGAATACCCCCCACCACTTTATTTTTAGAGATACAGTAAAAATTGTTAAACAAAAAAGGTTCAGATTATCCTCTACTTTAAAGATCATGTATTTTTTTGTTAGGTTAATATAGCGGAATTCACAGAAACATCACTTCCTTTGATTCAAGATTGCAGTTACGCCCCCTAGCGGCCATTTCAGAAACTTGAAAATATTTTCCAGGTTTTTCTCTTGGCCGTTTTAGTAATAACTTTTTTTCCGCAAGCCTATACGATGGATAGTTTCCCAGATACAGTACCTCGCATTCTTATTTGGCCACCCTGTACACTTATCATCAAAAATGTAAATCAAATAAGATTTTAAAATTCGGATGTGATTTCGTAGTTATAAATCAAAATAATTAAAACGCGTGTAAAATAAAACGATTCTTTTGGCTTCAAATTGACGACGGACTTTCACGGTGAAAAACTTATCAATGTTTACCTCGGGTTTTTTGCTTAACGGCGGAAAAATTCACGACGGACTAAAATGTTAACTCAACTTAATTTTTGAACTCGCAGGAAAAGAATGAATCTTATTTTGAAATTCGTAAAACATTTGGGCACTGAATAGTCCCTTCTCCGGATAGTTTCCCTACTATTTCTATAAAAGTATCGCGCGCGCATCTAGCGATTAGGCCGTATTTGTTTCGTTAAAGAATTAAAAATGTACTGGGTGAGCTAGCCAAAAATCGAACATTCTATTTAATTTGAAATAAATTTTGATTTAATTTGAAATTGAATGTTAAAAAAAAATAACTTCATTACACTATTAATAGAGGCATAACAAAAAATCTTTGTACATTTATCATCATTATACTTTTACTTTTGATTTAAATATAATTAAAATGATGAACATTACCTCTGTTTAATAAAACTTATGTTTTAAAATTATCATTTTTTTTACAACATTCATCCGACGCAATTTTTATTTTCAAAATAGTGTTTATATAAATCAGAAATTCATTTTTTTTAGATAAAGTTAAAAATAATTTAGAAATTGATTTATATATATATATTGTAAAAAAATGATCATTTTAATAGATATCTTCAGTTTTTTAAAAATCAGTGAGAATCTTAGAAATTATAACTTCCGGTCAAATTTTCTATGAGAAAACAAAAAAAAATAAAAACTAATGGCTTCCTGAGAAAGTTTTTCCGAACTCCTCGCCTGAATATTTGTATTCAACGGCTCGGCGCCCGTAGAGTTGTCGAATTTGCTTTCTTATTTTTAATAATTTTTTATAGTAATACAATGTTTTTTAAATAACTTATAATATAATTTTTAGTAAAATTTTACGCTCTTTCACGTGGTGCCATTAGTTTTTCGAAAATTATTTTTCGATATATAATGAAAAAACCAAATTTTCCATTTTATTTTCGAAATTGTGAAGTTAGCATATACTTTAGAGCAGCAAAGATTTTTTTATCGTTTTCTCCACCCTTTCGAGTGCTTAAGTGCCAAGTTTCATCGATATCACATTTTGTGCGAGCTTTTGGTCAATATCCGTCTCTGGCATCTGGGCTATTTTCCCAATTTTGTTTAGTAGAAAACATAAAAACTTTAAGAAAATCTTTAAGAAGCCCATTTGTTTATTTCGTACTTGGATTCCACTTGTTGTGGCATCCGCAAACCAAAAACCAAAATATACAATCTGGTTCCCATTTTGAACCACTCTCAAATTAGAAATTCTGTAACGGTATTTATGGGGCAAATGCAGAAAAGTATAAAAAAATATATGTTAGCACTATTCTAATAAATAATAAAGCGGAAACAATTTAGATCAGCTTACCTTTACGTTACTCAAATTCTTTAAATCAAGGGATTGACTCATCCTGTTATATTTCTGAAAATACTTTTCAGTGCCATAATTTAATCATCTAACCTCGATGATCAAAGAAAGTGACTGTTAAATGCTAGTTTTTAAACTATTAGATATTTATGAAACGAATATAATCAATTTTAAATTAAGTTCGTACTCTTTAATATTTCTTATTTAAAATAGGAGATTTGAAGATGACCAGCATTTTGCAATCATGTTTTTTTAATTTTCCGGTGATTTAAAGCTCTTCTAGTAGGAATTTGAGAAACGTTATTCGCTTACGGGAAGGATCAGAGGGTAAAGTTAGTTAATTTTAGAAAAAATAAACGTCAAAAATGAAAGTGAACGATCCATTATGCCAAAGACAATAAAAATCAACAAATGAATATGGTTAACGTTAAAATTTTATAACTTTTTTCTTTTTGCCCTTTTTATAAATCTACCATATCTCAATAATGAATTTTGTGAGCGTTAAATTGGTTAACACTGAAGTAATTTTGATTTTTTAATTTACTAATTCCAAAGATGAGACTTCTAGTATAATTCTATTTAGAAGTGACATGTTTGTTTTGTTTCCAGCATTTAAATTTTGATTCCCAATATGTCCCTAAAGGAGTTACATATTATCACACTGCAATATTAATGGATCCAAATCCTATTCGCACTGCTTTGAACGTTTGTAAATATTTAATATCCAGGAAGGTAAGTATTTGGAAATAATATAATATCTAATCAAATACAAAATATAAGATACAATCTGTCAAATATTAAAGTCTTGCGGTGGAATTAAATGAAGAATTAAGTGAAGATTGTGAAGAATAAATCGCATGAGTTTCATTTTTTGTTTTTTGGAATTGCTCTCTTTAAAATGGTTTAAAATTTGGGCTTTAATATAGCAAAATTTTCCCGTTATCTTTGATCTATAATGTTATTGTATAAAGTAAGTTTCATCTTCCTGTATATCGAGGAATACGAGGATTTGTACAAATAATTTATCTAAAAGAGGAAGATTAAAGTGAAACTTTCTTAACGTTAAATTTTTAGGTATACGCTGTAGTTGTTTCACACCCAATTACAGGCGATTTATCACCTGCTGCAGTATCCTATACCAGTGGATTTTACCATATTCCTGTAATTGGAATATCGTCTAGAGACTCGGCATTTTCTGACAAAGTAAGTTAAAAAAAATGTATTTATTTTATTATAAACGGTCCATGATTTTAGGCTGTTGTTTGGTCGTGATTCGAATAAATACGATTTTTTAGACTTACTTTATTTTTCAGAACATCCATGTGTCGTTCCTAAGAACGGTTCCACCCTATTCTCATCAAGCTGACGTATGGGTGGAAATGCTGAAACATTTCAAATACAAAAAAGTTATATTTATTCATAGTTCTGATACTGACGGAAGAGCTTTATTAGGAAGATTTCAAACTACCTCTCAAAGTTTGGAAGATGACGTTGATATTAAAGTGCAGGTAAAAATTAAATAAATAAATAAATGAAAGAAATATTTTAAACCAGACCTTGATTGTCCCCCACAATAAGTTAACCGCTGAGGAAACCCTTTATATATCTTCGACGACCTCCTAGGAACCCAGGAAGAACTCTTGAAGATTTCGGAAGAACTAGAAAGGCCGGAAAAAGTTTTTCAAAAGTCACTAGATGTCGCCATATAACTCTTTGAAGCACGGAGTTTTTTAAAATAAAAGGGTCCATATCTTGCACAAAATTAAATATAATCGAATTATGTCTGATTTAAAAAAATGTAATTTCCGTATCTAAAAAAATTTTATTGATATGGGTCCTTGTGTGACGAAACGTTGTATTTAAAATTATATTATGTGAGTTTATTGTCAACTAATAACAGTAACTTTTTTCTAATATTTCTCTAACGGGATCACCATAATGTGCAATTAAATTTTCAGCACGTATTCTGAAATTATAAGAATTATGTAGAAACTCCAAAAAAAAACCAACCAAATATATTCAATTTTTAGGTGGAATCAGTAATTGAATTCGAGTTGGGACTAGATAACTTCAAAGATCAATTATTGGAATTAAAAAACGCACAATCTCGTGTATATTTATTGTATGCAAGGTAAGTGAAATTCAAAGTCGATATATGAAATTGTTTTTAGGTATTTTCAAATAATTCATTGTCTTTCTAGTAAGAACGATGCTAAAATAATATTTAGAGATGCAGCTGCATTTAATATGACCGACGCTGGTTATGCTTGGATAGTCACTGAACAAGCATTAGAAGCTGACAACGTCCCTGAAGGAATTTTAGGATTAAAACTTGTCAACGCAACTAATGAAAAAGCGCATATTAGAGATAGCATGTGAGTGTCAACTCTTATCTACGCATTACTTGTAGTTTCCACGAAGTTCTTGCACCATGATTGTTTAATTTTGACCGTTATCCAGTCGATTGCTTGAAGGACAATGCCTGATTACTGGGCAACCTATAATAGTTTTTAGTCTCATCTGCTGTTGCATTTCATCTTCTCAAATTTTTTACTTTTTTGTACATTTCTTACATCCTTATATATTTCCTAAATTTCCAGATATGTACTAGCTTCGGCATTGAGAGATATGAACCAATCCAAAGAAATAACAGAAGCGCCTGAAGACTGCGACAATTCTGGATCAATATGGGAAACAGGTCGGGACCTGTTTAATTTTATTAGAAAACAAGTACTACTAAATGGCGAAACTGGTAAAGTTGCATTCGATGATCAAGGTGACAGGATTAATTCTGAATATAATATGGTTAACATACAAAGAAAGAAGAAAAAGGTTGTTGTTGGAAAGTATTTCTTCAATAAGGTAATTTATTATTTTTTATTCGGTTCTAAGGAAGAGCATATAAGGTATAATATAAGAATGTAGGCAAAAATAAATAATATAATTAGTAAAACTGCCTAAGCCTAAGCCTAAGCCCAAGACACGAAGAAATTGTAGAGACAGAGTGAAGCATCTACAAATAATAAGAAGTCGTATAGAACAAGCAATTAACTGGTTATTGGAAACTTTCTTATGTCACCCCAATATACAAATCGGGTAGCAAGTCAGACGTCAAAAATTACCGACCCATATCTATTCTCAGTACTATACCTAAGGTATTTAAGAACATTATAACAGATTTCCTTATATGACTGCTCTGGCATTATAACTGAACAACATTACGGTTTTTGTGCTGGGAAATCGACTGAATTAAATTTAGTTACGTATGTCGACTTCCTGTCAGAAGCTTTGGAGAAGGGTTGCCAGGTTGATTCTGTGTATACTGATTTTTCTAAGGCTTTTGACAGAGTTAACCATAATGTCTTACTTCAAAAGGTTGATAAATATGGTGGGGTCTTACTGCAATGGATTAGTAGCTATCTAACGAACTGGATTCAAATGGTTAGAGTAAATCATCATTATTCTAACTTAATTCAGGTAACATCAGGTGTTCCTCAAGGGTCACACCTCGATCCCTTACTATTCAACTTATTTATTAATGGCATCATTCATTGTTTCCGACATGGCAAAGTTCTATTATTTGCTCATGATTTAAAAGTTTTCCTAACTGTTAAAACCATTTACGATGCCCTCAGCCTTCAGTCTGACCTAGACAACCTGTCCAACTGGTGTTCCCTAAATGGCATGGACTTGAATGCTATAAAGGCCACGTCATGCGTTTTTATCGATCACAAGTACCTACTACTTTTTATTATAACTTAAATGGTCAGATCTTGGAGTCTGTTAATCAAATCAAAGACCTTGGAATTATTCTAGATCCCACTTTAAGCTTTAACCAACACATACCTATGTATCCATAAATCAATGAAAATGTTAGGTTTTATCAAAAGGCTAACCCACGATTTCACTGACACTACTGCAATTAAAGTCCTATATTGTTCACTAGTCAGACCCCACTTAGATTATTGTTCCTCTGTCTGGTCTCCACATTACGTAACATATAGCAGGAACATCGAAAAAGTACAACATAATTTTCTGAGATACATATCTTATAAACTGGGTGCCCGTGGTGATTATGAATCGGTAGAGCTTTTTCTTAACGTCCCCTCCTTAGAAACTAGGAGGAAACAGAGAGACCTCACATTGCTTTTTAATATTATCAATGGCAGATGCAGCTGTAGTGAACTTTTACCAAAAATAAATCTTCTTGTTCCAACCCGCACAACTCGACAGCAACAAACTTTTCATGTACCTTTCTATCTACGTTTAAACCAAGCGTTTAATAGCTGTATCCCAAGATTGTTAAGATTAGCCAATACTCACATTAATCTTGAGATGTTTAATACCTCCCTTAATCATTTTAAAACTCAACTACTGAATACAGAGCGTTAACGTTTAATGTTTTAATGAACCTTTATACTCCTTGCTTATTTTTACTATCTATGACAAGTGATTATGCCACTTTTATATGTTCTTTGTTCTTGTTCTTGTACTTTAATTATATTTTAAACTGCAATCTTTATCTTAAATGGGCTTGTCCGTAAAAAAAAATACATAAATTCTTTCTTCTTTTTCGACATTGTCATCCAGTCCGTCACTTCCAAAACTTTATAGCCTCTCCTTTGCTTTTTTTTTGTTTTTCATAGCACCTGGATACATGTCTAAGCCATTTGTATCCTTATTACATGTGTTATTGTTGCTCATTTATATAACTCCCAAATTTCTTTTTTTTTCTTCTTCGCATATCAACTTGTTTTATCCCTCCACTTTTATCTCCCATTTACGCATTTACTTATAATCTAGAAAACTTTATTCTTTAGTAAGTAATCAAAAGATTATTTTTAGGAACTAGACCGAATGGCTTTGAACGTAGATGAAAATAGTATAATGTGGCCAGGTAAACAAAAAGAAAAACCAGAAGGAATTGAGATTCCTACGCATCTGAAAGTATTAACAATAGAAGAAAAACCATTCGTGTATGTAAGAAAGTTGGTTGAAGTTCAAGACAGTTGTACCCCTGATGAAATAGAGTGTCCACATTACAATTCTTCAGATGAGGGTAAGAACAAAAAAAAGAAATTCTTCTAAAAGCTAATCTGCTTTTTCGTTTCTATTAAGCTGCCAGTGTTTACTGCTGCAAAGGCTATTGCATGGATCTACTAAAAGAGCTCTCGAAGAAAATCAACTTTACGTATAGCTTAGCGTTATCTCCTGATGGTCAATTCGGAAATTATTTAATAAGGAATAATTCTGGGAGCGGAAAAAAAGAGTGGACGGGACTGATAGGAGAGTTGGTAGCGGATCGAGCTGCAATGATAGTGGCGCCCTTAACTATAAATCCTGAAAGAGCCGAATTTATTGAATTCAGTAAACCATTTAAATATCAAGGAATTACTATTTTGGAGAAAAAAGTGTGTAGAAACATCAACATAGTAGGACATAATTTTCCTTATTGTATATTTTCAGCCATCAAGGTCTTCAACCTTGGTATCGTTTTTGCAACCATTTAGCAACACACTATGGATATTAGTCATGGTTTCAGTCCATGTAGTAGCACTGGTGCTGTACCTTTTGGATCGATTTTCGCCCTTTGGAAGGTTCAAGCTTGCTAATACCGATGGTACCGAAGAAGACGCTTTAAATTTGTCTAGTGCAATTTGGTTTGCTTGGGGAGTACTACTCAACAGTGGTATAGGCGAAGGTAAAAAATGTTTTATTCCATTGCTCGGAATCAAAAGTTTAGCTGCTGTGTATTTTTAGGAACTCCTAGAAGTTTTTCAGCTAGAGTCCTAGGAATGGTATGGGCAGGATTTGCAATGATCATTGTAGCTTCCTATACAGCTAACTTGGCTGCTTTTCTCGTGTTAGAGAGACCAAAAACAAAGTTGACTGGAATAAATGATGCCAGGGTATGTTGAGAATTGATATTTTTGTGAGACACAAACGGTTTGAATTCGTCCGAACGTTTCTGGATAGACGAAGAAGAGCAACGGTAAATTTAAATCGTTTTAACTTTTTTTGTGTTGCTTTTTACAGCTACGAAATACAATGGAAAACTTGACCTGTGCAACAGTGAAGGGATCAGCAGTTGATATGTATTTCAGAAGACAAGTGGAACTGTCAAACATGTACCGAACCATGGAAGCTAATAACTACGATACTGCTGAAGTAGCTATCAGAGATGTTAAAGAAGGGTATGAATATTATTTACTTATAACATACGAGCAAGCCAGTTACGAGAATTATTTTTGTTATAAGTAAACCATGATATTATTTAGTGGTTTAATGAGTGGTAGACGATAAACGATTTTATAAATTGTAGCAAATTGATGGCGTTTATATGGGACAGTTCCAGATTAGAATTTGAAGCAGCTCAAGATTGTGAATTAGTAACTGCCGGAGAACTTTTTGGTCGTTCCGGATATGGAATCGGTTTACAAAAAGGCTCTCCGTGGTCTGATGATGTTACTCTAGCCATACTAGATTTTCATGAAAGTAAGATTTTATTTCTGCCATTTTTAATTTGGACCATTATGTATTTTTTAAGTATGTATGCCGAAATTGATATTAAAATAATTTTACTTCCCATACATTTTTTTGTGTTGAGTAGAAGTATCTCAGTTTTTAATAAATTTTCGCAACTTATGACTTCAAAAAAGGGTATAGTCGTTATAAACGTTATAAATAGTTTAAACCGTGATATATCGGCAACACATAGTGCAAAAATCGATTGTGTGGTGTAATTTTTAATCTCCTCATACATATTAGTATATATATATATATATATATATATATATATATATATATATATATATATATATATATATATATATATATATATATATATATATATTACAAGCGGGTATTGATTTTGGACGATTTTCGGCTAAACGCTAAAGCTATTATATTCGAAAACAACGAAATATGACATCTTTGAAAACCGATAAGGGAAGATCCTACATAATTTCATTCAAAATTACTCGAATTTTAATTTCAATAAATGAGACGAATTAGTACTGGCACAGAGACATCCCCGCTATTTACTTTGAAAACTTCTATATCTTCTCCTAAGTCTATCTCTTCTTTTTATCTACTCTTTATTTCTGTATGATCTAATCATCTTATTCCTTGTGCTCTTGTAACTGTTGCCTCTCTCTTTTAACTTTATTTGCTATTCTTTAACCTTCTTCTGTACTTTTTCCTCAAATATTTTTCTTCCCTATCTCTCTATATCTGCTTCATATTTGTTCGGCGCCCATGATTCACCGTCACGATCGTATAAAATCACATTTTTATTTTTCTTAGTTTCTTTAAATTTTATTACTGGTTTTAACGTTCCATATTTTTAGTTCCACTTTACAATTCTATGATTTATCTCTTATCAGTACCCACAAGATACTGAAATTCTTCTTCTTCTTATAGTGCATCTCCTATCGGAGGTTTGCTATCATCACAGCAATCGTGACCTTGTTGACTGCAGCTCTGAACAGTTGAACATTGCTACAGTTAAACCAATCCCTCAGGTCCTTTAGCCAGGACACACGGCGTCTGCCAATGCTCCGCTTTCCACTAATCTTTCCCTGGACTATCAGTTGGAGAAGTGTGTATTTCTGTGCTCTCATTATATGACTCAGGTATTGAAGCTTTCTTTTTTTCATGGTGTTAATGATTTCGCATTCCTTCTGCATCCGGTTCAGCACTTCGGCATTAGTAATTCTATCGGTCCAGGGAATACGTCACATTCTACGGTAACACCACATTTCGAATGCTTGTAGTTTGTCGATATAGTTTTCTTGAGGGTCCACGTTTCAACTCCATACAAGAGCGTGGAAAAAACATAACAACGCAGCATCCTCATCCTAAGTTTCATGTTAATATCCCGACTCGTAAATAACTTCTTCATTTTTACAAATGTTGATCTGGGTATCTCTATCCTCGTTCTTATTTCTCTTGTTTGGTCCCCCGATTGTTCTATCCATGTTCCTAGATATTTATATGTCGACACATTCTCTATCGTAGTGTTCGCATGGTTCAGATCTTGTGGAAATTACCATTAATTTGGTTTTCTTAAAGTTGAAATTCTTGTACCTTTTCAAATTTGTTTCCCCTGTTAATCTGGATTATCAAGAAATTCTTTTCTTTTCTACATGCCTACTATTATCATATTTTTGTATTATGGTGATTTATTTCTAAACCAAATTCTTTCGCTTGTCCTTCCTGGGACTTTTATCTGAATTATCAGATCGTCGCAATTCGCTACGCATTATTCAAGGTTTATATTATACAGGGTGTTTCCAAATGGCACTTACAACGTCTGGCTGTAGATACCTCTCGTAAAATTGGACAAAATGATATAAGGAATGAGGGGTCCAACTCGATTACTTTTCGAAATACAGGGCGTTAAAGTTAAAAAAAATAAATGTTTTTATTTAAAAACTTTAAAACGGATTAATATATTAATTTGAAATTTAGCAGGTCGTTTTTAAATGTAAAAATACATATTTTAGTAAAAAATCATGTTTCATATCTAGATCCAGTGGTGTGCAGTTAGAAGAGTATATCCCCTTTTCCCAACCATTTTCTACGCCCATAGTATTTAAAGCTATTTTTATTTTTTTTTTGTATTGCTTAACAGTTTCCAAGTAAAAAACGAATAACCTTTACATACCCAAAATCTTGTGGTTTTTAAGATATTTATTGTTTTTATGAAGTCTGTAAGATCTTTTATTAATGAAATAACCAACAATTTTTCTTGGATTTATTTAATAATTTTTTTATAACCACTAGACTTGTGTATAGTGTCTAGTGGTTATAAAAAAAAAAAGAAAAAAATTATTAAAGAAATCCAAGAAAAATATTGTTGGTTATTTCATTAATAAAAGATCTTACAGACTTCATAATAACATTAAATATCTTAAAAACCACAAGATTTTCGGTATGTAAAGGTTATTAGTTTTTTACTTGGAAACTGTTAAGCAATACAAAAAAAATAAAAATAGCTTCAAATACCATGGGCGTAGAAAATGGTTGGGAAAAGGGGATATACTCTTCTAACTGCACGCCACTGGATCTAGAAATGACCTGCTAAATTTCAAATTAATATATTAATCCGTTTTAAAGTTTTTAAATAAAAACATTTATTTTTTTTTAACTTTCGAAAAGTAATCGAGTTGGACCCCTCATTCCTTATATCATTTTGTCCAATTTTACGAGAGGTATCTATAGCCAGACGTTGTAAGTGTCATTTGGAAACACCCTGTATAATAATCATCGAAATGTTTACTCACTTTAGACACATCAAGTGATTAAATGATCTAGATTCGATCCACACATTCTGTGGATAACTAATTTTGATGGAAATTTTTATATTTAAGGTGGGTTTATGGAAAGTCTAGATAATAAATGGATTCTACAAGGAAATTTTCAACAATGCGAGCAATTTGAGAAAACGCCAAATACTTTAGGATTGAAAAACATGGCCGGTGTCTTCATATTAGTAGGAGCTGGTATAGTCGGTGGTATTGGATTAATTGTTATAGAAATGGCGTACAAGAAACATCAGATTAAAAAGCAGAAACGCATGGAGCTTGCAAGACACGCCGCAGATAAATGGAGAGGAGCAGTAGAGGTATACTAATGCAATTATTTTTAATTTTTTAAATTTCAATATAAAGAATGATTATTAAAAATACCTGTTTTTCATGTAAAGGTTTCAAAAGAAGATGTAAGTAAGAGTTCTGCAATGTAATGGGCTTCAAGAGAAGGTTTTTTCTTATCTGACAATATAGGACGGTATCTACAGCTAGTTCTCGTTTAGTGGACCACTTTTAGATAAAATACAAACGGCTGTTCCTTTAGTGGTGAGCTTAATGTAGTGAAACTGTATTTTACTGCATTTTCTCAAAGCATTATCTATTTTTGCATTCAAAAGGACTATTTTTTTCCATGCTCCTAGAAGAATGTCATTTCCGCTCTCTTTACTTTCAACTAAAATATAGAACTGAACGATCTACCAAACAAAAAACTCCCATGTAACGTACACCCTAAACCGCTCTGACTGAACACCGGTACAATTAATCAACCAAACAGGAAACCTAAACTGGCTCATACATAATTAGTATTAGTATTTTATTGCTCCAAAAGTAAAGTTACAATACATGGAAATTACAATATACAATTGAACAATAAAAGGGATGATCATAAGGGGTCGCATAACATAAAAGATTGAACTTTAATGGAGAGACTTCCCATCATGTCAATTACAAACATTAATTAGCTCTTAATCCACATTTCCATCATAATTATAAGAGGTTCTGATGATTAATAAACAAATAAAGGGACAACAGGACTGTCCAGCTTCATTAGCTCCATTTGCTGAAGCATCTGCATTTAATCTTTAACCTGCGATAATTAAACAAACACTTTAGGTGCCAAATCGAGACTGGATTGTGGATGATCTATCAATAGTTTAAATACTTCCGTGTTTTAGGGGCAGGTATCCAAAGCTAAATAAATTGGCGACGTTCTTTCACAAATATTTTTGGAGGAGAACCCGAATAGCCGACTCGAAGTCGTACGAATAGTTTCTTTCGTCTCTCACAAAATCATAAAACAGGACAGAAAATCCACGATCTGTCTATAATTATAGGGAATACATTGAGCAATTATCGTGCTGTATTTTTGTTTATCTCTTTTGGTAAATTTACAAATGTATGTCAAAAAATCACGACCTACTCGTTAAGCTCGACATTAAGTGAATAGCGCTTGTACGTTTTTCGTTGGGAAAATTACAATTTTTACAACCATTTTCTTTTTGATAAATATGTATATTGAATACGATGTCTTAACTATCATTTATCATTATAAACAACAACCATAATTGCCCCTCCAGAATATGGCACATGATAATGGAGACCATGGTCATGATGATGACCATTAAATGGCTCATTGTATTGATATACCACCTAGCCACTGCGCAGTTTTGTTGCGCTTGCTGGCCTCCTTTGATGTGTGCAGTCGGACCGCTTCCAATGCCATCCATGGCCATTACCATCCCCATCATACACCATTCACGGTTACTAGACAATAGTGATGTCACATGATGGGCCATATTGTGGATGGGCCATAATAAATAGCGTGCAACAGCAGTTTGTTATACATTTTTTGTTTTTTGATAAAGTGTGGTTTTGTCTTTTTACGTTTCTACTAATTTTATTTTTATTTAAAATAGCACATTTCTAAGTCAGTAATTTTTACAGCAAAAAGAAAATGGTATATAATTAATAAGATTTTCTCAAATAAAAACGCTTAAAAATATATTTACACTTACCTGGACTTTTCTTTAAAGGCAGAAATCTGTCATTTAAAATTCAAAAATTTTCCATCCATTATAGGTAGTGGAAACATTATTCTTTACACAAGTTGTTTATTTAGACCATACTCATAAAAAAAGCGTCTGTTTTTAAGAAAAGAACAAGTAACAAAATTTATTTTTTTTATTTCTTTAAAAATATCACAAACTTTCTTAACTCTTGAAATTATTTTTATACTACTAGAATTGGCACGAAATGTAACGACATGATAATCACCTCTTCCAAAGCACAATCATATACTTTTAAATGGTGTAATAGTAGAATTGTAATTATAAAAATTTCTTTTGAATGGTCTAAACTAATTTTATAAATAAATATACATTACAATTTAGTATACACTGTAATATTATACACGACAGACTCATTGTAATTAGCCCAATTGTCAGAGAGTTTGACCTCGCACAAAATGTGATCTCGATGAAACTTGGCACTTAAGTACTTGAAAGGGTGTAGAAAACGATAAAAAAATCTTTGCTGCTCTAAAGTGTATGCTAACTTCACAATTTGAAAAAAAAATCGAAAATTTGGTTTTTCCATTATATCTCGAAAAAAAAAATTCGAAAAACTAATAGCACCACGTGAAAAAGCGGAAATTTTTACTAAAAAATAATATGTTATTTTAAAAAAATAAGAAACCAAATTCGAAAACTCTACGCCCGCCGAGCCGTTGAATACAAATATGGCGTTCGGAAAAACTTAAGTATCTTTGTCTAAAATGTACGGGAAGAAAAAAGAAAGCGTTTTAAAGAGGAGACTCTAAGATTTCTCAGGAAGTCATTAGTTTGACCGGAAGTTATAATTTCTAAAATTCTCACTGATTTTTATAAAACTGAAGATATCTATTAATAGAGGCATAACAAAAAAAATCCTTGTACATTTATCATCATTATACTTTTACTTTTTATTTAAATATAATTAAAATGATGAACATTATCTCTGTTTAATAAAAATTATGTTTTAAAATGATCATTTTTTTGATTTATTTTCATTTGATTTATATAAATAAATAAACAATATTTTGAAAATAAAAATTGATGAATTTTCATTGAGTATATAGATAAACAAAACTAAAATTCAGTACACAACTGACAAACTCCACCTGATGAAATACTCATTCGGACAACTCCATATAAGTGGCGAAAAATAATTTACACTCCGATTATTAATTTCTGAGATCCTGCACATATTTTAATAACATTAGTTTAGACGAATCAAAACTTTAATAATGTTGTTGAATGTGTAAGTATTCTAGTGGCACTCGTTGTAAATTTTCCACACTGAAATGTTAACAAATATAAATTTAAGAACATTTTCAATAACAACTTCTCTGAAGATTAATTAAATGGCATAATTTTTATTAATGATGTCATATATTCATTATAATAAAATATAATAGAAGATTTTTTAAGATGACGTTAGAATGAAAACTATTATTTACAAAGAAATTCATTTTTTTAAGGATAATTTTTCTTAAACTCCCTATCAAAATTACTGGAACATTGGACATGCATTTACTATAGGGAATTCACTTAATTCGCTCCCATTTCGGATTATTTTACATATTATAAGTTAAATAAATATTATTGCTTATACATATAAAGTAAACAATAGACCAGATTGAGTGGAACCGTTCGCCGCGTGGAAATCAATCAGCAAGTGCGCTGACCGCATGATGCATAAATTACCAAAGTTGAAAACTATCGTCGACCACTCAATCAAAACACAATTTTAACACACTCTACGCACGTTTCGCCAACTATGTTGCCATCATCAGCTATTTATACTAAATGACTAACACCCCCTCCCCCGGCGGTGCCTGGTACCGTCATCCCCGGTGACCTAATCAGCCAAGGGTGACTAATCAGCCAAGGATGACTAAACTAAAAAGCGGACTAAGAGGAATTTGTCTCTGTTTAAACTAGTTTTACATTTACTTTCAAATGCGTCCAACAATGTATCATTGGATACATTTTTAAGTAATTTTACATTGTCTATACTTATTCATCATTTTGATTAAAAGCATGTTCGGCTATACTAGATTTTTCCGTACGCCCATATTTTAAGTGAGCCATGTGCTCTTTAAATCTGACCTGTACAGAGCGTCTAGTCTGCCCAACATACTTTCTATCGCAATCCCCACAACTAATTTCGTAAATACCACTTTTTTCCAAATTACTGTTTTTATCCTTGGGATTACCTAATAATTGTTTTAAAGTGTTGTTAGACTGAAAAACTAAACTTAAACCCGCTTTTTTGAACACGCTGGTAAGTCCTTTGGTGTAAGTGGGATTATACGGTATTGAAACGAATTTTTCAGTCTGTTTTTCGCGTGGGAAAAACGTGGTGTCACGTAGGTTTTTCTTAAGTCTTCGTCATAACCGTTTATTGCAGCTATATCCTTTTCCATATTAAATCTTTCTTTAGTTAGTGGGAAGTTAAATAAACGATGTACTAGGAAATGTAAGCTAGCCATCTTGTGTTGATTACAATGAAAAGAATCTGATGGGATATACCTGCTTGGGGCGGTATCTTTCCTAAAAATGTCAAATTCTAACTTATTCTCGTTCCTGATAACCAAAGTGTCTAAAAATGATAGTTGTCCATTGTTTTCTATTTCATAGGTAAACTTTATGGATGGAAATTGAGAGTTTAATTTTGTCACGAAGTCAGCTAAGTTAGTTTTCTTGGTTTCGAATTTACTCATAAAGAGATTTGCCATAAACGGTGATAGACATTATTTTTATTGCTATTCAGTCGTCTGGAGTTATTTATGACATGCAGAACATTAGCGTACCGTGTATAATATTTAAACAAAAATACACAAAGTTTTTAATGCGAAATGGGAGCAAATAGTTAATACCCTTTAGTAAAAATGTTGATATATTTCCTGATTTAAACGTTTAGAAATTGAAAATGCTTGGAATTCAAAATTTAGTTTGGAAACACTTTAGATACTGGCAGAAAATTGATAATAGACTTTTTTGGAATTTAATTAACTATAAATTATATTTTAACCTTGTTTTAGAAACGTAAAACGCTTAGAGCTTCTACCAACCCTCAAAGAAGGATCAAATCGAACGGTGTAAACGAAGCAGTTACGATTTCTGGAGTATTTGATAAGTTCCAACGAATCGGTCAGATTTACGGTCAGGAAAGAACCTGGCCAGGAGATGCAGATATAAGACAAAGAAGAATTGACGATGTTGGTGGAGGAGTTCAACCAGTTCCACGTTATTTACCATCGTATACGCAAGACGTATCTCATTTAATCGTTTAGATAGTTGTGTCTTTTTTATATTGTTAATATATTTGATGCATTGATTGGACAAAACTGTCATTCGTGTGTGCACAAGTTAAATAAGATAATAACTACAAAAACTATTAAGGGGAAATGGTACTTTACAAACAAAGGGATAAAATTCGCTACTGGTGGGTGGAGCCTAAATATAACGCAAACAATATTTCTCGTTTGTAAATACATATCAGTGCTCGTTTTCTTCGTTGAAACCTCGACTTTAAGGTTTATTTTTCATTATTAGTCGATGAAAAAATTTGTACTTGTTGGTAAAGATCTAATCTATGTTTATATGATCTCACTTTTTCGAAATTTGTTTGGAAAAATCATCAAAAAAGATGGAATTTTGCGATTTTTTTTAGAAAAAACTCAATCAAATTTTGAAAAAGTGAGAACATAGGAACATAGACCAGACCTTTACCTCTATGTACTTATATTTTCATTCTCTCAAAATGAAAAATGAACCTAAAAAGTTAGGGACTACGAAACCCTTGTATACACTGTTTTATAAGTACAACTTCCTCTTAAACAGCAACAATTATATCGGATGAATATAAAACTAGTTTCTACGAGGATGGTTCAGGCTATTTGAAATTGTCCGATGAATTGTTTTGATATTGCTATACAAAAGGTCCACTCAGTACGGCTTTCTTTTATTATACCTTGCTATAAAAATTACCTTGGGGAATTAAAACGGTAAATAGTATAATAAATAATTTGATCAAAAACAATCGCACATACTTTATTGTGTTAATGCGAGACGACTGGTTTCGGCTCAAAACGCAATCATCAGGTGTGGAAATGACCAGAAATTGGTAGTGGATAATATATCAGGAATCATTGTGATGGTAAAAGATTGGACAAATAATTTGGTAATTCCTATATATAAAAAATAGGACAATTACTTATGTTCTGTTAAACACAAAGTAATTTGCTTATGTTTAAAGATATTTGGCCGAATAAGATAAAAAAAGACGAAAAGAATGAATAGAAGATGACCAAATAAAAGATGAGCAAGCACTTTTCAGAGCGAACAAATAAACGACAGACAAGCCACCTGAAATGGATAGACTAAGGAACGAAGTTATTAGAAATCCAACAAATCAGCCCAGTACACACAGGATATCCAATGGATATCCATCAAAAGTCCATAATTGGTCCATATGGATATGGACCAGAAAAGGACGTCCAATGTATGTCTAGTGGACGTCGTTCATGGACATACAATAGATAACCATTAATGGACACCCAATTGATATAATTTCCAGTCCATGTTCTTATGGATCAATTATGGACCTCTGATGGACCAATTAACTTCGAAATAAATTTAACCAATTGGTAGCATTGTTACTGTTGGCATTCCTGTGAATAATTTCAACTTCACAACTGATAATTGACAGGTTATTTATTTGGTCCCAAGTTCTAATTGATTTAGAATATATTCAATATTCAATTCCATTTTCCATTGTTAATAAGTTCTTCAAAAAAGAAAAGAGATTTGTGTTTTGATCGCCAGGTAAGAAAAACGTCGTACGAAAGAAGTACTTAAACAAAGTCAATAATAGAACTCGAAGAGAGATAAACATCTTCCACCAGTGACGCACAAATCCTTCCATCAAGTTCTGCTTTTGTTTCACCACCTGCTTTCAGTCTGATCCCAATATATGTGATTTCAATAATAGTAATTCTGGGGGAAGTAGTAAAGATTGTGTTCAACAGTCAACAAATATCCATCTTAAAAGTGGTAGTCTCCATTCACAGAAAACGAGCAGCAACATAATATTAGTGAATCAAAAATTTATTTTAGAATATTTTTATTTCATGTTCTGTGTTGTTTAAAACATTTTCATATTTGAATATATATTGTTATTTATATGAATCGATTTTTATTCCGTAAATGAGTTCATACATTGAAAATGGTGCTGATTGATCTATCTATATGTAGATTGTAGTAATAATGCTAGACGTCTGGGAAATGGAAAGGCATTTCTCAAAAACTAGGAACTGAAGTCTATAAGATGTCCATCACTGGATCAGGTAATGTCCATTTTGGTACAATTCACGTCCAAAATATGTTCATATTAAATAAAAAATGGACATCCATTGGACGACCACGTTGGTGGCCAATGGATATCTATGGGATATCTACTGGACATCCCTTGTCCATCAAACGACATCCAATGGATGTACATATTGTACGTTTTCGATATACATTTGGCATCCATTGGATATCCTTGTGTTTACTGGAAGGACAATACAATCATTGCAAGAAATATTGTGGAGCTACTCTATCGCCAATACTCCTTTTGCCACTTTTTTAAAGCACCCTCATTATTTCAAAATAAATAAAACAAGGCCTTACTAAGTGAACGCTCTGTATATAATTATAATGTGATCTTAATTATTATTCAACTGTTGAATTTAATATTTAGAGTATTATTCCATAAAAAGTACTTAAAAGTTTTACGGCTTTGGCAAAAGCCGATTAGTCAGACTTTCACACTATTCATAGATAGCACTTTCAAACTTTGTTGAATATTAATATTCCACATGAAGCATCTTTATTTATGGTACATACATATGTAAACGTTTTATGTTTAAACACGATTTCTAACCTATCGCAGAACACATGTATTCGTTATCCATGCATGAGGTGAATATTTTTGTACTTAAACTTGGGGTATGCTATCTATGTTTAGAAGTATTAATGTTTCATGTAATTACTAAAAAAATACCATATATCAGTTAGTTGTAAAGAATTCTATTATTAAAAGTATTAATTAAATAATGCAGTTTCATTTTAACTCTGATTGCGAAGAAATTTGTTTTGAAATTCGACAGGCGTTAAAAAAACAAGATGTCTTAAATATTTTATAATTTTTCTTTTCGAAAGGTAAGTGATAAAAATTAGTATAGTTATTTATTATAGTGAATTGAAATGATAAGAACATTTTTTGAAATGTTATTTATAGTTTTCTTATAACTTCAAAAGATTTATGTTAATATAATTATTGTAAAAGAGAGAATAAGTGTAAAATTAAATCAAATACTAAAACTAACGCCAAAATAACTGTTTTCAATGAAAATACATAGTACTAGGGTAAAATAAAAGATGGAGCAAAGTCTTTGCCGGCCCGTAGCTCCCTTCCTAATTATCGAATCGAGTTTCTGCAGGGCTCAAATCAAAGATAAAAAAATTGCCGTCGAGTGGTGAAAAATTCTTTTTCCACCCCCCATCCTTCATGCCTAAAAACGCGAGTAAAAAATTGTCAATTTCTTATTTTGCGTGCCAAGCGCGCATTTGCGAGTACTATCTTATTATTATTATTATTTTAGGGCTAATATATTAATAGTTGTCAGGGAGTTTGACCTAGCACAAAATGTGATCTCGATGAAACTTAGCACTTAAGTACTTGAAAGGGTGTAGAAAACAATAAAAACATCTTTGCTGCTCTAAAGTGTATGCTAACTTCACAATTTCGAAAATAAAATCGAAAATTTGGTTTTTCCATTATATCTCGAAAAAAAACTAAAAATTTCGAAAAACTAATAAAATAAAATTTTACTAAAAAATAATATAAGTTATTTGAATTTGTATTATTATAAAAAATTATTAAAAATAAGAAAGCAAATTCGAAAACTCGACGCGCGCCGAGCCGTTGAATACAAATGTTCATTCGAGGAGTTCGGAAAAACTAATGTATCTTTGCCTAAAATATACGCAAAGAAAAAAAAGAAAGAGCTTTCTCAGGAAGTCATTAGTTTTTAATTTTTTTTTTGTTTTCTCATTACTTAGAAAATTTGACCGGAAGTCATAATTTCTAAAATTCTCACTGATTTTTATAAAACTGAAGATATCTATTAATAGAGGCATAACAAAAATCCTTGTACATTTATCATCATTATACTTTTACTTTTGATTTAAATATAATTAAAATGATGAACATTATCTCTGTTTAATAAAAATTATGTTTTAAAATGATCATTTTTTTCACAACATTCATTCGACGCAATTTTTATATTCAAAATAGTATTTATATAAATCAGAAATTAATATTTTTTTTAAATAAAGTTAAAAATATTGTATAAATTGATTTATGTTAATAAATAAACACTATTTTGAAAATAAAAATTGCTTCGAATGAATGTTATAAAAAAATGATCATTTTAAAAGTTTTATTAAACAAAGATACTTCAGTTTTTCCGAACGCCTCGTCTGAATGTTTGTATTCAACGGCTCATGTGGTGCTATTAGTTTTTCGAAATTTTTATTTTTTCTCGAGATATAATGGAAAACCCAAATTTTCGATTTTATTTTCGAAATTGTGAAGCAGCAAAGATTTTTTAATGTTTTCTACACCCTTTCAAGTACTTAAATACCAAATTTTCATCGAGATCACATTTTGTGCGAGCTTTTGGTCAATATCCTTCTCTAGCAACTAAGCTATATTACAAACTGAATAATATTTGTGGGATCAAACCCTGCTGGGATATATCGGAAAAAGCGTTTTCATGGTTTTAGATAGAGGATTTCCCCCTCCCCCACCGCCACCGTGGTTGAATATTTCATGCAGGGTGATCTGACTCCATCGATTGGGAAAAAAATTACTCGATTTCATCAGTCTGTTTTCGAAATCCAGATCTACGCTACTATTATTACAATGAAAATAGAATTTTAAGTATTATAAAAAAATCAATCATTTGATCTAGTAGATCTAGTAGAATATCTATTTTAATATTATCGTACGCTCCCTCTATATCTATAAACATTGCGATTAAAGATTTATTCTCCGAAAAAGACAAATGTACATCTAAAATTAGATTGGCAATATTTTCTACCGTGGAAATCCATATTGGGTACTTGCTATTACTTCCCTTTTCTCCATCCAATTTTCTAATCTTCTTTTTATCATCCTCTCAAATGTTTTTAGAACACAGGAACCCAAGGAAATACCTCTATACGTATCTGAATATCCTGGATGTTTGTTTGATTTTAATATAGGAATTACGATGTACTTTTTCCAGGACTCTGGATATTCTGATTTTTGCCACATTATATAGTAAATGTTTAACAGTTCCATTTTTTGACAATAAGGTAAGTTATATAACATCACATAATGGTTGTTATCTATCCCTGGAACGGTATTTTTATAATATTTTAAGCAATTTTCTAAATCTCCTATGGTAAATTTTTTTGATAAACATTCATTAAGTGTAGGTTCTCTCCTAACTAAAAAATTTGGTGTTGAAACCCACGGTGGCGCTAGTTTATCTATAAAATTTTCTATCCATATCATTGGTAATTGTATTTTTTGGACCGATATAATTATTTTTAAGACTTTCAATGGATTGCCATATTTCTTTAACCGGTGTATTTTTATTTAAAAGATTGCAATATTCTCTTCAAGAAGCTCTTTTACTCTGTAAAATAATTTTTTTCTTATAAGCTTCAGATTTTTGATAACGTAATTTTCATAATTTGAATTTCGTTTAAAGAGTAAAAAGGCTTCTTTTTGATTTTTTACTTGCTTCAGTACACTGTGGATTATTCCACCATTTTTTACTAAATTTGCTATTTGTCACTTTTTTCTTTTGGGGAATTGATTTTTCACAAGCTGACTTAATTTTAATTTATAAAGGAATTATATAATTCTTCTATATTTTCTGGTATACTGACTTCCGTAGAAAAAAGTGACCAATTGGCTTTGTTAATATTCCATCTTACTCTTTCACTATCTATTAGGGTATAATTCAGATCGAAAACATATTTTTATAAAACCCTTAATGCGATCCTGTGTACTAGACCAGTCACGTTGTCTCAGCGTGCAAGTTTGTTTACACTCCTTTTATGTACGATTTATTTTACATTTATAAATAAAAAACGTTTAAAAGATGACCCTTTTATTTAAATTATAATAAATAGTAACAAATGCTAGTTTTCCCTTATAACCTAATTATTGTGATGTCGAGAAACTAGTTCAATCCTACGCTGTCGATCAACGATTGTACTTTTGTAACGTATTCTTCTTTTGCTTTTCCTTTATCCAATCCTTTTCTGCCGTTCCAAGCATCCCATTTCGCTTTTCCTTTCAAGTCCAAAATACCTGGTCGACCTGAAACAAAACAATATTATTTATCTAATTTAAGTTATTCGCGTCTTCACATGCCTAAAAAGGATGTGTAAAAGGATGTCGGCTGTCGCAGTTTCATAAAACTTTATTGTTGGTGATTTCAAAAATTTAAAATGGCGATTTTGAACTGAGAGAGAAGTCGTCTCCATACATTTGAAAGCGATGAGAAAGATCCAGAAGTTGGGAAAATGAGTTCTATATGAACTCAATGAAAGACAGCAAGAAAAAATCATTTAGAGAATCCTAAAGGCGGCTTCTCACACGCCTGCCGCAAAGGCAATCTAGTGTGTAAGACCCTTAATCGCCTCCTTGATTGTGATGTGTGTAAGCAGGGGCGATTTCCTAGATCGCGTCCTTTGCAGGGCGGCAGGAGCATCGGACCTTCCTTGCTTCCTAGATCGGCTCCTACCTCCCTGCCAAACTCGTGTATGTAGCGTAATTGGGACAATTTCGAATTTCGACTCAGTTCTGTAGAGAAAGCCGTTCGGAGTACTTGTTTGGATTGTACAGCTCTCTGAGAAATTTACTAGTATGGAGAAGAAAAAAGAGCATGAAGTATATAAAGACCGGCCCCTCAAGTGGGATAAAAAAAAACAAGCATTACTTCAACAGAGACAGCAAACTTTCGAAATGATGTTTGAGATATATGGCGAACTTGAAAGTGATGTTAATCTGTCGCAGTTTAAAAAAATCGGATGTGGCCATGCACATGACTTTACCATACTTTAAAGGCCATACGGGCTCATAATCCAATTACTCGTACATATTTAAGGCAGGCCATGCCTGGCAAGAGCGTACAATTGTCTCCATTGCTTGCGCTATTATGCAACTATGTTATTCCATATTTTATTTTTAACTCGCTTATAATACAAAATTTGAAAAAAGTTTTTAAACAAAATTTATAGTAAATTTAATTTAAAATAAATTTTTTCTCTTAATATTTTTACATAAACTTAATAGAAACGATAATAATTGCGAAAATCTGAAAATTCTCAAGAGTAAACCCCCACTTCCGGTTGTCCGATTTTGCCCAAAATCTAATCAGCTCATTAGCATGTTGTAAAAATGCTAAATATAAAATTTGGTTAGGAAATTTCGATCGCAGTTGGAGTTAGAGCGCACACAAATTTTTCCGGACTACATACTCCATACACCATACATACATTTTCTGGAAATGGTCTTAAATGACTTAGGGGGTCTCAAAACATGTAAATCCACTGAAAGCTGAACTTTTTTTTTGCGATTACTATACTTTACCTATGGTAAAGTAAAAAAATTTGAAAATTTGAAAACATGATTTTGATTTTTTGAAAGTGTTGGCACCATCTTCACCGATTCAAGTGGTATGTCTGTTCTGTGCTACGTTCACTGTCGCACTGAATAGGTACGTGTGTAGAGGTGCCTCCTAGATTGCCCCTGCCATGCCGGCTTGCTCCCTAGATTGCTCCTGCGGCAGGCGTGTGAGTAGCATGATGGGTAACTCCAGGCAATCCAAGGACATTGACTGCAAGGCCAAATCGCTATGGACGGAAGACAATGCTTGGTGTTTGGTGACATCAGAAGCGTGTTATCTATTATGAGCTACACGAAGGTGGAATTTTTTGAACCATAAAAATTCCAAAAAAGGACCATGGGCGTAACAAAACTGCACAAAGGATGTGAAATAAAATCACACATGTTCCCAAGAACAAGGACATTAAAAATGTCCTACACTGCACTAGCGTCTGGACTTCAACAACTACTCCTTGGGCTATTTGCCCCACCAGGTATTGAATTACGAAAGTCCAGACGTGGTTTGGTGCCCGACCAAGTCGGGGCTTTATTATGAGCTGCTAATACCTGGCGAAACCGTTAATACTGAACATTATCAACAACATATGATCGACTTAAACCAGGCATTGTCTAAAAAATGACCAGAATATCAAAAGAGGCAACACAGAGTGATTTTACTTCAAGATAATGCACCATCGCACTCTGCAAAACTGGTCAGGGGAACGATTGGGGCGTTTAGTTAGGCTAACTCCAACCGATTCCTACTTATTTGCATCGATGGGACACGACTCACTTCTAACGTAAATGACTCGATAATTGGTCTGCCTCAAAGGAGCAACAGTTTTATTTGGCGTGACATCCACAAATGAGCAATACTTTAAATTTTTTTTTTTTACCATTTTCATACAATAAACGTGTATTTTCTATATATATTCATATTTACAGACCTGGTAGTAAATTAATATCATAAAACTGAAGCAACCGGTAGGCATAAAAAAGCTTTTTATCAGAATAAACAATACGGATTATTGCTATCCGAACAAGTTTGAATTAATCAAATAGGAATATGTTTGGAATATGTTTGTTCACGGTTAGATAACTGGTATTTTGCAAGATAAAAATCTGAACAAGTATTCGCCAAAGTGGAAAAGTTTCAACATCGCCAGTTATAGCATTAAGTACACATGTGTGTTTACATTAACAGTCGCAATTTTCAGTAGCTATTATAAATTGTTAGTATGATTAGTATGGTTGTTCTTTGCACGATATGTTGCAAAAATAATGGAATCCCAGATTTACTATTTAGAATTATTAATTGATTTGTTTAGTATTAGATGATTTATGACTTTCTCTAATGCCCCATAACCCCACTGTCTTTTATATATGACGTCCTATATATTTATATTATTATATTTTAGGGAAGACAAATTCGACAGTGATATGTTTTTCTTTCATAATTTAATGGCACTGGCAATAAGCCAACAGGACAGTCAGGAGTGATACGTTTATCTGGTATTTTACATAAAATAATGATAATAAGGGCAGTTAATTATTGATGTTTTTTATTGGTTTCATAATTCTAACATTTTTAACAAAAAAAACTTTAAATTATTAATAATTATGTCTAAAATTTCAAATTTTAGTCGTGTTGAACCGATAAGAACTTGCCCTTTTACTCAACCTCTTAAAATGTGCTTATAATCAATTGTGATCTTTAAGGTCACCTCATGGCAGTACATTACTGCAAAGTTTTTACGTATTTGAGTAAAAATTGCAATTGTCTCTGCATCCTCAACAAAGACCACATAGGCCTCATAGTGGAGTTGTTCATCTCAAATTTAAAATTGACTTAAGACATTGGAAGAAAATTAATTTCAAAATTATTTATTTCATACATACTGCTTAATTTCAGAAAATAGACACACAGCATTTAAACAAAAATTATTAATAATTAATATAGAAAAGCATATTTACAAAACTGGGTTTTTCCTGTTAAAACGTCATAAGCCTTGCGATATATAAAATATATCTCAGTTTAACCAATAAACAATAAACAATCATTTATAACCTTTCATTCACGTGCACAGTTAATGAATAAAGTGCCTAGCCCTTATCAAGTTATTGGGGTTATATTTTGAACCCAATAAATCTCATTTTAGTTTTCTTTATCGTTGGGTTTAATCTATTCTGATGTGAGTCAGCTTTACGTAATCTAGAAATCATAAAAAACCGTGAGATTGGTTTTTAATCACTGACATAAGTTCTTAAGGATCAAAAATCAAAATTAATATACATTTCTACAATAAAAATTTCATCTTCTAATTTGGTCTTGTGTGTGTGTTTTTAATTTTCGATCCAACGGTGTACCTACATAAATGTAAATGATCTTTAGTAGTTTTCGAGTTTTTAAATTTGAAGTTTAAAACGAACTAAATATTCAGGAAAAATGTACAATCATCCCTATCGAACGATAGCGTCACTTTTCTACTTTCTGATACTTTAACTGCACCTGTTGGAATAATACAACTAACTAGGTGTGTGTAAACTTACTTGTGTTTACATCTCCTTCAGTGGCTTGTTTGAATAATCCATAAATAACTAACAGGTCTTGATCAGAAGGTTTGCTTTTTAAATTTTTGACATCTTCAGCAGCTTTTTGGAATTTCTGCAATTCAAAAAAAAACATTTTTACAAAATTTTATCACCATTCACCTATCCTTATAATGAGTGATACAATTATTCAAAAAGAAAATGCTCCGAGATTTGTAAATAGACTGACACATTGGCAAAGCTTCAAATTACAACTTGAAGATAATATTAATCTTTCAGTACCTGTTAGAACTGAAGAACAACTAGACAAAGAAGTAGAACTGCTTGTAAAAAAGCTTCAACAAGCCCCATGGGACACTACACCAATTACTACACAAAGAACAAAGTGAAATAACTACCCAAAAGAAATAAGGGAGCTTATCATTGAAATCAAAAACTAAGACAGAAATGGCATCAATCGAGAGCACCAATGGATAAAAGAAATTTAAACAATGCTACTGAGAAATTCAGAAATTAAGAAATGATTCAATTACTTAGCACTTACCTGAGTGAGTTAACAAATGACAGTTATAGTGACTATTCGCTTTGGAAAGCAACTAAAAGATTAAAAAGATCTATCCTACACGACCCACCAATTAAAAATATGGATGGAACTTGGGCAAGAAACGATATACAAAAAGCTAGCAAATTCGCCGAACATCTAGAAAATACATTCATGCCTTACGAAGGAGACGAACTCATACAAGAGGAAAATCCTCTTCTAGAAGAAAGGGACATCATGATTACCTCACCAAAAGAAATAAGTACAGAAATAAAAGAAAACATAAACCCTAAGAAAGCGCCTGGGTTTGATCTTATTACGGGGGAGATACTAAAACAACTTAAGAGGAAAGCTGTAGTAAAACTTACATACCTATTTATTGCATCATTTAGAACGAGATATATTCTACGGATGTGGAAAGTATCAGAAGTTATCATGATACCAAATCCAGGGAAACCACCACATGAAATTACGTCTTACAGGACTAAATCCCTACTTCTTGTAATCTCGAAACTGTATGAAAAAATATTACTAAAAAGACTAAAACCTATTATAGAAGAAAAGAAACTAATTCCATCACACCAGTTTGGATTTAGAGAAAACCATTCAACTATAGACCAAGTCCATTGATTAACTAATATCATCGAAAAAACCTTAGAAGAAAAAAGTTAGCTCTAGTGTAGCTCTTGGTGTAGCGCAAGCTTTCGATAGAGTTTGTTATGAATGACTCAAACACAAAATTAATCGATTATTGCCAAAACAGTATTCAGAATTATTAGCATCAATCAGAAAGATACTTTAGGATTAAACAGGAAGAAGCGTACTCTAAAATTAAAAAAATTAAGGCAGGAGTACCACGAGGAAGTGTATTAGGGCCAGTCCTATACCTATTATATACTAGTGATATTCTTGAATTAGAGCAAAATACAATTGCCACCTTTGCAGATGACACGGCTATCATGGCAGTAGGGAAAACACACGAAGAGGCTGATGCAAGAAAACTACAAACATCATTAGATATAATTAATAATTGGACCAATCGTTGGAGAATCAAATTAAATGAAAATAACAAAAACAATGAGTGTATACTAGTCAGAATAAATAATACCCAGATCCCTTATGCTAATTCAACAAAGTACCTAGGTATTACTTTAGATGCGAGACTACGCTGGAAGGTCCATATCAAAAAGAAACGTGAAGAACTCAACATAAAATTCAGAAAAATGTATTGGCTGCTTGGAAGAAATTCTACCCTGTCATTATATAACAAAATATTGTTATACAAATTCTGAAACCGGTATGGACATATGGTATCCAGCTTTGGGGCTATGCCAGTCAGAGTAATTTACTCATAATACAGAGATTCCAGAACAAAGCATTAAGGAGCATAGTCAACGCTCCCTGGTACTGTAGAAATAGTGACCTCCACCGGGACTTGGAGATGGACACTGTTAACCAGACAATTAACAAATTTGCAAGAAGTCATCGACTCCACCAACACAGGAATGTCGAGGCCATCCAGCTCCTGGACAACAGTGATCTAGTAAGAAGACTCAGGAGGAAGAAGTCATTTGATTTAGTGTAAGTGAAAGTGAGAGAAAAAAGCAGAGCATAGTGCGCTGTACACGTTAAGTAAGGTGAAAAAAAAAATATCAGAACCTAAGGTACACTAGTGATTAGACTCTAGTTATCCAAAAATTACTCATTGATCGTTATGTGATCCAATTGTAATATAAGAAATGAGGGGAAAGCGATATTTTAATATAAAAAAAAATTTATCAATAACTATTACTACGCGGTTTCAGATCAATTTACAGTATGTTTAAACTTTATTCACTCACTATACATTATGGCGTTTTAATAAAAAATCCTTGAATATTTATTTAATGAGTAATTTTTTTTCCTGACACCTATTTGAACAGATATTTCAAAAATGTGTTCCATTTAGATTCCTTTTTAGTTATTAGATAATTATTCAATTAGGTATATTTAAATTATTTTGGAATATTTCTCGTGCAATAATTTATCAAAGTCATAATTATTACAGATTCCAACATAAACTCACTTTTACACTAATACTTTAATATTTTTTTCATAAAAATTTAATGAGTTCTATCACAAATCCATAAAAAATCAGGGAAAAATTTTAAATTTGTTTTCGGTGCTCTAGTTATAATACTGGGAGGTTTTCCAACAACTGAAAGCAAATAAGTGCCCATCATATATTTTAAGTTTCATCCTTTAATTAACGTAATTGATTGCAGTTTTTATTCAGAGAATATTTAAAAATTAGTTGACAACAGTGCAACCTACAGGATTTACCAAGTGACCCATAGACTTTTGATTTATACGAATTGGTATACATTGAATTTGTTTTTTTGTAAATAAGTTACATATAAACTACAATATTTGGTGAATTTTATTTATAAAAATAGAGGAAAATGGTGTGCCTTTAACATCAAATATATGAAAGTAAACGACCACTGACCGAAGCTGAATTCGTAACATTAACAGAAAAATTTGCTTTTTTAAGTTGCAGGTATTCATAGGTACATTTACCTCCGAAAATCTCAGCTACGTGGAATTTGTGGAAGGGTGGGAAAATGGGTCTAGAGTTCCCGAAAATCCGTTTTTCGACGATATCGGCCGAAATATGACACTTCATTACCTACAAAAGTTGTCCCTATGATTTTTTTCGCTACGCTAATATTTTTTGCAAAAACGGCGTTTCAAAAATTCGCATTTGAGAATATGAAAATTCGCAAAATTATTGTGGTGAAAACGGAAAATTTGAATATCCTCCCAAAACTTGAATATCCTCCCGTTTTTGTCTGAAGACAAAAGATACGGAAATAATAACCAACTTTTTTTCACTTTTTGCACTTGATCCAATTTGAGGTTTTTCTCGTGCACTTAATAAAATACTTGATATATATATATATATATATATATATATATATATATATATATATATATATATATATATATACAGGGTGTCCCATTAAGAATGGGACATAGAACAACCGCAGATTCTCCAATTCAAAATAAAACGATTAAGCGAAATATGCTTAGATAAAATGTTACTCGTCTCCGAAATACGGGGTGTTGAAGTTAAAATCTGAAAAATTATTAATGGCCATAATTTTTTTAATACACCGTATAATTTTACTCAAATCGGCACACTTGTTAAATATCATAAAATGCATCTAACAGTAAAAAAAACAGTTCAGTACGCTCTACCAGTGGCGTACGGCAGGAGTAAGTAATGCTTGTACCCCTTCTAAATGTTACGCCGCTGTCTAAATTTTAATTTTGACTATTATTTTAATTTTTTTGATATTTTCTAAGTCAATAATGTACACTTGTTATTTTGTTGTAAAGTTTTTCGAGATATTCGCAGTTAAAGAAAGATAGACATGTACTTTTTATTTGTATTATTATTAATAATATTCATTTTTACAATCAATGAGATTCGCGACCAAACAGCTTTATTCTATTTTTTTTTATTTTTTTGTTCTGATTTGTAATGTTAAGTTCCTAATAGGCACGTTGCGATTGTGAGAATATTTATTAATTTATAATTGAAAATTTTGACAGCAGGCTTTGATTTATAATGAAGTTCTGTCACTGTCAGTTAAACATTTTCGTAGTAACTATCTGTTGCTGATAAGTGATTATTGTTATTAATAACTGTAATATTATTGTAAAATGCCACGTCATAACGAATTTTCCAATTTAGAAATGAGGGCCATGGTTTTTACTTTGTTTGGTTTTAAGACAAAATTGTAAAAATGAATATTATTAATTAATAATACAAATAAAAAGTACATGTCTATCTATCTTTAACTGCGAATATCTCGAAAAACAATGACTTTACAACAAACTAACAAGTGTACATTATTGACTTAGAAAATATCAAAAAAATTAAAATTATAGTCCAAATTAAAATTTAGACAGCGGCGTAACATTTAGAAGGGGTACAAGCATTAGTTACTCCTGCCGTACGCCACTGGTAGAGCGTACTGAACTGTTTTTTTTACTGTTAGATGCATTTTATGATATTTAACAAGTGTGCCGATTTGAGTAAAATTATACGGTGTATTAAAAAAATTATGGCCATTAATAATTTTTCAGTTTTCAACTTCAACACCCAGTATTTCGGAAACGAGTAACATTTTATCTAAGCATATTTCGCTTAATCGTTTTATTTTGAGTTGGAGAATCTGCGGTTGTTCTATGTCCCATTCTTAATGGGACACCCTGTATATATATATATATATATATATATATATATATATATATATATATATATATATATATATATATATATATATATATATATATATATATATATATTCTATTTTATTATTATAATATTTTTTGTAATATAGTTTTGGTTTTTTTAATTGTGACATTACTTTGTTTTTTATGATAAATACAGTATTACTTTAAATATCTTTTACCGAATACTGGGCGCTTAGCGATGTGTGTGCCCCCTTCGCCCTTAATTTCTTAATTACTGTCGGTAATCTGAAGATGGTTTTACAAAAAAAACGAAACGTAATAAAAAATAAAAAAATTGTATAATTTTATTTCTGACCGCAAACCATAATAAAAAGTAAATTTATAACAGGGTTCCCACAATGGAAGCGAGAAAATTTCCAGGTTTTCCTTGACTATGCACAAACTTTTTTCAGGACAAGAATCCACCATAAGGTAATACAAATAAGTAAATGAAAATTTTTTATTTATAATGTATAAATGAACATAATGGCATATAATGACACAAAATGATAAAGGAAACTGATGAAAATCTAATTCCTTGCAAGGAATATCTAAAAAGAATTCGAATTTGTGAGTTATATATAACCAGTGTGCATATTTAGACCAGGGTCGATAATTTTTGAAACCAAAAAAAATAATATTAGGATGAAACCCATTGGAAAAGGAAGAGAATATAACAAAAATGAAAGGAAAAATAATTTACGGGCGATCTGAGGACGGGAAGGGGAAGGGGTGAGTTTTTAAGGGTAGAAAACTGTTTATCTCGATTTCCAGCAAAACTACAAGTCCTATGAAAAAAAAGTTGTAGGTAATAAAAAGATATACAACTTTTGTATTTACTCTTTTTTCACATAACCTCAAACTTTATGTGAAAAATTCAAATAACCAAGTTTTTGGTTTTTTATTTTTATCTTTTACAAAAAAAATTTTTTTTACGAAATTTGGTGAAAACTTACCTTTTTATGTCCCAAATACACTGTAATTTTTTTGATTTAAAATATTTATTTTTTCAACATATTTTGACTTAATATCGAAAAAGCACACTAATTTTCAATCGAAAATCCTCGCATCAAAATATGTGCTTTTTTAAAAAAACTCGGTGGGCTTTTTGTTCGTTGAAATCTCTACTTTTTGATGGTGTAAAAAAAATAAACATTACTATGGTAAATGTTCTCAAAAAATGCAAAGAAACGAAAAAAACTCGAACCCGATTTTTTTTAATCGTCATGTACAACTTTGAGCTATTTATTAAAATGAATACTTTAATTACTCGAAAAACGTAAGATTCCTTGTTACATTGATATTGTACAATTGACAGTACTTATTTATTGTATAAAACGACTTTTAGCTTATCAAAATTGATACTACCGATCCTGTATTCCACCAGCTGTGAATATAAGAAATTATTTGCTGATGGGATATCTGAAAACACATTACGTCAACCAATTTCGCTCTTTATTTATTGCTTCTCGAATTGTAACCAGTTCGTCGTTACATTTTGTTTAATATGCATTTTATAATTTGTTTAATTATTCGGGTTAGTCGAGTCAGCATTAAAAGTTCGTTTGTTATTGTTATCGTTGCTTTTTTTCTTCTTAAAAAAAATGTTGATTTTCTTTGAAAGGTATAACGGTGGAATGGTGGTTAGAGGTAAATTATGACTTCTTGGAAAGATTTGCGAAATTAATTTTCAGATATATCATTTATTAAAAGCATCTGCAAATTGGAAATTTCTGCGTCTGTTTAACATTTTACATCTATTTTCTTAGAATTATCGAGTATGTTTTTTTAAAGGAATGTAGCTGTCTAAAAAAAGCAATTTTGCTCTAATTTTTTCATGTTATGTTAGGAACATTTTCCATTATATTCTGTAGAAAATTATAGTCCAATAAACGAAGGTATGAACCCGGACATCAGATTGGTCCGGCACCATTTTTTTTAATTTGCTGGTGTTCCTGGGTACATTCACCCCCGAAAATCTCAACTGAAATTTGTGGAAGGGCGCGAAAATGGCCCATTGGTCTCAAAAATGTGTTTTTTTTTTCGCCGATATTTCCGAAAATATGACACTTACAGAATTTTTGTTTGGACGAAAATGAAGATCAGTTCATTACCTACAAAAATGATCCTCATGATAATGAAGGACCACATCGGTTTTCAACGCACATCATTAGAAAGCTTAGCTTGTCCCCTTGTCGGCGACATTTTTCTTTTTTTTCATATTTTTTTGTTTTCCGGAAAATTGAGAAAATTCTAGGGGTGCTATGAAAAATCGGCATTTTTTTTTTGATGATTATTTTCTTTTCGCGCTAAAATTTTTAGGGGTTAGACATTGTACTAAATAAAAGATCACATTCTGACCTTTTCATCAATATATATATATATATATATATATATATATATATATATATATTTATTAAACCGCTTATACAAACCAAAATCGCATGTGTAACCGCGTTTTCATGCCAAAAGTGACGTTGTCAGACCGTGAAAATGGTCTGACAACGTTTCTCTCGTTATTCGTGCCCCTCTTGACTCCCAATACCCCTAGAACAAATCTGCGAATTTTTTTTTTTGGTCTGAAAAGACTGTTACACTCGACGTTTTATACAAATTAGTTCTCCGGTTTGGTCTGTAGGGGGCATATCTATCAGCAGCTGTATATTGTGTATAATTTGGCATGTCCAACCGACCATCCTAGACCAAAAAATTGACAACATTGTAAACTGATTTTAGTTTCAACATATTTTAATTATTATTGGGTACTGTAGACATGTGTATATTAAGAAAAATATAATGAACCGACGTTATGATTCCCTAAAATAGTAGACATAAAAAGAATTATTGAAAGAACGTGACACCTAATTAGTATTTCTAATCATAATGTGTTATGTTCTTCCATATGGATCTAACCTTACAATGAAAATAAGGCCTGATACTTGTAGTATTTATAATTATGACTGAAGGGTGGAAATCCGCAGATATTTTAGTTTGTATCGTGCTATTAGTTTTTATTTTTGTTTTCGAGCTCTTATGAAAAAACCAAATTTTCGATTTTGTTTTCGAAATTGTGAACTTTGCATACACTTTAGAGCAGCAAATATTTTTTTATCGTTTTTTACACCCTTTCAAGTACCTAAGTGCCAAGTTTCATAGATATCACATTTTGTGCGAGGTCAAAGTCTCTGACAACTGGGCTATAAGGAATTAAAGACAATTATTTTGGAATATTTTATTATTAAAAAATAAAAAAGACAAAAGTCTGTCTAGAAACCATTGACGGTGTAAAATTAAAATACAAAAAGTAGAAAATAAAAATGAAACATATAATTTACTTTAAACGATAGGTATTGTAAACTAGTGTTTTGATTCTGACCCAGTCTGATTCTATGAACAAATTCGAATTTTGTTTAATAAAATTAAAACATTCTTCTTTTTTTGGAGCAGTCTTACGTCTTATATTACTTTTGAAAATATCTAAAACTAATTTTTTTTCATCTGGATGCCAAGTGGGCGCGAGGCCAACTGGGCGCCGCAGGTTGAACATTAAATAATATAGTATATAATTGTTTTTATATTTTGTTATGATATTCTAATTGGGGAAAATGTTATGATATAGAAATTTTTTTAAATTAAGTTAAAAATTATTTTGAAATTGATTTATACAGGGTATTTTATAGTTAAACCGACATACGTTAATATACACCACACTTGGTCGACTATCTGCCAATAAAAAGTTCTCCACAGTCTCAGGCCCTGAGGCAAAAGTTTTGTAGGAGTCAGGGATTTCCAATAAAAGTAATGATAGAGAATTTGGTGGCGCTTGACTCACCTCATTACGTTTTCTCCTGATTCATTTTTTTTAGAGCATCTTGTTTAGGAAGAACTTCTTGACAAGCCTTGTAATATTTTGGGTACAATGGTTGATAACCTGGCATGTCGCTTCTTGCGTTTCTTCAGCCCTCTTCTTAATTTTTGTTACAACTTTATCCGCTGCTACATTTTAAAATTATTTTGAAATATACAGGTAGTTCCAAAAAAGTGTGGCGTATCAAAGTTATATTTTTTCTTATGGATTACCCTATATTTTATTGCATTTACAGATTATACGTTAAAAATAAGATAAACTTTTTTAAGTATTCCCTATACAAGCTTTTTAGTTTTCGAGATATTTTGATATTCCTAAAAATGTAAGCACTTACAAGAAAACCAATAACTTGGAAACCTATGCAATCAGCCAAATTCAATTTTAATTAAAAAAATACACTAATAATTAAAAAAATAATGTATTGGTGGTACTTAGGTATATAAATCAACTTAACTATGAAATACTTTGTATACATCAATTTCTAAATTATATTTTACTTTATTTAAAAAAATAATTTCTGATTTATATTAACGTATGTCGGTTTAACTATGAAATGCCTTGTATACAACAATTTCTAAATTATTTTTAACTTTATTTAAAAAATTTGGTATTTTGAGATTCTATTTTATTAAAATAAATTTTAGTGAATTTATATATCATAACATTTTCCCCAATTAGAATATCATAACAAAATATAAAAACAATTATATATTATATTATTTAATGTTTAACCTGCGGCGCCCAGTTGGCCTCGCGCCCACTTGTCCCCGAGTCCAGTTGGCGGCGTCCACTTGTCCCAATCCGTAAATCATCTGCACAGAATTTCTAATTAGATTTGTTTTAATTTTTTGAAAACTTTTACGGGCTAGTCGATAAAATACTTTGACCGGTTAGATTGGCCATTGTTCATTTGGGGAGAACAGTGCTGATTCACTAATAACTTTCCACGAAACATATTTACAAATTCATACAAAATACTAATACTAATAAGTAGTCGTTTGTGAATCCCAAGTCGCACTAATGCTTCAAGGTTACAGTTATAAACATTAGGCAACGCTGCATGGTTTAATAACGTCGGTAATTTATATAAATTTCGTATATATTGGAGTCAAATGACAGTTAAACGTATCTGGCCTCGAAAGTATGGTTATACATAGTCATAATTTTTTTTTTGAGATTTGTCTTCCCCTCTCTTGTTGCTCGTAAGTGTAAACTCATTATTATTGTATTTCTACTTTTAAAATTGCAAAAAAGCCATTATATAGAGGTGGTCTTAGGTTGTCTGTTCAATATCTATGGACTGATAACGTCGGTAAGATGAATATATATATATATATATATATATATATATATATATATTGATGAAAAGTTCAGAATGTGATCTTTTATTTAGTACAATTCCTAACCCCAAAAAATTTTAGCACGAAAAGAAAAACCAAAAACCAAAAAATATGAAAAAAAAAAAAAAAGAAAAATGCCATCGACAAGGGGACAAGCTAAGCTTTCTAATGATGTGCGTTGGAAACTGATATGGTCCTTGATTATCTATTAATTCCCGAGAGACCCGAGCATTTTCAAAAACTCCGGAAATCCAAAAAACTCCCTAAAAAAACATGTTGTTTATGAAAATACACAAAAATAATTTATTGAATCTTTCTGAATATATTTAACACCTTGCAAAGCCCCATTATTCAAAAGGATTCGGTGAAATTAGTCTTGATAAAAAAAATATGAATAAATTTATAGGAGGGTCAAAATATCGAGCATAAACAAACTTTGGTCCGGTATTTTCAATAATTCAGAGAAATAGATAAAAGGAAAAAGTAACATGTTATTATAGATACAGGTTCCTTCTTTCATCTGAACTTTGAATCATGAAAAAATATTAATTTTTACGTGATTTATTGACAAATTTGTAATCCGCTTGGGAGTGTCATTCCTTTAGAGCGTGCTCTCTAAATGCAGGGCAGGAGCTAAAAATAGGGGTGTGTTTTGGAGCCGGTTATGTCGAAAAGAATCATATTTTTGACAAAAATGATGAGGATCATTTTTGTAGGTAATGAACTGATCTTCATTTTCGTCCAAACAAAAATTCTCTAAGTGTGATATTTTCGGAAATATCGGCGAAAATAGGCAAAAGAAACACATTTTTGATACCAATGGGCCATTTTCCTGCACTTCCACATATTTCAGACAGCTGAGATTTTCGGGGGTGAATGTAGTACCCATGGATACCTGCAAATTAAAAAAAATGGTGCCGGACAAACCTGATGCCTGGGTTGGCCTTCGTTTATTGGACTATTATTTTTAATGCAAATTAGCCATTTGAATATGTTCATAACTTTTGTTCAACCGGTTCTAAACGCCCCACTTCATTGTTTTTACAGAGCACAATGATTGTGCCAAATTCAATAATTATTAAGCTCTGACAAATTCGTTTTATAGCACAAATAACATTTTTTGGGGGGTTTCCTGCACCCATTTTCATTGTAAGGGACGCCAAAACTCATTCTTGCACACACAACATTTTGATCTTAGGCCAACACTGTGATGAAATAGATTATAGAAGTATCTCTGATTGGCAATAAACTTCTAATTTCGATTTTATTATAAAACAATATATTTTTTTATTTTAGAAGTATAAATAGAGAATTAAAGAGATAAATATACATAAGTTCCCAAAGTTAGTGGCAATTGGTAAGATTATTTAAATTTAAAATATAAACTCTGATCATTCCGCGCCTGATTATTCACAATGGAACAAAAACAGCCTAGTTAGGATGTTTCAATCGAGTTTTTCTGAACTTTTTTTTTATTTTTCCAACATTTGTCCTAATAAAATAATTATCAATATACCTTGAAAAGTTAATTTATTTGACGCAAGCCATATTGGTAAAAATAGTTTGTGGCACAGTAGCTAGACTAAAATTGTAGGAATACCAAGCGGAACCGTTATTTGTTCGACTATCGGAACTTTGGAAAAAAAAATGATATTGCTCCGATTGTAGAACACCATATCCACTGACTTGTATTAAATACCTTTTGTACATTTTTTTTAATAACCTTACGTTCATGGTTGTAAATTGATACTTAAAAATTGTGCGTTCGTAACAATGTGTTATAAGTGATTTTTAGCAAAAGTTATCGTACCTCGTCCAATGACATGGTGACCTGTAACAAAAATAAATTATTAATAGTTAAATCAAACGCTAAATTATAAGATTATAATTTTATCTCAGTTTCATAATCAAAAATATTTAACAAACTTATTGTTTAACGGAAAAAACAAGTTTCTTACATTGGTGATTAAGTGATAATATATAATTTCAATCTAAAAATTTGTACTGGCATTATATCAGATTTTTCTGTCTCGCTTCGTTGACATAATAAACTCTTTATACAAATTGACATTTAGAGAGCTTCGTAAACGAGGTAAGAAAAGCTAAATAAATAAAGCCGTAGATAAGATGCTGTTGACACTGATTCTAAAAACAAATGGATCAAAATGAATCACCGTTTCAAAGCGGATACAAAAAGACAATTTAAAAAGTAGTCTCTTCCAATTAGAAATTCTAGTTTAATCTATGGTTATGATTATTTTTTACGGTCCAAATATTTTAACAGGAGAGAGCGAACATTCAGTGAACATCAGACTTTTTTTAAACTATTACAGCTAAAATTTGTGTACAGGTGTGTATTGTTTTTTTGTTCCTATAATTATGTTTTTAAAGTACCCCGCACGTTTTTTATGCAAAATGGGTCCAAGTCGAATTGGCTGAAAATTTAGTGTAATGTATGTAGTTTATGATGTTCTGATCAAATGTCTCCATAGATTATTTTGTTACAAAAAGTTAAGGATAATAATTACAATCTTAATATTGTCAACACGAGTTTTAATAAGCAGTTCTAAGACTCCGTATACAGGGATATTCTTTTTCTACTAGCCAATGGTAAGATATTTATGTAAATCTTTGAACAAACTTATTCAAACGCAAAAGGCTTGCAGAATAAGTAAATATCATTTGATTTTAATATTGGGTGATCTGAGGTTACTATTATACAGGGTCACTCAAAATTTTCAGTTTTAGTTGTATTTATTTTAAATTTTTTAGGAACATATATACAAATTAAACATAAAGTAGAAAACTAAATATAATATGATCAATATTTTGTGGCTCTTGTCTATTTGTTGCATCTTGTACGGATCCTGGTCAACGACATGATGGTGCATCAATCAAATGGGAAACTACTAGATAAAAAATCATTCTGTTAAGTCATTGTTATTACGATTATGTTGATGGCTTGCATACCCCAAAAAACATATGTGGAATGTACCGACACTTCCGATCACCAGATTTACAAGTGGAGTAATAACGATCTAGGACATTTTCTTCTTCATTAAACATTTATATGTGTATAAACATTCAAATTCGTAGTCACTCAAACTACTCTCGTGGTATATTCTCGTCGGATTTTTTGCTATATCTAATGAAAAGTTCTAAAATATATCCTTGCCTATCTAAAAGATGTACATATGATTTAATCCTTTCGGAAATATAGCCCCATATTTGACAGAAAATGAAGATAATGTATAGCCAGTGCCCAGCCTTAATCCAATACCCTGTACAAAAATGAAAATATGAAGCGCTCGGTGTTACTATTGGTACGGTGTTATTACATACGATTAAATACTGTTCCCTTAGTAATTCATAATTCTGATACAAAATAAGCAGTGTTGCCGATGCCAATTTATCATATTCCCCAATATCCCAAGTCAAAATCCCCAAATTTGGGGACAAAAATCTGCTGATTCCCCAAAAATTCCCCTCAATAGATTAAGTACCTTATCTTACCGTTTATTAACCATTTATCCATATTTGCACACAAAATCGTATCGTTATTTCGCGACTGAATACAAAATCAACTTATCTAACGCAAAGCTAGCAAATTAGAAGCGTCTAAAACTAAGGGAATCACAGAAAGGTTTTCTCTAGTGTTCGCGTTCGTACCGCGCTGAGATAAACGAACTTACCCGATTATAATATGATTTATTATAACAAAAGTAGGTACAATGGACAAATGATTTGCTGCTGTGCAAATGGTCTCGAGTTCTATGCCCAATCTGAACTGTTTTTTTTATTTTAATTCCTACTTGCTTATTTATTATATTGTTTAACGATGATATTTCAAAATCCCCGCATTTTCCCCGCATAACGACAATCCCTAATCATCTTGAGATTCCCCGCAGTTTGGGGAATTTCCCACAAATTGGCAACGCTGAAAATAAGTATGTATATTCTACATGCTGTATAACATCAAAATGTATAATATATTTGAGCAAAGATCCTTGTACCTCCAAAGCTGACGTAAAGCGACACTGATGATGGAGGTAGACCTCCGAAACCGGTCCTATTTAAAGCTACTGTGTTACTTTGAGATGAGACCACGTGCCTATTGTCTGTATTAAGGTTTACCATTTCCTTAATGATTCCCAGTTTTCACACAAAAAATGTAGGTCACATATATAATAATTATAGCTTTTTGTAATAATGTCACATCCACATTTCTCATTTTATGAAGTGTATGCAAGATGAAGAAGAAGAAAATGCTCTAGATGATTGCCACTGTGTCGTTGTATGGTTTTCGGGATACGTTTCGCAGGCCATCAACCAAACATTCGCTATACGGTATCTCTTAACCGAATTATGGGATCCGTACAAGATTGCAATAAATAGACAAGAGTCGCAAAATACTGATCATATTATATTTAGTTTTCTACTTTGTTTAATTTGTATACATGTTCCTAAAAAATTTAAAATAAATACAACTAAAACTAAAACTTTTGAGTGATCCTGTATCTCAGATCACCCAATATTACAATCAAATGGTATTTACTTATTCGGCAAGTCTACGAGCTTTTGCGTTTGAATGAGTTTGTTCAAAATATTACATAAAAATCTTAACATTGGCTAGTAGAAAAAGAATATCGCTGTATACAGAGTCTTAGAACTTCTTATTACAACTCGTGTTGACCAATATTAAGATCGTAATTATTATCCTTAACTTTTTGTAACAAAATAATCTACACATTGATTTTCTAAAGGTTAGTAACAACCCTGCATCCGAATGTTTAACACCCTGTATCTCAAAAACTGTGCATTAGATCTCGTTGGGCCCATGGAGACATTTGATCAGGACATCATAAACTACATTGTACTAAATTTTTAGCCAATTCGACTGGGACCCATTTTGCATAAGAATCGTGCGGGGTACTTTAATTTTTGACTTTTAAAAATAACCATTTACCAATAAGAAAAGGTTTATTCTGATTTTTTTACTGAAATTTGTGTAATATTATATGAAGTTATTTACTGTTCTTCCACCAAAAATTAAGGCACAAAGAGTTTTTGTCCAAATTTACTTTGAGTTTGAGTTACCCTGAGTTCCTTCGAAGATCCTCGAAGTTCCTCTTCCCACAGTATTTCAGTGTAATTGTTCAATCATTTTGATATCCTGTATGTACCAAATATTTGTTCACTGTATTTAATTTTAAATTAAATTCATTTTCTTTTAAAATAAGACACGAGCATTTACCTTATCCTATTTTTAAATCCAATTAATATTTAATATTTATACTTCTTCTTTAAAATCAATAGTAAGTGTTTAAAATTTCATAACTTCGTTCTTTTCAGACGCTTCATTTGACGTAGGGTTCAATGAATTAGATCCTGTATTTAATTTTATGTTAAATTAAACATTACCATGTCTTGTCATGGACATTAAGATTGTTTACATGGAATTTTACATCGTAAAATGTTGGTGTACTATTTAATGAGTTTTTCAATTAACACCAATAAAATAAATTTATTTAGTCGCTTTTAAATAAATGTTTATATCTCTAGAACATTTTTCTGTTTCTCCTCTATACTTTGATATTTTTTCTTATCATTAATTAACACCTTTAGAAGTGAAACCTAAGTACCTAAGTATTTTTCCATTCTTAATTTACTTGATGATCACAACTTTCATTTTTCACAATTAAACCACCAAATGTTTTGTAGAACTAAGCGAATTCATTTTTTAATTGTAATATTGCTTATTAGAGCACGATTTCTTGATTTATGAACAATACCTTATTACAATATAATTATCAACTAATTTAAATAAAATAACTCGATGACCTTCGGAAATGCAAAATAATGGTTGCTAGTATCGGATATAACATTTTCCACTGTTTACATGAAAAAAATATTAAATGAAAGTAATTTATTCATAAGTGTCAATTACACGGGGTGTCCCAAATAAACGAATTCAAACTTCGGGAACATATATAGTTCATGTGTAACTACTAAAAATTCTTACTCACAGACTACAAGATAATGGAACGTCAGGCTCCGACAATAGTTTCTTTTATATTATCCTACAGATGGACGCAATCGTATGATTCGTTAGGATGATATAATGTGTAGCAGACTAATTTTTTTTTTCTCTAATTTATGAATATAAAAAATACAGAACAAATTGCTTAGTGGGTTATTATTCATCGATAATATTTTTTTTACGTATAACAAATATTTTGTTCGAATAAAAGAAGAAATTCTTTAAAATGCTGTGATTTCCAATTTACAATATTCAAAGTTTGGAAGAATAATCTAAAACTATGTTCTGGTCGTTTTGGTCGTTGCAACACTTTAATATTGTTCGTGAACTTTTTAAATTGATTTATTGATAGGATTGGCACTAGCACACCTTTAAAGGTTGTCTATAACAAATGCATTTTTATTGATTTATCTCTACCTTTAATTTAGTAACAAATAGTAATTATCAGGTAAAACGGAAAAAGTGTTTTAAGAGAACAATAATATTCATAATTTTATTACAAAATCCTTGGGATACAAAATATGAAGGAGTTGTGGAGATGCTCATGAGTAAAATTATACACTTTTTTAACAGTAAATGTGTTTCTAGGCAGTGAATTTGCAACAAGAAATTTTTACATGACGTCAGATAATATACAATTTTCTTTAAAAAACACACGACTTTGGGAGAGTTTTCTTTCGATGTCTCATGAAGATTTAAGTCAAAACAAAGTCAAGATGTATTTATTACACAATATTTAGCAAAAAAGTCTTTGATTCTACACTATTGGGTTTCAACTAATTTTTATATTATTCCACAGACAGAAATTTTACTAATACAAATACAGGAATTTACGAAACAACGTGTATGAAATAAATTTTTATTTTAGCCCAGGAATTATTTGCCATTGCGATCTCGATAATTAGAATAATACCGATAAGATGACCCAAAACCTTTTTATAAAAATGAAGCACTCTTATCGATAACCCATTTATTTAGACAGGTGAATCCACCAAAATTTATATATATTTTTTGAAATGACAGTTAAACCTCAAATTTAAACAGAATAATAAATTAAACTAAACTAAACTAAATTAAATAAAAAAATGCAAATTAATATATATTTTTTGAAATGAAAGTTAAACCTCAAATTTAAACAGAATAATATTTTAAAGTACAATAAAAAAGTTCTCTTTACGGTGTGACCTTTGGACTTTCGGGTTGATTATATTGAATATCCAAATTTTGAATGACTTTTCCAACTTTATAAAATTTTATACCTGTCTACCATTCAACAATGATAGATACCAATGAAGATAAATGAAGGGGCAATTGGATAAAGAGGCTAACTAACAAAACAATAATGTTCATAAAATCACTCTTTCACAGATAAAGGGGATCTGTTACTTATTTCCTCAAATGGAGTAAATGTACAATTTTAGAGGCGTGGGTAGGTTAGAACATATTAACTTCGTTTATATCAAAAACATCACAATTTAAAAAAATGTCAGTTAGCCCCTTTATCCACTTGTCCCTTCAAATGATAAATGATATGGTAGACCTCATGAAATTTAAAAAGTAAAGATAAAAAGTTTATTACAGTTTTTATTATCTGTAACAGATTTAGAAATAAAATATCCTGAAAATAAATACTTTTTCGAAAACTTGCTGGCTTTTAGGTACTTACACTAATTTATTATTTAAGTTTTTTATGATCTTTATTTTTATTTTTTTAATTCTCAGATTTTCGTTATAAATAGCCCCACTTCTGTAGGTACTCTTAATTTTATATGGATGTAAGATCTAAGTCAATTTTTTTAAAATTTTTCGAATTTATACATAAAGAGAAGCTTGCAAAAAATTTGTCAATAAATTTGGGCTGGGGCTTCGCGAGATATGTGCCAAAAACGGCATTTTTGGTATTTTTCGAGTGGATTGCTTCACTATTTTTTAAATATCTCTGGCTCTAAGAGTCGTGGAATTTTTTTTTACTGAATTGGCAATAAATAACCAAAGAATCCTCGAATTCTCTTAAAAATTGGAGAAAATATGTATTTTGATGCCGGGAAGACATGGTAAAAATTAAAAAACAAAATGTATTTGTCCAGCCAAAATCGGCGATCTTCGAAAAAAAATTGAATTGGCCGCCATTTTTGGAAAAACAACAGTAGAGAAAAAAATTTTATCTTAAAAAGGAAGGCTTTTGTGTGTACTTTACAATTTAGGAAGTAATAATAAAAAAAAATTCGATTTTCATTTTTCCCTCGCAAAAATCTTACTTTAGAACCTGATTTTTTTTTTTTTTTTTTTTTTGTTTTTTTAAAGATTTTTTGGACTGAAATATAGTTTTTCCAATAGAAAAAAATTGAAAAAAAATGAAAATCGTATTTTTTTTTATTATTCCCTAAATTGGGCACTTTAAAATAAAGAAATAAAATGTTGGATTTTCTTAGACAAAAGTACACTAAAAATCCTTCTTTCTAAGATAAAAAAATTTTCTCTACTATTGTTTTTCCAAAAATGGCGGCCAATTCAATTTTTTTCGAAAAATGCCGATTTTGGCTGGACAAATACATTTTTTTTTCTTAAATTTTTTACCATGTCTTCCCGACATAAAAATACATATTTTTTCCAATTTTTAAGGAAATTTGAGGATTCTTTATTTATTGCCAATTCAGTAAAAAAAAAATAATGTCGTTTTTTGAGGTTAGGATGCATTTTTAAAAAACTCTACTATACGGATTGATACTCTACTTGATCACGGTCATTTAAATTTTTAGCCGGAGATATTTAAAAAATAGTGAAGCAATCCACTCGAAAAATACCAAAAATGCCGTTTTTGGCACATATCTCGCGAAGCTCCAGCCCAAATTTATTGACAAATTTTTTACAAGCAAAAAATTGACTTAGCTCTTACATCCATCTTCAGAATATTTTCGTCTAATTTCACTCCACTATTAATTAGGTGTACGATGCGAACTTTGATCAACTGTTAATTAATTAATGTAAATAATTTTTTATTCGGCATGATTTTATAAACTATTGTTTTTTGAGTTAAGCCATATTTTTTTAATTTTTTATTTTTTACATGACATTCATTTCATCTATAAAAAACGCCTCACAAAATTGTAATATTGAAATGGTAAACATGCTTATTTATTATATTCCTAAAAATTGGTTGTTAAAATAAAACAGTTTACTATATATACCTTTTTAGAGTTTAGAATTTGACTCAACTTTTTACTATTTTTTCGTATGTTTGATAATGTACGATTTTTATTTTTTTTTTATAAAAAAAATTTAAATAATTGGAGTAGTGTGACCTCTACTAAAATTAGATCTGTCCGTTTTTGATGGTAGCAACTAATCAAGCTTGATTAACACAGTATTTAGGAAGCTAATAAAAATTAACTGTCGGTTTACAATTTGGAGGTTTCTTATTAAACGGGTCCTTAAAGTACCCTTAACTATTTGTTATGAAACCGGCCCTTTAGATATAAGCAAAAATATAGAAACTGGTTTAATTTTTTTTGACAAACAAACAAATAAACGTAGTTTTATATATAAATTGTTATTATATAAAAAAATTGAAACACAATTACTTCTAAAGGTTAAACGATATTTAAAGAGTTTCATTTCTGATTAATCTATATTAAAATCAATATCTTATTATTTTTATCAGTTTAAATTTAATTTTTCTTTTAAAAAATGTAACAAGGTCACCTTTTTGCTTTTTATTATTAATATTTTGAAGAAACGAAAACACTCAATGTCAAAGTTAAATAATCCATTAATAATTTAAATTGCATATTATTTTCTACGTCACAAAAATCTTGCGGACCGGTTCTTAAAACATGCCAAAGATTCGTGATTAATCAATAAAAATATGATCTGTTGCCAAAGCAACAAGTAGGCAAAGTGAAAAATAAATTCGCGTACTTAATTATTTTATAAAAAAATATTTCGCTTTTTTTATAGACAAATTGTACTTACAGAGTTTAATTATATATCGCGGGACAAAAACCAGAAAGCAGACGACAGACAAACGAGTTGAGTATGAAGCGACTGAATAAAAGCGAATGGTGGAACCCACATTTTATTGACTAGTACAGAGACGTATCACGCCAGATGAGTTACGAAGATAAAAAGCCGGTTAGATTTTATCATAAAGAATAACTACTATACGTCCGTAGCACTTATAATCTAGCAGTGGGGAAAAACGAAAATTTAAATTGCTACAACAAAGTCGGTTGGTTTATAAGTTGCCCTGTCATGGGAAAATATGGAATTTGCTTTTTCCTCTCTATTCCTTTTTAGGGATATATTAATTAGGACAATTTACCCAGTTATAAACTTTATGAAATGATGAATAGTGGAGTGAAATTATAATTTTATATGCATGTAAGAACTAACTCAAATTTTTTTAATTTTTTCGATTTTACAAATAAAGAGAAGCTTGTAACTTCGCGAGGTATGTGCCAAAAATGGCATTTTTTGTATTTTTCGAGTGAATTGCTTCACTAATTTTTAAATATCTCCGGCTCTAAGAGTCGTGGAAAAATAAAAAAAAATTTAAAATGACCGTGATGAAGTAGAGTATCGATCCGTATAGTAGGGTTTTTTAAAATGCATCCTAACATCAAAAACGAATTCGCGCACATTATTATTTTTTTTACTGAATTGGCAATAAATAACCAAAGAATCCTCGAATTTTCTTAAAAATTGGAGACAATATGTATTTTTATGTCGGGAAGACATGGTAAAAATTAAAAAAAAAATGTATTTGTCCAGCCAAAATCGGCATTTTTCAAAAAAAAATTGAATTGGCTGATTTTTGGAAAAACATTAGTAGAGAAAAATTTTTTATCTTAAAAAGGATTTTGTGTGTACTTTTGTCTAAGAAAATCCAACATTTTATTTCTTTATTTAAAGTGCCCAATTTAGAGAATAATAAAAAAAATCGATTTTCATTTCCGTTCCCTCACAAAAACCTTACTTTAGAACCTGAAATATTTTTTTATTTTTTTAAACATTTTTTCGACTGAAATACAGTTTTTCTAAGAGAATCAAGCAAAAATATCGCGATAAAAAATTGGAAAAAAATGAAAATCGAATTTTTATTTTTTCATTATTCCCTAAATTGGTCACTTTAAATAAATAAATAAAATGTTGGATTTTCTTAGACAAAAGTACGCACAAAATCATTCTTTTTAAGATAAAAATTTTTTCTCTACTATTGTTTTTCCAAAAATGGCGGCTATTCAATTTTTTTTCGAAAAATGTCGATTTTGGCTGGACAAATACTTTTTCGTTTTGAAAAAACCCTACTATACGCATGGATACTCTACTTCATCACGGTCATTTTAATTTTTTTTTATTTTTCCACGACCCTTAGAGGCGGAGATATTTAAAAAATAGAGAAGCAATCCACTAGAAAAATACCAAAAATGCCGTTTTTGGCACATATCTCGCGAAGCTCCAGCCCAAATTTATTGAAAATTTTGTTACAAGCTTCTCTTTATGTATAAAATCGAAAAAACTAAGAAAAATTGACTTAGCTTTTATATCCATTTTCAGAATATTTTCGTCTAATTTCACTCCACTAGAAGTATTGTTTATTCTTTTCACTGTATATTAAATTAAAAATAATTCTAATTAGTAAAAGTATTTAAGTACATAAAATACAAGGATTAAAAAATTTTTGTCTAAATATTTTTGCGGGAGATTAAAATTAAAAACAAAAAAAAACGGGTTTAGCGTTCTTCTCGATAATTTTGTTTGTTGAAAAAAAAAATTTTAGAATTTTTAAGTATCTACAACTTTTACAATAAACTTTTTTCGATGTATATTTCAGCCACAAATAGTAAAAAACCAAGAGTTGATTGATCATCAGAGACACAACGGTACTTTAGAAGAAATTATGTCGACAAATCGTACCTATAAATTACTGATAATCAATTATCTAAGTTAGACCAACCTTCTCTGTTATTAACTCCACTGAGCGACCTGAAATACGCCCAAAATGTAATTTAGATTGCATATTTTCACGATTTTAATATTCCTAGAAAGAATAAATTAATTTAATACTATTAAATATTGAGTCCGGTTCTGGGCAATTAATCGGAAATGTTTCAGACAAATTTGAAAATATCAGATTTAACTGGCCGCATTTTATCATACTACTTATCAATTATTGAAGTCTAAAGTTCAACATATTAATAAAAAAAGTAAATGTATGAAGAAATTGGGAAAAAAATACCTATAACAAAAATAAAGGCAACAAAAATAATTATATTCCAAATTTTACAAAAAATCAAGAAAAAAGTCCCCCAATAAATACAATTAAAGAAAGTATAAAACATTTTTACATAAAACCATTTCTATTATTAACAACAAAAAGATTTTTCACACTGAAAAAATAAAATGGAAAAATCCTTAAAACTGTTATATTTTTTGGGACTTAAAAAACGTAAAACAGGGCTGGTTTAGCAATATATTTAAATTTAATATTGGTTTTACGCCGTTTTTCTTTTAGTTTTACAGAAGATTGACAGAGCTTATTTGCATTAATAATATTTATTTTAAAATTCGTTTTATGTAAAACTATTTTAATAAAAATGAATTCGTTCTCCAGTTCTTCCAGTCTTTTTTCAAAAAGAGCAAAAATCCATTTGATACGCAGACCGTAGAAAAAATAAAAATAATTAAATAATAATAAAAAAGGCAGAACTTTGAAATTATTCTTTTTCATATCTCTTTAATAAATCCTAATTAATTAAATCCATTAAAATTTTAATAAATATATAACCATATGTTTGAAGATCCATTCATTCCTTATTTGTTATACATATTGATGAAAAGAATTATAATGCAAAAAAAAAATATTTTAAATTTTCTTTTGACAGTATGGTTTAATGGATGTGTTGAGGGCTCTGGATTAAGCCCTGTGTTCGAATTTCGTGGACTGTATTTTGTAGGTTTACTTCCTCAACTCCATCCAATAAAACCAATGGACACTTTTATTTAACCATTTATTAAAGCTCGTCAAATAAATAAATGAACAACAAAAAAAAACAACAACGTAACAAAAATTACATTAAATTAGTAATTGTGAACAAGAACAAAGTATTAAAGTTGATTTAACGAAATGACCACATCATTCAGAAAATATTAGTTTGTGTGTGTACTGTATGAGTGATAATTAGACACTGCGAGAGGTCCTAGCCTGTTAGCAGCTAGAAACGCACTCTGAATTCGCCGTACTAGGAGGCATTATGAATAACAAGCCCTTATATGAAGGAACTTGCGATACGTCGCACTTGACGGAGTTTCTGAATACATTGTTTTAGACAATGGAGCGGCTAGTCTGGTACGCGACTGAAAACACACTTTATTCGCCGTACTAGGAGGCATTATGAATAACAAGCCCTTATATGAAGGAACTTGCGATACGTCGCACTTGACGGAGTTTCTGAATACATTGTTTTAGACAATGGAGCGGCTAGTCTGGTACGCAACTGAAAACACACTTTATTCGCCGTACTAGGAGGCATTATGAATAACAAGCCCTTATATGAAGGAACTTGCGATACGTCGCACTTGACGGAGTTTCTGAATACATTGTTTTAGACAATGGAGCGGCTAGTCTGGTACGCAACTGAAAACACACTTTATTCGCCGTACTAGGAGGCATTATGAATAACAAGCCCTTATATGAAGGAACTTGCGATACGTCGCACTTGACGGAGTTTCTGAATACATTGTTTTAGACAATGGAGCGGCTAGTCTGGTACGCAACTGAAAACACACTTTATTCGCCGTACTAGGAGGCATTATGAATAACAAGCCCTTATATGAAGGAACTTGCGATACGTCGCACTTGACGGAGTTTCTGAATACATTGTTTTAGACAATGGAGCGGCTAGTCTGGTACGCAACTGAAAACACACTGATTTTAAATTTGACGACGTTTACCGGTTTCAGATATATCCCTTCCTTTTGCCGGCAATTTGTTCTAGAAAGATTCGAATGATTCTTTTTAACTTATACCGCGTAAACAAGTCTAGATTCGACGGTTAAATTTACGACCCACTAATTAGCATCGAGCAAAAAAAAATAGCTTTGATGAGCCGCTTCCGGGTCGTCCGATGCCGCAATTATGAAATGGAGAAAAAAATTGTTTTTTGCTGGCTCCGCCTTTGTGACACCGCTCGTCAACATATTTGGTGCGGCGTTGTCGGTTTTACGGTTTTACGAATAACGAATATGAGTTTAGATGTTTAATTATCTGAAATTAAACATTCTCCCCCCGCGAAAAGAGGCGGAGTATTCTCTTGAAAGTTTTCTAAAAAAAATTTTTATTAAGTTGGGTCATCACCCTGTAATTTCGGAATGAGTTTGATTGAAATAAGTTTGAAAAATTGTAAAAGGTTTTAAAATGTTTGGATATTTGGATCCTGGCCGCTTGTGGGCGCATAGTTTAATAAAAAATGTAAAAAGTTTTAAGATATTTGGATATTTGAATCCCGGCCGCTTGTGGGCGCATAGTTTACAAAAATTGTAAAAAGTTTTAAGATATTTGGATATTTGAATCCCGGCCGCTTGTGGGCGCATAGTTTACAAAAATTGGATATTTGAATCCTGGCCACTTGTGGGCGCATAGTTTAATAAAAAATGTAAAAAGTTTTAAAATATTTGGATATTTGGATCCCGGCCGCTTGTGGGCGCATAGTTTACAAAATGATTTGTACAGACGATTTGTGATTAGGCATCACCGAGCCATGTTCCTTATTTGGAATTAAAAAAACAAAACATGCCAAAATCTTAGCAACATTTGCAAAAATTGCAACTATAGGCGTTGGCTTTCCCAGATCTGCTAGCAGGAATATCCCAGATCAATTCCTTAGCCCTCTCTCTATAACGACTACCTCAGCCTACAATAGCAGTACATGAATGTTTGAACGAAAATGGGCAAAAAGATCCCAAGGGTATACGATCACCCTGTATGAAAATAGAATTGTTTAAATATTTGGATGGATATAAAATCCTAAGGGTATTTGCTCACCCTGTATGAAAATAGAATTGTTTAAATATTTGGATGGATATAAAATCCTAAGGGTATTTGCTCACCCTGTATGAAAATAGAATTGTTTAAATATTTGGATGGATATAAAATCCTAAGGATATTTGCTCACCCTGTACGAAAATAGAATTGTTTAAATATTTGGATGGATATAAAATCCTGAGGGTATTTGCTCACCCTGTATGAATGAAAAAGTTTAAAATATTTGGGAATATTTTCCGCTTGAGGGAATCACCCTGTATAGGTTTAGAATGTTAGAATGATGGATATGAAATTCTAAGGGTATTTGCTCACCCTGTATGAATGAAAAAAGTTTAAAAGTTTTTTGGGAATATTTTCCGCTTGAGGGAATCACCCTGTAAAGGTTTAGAATTTGCCATAGAATATGGGCACGAAATGTCCCTAGGGTATAATCACCCTGTATGAATGAACAAGTAAATGCGTAACAAGAGACTTAATGAAGATCACTGTTATGAGTTGAAATGAAAATGTGAACGAAAAATACAAAAAATTGCGACTATAGGCGTTGGCTTTCCCAGATCTGCTAGCAGGAATATCCCAGATCAATTCCTTAGCCCTCTCTCTATAACGACTACCTCAGCCTACAATATCAAAATGGGCAAAAGAAATCCCAAGGGTATACGATCACCCTGTATGAAAGTAGAATTGTTTAAAATATTTGGAATGGATATAAAATCCTAAGGGTATTTGCTCACCCTGTATGAAAATGAGAAAAAAAATGAAAAATAGAAATTGCATCACAGCTTGTTTAAGGTATTTGCTATAAAATGAAATGCCTTGTGCAATTCAAGCAGAAGTGCAATAGCAGGAGTATCTCCCGTTAAAGGTTTCGTATCACCTTGTATAAATGAAAAGATAAAAACGCATGAAATATTTGAAGGTATGCCTGCTCTCAGCATAATGGCATCCTTCGTTAAAAACCCTAGGAGCTCCTTTGACGACCTGTCTGAGACTCCTATATATATATTTATTTTCCCCAATAGCCCCCGGGTTCGGCTATTAAAATTTAAATTAGTACCCACCATGGACTCTTTTTTTTCAAAAATTGCGTAAACGCTTAAGGGAACGTCACCGTTGCTGGTGTTCGATCCGAGTGTAACAAAATGTTACATTTGTATATGTCGATGGGGTTTTGAAGGAGAGGATAGAAAAGTGTGAATTTACATATGCGGTTAGATGCGACAAATATTAATGCCTGTACACAGACAAAAATATAACAAAAGGAAAGTAAAATAAAGCGTTTATTGGGGTTGATCAATGTCGTTACCACCAATAGGGACGACTTTAGTAATCGGTCTTACGTAAGTACTGCCGTTAGATAAAATTTTAATCGAACGAATATTACCATCTCTGTCAGGGTAGGTTTCAAGAACTTTAAATGTAAATATGTTTCGTGAAAGCGACAATTAAAATGAATGCGGTTTGTTTTATTTTGTTTTTAAGATTTATTTATGTTAGTTTATTTGATTGATTTTTGTTTGGTTTTTAAAATGATGGGTTATTGATCCCTTGTATGTATAAAAGTAGAAAGGTTTGATTTAACGAATAGTTTTTTGTTGTGGAATGTTTTTTCCAGTACAACAATTGAAATGAATGTACGAACATCTTTTTTGGCCACATCAGAGGATTTTTGGTACAAAGTAAAGTAGAAATGTCAAAGAATGTTTATGATAAAAATAATTGTTTGAGGGTAGTTTTCCCTGAAAGTTGAATACATGAAAAAGTACGATAAATGGATAAGTAATCCTGAAAATAGAGCCTTATTAGAAGGACATTTTTAAAGTTTTTATTTGTTGAAGAGGGTAGTTTCCCTGAAAGTTGACAAGAGTTTTGAATTTTAGAACGATACATAACTGGGCATTTTAGTATCCCGTCTACAACCCCTTGGACCTAGTTTGGCACCAAAGGGAGGTGTCTCACCATAGAGATCACCTAGCATTGTTGATTGACAGAGTCTGGGCATCCAATATCCCTGGGGGTAGTTTCCCCATACAACCCCTTAGATCTGAAAGATACCAAAGGGAGATGTCTCACCATAGAGATCATCTTATTTTGTCATAGAGTCTGGGCATCCAATATCCCTGAGGGTAATTTCCCCCATACAACCCCTTAGACCTAGTAAGGTGCCAAAGGGAGATGTCTAACCATATAGAACATCTTGTGCGAAAATGAAAAGTAGAATTGCTAGAAATTTAAATGTTTGTTGTTAGAGAAAAATCAAAATATATTTGCAAGAGAAGGTATAATCTTTTAGTAGATCACCCTATAGAAAAAGTATAAAATTGTCAACGAAAATTGAAATATGTTTGCTAGAAGAGGGTATAATCTTTTAGTAGATCACCCTATAGAAAAAAGTATAAGATTGTCAACGAAAATTGAAATATGTTTGCTAGAAGAGGGTATAATCTTTTAGTAGATCACCCTATAGAAAAAGTATAAAATTGTTAGCGAGGATTTAAAAATATGTTTGTCAAAGAGGGTATAATCTTTTAGTAGATCACCCTATAGAATAATAATGCGAACGAATGCGAGTAAAAATAGTACAGGAGCCTTGCTATAAAATGAAGGACTTCCCTTTAGATTGAAAATGCGAAAATGAACGAAATACAAGAAGTCTTTAAATAAAGAACTTCTTCTTGAGTGCAAAACGAAAAAATAGAAAAGTATGTGCAATGAACGATAGATTGAAAATTGTTTGGCTATGGAGAGCCTGTTGCTAAGGGATAATTTTCCCTATGAACGAGAATAAAAATATAAGGGTATGCAGCCTTTTTGTACCTCTGATGCGGCGCTGGTTTCTAGAATAAAAGGGAGGTGTCTTATTTTTGAAGAACACCTTGTATAAAAAGTAGAAAAATAGTAAAATGTTTTTATAGTATTGAGTTGTAAGTTAAAAAATGATTTTTATTTATTAAGTGAGATATTAGATCTCGAAACAACGATCAGCTGTTGTTTTGTATTGGTAACGAAGTGAATTTTAAGAATAAAGTTTGATTGTAAAAATAGCGAATGTTTATGATTTGAGTTTTAAATATTGTTTAGCGATTTATTTGTAGAATCGTAGAACCATATCTACGGGGTTTTTTACGAATTTGTTTAACGAAATGATTTGTTGCGAAACTATGTGCGAAATGCGAGAATTATTTTTTTGCCGTCGGCAAATGGAAAAAAGTAAGTTAAGAATAAATGCGATTTGATTATTAGTGCGATTTTCTTGTACGAAAATTTGTTTTAATTACGAACGATACGAGTTTTTTAAAATTGTGTTTGTATAGTGAACGAGTTGAATTGTTGATTCTTAACTTGGAAAGGTGGCGTTTTAAAAGCCTAGTTATTTTTTAATAAACTTTCGTGCTGTTTACACGAAATGTAAAAATTCGAATGCATATTTTCTGAATGATTGTGACAAGATTTGGTAGCGAGAACAATTTTTCAATTTTTGACAGAGAAATGTTTGTATATATGAAAATTGAGTTCATTTTTGAATTGTAGATTTTGATTTTGTGAAAATTTGTTCTTTCTGTTAGAACATAAAATGTGTACGATAAAAGTACGTAGATACAAGTAGATGCAATGTATTATAGGTTAGAAATATGCGACAATTATATAAATACAAATTCCTACAGAAAAAAATGTATAAAATGCGACAAATGTTTTATATGTTAAGAAAGAATGAAAAAATACATGTATCTGAGCTTTATAGCTATAACTATGCAGAATACATAAATACGAAATGTTTTTTTTTTTTTCTTATAAATGTTTGATAGTTTACAGTAAGTAAGTAAATAAATATCTACGGCCGGCTAGTTAGCGCATGCACCGAGAATTTAGTAAGTTTAAAATACAATGAAGTTTTTTATACGTAAATGTAACGAAAAAATGTGTGCATTAATTTACCACAAGCCTACGATTGTTATCGGACCGCTTTTAAGTGGTTACAACGAGTTTGAATGAGTTTTACAAAAAAATACCTTACAATTTCTTGCTGTGAAGAGTTGCTTGAAGGTTTGAAGTTGACTGGGAGTTTTTAAGCCACCATAGGCCTACCGATGAGGTTGAAGAGTTGAACTGGATCGCTCAGGATCATTGAAGAATCTCTGGAGTCGCTCAGGATCATTGAAGAATCTCTGGAGTCGCTCAGGATCATTGAAGAATCTCTGGTTTAAAATTGGATCGTTTGGACCATGGAGGTCCTGGAGAAGTAACGAAGTTTTGCTAATTGAATCCGGTTCGATGGGACCATGTTTAGGGCTCTGGATTAAGCCCTGTGTTCGAATTTCGTGGACTGTATTTTGTAGGTTTACTTCCTCAACTCCATCCAATAAAACCAATGGACACTTTTATTTAACCATTTATTAAAGCTCGTCAAATAAATAAATGAACAACAAAAAAAAACAACAACGTAACAAAAATTACATTAAATTAGTAATTGTGAACAAGAACAAAGTATTAAAGTTGATTTAACGAAATGACCACATCATTCAGAAAATATTAGTTTGTGTGTGTACTGTATGAGTGATAATTAGACACTGCGAGAGGTCCTAGCCTGTTAGCAGCTAGAAACGCACTCTGAATTCGCCGTACTAGGAGGCATTATGAATAACAAGCCCTTATATGAAGGAACTTGCGATACGTCGCACTTGACGGAGTTTCTGAATACATTGTTTTAGACAATGGAGCGGCTAGTCTGGTACGCGACTGAAAACACACTTTATTCGCCGTACTAGGAGGCATTATGAATAACAAGCCCTTATATGAAGGAACTTGCGATACGTCGCACTTGACGGAGTTTCTGAATACATTGTTTTAGACAATGGAGCGGCTAGTCTGGTACGCAACTGAAAACACACTTTATTCGCCGTACTAGGAGGCATTATGAATAACAAGCCCTTATATGAAGGAACTTGCGATACGTCGCACTTGACGGAGTTTCTGAATACATTGTTTTAGACAATGGAGCGGCTAGTCTGGTACGCAACTGAAAACACACTTTATTCGCCGTACTAGGAGGCATTATGAATAACAAGCCCTTATATGAAGGAACTTGCGATACGTCGCACTTGACGGAGTTTCTGAATACATTGTTTTAGACAATGGAGCGGCTAGTCTGGTACGCAACTGAAAACACACTTTATTCGCCGTACTAGGAGGCATTATGAATAACAAGCCCTTATATGAAGGAACTTGCGATACGTCGCACTTGACGGAGTTTCTGAATACATTGTTTTAGACAATGGAGCGGCTAGTCTGGTACGCAACTGAAAACACACTGATTTTAAATTTGACGACGTTTACCGGTTTCAGATATATCCCTTCCTTTTGCCGGCAATTTGTTCTAGAAAGATTCGAATGATTCTTTTTAACTTATACCGCGTAAACAAGTCTAGATTCGACGGTTAAATTTACGACCCACTAATTAGCATCGAGCAAAAAAAAATAGCTTTGATGAGCCGCTTCCGGGTCGTCCGATGCCGCAATTATGAAATGGAGAAAAAAATTGTTTTTTGCTGGCTCCGCCTTTGTGACACCGCTCGTCAACATATTTGGTGCGGCGTTGTCGGTTTTACGGTTTTACGAATAACGAATATGAGTTTAGATGTTTAATTATCTGAAATTAAACAGGATGCATATTTTGTGTCGCATAACTAAACGATTCTATTATTGGTCAGAGTATAATTAATTCATTATTAAATTATTTACACCCCAACCAATTATTTTGTAACTAATCTATAGAGACGTCTGCAACAGACAGGAGTTTACATTGTTTTTTACGTGATAAATTCTTATTAAAAAATGTTTATTGAATGATAATTGGCTCATATTTTGAATTAACCTTCCTGGGGCCAAGTGAAATTTGAAAGAAAAATGTTCAAATTTTTTTAGCATTTTATATCACTGTAGGTAGTAGTTATAAAAACAGTTGAGAATGCTCTTCTAGCATTACCACAAACCGAACAAATTGTAATGACATTATTAATACAATTTTAGATTGACAGTTCTCAGTTATCATTCTAATCAACACAGCCAACAACCACGGTCTACTCACTTTTACCAAAATAGTCATTCACTATGCGTCTACTTTAAATTCAATGTCATTTTAAACTTCAAAATGTTTATATTTTGAACCCCATTTTGATTTCCCGAAGTGGTACGGAGGGGCACATCAAACCCTAAGCTTACTTTTTGATGCTCTATCAAAATCTGAAGTCAGAATTTTAAAATTCACAAAGACAAAGAATCAACACATACATACACACAGATCGAATTCAGATACCGAACAATTTGTTCGGTGAATATAATCTTTACACTTATTTATTAAAAACAAAGATACTCACAATTCGGATTCCAACCATATTTTCATTCAGACATAAATAAATCAACAATCAACATCAAACGTTTGTTTTCCCAATTTTTTTATTGCCATACGCCTGTCCATTTCGATTTCGCTTGACACGAGCGCCGCTCTAACGGAATTTTAGGTAAACAAACACAACTATTAACTTACGGGACGCGCCACAAGCTGTCGCTTTAGGTAAACACACGTAACTGTTAAGGTAAACAAACATAACATTTTGAGCGTTTTAAACTTGACACGAGCGCCCTTCTAACGGAATTTTAGGTAAACAAACAGTATAATTTTTTGAAATTCAAACCTAGACAAGACGTTACAAGCAAATAAAATTGAAAAAAGTAAATTAAATAATGTCACTAATTATTAAGTGCGGTTTCCAAAATGTTAATGAGCGTCTTTCGACGAAAAAGGGAACTAAATTGTACGAAAGTCATCATGTCAGTAATGTTAGGGAAGAAATTAGAGAGGATGGGTTTAGATTAATTTTCGATACTGTATTCAGCTAAAGCAGTAAACTGTGTGGATTTACAAGCGTACATTTTCTTTTGACCTGCTCGGTTCGAATTTGGGGAAACCCTTATCGGCCATGATCTCATGCATCCCCTGGTTCTAGTAATTGTAAAAATCCGGAATCGTTGACGATCTGACAATCACTAGAGAAAATGTGAATTAGACAAATATACGCCTGCCAATTTCGATTTCGCTTGACACGAGCGGCGCTCTAACGGAATTTTAGGTAAACAAACATTAACTATTAACTTACGAGCCGCGCCACAAGATGTCGCTTTGGGCGTTGCTGGGTTGGCGTTACTCGAAAGAGTTAGAAAAAAAATTATTTAATGGATTTAGTGAAATAATAACTTTAACTTAAAATACAAAAAAAATGTAGACTGTGGTCCGTTTGGACCCCAGGAAGGTTAATGAATAATTAATGAAGCTAACGAATTTATACACTATTTTTTATATTTGTAAGAATTCCGTTCAAATTCAAATTTTTTATTGATCTCACAATATCAAATAATGACATAAGAAGTATAAACAGATTTAAATTAAAAAGTCTAGCTAAAACAAGAACATTTACCTTAAACATTTACAAAAAAAGCTTTTGTACCTACTTCCATGTGGCTCCCCGTATTTTTTAACATTTCTCCAATTTTTTGGTTGCAGCTTTTCTTTGACCTCTCCTGTTTTAATGAGCTTGCTGTTTCGATATGAAATCACTACGGGAGAAACCCAATCCAAGTCAGTAACTTTTAAAATTGATCTTTTCTTAATTATGATTGCTTACCTATTGCAGAATTGTTCACTTATTTGTTGTGTTTTATTTATTAAACACACTTTCATGTTATATTTATATCCAAAGACTTTTTGAGATTCGTCAGTGATTTTAGAATTTATAGTAATTTTTCAAATGTTCACCACTTTTCAGGCATTTTTTCACTAATTTTCTATTTTGTCTAATAGTGGAATTTTAATTTGCCTTTTAAAAAATTAGAAAAGATTCTATTTTAAGTAAGCAAACGAGTTAGGAATTTAATTTACTCAATTTGACATCTTAAGACCAGTTTCAGCTTTTCGGCTTCATCAGTTGGGTTTTCGATTCCAATAAATCAAACAAACGTAAATGATCGTCCAGACCTTGTGACCTTAGATCATATATGCTTCGCTAGATACGGCATCCTGTAGTGTTTGTTTGGCTCTAGAGGGGTGATGACGAGAGGGGGTGAAGAGGCAATAGCGTACTATGACACAGTGGCGTACCATTTGGAATATTTTGGTACAGTGTAATATATTGTCATATTTATACAACACATATTTCAATTTCATTTTCTAAGGAATGAGTGACTTCCATGTAGGTTACAGTAAAATGGGAATTAATGTGAATCGAAAATAAATAAAATATCATGGAGGACTACGAACATTATTTGGAATGGGAATAATCTGAGAGGTTGAATACAATCATCTTGCGCTTCTGTTTATTTCAAATGCTATATCATATAATATGCTTAGCGTAGCATATATGATCAAAGCTTGTGACGAAGCTGATGCTGGTCTAGGTATAGACTGCGGCGACCGTTGGCGCTCGTTCGGTCACCACTATCTACATCTAGACCAACATCACCCAATATGGTTTTCATGTGCCTTCGCCGCATGTCTGGACAAGCCTTAAGTCAATAGCTATATGGGGCAAACCATTGTCCTGTTGAAAATGACTTTATCTTGTCTTTGGGCGTATTATGATGGTTTTTTCCTCAATGCTCAATTCAAGCAAGCTTTTAATGACGTAAATGTCACTTGTCTATACCAACAAGTGCATTAATAACGCCATCTCTTTTGAGTAAACGCAACGCTTAGAATGTCTTACGTTGTAACGCCGTCTAATCATTTTCATCATTACAATTTCTTTATGATTTTTATATTGGGATGTGAGAGGTTTTTAAGTATCGTAAAATTTCAGATAATTTTTATTGTAGTTTATTTAATTACAATCATAGAAAATACATACCTAATAACTCATTCCATTACCAACACTTCTCAATATATTTACAATATCTAGAAATCTTCAATAATTCCGAAATGATTAATTATAGTTAAACACTTAAAATGAAAAATATCCCAAAATTTTAATATTAAAGAAGAAAACATTAATTTATTTAAAAACAGCATTTTCAGTTAGTTTATATTTTCCAAACTTGTTATATTACAAAATTTCTAGATTTAAATTAACAAAGCGAATTAATTGTTAAGTAAACAAAAATCCCTAGAAAGAATCTGAAGATCAAAAAATTTGCAGTCGTTTATTTTAATTACATTTTGAACTCAATTAAACCTATGACAATTTTTTCGCTTTTTGATAAAGAGTATCTACTACTTTACTCATACTCTGAATTGTTTCTAGAGCCATTTCATAGGTTTTGTCTACTGGAGTTTCTTCAAATACTATCAGGACACCTTAAAATAAAAATAAATCGTTGAAAAGAGATATTTTAAAAGACATCAATGAGTTGAACGAGCTATTGGTCCGGGATTTTTATTTTTCTTAATATTAAAAAATTCCTTGATTATACTTAATATTGGACAAACACATTGTTTAAATTCACAATTTCCAATGTATTTAAAATAATTTTTTTTAATGGATTTTAGGATTTGAAGTAATTTTCCATTTATTTACACTATTTTCCATAGGGGTTTCTCACCAAAGTTTCCTAATACTATTTTTATACGTGATTTTTATTCATGTCAAAAACGAAAAAATTAAGACTACGGTACAGGCATCTGTTTTTTTTTAAATTCACAATTTCCATTCCAAAGCGATATTTTTAGATTTAATTGTCCACTGATTTCCTAACTTTTTTTACAGGGTTCCCACAATGGAAGCGAGAAAATTTTCCCTGACCATGCACAAACTTTTTTCAGGACAAGAATCCACCTTTTATAGAGTAGGTAATACAAATAAGTAATTTGTGAGTTACATATAACCAGTGTGCATATTTGTGGATGTGATAAATTATACCAAGATATCTTTGAATTCACAAATTAAATGTAAAAGGAAGAAAAAACCCATTGACGTATTTTTTTATGTATCAGACAAGAAAAGAGTCTAAAAATTATTTTCAGATCAATCAGGAACGATGGAATCTATTTTTATTACAAGAAACTGCAAAAAATAAATGTGTTGAGGAAGTTGATTCTGAACTTCGAAATAAAAATTTTTCCTCCACAAATAAAAATCATTTTTTACCATTTAAATATACCAAAAAATGAATCATTTGGTTTTCCATATACACTGGTTGAATTCCCTGACTTTTGCTGAAAAATGCAAAATTCCCTGACTTTTCCCTGTTTGTGGGAACCCTGTTTTATGTTTTTTTTTAATTTTGGCTAACACATACATTTTTGGTAAAAAATTACTCCTTTGTGTGAATTTTATGATACTCTTATTAACTTAAAAAAAAAACTAAAATATTTTAAAAACAGTACTGAAAAATATTAAAACTATTAAGTTGTACTATTTGTTAGCTCGAGTATTGCACAACATAAGCAAACATTTGTGTTTTTGAGTCAATCTACATTATTGCCATTTCCAAGATAAACAAGTTGTCTTTAAACTTTTGGATTTCATTAAATCAACGAAAACAAGAACTGATTAAATAAAGCTATCTTAAATTCACCGTATCTTATCAAAAACAACAATAAACTATCAACATAGAAAGTTATTATACATTATATTAAATATAAATTGTGTACTATGGCCAGTACCAGTAGTATGTCATTTTATTTATTTTATTTTTTTTACCTATCTTCCAGTCACGATATAAAGGACGTTAATAATAAAAAAATAACTCATGGGGGGAGGGGGGGGGGGCAGGTTTTGTGATGTATCATCAGGTAGAGTTGAAAAAATGCGATACAGCACAACAAAGGTAAAAAATGCTTGAATGTTTCGTGACATATTTTATGAGTAGCCCTTCAACTTCGACTTTGTTGCTTATACTGTTTCTATATACCAAACAAAAAATAAAAATACAAACCTTCTCCTTGGTCCAGAATACCATGAAACTTAGCATCTAGGATCATCTGTGACAATTTTTTCTCTACTTGTAGGACTGGAAGTTTAATAGTTTTGGCTATATAATCTACCTGGACTCTAGAATATGGCTCGATAATTCTGCATAAATTTTGTTCCAACATATTGTCATATAGGGTTCCTAAATGTGCTCTTACAATAACGTCATCTTCTAATTCGTGTTTAAATTGTTTTACGGCAAGTTGAAAATCTGCGAGTGATCTGCAAGTGGAAAAGAAAGGTCTGAATATAAAAGTTGCTTGGTACCGAAAACTATCAACAAATTATGATTTATTTGCAATTAAATTATTCACCATCGAAGACGAAATTGTGTTTGCGACTATTTGAAATTCCATAAAAAATCATACAATTTTGGCACCATTAACATTGGGTTCCTCTAATATTAACAAAGAAGTTCAAAAAAGAAGATGGATACAATATTTCAAGATAAATTAATTTAATTTATTCTAATTAATTAAATATTTTTTTTGGTAAAAGAATTATATTTTGTCTGTACTTAATAAATTGTTTTAAAATTTAGTTTAATTATTACAATTGAATCCAATGACAATCCTTTTGTCATTCACTCATTACAGTATTATGACATATTCATGTGCACTTCATTAATAAGAAGCAATTGAGAGTTGGTGTTATTTCTAGTTCTTGGCTCCACTACATTTTATAAGAATAAATATAAAATTTAAAAAATCAGTTGCAATAATTTTCATTTCATTGGCAAGTTGCCACTGTTTGGGGAATATTATTGTTAGGAGTAGTAGGTAAACATAATAGGTAAAATTCAAATTATTTGACTTGCTTTATAAAAGTTTGTAAAACAAAGGTCAAGTACTTTGGAGTAAACATATGCTAAATTAATTAATTAATTAAAATTAACTGTGGTGATATTAGCTTAACTTAGGTATATTTATTTTGTGCATTTTCAGAATTGGTTACTTGTTTTGCCAAGTCCCATAACCAATATAGTTTATGTTAGATAATCTGAAAACATAATTTTCTTTTTTGTTAGATTAATTAAGACATCAGTAAGTTGCCATAGAATTCATAGATAATAAGTAGTCATTACTCTTACATACAACTTTAAGACATGCATTCAAGATAAAGTATAGTATATTTATTATTGTAGTTATGGATATTTCTTGTAGTACTCTTTAAAATTTCAGCATTGCAAAAACATTGTTTGTTGAAGGGTCAAGGGTATTAATGGATAAGCATTAATCTTCATCTAATGTAAAAAGTCTTAAAAGTCAGTTAAAGATGTATCTCAAAAATTTATTTTATTTTATAATAACTTATGGGCCAAACAAATTCTATTTCATTTATTTCAAGGAACTTTTGTTTGCGTATTACATTTTAAAAACATTACTTAAAGCATTTTAATTAAGTTTTTACCTTTTGTGGGCGGCTTGTGCAACAGCTTTCATGGCATCAATATCTTGCCCAGCATATTTAATAGCTAGTTTTCCACTAACAATTTGCTGCACATCTTCAGGGCTATTAATCATAATTTTTGACAAAAGCATGTATTTAAGAGCTGTTAGAGCTTTAGGAGACTCAACACTATCAAAACCTTCAAATGCTTCATAAAAATATGAGTAAGCAGTTTTAAAATCCTTTTCGTCAGCCGCATGTAGTACACCAGACTGTAAATCTAAAGCAGCCTGCATTTTTGGAGGGCAATATATAGCATTAGCTGTTGTTCTTGCAGATGTTAAAGCAGCTCGGGCTTTTGGTAAATTACTTAAAGCATGATATGTTTTGCTTTCGAGAAGTTGAACTTCTACCAACAAATTTTTGTCATCCAGCTTTTTTAACTCTTTTAATAAAGTAGACTCTAGGTGTAGAGCTTCAGCATACATTCCAGTGTCAAAATAAAGAGCAATAAGTCGAGCTTCCAAAGATTGGCGTAAGAACGTTCTTCTTTCTTCTTTTGCCCATTCTATGCATTCTTTACAAAGTTGAACTTCTATCCCAATACCTGCTTCCAAATCCAAAAAGTAGTCAACCAAAGATCTAACTAATTTTGCAGCTTTTGCTTTGCTAATAAGACTCAAAAAAGGTCTAGTAGCCTTTATGAGCTCTGCTAGTTCTTTAGCCTTGCCCTCCTTTTTGTATTTTTCTCCCAGGTTAAGGATATCTTGCTCTTTGTTAACAATATTTTCTTCATCGTCTTCATCATCTCGATTCAATTTCAACAACTTGTCATGTTGAGAAGGTACAGATTGAGCTCTTTCGAATAACATTGCACCAGCCATATTTCTTACTTCTTCACTGCATTAAAAAGCACAGTCATCATCCGGAATGACAAGCGTGTTGTTTTTGACAGCTTGTAAACAGCTTTCATTTGTCATTTTTCGTTTTTCAACTAATGTTGGTACTGTCTATTTCCGTCTTAAGTCGTTTTCACTTGTACGATTTTGATAATGTTCAATTAAATAAAACTTAAATTAATTTTTTAACCCATCGTTGTTAATGTGTTGTTGTCATGCATAAACAAAAAAGCAAACGAGAATAAATAACAAACATGAAAATATACAATGTGTTCATTTTCTCTGTTAAGCGACTTCGCTTGTCCTTTCTTTTTAATAGGTATTTATAGAATTTGAAGTGTGATTATTCCAAATTTCCTTTTTGTCATTTATTTAAAATGCAATTTGCCATTATAATGTGGACAGTTTGAGTAACTTTCAATAATTTATCAACGTTAAACGTTGGTATAAGTGTATAAAGCGGAAGTAGTTGTTGTCTCTTGCTATCAGTTGCCATTTCTATTTTATTTGCATATTAATCTTTCGAAGTTGTTCTGAGGAGGCGTCACTCAATTTGTGTACGTACGTTTATTTTTGTGAAATATTTTTCTTAAATTAGTATCGTTATTATTGTACGTATTTACTGGTACGTGTATTTTAATTTAGCATCGTGATATGAGCGATAGAGAGGTGAGAGAAGTATGTTTTGTTTGGTTTTCGTCCAGTGACATTTTGTATAGACGCCATGTGTAGCCGGCCCGACCTCGCGGCAAAATTTTTCTCCGTGCATTTATTGTAATTATTAGCTTATCTTATCTAAGTCACTTTTTTTCAGGGAAGCCGTTCTCCTGCTGGTAACATAATGGCTGAACATTCACCCCACGCAAGGCGCGAGGAATCTCCTAGAAATCACAAAGTGAAAAGCTATTCAAGGTTTGATTCTATAAATGTTTGATCAATGTTTATGCTTGATTGTAAACATGCCCCAACTAGATTTTATTATTATAAAATCGATAATGTTTTAGGCTGGTACTGTTACAATTCATTTTTTGAATAAATAATATAAATGTAAAACAAGCACAACGATTTGGATAGAGCTTATTGAAAAAAAATGCATATTTTTCCTGAATTTTATTATTTATATTTTTTATTTAATGGTAGATACTTGGAATACACAATTTTGTTTGTAGAACATACATGAAACAAAAATGAAAGTTATCCAAATTTTAAATTAACTCTCTAAATAATTGTTGTTTACACTAAAAAAATGATTCTTAATAAGATTTTATTTAGTAATTAATGTAATATAACAAAACAATTTGTCTTTGTTTGAACATAAATCAGACTAAACTAAATATCTTAGAGTAGGTATTCTCCATACATAATTTTTAATAATTTAATAAAAAAGAAAATGATAATGTCCATGTATTCATCAAATTTAAACTTAAACCTAAGTGTGGTCCAGAATTCAATGTTACTAATGAAATATTCCTAAATTAAACAATTAGATATGATAAATTAAATTTTTATATTTGCAATGTTGTACATTATTTTCTCTTATGTTTGGATAATTAAATCTGTTTTTAATCATTTACAATAGAAGTCCTAGCAGAGGTAGGAAAGTCTACAGGGATGGAGACCGCGAAAAGGATAGACGTAGAGAAGAACGTGATGAGAAAAGACACAGGTATTTTTTTTCACTGTGCCAATATATTTTACCAATCTGTACTTAGTTGGTAAACATTTAAACTATTTATCAAAATAGATATTGTAGAAGTCAAAAACCTGCTGTAGAATTGCTTTATTAAAAGAAAAGAACAAACTAATACATTTTATTTGGCTTCATTTAAATAGTGTAACTGAAAAATGTAGTAACCCACTTTTTAGTTGTTCATATTACCTTGTTTAATAGAAAAATAAGATTTAACGTTAGAAAACAATGTTTCTCAATATGTATTCTTAATATGATTGGACTGTTTTGCTCTAACCCACTGATATAGTATCTTTATTTTACCCTAAACACTTATTTATTTTTGGCCATGTGTTGTTGGGCTTCTAAAACTTTGCATTTACAGTTTTAAAGAAGTCTTAGTTTAACAGGACAAAAATTTAATTCCCAAACGTTGTTCAGGACTACCATTGCTGGTTTGGAAATACTTCTTAATTAAAAACTTAGCCATATTTTCGAGTCTTTCTAATTATAAAATTAATCTCATCAATCTGATCAAAAAGGACCATAGAACGCTGTTTTAAAAGTTTAGAAGCCTGGTACAGAGATCACTGATGATTCGCATGTAATTGTTATGTAAACACTGCATTTGACTAGTATTTGTTAGCAATATTTTACTTTATAGATCTAGAAGCCGTTCTCGCTCAGATAGACGCTACAAATCTTCTAGATATTCACGAAGCCGATCTCGCTCAGGGGGTTATGGACGTGGTAGATCATATTCCCACAGCCCAATGTCCAGCAGGAAACGTCATACTGGCACTAGAGACAATCCAAAACCGTCAAGATGTTTAGGAGTTTTTGGATTAAGTGTGTACACAACTGAGGATGAATTGTATCATCTGATGTCGAAATATGGCCCTGTAGAAAGAGTTCAAGTAGTCATAGACGCCAAGGTACTTGACCATTTTATGCATATACAAGTTTATTTTATTGCATTTTTATAAGTCTAAAGTTAAAAATTTTGAAACCATAACAGCACTTCGACTTTGACATTTATTTTTTTAAAAAATCGTTAGAAAATTGAAACTGATTTAAAAATATTTTAATGTAGACTGGGCGTTCAAGAGGATTTTCATTTGTGTATTTTGAGAAAACTGATGATGCCAAGGTGGCAAAGGAACAGTGCACTGGAATGAAACTGAATGGAAAAAGTATTAGAGTTGACTACTCTATAACCGAACGCGCCCATACTCCAACACCCGGAATTTATATGGGGAAGCCAACATAGTAAGTTTTTTTAAATTAGTTTTTGCAACTTAAATGAATGTTTTATTTTCTAAAGGAATTAGTATGATTTTTAGAAATAATGGGAAGACATTTTTACTATTTGTTTATTATTCTCGTTATTCGGACTAACTTTCAATGTTCTGCTTATTTAGATTGGTTGGTTCAACTGGCGAGCTCCGGACAACTGTCCCGAGCCCCAATTAGCGCTTTAGCACCATTTTGCTGCTCATACTCTCGAATTTTTTTTATACTCCCACACTATGCGTTAAGGTGACAATAATTTCCTAACTTTTCCATTCCCAAGACAAATATTCTCTTCTACTACAAATTACATTTTTTTTTGGAGCTTTTACATAACTGAGCAGGTTTTCCTGTCAAGTTTGTATTGAAATAACTTAAAGCCAGTCTTCCCTTGACTATTGATATAATTTTTCTGCCTATTAGTTAAAATTTTATAATTAACCCAAAACTGAAGCATGTTTTTTTATTCATTTTAAAAAATTGGCTTTAGCATTGGAACAATATTTTAAGGAAAAATGAAGCTATGTTGTGAAGCTAAAATATAGTAAAAGGCTTCCTTAAACATTTATTTTTTTTACTTAAGTACTTCATTTTGTACTGGTCAGAAAAATAAATTTAGCCCATATAGAATTTTTAGTCTTTTAACTAAAAAATATTTATAAATCAAAAACAGTTCGTGGACCACTTTATAAAGTTTAATAAGGATCCAGCTGCCACCCGCAGATACTCCTGTTTGTCTCCTTCCTTGTTAAGATTTTTGTAATTTTTTACATTTTGAAATTAACATTAGTTCACTAAAATTAATGCTCATCTATTTTTTTCTAGTAAATACTCTGAGAGATATGACAGACGCCGAGAGCGAGAGTGAGTATTATTGATATTATATTATAAGCTTAAACATCTGAAGAGATGTAAGTGTTCGTCTACTTTAAGAAAGTAAACAGATTTCTTTTGTGTTGGAAATTAATATTTTATTAGCATTTTTATGATTTTTCATATTGATTTGAGACAGGTTAAAATTTCAAGTTTAACACTAAGTAATAGAATATTTTATACGAATTTTTTGATTTAGTGATTATTATCGTGGTTCCCGTTATAGTCACCGCCGCTCTCCATCGCCGTATTACAGCAGCAGCAGCCGCAGAAGGCGCTATTCGAGATCAAGGAGTTACTCTCCACGTAAGTATTTTTGAATAATCTCAGTAGTCACATATGCAACAAATGTTAAAAAAAATTCATGAAGCTTGCAGAACAAACAAGCAAAACAAATATGAATTCTGAAAAAAACCAAAATTTTAACATTTGTTCCATCTTTCATTTTACCTACAACCGTTATTACATATCTTGAATATTAAATTTTTAAATTATTTTATGCTGCAATGTTTTAAATAAGAATTTCGACTAAACTCCGCAAATTTTAATTTTGTTCTTGTATGTCATTTATTCCCTACTTATTATCTTATATTGTTTATCCATCAATCGAACTCTTCTGTGCAGATGTGCTACTTGTTTTGGCCTGACCTAAACTACGATTTCTAGTGTACATATAGAACATTTTATAATCTAAACACAACCAATATTCATGTAGTGTTAACTATACTGAATTCGCGATCGACATGGAGTAATAAATCAAAATTTTATGGGAGTTTTACAGCACAGGCGGCTCAAACAAAATCTGTGATTTTAAATAGCCGGTAGTTAAATGTTGTATTAAAATTAAGAATTTTGCCTGTGCCGCCCGGTATTTATTGGACATAACAATAGACTATCCTCATTTTAATCCTTTTGAAGACTCTGGGTAAATTAGGGCCAATTTTTTGTTTTTTTGGTGGGTACTTGGTAAATTCAATATTTTCATTTTTTAAAGTACCTACATACCGAAATAATACTCAATAATAATTCATAATATATTTTTATACAATAACAAATTTAAAAGAGGAGCAGAACTGAAATTCGAATAAAAGTTTAATTAAAAACTGTTTAAATGCAATTATTATTTTTAATGACGGTCGTAAGTAAAAGTATTTTCATTGTTTTTTTTAATTGTGCATGCATGTTTTGAAATTACTTAAATGCAATTACTTTTAGAGTTTCATACACGTGTATTACTACTAATACTAGCAGTTTTCAAAAATATACACTGCACAGAAGCTTTAAAGCTATTATTTAAAAATTTAAAGTAGATTTGCGAAGGTATTTGGCTTCTCCCACCTTCACTATATTAGCAGAGTTACAGAATGTTTTTTTCTCAGTGACACTCATAAAGAAATCGTTAGATTATGTTAGGATACATTTTACAGCTGACTCTTGTTAAAAAAAAAGTAAAACAACCCTTAAAATTGAAACTTTGCGTCACTCTATAACGTTAAAAAGTTTTGACATCGCACAAGGAATACTTTCGAGCGAATTTTCATTTGTTAACGTTAACGAGAGTCATTCGCAAAATGTATTCCGTATACCTAATAGTAATTTAATCAAGTCAGCTTTGAAATAAACGTTTGTGCTAAATTATTGTATAATCTTAATACTGGTCTAGAGGCCGCCTGTTTTATAAAGTTTACTGACTAAAAAATTGGTCTTGTCATCGTCGTGGTTTGCCCACCCCTTACGAGCAACCCTCAAAAACCGACAGTAAGCTTTACCACTCCCAGCCCGGGAGTGAAGCAATCTTTATTTTTCCTAACCTTCATTGTAATTAAATACTTTGATATGTTTTTATGCACCTTCCAACATGTATACATGGCGCATTGAAGTACATGACTGCTAAAAACGATCATTTTGTAATTTATTTCTGTAGCTCATAGGTGGACTAAAAAAAGGTTTTTAAAAATCTAACAATAATTGTTCATTGTATCCGCCAAATCTGTATAACTTTCCTTGCCAGACAACTCTAGAAAGCAATTCAAATCTTAACTGCTTTAAAATTTAACAATATAGAATAGTTGTGGTAACCTCTTTGCTTTAAATGTCTGGAACATTAATGCAGTTTTAGTTTTCAAGTATAATTAATTTAAAAAAAGAAGTCTACAATAAAATTAGAAATTTTGATTGACGTTTTTAATTAGGGGCATTTTATAAGTGTAGGTTTTATTTCCTAACCAATAGGTTTTAAAATAACTAATTATAATAGACTAAAACTATCTAATTTGTATAAAATTTTGTATGTAATTTGCCAGAACAACCAGCGAAAACATTCTGTGACTGTTTGTGGATTTGTTTATTTTCAATTTACAATGATGTAGTGTTGGTCTTAGTCAAATATCTTTCTACAATTTTAGTTTCTTTTAATATTAATTTTGTGTTTACAATGTGAATTTCAGGTCGTTACTAAAAACTTTCTTCTTGGATGTACTTCGTTTTGGTTAATATGGAGTTTTTTTAGATATAATATTCGAGTTTAGTCATAAACTCTCTAGTTTTATAATATTAAACGCGCTTTTTATTTTCTCTGTAAGATAGTTTTGTAATTGCAGTTAAAAAAAAATGTTTGATTCGAAATATGTTAAGGTTTTTTTTATGATGTGACTTTAATTTAGTATCCAATAAATGTACAAACTGAAACTAATTTTTTGTTTTTTGTCTTTGTTGAAAAGGGTTCTCAAGATGTATTGGATGAAAATTGCAAGTTTCTTTGAGAATTGAAATATTAGCATTCATATAATGAAGTTTTGTTCAAACGAAAATTCATCATTGAAAGTGAAAAAAGAAATTGATGAAGATCATCAAGAGAATTGAGAAAATTCTTACAACTCTCTTGAAGACCGAAAATACTTTTTTGTTTATAGAAACCGTTTGAAAATTGAAGAAGACATCAAGGGGTCCCTAAAGATTTGTAGACTAGGCATATGGTAATCGCAAACAGATTAAAAATAATGGGATACCAAATCATTGATAACATTATTTGCATTGAGGTAAAAACCTGCATGTCTTGCAATAATCATTTCATTATAGGCAAAATTATCACGAATAGAAAAGCGAAGGTCTCAGTGCCTATTTTTTTTTTAACCAAAAGATGTTTGAAGAAACATCAAATATTTTTAGATTAAAGCAAACAATATTTGACCTTTAACTAGCTTTGGTATTGGTGTCCTTAAATTACATATATTTTTTTAATCTATGCCTTGCTAATGCTCTCCCGTCCTTCATTATTCCGTGAAAAGTTCTTTCTCTTACAGATATACTGGTCCTGGAACAAATACAGTGAATTAAATTTTTAATTAACGAAGAAAAAGTTTCCAACTTTCTATATTTCTGATATCACGTCATAATCATTACTCATGGCAACGATAATAAATTGATAAAAATGAAATTCAAAACTAAAATTAATCATTTTGCATTTTACAAACTGTACATGCTCTTTTTTAATTAAATCTATATTGGAGAAACTAGTCATTCAGTAAAAGTGAGAATGAAGGAGCATCAATGAAACTTCTCTTATAAGTAACAAAAAAGCCTCATCTCATCCCATGGTATTAAATTAGTTTTTTTTGTTATTTTGGAATACATTGTTGTTGATTGGGTTGAAAGAATAAAGAACAAGAAGAGACTGAAAGAAAGGAAATAAAAAGAACGTTGAAACTAGTGGTTCATTCATGCTGGAAATGGCATAGTATGAGATTCTTACTTAAAAAGTATTTTAAGAGACCTAATTATTGTTTGTAACAATATGACAGCAACACTGTTAAAAATAAATACAGTTCAATTCAGTGTTTCTTAAAATTTTACACAAGTGTAATCCGGACAATGTTGAGGCTAATTTTAGAAGAGTCTATATAGGAAAAAAATAACTTGAAATAAACATAAAATATATAAAAGAAGAATTGTTCCTGAGGCTCGAAGGACCAAAAATTTTTTTTTGATTTCTATAAAAATTGCCAAAATTCCAAAACTACCTTTGAGTCCAAACTAACACAAAACATTTAAAATCAAACAGTATACATAATATTTTTAAAAATTAGTTACGACAGGAAATAAGTTTGTCGACAATCAAGTGAATTCAATTTTTACAGGGTACTGAGTAAGTATAAAATTCATCTTTTTTTATTTTTTGTTCATCCCATTCATTGTTTCACTCATTGTGCAAAGTGTTACAGGAATTAATTGTTCAGTCAAATAATAAAATCCAAAAGAATCAAAGATGAAAATTTATTTGGTGTGTTTAAATTTTGTAAACTTGGCTACAATAATAAATAATTTACACTCCAAATACATGTTTTTAATTCTTTTAGTACCATGATTAACGAATCTTAATCCATCTCTAATAAAATCCTATCTACGTTCAAACGTGAATATTAATACCATTTAAAAAAAAACTTTCCTTTTAGAGAAAGAAAGTCAAGTAAGACCAAAATTAATAACCCCGACAAGTTGAAGAAAAAAAATATATTGAACCGATTTTGACCAAACAGGTCTATTATTACCTTACAGGAAATTTACACTTCAAAACAAAAAATTTAGATGACTCGTTGAACTACGGGGAGCCACAGACATAAACATTTGTCTTAAATTTATATGTGACAGGAAGAAGCTTTGACTAGATAGGCACGTGCCAGAGTCATTGCTCGGACTTCCAGAATATTATATAAATTACATTAATTTGTTCGACTTTCTTCTATATTGCCGCCTCAGCACCTGATCTTTGCAGAGCTGTTTTTGGTAAGTTATAAAACAACTAGAAGATTGGTTAAAGCGGGATTATACAAATAATTTTCTCATTGAAACAGTATCGCATTGTCACAGAATCATTGAATACTGGCTGAATCACTTGTCCCCCCTCATAGAAAAAGAAGCTTGAAATTTGTGTTTTGAGAAATACATGGATGACAGGGACATGCACATGTGCATGACGTTTCCTGCCCTCCGGGAATCTAATTTTTTTTTATTAAACATTCGAGTACTGGGTATATTTGCGCTAATGATAAATTAAAGTAATACTTTGATTTTGGTAAATTTTTCAATAAAAGTAAATAATTTGTGTTTTAATTAACCCCAAGGAAATCAAATAAATTTTAAGTTTGGATTGAAGATTTTTAGTACAATTACATGAATTACGTAGTCAAACTTAAGTTTCAATTTTTACCTATATACTTTACAATGCGTGGTAGAAAATGAAAATTACTACAACTTTCGAAAGATAAACTGGAACAAACATACAAGATAAATCTGGAAAAAGTACTCACGCCAAAATAGTTTTACTCAAATTACCAGTAATTGTTTGAGACTGATTGCTTTTGTCCTAAAAATACCTCATGAAAATGATTAAACAAAATCAGTTTTATTTTAATTTCGAAATGAGCATTTTTTTGTCAAACATGCAATTTTTCGATAGTGACTAAACATATTATTTTTAGCAATTTACAAGAAATTTTTGAATCTACATAAATATCACGATGCAAATTTACTAAGAAAAGTTATGGATGATTTTCTGAATTATGTCAAAATTTAGTTTCAAAGTTTTGAAAGTACCCCCCACGTTTCTTACGCAAAATGGGTCCCAGTCGAATTGGCTGAAAATTTAGTAAAATGTAGTTTATGATGTACTGATCAAATGTGTCCATGGGCCCAACGAGATCAAATGCACAGTTTTTGAGATACAGGGTGTTAAACATGCGGATGCAGGGTTGTTACTAACCTTTAGAAAATCAATAATGTGTCGATTATTTTATTACAAAAAGTTAAGGATAATAATTGCAATCTTAATATTGTCGACACGAGTTGTAATAAGAAGTTCTAAGACTCTGTATAAAGATATATTCTTTTTCTACTAGCCAATGTTATGTAATTCTTTGAACGAACTCATTCAAACACAAAAGCTCGTAGACTTGCAGAATAAGTAAATACCATTTGATTTTAATATTGGGTGATATGAGGTTACTATTATACAGGGTCACTCAAAATTTTCAGTTTTTGTTGTATTTATTTTAAATTTTTTAGGAACATATATACAAATTAAACAAAGTAGAAAACTAAATATAATTTGATCAATATTTTATGGCTCTTGTCTATTTGTTGCATCTTGTATGGATCCTGGTCAACGGCATGCTGGTGCATCAATCAAATGGGAGACTACTGCATTAAAAATCTTTCTGTTAAGACATTGTAATTATGATTATGTACGGATTCTATTTGTTGATGTTCCTAAAACGAGAGAATACTCTAACCCGAATATGGGGCTATATTTCTGAAAGGATTAAATCATATGCACATCTTTTAGATAGGCAAGGATATATATTAGAACCTTTCATTAAATATAGCAAAAAATGTGACTAGAGTATATAACAATTTTTTTATAAAATTAGGATATTTTAGAGGCAAGAACTCTCAAATTATTACTGTTTGAAACAATTTAGAGTATTCAATAGTTTTTAATTCAGTAGTCCATCAAAATCAAGATATTCGCATGTATTATCGGGACATTACAAAGTGAAGTTTGAAGTGTTACCTGGAGTATTAATCGTTTAAGAGGTAAGTATAATGAACAAAATCGGAAGTAAATTTAGAAAGAAAAATTAAAGATGGTTTATCCAGGCACAGATTTTAAATTCAATTTCTTGATAAGGTGTTGGCTCAATCACAGGCTCCCACAGGGAAAAGTCAGGGAATTTTTTTTTTCAGCAGAAGTCCGGGAATTCAACCAATGTACATGCAAAACCAAATGGCTGCACAAAAAATACATCAATGGTTTTTTTCTCCTTTTACATTTCATTTGTGAATTCAAATAAGATATCTTGGTATAATTTATCACATCCACAAAAAATATGCGCACTGGTTATATGTATCTCACAAATTCGAATTCTTTTTAGACAGTCCTCGCAAGGATTCAGATTTTCATCAGTTTTCATTTTGTGTCATTATTTTCATTTATATATTATGAAAGGTGGATTCTTGCCCTGAAAAAAGTTTGTGTATGGTCGAGGAAAAGTCGGAAAATCTCGCTTCCATTGTGGGAACTCTGAATCACTACATATTTTTTTGAAGCCAACATAATTTTAACTGGTGATTTAATTTTCTAAAATGGCCCAGAAAAATTCTCTTTTTTTATTACACAACTAATTTATTTGGTTTGCATAATTTTTTTAAAGGTGAAATTTTTGTTCTTGATTGTTCCGAGATATGAAAGTAAAGTTAGAGAAAGAAAACTTCAAAGTTTAAGGGAAGAGAATGTTCTGGCGATATTTTTTTGTTAAAAATGTGAACATGAAAGACTTCGTACTCTAGCTCCGTAGTTATGATTGGGCGATTATAAGAACATTTTGCAGATAACGGTAATTGAACTTTATGCCATTTTGGAGTCACAATAAAATCCCCAACTGTCCATCAAAATTCTATACTTTCATACATTTATAAACACAAAAAACAAGATTAGACAACTAAAAATCGTGTAAATTAATTTCATACAACACCATTTCTATTCCTTCAAATTGAAAAAATCAAAATTATAAAATATCTAAAATATTCTTAACCGTTTTCTAGTTCTGCTCTTTTGAAATCTGCTGACGATATTTTAAATCATCGTATTAGTTGCATTTGTTTTGTTCTAGCGACAATGCTAATGACTCCGGTCCTGAAATAGGGGTGAAAGAGGGCGAATCCAGACTGGGGGTGAATATGCGCATTACGAAGGGTGGAACTGATGTGCAGCTGAGTGAAGTGGTCCTTTTATTTTTTCTCTATAATTAGTGAAATTTCACTGTTTTAACTGGATAGCCTACTTTTTACTGTGTATTTGCGATCTTCAATTAAATTTAAGTAAGTCATTTTTGAATTTATAATTTTTTTTTGTTTCAATTTTGATTTTTGTGACGCTTTTTGTAACAATATTATCGTCTTAATTTTGTGATTTTAATAAAACCCAGAATTTTCATGCGTCAAGTATCTGTTTTACGTGTATGGGTTCGTCAACATTTTTTTTGCATTGCAATTTTTATAATTTTGAAAAGTAAAATTTGAATAGTGTGTATCATTGTGGGCTTTAAAAAATTGGTAATCAATAATAGAATAATTTACTTACACATGACCGTGTATTGCGTTCTTTGATTTGGTTAAAGAAAAATAATGTTATGTTTCATAAAAGTTTTTTTGTTTATGAAGTGGTAACCCAGTCTTGAGGTAAATCCTATTGCTAAATTTTTGAGCCATAAAAAATAAAATTATTATAAGGAAAAATGTGTTCAAATGTCTCAAAAAATTGTTAAGGCTTGGAAAACTGCCTATAAGAGAACTTTTTTATACCAGTCAAGATGTGTAATAGGTTATAAGATTATATTATGAATGATAGTTTATTTAGCTAAAAGTATTGTTACGATAATGAAAATAAGAGGATTTGACTTTTAATTAATATTCTTTATTTTTTTAAATTTCTTATCTGACATTTCAATTCTAAAAACTATCTAATTCCCATAAACAAACATCTCCGAACAACCATCACATTTTTTGTCTCATTTTTTTAAACCATAACAATTTCCCCCAAATTTGTATTCATTTAATTATTTGTTCAAATAATTAATGAATACCAAATTTATTACTTTATAATTATTTTCTCCACGGCCACTACTGAATGTAGTTATTCTGAAACCACTTATAATAATAGAAAAGAAAAATTCTCGCTCTTGAGATTGAAAGAAAATTCTGAAACATTTGTCTCTTATGCATTTTATATGTATTACATTCTATCACTAGAGATAGAATCTGTTTTCCGTGATTGTTTACAAAAATAAGGTTTGCCGTGAATGTCAAATTAACTGTCAGTATTAGTTGGTCTTAATATTGGTTTGTAAAAACTTTTAATTTATTAAAAAGGAGAAGAAAATCAAACGATTCAGATGTAGAATTTGAAAATACTCCTCCAGAAATAAAAAAAATATGCCGATAATATAACTCAAAATTTGCTACCGCAAAAATCCCAGCTTGAATATAAAAATACTACCTACACAATGTTGGGAGGTTGACGTTTCATTTTACTATATTTAATTTCTACTTTCTGTGGCCGTGGAGAAAGTACAGTCTATTGCTCTGTTGGAATGAAAATCCGACACTCGTGGTTCCTCACGCTCGCATTCGCTCAGGGTTCGGAATGCTCCACTCGTGTCAAATTCTCATTCCAACCTTGTTACAGAATATACTATTATTTAATATTGTTTATTATGATCAAATTTTTATTATTAATTTTACTTATGTAACTATTACTAGAATTATTCCGAAAATTATTTTGATTCCTTAATTTTATTTTCCATTTGTGGTAATTTCTTTTAATTTTATGTGTTATGATTTTTGTAAATATCTTTGGGTGAAATTTGTTCACATCTTCAAATTTCATTGATGGTTCACTGTTACATGTTATACTTGCTCTTGGTTCCTCACTTCTGCTTGCTAATTCCTGCCTGATGTCTTTTTTTACATTATTTATTCTTACTCTTATTGAATTGTTTTCTATGTTGGTCACTTCTTCTTGAAGTCTGAATCCTTCCTTTATTTGGTCTTCCAATATCTTAAAATTATTTTCATTTCTTGTATAAATATCCTTTTTTAAATCTTTTATTGTATTATTTTTGTCTTAATATGTTCTTCTGCCATTTCCATATTTACTTTTAGTATGTCTCCCATGTTTTTCTCCAATAGTATAATATTATTATTTGTTATTACACTTCTTTCTATTCTTTTAATTTCCTTTTCTGTGTGTTCTGACTTTGTTTCTTGTACTGTTATTTTCTGTTCTATTATCTCCTCTCTTCTATTTATTTCTTCAAATTTGTTTTCTATTTTCTTAGCCATTTTTTCTTCCATACTTTTCATCATTTTTCCCTAATCTTCTTTATTTTTTCCATCATTCTCTTCTTCTTTCTTTTGGGTTAACTTAATTCTTTTTTCCATCATTCTCTTCTTCTTTCTTTTGGGTTAACTTAATTCTAGCTCTATTTGTTACGAAAATTAAAATAAGAGGTTTTTACTTTTAATTAATATTCTTTATTTTTTTAAATTTCATATCTGACATTTCAATTCTAAAAACTATCTAATCCCAATAATAAACAAACATCTCCTAACAACCATCACATTTTTTTTATAAAGTCCTTTTCACATAATTTTTTTTAAATTCATTTCCAAAAGACAAAATATGTCAAATAAAATTGGCACAAATGAAAAAAAAAGCTATTTATATTACAAGTACATAAACAAGGGCTTTATTGAACGAATATAAAATGATGAGTCCATAAAGCCTGTTTATGTACGCGTTGTATTCATGATTTTATGTTCGATTGCAATTAAAAAATAATAATAAATTGAAAAAATTAAAATTTGATACGATTTTGGCTGACAGCAGTTGCGATGACAAGTAGATGTTTTTTTAAAACATGTCAAATGAGTTGTCTTGCAACTTGTCAGTGACGTTGGCAATTACTTTATTTTACTAGTAAAATAAAGTGCACTTTATTTTACAGTAAAATAAAGTGCTACTTTATTGACGCAAAACTGTTCTATAAACAGCGTTTTATTGGTCAATCGTACATAATAGCTATTTATATTACAAGTACATAAACAAGGGTTTTATTGAACGAATAATTTTATGGCTGAGCGAGCTTGCGAGAGAGGCTATAAAATGATGAGTCCAAAAGAGAAATGATGTTCAGAAATAAAAATAAAAGAAATTGTCACTGATGGAAGATTAAATTAAAAAAATATTTTTGTATATTGAAAGAAAATTTAAATGAAGAAATAAAAAAAGGAATTTTGAAATAGCAGATGAAGAGAATTTAAGAATACGAAAAGAAATCAAAGAAAGATACAAGATATTAATGGGAAAATTTGGTTTTATTTCTTTTCAAGATAAAAATAAATTAAGAAAAAAAATTTTGGGAATGTTTTTATGGTGTAAAAAATGAGACAAAATTATGGGAAGTGTATTATTTTAAAAGAATTAAAAAAAATATGTAAAAGAGACTTAAAAAACATGTTTGTTGAGAGATTAGATTTGAAATGTCAGATGTGAAATTAAATAAAGTTATTAAAAAGTAAAAAATCTATGAATTTACAATTATCAATTCAATATATAATAATAAACTTTCCATAATACCTAATTGTAATATACTTCCATATATACTTAATGTGAAGGTTTTATCGTTTTTTAATATAAAAAATTATGAAAAGGAGTTTAAAAAAACCGAGAAAAGTAGTAGATACTTTGATATGGCTTCCAAAAATTATTTTAGGTATTATTTAGGTACAGTACTGCAATCTAATGTAAATCTTTTAAAGATTACAAAAAACAAAATTTGCGATAAAATAACTCAACATGTATTAAAATAGCTGATTTAAAACAGCTTTTGTTATTGAGCCCATCAAGCAACTTGAATCTCTCTGAAATTAAGTTCTGGATCCGCGGCTGGTTTATGATGCAAGAGTATACCATTTAATTATTGCCTAACCTCTCTTTACGCCCCTGTATAAGTGCATATAGATTCGAGACACGTCGTTTTGGGCATCTACCGTTTCTAGTACCTACCTCTACCTACCTATCTTTTTCTTCGGAACGTATATATTCTTTTGTCTTCGTAAAGGTTCCGATGGCAATAGCTTCTTGTTAGCTAATACCGCCCGACGTCGACGAACGTCACTCGAAAACCTGTCCCACTAACGGTGATCGGCAAGCGAACAAGTTGGTAGTTACCTTGGCACGATAAGTAGTCTCTTCTTTTACCTGCATTATGTTTATATCATAATAGTGGAGGGCCTATTGTTATTGTTCAAAATGCAGTTTGATATGCTGGTTAACGTTTTTAGAAGTGCCACTGGTGAGTTACAATAATGAATATAGTTTTTGTATCTTTGTGAATCGATGAATTATAAATAATAATTAGAGGATCGCCGCTACACACATGTCGACATCCGATTGTTGTCTGTATAAGCAGGATTGACATTGATGTTTGTTAATTTTTACTGTCACAAATTCCCTTGTATCGTATTTTCTATTAATTCGCTATTTTAGTACCACTTGTCCAAATAACTACTAGGTCATTCTTGATTTTTGATATTTAATAATAAATATATCTACATGATCCACGTAACCAGTAACCTAGTTAATCATTTTTGCATATTGGTAAAAGTATGTACCGGTTTTATTTCTAAATTGATGGGTTATTTAATTGCAATACTTTGTAATTGTGTACAATTTATAAAATTTTAACGATGTTTCTCCACTGTATCTCCGCCATAAAACTATAGATGCCAACCTATTCTTTTCATGGTCAAGCAGGTGGCTATTACCTAAGATTAGCATATATAATCAATCGTTATTACAAAATAAATACACGAATAAATAATAATAATAATGTTAAAATGAGATGCACTATGAATTACCAATGTGGGTGATTTGGAACAATTTATAAATTCAGACGAATATGATTTGTAGATCTATTATTGAACTGATTTATGGACTGACCATTGAAGTAATGACTTCCTAGTGAATACTATTATGTTTCCTTTATTTGACTGTAACAGTCACTTTAGGCAAAACAATTTAGATGGGTAAAAGTGTTAAAAGTTAATGGTAATAATCTACATTTTTAAGTAATGTTAACAAATTCAATCGTTGAAATAGAAACATCCGCAGTTTCTCTGCTTTTACAATATTTTAACGGTCTGTCTAAATAATCTTTATTATTATCATATATAATTTATTCTTTTTCAAGTAAAATATCAGAATATACAGTGCCACTATCTAATTAAACTGATACATCTTTCAAAGTTTATTACTATCATTTTTAGAAATTTTAATTTCGCACCATCGGTGAATAGACAATTTTAGACCCTTTAAAATGAGGTATCACGCATCACATTTGCACTTAAAAAATTGAAGATGAAGGGGGAAGAAAAATATTTATACAATAACTAGAAGGCTCGAAGGACCAATTTATACTGCAATGGAACAAAATATATCAAAATAACTAAAATTTTGATGAAGATATAGGGTGATTTTGGTCTCCTATAATTTCATTATAAAAAGTAGACGGCTTCTATGCAAAGAGATGTAATTCTTCTACATCTTCATATATTTGTAGTTTTTATTACATTAAAAAATAACGTAGCAAATCGTCTTCAAATTGTCGACTTTAATTTATATTTTACTCATGTCTATGTTCAACAGTACAAGTTTCTAAAGATCTTGTCTTGAGAGGAGTTTGTTTAATTACGTATTTATGAAAAAAATAGGACATAATTTGGGAAAATACGAAATCCTCGATGTTCACAAAAAAAATAGCTAAATCTTTCAAATATTAGTGCACAATCGAAATTTTCGCCTGTGAATACCATATAATTCTTCCATTTTAACTACCATTGTAATGGAGTTGTTACGTTTCAATCTGCTCTTTTTGACATCAAAATTAAAGCACCCCCCCCCCCCCCCCCCATACACGATTAAACTTGTTTGACAATCCAAAATTGATCAAAAGTTTGTCAAGCAAGTTTGAGGTTTCTGTGAGCCCACACACTACATTCAAGTTTGTCAAACTGCATTTTTTAGCAGTGTTTGTAGACGAGCAAGTGGCCGAGTGCGCTGATCATGGATTTTAAAAAATTGGCTTATTTGTAATTGACTTACAAGAAACAAATCCTTATTAAAAAAAGGAATATATCAAAATGGTGCAAGCAACGGTTACTCAAAAGAGCACAGTATACATACTTCAATCTATTAAACGAAATGAATGTAACCCCGAAAATTGATGGGAAATAAACTAAAACTTTGACAGTTTGGCCGTTTGGCTTGATGGAACCACACACCTACAAACTTGACTGACAAGACTTCACACCACAAACTACTTTTCAGGCAAAAACAGAAAAAGTATCAGACTCACAAACTTCACCCATTCACACGGTCCAATTAATTTGTCAAGCTGACTTCACAAGCCTAGTTTGTCAAACTTGTTTGATCGTGTATGGGGGCCTTAAATCCAACATCGTAATCGCAATAATATACTTAACGAACAAAAATGTGTTACTTTTGGAGTAAAATTCAAAGATTAATCTACTCTCTTCGTTTATTCCTGTGGTGTTAAAATGAAATAGATTGATTATTCACGTATGGTAAAAAAAGATATTGAATTAAGCAGTGACATGTCCACGACTTATAATGAGGAACCCTACGGTCTCCTATTTAAGTAATGTATGAAAAGATTCCAATATCATGCTTTTCATTTAAAAGTGTTCTCGTGTATTTAAGTATGTAAGTTATTTTCGGATTTTTTAAATGATTTACCGAACAGTTTTACCAGACGACACCAGGAATAAAAACTTAAAATATAATTTAGTCACTCTTACTCTTAATTAACACTTTTCCACTTGTCAGATTTTCTACATTTAACAAACTTTTGTCCTTGACTTTTGATTTATGTCAAGTTGCTTTGACACCTGACAGTTAAATATTTCAAGGTGACGTAGTTTATCACTAATGTTTAAAGTACTTTGCATAAAAAGAATAATATTTACTAAGCATCGTATGATTACAAATAGGTTTAAAAATAATGGTAAATTCCTTGTTAATTAACTGGTTTCATGTTACATTTGATCCATGGAGGATTTGAATAGAAATATTTCATCTTAGTTCCTAAGTAGTATAAGAAGTATAGTTATCTACCCAATAAATTACGATATGTTATATTCATGCTACATGAAAAAGACTCCCCTGTTTCCTAAAGTTCAGCGTAAATCCTCTGGTAAGTTATTTTACTGGATTTTTGTATTTTGTTTATAGGTATTTATACAACACTTCAATGTCCAGGGGATTTATATGAAATCATCTTATGTGTATACCAAAATAGGATATCATCTAGATTTTAGTGTTCATATTGATTTGAAAATAAGAGTTTACAAAGTAAAAAGTAATTAAAAATCAATTTATAATTATCATCTCAGTCCAAAAATTTTTGTATAACATAGTTTATCTAAATATAATTGGCAAATATTTCTCAATATTAAGGTGTTGGTATCTGATCATTAACTATACCATCTGTACTTATCGAATTATATATATATATATATATATATATATATATATATATATATATGGGTGTATACATTTAAAGAATAGGTAAAACGGTTGCTTTGTATTTCATTTTAGATATTGTGGTTTTTGAATTTATAGTTTTATGTGAGAGTATTTTTATTATTAGTTATTTCTATTCAATGTTGAAAACAAAACAAAGACAAGGAAGTGTTTAGAAAATATGTTTTTTAAACTTTACAATTTGTATTTTACCTATATTTCGAGATGCAACTACGGATTTTCAAGTGATCATTGTGTACTAATTATAAAAATAATAATGAGCATATCTTTGGGTACGGATACCACTTTTTTCTAAATACCAGATATACTATATTTTTAATAATAAAAAAAATAAATAATTTGTTATCTTTTTCCCCACCGTGGAAAACTTTTCGCAGATGTTCTTGCCTACTCTAATCTAGAACCTGAAAGCTGAAATTTTAAATTTTATCAAATATTGTCTTATCGTTATTCCAACTATTTAGATTGAAGAGGCGTTTCACAATTTTATTGTAATCTACCATATATCCTGAACTGACATTTAGTAGTTATTTTTTTTAATTAACAATGTATAAATTATTGCACCGGATATTTTATTTTTGTAAGCTGATTTCAAAAACTTAACTCTTACCCAAATTACAGTTAGATACCAATTAAACTGTGAAATTAATTAGTTTTAGAATGATTTGTTAGGAAAAATGATTGAAGAACAATCATCACAATAAGTACTTTTAAATTAATTATTTCTTTATATCAATTTTGTGTAGAAAATGCTACATTACTAAGGTATTTTAACTGAAAATAGTTTTGAAATCTACACATTATATAAAATATTTTCAACATCCTTTAATTTTTAGGCACTAATTCAGGTCAGATGATGCCTAGTGAAGGAACTCCAGGCACACCCTCATCAAAACCTAAAGAAAAAATTATCCCAAGAACTAAGGTTGTTGTGGCCTTGTACAACTATAAAGCAATAGAAAGTGGTGATTTATCATTGGATAAAAATCAATCCTATGATGTTATTGATGACTCTCAGGAACATTGGTGGAAAGTTAGAGACTTAAAAGGGTAAGAAATTTTAATGTATCATTCCTTTTGCCTCGTTTAAGTTTAAAAAAGTTTTGCTAAGCATTTCTCATTTTTTTAAAATATTTATTATTTAAATGTTAGTTAAACAATTTATATAAGGAACCATAATATTTGCAATGTTTTTAAAGTTAAGAATTTTTACATGATGTTTACTTTTAAAGGGTTTATTTGAATAAAATTATGAAAAACCGTTTAATTCTGATAGTTCCATATTTGTATTAAATTTTTTGAACAAAAAACAGGTTTTTATATTCATGAATACTTTTTCAGAAATATTGGATATATTCCAAGTAATTATGTAAAAGAGAAGGAGTCTTTGGGCTTGCAACAGTATGAGTAAGTATTTTTGAATTAGTTTTGTTTTATACATTATGATTTTTAAGCAGAAAGCTAATATATTTTTTAATTACATAATATCAAGTAAACATATTTTTATATTTTGAAAAATGCAAAAAATCGTCTCTGATTAATTGAAAAAAAATAGTTTTTACCAAATGATTAGTTATTCTTATATGATGTCACAATAAAGGGTTTATTTGAATTTAATAATGAAAATATTCATCTCATCTGATAAATAATATCTTACTAATAATTAGAAAACAATTTAAAACACATTTTAGTTGGTAATTTTATTTTAGGTGGTATGTAAATGATATGTCAAGACAAAGATCTGAATCCCTACTGAAAAATGAAGATAAAGAAGGATGTTTTGTAGTTAGAAATTCATCAACAAAAGGACTGTACACATTGTCCCTTTATACCAAAATGTAAGCAATAATCTTTTCATGTTTATAATAATAATAATGTTTAAAACTAGCACTCAAATTTACATTTTCTCTAGATTTTTGCTTCTCTGGCCTCCAAAATTTTTTTTCTGTTTTTTCGATATCATATCAATTTTTTGACCCCTATTTACTTATTTACTTATTTAGTACTGAATATCTAGTTTATAGTATTTTATTTGAATCATTTAATCATTTATTATTATTATTATTATTATTATTATTATATCAATTTTTTGACCCCTATTTACTTATTTACTTATTTAGTACTGAATATCTAGTTTATAGTATTTTATTTTAATCATTTGTATACTTTTTCCCAAGAGTGTCTGTCCAACCTTCATATGTTTCCACTCTCCGCAAATTGGTTATTTTTTGTCTTATATGAATATTCAGACTTTTTATAAGAAATTTTCTCAGGTTTTCATTTTTTTCAATAAAGGAGTCTGTACGTATTAACGTTTTGAAAAAAAAACAGCTAGTATGTGACAAATTTTGAGTGTCAAATGTTCTCCCTTTTGATCTTTCTACATTTTATGTTTCAGACCTCATCCACATGTTAAGCACTATCACATAAAACAAAATGAGAGGACAGGAGAATACTATCTTTCTGAAAAGCACTGCTGTAGTTCTATACCGGATTTAATAAATTATCACAAGCATAATAGCGGTGGTCTGGCTTCAAGACTAAAGACAAGTCCATGTGACAGACCTGCTCCTGCGACGGCAGGACTTAGCCATGGTAATTTAAAATATTTTACATACAAACAATAAACAATTAAGAAAGAAAAGAAAAATGTATATTTTATGTTTTATCTGTGTTTTAACATAACTTTTTATAGATAAATGGGAGATTGACCATAATGAATTAATGCTTTTGGAAGAACTAGGCTCTGGACAGTTTGGGGTGGTAAGACGAGGAAAATGGAGAGGTTCCATTGATGTAGCGGTTAAAATGATGAAAGAAGGTACAATGTCCGAAGATGATTTCATAGAGGAGGCTAAAGTTATGACGTAGGTTTAAATTAGTTTTTCTGTATATATTATTTGCCAACAAGCCGAATTTTTTTATTTGTGATTTATTTAATTAATATTTTTGTTCAAAATAATGATTTTATTTTAAAATTTTGATTGGTTGTTACATTTTCGGGAAGACTGAATTTTTTATGAGAAAAAAAAAGACTAACAACATTCTATGGATTACGGTAAACGAGTTAGGAATTTAATTTATTCAATTCGACATCTTAATACCAATTTCTGCATTTTGGCTTAGCCAGTTGGGCTTTCGAAATCCAATAATTCCAAACAAGTGTAAGTCAATAGTTATATCCGCTATAAGAAAAAATTGGCTGTAATTTGATTGACGTTTTCAAAAATGAGAAGAGTTATTGTGGGAGTATTTGTGGTTTCATAAATGCGCCTGCTATGGTATTTTTGGTAGAATCTTTCAAATTTTTCAACTTCTATTTCAAGTACTTTCAAATTGGTGGGGATATAATAATTGCAACCACGTCAAATCCCCAAAAATGCAAATTTTGATGATTTTGATACCTCGTCAATTGATAATCAATTACGATATTAAAATTCAGTATCCGTAAAAACATTTTTTTAACTTTTCCAGACACATGTTCTAACTCCTTTTCCAAGTTTCAAGATATAGAGCCCCCAATGTTGTAAAATAATTTTCAAACTTTTTGGTGCAAAGTTGTTTTTATTTTTTGTTAACACCGAAAATTGCTCAAAATTATACAGTATTGTAACAAGAACTTAATATTCAATAATATCAAATCATAAAACATCAAAATAAAATAAGTATTTCGGCACACTAATTGATTTTCTGGAGATTTACTTGTTTAAAGGGTAAAAAAATAAAACTTCATTTAGATGGCCATGGCTTCAAATCTAGATGTATTTTTTAATGCTGAGCGACTTTTCTAAATAACATTTCCCGAGATTTTTCAAAATAAGGGTACTTTACTCTTGTCTCAAAATCAAATTTTTGAAGGCTCCTCGTATATTACGAATGTTTTACTATATTTTGTTGGTGCATGTCTAGTTTTAGGGGATGCACAAACTTTTATTAAGAATAACTTTTTGTCGAGAAACCCTTAATAAAAATTGTTTCCCATATGGTGCGTACTTTCGTAATGACACTGTATAAAAGCAACCATGTCAAATTCTCAAAAATGCAAATTTTGGTTTTGAACAACAAAGAGTAAAAAAACTTTTTGTTACATGATGTTTTGAAGGCCTTTTGAATGAAATGATAGTTTTCTTGTCGCTCTGATATTTCTAGTTCAATTTAATATTATGTTATTGATCTATATATGTTATTCTCAGACATCTAAAAAATCTTTTCAGGAAATTACAGCACACCAACCTGGTTCAACTGTATGGTGTATGCAGTAAAAATAGACCTATTTTTATTGTTACCGAATACATGAGGTATGGCTCCCTATTGAACCATCTTAGAAGACATGAACAGTCATTAAGTAGCAATCAAGGTCTTTTACTAGATATGTGTATACAAGTAAGTAAAAAAATAATAAAAATTTGGACAAAAAAATTAAAAAAAAAAATTATGACCGTGGTTTTAGTATCTCAAATTTGGAAGTCATGGGTATTTTAAATTTTCATTTTAACTTATTCCTTGTATGTTGGTATATAACTTAGTATATTAAATGGATTGATTATATTAAGAAGTTCCTCTGCTTCTTGAAGAATCCTGATGTGGGGCTGTGAGGGGGTTCCTTCTCGGTTTTCCTTGCATTGGATGTAATCATGGTCTCTAGAACCCTTGAGTGTTTCCTTGTAGAGCTTCTGCCCGTGTCATTTGATTCTGCAGGGGGTATCTTGGGTAGTGAGCTTTTTAACAATTACTTGGAGTTGGGAAATATAGTATGGATTTAGGACAAATGAGGTGATTCTTTTCATAAATTTATGTACTTTTCTTCCTTAAAGGTATGCAAAGGGATGGCTTACCTAGAAAGGCATAATTATATCCATCGGGACTTGGCCGCACGGAATTGCTTAGTCGGAACTGAAAATATAGTGAAAGTAGCAGATTTTGGTTTAGCAAGATATGTACTGGATGATCAGTATACTTCGTCAGGTGGATCTAAATTTCCTATAAAATGGGCGCCACCAGAAGTATTAAATTATACAAGATTTTCATCGAAATCGGATATTTGGGCATACGGTTAGTACTAGTTATTTTCCTCACAAAATTTTCATATTTTATTTAAATTTTAACATAAGAGTATTTTATTAGACAATGACACATTTATTTTCAGGCGTTTTGATGTGGGAAGTGTTTACTTGCGGAAAAATGCCATATGGTAGATTAAAAAATACCGAAGTTGTTGAAAGAGTTCAGAAAGGAATGATCTTGGAAAAACCAAAAGCTTGTTACAAAGAAGTATATGATGTAAGTGTATTTAATAATTTTTCTGCCTATATACAAGAAATACATTAGTTACCTGCAAATGTGCTACCATCTATCAGTAAACCTGATAAATGATGCTTAGAATTGAGTTTTGACAACTTTACAAAACAAGGAATTCCCAACTTGCATTGGGAGTTGCAAGGTTTTTTGATTGATTCTGGTCAGGTATCCCTTTGAGGGAAAAATACAAAGTAAGCAATTGCTTAGTAGAAGTTACAAATGGGTCAGTTCATTGGTGGCATTTATTTTAGAATTTTAGAAAAAATAAAGGTCAATATTTGAACAGACCCATTAAGGTAAAATTAGTACAAATCATGTTCCAGAATGAATGTTTTTGTGTTTTGTTTTAAATATATCGCGCCTAGTCTCAAATCGCTTATTTTTGGAATTCTGGTATGAAGTCCGAGTGAAGCGACCTTGGTTGAACAGAAGCGCAATTGAATCGGTAATTTGAGAAAGCACATAAGTCAAGTAACGTAAATTTTTCAGGAGACACAAAAAACTAGTCGCTGACTTATGGGGTTTCTTAATAAACTGCGATTTTGGGCCAATCGTATCTCGGCTTTGGGAAGGCTGATTGATATGATTTCTCTTCAGTGCGTACAAATACTTGTTACGAATGCATTGCAATAAAAAAGTCATTTTCATAAAAACACTGACTTATGGGGTTTCTCAAATTACCGATTCAATTGTTTCCGGTGTTCCTGGCTTTGCTTCGCTAAATTTAATTTATTGTGCTATAAACATTTTGTGCAATTTGTGCCCGAGAACTGAATTAGGCGTGTACCGCTGCTACTATTCACTAATTCAGAGACTGATTAAACATTAGGTAAGCGCGTTTGAGACACGTTAACCTTTAAATTTTCTTTTAATTGTTGAATCAGCCCTTTTTACGTAATTATAACATTCATTCTATTACATTTTTTGTCCTTCGAGACCCTGTGAGCCAAAAACGATACACCTGAGCTAGCAGCAATATATGGATTTTCTAATAAAATCTAGCTCCTTTAGGTTCTTACCCATCTCTTATAATAACAAAATTTCGTTTCTAGATTATTTCGTTATTCCATAAGAGATATTAGAAAATTATATATAGTAATTAAGGATGATTTCTGTCCCATATATTTATTTCTATCCCTAATGTCATGCTTCTTTACAGGTGATGAGAAAATGTTGGGCACACCTCCCCGAGACTCGACCATCTTTTAAAGTACTGAAAGAAACTCTCGTCAACGTGTCCCAGGGTATTTTGGTCGATTGACTGGCCAAGTTAGTCTGCGAATGTGTCTCGCACAGTCCATCGTCTTCATCAGGAGTATCTACGAGTGACTATGAGCAGACTTGGCTCAACGTATGTCAGACTTTATGCCGCGAGGCAAAAAAGAGCAGAGTTAAAAAATTATGAATAGTTGGTTTCTCCGCGGCAGAAAAAAACGCTCCTATATGCATTATAAGTGATAACATATTCAATCAAATACAAAAATCAAACAGAATTCTTTTGTACAAAATTAATTAGAGAACTTAACTTTAAATACATTAATAAATAATTACCTAATTGACATTTCTTTGAATTCCGTTAAAACTTGAAAAGTAAAAATAATTATTTTTTTGGTTCTTTTGCAAAGTTAGCTAATTTCTTTAAATAGGAAGTGTTAGAATTTAAGGGACAATATAAGACTAAAAATTATTATGAAACTTCCACACAACCATCAATTTTTTTATGTCGAGCGGTTTTTAAATTTTTTTTTTTTGCTTATTTTTTATTTGAATTGTTTTTTCTTAATTTTTTTTTAATATACATTCTAATATATTTTATCACTATAATGTATATTCAATCTTTTTTATTCGAAACTGACTTAGAGTCTGTGTGACACAATATATAGTGATTTAGGTTCTGTGTTATTATAATTATGCATGGGTGAGTAAATGATGAAGAACAATTAGGGGTGGGGTGGGTGCGATAAGTAAGTTAATGTGTTTATAATGGAAAATTACGGGGCGGGTGCGATTTTAATTTATTTTAGTGATAAAATGTATGTCGGAAAATATTTGTCAAAAAATCACTGCCTAGTTAGACAGAAAATTGAAAAAAGTTTCCTGCAAATTTTTTAGATCTCTTTAATTTTTTTTGACATTTTCTTCCCTTTGTTAAAATTTACGGCATTTTTTTAGAGAATATTTCGATTAAATTAAAATCGGGATCGCCCCGAATTTTGTAATTAATAATTTTGCTAAGTGATGTAACGGAGACTAAGGTTATTATTTTATTTATGTTATGCTGACACTGCTCATATTTTTCTATTTTATATATAAGTAACATGAGATAATAAGTATATTTAATTATTTTTTTTTGCACCTCTATTTATTGCTTATTAAATGTATTGCAAACGACTGTAAAAATTGACGAAAAATCTATATTTGGATTTTTTAACGATGATAAATTAAAATGAGGTAACAGGGTCGTGGATTATACTTTTATAAAATAATGAACATGACAATTTTTATACAAAAAATCTTTTCGTAACAATCCGGCGCTACTAAGTTTTGTGTTTTGTTAATAAATGAATCTGAATAAAGACTATTTACAAATAAGTATGCATATTTTATGGACAATTCCACTTATATGTAAAAAATGTCATGAAAATGAAAAAATTGTAGTTTGTTATCTGTTATTATCCTATGAGGAAGGAAGAGAAACTATAACTGGATAAAAAATCGATCATGCCACGTTTCCCGGTTAACGATGTGTGTTTGCTATTTATTTATGTGTCACGTCAGTTTAAATGCATGGAATTGTCTTACCAAATACCAGCTCGAGCTCAGATTTTGGGCAGGATATTTTTTGTAAGTTTGATTTCTCATATTTACTTTCTTATAGGCAATTTAACTCGATCTGTTTGACAAAATAACACGTCCGCTGTCTCGTTATTTTTTCACAGATCTCGTTAAATTTCCAATGAAAGTCTCTACATCAAACTTATGAAAAATATCCGGCCAAATCTGAACTCTAGTGGTATTACCTTAGTTAATACTATTTTATCGCCGAAAGACTGTTTAATTAAAAATAACTCAAGATGGATATGTAAATTTTCTTTTGGAAATGTTTAAAGCTTTTAGTAACTTCATTCACAAAAGATGCAACAGTACATATGTAAGATACACACTCTTCGAATTCATGAAATATGCATATTTTTCTTCCAATATCAGTTACATCATTTAGGGTAGTCTTTTTTACGGATTTTTTTTTGTTAGTGATGTTTGAAATTTGGCTGTATTTTATTTCACTTGATATTATTAAAAATATACATATGAAACTAGCCAAAAATCACGACTGATTTTTCTAATAGTTTATACTTTAAAAAGTCAAATAAGTAGAATTAAAAAATATATATAATTTTTAAGTAACCAAAACTATTTTCTTATTTTTCTTTTAGAAACATTTTTTGTTTTTACCTATTATTAAAATCGTGCCAAATTTTCAAAATGCAATTAAGGTGTATAGAATTTACCTAAAAAAAAGAACTTGTAGTATGAGAAAAAAAATGTATTGAAAATTGTTAGCAAAAATATTTGTTGTGAAAATGTTAGAAACGGGTGCTACAATTCAATTTAATATTAAGAAAGAATATAATACTTCACAAACATGCTACCATCTATCAGTTTCACTGATAAATGAAGATTAGAAGTGAATTTTACTGATAGATGTTAGTACATTTGCCAATTTTATCTTATAGCGGATACAGCTATTGACTTACGCGTGTTTGGAATTCGATTTATGGGTTTCAAAAGCCTAACTGACGAAGCCAAAAGGCAGAAACCGTTCTTAGGATGTTGAATCTAATAAATTAAATTTCTAACTCGTTTGCTTAACTAATAATACTTTTTACAATAAATCTAAATCTCTACTTTCTCGGTATCATTCTTGATATTAATTTGGAAAATATATTAGATAAATTAGAATATTTATTATTGTTAAAATTGAAAAGATGTGTATTGTCTTAAATGTGACCGTATTTTATAGAAAGTTAGCGCCCGCGGTAGATTGCAGATTTGGCAGAAATATATGTAGACATGTTTTAATGTCTTATTACTATTAGCATAATTTTTTCTATTTAACAAAAACGAAATTGTGAATATGTATTACGTCAACAGTTAACCAATATCCATAAGGAGATTCCATTTGCCTGTTGAAATATATCAAAACAACAATATTTGTCATATTTTTAGAAATTGGATCAATTTTTGCACAAAAGAACCCACCATCAATATTGATTCATTTCTGTATCTGTGTCTATTTAGTTTTCATTACCTCACTATCCTGTTGGGTTCTAATTAACGTGCTCTTCCTAAAGCTGCTGTGCAAACAGTAACCGTAAATTAATTACCATAACGGTGATATTAAAGATATTAATAAAATCTAATAATCGGCCATATAAAATCTTGTCAGTTTGTTTTTAGTCAATAGGCAACTGGAAAAGTTCTTATATTAGCAATTATGTGATTAGGTCCTCACCCCTCTGATAAACTGTACTCTCATTTAAGTATTGTATGTTTTTACCTAATAGTTCGAAACAAAATATTTGTAAAACATTTATATATAACTAATAAAATTATTTAAAAAAATAATAATTTGTATTTTTTATGATCAAAAACGTAATTCACACGTCGATATTACCAGCAGAAAAGAAAATGTGGACTGAGAAAAGACTGGAGTAAAGGTACAATAGTGAAATATCTCCAGTTGAGAAAAACACCTTAGAGTAGCCAACAAAATCATCATCACACTTTCAATGCAAAATACCCCCCGGTACTGTTTGCTCCATTAGGAGCTACATAAAAAATAAATTTTGGTAAGGGAAGGGCTCTCGGGTATACCACTAAAAATATTAGAGCCCTATGATAAAAATATTTGTCCAGGAATAAAATACTTGAATTACGGCTGCGAGAGGAGAACTTGATGTCTTTCTGCTGGAAAATACACAGTAAAAGAAAATTTCATCCTTTCCCAAACATGTTTTATTTAATTCGGAGTTTCTTGAGTGGACAAGATATTTCACTAGCACTCGATTTTTTGGAGGCAGTGAACGTGTTAAGTACTGACTTCCCAACATTAAAGCTGATTGGTTAATTTTTAGTTACATGTCAATTGTCACTGTCAAAGTTTTTCTTTCAATGGTGTGGTTTGTTGGTTAGATTTGTTTAGTTGTCGATAAAAATAGTTTTGATTCGATTTATGTTCATCTTTGAAACCGTATTTGGTATTTTCGTTTTTATATAAAAAATGGCTACGTCAAAAACAACTAATACATACAATAGACAAAATTGGGAAGATGCTGTAAGTACAAATTAAATATACAAAAACTGAGAATGTGTAACATTGCTTTTTAGGACTTTCCAATTCTATGTCAGACTTGTTTGGGAGATAATCCTTATATTAGGATGGTATGTATAACAGATATAATTAAAATTGTATATACTAATCTGTATTTGATTTTCTAGACCAAAGAAAAATATGGAAAAGAATGTAAAATTTGTTCACGTCCATTCACAGTTTTTCGTTGGTGTCCTGGAGCTAGGATGCGTTTCAAGAAAACAGAAGTATGTCAGACATGTAGCAAGTTAAAAAACGTGTGCCAAACATGTTTATTAGATTTAGAATATGGTTTACCCATTCAAGTACGTGATGCAGCCCTCAAAATGAAAGATGATTTACCAAAAAGTGATGTTAATAAAGAATATTATATTCAGAATATGGAGAGAGAGGTAATCTATTAAAACTATTTAATCTAAAAGTTGTAATTCCTCTTGTTTTGCAGCTCGCGAGATCTGATCCAGATACAATAAGTAGTAAACTCAGTGAGCCAAATGACCTGCTAATGCGTCTGGCTCGTACAGCTCCTTACTATAAACGAAATCGGCCTCATGTGTGTTCTTTCTGGGTAAAGGGGGAATGTAGAAGAGGAGAAGAGTGTCCTTATCGTCATGAGAAACCTACTGATCCTGATGATCCATTAGCTGATCAAGTAATTATAATTATTCAGTCAAAATATAATCGGTTTAATTTATATTTGTTTTTAATTTTTAGAATATTAAAGATCGTTATTATGGTGTAAATGATCCTGTTGCTGATAAGTTACTAAAAAGAGCTGCAGCTATGCCAGCTCTTCCTCCTCCAGATGATCTAACAATTACGACACTTTATATTGGAAATCTTGGTAACTTAACTGAGCAAGATATAAGGTAGGAAACATAATTTTTTTCTCTTTAGCAGTTTCCTAGTATTATAATCTTTTCTTTATTATCCAGACAATTTTTAACTTGTTTTATTTTATTAACTGATAATAAATAAGTTTTTTAATGTGCGACTTTCATTATTTTTTTTAAAAAAATTTGGATAAATGGTAAAAAATCCTTTATATTTGGGTTCCAATTATTATTTAACATCTTTTCACTATTTTCCCGAGTTTTTCACACTTTTTTACTCATTTCACAATATTTTATTCACAAAAACTAACCCTTTGTGTGTTTTTTTATGTTCATACGATTTTTATTGTGTATTTTTCTTGCAAACAATATTTTGATTATGGGACATTTGTATTTTTTTACTTTTGCAGGGATCATTTCTATCAATATGGAGAAATTCGTTCTGTAAGCTTAGTGCCAAAACAGCAATGTGCTTTTGTCCAGTACACAACAAGAGCGGCAGCCGAAACAGCCGCCGAGAAAACGTTTAATAAATTAATTCTAGGTGGAAGAAGACTAACCATAAAGTGGGGTCGTTCACAAGGCCGTACTGGTCCCTCTACAACTGGACATATAGTAGAAAATTACGAACCTGTACCTGGTCTACCAGGCGCTTTGCCAGAACTAAGTAATAACTTCTTCAATTTGGAACCAGGACATATTCCATTACCGAGCATGCCGCCTCCACCCTCTCTAATGGTACCACCATTGTTTGCTCCTCCTCCCATTCCGCCATTCTTCTTTAATCCTCCTCAGTTGCCACAGTTTACTGGACCACCTGCTAGTACTAGCACTTCTGTTAGTGGTGGGGAACCAGTTCCAATTCCTAAAGCTCCCGTTCATTATCCTAGTCAAGATCCTTCTCGGTTAGGAGCAACGCAAATACAAGAATAGGTTTAATGAATGTGTTCTTTTTAAATAATGTGAATTTTATTTGTATTTGTACAGATAAGATGAATAAAATATAGACATAAAAATGTTTTTTTTTTTTAATGAAAAATTTGTTTGTTTCATATTCGTTCATAATATTGATACCAAGGTTTTGGGAGTTCAGAAAAAAATACTATCACCAAGCCACAGAAGATATAATTATTTACAAGCAACAAACCATGTAGTGTAGGGCAATTTTTGATGAAGTTTTAATTACAAAACGCAGTTTTCCTTGACCAATACTAAGCCCGGTAACGCGATATCCCTTCTTACGGAATGAAAGCTCGGACAAGTTCAGATTATATTCGAACCCCAAAGTCGAAACACCTAAATTGCCGGCATTTTTTTATGAAGAATACTAAGTTTAAATAAATTTAACGAAAATTTCGAAGAAATAAACTAGTTACTTTAATCTGACCCACCCTGTTTCGTTTTTGCGTTTAAAAAATTGTCAACTTTTACTTGAACTTTCAGCACCTTTGAACCAGCAAATGTTTCGGTGGAAATACTTCAACCAAGGTTTCCAGCAGTGTGCAAGTTATAATAATGAAATAAAAAATAAAAAGTATATCTTTGAGAGCATACCGAAAAAGGTCAACTACTATTCAAGAAAAATTACTTAATTATACCCGCCCCACATGTGAGAGAATCAAATTCTTTTTCGATGCTATTAAAATTACATATCTAAGCAATCAAGTCTAGTGGGAGAGAGCGAACTTCACTCATCCGCGGTTCTCACGGTAGACGGTCCATTGTGGCTAAACGGTTAATATTTTGAAAATTTTGTTTATTCATGGATATGTGGGTTGATAAAGGCTACATTTTAAAATTATTTTGAATTATACAGGTTGTCCCAAAAAAGTGTGGCGTATCAAAATTATATTATTTCTTATGGAAGACCCTATATTTTGTTACATTTATAGATTATACGTTAAAAATAAGATAAACTTTCTTAAGTATTCCCTATACTTTTTACTTTTCGAGATATTTTGATATTTCTAAAAATGGAAGCACTTACAAGAAAACCAATAACTTGGAAATCTATTCAATCAGCCAAATCCAATTTTAGCTGAAAAAAATTAGACTAATAATTGAAAGTAATAATGTATTTAAAGTTGTTTAAAATTATACAGGGCGTCCAAAATGGGGCAATTCTCTAATGACATATTCAAACGACAATATCGTTCTTACTTTAAATATGACACCCTGTATTTTATAATCCTATTATGTAGCAAATTCCATTACCTTTTAAAAATTATAAAGGTCTACTATGCCTAAATCTATTAATTTTGGAGTTATTTTTATTTTTGTTAAATTTTACATTATTAAATATAACACCCTGTATTTAATCAGATTAGACTATGATCCGAAAAAATTACAGATGAATCCACTTTTCATAATAATGGATTAGTTAATCGTCATAACTTTCATTATTATGATACTCAAATCCAGCATTTGTTCCACACAATAAATCATCAGAACCGGTGGAACATTAATGTATACGGTGGAATTATAGGCGACCAAGTTATTGGCCCATATTTCTCTGACCATTTAAATGGGAGGAAATTTTTGCAATTTTTAAAAAAAAGTTTCTGGGAACTGTTGCACAATGTATCATTAGATATTAAACAAAAAATGATGTTGCATTAGTTTAAGCTGATCAAATACATGTTATGTTTAAGCATTACGGTGGAAAAATAATGCAAAATTTAACACAAATAAAAATAACTCCAAAATTAATAGATATACCTAGGCATAATAGACCTTTATAATTTTTAAAAGGTAATAGAGTTTGCTACATAATAGGATTATAAAATACAGGGTGTCCTATTTAAAATAAGAATGATATTGTCGTTTGAATATGTCTTTAGAGAATGGCCCCATTTTAAACAACTCCAAATACATTGTTGCTTTCAATTATTAGTCTAATTTTTTTCAGTTAAAATTGGATTTGACTGATTCCATAGGTTTCGAAGTTATTGGTTTTTTTGTAAGTGCTTCCATTTTTAGAAATATCAAAACAAAACAAAATTTTCAAAATATTAACCGTTTAGCCACAATGGACCGTCGCGTCTACCGTCTACCGAATTTTTGTTAAGCTTAATAGATCTTTTTAACTATAGTATATTAATTTCTTTTTAATTCAAAAATTGAAATTAAAGTTTGATCTAGATTTATTTTTGGGTAATAATAATAAGGAATATCATATTTAGATATTGATTGTTTAGACATGCAATTTTAATATGGATGAGAGAGCTTAGATATAAAGGAAAGAGAATTTGAATGATTAATATGATAAAGGAAGGGATTTTAATGTAGATGAGAGTGCATAGAAAAAGAATTTGAATCTCTCACGGGTGGGCGGGCTGAGGCGGGTATAATTAAGTAATTTTTCTTGAATAGTAGTTAACCTTTTGGTGCGCTCTCAAAGATATACTACTATAAAAATAACAAAATATCTTGGCTAGTTATTGGATAGTATGTAGTATGTCTATGTACCGTTTCTTGTGATATTTTTACCCAGTTCGAGAAACCTTTCTTGTGATATTTTTTATTTATTTATTTACGGGTTCACCCACATTACAAAAATATACAATATATAGAAGTTTTGATTACAAAAAGAAAGAAAATTTAAATTTAAAAGAAAAAGAAAGAAAAATATACAATAAAATATATACCTACAAGTTTAATAAAACATGTGCAAGATTTTCAATTTGTAGTAATCATCAATTAAGCTCTCTTTACACGATTTTTAAATGTACAAAGTGGTGCACACTAAATATGCCTGTATTCTTATTGTTAAGTAAACAGTTTTATTCTGGTAAACAGTTTTATTTATCCCTGTATTTTAGAAAAATGTCAGTAATTTTAATTTTTTGTAGTCAAATATCTCTATTACAGTTTTCCCGCTTTGAATGGAATAATTTAAAAAAATATTTTTATCTCTGACCTTTCTAATTAACGTTCGGAATTAGTTTAAAAAAAATCCTGTAATCCCCAAAAAATTGTGAACGTTAGACTAGAATAGTGTGTAGGATTTAGGAGTTAATAGTGCGTTTAGGTCTTGAGGATTGAGACAGAAAAGTTTGCCAATCAATATTCAGTTAAATTTTTTACTTTCTTTTTTTAGAATTATTTTGCATAATTAACATAATACGAATAGAAAGGACGCGGATTCGAGTAAAAATAAAATAATTTGCACCGTTCTTTTTATGAAAAGCTGCTTACCAGATAATGGTGCTAAAGAAAGTATCATGCAGCAAATATAGCGAGATCATTGCCTTCGATAAAATTACGCCAGCACGTCGTTTTTCACTTATTAGGAGCCTCTTGAGCACGTTTCTCATTCGCCAGCATTTTTGAAGTAGTTTCGATTGGGTTCTCACTAACTCCTTTGCACTTTAACCACACCTACTCATAAAAGAGTTTACAGTGTGTTCTCTCTAATTGTATGAATTTGAAAATAAATAATTTAAAATTATCACAGCAAGTACAATTAAATTTTGACTAAAATTGCTTTGTTATCAGACCAGGTAGAACCAACCAACATTTATAGTCATATTAAATGATCTAAGTAAAGTTTAAATGTAGCTCTACTCTGGCTTTGTCTTCAGAATTGCCATTGGGACCACCAGCCAAAATTGTAGGTACTATATTTAACAGAAAATGTGGAAAGCAGAAATGGAGAAATGGTACAAATAAAATATAACATTTCGACTTATTTGAGTACACAGTAAAAAATTCAAATTATTTTTCTACTCTAAAACTTATTTCAGAAGAGAAAACTATCATTTCTAAGTACAACTGTACCATCATGTTGATGACTGGCTCTACAGAATTTTAAAACGACAAAATAGCTTGGAAAGGTTCTTCTGGCTTCGGACAGTGTTCTGTAATAATAATAATTATAACCAGTTGAGAATGTTTTCATCTAGCATTGCCATAATGAAAATTTCACACCACCATTTTTTAACCAATTAGAAGGTTTCGTTTCAGCTCGTTACTGTAGTAACCAAAAAACTTGGCGATATTTTTCTACCCTGGGCTGTACCACAGCGATAGTATTTCTGTCAAGTGTCAAATTATAAAAATTCACCCTTCCGTTCACTGTAAAATAATACAGATTGGTTGATAGCTAATAGATAGATTATTTTAGACCAACAAATGTTTATTTAATACTACTAAAATCCTAGGAACATATTCTTTTGGTATATATGAAGGTATCTTACGACAGTGTCATGTTATAATTTTTTATACTACTTTGGTGTGAAATTTTCTTATCGAATCTCCCACGATCTTGAATTACTATCTGGAAATATCTCCTCAAGCATGAATTTTTTAAAAGTTATCCCGAGTCGAACACGAGGGATATTTTTTTCCGATAGTAATTCAAGCTCTAGGGAGATTACTAGTGAAAGTATTAATAAAATTTTAGATTGACAGATCTCATTCTAATCAACATAGCCACAGTCTACTCACTTTTACCAAAATCGCCATTCACTATGTGTCTACTTTAAATTCAATGTCATTTTAAACTTCAAAATTTTCATATTTTGGACCCCATTTTGAAGGTGTTCCCGAAGAGGTACGGAGGAGACATCAAACCCTAACCTTACTTTTTGATGCTCTATCAAAATCTGAAGTCAGAATTTTAAAATTCATAAACACAAAGAATCAACACACACACACACACAGATCGAATTCAGATACCGAACAATTTGTTCGGTGATAATAATAATAATAACCCCACTATCTAATTAACAGTTCTGTTCCTAAAGTTGCGCTAGGAAACAGAACAAAGCCTCTACACGAAGGCCTGCTCGAGCTAGGAGTGCAGTAAAAACTTATAGTCGACCCCAACACTTTATGCCCAAAGGAAAATGTCGAAATTAAAAAAAAATTAATCCCTGTGAAGTGTAGCCGCCTTAAGAGAGACTAGCAGTATTCGATTTCAAATATAAAAAATTAATCATGCAAGGGTTTTTTCCGAATTTAATAATAATATTTAATTGGTAAATAATACCTGATACAAATATGTGAGGAAAACGAGTCTTGCTGATAGATGCTAGTACATTTACGTATAACTACTACTATATATGATATAACACAATAATTAAAAAACAAACATTTTTACACAATAACAGCTTTAATATTAGCGATTAAAATAAGAAAATCACTTACAATTAATCTATTTTTATTTTAATTTATTGCCAATACAAGGTTGACAATATTGTACATACGCTTTTTCAACCAGGATTATCTACGGTAAAAGACAATTAAAAACGATTTTAATTTCGGCATTTTCTTCGGACATAAAATGTTGGGGTCGACTATAATTATCGTTTAAAAATAGTGAGTCGAACTCATTCTTTTCGGCTTTTGATCTTTCCCTAAGTGTTGTTGAAAAATTAAATTGATTCGTGATTTATAACTGAATTACGGTGATTGTAGAAATTTAGTTTTGTTTTTTGTTTGCCTTATTTTTGCTTTGACTTTTAGATCACACATTGAACTTATGGGCCGCTCGCATTTCATGGCCGGTAGGTCTACGGTCTCAAATCTTATTTGCTCTACACAGTTCATATCGGAGGCCTTAGATAGAAGAGGTCAGGTAGATGTAATATATACTGACTTTTCTAAGGCCTTTGATAGAATTGACCATGTCATTTTACTCCAGAAGCTGTCATCTATAGGTTTAAGTCCACAGCTACATCTGCTAATGTCTTCGTATTTGAAGAACAGACATCAGTATGTCCAGTGTCGCGGTTTTGGGACCGCTTTTATTTACTATTTTTCTAAATGATATTGTTATTAACATCAACGATATAAAAGTTTTAATGTACGCAGATGACCTGAAACTATTAGTTGAAATTCGTTCTTTCAATGACTCTTTACTTCTCCAAAACTGTCTAAATGATGTAGCAAATTGGTGTCAAAATAACTCACTTCCGTTAAATCCAGACAAATGTTCTGTTATGTCTTTTACCAGGCGACATACAGCTCTTATTTTTAATTATGAATTGCGTAATATTATTCTTAGCAGGCCGAATTTTGTGAGAGATCTTGGAATATACTTTGATCCCGAGCTAAATTTTGTTAAACATATAGAATCAATGGTGTCATCTGCTAATAAAAGTTTAGGGTTTGTCATAAGAAGCTGCAAACAATTCTCAGATATCTCTTCATTAAAAATATTATTTAACAGCTTCGTCCGATCGAAACTCGAATATGCATCGGAGGTATGGTGTCCTAGGCAGAAAGTCTTTATTGACCTAATTGAAAAAGTTCAAAGGAAATTTATGAAATCGGCTTCTTTTATATTGGACGGTATTTACCCTCCAAGGGGCTACCTTCATGATCTACTATTAACACGATTTAAACTTCCTGATCTAGAAAAACGTCGAACCTATCAGCAAATTTCATTACTCTGGAAAATTCTTAATCGTCAAATAGATAGCATTGATTTGTTAAATTGCAAGAACAAATATTTTAAATTCATCCCCATTATACCAAGCAATCAATGAGTATCATAACATCCAGGACAGCTTGGATATATTTGCCTGTAATAAATCAAAAGTGTAATTCTCTAGGTACTGATGTGTATTATATAAGTATTACGAACTTTTAGAAAATTGTGTAATTGCATAGTAGATGTTCCGTACACTACCTAGTTGTCCAATGTTAACGTCCATTTTTTTTCCTGTCTCACGCAGACACAGGTTTTTTTTAATGGACGTTAACCATGGACTGCTGGCAGTTTTTGTATTATATATATTGTGCTTGTTATTATTAACATTTTTGTTATGTTGTCCTTTTCCCACCCATTAAATGGTTGGTACAACTGTTATGTGGTGTATCAAAATAAATAAATAAATAAATAAATAATATATGAATGAATGAATAGACGTTTATTTGGCTCAATAGCTATTACTTTACATATAATTAACAATTTATATTATTTTAAGAATATCAACAATGTTATTAGATATTAAAATACATTTGCCTTAATCTAGTTTTGAACACTACAGTATTTGGTGCTGTTTTCACTATTAATGGTAAGTTATTGTACACTTTCAGTCCTTCAATAAAGAGTGTTTTCTGCATAGCACTAGTGTTGAATCTTTGTATTTGGTAATGACCTGTAGATCTCAAATTATAATCTATCAACTCTGATCTTTTAACAAGATAATCTCTTAAATATACAGGAGCTTGCTTATTAACAATTTTATACAGGGTTTTCATAGTTAAACCGATATATGTTAACTGTAAATAGAGGGTACTTAGGTGACTCCAAATAACCTTGGTTACTGGGTTAATAACCGAGATACGGAGTGTTTCATCCATTTCGGCCAATATTTTGATAAGCCGTAACTTTAGAACCACCCTGTAGATTTCTCTCATACTTGATACAGGTATAGGGTGTTAATAGCCCAATTCCATTGTGCAAGAACTACAATTAAAATCCATGTCTGGTCTATGGGTATAATTCTATTTATAATGTTTGATGATGTTTTATGATGCGAAACAAGTGCAGTAACACTTATCGCTTAATATTCATTGTATTTATTGAATAAATAAATAACTAAATAAATAAAATAAATAAATAAATAAATTAAGAAGAATTTGTAAAATTTGAAAATCCCCAGAAAAACACCCTGTACATCAGATTTTTTTTAAATTGGATCAGACATTCGAAACGAATGGAAAAAACTGAGATATACTGACACATTTTTGTAAATGCACATCTCGTTCTAAACGTTTAAAGATAAAATTCAATTAATGCAATACTTATTGTCATTTTCATAAGCCATAACTTTCGAAAGAACCTGTAGATTTCTATCATATTTGGTACAATTAGATTGTATAAATTGCCCAATTCTACAATACAAGAACTAAAGTTAAAGCCCAGATCCGGATTAAGAAAAATTTGTAAAAGTTGATAATCTCTAAAATAGCACCCTGTATATTTGATTCTTTAAAATGTAATCGGATACCTCTTTGAGAAAAGAAGGAAAAAAAACGAAAAATGATGCGCTATTGCCATTGCCAAAGCTTACTTGATAGTTTTATGAGTTTTGTATCCGGAATTAATCCGAAAAATAAAATCTGTATTTTTTTTGTAGAATGCTCTTGTGCACTTATATATTTCAGTAACTATATACATCTTTTTTCTTTTTTTAATAGGTATCCGATTACATTTAAAAAATATGATATACAGGATGCTATTTTAAAGATTACCAACTTTTACAAATTTTTCTTAATCCGGATCTGGATTTTAACTGTGGTTATTGTATTGTACGTTTGGACTATTTAAACAATCTACCTGTACCAAATATAAAGAAATCTACAGGGTGTTTCCAAAGTTATGGCTTATGAAAATGACAATTGCATTACTTAATTGAATTGTAACTTTAAAAGTTTAGTACCTAATTTGTAGAACGAGATGTGCATTTATAAAAATATGTCCGAACATATCAGTTTTTTCCTGTCTGATCCAATTTAAAAAAAATCTGATGTACAGCGTGTTACTTTGGGGATTTTCAAATTTTACAATTTTTTCTTAATCCGTATATGGATTTTAACTGTAGTGTACCTTACATTATACGATTGGGCTACTAAAAAATGATGCCTGTACCAAATATGAAAGAAATCTACCAGGTACTTCGAAAGTTACTGCTTGTGAAAATGAAAAAAATGCATTTGATGTAATTTGACGTTAAAACTCCAGTAGTAGAATGGGATGTGCACTTAAAAAAAATTTTCACTTTAACTCATTTTTTCCGTTCTTTTCAAATATCCATCCCAATTTTAAAAAATCTGATATACAGGGTGTTGTTTTGGAGATTTTCAAATTTTACAAATTCTTCTTAATCCGGATCTGGATTTTAATTGTAGTTCTTGCACTATGGGATTGGGTTATTAACACAATATACCTGTGCCAGTATGAAAGAAATCTACGGGGTGGTTCTAAAGTTAAGGCTTATCAAAATATTGGCCGAAATGGATGAAACACCCCGTATTTCGGTTATTAAAGCCGTTAGGCCCAGTAATCAAGGTTATTTGGAATCACCTAAGTACCCTCTATTTACAGTTAACGTATGTCGGTTTAACTATGAAACACCCTGTATATTAACATTAAGTATGACTCGATAATGAGTTGACGGACATTCAAGAAATTTAGAGTTTCTAACATAGAGATTATCGGAGTATATCTGTTGCATCTAAGAATAACTCTCATTGCTTTGTTTTGGATGAAACGTGGAAATATAAGTGTATTATACACAATTTTCCTGCTCCATAAGGAAAGATTTTTAAAAGCTCTATAGAAATACCCAACTTTTTTGCCAATTTTTTTACACAAATAATCAATATGTTTTGAAAAATTTAGTTGGGGGTCAAAATAGATACCCAGATATTTTATTTCATTTACATAACTAATTATAGTATTATTTATTTCAATATCAAAGTTACAACGTTAGAACGATCAAATTTAGCAACATTACTTTTACTACCTAAAATCATACATTTTGTTTTTAGACTGTTTAATTTAAGCTTATTTGCAATTAACCACTCGTTTAAAATGCCCAATTTCTTGTTCATTACTTGGACTATTTCTTCGAAGTTATTCCCAGATACAGAAATCGCCCGCAAAGAGGTTAACGAATGACTGTTTTAAATATAGATTTATATCATTAATATATAAGATAAAGAGCAAAGGCCCAAGGACGCTTCCTTGAGGGACACCATACAAAGTACCCATTTCAAGTGAATCGCCTTTGTTTTTTGACATCTAACATTGAGATTTCCAACCACTTCAATACAACTCCTGTTATTCCGTAATTTTTACATTTATATATACATTTTTGCCTATATATTGTTTCAAACGCACTTTTAAGATCTATAAAGACACTTATAACAAATTTACCATCATCTATATCTTTCTTCCACAAGTTGCAGACTAACTGACATGCAGACTCTGTCGAATGATTACATCTAAAACCCGATTGATTCACATACAGTATATTTTGTTTATTCAAATACTGTTAGGTGTTCATGTACTAAGATTTCAATGATTTTCTCAATGACTGGAAGTAAATTTATCGGTCTTAAATCTTCAGGTTTAACGGGTTTACTAATTTTGGGAACTGGTATTTTGGTGCTACATTTCAATACCGATGGTAATTCTCCTATTTGCAGGTAGGTGTTAACTAGATTTAATAAGGGATACCCAACAACTGAAAATATATCTTTCAGTACTTCATCACCGGTAGCTTTGTTTTTTAAACTATTTACCACTTTATATAATTTACTAATCGAAATGGTGGGAAAAGGATCTATGATGCCGTCTATGTCTAATTTCTTTTCAGAAAAACCGTCAGTGCTTGGTATACTTTTAGCTATTTCCTCTATACTGTTGATGTAAAACTTATTCAGTACCTCACTAGTATCATTTGACCCAAAATTTAATGAGCTAATGTCTGTGTTCTTGTTAGTGCTGTTAACTAATTGTTTTAAAGTAGACCACATTTTTTTGCTGTCATTACGGCACTGGTCAACCTTTTTTTCATAAAATATTTTTTCCTTTCCTCTAATTAAACCTACCACTTCATTCCTTTTCTGTCTGTATCTTTCAAAGTCCATCGGATTTTTTGTATATCGAAATCTCTTGTAATATTTAACCCTTTCTTTTTGCATCTTTCTAACTTCTTCATCTATCCACCCGTTGCTCGCAAAGTAATGCTTATTTTGTATAGGTGCGATTTTATCTAAGCTGGTTTTTATGTTATTTACGAAAGTTTGATACAGGATGTCCGCGTTAGTAGTCGTATAGTTCTAGTTTTGTTGAATTAAATCTATTTTAATATCTTCAATTTTTCCTGGAGTAATATATCTCGAGTAAATTATCTTTGATGTTTTTTCGAAGTAATGTCAATAACCGTGCCAATAATATCATGATCGGTAAGTTTTGGAAAATTACGTTCAACTTCTTGGAGCTTGTTATTCGTGATAATCAAATCGATTAGTGTTTCAGAGTTGCTGGTTACGCTTGTTCGTTTTTTAACGATTTGTTTATAATATTTCACCTTCTTTTTCTACATCAAAAAGGATCAAGAGCCCTATTGGAACCAAAAGAAATATTGATAAAATTCCAATATGTCTTTGTTTAGTTCCTTCTCTTCTCTATTATAATAATGAATTTCTGAATATTATAATACTCCATCTAACTACCGAATTTTTATTATAATCAAAATCGAGTTTCAAAGTTGACCGTACAAAAATCGTTGAACAAACAAATTCCGTCAACTGTATTAATTTAATTTAATTTTTCTCGTTAAATTGACGTGGTCCATTGAATTTGTATATACACTACAATTAGATATATGTATAAAGCAAAATTGAACTAGATTCGTTGAAAATTATGTGGATCAGAAGGTTAAAATGTCGCATTAACGGGATTCCATTATATGAGTGATAATCCACATTAAAAATGCGTAAGAAAACTAAAAAAAGTTTTTAATAATAAAATAAAATGGTAAACTTTAAATAACAGGTACATACTGGCTGGATGGTTCTCTCAGAACTTCAGTGTCAACTTGGACATCAATTTTTCTATATTATTATATCAAAATTATTTAACCTCTTGAATGATCTCATGACTAAGAAAAGTTTTCCGCTCCATAAAATATTCAATTTAGATGAAATAGTCGTGAAAACTATTCACCAACAACATTAAAGTTCTTGCTTATAAGGTAGACGAACATTAAAATAACTTTTTCTTTAATAAATTTTATTTTAATTCAAATAGAATCAATTTTTTTCCAAAAAGAGTTTGTAATATTGATCAAAAGGAAAAGAAAATTATCGTAATGCGGCTCGACGTCCTATTACCAGAGCCAAATTTAACTTTTCATGGCTTTTTATATCTTCTTAAAAACTTTTCACTTTTTCTGCATCCACTTAAAAATGTTGGTACCTACCTAAGTACAGGTCATAAGCATAATTTAAAATGTAGGTCGCAGTTAGTGAATTATGTTTCATCGAAGTTCAGGCGAGGGTATTTGCCGTCATTACCAGAGGTATGTTGCGCGCACTGCCTCCTTTGATTAGAAACTTGATGACACTTCAGCTTGAGAGACAAAAAGCGGCATAAGGAAAGAGAAAATATCAGAGATGGACAACTTTTGAGGACTAAAAAATAATAATGATATTCACCACCACTAACAAATAATATAATAACAATTGTTTTGAAGCTGATAAGTGATGATTGAACTGAACATTTAAGAATAAAATTGCAAGACCTTAATACATTTGACGATGATTTTTGAATTTTAAAAAATTGTATTTTTATTATTTTTAAAACATGTTTTTCTTCCTTCCTCCCATACCTCATAATTTTGAGATTTATTGAGGAAATTTTAGACATAAAATTAGGCTATTTTTTACATTAAACTTTCTATTTTTGACCATAGATGTGGAGCAAAATTACAAATTTAATTAAAAAAACCATATAGGCGTGTAAATAGATTGCAATAATAAAGGGTGTCAAAAAATATTGTTTTAACAAAATAGAGAAATTAGAAGAAAAAACCTTCACTTATTAAAATCATTTTAATATTTAAAATTCGACAAAAATACGAATTAATTTTCTAAATATTCAAATATTATTTTGAATAGTTACCATTATTCGTATACAAGCTTTTGATTTCAAACCAGAACTGGTGCTAAGGAAAAAGGGAAAGCAAAGAAAATGATTCCAACCCTGAGCGTGGGGAGGTATAAGTAGGCGCAAAATGCCTCTAATATTCAGTTTAGAATTTTTTCGTTAGGGGATTATTTCATACGTCGTTTAATAATATACCGTGCAGTTGGGATGTAAATATATTAAAAGTAAAAACATATTTATGACTAATAAAAATGTTAACTTTTTGGATATTATAAATATAGGTGAGTTTTAAGAAAATAATTTAAAATGTACATTTTTAGTTTAAAAAAATAATTATAAATACTTTGTTTTATTTAAAAAATAATTCTACTTAAGCTTTGATGCAAAATAATATTTATATAGTATTATTTGAATAACATTTTGTTATTGTTTTTTTTAATATAAGAACATTTTTTGACAGGACAACTAAAACAATACACAATTGAAATTTTGAAAAAAATTCTGCCCATAGTTTCTAAGGGAAATAAGTAGTTTTTCCTATTTTGCTGAATAGTTTGAATACAAAATATTAATGGAAATATATATTTACGTAATTTGTTTTAATTTTTTTAACTTAAAAAATTTTTAAATTAAAAAATATCTTTGAATAAATCTATTCTATTCTAAATAGTACATTTTTAAATCATTATGCTTTTTGGTTGAAAAAATTGTATTTTTATTAATTTTAAAACATGTTATCCTTCCTTACTCCCATACCTCATAATTTTGAGATTTTTGGAGGAAATTTTAGACATAAAATTAGGCTATTTTTTACAATAAACTTCCTATTTTTGACCTTAGATAATATTATCAAAATATGCAGGGTATTTCAATGAAAATAGCAATGATATTTAATTTTTTAAAGAGTAATGAGGGAAAATGATTAATTTCTGGAAATTGAATTTTTTTAGCATTATAAATTAATATTCTAGAAAACTTAGACTTAAAAACAGAACAAAACTAAAAAAAAATATGATCAAGCCGAATTTTCGTGGAGACTTTATTTTGATGCCCTAATAATATCCCGAGAAGAACATTTAATTTGACTCCTAGTTTTTTTAGAAAGTTAAGTATTTTAGTTTTTTCCAAAATTATCAATTTTTCGGGAAAATAGTTATTACAAAAATTGTAGTTCATTTATATATATATATATATATATATATATATATATATATACCATTACAGCTTTTATAAGTATCTACAGGGACACTTGGATTAAAAATAAAAAGCAACAGACACCTATGTCAAACAAGCCTGTACTATGTTATATGTTATGACTGAAAATAGAGTTCTCATGCATCTTGTTTCTCATATTATTTATTTCTGAAGACAAATAATCTATTTAAACATTTATCTATGATACATTTGTAAGTCTAGAATTGACTTGAAAGTGATACAGAAGAATTGGGTGGAATTGATTCAAACCGTTTGATCACCGGTTCCTAATTTATTAATAACATTATACAGGACGACGCAGGTGGTTTTGAGAACGAACCACAGTCGTTCTGTAAAAGTAATTTCCTAGCGTGATTCATCTATGTATATTTCAAATGTTGTACACAGCAGTTTTTCGTTTTTATTTAGAACATTGTAAAGCGAAAATAGTTTTAAAGTACTCATACAATCCTCATATATTTATAAATACCATAATTCTCATTTTATTGTAGATCACTGACAATGAAATCTGTAAAATGGAAAGCATTGGCGTTTTGACAACAATTTTATTTCTTCTTGTACAAGAACGTTGTAATGCAGATATTTCGTAAGTAGTCAAGTAAATATTTAAAAACTAATTCACAATCTATAAGGGGGTTTCCAAGATTTTTTTAATAGCCTGACATTTAGGAACTACTGAACATTTTTGAACTAAAACTGGAAAAAATTTTGAGACAAATTTGCCAACAATAACACCATCACTGACGATGTAAGATCTTTGAATTAAAATAAGTTGAGGGTTGTGGCTGAAATATGCATCCTATCAAAATAAGTTTAATATATAAAAGTATAAAATAATGACATACAAAATAAGCAAAATACCGTAAACTATGAAAGAATTGGCAGTAATAACAAAAAAAAAATAAAGCATGCGACTGGAAAAAGCTAGTCAGCGAACTCCATGTAGATTAATTACTTTTCGATTACGAAAAAAGTGATAATAAAGAGAGGCATATTTTAAATATTTTTTTTTATTTTTTAAATACTCATTTCACAGATGTTTTTTTCTATGTCAAGAGACAATTCTTCGAAGATTACCAATGAGTTCCCTTATAAGCAGCTTTTCCGGCATCTACTTTCCTTTTATTCAACGACTTTTTCTGTTCAACGCAAATATCCTTATTCAAAAGCTGTTACTATCCATTACAGAGGACCGAATAAAAAATGTAAGAATATTTGAGTAAAATACAGTGGGATTTTTTAAAAATTTTGTGACAATGATTATAGAGAAAATATTTTCGTGTCATTTTTTGTAAATATATCTCCATTTATTCAGTCATCATCAGAGAAAGTCTATTTGTGACCACACCAGTTTTTGAAATTCCAGAGATTAGGACTATAATCGGAGTGTTTACTGATTACCATAACCCAACAACTAAGCAGCTCTCCAATTCCAAAGCAAATTGAATTTTCATTTCTAACAAAAATATAAATCAAACCCATTTTTTAAAATTTTTTAAGTTTCAAACAACTCAATGAACATAATGCTTTTAAAGGTGGAAATCTTACGACCTGTTTTTCTGCTTCTAGTAAACAGAGTTTTGAAAGGATTTAGAACAGTTTTCGTTGATTCAAAATTCTGTAGTTTGTCGTATCTTTTAATACATAAAAAATTTTGGCGAGCGATTACCTGCATAACTGAAGCGCTCCCACCAAATTCTTAAAATCATTACATACGATTTTAAATTTTGGTGAATGAACAAATATTAAATGGTATGATATACAGGGTGAGTCATAAGGAACTGTACATACTTCTACCATAAGCAGAGGCACCTTAGGGGATTACCAAATGACCATTAAAAAATGTCTTCTGTTTTTCTTTAATAATGTACAGAGCGATTTATGGATTTGGACCAAAATAATATTTGAAATTTTTTTTACACTTGCCTTACATTTTTAATTAAAGATTCATTTTAAAGTCAAATTGAAAATTGGTGATACTGTACTGTAAATTATTTTTTACTTTGTTCCGCATTGTTAAAACTGTTTTGCTTTTGGTTATTGTTATTTACTTTATTTCAATTTATGAATAAACATTTCTTGGGGTTGTTAATTTCATTCCGATTAAAATAATTACACATGATTTTAGCTGAAACAAATGACAAAACTAGATTTTGAATCTAATTTCAGTCCATTGCGGGTGGAAAAAGTTGCATACAGGGTGAATTTTTGACATGAACCAGATATGACAGATTTTTAAATCCGGTCCTGTAAATTGATTCAAATTCTGGTATTTACTATACTGGAATACAGTGTGTGTCGTTATTGTCTATTTTAAAGATTCCTTTATAATTACTAATCATTATTATACAATAACATATTTCATTATCGCCAATTTTCAATTTGACTTTAAAATGAATCTTTAATTAAAAATGTAAGGCAAGTGTAACAAAAATTTCAAATATCCAGGTTTATTTATGTTCTCTGGAGAAATCATATCACCTTTTAGAGAAATCATGTACAGTGTGAATTATTGCAATTATAGCAATTCAACAAATTTTCGCGAAGTCGGCCCTGGAATTTTTTAGTTCTGAATATGTCAGTTAGTTGCTAGACACTAATACACACTTTTACCAAAAAATGAGACAAATTGACTTAATCAATGAAAAGATATGACCAAACATTATTTTGGTCCAAATCCATAAATCGCTCTGTACATTATTAAAGAAAAACAGAAGACATTTTTTAATGGTCATTTCGTAATCCCCTAAGGTGCCTCTGCTTATGGTAGAAATATGTACATTTCCTCGTGACTCACCCTGTATATTCCTTTTCCCTAAATCGCCCCAAAATGTTTGGTGGCTACTGCTTTGATGTTTACATAGCAAAAATGTAACAGCAAGTTCGTTATTTCCATATGTGATATTTTTTGATATTTAGATTATGTCCTTTGGATTTCTATCACCAGAAAACGCAGGAAAAAGTGGAGCAGGACAGAGAGGAAATTGCGTATGTTTTTTGTAACCACTTTCATTAACTTATATAATAATTGTTATGTTATAGTACTGGATTAACCATACGTGATATTTTACCTACGGATCCCAGTAAATATGATAAAATGAGACCACCAAAAAGAGATGGAAATCCCACCATTGTTCATTTCCATGTTACAGTCATGGGTCTAGATAGTATTGATGAAAATTCCATGGTAAGTTTTCTTTTTTAGTAAGAAAGCTTTTTAACTCATCATCAAAAGAAAGCATATATTTTTAAATAACTAAAATTAGTAAAAAGTATAATTAAATTAATTCATACTGCCGAAACAAATATTTAAAATAATAATTATGTTTCTCTTGTACCGAGATTTTTACTTGTTCACATTTACATTTCCACAAATCATTGTCATCGGATATTTCACAATAAACATATATTTTTTTTCATTATAAAATTTTGTATACAGACCTACGCTGCTGACATATTTTTTGCACAAACTTGGAAGGATCACAGATTGCGACTTCCTGAAAATATGACAACTGAATACCGACTTTTGGAAGTGGAATGGCTGAAAAGTATGTGGAGACCGGATTCCTTTTTTAAAAACGCAAAATCTGTAACTTTTCAAACAATGACAATACCAAATCATTACATGTGGTTATATAAAGACAAAACTATATTATATATGGTAAAGTAAGTATCATTTTAAACGTTATTTACAACTGTAATTAATAACATGTTCTTATAATTTGATGTAGGTGCGAAAATGATACAACACAATATTATTTGAAGAAAGTGGGAAATGAAAAAAAAACATACTTACACTTCAAACTCTGCATTTTTTAACGAAGGTGGAATTTTTTGAACCATAAAAATTCCAAAAAAGGACCATGGGCGTAACAAAACTGCCTAAGGATGTGAAATAAAATCACACTTGTTCCCAAGAACAAGGACATTAAAAATGTCCTACACTGCACCAACGTCTGGACTTCAACAACTACTCCTTGGGCTATAGGTATTGAAATACGAAAGTCCAGACGTGGTTTGGTACCCGACCAAGTCGGGGCTTTAAACCAAAAACTTCGATTTTGTTATTAAAGGAGCTTGCCATTCTTAGACCGGTTTCGGTATTATTGTACCTCATCAGTAAGAAGCAGGCTAGCTCGACATCCTATCCCTAATCCTATCCCTAAAGGATGTCGATCTAGCCTGCTTCTTACTGATGATGTACAATAATACCGAAACCGGTAAGAATGGCAAGCTCCTTTAATAACAAAATCGAAGTTGTTGGTTTAAAGCCCCGACTTGGTCGGGCACCAAACCACGTCTGGACTTTCGTAATTCAATACCTGGTGGAGCATATAGGCCAAGGAGTAATTGTTGAAGTCCAGACGCTGGTGCAGTGTAGGACATTTTTAATGTCCTTGTTCTTGGGAACAAGTGTGATTTTATTTCACATCCTTAGGTAGGTCTGCATTTTTTGTTTCTTTTATTTTGACGTACTTCATTTTCAAATATTTTGCTACATCCCAATTTTTTTAAGATAACAGAAATTAAAAAAGGGTGAAAATTTTGAATTTTATAAATACAGTGTAAATAAAAAATAAAAAAATGAAAAATATAAAAATTTAACTCTAAAAATAACTTAATAATTTGGGACTAAAATATGAACAAAAAAAAATGAAAAAAATGTATGGAAAATTGAGTCAAATCCTAAAATTGGTTTTCCTAGATCAAAATGCATGGAAAACTGTAAATTTAAAAAAAATGCAGATTTCCGAGATTATAAATAGCTGGTCTTCTTGAGGATTTTGTGAATTTTTAAAAATATAAAACAAATTATGAATGAAATTTTGTCGTAATCATCGTGATTTATGAACAAAAAAGGAGACATAAGTATGAAAAAATTTAAAAAAATATAAGAATGCCAAATTAGTTTCTAATTGGCAATAATACATACAAAATGGCGGAGAGTTTTTTTTGGCAAGAAAAATGAAAAATTATCAGAAGGATTTGGACGAAAAATCAATGGTTATTTTTGAATTTTATAAAAATATATTTTTCAGATGATTATTTATTTTATTATTATTTATTGTTTAGTTATAATGTCTGCTTTGAATTATACAATCAATTAAAAGAGACGAAAACTTGTTTTTTAATTTCATATAGAACGAAGCAAAACTGAAGAAAATATTAGTTTCAAAATGTCTGCTATTCGATTTAATTTATTGTAAAAATATTTGAAATTAAATTAAAAATTGATTGACGATATCGAGATTAACGAAAAAAAAATTTAGTGCAAAAGAAGTGAGAAAGTGTAGAGAAAGTCGGAAAAAAAGTGAAAATGTGGAGAAAATTCAGTCATGACTTAAAATTGTTGGCAGTTTTTTTCGAACAAAAAATAATCTAAATTGATTTCCAGTTTATTTAAAACGAAAATTAAAAATTGTTATAAAATAATTTTTGCTTCAACATCAAGTGGCAATATTGACCAATACGAAAACTAATATGGAAAAACTGGTGAACTTTGTGAAAATATTCGACAAAATATGGAAAATTGCGCCAAATCCTATAGAAGATGCAATGTTTTTTGACAAAAATACATAGAAAATTGTGTTTTTTTGAGGATTTAAAAAAATTAAAATCCTGATATAATAAAACAATAATGTGTATACTAATTTCACTTACATATGCTACAAATCTTCGTGTAAAAATATTTTTTGATTATGGCCTTAATTATATCCAACTATTATATATAATTGAAAGCCATATCATTTTTTTAAATTAAATTTTTTTTAGACTAACGTTACGATTATCCTGCGCAATGAATTTTATGATTTACCCACATGATACACAAGAATGCAAACTACAAATGGAGAGCTGTAAGTAAAATATGAATTACTTTTGAGGTTATTAAGAAAATTTTTTTCGTCATGGTCAAAACTCGAAAATTCAAGAAAAGCTTTAACTATTTAATAATAATAATAATCTTTTTTATATAATTTACTATTTACTACATAATACATTGATTATAAGTATAAAATTTATTTTCATGTACTTAATATTTCTTAACAAATTTAAATAACATTAAAAGTACTTCACTTATATTTCCAAATTTATATTTGTATCTTAGGATTGTTTTTTCTTAGAAATATTTTATTGCACTGTATTATTACGAAGTCTTTAAATAATTCTAGTACATGTACATTTTTTATAGTATCACACACCACTGACGATATGATTTTCCAATGGGATCCAGATGTTCCCCTGGTAGTGGATGAAAATATTGAACTTCCTCAGTTAGCTCTAGTTAAAAACAATACAGCTGATTGTACCCAAGTCTATTCAACTGGTAAGTTTTTTCACACCTTTTGGAAATTACATTTTCTGCCTAGCAAAAAACATTTCGTAAACATTAATTTTAGATTAGAAAAACCGTTCAGAAAATCTAAAATTTGTGTGATTTTTTCCATAAAATTCGGTGGACTTGGAACGTTGAAAGAATTATAAATTCAAAGTTATAAAGAACGCGAATTGGCTTGTCTAAACAAAAACCAATGTGTTGTGGTGATTAATTCTTCAATTCAAAATTATATATTTGGAATTTCCTAGTCGTAAAGAAGAAATGAATAAATTTTTTGTTAGTTACTAGTGTCATAAGAAATTTCTCAACAATACAGGAGCTGGGTTTCTATATTCAATACAATATTTTTCGGTTTAGTATTAAATATAAAAAAATGAGGGTAAAAAGTATCAGCGTGTGGAGAATTTCAGTCTCCTTATTAATAGGCGTATGCTCACATTACTCTAAATAACGTTATGGTATTAAGTTCTACTATTTAATTTTCCAAATTCTAATAGGAAACTTCACTTGTCTGGAGGTGATATTTGTGTTAAAGAGAAGGCTGGGATATTATTTGTTTCATACATACATTCCAACATGTCTGATAGTAATTATGTCGGTAAGTGTAAACAAAATTTTCATTACTTAGTAAGTTTTTGTAGATATTATTTTTGTTAATACCCAATATTTGTATTTGAAATTGTCATAAAATAATGTGGTACATGACGATAGAAGTGACGTGCGTGTTAGTATGTTACTTTCAATGCAACTAATGTTAACAAATACTGGTTTCTTAGTGGAAATATGCCTAGGCAGATCAAATTTTATGTAGAATATAAATAATATAGTGGAGTGAAATTAGACGAAAATATTCTGAAAATGAATGTAAGAGCTAAGTCAAATTTTTTTTATTTTTTTCGATTTTATACATAAACAGAAGTTTGTAAAAATTTTTTCAATAAATTTGGGCTGGAGCTTCGCGAGATATGTGCCAAAAACGGCCTTTTTGTTATTTTTCGAGTGGATTGCTTCACTATTTTTTAAATATCTCCGCCAATAAATAACCAAAGAATCTTAAATCTTAAAAATTGGAGAAAATACGTATTTTTATGTCGGGAAGACATGGTAAAAGTTAAAAAAAAAATGTATTTGTCCAGCCAAAATCGGCATTTTTCGAAAAAAAATTGAATTGGCCACCATTTTTGGAAAAACAATAGTAGAGAATAACTTTTTATCTTAAAAAGAAGGATGTTGTGTGTAATTTTGTCTAAGAAAATCCAACATTTTATTTCTTTATTTAGAGTGCCCCATTTAGGGAATAATTTTCATTTTTTCCAATTTTTTTATCGCGATATTTATGCTTGATTCTCTTAGAAAAATTGTATTTCAGTCCAAAAAAAGTTTAAAATAATAAAATAAAAAATATTTCAGGTTCTAAAGTAAGATTTTTGTGAGGGAACGAATCAATATAAATCAATATAAAAAATGAAAATCGAATTTTTTTATTATTCCTTAAATTGGGCACTTTAAATAAAACAAAAGTACACACAAATTTTTTCTACTATTGTTTTTCCAAAAAAGGCGGCAATTCAATTTTTCGAAAAATGCCGATTTTGGCTGGACAAATACATTTTTTTTTAATTTTTATCATGTCTTCCCGACGTAAAAATACATATTTTCTCCAACTTTTAAGAAAATTCCAGGATTCTTTGGATATTTAAAAACTAGTGAAGCAATCCACTTGGTATTCCAAAAAGGCCGTTTTTGGCACATATCTCGTGAAGCTCCAGCCCAAATTTATTGAAAAATTTTTTACAAGCTTTCATTATGTGTAAAAAATTCGACTTAGCTCTTACATCCATATAAAATTCTAATTTCACTCCACTAATAGTGTTAGTTTTAACCGAGAAGTTAAAAACTTACATTTAAGATTGCTTCAATTACGGGACTGGCTACTCGCATGCACGGACGTATAATTGTAAATATTTTTCATATCTTTAAAAAATCTCTCTCGTGAACGCCATTTTTTTTGAAAAGTTAAATTTTCAGGAAATCAGAATCTAGAACTAACTGTTACAATCCCTTTTTCAGACACCTTTGATTTTTAACACAGGTAATATCGCAACAAGTTTAAAGAGGGAAAGTAAATGTGGATAATGTGGAGTATATCACATTAAATTTACGGAAACATTTTTAAAATATAACGTTTGGTAATATTACTATTGATCTTACTACAAAATCTAGTTGAACTAATTCATTTTTTTATATCTTTTTCACTTCTCTGTCATATTGAATCCCTCCTTTAGTAGAATAGCTCTAATGGTATTTCATTTCTAGTGGGTGTCATTCTGGATCAAACCGGAAGCAGCTCCAGCTCGAGTTACACTGGGAGTAACATCTTTACTAACTTTATCTACGCAACATGCGAAAAGCCAAGCTGCTTTACCACCTGTATCTTATCTTAAAGCTGTAGATGGTTTCATGTCAGTTTGTACCATGTAAGTAAAATTGTTAATTTAAAATCCCCAAAAAGGTAGCACTTATACTTTCAAGCGTAATTTTTGCTACTTAGGTAATTAATTTTTCAATTCGATACAGATTTGTCTTCATGGCTTTGATGGAATACTGTCTTGTAAACATCGTACTGGGAGATTCAGATGCACCACCAAAACCACCATCGAAGAATGCACAGAAGGCTTTGGAAAGAGCCTCCAAAGAAAATTCCTTGTTACTAAACACCGCTAAAGCGCCACCTGCAGGAATACCTAAGGCCCAGAAACAAAGAAATAGAGCCATCAATATCGATAGATTTTCTAGAGTATTTTTTCCATTACTATTTACTGTTCTTAATTGTACCTATTGGATATTGTTTGCAGAATATATTTAGGTTGTTTTTGTATATCAAATAATCTGCGAATATTGTGAACAATGATATAAGAATTGATTATTGTTAAATGTAGATAATTCCAAGTTTTACCCAAGTATGTAAGCGGGATAGTTAAACATCGTGCAAACCATACGACTCATTGTACTTACCGCTAATTTAGATTTAGAATAAACCAGAACTAAGTAAGAAAGACAGCACTGATTTAACTGAAGTTTTTGTAATTTTCTTATCAAAAAATCGACACACAGCATCATTACAGTTGTGTGCACCTTTTAGCCACACTTAGACCAATATTATTCAAGTGCTTATTTAGATATCCTTGAATAATAAGTAGTCCTGATTTCTACTTAGCCGTATTAGTCATTAAAAAAGACCGAGAACTGCTTCAGGTCCGTGAAACTTTTGTTTGAGCCTCTCCTAACCAGTCTTCTCATGTTCTTCAGGTTTGCCTTATCCACAGACTCAAATCAGCTGATGATTTGGTTTCCCTACGGTAGGCAAAATATAGTTTAGGTTCCATTGTGAGGTGATTTTGAACGATACCAAGGCGTTTAAAGCTGTCTGGCTATTAGTGCAGAGATGTATTAGCTGATTAGAATATTCTTTTAATGATTTATCTGTACACAAGCATAGGTAGCAAATATTTCCGCCGAAGTTTTCAAGGCTCCTTCCTCATCAGAAGTAGGAGCATCGGATAGTTCTTTGACATCATTGTCGCTTTTTTTTATTCCTGAGATCCAACGTACAATTCACGAGTTTTTTGGGTGCACCGGATTTGGAACTCTGGAGTTAATCTTTGTATTCTTTGCAAGATATTGCCTCGGTCCACTATTGCTCGAGTAACAAAAGCAATACTTTGCGTATTTTAAAATGAACTCACCTTCCTAGACAACCATATTCGGTGAGTTTGAATTGAAGCATGGAATTGAGCCATTAAGAGAGAGGGCATCAATTTTAAATGCTACTGCATCTCGAAGGTTTATGGCAATATCTGTGGGAAGCTCCCCTCAGTAATTGCCCGACGTGCTTTGTTTATAGCTGCTTAAATATGAGCTACAATCCGATCTAAAAAGGTAGAATAATTTTATTCCTTGACAATTATCACTCTTAGTTTTTCATCAGCATCCAGGCATTTAGCAATTATTTTTTCATACCCAAATCATAATATTTAATGTGCTCCAAAATCAGATTAAGTACAGTGTCAATATTTTCTGAAGTAGCTATACCATTTTCAGATTTACTATTTTCAATATAGCCATATCGAGTAGTAGGATGCAGTATGTATAAATGGAGTTATTTTATTATGATATTTTCCTAAAATTATTTTTTACTTTCATCCTGAATTTGATGGATTATTTGAATAAAATATTGTAAAATATTATTATCGATTCATGCAATGTAAAGGGCAAAAAAATATTGCAGTGCCAAACCTGTATTTTTGTATTATATTCTTACTTTTTCAATAGTTATATTTTTAAATAATAATGTAAATATTCCTTTAAACCATATTTACGAATATATAACAACTGCCGGTAGTTTATGCTTATAAATTAGCTGTATGAGAATAATTTTTTAACTTCGGACATAAAGTTGCATTAAATAAAAAAATGTCAGTAGCTAATTATTGTTAAAGTGGGAAAATCACTGTGATGGGTCAATTTAGTGTGCTTTTTTTGGCATTTTTTTGACATCTGGCAGATGTGATTTCCATATTTTGATTGAGGCATCAAGGAAAAAGAAATCCAGGTCCGGCTAAACAAAAAATTACAAATTTTGTCATCCTCAAACCAAAACCTTGTATATCTGATTCTTTTTAAATGTTTGTTTTTGAAAAGAATATTTGAATTGTATAATATTCTTCTCGTTTCTGTGCAAATAATTTTACTATTAAAAGTTCAAATTATTAGTATCTAAATACTTTGGAACTTTGGAAATATGGATGAGTCACGAATAGCAAAATAATGTTTGTGCAAGCTTAATATCTATACTTTATAATTGACTTCACTTCTAATTTTTGTCTTATTTTAATTTAAAAATTATTTTTGTTAAACGTATTTTCAAAAGTACGAACTTAACGAATATGTTTTTATTTTTTTATTCTTTACCTAATTTTGCCTATTTAAACTATTTAAAGTACGCCTCAGCGTATTTAAATTCAGCTTTTTTTAAGTTACCATGGCAACATCAACAACCCGAGAAACGGAAGTCTAAATGTCAACTATATAATTATTGATCCGACAATAACGTCAAATAAAATATTACTAACAACTGTTTCAATAGTTATTTACGTGTCAAGCTCGGAAAGTGATACTTTCCAGGGCAAGCATTCGAGCCCTGTAAATCGACTTTCCGAGTGTGGCGCGTACAATATTTTTTGTGCAGCCATCAATAATTTGACAATAATATAGGAACAGAATATTTATTGCTTTTTTTAGTTTATTATTTATTATCTTTTGGTAGTGTGTTACATTTTTCTAGAACATTTCATTTTCCTAATTCCCTGCTATAGGAGTTTTCCTCCTTTTCAGGGTAGAGTGCCCTGATTACAATAATAAGTAACCTAGCTAAGCTAATTTCCTAAGGGTATCTGTGCGCGCTGGTGTGTTGGTTGGGGCGTGTGTGGGAAGGAGCTGTTTGTCAGTTTTTTATCTAAGAATCGCCAATTTTGCTATTTCCACCGTTATGTTTGGGGAAACGGTACCCAATCGAAGGGGGGAAATATGATTTAGGAAAACCACGAAAACCTAAATCATGACTCTATATTAATAATAATAATACACAAAGTGCATCAAAACGTCAAAAACATCTAATGACACATGGCTACGGTATTGTCATGGCAACTGTGATATTTAACATACCCTTTGAAAATTCTCTCTGGCTAGAGCTCTGGAAAGTAGGTACTTTGTCGCTTTACCGAGCAGTTATGTCAATTTTCCGATCTAGACCGGCAACGATGCACTTTCCGAGCTAAAAAATGATCGGAAAAACGCATTTTCTAAAGTGGTGGCACAAAAAAGCTTTATTCAAAGTAATCAATGTTAGAAATTTTATGTGACAGATAGCAAATTAATTTTTATTTTCCCATTTTCATGACAACGAAAGGTATACTGATGCCACATCAAGAATTCAACCATTTGCATTATTAGTTTTTATTTATATAATTTCAAAGTGTAGAACGCCTGATGATAAATCAAGTGGTGGGTGTTTTGCGACCTTAGTATATTTCTGGTCAAACCATATTATTTTTTAACCCGTCATAGTGAGATCTTCCCTTTAAAGATATCGAAACACTGTTCTACTTTTAGTTTTAATATACCCAATAGTAAAATTATAAGTCATAACTCATAATTATAAAGTAATACTTAACTACGAATTCTCAGTTACTGCTCGTCCGCATCTGTATGGGATACCAAGGACGGCTCCAGCCCAGAGATTTGGGGAAGGGGGGCAATGTCGTCGGCTGTTAGGGTTATATGGGTGATTGTCATGAAATGGGGGTTTTTGAGATTTGCTGGTGAACAAACAAAAAAGTGCTGAAAAAAAATTTTCTCATGTGTTTTCAACATTATTTTGAAGTACTTTCTGTATATTTCCACATAAATACACACGAGGAATAGACAGTGAGAAGTTTATATAGAAATTATATGGCTTCGGAGGCGACACAAAATGAATGGAATTCTATTTCATAATGTAAGCGGAGTCCCGCGTTGTTTATTAATCCAATAACATTTATACTTGTTTTTTATGATGAACATAATATTCTAAATCTTAATAGGCGAGAATTTTTATATTTTGATGGGAGGAAAATAAAAAAAAAAAGGTAATTATTTTAATCTACAAAATGAAGACCCTGGAGGTTTATCTGAGCCATTGTGGTGACGCAGGGTGGGTTATCATCTGATTCCCTGATGATCAGTTTCGGAACACTGCTGCTATCGTTTGAGACCCTAGGCGCGCGGCAATAATGCACTGTTTTTCCGTAAACGTAGTGCCGTGACGTAAAAGCGGAAAATGGACAGGTTACGGAGGCGACAAAAACCCCCATTTTATGACAATCACCCATATATTGAAATGATAATTAAATAATTCTTAGTTTTTCTTACTTTATATCCTTTATTTTAAATTTTTTATATCTGACATTTTTTATATATCATCTCTCATTCAACAAACATGTCATAACAACCATGTCACATTTTTTTAAGGCCCTTTTACATAATTTTTTTCACCGAACAAATTATTTGGTATCTGAATTCGATCTGTGTGTATGTATGTGTGTTGATTCTTTGTATTTATGAATTTTAAAATTCTGACTTCAGATTTTGATAGTACATCAAAAAGTAAGCTTAGGGTTTGATGTGCCCCTCTGTACCACTTCGGGAACTCCTTCAAAATGGGGTCCAAAATATGAAAATTTTGAAGTTTAAAATGACATTGAATGACTATTTTGGTAAAAGTGAGTAAACTGTGGCTGTTGGCTGTGTTGATTAGAGAACTGTCAATCTAAAATTTTATTAATGTCATTACAATTTTTCGGTTTACGGCAATGCTAGAAGACTGGTTATATCTGACATTTTTTGTATATCATCTCTCATTCAACAAACATGTCACCCTTTTCTTTTAAAGCCTCTTTTACATAATTTTTTTTAATTCGTTTTAAAATACACTTCACATAAGTTTGTCTAATTTTTTACACCATAATATATAAAAGTTTAATATTTTGAGTTTGTTGAGAAATATCCTCTCATCGCCGGACTTTTTTTGGAGGGGCAATTGCCCCTACCGCCTCTCCCTTGGAGCCGCCGCTGTGGGATACACAAGTTATTTTTTTAATTAAATTGAAAATTATATAATAAAAGCCAATATTTATTTTTTGATGATATTTTCTCACTACAAGAAATGAAAAATAAATGCAAAACCACTATGAGCTTCAGAAATGATTTGGTAATTTAAAAAAAGTAGCAAAAGTAACAATTAAATAATGATACCTCAAGAACACAGAGCACGAGCTAAAAAAAATTGTGAGGTTAATCCCTCAGATAAGGCGCTAGTAACGGGGCATTAATAGTTAATAAAACTATTTAAAAGCTTATAGAAAAGTAGTTTTAGTTTATTGTGGATATTGTAGATGCATTAATTACGTTTTCTATAAATATTAAATTGTTTTAAATAAAAGCCTTGTAATAAATATATATCTCTTATTAAAAGTATACAATATAATTTTATAATTTATCTACAGCCTCTATTAAATTGATCGTAGAATTCATCTGTAGATACGCCAGTATAAACGACTTTATCCAGGAATTTTTTGCGATTAATTTGTTCTTCAGCCAACCTTTTGTTTTCTTCACAAATATCCTTGTATCTCTGCCTAAAACAGTAAATACATTTTTGACTTTCGCTCTTATTATTAGTTTAATCGCTAAGTAGTCATTAACGAAATGTTCGAAGGTAAGAATGAAGGTAAACCAATTTAAGATAGTAGTGATGTAAACTCTTGAAGGTCCAAATATTTCCTAATTACTCTACTTTACCCAAAGATAAACCTATATCACATATCGATCATACTGGCAAATGAAACCCAGTTTAAATTGGGGTTCGCAACGTTTTTGATCGATAGAGTGTCACTTTTCTTCTGTGTTTGACATTAGGTTATAAATAACTCAAGCACTCCGGAAATTAGAATTTGGGGCGATACCATATTTAAAATAAGTATTCCGATTACAAGGCACTAATAAAAGGTGGAAACATTAATAATTATTTCTATTCAAAACTTTAAATACGATAACGAGCAAATTTTAATTTCCTAGAGCTTCATATGAAAAAAAAACTTAGAAGTAAGTTAATTTTTGCTTTGGTAGGTTATGAAAACTCACTATTGGACTGCATTTAAGGGTTATATAGTTTTGGCAAGAATATAAATAAAATACATAATGTGTGCTTACTTCTGTTTTGCAAAATTTTCTTGATCCATTAGGTAAATTGTACGGTTCATTCCATTTACAAAAGCATCCATTTCTTGTTCTCTTCTTCGTTCTTGCTCTTTCTTTATCTAAAAAAGTTAAATTATGAAATTTTGGACGTATATACTGTAACAACTTTATAATAAAATATAATAAAATAAAATGCAACTTTTACAATTAAATTATGAAAAAATAGAGATTAAACACTTAAGGGGTCATCATTTTACTTTATCAATTTGAAACCAGTTGAGAATGCTCTTCTAGCCTTGCCATAAACCCAACAAATTGTAATGACATTAATAAAATTTTAGATTGACAGTCCTCAGTTCTCATTCTAATCAACACAGCCACAGTCTACTCACTTTTACCAAAATAGTCATTCACTATGCGTCTACTTTAAATTCAACGTCATTTTAAACTTCAAAATTTTCATATTTTGGACCCCATTTTGAAGGAGTTCCCGAAGTGGTACGGAGGGGCACATCAAACCATAAGCTTACTTTTTGATGCTCTATCAAAATCTGAAGTCAGAATTTTAAAATTCACAAAGACAAAGAATCAACACACATACATACACACAGATCGAATTCAGATATCCAACAATTTGTTCGGTGATAATCGGCTTTTTAATTGCATTTTTTCAAAGGAATTAACATTGAATAATGTTTTTAAAATTTTAGCGCGTTGAATTACTGTCAAATCTCGCACGCACTTTTCCTTTATTTGTAAAAAAGCTATTTTTTAGTATAATGCATTATAATATCCCCTATTATAATTTGAAGCTGTTATTCACAGTACGGCCTCTCAAAATTACTACTACTTATTCTACGCATTTGAGGCTGTAGTTCGAACTAATTTAATTGGTATGAAATATCATAAAATACCATTATTTTGAAAATTTTTGTTAGAACATTCGCGATTTTGTTATTTTCATGAACTAATATAAAAAAACAGTGGTGTCACCTTCTTAACACTTCATACAGCCTAAAAATTTGCCAATTTGCAAAAGCGCTTAAATAGTATACAGACCTTATGAATAAAAGCAAACTATGCGAAATCAGCATACTTTCCGTACACATTAAATAAAATAATCTGTCCACCAGAAACAATATTATACCACAAAGAGATACCAAATACCTCAGATTATACATCGGGAAAATACATGGGCCAACAAACAGTCTACTGCTGACCAAAATGGACTAGCTAATAAGTCATACCATAAAACTCTTTCTCCAGGGCCACTACTGAATGTAGTTATTCTGAAAGAACTTATAATAACAGAAAAGAAACGCTCTTGAGATTGAAAGAAAATTCTGAATCACTTGTCTCTTATGTATTTTATACGTATTTCATTCATACACTAGAGATAGAATATACATTCTGTAATTGTTTAAAAAAATAAGGTTTGCCATGCATGTCAAATTAACGTCAGTATTAGTTGACGTGGTCTTAATATTGGTTTGTAAAAACTTTTAATTTATTAAAAAGGAGTAGAAAATCAAACGATTCAGATGTAGAATTTGAAAATACTCCTCCAAAAATGCCGAGATCTGAAGATACCGCCGTCAACATCCCTAACGAATTACTCATCGAAAGTACCAGAAACCTCTTAAAAAGTATGATGTACTGATGTACTTGATCTAATAAATCAACCTTAACCGTTTGTATCAATTTTTTTTAATTAGTGTGCTCTGTAAAATTTGCTATATCCATCTGGATGTCAGAGTAGTTTATATCAATAATTGTCCCCATCTACCTTTATAGATTTATAGATTTGTTCTTACCTTCTTTTCTTCAATTTGAGACTTCACCTCGTCTAATATTGCCTTCCGCTCATCTTCTGACATGCCCTTATAGTACGCACAAAGTTTTTTGTTAGGTCCTAGATTGCTTTGGGCAACTTCGCGATTTTCAGTCAGTAAGTCACTATTTAGGAAATTGCAAATGTCAGCTAACTTATCTTCAGTTTCTTCTTTCTCTCGTCTTTGTTTTTCACTTTGTTTCTCATTCATCTGAAATTCGGTTAAATCGATAATTTGCTGGATAATAGTAATAAAGCCTTTAAAGAACATGATGCTGATGACTGTACAGAAACAAACATGTGTCTATAATAACATCTATAAATGGAATTAGAAGAGAGTTTTGACACTTTACGAAGCAACGACAAATTAAATTCGTTGGCTAGACGAATATGTTTATAACAGAAATAGCTTAGAAACAGAGAAAGATAATGATAGTACAAAGGAAAATGAACAAACTTTTAACGAATGCAAGTTTGTCAAATTCATTTAGTATTATTTCATGTGTCATCAACCTTAGTTGAAACAAATATTAATAAAATTAAAATCTATATTAAATATACATACCAATGCTTCGTTAAATTTTATACAAGCTTTTTGAATGTTCACCCTACAGTTCTTCTCCATTTGATCCAATTGCAGCGCTCTGTGTTCACGTGCCATAAGCGCTGCGTTGAAGGCATCGTCAGCCGTTTTTCTGTCTTTTTCCGCCAACTCTTTTTCCTTCATTTGTTGTCCTAACCAAGATCTGATTTCTTCGTGCTGAATCTTGAATCGCTGATCCGAAACCAAATCTTCACCCTCAAACCTATAAAACGAGAATTTGTAATTGTTTATTAAGAATCTTTAGTAATAAAGAGGCAGGACAAAAGGCCGTCAAGCGCAAGATGTACTTGGAGCTTTTAAAACCAGTAATTTATTTGTACGTGTTAACTGAAAGTTTGTTAATAATTTATTGATAAATTGTTAAAAGAAACCTCTTGTTTGTTATATTTAAATTTATTTTTCTATAGCAAACAATCAGAAACGATGCATTGCTAGCTAGCTATTTAGTTTCAAGTTTTAAAAAACTCACTTTTGTGCTGCTGATATACCCAATTTTGGATCGTCCACTTCTCCTCGGCAAGGTTTTTGATTTAAAATGTATCCGGGATCGTTTAAATCAAATTCGCGTCTATCTTCAAGGCGTTGAAAATTTTTTCTGTAATCATCGATTGCTTGTTGAAGTTTCAATCGTTCCTAAAGCAATGAAATGAAATTTATTTGTTTAATCAAAACAAAAGGTTGTCAAGATCCCTTTGTTTAGTTTAAATTTTGGTGGTTGTTACTAATTTGGAATCGTCAAATAAACAAATTCAAATGGAAGTTAACTGCAAAATAAATAAACGAAGATTTGAGTAAGTTAGAGAGGAAAAAAGGAAAATAAATCAGGTGATAGAAAAATACAGGAAATACAGGAAAACAATTGACAATAGTTTACATAGGAGTAAAATTAAAAAAGTTTTGGAATGTACAAGAATTGACTGAAAAAGAAAATAACTCCTAGAACACTTACCTCTTTTTCTTTTTGTTCCATAAAAAGGGCTAGTTCATCAGCTTTTTTTAACTGATTCTGAAATATTTCTTTTACATCTTGTTCATCTTTTTCTCTTTGTTTCCTTTCTTCCACTTGACGATTCAAAGAATCGACGTCAACCTACCTTAAATAAATTAATTCATAAAATATGCTGAAAATTATTTTGTAAATTGCTCAGTTTGACTCCATTTCACTAATGTGCTTAAATATTTTTCTCCACGGCCACTACTGAATGTAGTTATTCTGAAACCACTTATAATAACAGAAAAGAAACATTCTCGCTCAAGAAAATTCTGACACTTTTGTCTCTTATGTATTTTATATGTATTACATTCTATCTCTAGAGCTAGAATCTATATTCCCCGATTGTTTACAAAAATAAGGTTTGCCATGAATGTCAAATTAACTGTCAGTATTAGTTGACGTGGTCTTAATATTGGTTTGTAAAAACTTTTAATTTATTAAAAAGGAGAAGAAAATCAAACGATTCAGATGTAGAATTTGAAAATACTCCTTCAGAAATAAAAAAATTGCCGATAATATAACTCAAAATTTGCTACCGCAAAAATCCAAGCTTGAATATAAAAATACTACCTACACAATGTTGAGAGATTGAGGTTTCATTTTACTATATTTAATTTCTACTTTCTGTGTCCGTGGAGAAAGTACAGTCTGTTACTCTGTTGGAATGAAAATCCGACACTCGTGGTTCCTCACGCTCGCATTCGCTCGCGTTCGGAATCCTCCACTCGTGTCGAATTCTCATTCCAACCTTGTTACAGAATATACTATTCCATAATTACTATCGGCAAAAATAATGTTACTAGCACGCCGATTATTGTCAAAATTAATAAATTAAAAATTGTCAGTTTTGTGGACAGCAGAAAATTGAGAAATGTAAGAAATGCGCAAAATTACCCTGGACTGGTAAATGCAACTATTTATATGTAATCAGCAACAATGAATGAACTTCACTCAAGGTATGAAGTTTCATTTTTTATTGGACAACATCCAAGCTGATGAAGTGGTTGAAATTGGAAAGATAACTATGCAATAAGAACCATGAGATACATTTTGTAACTTTATTTAGTGACCTGTGGTATTTACATGACACAGATTAGAGAGTTACATATATGAAGCTCCGCCCATTTCCTTTGATGTTTCGATTGCCGCTTTCTGTGATCTTTAAATTGGAGTGCAACCATGTTGCCAGTTCTGAAAGGAACATCCCGGGTACAGTGTTGCCTTTTCATGTAACGTATAAATTTGATTCATCAATTGCCATTAGAGTCAGAAATAAGAAATATTGTGTTTTTGCTGTCACAGTGTTCTGAAAGGTAATATTTTTGGCATAAATAAACATTAGAAACTTAAAATTCAAAGTAAACTTAATACAATGATTTTATGAACTGGCAAATGCACTAGTAAGCAAGTCATAACCGAAGAAAAAAGAAGAAGAATATTGTGATTTTGCCTTAGATCATATATGCTTCGCTAGATACGGCATCCTATAGTGTTTGTTTGGTTCTAGAGGGGTAAAGACTAGAGGGGGTGACGGGGCAATAGCGTACCATGATACAGTGGCGTACCATTCGGAATATTTTGGTACAGTGTAATATATTGTCATATTTATACAACACATATTTCATTTTCTAAGGATCGAGTGACTGTAGGTTACAGTAAAATGGGAATTAATGTGAATCGAAAATAAATAAAATAGTACGCATACGAAAATTGTTAGGAATGGGAATAATCTGAGAGGTTCATCATCTTGCGCTTCTGTAAATATTTTTTTATAGCAAATTAAAAATCCCATTGATTATACAACTCATCATAAATTTAGCCAATAGCAGTTTGCAATTTTTACTTAGTTACCATCTATTGATAAGCGAATATACCCTTGACGACGTTGTATAACCGTTTTTGATTTTCGCATCCTTCTATCTTGAAAAGTTTGTCATAGTAACAATACGTTTGACGTTTATAATGAGGAAACGTCACCAAAAATAATTATATAATTCGTTATATAATCGTATCGAATATCACGCGAGCATACTAAAATAATCGATTATACTTCCTCCTCGCTCGACGTATTTCTTTTAAACCACCACTCGAGCTCCGCTCTCGTGGTGTTTCGCCAAATACGTCTCGTGACTCGGAAGTATAATCGATTATTTTCGAAGCTCTTGTGATATTACTACTGATTATAAACTCGTTAATATAGAAAAAACAAAATGAAAAGTTGGTAGGTATATTAATACAAAAGATACCTACGTCAAAAATGAACCTTCATATAGATTAGGTTGAGTAATAAATGAAAAATTTACTGATGAACATTTTTTATTTTAATAAAACATAAATTGACATACAATAGATAGATATTTAAACAATTCATTTACAATTCAAATAAAGTATACATAATTTACGTTTAGTTCTTATTTTCACTTCCTGTCCTATCCAACAACACGCCTATGGAATACCTACCGATGATAGCACCTTTCTCAAATTTGATGTTGTACACTTAACAAGGCTTTGGCATTTTGTTGAGAAATGCGACCACTGTTCTCTAAACTAATTGTACCTAGCAAAAACTTTCAAAAAACTATAAAAATACACAAGATTGGCACAATAATTCCCAAAAATCAGAATATCTGACATCTGTCAAAATTTACGATATGAGCGGGTATCGTCGAAATTTGAAATCGACCAATCAGTGGGATGGTACTCTAACTCCCTCCTGTACACCACAACAAATAACCCGAATACCGTATCTAGCGTAGCATATATGATCTAAGGATTTTGCTGTCATAGTGTTCTGAATTATCAGAATAAATATTCAATCTGACACAGACTGCTGACAGCCTTCAAAGTGGGTTTTAAATTGGCGTGCGACTCTATCTCTGTCTAATTTCGTTTGTCTTGTCTGACCTTCCTATCTGTAACTCTCTAATCTGTGCTATAAGGTTTGTGAGAATGGTTCTAAAGTTAGAACATTCTCGACGAGTTTAGATTGTGGCTGGGTGACCACTTGAACGTTGAAAGCTAAAGGCGAGTCTTTCCTAACTTGGATAAGCCTCCTATTGACTTGAGTTTTGCTCGTAGGGTGGCAAATTTTATTAAGTTTAGACGAAACTGTGGAAAGAGTCACTATCAATGTAATTAAAAAGATCGGCGGTTTCACTTATGTAAAAGTTAAACTGGTAACACCACATCGATCTATGACGTAACAACTTTGCGATGCACTAGTAAGATATCGCCTTATATGTTTACTTACCCCCATAATCCTAATTCGAGGATTTAAAATTCGTTTTTTTCTTTCTTCATCCCTTCGTCTTCGAGCTTCTAGGGCCGCCGCTTCTTTTCTATCCCTGTCGGTTATTATTTGAAAATTTGTTAACATATTTTTAGATTAAAAAACTTTATTGCTTTTATATAAAACACCATACATCAATATTCCGAATGACACTAAATAACAAAACATTTGTTACCAAAGATACCGATTTTTCTTTAGTTTCTTAGATACTATCGGTTGCTATAGTTTCAGTAAATAAGTAGTTGAACTCATTCGGTTCACCCAGTCGTGGGTTGATCAACAACTCAATTTGTAGGGATAGAGTGACGTCGCTAATACGCTGAATAACAAAGAACGTCGTTTATGAGTGGTTCTGCGCTTAAAAATTTTGAGTTTGGGGTAGGGAATTTGCAATTCAAGGAGGATGAGTATAAATCTAGTGCCAGTATAACGTTTCCTGATGGAAATCGGGCTCTCGGATTATGATCTGCTGCGTCCATAACCTTATGACACAGATATTGAAGCCGTTCTCGCTCAGATAGACGCTACAAATCTTATAGATATTCAAGAAGCCGTTTACACAACTGAGGATAAATTGTATCGTCCACTTTATTGTAAGTAATTCAATTACGTGGTAATCAATTTGGGGATGTGATTCCCCCACTTGCATTTCTTGATTTTCCCGAACACGTGAAAACTGGTCTAAATTTTGAGATAAACTAACTAAAAATTAAAGAAAAAAACGTAAGCTTTCACATCTTTATTTGAAACAAAGTGATTGTAAATAAGCAGTGTCAGTAATAACAATTAAAATGACAGAAAGAAGATTAGAGAAAATTATCTACATATAAATATATTTTAATGTATATAATTATAAATTATACACATTTTTAATCGACATCTCAGATGTATACATGCAAGTTACCTAGTGCAACTTCTGAAAACTGCATAATAATTTGATAGGTGACAAAAACAGTTTACAGACTGAAATATTCGATGAAAATTAGTGATAAAACCAGCAATTACTGAAAACAAATGAGCGAAGTCGATTAGTTTTGATATTAATATAACTAGATGGTAAATGGCGTTGTGGTGTGAGGAGCAAGTTATTTGCCAGCATCCGATCTAAACAAATGGCGTTCATTAAGCAACATAACTATTTTCTATTGAAATGTGTTTAAACCGGATGATTTAATAACCTTCTATTTACGCCATTTATTAATATTTAGAAAATTTTTATGCTCCAATATACAGAATTTAAAACATTTGAGGTTATATTGTGTCTTTTTTTAAAATTTATTTTTGTTTTAAACATTTTCAGATTGACAAAACCTGCAAAGATAGCAAGAAGTAACATCCAGCTGCTTTTAAACACTAATGATTTTTTCGGATTTGCAAGAATGTGTAAATTGAGATTTTTATATTAATTTGAATCAATTTGCTACAACGAACATTCATCTCCATCAAATTATTTACAATTTTACCATTTCTTAATTATTATTAATATTGATTAGATTGGGTATTTCGCAAAATTATATTTATTATATAATATTACAACAAACAGTAATTATTTTGATAGAGATTTAGAAAGTAATGTAGAATAGTAGTAAAAACATGTTTTTATTGTTCTTCAAATAAAAATTTAAAATAATTTACGGGTTTTTTTGTTCACCCATATTTATAAAATGATCACAATATAGTGTAAAAGCATCTTTATAATACACTCTTGGTAAAAAAAAATAAATTACTCTGATGCCAAGTTCAAGTTCATTTAAAAATTATTATTTTGAACACAATTAAAAATTGGAATCCCTATGCTTCACCTCTGACTTCTGAAAATTATAGGGTGTGTTCAAAATACCGGGAGTTGCATTAAAAAAATCTCAACTTATAACTTTAAAATAGCCAATTGTAAGTTTTATTTTATCGTTGATTCCAAAATATGGTATAGGGTAGTTTTAAAGAATTGCCCTTTTCAATTCAAAATAATCCCCTATATATTTTGGTGCACTCTTATAATTTTCATTTATAAAAAAGAAGTTGTTTGAGTTTGGAAAACATAGTACAATTAATTTATTATCTAACAACTGACGAAAAGCAGCTATAGTCGGAGAGCCGATACTAGAATTGGGTAGTTCATCGAATACATCGAATGCCACAGGAAACAAACGCTCTAAAGATGCCATGGAAAACAGGATTTCGGCCACTGCCCAGGAAGCCAAAGAAGAAATTCCCACAGTCAAACTTACAGATCATCGCGAAGACCTTTTAGAAAACGTACCCTTAAATTTAAGCAACCAGCCACAGTCTTTTCCAAAACCTGATATAGCTAGCAGGGATATTTATTTTAAACTAAGTGCCTAAGAAAACTTTTTTCAGACCCTGAAAAGGAAGAGAATTCCTACAGTAGGGTATTAGGAGAAAAATAAACAAAAGTATTAAATAATGTAAAACTGGCAAATCAGAAATAATTAATTATTATATAAAGCGGCGTTTTCATTGGTATAGCAAATAGGTTAGTTACTTGCGCCAGTAACTTGCTAGACAGCTACTAATCCAATGTTAACTGCATACTAACTTACTTATACCAGTTCTTCTACCAGCAGACTGGCTAGGTAAGTGAATAGCTGCGTAGGCTATTGTAAGCTATTTACTGTCCTTACTACTAAAATCTATTACTACTAATCTTGGACTTGGGGCTAGCTAGCTACTTTCACCAGTTGCTAGTACAAGTAGCTATACCAATGAAAACGCCGCTTTATGTGTAAACGCCTACTAATCTTGGACTTGGGGCTAGCTAGCTACTTGCATCAGTTGCTAGTACAAGTAGCTATACCAATGAAAACGCCGCTTAAATGAGTGCAAAGCTTGAACTTGATCTTTTTTCAAGAGGCTATTGAAATGTTAGGATATGACGGGTATTCGAGATTATGCCGAGAAGATTTTAATCTTTTCTTGTTCTAAACATTGTAGAAATTCTGGTTAGAACGTGGTCATGGGTGAAGCATCTAGATTGATCCTCGTCTGTAGCTTTTATCATTAAAAATAAGTAAATTTTCTTATACATTGTATATATAAATGTTTTTCGTATTAACAAAAATATATATGAGTTAAAATATAAAACGGAAACAACCAAAATCATTTAAAAATCGAGTATTAGTCGTTATAGATGTTTAACATGACTTACATGTTTCTACTTATTTTAAAAGTTTAGAACCACCGCTTTAAAAGTTAGTAAAGTATTGGTAACATGTACAAAGATTTCTAAATGAAAGCACTGAAGTTTCGAAGCTAAGCGAACAAGTAAATACAACATTTTGAAATACATAACGCTTTCAATAAAAATTCAGACCATTCATTTAGAACAATACAATAAATAGAAATATTTTTACACCTATTTACACAGTTACTTGAGTTATATATATATAAGGGTATTGCATAGGTAATATTGTAAAGAATGTTTACAAAATCATCATTTTTATTTTTTTTATTGCTGTTCATTCAATATTGGTCAGAAGCATTCTAAAGCTCACGTCATTATTACAGATTCGAGTAATACTTTCAAGAATACTATGCTGATTTAAAGATTACACATAAAGGTACATATATAAGACGTTTTATATTTACACATATAAACTTTATTTTGGCGTAAGTTTGAACGGTTAATTTATCACTATCAATAGATAAAAATATAGTGAACATTTTAGACCCAGCTCTGATTTGAATTTAATTTGAAATAATACATTTAATATTTTTAAAACTATTTAAAATTTGGATCACCCAGTACAGAGAAAAAGTTCAATAGTGGTTCTATTATTTTAATTCTAAAAATATGTGTCATACTCTTGAAAAAGGTCATAAACAGCCAGTAAGTGTTGATTGTATTTGATAATAACTTAAAAACTACTTTCTGGTACTGACTAGATTTATTTTTTATATTTTACGTACGTAGTTATTTAAGGAAATAAACAATTTTCTGTTTATTATTTAGTTTCTTAGTTAAAAACAGGATTTTCACTTTTAGAAATAATTAAAAATTCTGTCTATCGAGACTAAATCATTTTGAAATCAAATCAGAGTCTAAAATTTCAAGTTCTATCAGTTCACATTGCGAACTCACTCAGAGATCTTTTAGAAGGCTTAGTTATAATTTTACCATTCTAAAAAACTAAAATTATTTAGATTTTTTTAAACATTTAAAGAGTTTATTCATTATCAATAACTTAACGTTAAACTAAAATCACAAACACGTTTAAAAATATATTTCAAGTGGTTTTGTATTAATTTTTTTTTATAATCGATAGTTGGAATTTATATTCCGGTCTCATTTATTCATTACTTTATGCAAATTTTATGTTCCTCATCAGATTAGTTTTACCCTCTCGCTTTAACTCTTTTATGCTTTTTTTCTTGCTGTAAAAGCGTGAGGAAATATCCTAATTCCCTACTCACAGTGGTGGCGTTAAAACTGCATTGGTTCCGGGTCTAGAAAATCGCGTCAACAAAAATATTGTTAGTAGGTAGTGCCCAAAATAATTAGAAAATCGGGATCCCAAATATTGGTATCTTGATTTTTGTAAAACATATACGAGGTAGGTCTGAAAAGTTTTCGACCTCAACGTGAAGACGCGCAGTTTTTATGTAACAGTCGTTTGACTGAGTTAATGTGAGTTTTTTGTGAAAATGGACTAAATCGAGTATCGAGCTGTCATTAAATATTTGTTTTTGAAAGGCAATACGCCTTCGCAAATCAAAGATGAGTTGGATTCTGTGTATGGGGACTCTACACCATCATTTACCACAGTGAAATTTTGGGCTGCTGAATTTAAACGTGGCCGTAAGAGCATGGGAGACGATGAACGTTCGGGACGTCCAAAAACTGCAACTACCGACGAAAACATCGCCAAAGTTAAACAAAAGGTGCTAGACGACCGCCGAATTAAAGTGAGAGAGATATCAGAGGTTATGAACATGTCAAAAGAACCTGTTTGTCACATATTAAAACAACATTTAGGCATGAGAAAGCTGTCCGCGCGTTGGGTGCCGCGTTTGCTCACGTTAGACCTAAAACGTGTTCGATTTGACATTTCCAACGCACTTTTGAGGAAGTTTAGGCGAAATAAATCGGAGTTTTGGCGCCGATTAATTACTGTAGATGAAACTTGGATACACCATTATACGCCCGAAACAAAAATACAGTCCAAACAGTGAACTGCAAAGGGGGAAAGTGCTCCAAAAAAGCACAAACTGTTTTTTCGGCTAGGAAAGGGATGGCGACTGTTTTTTGGGATCTAATGGAGTTAGTTTAATCGATTATCTTCAAAAAGGAAAAACCATTACAGGAGCATCATTACTTGACAAGCTGACAAGCTGAACTTGCGGAAAACGGCCACATTTGCAGAAAAAGAAAATCCTGTTTCACCAAGACAACGCATCGTCTCACACCTCAGCGGTTGCCATGGCGATATCCACGAATTACGGTTTGAACTGCTTGACTATCCGCCTTACTCACCAGATCTAGCTCCAAGCGACTTCTTTTTGTTCCCTCATCTAAGAATTGCGCTCGGAGGGCAAAAATTTTCGTCAAATAAAGAGGCAATCACCTTCGTGAACAGTTATTTTGCAGAGAAAAATGCTGAGTACTATTTGGACGGGTTACAGAGATGGGAGCATCGCTGGGAGAAGTGTGTAGAGTTACAAGTAGGGTATATCGAAAAATAAAAAAAAATTCAGAACAAATGTTAGGTCGGAAACTTTCCGGACCACCTCAGCTATATACACATCCATGTTTTTTAATTCAAACTGAACAAGCTAGAGTGACTTCCTCGTTCTTCGAGCGTTATTATTAGTATTATCATTCGTGATAAACAAATTTAACTAACGCTATAATGAATAACACCACCTCTATTCCTTACCCGACTAACGTGATCGTTAAACAATTACATTTGCGATCAAAGAACGGTTTAGAAAATATGATTTTTTGAAAATTCACCTAGGTACTATAATCCCCTTAAGCTAAAATACGTTTGGATTAAAATATATTAAATGTGATTGATTCATTGAGGAACAAAAATATTTGCATTGGTTTAAAATGTTAGATAATTTTCTTTAATGGAAAATGCATTTGGTAATAATTATAAATAATTTTGTGTAAGTGTAACTACCTTCATTAAAGTGAAATTAGTAATAATATAGAATTATGTTAAGATTCAGAGATGGTAGGTCAATAAAATGAATACATTTGTTAAACGGATAAGAAGATGGGGTTGGTGTTTCATTTTTGAACTTTAATTCTATAGTTTTTTTGGGTTGTAAATGTACAAATCATAAATTGCGAATAAGTTTGGAGCAACTTTGGGAAAATTTTTTGTTTTAAGTTTTTTTGAGCTACCATTTCTGAATCTTTATACAAGGTGAGCCGTTATATTTTTAACTTTTTAAAATATCTATATTGTTGTTGATAAAATGAAATATAATTTGTTCGAAGTATACGTCTTTTTTGACCCTCATTCGGTTTAACTGGAAATGACTTGGCTTATTTTCGAGAATAGAGCAACTATGTAAATTCAACAGTGAATTTTTTAATAGTTGGAGAGCTCACTGTTGCGCCTTTCCTTACATTTGAAACTTAGCTTAACTGGATATAAAAAACTACACAGTATTTCGTACTTCTTTTTTATGAAAGTTTATTTTTTTTCATTTTTCTTGTCCCCTCAAGTTTATTTTATTTTTGTGGTACATATTAACGTCCGAAATAAAACCCCTTCATTACGTACTAGCAATAAATGTAGCATGACAAATTAAAATCGTTTTTTCTCTAAAATGGTGCATTTTGTTGCCTCTAAACAAGAGTACATTTTTTAGCAAAAACTCTGAAGTATTTTAATTCATTATCAGAAATGTAAAAATGTGAGGCGTTCTGAAAATATTTGAAAAAATTGACTGAAGACGCCATCTTAAAGGATCTCTAAATTCGAAACCAAAGCTCCAAACGCACATGTTTATAGGAACTTTTCATTCTATTTTTGCATGTTCTAGATGCTCTAACACGTATTCATTAACACCCTGTATATATAGGTTCAAAAGAGGTCAAAATATAACAGTGCACCCGGTATATTGGTATCTAGTCATTTTAATGTTAAATTATTACATCTCAATTTCAATCTTTATATATAGTGTAATTCGTGTTTGCTCTTTAAGTGTTTTTGATTTCCGTGATAAAATTGCTACATAAATTTTTTTAATATTTTCAGTAGTTTTGTAAATTGAAAAAGATAATTGAACTAAAAAATTATTTTCAGTTTTGATTTTTATACAGAGTTGCATATTTTTTATCGTAATTATTTGCTTTGAAAGCTGAGATTGAATTTTAAAAAAGATGAACAAAACGTATTTGTACATTTCAAATTACGTGAAATACTATGGCGCTCCGGGTACTGAGGGATTTGTTATACTTTAAAATCACCGTTATCTCCATATTTTTTATATAACTCATCATTCGGCCGATAACGATCTACACCCGAGAGCTATATTGTAAAAATTAAAAATTATAAATTAAAAATGAATGAAAAATGTATTTTATATGGTAATCGACGATGTTCGTTGTCTCTGCGTTCTTCTTCATCCTTGCCTTTTTGCATTAATTATTTTAATTTTTAATTTTCCAGTTTTTTAAAATTCAATATTAGCAAACGTTGAGTTATTTTAAGTGACTAATTTTAGATAATACAGATTTAAATTATACAAAATGAGGAAATGACCGATATTTTGGAAATTTATGGGAAGCCCAAAAAAATGGCAGAACGATAGGTCGTTTGTGCGAACAAAGATTACCCAATCATTGAATTCCACGTCATTCTTTGTTTAAAAATATTAAAAGAAGGCTAACAATACAGAAAAATTATTAATTAAAAGAAATAATTCAAAATAACACGTAACAATACCAACTGTGTGCCGGGAAATGGTTAAGATTAAATAATATTTTGAAAAATCCATCTGTTTATGAAAAGCTTTTAGCCTAATAAATTCACCAGAGTAGGAATGTAATTTTCAAACTGATATATGGGTCATTCCATAAAAACGGGACAATCTGTGTCCTATTGATTTTTTCAGGTGAAAACAGGTTATCACTTGTCTCATAACATGTTTTATCTAGACATATTAATATGTTCTATATATCTCTTAAGTAAAAACACCTTGAAATATAATATTTACAGCTAAGGGTGTCCACCCGCCTGTTTTTTATTTATATTTAAATATTATAACTCGACAGATAGTCCAAATATAACCATAATGCTGTATACATTCGAAAACACGTTGAATTGTAGTAACTAGTTATGTCATTTGAGAGTTTTTGATTAATTCTCTATTTTATGACACATTAACAAGTGTCCTACAAGTTTGGCATCATCGCCGTTCTCAAGGATGATGTTGCAAAATGGAGTAAAGTAGTGGGAGTAATTATGCGATTGAATTTCCATTCGAACATTTAAAATCTCGTTAGTTGAGCGAAAGGTGTTAAGGAGGTAGGCTACTTGTTCTTTTTTGTTTTGTGCTGTGTATTGGTGACGTTAAGGCAGGCGTATGTTTATTATCGTCAACGCCGTACGTTGCGTTAAATCTATTTTCTTCGTTAATTTTTTGTCATATTTTTTTACCTATTGTGTAATAGTGACGATAAGTTTACATTTGCAGTTTTACTCTTCTAAAATTATATTAAACAGTAAAATTTATATTTTGGTCAACACCATCCATAGCCATCAACACCGTAAAATTTAAGCTTGAAGTATATTTTGGTCAACACCATATTTTCAGCTCATTGCCGAAGAAATACAAACTGCATATGTGTTAGAAACAGTTTTGAATAATATGTTTATTGTTTATTAGAATTTTTGAGACTTAGTTTGATCTTATACGTTTTATTATTATTAGGAATATTTAATTTGATCTTATTCATCATTTATAAAACCATCAACACCAAAGGCAGTGAGTCAACTCCGAAGTCCAGTAAAACCTAAAATCACTCTAAATTCGTGAAAACCCAATATATGATTTCTGCTTGTGATATACCACAGGTATATCGAGCACCCCGTATAGTGTATAATTATTATTGTTATGTTAATGTTCGGTTATTGCTATTGTATTTGCTATCAAGACATCGACTTGTGCGACAAGGTCGATCCTTGATCATACGTGAACGACCGGTAGATGTTCTTGACTAGAGGTCAATGCATGTATATAGATACCAAATTATTGTAGGCGTTAGATTAGATATCATGTAGATATAACTAGATATAATTAGATATACTGTAGATATAGATTAGATATAACCTAAGATTGGTTCATACCTATGATAAGTCTTGTATCCATTATTAGGGGTTAATCCCCAAATTATAATTGTTGGTGTTTACAAAGAGTTTTTACTTCCCTACGACATCAGTACATGGCACATGTCACAGATGTCACATGGCGATCCTGCCAGGATGTCACATGCTGCTCCTCATGGTGGAGTAGGTAGATACAAATAATCATATTAAACTTACTCTTAAGTCAAAAGTATGTCATACTGTATTTTGAAAATGTCTTTGGCCAATTGTCCCACTTTTATGGAATGACCCTTATCCAAAAGTGTAGCAAAAACCCTATTGCATACAGATTGAACCAAATTCAGCAGAAAAGCCATTTTTAATTCCATAAATAATCTCGTTTAGATTGCATAAAATGAGCATATTACTCATCAACGGGGACTTACATCTAAATTTTAACTAAATGTGTGGGTAAATGTTTCAAAATATAGTTTTCGTCAAAATGTTTTTTCTTAATGAAGAATTTAGTCATCAAAAATCTAGTCTAAACGCATCCAGTGAAGGGAATTTAACTCTCAAATGATCCGTTTTATGATACTACCTACTTATCATCATATGCTATAAATGGTTTTAACTCTTTTGATTATAGATGTAATATTGGAGCTAATTCGCCAGTCCCTAATTTTTATGTCTTCTTTAGGATATAACACATTTTTTCACTCATTCTTACTCCATTCGTACGATGTTTATTGGCGAATGTCATTTTTCTTAAGCAAACTTCCTCCTGTATAATGAAACAACTTTTTATAATAAAATAATTTTATTATTAGAAAGAGTGATTTTATTATCCAGGAGGAAGATTGTTTAAACGGGCAAGCCGTTATGAGCTAAAGAAAAAAAATATTTTAAATTTCCCAAATAATCCGCTATTTAAATTATTGGATATCTATAATTTACAAATTCAATATTCAATTATAAAATTTTTTGGTATCTATTTTAGGATCCAATGTAATTTTCCACACCTTTTTCCGACTTTTGCACACCTTTTACCCACTTTTCATCCACTTTTCTACAATTTTTTGTAAATCTCGGTAATGTCAATCAAATTTTCGTCCGTATTTTTATATTCGAATGATGTGTATTGTGGGAATTTTAATTTTCTTGTAAAAAATTTGCTATTGGTACTATTGGCACTAATTATAAAATCTGATGTAGTTTCTAAAATATTATGACCATTTTTCGACATTCTTCATACATTTTTACTATTTTTACGACTTTTTCCTACTTTGTTGCCCCTTCTTCCACGAAAATTTTAATATTTCGCCCATTTCTTTTTTCCTTTGATTGCTATCTATATTATCTAAATATCAGCACTGAATATTAAAAGGTTTTAGAGCAACCCTAATTAAAAAAAAATTAATATTTATAAATCCGGTTTTCTTTCATGGTAAATTCTTTTTGAATTTAAAATTTTATCACTCTGTATCTCGGTAACCATAAAATTTTACCAACATACAAGAGCTCTCAGGTGTAGAGTATTTTGAATAATCCAACTCCGTATAAAATTTGAAACAATAGAGAAATAATATCAAATCTCAGTCTCTTATAAACTTGAAAATTCTATTGCGCTGTTATTGCTAGATCTCAGCAGTCTTAAGAAGAATTGTGATCCCACTTGAGTCCAATGTCCAGAAGCCCGGCCTCGATATGCCTTGCTATGGGAGCATCTTCAGGGAGTGCTTGGTGCTTATAGTCTGTGAGAAAGTGACAAGTCCCTGGGATGTGAGCCGGAAAGTCTTTCGGGAGGCAGCTAGGATCACGCTCTTCCGAAACGAAGCCGCCAGCTCGAGTTAATCGACTAAAAAGAAAAAAGTTAAAAATATTACATTTTTCTGATACGAAAGATTCTACAAATCTGCTCTGCTCCGCGGGTACGCGAAAATGGCGTTGTAAGGGTTTAGAAATACAGTGTTTTTTTAGACAGCGTTGTACTTTTTTGCTTGATTTTTTTTATTTTATAGATAAAGGATCCACACATGCTTATAACTTTATGAGAAGTTTAGAAATTGTCCCGAAAAATATGAATTTTTTGGTCAAACATTGACAATATTCGAGTGGGTATAAAAAATTATAGTAGGCCTTATGACATATTTAAATGTAGTTATAAGCATCGAGACAACCTTTCCCTATAAGCTCGTAAATAAAATTTCAAAACAAAATATACCGTTGATGAGAAAAGCCTGTATTTCAAAACCCTTACAAGTCCATTTTTACCGGCCAGGATGTGGCGCCCCTACGGATTATTATTGAGATTATTCAAAGTTCGGTAAAGATAAAATACTTTCACTTATTTAAATGTTTATGAGGGGTAGACAGATGGGTAAAAAATTTTAATAATTCTTAACTCAATTATTAATTTAAGAAACTCTCGTTTTATATATTTTGAATATTTTGCAAAATATATCAATTAATTTATAACTAAATCGTTTATAATTATTTTTAATATAATTTATTTCTTTAAAAATTTTAATGGTTTAAAAATTAGGAAGTGTTCATATCTTACGTCACACAGAATTGATATTTGCATGAATGCGTTTGTACTACAGTGAATGAAGGTAAAAATCAATTATTACCTCCGATTTCGGAGACAAGTGAACCTACATGAAAATTTGGGATTGAGTATATTTTAAGCTCAACTTCAAAAATGACATATGCTCGACTTGCGCTTTTTGCATTTTAGGGGTGAAATCCACCCCATTTGTTAAAAATGGTAAAAATGCAGATTTAGGCATTCCGGCGTAAGTAAAATAAATATTTTTCAACATATATATGTATGATTTATGATTTTAATTAATTTTGAACCCTTTCGCAATCACTCCTTAAATCGAAAATCATGAAAAAATCATTTTTTATATTTCTGAAATATGAAATCGCATATTAACATTACACAAACAGTTTGTTTAATGTTTATGATATAATTTTTGGTTGACTGTGACTTAGATTTGAGTACTCGCCGAAAATAAATATACAGTCAATTGCCTATAACTCACTTTGAATTAATATTAAAAGGTCTTTAAAGTAAGGAATTTATTCGATTTTTTATTAGCTTCAATTTTTGTAAAAACTTATAGTTTTTGAGTTATTTATGAAAAACCGTTTTAAAACATGCATTTTTTTCACGAAAAAACAAAATCTTTGATATTTAATAACTCAAAAAGTATTGATTTATTTTAATAACTTTATATAACAAATTTTGCTTAGAAGTGGTACCTCTATCGATTCCTGGGGTTATATTTAATAAAATAATTTTCACCCCCACGGTAAAAGCGCAAGTTGGCAAGTGATATGGTACTTTCGTTCCTTAAGGTATCCTCTAACTACTCACCAATTTTCATGAAAATCGATAGAGGTGAACCCTTCAGTGACTGTACTATTTGTTGGATTCAAATGTACATCATACAAAATTAAAATTTCCCCTCGTAAGTGTTAGATATCGATTAGGTCAAAGTCTAAACCACGCCCACTAGTACTAAATTTTCTACCTCGCCTCTCACCGCTGGCCCTCTCACAAGTTTTGGATGATACAGACCGGAGCCTTAACATATTTAACGTAACAATTTCAGTATTTTCTCGACTTAATTTATACCGTTTCCAACAATGCGATATAAAATAAAATCAATTTTAAAGCCTCTTAATTCTGAAAACGCTTCCTCTTGTTTTTCTCCATCTATCCGAAATATGTGGTTAAAATATTTTGAGCTTCAATTTAAAATTTATTTGTAACTGAAAAACAAAAAGGTAAATTTGAATTTTACCATCCACTTAAACCCTGTGTAGCTTAAAGCACTCAGGAGTGAATAAAAAATTACGTTTTTTTTATATCGGGACATTGTTCGACAAAACCCTAACTTTTCCATTGTTTCTAGATGGAAATAAAGTGGGAAGTATAAACTTTATTTCATTCAATTAAAAAACTCTGGAGGTTACAGTGAAAGTGTCCCAAAGGTGACTTAAATAATGGCGTTTTAAATGTAGGTAGTTAAATTTTGATGGTGAAATATGGGCTCAGAAGGGCGGTTGGGATATTTTGGGACCATTTATAACTATTATATTTTTCGTGTTTAGATTCGACATAATTTATTTTTAGGACATGTTTAATTAAAATAATTGATATCTAATTAAAATCTGAGGAAGTTGAAATTCATCACAGAGAGGTAAACTAAGAAGAAAAATTAACTGGTGGAGTCAAAACCGATAAACGAATCGCTTGTCGGATTTGGAGGCAATTTTTTTTTTTGGAAAAATAAGCAGTAAAGCTACAGCAGAAATCTGACAAAGTTAATATTATTCACAAAAGGGGAAATTAAGTAGAAAAAACGATTATCGATATAAACCGACAGAGAAAATTTTTTGACGGATTTTGGAGGAAAAATGTGAGTTTTCTGGAGAAAATGACCAATAAATTTAATTAAAGAAAATTTTTTGAAAGATTGTGGGGGCAAAAGTGAGGAAAATAAGAAATAAATTTACAAAAAAAATTGAGAAAGTTTAAATTTGTCACATTGAGGCAAACTAAGTATAAAAAGTAACCAAAAAATTGTTTGCAGAATTTTGCAGGCAAAAAGTGAGTTTTATTAAAAAGAAATATAGTAATAGAGTTACAACAAAAAATCTGAGAAAGTTGAAAGTCATAAAGCGTCAGTTAAATAGAAAAAAAACCATTTTCCAAATTGCAGTCGAGGAAGAAAATTTGTTGACAGATTTAGGAGGAAATAGTTATTTGTTTTACTAGGCAGCAAATAATTATTACAATTCCCACAATCTGTTTATTTTTCCTGTAGTAGGGATAAATTAAAACAAAATTTGATAGAAATCGCAATTGTTGGAATGGTTGGTTGCTATGGAAATGTATATGTCAATGTCAGTGAGAATAATCATTTTGCTGCCTGGGCAGGAAAGTCCTTACTTTGCTGCCTAGGCAGGAATAGTATATTCTGTAACAAGGTTGGAATGAGAATTCGACACGAGTGGAGGAACCACGAGTGTCGGATGTTCATTCCAACAGAGTAACAGACTGTACTTTCTCCACGGCCACAGAAAGTAGAAATTAAATATAGTAAAATGAAACCTCAATCTCTCAACATTGTGTAGGTAGTATTTTTATATTCAAGCTTGGGTTTTTGCGGTAGCAAATTTTGAGTTATATTATCGGCAATTTTTTTATTTCTGAAGGAGTATTTTCAAATTCTACATCTGAATCGTTTGATTTTCTTCTCCTTTTTAATAAATTAAAAGTTTTTACAAACCAATATTAAGACCACGTCAACTAATACTGACAGTTAATTTGACATTCATGGCAAACCTTATTTTTGTAAACAATCACGGAATACAGATTCTAGCTCTAGAGATAGAATGTAATACATATAAAATACAAAAGAGACAAAAGTTTCAGAATTTTCTTTCTCTACGGCCACTACTGAATGTGTCGCTCTTGAGATTGAAAGAAAATTCTGAAACTTTTGTCTCTTATGTATTTTATATGTATTACATTCTATCTCTAGAGCTAGAATCTGTATTCCGTGATTGTTTACAAAAATAAGGTTTGCCATGAATGTCAAATTAACTGTCAATATTAGTTGACGTGGTCTTAATATTGGTTTGTAAAAACTTTTAATTTATTAAAAAGGAGAAGAAAATCAAACGATTCAGATGTAGAATTTGAAAATACTCCTCCAGAAATAAAAAAATTGCCGATAATATAACTCAAAATTTGCTACCGCAAAAATCCAAGCTTGAATATAAAAATACTACCTACACAATGTTGAGAGATAGAGGTTTCATTTTACTATATTTAATTTCTACTTTCTGTGTCCGTGGAGAAAGTACAGTCTGTTACTCTGTTGGAATGAAAATCCGACACTCGTGGTTCCTCCTTTCAGAATAACTACATTCAGTAGTGGCCGTGGAGAAAAGTAATACTTTGCTAATTGATATGTGTCTGCAAAATTAATATTTGCTGTCAATTGGAGAAAAAAATGTTTTTTTTTGGGAAAAAGAAAAAATTGAGAAAATTAAAATTGCTAAAATGAAAATCGACGATATAAATTTTTGCACAGGTAAAAAATGTTTGGCGGTTTAGACGTAAAAGAAAAATATCAAAATATCAATTAAAAAATTCATAATTATTTAATAAATAACTAAATGCTTAATAGTATATTCTTTCATATCTTTTTTTAGTTTGAAAATAAAGAAATTATAGTTGTAGTTTTACTGAAATATACGATACTGAAATACAAACTTGAAACTCGAAAATTGTGGTAACCACAACTGACAAAAAAAATAAAGGATGTTTGTGCAAAAGCTCACAAGCTTGCAGAAAGGCAGAGTTAACATTTCTTCCATTTGAAAATGTTATAGATCAAGGAAACCATTTTCTTGTTGATATCCCTCAGTCAAAAACAAAAGTTATACGGCAGTTTGCAATTACTACTGGTAACATTGAAAATATGAATTTTATCGAAATTTTAAGAAAATATATTAAGTTGCGTCCTCAGAACCTTAAACACAACAAATTTTTTGTTAAATATGTAAATGGAAAATGTACCAGAATCCTGTGGGAATTAACACGTTTAGCAGTCTGCCAAAAGTTATTGCACAATTTTTTGGACTTTCAAATCCTGCTTTATACACTGGCCACTGCTTCAGAAGAAGCTCTGCCACTTTATTAGCTGACAGTGGCGCTGATATTTTAAAATTAAAGAGGCACGGTGGTTGGAAATCAAGCACTGTTACGGAGGGATATGTTGAGATTTCCATAGAAAATAAAAAACGTGTTTCACAAGATATAATTGGTGACACATCTAATGTAGTGTGCCCCACTTCTCAAATAACAGCCAGTGCGAGCCATGAAAAAAGTTTGTCGTCGGGAATTAATGTAAACAATTGTAATAATTGTGTTATCAATATTTATAATAATTAATTTGTAATTTATGTTCTTATCTTGTGTTATAACAGTTAAATAAATGGAATTTTTTGGTCACTAATAGTGAAATCCATTTTTCGTCTCCAGTTACATAATATTTTACTTTGTGTAACTAGTTACACAAAGTAAGACGTTTCATAACGTCAATTATTTCTAAAAAGTGTCACATTATATGTCAAAATTAGAAAAAAAAATATAAGGATCAATTAACTGCATCGAATCATTTTGCCCAGTTCAAGATGATGAATAACTTATAGATCTCGCTGGTGTGACATTCAACAATTTCCATTTTTTGTTGAAAAGATAAATTTTTCAACAATATAAAAACTGGCTTGACATTTTCAGCACTAAGCTTGTTTCAGTTTGTTTGGTGCTCATTGAACAATAATTTCAATAGCATTTTTTTCAACTTTAAAAGCTAGTTAATTTAGTGTTTTAAAATAAAGCTACTGTGAAAGCAACAATGTCTTTCCCTTCAATCTAAAGTAACAAACGAGTAATCATTGAATTCAGGATATATGTTTCAGCAACTGTCGTTATTTATTTCACTGCAAAATTGCTTTTGGGCAGGAGGGTTTATTTCGTTCAAGTCCAAAGTGGCGGGTGAAAGAAAAATGACACTATAATCACGATTAATTAGATACCTAGAAGCTGGAGACATACCTATCTACTAAAGGATTCCTAGAAATTAGTAGATGAAACTGTGGATGAAAGAGGGAAAAAAGTAAATTTTAAATTTTCCATTGTGTTGGTCTTTACGCAAATCCATAACTTTTTGTATGCATTTTCGTATTTTTTCTTTGACTTTTGAGGAAGTAAAGTTATAAAGGCTATTTGGGTCATTTCTGTGATGTTTCATTACTACTATCCATATTTTCCAGTGTAGTTGTCTATGCAATCGGTAGGAAATTAATCCGTATACAACTATAAACTTGTACTTTTCTTTATAATCGTAGAAGAAGAATTTTAAAACTCAGTCACATAATTTAATAAATAAAGGACACTTATCAATTGGGAATACATTATAACTGTCGGCAATTTATGGACCCATTGGACATTAAATAATGACGCTTTAAAAACCGGCTTTTAAAAATTCGACATCAATATACGTACACAAATGTCGTGGGACTAATGTTTATCCTCAGGGGTTCGCTGCCCGATTCGAACTTGTTGGCAACGGTTACATTGTGTCCGAACATACAGTAACGAGGCATTTTTACCCCTACGACCCCAGCCAGGACAGATCCGGTGTGCAGGCCAATCCTCATCTGAAAAAATAAAAATATGTAAATGGAGGATTTTTGTATTAAGGGGATATTTAAAAACACTTCAACGCAGGGATCCGTTCAAAATAATAATCATTGGCTTGTTTCGTCCAATTTTTATTTAATTACAATTTTAATTGGGGCTGTATTTTGCAACGCTTTTATTATACATGTATTCAAGAATACAAATATTTTTATACAAAATGGCGGCGAAGGACCTTCATTTGAAGTACCCAAAGTAGGCGGACGTGTGTATCCGTCATATCTCCATCTAGAATAAATTTTTTTTATTATTATTATTACCTACCTGCTAATAAAATCCTACTTGACTGATAGTTTTTTCTACATCAAACAACGAAACGAATATATGAACATAAACCATGTCAAATCTGGTGTACCTCAATGGCGCAACCTTTGGCCTATATTCTCATATACGGAAAGTTTGCTTACAATACATGAAATCGATTTATTCGTATGGAATGCTGTTCTATCAGTCCACTCAAATCCTGAATAAACTCAATTATTTAGAAGTCTGACTTTCAACATTTACGTTAAGTAATCGACACTAAATATTTAGGTATGAATATTATTAGGCTGACATGAACGGAAAGGGAAACAATTTGGAAAAATAGCCCTTATATAAAGCAATAATAAAAGCTATATGGACAGCTATGGGGTACCGCGAACAATTTAATCATAGAAATTCTTTAAAGATGCCAAAGTAGGTCAATCATTGTGAATGTCCCTTGGTGCAGTGCCATCGAAAGTGACTTAAAAGTGCCTTTTATAAAAGAGGTAATTCAATAAAGCTCTGTTTAATATAAAGTCAGGTTAACTGCGCACTCAAATGTTTAGTAAAGAAATTTATTATCAAGATTCAAAACAAATGAACTACTAGATTTAAAAGAAAAGTAAAATATTCTATTAATATTACTGTATGAGAAAGGACAGATTCAAGGGCGTTTGAGCCAAATCTCAGACTATTTGAAACGCCATATGCAAATAAATAAAACTTCCTCTATCCTGCCAGATTCATAGAAAATTTATGATACCGGATTATAAAATGGATTTGGAGATGAGCTTTATTGGAAAATTGAAGTTAATGCATGAATTAATACAAATATAATTTGTAAGAAAGATAATAAAAAAATTATATTCAAACGATCGTATTCTTTTAATAGTCAGTAATAAACCCTGTTAAATAAAATAAAACGGTTATTTTTTTTCATTAATGAACACTCTTTACATAAATGATGAAAGGGTATATTTTATTTGCACAAGTACGTGTAAAAAACCTAATGTTCAATCTAGAATTTTTGCTATTAATTAATATTATATTTTTGACGTATATTACTTATATTTCACATATATTAGATATGATAATCGACTGTGAAAAACGTTATTCACGTTTTTGAAGTTTTAAAAACACGATTTTAGATACTCTAGAATTTTTTGCGCGAGTTTTAGTTAACCAAAAAACACGCCGTTGATCTAGAAATGTTCTGTTATCAATCTTTCACAGTTCAATACATTTTTTTTTATTATTTTTTCTTTTTCTTAAAAAAACTTTCAAATTAGAAAATAGGCGATTTGAACTACTAACCATCTACAATTATATTTATTTTCGCAGATATTACATTATATTTTAACCTATTTTATACAGGGTGAGTCACGGAAAACGCGACGGTCCATTGTGTCTAAACGGTTAGTATTTTGAAAATTTTGTTTATTTATAGATATGTGGGTTGATAAAGGCTACATTTTAAAATTATTTTGAATTATACAGGTTGTCCCAAAAAAGTGTGGCGTATCAAAGTTATATTTTTTCTTATGGAACACCCTATATTTTATTGCATTTATAAATTATTCGTTAAAAATAAGATAAAATTTCTTAAGTATTCCCTATACCTAAGCTTTTTAGTTTTCGAGATATTTTAATATTTCTAAAAATACAAGAAAACCAATAACTTCGAAACCTATGGAATCAGCCAAATCCAATTTTAACTTAACAAAACTAGACTAATAGTTGAAAGCAATAATATATTTAGTGTTGTTTAAAATTCTACAGGGCGTCCAAAATGGGGGCGTTCTCTAATGACATATTCAAACGACAATATCGTTCTTATTTTAAATAGGACGCCCTTAAAAATATTTCGAGATGCATTAAAATCTGTATCGAACAGATTTTCAAAGACGGATACATTTTTATTTATGGGCATTGGAGAAGGATAGTGAAGATGATTTTTTTTATAATGTGCTGTTTACAGATGAATCCACTTTTCATAATACTGGAATGACGGTTAACCGTACAGATTTTGATGCATCTCGAAATAATGTCAAAACCAAACGCATAGTTTTTCGGATCATAGTCTAGGCTGATCAAATACAGGGTATTATATATAGGCATTAAGCTGGAAAAATAATGTAAAATTTAACAAAATTAAAAATAACTTCCAAATTAATAGATTTAGGCATAATAGACCTTTATAATTTTTAAAAGGTAATGGAATTTGCTACATAATAGGATTATAAAATACAGGGTGTCCTATTTAAAATAAGAACGATATTGTCGTTTGAATATATCATTAGAGAATCGCCTCATTTTGGACGCCCTGTATAATTTTAAACAACTATAAATACATTATTCTTTTCATTTATTAGTCTAATTTTTTGCAGTTAAAATTGGATTTGGCTGATTCCATAGGTTTCGAAGTTATTGGTTTTCTAGTAAGTGCTTCCATTTTTAGAAATATCAAAATATCTCGAAAACTAAAAAGCTTATAGGTATAGGGAATAGAAAGTTTATTTTATTTTTAACGTATAATCTATAAATGCAATAATATATAGGGTGTTCCAAAATAATACAGGGTGTTTCATAGTTAAACCGACATACGTTAACTGTGAATAGAGGGTAGAGGGTAGAGGGTAGAGGGTGTTTCATCCATTTCGGCCAATTTTTTGATAAGCCGTAACTTTAGAACCACCCTGTAGATTTTTCTCATACTTGGTACAGGTATAGTGTGTTAATAGCCCAATTCTATAGTGTAAGAACTACAATTAAGATCCAGATCCGGATTAAGAAGAATTTGTAAAATTTGAAAATCCCCAAAAGAACAGCCTGTATATCAGATTTTTTAAAATTGGGATGGATATTTGAAAAGAACGGAAAAAAATGAGTTAAAGTGAAAAAAAATTTTAAGTGCACATCCCATTCTACTACTGGAGTTTTAACGTCAAATTACCTCAAATGCATTTTTTTCATTTTCACAAGCAGTAACTTTCGAAATACCTGGTAGATTTCTTTCATATTTGGTACAGGTATCATTTTTTAGTAGCCCAATCGTATAATGTAAGGACTATACTACAGTTACAATCCAGATACGGATTAACAAAAATTTGTAAAATTTGAAAATCCCCACCGCAACACGCTGTACATCAGATATTTTTTAAATTGGATCAGACATTCGAAAAGAATGGAAAAAACTGAGATATTCTGACATATTTTTATAAATGCACATCTCGTTCTAGATATTACTAAACTTTTAAAGTAAATTCAATTAATGCAATACATATTGTCATTTTCATAAGCCATAACTTTGGAAACACCCTGTAGATTTCTTTCATATTTGGTACAGGTAGATTGTTTAAATAGCCCAATCGTACAATACAAGAACTAAAGTTGAAATCCAGATCCGGATTAAGAAAAATTTGTAAAAGTTGGTAATCTCTAAAATAGCATCCTGTATATCAGATTTTTTTAAATGTAATCGGATACCTAATTACAAAAAGAAAAAAAAAAGGCAAAAGATGTGTTATAATAAAATATTTTTATAAGTGCACAAGAGCGTTCTACAAACAAAAAATACAGATTTAATTTTTCGGATTAATTCCGGATACAAAACTCATTAAACTATCAAGTAAGCTTCGGCAATAACACATCTTTTTTCTTTTTTCAAATAGGTATCCGATTACATTTTAAAGAATCTGATATACAGGGTGCTATTTTAGAGATTACCAACTTTTACAAATTTTTCAATCCGGATCTGAATTTTAACTTTAGTTCTTGTATTGTACGATTGGGCTATTTTAGCAATCTATCTGTACCAAATATGAAAGAAATCTACAGGGTACTTTCAAAGTTATGGCTTATGAAAATGACAATATGTATTGCATTAATTGAATTTACTGTAAAAATTTAGTAATATGTAGAACGAGATGTGCATTTATAAAAATATGTCAGAATATCTCAGTTCTTTCCATTCTTTTCGAATGTCTGATCCAATTTAAAAAATATCTGATGTACAGCGTGTTGCGTTGGGGATTGTCAAATTTTACAAATTTTTGTTAATCCGTATCTGGATTGTAACTGTAGTATAGTCCTTACATTATACGATTGGGCTACTAAAAAATGATACCTGTACCAAATATGAAAGAAATCTACCAGGTATTTCGAAAGTTACTGCTTGTGAAAATGAAAAAAATGCATTTGATGTAATTTGACGTTAAAACTCCAGTAGTAGAATGGGATGTGCACTTAAAAATTTTTTCACTTTAACTCATTTTTTTCCGTTCTTGCCAAATATCCATCCCAATTTTAAAAAATCTGATATACAGGGTGTTGCTTTGGAGATTTTCAAATTTTGCAAATTCTTCTTAATCCGGATCTGGATTTTAATTGTAGTTCTTACACTATAGGATTGGGCTATAACCACACTATACCTGTACCAAGTATGAGAGAAATCTACAGGGTGGTTCTAAAGTTACGGCTTATCAAAATATTGGCCGAAATGGATGAAACACCCCGTATCTCGGTTATTAAAGGCGTTAGACCCATTAACCAAGGTTATTTGGAATCACCTAAGTTCCCTCTATTTACAGTTAACGTATGTCGGTTTAACTATGAAACACCCTGTATAACTTTGTTAAGCCACACTTTTTTGGGGCAACCTGTATATTTCAAAATAATGTAAATCCATGTTTACTCGAAATTATGTCTTTGTTTAAGTTTTCAATTTCGTCCGATTATTCTCGTGAGATTTTGATTTGAATTTACGATTTGACATAATGTTTCACATATATTTGCTATTTTTTTCAATTTAAAATGCTTTTGTTTAACAATATTTTCGTTGTAGTAACATGTACAAAATACAAAATGCGGCTATAAATCTAATTTACAGCGTTCTTGTAAAATAATAAATCCTTATTTATGTCCAATTTACAGCGTACTGCGAGATAGAGGAGTACAATTAGCGAACGTTCCTTTTAGTTTTTCCGTATCACGTACTTTAAAAAAACAATAAAAGTGAGTATTTAATTGCTTGATGAAATTTTATGATACCGTTGTTGGCAGCAAAGTTCGAAATATAAATTATAAAAATAATTGCATATTTCATATCGTCTTTCAGCTCAGCAGATCAATTTCAAATTGGTATTAAATTAAATTATGATGTAATTAAATTGTAATTACTGGGTAACAAATTTTACCATTCAACATTTGAACAAAAAACGATTTTTCTGCAAGATATTAATTTTAAATTTATTTTATTGATTCTGCTTTGAAAACATGAAATATGATAAACAACATTACTGTGCTGCCATCTTTTACAGTCAGGACAACTCAATTGGTAAGGTTGGTTAGTCTCGATCTAATAGCTAAGCACGTCTTGTCGGGGGAAATCGCATGTTAAAAGGTAAGGCCCCGTCATTTCTGACTCGCACAAGCCTGTGGCGTCTGAGGGTTGCTCGTAGGGGGGCAACTAGGATGCCGGTAAAATACATTTTAATACATTTTTTGAGCAACTATACAAGTTATAAATTCCCAATTTACATTGCTGGTTGCAAAATTTTTGACCATTTTTTATATTTTATATTTTATTATTAAGAATTGCCAGAGGTGATCAAATAGGCAGTATTAAAACATACCTGTCTCAATACAATCAGCTTTAAAGTTGGTAAAGATGTTACTTATACATGTATCTGCATCTACTCTCAAATTTAGTCTAGTATTAAACTAAAATAACATATGAGGGTTTGGATTAACAAGACTCGGAAGGGATTTTTAAAATCCATGTTAAGTATATGATTGATATTGACTTTAGCTGATCTTCTCTCAACCAATCGAAGTCCTGTAAGAAATGCTCATATCCTGTCATTTAAATTTATATTTTTTCGTAAGTAATATCATAAGGACATCTATTTTTTTCACAGGAAAAATTAGATGTCCGAATGGTATTTGACAAGACTATTTCATGAGTAACAGATTATTCTGCATACAGAGCTTACAAAACATACTACCTATTATATATGCATACATAATAAATATGTAGGTATTAATTTGAAAACTGAAAAACAGGTAATTTAGTTAATCACAAAATACTACAAACTTAATTATTTACGGTACAATTAAAATATAAATTGCAATTTTGGTACCCAGTAGAAGTATTGTTTCAAATCTTTATTAACTCATTGATAACGTTGGGTGTACGTAAATCATTAATGTTGTTGATGGGTCCAGCTGTACAGTGAGAAGCTCGAGGAGTGGCTGCAGGATCTTCTGTTTTCTGTTTTTTAGCTGAAGGTTCTGAGGCGTCACTTCTAAGGGTGTTTATGATGTTGGAATAATGCCGTTTTATTGAAGAGATGAATATATTCTACTCTTCCTAAAAACTAGGATTTTTGAAAATCAGTTATTTTAAAAAATATGTAACTATGTTATCTACCTGTTTTTATCCCAGAATTATCCACTTGCGTAGTATTCTTCCAATTTTAATGAAGCAGAGCTCGATATCCTTTTATTGGCGCACATCTGCAAATTCCTTCGTTTCGCATTACGAGCTTTCCTGCTAGACTTGAAGATAATATCTTTAAATGGATCAAAAATTATTTTCCACTTCATAAAATACATCTCTTGCATTTTTTTGCAACGGTGTTCCACATTGTCTTTACAACTAGTTCTTTGTAATTTTCACCGTTTTCTTTCTTCATATTCCACGTCCAATCTTTCAGGATTAGGTTTAGTTGCTATAAACTTGTAGTTTCCAAAAGCTCGTATTTCTTTGCCTTGCAGATTTCCGTAAACTATTTCCATATTGACGTATGGGTTTTAACGGTTTTGTAGGGTACACTTTTCTCAATCGCCAGATCAATATTAGACATAGAATCACTTCCAAAGCGATTCATTTTCACTAGATAAGCTGACTAGCATTATTTAAAAACAATTTTACAAAATTTATTGACAATAAAATCAGAAAAATTGTTTAGCGTTGTTTTCTGGTGTCCTATGAGACCATAATTACTTGTTATTCAAGTATTGTAATTTTTGGTGACAACAGCTGTCAAGTTTTGCCGCGGGTAAACTCGAAAAAACTACTGACAGGAGCTGTCATACAGTTTTTTCATCTAGAAACCATTTGTAATTCAAAATTGCTCGTTTGTGATTGTTGGAAATTAAGACGAGGAAAATAGTCGACAGTAATATAACAAGACCTTGACAAATAGCCGACTATTTTTATTGCATCTAAATTTCGAGTTTATTTTAAGATCAATTCGTCGAGATCAAAGATTATTAATGCCAAAATTATGTCGAGACAAATTGTAAAATATACGAGAAATTCAGTAGCCATAAAAATAGTAGCTAATTTGTCAAGGTCGCGTTATATTTAATAAGATTATTTCCCGAGTCAAAAAAAATTCTGTACGCACGTATAAATTATACTAGTTTTGCTCTTTACTGTGTTGGCAGGAACGTTTAATTTAATTATATTATAAATTTCTTGAAGATTTTTACTCCCGGATCTACTCATTGTTAATACTTTTTAACAAAATGTGTCAAATTTAATTCTGTAATAAACTTCAATGACAAACTGTCAAAATTCAGATAGACAGTATCGTGCCTACTATGTTTTTCGTAAAATGGACGGTATTACATAGAAATGAATGAATATATTTATAGTTTCAGAAAAGTGCGAAATCAGTTGGATTTGTGTATTTGCTACTAAAGATCGATAATTTATTAACTATAAGCAACTTTATAATACCATTAGTATAATAGGTTCAATTTGAAAAATTTGAAATTTACGGGCGGCTTCTTTATTGTTTTGATTGGCTGCGTCAAATCAGTTTCCAAGCACGTGATTGGTTAAAAATTGATATTTGACAGGCAAGGGAAATAATCATGTAGATTCAATCGTCGGTGCTTTTCTGGAAAAAATCGAAAACGACTAACTCAAACCCGCGATGGCTATATACTTTATGAAATTTTTCGTCAAGGATTGTGAACATATTTCTCGGGATATTCAGCTTTTATTTTTATAAAGAAAAAAAAATACTAAATAATTTAAATATTCCATTCAAAAATAATTTTTAATTCAGATAACGCCTTAATCCAACCAACTTAGTTCTTAAAAACAGTGTTTTCTGATTCATCGAAGTAGAAAGAACACTAACTAGTACACGAACATTAAAGATATAAAAACGACCACGACCTTTATTTAAAAGAAATACGACCCGAAAAACTTGGTAAATTTTTCTCGGGGATGCATTATTTTAAGTCAGAATGACAACAAACATCTTCATTTGTTTTGTTACAGACTCTCCTCGGTTCTCGCCAATTTTGGTTATCACATTTGTCATTCGAAGTTAGGGACGGCTAGATGGGATTAGGCGGTTATGCTATAATTCAGAATGAATCGCAGTACCGGATTTAACTATTTAGAGGTAGAATATAATTAATATTTTAAGATTTATTTGCGCATAAGTAAAATGGTGAATTGGAATACGTCTAGGTGGACCGGATCTTGCTAGCCACAGTTTTACTAATATTCCAGTAAATTAACGCCACAAAAATCCCAAATCTGGGCATCAAGTCTGTCTCCTCCGAAAACGGCTCTAGAGTTCCAGAAAATCCGTTTCTGTCGAAATATGACCCTTTTTGATTAGACAAAAAATGAAGAGCAGTTCATTACCTACAAAAGTTGTCCCTATGATTTTTTACGCTACACTAATATTTTTTGCAAAAAAGGCGTTTCAAAAATTCGCAATTTTAAGAATCTGAAAATACGGCGCTTCCTTATCAAAATCTTTTTCTTCTTAGGGCTGAGTCTTTGCTCGAATCGTTTTGACGAGTCCTTGGTAAAATGTCTGTCAGCGATATTCAACTTGCCATTTTCCATTACCGAGTACCTTGACCTACACAGACGATGAATTTCCATAAATGATTTATTTTCCAGGAACACATGGTGGTTGTACTTCCTGAGCTTCCTGAGCTCATGAATCTTTCTGAATATATTTAACACTTTGCAAAGCCCCATTATCCAAAAGGATTCGGTGAAATTAGTCTCTCTAAATGCAGGACAGGAGCTAAAAATGGGGGTGCGTTTTGGAGCCGTTATGTCGAAAAGTATCATATTTTTGAAAAAAATGATGAGGATCATTTTTCTAGGTAATGAACTGATCTTCATTTTCGCCTAAACAAGAATTCTCTAAGTGTCATATTTTCGGAAATATCGACGAAAATAGGAGAGAAAAAAACACATTTTTGAGACAACTGAGATTATCGGGGGTGAATGTACCCATTAATACCTGCAAACTAAGAAAAAATGGTTGGCACCTTCAATTATTGGACTATAATCAAATTGATGAATGTTAACAAAGTAATCTCTATTTTTTGTTTTTGCCAGTTTTCTCTTAGCCCGTCAAGATAAAAAAAAATAATTTTGGATGAACAAGTCAATATATAGAATTACTATATTTTAAAATTTAAATCATTGGTATGTATTAGTATTTAAAGTTCTATTTTCTTTTTTACCTGCATTATAATCGAACGTTTTCGGATGTGAGTTACTGATTGACCACAGTGGTGATTTGCAAACTACGATAATTTTTTTGTTAACTCAGAATAAACAAACGCGTTACCCTTAGTTCGGTACTGACTAATCCCATAATTCAGAATAATTGGAGCGAGGTATATGCAATGTAATTCTCGTAACTTTGTTAATCCACATTTTATGACATTTTAGAGAAAAATTGGTCGTTTGGGAATATGATCTTCAAAATTTGAATGCATTAAAATTTAATTTTTGATGATAATTTGAAATCCTAAAAAAGAATATTTTTTACGAGTTGCTTTATCCAATATTAAATTATTTATCAACTTTTGTTTTGAAAACGAATTATTTCCCAGTGATCTATTAGAGTTGATCCATGGTCTGTCGAATGTACTACAATGATCCAATCTGCGGTCGTCGATATACATTCATTTTTTATACGTTACAGGCTGATAATTTATAACTTTACTGCGATATGTCACACATTAAGGACTGTGCATTTGGGATAAGTAGTTTTTGTATCAAGATAATAATTTGTAGGTAAAAATTGCCGAATGCAATGTAATGACGTATATGTCTCGGTTGTCTGCAGATTCATTTGGATCAATTTGAAGCTCTCAAAGAAGTAAAATCAAAAATGTTGTAAGAGAAAACAGTAAAGGCTCGAATTTAAAATATTTTAGAAACTGAAAAAACGCTCTAAATACAATAATAAAGGATACAGAAGAAAGTACAAGCATTAAAAAAGTCTAAAGCTACAGGTCATGATATAATAACAGAAATGTTAAAATAAATGTAATTATAAATGTAATTGTTTATACGGATTTGCATCCTTGTTCGGGAAACAGGAAAAATATTGGCAGATAAAGGTAATATTGCTTACAAAAGAAAGTATAGAGACATACTTTAGAACCCTGGCTGTCGCTGTCACGCTAGCTATACTTGTAAAATTCATAAAATTAGTCTTCATATGAACGAATGTTGTTCTAATTTAATTAAGTCTACAGTTTGTAAATAAATAATATTTTATTCCATTAAGACCATACACATGATATTGGAAAAGTCAATACAAAAAGAAAAAGTATACCTAGGGAGCAATTTAAGAAAATAAATATAAACATATTAAAAGTTACAATCCATAAATTCAGTTATATTATAGAATGCATATTGTAACAGAAGATCCTTGAGATATTTTTTAAATAAATTAAAATTCTGAGTATCTTTTAGGGAGATTGGTAGTTTATTATATAACTGGATACCAATGTATCTTTTCATAGACTGTCGCCCATTAAAACCGTATATGGAGCAGATTGCCATGCCTATTAGTAGGATAATTATGGTTGTCAGCACTTTTAGTAAAGTCGTTTACCTTCTTTTTTATAAATAGAATATTTTTGTATATATAAATAGAGGTAACAGTTAGGATTTTGTATTTTTTAAAGTAGTCTCTAGAAGAAGTGCGCCTATGAATCCCGAAAATAAGGCGTATTACTTTTTTTTGTAAAATAAACAATTTTGAAGAGAATCTAGAGTTTCCCGATATTATAATAATATAAGACAAATGAGAGTACGTAATTGCATATTAAATATTTAATAGTTGTGATTATTTTTTGACGTTTCTTAAAACCAATGAAATGCTTCTTTATTTGTCACAAGGGTAAGTTTTAACTAATTATGTCATTATTATAGTGGGAATAAGTCTCTTGTGATTATTCTCGGGAATAATCACTGTAGCTTTTGTTTGCTTAGCAAGTGTCAGATAGTTGTCAAAATAATTTCCTAAATGTGTCAACGCGTTATATAAAATGAGTGAAAATCATTGGTTTAGTACCTTTTCTGATGCAGAAATAAAAAATATTTTAGAAACTACTTCCAAAAACTCTCTAATAAGTAATCAGACGATATGAAGACAATTTATTACCTTCACCATAAAAAGAAATTATATTCTGGATCAATCTACTACAACAGCTACTCTGGCATTGATTTTAAAAGATTGGGCTTATAACATGAAAAGAAAGAACGGAAATGATTATAAAGAAGCAGTAATAAAGACAATATGGAATAATTAGTAAAAGAACTTTACTTTAATAAGTATAACAGGTCCTTTGATCCTTTCTTTCAAAAATGTTCGAAATGCAAGAGATGCAAAAAGAAAAATTTTACAAAAACTGAAAAGTTCTGTGGCACTTTCTAATACAGAACTGTTGAAAATTTTTAACTATTGTGACGAAAATACACCTTGTGGAATGCAAAGAAAGCTTTTTCACCACGTTGCATCATATGAACTAGCTTGGAGGGGAGGAGAAGATACGAAATGTTTAGTTCATTATTTTAAAAAAGAAACCGACATAATGGGATTAAATACTGGCCGCATTGAATATAATCCCATCTTTACAAAAATTGCACAGCGTGAAGCACAAAGGTGCGCTAATAGTAAATGGTTGACTCCACGCATAAATAACCCAGATATTTGCCCTGTTCGTCTTTTTGAAAAACTAATGGGTAAACGTGAAGAAAATATTAAAACCGAACGCTTGTTTATTACTCCAAATCCGGCTTGGCAAACTCATGGTTCTTGGTATAAAAACGTTCCTGTGGGAATAAATTCCATTTCAAAATGAATAAAAGAATCAGCAGAAGAAGTAGGTCTAGAAAGAGTTACTAAAAAAATAACTAAACATTCTGCCAGATCAAGTGCAGTAAGGAACCTTTCAAAAGCTGGTAGGAGAACAAGAACTAATCAAGGTCACTGGTCATAATTCTGCAAGTTCGATTAAACCATACTTACAATTGAACCAAGAACATCATACAAATATATTAAATAATCTTAGAGAAAAAACGCAGGAGGAAACAGTTAATATAACAAGCAATTCCAAATCCTTAATAAATAGTGAGTCTCCAAATATTTTTAGTAATTGCGTTTCACTAATTGTACTAATTTAAATTGTTAAGTCTTTTAATGTACTCACAATGTTACAACGATATTTTCGTATATTGCAATAATTAATTAAATTAAATTTTTCAATAGTTTTATTGATCTTTTATTGTAAAAATTTGTGAATAAAAAATAATATAGTCAAATATAACTCGCGAGTTCAATAAATTAGAAAATAATTTGACATATTTTGTTCAAATTTGTTGCCATTTGGAAATAGCCACTCGAGCCCTAGTGACTATTGGCTGGCAACAAGTTTTCAAAAAATCTGTCACATTGTTTTCAATTTATTCTCACTCTCTTGTTATATTATTACTGAAAATATATTTTTAACTTGTAAAATTGCATAGTAGCTGCTACACACTTTCTCAGCAATGTGATCAGTACATGCCTGAAAAGGGAGTGATGAGCCCAGAAAAGTTCCAAGGAATTTTGTTATCTCAGAAGACGTCATATTGAAATTTTCAGTGTGTATTTCAAAATCGTCGTTGGAATCATTCGTTAGATAAAATTTCATCAGTTAAGACAGAAATGAAGTGCACAAAATTACGAGGTGGAAATTAAATTTTTACTCATTTTAAATCATTTTCTATATCCACAAACATTTGATTGTTAAAAAATAAGAAAATAAATAATACTAGTGCTATTTCACTTACTCTGATTGGTTGTCCTTGATGAGTTTGGTGTAGAGAGCATACTTCGATCATCTTGAGTGCCATCCAGGCTATTTGTTGAGCATGAGTGTGTGTTTCTTTGTGTAGTCCACCGGCGACGCAGTATGCATCTCCAATGGTTTCGACCTGAAACACGTCGTGACTGCAATTACAACAGGAAACTCCAACTTCTTGTATAGGGTGGCCCGATTTTACTCGAAGAGAAAAATAAGTGCAAAGCAAAAGTTAATTGGAGCCCAAAATAATTTATTTAATGATTATTTTTTAATTAAAACTGGTTTAAAAATCAGGGCCTGTATTACATTTTTAAATACAATTCTGACCTAAATTAAGTCAATTATAATAATCTGAAAGTTTTCATTCGCGGTTCAATACATCGTTTTGTCATGTACTCGTTAAGAAAATAATAATAATAATAATAATAATAATAATAATAATAATAATAATAATAATAATAATAATAATAATAATAATAATAATAATAATAATAATAATAATAATAATAGTGAATTTGTTTATTATTCTTAAAAGAGCTTAAGTTACAAAATATAAAAAAACGAATATATACAGACACGGTAATGTTAAAAATTTCGACTACTAGTGGTACGAGAGATATCAGCGAAACAACGAATCAATTTTTTCTGTGAGATAAACACATCATTAAAACCAGTTGATGACCCGCAGAACATATCCCGTATTTTAGTCGAGATTTGGCTTGTGCATTATAACATTACTGCACAAAGGATGTGAAATAAAATCACACAAGCTCCCAAGAACAAGGACATTAAAAATGTCCTACATTGCACCAGCGTCTGGACTTCAACAACTACTCCTTGGGCTATATGCCCCACCAGGTATTGAATTACAAAAGTCAAGACGTGGTTTGGTGCCCGACCAAGTCGGGGCTTTAACCCAGAAACATCGATTTTGTCATTAAAGGAGCTTGCCATTCTGACCGGTTTCGGCATTGTGCCTCATCAGTAAGAAGCAGGCTAGCTCGACATCCTGCCACTAAAGGATGTCTGAAAATGAATTCGACTCGCCTCGTTCTTGATAAAAGTGGTGCAGTGTAGGACATTTTTGATGTCCTTGTTCTTGGGAGCTTGTGTGATTTTATTTCACATCTTTTGTGCAATTTTGTCACTCCCATGGTCCTTTCTTGGAATTTTTATGGTTCAAAAAATTCCGCCTTCGTGTAGCATTATAACATTATCAATTGTTTCTCCGTCAAATAAATAAATAGCTGACAGAGTTAATTTTTGAAATAACTGTTTCACAGTGTCTTCTCCAGTCAAGACAATCGTCAATGTATAGCCCTAGGAACTTTACACATAATACATTTTTCAAAACATTATTATTAATAATTACTTGAACAGTAGGCACTTGTTTTTCTGCATTTAGATGAAGTGAATTCATGCAGAACCAGTCATACTGACTAGAAAGTACTTCATTACATCTTTTTTCTAAGGAATAATGAGATTTTTTCGAAATAAGTATGGACGTATTGTCCGCATACAACGTGAAATGTATAGATGGGATAGCTCTAACGATGTCATTTACATATATTAGAAACAATATTGGGTCCACTACTGACCCTTGAGGAACACCTACACTGATGTCAAGATAATCCGAACTACAGGTAGTTGCTGTTTGGTCAGTTACCCCTGTAAGATTAACGTACTGGAGGTTTTCTCAATACTTCTAATGTATTATTATATATTTGGAATTCAACGAAAAAACCAGATTATTTTATTAAATTCTCTACACCTATCAATACCGCACGGGGTGATCCCAGGGTAATACCAGGATGACACTCGACTATCTCCGAAATTGTTATGATCCTCCGAAAAACTCAAAAAGATAATCATTCCTGCAGGCCAATAAGCTAATTGCCGATGATAAGTTTTTGATAAGATGCATGTCAATAAATTCAACATGATTTTAGACCAAAAAAAAATCCTAAACCAAATTAAGTGACCAAGTATCATGAATTAAAAAAAATCTGCAATAAGAGCATTGACTACCTTGGTGCTTTCTCATATCATCAGATCAGTTTCTACACCTCAATTCACTACCTATTTAAACATTGGTTGGTTTTGGTCACCTAATTTTTATGTTCTGCACGCCACTGGCTACTAAGAATGCATAAATGATTTATTTATTCGTTGGCAATATCTTTTGGTAAATGTATTATGCTGTGTTGCCAAAGTTTGGAAAATATTTATATTTAGTCACGCCTACTTTTGCTGCGCGGGTCAAGGGGAAATATCCTATGAAGTTATGACGCGTTAATGAAACCCCTTAAGTGTTCAAAATATTCTACCAAAATGACGTGAAATGTTTTCTAGTATTTCAATATTTTTTGTTGAAGTTTGGCTAGTGTATAAAAGTATACACGTGATTAGAAGTGTATTTGTTTAATATGCACAACATAAGTAATTATCTTTTTTTATTGATTGACATTTTAATATATTTTTACGTAAAAATAAAGGTTTTAGGTTTAGGAAAAGGGTAACGCTACATAATAATATAATAAATTCTTCTGTCAATAAAAACACCTATTTATTACACGTGGCGGTCAAAGTGTTAATAAATAAATGAGTCTTTCAAAATCAAACCAATACACTATCGCTAGTTACTGTGTAATTTTCTTTTTAATCGAGTTACTCTTTGTTTTGTTTTAATCATTTAATCATAATAATTTAGTTACTGTTCACACTGCCTCCATGTAGTTCAAGCTTCATAAAAACGAAGGGTCGAAGAGTAGACCGAATGAAAAAATTAGCTAGAAAAAATAATAACGGCAATTTGGAAGCTTAGTAATGGCAAAGATGCGGGATAAAGAAAATTTCATTAAGGACTTATAACAAAAAGGTAAGTAATACTGATAAGTCCGAAGATGAAGTGACTCATTTTTAACGCTAAAAACATTATGTAGCGAAAAGTAAGCGCTTTAAGTAGGTAGCAGGGATAAAATAAATTACTGCTGTTGTTTACAATTTCTTTTAGTAGCTGGCACATAATAAATAAAGTTTATGAAAGCATATATATCACATTATAAAACTTAGACTTAAGTTAAAATTTTTAGTTTTCGTTTTGTCTAGCATTTTATATACTGGGTCACTCAGATTTTTGTACAGCTTAGTCATAGTTTAATGTTTATTGTGGTTGAAAAAGTACACTTTTCTCACTCGTATGATTGCACAAACTTTCATACTCGTGAGAAAAGTCTCACTTTTCCCACTTGTTGCACAATCTACTATTTTGATAAAACATATTTCATTGTAATGCGGGCTTTCTGTAAGTTAAAGGGATGCGCACGCTATTGAGACGAACACAACTTTGAAGCGACACTAGCGGTATTAATTTGAACTGCCTGAAAAGCGTAACGTTTGTTTGTTTACATGAAGTCGAACCTGTGTTTTGAGTTTGTGCTTAGTGTACTTTGCTGTTATTTGTTAGTTAAAAGTTAAAAATGCCCAATAAAAACAATACAAACTATTACGTTTATGGGTATACCTCTAGGAAATCTAAAAATCCGGAATTACACTTCCATTATTTTCCACCCAAGAAACAACAAAAGAGATGTCATCGAAGAAGTTGATCGTCGTAAGTTTCGGGAAAAGTGTAATCAATTTTAAATCTGAAGATTATATTACAAAATCAGGTAAGATAAAGATTAGCATTTCTGAGATTATTTCTTAATTACAACTGAAATTTTTGCAGAAATTCAAACAAGCACCCAAGTAGTGGAAAAAGGGTGTGCCCTCACATCATTTGCCCAGCAAGCCACTTATGTTAAAACCATTAAATGTGTAAGGAATGATGGTTGGTTAGCAGCAAAGTGTTGCATATAATCTATGTAAACTTAAAATCTAATTAGGTGTGCACATCATTGTTGGTATTTCAACTTATCATTTTTCTAAAGGTAATATTCAGTTAAATAAAACCTTTGTCACATCATAATTTAAAAAAATACCATTATTATGTTCCCCTCTTGTACAACACCTGTTTTCAATACTTCAATACAGTTACTATTAGTAATTATTTATTATTATTATATTATTTTATTAATTATTATAATAAAATGTTAAATACTACTAAAACTGAATAATTCAAAGTTGGCTTTGAACTTATGTTAAAATAAAGGATTAAAAAATATAAATTTTGTATTTATTTTGGAAAAAACAAAGTAGATAAACAAAACAAAAAGTTTTGCAACAGATACATTTGATGGCCTATGAAGTGTTTTAAGCCAAGAAGAAATTTTCTTAATTTTTTCTATTTTAATTTGATATTGATTAAAAAAAAATTTTGAATCAAGGTAGGTTCTTATAAATCATTTTTTATTTAAATCACTTTTACAATTATTATCCTGAAAAAAATTATCAGCAGAATACTGTTGTATAATAATAATAAAGGTTTTTATTATTTTTCATGCAACATACATAGAACTAATATACAAAGAAGTATATACATATAAATATTTAATTTTTAGTTGTTAAAGAAAAAGAAAGATTTCTGAAGAATAAAGGGAGAAGTTCATTTTCTGCAGAGAAACAGTAGCTTCACTACGAAAATGTTCTTCCACTTAACCTTAATACAGTGTGCCAAGGAGAACATTCTAGTTTGTAACCTTCTGACCAACGATAGAGAATGAGAGAAAAGGGATGATTATCTTTATATTTGTTAGTTTTTTTTTTGAGCACCGAGGTGGAGGCATATCTGGACTTGTGTTTTGAATAGTTCATTTTTATATTCAGACCTGAAGCAAGTAATACTGAGGCATATGATTTAGCTCCCTTCCAATATCATTCTACATTGTACAGGTGTAGATGATAACACCTCAAGGCTATATTCATAACACCATCATCAATAGTAAAAATGCTCTCAATTTGGCGAGGTTGTCCTTGCAAAGCAGATGTTTGTAGGCAAAGACCTACAATTTGGATGTTTTCCTTTGAACTGGACTTCTTGCCACATAAAATTAAATGAATTGGCGTGCAACACTTATTCACCCTCTACAATACAACGACCATCAGCTGTTGAATGTAAATACTTAAAAATTTCGGATAATTTCAAGCTCAAAACAGGTACTATAGAATAAAACAAAGCGAAATCTCGGGCTTTGCGACTTTTATTCATCAATTTGCCAATTCGGTTGTGTCCTGAAACGTGGGATAGCGAACAAAGAATAAAACAAACGAGCACTTATGGGGTTAGAAGAACAAAAAACGCCTACCTTATAGACGTCAATTTGTCCACAAAAAGCGTCGAATTTATTGTAGAGATTTTGGAGCATGTTTATAACCATCATCGGCGTGGCCGTGGCGCAAATCGATGTAAATCCAACTATATCACTAAACAGCATCGTTACGTCTTCGTGAGTTTTCGCTTCTATGGTTTCCCCTGGAAAATTGAATCTCGAATTAGCGGAAAAATAAAATCCGAAATAATATTTTCGTGGAAAAGGTTTATAGGATGGAAAAAATTGAGGTCTATTGGGATTTTATTCTCAAAAATCCTGTAAGCAGTTTTACTAGTTATAGTAAATATCGATATTTTTTGTTTTTATTTTGTTTTATGTGGATTTTTAAGTGATCTTGATATTTATTTAAAAAAAATTAAAAAATTATAGCAAAATTTCCTATTTATATTTATGAATAATGTGCTAATGTACAAATTTTAGAATTTGGAGTACTTTTCCAAGGCATTTTCACAACTTTTTCGCATTTTCTTAAACTTTATCAACCCTTTTTTAACTTAATTTACTTCTTACAAATATCAATATTGCCAACTAATTTTTATGTTATTACAATTTTAAGATTTTAATATTTTTCTTCTAAAGAATGTGGTCAATTATAATTTACTAGTATAAGTTTTTGAACAGTATAAATAAAATTAAATTGGCATGTACAAACTTATATCGATTCGGAATTTTGTTAATTTTTTTTTATATTACTATTATAAACGTTTGAAAACCGAATTTATTTTAGCAACTTCAACGCCTTCAAATAAATTAAATCTTAGAACAGGCATCAATTTTTAACATCAGCCGCCAAATTGTATTGCGACCACCAAAATTTTTAAAACGGCCACCAAAATTAGTGCAGCCACCAAAATTTAAACCACCTCTTAAAAATATTTTTTTAGTTAAATGATTTATTATACCAGAGCTGAAGCCTTTGAAAATGGTAAAAAGTGAAAAAAAATAATAGTAGGATGAAACCCATTGGAAAAGGAAGAGAATATAACAAAAATGAAAGGAAAAATAATTTACGGGAGATCTGAGGTCGGGAAGTGGAAGGTGGTGAGTTTTTAAGGGTAAAAAACTGTTTATCTCGATTTTCGGCAAAATTACAAGTCCTACGGAACAAAGTTAAATGGCAAAGTTGTAGGTAAACGTAAAAAAACGTAAGATTCCATGTTACATTCCATGTTTTTCGAGTAATTAAAGTATAAATTTTAATAAATAGCTCAAAATTGTACATGATTTTAAAAAAAAAATCGAATTCGAGTTTTTTTCGTTTCTTTGCATTTTTTGAGAACATTTACTATATTAATGTATATTTTTTTGCACCATCAAAAAGTAGAGATTTCAACGAACAAAAAGCCCACCGAGTTTTTTTAAAAAGTAGATATTTTGATGTGAGAATTTTCGATTGAAAATTAGGGTGATTTTTCGATATTCAGTTAAGATAAGGTGAAAAAATAAATATTTTAAATCAGAAAAATTACAGAGTGTTTGGGACATAAAAAGGTAAGTTTTCACCAAATTTTGTGAAAAAAAATTTTTTTTTGTAAAAGATTAAAATAAAAACCAAAAACTTGGTTATTTGAAATTTTCACATAAATTTTTAGGTTATGTGAAAAAAGTATAAATACAAAAGTTGTAGATCTTTTTATAACCTACAACTTTCGCATTTACCTTTTTTCCAGAGGACTTGTACTTGTAGTTTTGCCAGAAATCGAGATAAACTGTTTTTTACCCTTAAAAATTACTTTTCCTATTATTTTTTGTTATATTCTCATCCTTTTCCCATGGGTTTCATCCTACTATTATTTTTTTTGGTTTCAAAAATGATCGACTCTGGTCTATTATGTACATAGGGACTTAAAATCAATCGCAACTTAATAAAGTAAAAAAACATACATCTATATGTATTTTCCTTACATAGCCTGTTAAAGCAACGTTCTAAAAGTGCTATAACAAATAAAGGCACTGAAATCAAATTATAAATAAAATCAACAACATCATTGCGACTCGACTGCTTTTGATTCTGTTGCTTCGCTCAGAAATTGAGTTTCGAATTAGTCGAAAGTAGAAAAAAAAAACAATTTTCTTAGATGAGATTTCTGTGGATTTGGGCCAGTGCGTAAGGTCGGGTTTTTGCAACAGTTGTAACTTTGGATTAAATTAAATGAATAATGAATATAGTCAGTCTGGGAAAAAGTTATTGCCTATTTCAATGCCGAGAACGAATTTACTTTACCTTTGTTAGAGATAATTTAAAAATATTTATCAATCGAAGAGTACGGAGGTATGAAATTGGAAATTAAACGAGTTACGGTCGTTGCGACATTTGAAAATGATATAAAATTAAAGAAAGAGCACTTTTTTAATTTTTAATCCTTTGAGTAGCAGCTATTTGAGTAAAACATTTCAAGTTCTTGCATCAAAACATTGGTTTTTTGTCTACAATATTCTAAACAGCTGTTATAACCATACAAGGTGTCCACATATTGCGATAGATACAATAAAATCTTATTTAAAAAAAGTATCTTCATATTTTAAAGTTATTTCCTAGAATTCAGGATATTCACCCTATAACTTTAAATTAAAATAAATATTTTGAAGCTATTACTGGTTTTAAAACATAATTTTAGGCGTTTAATTATTTCTAGACTAAATAGTGAAGGTTCAGTCGGAACAAAATTGTCCGGATGAACTTAAATGAAAATGAAAGTATTTCAATTAATATTTCTGAACAGTCCTCTTTCTCCTTCATCCATCACCACTACCCAATTAAGTTCGTCTTTTACTGATCCTTAGTGGTAGAATTCGACTTTAGTAAGTTACTTATACAATAAGTATTTTAATTTTAAATAATTACAATAAATTTAAATATAGATGCTGTACATACATAAAGTGAGTAAATGTTGATTACAGTCTCCAACGCAGTTCCAGAATACAAATTATAAACAGACAAACGTTCATTGTTAAAATAGCATAAACAATGTAGATTCTCCAGTTAGCCCACTCAGTGAGATGCCTTATGAACGATACATACATTCATATCACGCCTCGCAATATTACAAAGATTTATCTGATATGAGAAGCGCAAATCCAATTAAACTTCGTAAACAAGATTAAGTTAACTCCACTATTTTCACATTGAAAAAGAAATTGTAGCAGTTTTGAAAATATCTTTGTGATTTACGGTCTCCAGTCAGGAATTTCTATTTTCTATTTTCGTGATAGTATGATAAAATATAGGATACATGTTAGGCTATGTTTAGGAAAATCAAGGTATATTAACGGTTTTCTATTAACTAATCATCAAGTAAAAACTACCATAGTAGTAATAGAAATGTTATCATGGATAATTGGTTCGCAATCTCTATTTCAATATTTTTGTTTTCCATCAACCAAAACAGAATGAGTTTGTGTTTATTTTATCAACAATGCCCTATAGAGCTCACTATAGAAACACATATACATAACTACGACAATACAAAGTTTGTCGTTGATAATGTTGATAATTTAGACTGAATCTTTTCCAATATAAACTATGGCCGAAAAAAAAGATGTTGAGCAATTGCTATTTTTACAAATATACCATGGATTAATTCGTATATCATTTATAGCTTCAATAAATATAAAAAATCTAAGAACTCCTTGAAATGGCATTTATTATTGCTTGATTTAGCGCATTGTCTTATTTCTCTCATAATATTTTAAAAAATTTTGCAATTTTATTTGTTTGATTCAACATACCAAGACGTTTTGGCGTCGTCAGTTGGGCATTTGGAGCAAGGATTAAGGATCAAGGATCAAAAATCAAGGATCAAAATTTTTTAAAACATGACCAAACTCAAGAAGATCCGACAGGGCCAATTTAGTCGCTCACCCCCATTTTGGAGGTCGCTGAGACCGAATCTGAGGTTAAAAAAAGTTTTTACCCTCGGCATTCCCTTCAAAACTATCAAAAACCACCCCCTAGAGGGGTTAAAAGCGCTTTACAAGGTTTCACTGTAGAAAAACACACTTTCAACTTATTTTCGAGGATGCTGAGAACGGTGGTGGTATTGGATATCGCTTCAGACCTCCACCAATCCCTCCACTGGCCAATACTCTTCCCCAAAGGGGGTCAATTTTTTTTTATATCAGCGGTAAATATATTGTTACGGTATGAAAAATGTGTATGTTAAACGAATTAAAAAAAATATGTGAAAAGAACTTAAAAAAAAAGATTGGTGATGGTTGTTAGGGGAGGTTTGTTTATGGATATTGGTTGTTGTTGATTTATAAAATGTCAGATATTAATTGAAAATAAAGGATATTAAAAAGGAATAAAAACTAAGAATTTTCAATATCATCTCAATTGGCGCGGAAAAAATCTAGTTTGCGGTCACAGCCCCAATTTTGATAAAATATTTTTTTTGACTAATTTTGCGTCGCTGATCGCAATCAGTTTCGTGCGGTCTCATCAAACAAAAAAGTTATGATTTTTTTTAAGTAAAATGGACACCTGACTTGAGGTCAGAACTTAGATCACCGACATAACTTTAAACGTTTAAGGTTATGTCGGTGACGTAGATTCTTGTCATATTTTTCGCTGTGGCTAGTGTCCCGTCGCTCCGGGACGGGATACTAGACAGTATTACTTTGTACCTAATCCTGATCCTAAGCTGACCTTACGTACCCTTATATTACCTGATCTCACCCTGTAAATTATTGATCTGTTACATTTTATTAATTTTTCAAGCAATAATAACTATAGCGACCTGTAGCCAACTTCAGCTTTGGAGTCCGACGGGACACTAGCCACAGCGAGAGTTTACGTCCTGATCTCAACTAAAGTAACCATAGTATTGCGAAATGTCAATACGTCAAATTGTTGTATGAATTTTTTTGGTTATGTTTTATAATTTAACATATTTACCTGAAATATACATATTATACATCATTAATCTAACCAGACCTGACCTATCTTGTACCTTGTGTCTTTTGGTTTTAATATATATTTATATAAACTCACTTATATACATATTTAGCTGGTAAGCATTAAAGAAAAGTTGACAATTTATTTTACTTAAAAAATTCATAACTTTTTTGTTTAATGAGACCGCACGAAACTGATTGCAGAATCGTGATCAGCGACCCAAAATTATTCTAAAAAAAATATTTCATCAAAATTGGGGCTGTGACCGCAAACTAGATTTTTACCATTGGGGCCAACAACGTGGGCTCGAAATTGAGTGAACCCAAAAGATGAAGGAAGATAATGATGAAATAAGGATAGTCTTAATGGAATTAAGAAGATTAAGGGAAGGAAGACAACAAGACAAAGAAGATTTGGGGAAATGATGAAAAGTATGAAAAAAAAATAGAGAAGATTTGGGAAAAATAATGAAAAGTGTGGAAGAAAACATTATAGAAAAATTGGCTAAGAAAATAGAAAACAAATTTGAAGAAATAAATAGAAGACAGGAGATATTAGAACAGAAGATAACAGTACAAGAAACAATGACAGAACACACAGAAAAGTTAATTAAAAGAATAGAAAGAAGTGTAATAACAAATAATAATAATATAATACTATTGAAGAAAAATATGGAAGAAAACCTAAAAGAAAATATGAAAATAGTTGAAGAATAAAACTTGAGGACAAGAAGACATTTAAATAAAAACATACAAATAAAAGAAAGATTTTACAAGAAAATGCGAATCAATTTTATAATATCTAAACAAGAAGATAGGAGCAAAGAAAAAGAAGTAAATGGTGATATACAGAATATTAGAAGTCAAATAGAACAAGGAAGAACAGAAATAACAGAAAACATGGAATATATAAGAATAAAGGCATATAGGGGAAAGATCACAAATTAACGGATATTAAAGGATTACGACCAAAAATATTGACAAAAATGATAAATAATAAAATGAAACTAAACTTCCACAAATGGAAAATAAAATTAAAGAAAATAACGTTTAAAATATTTTTGGAACAATTTTGAAAATAACTAAAAATTAGAGGTAAATTTAGCATTCATTTGTTATTCTCTCAAAAATACCAAATGAATACAAATTTGGGGGAAATTGTTACGGTATGAAAAAGGTGTATGTTAAACGAATTAAAAAAATATGTGACAAGGACTTAAAAAAAAATTGGTGATGGTTATTAGGGGAGGTTTATTTATGGAGATTGGTTGTTGTTGATTTAGAAAATGTCAGATATTAATTTTAAAAAATAAAGATTATTAAAAGAATAAAAATCTGAGAATTTCAATATCATCTCGATATATACGTTTGATGAGGCTGAATATTGCTTCCCACCAAAACCACCACAAACCCCTCCACCGGCCAATACTCTCCCCCGAAAGGGGTGAATTTTTTTAAATATCAGTGGAGGGATAGGTGGTGATTGGAAGCGATATCCAACACCACCGCCTTGCTCAGCATCCTCGAAAATGGGGGGAAAGTGTGTCTTTATACAGGGAAACCTTATAAAGCGGGCTTAACCTCTCCAGGGGGTGGTTTTTGGCCGTTTTGAAGATTCGGTTTTAGCGACCTCGACAATGGGCAGGAGAGAACAAATTGGCCCTGACCTCTACTATTATGTAATACATTTCAATTGAATGCATTGATACTGACCTAACCACAGTCGTTTAGCAATATCCGGTGGAAATATTAAATGTAGTAAGCTAACATTCTTTTCTCTTTCTTTATCTACAGCCCTGTTTCCTTCTTCGATTGAACTTTTCAGTTTGTCCATTCGTCTTCGTAATCCATCCTGAAAATTTCAAGTAAGTTAGCTTATCCTTTCGTTTCCTAATTTAAGAATATTTTGAACATATTCACTAAATAGATTACAAGTGTTCTTTTTAAAAATGCTGTCATTTAGAAGTATTGGGAAAATATTATTTTGCATAATTATCTGATTAAAAAAATTGGAATATAGACGGATTGGATCCTAACTGCGAAAAAACAATTTATTTCTTGATTATTCGTGAAAATTGCTTTAGCCCATAATTAGTAAATATTTGCAGATATAATAACGATACTTATAATACTTGACTTCTACATTTTTGTAGGTTGTATTCTTTCATTATTTGTTTTTTTAAATAATTGTGCCACGAATAACATTAACTTACCTGTGCTCTGGCCTGCTCCCCAACTAAAATCACATCTCGCGTGGCATCGTGAAGAGGAATGTCGGATATGAAAAGCCCACTTCCGGTGAGACCCTCGAGTCCATCGATAAACGGCGAGCCAATGAATAAAATGGAATTCGATTCTGGGCAAAACACCATCTGCCCTTTGAGTTTCAGTCCCTGCAACAAAGGAGATAACGTAAGAACTTAAAGGTTTACGAAAAATAATTAAAGGAAATTCCAAAGAAAATTAGCAAAACAGTTTGAACTCAGTTTTAGAACCTATTAAGTTGAATTTTTTATGAGTGCTTGGACAACAATAGAATACTAATGATTTGTTTTTATAGTTTTAATATATAGGACCAGGGCCTAACCGATTTTAAATACCAGAATTCTTGAAAAATTCTTAGCAGCATTCTAAGCAGGGGGTGGGGGTAGCTAAATATATTTTTTTACGATTTGTAGCTGAAATGTGCATCTTATCGAAAAAAGTTTAATGTAAAAGTTGTAGATAATTAAAATATCTAAAACTTTTGTATTAACATGTTTCAAAATAACCTCAAATTATTGAGAAAAACGCTAAAAACAGTTTTTTACGTTTTTAATTTTTATCTCCCTCAAAAATATATTTTTTTCATGAAACTTAGTGAAAACGCTCTTTTTTGTGTTTTACATAAGCTTTAATTTTGTTAAGCAAAATATTTATTTACAAATTTTTAATTTTTTAACTTTATTACTTAACATTTTCTTCGTTGAAACCTCGACTTTAAGATGGTATGAAAAAAAATTTATTGTTCGTATTTTTATATGGACACCTTAATACAGGGTATTTAAAGATTGATTATATAGAATGTCAATAAAATCTTATCTAAATTTTTCTGACAAACCGATTTATATACTTGTAAGCGGGAATTAGAGCATTCTTGGTAATAATTACACTTACTATTCATTTAAATGACTAGAAGAATGCATGTATGAAGAAAGACAAATGTGAACTTTAAAATCTAAATAATGTTCGTTCTTTGGCCAAATAATTAACTTTTCATTCTAGTTTATCGCAATATTGCAACAGATTTTAATATTTAAAAACAGTGATAAATTGAGATTCTAGACTTAATATTCGAGCTTCCCAACTGTATCGCTGGTATATATAGTGGTATGTATAAATTTATTTCTTTAGTTTCTAGTTCGTTTTAGGAAAGAGAAATCATGTAATTAGGTGCTTATGGTCCTATATAAATGAATTTCCAGTTAATCTACAAAATCTGTTGACCTTGAACACCTTGCGTTGCTACTCTATTATATTTTTAAGCCTTAAGTGAAAAATAAAAAAAAAGAAAAAATGCAAAAACAACAATAATAATAATAGTACTTTGTTGACAAAAGTTAAAGGGCCATCGACCGAGGTCCTTCAGCCAATTGCAAAAACAAATTATTAGTAAGTACATCTAGGATCAAAATAAAAAATATTGACACAAAACACCTAAATAAAATTTTAAAGCAAATAAAAATATTAAAAAAAAAATATAGGATATACTACTAACCCTTTATTATTATTTATTTAATTTAGAAAAATATTAATTTTGTTAACTAGTTAGAAATGTACGCATTTTTGTTGATGGAACAACTTGACTGGCCTGTTGGCTTATTGCCAGTGCTATTAATTCAGTAAATATTTTGTAGCTTAAATTAAGGAAATATGGAAATATTTAACAAGAAAAAAGTTTTTAAATAATACGAAATAGAACTAAAAAATTACAAACATTCTACATGCCTTGGAAAATTAATTTAACTGAAAATATTAGTTAAATCTGTTTTTAACGTCAGCCGGAAATAATATTATTTAAAATTAAAATGTAATTCACATCGAATTCTAGCAATGAACATTTATTTATAAATTCGTAACAAATCTGATGATGATGGCTATACAAAATTGATTTACGTATTAATAAATAGTATTTCAGAGATATTGTTTTAATGTTTTCCTCACTCTGGTTGTTTTTAAATTTTATAAATTTCAATAGGCATCACATGCGCTTGATAGATATTTATTTTCCAATATTTGAACAATGAAAGCTTTGTTATTACAATTCATTTAAATTATTTTGAGATAAATATTTGTATATTTATTGTTTATATAGACGTAACACATTTAATAAATTGTAAATTGAGTTTAAATCTAACTAATTGGTGAAGCAAATTAACAATAAAACAAAAATAATTTTTATATTCTTTTTCGGCGTTTTTTTATCATAGAACAACAATTAAGGTTCTGAAACTATTCTGAATGAACAAAAATAAGTCGAGCAAAGTTTTGTAAATCGTTTAAGAATATACAAAAAAGCATTGAACATATTTTTCACTATATCCCTCGATCACTTTTTAACCAATGAAATGCATATTTTGGATCAGCGCTGTATATCAGCGGATATTCTTCTTCTTAGTGAATATTGCACCAGACGCTGGTGCAGTATAGGACATTTTTAATGTCCTTGTTCTTGGAAACAAGTGTGACTTTATTTCACATCCTTAGGCAGTTTTGTTACGCCCATGGTTTTTTTTTGGAATTTTTATGGTTCAAAAAATTTCACCTTCGTTATAGTTTTCTATAGTTTTGCAAGCTTGGATTTTGTTATGAAAGTGAAGATGGCGTTGGGCTCTCCTCGTTCGTTATATACGTGCTCTAACGCAAACACTTTTATCAAGAACGAGGCGTGTCGAATTCATTTTCAGACACCCTTTAGAGAAAGGATGTCGAGCTAGCCTGCTTCTTACTGATGAGGTACAGTAATACCGAAACCGGTCTAAGAATGGCAAGCTCCTTTAATAACAAAATCGAAGTTTTTGGTTTAAAGCCACGACTTGGTCGGGCACCAAACCACGTCTGGACTTTCGTAATTCAATACCTGGTAGGGCATATAGCCCAAGGAGTAGTTGTTGAAGTCCAGACGCTGGTGCAGTGTAGGACATTTTTAATGTCCTTGTTCTTGGGAACAAGTGTGATTTTATTTCACATCCTTAGGCAGTTTTGTTACGCCCGTGGTCCTTTTTTGGAATTTTTATGGTTAAAAAAATTTCACCTTCGTTATGTAATAAACCTGTTCTTTTGACAGATAAGTCAGACTTTATTTATTCATAGCCGTGTCGTATGTATTTTAATTAATTCGGAATTTTGTATTAATATATATTTCAAAATGGCTTCATTCTAAAAATATTATCAGTTCTTCTAAATCCTTGAAGGCAGAATTATTAGTAATAGCAAGGCAATATAAAAACAAATTCAAAATAGTACATTAAGCAACGCATTTCATATGGCATTCTGTTATGACACGTCCAAGTTTAAAAAACGAATCGCGAAGCGACGAGTTTTTTAAAGGACGAGTGTCATAACAGCCATATGAAATAAGTTGCTTATAATAATTTTTATATTTTGCCATTTTATTAATTTTTTAATAAATTTATACTTTGCATAATATACAGAAGTTTGCTTTAAAAAAAATGAGTTGGTAGCACTGTTGTTGAATTTTTAAAATTTGACAGATTTGTTAGATACAAATGACAAGACAAACGTCAATTCATGTCATTTGTTGATTATATATTACCAACCGTTTATCACAAAAAGTTGCGTACTCTAATGACACATTAGAGTTCTCAAATGCGTATCATAATGTAAAATATTATAAATGCTAAATATAAAAAATATATTATAGATGAGATGACCCGCGAAAAAAGGAATTGAAATTCTCAGATTGCCTCCTTTCCACACAGAGTTAAATCCCATTGAACTGATCTGGTCACAATTATTAAAAGATTATGTTTCTCAAAACAATACAACATTTAAATTTCCTGATGTGCGAAATTTGTTATTGAATGCAGTTTCAGATGTAAATAGAGAACATTGGGGAAAATGCATTGATCATGTTAAAAAGGTGGAAAATTCATTTAGGATATATCACTGGAAAATTTAATATAACCTATAATAATAGAGCTTAGAAAAGACAATGATAGTGATACCAGTAGTTTTAGTGAAGACAATGACTTTTAAAGATAGTTCTTGAACTAATTTTTTTTTAATCTTTGAGTTTAGGTAAGTACCTACGAAGCGTTACTTTTAATGCCAAGAGATTAAAAAAAGGTTAATCCCAACATATAATCCTCCTTGTTATTTATTGGCTAAATTTAATTCGTTCAATGTTAAAGTGTCAGATGCGTAAGGTTTATTTTTATTTTTTGTAAATAATATAACTTTTTTTATTCAAAATTTAATCTACGAAGTGGGTATATATATTTTATATGCTGTGACCTTATTTATATTATAGAAACTTATTTTTCAAAGTACGCCTATGGAATGTGACGTTATATCCCCACTTTTATTGCACTCCTCTCTCCTTTATAGTATAGGTTTGAATTTCCGTTAAAGCGGCGCTCATGTTAAGCGAAATCGAAATGGGCCGGCGTATAATATTCGAAAAAAGGATGGAACTAATCACGTTTTTCCTTATTTATATTGATGATTTGTTTTCCTGATGTTAAATTATAATAATAAATTATATAAATTTATATAATATGTAAAAACTAGTAGATACCACTAGTAATTATTTCTTGGGATATAGTCTTGACATATACCACTCGAGATTAATATTTTTTTTAGAATTTATTGTGACATTTTTCCGCAAACTCTCCGTTAAAATGTACCCGACAAAAATTATTTTTCAAATATATCTCTCCAGCTTCGCTGTCGGGATATATTTAAAGAATGTTTGCCTCGAGCAGCTTAACGGCTAGTTTGCACAAAAATGTCAAAGTATTTTCAGAAAAATTTTCATCTCTTGTGATATAACTAATGAATATAATCCACGTCCCTAATCCAATTGTACGGAATTTCCGTCAACATCAGCCGCACATACGTGTCATTACGTTCAAATTTCATTCTCTTCACTTTGTCGGATTGGTACAGTGCCTATAAATTTTCGAAGTTACCAGTAACGTTATTAGGTAACTCATAAATCCTGTGCATATCCTCAGTAATGAATGGCTGGCGAACAGCGTAGGTACACGAGGGAGTGCATCAAAGGCACGATTATCATGTTTGATTTTCTATGTTTGCTCTGGTAATGAAAACGATGCCGGAAGACAAACAGTTCGAATGCAACTGGTAAATTGAACATTTCCATTGAATTATATGGCTAAAAGGAAAACGAAAATGAAATAATGATAAAAAATAAAAACGGAAATAAAAGTGGAGAAGTAGATTCAAGAGTAACACTGCAAAACAAAACATCAAATTTGTAAATATACTGTTATTAACCATTACACTAGGTACCTAGTTACCTGGGGAACGTCGTTTATCGTGTTTATTTGGTTTTATTTATAGCAGCCTGTGGAATTACCTTTCAAAATTAAATTTATTAATTATTACTGATTTTCTGTATTTGACAAAATTAAAAATTCCCTGGGCAAGATTTTTCCCACAACCACTTACACCCCCCTTACCCTGACTAACTAAAAAATATTTCTAATTCCCTTATGAACTGAATTAAAACATGAGATGAGTCATCTTAAACTCAGAACTGTTTCTTGGCTACACGTGTCAAATATTATGGAACTTACTTCCGCTACCGGTTGATTAAATGTGTTCAAGAAAAATAATAAGAGCTCCCTTATATACTGACAGTTAATTTGACATTCATGGCAAACCTTATTTTTGTAAACAATCACGGAATACAGATTCTAGCTCTAGAGATAGAATATAATACATATAAAATACATAAGAGACAATCAGAATTTTCTTTCAATCTCAAGAGCGAGAATGTTTCTTTTCTGTTATTATAAGTGGTTTCAGAATAACTACATTCAGTAGTGGCCGTGGAGAAATTAATTTCAGTGCGAGGATTTATTAATAATTCTGTTTTTTATATGGCCTGATCTTTATTTCTTTGACTATAGAAATATTTATCGATTTATTATATCGATCGGTTTGTTTATTATTTGAGCTCAAAATAAATGTTGGATACCTTTATTATATTAATTCCGTTTGTAGGATATCTCGCGATTCTCCTTCAATTCGGTGTTATTATTTCATAAAATAATGAATTCAAATTCTTGCAGTTGAAGACAAACAAACAATTTAACAAACGTCACAGCTGTCAACATGAAAAATCCACTGGTTAGGAAAAACAGAGATCTGTTTTATCGGCTTCACAACACAAGGAATATTTGTTACTCTGACAACAGGTAAAAATGGACTGTCCTGGATTTTGTCAAAATTTAGTTTTTATAAACCGTCATCTCACAGCTTGTTGAGATGCGAAATTCTTTGATTTTTGTGTCAAAATCCATGTACATGGTTACATTTTTATATTTTATATATAATAATTCTGATACCGCCATCGTGTTCAGCATCCTCGAAAAAGGGGGGCCACTAATCAGTAACTGACCATGATACCCTATTCTAATGAATTATCGTAAAAGTTTTTTGAAAAATAACATTCTTATTCATAAAAAAATACATGATGTTAAAATTCGCAACTTGACATTTCTCATTTCACTTATCCTTGCTATTTTTTATTGTATTTTTGAAATTTAATTACTTATTGATAAAACTGATAGAAGAAACATTTATTAATTTTACACGAGGTGGAAAAAAATTCCACCTCGTGTAGTTTTCTATAGTTTTGCAAGCTTTGATTTTGTTATGAAAGTGAAGATGGCGTTGGGCTCTCCTCGTTCGTGATACACTTGCTCTAACGCAAACACTTTTATCCAGAACGAGGCGACTCGAATTCATTTTCAGACACCCTTTAGAGATAGGATGTCGAGCTAGCCTGCTTCTTACTGATGAGGTACAGTAATACCGAAACCGGTCTAAGAATGGCAAGCTCCTTTAATAACAAAATCGAAGTTTTTGGTTTAAAGCCACGACTTGGTCGGGCACCAAACCACGTCTGTACTTTCGTAATTCAATACCTGGTGGGGCATATAGGCCAAGGAGTAGTTGTTGAAGTCCAGACGCTGGTGTAGTGTAGGACATTTTTAATGTATTTGTTCTTGGGAACATGTGTTATTTTATTTCACATCCTTAGGCAGTTTTATTAATTTTACTTATTTACACCATCTTAAATTGACTCTTAACATCTTCAGGGATGTTACCCGTTACAATACATTAGGAAATGGTATGGCGCGTGTCAAAAATATGCAAATCATTGTATAATTATTTTGTTGAGAATCGAAGAGCTTTCAAATATAAAATTATTCTATTTATTTTTTCTTACAGATTCCTATAGAGTTTTATTAGTTCCTCCACAGTCGATAATTTTCTATAAAAGTCTTCATTTTTTTATCCTTATGCCTTTTCAAGCAAATTTGGCAAGACAACATGGCGTGTTAAGACAAAGACAGACAATTACAGTTGGCTGGTAGGAACAAAAAGATATTGGAGATTATAAACACGAATAGACACGTTTAATTCTGACTGAATTGTTCTTCGGGATCTGATTGTATTTGCGGACAAAAATAATCAGGTTCGTCTGTCAAAATTAAGTTATAAGTTCAATAAATACGTCCCACGATATGGAAGTTTAGGACTTTTTATTTAAGACTTTCATTAAGAAAAAAATAATAAACTATCCAGAAACTATAGTTTTATTACAATATTTTAGAAAAAAGAGGCCACTAAGAACATTCTTTTGAATTTTTAAACTCTTTACTTTAATTTTGTTTTAGTTAGACGTTTTTGTTTCTTAAGAAATACAAATTCGTGACCAATAAACATGACAAGTAAAGTAAAGTGTTTATCTTGGTTTCACACCCAGGTTATCTTTCCTGCAGCCAAGTAAAAATAGTAGAGATATTAAAATTCAATGATTATATTATCTTAAAACTGTTTGCAAACTAATTAATTCTAAAAACAAAATTCCACCATGCAATTCATTTTGATTCATTCACGCAAATCTCGACCTAAAGCAAATATTTTCATTTTACATTGCAAAACAAATCGGAGTCCAAATTAATTTGCTCCACGGGGCAATTGTTATTAAAGCCTGCTCATCCATAAGTAAACATAAGCTCATAGTGCAACGTGTGTTTTGAGTTTGTATCCATTAGTAGTTTGAAAATTATTAATTAAAACCTTTGTCAATTTTGGCAAAGGTAATTTTAACGCTTTTTATTATTATTCGTGAGAAAAAATTGCTCAAAACACCTACATTTTTAATACTTAATATTTATTTCATAAATATATATGTAGGTTACTCTTAAAATATTAATATAAACTTTGCTTTTATTAAATTTTTAAAGTCAGGTATATTTTTGAATATGAGAGTACTTCTAATATCCGTGAAATCTTTTAAAAATTTAAGCAAACAAATAAAAAATACAAGCAAAAGTCTACTAAGAGCTATGTTGTAAGTTCTAATTTTGAATTAAACAACAATAATTCACCTGGTATGGACAAAATTAAAAATGAAATGTTAAAATTAACCGCAAATATCATTGCTCAACCTCGAAATTATAAATAAAGCTTCAAAACTTTTCAAGAGACATTAAGGAAGCATAACTATCGTCAAATTCCAGTTTTATCTTCTGAAAACAAAAACAAAATAAATTCTGAAACACAATTTGGTTTTCAAGATCATTTCTCGACACGAGGTGCTATAATCTATACCCTAATGGATGTTTTTTGAATATGGGAAAAGTCTTTGACAAAATGAGTCAGAAAAGCTTGAAGAGCTAGGAATTATAAAAATATATTACAACTTTTTGAGGATTACTTAGTTAGTGGCGTAAGAAAACCTAATTGTGGCTTACCATAGGGAACCATTTTTGGGCCAATAAGTATTCTTTATATATCTTAGTTTAATTGAATACGTATTTTCCTGTTTAAACGACTTGTGTATTTGACAACAAATTATACATTTTATGGTAGCCAATTTAGAATAATTTAGAATATAATAAAATTATATAGATTTACAGATGATGACCATTTTGTTAAAGGAAAGAAAGACTCAAAATTAATTCTACATAATTATTTAATAATAACGACGACTAGTTTTACAAATTTTCTTTACACGAAAAATGAAAATCCCATAAAAATTGTCAGATCCTAAAAAATTTTGTACAGAAATAATTTTGTCATTTTTAGTGAGAATAATGGTAAAAAAGTCTATAAAATAAAGAAAAGATGTGAAAAATTACGTCAAATCTCTGATTTAAATTTATTTTTTGATAAGGTAATATATATCTAGTGGTAATTTTCAAAATATTGATGTTCAATAGTATAAAATTTTAATTTATAGTTATAAAATAATTCTATTGACATTTAGGTACGCAGTCTTTTGTCTAATAACTGTATATTTCTATTTTAAAAATGGTAAATTATTTTTTATTGAACTTCTGACCCATTGTCAGAGGATTTCATTTACTTTAATCAAATATTATTCTCCAAGTTCTTAGGAACTGCAGAAATAACTATTTCCGGGCTTTTATAAATCATAAAGAACAACTGTGACCATTTTCATTCGTTTATATAAGCTAAAGGGCTGAATTGTAGAATATATGGAACTATTGTTGGAAAAGTTCATTTTCTCTAAAATTCTCCGGAGCTTTTGTAAAGGAAGTAAATAGTGCTTTAGGTACATATTTCGGAGCAAATAAAGTTAGATTTATTTTAATTATGTTTGTTTTTTAACAGGAAATCTATTTTATATCTAGTAATTTTGTAGTTTTTATGAAAAAAATATTAAAGTACAAGATTTGTAATCATATTACTATGATGTTCTGTATTGAATTTATTTTTAATCTCATTATTATTATTATTGTTATATAAATACAACAATTTAACTTAAATATTTCGTTTCAATGAATGAAGGAATGAAATCGTTCTAGTCCTAACTACGCTATATCTAACCCTGGTGGTTAATGTAGCAGAATAACAACCACTCCTTAGCTTTATTTCGCGTTAAATTTTTTCCCCATTGATAGAAGCAAGGCAGGCGAAAATCCGGCCAGCTTTGCATTAGCCCTGTCGCTCGATTCGATCTAGACCATTTTGTTTATTAACGCTTTCAATCAAGCGGCAGAACCAGTTACGGACTTTCAACAAAAAACGTACAAAGTTGTATGATGATTCTGACAGAAGATTTTAGTTCTTTCGCTCCTTGATTAATTCTTTTTAGGATACATTTTATTATCATTTTGATTTTTGTATTTATTAATAATAGTCCAATAAACGAAGGTGCCAACCCGGGCATCAGGTCGATATGGCACCATTTTTTTATAATTTGCAGGTATTCATGGGTACATTTACACCCGAAAATCTCAGCTGTCTGAAATTTGTGGAGGGTGGGAAAATGGCCCATTGGTCTCTAAAATGTGTTCTTTTCGCCTATTTTCGCCGATATTTCCGAAAATATGACATTTAGAGAATTATTATTTGGATGAAAATGAAGATCAGTTGATTACCTACAAAAATAATCCTCATCATTTTTGTCAAAAATATGATACTTTTCGACATAATCGGCTCCAAAACGCACCCCCATTTTTAGCTCCTGCCCTGCATTTAAAGAGCACGCTCCAAGCGGATTACAAAATTTTCAATAAATCGCGTAAAAATTAATATTTTTTCACGATTCAAAGTTCAGATGAAAGAAGGAACCTGCAGCTATAATATCATGTTACTTTTTCCTTTTTTCTATGTCTCTGAATTATTGAAAAACCGGGCCAAAGTTTGTTTTTGCTCGATATTTTGACCATCCTATAAATTTATTCATATTTTTTTTATCAAGAAAGATATATGTCCCCTTATCGATGGCATTTTTCTTTTTTTTTACTCCTCCACTTTTAAACCCCACCCCCTTTTCCCCTTTTCCCTTTCACACTGACTGACTTTTTGGCATTAGTGCCGAACCATTCTGTATACGTAACTTTCGATTGTTTATATTTTTTTTATTTTCATTTCAGATCAGAAAAAATCAGTATTTGGGCTAAGCCTTCTCTGGCGACAATTCAGTTAAATTAACACGCAAGTCAGTAGTTCCGTTTTGTGGAAATCATTAGCGTATTTAATTCGGGTTATTGGACCACTATTAACTGCTATTTTCAGACATTAATTTCTTTTTTGAATATGTGCCTGATAATAGAACAGTGTGTATACTATGACAGATTTATTAACAAATATTTCTAATTAAATTTCTTAACGTAAACGTGGATAATAAATTGTTTATGGTTATAAATAGTGATTCATGAATCTTTGATTATGCGAAGGAAGCTGAGTTAATGATATTGAAACAAAAATATATTATTAAGTATGACTATGATTGATTTTCTTCGAGTAATCCTCTAATTCTTTGTTCTCGAATTTTTTTGGCTGTCCAAACCGAGGCTTGTGTTCAACGTTGAAACTTCGAGACCATTCCAGAGATGATTTATCCGTTAGACCAGTGTCACCATAACCTTCAACAATCATTCGCACAGTAGAATAACAAAAAAGCAACGAAAATATGCAAATACCAAACAAGAGATAAGACGTAATAACATCAGAGATGATAACAAAAATTGGAAGTAATTTGGACAATGTTTAAAGAGACATGGAGATCATACCGAAAGAATGAGAGATTTAATTGATAATATAATACAACAAACCAATTACGCCAACTACAGATAACTAACCAGAACTTGTAGAAACAGATATGAAACAGAAATGTGATGTAATATTCTTCTTCTTTAAGTGCCTATCCATTCCGGATGTTGGCTATCAGCATGGCTATTCTTACTTTGTTGATGGCGATTCGGAAAAGTTCTGCTGATGATTTGTCAAACCGCGTTCTAAGAATTGCCAACCAAGATATTCTACTTCGGCCAGGTGCTTTCCTGCTGTTAATTTTGCATTGTAGGATTTCCTGTAGCATCCCGTATCTATTTGGGTTCCTCATTATGTGGCCGAAATACTGAAGTTTCCGACATTTTACGGTATCTAATAGTTCTAGTTCTTTATTCATCCGTCGCATTACTTCTGTGTTGGTAATTTTTTGTGTCCAAGATATTTTCAGTATTCTCCTGTACAGCCAGAGTACGAACGCTTCAATTCTCCTGCTAGTCTCTTAGTAAGTGTCCAGGTTTCTACGCCATACAGAAGGACCGAGAAAACGTAACAACGCAAGAGTCTAAGCTTCATGTCTAAGGATAGATTATGGCTTTTAAAAAGCGAGCTCATTTTAATAAACACAGAGCGGGCCTTCTCGATGCGACATAGTATTTCTTGAGAGTTGTCCCATCTCTCGTTAATGATTGTCCCCAGGTATGTGTACTGCCTTACTCTTTGTATTCTACTGTGATTGATGTATAAACTGTCTTCCGCGATATTTCTTTTACTTACTATGAGGAGCTTGGTTTTGTTTATGTTCATTTCCAACCCCCAGCTAATTCTGGTCACCCTATCCATCAAACTTTGTAATCCTTAAAGATTATCTGCAAACATGATGGTATCATCTGCATATCTTATGTTATTAAGTTTAGTACCGTTTATAGTGATTACTTCCTCAATGTTGTCGAGTGCTTCTCGAAAGATGTATTCTGAGTACCCGTTAAATAAGATGGGTGTAATATACTACAGTTAAAATGACTAAACGAGCACATTTATCTATCACAGTAGTAGTCTTTCGCAGGTCGTTCAAATTTTCTTTTTAATTTTTTTCTCCCCTAGTTGACCGTATTATTCTGTAAACATTTTTTAGACGTCGGACTTATGACACATTATTATCTTTTATCTCATTTATTTTAGGTAAGCACGTAGGCGGAGGCTAATGGGGGCAGGTTTTTACTTTGCGGTATCTCACTTCCGACGTATTCCTTTTTAATGTCGGTACAATTTTTATAATGCTACTAATATGTACAGTTTCTTAATAGGGTTAAATATGCACCAGTACACCGATTCCGTAAATAACATATTAATTATAAAATCCTTTGACTCAAGTTTAAGCGTCAAGTCGTTTTGTATTAACAACACAACCGGATATAAGCTCTATATTATATTTCCCCAACGCGGCCCTTTGAGCTGCTGTTGATTACACAAAGACTGTAAACTACAAGTAAATCAACTATTAGGAAGAAGTTTTAGTGAGTTGACAAGAATACCGTAGAGTGCGTCGCATCAAAATTACTAGACTCCTCTTCATAATAATGAATAGTACAGGAATGTTTAGGGAAGAAAATAGCTTAAAAAAATATTTTAGGGAGCTATAAATCAATAACAATCAAGGTGTGACGTTACTATCGAGGGAAGAGATGAAGAAAACATGGGATGAGTTGTGAAAAAAGTTAGTAGAAGATGCAAAAAGTAATCAAAAGCTGACTTTTAAAATGTAACAGATATCGAACTCTCTACTCCGACGGAAGGTGGTACTTTCCGCACGTTTGTTTTATTATCAGATTTTTAATCAGAGTAGTTTTGCCATAACATCTAATGTGTCATCGAAAAAAATCACCCAGTATAAATTTTATCATTTTTGTAAAAAAAATATAACAAAGTCTGGAATCTCTTGTAGGAATTTTTAACAATTAAAAAAATATTAAAAATTAAAATAATCTTTTGGTCTTTTAAGTAATTTTGCACTAGAAACTGATTAATTATTAAAACTAAAGAAGTCTCTTGAAATCGTTCGCATCAGCTTCTTTTCGATTTAATTTCTTGCACACATGTCAAATAAAACATCGATATTTCTTCTATTTTCGGTAGTAATACTTAAGTACTTCAAAATAATCAGGTTATACATCGATAACTTGTTGCATAATTACAAAGAGTGTCAGTTTGACAGTTTAAATAATCTGACCGCGACCGTTATTGTTTTGTTTTCAAATAAATGTTAGTTATCAATATCTTTATTTATTCTACTACAAAAGTGATTGTAAATAAAACAGCATTATTTATAATATAAACTAAACTAAATACACAAATAAAACTATCATATTTCACAATATTAATACGTGGTCGTAGGAAAAATAGTGTACATTACTTGTGCGAAAGTGATTTTTCACACTCGTGGGATTGTCTTACTCGGCTTACGCCTCGTGCGACAATATTTCCCACTCGTGTGAAAAGTGTCATTTTCCGCACTCGTTATATAATATACTATTTTGTTCACTAAATAAAACGGGTCTCAGGAAAGCATTTATAGACAAATTACAACAATATTGGAGAGTAAATGTAGGGTTTTTAATAAATAATTTGATAATAAGGAATTAGGTAAAATAAAAAATATTACCAGAGCAAATAGAGTGCGAAATGAGACAGTTCGAGAAGAATAATAAGTAAAGCCCCTACTAAAGACTATACAATAACAACAAAATGGCAAAAATTATGTCAGTAGAGTCAGTAGAGGTGGAATGGAGTTCCAGAGGGAATAATAAGGTGATGATGAAGAAGCATGAGTAGCAAATATTTGTTATCTACAATTTTGAGGAAGTGCATAATTTCCGTTAACATTAATTAATCGACCAAAAGGCAGACAGAAAGAGCAATTAGAAGAAGATCTAAAAATTAAGAACTGAAGATAAAAATTGAAGGTAGAAAAGAATATACCAAGGAAATCTAGAGTAACATGTATTATTCGGGACAATAAAGGACAAAATAGATCAGTATAGAAGAATTCGAAGAGTTTCTTCTAAATATCTTAGAAAAACAACAACTATTATATGGTCTTGTCACTTAGGTCCTAAAAAAGCCTAGTTTATTTAAATGTGAATTTTTATTTTAAGCATGAAATTAGGTGGATTTACTATTATTATTGACTGTTGGTTCATAGTTCGAACTTTCCGCGTATACATATATAATTATTTTTATCTTTAAGTATTGTCTTTTATTATTGTTTCTAATAATCTTTTTCTCAATTTATATGCATTCTTTAATTTTCCAAATTATGCCATTTGTATCTCTCATTACTAGTTTATTTCTTCAGCCTCATCTTCCTCTACTTTCTGTATTTGTAAGTAGATTTCATCTTTTTTCTCTTCTTTTTAGATCGTTAACACCACATGCTGTCAAAGTTTCTTAGTTAATTAACTTAATTTATGATTTTATTAGTATTTCGTTTACATATTCCTTACACAATAAATGTTTTATTCGCTGTAGGGACAGTGTTAATCCTAGACCTCCTCTCCTCTTTTGAAAATACATTTCTTTTTCTTTCTTTAATTCCTATTATTTCTATTTTATGATTTTTCATTCCTTCTACTATTTCCTTTTCTTCCATAATTTTTATAGACGTCCCCTTAATTTGTCTTTCATTATCTTTTTTCTTTAATTTATTTTACCTTATTCAATTTCAAGGAAATGTGAAGAACAATTGAACCAGAATAATTTTCCTAGTTATTATTTTCAAACCTTGAAAACGATCAAAATATTTTTGCGATTTACATAAAAACAGGTTTGATTTTCTCCAACCTGCAATTTCATTCGGATCTAATTTCAGATAAAACGAAGAACATTTACCAGATGTTCGTTTTGACGAACCGAATGCACTTCATATACCGATGTAAACAAAGGATAAGAGGAAATATTGGAATATGGGATTACCGGTTGCTGGACGAAGTCACTTTGATCGATTACGCTGACAGTAAATCTAATCATTCCTGAACAGATTTGAATGGTGTTTAAATAGATTTATGTAATATCCACAATTAATGTGCTTCGATGGGGCGAACATGAAATATATTTACAACCGCATTTACTGGATAGTAAAAAATATGGATTTTATATAACGAAACGCATATGAAAAATAATAAACTTGATAATGGCTATTTTGGATTGAAACAAATTTTTTATTATTATTATTATTAAAGACCCATAAATGCATTTAGTATATTACAATCTGGTCAACAGTGACCAATGATCAATTTAATTCTAACTTAATCTAATAGAGTTTGAAACTTAAAACTAAGGTATATTCATCAGCGTTCCTTAGGTTCTGTAGAAAGGATTGCACTAAACTTTAACGTGCACACACAAGCTCTGCTTTTGCACTAAAAACACTAAACTAACTCAAGGGGCTTGATCCTCTTAAGTCTTCTTTCTAACCCAGTATTGTCTAGGAGCTGGATCTGGAGCTGGATAGTATTTCTTCATGACTCTTGGCTAATTTCTTGATGGTCTGGTCAACAGTGTCCATTTCCAGATCCCTATGGAGATCACTATTGCGAATGTACCAAGGGGCATCTACTATGTTCCTTAGTGCTTTGTCTTGAAATCTTTGGATGATTGATAAGTTGCTTGCTTTGGTGCATCCCCATAGTTGGATACCATAGGTCCATACAGGCTCTAGTATCTGCTTATATAAGCTTATTATGTAGAGACAGAGTTTCTTCCAATTAGCCAGTACATTTTTCTATATTTCAGTCCAAGTTCTTCTCTTTTCTTTTTAACTTGCACTTTCCATCGGAGTTTGGTATCTAAGGTAATACCTAAGTATTTTGCTGTGTTTGAATATGGAATCAGGTTATTGTTTATTCTGACAGGAATATGATCTATCCTTTTGTTTGTAAAGTTAATGTGGAGTGATTTAGTTTCATTAAGTTTAATTTTCCATCTCCTCGTACAGTCATAGATAAGGTGGACAGCTGTTTGCAGCTTGTGGGTTGCTTCTTCATTGCTCTTTCCTACTGCTAGAATGGCAGTGTCGTCGGCGAAGGTGGCTGTGGTATTGTTTTCTAATTCTGGAATATCACATGTGTACAGTAAGTATAGGACATGTCCTAGGACACTTCCAGCCTTAATTTCTTTAAGATCGGAATAGGCTTCTTCTCGCCAAATTCAAAAGTATCTTTCCGATAAAGATGAATGGAGGATATCTGTATATTGTTTTGGAAGGAAAAGCTTGAGCTTATGTATTAAGCCTTCATGCCAAACCTTATCAAACGCTTGTGCTACATCAAGAAAGATAGTAGCACAAATGTTGTTCTCTTCTAATGATTTCTCTATAATGTTAATTATTCAATGAACTTGGTCGATCGTAGAGTGCTTATTTCTAAATCCAAATTGGTGATCAGGGATAATTTCTCTTTTGGTTTTAGTCTTTTGAGTAGGAGTTTCTCAAATAGTTTCGACATAACAGGCAGTAATGAGATCGGTCTGTACGACGATGCCTCATGTGGTAGTTTCCCTGGCTTGGGGCTGGGCCTTGGGTATGACTTTCGCAATTTTCCAAAGACTGAGTACATACTTCAATCTGAAGGCAGCATTTAGATATTAGGTTAGTTAGTTTAATTATTGCTTTTTTGGGTAATTGTTTTAAAATTTCTCCAGTAATTAAGTCAAAACCTGGAGCTTTTTTCGGATTGATATATTCTTTTATTTCAGTAATTACTTCTTTGGGAGAGGTAAATTCTATTTCTTGATCAATCTGTGGATGATTTTCCAGAGTGGGTTCTTCATCTTGATCTTCATGAGGTTGAAAGATTTTTTTTAGATGATTTGCAAATCTTGTGGCTTTTTGCTCATTATTTCTAGCTCATTTACCATCTTCCAATCTTCCAATTCGCATTATGGTTCTTTGAAATTTCTTAGTAGCTTTCCAGCGTGAATAATCAGTACTACTATAGTCTGTCAATTCTCTTAGGTAAATACTAATCAATTCTTTAATTTGTTATTTTTCTCTTATGAGTCATTGGGTAGCATTGTTGAGTATAGTTTTATCTTGTGGAGCTCTAGTCATTTTCTTCTTAGCATTTTTTTTTCAGAGATTAGTTCCCTTATTTCTCTAAGATAGTTGTTTCCTACCGTCCTTCTATTAATAGCAGGTGTAGTTTCTCTAGCCGCTTGTTGGATATTATCATTAAGCAATTTCACTGCGTCGTCTAGTTGTTGTTTATTTCTTAAAGGAACAAAATTGTGTGTATGAAACATATACCTCTAAAAAGAAGTGGATATAACATAACCGATATTCCATTGATTACAAAATAGCCGCTCTCCTAAGTGGGCTTGTACAATCTAAGTCCTCTGAAAAGTCAATAATTTTTTGACCTACATTTATTGTAAAAGAGTCTGTTACATACTCTGGTCAAAAAAGCTTCTCTATACCACTCACACTTAATTTGTAATTAAATTGTCACAAACATTCGTTGGGATGTAGACATTATTCCTTTGAAATAAGACATAAAATAATCTGAAACTGATGAGTCGTCAAATTGGTATTATCCAGAACGGGATCAGTGAACAGGAAAGACAGGGCAGCGGAAACTGAAGGATTTCATGCGTGAATTGAACCAGTGCTCTAAACGTGAGAAGATTTTTCAGAAAAGGGGTCAGTGGAGTCAGCAAAAGGTCACTCTATTACAGATTGAACGTGTAAAAACTTTTAATACCATTGCAACGTACATTTTATGGAAGAGTCGTCGCGATAATGTGGAATAAGAAAAGGATTTTTGACAAAAGATATTTTTTATAGCCAAAGAAAAGTTGCAAGCATGTGCATAAGAAAAATCATATTTTTTACGTAGAAAACAATAGTTGGAATTGTTGTTGTTTTTTACAAGCAAATAGAATCATATAGAAATGTAAATATACATTCAATGATCTAAATATATTGTTTAATTTTCAACCATAAAATTAAACACAACATTCAAAATGTTAGATCGTATCAAACCGGCAACACGGCGCGAATACCAAATATTTAAAAACACATCCGACACATTGCAAGTCACGGAGGCCATATCGGAATTTGCGACAATAAGCCGGCAACGTCGCGAGTTACGTATGTGTCCGGACGTTAAAACTTTTAATAAATTTCAATTTTGTGTTCTTCAATAAGAGGAAGTAAGATGGAAAGAGAGATAGACATACCGGAAATACCGACAGCCATCGTCGTTTCACACTCACACACGTCCACAACGAAATACACAAGCGGAGACGCTAATTTTTAAGTAGTATTCATCAATGCTCCGGGGGAGTAACACCTCGTCAATTCTTTGTCGAGTCATTGGCATGGGCGCATCAATTGAATTAAGTTAACAAATTTTGTTCGGTTCATTTTTACACTTATAAACAGATATTTTCTGAATGATGTGATTCATTTACTTTAACCATTACTATTAATTAGTAAATTACACATGTGCTTTCCTGTTATTTTTGTGCGTTGTTTCTCGTTAATATTTTTAATAAAACGTTAATCGCAAGGTGCTTGTTTTCTTGAAGTTCTGCAGACAGTAAAAACCAACAAATCTACAGTTTCACTGAAAAATTACAGACATTCGTTTAAAAAACATCGGCCGACTTGGTAAATGAATGCAAAAGAAGTTCTCTAAATTAGAGTCCTTAAACATATATTTATGAATTGTTTTGGGTCAAAAAGAAGGACATTTGTAATAATAAATACTGGGAGTTACATATATTTATATAAAAAAATAAAAATAATGCCTATCTACATAAAAATACAAAGTTGTTTGGACGCCTGAGCCTTCTAGTTCCTGAGTTGGGATCGAAAACTTATTTGGATAAAATAACTTCCTCTAAGAAAAGGAATTTAAAGAACCAATGAAAGTCTGGTTTTTGTCGAGATTTCCAGCTTATCCTGCCTCAGGATTTGGTAAACATTCGTCGGCTTTAAAGTCACGAAAGTACTTTTCTCGAAATTTCACCATTTCTACATCTCCATTCCACAAGTAATTTCTACTTTGAAGTCTCTACCGAGGATATAACTTTTATAGTAACCAAGATACATCTCTAGGCTGTAAATGGATGCACAGTGGGACAAATCTGCGACAACTTTGTCAAAATTTATATGTCAAGTAAGTTCAAGAAGAGATAGTTGTGGAAATAATAATGTTACGTACTTATCATGTAGATACGATAAAAAAATTCCCTAAAAAAAAGAAATGCTGATGTGGCAAATAGAGACAAACCGCCCAGTATAATCTATCACATATTGTTAGTAATAGTAAACCAGTAAGGAATTTTAATTTATCAGATTCGACATCCTACGACCGGTTTCTGCCTTTCGGCTTCATGAGTTAGGCTTTTCGAATCCAATAAATAAATTTCCAAACTCGTACAAGTCAATAGCTATATCCGCTATATCAGTCAGTCAATACTCTCTTCTAACCATAGATGGTAACACATCTAAAAATGGTTAGTAATAGTTTAAGGTCATGTTATTGTACATATTTATGTTACGTGTAGATAGGAAGGTTGATGGCTTACCACGTTCGTTATTGTTTCGACATTACTTGTATATATAACCGGTTAAGGTCAACCTTCCTCAGATTGATATTGATATTCTTATAGAGTTCAATACGAAGTCATTCATAGATTGTTATTAGATCGACTCATTATTATTAGGACATCACATGGCGATACTGCCCATTCTTTAGGACATCACACTGAGTTCTGTTAAAGGTTTGAAAACAACCAAACTGTGAGATCACTATTCACGAAGCTATAACGTCTCACTTCTTCTGATCCTACTGAATGCGCCAATTATACCTTTTGAAGAATTTTTGACACTTTTTGAGCACTCCAATTCTAATTTATACAATTTTATTTTGAAATAACTAGGAATAAAATCAATACAAAAATATTCCAACTGTACTAAATTACTTTTTTGATAGTCCAGCAGTAAAGTTTTTACTAATAGAAAGATTAATAACCGCAGCCAGTGGAGTCAACCCTATTTTAGTAGAGACAAGAAAATGGGGAATTTGGTAAGTCAAATGAAGTTATTTGAATATACTGGAAAAATTATTAACTTAAAAACCAAATAAGCAGCATTCGTACGAATAATAAGCAGCGTTCGTAATGATAATAACTTTCGGTCAGGTTTTTCTCATTCCAGATTGTGCCTTGCTGACACAGAAAATAGGAATGTCATTTTACCTCCTATATATACCTTTTCAGCTGGAGAAATGGGAAATATCCTTAAATTTTCGAACGCGGAGTTCGAACAAAAGAACTTTTTATGGATGAGTTTATCCGCACAATTCACACCAGTGAGTTTATTAACGAGGGGAAGTTTCCCGAATTGTGGAAATAAATGAAAATTAGAATCGCGCCCTCTCAAAATTGCTTGCTCAAAATATATTAAGATAATGTAATGGGGAATAGTATGATACAACATAAATTTGATTTTAAATTTCAAAGTAAAGTGATACCTATTTGATATTTCTCCAGTTGTGCAAAATTTATAATATATAATATAAGATTTTCGTTAAAAAAACGAAAGAGGGAGTTTCTGTGTAGTTTTAAATATTATCGGCGCTTTCATCTATGATAATTAAAATTCTTGCCTTTTAAGTGATATCACTCTGTAGTAGTTCAGTCAAACGGTAGTTTAAAGTGGAAAATTTTGGTGTAATTGTTTTTAGAGATTTATTTTATGTTTTTTGGGGTGCTGAACACGAATCTGAAGTTGTCCAACAAACAAGTAGGAAAAACGAGGTTTCTCCAAACCCTCAAGAAAAACGCTGCTCATTTTTAAAGATCCTTTGGCACATTCTGACACTGTTACTAATGCTGGCCTTACCTTTTTTACTGCATTGTACAAATTTACTGACAAGGAAGACACGTCCTTGAACAAATTGAGGTATAAATGCTACCGTAGGTCTGCGTACAGAACAACATCCTATTTGGCGTTCTTTCCTCCTATCGAATCTGCAGCACAGCAACATCCTATGAGAGTATACTTTCAAGTACAACAATAGCTTGGCAATAAAAAAGATCCTGAGCAATGGGGTTGGAAGAAAACGAAATGGGGTCTGCAGCCGCTATAACCACCCGCACCATAAGCAGTTTTAAGATTTATTTCTTGCAAATGCATGAAGACTTGTCAGACCAACTGTGGATGCAAAAAAAGCAGGCCTAAACTGTTAGTTCTAATATGTGCCTGAACTGCGAGAGCAGCTGTAATAACATGGCCGTCGTAGAAATTGAAGAAGAAGCAGATGATGATCCGGAGTTCCCCGAATCGCTTGAAGGTAACTATGCAAGGATAATTCTATCCCACCTTTATTTCTTCACTCACTATTTATTTGCGATTGCGAAATATGTTTCTAAATATGTATTCGATAAATTTTCCAGTATTTGGAATTAAGTTACTTTATTTGTTTCAGGAGAACAAGAACTGGAAGGCTGCCCTGAAGAAAGTATTGAACCCATGGCTAAGAAGGCTCGTATAATTACAGACATATAAATTGGTCAGAAATCCTTATTAGGTACTGCTTTCATATTTATTTAATAAATTGGAATTAAGTCAATGATTATTTGTAGGCGTAGAAGAACTGGAAGGCTGCCTTGGAGAAACCATGGAAGCCATGTATATGTCTATGTACACATAAATTGAACAGAATTTCACATATTTTACTAGCCTATAGAATAATATTTACCTATATAAAATAAAAAATATAAATTAATAGTGTTTTTTGCTATTTTTCCAAAATTATTGAAGATATGTACAGAAATTTTTTTATCGAGATAAGTTCTAGATGGTAGCATATCTAAAAATGTTATCTTATAGCAGATATTGACTTGTACGAGTTTGAAATTTTATTTATTGGATTCGAAAAGCCCAACTGATGAAGCCGAAAGGCAGAAATCGGTTCTAGATATTTTTCTCTTCTTTATTTTACTATAGGACCACTGGCACTGTGACCACAATAAGTTATAAGGTGAAAATCACTAAAAAAAATTTTTTTATTGGTTTTTGATGATTTCTCATATTTGCGGTAAAAATTTTTGTTGGACAACTTCAGATTCGTGTTCAGCACCTCAAAAATCATAAAATAAAACTCTAACAACAATTACACCAGAATTTTCCACTTCTAACCCTCCTTGTGTACCATTTGACTGAGCTAATGTCCAAGTTTGAATATTAAACGAAAATACGTATGAGTATGAGTATACATTCCCTTCTCTCATAAAAATTAATTATTTATATCTAGTGTACCGTGTTTCGCCTTTTATATAAATTCCATATTTGAGATTAATCAATTTCAAATGTTTAGTCTTATTTCAGAGAAATATCATCATGCTGGTGTTTCTGACGATTTAATTAAAATATATTTAATTTTCGTTAGATAGCAAGTTGGCAAGGTTTTGATATGAAACCCAAATCATACTATCATTCGCATTTCTAAAGCATAATGGAAATCATGATAAGGTAAATAAATAATTAATTTGCTTCAAAGAACTGTTAAACAGAGCGGAAGTACGTCAATTGTTTTTAATTTAGAAAATTAAATTAATTTTATAAATTACGAAATGAAAATTGTTATATAGACCAGAGTCAAACCGATTTTAAATACTCGAGTCTTGAAAGTCGGACAATTTAGGGTAAATTATAAGAAAATTAAGAAAAATCAAGACGACTGATTAAAAGCTCCGGAAGGGAGGTGGGGGTAGGTTAATCATTTTTCAAACTAACCTCAAAATTATGGAGAAAAACGCTAAAAACCGGTTTTTTGTGTTTTTAATTTTTATCTCACGCAAAATTTTTTTTTTTATTTTAAATAAGCTGTAATTTTTCCAAAGCAAAATATTTATTTTTAGATGAATTTAAATTATAAAAAAGCGTAATTTTCAATCGAAAAAGTTGGGTTACAAATTTTTAATTTTTTAACTTTATCACTACTCATTTTCTTCGTTAAAACCTTGAATTTAAGATGGTATGAAAGAAATATACTGTTCATATGGAAAAATTAGGCCTTTTTTAATTTAAATTGTTATACAATCCAAAAATAAATATTATTTTCGATAGAATGCAAACCAAGATACGGGGTTGTAAAATTTAGTTTTAAAATAATGAAGTAATAAAAGCCTACGTTTGAAAATAACATTTCGAAAGTTCAAAGTTGAAAATATAACAGGATTCATTAAATTGGTGGATCGATTAAACGTTTTCTGCTTAACCACGTCCAAATAACTTTCCGTAATACTTAATATAGTAATTTGAAAATATTTTCTACTAAATTTCTAATTCTTTCGATAAAGTTCTGATCCAAAAAATGAATATTTCCTTAATAAAAAATAAAAAAAATAAGGATCTAGGAATTGCTACGATGGTTATGCTATGCGAACTATCAAAGGCATTTGATAGTGTCTCTCATAACATCTTGCTAAAAAAGTTGGATATGGAATAAGAGGACCAGTAAGTAATTTAGTGAAATCATTTTTAAATAATAGAAGACAATATATTACTCAGAACAATGTAAATTCCGATGTAAAGGATGTTAGACATGGGGTTCCACAGGGATCCGTATTAGGGCATTTGCTGTTTATTTTATATATGAATGACTTACCTTCGTACGTTGATATAGCAGATACTTTTTTATATGCGGATGATGTAACATTTTTAATAAATAGCAAAGACACTGATATGCTAGATGGGATGTCTGTCGAGGTACAGGAACTAAGTGAACAATATTTCAATGCAAATGTTCTGTGTCTAAATAAAGATAAACCCAAAGAAATCAATTTTATAAAAAAACTGAAATTGCACAAGGAGAACACAGCGTAAGATTACTAGGTTTCCATATTGATAATACCCTTATTTGGAGAACTCATACTGACGAACTTTGTAAAAAACTATCTAGAGGGCATTTTGCTTTAAAAAAGATGAGATCGTGTATTTTGCTTTGATTCAGTGTCATTTACAATACGGGGTACTACTATGGGGTTCGTCAATGATGTCTTCATCTGTCAAAAAAAAATATTAAGGGATATGGTCAAAGCTAATTTTAGAGACCATGCAAAGCTTATTTTTATTGAATTAGAGATTCTCACAATGCCTTGCTTATACATTTTGGAAGCTATCATGTTTGTTTATAAAAATAAACATAAGTATACCACTGGATCGATACACAACAAAAACAAAAACCTGATTAAACTGACAAAATAGAATCAGGAGAGTACTGCTAGAAAAACAGAATATTATTACTTTAAGATATATAACAACTCTTCCTCTGATATGGACAAAGTTTTCATTTAAACAATTAAAATTTATGGTAAAAGGGCACTTGTGGGCAAGTCATTTTAAGAGGTCAAAGAAGTTTTCAATTTCGATTGGTTGACTTCATTTTAAATTATATTTTAATTATGTATAAAAATTTGGTGCATTTAAATATGTTAGGTTTAATGTATTATTTGTATGTGTTTGTATTTATGTAAAGTCGCTGGGTAGTTCAACTGCATGTTATTGTATTTAACTTTTTTATGTTAAGTGTAAAGCATTTTTAGACGTATCTAAACATGTTGTGCCTGTTACATTTATTATAACTGACATACATTTTGTAAATCAAGACCAATAAATTTCTTTATGTACGATTGACCAATAAAACGCAGTTTATAGAACAGTTTTGCGTCAACAAAGTAGCACTTTATTTTACTAGTAAAATAAAGTAATTGTCAACGCCACTGACAAGGTGCAAGACAACTAATTTGACATGTTTAAAAAATAAACATCTACTTGTCATCGCAACTGCTGTCAGCCAAAATCGTATCAAATTTTTATTTTTTTCAATTTATTATTATTTTTTAATTGCACTCGAACCTAAAATCATGTATATAACGCGTACATAAACAGGCTTTATGGACTCATAATTCTATAGCCTCTCCCGCAAGCTCGCTCGGCGATAAAATTGTTCGTTCAATAAAGCCCTTGTTTATGTAGCTATTCTTTCTTTCTTAATATTGAACTTTTAATAAAGTTAGCTTTTCTTGAAACATAACGATCACATGTTTCAAGAAAAGCTAATAAAGTACTAGGAGTCGTAATGTCTCTTTAAACAGGTGAGTCTGTTCGAAATTTATACACGACATATGTCACGTCAACTTTCTGATGTTAGATTCAACGAAATTATAAGTAAAATTAATTCCATTACTGCATTTCATAACACACATATTAGTCATAGTTCTACCAACCAGGTACTACCTAGATTCCCCACCGCAAATATGCAGTAAATCATATACCTAATACAATCTGGTCACTCACATTTGATAACTTTTGCAAATACTATTAAAAAATTATACTTTTCTCACTTTGACTGGTTTTTTTATATACACATTGTTTTTATATTTTGTTAAGTACTGTAATAATAAGGATTTACTTTAGTTTAGTTAATTGTGAATAATGCACTGGACGCGTCCTATTTGTATCCAAATAAATAAATAAGTAAATAAATACTAATAACTTACTTCCGCTGAAAACTCTCCTGCAGTATCTAATTTCCTAATGTTTAACAAAAAAGGAGTGTTGGCTCTCTTAATAATTTCGTCAAAGGAAAGCGTAATGCTTCTCGGTCTTTGGAATTCGAAATACGTGGCCACCGACGCACCAAATGTGGTAAGAAACTGACCAAAGAGCCGCATAAAACCGCTTCCCAATTGTACTAATTCCAAACGACGATCTGAAACAAAAAACTAATTAAATAAATAAAAAGGACTTTATTTTCTTCCATACCTTCACTAATGAAATTATTTCCGTTTTTATATTTCAAGTTGTAATATTACAAATTGGAACATCATCTTGTAGTGGTATAGCGAGAATGTGAGAAAAGGACCAACTTAGCGTAGTGAATTATGAGATGTTAAAACTGACTGACCATCACAGGCGATCATTAAAGGATCATTGAAGGATAAACGGCAGCATGGCAATGCTATACATCTCGCCGTATTCTCCAGATGTAACTCCCTCTGACTATCACTTGTATCGAGCAATGACACACGACCTGGCCGATCAGCACTTCCAATTTTATGAAGAAGTAAGAAATTGGATCGCTATAAAAGAGGACTAGTTTTTCCAACGCCCAGGGATAGACAATACCTTGAAATATAAAGTCACGAATTTTGGAAAAAAGTACGGAAGAAACAAAGTTGTACAGCTAGATTTTAAGTCCTATGCCGAAATCGTTCTTTCTACCAAAATAAGTGGGAAATAATTTTTATAATTAAAAAAAAAATTCCAGAGCACTATAAAGAAAGTGAGGAAATATTTCTCTTGTAAAGCTTCAAAAAACCCATTTTTCATGAGCTGTAATAAAACCTAGACTTTAAGAAACATTATTCTTTCTCCTCTATTTCAAAATTTCTAATAATATACCTAACATTATAGACCAGTGCAGATAGCTTTGAAAATGGTGAAAAGTGAAATAAAATAATAGTAGGATGAAACCCATTGGAAAAGGAAGAGAATATAACAAACATGAAAGGATAAATAATTTATAGGCGGGGGTCGGGAAGTGGAAGGGGAGATTTTTTAAGGGTAGAAAACTGTTTATCTCGATTTCCGGCAAAACTACAAGTCCTATGGAAAAAAGTTAAATGGCAAAGTTGTAGGTAATAAAAAGATCTACAACTTTTCTAATTATACTTTTTTCACATAACCTCAAAATTTATGTGAAAAATTCAAATAACCAAGTTTTTGGTTTTTTATTTTTATCTTTTACAAAAAAAATTTTTTTTCACGAAATTTGGTGCAAACTTACCTTTTTATGTCCCAAACACACTGTAATTTTTTTGTTTTAAAATATTTATTTTTTTAACCTTATTTTGACTTAATATCGAAAGAGCAGACTAATTTTCAATCGAAAATTCTCACGTCTCAAATATCCATTTTTTTAAAAAACTCGGTGGGCTTTTTGATCGATGAAATCTCTACTTTTTGATGCTGTAAAAAAATATACATTACTATGGTAAATTTTCTCAAAAAATGCAAATAAGAAACGAAGAAACCTCCGAATTTCTTTTTTTTTAAATCATCATGTACAATTTTGAGCTATTTATTTAAAGTACCCCGCACTTTTTTTTCATAAAACAAATAATAAAAAAGTTTTCCATATGGTGCCGACTTAATAGGGACACACTGTATATGTATAGATGATATACAGGGTGTCCCATTAAGAATGGGACATAGAACAACCGCAGATTCTCCAATTCAAAATAAAACGATTAAGCGAAATATGCTTAGATAAAATGTTACTCGTTTCCGAAATATGGGGTGTTGAAGTTGGAAACTGAAAAATTATTAATGGCCATAATTTTTTTAATACACCGTATAATTTTACTCAAATCGGCACACTTGTTAAATATCATAAAATGCACCTAACAGTAAAAAATACAGTTCAGTACGCTCTACCAGTGGCGTACGGCAGGAGTAAGTAATGCTTGTACCCCTTCTAAATTTTAATTTTGACTATAATTTTAATTTTTTTGATATTTTCTAAGTCAATAATGTATACTTGTTAGTTTGTTGTAAAGTCATTGTTTTTCGAGATATTGGCAGTTAAAAATAGATAGATAAGTACTTTTTATTTGTATTATTATTAATAATATTCATTTTTACAATTTTGTCTTAAAACCAAACAAAGTAAAAACTAATGAAATTTTTACTTCAACAAATTTTCATTGTGTCCACCATTAACTTGTATACACTTCCTTAGACGTTTAACTAAGGACTGTCTCACTTTAAATAACTGATTTGCTTGATTTTGTCGAATTGTAGCAGCAGCATTCTGAATTTTGTTCCAAAGTTCCTGACGGGTATTTATTGCTTCACCATAAACTAGACTTTTGATGTAGCCCCAATAATAAAAATCTAAAGGATTAAATTCAGGACTGCGTGGTCCAAGCAAGTGTACATTATTGACTTAGAAAATATCAAAAAAATTAAAATTATAGTCAAAATTAAAATTTAGACAGCGGCGTAACATTTAGAAGGGGTACAAGCATTACTTACTCCTGCCGTACGCCACTGGTAGAGCGTACTGAACTGTTTTTTTACTGTTAGGTGCATTTTATGATATTTAACAAGTGTGCCGATTTGAGTAAAATTATACGGTGTATTAAAAAAATTATGGCCATTAATAATTTTTCAGTTTTCAACTTCAACACGGAAACGAGTAACATTTTATCTAAGCATATTTCGCTTAATCGTTTTATTTTGAATTGGAGAATCTGCGGTTGTTCTATGTCCCATTCTTAATGGGCCACCCTGTATATGAATATTTTATGTATATTACATATTTATGTATTAGATAGATAGAAGTATAATGGATTATTACAAGGGATGGTATGAGAATTCGTGTATATGCTCATATTCACTCTTCTGATTGTGGTCAAAATAACTCATGAAGATCGCGTTTTGGACCTCGCGCCGATGGAGACTTTTTATCAGCATCGATTTTTGTATAATATCTCCGAGTTTCAAAGATTTTAACCGTGGGCCAATTTCCGTAAGCTCCGTGCGGGGTACTTTATACTTTAATTACTCTTTTGTTTATCAATGTAATACGGAATATTACGTTTTTCGAGTAATTAAAGTATAAATTTAAATAAATAGCTCAAAATTGTACATGATGATTTAAAAAAAAAGAAATTCGGAGTTTTCTTCGTTTCTTATTTTTTGAGAACATTTACCATAGTAATGTATATTTTTTTACACCATCAAAAAGTAGAGATTTCAAAGAACAAAAAGCCCACCGAGTTTTTTAAAAAAGCAGATATTTTGACGTGAAAATTTTCGATTGAAAATTAGACTGCTTTTTCGATATTAAGTCAAAATAAGGTTAAAAAAATAAATATTTTAAAACAAAAAAACCAAAAACTTGGTTATTTGAATTTTTCACATAAATTTTGAGGTTATGTGAAAAAAGTGTAAATACAAAGGAGTAGATCTTTTTATTACCTACAACTTTGCATTTAACTTTTTTCCATAGGACTTGTAGTTTTGCCGGAAATCGAGATAAACAGTTTTCTACCCTTAAAAACCCCTTCCACTTCCCGATCCCAGAGCGCCTGTAAATTATTTTTCTTAACATTTTTGTCATATTCTCTCCCTTTTCCAAAGAGTTTCATCCTACTATTATTTTATTTGGTTGGTCTATTAAGTCAATATTTCAAAATTTTAATATTTGGAAATTTTTACCATTTATCAGAAAATTTTGATTGTAAAGTATTCCTCCTCCGTAGAATTTACTCCCGAGCAATTTTGCTTGCTTGTGACTGCCGGAATTCATTCCGAGAGATTCTTTAGAAAACCTCTCAACTTTTCCCTACAATTTCCCTTCTCGCAATTTGATATTTTAGCCCCATATGTGCATGTCTAGCGAAACATTTTTCCAATATGGCAATGTTCAATAGATGGTAAGGCGCTCTACAATGTGGATGGCACAGAAAGGAAAACAACCGACAATGAAATATCGAAGGGTAACACGTATTATGTTCCATTTGACTTTACAATGAAACTCTATATTTAATATTAAGTTTTTTCATCCCTCTACGAACTTATTTATGTAAAAAACGCTGGAATAGACCGATTTTTGTTTAAAATAAAAGAAGTCACTGGGTTGCCAATGGGATCGCCACTATCACCTTTATTAGCTGAAATTTTTGGGCATGCATAAATTTATGTATTTATTTATACGGGCAAGCCCAATTCAGAATACAGAAATAAGTTATTGACAATAAATATGTATAAAATAAGAGTGTACAACAAACATACTTATATAAAAAGAAGAAAATAACAATTAGTTACAAAACAATAAGTACAAACAATAAAAAACCAATGTATTTAACGATTGTTAAATATTTAAATTCATTATGTGGTTCTTAAAAATAGCAACAGAGTTACCAAAAAGTAATAGATCATCCAGAGAATTAGCAAGTCTTAGTGTTCTTTAGAATAAAAGTATAATATGAGTAATTATATCTGTGAAAAGAAATGTGAAATGTTTGAGTTTGCCTTGTTGCACGTGGTGAAACAAACAACACTTTAGCTAGGAGTTCAGGACAGTTATATATACCATTGATAATATTGAACAGTACTGTAAGATCTTTTTGGTCTCTACGAGTTATATTCGTTAGGTAACTGCCTAACCATATTAACACTTGAATATACCGTATAATTTAAGCTTTTGGAGCTATAGACCTGTATAAACCAAATCAACCTGTAATCCTTTCTTCAAAGCTTCAGACAAGGCATCAACATAAAGCAGCAAACTGAGTTCTCTCGATCTACCAGAAGAAAATCCGAAATGTTGAAGATTCAATATAGAAGTGCAGTCGTACTTAAGAAAATCAGTAATGATACTTTCGAATACCTTGGGAATCGTGCCGAGAATAGGGATAGGGCGATAATTCTTTATGTCCGCTTTATTGCCCGCTTTGTATATTGGAGTAACATAGGAAAGTTTCCAAAAGTCAGGAAACTCCCCTAAGTGATTTGTTAAATATGTGAAAAAGCGGCCGAGAAAGAATAAAGCAGAATTCTTTCAGAAAAATGGGAGGAATGCCATCAGGTCCAGGACCTTAATTGACATTAAGAGTTGAAAGTTTTCAATAGATTTTCGAGCTTGGTATGAAATAGGAAGATACGCAAACTTTGAATTTTATTAAGTTAGTTTTATTGCTAAAAACAGAAGAGAAATGATTAGCAAATTTGCGATCTTATTACCATTAGAGGTGACTGTATTGTTGAGCATCATTGAGACAGGTAGGCTGTTATTTTCTTTCTTATTAATTACGAATTTCCAAAATTTTTTAACATTATCTTGGATAGAGTTCTCAGTTGATCGTATATAACTAGAATAGCATTTTTTGACAAAGTTTTGTACTGAGCTCTGAGTTGACTAAAATTGTGGCATAGTTTTCAGGAGACCTATTACTTTTGTAAATCATATGGGCAGTCTTCTTATCATGCAGCAATTGTAGAAGTTCAATCGAATACCAACAAGAAAATTTCTTAGTACAAACTTTTTCAATGGAACAAACAAATCAAACATGGAAAATTGGTTGTTTAAGATTTTTAAAATACATACGGTGTTGATCTTGCCTAGTTTATTTAGTTTCTATAGGCACTCCCAAACCAACTAATCCATCTATTAGAAATGTTTCCAATTGATAATGAAGAATTAAAGATCATTCAATAAATTATCAGAAGTAACAGATGTAGAAAAAAGAAACAGTTAAACTAATTTGAATGAAAAAAAAAGCAGTAAAAAGTAACAAAAAAATATTGGTTTAGTGTATAAAATATATGTCCAGGATTGTGAAGGAGTTTATATTGGTCAAAGTTGCAGAAATAATAAAAATTGAATTGTAGAACATTTTGTTAACTCCTCTTTATTTTGCTGTTTATTAAACATTTATTAAAATGTTTGACAATGTTATTTTTATGTTGTTTTCAATAATACGAACAATTAAGAGTGGAGCGTAGAATTAATCCCTCGTAGCAGCAAAAAAATGAAATGATCCTATCCATTTTTCCAGAATAATAATATTATGAAATATCGAAACTATTGGAAATGCTTCGGTCCTGAATAAAATTGTTTGGTTTATTTTTCACAGGATTATTCAAGTAATGGATGCATAACGTTTACGATTGGATTTGGAATCATGCCAGAAACGTCTAGGCCAGGCAGGTTATGAAAAATATAATGGAAAACAAAAAAATCCATTCAAGGTTTTAAACGAAATGGAGACCAGGGTTCCAATAAAAGTGATTTGAATAGAAAGGGCATTTCAGTACGTTCATAATATTTAGGATTTTAGAGAAGCAGACATAATAATTTGTACAGAAAACAAGATGTATACTTAAAAATAAACAGGGTGTTTAGGAGCGTGAAAAATAGGTATTTTTCGGGAATTGTTTTAGTGGGGATAAAATAATTCAGTCATTTTCAAATCTTGACATAAGTTTATCATAACATCCAAGTTGAGAATTTTGTTTTGGGATGACCAACAAAATGGCGGCGACGTTAAGGGTCTTCGGGCGCCTGTTTTCCGCGACATCGAAAACTACTGCAGTTGTCACTCTTTTGCTGTTGATCCGAAAAAGATTTAATAAGTGTCATTCGTTTACTGACATATTAAGGGGAAGGATATACCTAAAAAAATTTGAAAAAGTGCAAAATTGAAAATTTGGAAGCCTTTTTACTTTAAGGTTGTAATTTTCGACCATTTTTTCGAAATATTTGACCCCAACAAAATTATTTATTTACACGCTACCTTTTAAACTTTGGGTATATCCTTCCGATAATATTACTGAGAGTAACCTCACAAAATTTCATCGAAATCGGTCGATAAGTTTTTGAGCTACAACACGAGCAGTTTTTGAAAATGTAGTTTCGAGATACATCAATCACAGTAGAATACAAAGAGTAAGGCAGTACACATACATGGGGACAATCATTAACGAGAGACGGGACAACTCTCAAGAAATACGATGTCGCATCGAGAAGGCCCGATCTGTGTTTATTAAAATGAGCTCGATTTTTAAAAGCCATACTCTATCCTTAGACGTGAAGCTTAGACTCTTGCCTTGTTACGTTTTCTCGGTCCTTCTGTATGCCGTAGAAACCTGGACACTCACTAAGGAGACTACCAGAAGAATTAAAGCGTTCGAATTCTGGCTGTACAGAAGAATACTGAAAATATCTTGGACACAAAAAATTACCAAACCAGAAATAATGCGACGGATGAGTAAAGAACCAGAACTGTTACATACCGTAAAATGTCGGAAACTTCAGTATTTCGGCCACATAATGAGGAACCTAAATAGATACGGGCTGCTACAGGAAATCCTACAAGGCAAAATTAACAGCAGGAGAGCACCTAGCAGAAGGAGAATACCTTGGTTGGCAAATCTTAGAACGTGGTTTGACAAATCATCAGCAGAACTTTTCCGAATCGCCATCAACAAAGTAAGAATAGCCATGCTGATAGCCAACATTCGGAATGGATAGGCACTTGAAGAAGAAGTTTCGAGATAATCGCCTCTAACGGTCCGAGCGCCCGACTCGCTACATGATTGATGCTGTTTCTTCGCTCTATACCTACTATACATATACGATAAAATTCAATATTTTGGGTTTTTCTTTGGTCAGTATATTCTTTCAAATTGGGAAATTGGAACCTTTGTTTTATCAACTAAGTTGAAAACTACCGTCGACCACTAAACCAAAACACACACTTTAACACACTCTACGCGCGTTTCGCCAACTATGTTGGCATCATCAGGAGTCGATGATAGACTGTCATCAACTCCTGATGATGCCAACATAGTTGGCGAAACGCGCGTAGAGTCTGTTGAAATTGTGTTTTGGTTGAGTGGTCGACGATAGTTTTCTACTTAGTATATTCTTTGGATATTAGACTTTCAAAATATGTAATTAAAAAACTTTTTTTTTAAATTCTAAAGAGATTACTCTGCTTAATGTTACAGATTTTTAGAAATAGAGTGAAAAGTTCCTATAAACATGTACTTTTGGAGCTTTGGTTTCGAAGAAAGCGCTCTTTGAAGATGGCCTTTAAAAATATGAAATTGGACAGGGTTAATAAACTTAAAATGATGATTTTCCTGGTGTTAATTAGATTTTTCTAACAGCTGCTGTATTTTCCTGTTATTTTTTTCTGTAAATAGGTACTTTTAACCTTTTTATTACAAGTGAAGTTAATATTTTATACATATCACATTTAGCATCTTCTTTTTTACTATCTACCATGTTTTTATCTATACTATATGTTATATTGTACTCCGTTCTAGTCTTCGTATTTGCTAGTACAACGTATTGTCTTTTTCTATCTCGTCCATTTTCATATAATTGTCATAATTCTCGTGTATGTTAATTCTTTCTTAAAGCTTTTATCTTTCATTTTATTATCAAAGGTACCACGAGTCCTCCAAATTTTATCGATTAAATTTTTGGTTTTGCCTGAAATGAAGGACGTGTGGTATTTAGAAAGATTATTTTTTGATTCATTTTGTATTAAAAACAGAGAATATAGTCATTTATGCAAAAGACACTTTACACACAAATATTTTCTTTATCAATTTAAATTGAAAGATCAAAAAATATTCAGCTGTTATAGTTATAAATACAGGGCCACTAAGGCATACGTGATTGTGTTTGGCTTAATTTGGATATAGAGTTTGACATTTGTCAGTTTTAAAGAGATATATAGATTTCTATGTAATTCGAATTATTTAGGTATTCAAAAACTGATGTTGTGTGTTGAAGTGAGTTGTGTGTGTGTATTAAAGCGATTTGAAATAAACGAATAAACAGGTTAGTTTACAAATACATTTTGAAATTTAGGTATTAACATAGATTTGCAATACATTTTAGTATAATAATAATTGATAATGCTAACGTTGTTAAATGTTTATATTTGACATTTCAAGAAAGGTAAACAAAGTTTTATCATAAAACAAAAACGAAGAGGCGGTTTTATCAAAGGTAATACCACGAGTCCTCCAAATTTTATCGATTAAATTTTTGGTTTTCACGAAAACGGCTTTATTTGGAAAAACCACGAAAACAAACTGATTGATAAAATCACGAGTCCGCAGGACGAGTGATTTTATCTTAAATCTGTTTGTTTGAGTGGTTTTGCCTAAAATAAAGGCGTTTGAGTATGAAGATCAAAAATTTAATCTATAAAATTTCAGAGGACGAGTCATATTTGAAAGGATTATTTTTTGAATCATTTTGTATTAAAAACAGAGAACATAGTCATTTATGCAAAAGACACTTTACACACAAATATTGAAAATTTTCTTTACCAATTTAAATTGAAACCTGAGCTGTTATAGTTTTACATACAGGGCCACCAAGGCGATTTTTTGACTGGCTAGCCCGCGAAACGGCGCCTTAAATAAAAGCGAAGAAGAAGAATGAAATGATGTCTTTCTTAATTTAATTAATTTTAAGTGTAGTGTTAAAGTGAGGTATCTAAAAATGTTAAATGAATGTTGAAATAAACTAATAAAAACAGGTTAGTTTACAAATACATTTTGAAATTTGGTTATTAACATAGATTTGCAATACATTTTAGTATAATAATAATTGACAAATGTTTACATTTGACATCTCAAATAGGTTTAATCAAAAAAACAAAAACGACGAAGCGGTTTTATCAGTATAAAACACAATGATTGGTTAGAATCCTGAGTTGTTATTGGCTGAAACCACAAAATCTGACTGTTTTGACAGATGAAAAAAATAATCGGTATAAAACTCAATGATTGGATAGGATCCTGAGCTCTTATTGGCTGAAACCACAAAATCTGACTGTTTTGACAGACGAAAAAATAATCATCTTAAATTCATTGTGGTTATTCTGTTTTTTAGTCTTTTCTATATTCTGTCTTCTACATTTTTATTCTGTCATTATTTTGATATCTTCCTCATCCTTCTTTTCACTCTTTAAATTTTTAACTTTTTTTTGATTATCGCTTTCTATGCTTGTTCCTCTAGGTGACCTAACATTTTGTAGCATGTTTTGTCATTCTCGATAAATTTTTATGTTTACAGAATGTTTCTAAATTAGATATAAAAAATTTAGCACTGGATAGAAGGGGTCAAAATAACAAAAGTAGTTTTTATACCATGTTTTCCTGAAAAAAACTTGTTTATAATTTTAATATTTCCATCATACAATCTAATTAAGAACTAGTGTCGCAAATACTTCATTAAATATCAAGGTATGTTAAGTAAACATTTTTAGGTGAGCCACCGTTACCATATTAACAACAATTTTATGATTTTATCAACATATAATGAGTAAGTGGTACATACCTAGAACGAAATGCCAAGGAAACGCTTTGCAGAACGTGCTAACTCCCATCTGAAGTTTGTCGCTTGCAGTCTCGGGAGCAAGTTTACTCACTGTGTGTTTTTTCGTTGAATATGAACTTAACTGTATATTATACCTGGAATGAATAAAATTGTAGATAGTAAATTCAATTCATCTTTAGAAGTTTGCGCTACAGGTTAGCGAATAAACAGTAAAATAAAATGATGTGAAATTTACGGCAAGCTTTCTACATTAAAGGGAAATTTGTGAAGAAACGAATTTAACCTCCAGCTTTATGGCGTTGAATCTATATATTAATACTACGTGCCGGTAGAACATACTAACAGATTCGTAGCCAGGGGCAAAAACGTAGTTCTATGATTAAATTTGATTCAAAAACAAAATCAGCTTATTCCAACAAAAATACTTTGAAAGCTTTAAGTTTTAGTTCTCTCTAAAATTGTTTGCATGTCTACTTCCGGTGGGCACCAATTTTCCCACCTTAATTATCCCACATAGACGTGTGTTTTATTTTTACTTACCTACGTACGATATGAAATACTAATAATTTAATATTCCACGGAAATTAAAATTCGTCACCCATACGTCTATCCCTCGTAAACATTTAAAAAAGTGCATGTATTTTATTTATATTCATAAATGATTATTTGCAAAATGTTGTCATGCAAGGGTTACCAATATTTGTTCATTCTCTCAAAATGAAAAGTGAACTTAAAAAGTTTGGCACTACAAGGGTTTCGTATACACTTTTTGTAGTATAGTACAACTTCCTCTTAATATAAAATTTTTTATGACAAATTATTTAATGATATTTGCAAAAATTGTAATTGATAGCTACGAAATAAAGAAATAAATTTAGAAAAAATGGGTGAAAAGAGTCGGAAATTGGGAGAAATGTCGTGGAAAATTACATCGAATCATATAAGTATTTCTTTAATCAATTTTTAAAGTAACATTAAGCATACATTCATTATTTTCTTAAAACTTTAACTGGAATTTTAAACAGGTACCTAATTATCATCTTCCTAAATCATATTCTCACCTAAGGATATCCGGAATTTCTAACACTCTACTATTTTGCTGCTATTAATAGAAAATATTGACTGCCGCTCCAAATACACAGAGAATATTAAATGGAATAGTTCCGTTATTAAATATTTGGCTTTCGTGGAAGATTAACGTCATTTTATCACCAGGATTCCACACTATATGATTAATTGTAATAAAAAAATTAAAATAAAACAAAAAATTTTAGAGCCCCAAGACGCAACTTAATATATGTATTGCAGGTGTATTGACCCTTTTTGAACGTTAGAAAATGTTTTTTATTTGGTACTTCAATTATATTTTTACTTTTATTGACATATTTCGTTCAAGATGTTTTTATAGTGGAAAATAAATTGGTACATCCGACCTAGCGCTGATTTAGTTTATTTCTTAATGGTTTAAGGGTTTAGGACGATCAAATAAACGAACTTAAGTTTGAGAGAAACGCTCCGAGGTACATCGGAGTTAAGGGATCGTTAATTGATTACCTCTGAAATCTTATTAATGGCATGATTTCGAGTGGTTGTTAGTAGAAACTCGTCGGTGGATAAAATTGATTATTTACACACACTTAAAATTGAATGTACATATGTATGTACATTTGTTTGCCTGTCCAAATACTTCTGTTAATTCTAGATAACGTTTAAATTGGAAATTTAGTACAATTACTTGTTTAAGGATCTTAATAAAGCGATAATAAAAATAAATACATTCAAATTTTAATCTCCTTCACTAATAGAAAACACCAAATCGTCAATTAATTCATTGTAACCCGATTAACATCTGGTGACCTTGGACGCTAGTTACGAGATCTACTCCTGCATTTAAAAAAAATTAATTTAGGAAATTTATTACAATTTTTTCCTCTTACCTAAATTAATAACTATAACAAAAAATGTATTTTTAAAATGTTGTTTTATACAATCGCGGTAATAATGGACTAATATAGATTTAAGAATAGCGAAAAATACATCTCCTATAGTTAGAAGACGCTGAGGACGCCCAAGAATAAAACAGAGAGAAGCCACCCCCCTAACCTCTCACTGCATACTTCAAAAGATCTAACCAGAGCAGCCAAAACTTAAAAAGGACCTAAAAGAAGCCACTAACCGTCGCGAAAAATGGATCGATCCATAAATACAACTGTAATTAAAATTACTTTATACTTAAGGATGTTTTGGGGTTTTTATACCTTTAATCACGGCCGCGAGGCGTTTGATCATTTTTCGCGACGGTTAGTGGCTTCTTTTAGGTCCTTTTTTAGGGTGGATCATTTTTTGGGGGTTGTAGTTTCTTCTTGGTGGTCCTCGAGGTCCAAGGTAAGGGTTAGTAGCCAAAGTTCTCCAGTTAAAGGCTTCTTTTAGGTCCTTTTTAAGTTTCGGCAGCTATGGTTAGATCTTTTGGAGTATGGGGCGATAGGTTATGGCTTTGTATTACGACTGGAGCCGAAGAAAAAGTACAAAATAAAACAAAACATCTAATACAGTTGAATTATAAATTCCTTACCTAAATTGCCTTTTATCTACTTCATCTTGATTAAGTACCACATTAACTTTAGTCTCGTACAGTATCCTTGCGATGGCCTTAAGACACCCGACTAGAAGATACGCAACCGCTGGTCTTTCTGTCGTAAAATCCAGCTGGATGTTTTCCTCGCTAGATGCAGTACACATGAAAGCCTCGGCGTCGTGTTCGAGTTCTCTTCCATTTTCTTGATATTTTAAAACGTCGTAGACGCCATCGAGTGTTATTAGGAACTCCCTGAGATCACCTCCTAGGCATATAAAGGCACGCTCTGTTCGTTCTGTGCAAGTTGAGACTATCAGCTCTTGGCCTAATGAGTCGAAGAACTGACTATCGTCTATGTCTGAAACACATTTTTTTATTAATATAAGTGAGGAGATATTAAACTGTACTTCAATAGAACTTTTGATGTTTTGGACATTGGAATTATAGTAGTAGAGGTTAAGAGTTTGGAGTGTAATCATTGACACCGATATTTTTGTTATTAAGTTATTAAGTAAGCCCATGTTTTCTGTTTCCGACAATACCAAAAATATCAAAAAATAACATCCCGAAACACAGCAAACTATACAGAATGCCTTGCGAGAGAAGACTTCCCACCTCTAAAGAGAGAGGAAATGTAAACAAAGCAGCCCATCAACAAACGAATAGAAAACCTAATTAATATCGCTAAATTAATCAGATCGATAAATAACTTGAATGTAAAACTCAATAAAGCGACGACAATACTAGAAAACATTACATCTAACTACATATAGATAATAACAATAACAGAAAACAATCATGAACTAACAAACGATCCCTAAAGTAGCACCGAGCGTGAATGGCAGGAGGGATGGAATTTTGTTGCAGATTCCCGGTCAGGCACGCGAGGGGTTGTGATAGGGATCGTCACACATAAAACATGAACAAACAAAGAACAAATACACATAGACAGATAAAGCTGACTCTGGGTTTTTTACGGATTTTTCCAGAGAGACACAACTAAAATCCACACAAAAAATCTATTCAAATAGAGCCAAACATTGATCAAGAAACAATCTCTAAATCTGAAACCACCAGTTTGAGAAAGTTACACAGAATAACTTGATCCAGAAGAAGTAAATAATTTTTGATTTTGTTTTCTTTCCTTTTGGATCTATTGTTGCTAGAATATTAATTTTTAGAAATAAATTCAATAGCAAAATTTTCACACTAGTGCAAGTTAACTTTTAAATTCAGAGGGACCCAGGCGTGTGTGCATGTGTGTCCATAACTTTTTCTACCCAACCTATCGATTTGATGTTTTTTAAACGATAGGTCAGACAATGGGGGCACATTCTAAAAATATTTCTATTTATATACAGAATGTCCCAAATAAGATACACAACTAAGTTCTGTTTTTTAAATGGCATTTTTGTTACATATTTAGATTGGCCATTAAATTGTCTATATAACGCACCTAGTTTTCTTGGACTTATTTGCAATAGTTTTTGACTTATGTCAATTTATGTGTCAAAATAGCGTTGTGCAGAGATCCACAAAAAAATTCAGAACTTCAGAACGGTTCAAGATAACTTAATCAACTTTATTCCAATCGATTCCGTAAGCTTTAGCCCATCTTTCGAGATATAGACGAACTCGGAGTCGATGTTCTATCGCCTACTACGATTTTTTGAAAATGACAAATTACAAATAGCAATAACTAGACTTTTTCAAATGCATCACCCTGTATTTTATTAAATTATTGCATGGCATTTTTTAAGAGCTTTTTGCTGATATAGGGTTTGTGGGGTTTATTTTGTAAAAAAGGAATCGAGTTTCAACAAAATGAAATTGTAATATAAACAGAAATACATAACACAGTAAACAATTTTAGTAATACAATTTGTAAGAACATGAAACACATTAATAGGAAACAATGTAAACATTTGTAATTTATAACAAATGCTCGTACTTAGGTCACCGTCACCATCATGTTCCACACAAAAATTATTATTTCATGTTCTTGTAAATAGTATTACTAAAATTGTTTACTGACTGTGATTTACGAGCTTTTGTTATAAATCAAAAATGTTTATGTTTCCTTTTAATCATTCTTTCATGTTCTTGCAAATTGTATTACTAAAATTGTTTAATTTGTAGTGTATTTCTGTTTCTATTACAATTTCATTTTGTTGAAACATTTTCTTTTCAAAATTGTATGAATCTGCCAAATTTTACGACAGCGGCCTACTCGATTTCTTTTTTCTCGAATAAACCGTCAAACATTTCTTATTTTGCATAAATCTCGTAAGTTTTACAAAATAAACCCCACAAACCCTATATCAGCAAAATGCTCTTAAAAAATTCTATGAAATGATTTAATAAAATATAGGGTGATGCATTTGAAAAAGTCGAGTTATTGCTATTTGTAATTAGTCATTTTCAAACAATCGTAGTAGGCGATACAACATCGACTCCGAGTTCGTCTACACCTCGAAAGATGCGTTAAAGCTTAAGGAATCGACTGGAAAAAAGTTGAATAAGTTGTCTTGAACAGTTCTGAAGTTCTGAATTTTTTTATGGGTATCTGCACAACGCTACTTTGACACATAAATTGACATATGTCAAAAACTATTGCAAATAAGTCGAAGGTGCGTTATATCGATAATTTTTTACTAACTATAGTAACCAATCAAATTACTTAATTTAGAGTCATGTGTCAAATTTCATCCAATCAGCTATGGATTACAGCGATAACACCCTACATGTGGTGTTTTCAGTTTGGTGTTTTCAAGTAAATATTAAACGTCAGATTGACAACCAATTTTTTGAAATCTACAAAGTAAAAAATTATCTTATCGAATACCCCTCGAGCCTTGATAAATCCTCAAAATTTTGTCATAGAGAATCCTTCAAGCGTGTTGCTTAAGGATAATATCATATTAGCAAGCAACACGCTTACAGCATTCTCTATGACAAAATTATCTCGGTATTATCAAGGCCCTAGGGGTATTACTACTGACAATTTAATGGCGAATCTAAATATGTAACAAAAATGGGGGGTTGCCATTTAAAAAAAACAGAACTTAGTTGTGTATCTTATTTGGGATATCCTGTATATAGAAATATTTTTAGAATGTGCCTCATTGTCAGTCCTATCGTTTAAAAAAACATCAAATCGATAGCTAGGGTAGAAAAAAGTTATGGAGCGTGCACACACCCCTGGGTCACCCTGTATGATCAAAGCAATCAGTCACGTGACCAAGCAGACCAATCTTCATATCTTGCTTCACTCTGATAAGATGTTGGACAAAAAATGCTTTGATCTGAACTGGCCAGTAGCTAAAACGCTTTTTGAATTAAAGTGGGATGTTTGATCATCATTTAGATAGGGGTAATTTTCTTTCTGACCGGAACTTCTTATAGAGAAATAAGGGATTTTTTACTCCTCTCATATAAATTAATCAGAATATTTGACAAGGATTCAACTCAACGATTTTATTTAGGATTTCTTCACGCTAGAGAAAACAAGTAAATTTAGTTAAATATTATAATGGTTGTTTATCCTAAAAATCATTTATATAGTGAAACTTTACATGTTTGTGTCTGAACATCCAATTTTGAAAGTTTTAAAGAGAAATTTGCAGTTGAAGGAAACTTCGACCATGGAGTTGTTTACAAATTGTTATATAAAATCCTGTTAACAGTTACCTCGACATTATAAAGTTTACATCCATAATCTTCTTTAGTGTTCAAGGATGTGGAAAGAGCAAATTGCTTTCAAATGTTTGCGAAATATTTCCAGTAAAAATCAGTTGAGAATGCTCTTCTAGCATTGCCAGAGTCCGAACAAATTGTAATGAAAGTATTAATACAAGTTTAGATTGACAGTTCTTCTAATCAACACAGCCACAGTCTACTCACTTTTACCAAAATCGTCATTCCCTATGTGTCTACTTTAAATTCAATGTCATTTTAAACTTAAAGTTTTCATATTTTGGGCTCCATTTTGAGGGTATTCCCGAAGAGGTACGGAGGGGCACATCAAACCCTAAGCTTACATTTTGATACTCTATTAAAATCTGAAGTCAGTATTTTAAAATTAAAATAAAGACAAAAAATCAACACACATAGGACGAACTCAGATACTGAACAAATTTGTTCGGTGAAAATTGTTATCTACCTTAGAATAAAACACTAAAGATGATAATAAATTATCGCGAATTGAGTTATGTTTGTAAAATTCTTCATTCGTTATAGTTAATTTTTTATTTTTTTTTAAATAAAAGACGAACTTTTTGGCTATGTTACCAATCACGATTTCTTATGTATTGTGACCTCTTGAAACAAAATCTGACTTCTAGTTTTAGGCATGGTAACTCCTTTTCGATAAATTTCGAAGTTTCCATTAAAAAATTGTCCAGATAACCATTTGATTCGAAAAACTAATCCCCTTCTATTGATTTTAAGTGATTTTAGGCCCCTATTTCCCGATCTTTGGCTATGATTTTTTTAATGAACAATTTCGAGTTTTTAAATTGTTAGAAATTCAACTTTATTCATTGATTTTGTCATTCTTAGGTGATTAATAGTAATTCCCTGAAATACCATATTGCTTCTGATATCATTTAACGCAGGTGATATGTTTATAAAGCAAATTATAGTTTATTATTTTTTATTAGAAACTAAATATATATTTTATTATAAACTAAAAATCATTCTTTAATCTTTAATTTGGTATAATTATATAATAAAAACAAATTTCTGATTGGATGAAAACAGTAAATATAAAATGTTTTAAAACTCTTACCATTTTCTGATTTAACCGTATCATAAAGATCTTCTAAGTAAGCGTAATGTGAACAGTTAGTAACATTTTGTGGCAGTTTGTCTCTGAAAAAGAACAAAAAATTATTAAAATAACTTTACATCTCTTCAGATATATGGAAAACATTGAGTTAGAATATGAAACAGATTGACTTGAGATCTAGTAAAGCTGATACAGTGGCAAATGTCTGAATTAAGTGACATTGCGTTTTTATAGACCAATAATGTAGTGAAGTAAGATCAGCGATAGTTTTTGCAGATATGGATTTCAGCTTAGAATACTAGGGCATATTTTCAGAGATGCAAACGCATTTTAATTGGCAGATACGCTCTTGTACCACAGTCAGTTTTTATTCATTAGTGTGTCATTCTAATGTTTCTATCTAATTTAGCTGAATTAGTAAAATTACAAAAAACTGTATTTAAAATAAACAGAATATTTTGGCAGATTTTTTAATTGTAATTCTCCAGAATTTTGTACAGTGTGGCCAAATAAGAGTGCGAGGAACTGTATCTGGGAAACTATCCATCGTATCCATCTTCCAATCCACCGCTGTTGTAATACTGCATTAATATGCTCTCGCACAATAATGGATAATTTTTATTTCAAATTCTTTGGACCGATAAAGCCACCTTTAAAATCTGCACAATATGCGTTATTGGTCTGCAGAAAATCCTCATTGGTTGCGTGAAGTTCAGCACCAAGGAAGTTGGAGTTTAAATGTGTGGTGTGGCATACTGGGAGGCCGAATTATTGGGCCATATTTTTTCGAGCAATCCCTAAGCGGCAATATCTTTCTGGACTTTTTGGCCAATAAATTACCGTTGTTGTTGGAAGATGTGCCACTGGAAACACGTCAAAACTTGTTTTTGCAGTTGGATGGTAGCCCAGCACATTATGCTATCATTGTGCGAGAGCATATTAATGCAGTATTACAACAGCAGTGGAAGATGAAGTCTGTTTCTACGGCCTGCGTGATCACCAGACTTAACTTGTTTTGATTTTCAGACTCAACCTACGACCACAGAGATATGAAAAACCGGATTCGCAATGCATTACGTAACAAGAGCCGAAATTGAAGCTGCAGTTTTGTCTAACCATGAAAGGCTTCAGCAAGGCGTAGAGCGTGATGTTCAGCATTTAGAGCATTTACGGGGGCATTAAAAACCTTCCTTTTTTAAATCGGTCCTTTTTAGGGCCACAACTTACATAATAAAAGGAATTAATTAGTTTAAAAAATAAAAATTTAAGGGATTTCCGTATAAAATTTTCTTTGGCCTAAATTTTAGGTTAGGAACAAGATATCGAGATGCGGTTTTCGCGAACTTGTTAAGGCATCATTTAGCTACTTTTTCATGAAAAAGAAATCATACCAATGCATTTAATTTTTTTGTAAAAATTAACCATTTCTGTCGAAACAAAACTTCTAATATTATAACATTTATAGCCCAAGAATAGCTGATTTCAACTAGCCCAAGTTTGTTAAAATCGGCTCAGCCGTTTCGAATATACAGGGTGTTTTTTACTGAAACCTTTGAATACGCCCCTCCACTTTATTTTTAGAGATTCAGCAAAAATTTTCAAACAAAAAAGGTTCAGATTATCCTGTACTTTGAAGATCTGGTATTTTTTTGTTAGGTTAATATAGCGGAATTCACAGAAACATTAATTTTTTAGATTCAATATTGCAGTTACGCCCCCTAGCGGCCATTTCAGAAACTTGACAAGCCTCTACGATGGATAGTTTCCCAGATACAGTACCTCGCATTCTTATTTGGCCACCCTGTACTCTTTAAGTACGGAGTGAACTGTAACATAATTTTCTCCATTACAAAATATCACTTTACACGGTATAGTTTGCCTAGTTATTATTCATGAAATCCATAACTGCATTACACCTTAAAACGGGAGCGCTGTCTCATTACCCATTAATAAATTAGTTGGTTTAATCATTAATCACATATTATGATTAAGGCGAGCTCATAAAATCAAGTATAATTTTCTAATGTTATATTAAATTCACAACTGATTGTTTCTATTACGTCACGTGCGATTATTCTGACTGAACTCAGAGTTATTTTTTATGGCTTTATGTAAAAACACCGTTTGTTGATTGTTTTATTTTGAACGATTTGTTTTTCGTGTAATCTGTAATAACATCCCGAGGAGGGGAACTCCAAAGACTGGATATTTTAATTAATTAATTAATTAATTAATAATAGAGTTATATTTGATAAAGATATCAGGCGGAAAATTACGTCAATATCGAGAAATACTACAGGGTTCATTAATAATAAAGTAAGAGCCTCACACAATTTTTAAGACAATTATCAATAAAATGAATTGTTTAAGTATGTAGCCTTCTGTGTTTTTTAATATTGAATTAAGGACTAAAATTATACTATTAGTGTTGCTATTTGTTCCAAGCTTTTGGTATTTAAAAGAGAATAGGGCCCCCAGAATTTTGTTAGTGTTCTTGGCACCATAAATATTAATGTAATGCTTTTAGTGTCGTTGCTAGGTTCATTACTGCCAATGTGGTCTTCATTTGTATATTATCTACCGGTAGTGCCGCTGAATTATTGATCAGATTATCTTTGGTTTTGAAATTCATATCGTACTTTTAGTATTTTTCGAAATAAAGCAGATTTAATTAGCTTGCGTCGCCCTAGAAATATTAATAGTCGGTAGATGAGATCCGGTAGATAAGATTTGGTGTTGGGCTCCTCTGTGTCAAGTCACCTATGTTGTTTCGTTAATTGTACAATGAAATTAGTGCTTTTTAGGGGGTTAACTTCTCTGTAGTGGCTATATGTCCATACATATTGGCCTTGCACGTCGTAGAAATGTATTTCAATGGACTGGAAATTTTTATTATTACTTACTGTAATTTTTATAACTATATTTATAACCATATCTATCACAGAAATATGTGCAGTTCGTCGTGACTAACCCTGTATGAATTTAAAGACAGATTATCATCAACATTCCTATTATGAACAAGAACTGAACATTATTTTTCATCTATTTCGCCCGCTTTTTTCAAGCTTCACTTGGTAATATTTTATCATCGGGATAAGAGGGTGTAACAGAAGGGTCGAGAGTAAAATGACACTGTATACTTACAGACAACGATACCTATAGGGATTAGATTCTTTCAAGACAAGTGACGTCAGCGCCTGTTGTAGAGCTTCATTCTGAAAAGAAAATAAAACAATTTTTAGTATTTTCGTAACAGAGCTCAAATTTAATTAATGGATGTTTTTAGATTATAGGAATACATTTTTTTGTTTGTCTGGGAGTCCCAAAAGTTAGGTCTAGGTTCCTGTTCAGAACGGAATATGTTTTAATCTTCATTTTTAAACAGGTTTTAGCCAAAAACTCTCATAAAACAAATGTACGAATTCAATCCATCAATACAATTACTGACAAGTGCATCCGCTGATGATGAGTGATTAGTCCATAATTAAATGCATCTAAGTAAATTTGCCAGACACGGTCGCGAGAATGTAAATTGACTGTATAGCCGTTTGCAATAACATCGTTCAACGATAGAATTTTTTAAACGAATATATTAATAGTTCTAAAAAATTCAAAACTTAACTGTTAAATTAATAGATGATAAATGCTGATATATATTTCTACCGAAATATATTTTATGGGAGTAAACAAATTGCACAAATGAAAAGAAAAATAGTCGGGACTTCTATAATTCAATACCTGTTGGGGCATATAGCCCAAGGAGTAGTTGTTTGAAGTCCAGACGTTGTGGCAACGTTGACATTCAATGTCTAATTTCTGGGAGATTAGACTATTTTTCTTTTCATTTGTGTAATAGACGATAATATAAGAAATCACTGAGAACAGGTAACATTGCGTCATGGCTGAATGGACATATTATCCAAGTTTTCATTTTCCTAAACTTAACATAAATATCAAAACACACAAAACTACAGAACTATAAAACTATAATAATAAACAAGACTACTAGAGATAGGGAATTAAAGATATTTGGAGGAAAAAAGTAGAAACTATTTGAGAAAGGACAAGCATTGTGGAACTGAGTTTAAAAAGCTCTTCGAATAAGATTCTTGAAGCACTTAGAAAGATAAGAAGATACAACGATTGTAAAAAAGTAATTAACGGACAGTTTCGTCCTAGAAAAAGTAAAAGTTACAAGGAAAGTAATCTGAATGACAAAAGCATACTAAAATGGACATCAAAAAGCTGCGTAGAACAATCATAAAACTATGAGATTAAAAAACTGTTAATTAGTTATATGAAAATCTGTCATTTTTTATTACGTTACAGTCAGTAATCAGAATAAAACTAAAGCTAATGTGCTAACAGTAGACTAAGTAAAGATTTTAGAAGAGGCATCCAACACTTCACTCGAAGTCGACTGGCAGTCTTCTTTTTAGTCTTCTACTATTTGGTTGGTGCATCAGGGGATGCAAGAGTGGCTTGGGGTGTTCTTCCAGTCTTTGGTGATGGTTTTAGCCTCTTTCTGCTATTACATCTTTAATGAAGGCCATCCTACACATATTCCACGGTTTTGGATTGTGTTCTTTGTATTGTAGCTGTGTTTGATTTACTGGCACATCCCCACAGTTCATATTGGTTTTATCACTGCTTTGAATATTAAAAGTTCATTTTCCAAGTCTGTTTCTTTTTTGTTATGTGTTCTTTTCAGGTTTTGATGTAAATGTAATTAAATTACTATTTTTACTTATTATATTCTTAAAAATAGTAAGATAAAAAAATTCTACATCAACAAAAAAATATTCCATAAAATGTACCGATTTTCGAAAACATCTAAAAATGCTGGTTTACAATTTAAATAGCATAGATAAGAAAAACGAAAACTGCATCGTTATATAAAATTGCCACGAGTTGATTTCATATACGGCACCGTATCGAGCAAAACGTACAAAAATGAAGTCGTTTTATTAAAAATTCAGGTAAGGTATGCATGCACAGGTACATACTAAATTCTTGTCATCAAATTGAATTGCATATTCTAGACGAAGGAAGCAAAAGTGATATTCGCCTTCGTTTGATAACATTTTCAAGATTATGGCTCACAGGACCGGGTCATAAAATATTTAAGACTTGAGAGAGCAAGTTGCGGTACGTTTTCAAACGAGTAAAAAGAGAAATTTCATGTATATATGTTAGCTGGCAAATAAATTCAGATCTATTTTACTGCCAAAACCATAAATTCTTTTGATGTGTATCTGGAGTAAGTTTTTAAACAACTTATGCACTATTTTGCAATTCAGAAGAATGTTCAGATCGAAACAAAAAGTAACCGAGTTGGTAGAGCAACGGCGACTGAATTGGTGGAGACTTGCACAAAATAAGAACAACCATATCAGTCAAGCAGACTTAGGAATCACAAACGAAAAAAAAGGGGACAGCAAAGAGAAACATGAGATAATGTAGTATGGAAACTGCTAAAGAGAGGAGAAAAATCTGTCATGACAGAAATATTCTAGCACAAAATCGAAGGGATTTGTCAAAGTTTGTATCTGGAAATACACAGCAAATAGGAACATTTCTATAACTTTTGACTGGGCCATTCCATTTTTACTTTTCCGGCTCCTCGCAAAGGGAAAGTATTGTGAACGCGCTAAAAAAAATTTGAGATAACGACGGATATATCCATTTTGAGGTCCCCTAAGACGATTAAAACGATTTCCAGATGGAAGTCTGTCCGTCTGTCTGTCTGTGTGTCTGTATTCTTCCACGATAGCGTCCGCACGCTTAATCCGATTGAGCTAAAATTTGGTTTATAGATTTCGGGTGATAGGGGATTGAACCCATTAGTTTTTGGTTGAAATCGCCCCACCAGGGGGCGCAGGAGCCCTATGTACATCGCAAAAAGACTATTTGATATTTTTCTTAATTGTGGACCTAATCTAAAAAAATTTTTTTTTAACTAAAAAATCGCAACCCTTAGCGTCCAAACGCTTCATCCGATTGAGCTGAAATTTGGTATGTGGGTATCGGATCATCGCGGAATGAATCCGTTTGTTTTTGGTTGAAATCGCCCCACCAGGGGGCGCAGTAGCCCTATGTACATTACAAAAAAATAAAATACCTAAAGTTTTTATTTGAAATTTAGGAGCCTTATTGGCTTGTAAACACATCCTGAAATTTTCATTCCTTAAGTTTAAAATTAAACAATGGAAAAAAAAATTTTAATTTTAAAATCCAAATGACATTTAAACAAAATTGCGACCCTAAAAAATTGTTTTACTTTTTTTGACATGTGAAATGTCTTTCATTGTATATTTCAAATGTCATTTTTACTTTAAAAAAATTCGAAACGATTTTTTTTTGGGATACCAAATATCATTTGATTTTAACACCAAATTAATTTTTTTAATTTTTATTTTAAAACTGCCGGGAAAGTCTTGTGGCGACACACAACAGATTTTTTACATTCCCGGCCCCTCTCAAAAGGAAAGTATTGTAAACGCGCTAAAAAAAAATTGAGATAACGACGGATATATTCATTTTCAGGTCCCCTAAGACTATTAAAATGATTTCCAGATGGAAGTCTGTCCGTCTGTCTGTGTGTCTGTATTCTTCCACGATAGCGTCCGCACGCTTAATCCAATTGAGCTTAAATTTTGTATATGGGTTTCGGGTGATCGGGGATTGAACCCGTTTTTGGTTGAAATCGCCCTACCAGGGGCCGCAGGAGCCCTGTGTACATCGCATCAGTTTCTGAGAAAGTTAACTAAAACCTAATTAATATTTGACAGTTAGTTTATACCTATTTTAATCCCTAGAGTTTTAATATTTAATAATCGAAAGTTGTGGTCCATTCCGATAAAATCTAGATATATTTTAAAGGTGATTCTGAGAAACTTTTACCAATAATACGTTCTCTTTTAATTTCCTACACAAATTTCATTTGCCTGATGTGAGCCATCCTTTGGACCGAAAGAGCTTGCAGGAAATGCAAATTAGATTAACAGGCTAGTGGTTGTTAGACGTTGGTTTTTCCTTTTATATTAATATAAAAAAAGAGCTTCGAGCGCAATTCTCCTGAATCATATAAACAGCATGTTACAGAATATTGTTGCACTTTATGAATTATTTATATCTAGTTTACGAGGTCACAGAGCTGTAAATAAATATAGGTATCTCTATGGAATGCCTTTAAACTAAAATATGGCGATTACAAGGATGTTCGCATCAAAAATGCATTAAAGTGTCTGACAAATTTAAATTTATACATTTTGTCGTATCAAAAGTAGCTAAGAAGTTTCAGTAAATATTATATTTTAGTAGCATTTTATTGAGGACTTTAAAACCATGAATACTTCTAAGGTTCTAAGTCTAAAATTAAAGGAGTTTAAAAGAATAAAAAAAGTCGATGTCGCTCGAAATCAGAAAATACTTGTGGTCAGGGATTCAAAGCACTTTTCCAATCTATATAAGATATAAAGAAGATTTTGTAACCATAATTTGTTTGTGGCATATTACATCAAATTTTATAACAACTTCCGACTTGCTTTCGCAGCGTCGACTCGAAAATGACAAATTGTAACTAATTGTTGATGCTTTCTCTTACTTTTGTCAGTCGTTTTTCGTTTTGTATTTCGCCAGATTTTCTTTATAACCATGAAATCTACACCAGACGTAATTTATCAATGCCACGATTTTTTGTGTTGTATAGAATGCCTTCTTTTAGCATCTCGCTAAACAAAAGGATAGGTAGTAGAATATTTGAATCGTTCTCATATGATGTCCGAGCACTTCTCGAGAAAATTTGATTTATTTCCTACTACTAGACGTAATAAATCTCGATTTTATCGGAATTTTGACAATTAATTTTTTTCGTCCTATTTTCGATTTATTAGAAAGATATTAGAATTATATTTGCCAAATTCAATATACACGGTATTGCGATATTCAATCCATAACGCTATACACCTAAGAGGTCTTGAGAATTATTAGGTTTTTAAAAATTATTACATTTATTATACAATCTGGCATTACATTAAGTATCTGATGTGACAAAATTATTCTACAATTTCTCATCTAATGGAAATAAAACCACTTATTTTAAAAAAAAGGGCGCTTTAATTGACGTTTCGACTTTCTTGATCGAAAGTCGTTTTCAAAATGACATAACAAAATATATATTAAAAAATTTACTATATAAACAGAACACTTGATAATCTTACAAAAATATGGCAGCATCATATTTTTGTGACGTTTCTGGGAACGAATTTTAAAAAAGGAAAGCGCATTTGCATATTATAAGAGAATTTATACTTCGTCATAAATGAAGTTTTCTTAATAATATTATCATCAGAAACCAGATAAAAACTTATGATAATATCCCGATATATTTTCGTGGAATGTAACATGGAATCTTACGTTTTTCGAGTAATTAAAGTATACATTTTAATAAATAGCTCAAAATTGTACATGATGATTAAAAAAAAAAAATCGGATTCGAGTTTTTTTCTTTTAACTTTTGCATTTTTTGAGAACATTTACCATAGTAATGTATTTTTTTACACCATCAAAAAGTAGAGATTCCAACGAACAAAAAGCCCGCCGAGTTTTTTAAAAAAGCAGATATTTTGACGTGAGAATTTCCGATTGAAAATTAGACTGCTTTTTCGATATTAAGTCAAAATAAGTTTAAAAAAATACATATTTTAAAATAAAAAAATTACAGTGTGTTTGGGACATAAAAAGGTAAGTTTTCACCAAATTTCGTGAAAAAAAATTTTTTTTGTAAAAGATAAAAATAAAAAACCAAAAACTTGGTTATTTGAATTTTTGACATACATTTTGAGGTTATGTGAAAAAAGTGTAAATACAAAAGTTGTAGATCTTTTTCCATAGAACTTGTAGTTTTATCGGAAATCGAGATAAACAGTTTTCTACCCTTAAAAACTGCCCAACCCCAGATCGCCCGTAAATTATTTTTCCTTTTATGTTTGTTATATTCTCTTCCTTTTCCAATGGACTATTATTTTATTTCACTTTTTACCATTTTCAAAGGCATCTGCACTGGTCTAAAACTATACAATTACTATCTTATTAGAATCTGACTCGCAAGTCTTGTCACTTGTGTTGTTGAATTTCCTTCTTAACTGATGAAACATTTTAGTCACTCGCGATTACGACATTTGTAACATACCACGGTGCGTTTACAATCATTCGAAGCCCTTTATTTTGGAATCTCTCCAGTATGACTATATTCGAGTTGCTTTCAGTTACCCACAGCTGGATTCCGTATGTGCAAATATGTTTAATCATTGCTTTATGGTGTAATACTTTGTTAGCCATAGATAGTTGTGACTTTCTGCCTATTAATATTAAATAGCAAATATTAAAAAGCAAAGGCTCAAGCAATTATCTTTGAGGTACATCATTTTAAAAAGAGGTGCATTAGAATTATTATGTACGGGTGATGCAGATTTATATATGTAGGTATCTACTGATTCTAAGCGGCCATTATCTCAAACGACATTAATCCGGACATTATTAATCTGTTTGCACCAAATTTGCTTTTTCATTTAGCCACTAATTTTTTTCGCAACTTTTTTACTTACTTTTTATAGGATTACATTCTAAACCACCAAACAAATCAATAGAAACGCGAACGTCTCCTGCGGGCACAATATGACAAAAAATGCTTATGCGAGAATTTACATTTCACTTGTAATGCAAAAAAAAATCCGAATAAAATCATTTTGGTTTCGTAGAAAAAAGAAAAGCCAGCGTGCTTTGTTTGATGCCCCTGAGATGTGTGTACAGAAAATTCTTTCGAAGCTTAAATGAACTTTTTACACGAATTCTGATGAAAAAGAGTTTGTAGGGAGTTTTCCTGCGGATGACATAAATTTAATGAATTGATCATGGTTATTTAAAGTTTTGATAAAAGTTCGTGGTTGATTTAAGGGATAACGAAGTTAGGAGTTTGTCAAAAGATATATGATGAGATATAAATTAAATTTGTACTATCGCTTAAAAAAATTTTTATTAAAAAATATGTTATTCATTAAAAATTACCCACCCCTTATCATCGTTATTATTGCCTATAGAAAGAAAGTTTTAAATAAAAGTTGTGTAGTTATGACTGAATTTTGGTAAAATGCTCTCAAAAGTACAGTAGCGTGCTGATTTCAGGGAATACAACAAAATAATATATTTTTTAAATGGGATACCCTGTATATTATTAAATTTTTGGAATGATCATTTTTTCCTAATTTCAAAAATATACCATATGTTACCCCTACCATATACCGTTTTTGAGTAAATAAACGTCGAATATCTTATAAACTAGTTACTCTTAATATGGAAAAGTTAATATGATTAAAGTGAGCTGTGAAAATGGACAACTATTATGTTTGATAAGTGTCATATCTGTAATGAAATAATCAAAGTGGTTTACAGTGAGGAAGAAAAAGTTCAAATATTTACTTGTTATATACAAAATAACAAAAATAAACATGCTACAAAAAGAGAAAGAAGAAAGAAAGCGTGTAGTTCTAGCAAATCAGGAAGAGTAGCTAGATATACTGCTTCATTTCGAAGGTGGGGCCATCCATATTTACTCGCGAATAGACTTTTTTGAAATATTGTATTATTTTTTAGAAAATTCTGAGTGTAATATAAATAACGTTAAAAAAATAATAACTACAGACAATACAAAATTTTACCCGTATAGTAGCCTTCAAAATAAGTTGGACAAATTGTTTTGATCGTTTTCACTTATAATTTTTATTTCCAAAGAAATACTATTCATATACATTTTTTTATACATTACTTTTCTACAGATAAGATAACGACTTATAAAAACAATTTCTTTTTCAAGGAATAGGCCAGTAAGTTAAAACGATCAAAACAATTTGTCCAACTTATTTTGAAGGCAACTATACAAGTTTTAACAGAGGCTTATAAAAGGAAAAGGCTGGACTTTCGCTGTCATGCATTTTACATAAATAATATACAATGACAATAAATGGATGTTAATCCAAGAGAAAAAAAAATACAATTGAAAGCATTATGTGGCTAGAAGTTTTTGAAACTCGAAATATTTTTGGTAAATAAATATTTTTATTTCATTTACAAAATTAGTTACTCTAGAAATTTGTCGAATAGTCAGTGGTAATAAATTTGACGCTTTTGGCAAGATGAATGTTACAAATTTTTTGGTATATTTAAACGTTTATCCGTCGTACCCCTTGTGTTATATTCATGAGTGCACATTATTTGTTGGAAATATCCCCTTTTAAAAGCAAATGTTAGGACTGTTAAAAAATATAAAGGTCTAATATTGAGTATATCACTGGAGTACAGCAAGCAAGTAGAAAATCGTTTATTACGTTTAAAAATAATTTTAAGAATATAGTTTTGTATAATTTTTTAACAGTCCGGATTTGACCCCTATGGGGATTTCTAAAAGACATTGTCAATAGCAATAATAATAGTATTCAAGTCTTGATGTAAATAATGAAGCCATTTCATGTGCAGTTATAAATATAAGACGACGTTATTAATTATGCATTGACAATAGTGGTGGGCACATCGAACATCTTTTATGAGTTATCATTTATTTATATTTCCTAAATAAATCTATTTTATTTAAATATTTGAACTTTTTCTTCCTCACTCTAAACCATTTTGATTATTTCATTACAGAAATGACACTTATTAAACATAATAGTTGTCATTTTCACAGCTCACTTTAATGTAACTAGTTTAATTAAGATATTCGACGTTTAATAACTCAAAAACGGTATATGGTAGGGGTAACATATTCCATTTAAAAAAATATATTATTTTGTTGTATTCTCTGAAATCTGCACGCTACTGTACTTTTTAGAGAATCTTACCAAAATTCAGCCATTACCACACAAATTTCCTTAAAAACTTTTTTTATAGGCAATAATAACGATGATAAGGGGTGGGTAATTTATAATGAATAACCCTGTACAACGTATACGTATTAAAATTCAACAATCCTGTGAAAATATTCTTTACCTTCATTTCTAGTTTTTTTTTGGGCCAAGGAATAGTTTTTTGAATGCCACAAAACTGTTACAATCAACTTTGGTTAGAATCCAATTTGCAGATATAAAATCTTTTTTACATACATCCTCAGTAACCTTGACTTCAACAAATTACTTTTACAGCTCATTTATCAAACCCATTCTTTAAATCTTGTTGTTTACGTCCCTCAACAAAATTAATAATTCGTTAATTTTTTTGCATTATTAGGATCAGCCAGCCTATCCGAGCTACGAGAAAATATTTGGAGTTTGGAGTCCTTGCGGTACCTATGAAGCCTTCCAAATGATACAATTTACGTTAAGAGTTACAAATTATTTGAGCATTAATTCCATAGAGGTCACAATTTTCTGCCTTTCCTTAAAAACAAGACAACTTTTAACAATTAAATTGTTCGTTGTAAGTTGTTCGCCTATCCATCTGTTGATTAAAGTTTGTTTCAATAAATAATCAAGAGTGAAAGAAGAGAAAAGACCAGCCGTAAATATTTTAAAAGACTAATGTTTCCGTAGTTCTCTTGTTTCCTGTTTCTCTATTACCTATTTGTTTCTACTTTAATTATTGTTGCTCATTTATTTAACCTGGAATCAAAGACAGAAAATCCACTACACCTTTTCGGATAAACGAGCGCTTAGAAGCTTTTATTCAGCAAGTTATCACTAAATCCAATATATCTCAGATTCCATGAATACTAAAATCCCTCGGTAGTTCTGTATACAAAATGCTTTTTGTTTTGCCGACTCATGTTTTATGTATCAGTAGAGAGCCGCGGTTCAGGATTCGATCGGTTCGGTGTTATTTTTTTTAGTGGTGAAAATTTCAGTATTAACGATTTTAATTGATTAAAAGTCTTTAGATTTCTATTGACAATGAGTCGCATTCACGTAAATGATAAAAATAATAATTTAAAGGAGGCAAGCACGTGCGATTTATAAAGAGAATCAGAAAAGGATGCGAGATTTCTTTCACTGGGTCACAAATTTTAAAGATATAAATTAAGTTTAAACGTTAATTTTATGGATGTTTTTAAAGGTTTTCTAAAACAAGGCACAAGAGTAAAATTTACGATCCTTTTCGTATATATTCTTTAGAAATTAAGTCGAATCAACGGTATCAATTTTAATATCGCGCCGTCTCATCTTTTCGATTGATTCTAAACAACTTTAGCTCGTTCGTGAACGTTTAGCAAAAATTTCCTTTATATACAAAATAATTAATTAGTAGTCCTTCCCATGTTTTCCGAACAATTTTCAAAGTAAACCACCGTTTTCCTTTGTAAAAGTTAAATACAAAAGAGCAGTGTTTTATTTGTCAAAGAAAACGTTAAAAGGTCACAATTATCAAGAAACAAGAAATTCTCGGAAGTGTATTACCATCCCAGAGGAGTTTTTTGTTCCTTCCAAGTTAACAAACTCGGCTGCCAACTGATTTGAAATTCATAATGCACGCCACCCTGAAAATCTCTGAGGCTCTCGCGAAGTGGTAATAGAGAAATCAATATTAATATCAATCTCTCGCTGAATAGCGCTATCTCACCGAAAGATTAACATAATTGTAAAAGTAATGACAATTCTGATTTGACTTGAAAGATTGCTGACAGATTTGACTTTTAATTTGTTGTTGTTGTTGTTGTTGTTGATATTGTAACATCGCACGAATGTTTGATGGTAGCAGATGAATGAATGTTGATTACTCTTTGTTTATCAGTCCCGATGGAAACTTAGCCCAGTTTGTATCATCTCAACACTGGCTACAAAACATATTTTTTAATTTCATATCATTACCAATAAAATTCCTATTGTGTAGGCAAATATAAAATTATAAAAGAGTTTATATTTATGCAATTTTTTTCATGGGAAACTCGTGCTATTTTATAGAACTAACAATATATTTTTTTATAAAAATAATGATAAGTTCTAGAGTTCATACTGCCCTATTTTTCTGGACTTGCTGCTGCCATCTAACAATTATTTGACAGCTGTACATTTTCATTTTAGTTTCAAAGCTACTATGTTCAAATATGTTAAAGTAAATTAAATAGATACTGTGGCTAGAATATTTTAAATGCAAATATCAGGAAATGAGCTGAATTTATGGTATTAAAACAAATATACCTTTTTTGTTCAAATTTACAGGGTGTATCATAAAGAGTTGAAAAAAATTCAAAAAAGGCAAGGAATAAAAAAAATTGATACTTATCTTCATCCAGTAGAGTGTGGGCGCCACATTTATCTAATCTCAAAATTGATAACAAGCTTATGATATACTAACTTAAAAATATAACCATACCAAATTTCAAGTCAATAATAAAGAAATTATTGCAAAAAAACGAAAAATAAATTATTTTATCTTCAACACCCTGTATATTAGTAGTAGATAACAGTTGACCCAGAGTTATTTAGTAAAATATTAATATTGGAGGTCCTTAACCTATGATTAAAATATTGACCATTCCTTATTATACATCCTGTATAACCTAATTATCTGAGTTCTCTAAAAAAAGGAAAATTGCCTCCCTAAAATGCAATTTGCATATATTTCATCACTTTTTGAGAGAAACGTAAATCGTATATTATTATCTAAATTCTGTTAAAAAAATAATTAAAAGCAATCCATCAGTCAAAAATTAAACGAAAAATTAGATTCAAATTGAGGTTGAAAAAACAGACAAAGGAGAGTAATGTGATGAAATAGGATCAGAAATTATAAAATCACATTTTCAAAAAAGCATAGAAAAAATAAAATACCAACTAACTGGAAGACAAATGTAAAATTACCAATTTAAAAATTACAGTACCAAAAGTCTTTGACGTTAATAAAAAATCATAGATGTTACCAAGAACATATAGAAGAAATGAGAATTCTGTAAGTCCATCGAAAGCCACTACTTGTTTAACTTTTTTAAAAAGTCGCATTCCCCATTTTAATTATAAAAAGCCAACTAATAAATCGATTTTTATTCGACAGGAAATAACGGTTTTTCCCAGTATTACAGCGGTCATCGAAAAAAATTACCATACAATTCGCGCTATCATAACATAGATCCCGGCCATCAATTCTCGTTCAACATTCATTTTCCATCCGCCATCCAGGAACTATCACTGGATAGACCTTTTTGCGGCCCTTCATAAACACGTCGCTAACGTGATTGCTTTTCCTCCTTATAAACTGCCATTTACCTTTGCGATGGGTTTTGACAGGGAGGAAACTTGAATAAGAAAAAAATTCTACAAGAACCTGGATCGTGGTGATTTTTAACGTAGAAAGGATGCCGTTTTGCAACTTGTAGCATAAGGAAGCGTCGGGTAAATGCGCAGGAGTGCAAGAAAATTCAGGGAATGATCTAGAAATTTGATAAAAGAGACAGAACTTGTAGAGACTAAGTCGTGCGAAAATGTCAACTAGTGAGATCAGGTTTATAGATTTGGTGCTACTAAAATCCGTGTAAATTTGTTATGCCAATAATATATTTTTATTTAGAGCAATTTTGTAAATATTTGAATGTTACATACATAATCTGATTAGGATAGTTATTCGACAGAGCCTATTGGATTATCTAAAGGGTGTTTGTATGTCGGGATTGATTATTTGGTAACTTAACCACTCTATAAAACGATCATGATAAACTATTCGGTAAATTTCGTGAGCTTGGCAACATTAAGTTGTAGTCATGGAAGGCAAGGGTGCACTAATGGTAAAGGCGAAACATTTTGCAAAAGATGCAAGTCACATTAATCATAATCAGTAAAAAATTTATTATGCTAAAAATTGAATACAAAAATTAATGCATCTTAGCGCAGAGACAAATGCATATTATAGTTTATAGTCATATAAATTATATTATTTTATTATGGAGTAGGTGTGCATAAAGTGATAAAATTTTATTATCAGTTATTTAAACAAAAAACTGATTTACAGATTTACAAAAATTATCATTTGCTGAAGTGGTAGATCTACGTTTTATCTAGAAGAATTGTTAATTTTGTGATATAAGGGATGCTGTTATTTACCCAGAGAAGTACAAAAACTTATAAGGAATAAGCAATTTAATGATCAAATTTAGAACAATTTCTGTGGGGAAATATGTGTACGTAAGAGCTAAATGGCATTAGGTGTGCCTCTTTGCCCTAAGCACCTTTGGCAAATAAAAGGCTTTTAACAATTAATACAAATCTGCTCACTACAAAATAATTTGTAATTAGCCAAGAATTTAAATAAAATATGACATAGGAACGTGAATAATATTTTCGCGATTTTTACTGGATTGTGGTAGAACTGAGAAATCCAATGTATCCGAATATATTTAACGGAAAATAGCTTAAATTTGTATCCAAGAAGATATTTTTGGATTTATTTGAGTGCACAGAAATATTAAAATATCAAAATATTACTCAATGGCCGCCATATCTTAATTTCATTTTGCCATCAATAATAAAAATAGAGGAAAACTGAATTTTAAGCGAGAAATTTTCATATCTTAGAAAATCATATCACTTGATCGTTCCATTTTGCATGAAATTTAATGTTGATTTATTTGGATATAAAAACAGTGACCTAAGTAAATCAATTTTTTTTGATTGATCTAAAAAATTTCAATCAAAATTTGTTAAGCCTTTCGTGATTTTATGGACGCACTTGATATAAATAAAATGCTTTTAATCTGATTTTAAAAACACAAAATTGTAGACAAACCTGTACATGTTTTGTAAATTAATTAATACATGAAATTAAATTTATATGTCCCGTTGTGAAAAAATAGTTTATTTTATCGAAAAATATGGACATTATAGTGAAGAATTTTCGCGCTTGATATCAATTTTTTTATCATATTTACGTCTACATTTTATAAGTGATTTATGCTTCGATGGACAATCTTCACAGGAAATAGCTTTTATGAAAAGTGAGGTAGGGAAATAGGGTTAGCAGGTGAAATTTGTTAGATAAAAAATATAATCTTTTATGAATTTTCTTCACTTGACTTAATATAAAATTTTTATATCGGTGGGCTATACAAGGCGATTTGAAAGGAAATGAATAAACTAGAATGCGACATATTCAGCAATTTAAAATGTTCTGGGATTTCCTGTTTCGTCATATATTTTTAAAATCTAATTCTAGGAATTGACAAGTATATTTATTACACATCGGAAATTTACCTGTTACTTACATAAATAAAAATTAATTTAATTTATTATTATATCGAATGAGTTATTCGCAATTAAACCATCCCAGTTAATAAGTGAAAAAAATGCAACAAGGTGTAGTTTCAATCCTTTTAGCTAATATCCTTGTAAAGATTTTCTTTATTATTAAAATAATATTTAAGAATTATCAAATTTTAAAAGAATTATAAATCTGAATATGCGGATAATCGAGTGTTGATCTTAGTAGAAATCTCATTATTTAGCTGTTCAGCAGAGCATTCAAATTTCAGTCAAATTCATATTGAAATTTAAGCGGATTAATTTAAATACAATTTCAAATTTAAACGTTCAGTGAAATGGAAATTTTGTTCTAATCAATAATCTTGCGAACTCCGGTTTTAATGCTAGAAATTCAGTTTCGCTATTTAAATGAATCAATTTAGATTTTGAATTTAATTTATTTCACTATTATTAGTGTGTAGGCTTGTTACGAGGGTTTCTATTTATATATTGAGAATTGGCAATACTGGGTAAAATCTGTCATAGCCATCTTAATGTTTGACATTTTTGACATTATAAGATTCAGAACGTTTTGATGTGCGAGCAATATTTGTATTGTTTACAGCAAAGGTTCCCAAACTTTTTTTTCTCGTGGACCACTTTCAAAGTTTTACTATTTTCGGTAGACCCCCTGCTGCTACATTTCTACTGTATTCCCAAAACTCCTAAAAAATATCACCCCAAATTGGGGGTGTTAAGAAGAAAAAAAAATACTTGTGGTTATACAAAATTATAAACATTTATTATTACAAACAATCAACAATAAACTCTGAAATGTAAAAGTTATACTTTTAATGAGACGGATGTACTTGATGAATTGACAGCAAATTATCAATATTTGGCTTCAGTTTTGTAAGAATTAATCTCAAATCTCCCCGTTCTGTGATGTTAAATCTGCTCCTTTTTTTGTTAACAGGTTGGTAACGGCACTAAAACTTCTTTCGGCGAGATATGACGAGGGAAACACTATAAAAAATTTTCTCGCAATTTCCCACAGCCCAGGACATTTTTCGAAGATTTCTGCCTGCAGCCAAAATGTTTTAAATTTCACCTTCAGTTCCTCGTTGATGCTGAGCTCAAGTAGCTCCTCTTGTAATACCACATTCGCTTCTCTCATTTCATCAAATGGGGTTATGATCCATGGTGGTATTTCCATCGTCAGAATATCTTCAAATCTATTTTTGAAGTCATCATGCAAGGTATTTAAATGTTGAGCGTATCTCTGAATATCCTCATCAAGACATCTCGGACGAGCGAGCGCACGGGCGGCACTTTGCAAGTCTCGACATGTGGTGTACACTTGTACTATTATCTGTTGTTCTATTCAATTCTGCGTTTGAGCTGAGTCTCGAATATTTTTGAGTACCTACCTAGTGAATGATGCTACCTGTCTACGTTGATAGGTAAATCCAAGCCAAAATTTTTGTTCTTTATTATGAAAACCAGAAAATTTTTCGTGGATCCCCCCTTACAACTTGTGAACCCCTGTTTTCTTTTCACGTCTACGTGGATCCCCGTGTGGTCTCCTATGGACCCCCCTGGGGGTCGACCTGGATCATTTTGGGAACCTTTGGTTTACAGTAAGTTGAAAATTTCATCTCGGCCAAGAAATGGAGTTACCTCGCAAACATTTTCGAGCTTTGATTTACTATGACTTTCGACGTGGTATACCTCAAGAACAGTGCATCAATCAACTAAACTCATCTTTTGGCGATGAAGCACCATCCAAAGCCACTGTACATCGCTGGTACACCGAATTCAAATTTGGCCGTAGTTCCCTCACGGACGAAGTTAAAGAAGGTCGTCCAAACTCGGTCGTTGTGCCGGAAAACATCGATACTGTGCGAAAAATAATTGAAGAAGATCGTCATGAGACATGTTTAAGCATTAGTACAGAGACAACTTATGAGACGGGCAACTCAATGTATTATTCTAGTTCGGTAAAACTTGTTTGGGCGATTGTAAACGGTAGGCAATAGGAGAGGGCGCTCTAGTCAATATTATTCTTTTCTCAAGGCCTCTTATTGCTGTGAGTATCCATTCATCAGTGGCGGGAAAATTTAAAATTATACTCGACCCAAAAATGTATGTATTAGAAATAAATCATGTTTCTATACAAAATTTACAGGACAATAAAAACTGTCATTTACTACAAAATTGAAAAATGTTAAAATTACAGTTCAATATGTGTAGTAAAAATAACGTTTTTATTGCTCCTGTAAATTTTGCCAAAGAAACACAAATTACAGTAGATTATTAATATTTAATCTTAGAAAACTCTTTTTGCTTTCTATAAATTGTGTATTGCTTAAGATACAGAATAACAAACTACACTAATAATAATTCAAAATAATGGGGGGTTGTGGCTCAATGGTAGAGCACTGGACTTTAATTCCGCCCTCTTCCACTACATTTACAGTGTTGAGATCTGCCTCTTTGAATTTAAGTGGTACAGCGCTTGGTTTTAACTTCCAACCAATTTCATTAGTATAATTATTTCTACTAAAATGATTTCTGCAGATTGTGTAGTTCCTCATATTAATGTTTGGATAGGTTACACCCAGACTTTGGCACCACATGTTGCACCTAATATGAATTAAAATCATTACTAATAAAACTGTATTTTTTTCATGTGTATTGCTTCATTAAATGAGAAGATAAAATGCTTACATGTCAGTATTTCTTGGAAAACAACGCAGTTTCTGAATTTCGACGTCACTGCAACCACAAATTAAGCAAGAATTCACCATTGTTTTTAAAAGTCTCACAATCATCACTATACAAACTAAAATTACTCGATAATATCACACACAGAGAAATAAACGAAATCATAAAACCAAAACTAAATGCATTCTTGCAATAGATATCAACAACCAATAACATCCAACGTCTGACTGTCTGACACTGTCGAAAACGTCAATCACAAAATATACAACACCAGCGACCCCAACGGCAGCCTCCCCCCTGAAGAACGGAGATAGATGTATGTCCAGATTATTGTAAGAGAGAAAGAAAGTTACATATAGAATTTATATTATTAAGTTGTCTCTGATTAGTATGACCAGCAAGTTATGTGCGCGTTGTTGGCCACATTTGTTGACAGATGCTCAGTAAAATGCTTGCGTCATTTGGTGCCGTAAAATGATTAAAAAATACAACTATGGTGCATTCAAAGCCGTATACAGCATCGTCACAGGTGACGAGTCGTTGATTTATGCATATGAGCAAAAAAGAAAAGGGCCAATCGGCAATATGGGTGTTTCAATGAGGAAAATCCAACAAAAGTTACTCGTTCTCGAAGCGTTAAGAAGCAAATGGTGGCGTATTTCTTCAGGAAAACCGGTCATGTGGCAACTGTGGCTCTTGATAATCAAAAAACCGTTAATTCAGCGTGGTATACGACCATTTGTTTACCAGAAGTTTTCAGGAAATTGAAAGAAACCAATCCAAGATAACGACCCATTTTGCATCACGACAATGCGAGCTTACACACATCACATGAAACAAGCGAGTATTTGGACACACAAAAGGTCGAATTGATGGGCCATCCGCCTTACAGCCCCGACTTGGCACCAAACGACTTCTTCTTGTTCCCACTAATTAAAGATAAACTGCGTGGACAACGATTTTCATCCCCCGAAGAAGCGGTTAAGGCATTCAAAAAGCATGTTTTAGAGCTATCATCATCTGACTGGACAAAGTGCTTTGAAGAGTGGTTCAATCGCATGCAAAAGTTTATATATCTTAAAGGCGACTATTTTGAAAAGCAATAAAAATATTTTTTAAACATTTAATTTCTTTGTTCTTTCTATTCTCAATACATAAAAAGCAACCCTCGTACTATAGAAATGATACACAATTATTCGCTTTCAACACTTTTGTCAGTAAGTCCTTTTATCTCTAGACAGGGTGATTGATTGGTGTGATAAAGTAATAAAAAATGGGAATATTGTAGCCAGTTATTATTATTATTATTCAAACAGTACCTGAGAAATTCTTCCAGGATTGTCTGTCTTAGTGTGCAAGGAGTTTTGATGCTGTTCGTATATCTGTGTAAAAACTTGCCACACAATATACTACTAAGATCCAAGTACAATTAACACTTTTTTGTATTGCAATATTGCTCACATACATCAGCCACATAACTCCGAAGAAAATTAAATTTCTTTTTGTACTTTCAACATTTTCTCTTGCAGTAATTTATCACACGAAGCTAGTTAATAGCTCATTTATTACTTTTCATTAAATAATTACTGCGTTACCGTCAACCCTCTTTGATTTATGACAGACATGTTAATTACACTCGTGGTGATGCTATATCCTAACCAAAAGAGACCTTAATATCTGTGCATTTAACGAAACTAAACCGCATATAAATTACGTTTAATCGTCAATTATGCTGTAGACAATAACAAATCTTCTAATTAAAATTGGATTTGGAAATAGATCTATATTGTAGCCCCATGAAACTATCGAAAATACGAAGAAACCTATGAGTGGTAAACAATTAAAATGTTTAAAGTCATGAAAGCAGCGGTACCAACAAATGAAATATTGCGAAACCTAGCCAAAATTTAATGAACAACTCTTGGAATTTACCTGTTAAAAATACATTTTCTTCCTTATCATGATAGTAAATATTAATTATATTTGTTTCATTATTTTTTTGCATTGAAAAGCAATTATAAAATTGTTTCTACCACGGTTAAATCATTAAATCCCATATAAGGAAAAAAAGCAACAATCAACAAATCCAAATCGAAAATTTTCCACCGCATTCACACGACTGCAATTTTATAGGATAGCGCGATAGTCCATTTCAAATTCCAAACAATTTGAAATGTTTGCCGTAGGTGGACAGCAGTGAAAAAATTAACAGGCCTGGATTTAGGTCGAAAAATCGTAAAAAAAGTATAGTTGAAAAACTGTGTTTTAATTTTATCCCATTTAAAAATAGGGAAGAAAATTGGGGAACTGGAAAGCTAACTTAATGTGTCAGTGTTCATAAAAAGGACGTAGACCAGTTCAACAAGGATTCTACATTCTACATTTCTTTCATCATTTCCGTTAAAACTTTGTCTATTGCTTTTTTGATTCTTAACTTTTTATTGCATCTATTATTTCTTCTATTTTCTCGTCTCTTTCCTTTTATTCTTCTTTTTTCCTTAACTCTGTCTCTGTACTTTTCTCAAAGGATGTGTTTCCATCTTTCCATGCCTAGGTATATTTGCTTCAGTAATTACGTTCCAATCTTTTTCTTTCATATTTATATTCTTCTGTATTTTTTATTTTCTCTTAATTGTTTTTATGATACATTGAGATATGATATCATAAAAAAGCGTTAGTAACGAAAGCTGTTCGATTCCAGAAATGTTTGAACCCTAAGAAAATATACTTCTTTGCATCATCCCTTCCATTTCATGCTATTTATCTATTTCCATAAAATATAACAAAGTTAATACCCCCTTATCCAAAATAAAACACTTTCAGATTGGAGACTACTATATATGCATGCAACCAACACTTTCATTAGTGTAGTTTCAGTCGATTTGGGTTCACGATATTGACGAGATTTGAAGCTAGATCATTGGAATAGTGTTCAAGTCTATCGAAGTGTTTTCGGGCTCTTTTCCTGCATTCTTCTTCAATAAAGGGTATGTCAAAATCCGTGTGAAGTGTATTCTTAGTGCCATTGATTGAAAACGTACAATATTTACATTTGACTTGCTGGAACAACCCCATAGTTCTATCCCATATGTCCAAATGTGTTTGATGACTTATATAATAAAACTTTGTTATCCAAGGATAATGATGATTTCTTGCCAAACAACCAGTACATATTTCTCATTTTGAGGTCCATTTCTTTCCTTTTTTTAACTATATGTTTCTTCCATGTTAGCTTGCTGTCTATGTGTATACCTAGATAGATAATAATGTAGGACACTCAGAACGTTTTAATGTGTAGGCAACATAGGTACTTTCCGTCTCATTTATTCTTATTTTCCTCTTACTTAACCACTCCATTAGTGTAGTTGAAGTCTAACAGTAGCGGATATAGCTATTGACTTGTACGAGTTTGGAATTTTATTTATTGGATTCGAAAAGCCTAACTGATGAAGTCGAAAGACAGAAACCGGTCTTAGGATGTCGAATCTAATAAATTAACATTCCTTACTGGTTTACTCAAAGCCATGCTTATCTGATAAGCACTTTGTAAGTGGAATGCCACATTTGGAAAGCAAGGAAATTGGATTTTGTGAAACTTGTGTTAAAGGAAAAAGGTTAAAGTTACCATACCATTCTGTGTTTTACCCAAAGTCCCATAGACCTCTAGAACTGATACATTCAGATGTTTGTGGACCGATTACACCTGGAACTGCTGATGGAGATAAATATTTTGTTACTTTCATAGACGATTTTACTCACTTTATCACAGTTTATTTACTTAAATGTAAAAGTGAGGTGTTCAAATGTTTTAGACAATATCAAGCAGCAGAAGTGCAGTTCAATACTAAAATACATCGGTTGCACATGGACAATGGGGGGAATATACATCTAATGAATTGTTCCACAAATGGAATCAAAATGGAATATATAGTACCATATAACCCTATATGTTCTATTGATAATGTAAGCTGATGTTCTTACAGATTCTCCCCACATAAATTTAGGTAAGGTGCTGTCTGCAATCATGATTCTAACCTTATCTAATAAGGTCCGGTTAAACCTCTCACTAACTCCATTTTGTTTAGTACCATATAACCCTTAACAAAATGGAGTTAGTGAGAGGTTTAACCGGATCTTATTAGATAAGGTTAGAACCATGATTGCAGACAGCACTCTACCTAAATTTATGTGGGGAGAATCTGTAAGAACATCAGCTTACATTATCAATAGAACACCCAGTAAATCAATACATGCTGAAAAGAATATTACTCCAGCTGAATTATGGTTTTCTGTCAAACCAGATGTATCCAAGATGAGAGTTTTTGGATCAGTGGCATATAACCACATTCCAGATGAAAAAAGAAGTAAAATAGATGAGAACTGTGAAAAACTGCTCATGATCGGTTATGCAGCAAATGTTTATAGGCTGTGGGATATGTTTACAAATATTAACACTCCAATGGTATCGTCCGAACAGGTAATCCTACTAGCTAGTTTTTATATAATTGTAAACACACAACCTCTTGTTGAGAAGTTGGAAATAAGAACATCAAGTCGTTAATCGAAAAACGAGACAAAAAATAAATAAATTAAAAAGAAATACTTGGGACTGATCCAAATTTGCGAAAATACCTTAAATAAAGTATGACAATTTATTCATGTGGATAAAGCTCACAGTGAATACTTTCATGTTACGGACCTGAAATTAGAATAAAAAAAATATAGACACGGAACAGGTAACGTGAAAGGGAATAGGGAGATCAGTACGCTGACATCCTTTCTGCGAATTGTCAGTAGGTTGTAATTACTGAAACGGCGCGGCTCTTTGAAGGATTCATCAAAACAAATTTATCCGCTTCTGTTGCGAGTTATCATTTCGCTTTTATTTCCAGGCAGAATTGAATTTTGGGGTTTTAATGAAAAGGAATGATAAGAAGCGTAGCATTGTATAATATAATCACTACTGAAAATTTGATACAGGTATAATGTTTGAGTTGCGTATTCGGATGAGAATATTAAATAAAGGAAATTAACAAAAGTTTCGGTTTCTACAAAAATAATAACTTGCAGGTGTAAGATTCGCAGATTGATTCGTATTATAGCAAGAATTTTACATACAATAAAATTTTTAATTTCTACTCCTCTTATTTACTTTTTTTTAATACTTGGACACTTTATACTGTTACTATGGTCCATTAGAACTATCCTTTAAGTTGACAATAAAATCCATCATTCCTTATAAAATCCGTCGTCAATGGTAACGTACTTTATAGCTATTTTTAACTATAGCTAACATTTATTCAATAAAAATTACAATTATGAAAATGGAAATTGCCACTTCCGAAGAGTGGATTAATATTATTATTCTTGGCGCCCACATCAACATGGTTCCACATTAGCATTATCGCTCCAATTCCAATTGCTGCGGTCCATATTAACATCGTCTCTGCCATTCAAAAATACCTTTCGGACAATCTTAACCTTTTCTTCCAAATATTCTTCAATGTAGGATTTGGCAACTTTTGATGACTCCCACTCCCTATGCCTTTTCAATGAAGTAATATCTCCACATACAGAATATGAATTGTTAATTTAAAATTTATTCGTGCAAAATTTAGTACCTGCGTTAGCAACAAAATTGCAGAATTGCGTCGGAATGAATTTCCTGTGTAATTAGTTGGGTTTTCCAACTTTAAGAACATCGCTATCTTTTTGGGAATATCGCCAAACGTGTTGATTCCGACCACTTGTCTAGAACATAAATGTTTGGATTTCTTGCCGAGAGAGCACTTTCGACTTCTTATAACGATAACCAACACTCAAAGTTATAAAGGAAACAACAACCAAAATTTTCAATATCAATATTCTCCTTGGCCTTTAGTAGCCTTCAGCATTGAATACTGTGGCAACAAAGATGCCGGACACAATTTTTGGGACTGTAAAATACATTTAATTTAGTCTAAGAACATCAATATTTTTGTTAAAACAAGAGACATTACAAGGAACTTACCCTTGTATCAAGATACGCCAAGATAACGTCTTCCGTCACTTCATTTACCGTTTTTGCCGATTTCCATTGTGTGAAAGCCACGTACACCTTGTCATATGCCTGTTTTGATTTTGCAGGTAATAAATTTGCCAGCAGTTCGTTGCCTTTTTGTAATATTTCATTAGGAATGCTTTCATGCGACATTTTTTTTCCATTACTTTGTTGACTCGTTACTATAACACCCACAAAATTTTTTCATAGACAGACCTATATAACTCAAACCAAATTGAAAATGACTAAATCCATCTATGATAAGATTCTATTAGTATTAGGAAAAATCTTGAAGACAACGCGTGTTTTATAGTTTATAAAACCCTATAGTCTATAAAACCATAGTTGTCTTAATAGCTATTTTAGGCATCCGGTTATTTAAGTTTCTACTTAGGTAACTATAGATTTGTACCATTGTTTTAGATTTGTAGATTTTTAGATTAAAACAAAAAACAGAGAAGGAAATATAAAATAATAAATATGAGATGCAAATTTAATGGAACAAACAAGGTTGTTATATGTAAATGGACGAATTTAGAAATCAATTTCATAAATGGTTATTCATGACATCAGAATTTTCTTTTTCGTCTCCTGTGTTTTTAGTTTCGAATGATTTAGACTAGCAGTATTATTTAAGTAAGCAACCAAGTTAGACATTTTTATATTTCTTAGTAAATATTCCTATTTTTGTTTTATTTCGACACTTAAAAATAACGATTCCCTACCTTCTTCCCGAATCGTTTTTTCCGACGACCTTTTTCCCGAATTTTTTTTCCGAATCCATTTTTCCCGAATAACCTTTTTCCCGAAGTCAATTATACCGAACGTCTTTTTTCTCGAAAATTTTGTTCGACGATTCAATTGCTATGAATGTGTTGCTATGGCTGAAGAGGAGATCCCAGTAATTATTGGCGAAACCAAGATGACATTGGCCGGATTCTTACATCAAAGATCCAAGATAAGTGGTGCTATGACGTATTGGGAGTGCAGAAAACTTTGCCGGAGTGAATGCAGATGTCGTGCGCGGACGATTATTTATGGGGCCTGTGAATCCCGTTATTGTGAGTGTTGGGGAAGAAACATACGTTATTGGTGTAAAAGCTGTTGGCAGAAGAAGCGCTGTTCCTCCTCAATATCCTCCTAGACTATGGAATCAACATGACGCTACAAAAGCAGGTTATGCAACAACAAATAATGTATCTGAAGGTTGGAATAACTGCTTTAGGTTACTAGTCGGGAAAAACCACCCGGATCTGTACTCAGCTCTAAAAGAGCTGCAGAAAGAACAAGCTGAAAACAGAGATTGCCCTGATGGAATTAAGTGTTGGGAAAAGTATCAAGGGCAACCCAAAAAAGAAGTGGTACGACATGCACGAGAGGCTGAAATCCGTTGTAGAAGAATATGAAGATTACAAGAACGGTAGGAACTCTCTTGAATTTCTTAGAGCTATCGCGCACGATATAATTTTCTAAAAAAATAATGTATCTTGTGTATGAATATATTTGGATATGAAAAGTATGAACTCATTTTTATACAATCGGGAAATAAGGTGTTCGGTAAAAAATGTTTCGGAAAAAAGTCTTTCGGGAAAGAGGACACGTTACGATTCGGGGAAAAATATTTTCGGGAAAAAGGTCGTCGGAAATAACGAGTCGGGAAAACGGTCGGGTACGAAAATAACGTAATTATTGGGGTAACAGCGTTTAAGGTTTATGCTATTACCTCACATCTATGGGGTTCATTCAACAAATTTCAATTTCGAAAATATTTTGATTACAATTTGACCAATCAATTAAAATAAATGAAGTTTTCACAACCAATTGAAATTTAATTGGTGTTAATGCTTCCATTTTTCCTAATATGTCATTTCAATACAATCTGGTAATTTTTTTTGGTCAGTGGCTTTCAGAAATTATAGATTTTTTCTGTAAATTCCGAATCTGTAATTAAACTTCTGACGTTGGATATACGATACTGATTTCAATTTTTTTCTGATAAAAGTAGATTAGAGCTTAACAAATTTTGGTGACGTATGGAATTAAATTCCCTGTATAAATATTTTCTTAAAAAAAATAATAAAAGCATTCATTTTTCCTTCCTCTTGTCTTCAAAAGATTAACGACAAAGAAAATATGTAGCAGTAGTGTCGGACTTTGTGGGTTTTGATACAGTTTCCCTTCGTTTACACTGATTTATTGGAGATCTTCCTTATCCACGATATTTGATCAGTACACATTACGAAGGAAAAGCGCCGTAAAATATAAAAAGCTATCTTTAAGAGAAATTGCTTTCGGCACAGAGAGGGTGTCTGTATTTTATTTTTTCAATCGGTACCCTATTTTGCTTATTTAAACTACGCCCCCAACAATGTGCCTACTAGTGTTTTTCCACAAAAAATATTTAATAAATTAAAGAGCGTTCTCGAGATACTCGGAGAAGACTTTATAAGCAAACCAAATCAACTGATAAATTAAAGAGACTGTGAAATAAGTCAAGTATGAAATTAATTAGAGAAACGAGCAGCGTGAGTTTCAACTCTTAGATGTTTATTTTGTAAGTCTTCCTCGAAAATTTGGTGGATATAATAGAAATTGAACTATGTGGAAGTGGAGAAAACATACAAGAGTTTTAACTCTTGGTCAAAAGTTGGGAAAATAATGATAACGAAAATAAAGATTAACGATATAAAATTTCTACTCTCCAAATTTGATGTATCTAGCTTGAGAAGTACATCCTGTAACTTGGCCAATAGTTACAATGTTTAAAAAAACTGTAAATGTTCTGTTGTTGAGTGTATTAATCAAGCCTAAAGTTTATATTCTCAGTGCTTTTTTATTTGACCAAATTTTAACGCAGTACCAGACATATAACGCTTATTTAAGTTAATTTTTTAGAAGAGAAATAGAGATCGAAATTTAAAATTCACTATGAGGGAATAATAGTGGAAAACGCATAATATCCCGTTGTATTTTCTAGGGTAAATTCAAACATGACTGCAGAAAATCATCGATAATATTCTCTAAAAAAGTCATAGGACTATGAAAATATTCACAATCAAATTACTGGCTGTGTTGTGATCCTTCCAAAAACAAGGATTGCTACAAATATGTGCATTATAAGTAAATGATTAACTTTCCCTTTCCTTTGTTCTTTCTTTATTATTTGATACTTTAAAACTTGCTTTTTATGCAACAACTCATCAGAAATTTACTGGAAAAGAAGTGAAATATTTCACGAAAATTATTAATTATCCTGGACCAAATAAAACGACGGAAGAAGAACTTAACGATGGTTGTTTACAAAATCCCTAAACCCATATATCGCGTGAAAGTGACAACGCCTACTATGTTATCCAGTCATATAATTGCGTGCGGAGAGAGAATCTAATAAATTTGCGAAAATGTAGCAATTTAAATCAAAACTGGTTTGTTTTTCACAATTCAAAGCTGGGTGTTGTCAAATAATGGGATTTTTCAGGGGCGCACTATTATATATTTATAACAGGTGCGTCAATATACGCCAATCAAAAACTGTCACATGTTTATTTACCCAAATATATTTGTAATTTACGATTTAGAAAAAAGGATATATAGCGGCGTATTTTAAAAACCATAACCCATAACGACATGGTCAATCAAACTTACTTCATTTTAAATAAAACATTTCTTCATTTATTAATTATCGATCTGTGTTATACAGGGTACTTCAATAGGTATGAGTACTTTTGTATTAATTTCGTAGAAATAATACAATATTGTAGTCTACTTTTGCTTTAAATAATTGTTTTATTGAAATATTTAATATTGCGAGTCGAAAGTCGATTTTTTCTAATGTTAATATATGTAATCTTGTCTTCCCTATGCCTAAAATGACGACGTATGCACGGTGTAACTATTTCTCAGTATTCGACAGATATTTTATAGCTATAACAAAGTAGTAAAAAAAGTAGGTCAGATAATAATGTCATAAAACTGCTCAATCCATAAGATGAAGACTCGTAAAATTAGAAACTGAAAAATAATTTTCTTGAAATCTTTATAGCTATCAAATGTATGTTTACACTATTTTAGTATGAGTTCTTTTTAATACTTTTGGAGCAACGAATTCTACAATGTAACCGTTTTATTTATTTTTTATCATAAGGGCAAAATGGATTGAGTTTTTGGTTTCTGTTTTCATATACATGTTTTTATTCTTTTCTGCTTGTAATTTTGCGCCTTACTTCTTCACTTTATTACCCTTTTGTTGCCTACATTCCTCACTTAACTTAACTGTAGGCTTTTCTCAATATTCCTTTCATTTTATTTTTATCAAATCCTAATCTAAAAGTTCTGTCATTATTTTTAAATGTCTTAGCCATAGCTGTCCTTCTTCTACAATGTTTGGTATTGATTTTGTTTTCAGGATGTTTCTACTGTCGGTGTTAATTATTAGTTATTTTGTCCACTCTTGCTTTTCTCTTATGTCAGTATTTTGTATTTTATTAATACCCATGTTTTAAAACTAAGTGTCAATATTGGAATGTTCTAAGCTGTTAATTATTTTAGTTTTTATTTATTTAAAGATGGGATTTTCTACAGGGTGCGCCAATTATTTCCACTCGATCTCTAGCACCGAAACTAAAAGAGATATCAACAAGATTTTTTGTAGGGGTAGACAGTGTCACTCGGACTACAATTTTAAAATATTTTGATGTATACAGGGTGGCTAATTTTTGTGGAATGAAAATTAATTTGGTTTTTTTAAATTGAACACCCTGTATCCGATTATGTCTTCTGATTCTACTTAATATTAGATTTACGGTAGTTTTTTCTATTTGTAAATCCGACGCGGCGTTGACAAGTTATTCCTATTTTAAGCAGATTTAATGAAAAAACAGCACAAAAACCACATTTTTTAAAAAATTCCTCAAAAAAGCTACTATGATGTAAATGAAACATGCACCTATCACAATAATCACATGTTGCACAGGGTGTTTGCCGATGGCGTGCCAATAGTCTAGTTTTCAAATGGCAATAACTTAATTTTTTCAAATGGGACACCCTGTATATTTTTCTTCAGTTAGAAGCTCTCCCTAATACGCATTAAAAAAATATAGGGTTTTGCACATCTAACTTTACTATTTACTTTAATAATTGACGTTAAGTGACAAACAATATATTTTACACAATTTTTAATAAGTACAAAATTTTACAAAGTTTAATCGTAAGAAAACTACAATAGTGAAAGTTAAAATTTATAGTAGGTGTTCAAAATGTCTTCCATTTTCATTTATACATTTTCTTGCCCTTTTTTTCATTGATTTACGCACATCTCTTAGCATTGCAGTGGTCACCTGTCCTCCCCTTCCTATCCAACGATCCTGAAATTCCTTATTTAACCAATTGCGAACATCTAATAGGTAATGTGGTGTGTCACCATCTAATTGAAACCACATTCCGTTGCGATAATTTTGAGGCACATTTTGCAATAAGTTGCGAAAATCATGTTCTAAAAAATCTAAAAATATAGCTCCATTTACAGTCCCATTAAAGAAATAGGGACCAATTACATAATCACCTATTATTCCCGCCCACACATTCAAAGACCATCGATACTGTGATGTGGTTCATTGTGGTCCGAATAATAATGGAAGTTGTGTCTATTTTCACAACCGTTCTTATGAAACGTGGCTTCGTCGGAGAATAAAACTTTGTTTAAAAAGTTACGCTCTGTATTTATCTTGTTTATTAACCATCTACAGTATTCCACTCTACGCGCGAAATCACGTGGTAACAATTCTTGGTGAAGCTGGATATGATAGGGGTGATATTTATTCTTTTTTATTATGCGTCTAATTGTGGTTTTGGAAATATCTAACTGATTGCTTAATTGCCTTGTGCTTATATTGGGATCTTCAACTATACTGATCGTTACCTTATATTCGTTGTCAATATTAACAGCTGTAGTTTCACGTGAATGTTTTTCATACTTGACGGTTTAAATTCTCAAAAGTATCCTTTTGTGGATGACGTCTTTCGGGTTATCTTTGACGATAGACCCTACTAGCAAGAGACGCATTTTTTTGACATTCATCCAGTATCCATATCATATCAATATTTTCTTGAACACTATAATTCTTATTAAAATCCATTTTTCATACACAATACCGATTAAATATATTAGACGTGATACAATACAAAATTTTATGTTGACAATTAATGCCATAACAAAATATACCTACTGTCATTTTCATAGGTAACTTGATTTCTTATTAAAAATTAAAAACCCTATATTTTTTTAATGCGTATTAGGGATAGCTTCTAACTGAAAAAAATATACAGGGTGTCCCATTTGAAAAAATTAAGTTATTGCCATTTGAAAACTAGATTATTGGCACGCCATCGGCAAACACCCTGTGCAATAGGTGAAGATGTTGTGTGATTATTGTGATAGGTGCATGTTTCATGTACATCATAGTAGCTTTTTTGAGGAATTTTTTAAAAGATGTGGTTTTTGTGCTAATATTTCTGAAATGCTGTTTTTTCAATAAATCTGCTTAAAATAGGAATAACTTGTCAACGCCGCGTCGGATTTACAAATACAAAAAACTACCGTAAATCTAATATTAAGTAGAATCAGAAGACATAATCGGATAAAGGGTGTTCAATTTAAAAAAACCAAATTAATTTTCATTCCACAAAAATTAGCCATCTTTTAGTTTCGGTGCTAGAGATCGAGTGGAAATAATTGGCGCACCCTGTATATAACTTTTAGCAACCGTGTTATTTTTCCAACTATTGACATATCAGTACTAGAATCTGTCAAAATCGAACAAATGGCCATTGAAAACAAAGTGAGGTATATTTTTTTGGTGAACTAGATTCACGAAATTTGTTATAATTTTTGATATGTTAAAGAAGGTATAAAATATTTCGTAGATTTGTTATAATTTAACAATTTAAAACTGCTCAAGATTATACTTGCAGAATCATTATGAAAGAAATGGTGTTTTAAATCATTTAGAGATCCCACTTTAAAGATATAAAATTATTTTCATTGAAATGTGAAAATTTGATATTAATTTTATTTCAGAAGATAAATTGATCTTCTTACGTTGTCTAACTTTCAAACTTAAGAATTTAAAATATGTTTTTCAAACCATCTTTCTGGTTTCTTCATATCTTTGATAAATTGGGTTTAAGATAAGGACATAAGGTTGAAACAAGCATTTCATTTTACGAAAAGATTCTACGTAAAAAAATTATTGTTTTTACCATTTGTATCGAGTAGATTCTTGGCACATTTTTAAAATAAAATTGTCACATGAACGTAAGTCCGTAGAGGTGTCCTCTTGAAGACACAGGACGTTGACAAAAAATTTTGTTAATTATCTAAAAACGCGTTCAAATATTTGACCGAATTTTGCTGAACGTTAGAATGGCATTTACCTTAAAAATGTCCCAAGAACCTCCCTGTGAAATATCTACATTCAATTAGGAAACACACTGTATATATTTTTTAGAAATGGTCTTTATTGATCAATGACTACTAGATACTTTATTAATAGCTTAATGCTTTCGGATAAACGTGTCAACAAAGTACCTGATGTTACTTATTATGTGCACTTATAAAACAGGTGGCACTATTTCAGTGAATTCAGCAAAAACAACTTTTTAACGAAATTTCTACATCATTTATTTCCCGACGTCTTGAATATGGTAATACAAACTGATTTAAATAATTATCCAAGAAGATTCTAAAAAGTAAAAGTTCTTAAAAAAGAACCTGAAAACAGTGGCAGACTTATTTCTTTAGGAGATACAGAGTATTTTTTTTTCATTATCAATGCCAATTCATTATATTCTACGATTACGAGATCCACACAGGGGCATTTCACTCTTTGGTCGCAAAATTATTTTTTGCGGATGATTCCACTTCCATAAAATATGAGAATAAAAGAGTAGATTTAAAAGAATGTTTTCAGTAAGTAATTATATATTATAATAAACGAATTCGGGACTTTTGATGCATATATTCGGTTAAACCTTTGAGTTTTCGAAGAATTACTGTGGTATTGATTCCGAATATTATAGTGTTAGTAGTCAGTGTCCGATTTTGTTTAAGTATATACGTAGGGGTTTACTTGGTTCTTGGGCAGAGTCCAAATCCATGTTTTAATTTGTTTGGCATTTATTTTATGTTTTGTAACGTTTTCAAGTTACCAGGAATCGAATTCTACCAACGTGGATCTATGGATATATAGGACTCTTCCATAACATTTCAATTTTCATTTTTTTTTTCAAATTCCAACACTCTGTATCTCAAAAGTATAGACCCTTAGGGATTAAGCAAACGCAACTTACTTTTTAATGTTTTACAATCGAGATTGCCTTCTTTTTGAAACACCTTGTGTATGTGAATGTGATAAATAATTTCCGACTCAGCACGTAACCTCTCAACTCCAGGTGCTTTTTGCCCCTTGGGGATAAAATTGTGTTATAGACTTCTTTTTCGGTATTTTTTCCACATAAATTTGTTTCCATATATGTGTAGGTCATATTAATATTTCGTATGCTAGTTTCTTTGTAATAAATCTATACCTACATCCCTAAATAATTATTATTCAGCTTTATTGCAGCTAATTTTCATTTCATTTAACAATTTAAAAAAAAATTAACCTTTAAGTCATTGGTTAATTTAATTCAAGTTCATCTGCAAATATGGTTCAATTTACCAGCAGAACTGATAAATAAAGCCCATAAGTGAGTTTTGACAACTTTAGAAAGCAAAAATTCCCAATTTGTGTTGGGGGTTGTCGAATTGAATAACTTGTCTTCTTAATTCGTTTACTGATTTATCCTATAGTGGCTAAAGCAAACATTTTTCAAAAGCCATTTATTACATTGGGGATTATAAAAGGATTCTAAAAAGAAATAAGTTGTAAAATACTATTTTTAAATATTTTACACAATTGTATCCGCTTTTCAACACACTGTGTAACATAATTTTAATATTTTCCAAGGCAAGCAAATATTGATTTAAAGGATTTATGTTAAAATCCCTGTTAATCAGACCTTTTGTGGTTCCAATATTAATCGTTCTTTGATGTATTTTGAACGCTACAAAATCACAGAATGTCGTAATGCAAACATGTTCGAAGCATTTATTAGGTATTGGCATATTCGGTTACCCCGTATTGATTTTAATCATGCCAGTAAAATTCCTGCTGACAGATTAATTTTGGTTCCTTTTTATAACTGATTTCTTAAATTAAAAAAAGAACAAGGTAGAAAGTTAAAAAACAACGCCTTATAGAAAGGAATGAACAATCTCGATGGCAATCAGTTAATTGTAATGTAATTTCTTTAATTTTACACTGTATAAAATAAAATTTAAATTGTGTAAATGCAAACACAGACACACGATTAATTAAGTAATAAATGTCACTGAAAATAATCTAAATTATATAAAATTTCGCTGAATGCAATTAAGGCTAATCTGTTATTTATTTGGCACGTGTAATGGTAGGTACACGTTTAAATTTACTCATTCACAGTGGCTTTCATTCTCAACAACGAGTTAGAAATATTTCCATCCATCAGTTTTAAAGAGTTTTTTAGATATTTATTTTATCATGTAATAAAGGATTAAATATAGTAATTTATTACATAGTACATAGATTATTTTATTTCTGATCGATTTTAATAAAATTTAATGAAACATTAGAGTACTCAAATGCGTATCATAATGTAAAATATTATAGATGCAAAATATAAAATATACTTTATAATGTACAATTAGTATAAAAAAACTAAAGATTCTACAGAATAGGAGCAAGGTGCATTTTAATTAATAAACATGTAATTTTTTTTACCCAGTTTAAATTTGGTATACACAAAATAATAAATTAAAATATATTTTCACGAATTAGCAAGACAAATTTAAATAATTGTTCAAATAAAACGCTATTTTGATCTATTGAGGATGTGCCTTATGGACTTTCTAATATTGTCTAGATTGTTTCTGAGTAGCACATCTAAAAATGTTATCTTCTAGCGGATATAGCTATTGACTTGTACGAGTTTGGAATTTTATTTATTGGATTCGAAAAGCCTAACTGATGAAGTCGAAAGACAGAAACCGGTCTTAGGATGTCGAATCTAATAAATTAAAATTCCTTACTGGTTTACTTCCTCATAAGTGTTTTCAATTCCTTAAAGCAGTTGATCTTTTAATGTTTACTTCTCTAAATCATGATAAGTATTTTTTTTTACATCACCCAACAGAAATCCATTTACAGGATGGGAACTCACAGATACAAATGAAAATAAATCCGATTTTTTTAATGAAGCAATGCTGCAAGAGAAGATATCACACCTATGATTGATAGCATTATAGATTCTGAATAAGAGTGAGTTTTTCTGTACATTTGTTCTAGGGGCTTCGAGATAAAATAGATTGTTCTGCCTTGAATTTACTCCTGCAACATGAAAATTGATCATATTCAAAACAGCATTACTGTCGATTTGGCCATGGATCACCTTATAAAGAAAAATCAAAGCAGTTGTATTTCTCCTACTTGCAAAAGAAGTAAAGCTGTATTGGGTATTCCTATTGGCAATGCAAGACAAGCGATACGACACCTGATGGACTGAATCGGAACTATAAAAAGTCAGTAGTCGTCTTTATTTACATAAGAGAACGTGCTTTCATTTAATCATTTATTACGATATTATTGATTTATTTTGAAGTTTCAAGTATGAGTCGTTATTGTTCAGTGCCTTTTTGTAATTCCTCGGAGAAAAAAAATTTGTTTCCTAGACCCGGGCAACAAAAGGTTAGAATTGAAGACAAAATGGGCACACAGTCTCTAGTTGATCATCACAAAGCTTGGATTTTGAGGTTAAAAATTGGAAAACCAGTTACCAAATTCATGAGAGAGTGCTCTCTCCATTTCACAGAAAGTGATTACTTCAATAAAGGTGTGAGGGTTCTTCAAATTAATGTTGAACTTTTTTCAGCTGAGAATGTTTCCAAAAAACGGATGTTGAAAAAGACACACTCTCATGAATTTGGTAACTGGTTTTCCAATTTTTAACCTCAAAATCCAAGTTTTTTGATGGTCAACTAGAGATTGTGTGCCCATTTTGTCTTTAATTCTAATCTTTCGTTGCCCGGGTCTAGGAAACAAATGGAACGCAAGTTCAGTATTTTTTTTCTCCCAGGAATTACAAAAAGGCACTGAACAATACCGATTCATACTTGAAACTTCAAAATAAATCAATAATATCATAATAAATGATAAAATCAAAGCACGTTCTCTTATGTAAATAAAGACGACTACTGACTTTTTATAGTTTGTTTTTGGTCCGCACTGTCGCTTCGATCTTAAAACATGATACCAGTAGCAGGATATGCACCATCTTCCTTGAAAGAAACAGTACAATTAACTGGGTTGCAATCTGAGGATCAAATACAAATATCTTTCCCCATTTAATATTTTCAATAACATATAGTCATATGGCCCAATAGGGAGCATTGCGAGAAACTGATAAACAAAAAAAATTCAACAATAGTAATAGTTAAAAAATTTTAAAATTTGCTATTGTCAATTTTTCCTGAAGCCAGGATTTTCATATTGCTCAATAATCAAAAAGCGTCTTAAGTATCATGCCAAAAATATTCATATTGGTATAGATCTCGAAAACTCAATTGAATTGAATCAGTTGAAAACCCGTTAGTTTTTTTTTTTAGTTTATTATTTATTTTCTTTTGGTATATATTACATTTTTCTAGGACATTTAATTTTCCTAATTACCTGCTATAGGAGTTTTCCTCCTTTTCAGGATGGTTGAAAACCCTTTGAACTTACACGCCGACCATAGACGAAGATATTTTATTTCACTTGAAATATAACTTTATGTATTTTTGTTTAAATATTATATACAGACACTATAGCAATAGAACTAATTTACGGTGATATATAGCAAGAGGCTGTCACTGCAATTACTGATTGGTTTTCATGCAAGCGAACGGTTCAAACTCAATCTGGTCCACTGTTTACTTTATATAGGGTCTAATATTTATTTAACTTTATCTTTTCATCCTATATTCGTTATTATACTATGTACTGTTTTGAACTAACCCTATACATTGGAGCTAAAGGTAGTAAATATTCAACTGAGATTAATAAAAAGTATAGTATGGATAATATTTTTTTCTTCATTCTAAGGTTGCATTTTGATGAGATGGTTAGTCGCATTGTCTTCCCAGCTTTGGGTATTTTCAAATACAACTTGGATGTCGTCGGGTTATTCATTGTTAATCTATTTTTGATGACAAAATTGTTACATTTTTTAAAAATGGGTTTTACCTTTTTGATCATTTTAGGTAATGGATTTTTGGAACCAAACCAAAGTTATTTACTCTCTGGAAATAATTATTTTTGTCGTTTAATATAACAAGCATGTTTTCTTTGTCAGCGTTTAGGTAGAAACAATCTTTGTTTTTGAAACTTCTAACGATATGACAATGTTTCTTTAACATTAACTTTATTCTCGAATAATCCTATTAATATTTAAACATCTGCAGTGTAAATAGCTGATAAACAAACTATGGTATGTTTGAAATTTTTTATTATGTGTGTGATTTACTTTGTCGTTTTATAGTGCAAAGACAAAAGGTGAAATATTTCATTGTAAAGAAATATGTCTCACAATTGCACAATGTTGATTTGCGTAACACTTGGTATTTTAGTTTTAAATTTATGTGTAGGTCAACTAGTAACAACTGTTGAAATTTCAGTGTTGCATTTTAACGATTTCCATGCGAGGTAAGCCACTTTTTAGCATTTTTATTTCAATTTAAATCTATTTTATTGTAAACAAATTCTTTGTTTTATAAATACATCGGAATTTCGTTGCGGTAAAATTCTATCTATAAAATACTGAAAACTGTAACAAATCATCCCCAACTTTTCTTTAAAAGGCACAAATCTAAATATTAGAATATCTGATAATTGGTTGATTTTATAATACAGGGTGTTTCATTGCGAAGTGTCAATACATTAAACACAGACGTAAGACAATTAGGCAATTCCAAAAAACCTATATATTTGTTGGGTGTAACCCCCTTCCTAACTGAGATACAGAGTGTTTGTCATATAGGAACTTCCCTTAAGGTATCTAAGCTAGTAGAATATTTGTAAGAAAAAAATCCAGGTCCGGATTAGGAAAAAATTGACAAATTTTTCCAGGTTCAAAACAACACTCTGTATAAAGGAGTTTTAAAAATTGCTTTACGCATTTGGAAAGAGCACAAAAAACTGAATTCCACGACGTATTTTTGTTTTCCCGCAGATAATTTTAATACTAAACTTTAAAGTTCAAAGTTTCAGTTTATCAGAATTATGGAGGCTGAAAATGTAATTAGTGACATTTTTATTAATTATATAACATTTGAATTAATATTATACGACCTAATGTTTCATTTTATTCAGTAAGGATTATAGAGGGGAATTATAAACAAAAATGATAAGACGTTTCATCGGGAAAGCGAGCTGGACATACATAGATTAGATTGGACGATTTACGTGGATGCAACCATGTTTTATATAAATTTTTTTCAGGTTTGAAGAAACAGATATAAATGGCAATACGTGTAAAAACAAAACGGAATGTATAGGAGGATTTTCCAGACTGTATTCGGAAATTAATAAAGGGTTATCTGAAAAACCCGACGCTGTGGTACTAAATGCAGGTGATAGCTTCCAAGGTACTTTATGGTATACCGTTGGAAAATGGAACGTCACCCAGGAGTATATGAATATGATTCCTATAGATGCAGAGGTATTTCAGAACAGAGTTATTTTTAATGTTCAAAATAAAATTTAGAATAAATTGTTTATATATAAATATTTAGTATAAAATAGTTGCTTATTGAAAAATGCCCTTTTCGGCAAACATATAGAAAAGAAAGATATTAAATTTGGACCAAAGGAGGCAAAAACATTTAGGGGAATAATTTTAAAACATGGAAAAAAATTATCATTAATTCTGTTGAATATATGTTGAAATAATTTTTTTGTTTACTTTTTTAATTCGTCATGGCAGTAAATTAAATGATTTTGGTGCTAAATAATAAGCCATATTTTAATCGGGATTTACAGTAGGAACTTTTATTTTTTTCTGCATTTCCATTTAAATATTTGGTATTTTAAACTTCTAATCCAATAGTTTTTACATTATTTAAAAAAATATTCTGTGGACATTAGGATTAAAAACTTTTTTCTTGGTCAGGTCCACCAAATTTTAAAAATATTTTGCTTTATAGTTTAAGGGATGATATAGAATTAATGAAAATGTTTGTAGTAGTTTTTCATAATATGCTGTGTGAAAAGCTTTTTTTTACTCATGAAGAACTGCCACAAATTCTTGACCTTTCATCCGACATCCTTCTGACTTTTAAACAAGTCTGTGATTTTTATCTAATAGTATATTACGTAACAAGTGAGGAAAGTGACCAATCACGCACGAGTAGCGTTTAGCGGGAGCCGCGTAGCGGCGAGTGCGGAAATGTAACGAGTGCAAGAAATGCACTTTCCAACGAGTTATGTACACTATTTTTTATACGACCTCAACATTTTTAATATTCTAATTTTATTTTTTTTTATAAAATATTAATCAATGGGTATATTAATTTTAGGATTCAAAATAAAATATAATATTTTATTGTGCTTTTAAGAAAATTCTAAAATATTTACTGACTTAATTTAAATAATATCTTCAGAAAAAGAAGCTTTAATGCCTTGTATTTTACTTCACTCCATGAATTAGTTGTATGATTCGGTGTATAGTTCGAGTAATACATATATTCCTGCCTCCTGAAAATTTCTTTAAAGTCGATGCCCGAGTGTTATACTTTAATATATAGCTCGGGAGCCAGAGAACATGCATTCACTAAGATGTAATCGAAGCGACTAATCGCTCGGCCACACGACCAAATCATAGTTTAACTGGTCTGCGTCCTCGGAAACGTAGCGGCACCCTTTACGGCAGTCTCAAAGGATGCCGGTACGTTAGAAGTCTTTTTGGTAGCAACAAAGGCGCCGCTTTAAAGCTGTTAAATTGGGGCTATACGTATTACACGAACTATACCTACCTTTCTTTTGATTTTTGTGGCAGCAGCTCTAAGCAGGTAATTTTAGCCGCCTCCGATATTTCAGGTGGAGTAAATTGCATAAAAAATTCATCACTTTCCATTTTCACTACTAATTATTTATAACGATTAACAGGACTTTCATAGACTCTGTGCGTGAAAGTAAAATATATCACACGACCGTGTGATATTGTTTCTTCTGTTTAACTTTAACGGGATGATATTTGTCACTTTCGAAGTGTCAAAACAATTCGGAAATTGCCATTTTCATAGCTTACTTAATTTCAAAATCATGTATTGCTCATACCGTGCGGGAATATTTTTCCTCACGGCACTTTGCCCACACCACATTCATTTATATGGAGAATCAACAAAAATCGACAAAAACTTAGTTGGCTGCTGTTCAGCTTTAAATAGGTGTCATAACTGTCAGATTATAGATGTTTTTTAAATTCATAAGGTAGTTTTCATTCGTGCTTTGATAAAAATTGCAATTTCCATTAAATATTATTTTAATAATAGACCTATTTATACCTATTTATAATAAATAATATGGACACTGACAGAGATATTGGAAAGAGCCGCAAAAGTAATCTTAGATTTGTTGCCGGTAATTTTAAGAAAAAAGTTTGAATTGGCATACGAAAAATTTATGGAATGGAGAAGAAATACAAAAATAAAATTAAAAAAATTATTTAACTGTTAAGAGGAGGAAGGATACTTTCATGTTATTTTAGTTTTGCTAACAATAAAAATAAATATTAAGTTACATTACTTGTATTCTTTAAATTTGTGAAGTTGTAGAAAAAGTATAGCGTGCAACACGTGGGGAAAGTACTTTTCTCACTCGTGTGTTTGCGACACTCGCCCTTCAGTGATTACACAAATTTGCTAAATTGCTGCACTATGAGTGGATCCAGGAAAGCTAGATTTCATGTTTAATATGTTAAAAACACTATATTTATTTAACAGTTCTATTTTCTTTTTCTTCTATTTGTAAGTTTGTTAGTAATAGGCGATTGTAGATTTTTATTGATTGAATACAAAATTATATTTCTGCCTTGCAAATAGCTAGTATCCTCCAGTTTCAAAAAAAATGTAAGGTTGTAAGTATTTTTATATATGTTACTGGCTACATTTCTATTACAGTGAAAAATATTTTTAAACAATTCATTTGGTAATTGAAACGGATCGCTTTAGTCCCTAATTGGTCCTTGATATAACCCTATTTCGGTCCTGGAGTGTTAAATATAATAACTTTATTATCTGTATATGTACTTACTTACTTTCTTTCTTTTTCCAATCAAAATTTCTAGATGTCTAATTTATTAAATCAAAGAAACTTATTGTTTTCCTTGATTTTCTCGAAAAAACAAAGTTTTATTGATCTACTTTATTTATGAATCCGCGTAAATTTATTAGCGATAATTTTTGATATTTTCCAACGAAATCCAAGATAGTTTTCTAACAAAAAACATTAATCCTCTTTTTTCTGTACTGCCTTCAGACACACTTTGTAATCTGGTTTTATAAATTTCCAATGTGAAGATATCGACAAACTTAGGTTATAAATATGACTTCAACGTCGCGACAATAAATTTTTTCGCTTATACCAAACAAAGAAAGACGAGAAGTTATATAAAAAGCGATAACTCCATTGTTGATAACACAATTTTACGTCGCAGTCTGGATATTTAAGTGAAACTTCTTTTGGACATACTAATAATTTATGGTAAAAAAAAACCACAGTTTGTAAAATAGGCAAAAACCTAGAAATAATTTGATTGTTATTTAAGGAGAAAAAAGTTAATGATGGCCGCGGAAAATTTTAAAACAAATTTTGTGAGATTATCTCTCATCTCTCAGGCAATTTTTGAATTCCATCTCCAAAACATGACTCATCTTTTGAGGCGGAGCCTATTTTAGATATCTGTGAAAGAAGTGAACCGGTGGCCTGCCAAATCCTGTTTTATCCTTCGGAAAAACCAGTAATCAGAAAGAAAATACGGAGGGTGCTGTAAAACATCCTATTCGAGCTGTTCCATATATTTTTTCTACGACATTTGGGACATGCGACCGAGCGTTGTCATGAAGAAGAATAATTTTATCATGTCTTTGTTCGCATTCCGGCTGTTTTTTTCGCAATGCAAGGCTCGAACGAATCAATTGTAGCCAATACCCATCGTCGTATTTTATATAAAATAATTCCGGTTACATATTTACGGAAGGGTCGCTACCCCAACCAAGCTTTTGCAACAATAGTATTATGAGTTTCTAATTTAATCACGGTAATTTTCCGTCACACCTAAACAATTCCCTATGTTTATGCAATTATAACTCCATTGGGGATTTAACCGCTTTCAGTCACCGAGTGAATTATTTAACAATGTTTCCTAAACCCTAAGTGCTCCTGCATTGTGCTTTAGATTCCTAAGCCTTAACCTAAATAAAAATTATTATGCAAATGCTAATTTTTTAGAAAGAAATGTTAATTTAATATGAAGTTTTAGCCCCAAAAAACTACCTGCAGATTTTTCGACAGTGTGATTTCTAGTTCATTGCGACTTATTTTGTTTTTGGCTTTATTGAAAAAATCAGCAAATTTGTAGTATATCTGTCTCTGTCTAGGTATTCGGTAACCACGATTTTGATGATGGTATAGCAGGTGTGGTTCCATATGTCACAAATTTACTTCATCCAATGGTAGCTTGCAACATAGATGATAGTTTGGAACCAACTATTCAAGGAATCTATTCCAAAAGCAAAGTTATCACAAGAAATGGCTTAAAAATTGGAATAATTGGTGTCGTTATATCGACCTGTAATGTAAGTATTATTTTCACAAAATATACTATCAAAATTTTCTCATCATGGACTGTGTGAATACTGTAATTTTCTATTAAAAATATCCATTCAAATTTAAAACTTACATTGTATAAAATGTAACAAAACAGAGTTAAGGAAAGAGAAGTAAGTTATAAATATGCTTAGGAGTATGTTTATTTATTTTTGCTTGTTTTTCTAAGTAAATCTTTTAAAATATATTAAAGTTGTTTTAATTCCAATACCAAATAAAAATCTTTATCTTTAAACTGTTCTAGAGTGTCTTCAAACTATTTCACTAATAGCAGCCTCACCATACGTTTCTACAACATTCGATGTTCCTTAGTCGCAGATTTTTTTTAAGTATATAATGCCGATAAAAGTTCATAAGAAGTTGTTGACATATCCCCAACCTTACCATATGACGTTTCTGATCCTTCATTCATTCATTCATTCATTTTCAGGCGGCATCTATAGGGAATCAGCGTTTTTCCACTTGTATTCCTAACATCATTCAGAAATGTTTATAGCGTTTTTGTTTTAGTTATTAGCGAATACAGGAAAATTAAGATTTTACCCAGAATCTTCAAGTGTCAATGCTGAAGCCGAACGATTAGTTCGAGAGGAAGGAGTTTTTACAAACATAGTTTTATCCCATTCTGGATACGATATTGATCAACGAATAGCTAAAAATGCATCTAAAACAATAAGTCTAATAGTTGGTGGACATTCACATTCCTTTCTATTTACTGGAGGTATTATTTTTATTAGTACTACAATAATTATATTTTTTACTTTATTTTATAAATATAAACAACCTGGAGGGCTAGAGACTATGTCAAGAAATCCATTAGTAAAACCAAATTTTAGTCAAAACGAAAAAATTTGTTTACATCAGGTTGCTTTGATTTTTTTTCAAATAAAATAAAACTTCTTTTAATTAGAATTGGTCTACAATTTTTTTAATGAATCGGGGTGGCGAAAAAATATGGAACATCACAATTGAACTTTACAAGTGGAATAATGGAAATTATTAGAAATGGGCGGATGGTTTAAATAATTTGGAAAACACTTTCAAAATTTAATTAAAGTTGTTTCAAATTTACACTACTTGAGAAAATTATTTGTTTAATCTAGAATTATCATTGCCATTTCAGTTTTATTTATGGTTTTATGTATTATATATAATTTCAATTTACAGAAATATATCAAATAAAAATGTATGAAATGAGCAGAAATTCCAAAAAATTATTAGCTAGTTTAAACAATGCTTTTAGAAAATCCTCTAGGAGTCGATCCAGTTGAAGGAGATTACCCGACTGTAGTGGAAAGTAAAGATGGACATAAAGTATTAGTAGTGCAAGCTTCCGCCTATGCAAGATATTTGGGAAATATAACGATATATTTAAATGAATATGGAGAAGTTACAGATTATTCAGGAGCACCCATATACCTAAGTGCTGATCATCCACAAGGTAAACAATGATAAAATTAGCTAAAATTTGTGCAAAAGCATGCTGAGAGATTATAAAAAACGTGGTGATATAATAGTTGTTTAAGTTTTCTTTTAAATTGATTCATTGTAAGATATTTTACCTCAACCACAATGGAGATATAATTGATTTGTTGTCATATTCTCATATTTTAAAGGCTTTAACTGAATTCGGTTATATATTTCAGATGAAGCCATCAATGCACTGTTACAACCGTGGAAAGATATAGTTGACAAGCAAGGACCCAAAGTTCTAGGATCTACGATGACATTATTAAGCAAATCAGGTTGTTTCAACTTCGAATGTGCCTTGGGTAATTTTGTTGCTGACGCTATGGTATATGCAGTAAGTTAGTAACTAAAAATGTAAAATAATCCGTCCCTAATACCAAATATTTTTTTCTTTTTTACTTAGTATACCGAATCTGCAGTTAATGGATCCTGGACCGAAGCCGCTCTAGCAGTGACAAATCCAGGAGGTTTAAGAGCAAATATCGAAGTAGGAGGTAAATGTTTTCAAGTTTCCGGATACTGTATATAAGAACGATTCATTATATATTTATAACCCATAGGTATACGATTTTGTGTAAATAAAATCCATGCAAAATTTGAGTGAGTGGATGCTTTTTTATTGAATTTATTTCATGAAAACATTTGGGTTCGTGTAAATCTTGTTCCGAGGTTTTTATCCAGGCACCAACCACAATGTGTGTAGTTCTAAACAGTTTTATTATTTCAGAAATTACGTATAACGATGTCGTCGTAGCACAACCTTTTGAAAATACTTTTGATATTATAGAACTAGAAGGAAGGTACCTGAGAGAGTTATTTGAATATACAAGTACTTTTTATGGAGATGGAGATAACAGGCTGAACCTATTGCAGTTATCTGGTAAGTATACAGTGTGTGCATAATGTACTGGGATTAAAAAACTAAAGTAGCTTTAGGGTAAAAACACAGAGGAGCAGGGCATGTCGCTGGTAGCCTAGCTGGTCGCTTACTCGCTTACAGTCATGTAGAATTAAAGCGTGATTCCTTACGAGTACCTGTAAGGTAAGCTGACATAATTTCCAAGTCGATTGTTTACATCGCTTAGGGTAAAAACACAGTGGAACAGAGCAGATCGCTGGTAGCCTAGATGGTCGCTTAGTCGCATACTCGCTGGTTACCTGACAGGAAGCTGTAAACACCAACACTGGAGCTTCAGTCAGTCACTTGTCGGCGCGTTAAAGATGGAGTTTATTTTTATTAACAAATAAAACATTTTGTTGCACACTTAAAACCATTGTATCTCCAGAGTATTCAAAGGAAGTATAAATTCAACATACAAAAGTGTGTCTTGCTTAAAAAAAATCCGTGTGTGTAATTTATAATTTAGGTAGATGGTTTTAGTCTTCGACAGAATTAAATTACACATACCACTTAATTTTCGCGGTAGAAATTACGCTACATGCTAAAGATGTTAATAATAATAAAATTGAATTACCAATCTATTTAGCTTTAAGATTTAATCACCTATTATTAATTATATTGTGTTTTTAGAAAATGGTATTATTTAAAGTCACATAAAATGTGTCAGTGCGCGTGCGCGAGCCGGGGCATCCTCGCTTTAAGCGATGTAATGTAAACAATCGACTTAACAATTATATCAGCTTACAGCTAAGCTCACTGCTACAATCCCAGCTAACTGCTATGCTCCACCCTGTACACACCCGTAAGGAATCACGCTGTAATTCTACATCGCTGTAAGCGAGTAAGCGACCATCTAGGCTACCTGCGGCCTGCCCTGCTCTACTGTGTTTTTACCCTTAAGCACTAGATTTAGGGAAAACAAAATTACTAATTTGGTACAATTAAGAGAACTTAAATAATTGAAATTGAAATAATTTAAATGGTTACTTTTTATTGACTCATAATTTACGAACCACAATAGGATAACAGGAAATTCAATATTTTGTAAACGGTCTGTATAAAAGCATTTTATCCCTAGGACATTGTCAATGTTCTCATTTTCGCACCACCGTGCACCACCTTACGGCGCGCTTTTTTGTTGTTGGAAAAATAAAAAAGGAAACTGCAAAACTGTTTAAATTTTAACCAAAATCTTACCTAGCTTCTAAATTCATTTTTGTAACTTCAAAAGCTCCATTTTGCAATTTTCCTCCTTGATAATATAATTTTTCATGATTCCAAAAAATAACAATTTATTGTTTTTCTTTGCATTTTTAGGATTTAGAATAAATTACGATTTAAGCCGTCCCATTGGTCACAGGGTCGAATCAATTGAAATACGCTGTCAAAACTGTACCGTACCCATATATGAAAAGTTAGAAGATTGCAAGGTGTACACAGTAGTGGCAAATTCTTTTATGTTAAAGGAAAATGGTCGATTTGTCATTTTGACTAAAAATATGAAAAACCGAAGAGTTGGACGGGTCGACATTGACGTTATTATCGATTATTTATCACATCGGTCTCCTGTTTTTGAAGAAACTGGAAACAGATTAATGTTCATAACATGATATTAAAAGTACAATAAACTACGCATTTATTTGAAATTATTTATTATTATTAACTTAATCCTCGCACCCTATTTTATAAGAAAGATCTATCAATATTTTGTGTGAATAGCAGGTTTTTTTAAAGAAATATTTTGTAATAAATTATCAAACAACATGCATTTGATGTTTTTCTTTTCATTTAACGGAATTTGAACATTTCTTATGATGGAAAATGAACTACACTATAACAAATAATGTTTGAGAGTAATTTAGAATTTACAAGACCATAAAACAAGCAAAATAGCGTTGTCATTCTCATTCTTATTTTACCAATTTTTAACATAATCAAAATATAAACGGTAATGTTGAAGGTTGTGGCTAATTATGGATAATACACAATAAAAGTATGATTAAACAATATTATTTACGAAAAAAAAAACATTAATGAATAATACTTATAAATCATTTCCTCCCCATTTAAAATAACTTATTTTATTTATTGGTTATTCTTTTATACAACTCATGACAACGCTGTACATATCTATATTTCTGTCTTTGTCCGTTTCACTGATAAGTACATTTTAACCAGCGAGTAAGTAGGAAACCGTTTTCTACCTCCTAATTCCAAGAACGTATCATTGTAGGGTTGATTTAGAATAAAGAAAAATTAGAATAGCAAGTAGAGTGTGGCTACATTACACATATGCACATAGTTAAGTTATAAAAAAATTAATTTTAACAGTTTGGATTTCATTAAATTGACAGAACCGTCCTTCATAAGTCAAAATAAAGTTCTTTTATTTAATGTAAACCTTTCCTGTATTTAAATTAAATACAGGAAGCCTTTAAATTTAAAAAAAACTGGCGATTTCCATGAGGAGATGAATGGAACCTGGGTCTGTCATCGTCATGGATAATGCCCCCTATCACAGTCAGCATTTAGAACCATTAGTATAGATCATTCTATGAACTAAGGGAATCTATTTTTAAACGTCTTAATGCTTTTAACATTCAGAATTAGTATAATGTTAAATAAAACAATAATGCTAGAGAAACGTGCATAGACATTTCAACTTTCGAAGATTTGTTGTTGTAGAATTTGAAAGCAAATAATTTAAAGAATTTAGGGAAATAATCGTGCAACGCGCCGGGAAATAAGTATCTACAAATAAAACTTAAAATAAAAGAATTTAACTTTCAACTAGTGAAAATGAATTAAAAGCAGGTTAAAAGCTTCGTTGCTCCGAGAATTTAAATCTCCATTCTTGTGTTGACCACCGCAGACATGAATTTTCTGAACTGCTAATATAAACTCTCATTACAGTTTTTTTATATATTTTTGTTACTCCTTACTACTCATTACATATTTCTCATAGTTTTGATTTTCTTTCGGGTTTTGTTTTTGGATTATTTATGTAATTTCAACTATATTTCCCAGGTTGTTGAAATGCTATTATGCGCGAGTTTGTTTTGCATAATTAACTCTCAGAATGCATTGTTGGGGTCATAATGACACCACTTATTCTGTGTTCTGCTCCACCTCCATCTTTTAAGGCCTATTATGGTAATCCTCTAATAGCAATCAAAGAGTGACCAGCTGTCGTTACTAGGAGACTCCATGGCCTTGATTGGAACTCATTCTCGTCAGGGTTTTCTCTTGATTTTTCATCATCAAGTACTTGAAATCATAGTTTACAATATTCTGGTTTGAATTTTGTTTTTTTATTTGTTTATAAAAATACAACAAACAAACAGTTGGATGAATTATATTCTGGCAGAAAAATGCAGGAGAATATTCTCTTCACAAGAAAGGAAAATTAAGACAAAGTAAAAACGAGTAAAACGAACAGCCTTGTACAATCCAGGAAGCCAAACTAACCTTGCAGCTAAACGAGCATTAAAAAATATGTGGGGACTAAACCCACAAATGAGACACGTTGTATATAACCTTGATAATTAGTTTGCTACACTGACAAATCAAAGAAAAGCTCAATTTGGGCCCTCATATGTCTGTTCATCCAATACTGTCCCAAGGAAGCGTAATTGGCCTAGTCTTTTATCTTCTGTTCACTGCTGATATACCAACAAAAATGTGACCACTGAAACCTTCGCAGACGACATTGCTGTTTTGTCATCTTATCAAAACCCACCTCCTGCTACTCAAGCGCTGCAGAACAATCTTGATGATATTTCATCCTGGATTAAAACATGGCGTGTTAAAGGGAATGAAACTTCACTCAATGTAAAGGGAACAGTCAAACTGTCACATTTAATTGTCACCCGCTACAGCAAAAAGAACATGCCAACTATCCGGGGATGCACCTAGATCGTAGACTTACTTGGAAAACACACATATTAAGAAGCATAAGCAGTAACGACTACAACAAAGTAAACTTTATTGTTGATATTGCAAATGAGGTCCAAAATATGAAAATTTTGAAATTTAAAATAACATTAAATTTAAAGTAGACACATCGTGAATGACGATTTTGGTAAAAGTGAGTAGACTGTGGCTGTGTTGATTAGAATGAGAACTGTCAATCTAAAATTTTATTAATACTTTCACTTGTAATCTCCCTAGACCCTAGATCTTAAAATTCATGCTTGAGGAGATATCTCCAGATAGTAATTCAAGATCGTGGGAGATTCGGTAAGAAAATTTCACACCAAAGTAATATAAAAAATTATAACATGACATTTTCGTAAGAGCGGTGTATTTTTATAATTTGCCGGAAATACTATCGCTGTGGTACAGCCCAGGGTAGGAAAATAATATCGCCAAGTTTTTTGGTTGCTATAGTAACGAGCTGAAACGAAAGCTTCTTATTGGTTAAAAAATGTTGGTGTGAAATTTTCAATAGTAATACCACAAGTGATTGAATTTTCGCGATAAGTCTGTTGACTCATTTCATAACGAAACTGAGTTGCTTAAAAACACCACGAGTCCGCAAGCAACTCAGTTGAGTTATGAAATAAGAGACAGACTTATGAGATGAATTCAATCACGAGTGGAATTTTATTAGACTATTTCACAAACAAAGTAAAAGGTCTCATTTTGACGTCTGTAGCTGTAATTATACAAAGTAAAAGGCCTCATTTTGACGTCTGTAGCTGTAATTATTTTTTTTAAAATGTCAAATTCTGTTTTGCAATTCGTATCCATGGTTACGCGGTGAAAATACCACGCTGATAGACCAATCAGGATTGAAAGACAGCTGGTATTATCATTAGTAATACCCCTAGGGCCTTGATAATACCGAGATAATTTTGTCATAGAGAATGCTGTAAGCGTGTTGCTTGATAATAGCCCGAGGCCGAAGGCCGAGGGCTATTATCCTTAAGCAACACGCTTGAAGGATTCTCTATGACAAAATTTTGAGGATTTATCAAGGCCCGAGGGGTATTCGATAAGATAATTTTTTACTTTGTAGATTTAAACATTTTTAAACTAGTTGTCAGTTTGACGTTTAATTAATTTTTAATCAAAAACTTGACTTGTTGAAAACACCAAACTGAAAACACCACATGTAGGGTGTTATCAATAGTAATACCCCTAGGGCCTTGATAATACCGAGATAATTTTGTCATAGAGAATGCTGTAAGCGTGTTGCTTGATAATAGCCCGAGGCCGAAGGCCGAGGGCTATTATCCTTAAGCAACACGCTTGAAGGATTCTCTATGACAAAATTTTGAGGATTTATCAAGGCCCGAGGGGTATTCGATAAGATAATTTTTTACTTTGTAGATTTAAACATTTTTAAACTAGTTGTCAGTTTGACGTTTAATTAATTTTTAATCAAAAACTTGACTTGTTGAAAACACCAAACTGAAAACACCACATGTAGGGTGTTATCGCTGTAATCCATAGCTGATTGGATGAAATTTGACACATGACTCTAAATTAAGTAATTTGATTGGTTACTATAGTTAGTAAAAAATTATCATTACAATTTGTTCGGTCTATGGCAATGCTAGAAGAGCATTTTCAACTGGTTTATTTTTAAAAATGTATTACAATATAGTCGTTGTTATGATAACCGCTTTTGCCAATAAACAATTCCAGTCTGCTCTTTTGTTATAAATTAAGACGAATTATAGCACTTAACTTCCTCTCGCGTTGAAATTTCAATCTCATGAGAAATAGCTACACCATTATCATTATATGCTCGTTGAATATCCAACACTCCAACGCGTCTAATAATACGTAAATTTGGTTGGTATGCGAAAGAATTCTACTATTGATTTTGACTTAAATGTTACAAGATGATTGCCTGCTGCATAGAAAAGGCCAAACGGATCGATCAATCTTGTCTAATACTCTGGCCGCAATCCAAATTACCCATGTTCCACGTTGGAGGCCAAATCGAACAAATATTGACAAATAATACGAAATGCTTTAGATGACGTCTCATATATTACACCTCTTTATTTTCTCGTATCTCAGATTCGCCTCTTATCCGAGATACTTCTAACTCAGGAAATAAAAAAAATTTCTCTCATTAATCAAGATCTTGAACGACTTCAAATTATTGGAATAAAGGCATGCAAGCTTAAAACTTGTTATTAATTTACGAAGTAAATAACTTAAAATTATACATTTTTCAGCATCCTACGAGGGCGAACTAATAAATTTTTAGCCTAAGATACAAAACTTCCGGTCCAGTAAATGTACTCATGCACTCAAGAAAATAGATGGAGAGATAACAGAAATTGTAATCAAAATAACATGGCGGATAATCAAAAACGTACATGGCAAGAGAATAGAACATCTATACCAAACGTCATAATTTTTAGTTGATATTAGTAAATATTTTACTCCAAGAATTAAATTGGGAAATTGGAACCTTTGGTCTATCATCAACTCCTGATGATGCCAACATAGTTGGCGAAACGCGCGTAGAGTGTGTTAAAATTGTGTTTTGGTTTTCAACTCCAAGAATTACGTTGAATATATAAGTAATTAATAATACACCTTTTGCGAGGTAACTAACTCATTACTTTTGGTGCAATGCTGTCTATACCTGGAGCTTTTTAAGAGTTAATTTCTTTTTGTACGTCCTTTGTAGTGAAAGCTATAATTTTGAAATAATAATAAATAATGAACGATATTGTTGAAAATTTTTTAATGGAATTTTAGAAACTTTATGTATTACTTGAAAAGAGGTTTAAATTCTGACAAAAAAAATACAATCCGCGTGTGCGTGATAATATAAAAATTGTACATTAATTTTTGCTAACTTGTGAAAAAAGCACTATATAACCAGAATAGTGTGTAAGTTAGGTTATAGTTTTTTATAATGTAATAGCGAGTTTTTTGTTTGACAGTAGAAAAAAATAGGTTGTCAATGTTTTTTTAATTTTAGAAATGTCAGATTATTATGAACTCACCAAATACCTTGAGATTTATAAATATTTGTTGTGAATAAAAGATAAAAAAAAATATAAAAAGGCCTTCTTAATAATCAAAATATATGTCGCCAACCAACGTGGGGCCAATATATAAAATAAAATAATAAAATACGTATAAAAAGACTTATGTACTTAAGAAGTGGAAACAAAAAGATGGATACCGCAAGAGAAGAAAGAAATCAAGAAGGACAAGGAGATATGATAGAATCACAGGAAATAAATTTGGAAAATTTCAATGAAGAAAATAATAGTGATTATGAAGAACAATAAAGAACCAACATAGAGAATAATACAGAAGAAGTTACAAAATCAGATGATCCAATTATGCAAATGTTAATTACTATGAATGAAAATCTAAACAGAAATCAAGAAAAGATGAAGAATAACAAAGAAAGAAATCAAAAAAAGATGGAGAATAACATAGAAAGAAATCAAAAAAAGATGGAGAATTATATAGAAAGAAATCTAGAAAAGAATAGAATGGAGATAAAAAATCAATTCAAAAGAAATAATGAGGAGATGATAATTTTAATAAGAAGAGGAATTGAAAGAGTTGAAGTGAGATTAGAGAAACAAGAAAAGGAAACAGATAAAAAATAGAAGAAATTAGAGAAGAAGTAGAATTTGCTATTAATGCAGTGGCTAATAGAGTAGATAAAAATCAGGAAGAATTAAAAAAAGATATTCAGGAAAATAAGAAGGAGATACAAGAAAATAAAGAAGAATGTAAAGTAGTTTTAAAGCAATTAGAAGAAAATTTAAAGAAAAATGCTAGAAATCTAAAAACAGAACAATATGTGAGTCATAAAAGAAACGTAATGGTAAAGAAAACAAAATTATTTACAATTTATGCAGAAGAAGAAGAAGAAGAAGAAGAAGAAGGAGAAGAGAAAGGAGAAAAAGAAGAAGAGAAATATGATAAAGCAAAGATACCTGCATTAACAAGTAAAGTAAAGTAAAGTAATTGAAAAAAGAAATGTACAAAATTTAGGTAATCGTCGCTGGGGGGCGTATAAACCTAAAATTAAAAAAAGTTGTAAATATAAAATAATAGGATACCAAACAAAAAGAATTAGAAGAAGGAAGAAAACAAAAACAGTAAAGAAAAAGAAAGGAAACCGGAAGAAAGTAAAAATGAAAAAAAAAATAATGTTCAATAACATTTAAAAATATTTTTACTGTTTAAAAATTTTTGAAATGTTGGGGGGGGGGTTATGTAGTGTGTAAGTTAGGTTATAGTTTTTTATAATGTAATAGGGAGTTTTTTGTTTGACAGTAGATAAAAATAGGTTGTCAATGTTTTTTTAATTTTAGAAATGTCAGATTATTATGAACTCACCAAATACCTTGAGATTTATAAATATTTGTTGTGAATAAAAGATAAAAAAAAAATATCAAAAGGCCTTCTTAATAATCAAAATAATATATTTATTTTCAGAACAAAACTACCAATATGCAGTTTAAGAGATAATTCCTTATCAAATATACCTCCCAATAAATAAAGAAAACATATCGTCTCTCGTTTCGTTTAATAGTGCAACAAAAATTTTCAAAAGAATTTCATTTTAATAAATAACAGGAAACTGTCGAGCTATTTTTCAATAACGTCGAAATATATCTTTTTGTTTTTATGGGGCGACCACCTTGATACTTTTTTCTGTGTGTTAAATCATTTTTCCTCATTTCTTGTTTGCTTCATAGCTCTCATAAATTTAACATGATTTTATCAGAGTTGATATGTATCCTATAATCCTTGTATCTCGTAAATTGTGTGATGTTGCCATAAAATAAAATTTTCATATTCGTATAAAATTCGATAGATAAATGGCTTTGGATAAATTAGCTTTAAGTATTTTAGAAAACATTCAGCAATTGATCTGAAATATGTCATAATCAATAAAACCCACACAAAAAAATGTTATTGGATGATTACGGGAATTTTATAGAAAATAGTCACAACTCGTAAAATTGGATCGATGTAGATGTATTTATTTGAGTATGTTACGAGCATGACAGTATTTTGTTTATAATGTTGCTATTACTATTAGTTAATAAAATAAAGGGTGAAATGTTGATAGAGAAAAAAACCATTTAAACCGTTTGATTTGTTAAATTAGGTTCTGGGAACTCGGGTTAACAGCTCCAGGGCACTCTAAGCACAATCATAAAAATTTCGTACAAAATGTAGTCATTTCCATTATTGACTTCTTCATCAGAACTACGATAGATATGAATGTGTGAATCTAAAGGTAAAGCAAATAAATATAAATCTCTGATTAGACAAAGAGAAAATCTTCTTCTCCTGATATCTATTCCAAAAACTAAAGATGTACAGCTGTTTAGTTTTAGAGTTTTCATGTAACAAAGGCAGGAAAGTTAACCACGAAAATCTAAACTTCAAATTTGTCTCATTGTGGCGCCAAAACCGATAATGATATTTATATAAAATAAATGGCACCTGCGCTACTGGTAACGCACCAGTTATTGGCACATCGGCAAACGCGCCATCAGCAACATGCCAGATATATTTGAATTAAAATAATAAGTCAACTCAAAAATTGTCTACGAGTCGAACAGAGACAACCGCGTCATCATTGAGATACACGAATACCATCGTGGCGCCTCAAACTTCCGGTTCCTCTGTACACCTGCATGCATTTTTGGCACGTAGACACTCATTCCTGAAGGTATACCAGTGGGCGTGACTTAACAATTCTAGAACAAAGACTAGACTAGCGAATATTTTTATTCAGTACGTGTTTAACTGTTAAACCTCGTAAAATTTCTCTGACAAATTTTCATTCTGCCTCTTAGTACGGCAAATTAGTATGTTGAAATCCTTTAGCCTGAACGCATCACTCCGGTGGTACCGAAATCACCGTATGCCCAAATGCCCAAAAATTCTCTGACAAATTCTATACTAGGTCCAAGCGGTTGTAACCGGGATATTCTCTGTATCTGTAGAGTAAGGAGTGTGAGTTAGTCCCACAGCACTTAGGCCACATTTGACCCATTGTACATCCTCCCGAGAAGTTGTCCTCCTAGGTCATCGTCCATCCTGTCCTTTCCAGGAAAGTCACTAGGAGACATCTCCTTTATATCGGCAGGTGTAAGCAAAGACTCACCGAACGCGCACTCTCTCATGGTCCTGTTCACACATCCTGCATAGAGGTGTGTCCATTAGCCCCATTGTATGGAGGTGTTTCCTTAGTTGACAGTGGCCAGTCAGAAATCCTACTACTAGACGTAGGTTTTTCCTGGTCATCGCCAAGTATTTCTTCGACGCCAGCTTCCTAGGTTCGCCCAGGGTGACCCTGGCAAAACTGCATCCCTTGATTTCATCCATTCTCTTTAGAGATTGAGCATGGGTGTAACGTTTGGCTAGTTCCGCAATTGAAGAAGCCGTAAGTGTCTCTGGGTCCTAAAAGTCTTAGTCCAGCCGCTTCCCTGGCTAAGGATTCGGCAATGCGGTTACCTTTACTCCTGTCGTGCCCTTTAACCCACCTCAGAATAATATTGTTATGCACTCTAATACTAGCCCTGATGTAACACGCTGTCTATTCAAGGCTAGTAGAGCTTGCCTGCTGTCAGTGCAGATTATTATGTTTTTGCCAGAAATTCCTTTTTTGGTTAGTTCTTTTGTGGTAATTGAGATACCTGCCAGTTCTGTTTGAACCACGCTGGTATTATTTCCTATTCCCCACTTAATTCTTAGTCTTAGTGATCTGTAGTAGACACCACATCCTGAGCCTTCTTTGGTTTTGGAGCCGTCTGTGTAAATTTTCATTCTGCCTCTTAGTACGGCAAATTAGTATGTGTAAGCCTTTAGTGTGACTACTGAAACCACCGTATCGGGATAATAAATGCACAAAATTCTCTGAAAAATTCTATACTAGGTCCAAGAGGTTGTAACCGGGATATTAAATGCCCATGTTTTAAGTTCAATTAAATACAAGTTACTGAGCGATTAGTTAAAAGTTTTAATAAACCTGTTCCAAGTAACGTGCGTGCTTTATTTTTGGGGTTCTGGGAAAAGAACGTTAATTTATACAGTCCACTTTAGAATAGTCAAACAATGTTTAAAGAAGCGGTGTTACAACAGGTAGTTCCAATGAAATACGACAATATTATAAAGCGTTCCACAATAGAACATTTCTACATCCATCCTCAATATTTCATCAAAAAATTAAAGATGTACAGATGTTAATTATTCTTAGACTGTAAATTTTGCTCCAGAACAATCGAATTTTTCATATCATCAAGAAAATAAATATTTTAAGCGAGAGTCGCATTGAGTAGGGCCTTTAAATAATGAAAGCAGACTTTTCCCCCATTACTATGACTAAAAATATCCATTAACCAGTCATTTTCAAACATTGTGAAGTAAAAACCTATTAATTAGCTTTATATTTTTCAAACATTTTCATCCATTCATAAACGACGTATGATTAATTAACTACCCTTCTGCTGGTTGATTTACAACAATAATCACTTTCATTTTTCCCTGTTCAAGACACTTCAAAAGCGTGAAATTTTAAATTTTCCTAATAGGATTTTTATACCTTTTTTTTTATACTTTTTAAAAAATTTTACAAAACTATAAAAGTTGCGAAGTCCTTTCTATCGAAATGAGACATCAAAGTAACTAGTTTGACTCCAGTTTTAAAAGAAGTTAGTTATTCTCCAACAGCGGCAACTTTTAAAGCTACTTCGAAAAATCTCGTTTTAAATTTAATTAAGTTTGCTTTTGATTCCGAACTTTTTGAGTCTGAAATAAAATGATTTTTTTCTGTAGAATGATTTGATGTTCATTATGTTAATTATAATTGAAGCTTGTTAGTAGAAAGGTTGCAAATTATCAGAATTCGTTATAACGAATTCGTTCATATTTATGTATTTTAAAAGGGAACTTTCATTAATTCAAAGACTTAGTTACGACGCCGATCATTTATTTGTCGTTATCCTCGTCTTCTGTATAGACCTGAAGTCCAATAAACGAAGGTGCCAACCCGGGCATCAGGTCTGTCCGGCACCATTTTTTTTTAGTTTGCAGGTATTCATGGGTACATTCACCTCCGAAAATCTCAGCTGTCTGAAATTTGTAGAAGGGTGGGAAAATGGCCCATTGGTTTTTTTCGCCTATTTTCGCCCATTTTTGGCGATATTTCTGAAAATATGACACTTTTCTGTTTGGACGAAAATTACCTACAAAAATGATCCTCATCATTTTTGTCAAAAATATGATACTTTTCGACATAACCGGCTCCAAAATGCACCTCTATTTATAGCTCCTGCCCTGCATTTAGAGAGCATGCTCTAAAGGAATGACACTTCCAAGCGGATTACAAATTTTTCAATAAATCACGTAAAAATTAATATTTTTTCAGATTCAAAGTTCAGATAAAAGAAGGAATCTGCAGCTATAATATCATGTTACTTTTTGAAAAACCGGGCCAAAGTTTGTTTTTGCTAGATATTTTGGCCCTCCTATAAATTTATTCATATTTTTTTTATCAAGACTAATTTCACCGAATCCTTTTGGATAATGGGGTTTTGCAAGATGTTAAATATATTCAGAAAGATTGAATAAATTAGTTTTGTGAGTTTTTGTAAACATGTTTTTTAGCATTTTTCTTTTTTTTTCATATTTTTTGGTTGTCCGGAAAATTGAGAAAATTCTCAACACTATGAAAAATTGACATTTTTTTGAGGAATATTTTCTATTCGTGCTAAAATTTTTTGGGGTTAGGAATTATACTAAATAAAAGATCACATTCTGACCGTTTCATCAATATATAAATCAAGTATTTTATTAAGTGCAAAGTGAAAAAAGTTGGTTATTATTGCCTTATCTTTTGTCTACAGACAAAAACTGGAGGATATTCAAGTTTTGGGAGGATATTCAATTTTTCCGTTTTCACCACAATAATTTTGCGAATTATTATTATTCAAAATTGTGAATTTTTGAAACGCCGTTTTTGCAACAAATATTAGTGTAGCGAAAAAATTCCATGTAGCTGAGATTTTCGGAGATAAATGTACCTATGAATACCTGTATATTAAAAAAAAATTTTGACGGACAGACTTGATGCCCAGGTTTGGGTTTTTTCTGGCGTTAATTTACTGGACTACTGGTATATTTAACTCGATTTTTAAGTTAATAACAAGTGACGAAAGTAAATCAGGCAGTAGTAAGTGCCTTTTTATGGAGACTTGCTCTCCAGTTTTTCAAGCAAAAAATGACCGAGTGCTGCTCCAAGCTGGACCAAGTTTGAACTCTAATTAGTCTAGTCGCGATATCGGTTTAATTTTCAATAATGCCTTTTAGTCCTTGGACACCAGAACAGACTTGAACTAGCTGGGCACCAGGGTATCAATGATAATTAGTAAGCTGACAAATTGCAAAAAGGGGATTAGGAGTCATACACGGATCAGAACAGACGCCCGAAACACCGAAGGGCCATAAAAAACTGAATCAGGGAAAGGCACTTGCAGCACTGGCAAAATGTGTCAGGGCAAAAACATGGAAAATCCTACATAGGATGTGCATGTACTTTTTGAGCAACCAACAGTAGACAACAGTGAAATATCGTTTTAAATTATAGTGTCTGTGGTTAGTGGTTGCTTGTTGTGAATCGATAAAGTTGTTTTATTTATTTTTATGTCTGCGTTTCTCTCGAATAACCAGTAACGCTCCTAAGAGATACCCGAGGAACAAGTCAAAAGCTCTATCGTAACTATGTTCAGAATGGGAATTTAAATCTGAACAAGAATATTTTTATTCTTTGATAAGTGCATATTATTCTTTTGAGAGATCCTTGAAAGTGTATGACAAGTTTTATAAGAAATCTAATAAAAGCAATATTTTAATAAAATAATAAAAGAATCGAGACATTACATCTACGTATTGCAATTTTGGATATAAAATTACCTGGTTTTTGTACTCAGTTTGTAATTTATTGTTGTGAGTTGTGAGCTTTCTTATATATGATTTTAGTCATTCGTAAATAACAATGTCGCCATCTACTATTAATCCTATACTCCTGAGTTTTTCGTAAGTAATATCATAAGCCCATCTAATTTTTCCGAAAAAAATCGAAAAAACACGTTGCTAAGTAATATTTGAACAAGAAGCATGAATGCTGGTGGCAACAAAAATCCGAGTCGAAGCCGAGGATTTTTGCACCTGCACGAATGCCTTTTGTTAAAAAAATATTACTTTGCATTGTGTTTTTTCGATTTTTTTCACAGGGAAAATTAGATGCCCGAATGGTATTTGACAAGACTATTTCATGAGTAACAGATTATTCTGCATACACATAGCTTACAAAACATAAACCTATTATATATGAATACTTAATAAATATGTAGGTATTAATTTGAAAACTGAAAAACTGGCAATTTATTTAATCACAAAATACTACAAACTTTATTTATGGTACAATTAAAATATAAATTGCAATGTTGGTACACAGTAGGAGTATTGTTTGAAATCTTTGTTAATTCATTGATAACGTTGGGTGTACATAAATCATTAATGTTGTTGATGGGTCCAGCTGTAGAGTGAGAAGCTCGAGGAGTGGCTGCAGGATCTTTTGTTTTCTGTTTTTTAGCCGGAGGTTCTGAGGCGTCACTTCTAAAGGCGTTTATGATGTTGGAATAATGCTCATTATCCATTTGAAGATAAGGCTTAATTGAGTTGGCTGAACTCTGGCCAGTTATTTTAATTAATTATTGTTAACCCACCTCTCATTTAGCCAGGTTACTGACTGCTGTCGACCGCCTAGAGTGGTTTGTTATTTTTATTTCTTTTGTATTTAATCCTGCCTTCTCTGCTGCTTCTTTAGTCCATTTCGAAAGTTCGTTTTTTCCCACTGGAGTGTTTTGTACCATCCACTTGATTGTTCTCTGTTCCATGATGGGTTTACTGTTAATAATAATTTGTCAGTTGTTATTCTAGATGAACGTTTAACCATTAGAATTTTCAAAAGTCGGACCAACCATTTACTATCGGCCATTTTTTTTCTCCACCCTGGGCCGTTTTATTGAAGAGAGGATTATATTCTACTCTTCCTAAAAAGTAGGATTTTTGAAAATCAGTTATTTAAAAAAATATGTAACTATGTTATCTACCTATTTTAATCCCAGAATTATCCACTTTCTCTTTAAAATAATGAACTCTGCAATTGACTGCTTCTCCACCTTTCCAGACAAGTTCTACTGAAGCGATATGGTAAAAGTCCCGCCGTAGTGTCTTCGTCCCATAATAAAACCATTGCGTAGTATTCTAATGTAGCATTTTTATGTATTTTAATGAAGCAGAGCTCGATTTCCTTTTATTGGCGCACATCTGCAAATTCCTTCATTTCGCATTACGAGCTTCCTTACTAGACTTGAAGATAATATCTTTAAATGGATTAAAAATTATTTCCAAAAGCTAGTATTTCTTTGCCTTGCAGAATTCTGTAAACTGTTTCCATATTGACGTATGGGTTTTAACGGTATTGTACGGGACACTTTTCTCAATCGCCAGATCAATATTAGTCATAGAATCACTTCCAAAGCGACTCATTTTCAATACATAAGACAAAATTTATTGACAATAAAATCAGAATAGTACATTGAGCAACGCATTTCATATGTCATTATGTTATGACACGAGTCCAAGTGTTGAGTTTTTAAAGGACAAGTGTCATAACAGCCCTATGAAATAAGTTGCTTATAATACTTTTTATATTTTGCCATTTTATTAATTTTTTAATAAATTTATACTTTGCATATTATAGAGAAGTTTGCTTTAAAAAATGAGTTGGTAGCACTGTTGTAGAATTTTTAAAATTTGACAGATTTATTAGATACAAATGACAAGACAAATGTCAATTCATGTCATTTGATGATTCATATTACCAACCCTATAACACAAAGAGTTGCGTACTCTAATGAAACATTAGAGTTCTCAAATGCGTATCATAATCTAAAATATTATAAATGCAAAATATAAAAAAAATGTTTTCTGGTGTCCTAGGAGACCACAATTACTTGTTATCAAAGGTATTGTAATTTTTGTCAAGTTTTGCCGAGGGTAAACTTGAAAAAACTGCTGACAGGAGCAGTTGTCATACAGTTTTTTCATCTAGAAACCATTTGTAATTCAAAATTTCGCGTAAGATGAAGGAAATGGTCCACTATATACTAGATCTTTGGCCAAATAAATTTTAAATATCGTGTAGTCTTCTCTTAATCGTTTTTTGTCTTAATATTTGAACTAAATTCTTATCATAGTTTTACGATCGAAACAATTTTCCTCATAATAGTTCCTTGTGGCCATAATCCACAAATTTTTAATCAGAACATTGTTATGAGCCTTCTTTAACTCAAATGTTCTTTCTTTTTCTCTGTATTTTTCTCCTAAATTAATTTTCAAGTTGAAAATATGATTCACTGTAGATCTGCTGCGCGAGCTCCTGCTCTTTATTTTACTTGCGGTTCTATTATATTTTCTTTGATTGGATTTTTTAATATTTGGTTGGTATTCCGAAGAGCATTTTATAGTTGTTATGTTCCGGTTTGGTACCTTTTTTTTGATAAAGGCATTCGACAGTTTGGATTCTTCAATTCAGACATCTTTTATAAAGTTTTCTTACCATCTAATTTAGTTTTGGTGTGCCATATTTCTTCACTCGTATTATTTAGATTTACTTATTTTCTTTGAAGAACTTTCACCTATAACATGTTTTGTTTGACTTGTCTTATTTTTGAATTATTTTTATACTGCGATACACTTCCTTATTTTGTCTCACCCACAGTATCAACTATCCAGAATATAGTACGTGTTTTTAAATCAATTTTTCTTTTGTTAGTTCTTTAAACCGTTGGCTTCTCCGGTTGTTATTTTTTTGATAGGATTCATGTACAGCATAATTATTTAAATATTCAGCAAGCATTTCAATGGAATCAGATTACTCGAGAAGATAATTCTGCCATTTCGAGAGAATGTATTATTCATTCCTTACTTCAAATAGCCCCGTATGAAGATTTTTATAATTTTTGAATGGACCTTTTGATTTTTTCAATTTTGGGAAGAATTGTCCCAAATTTCAACTTTTAACCCCTGTATATTTATGTATATTTGCATTTAAAATACATGCTTTTGTTTATTCTTTTTTATATTCAGGAATTACTTTTCAATAAATATTGATTGTTTATTGGCAACCGAACGTTCCAAATTGAAATATAACATCCAGTATAGCATATTAAAGAGTTTCACATAATCGATAGCGAGAAACGAAATTACCCTCAATTTAATAAAGGAATCATAACTGAAGTAAAAAGTGGGATAAGTGATTCTGTTACTAATACCTTTTTGGAAAAAATACCCTCAGGATGATAAAACGGCAATTCCTTAACAGAGACTCAGCAAAAAATATTTAAGTATATCAGTCTCTTCTTTCATCCAACTTAACAAAACTTTTCTTATAGGAAACTCTTTTAGGTCAAATTAATGAAAGCTGTAGGTATAGATATATATAATCGAAAGAAACATTTTCCCAACATATCTTTTTATACAGGGTGTTGCGATATTCGACCTAATTAAATATCCTTTAGTTTTCACAATAGTAAACTAACCATTTCATGTATACCCAGGTAAAAAGTCAATAGGATTTAGGCCGAGTGATTATGGAGGTCAAATGTCCCATCGTGCTGAAACCACATGTATTTTCTAATATTTAGCGGTACATTTTCTAAAATTCATTTAAGACTTGTTCCAGAAAACGTGTGTAATTATCTCCAATTATTAATATATTCGATAAAAGGATGAAACATCCATAAATTTACTAAACATTTAGATTAAATTGTCCGTTGACGAAAAGGGTGCAGATTTTTTCGTCACAAAAATGACTTTCTGGAATTGAAAAGGACCCCGCAGTTTTTGATAGGAAAATGGCTTTCGGTGGATTTCTCTCAAACTTCGGAAATTTATTCTTCATCCCATCCCGATCAAAAGTGTTCACGGGCCCAACTCAATCCTATGTACAGATTTCGAGCTAGCGCGAGTTTAAAATGATTAGGGGGAACTCGATATATGCGCATTTATCGGCAAGTTAGGTGTTCACCTCTTTACGTTTATGGTTTATATGATGGATATATGTCATACACACCCAGATACACACACGCACACATTTAGCGTCTTTTAGAAGATTTTATTTTGATTTCTAAACTATTTTTTAAGAATTTTTTTTTATTGACATTACATTTTTCATTTTTTAATCACTTTTTTGTTACCATGAATACAGCTAGACTATGTCCGACATGGGCGTTTCATTAACAGGGTTAAACACAACCGGACGGACACCTTGAAATAAATACAAAACTAAATGTTCAATGGAGAAATACTCTTTGTAAGAGAACACTTAACAATTATGTCCAGCATAAAATTAACAGTGCTAATGAATTTAATAAGAGCTTTAGCAAACCAAATAAAAAGCGATGAAAATCTATTCCTAATTGCACCTATTTTGATTTAAAAAATGAGAAAATCGTTGGAATAGATAACACAAAGTCTGAAATAATTAAATTAAACTATGATTATCTTTTAAAACCATTTACACATACTATATCTAAATGTATAGAACAATTGTTACTCTATTACATAAAAAGGGAGATGTAACAACATCAGCAATTACCAACACATATGGTTAATCACCGACTTCTCAAAAAAGTTTGAAAAATTAATTAAAAATAGATTAGTTTCATACCTAAACAAATATGAAATACTCTCAAAACAACAGTTTGGTTTTAGATAGAAAACATCCACACAAAACGCCGTTAGTGTCCTAACTTCACAAGTACCTAAGTGAATCACTTAATGAAAGCAAGCCCTGTTTGTGTATATTTCTGGATATCTTTTAAATGCATTTGACACGGTTAGTCATCATCTTATCCTGCAGCAAATATTCTATCAGAAAACACTAGAAAACTGGTCTGTTGAACAACGGGGAAGAAAATCTTGCACAAAACGCCGATTTGACTGGATGGTCCTTTTTTGTTGATAATATAATCTCACCAGATTCAATTTCACAGTATATGTTCAATGCAGAATGCTGACATTTATTTTTCATATATGTGTAACTTTTTGAAGTTTGTGAGGGGGGCATGACGGGATAATGGGTGTGGGGTATGAAGGGATATAAAATTGAGCTGGAAAATTTAAAAATACCAATCCTCATAATCTACACAAAAAACTGCTAAAAAAATACTAAACTTTCATACAAAACGCAAAAGAACAATGATGAAGACACAATTTTTTTACACATAAATACTTTTCTGAAATCACTAGAAGGTTGGATAGGTTGCCAGCTTTCTGAACATTGGGGTAACAATGTTTGTGCCGGTGTGGATGATGAAGATGCCGAAGAAATGCACATTTGTTCGTTGTGAAAAAAATTAGCTTTCACAATCATACCCCATAGATGGTTTTTCACATGTTCCTTTTTAATAATTCATATTAGAAAGATCCGTCAACAAGATTATTAGATTGAAGGTGGACCGCGAGTGATAGATGTCTAGATTATAGAACATAGAGTTAAATACATGTTACTTTAATAGGGGCACTATGAAAATGAGCTGAAATAAGCATCGTTGTTATTTCGCTGATGGCAAGATGGTTTTTCGTATGTTCCTTTTTAATCCTTCATTTTAAACAAATATGACGAGTTGATCTCCCAAAGACTACGCCAAATTGTAGATAGATTAATAACACATGTGCTATAAATAAATAAGAATAATAAACATAATGATTATGCTGCATTTTTGCTCTATGCGAGTCGTGGAACCCTTGTCGGAGTATAAAAGAGTAGGGTTTAGATGAGATAACGACAAGTGACGCTTGTGCTGGACATATTAATTGTTAAGCGTTCTCTTACAAAAAATTTTTCTCCATTGAACATTTATTTAGTTTTTTAATTTATTTCAAGGTGACTGGCTGTGTTTAAGCCTGTTAATGAAACGCCCATATCGGACATAGTCATGGTAACAAAAAAGTGATTGAAAAATAAAAAATGTAATGTCAATAAAAAAAAATTCTTAAGAAATAGTTTAGAAATCAAAATAAAATCTTCTAAAAGACGCTAAATGTGTGCGTGTGTGTGTATCTGGGTGTGTATGTAAAGAGGTGAACGCCTAACTTGCCGATAAATGCGCATATATCGAGTTCCCCCTAATCATTTTAAACTCGCGCTAGCTCGAAATCTGTACATAGGATTGAGTTGGGCCCGTGAACACTTTTGATCGGGATGGGATGAAGAATAAATTTCCGAAGTTTGAGAGAAATCCACCGAAAGCCATTTTCCTATCAAAAACTGCGGGGTCCTAGTAGCATTTAAAATTTTGGTGGAGGATCATTCATTAGAATTTTATAACAATAATTCATCTTTGTACGTTTCGAATAGTTTAGATATAATTTATAAAGTTACAGATGGATTAGACATTTTAAAATAGTGTTTTTTAACTAAAAATATATTTATATTTTGGAATAAAATAGAAATAACTTACCGTCGGTGAGGTCAAAATCAATATTGCTTCATTTAAATGCTTGAGATTGAGGGTATTTCTGTCTTCTTCATCTTGATCATCAGGAATTTGAATTGAGTTCTGTTTTGTAGTAAAACTTCGTTTAAGGGCTGCTCCGCCGTTTTGAACCGAACTCGAGGAGCGCCTAAATGGGCAAGACATATCCGAGCGGTTTTCGGTATTTTCCTGCTAATTTTTAACGGAAATTAGTAAGTGGGCGGTCATGGTTTCATCTGAAACAATAAAACAGGTAAGAATTTGACGAAAAATTATATTTTTAATACATTAGTTGATCCACTTGTTTTAATTAAGTAGCTTGGCACGACTTATTGATTGTACGACACTTGTCATAAAAGGATTAAGCACAAACTTATTATTTTTCTCTACCCTAAAATTTTTATTATTACATTGTTTTACGTTTTTCTTGGATTTCTTCTGCTATCCTTAATCTGGACTCTGTCGCATGCGTTTTTATTAGTATTTTTGCAATATTTGTAAATTACCTCCATCAGCTTAATTATAAAACAGAGTCTGTTCTATAAATTCCCAGTTGATTTTTTAGTTTCGTATTTTTATGCCCTTTTCTCTCTATTATAAAATATCTAAACTTTATTTACTTAATACTGGCATAAAGAGTTTTTAGGAACGCTCATCAGAGAAATTTGTAAGATTAGTTTAATGTAAAATGCAGTGAATGCACTTCGCTAAAGACAAAATATTCTTATTGAATTAACTATATAGAGGTTCTGGATCCGTAGCTTATTTGATTTATGGTAGAAAATCCGTCTGAGAATTTCGAAGTTGATAAAGTTTCTCTTCATCTCTTAATAATCTCAATTAATTCAAATCCTTGCTTCTAGAAATTTGTAGTTGTTCACAATTATTTATGGAAATTTAACTACTTAACATGGATTGATTCCTGACTTCTCTTTAATAAGATGGAATAATTGTTAAGAGTATATTTTCAGAAATGTTTTTGAATACTTAAGAACAAGGTGGTGCATTGTAATTAATTAATTAATTAATTAATTGTAAAAAGAAGGAAACAATTTATAATTAAAATAGAAAGTTCAATGTTGAAAAAAGTGCTTTTACGGGGTTTAAGTGAATTTTGGCGATAAAGGTTAAATAAATAAACAAGCCTAATAGTGAAACCAGAGTTATAAGTAAGTAAACATTGAATTAAAAAAGCGGTGTCGCCAAATGTAACTGATGAAAATCTAACTGAAAGTTTAAAATAAAATAGAAGGTAAAATCACGTCAGGACAATCTCGTATGAGAGGAAATACTAAAGAAGCAAGATCAGACGGGAAAAGTTACAAAAAAAAGTTTATAAACAAAAAGGCAAGAAATAATGAAGACGACAATAATGTAATGAAAAGGACACATGGAATATTCAAACTTGACTGAAAGCGGAAAAATGAAGTAAGTTGCAATATAGTGATAAAAATATATAAGAGTAAGAAGTCCTTTTGCCAAAAAAATATATGCGATTCTGTACAACGGGAATAATATGAGGAAACGTGATTTATAATACGGACTTACAAGCATTTGTTCCCACTTCCCCCCACTTCTTATTTGATATAATAGAATGAAATTAATCTTCGGAATTTTCATAAAATTCTTAGTTTCATAGTTTTAGAAAACTCGTGACTCCAAAAGTAATTATTTTCGTTTCAACCTAAAGTCAAAATAACAAATGATTTTTTTCAGTAATAATAAGAGAGTGAGAATAAATTGAAAATAATTTGACAGATTTTTTCAAAACTTGTTGCCAGGCAATAGTCACGAGAGCCCGCAGGTCTCGAGTGGCTATTTCCAAATTTTCTAATTTATCGAACTCGCGAGTTATATTTGACTAGATTATTTTTTGATTCACAAATTTTTACAATAAAAGATCAATAAAACTATTGAAAAATTTAATTTAATATACGAAAATATCGTTGGAACATTGGAATTACATTAAAAGACAACAATTTATCATTATGTCAAACTAATAAAGTATGACATGTCATTTTCTCCAAATTTTTGTAATTTAAATCTATGTTGAGCAATACCAAAAGACTGAAACGAAAATTCAAGTAGGTGAATATGCGGGAACGACTTGCCTGAATGGATATTTTTGGAAAATCAAAGGTAAAGAAAAAACCTGCTTAATTAACACATGGCGACCCTGGAAAAAAGGAAATACTTAATTGGAAAAAAGATCGGCCAAGGTTCATGCATATGTCTAGTCTTTGGGTATAATTTTATTTCTAATGTTGATGATGATGTTTTATGATATGTTTTGTAATATATTTTAGAATTAGTAGTTCATATCACGTACAAGCGATACATGTACCTAAATTTGTATTTCTATGTACATTCCATAAATAAACTTTATTATTATTATTATTTAAATTAGTACAATGAAAAACGCAATTATTAAAAACATTTCGGGACTCACTATTTATTGAGGATTTGGAATTGCTTGTTATATTAACTTTCAGGATGTTTTTGTAAAATTTTTCTTTTTGCATCTCTTGCATTTCGAGCATTTTTGAATTCTATATCATGGAAAGGATCAAAGGATTAAAGTAAAGTTCTTGAACTAATTTTGCCGTTTTATTCCACATTGTCTTTATTACTGCTTCTTTATAATCATTTCCGTTCTTTCTTTTCATGTTATAAGCCCAATTTTTAAAATCAATGCCAGAGTAGCTGTTGTAATAGATTGATCCAGAATATAATTTCTTTCTATGTATCGATTGATTACTTATTAGAGTGTTTTTCAAAGTAGTTTCTAAAATATTTTTTGTTATTTCTGCATCAGAAAAGGGACTAAACCGATTATTTTCACTCATTTTATATAACGCGTTGACACATTTAGGTCCGCCCCCCTTGCCCTTAGGTAACGGCGCCCATTCCCACTATAATAATTGGTTGAAACTTACCCTTGTGACAAATAAAGAAGCATTTCATTGGTTTTAAGAAACGTCAAAAAATAATCGTTATAAGATATTGTAATTTCTTATAAGTTGAGCTCATTCTATAAAACTTTATTATTAAATTCTATAAAACTTTATTTTTAAATTTACAACGACCAAAATGTAACCAAACGTAAATAAAGTATAAACTTAGTTGGCCGAAGTTATCCACAAGATCTAATAATTTATTCTCTATTTTACGTAAAGTTTTGAGCATATGAGAACTAAATACTCGTAGTTTTCACGAACTTCAAAACTTTTCTGACCTTCTCTTGGAAACTTCTTGGTTTAACACTTATACATTTTAGTACATACCTTGTTTGAAACTCAAGTGGTCGTGTGAGTTTCACAAATAATGTTACGAGGATTTGGTGTAAAAATAAAAATTACACACGTTTAAAGAAAATATTCTCAACTTTTTTTAATAAAACTGATGGAACTAAAAGGGAGCGAGTAACAAACTAATTTTTAGAGTATGGCGTTAGCTGTAATAAAACTGAGTTTTATTGCAATACTGCTTATTAAATATGTGCAGTAGTTTCTTAAAACAAAACAGCCAAACGGTGAAACTTAACTTAAAATAAAGGCGGCTAACAAATCAAAGAAAATCTAAACTGAATTTATCAAACATTCAGAGATCAGCTGCAACTAGACCGATGAGAAGATATCCAACTACAGCATTAGAAAACCTTCGAAATATCCCTCCTTTAAGTACCTTTATTAAAGCGAAAGTAAACTGGGCGTCCCCAGACCGAAGTGGAATAATAACTGGGGTGCCGGAATAACAGCTCCAGGATACTCTTGAATTACAAGCACGGATCGGTGTTAGGAACATCAAAAATCCTGGTCCGTAGCTGCATGACTAAGTGAAACATTTACCCACATTTGGGATTTGCTATAAATTAAAGATTCATATGCTCTCAACTTATTTTACTACAGTCAATTAAATATTTCCCCCTATTTTCAGCAGATCCCCTCCAAACAGTCACTCTCGTGCATATTTTCTGGACCGTAAATTACATTTAGATGGTTTCCAGCTACGATAGCACTTTGCATATTTTATGGTATAATAAATTCTGGCACCTTACCCGCAAAGCGTATTGTCTGTCATTCATCTATAGAGTACACGGTCTTTGTTTGCGAGGAACACACACCCCCCATTATCGACTTAAGCGTCTGCTTCTGGGCCTTTACACCGATCTGGATTCCTGTCACAAAGGACAAAGTTGACAAGTGGAAACCCCACGCTTCACTCCCTGTAACCTGACGGCGAGAAGAGCGGGATAGATTGAAGAATAGCCCCGGCGGTACAACTGAAGGTTAGCAGTTTTACCGATTGTTGAATAAGCATAAAACTTTTTTTAACGCAGAAAACTTTTTCTATGGCCTTTCTCTACATTTTATTCGTCTGTATTTGTTTGACTATTTCCCTCGTCCTAATTTCCACCAATCACAAACGCACAATTTTGAATTACAAATGGTTTCTAGATGATTATTTTTTTCATCTGTCAAAACAGTCAGATTTTGTGGCTTCAGCCAATAACAGCTCAGGATCCTAACCAATCATTGTGTTTTATACTGATTATTTTTTTCATCTGTCAAAACAGTCAGATTTTGTGGTTTCAGCCAATAACAGCTCAGGATCCTAACCAATCATTGTGTTTTATACTGATAAAACCGCTTCTTCGTATTTGTTTCTTGATTAAACTGTGTTTACCTTTTTGAAATGTCAAATGTAAACATTTAACAATTTTTATTATACTAAAATGTATTGCAAATCTATGTTAATAACCAAATTTCAAAATGTATTTGTAAACTAACCTGTTTTTATTAACGCCAAAACGCCTTTAACATTTTTACATACCTCACTTCAACACTAAACTTAAAATTAATTAAATTAAGAAAGACTTCATTTCATTCTTCTTCTTCGCTTTTATTTACGGCATTTCGCGGGGTAGCCAGTCAAAAAATCGCCTTGGTGGCCCTGTATGTAAAACTATAACAGCTCAGGTTTCAATTGAAATTGGTAAAGAAAATTTTCAATATTTGTGTGTAAAGTGTCTTTTGCATAAATGACTATGTTCTCTGTTTTTAATACAAAATGATTCAAAAAATAATCCTTTCAAATACGACTCGTCCTCTGAAATTTTATAGATTAAATTTTTGATCTTCATACTCAAACGCCTTTATTTTAGGCAAAACCACTCAAACAAACTGATTTAAGATAAAATCACTCGTCCTGCGGACTCGTGATTTTATCAATCAGTTTGTTTTCGTGGTTTTTCCAAATAAAGCCGTTTTCGTGAAAACCAAAAATTTAATCGATAAAATTTGGAGGACTCGTGGTATTACCTTTGATAAAACCGCTTCGTCGTTTTTGTTTTTTTAATTAAACTGTGTTTACCTATTTGAGATGTCAAATGTAAACATTTATCAATTATTATTATACTAAAATGTATAGCAAATCTATGTTAATAACCAAATTTCAAAATGTATTTGTAAACTAACCTGTTTTTATTAGTTTATTTCAAAACTCCTTTAACATTTTTAGATACCTCACTTTAACACTAAACTTAAAATTAATTAAATTAAGAAAGACATCATTTCATTCTTCTTCTTCGCTTTTATTTAAGGCGCCGTTTCGCGGGGTAGCCAGTCAAAAAATCGCCTTGGTGGCCCTGTATGTAAAACTATAACAGCTCAGGTTTCAATTTAAATTGGTAAAGAAAATTTTCAATATTTGTGTGTAAAGTGTCTTTTGCATAAATGACTATGTTCTCTGTTTTTAATACAAAATGATTCAAAAAATAATCCTTTCAAATACGACTCGTCCTCCATTTAAGGAATTTGCAGATCTGCGCCAATAAAAGGAAATCGAGCTCTGCTTCATTAAAATTGGAAGAATACTACGCAATGGTTTTATTATGGGATGAAGACACTCGGCGGGACTCCAGCGAAAATTTTACCATATCGCTTCAGTAGAACTTGGCTGGAGAGGTGGAGAACCAGTCAATTGCAGAGTTCATTATTTTAAAGATGAAGTAGATAATTCTGGGATTAAAACTAACAGGTAGATAACATAGTTACATATTTTTTAAAATAACTGATTTTCAAAAATCCTACTTTTTAGGAAGAGTAGAATACAATCCTCTCTTCAATAAAACGGCCCAAGGTGGAGATAAAAAAATGGACGATAGTAAATGGCTAGTCCCCAACACGAAGAAATCTATCTATTGTCCAGTCCGTCTTTTTAAAATTCTAATGGTTAAACGTTCATCTAAAATAACAACTGATAGATTATTCTTAACAGTAAACCCATCATGAAACGAACTTTCGAAATGAGCTAAAGAAGCAGCAGAGAAGGCAGGATTAAATACACAAGAAATAAAAGTAACAAACCACTCTATGCGGTCGACAGCAGTCAGTAACCTGGCTAAATGAGGGGTCGGTGAACAACAATTAATTAAAATTACTGGCCACAGTTCAGCCAACTTAATTAAGCCTTATCTGCAAATGGATAATGAGCATTATTCCAACATCATAAACACCCTTAGAAGTTACGCCTCAGAACCTCTAGCTAAAAAACAGAAAACAGAAGATCCTGCAGCCACTCCTCGGGCTTCTCACTCTACAGCTGGACCCATCAACAACATTAATGATTTACCTACACCCAACGTTATCAATGAGTTAACAAAGATTTCAAACAATACTTCTACTGTGTACCAAAATTGCAATTTATATTTTTAAATGTCAGACAAAAATCCTACCGAATACATGAAAATGGTGGCAACTACTTTTCAGTATTGGTTAGGAAAGACCTCTGGCGATCCTACTTCAAATAATGTTTTTCTTATTACAACAAATTTAACTTTTCATAAATAAATATTTCGTTAAAAGTTCCTGATACGAAAATAAATACTTCTCAAAGACATTTTAAAGTATAAGTAATAAGATTAATAAATTAAGACACCCTCAAACTTCCTTAAAACTTTCCTTGTAAAAGAATCTGTTTCATAGGTCTTCGCCTCCCGCTTGCTTTATGAATAAGTTTTAAAATTTATTTTCGAGATTTAAAAATAACTTCATAACTTTTTTAATACAAGTATAAATTAAAATGTTTTTTCAACTTTGTTTCTAATGTGGTAAATGTAAAAACTTTCGTTATATTTTCTTTTTTATATGAGTATTTTAAAATGGTCTCCGAAAATGAAAAGATTTGCTATGAAACCAAGGTGGCTGCTGTATTTCAGAGGAAAAAACGCCGGTGTAAGAGGGCTCCTATCCCAAGGAGAGGAGAAGCGCCTCCTATGATGTACGTAACATAACATAACAATGGCGTTTCTGACATCTGTCAACATTCCTAGATATGCGCAGTATTCATTTGTTCTACATAGTGACATATCTAACGTAGCGCCTCTTTTGATTGAAAACATTCAACGAGAGAGCCATATCAATTACGTATCTGCCATATGTAAATGACGTATATAACACCAACAGGATTCCCAACTGCCAATAGAGGTCCGAATAAAAGAATAAAGTGTTAAAAATACTTCGTGAAAAATTATGATATTTGGTTCGTTGTTAAAACGCTATCACAACTTTATACCAGAATTATCCTGCAAACTATTTTGAACTTACTATTTGAGGTAAATTTAAATGTTAATGTATGCAGCAATATTTTCATATTTTAAATGTAAAAACGCAGGAAATGCATGCAACATTTTTCATGGTTATATAAATCTAAATTTACTTCGCTTTTATGAGAATGGTTTAATATTTGCTTTTGAAAATAGTGAAAAATATGTAGTCATATTTTATTTCACGACCATATTCTCTTAACGTTGAAATTAACTTTAAAAACTACGATTTTTTGATAAAGAATAATATCGAAATTCACTTGTTTGGAGGTTTGCAAATTTTAAAAATGTGGTCTACATACATATATTTTATGATAAAAGATACAAAAAATAAAATCAGGAATAAGCAATTAAAAGCAATAGTCAAACAAATGAGACCCTGACGAAGTTATACAACAGACAACTGGGCTGGTTTGGTCATATAATCAGAAAAGACCCCAATAAAATCGTCAAAGAGGGACAAAAAGATGGAGCATTAAGCTTGAAAAGAGGAAAAACATCACTGCTGAAAATATAAACCCAAGACCAGAAGAACTGAAAACGTGAACAATGGAACCAGGGTAAGACCCAAGCTTATAGATAGTTTTTCAAAAATTATATTATACTAGCTATTTATAGTACATAAACAAGGGCTTTATTGAACGAATCGTTTTATGGCCGAGCGAGCTTGCGAGAGAGGCTATAAAATGATTTGACAAGTATACGCCTACCAATTTCGATTTCGCTCTAACGGAATTTTAGGTAAATAAACATTAACTATTAACTTACGGGCCGCGCCACAAGATGTCGCTTTGAGTAGATGTTTATTTTTTAAACATGTCAAATTAGTTGTCTTGCAATTTGTCAATGACGTTGACAATTACTTTATTTTACTAGTACAATAAAGTGAACTTTATTTTACTGTAAAATAAAGTGCTACTTTATTGCGGCAAAACTGTTCTATAAAGAGCGTTTTATTGTTCAATTGTACCTAAACTCCTTTACGTTGACTAAAACAAAGAACATATATATTTTTGACACGAACAACAACTGCCATCTATAGAGCAACATAGAAACTAATAGTCAACGTCATTACTGACAGATCGTTTTAAATATCAGAAATATTTTAAATAGAACTGCAAAATGGCTGGATACGATCAAAATTTCTTTAATGGATCAGCTGCAGAAAATCCCTTTGTCGATTCGTCCGTTCGAGAAATCATACAATCAACAAGAGATCAAATCGATCTGCACCATTATGACCCGAAACCTATTGACAAAAATAGAAACAACTATAAAGTTTGTGAAGAAACAGAGGATCTAATAAGGAAGCAAGAAGCACTGGAAAGAAAAGAGAAAGAATTAGCAGAAAAAGAAAAAGAACTAAAAAATTCGGCACAAAATATACGACGGAGTAACTGGCCACCTCTTCCAGACAAGTGCTGCTTTCAACCATGTTTTTATCAGGATATTCAAGTGGATATCCCTACGGAATTCCAGAGAATTGTTTACAACCTTTATTATCTTTGGATCCTTCACGGCATATTGCTGATATTGAATACAATAGGAGGCATAATCTTAAACGATTTCAATATTATTGGAGAAGGGCTGTTGTATCTTTTAGTATTTATCCCTCTAGGGTACATCTGCTGGTTTCGCCCGGCTTACAAAGCATTTCGTTCAGACTCATCATTTAATTTTATGGTGTTTTTCCTTATGTTCTTTTTTCAGTTGATCATTTCTATCACACACGCTATTGGCGCGACGGGATGCGGCACTATAGGTATTGTGACTGCCCTGATAATAGCAAACCAAGCAAATATTAATCTTGTTTCAAAATTATTTGTTATGTTCGTTGCTTTGGGATTTTCTGCTGCAGCTCTCCTTGATTTATTCTTAATTTCTAAAATCCATAAGATTTACAGAAGTACGGGAGCAAGCTTTGAAAAAGCTCATCAAGAATTTACTAATGATTTCTTGCAAAACGAACATGTTAAAAATGTTACTGAGGAGGCAGTTAGAATTCAGTTGAGTCACTTGGAGAAAAACGAATTTAAATAGATTACAGCACATGTTACCAATCAATCTTTATGTCTTAAAGTTACTTCATTAATTGCATTTGTCAAGAAATATATAATAAAAGCATATTTTTATTTTAATTATTGTTTCAGCAGATAAATAAGAGTTAGTTTTTTTAATTAGAGACCAAATCTGTGCGATCTAAAATCTAAATATACAACTAGAAACTTTTAATTATGACAAAAAGTGTTAAATTTAGCAGTTAGGCTGGCAAGTCTTTTTGATTGTTCTTCTAAATACTTGCTTGTACTCCAATAACTTTTGCTAAATAATTATTGTCCCCTTTTTTATAGTTTCAGTGTAAACTTCATTTATCAAAGGTAATACCACGAGTCCTCCAAATTTAATCTATAAAATTTGAGAGGACGTGTGGTATTTAAAAGGATTATTTTTTTGAGTCATTTTGTATTAAAAACAGAGAATATAATCATTTATGCAAAAGACACTTTACACACAAACGTTCAATATTTTCATTATCAATTTAAATTGAAACATCACGAGCTGTTACGTTTTAAATACAGGCCACCAAGGCATACATGATTGCGTTTTGCTTAATTCGGATATAGAGTTTGACATTTGTCAGTTTTAAAGATATTTATGGATTTTTAAGTATTTGGGTATTCAAAAACTGATGTTGTGTGTGTGAATAAACGAATAAACAGGTTAGTTTATAAATAAATTTTGAAATTTTAGTATTTACATAGATTTGCAATACATTTTAGTATAATAACAATTGATAATGCTAAATAAAAGTTGTTAAATGTTTATATTTGACATTTCAAAAAAGGTAAACACAGTTTAATAAAAAACCAATTACGAAAAGCGGTTTTATCAAAGGTAATACCACGAGTCCTCCAAATTTTATCGATTAAATTTTTGGTTTTCACGAAAACGGCTTTATTTGGAAAAACCACGAAAACAAACTGATTGATAAAATCACGAGTCCGCAGGACGAGTGATTTTATCTTAAATCTATAAAATTTCAGAGGACGAGTCGTATTTGAAAGGATTATTTTTTGAATCATTTTGTATTAAAAACAGAGAACATAGTCATTTATGCAAAAGACACTTTACACACAAATATTGAAAATTTTCTTTACCAATTTAAATTGAAACCTGAGCTGTTATAGTTTTACATACAGGGCCACCAAGGCAATTTTTTGACTGGCTACCACGCGAAACGGCGCCGTAAATAAAAGCGAAGAAGAAGAATGAAATGAAGTCTTTCTTAATTTAATTAATTTTAAGTTTAGTGTTGAAGTGAGGTATGTAAAAATGTTAAAGGCGTTTTGAAATAAACTAATAAAAACAGGTTAGTTTACAAATACATTTTGAAATTTGGTTATTAACATAGATTTGCAATACATTTTAGTATAATAATAATTGATAAATGTTTACATTTGACATCTCAAAAAAGGTAAACACAGTTTAATCAAAAAACAAAAACGACGAAGCGGTTTTATCAGTATAAAACACAATGATTGGTTAGGATCCTGAGCTGTTATTGGCTGAAACCACAAAATCTGACTGTTTTGACAGATGAAAAAAATAATCAGTATAAAACACACTGATTGGTTAGGATCCTGAGTTGTTATTGGCTGAAACCACAAAATCTGACTGTTTTAACAGATGAAAAAAATAATCAAAGGTAATACCACGAGTCCTCCAAATTTTATCGATTAAATTTTTGGTTTAAGAGGACGAGTGATTTTATCTCAAATCAGTTTGTTTGAGTGGTTTTGCCAGAAATAAAGGCGTTTGAGTATGGAAACCTAAAATATAATCTATAAAATTTCAGAGGACGAGTCGTATTTAGAAGGATCGTTTTATATTAAAAACAGAGAATATAGTCATTTATGCAAAAGACACTTTAAACGCGAATGTTCATTATTTTCTTTATCAAATTAAATTGAAACATCAAAAAATATTGAGCTGTTATAGTTTTGCATACAAGGCCACCAAGGCATACGTAATTTTTTGATTGGCAACCCTGCCGAACGGCGCCGGCGTACTTGGTTTATCTTCACGAACTGGTAACTGTGGATGTATGGCTGGCAAACGAACTTGTATGCAAGCCATAAAAAAAGCGAAGAAGAAGAACGGATTTGTGCCATGTTTATAATCTGAAATGAAGTCTTTCTTAATTTAATTAATTTTAAGTGTTTAGGTATTTAAAAACTGATATTTAATGAACAAAAAGTTTATTTTGAAGTGACGTATGTAAAAATGTTAAGGCGATTTGAAATAAACTAATAAAAACAGGTTAGTTTACAAATGCATTTTGAAATTTGGGTATTAACATAGATTTGCAATACATTTTAGTATAAAAATAATTGATAATGCTAAATAAAATTTGTTAAATGTTTACATTGGACATTTCAAAAAAGATAAACACAGTTTAATCAAAAAACAAAAACGAAGAAACGGTTTTATCAGTATAAAACTCAATGATTGGTTAGGATCCTGAGCTCTTATTGGCTAAAACCACAAAATCTGACTGTTTTGACAGATGAAAAAAATAATCACTGGTAAAGTAAACATACTTAAGACTAAAAAAATTGTAATGCTTTTAATGAAATCATTTATTATTGTTATTATTATTTCTTTTTTTTTTTTTTTTTACTTCAGTGTCAACGGCATCGACTACTCTGGTCATTAGCCTCGTGTTCTGTGTAGGCTTTGTTACTGTTTCCCAGCGCCACTTTAGGAACAGCACTGTTAATTAGAACCCAACAGTGAATAGTCGAGTGGGGAATCACACCTGGTATATGAAAATCAATTTCTAAATTTTTAATTAATTAAAAATCAGAAAATGATTTCTGCCATCGGTGGGATTCGAACCCACAACCCTTGGGTTATGAGTCCAGTGCTCTACCACTGAGCCACCCACTCCCCTGTTATTATTATTATTATTATTATTATTATTATTATTATTATTATTATTATTTTTTTTTTCTTCAGTGTCAACGGCATCGACTACTCTGGTCATTAGCCTTGTGTTCTGTATAGGCTTTGTTACTGTTTCCCAGCGCCACTTTAGGAACAGCACTGTTAATTAGAACCCAACAGTGAATGGTCGAGTGGGGAATCACACCTGGTATATGAAAATGAATTTCTAAATTTTTAATTAATTAAAAATCAGAAAATGATTTCTGCCGTCGGTGGGATTCGAACCCACAACCCTTGGATTATGAGTCCAGTGTTCTACCACTGAGCCACCCATTCCCTATATTATTATTATTATTATTATTATTATTATTATTATTATTATTATTATTATTATTATTATTATTATTATTATTATTATTATTATTATTATTATTATTATTATTATTATTATTATTATTATTATTATTTTTATTACTTCTTAAAGTTCTAAAAGATGTTCGTTTTTCGAAAAAATGTAGAAATTTTATGTTGATTATTTTTTTCATCTGTCAAAGCAGTCAGCATTTGTGGTTTCAGCCAATGAGAGCTCAGGATCCTAACCAATCATTGTGTTTTATACTGATAAAACCGCTTCTACGTAAATGTTTTTTGATTAAACTGTGTTTACCTTTTTTGAAATGTCAAATATAAACATTTAACAACTTTTATTTAGCATTATCAATTATTATTATACTAAAATGTATTGCAAATCTATGTTAATTCCCAAATTTCAAAATTAATTTTTAAACTAACCTGTGTATTCGTTTATTCACACACACATCAGTTTTTGAATACGCAAGTACTTAAAAATCCATAAATCTCTTTAAAACTGACAAACGCAATCACGTCTGCCTTGGTGGCCCTGCATTTAAAACTATAACAGCGCATGATATTTCAATTTAAATTGATAAAGAAAATATTTAACCGTGTGTGTAAAGTGTCTTTTGCATAAATGACTATATTCTCTGTTTTTAATACAAGATGGTTAAAAAAATAAGCCTTCCAAACACCACCCCTCCTCTCAAATTTTATAGATTAAATTTTTGGTCTCCATACTCAAACGCCTTTATTTTTGGCAAAACCACCCAAACAAACTGATTTGAGATTTTATCAATCAGTTTGTTTTCGTGGTTTTTCCAAATAAAGCCGTTTTCGTGAAAACCAAAAATTTTATCGATAAAATTTGGAGGACTCGTGGTATTACCTTTGATAAAATTCTACTTGGTCTGTTCTTTTACTGTTGCCTGTCATTTGTCTACCTGGTCACTCAATATTAAGTGATTGAGAAATCCATAAGCCCAGTTGCCAGAGAAGGATATTGACCAAAAGCTCGCACAAAATGTGATATCGATGAAACTTGGCACTTAAGTACTTGAAAGGGTGTAGAAAACAATAAAAAACTATTTGCTGCTCTAAAGTTGAAAGTAAAAATTACGTCGAATGAATGTTGTAAAAAAATGTTAATTTTAAAACATAAGTTTTATTAAACAGAGATAATGTTCATCATTTTAATTACATTTAAATCAAAAGTAAAAGTCTAATGATGATAAGGATTTTTTTTGTTATGCCTCTATTAATAGATATCTTCAGTTTTATAAAAATCAGTGAGAATTTTAGAAATTATAACTTCCTGTCAAATTTTCTATAAGAAAACAAAAACAAATAAAAACTAATGGCTTCCTAAGAAAGCTTAGAGTCTCCTCTTTAAAACGCTTTCTTTTTTTCTTCGCGTACATTTTAGGCAAAAATACTTTAGTTTTTCCGAACACCTCGCCTGAATATTTGTGTTCAACAGTTCGACGCGCGTAGAGTTTTCGAATTTGCTTTCTTATTTTTAATAATTTCTTTATAGTCATATAATTTTTTTTTTTAAAATAACTTATAATTTAATTCTTAGTAAAATTTTCCGGTCTTTCACGTGGTTTTTCGAAATTTTTATTTTTTTCTCGAGATATATCCAATGGAAAAACTAAATTTTCGATTTTATTTTCGAAATTGTGAAGTTAGCATACACTTTAGAGCAGAAAATATTTTTTATCGTTTTCTACACCCTTTAAAGTACTTAAGTGCAAAGTTTCATCGATATCACATTTTGTGCGAGGTCAAACTCTCTGACAACTGGGCTACATATGATTTTTAGTACTAACTTTCAAATGATATGTACCTTTTGTAATTTTCAAAACAGTTGCTTGAAATGACAAGCTCTTTTAATAATAAAATCAAAGGGTTGGAGTGCCCGACAAAATTTATATAGTTATATAAATATATTTTTATTACTTAAATTAGTTTTTTAAATCTCTTTAATAACCCCTGGTATCAAGACAATAGTTCTTATTATAAGGCGTAGAAAGATTTTATACTTATATAAATACATTTTTATTATTTAAATTAGTTATTTAAATCTCTTTAATAACCCCTGGTATCAAGACAATAGTTCTTATTATAAGGCGTAGAAAGATTTTATGTATAGAAAGAAAAAGAATTAGGTCAAAGACAATGGAAGTTATTATTTTCAGACCGTCAGAATCGTTTTATTGCTTCATTTTCTTTCACAACTCAAGAATATTTAGTTTTATTTCATTATAAAGTTTGTTCGAAAGTAATAAATAATCAACTTCATCTAAATTCTCACTGTTTATTAACAAAGATGAAGATTATATAGGAAAAGTTCTGAGAAACGAAAAAAATATTATTAAAAGCAAAACAAAATAACCTAACAAAGGTTATAAGAACAGTATAACGCAAAAAAGGCAAAATACCGGAGGTTCGTAATACGCGAAGAGTAATTTAAATCCATAGCCTTTCCCCTTTCCCTTTATCAATCGATACCACGTTAAAAAACCCAAATGGGTTTAATATCTAAAGGAAGGCAGAAGAAAAGCAGACAGAGCTGGGTATTACGAAGATCAGTATAAGCGAACTTCCAGCATACTAAAGCTACCTGGTTAAAAGGCAGCAGGGTAGTAGGCTTCTGGAAGAAACAAGAACAAAAAGGATTTGGAGGAATATAAGCGTTTGGAACATTTTAGAGATGAAGTTCGAGGTATATTTAACATCACAAATCTAACGAAGACTGGTCTAGGTTAAAACTTGGGCACGTTCAACACGGAAAAGAGAAAATTAGAGGTACTCCTAAAGGAAGTTCTGAGAGGAGGTTATTGAAACGTCTACATGATTTAAAATTCACAAAATCTTGTCCAAAGAAGTTACTATAAACCAATAGACTTTCTAGATGAAATAACCTACACAAAAATGATTAAGATATCTGACGACACCAAAGTCGTATGGACCAATAATTAGCCTTTCATTAGTGCCGCTAAAAGGGTGAAAAAACTGATACCACAGATACCTACATAAGAAATGATTGACCAAAAGAAAATCCACTTAGTGATCGTTAATATCCGTATAAACCAGGAAAGTCGAGAGACCTGGCATTGACAATGTTTGTTGATATCGAGGAAGTATTTAACAATGTCTCTACGAAATCTATATTTATCCGTTGTGAGTCAATGGATAAAAACAAACCTAGAACAAAGGATAATAATATGATTTATCCTAACAACTAGAGCAGAAAGAAGGACGTTAGCAAATTTGAAAGCGTCTATTGCCTAGAATATCTGGATGATCTAGTGAAAGTTGTTGACAAATATTATAACGGTGAAACCTTTCAAAACTGTGATAGTTAACTTTACAAAAAAAAACAGTGTTGAAAGGACTGAAGCCAGAAAATATTTTCCAAATGGTATAAAGCACAAACTACATTTTTTGAATATTTAATATAGTAGAAAAAAATTTAGACCATATTTCATTTATATATATCACCTCACTGATATTCCAACTCTGTATTTTCTGACTTTTATCAAATATATGGGTCCTCTAGGGTACAGAAAATCTAACACCGACGGTATAAAAATATTTGTAACGTTTTCCGGGAGAGTTTCCCAGAAGATAAAATGTAACGTCTTATTGATTTCAAGCTCTTCGTAGTTGGGACTCGTTTTTCCCACTAATGGCTTTTATATGTAAATTCAGGAAGGTGGTGTTTACTTAGAGTTTTGAGTGTTTTAGCACTTTTCCAGGTCGGATTTCAATCTTAATTCTTTTATTTGTATTTAAAATTTCATAAGTTAAGTATCCTCTAAGTGTTGTTGGTTAAAATGTTTAAATTTTGCTCTAAATCGGTTTGTTCTCGCTAGATTTAAATTTTGATAAAATTGAAAGGTCTGACTGTCAAGTAAATGTATACACCTATATACAATAGTATATTTGATTTTGTTATTCAAGGAGACGTCGCTCCTAGACCGATGTCGTCATTTTTGTGCCTCATCACGCGTCTGGACCAATGTAATTCAATGCCTGTGGGGGCAACTAGCTCCAGGAGTAGTGGTTTTGATATATATCAAAAATGGGAGGACATAGTACGTTTCATATACTCATTCATGTATGGACTTGGAATGTAAACCAAATATTAAAGTTAAAATGTTTTTTAATTAATCTGAAACCAATATGTACAACATCAAAGTTAAGTGTCTCCTTTTTGTAAATACACACCCAAGGAATTCTAAAAATAACTTTTTCTCTAAACATACAATTTTACAATTACTTTTTTGGTGAGTTAATCAAAATACGGACTAAGAAAGAACATCGAATATTTTTATTGTCAAGTTGAATAACAGGCACGTCGTCCTTTTGATAAAAAAAAGTAAAAAGCATTCCTCGAACTCATTTTTGAGTCACATCTCAGTTTTTAACAACACAATACAGAAATTCTGCTCCAGTTCAAGATATAGTCCAGTGATTTTGTATAGGAATCACAAAATTAAGAAAACAGCTTCATTGTACTATATCGACTTTACCCTACTGTTAAACATTTTATTTTAATTTTTGTACACTGCAACTTCTGAAAGCTATTTAATAATCTTAAATATTTAAATTTTAATTTTTATTTACGTAACTAATCTTTTCTCCACTCGTGTTTTTAATAAGAATATTGTTAAAGTAAATTGTAAACAATACAGGATCCAGAATTGTACCTTGAGGTACTCCATGCTAGACAAAAAACTTTTTTAGATATTCTTTGTCTGTCTTTACTAAGCACACAATATTTTTTCAATCTGTGTTGTATTATTGCCAAGAATGACTGGGTTAATAATAATAACGAAAAAGGAAGAAATTTTTTATTGATGAGATGGTGTAACTAAAGAACCGCCTTTTGCAGAATTCTACGACTTGTCTCTCAAAGAACGAGAGTTTTAATTAAACGAACACTTTAGCCCGATATTCTTTTTAGGCGATATGCTATAATCAAGTTTATAATGTATTTCTCTGAAGTTGTTCGTTAATTAAAATTTTCTTTTGTTACCATTGTTTAATAAAATAAGTGGTTTTCGCAGAGAGATCAAAAATAACATTAGGAAGTAGAAACAAACCATCGGGTATAGTTCGTTTATAGATTTACCGTTTGAGCTTAATGATTTTATAATATAATTTACTTGCTTGTAAATGGCAGGGTTGGATTATTTGAGTGGTATTTTTCCTTGGTGTACAGTTACTAGAAATAGAACAACATATATTTCTTTTATGGATTAAAAACAAATCTCAAAGTCATGTACCATAAACATATATAATAATAAAAATTATTATATTAACAAATTGCATCGCGTCCAAATCCAAACAACTACTCCTGGGGCAGAAGCCCCCACAGGCGTTGTATTACACGATTCAGATGCGAGTTGGATGGTTGTTTAGCGAAACCAACACTTTGATTTCGTTATCCAAGGAGCTCGTCATTCTCAGACCGGTTTTGGCATTTTTGTGCCTCATCAGTAAGAAGTAGACTAGCTCGACATCGAATCTCCAAGCAATGTCTGAAGACTACATTGGATAAACCAGGTACTTGTAGCCACTGATTGTGACGAAGTCGGTGTATTTTTATCCAACGCCCTCTTCACTCGAATAATAAAATCAAAGTTGCAGGAAGTAGGTCCTGCAAGCAAGCAAGCAATTGATTTAATTAATTAATTCGTTAATTGCCTAAATTTTAATTCATAATTTAAAAAAAACAGCATGGATCTAAGAGAAGATAGAAGATCAGAAGAACGAGTCATGCAAATGTTGACTGCAATAAATCAACATATACAAGTAATAAACAGAAATCAAGAAAAGATAAAAAAATATGGAGAGAAATCAAGAAAAGATGGAAAAGAATATGGAAAGAAATAAGGAAGAGATAAAAACAGGTATTCAAATGGATATGATTGAATTGAAGAAAGATTTGAAAACTGATATAATATATTTAAAAGAAACTATGAAAAAAGAAATAAAAAGTGTAGGAAATAGTTTAGAAGAAACCAGACAAGATTTAAGAAAAGATAGTAAAAAAGAAATGATTGCAAGAATAATAGAGGTAAAAAAATTACAGGAGCAGAAAAATAAGAAAGTAATAGAAAAAGGGTTTATTGAAGAAATATATCATGGATGGAATGAAGAATAAGAAAAATGTTAAAAAATTTAGACAAATCCTTAAAAGAATAAATTTTAAAGAATAAAATCAGGAGGGAGAAATTATTGAAATTTCACAAATAAAATTAGCACAAATGGAAAATAAAAATGAAGAAATAAAACAACAAGAAAAGGAAAGAGAACCGATGTGGAGAAATAAAATTAAAAGAAATTATCACAGATGGAAGATTAAATTAAAAAATATATTTATAGGGATCATAGGAACATAGAAAAAAAAATTGGTAATATGGAAGATAAAATAAATAATATTAAAGAAGAATTGGGAAATATTATTTTTGAAATGATTAAAAACAAAGAAAAAATCAAAGAAAATTTGGGAAATATGATGAAAAAAGAAATGAAAGTAAAAGAAACTGAGAACAAATTAAATAAAGAAGAGATAAGGAAAATAGTAAGAGACATTATCAAAAATAATAAAAATATCCAAATATTGGAAGAAAATTTAAATGAAGAAATAAAAATGAATTTTGAAATAGCAGAGGTGGAGAATTTAAGAATACGAAAAACAAAATCAAAGAAAAATGCAAGATATTAGTAGGAAAAATAGAAATTAAAATATGGTTTTCTTATTTCTTTTCAAGATAAAAATAAATTAAGAAAACCAATTTTGGGAATGTTGTTATGGTTTAATAAATGAGACAAAATTATGGGAAGCTTATTTTAAAAGAATTAAAAAAAAAATATGTACTTAAAGGAGTCTTTAAAAAAATGTTTGTTTATGAGATGTTTTGTTTTGAGATTAAAAAGATGTCAGATGTGACAAAAATAAATAATATTTAAAAATTAAAAAAATCTTAGGATTTTCATTACCATTTCAATAGGTTCATGGTACATGATTTTGAGATTTGTTTTTAATCCATAAAAGGTTTCTGGCCATATTAGAGAAAAATGGATAATATAGTTTATATATTTCTTTTCTTCCGAAAATGTAGAATATGGAGCCAATAATATAATATAGAGTCTTAAACTCGTAAAAATGTACCTTTGCATTTCTGTAAGCGTCTTTGTTAAATTTACGAAATTGTCTATAACTAAACAGTATAATTTCTATGTATCTTGAAGGCTGACAATTTTAATTGAGGTAGATAATTTAACACTGGTATTAATTAGTAAAATTAGAGTCTGTACCGAAACAATAAAATCAATTAATTCCACGAAACCCAAAAAAGCAAAGCACAAGGCAAAGTATTTTAAATTTTCAAGACTACTTGATTAAGTAATTAGAAAGAAGGAAAATGTAAATTAGCTAGAAACGTCTTCACCGGAATCACCTATAAACTTGATTATGGCTCTTTTCTTGCAAGGATTATTTTCCAAATGGACTTTGTTAATTAAAAACCATCTTTATCTTCGAAAAATGTATTGGGGCTGTCGTATATTTGTATAATTTCGTTTTAACCTAATTTGTGCCTAATTATATTCTCAAAGCAATTGTTGTAACAAAATTATATACTCCATTCGTAGATTTTTCTTCCAGAAGCTCCTTTTAGTTTGTTAATAAGTTTCCTAATTCTCAAAAACTACCAAAACTTTTAATTAAAGTTTCATTATCTCTAAACAAGCAAATGTGTCACTGAAAACAACAAAAATTAAGTTTGAGGTAAACACTTTCTGTTTGCGACTATTTCAATTTTATTTTTTTATATCGAGGTACGTAATTTTAACTAGAAACAAACTTTATTCGAATTTCTGCAAAAGTTCAACTACTTATAGTTAAAATAGTTACCTTACCACCAACATTTTACTTCGCGTTAAATTCAATTTACAAATATCCAAGTTACTCGAGTGATTTGTATTGGCAACTACACATGAACTTCCATTTCTCTTTCTGGAAATTCAGAGAGAAAAATAGCATGAGTACGTACTGGTTTACTGACAGCGAATATTTTATTTTTCTGTGTATTGCAAAGATCGTAAAACTTAATGTGAAAGAAAATTAGAGTTGTTTTACGTTTGTGGACATTTGTTTTATATATGAAACTGTTTTATAGAACTAATACAAGTAATATTTTAGGTTATGTATTGTTCTCGTAGTAGATAATAAAATTGACAACATGACAATAATCTAAATTATTCAACCGAGTGTTTACTCGATACAAATCTACAGACAGAAATTCTTCAATTTAAAACTGAATTTAAATTGAAACAAAACAATAAATGAACAGATATTAAATCCACAACAATTCTCATCGTCTTTACGGTTGTTGTTTTTAAAGAGAAAATAATTTGACATGGATAATGACGAAGGAAAAGAAATTAAACCATAATTTTAAATTAGAGTATGAAAATGTTCGTTCAGCTCGTGAGACTAAGGTGATGCCATCTGTTATTAAACAGCGCAATTTCTATATTTATTCTTGGTATATTCAGAAATTTATTTCATTCAATACATGGTGGAATGGAGAGTCTAGAATAGGGTATAAATTTATCCAAATTAATTGCCACCATGAAAAGATAGGCAGCTGAATTTAAATGTGGTCGTATCAGCTTGGCTGATGATGAGCGTTTGAGAAGGCTAAAAACAATGACCACCACCAATATTATTAAAAATATTTACCAACTGGTGTTGGAAGATTGTCGAATCAAATTTAGGGAGATAGCAGAGGCTATGTGCATATCGAAAGAACGCGGTTGTTACATATTGACTGAAGAATTGAACATCCGAAAGCTACTCGCGTATTGGATGCCGCGCTTGCTTACTTTGGACCAAAAACACCACTACTCCTTAGATGAAAGAACAGTCAAAATAGCGGACGATTTAATGTGACTTAGTCTGACGAAATTATTGATCAGAGCCGGTTTTAGGTGTGTTGTTGTTGTTGAATTGTGTTTAACCAGCTATCGTTTTAAAAATTGTCTCTTTTGTTAGTTTTAATGTTTTAATTTGTTTGTAAATGTCCTTTTTGACTGCTAGTTAATTTTTAGTAAAAAAGTTTTTAAATTTTATAAGTACGTTTTTAAAATAAAATATAAATTAAATTTTGAATATAAAAATTAGAACCTATAAGATCGTCCTTGTTTTCTACAAAAATAGAATTGTAATTTAATCTATTGTGTTGACATGTTTTTGGTGCTTTCCTGTTGTATTTTCTACGTAGAAAAGTTATGGTGAGTTTTTGCTTAAATTGAAATAAAATTAAATTAAAATAAATTTTCTTAAATTATATAACTTAACTAAACTGCCATTGTGACCTCCTATTAACTCCATAATTTTTCCACGCAGGGCCTGATGATGGCGATAATCTGATCGCCGAAACCGGTCGCTCGATAACAAATAACTTGGTGAGATATAAAGGAGTTTATTTTCTTCCAAACCTTCAATAAATTATGTTAAATGATTTTTTTGTTTTATTTATTTATAGTGTGTAACAAAAAGTATGCAACAAATAGAAAACTTGGTGACATACCTTTGACAAGAAAGGATTTACCAGTTTACAGTTATTCAGGCATAATCCCACCGAAATTTCCCTGTAAGTCGTTCCCGACCACAATTTCAATTGTACTTACTTCACTATTCCATCTTTAGAAAGTACTCACGGTGAAAATCTATATTTCAGTGGCCATGAATTCCACTTAAAATACCCCTGTCATGGCAGCGGTTTCACTGCGCGTGCTCATAGTTGTCTCTTGTGCTACACTAGGGATCGTTGTAGCAAAACGGTATTGGCCTTCTAGTTCTATGAGTTCTGTGGCGTCTACGACTTAAAAACTGATGGATCATCTGAGATAATAGGAACTGTTTTGCGCTAAGCACTAAGCACCAAAAACGAAAACAAACCTTTACAAGCCGACAATCGAGCTATGCATATAATTATTATAATTATTGTATAAGTTCTAATAACAGATAATGACAAGTTAAAGAAACGTAAACGTCACTCATCTTGCAATTACACAGGGTCGCATTAAGGGTGTTATAAAAATAAGTATGTAATCGATTTCATAAAAAAATATAATTTTTGATTTTTTAATAATACTATTTTCTTTGCAATATGTACAGCGTGTTTACTTCAGTTACACCATATGGAAAACTTTTTTGAAATTAATTTTACGAAAAAAAGTTACTCTTTATAAAAAGTCCTGCATCGTGTAAAAGCCATGATGAAAGAAATAACAAAGGCTCGTCCATACTCATCCGAATAAACGTAATTTTTCAAGTCGGAAAAAACCGCCACATCGTTACCTACAACTGAAAAAATGCATGTTAACATTGATAAGATGAAGTTCAAGGAAAAGAATCATTTTTGTGTTGTGTAATGTATGGATAAGCTGCAACATATAACGATGTGGCGATTTTATTCCGATTTGAAAAGTTGCGTGCACGAGCCTTAAGACATTAACATTTCTAGATGTGCCGACCATAAATGTATCATTTAAAAAAAAATCATATAGTTGATTGATTTTAGGTTGATCCTGACAGAAACGTTTTGGATACAAAGTACACTTGCAAAGGAGGAAGAGGATTCTGGAAGCATGCAGCAGCGGTCTGTATCTACGCCAATTAAGAGAACAACAATGCAGTTGCAGGTGTATCAGAAGGGAATAGAAGTGGCAAATCTATGACCATCAAAAGTAATCAAAAAGAGGTAGTGAGACCTACGGGTGTAATGTTTCTTCTGATCACTTGGTGGAAAATGTTACGCTAAGCAACATAGTGTTAGCAGAGGAAAAGAAGCTAGACTGGTAGAAGAGAGACAAAAAGAAGACATTATATTTATACGATTTGCAAAGTGTTATTGCCAAACACTATTATTTCATCATGGATTATACACCATGCAGAACTTTTTATAAAGAGTAAAATTTTTTCGTAAAACTAATAATATAATACATATTACAATGAGAATAGAATTTAAAGTATTATTAAAAAATAAAAAATATTTTTTTATCAAATCGATTACATACTTATTTTTATAACACCCATAATGCAACCCTGTGTACTAGAACTTTTCTTTATCTTGGAAATATACCACACATTTTTTTTCGGACCCGGAACAATTTAGTAAAAATGTTAAGTGGGAATGCTATTTGAAATGCAATTTTTTTTAATAATCTACTACTCACATTGTCGCTTCCTGTTGAGTGAGATTGTTTTAAATTTTTAAAACTAAATGGGTTCCAATCAGTCAAAGTTATTGTTTTGTTTGAAACATGTAGATGATTGTTAGTCAACAATAATTATTTTAAGTAAGACCTTTTGATTATAAGGTTTCCGTTTATCATTTGAAAATCTTTGCTAAATTCAGAATCGCGCTCGAAAGTCCCAGTTCAAATATCCCAACTTATCAGGCTTCCGAATCCCGATTTAATGGCCATGTCCTTTTAATCTCTACTGAAAGTAATGGAAGCAATTCGATAGAAAGAGGCCAAAGAGATCTTTCTATTTAATTAACCGTGACAGATGTTCACAGTTCTGTCGCCTTGACAAAAGGTCTAATAGATACAAATTTGAGCCTACAGAGAAGGACGACTTAAATGTTTTGAGCAATTGAAAGGCGGCGGACTAATTGGGGCGAAATAATCGATTTGTTTCAACTAAATTGTGCGGATAAGTGCCTTTAAGCTATGTGTTCCACCAGATTATAGCCAGTAACTCAGTGGATGCGTTTCGAGAGAAACTCTCTATGTTGCCACAGTGTGATAAATGCGTTGGAATCGATGACCATTAATATTTGCTTAGTTCTCTATACCAGGTGTTTAAGTCATTAAGTTTTAGAAGTAATAATTAGATAAGTGCAAAAAGTTCCTCCTGTATGAAGCAAAATTGGATAATTGAGCTACAGCGTCGAGTTTAAGCGAGTAATTTGATATCCGAACCAGTTTCCTTTTAACAGTATTTACTTTATGTAAATTAAATCAGGCGTTCTCAAAGTGGAAGAAGTTGTGTGTGCGTACAAACAAATATTATGTGGGATATGAATCCAATCAATATATTTATGGATTTTAAGACGCTAGAAGCTTTTAAGATATCAAAAGTAACCTTAATTTTAGAAAACAAAGTTTCTGATTCACCAGCCTTCTACTGTAAAACCAGTGTCATGATTCTTTATTTGGTTATGTTTAAAAAAAAATTACTGGTACATTTTGAGTAGACGTTAATATTTTTTTTTTACTATTCTCAGAATAAAAGAGGAGTGCAGTAAAAGTGGGGATGTAACGTTCCATAGGCATACTTTGCAAAATAAAAATAAAAATAGACCAATAAATAACACGCAGGGTTAATATGTTGTTAATGGGATTAAACTTTTTTTAATCTCTTAAAAATTAAAAAAAATAAAAAAAATAAAAAACTATCTTTAAAAGTCTTCACTATAACTACTGGTATGATCATCATTGTCTTTTCTGAGGTTTATTATTATAGGGTCTATTAAGTTTTCCATTGCTATATCCACTTTCCAAAATGAATTTTCCCCTTTTCTCAAATGTTCTCCATTTACTTCTGAAACTCCCTTCAAAAACAAATTTCGCACATCAGGTGTTTTGAGAAACATAACCTTTTAATTGTGACCAGATTAGTTCAATGGGATTTAACTCTGCATGATAAGGAGTCAATCTGAGAATTTCAATTCCTTTTTCTCGGGCCATCTCATCTATAATATATTTTTTGAATTTGTTTTTATGTTGCTTTGCTATTACGCTTAATTCTGCCTTCAAGGATTTAGGAGGACTGATAATATTTTTACAATGAAGCCATCTTGAAATATACAGGGTGTAACAAAAAGGTAGGTCATAAATTGAACCACATATTCTGGGGTCAAAAATAACTCGATTGAACATAACGAAAAAGAGGCAGTATCTCGATAAAAACTGACTTTTCAAAAAAATGCTAAGAGGCAAAAAAAATTTACAAATGACGTATTAAACCAATGGTGTCACAATACTAATTTAATTGTAACACATAGGAAAGTTTTGGGGGTTTTAGGGGTTCAAAACCACCCTAAAATTTTAATGGGCTGTCCATTTTCATTACACAATGTTAAACAGTTCATGAAATATTGGAAAAAATCGATTTTCATTTTGTACTTTCCAAGGGCTGTAACTTTTTTTATGTGCACATTTACATTAAGGTAAGTTATGTTTAATCGAGTTAATTTTGACCCCAGAATATGTGGTTCAATTTATGACCTACCTTTTTGTTACACCCATAATAAAACAAAATTCCGAATCAATTAAAATACATACGATACGGCTAAGAATAAATAAAGTCTGACTGATCTGTCAAAAGAACAGGTTTATTACAGTAAAAACCATGGAAACATGATTAAATCAAACGAAATCTTTTATTAGGCCGATCAAATGTATTAAAATTTTCGTTTTAACTCCAAATAAGCATTGAAGGATGAGGTAAAATTACTACCTCTTAAACCTGTACTACTTCTATAAATTAAATACAACACTCCTTTCTTATCTAAACTATAATATGCTGTGTCATGCGTTCTTTGTTTGGTTTTATTATTTTTTTTATGGTTTTGGGAGATGCAGCATACCGAATTCTTCTAAAATCTTCTATTTAATTTAAAATGTTAATCAGCGAAAACTCTATAATTAAAAGCGAAAAATTAGTACTTCGATATGCTACATATTGACCAAAAGATATTTTAGTAAATAAAAAACTAATCGATTAATAACTGCGATATTGTTTTTGTGTGTATTTCTGTCTTCCCCTAAAACATTAATGGAGACAGTAACGATTTAGAACATCAGGTAATCAGATTTGATCACCGCAAAAAAACACTAAAAGCTTTAAAACGGTTTTGTTACTTTATTACCATAGAGTTAAATGAGAAATGAAGGGTCTATGGATTCTTTATGTTCCCAACAGTTTGAACTTATTACGCTTTTAAATTATTTAAATACATTCGCCAGTATAACGTTCTGAGGTGAATCTTGGTAGAATAATAAATAAAAGTAATTGAGTTGACAAATCTTATAACTAAAACAAATAATGTTTGAGAGTAATAAATAAACCGAGGAAACAGCGTAATTTTTAACATAATCAAAATGTAAATGGTAAAGTTGAAGGTTAGGTCAGCAATAAAAGTATTACAATATTATTTAGAAAAAAAATCATTAATGAGTAATACTATCTATCTGTGAGGAAAAAACACAGGGACTTGGTATTTCTTTACAAAATCATAAAAGGCAAATTAAAATGTCCCGAGCTACTATCTAAGATAAATTTTCAAGTACCTTGGCGCACCACTAGACTTTACCAATCATTTTACAACCCGTTCCATCGCTCAAACTATGGTTACAATAGCTATCTATCCCGAATTCAAAGACTCGCAAATGCTTATGATCAATTAGATTTCTTCAGCCTCTCATTGCCCGAGTTCAAAACTTGCCTCCTTCTGCATGTCACGTAAACAATTATTTACTTTTGACTTTCTTTTTGAGTTATTCATTATTTATAATTCTTAATTAAGTAATTCTCTTAATTGTATTTATGTACTATCGTGCTATTTCATCTTATTACTTGTGTAATGTATAACCTGATATGTAATGTTTTAAAAATCATGTTTTTGTTTGTTACCTCTTAATTGTCACAGCTTGTAATGATGTCCTGTACTGGGCTTGTCCCGTAAAAAATATTTAAAAATCATATTTATTTTATTTATTGCATATTATTTTATACAACTCATGGCAACGCTTTACGGATCTATATTTCTGTCTTCGTCCGTTTCATTGATAAGTACAACGAGCGAGTAAGTAGTAATTCCTTTCTTACCTGCTAATACCACGAACGTAACATCGTAGGGTTGACTTAGAATAACGATTATTTAATGGCTAATAAATACATCTGACGAATCTGAGGTGGAAGATTAGGAGAAATGTACGATCTATGTTTGTATAAAGATACAAAAATATAAAATTAAAAAAAAGTTTTTAGTTTATTGTACAAATAATTGACTATTTATTTGGGTTAGTCCTTAACCTTTTCAAAAATTAATAAGCACGCCGCTGCCTTCAATATACCAAGGGTCAATTCTTCTCGCAATCATTGTTAGTATTAATTATATTTTTATATGTATATAGCATTATTTTTAAAGACATGTGTTTTGTTATACTGTTGCTACATTGACCGTTTTTTCGATTATTTTTGGTCACTGTGGTTTTTAAATACAATAACCTATACATCTCAGTTCAACCAGGTATTACACTTGACATTTCAAGTGTATACAAAGTTAATATAAACAACTAAAATCATGTTTTAAAATTTGAATAATTGTAGTTTGCTTTAACTGTTTCTATTTTGTATTACTATGTATTTGGCCATTTACGAATTGTATATACAGGGTGACCTAGGGTTAAACAGTCAAACGTTCAGGATCGGTTTTTCAGGTAAAAATAAGATTTTTTATTCCCATAACCATGTGTCCTAACTTGCTTCGTTTTCGAGATAAAGAGTGCCAATGTTTTTAGAACAAAAAAGTTTTTTACAAATTGTTCAAAAACAATTAGGTTGATTTTGATAAAACTTGGCATAAAATCTTATTTTTTCCTGAAAAAAAAACCGATCCTGAATGTTTGATGGACTAACCATGGGTCACACTTTCTTTTCGGGAAAAATCGATATTGCACATGAGATATTATAATATTCTGTATTACCTATTCATTTTATTTAAAATACTTTTTATGGTAGGGTAGGCGTTAATTCTACATCAGGGGCGTATCAAGCTTCATAAGTTTGGGGGGGTGAGTCATGTTGAAAATGCCGACTCGTCAAGGAAAATTTGTCGACTACGGCATGAAAATGCCGACTCGGTACAAAAATTTTGGGGGTGTCACACCCCCAACACCCCCGCCTCGGCACGCCCATGTTCTACATAATTCATGCTCTTTTCTACCTCTTTCTGCGAAGATAACATTTTTGTTTGACTGTTTTCTATGTCTTTTACGTTTTATTTGATGTGTCAAATCTTACGAAGTTCCGCTTTGTTTTACTTTACTTTACAATTTTTATTTTAATATTTAAGCTTAAAAAATTATAATTCAGCTAGAATTGAGTACTTTTTTAAATTATTTGACAATATTTTTCTGTAAAACCCATTAGCACAGCAAACTAATTCATTATGTAGTAATTTGTGTTAAAAGAGAAGTTACGTTCTAAATACTAAAATTATTTCTGGTTCAGTTCGTATTAGTGCCAAAAAGGATCGCAGTTCACTACCCTGAAAATAAGATAAAAATCCTAAAAGCTTAAGGTCACCATTGATTACTTCACTAGAATAAAATGGGGCATAAAAGGACTATAACACCTTTCGTCCCTTATCTTCGTTCCAGTTTATCTGCGGTCAAATGCATTCGAGCAGAGGACACCTTTCATGCGTAGTGATGTCAGTAGACACTGGATGAAGTTTGTTGATACTATTTTTTATTGATTATTTTTTCATCTGTCAAAACAGTCAGATTTTGTGGTTTCAGCCAATAACAGTTCAGGATCCTAACCAATCATTGAGTTTTATACTGATAAAACCGCTTCTTCGTAATTGTTTTTTGATTAAACTGTGTTTACCTTTTTTTTATAAACATTTAACAACTTTTATTTAGCATGATCAATTATTATTATAATCAAATGTATAGCAAATCTATGTTAATATACAAATTTCAAAATTTATTCACAAACACAACATCAGTTTTTGAATACCCAAATACTTAAAAATCTATAAATCTCTTTAAAACTGACAAATGTCAAACTCTATATCCGAATTAAGCCGAACGCAATCACATATGCCTTGGTGGCCCTGTATTTAAAACTATAACAGCTCAATATTTTTTGATGTTTCAATTTAATTTGATAAAGAAAATAATGAACATTTGTGTGTAAAGTATCTTTTGCATAAATGACTATATTCTCTGTTTTTAATACAAAATGATTCAAAAAATAATACTTCCAAATACCACACATCCTCTCAAATTTTATAGATTAAATTTTTGGTCTCCATACTCAAACGCCTTTATTTCAGGCAAAACCACTCAAAGAAACTGATTTTTCCAAATAAAGCCGTTTTCGTGAAAACCAAAAATTTTATCGATAAAATTAGGAGGACTCGTGGTATTACCTTTGATTAAATTTATTTTATGAACATTTTCGCAAATCGACCACAGTAAATTATTGTATTTTTGCACATGATATTTGATTTTTTCCGTAGATCGTTCAGAACTTTTGAGATTGCGGACAAAAATTAACTCCAATGTGACATTAATTTCGGAATTTTTGGAAGTAGGCTATGATATAGACGCTAGTGGTACTGAACTATTAAAAATTCTTACTACCTGGGGGAACAAGGATATATGCGATTAAACAAAGGAAGCGCTGAACTTGGTATTAATAACAGTCGTTGCTAAAATTTAAATATACATTTAAATAATTTAGTTTTAATTTAATTTAAACAATTTAGAATCACAATATTTAACTGTCTCATATTTATTCCCCCTTCTGAAGTAAAAGAATAATCTAGAAACGTTTTCATACCTATAAAAGGAAACTAAGGGTGCGATGTTGCCTTTCTTACACCTTAAGTAAAAACCTATATCAATGGGAGTTCCTCGGGGATCCATATTGGGACCTACTTTAATTATTTTATATTATATTAATATAAATATCTCCATTTTCTATATTCTAATAATTATTACTATGTTAGCTCCGATTTTGGATGATTTTCGACCTACATATGGGGCTTATCAGGAATGACTAATTTTTTTCAATAATAGTATACGATGTATTTTTATTTTGTCAACCACTTCTACTACAGAACGTCAACGTAAAAAGGGATGTGAAAAGGAACCTGAGATCGAAGCCATCACACCGGTTTAACGGAAATTTTCACCCAACCTTTAAATATTGATGCGAATTATTTTAGGTCAGGACAATCGTAATAGAAACAAACACACTTTTCGTGATATGGGTACGGCATTGTAGATTAGGCAAAGGTTGTGGTTTGCTGTTAAAATTTGAGCAAAATTGATTTTTTGTGTTTTCCTTTCTCCACAATGTGGTTTCAGTTTTTTATTATTCATTCAAAATAAGGGAAAAGTTTAAAGACCTGTTAATTCTATTAGCACACCATTTAATATAAAGGGTATACCACACTATTCCACCTTATTAGATTCTGAGCCTGAAGCTGAAATAATAGAAAACAAACATACCCTAACAAAAAAGGAGATGTTACTCCCACATAATTTTTGATGGAGAAGTTGAAAACCATTAAAAAATGCGTGAAAATTTGAAAACACATATTAAAAGGTGACTTCCTGAGAAAATACACCAATAAATCCACCATCATTTTCACGACTAAAGAAAAAGATCATCATAAATTCATAAAGAAGACAAAGCGCATGTTTTTATCCTTAGAGGAATACATAAGGTTACAACCAAATAGGAAGAGCTTGAAGAATGATATGAAATCAACCTCACGTGAAATATGAATACGACTAATAAAGACTTCAGCTGTTCCTCATAACAGATCACGCAAACACCTTGGAGTACCTTAACAGAAATGTTATGGTAAACACTACTGAAAGCTACAGAAGACATCCAATGCCACACATGCCAAAAGAGAGGCATGCAAAAAATTCATACAAAACATCGAGAAATGATGCGAACTCAAAAGAAAGCACCGTCTCTAAAGAACCTGGAAAAACACGACAGACCCAAAACGAGGGAAGACTTTCCACCTTTCAACATAAAGATTTACCCCTCATTATAGAAAATAGCACACAGTGACTTAATATTGAGTCCGTTAAACAACCACAACTTGTAAAACTGAAGCAAGCGTTAGGGGTTCTGAATACTATGATGGACTTAGCTGAACTAACGAGTGCAATATTTAATCTAAGCGGAAAAATTACATCTGCACAAACAAAGGTAGACAAATTCACAATTTAGATTAATTTTCTTACAAAAGACATTACCACATAACGTACGACCCTCCAAATAGCCGCAGGAGCGAAGGGCGGAGTGGATAGAATTTCAGTCTAGACTCTCGGACAGGCGCGCAGGTGGTTGTGATGGGAAACGACAAACACATAAACATGATCATACAAAGAACGGAGAAAGGCATTAAAAGTTTTTTTTAGAGATCTTAAAACAGGCAATTGTTCACATAAATCAACAGTCAAATAATGAATAGCTATCGGCTTAGTTGTCGTGTATAGGGCTCCATTGAAGGGCCGCTGTCTTCACCGCACACAATCCTCGTAATGTTTTGATAAGTGCATTCTGATTGATGTGCCTAGAAGCCTATCGCACAAGCTAACTATCCTTATGGACGAAATTATTTTGTAAGATTGTAATTGAATGCAAAATCTTTAGACAAACGTAGTGTCGAATACAGGGAGAAGTATGTTCATCACACAGCTAAAATAATAAAATTGACCAGAATAATTGTTGGAATTAATACGCCATGGTGCATCAGAGATTATAGATGATTCGCTCAATATTTTATATTGTAAAATTCACGAGAAAATGTTTTGATACATATACCACATTAGACGTAAATTTTAAAAAAATTAACTGAGCAACGTAACCCATAGGCCAGTCATATCGTACAAGTAAAAACGCTGAAATTACAATAATTGCGGTAAACTTGCTCTTTTGATATGTTGTTTGAGTCCACCTCGATAGTATTTATCCAGATTTGCAGCAGTCTGAAATTTTCGCGCGCTGAGTAGTTACTGAAAAACCATTGGAAGGGTCTGACGACAAAGGTCACTACAACTTTTTTAAAGTGTACAAAATTCCTGACAGTTTGAGCCCTAATAAAATTGTCTAGGTCTAATAGGTCACATGATACAGGGTTCCCAATGTTCACTATTTTCCCCAAAATGTTGAAAAATTGGAAATGTCTAATTTTCGACCAAAATATCAGGTATAATGAGGTATCTCAGGGGAAATTATTGAAAGGTGAAGTTGTAGCAAACTTTGAGACTAAAGGTGACGACCGTAAACCAAACAAACCTAAAAATCGAGTGTTATAATAAAATTACTAGAATTCTTTTCTATGTGTTTATTATCTAGTAAAAAAATTATTATGCTAATCTAAATTAAATTTAAGTGAGAAAAGAGAGACAATATACAAAAATATTCTTAAAAACTATCATTTAAAAAAACCTTGTTATTATTAACTGTAATCATCAACACTTTTGGGCTTAAGTTAACCTATGCGTCTTCTTTGAGGGCCCTGGAGTATCAATATCAACTGTGTTGATGTCGTTGCCAATAGCATCATCGGGGTCATCACTGGGGGCGAAGATGTCGTGGTTGGCATCAAACCCGAGTCTGTTTGATGCTATACCCAATCAATTGGGGTCTTGTGCACCCCAAACCAATCCTGAACCTGGTGGTAGGTCCTGAATGAGTGGAACTTAGACGCGTCTTTGGTAGGTGGAAGGCGAGCTAAATTTATTTTGTTGCTCGCCGAGACCCTCATAAATAGGGTAAATTCCCCTTAAAACTCGATTTAGGGGCGGTTACTTTGGTTTATAGTCCTAAATAAAGATAATTAAATTTGCTATAACTTCACCTCCCATTAATTTCCCCTGAGATACCTTATTAAATTGGACATTTTCAATTTTTCAACAATTTGGGGAAAATAGTGAACATTGGAAACCCTGTATCATGTGACCTATGACCTAGACAATTGAATTATGGCTGAAACTGTCAGGAATTTTGTACACTTTAAAAAAGTTGTTGTGACCTTTGTCGTCAGAGCCTTCCAATGTCGGTTTTTTGGCACAAAACTAAAAAAAGAGAAAAAAAATGGTGGTATTTCAGCAACTACAACAAAATTTCAGACTGCTGTAAATCTGGATAAATACTGGACCCAAACAACATACCAAAAGGGCAAGTTTACCGCAATTATTGTAATTTCGAATGTGACATATGACTGGCCTACCACCCCCAAATTGAGTTCTAAATCACGCGCATGATTTCAGGGCCGCCCAAGAATACTTTTTAGTTCAAGATAGCCCACCTGGTAAAGCCGGGCATTTATACTTGTTAAACGTATTTCTGTATTTGAACAATAGCTGAAAAGAATGTTTTTTATTTGGGTTGGAGAATATGTGCATAATTTTAGTCGTGATTGTGTACTAGTCAGACTGAATTCAAGAAGTTTGCGCTATATTTAGTACATTTTTGCATATTTAAAACTTGATTTGTTTACGTTGTACTAATAATTTAATTGTTTTTTATTTCGTACGGATTAAAGTCCTTACAAAATTTAGGCGACCAATGCTTTTATTCAATTTATACACATTTAGGACAAGAAACAAATTTAGAAAAGGAAAAAATATATAAAAATAGAGAAGATACGTATTATTTTATCCCAGGTTGTTTAATTTAAAGGAAATTAATTTTAACACAAATTAACGAGCATGTTTAAAAAAGATGTCAACATAAAATTGCAAGCTTAGCACTGCAATTTAAGAAGTTATTCCTGATTAATATGCATTGCGTTTTATTAACAATAATTTTTAAAACTTATTGCAATATTTCTTGTAAAGATTTTGTAGTGAATTATTATTTACATATACTCGTAAATCTTAGTTTTTACTTAAAAAATATATTATCGACAATATCATTGATACATATAGAAAATAATCGGAGGCCTAATTCGCTGCCCTGTGGAACACTTTCATCACAATAATTTTTTTCAGACATTACGTTATTTTATTAGAGTTTTTATTTTTTGCTACTTAAGTAATCACTTCACCTTTTTAATAGAAGATCATCTATAGTCTCACATGTTTTTTGAAAGTATTAAAATAAATAGATAACATAAGAAGAGTATTGTTAAGCTCACTTTTTTATTGAATAGCTGTTTTCTAGTTGTATTTGCTGATAAATCCAGACTGTTTTAATATGATCAATTGGACTTTGTTTTCAAAAAAACTACAATTTGTTCGCATTTAATTTTATTGGAGTCTGTAGCAACTTTTAAGCCATTTAAGTCATTTTCGACGTTTCTAAAGCAGAATTTAAGTTTAGGAGAGGTTTACTAAATTTTTTATAAATTATTATCGTCTAAACCGTTTTAATTAACAAATAAAAAAATTTTGTTGACCTAATACGCCTACAAACTGATTTATTGGAATTTTGGAATATAGTTTTTGGACCAAAAAAACTTTAAAACCAAACAAACTATCTACCTATAGATTTCCGGAATAAATCGCTCATTTCTTAAAAACATTTAGCAACAAAATCCAATATTTGTTGATGATCATATACTTCACCAAATCCTGATAAAATAAAATAAATTCAAAATTTGGTAGAAGTTTTTAGGAACACAATATTTTCCATAAAATATAACTTGTACACAAAATGTAGCGGGAAAGTAAATGCCGTAACAAAGAAAACAAAATATAAAGAAACCTTTATAGCAGAGTCGTATCGTTGTAATAAATCATTTTATACGGACATAGAAGCCATTTCCTCCATCAGGAAAGCGCTGGCCGGAAAATAATCACGTGTGTTTTAAGAGGAAAAGTCACGCGATCGCCACTGTACCTCTTTGGGTTATAACAACGAGTCTCGCGACCATATCACAACTAAACGCTGATAGGCGTCGCGTTCCTCTAAACGACGTTGGTTATCTTCGAGCGACGACGCTGGCGCACCAGTCAATGACGCGTCGCTGAGTTCTCCCTTAGCACAACAATAATACCACAGGACGTGTAATATGCACTGCTAAGGTTGCAACCTTTGCGTATTAGTTTGGTAGAACACACCCACATGCATAATACAAGTTTCACTTTGTATAAGGATGACAGTATATGGAGAACGTAAATGGTATATTTACTTCAAATATCATACAAATGTAATTAGATGCAGTCTGTTGTTCGAACTTTTCAGGACCGGAATATAAATAGCAGGCCAGTAATATTAAAAAGGGTATTAAAATAGCGGAGAGAAAAATTATAAAAGGGGGTACAAAAAAACCCATAGAAAATGAATTTGCCTTGAGGAAGTTATACAGGGAGCATCATAAGTGTCAGGAAAATCTATTTTTAGTTTCAGCTCTGACGCCTTGCAAAGTTTTTCGAGTAATTGTTGCACACACTTTAGTAATCCGCGCTCGCAACTCCTGAATATACACTGAGTCTCGTATACTTTCGATTTTAGGTAACCCCATAAAAAAATCCAAAGGAGTTAGATCTGGTACCCCCTCGGTGCCCTATCTATGGTTCGGCATAAACAGTATTCAAATAATTCCACATAGCAGCTGCAAAATGACGAGAAGCTCCATCTTGTTGCAAAAGAATACTGTTGATGCAGGACGATGGATCTGTGGAATGGCCCCAAGATCACCAGATCTACCTCCTTTAGATTTTTTCTATGGGGTTACCTAAAATCGAAAGAATACGAGAGTCAGTATCACCCTATTCAACAATTACTCGAGAAATTTGGCAAAGAATCAGGGTGAAACTAAAAATAGACTTTATATTTGCCAGGAGATCAACGAGGAACATTTTGAACATTTACTGTAACAACAGATAAGGTTAGTGTTAGTTTAGTTGCCTTCCTGTTTGTGATGAAGCAAATTTCAAATTTTTTGCACGGTTTTTGCTTCCCTCCAGTATGGGATAAAATTAGGGGTAAACTATTCATACAAAAATGTACATTGTAGAAATCAAAAATTGACGTGTCTCGGTTATTTTCCTAACAAGAGTCCAGTAACGAGTTAGCACTTATGATGCTCACGGTATATAAGATCTCCGATATAGCTGAAGCCTATAGTTCGGTATTTTTGTAATTTATGATGCTCACGGTATATAAGATCTCCGATATAGCTGAAGCCTACAGTTCGGTATTTTTGTAATTTGTACCTAGTTTGTTCAGGCCTTTTGCTGGTGACTTTTGGGATTTTATCTTTAATTCTTAAAAAAATAGATTTAACATTATTTTGACATTTGTAGGAAATATTAAGATTAGGAATGTTTGATGATAAAATGTTGGAGAAATTGATCTGTAAATATTGTATTGGAGGAATGTGATCTCAATTTGCCGAATTTGTTCCAAAATACCACCTTGTGCATCTAGGTCTAAATATTATAAACACACAATCAACCGTAGTTGTAAAAAAACTGTTCAAATAGTTTATTGCCACTTATAATTACTTCTCCTTTTGGTAATCAATTTATGCGATATTCGAATTATCCCTCCGGTGTTTCGATGGGATTATTAAGTTTATACTCTAGTTCTCCGGGTGAAATTTGATGATTCCGTACAGATTTCGAACACATTAAACTTCTATCATATCATTAGAGGGGGTTTAATGTTATTATCGTGTATAAGATAGAGTCTAAACAATCTCAGTTTCGGGTTACTAGGATTTGTGCTTTATAGGTTCCGATTGTAAAAGAGAGAATACCTTTGTGTGTTGTAATGAATTGTAATATAAGTTGAGATCGCTATGGTTGGTTGTGTCTCGAAAGTGTCATTTTTTTTATGAGAGTTTGTTTAGTAAAAGTTATTAAAATTAAGCAGTACCTCGAGTTAAATTCAATCGGAGCTTTCAAGGAAAAACCAACTTCTACATTTACAAGCATCTTTTTGATCAAGACAAGGAGTTCAGCATCCATAAGTGCCGTTTAATTGTCTGTATCGTGTCAACGCATGTTAATGAGTTATCTAGAGATCAAAACTGCTTTTGAAGGTATTATTTTTTATTTGACAAAAATGGTCAACCACAAATAATTTGAACATTAATTGGTTTAAAACTAGGCTATAACAATGAATATTAAATATTTTTTAGCATATCTACAGATTTTAAAAAGTTTATTAGAGATACAGTAAGTGGTATCATTAAGAATGACACTCAGTGAGTTAGGTATATTGTGATTAAGTCTCTCAATATTAAAAAGTGGGTATTCAACTAAAATATGTTTCACCCAGTTTATAGGCCATGTGTCTGAGAAAATTATGTTGCACTTTTTTGATGTTCCTGCTATATGTTATGTAGTGTGGAGACCAGACAGAAGAACAATAATCTAGGTGGACTAGTGAACAATAAAGGACTTTAATTGCAGTAGTGTCAGTGAAATCGTGGGTTATTCTTTTGATAAAACGTAACATTTTTATTGATTTATGGATAGCCATGTGTGTTGGTTAAAGCTTAAGGTGGCATCTAGAATAACACTAAGGTCTTTGATTTGATTTGATTAACACACTCCAAAAGAAAGTGTCCTTGGAATCTCTCAAGAGCCCACTTTAAGCCCCCTATTGTACGTTACTTTTACATAAAAAATTGTATTCCCAGAAGTACAAGTAATTTGGTGTATAAAAATGGCTAAAATTAAATTGTGATAATTATTTTCAAAACATCGGTGTTTTTTCCTGACTTTAGAATCAAATTTAGCTTAAAAAAACTGGATATACATAAAATTCTTATATTTGTTTTTTTGTTAAATGATTTTTAATACTATGACATGATACATAATTACCCTGTATTAATTTCAGATTACCGAAGCCAAATAAAACAAACGGTCACCCTGATCTATTGGAACTGTCGACCAAGAAAATAAACCAAATCATCCTGAACTAACTCGGACACGACACAAAAAGCTTCGCCAGCAAGAACGTCCTGCCATTTCCACACTAAGAAAGGAGGAGTTACGGTATCGAAGTCCATATATTTCAATGGAAAACACGAATTACATTGGAGTTTCTCGAACAAGGATGTTATCTGGATTCGGGCTTTTCACTAAGGATCGCAATAGCATGAAATAGGTTAGTATTGCTTTTACCAATCTACATGGCTTTCTTTGAGGGGTTTGAATAGGATCGAAAAGGTCTGTTTTGTTGGAAAACAAAAAAGAAAAAAAGGAGGCGCTGTTATAAAATTAAAAATTAAAAGGACCACGCAGATAGCAAATTGGACTGGAAAGAATACCTCCTCTACTTATCAAAAAAACTATCTAGCCTTATTTTTTACTAAGAAAACTTTCAGCTACAACATCAGCTGAAGTAAGTCGTATAGCTTATATGGGGCAATTTCATAGCTTGATAAAATATGGTATCCTATTATGGGGTAACTCTACAGAATGTAACAAAATCTTTACTTTACAAAAAGCAGCGGTCAAAGCTATTACAAAAAGGTCATCTATGGAATCTTGTAGGCCTATATTTAAACAACTACGAATTCTAATTATTCCCTCAATATATATTAAATTGTTTAAACTATGTTAGAACTAACAAAAACAGCAACATCGACTAACATTAACAAATAAAAGCTTTATCTGTACTGCCCTAAAACTTTACAATAAGATTCCGCCTGAAATTCAAACTCTTAATGACCATCGGTTTAAAACAAAAATTAAGAAAATACTACTTGAATCTGCATTATAATTCTATGATCTTGATCTGACTACTTCTTTATGACCACTACCAATTTTATATTTCTATTTTATTTGATGTATTTTGTGCTCTGTGTAATCACCATCAGTGACAATTTTATCACAATTTTTTTAAAAAAACTTTACTGTTACTTAGGTTAGGACTTTTAGATGTTCCTTCTTTTCTCTTTGACGATGCTAAAACAATGTTACTTGTTACTTAAGCAAATAAAGAATATTATTATTATTATATTCTATTAACTTTTATTGTGTAGATCTTTTACATTTATTTGAAAGGTATCTATTAATGGTTGTTAAAAGCAAACAGCCGCCAATTTCATAGTTTTAGTTTCATCAGAAATGGTGCGAGGTTCTTTTATCAATCAATCAAAATATGCAGACCAAAACCTTACCAGCTGATATTTACGTTTTTGGTTGGTTTTCGCCAGTTGCTAATCATTAACCTGACTGTCGATTTGACTCTGGAGAATATCTTACTGGGAGTAATCAAACTGCACAAAAGATGTGAAATAAGTTAAAATCACAGCTCCTAAAAATTACGACATTAGAAAATGTTACACACTGCACTGACGTCTGGACCTCAAACAACTACTCCTTGGGCTATATGCCCCAACAGGTATTGAATTACAGAAGTCCAGACGTGGTTGGAACCCGAATCGTTTCGGGACTTTTTAATGTGTTTAATAGCAAACGCAATATCAAATAAGAGAGCTTTCTCATGAAAAAATTTTCATGTAAAATGGTAAATATAATTGAAGGTTATTACTTCCTTAAAATCATATTGCTTTGTCAACAATGTCATCATCTACATGTCATCCAACGTCCTTTTTGAGTGACCAGGAATCTTCATAGTTTCCGCCATATATTTTAGTTTCCCGTTACTCAATTTATCCAACCAAATTGTGTGTTTCTTCTATAAAAATTTTAACTATTTATTTATATTGAATATCCGAAAATATCCTTCCATCAAGATTGTCTACCTCTTGATGGTTTGTGAAGCGGACTAAATAGCTTTTAGAAGTTTAGAAGCAAATAATGTGCTTATGTAAATAGCTGATGGTATAAGGTTGCACGTAATGGGTTAAAAGCTCCTCATGTTAAATTTTACTTGACATATAAGTGCCCTCAAATAATTGCTTTTAAGACGTTCCTGTTTTACGCAATGATCTTTCCCCTGAGTAAAACAGATGGCGGTTACCATAACAGTTAATAATCAAAATTGGGTTGCGGAAATCGGATGAAGAATTTGTAAATTATTTTGAACTAGTCGGGAATAAATAAAACTCAATTGCGGAATCTCAATTGCGGAATTTGGCTACTTCTTATTTTGTTGCGTTTGTAATTGTCAGGACAAGGTTTGTATGAAAGAAAATGTTAGAAAAATGGTACGAAAAAGTGAAAAATTTGGATTAAAAAATCTCCATAAAAGTGAGTGATTGAGTGAGATAGTCCCGTCGCCAAATAAGAAAATAGGCTAGGACCTTGAATTAAGGTGCAACTATTATTTTATGACTGATTCTAGTACTATTCGATATACTGAACCATAACATATGAGGTGCCAGAGTGACACTCTTGGGCAACTTTAAATAATGAAGGTCAACGTTCACGGAACCCAAAAAACAGAATTCTCCCTTTTTATTGCGAATGAAAGATAATTGGCTGACCAAATTAAAATATTTGTAGTATACTATACTTTTGCAATACTATAAGATAGTGATTCAACATAAAAATGTTTTGGAACGGGCAAAATAAGTAATAAATAGCTTGCAAATGGCATTGTTTTATATGGAGTTCAAGTGCCTCTATTTTTGGCAATGAAGCAATGAAGCTTGTGTAATGACCAACTTGTGTGGAAGAAACTCACTATGTTGTAAAAGTTGCTTGCAAATCATGGTGGATAGTTGTATTTTATTGCATGAATGGATCAATATGCTCTTGCGACTAGTTGCATTAACTAGTACCTACTGTTATAATTCCTCTTTTTGATTGCGTAGCATTCTGTGGACTGTACTAGAAGTACCGATCAAATACAAGGAGTGTGTACTGTTCTGCAACATGCTTCACTGCAATTACATTATTAATGTAAGTTTGTATTGTACCAACCTTTGGCCAATGAACATGCCACAAAAGAGCATTAGCATCTATAATCAATGCATTTACAAATTTTCCCCTCGATGAGACCTGCACTATTGACTCATTAAATGTGATTTCTGGGAGGAGCGATTTATGTCCTCAAATTCATCAAATAGTGCTGACGAGACTGGTGTTATAGACACTCGTTTGTGACAACTTCCTTTTGCAATGAAACATACAATCCTTTTGGCAGTGATTCATTAAATTTTTGTCGTTGCTTTTCTCCGAGGCATACGACATCATCCACATTTATTAGTAAGCCTCAATGGGTTTCTATTTACTCCATTTATGGATCTACACCTCTCTGTGATTATTAATTTCAGATTTTTATGGATTCAGCTGCATAACTTTTAAAAGTATTTTGTCACAATCAACAACTTCTAAAACCGTTTTATAAATTATCGTCGAAAATTAGAATTAATTTATATACCCCTTTAATGTATTTAAAAAATTGCATCAAAGAAACAAAAATATTTTAAATTTTACCTACCCCTACACCTAGTTTAGCCCAGTTGCCAGAGAAGGATATTGACCATAAGCTCGTATAAAATGTGATCTCGATGAAACTTGGCATTTAAGTACTTGAAAAAACAATAAAAAAATCTTTGCTGTTCTAAAGTGTATGCTAACTTCACAATTTCGAAAATAAAATCGAAAATTTGGTTTTTACATTATATCTCGAAAAAAAAAAATTCGAAAAACTAATAGCACCACATGAAAGAGCGGAAAATTTTACTAAAAAATAATATAAGTTATTTTAAAAAAGAATTTGTATTACTATAAAAAATTATTAAAATTATTCAGGCGAGGCGTTCGGAAAAACTAATGTATTTTTGCCTAAAATATACGCAAAAAAAGAAAAAAGAAAGAGTTTTAAAGAGGAGCCTCTAAGCTTTCTCAGGAAGTCATTAGTTTTTAATTTTTTTTTGTTTTCTCATAGAAAATTTGACCGGAAGTTATAATTTCTAAAATTCTCACTGATTTTTATAAAACTAAAGATATCTATTAATAGAGGCATTACAATACTCATTCGAAGCAATTTTTATTTTCAAAATAGTGTTGATTTACTTATATACATCAATCTCTAAATTATTTTTAACCTTATTTAAAAAAAATATTAATTTCTGATTTATATAAATACTATTTTGAAAATAAAAATTGCGTCGAATGAATATTGTAAAAAAAATGATCATTTTAAAACATAATTTTTATTAAACAGAGATAATGCTCATCATTTTAATTATATTTAAATCAAAAGTAAAAGTATAATGATGATAAATGTACAAGGATTTTTTTGTTATGCCTCTATTAATAGATATCTTCAGTTTTATAAAAATCAGTGAGAAATTTAGAAATTATAAATTCCGGTCAAATTTTCTAGGAGAAATCAAAAAAAAATTGAAAACTAATGGCTTCCTGAGAAAGCTTAGAGTCTCCTCTTTAAAACGCTTTCTTTTTTTCTTTGCGTATATTTTAGGCAAAGATACATTGGTTTTTTTACGCATGCGGGAAAAGTACTATCTTTGTGCCCGCCTTTTCGGGTGTTAAATGGCTGTTTAACTATTTAATTAGTTCCGTGCACGCAAAATTTACTTTTCGCACGGAAATTGACAATACAGACCCCCCAAAAAAATGTGACGTTTAAGTGACAGATAAATTGATTGATTAAAAAATTAAAATTTACAATAATGAGTTTCAACTCTGTGATGATACCGGAGACTGATGAGAGTTCTGACGATGAATCCGTACCACCTGGAAACTTCACACTGTCGCTGAAGGTTACGTTGAAGAATCGATCGGCAATAAAAAACGAATCGGCCATCAAATTGCGACCGCTATTTTGGACAGACCATCTACGAATACTTCATGTGAAAATGTACACCAAATCAACCCAAATATCGAGACAACGGCTGAAGTACTCATCAGAGTCAGTGACGAAGACAAAGGAAATATTGACTTGAATACGATTTCCTCCAGAATCTCCAAAAATATAAATTTCAATTTCACCAATTGTTCAAATGTTTCGATAATCATAGGTGAAAAAAAATAATTAATTGCCTTTTTTAGTTTCCTAGTTATCGTTAAAAATAAAAAGTTATTTTGATTCTAAATATTTTACTTTTTATTTGATTAATTTTTGATTTTTTTTGTCGTCGGCACCTACTTCATTTCTCATTTTATCCCCGCGTATCTGCAATTTTGCGCACTCGTTGCACAATATACTATTCTGCACCCTTTCAAGGACTTAAGTGCCAAGTTTGATCGAGATCACATTTTGTGCGAGGTCAAACTCTCTGACAATTTGGCTAGTTGTCCTAATAACGTATCTTAAAAATCAACACAGTTTGAAACATTGTAGTCACAACTACGATTAAAAGGAATGAGAAGGAAGATAATGTATGGGAGCGAAACAAAAAGAGTGGAGAATACTAAGCCCAATTTACGAAAAAGCGAAAAGTTACAGTAAGCAGAATGACTATTGGTTGGTTTTATAGAAAGCACGTATATTCATAAAAAAAGGACGAAGGAAGCCAAAATCACAAAATAATAGCTCCATACTTAATATTACAACCTATAATTCACCACTATTAAATACTTAATGCACTGTGAAATTCTGACTAAATATTTAAACGAAAATTATACACTCATAATGAATCTGTAACATCTGAAATTGAAGCACAAAATTATAATCATAGAATTTCAGTAAATACATATACGTCTCAGTAAACGGTGTATGTTTATCATTAATAATCAATGGAGCTAATAAGGGTTTACGTTAATAACATTAATCCACTTTAGTGATCCAAAATGGACCAAATCGTTCTCTAAATGGGTTCTCATTAGAATGATCCTAAACGTTGTATTTGTGTAAATATATTTAGATAAATGGGGGCGTTTATCAACCTAATAATAAATAGTTTACGTCATATTTTATGTAAGGATCGAATATAAAAAGAAGAAGAAACATAATAGGATGGGAAATTGAAATTGACTAGAAATTGATAAAGTATGGAATATTCTATTTATATCCATTTTTAGGGACTGTATAGTGTTTAAACAGATCAACCTTTTTGACATTTTCATTATCCAACTTTGCTTTCTATCTTGTAACTACAAAATCGTATTGCAAGCCTTAGAAGTCAGTGGAACTATTATTATATTAATATTGGCGAGTAAACATAATGAACGTATTATATTTTTTATTAGGCTTTTATTAATTGATTGTTCGTATATTTTTATATATCATTGAAATTATAATTACCAGATGAACTATTCTGGAAAAATTCATATCTAACAATCTCATTAAAGCACATAGTACGTCTTTTGGAAAGCATTTAAGTACATCCCTAGCACCATCTTGTGTAATAATTGCTGCTTATGGGTATCAGACTCCTTTTGTACTTATCATGCTGGAAATTTAAGTAATCATTGGCCTAATTTACGTTTAACGCTTTTAACACACTCTGGAGAATGAAAATGAGAACATAGGCGTAAAATTATTTCATTTTGAAACAGAATAGAAGATGCCATAGTTGATAAGAAAAAGACGCCGAAATTTTAACAAATGTTTAAATTACAAAAATATGTTTTTGAGGTACGAAAAAGGCGAAGGGAAAATTCGGTATGACAAAAAGAAATTAGATTTACTTACATTCAAAGGAGTGCTAAAGTTATAAAAAAGTTATTAAACATAAAGCTATGCCCTAATAACCACAGAAGTGTTGAAACAAGTCAAAAGAAAGTTAAAATTTGTTTTATATTAGACAAATAAGGGAAGTATCTGATACCCCTAAATAGAGCTCTACAGGTACCCAAATAATTAAATTTCGTAGTGACTCTTATGACTCGCTTTTATCCTTTATTCATCGTTTTTATGCAACAATTTCTGGGAAACCATCAACTGGTTGTAGTGAATGTATGTTACCCTTTTAATAAAAAAAAATCTGCTGTAAGTCAAACCCTCTCTTTTATTGTTTTAGGATTTTTATGTGAAGATCCGAAAATTTCGAAACGTTGTAAGAAACAAGAAAACAAATATATATATATATATATATATATATATATATATATATATATATATATATATATATATATATATTGTGATGGTTAAGTAACTCGATGTTTTAATTTTCAGTTTCTTTATTTTCAAATTATCACTTTGACATCTCAAAAATATCAAAAATTAACAACTATTAAATTTTTTACAAAGTTATCTTTACATATTTTTTTAAATAAGCAAATTCTCTAAATGTCATTACACAAACTACAAATTTTTTATCATACTTAATAACATTCCTAAAATTTCTTCACAATTTCCCCTAAAATTTATTCACGTATTATAAATACTTTTGTAATACTGAATATAATTTTATTTTATCTATTACTAGTTCCTTTTTTTTAATGTATTTTTTTTTATTTTACTCTTCCATCTGTGAAACTATTTCTCCATATTTTTTCTTCTTCTCCTTTGGTTACTTCCACTCATCATTGATGGTACTCTTTTTAATCCCCCGGCATTTATTTTCGAATTTCTAAATCTCTCCAATACTTGGTTTTCAATCCTGTTAACTTCTTTAGTATTAAATTTTCTTATGCAGCATCTCACTTTGGTCAATTTGCATATCCCTCTTCATTTTTTGATATTCACTTCTGAATTCCTTTCTCACGTCTTATATATTAAATTCTATTTTTCCCTCTAATATATTACATTTTTCTTCGATTTCCTTTCTTGTTTTTAAGTTTTCTTCCTCTGCAATAGCAATTTTGTTATTAACCCTTCCTTGATGTTTTCTTCTAATTTCATTACTATATTGTTTATCAAATTATAGTTTGTGTTCGTTTTCATTATCTCCATCTCCATTTGTCCCATTCTCTTATCCTGTTCCATTATTTTCTGTTCTGTCAATTTCTGTCTGTTTTCAAATTCTTCTTTCTTATCTGTTCTATCAACTCCTTTTTGTAACGTATACGTGTTTTGGTCCATTTTGTCTATCTTTTTGTTCAAATTTTCTTGTATTTCTTGGTTTTGGTCCATCTTCTTTACCAATAATTCAAATATTTTAACCATATCATTTCATTCTTCTTTTCTTAGTCCTTGCTCTCCTGCTGCTAATGTGTCAATCGACATTACCTCTTGTCTGTGTTCTTCCAGTATTTCCGAGAGTTCTTCCTATCTCAAATTTTCCTCCTTTTCTTTTATAATAACAAAAGTTTTTGGATCTTCTCCTTCCAATTTTAGACTTGCATATAATCTTTTATTAGATCTTTTTTAAGTCCCCCTTCATCTTGTCCTCTGCTTCTTAATTCTTCTTTCAATTCTACAACCTTGTGAATGACTATTTTGGTAAAAGTGAGTAGACTGTGGCTGTTGGCTGTGTTAGAATGAGAACTGAGAACTGCCAATCTGAAATTTTATTAATATTATTATTACAATTTGTTCGGTTTATGGCAATGCTAGAAGAGCATTCTCAACTGGTTTATCATAACAACATTCCTAAAATTTCTTCACAATATAAAAAAAATAACAATAATCCACGTCCTACATAAATGAATAACACACCCTATATCCAGTGAAGGCTCGTGAACTTTGTAACATAGGAACTTGACATATACAGGGTGCACCAATTATTTCCACTCGATCTCTAGCACCGAAACTAAAAGAGATATCAACAAGATTTTTTATAGGGGTAGACAGTGTCACTCGGACTACAATTTTAAAATATTTTGATGTATACAGGGTGGCTAATTTTTGTGGAATGAAAATTAATTTGGTTTTTTTAAATTGAATACCCTGTATATGATTATGTCTTCTGATTCTACTTAATATTAGATTTACGGTAGTTTTTTGTAATTGTAAATCCGACGCGGCGTTGACAAGTTATTCCTATTTTAAGCAGATTTAATGAAAAAACAGCACTTCAGAAATATTAGCACAAAAACCATATTTTTTAAAAAATTCCTCAAAAAAGCTACTATGATGTAAATGAAACATGCACCTATCACAATAATCACACAACATCTTCACCTGTTGCACAGGGTGTTTGCTGATGATGTGCCAATAGTCTAGTTTTCAAATGGCAATAACTTAATTTTTTCAAATGGGACACCCCGTATATTTTTCTTCAGTTAGAAGCTCTCCCTAATATTTTACACAATTTTTAATAAGTACAAAATTTTACAAAGTTTAATCGTATTATTAATTTATAGGTCCTCCCCTTCCTATCCAACGATCCTGAAATTCCCTATTTAACCAAAACAACATATTTTACACAATTTTTAATAAGAAATCAAGTTACCTATGAAAATGACAGTAGGTATATTTTGTTATGGCATTAATTGTCAACATAAAATTTTGTATTGTATCACGTCTACTATATTTAATCGGTATTGTGTATAAAAAGTGGATTTTAATAAGAATTATAGTGTTCAAGAAAATATTGATATGATATGGATACTGGGTGAATGTCAAAAAAATGCGTTTCTTGCTAGTAGGGTCTAGCGTCAAAGATACCCAGAAAGACGTCATCCACAAAAGGATACTTTTGAGAATTTAAAGAATAGATTTGATAGAACAGGAACCGTCAAGTATGAAAAACGTTCACGTGAAACTACAGCTGTAACTATTGACAACGAATATAAGGTAATGATCAGTATAGTTGAAGATCCCAATATAAGCACAAGGCAATTAAGCAATCAGTTAGATATTTCCAATACCACAATTAGACGCATAATAAAAAAGGATAAATATCACCCCTATCATATCTAGCTTCACCAAGAATTGTTACCACGTGATTTCGCGCGTAGATTGGAATACTGTAGATGGTTAATAAACAAGATAAATACAGAGCGTAACTTTTTAAACAAAGTTTTATTCTCCGACGAAGCGACGTTTCATAAGAACGGTTGTGTAAATAGACACAACTTCCATTATTATTCGGACCACAATGAACATTTATTTAGAACCACATCACAGTATCGATGGTCTTTGAATGTGTGGGCGGGAATAATAGGTGATTATGTAATTGGTCCCTATTTCTTTGATGGGACTGTAAATGGAGCTATATTTTTAGATTTTTTAGAACATGATTTTCGCAACTTATTGCAAAATGTGCCTCAAAATTATCGCAACGGAATGTGGTTTCAATTAGATGGTGCCACACCACATTACCTATTAGATGTTCGCAATTGGTTAAATAGGGAATTTCAGGATCGTTGGATAGGAAGGGGAGGACCTATAAATTGGCCTACTAGATCGCCTTGCCTTACACCTTGCGATTTTTTCTTGTGGGGTTTTATTAAAAATATTGTTTACAAAGAAGAAGTTACCACAAAAGAAAATATGAAAGAAAGAATTACTGCAGCATTTAGGCAGGTGACCCCTGCAATGCTAAGAGATGTGCGTAAATCAATGAAAAAAAGGGCAAGAAAATGTATAAATGAAAATGGAAGACATTTTGAACACCTACTATAAATTTTAACTTTCACTATTGTAGTTTTCTTACGATTATTTTTTTCATCTGTCAATACAGTCAGATTTTGTGGTTTCAGCCATTAACAGCTCAGGATCCTAACCAATCATTGTGTTTTATACTGATAAAACCGCTTCTTCGTATTTGTTTCTTGATTAAACTGTGTTTACCTTTTTTGAAAGGTCAAATGTAAATATTTAACAATGTTTATTATACTAAAATGTATTGCAAATCTATGTTAATAACCAAATTTCAAAATGTATTTGTAAACTAACCTGTTTTTATTAGTTTATTTCAAAACGCCTTTAACATTTTTACATTCCTCACTTCAACACTAAACTTAAAATTAATTAAATTAAGAAAGACTTCATTTCATTCTTCTTCTTCTTCGCTTTTATTTACGGCGCCGTTTCACGGGGTAGCCAGTCAAAAAATCGCCTTGGTGGCCCTGTATGTAAAACTATAACAGCTCAGGTTTAATTTAAATTGGTAAAGAAAATTTTCAATATTTGTGTGTAAAGTGTCTTTTGCATAAATGACTATGTTCTTTGTTTTTAATACAAAATGATTCAAAAAATAATCCTTTCAAATACGACTCGTCCTCTGAAATTTTATAGATTAAATTTTTGATCTTCATACTCAAACGCCTTTATTTTAGGCAAAACCACTCAAATAAACTGATTTAAGATAAAATCACTCGTACTGCGGACTCGTGATTTTATCAATCAGTTTGTTTTCGTGGTTTTTCCAAATAAAGCCGTTTTCGTGAAAACCAAAAATTTGGAGGACTCGTGGTATTACCTTTGATTAAACTTTGTAAAATTTTGTACTTAATAAAAATTGTGTAAAATATGTTGTTTGTCACTTAACGTCAATTATTAAAGTAAATAGTAAAGTTAGATGTGCAAAACCCTATATTTTTTTAATGCGTATTAGGGAGAGCTTCTAACTGAAGAAAAATATACAGGGTGTCCCATTTGAAAAAATTAAGTTATTGCCATTTGAAAACTAGACTATTGGCACGCCATCGGCAAACACCCTATGCAACAGGTGAAGATTTTGTGTGATTATTGTGATAGGTGCATGTTTCATTTACATCATAGTAGCTTTTTTGAGAAATTTTTTAAAAAATGTGGTTTTTGTGCTCATATTTCTGAAGTGCTGTTTTTTCATTAAATCTGCTTAAAATAGGAATAACTTGTCAACGCCGCGTCGGATTTACAGATACAAAAAACTACCGTAAATCTAATATTAAGTAGAATCGGAAGACATAATCGTATACAGGGTGTTCAATTTAAAAAATCAAACTAATTTTCATTCCACAAAAATTAGCCACCCTGTATACATCAAAATATTTTAAAATTGTAGTCCGAGTGACACTGTCTACCCCTACAAAAAATCTTGTTGATATCTCTTTTAGTTTCGGTGCTAGAGATCGAGTGGAAATAATTGGCGCACCCTGTATATGCAGACAAGCTACCAGTTACATCAATGACATGATTAATTGTAGTCCAGCAAGAACCAACGTGAAGATGGAAACTTTGTCTGGCCAAATTTTTTTCCGATTTTTATTCTTTATTTTTTGTTTTCTTTTCTGCTTTTTTTTATAAATCAACGGATTTCTGCGGAATTCGGTTAGTACCAAATCTGCTACTTATCCATTCCAATGAGTTTTTAAAGAAACATTAAGCTGTATATCGTGGTGGTCCAAATAGGCAAATAACTAAAAACAAGGAACACATTAGACAAATGTATATTTTTGTACTTTAGAGGATCCACACGGTACATCTTTTAGACATACTTATTCCTGTACTTTTACAGATTCTACGGTACATCTTTTAGAACTATTTAGTGGAACAAATCCTTAGCTTCCTTTGAAAAACCTCCATTACGTATATCACAATTACCATTTTGTATCATAAGCTATATACTTTAACTTACTTAACTGTACATTAAATATACATAAAGTTTTATTCATTTAAATTTTTATTTGTGTATTGTACATTTTGGTCGCAGAATTTAATACATTTTGTGCATAATTTATAAATCATTTGCGATCCACCCATACGAGATAATGGTATTAATATTAGAAAATAAAACTCTTAGAAACGTATCTCCTTTCTCAGAAAGGAATTTATACAGAACTCATCTGTTGAATCCGTAATGAAATATCGATCGTGCAAGTCGGAGGAAACCATGAAAGCCAAAAATACTTCAAATAACCGACAATCCTGCATCCCTGCGGAAAAAAGGTTTGCTAGACAATATCAGCAAATACTCTTCGGGAATGTATGAAAAGCTTTTTCGACTACTTTACTGTTTTCTTACTTATTCACTGAAGGGGTCTACTTTTTTTTTTGTAAGCCGACTAAAGTAAATAACTATCATTCACAAGCGTGCTGTTGACTGTCCCAATTTTGGTATAATATATTGTTATCTTGGGTCTTGGTTAGGGGAGACTTACTGAATAAAAATGGAATCTAAGTACCTAGTAATAAAGAGAAAATATGGGACAATTTAAAATGAATTTCTAAGGAGTTGAAGTAAAGGTAAATAATTTAAAAAATAAAAAATAGAGCAAAGCAAAATTTTTAATAATTGTATAGAAATTAGTTTCTCGCACCCAGTTTAGATTTTTTTTCGACCAGTAACGACAGACTCTTAAAATGATATTCTACCAGTTCGGAAACTTTGCTAGTTAGGCTGGAATGTTTAATAACTGCCTGCTAATGAGACAACTCAAAACTGTCTCTCTAAAATATATAAATTTCGAAATGTAATCATTTAGTGTCAACTTGTCGAGGTGAAATGAAAATTAGTTAGACAATTTATTGTCCTAAATGGCAAGTGTTTGAGAAAGGGTGATACAAACTCAGAATCGTAATTTGAAACATTGGCGCCCAGGGCAAACACCTGATTTTGCGCCCACAAAAAAGTGAAACTAAATAAGTACCTATCAAATATCGGCATCAAAATGTGCCCATGGCGCGGGCTCCGGTTACCTTAGATTCGATTCTGAACAAACTTGTCTAACAGAGCTAAGTTCAGAAGAAGAGTGAAGGAATTTTTTTAATAATATGAGTTACAGGAATTTAAAAACATTTACTTATTTTGCTATACTTACTGTATTAGATAACTATGTTGTTATTTTCATAGCGTGCAGGTATTTTCTCTTGTATCTATTGATGGGGGTATTGATGCACTGCGACCTATAAGATATATTTTGCCCCCTTCTGCTGCCCATGCGTTAAGGATGTCTCAACGATTAGAGCAGTTCCTCCAGTCCTATTGCTTTCAAAGAGTTAAGAATGTCGGTAGGCTTCAGGTTAGGTAGATCTCCTTCTTCTATTTGATGTTCTCCGAGGTATCGAACCCTTGGATTTTGCAGGGTAATACATTCTGAGAGAATGTGGATAGAGGTGTCCTCCTCTTCCTCGCAAAATCTGCATTCTTCTTCCTCTACTAATCCGAGTTTCTTTAGGTGGCCTCTCAACCGAGAATATTTTCTCTTTTACCCACACTTGTGTTTTTATTCCAGAAAGTAGTAAAAAATATATTATTACAGAACAAAATTCGACCCAGATCTTATGCAGTGGGCGTGGAAATATGGAAACTCAAACCAACAGCGATAAGAAATTACAGCATATTTTCATATTTATAACTCTTGCAGAGGTTTCTTGTGCCCCATAGAGTTTTGGATTTTTGAGCTATTTTTTTTAGACCTAACGTCAATCGAAAGAAAAATGTTCAAGTCAAGTTCGTCTTGTAATAATAAAAAGAACTATTACAATAGTACTATTATCTTTGCTAAAAAATCATTATCAATTAAGCCTTTGTCGTTCCTGAAAACTGAAAAGTTTTTAATTTAGAAAATAAAAAAATTTGTTTGTTAAATGTATATAGATCACCTCATGGAGATGTTGACATATTTATCAATAAAGTATGTCAAATACTATTAAACGAGCAAGGTTTGTATGTGTGTGTGTATGTGTGTGTGTGAGTCCAGAGGATCTCGAAATCCACTCGTCAGAATTCAATGAAACTTTCAGGGTAGACTAATTCCTATCTAAATCGGCAAAAAATGTAGGTCTCATGTCTGTGAAAATTCGATCTTCCGAGATATTTACAAGAAAAGTTAAGTTTTTAGTTTTATTTCCTAGCAACGGCAACTTGTTTCTATAGTAATATACTATAAAGGAGAGAAGATATAACGTCACATTCCATAGGCGTACTTTGCAAAATAAGTTTCTATAATATAAATAAGGTCACAGCATATAAAATATATATACCCACTACGTAGATTAAATTTTGAAGTTATATTATTTACAAAAAATAAAAATAAACCTTATGCATCTGACACTTTAACATTGAACGAATTAAATTTAACCAATAAATAACAAGGAGGATTATATGTTGGGATTAAACTGTTTTTAATCTCCTGGCATTAAAAGTAACGCTTCAGTACTTACCTAAACTCAAAGATTAAAAAAAAAGTTAGTTCAAGAACTATCTATAAAAGTCACTGTCTTCACTAAAACTACTGGTATTACTATAATTGTCTTTTCTGAGGTTTATTATTAAAGGTTCTATTAAATTATCCATTGATAGTGGATATACTTTTCTAAATGAATTTTCCACCTTTTTAACATGATCAATGCATTTTCCCCAATGTTCTCTATTTACATCTGAAAATGCCTCCAAAAAAAATGTCGCACATCAGGAAATTTAAATGTTTTATTGTTTTGAGAAACATAACCTTTTAATTTTAATTAGTTTTTCTCTGGCCATCTCATCTATAATATATTTTTTGATTTTTGAATTTGAATTACTAATAATTCTGCCTACAAGGATTTGAAATATATATTATTACAAAATTCCGAATCAATTAAAATACATACGATACGGCTATGAATAAATAAAGTCTGACTTATCTGTCAAAATAACAGGTTTATTACAGTAAAAACAAGATTAAATCTAGACAAAAACTATATTAGGCCGATCAGATGTATTAAAATTTAAATTTTAACTACAAATAAGCATTGAAGGATGAGGTAAAAATAAAATTTCTACCTCTTGAACCTGTACTACGTTCTGCAAATTAAATACTGCACTCCTTTCTTCTGTATAGTATAGTAGTAAAAAGGTTTGACTTTATTTAATCTCTGGCGTTTAAATCTGAAAGAATTCAATTTTAAATTTGCCGCTTTTTATCCATAATGACCTACAAATTTTGACAACTACTGACACGCACATCTCTGGTTAAACGTTAAGAAAATGGGACCGGCTGGGATTTTCATGGAATTTTCGCAGATTTTATAAAACATGATAAAATCAATATACTTAGCAATAGAAATTTTTGCGCGGAAAAATATTTTTCACATTTTTTTATTCTACAAATGCCCAAGTAGCAATTTATAACCAGAATAAACCTGAAAAGTATAAAAAAGAAAAGGTTCATTTGACGGACATAAATAATTTGCTTGTCAAATGACAGCCATCTCATAAATTCTAAGTTGAAAATACAACGTTGCCAATTCAATTTCAGAAATCATGGGTTTAGGTAAATATTTATAGGAACGTTGAATAACACTGTTAAAATGGACACTTGTCAAAATGTGACACCTGTCAAAACGTGACAACTGTTAAAATGTGATACGTGTCGGAATGTTACAACTGTCAAAATGAACAAATGTCAAAATATGACACCTGTCAGAATGTAACAAATGTCAAAATGTCACACGTATCGTACTTTTATTTATTACACAGATCTAACCTAACCTAAAGCTAATCTTTTTTTTTTGGCGGGTGGAAATGCTTTATGCACATCGGGTAAAGGTTTTTCCCTTCCCCGATAGTGTGAGACTACCCCTTACGGTTACTCACTAAAACCACCCCACTAAAACCACTATGCCCTACACGCTGATGTTGCCCGTCCCGGAAACGGGGCCTGTCAGCCGTGACTATTCGCGAAGATCAAGCGTCAGTAGATGTTGCCCTATAAGGGTGAAATTTCCAGAAACTAGGCAACTTTTAATGCATTTAACTAACCTCTGTGACAAGCAGTTGATAAACGTCAACAACACCTGCAGCAAATTGAAAATTAACACTGACAGCTTTTTTAATTTTCCCGCCTACTTTCAAGCCAATCGCCAATCAACTTTCTATTTATCTACCTTTCTGTAGTTCAAGTAGATGTCGCCCACTCCGTGATTTTCACGAATTAATTAATAATTTGTCAGGTTATAAATATACTTAAATTATATACTCATTGGACTGCTTAAAAATGTAGATTTGAATATTAAGAGCGAAGCTCGGTGACCAGATATTAGTAGTTTAAGTAAGGTTTCGGGTAATTTTGACACTATTTTTTAGTGGACTCTCCTGATAAGAAAATTTTAATTGATTTTATGGAACGAAAGAAAAAGATTGTTTTTTCAAAATAAATTAAAAATAAAAACCACGTGACAAACAAAAGTTAATTTGGAAATCAGTCAACGAAAAAACTGGTAAAAACATTTCTAAAAATCTAAACTCTGTTCAAGTTGCTGATAAAATAATATTTAAAAAGATTGATATTGCTAATTGATAAACACTCTACATTTAACAATTATACCACTATGCAAATTCTAAATACTTTTTACTATATGAAGGTTAGTGCTGATGAAGTTTTAGAAACAATCATCTCACTAAAAAATACTAATGTATTAGGTATTGATTGTAATTCCACAAAAATTATCAAAACAATTGCTTTGTATATAGCTGCTCCTTTAGCCTATATAATAAATTTATCTGTTTCGCTAGGCACTTTTCCATCAGATCTTAAAATCGGAGTCGTCACACCCATTTTTAAAAGGGAAATCATACTTTATATTAGAGAATTATCGACCTATTTCGGTTCCAACAATGTTTTGTAAAATCTTCGAGAAATGTAACTATAAACAAATGTTGTCATATCTTTTTAAGTTTAAAACTGATCATCAACATAGTTTTCTTCCTGATAGATCAACGGAGAGTGCTTCTATTGGTCTTGTTAATTACATTCTTGAGCGGTTGGATAAGAGAAGGTATGTATGTGCTCTCTTTTTTGATCTTTCGAAGGCATTTGACTATATATCGATCATTATAAATAAATTATATGCATAAATTAATGACCTTCCTAAATACATTGTTGCTAATTATATTGTTCTTTATGCTGACGATACCACGTTAGCAGTATATGCCGATACATTTGCTGAATTAGTGGAAAAACTTAATAATTTAGCCAGTCAGTTTCTTTCTTGTGTGAGAGAAATTCTCTAATGGTAAATACCAGTAAAACAGTAGCAATGCAGTTTTTTCTAAAGAAACAAACATTAGATGATGTAACTATCAGGCTAGGTCAAACTGAGATACAGCTGTGTGATAAGACTAAATTCTTAGGTGTGGTAATTGATAGGAGTTGGGAATCAAATATTGATTACATTTGTTATAGTTCATATTATGCCATATTGCAGCTAAAAAGCATGTTTAATGTAGAGCAAATACTTCAAGTATACTATGCCATTGTCTATTCTCATATTTCATTTAACATTGTTCTATGGGGAAGTTTTTATAATGCTTTACGTGTCTTTATTGCCCAAAAGAGACTAATTAGTCTCATTTATAATTTGGAGCCAATAGAAAATTTTAACTGTACCATCATTTTTATTTATAAGTGTATTTTGTATGTTAAAAGTAATATGTCTGTTCGAAATCGAACATTTTTAACTACGCCCATGGCAGCAAGAGAAATAAAATAACCGAACCTCGCACATAGCAACAGTGTAAGCACGCATAGTAAATCAAGGCCAGAGCACAGCTAAGAACCCGGAAGTAATTAATAGTCCATATAAACATCAATAGTTAAAAACCGCCTTATCGGCTACCTCTTTATCGGCTGCCGCCTTTAGCGGCTGCCGCTTTCAGAGGCTCCACGGCCAAGGGCAAGATTGGCAGTTGCATAAAAAAAAAGGATATCAATAGCGCCGAAAACACGTACCCGTGATTGGCCAAGGAAGAATATCGGCGGACCACACGCGACTAGAATAAATTAAATAAAATCAGTAGAACTTCTATCTCCGGGGAAACAGGTCGCACTCAGACTGTTTCTTACGTAATAAATTCACCAATCTCAACTTATATAAATTACATACTACTACATACGCACTTGCGTTTCACAATTCATAAATTTTTGAGCAATTGCAAACATAGTTTTGAGTTTGTTATATTCTTTGTTTTCTTTGTAAAGTGTTTTTGTTTTACGTTATCGTTAATACACAAAATCCAAGTACTCAAGAGTCTAATTTCACTACAACCTAACTACGTATACAGTCCACATCAAACTCTCTGCCAACTTAATCTACAATAAGTTGGGACAGGCACATCTACAGGGTGTGGCCTAATAAGTTTGGGTCTCCAAATTTGACATTATTTGGAACTTCCCAAAACATGGTCCAATCGAACCGGATTGAAAGCAGCTAATCTTCAAGACCTTCAAATATCCAGAATAATCAACAGTACTTCTTCAGGGATCCAGTCAAATTCAACTTGGGATTCGTCCAGCCATCTTTATGGAATCAGCAAAAAACGAACTGCCAAACTACATATACCTGGAACTCCTCAGTGTAGTGCGTGAGTGAAAGTGAAAAAACAGGTATAAAGTTTACATTTTCTACTTTGCATATACAAATAATTGGTTTTTGGAAGAGTATATTTTGGCCTCAAACCAATTGAACATTTAAATTCAACTTTGTCATTCATTCTATGCTAATTTTTCACTTTATGTATTTATATAAAAACATTTTCCCATTTATACACATTTCATGAACATTTTTCGTCTTTATATATATTTGTCGCACATACTTATGATTCTTACATACTTGTCGCATATATATTTTTTGATATTTACCATATATCGCTTTTATTTCATGTTTATATATTTGTCGCACATACTTATGATTCTTTACATATTTGTCGCATATATTTCATGTATTTTAATAGAAAGGACAAAATTTCTTACAAATCAAACTATAAGCTCTACTACAATTCAATTTCTCATACTATAAATACTTAATTCCATTATGGAAAAATTGTCCTATCTACAACTCTTTTATTGGAAAACAATTGCTCAAAAATTCAAACTATCTCAGATTTTCAACTCATATTTTTATACCTATTTTAAAAGGTAAACTAGATTTTACGAAACAAACCTTAAATTATCGATACATCAAAATATAAAACTACATGTCGCTTGACAATCAACAAATCTTTCAAATCTCGTACTATCTCGCGCTCGCTCGCAAATTTCTCTTACTTAAAAACTCGCAATCGTTCGCAAACTTCGTCTATTTAAAATCGGGTACAAACTCGTGCCTAAATCAAACAAATTCTCATAAAAATAAAATAAACAATTATTTAATAAAATCGCAAATCTTAAACAATCCATTTTATAAAAACTAAACAATCGGGTCTGTAGCGCCTCAATAAGCTATTCAAACAATTAGGTTCGTTGGCGCCTCTTAAAGTTCATCAATCGGGTTATGTAGCACCTCAAAGCTATCATAAAAAAAACAATATAGGTTTCGTTTTCGCCTTTAAAGATAAACACTAGGGTTTTCGGCAGCACCTCTAAGCTATACGGTTTATAAACAATTTAGGTTCGTTGGCACCTCTAAAGTTCAACACCCGGGTCCTTAGCGCCTCTAAGCTAATAATAAATAAACAAATACTTTAACAATCTATTCATTATCTCGATCTCTAACAATATCTATTTTTTATCGCTTTATCGGTACAAACCAAGCAAACAAACAAACTATAGGGATTTTAAGTCCCAAACTTCTCATTTTCTACAAGGCTTATTTTTTAATGGATTTTTAAAAGCCTCATAACTTTCCTACTTAAGTAAACTTATCTATTTGAAACTAAACGCGACGATTGCAATCTTATTCTTTTTCCGTCGGAAACATTTACTCGTTTTCTTTCGCCGACAAAACGCTACATTCTACTTCAAGTTTCGTATAAATCTCAACACAACGGTCTTAACACAACGGTCAGCGCCTATCTCTAATTTACTCGTAACCAATGCACAAATCGCACTTAAATTATAACAAAAATTAAAAACAATACAATTCTCTTTTAAAACAAACAAATATAAACTATTCTACGCAAATGAAATCAATTTTCTTGTCATATACAAAACAAACAATGCACAGATCATTGAATTTTAACCCTCAATATAGGTAGCAATTCACATTTAAAATACCAACTCTCATTTCACAAATATCTCAACTACCCTCGTATGCGAAGCCCTACAACTTTGGCATACAATTTTATAAGTTTTAAACTTCAAATTCACATCAAATTATCGTGTACCTAGGTACAAAAACAATTTATAAACATATCTCGCAAATTCTTTCGCTACCTCAGCATAAATTAAATTAGACGCTGTTCTAACATTTAAAATACCAATTTTATAATGTAAATACTTTTGCAAATCAATACTTTAACAAAAAACGAATTCAATCTAATAAACAAAGTCATTAGGTAATTTATCGCATAACAGCTGATTACCATATCGCTTTTTAATACTTAGGTATTCATTTCATTTTTATAAATAAATTGTCTTCTAATAAAACATTTCGACTTTATTTTCTCGCCTTTGCACATACAGGGCAAGTCATATCTTCTCTTTAACCTTAAAACAAATAAATAAAATAACTTATCGATTTTCGTTCTAATAAAAATATACTTATATTCAATAAAACTTTTGGAAAATTATCCAAGTAAATACGGTAATGGTTTTTCGTACAAATTTTAACTTATGGCAGTATAATTATGTAAGTCCAAACACTATTTTAATTTCGCTTTGCAAAAAATATGCATCTACCACACATATGTAACAATTTTGTTGAATATCGGACGTTCATTTAGTTACCGACGGCTAGTGACGCCCTACCCGCGTTTTTACGCAAATTTCACAAAAGGATGACCTCCGTTTTAGAGCGGGGCATACCTTTACATTTACATTTATACTTAGGTATATATTATTTTATTTTTGCACACAGAAGGCTCTTTTGCTTTAGAGCAAGGCTTCTATTCTACCTTTATTTCTATTCATTTCTAATTTGCACTCAAGAAATTCTTTATCTCAAGACTTCTTGTATTGGGCTCAACTGCCTATTTCTCATACCATCCTTGTTTCTATAGGGTGAACTTAAATCTCCTTTGTTCCATACTCTGTTGTGGTCAGAGTTCAAAAACCACCATATTAGGTTCAAAGGGTCTTATACATTTTCTAGTTTGTTTTCTTATACAGGGAAAGCAATCTCTTCTATATACAGGGTGATCTTCTAATAAGGCATACCCGCTCTCGTTTAAATCAGGATGATCTTCTAATAAGACATATCCGCCTCTTCTATATACAGGGTGATCTTCTAATAAGGCATACCCGCTCTCGTTTAAATCAGGATGATCTTCTAATAAGACATATCCGCCTCTTCTATATACAGGGTGATCTTCTAATAAGGCATACCCGCTCTCGTTTAAATCAGGATGATCTTCTAATAAGACATATCCGCCTCTTCTATATACAGGGTGATCTTCTAATAAGGCATACCCGCTCTCGTTTAAATCAGGATGATCTTCTAATAAGACATATCCGCCTCTTCTATATACAGGGTGATCTTCTAATAAGGCATACCCGCTCTCGTTTAAATCAGGATGATCTTCTAATAAGACATATCCGCCGCTTCTATATACAGGGTGATCTTCTAATAAGGCATACCCACTTTTTTCATAAATCAAGGTGCTCTTCTAATAGACATACCTACTATTCTCGTTTACACACAGGGTGATCTTCTAATAAGACATATCCGCCTCTTCTATACAGGGTGATCTTCTAATAAGGCATACCCATCTTTTTCACATACAGGATGATCTTCTAATAAGACATATCCATCTTTTTTATATACCAGGTGCTCTGCTAATAGACATACCTATTATTCTCGTGCAAAGGGAAAAATCATCCCTTAGCCATGGCTACCACAAATTCTATTTCTCAACACAAGGGATTCAATATCCAATTATCAAACCTCAACTTACAAATCTTAGCGAAATACTCTTTATCGCAAACAATCCTTTATTTTTGTCGTTTATTCTTTATATACAGGGTGTTCTTTAATCCTAAGACATCCATTTTTCTACTTCAATCTCCTTTGAATCCATCCTCTGTTGTGGTCAGAGGTCAAAAACCACCATATTAGGGTCCAAAGGGAGGTATTTTCTCATTTCGTTACATACAGGGTGTTTCCAATAAGGAAGAGTTCTGGGCAAAGGTAGTGTTTCACAGAGAGAAGGCTAGGAAAATGATTTGGGATTTTTCCGCTAGTAGATCTAGAAAAAGCCAATACCCAGCAGTTCTGACTTACAAGAGACATTCCGCAAATTTTCTACTTTCGTTTAATAATTTTTCTGACATTGTCGTATCAGGGAAAACTACCCCTCAACAATGGGTTATTTATAGCAAACCAAACCCTTTTCTACTTTATTTTCTTCTCGTTTATACAAGGCGATCTTCACAACAAGCCCTTCATTTTAAAGCAAGGCACTCATTCCATTTCTATTTTACTTTTCATTTTCGCAAACGAAATGTTCTTCATTGTGAGACATTTTTATATCGGGATCTATTGCCCAAATTTTCAAAACAAAACAAACAATTACCGCAAACTGCTATAAGTCGACAAAAACTAAACATCCCTCAATACTATATAAATAATCTCGCTGATGAATCTTTCAACTTACCGTCGGATATTGACCTCTTAGGAGGAGCCGACATTTACTACGAAATTCTCAAGGGCGGATACAGAACTTTAGGTAAAGGCCGCCCTACGCTCATAAATACCCATTTGGGATGGGTAATATCGGGAACTGTCCCGCATTTTTGTATACAAACTTTATCTACTCCTGATAAACCTATACAAGCTTTATTAAGCATCAATCGGAACCAATCCATATCTCTTGATGACAGCACGCATCAATTAATAGAGAAATTTTGGGAACAAAAAGATATTGCATCTTCGCAACAAGTTCCATCGTCTGACGACGCTCAAACCGAACAGCTGTTCACAGAAACCACAATGGTTTTACAAAATGGGACGTATTAAGTAAACTTGCCTCTGATAGACCATTTATCTCCTACCTCTCTAGGTAACTCTTTTTATTTAGCCAAAAATCGATTTCTCAGCCAGGAGAATAGATTGCATAATGATCCGCAACTTTTTGCACAATATAGAGATCAACTCTTGGAATATATAACTTTGGGACACGCCAAAAAAGTTCCTTTCTCGTTGGTAAACGAATTAAACCTCAATACATATTTTGTACCACACCTATGTGTAATCAAAGACCACAGTACGACTCAAACCAGAGTTGTCTTTGATTTTTCGGCCAAGTCCACAACTAACCTGTCTCTAAATGACATATCCCTTAGGGGACCTCAAGTACAACCTTCACTCTTCGATATTCTATGTCGTTTTCGACTATTTGAATACGTGCTAACCGGGGACATTCAGAAAATGTACCGGCAAATTCAGATTAATCCAAATCAAACTTACTTACAAACTCTTTTACACAAGCTTTTATAGCAAGTTATATTCTTCATTTCAAATAAATCAACACAAATACATATACAGGATGTTCTTATAATAAGACATGCCTTCTAATTTCTATTTTTATTAAATAAAACAAATGTAACGTAAACAAATCAAATCGTACTTTAAACTCGTTTAATCCTTTTTCACATACAGGGTGAACTAATACCCTTAGGATTCTATATCCATTATTTTTAATCCTTTTTCACATACGGGGTGAACCAATACCCTTAGGATTTTATATCCATTATTTTTAATTCTTTTTCACACACAGGGTGAACTAATACCCTTAGGATTCTATATCCAATATTTTTTAATTCCTCCCACATACAGGGTGAACTAATACCCTTAGGATTCTATATCCAATATTTTTTAATTCCTCCCACATACAGGGTGAACTAATACCCTTAGGATTCTATATCCAATATTTTTTAATTCCTTTCACATACAGGGTGAACTAATACCCTTAGGATTCTATATAATATTTTTAATTCCTTCACATACAGGGTGAACTAATACCCTTAGGATTCTATATCCAATATTTTTAATTCCTTTCACATACAGGGTGAACTAATACCCTTAGAATTTTATATCCAGTAATTTCAACTTTTTTTACACATCAACATTATACATTCTCATAAATTTGTAGGAAGAGTTCAGGGCAAAGGTAGTGATTCACAGAGAGAAGGCTAGGAAAATGATTTGGGATTTTTCCGCTAGTAGATCTAGAAAAAGCCAATGCCCAGAAGATCGGACTTACAAATGATATGAACACTCCATTTAACTCAAATAACTATCCTCTCTTTCTCACGCACAAACCCAAATTTTTTTTCTTCCTATCTCATACTTCTAACAGATTGAGATACATAAGCTAACAATCAATACAACACCCCCCAAACCCCTTCGCGGCGGGGAGTATGTTCGAAATCGAACATTTTTAACTACGCCCATGGCAGCAAGAGAAATAAAATAACCGAACCTCGCACATAGCAACAGTGTAAGCACGCATAGTAAATCAAGGCCAGAGCACAGCTAAGAACCCGGAAGTAATTAATAGTCCATATAAACATCAATAGTTAAAAACCGCCTTATCGGCTACCTCTTTATCGGCTGCCGCCTTTAGCGGCTGCCGCTTTCAGAGGCTCCACGGCCAAGGGCAAGATTGGCAGTTGCATAAAAAAAAAGGATATCAATAGCGCCGAAAACACGTACCCGTGATTGGCCAAGGAAGAATATCGGCGGACCACACGCGACTAGAATAAATTAAATAAAATCAGTAGAACTTCTATCTCCGGGGAAACAGGTCGCACTCAGACTGTTTCTTACGTAATAAATTCACCAATCTCAACTTATATAAATTACATACTACTACATACGCACTTGCGTTTCACAATTCATAAATTTTTGAGCAATTGCAAACATAGTTTTGAGTTTGTTATATTCTTTGTTTTCTTTGTAAAGTGTTTTTGTTTTACGTTATCGTTAATACACAAAATCCAAGTACTCAAGAGTCTAATTTCACTACAACCTAACTACGTATACAGTCCACATCAAACTCTCTGCCAACTTAATCTACAATAAGTTGGGACAGGCACATCTACAGGGTGTGGCCTAATAAGTTTGGGTCTCCAAATTTGACATTATTTGGAACTTCCCAAAACAATGTCTAAGCTTAAAAACACTCATTTTCACAGTTACCCTACCAGATGAAATGACCTATTAACTGTTCCTAGGCACTCCTCATCTATGTATGAAAATAGTCCAGAATATACAGGGATAAAACTTTATAATCATCTCCCACCTTATATAAAAAATGTCCCACTTTAAACTTAAATTAACAAATTACCTAATAGAGAGAAGCCTATATGAAGACTAATGTGATATTTTGTAAGTGTTTTTATATATATGTATCATCCTATGACCTATCCTATACCATTGTAAGTGGTCTCAAAGGACGAATAGAGTATTTATTATTTATTATTATTATTAAAACATGTCTTTATTTTCATTTCTGCGTTGACCCTATTTTTTTAAATAACACCGTTTTGAAGTAATAGTAGATTTTCTAGCGCTCTACAAGCACACCGATTTTGGTAAGGGAAAGGACTCTTTTAATTATTAATATTAGAAGACTTCTGCATGCAATAATTTTATTGTAGAAAAGATCAAGACGCGGACGAGTTGCGATGAAAGTAAATTTATTAATTTACAGGGAAAGCTGTCGATTTTAGGTCTCGGTGGATGAAGGCGTTTAGAATTGACAATTTGATACTTCAGAAAACCGTCGAATTTGGGACAATGGTCATTTAATTTCTTAAGAAATTTTAGGTCTAACGATGTATATTCTCATTTAAAATTCAATCTACTGATAACTGAAGTTAGACGAACTTTGGTGTATTTCACACAAATTTTAGACATTAATAACAATAGTTTGCAGATAATCGCCGTTATGTTGAAAAACGTATCTTGGAGCTATTAACCAGAGATAAACCGCTTAAATTGGAGCTAATGAGTTTATCCGTAAAGGTCAGCGATAAACTTCAGGAAGTTTGCGAAGGGCCCGGAAGGTCGAGATAAATTCGGTGCCGTTTGCCCTACCCCTTCAGTTCCACGTCCGCTGTTGGTGATTTGACTGGCAAATGTGTTCATAATGCAGAATATTTGGAGGCACTATTTCTCTCCTTTTGGAACTTGCTAGGTTTAATCGAGTTGGTGAAGGATATAATGATATACAGGGTAAAGTGAAGAGAGGTACGTAATGAGTTTTCGGAATTATTTATGCTAGGTTAGAGAAGCTTCGTACCTTTTCTTTTGAATTAAAAGATGAAAACATATTGTTAACTTGCAAATTTTATTAAAAATGTGGGAGATTAGATAAATTATATAAATGGGAATATAGACTTGATACCACTTTAAATTAACAGATGAGGTTTCATTGTACATCATTTTATATACACTTATACCTGTTGAAACCGTTTTCGAGAAACCCGCAATTGAACAAAGGGATTCGAAAATTTATGAAAATTGTGCTTTTACCTGTCAATAAATTGTTGTTAGTTAATGCCATTTATTGAGATTGAATTATTTTTGATTTAATAGTTCATTGCATTGTTGTATTTTTAATTAATTATATATTAAGAATATACATTACTTTTTAATTTTAAATTTCCCGCTTTACCGTTTCACCAACGAGTAAATGCGAGACATATCGTCGTATGGAAAAAACAGTGTTATTTAGCACTAAAAATAAGAGTGGTCGACTCAAATAATCAGCAAATTTTCGTTCGAGTGAATCAAGATCATTATCAATCCTTTCTGAACCAGCAAAGGACTGACAAAAAGCTCTATTTAAAAATTTTGGAAAAAAATTAAAAATATTATAAGCAGTATCCAAAAAATTTTTTCAAAATATAAGATGGTATTTCATATAGTCCTGCAGTTTTTTGTTAAGTTTATTGTTATGTAAAGTGTTCAGGATTTATTAATTTCACATTACATCCCTAGATGGCGCTGATTTTATATTCGTCAGCAATAATTGAATTAGTGTCAAAACATTAAAGTGAAAATAAATTTTGGAACAAATGTCCCAATAGTAGCGAACCTAGTTCCACCTTTAAAGATAATCTGCATTTACATCTGTATTAAGTTCAATTTATTTAAATAGTTCAATATTAATGAAACATTTTGACATTCAAAATAGAAAGTTCTTAGCACAGTTCTATGGCTAAACATGCATCTAGAGGGTCTGATTGTTCAAGAATGTTTATTCCCTCCTAGAATAGCATGACAATGATGCCATAGTAGGTTTCAGACGGGACATAATTTGAAACTAGAGGGCAAACACCACTTTCAGCAGAACTTACATCTCGCTAGAATAGAAAAAAGTTAATAGAGATTAAGATTTGTTTTTCTAATAGTTTAAAAAAATATATTCACTATGTTCAAACAGCAGCAAGTCCAGCTTTAAGAGTAGCTACTTCAATATATGAACTACATCTGTCTTCATCAAACAAGCTAGAAACAGTAGAATACATTATTGTCATCTGTCGGAAATTAACAACTTTTTTTTCCATTACCGATAAAGTTGAGATCTAAGTTGGTCTTGAATATTATTAAGAAAAATTTTAATTTTAATTTTTGGACAATTTTATATTTTCCTTTTGGCTTGAGAGAGAGCTAATAACAAAAATTGTGTGTTTTTTAATTTCTTACCCAAACAGTTTAGAATAACAAAAATCACTGCTACTTTCATTGTTAATTATTTAAAATAATTTAGTAGTTTGTTGTTACTTTACAAATAATCACCAATTAATAAAATCGTGTAGAATTTAGTTTAATTTATATCTCCTCAAATAATAATAAATTAGGCACACCTTCGATTAAAGTCTGATTTAGTTTTACAATATCCATTGTTTATTTTTAAAACTATTGTGTATTTTTTTTAAGAAGTTACTCAAGAAATATATTAAATTTTTAAAAGTTAAATAAAGGTTCGATAAAGCATGTGAACGTTTTTTGCAATGGGTTTTTTGCTGTAAAAAGTTCCATTAAAAAAGTTTTTTTTTTTGTACATTCTATAATAATTAAAATCAGCTGTAGTAACCATGCGGATTGTTGAAAACATTTTCTCAACTGTAAATAGAAGTAAAATTTTGAAGACGTTTTGTTCAGTTAAAGTGCTCTGCAAGATAAAAGTTGAACTTAGTCTCAAAGTGATGTTCTTTATTTAAAAAGGTTAAAACTATCATTTATTTTATTAACAAATATTTAAAGAAATTTTGAAACTAAAGTTTCTTTTGTCAAATGTTTACAGTGTTATAAATCTCTTCACACGACTAGTTCTTGAGTATTTCCAATATCATAACAAGCTCCGTCTTCAAATCAAAAATGAGATAGTGATTGGTTATATATAGTTGAGCAATTTCCAGCAATAGCAAATTAAAATTTTAGTTATAAGTGTGGATTTATTATAAAACGGGAAAAGGACGAAGATGAAATGGTAAGAAAAGTATTTAAGAATTTTAAAAAATATGAACTTTTTCCAGGACAGGCTTCAACAATTTAAATAAATATATATTAGCGAGAAATTGAAACCTGCTGGCTCCTGTACTATCATACAAAATCAGCCCCTTGTGTTCTATTACAAATTTTCTTGTCACGAAGAGTTTACTCTGACATCGCGTAATTTGCTTTTGTGTACTTTCCTTCGTCAAGTGTTTGTTCTTGCCACCTAGAATTATAATTGTCCTTGGCCGTATCTTAATTTCAAAAATTGATAAAGTATAAACAGTAAACTCATCTAATGTAACATAAACGTCACTCGAGTTATGAAAATTTGTTTGTGTTTGGGAAATGTAGGAAATTGAATTGATGTATTTCGTGAGAATTATTGTCAAGGGATTATAGGAATATCGAATGTATATTTAAAAGACTTTTAACTTGCAATATCATTTACATTATACAGGGTTTCATGAAAATACATTTACGCTTACCGACGAAAATGGTATAGGACGATGTACTTGGTTTTTTCAAAGATTAGATCAATCAAAGACGAATGTGAAAGAGGTTTTATCAAGAGAAGAGGCAGCAAGTTATTTTTTCTATAACTGCTATGAAAAGTAGCGAATTTCTCATAGCTTACTTAATTTCAAAACCATGTATTGCTCTTACCGTGCGGGAATATTTTTCTTCACGGCACTTTCATTCAACAAAAATCGGCAAAAACTTAGTAGGCTGCTGTTCAGCTTTAAATAGTTGTCACAACTGTCAGATTATAGAAGTTTTTTAAATTCTTAAGGTAGTTTTCCATTAAATATTATTGTAATAAGACATAATAAATAATATGGGTAATGACAGTAGTGACGATTTTGATAATACTCCGCCAGAGATATTGGAAAGAGCCGCAAAAGTAACATTAGATTTGTTGCCGGTAATTTCAAGAAAAAAGTATGAATTGGCAAAAAATTATGGAATGGAGAAGAAATACAAAAATAAAATTAAAAAAATTATTTAACTGTTGAGAGGTAGGATACTTTCATGTTATTTTAGTTGTGCTAACCATATCACACTCGTGAGAAAAGTTGAACTTTCCCCACTTGTTGCACAATATACTATTTTTCTACAAAGTTCGAAATTTAATTTGAAAAATTGTGTAAAAGATCCAAAAGGAAGATAAGTGGTTGCCACATGCAGTAAAGGAAAGAGAAATTGAAGAGCGAAAAACCACTTATTTTATTTGCCAGACTGAAAAGGAAAGGCTTTTTGCATCGAGTTGTAACAGGTAATGATCAGAACAACTGTACAATATACATGGAAAGAAAGCTTTGCTTTATCGACACACAATGTTTTGAAAATTACAAAAGTATCCTCACTAAACTTCTGATTGTCATGAAATTTTGCCTTTTCGTGCTTATATGTATAAAACCTTAATACTTCCTAAAAATGATACGGATTTGTTAGTAGTGGCACCATCTATTTATCTTTCAATGAACGTATTGAGTGACAAGGTAATTTGGAGAAAAGCTAACAAAATATAAAGCAATATTTAAAAGCAAGTACTTAATAATCAAATCTATCATTAAGTTAATTCGTTTAATTTCCCAACTATATACTTTATTTCCAGTAAAAATGCCTTTTATTTTTTTCTAAATAAAGTTTAATTTCTTTACAAAAGTTTCTATCGAAAACACTCCTATTATGGACATAGTTAGTCGTTCTTTTTACTTCTTTTAGAATCTTACGATAACAGTTTTCCACCAAGCACAATTGGTTATTGTGGAGAAAACAACCTCAAAGAAAAGGTTTTCATTGATCTGAAATACCACATTTTCGTCCCTTGAGCGATATTTAGCAAAACCGGAGCTTTTTACACCGTTTCCTAGCAACTAACGATAGGGACAAACAAAATTCGCTTAATAGAAAGCGGAGCAAATAAATTTAATTGGAAGAGAAAACGATTATGCTGATGCTCGAAATCCCTTTCACGACAAAATTATAAAAAAAAATGTTGAAAAGAAGCTTTCTGCGTACGAACACTTTAAATCCTGTTATTGAAATTTTTCAAATTATTGTGCCATGTTTTTACAGCATTTTCTTTATCGGGAAATACCTACCATAAAACGTCATGAATTAAATTGGGTCTTTCTGGGGAATACACGATAATATTTATTCCACAAAGTAAATTTTATTAAAAATTCAGTATATTATTCAAAAGATTTTCGGCATCAGAAGACGACAAAGAGTGTCGCATAAGTTAAGGGAAATTGAATGGCTGAGTATGGAAAATAGAAGAAAGCTTCATTTTGTATAAAATAATGGTAAGCAAAAAGCCTTCATATCTGCACCGTAAAATTACCTATCGCTCAGAAATTCTCAGACTAACTTGAATATTAGAAACAGGGGGTTATTATCTATCCCCATTTTAAGTTTGAGCTATTTAGGCAATCATTTAGTTATCAAGTTTATTATCTCTATGACCTGGTTTTAACAGATTTTAAAAGTTATACTGTTTCTAAACTCAAAACAACATTTAAAATATATCTTACAGATAATCAATCCTAATTATTATTTTTTTCTTGGTCGGTATTCATAACATATCTGCATTGCCTCACTGGGAATTTTAGAGATTCTGAGTTTTACAGTTTCTGAGTTTCCGAATTTAAATTTTTCATGCAGTTAAACAAATTTTCTTAGTGTAAATAGATCACTAAACTGGAAAATGCATTTTGAATTAATTTTCAAAAATATTTTTGGATTTTGTCATTGTTATGCTGTTTTAACACAGGTCCTTTGGGGTTAAATTTAGGGTAAACTTCGCCCTTTATTTTCCTAAATTATCTTAGATTATTACTTTTTATCATGTAAATATTGAAAAATAATAAAGACGGATTTTGTTATTATTATTATTATTAAAGTGTCCTAATATTACCATCTTGTCGTGTATTTAATAAAATTACATCAAAATCATTGTGCACTAATCTATAATCCTCATCCTTGGTGATGATTCTGAAGATTTTGAGATCGTCTACAAACATGTGAAAGTGAGAATTATTTATAACTTCTGCGATATCATTTACAAAAAGATTAAATAATATTGAACCCAGGTGGGAACTTTGAGGTACTCCTGATGAGACTAAAATTAATGAAGAAATTGATCCCACATATCTAACACACTGAACCCGATTTGATAGGAAACTTTCAAGCCACCATGGAATAGGGGCATCAATGCAATAGCATTTAATTTTGCCAACAGAAGATTGTGGTTTACTCTGTCAAATGCCTTAGTAAAATCTATAGTAAATCTAAGCCTCCAAAGATAAATTGTTTGTAAAAAAAAATACTTTATTTTTATTTAAAGAAGGTTTGCCTTTTTATGAACTAATAATACAAAAAATTTAAATGCTCTTAATATTTATCATTTTTAATCTTGAGCACCTTAAGGATACTGAGGTGGTAAAGGATTAATAAACAGATTTATTATTATTCAACTAGTCTATAAAAACGTATTCATACTTAATTGAAAAAATGACAAATGGAATTTTAAACAAAATTTATCCCTTGATAATCTTTTTCTTTCCTCACTGATTCTTCTCAACGTATTCTAAAGAAAATATTAACCCCTAAAGCGCCGGCGCCCAGATCCGGTATATTGAGGTTCCCATCGCGTATTCGACGATATGATTAGAAACTTTATTGGTAATTCTAGAGAGCAAAAAGATGAGAATAGGAATAAAAAGAAATTCATGGAAAAGTTATTACCATAATAAACCTGCAAACGACTTTTTTAACTCGAGTGGAAAGTGATGTAAGTTCGGAAATTTACGATTAGTTTATTTGCTAATTGGCGCATGGCGGGGCGCTCTAAAAGAAGAAGATCTAACAGAGATAATCTAAAAATTATACAGGATAAATCAAGCTAAAAAGACAGCTTACACCTAAAAGCCATTACATATACTACCTACTCTTAAACAAATGTTAGTTACTATCAGTATATAACCAATTAATTCAGTATTTTAATACCAATAAATTGTTTCTAGGCAACCAATCAGGTTTTAGAGCTAGAGACTCATGTGAAACGTCTCTACAATTTTTAATAACTGAGTGGAAAAATATAAATAGAAATCAGAAATCAGTACATTGTTGCGACGTTTCTTGAGGCATTTGAAACAATCGACAGAACCATTCTAATTGAAAAATTAAAGTATTATGGGATATCGGGAATTGTTTTGGATTCTTATTTAACAGAAGACAAAGAACTAAATTTGGAAAAGAATTGTCATATGGACTTATGATTGAGAGTGGCATACCCCAGGGTAGTGTCCATTGCTTTTTATTATTTATCTGAATGATATTAACCACATTTCTGGATTACACTGTATAAATCTTTTTGCTGATGATACATTGGTTTATTGTATACATGAAAATTTGGATCAGGCAATTGTTGAAATGTGTAACGTTTAAATTCGGCATTAAGACCTTACTACATTAATTAGTTTCCATAGCTTGCCTTTCTTGGGTAGATGTGAGCCACTGTAGGGACCGAATTATATTATTTAGGAACCATATATCACATAAGATATTTTACATTCAGCCTCAAGTTTTTTGACTCACTTTATATCCATTTGAACGAGCTATTTAGTTTCGTATAAAGTATATCTATTAAAATAGATTGTTGTTTACGTCTATTTTATCGATGTCATGTCTCGATCTGTCGTTCCGGTCATTTCTTCTGTTAAATTTGAGGTACTGTGCGGCTGTGTTAGCCAGTCGCCTGTGATATGATTGGTCAAGTCGCAGAATTTGACCAGACATGTTATATGATTGGTCAAGTCGTTTTTAGTGGCGGTTAATAGGTGAATCTCTTTCTGGACTTGCGTGGTTGAATTCGTTCTAGAAGGATTTAGAAGGAAATTTCGGACGGGTTCTTTTTCTTTGCTTGTTGGGTGACATAGTGTAACGTGGTTTAGACAAAATTTTGAGGAATCGCCCGGTGTTTTATGAAGATTATTTCGTACCATTGATTGGGATAGACGAGCGATTCCCGTATTGTTAGACTTGCAGGGTGCCTATTTGATTTGGTGTGTTTACCCTGGTCTGAATCTCTTGAAGAGGAATTGATATTTTGTACCGAACCAAGCCATGTTCGTAACGACGCCATTTTTGTCAGGTAAGGCGTTTTTCATGACAGTCGAGTTTTATGTTATTTGGCAAGTGTGTAAGGCCTATTAATATTATAGGGATAGTACCTTCCACGGGAGACGATTTGATTCTCCGAGGATTCACCTTCCACGGAAGCATCTGTCAGGAAAGTTCCTGATTCGCCGAGAATGTTGAGATATTTAAATGTTTTTATTGTATAAACTGTTAGAGTTTGTAAATTTCTTTCTGGGCCGTGGGGTATTCGATTAGGGGTTTAATGTATATTATTTTAGGGTTCTCGTATTGGGCGGATGTTAACCACCTTCTCGTATTGGGCGGATGTTAACCACCATTCTCGTGTTGGGCGGAGTGTTGACCACATTCTCGTGTTGGGCAGAGTGTTAACCAGATTTTCGTATTGAGCTGACCTGACTTGACGAGTTAGTAGCTGCAAGTTGCCGCAATTTAGTTTTGGAACAACCGCAAGTTTTTCATATTTTTTTTTATATTTGTTCATGTACATTATTTGTTAATTAGTGATTTTTAAAGGTCTCTAAATTAATATTTTCATATATTTTCTCTAATTTTTTTTGGAATTTTGTAAGCGACTTATAGGGGCGAGTGGTATTTTTTTTACGCCCAATTCCAACGACCTTGAGAGCTCTCGCGGACGGTGTAACACCCCTATTGTTCGTAAACTAGCGCAATTTTCTTACAATTTTAGTGGGACCCCTTGGGTTCCTTTTTCTTTTTTTGTGTAAGTGTGTAAGTGGAAACATTAAATAGTTATTTAGCAATTAGTTACTTTTCTTTCATTTACTAATAGTCACAAATAGTCTTGACCCGAACTAAGGTAAGCAAATTTTTGGTTGCGACGTAGTTTATTTCTTTTTATTTGTGGGTTCAATTTAGATCCATTCTGGAGGTTGAGTGACTAAATTGACCATATTTTGGATGAGGGTAAAACAATCTGCTGGCGCCCATTTTTCTTTTTAATTAACAACATTTATCAATCCACACCCCACTTCACTGTGGTTAGCCGGCATCCAAAGCGGATTACATAATCCCACGAAGGAATATCTTTAACCGAGAATAACTCGTGGCAAATGAATAGGTCTTTAAATATCATTGAAACATATTTATTTAGTAATAAACTTAAACTAAATGTCAGTAAAACAAAAACTATGATTTTGACATCATCTCATAAATATAATCAAATTGTTTGAGCAGATACTGTTATAAAAATTAATAATAGGTATTGACGTTGAAAATGTAACTGAAATAAAATATTTGGGTTTTACAAGTGATAAAAATTTAAAACTAAATAGTCATGCTGATTATATTTGTAAAAAAATATCAAAAAAACTATGTATGCGAGGTTGACTCTTTTTAAAAGCTTAATTCACCCTCATTTTCATTATTATTCAACATTACTCTTTCTACTAGGTAAAAATAAAATAGCACAATTGCAAAAACTTCAAAATCGAGGTATGAGGTTAATATTGGGATATAGCCGTTATACATCAATTAAATTTCTAACATCAATTTAATTGATGTATAACGGTGTTTAAACTGATTTTCAGTAGAAAAACCTATATTATTTATGACTACGATTTTTATATTTAAGCTGCAAAAGGGATTGCTACCCAATTACTTTCAAAACTTATTTAGAGTTAATCAAGTTCATGATTACAATACGAGAAGTAATAACAATTTTTACATTAAAAAAACTAACACTAAATTTGGAAAGCATGTTTCATAAAGGCTTAAGTGAATTTAATAAACTACCACAATTTGTAAAAGAATCTAATTCAGTAAATCAATTTAAGTAATCATGAAAGAAGTATATTAGTGGCAGCTCATTGTGATACTTAATATTCTTTCTTTCTTTTTTTGGTTTGAATAATGCGATCCAACCTATCAATCTAGTGATATGTATATTTGGCTTTATTTTTAATGTAACATATTTAAAAAAATTTAATTTTTTTTGTATATTAGGCTTGCCTATTTAATAAATAAATAAAGCATTTTTTTTTCATTTACAGATTGCCCTACAATTTTAGAAAAAATAATAAAATTTTTGAAATTTAAGATGTCAAAATCTGTTTCCAACATATTATTTGTGTGAGGTTTCTGGAAACTATTTATAAAAGTGCATTTGCATATTATGAGAATCTATACTTTGTCGTAACTGAAGTTTTCATGATTTTAGGCCTCCAAATTTTTGAAATATCGACCGAACAATTAAAAACACCAGTCAATAATATTAAAAGGTATCAAAGTCGTCTCTTTCATTTTGCAGTCTGCGTGTCTGTCATCTTTTGACCCATTCATAAAATCATTCATCTTCTTCTTCTTTCTTTGGTTATGGCTTGCATACTAGTGCATTTGCCAGTTCATGAAATCGTTTACAGTTTACTTTGATTTTAAGTTTCTAATGTTTATTTATGCCAAACAGAACACTATGACACAACATTTTATAAATATATTTCTTATTTTTGACACTAATGGCAATTGACAAATCGTATTTATACGTTACATGAAAAGGCAACACTGTACCCGGGATATTCCTTTCAGAACTGGCAACATGAGTGCACTCAAATTTAAAGGTCCAAGGTCACGGAAAGCGGCAATCGAAACATCAAAGGAAATGGGCGGAGATTCATATCTGTAACTCTCTAATCTGAGGTTTTTAGCACATACTTTTTTTGGCTGGGATTCTTGTTTCGCGATTTTAAGGGATTAAAAGATGTTATGTATACTGGAAGATTTTTTGATCACAGGGAGCTGGTGGACCTGTATGCAACAGAGATATACCTTTAAGTTGCGTGATAGAAAAAAGGACTTATTTGCAATATAATTGGAATCAGTGTAAATGCAAAAAAATGTCGTCTAGTGTAATTAAATAGCGCTAGTAATTGTTAACAATTTACTCACGTAGTATAAGCTCAATAAGTACCGATATGAAAGGTTTAGTTGATCACAGCGATAATGTGGTGTGTATTGCACGTAAACATATCCAAAAAAGGTTAGATGGCAATGTCTAGCTACTTTAGGGATAAAAATTAATGTGTATCTTTGCTATTTTTATCCGGATTACGTTTCGTCTGGATTATGTTTGAGTAATATTTTATCATCATTACACATTGATTCTGTTTAATTCAAATGATATATTGGGTGCGTTATTAACTACCTGGTACAACATGAAAAAAAATGTTTTATGTTTTTATATGAAAAATGACATTTTGTTAATAAATCAATTTGTTGTTTGTATATTTGAATTTCGTTGAATGGGATTTTTTTTTCATGTAGAAACGTCGAATTTAAATCAAATTTAATAATCACCGAGAACGCTTATAGCATTATATACAATTTTAAGTCTTACCCACGACAATAATTTAGACATTTTCTTTTTTTTAAATATTATGAAAACTCTTTGTTAGTTGCAGCATTCATTTTAATTTTTGTGCCTAAATCTACAAGAAAATTATTAAATGGAAATGCAAGACCATTCAAAAAGCTTTTTATATCAATAGTGAAAAATAAAAATCTTCCTAATGAGTGCTGAGAAAGAACACCAACAATGTTGAAACGTGATTACATTTCCTCTCTTTTTCTCCCATTCTGTGATAAAAAAAGTTCAAGATGGCGACGGTCGTTTTCTAAAGTCTCTAGTTAATGAGGTACTGAATTTTTATGCAGTGTATCCGAAATTATTCACTTCTTAATTTAATCAAATATTCTACCACATTCTAACACATTTTTTATTCTACTATTTTTAAATTTTATTCTATCATTTGTATATAAATATTATTACTGATCTTTCTACATTTTTTTTTGTTATTTCACTATTATATTTTCTTCTGCGAGACATGTGCAGTAGCACTTATCGCTTATCAGCTGTATTAATTTGTATTTGTATTTATTGTATTTATTGAATAAAGATTATTATTATTATTATATATTATTATTTTAAATCGTTTTTTTGTCGGAGATGAGTATAATGTTGGTAGAGCAAACGTAACTCAAAAAACTATTTAATTCTATATTTAAACAAAGTCAGAATAATGTCCTGTCAAGGGAAAATTGAAATATCTACGTGGAGTGCCGGAGACTTGTACTGAATACTGATGTCTCGCTTAACGCTCATCATATCATTTTCAAATAATTTTAAAAACACAACTCAGTCCACAATTGCTCAAGTTACAATTTTGTGACAAAGGACGAATTAATAATTCTATCAATTACATCTTGGTTTAAGATCATCTTGATGAAGCAATTATTAACGAAAATGTTTTCACCTAAATTTTAAAGTAGTGCAGTGCAAAAATCAATTGAGAGTTATTTTTGATATATACATTAAACTCTACAGGATGGTTCATAAAAATATAATAAAATATTCTGTTGAATTCTTTAAAACCAAAATGGATTTTAACATTTTGCGCGTCAAAAAGACTGCCCAAAATATAAATAAAAATTTCTATCACTGCGAAAGTGTTTTAAATGCATCTACAAGAGTAATGTTTTTAAAATAAACGTTCCAAAACAGATCTAGATCTAGACAAATTGCTTAAAATGATTTGAGACGATACTGAATTCCAATTGGTGAAGATAACTCAACAATTTGTAGAGAAAACATCATTAAAACGTTTTATTCAAGATTTTATATATTTTTTAAACTTATCAAACTTTACTTAGATGGATTTTTCGATTTTTAAGCTACAGGTACACGTTAAAAAGGTATGTCCAACACTACTTATACAGGGTGAGCCACGGTGAACGGGACGGTCCATTGTGGCTAAGCGGTTAATATTTTGAAAATTTTGTTTATTCATGGATATGTGGGATGATAAAGGCTACATTTTAAAATTAGTTTGAAATATACAGGTTGTCTCAAAAAAGTGTGGCGTATCAAAGCTATATTATTTCTTATGGAAGACCCTATATTTTATTGTATTTATAGATTATACGTTAAAAACTTTTTTAAGTATTCGCTATACCTAAGCTTTTTAGTTTTCGAGATATTTTGATATTTCTTACTTACAAGAAAACCAATAACTTCGAAACCTATGGAATCAGCCAAATCCAATTTTAACTAAAAAAATTAGACTAATAATTGAAAACAATAATGTATTTAGAGTTGTTTCTTATTTTAAATAGGACATCCTGTATTTTATAATCCTATTATGAAGCAAATTCCATTACCTTTTAAATATTATAAGGGTCTACTATGCCTAAATCTATTAATTTTGTTAAATTTTATATTATTTTTGCACCGTAATGCCTAAATATGTATTTGATCAGCTTAGACTATGATTCGAAAAGATTATCTTTGAAACTATGTGTTTGGTTTTGACATTATTAAAATATATCTGGACCTACAAAATTTTTTGACTCTACCATGCATTTTGTATAACGATAAGAAACATTAACATTTTTCATTTAAAAAAAAAAGTCACGATGTTCTTCGCCAAAACGATATTTGCCCGAAAATTTATTAAATTTAACAAACCGAGTGTCAATATTAAAGTCTAGCATAGACATACCAATATTTAACTCGGAAAGAGATGTTTAAAACCAAAACTATTACACACATATTTTTAGCACAAGTGTCCATTTTAACAGTGTTACTCACCGTTCCATTAAATATTTACTTAAATCCATGATTTCTGAAATTGAATTGGCAACGTTGTATTTTCAACTTTGAATTTATGAGGTGGCTGTCATTTGACAATAAAATTATTTATGTCCGTCAAATGAACATGTTTTCCTTTTTTAATACTTTTCAGGCTTACTCTGGTTATAAATTGCTACTTGGGCATTTGTAGAAAAGTTATGTACCTATGTATGTACCTATGTATTGGAAAAATATGTTAAATAATCGTTTCAACGCACTGAATTTGTTTGTCTTGGAGTGAGTATCCCAATATATATTAAAAAAAAAATGTGAAAAATATTTTCCGCGCAAAAATTTCTGTTGCTATATTAATTTTATCATGTTTTATAGCATCTGTGAAAATTTCATGAAAATCCCAGACGGCCCCATATTCTTAACGTTTACCCAGAGATGTGCGTTGTCAAAATTTGTAGGTTAATATGGCGAAATTAAATAAATTCAAACCTTGACGTTGATATTTACAAAAATAGGTTATTTTCTTATGACGATTTTCCATCATCACTCCACCAACGTTTTCGCCGGCCTCTGTTAGACCAACATTATGTATCGCGACTACGTTACTGAACATTGCTTTGGAACACCCTTCGCACAAAAATATGATGTGATTTCCATCGATGGGTGATGATTGACAATTATCTACTTTTGACAATGCCAAAAACTGACAAATTAAACTAATATTTATCAGTTTCTCTTCTAATGGAAATAAAACCACTTATTTTAAAGGAAAAGGGGGCTTTAATTGACGTTTTGTCTTTCTTGAACGAAAGTCGTTTTCCAAATGACATAAAAGATATAATAAAAAATTTACTATAGAAACAGGTTATATTATCTCTGTGTTGTCTGCCGTTGCTAGGAAATAAACTAAAAGCTTAACTTTTCTTGTAAATATCTCGGAACATCGAATTTTCACAGATATGAGACCTCCGGACACACATACATACACACATACATTAATAGATTTAGGCATAGTAGACCTTTATACTTTTTAAAAGGTAATGGAATTTGCTACATAATAGGATTATAAAATACAGGGTGTCCTATTTAAAATAAGAACGATATTGTCGTTTGAATGTCATTAGAGAATGGCCACATTTTGGACCCCCTGTATAATTTTCAACAACTCTAGATACATTATTGTTTTCAATTATTAGCCTTTATCAACCCACATATACATGAATAAACAAAATTTTCAAAATATTAACCGTTTAGCCAAAAATTTTTTTCAAGCAACTCAGTTGAGTTATGAAATAAGAGACAGACTTATGATATAAAAATCTGAAATTTGGCAGAATTAGCGGAAATTAGCAGATTAGCAATAAAGTTTAATAAACAGGAAACATTGACATCGAACGAAATCCCAAATCTGCTCAATTTTGAATGCGTGCACATCGTGATTATTTATATTTGACGTTTAACTGTCACATACAAAAATCTGAAAACACCGAACTTGACAGGCCAATTAGAGTCAAGAGTCAAGTTTGCTATTCTCGATAATCCAAACTTGATTGGTTTATTTGAAAAGTGCGTGAAATCGTCATATGAATTTATTGGGTGGCTGTTCTGAATGATTCATAGTGACTGCCGATGTTGGCGGTTTCAGAGATTGGACATCTGCCAATAATATTCAGTTTCTATCGCTTTGAGTTTCATATAAAAACCTTGTTTTGTATAATGTTAAAAATGTAGAATTTTTTGTTAACCAAGCATCATTTGCGGGAGGTTTTAATTTGCTGCATTAATTGGAAGAAAAATGCAGCTGAAGTCTACCGAATTCTTGTTAAAGTTTATGGTGATGCTGGTCCAACTGCCAAAAAAATTCTAGTTGTGGATATCTGCATACCAGTTTAAATAATTTTCCTCGCTAATACCTAAAAAAATCTGTAGACTTGCTTTAATACAGAGTTGAATCGCTAATTTTTAAATCTACTCATATGGATTCACTTTGTATAGGTGTGAAATGAATAAAAATCGTTTTTAAATAATTTATAAATAAGTTTCTAAATAGTTTGATTAGATTTGTGATCACGCTGTATAAATTGGAAATTTGAATTTAAAAATATAGTATTAAACAATCTGTGAGATTCAAACTTAACAATTTTAAAAATCACAGAAATAGTGTACAAAATCCCGAAATCGGTTCCTAAATGACACGCGTGTTAGCGCAGGACTGGAATCGATCAGAGACTGAAAATGTGGGATCTGCCGGCTTATTCCATAGTCGTTTTCAGTGTTGGCAACATCGAATGTGACTTTTGGTTGTATAGCAAACAACTTCGGAAAAATGGTGAGTAAATATTTGCGGCCTTATATACTGTATCGAAAGATCTGAAATTTAATATGTCGACTGCCAAATTTACTGGCATTTGGCAAATTTTATAACGTAGAGAAAAAAATATTCAAATTTTTTGGAATAGAAGGTGATATTTGTTTTTTTTTAAGTGGAGAACAACTCCGCTGAGTTTTTTTTATCATACTTTGTGTTCCATTATTTTATATGCTTTTGATGTCCCAAATATAATAAAACCGTAAATTGTTTACAATATTTATATGATATTTTTTGAAAAACAACATCTAAAAGAGCGAGAGTTTTCTATGTTGTATGAAGGAATTGATATATTTTAGGCTTAATTCGAATTCCTTACTTTTGACAAAAGTTTATGTTTACAAGATAGGCAACCAAAACGTGAGGTTTGGAAATTCTACATCTAAACGGCCGCCAACCACATGTTTGCATTAAGCTTCATGTTTAATGCTCAATGGTTGATAAAATTAAAATTAAGAGATAGATTAATATCAAAAATCTAGTATTTCGAAATGTTACTCAAGTTTGTAGGCTGCCTAAACAACTTTTGTGTAAAATACGACTTCATCCATCAACCAAAGTCTCCTTCTCTAACATTTCGATAACTTTTTTGTAGAAAGATTAATCTTTGGTTACAAAATTGGCTTCAGTTTCAGTGCAATTCGTGCAATTTTGATATTGCTCCATTGCTTTGCTTAAAATTCAGAAAAATTACTAAAGTAGCGTTAATGAACGCACTGTAGCGTCACTGAAAGCACTGTAGCTTGTGAACTAAACGATAGATTATCATGAAATTTTGACAAGTATCATTTGAAGATTAGTAATTTCTAAAAATCGTACAGATTTGTCGATAGTGGCACCATCTATGTGTATCCTACCAACCTATCGAAAAAATTGCACCAGCAAAAATAACCTAGCAACAAAAATTTTAGAATGTAAAACTTATCCACAGAGTACACCATCTAATAAGAGGCGAAAGCTTGATCGGTTCTTATTGAGAGGAAATACGTCACAGCATTCATTCATAAACTACTTCCGATACACTGAGAAAAGTAACATGTATTGATTCAAATTCTTACATAAACTACATGAGATACACTGAGAATAGTAACATGTATTGATTCAAATTCTTACATAAACTACTTGAGATATACTGAGAAAAGTAACATGTATTGATTCAAATTCTTACTCTTTTAGTCGTGGAAATATAGCATTCAAAACCCTAACTTTCTAATTTGAGTACCCGGGGGTGTTTTAGATCGCTTAATCTTAACGGCGCCAGGAACGTCATTACATGGAGTTCCCTGTTAAGTCATCAAAAATCGATCGGAACACCTGGTGTACGCGATTTTGTAATCTCCTGGAGTTTTACTAAAATTTCGTATCCTGGAGTTAGGATGGTTGAATCAATTGCAATTATTCGAGAGGAAAAAACAAATATATGCACAATTTCAAAAATATCTCAATGTTATATTTCTCTGCACAAATACATTGACTTATCCAAAAATCTCATCTTAATTCTAAACTTTATTTTAAATATCTTCCGCTTCATCAACTGATAAGTTTTTTTTAAGGATCTTAGTTCAGATATTTTCTGCTGGTATTTCTCATGCTCAGCAAATGCCAGTAATTACCCGCAAAACGGCAATACCGCAACACAATCGGAATAACGGAAATGATGATTGACATTGACAGTCAAACTAGTTTAATCGCGCACGCGCATACAAATTTTTTATCAGAAAACAGCCTTCTTTCGCTTCTTATTAGATGGTGTACTCTGTGAACTTAATTGAGAAATCAAACGCTGTCGGAAGTTTGGGATGAAATTTGAGTACATTTTTCTAAGCACAAGATTTTTTTTCAAACCAACATTTCATACAATTTTTGATCGGCTAGTTTAATACAACTATTGCTGGTATTTAGTTGGATAAAAACATATGCCAGTTGTGTAAATCCGATGCTTTATTACCTAAAACAATCATTTCTATTCAAAACACAATCCTGGCGTAATATTTCGCACTTTCGTCTTCTACTCACGGTGGTAATAATAGGCCGGTTGTATTAGCAATTGTAATGTCCTGACTCGGTTCGACTCCCCAGCGGGTCGTTTTAACAAATATACTGCATACATTGTTTTGTAAATTAGACTGAACTAATTTGCATGATTTGTGAATGTATGGAGATGAAAATCTCTGCTTTACGTGAAGCACTTTTACAAAGAGGAGATTTAGCGTTTGGTATAAATTGTCATTGATTAATTTTAAGCCAACGAAATTTATCTACGTTATGTTTACTTAAGGATGTAGCCAATTGATTTACTCCTAAAGCTATAATTAAAAAATAATAATTATTTTTTTGAAACGTATCAAAATATGAATATTATATATCATATTGAGAAGGATTAAAAAGTAAAAATTTCTGAGAATTTTATACATTGCCAAGGTGTCTCTATCTATCGCATTCCAGTCTACACACATTGATTTACCCATCGAGTCGCCTTGTGCCTTCATTGTTTGACAGTTTATCCTAACTTAACCTTATTAGCAAATTTTCTTTCTAATGGGTTGAGCTATAATAAGGGATTTCTTAGCCTGTTAGATAAAGTAAAGTAAAGTAAATATACGATTAGACACAAATGTTGCGAACCTTTAGAAACAATAAAATATTCTTTGTCATGAGCTAAATGTCACTTTTTTCTTCTAGTACGGGTTCGTAAATTACGCCTTAGAGGTGCTTGTGGTGAAAACATTTGGAGAAGAAACATGGGAAATAATAAAGTAAGTAATCCTATAAAAAAGTTAAATAAAATATTCACGCTGTGAGACATATAAAAATAGGACCAAACAGGACAGATTGTCATCCTGCAGAACATCGTAGGGATTTTAATCCCGAGAAAGGTGATCCAAAATTGAATTTAACTCAGATACGAACGACCTTAAATCAGATTAAAATAAATTAAGGTAATAGTGAAACCATGTCTACTGACAAATATTGAGTTTGATTAGAAGTAAACGAATTTTTGTGGATACCTAAATTGGATTATAAAATAACTTGGTGCAAATAGGAGGTAAAAATCATTTTGAAACAGTAAAGGATTAAACAAAAATTAATTAAACAAAATGAAAATTGTACACTGTGTCGATTCTGCTTAAATTACCTTTAAAAACTATTTTCAAGTTTTCACAATAAGAAATGAGCAGTTTGTATTTATTGATAGTTATTCGATTAAATTTTGAAACAAGTATGCTATATTACCATTATAAAAATATTAAAAAACTGTTAAAATTTATTTTTACAGAAATTGATCACTTACATTCAAATAAATTCTTTTTATTACGGCTCTGTGTAACAAGGGAGACATAAACAAAAGATAATTTGACGAGTGGGAGCAGGAATTAAAATTAAATCGCTTCAAGACTTCTAAAGAGTAGCATGTAGTAATAGAGTTTAGCTTTTATATTTAATTCACTTATAAATATCAGTATAAGTCCAAAACAAGACTATACAAAATAACAATAAATAATCAATAATATTTTCTAAATTTTTAAAATAATAATAATGAAAATTAAAGTTAAGAAGATTTGTAATATCTGTCGATCTTTTTTATTAATACTGTAATTACAGAAAATGGGTCGCTGAATCTTGGCGTCAAAAAGTAGGGGGAGAAAAAAAAAAGAAAAAAATCTTGCGCAGTCGATAAATTATCATTTTTTAAAGAATGTTAAATACAATTTTTCATGAAAATAACCCCTTCCTGAGTTATAGGGCGTAAAAAATTACGACTTTCACCACAAAAATCATATATTTCTAAAAGTTTTTTAAATATAACCGAAAATCTGTTATTATTACGTAAAAAATGATATAGAACTAATTGTATGGCCTATGGCCTTGAGCTAACAATTAAAATGATTAATTTTTTATTTTTCTACGATTATTTTTTTCATCTGTCAAAACAGTCAGATTTTGTGGTTTCAGCCAATAAGAGCTCAGGATCCTAACCACTCATTGTGTTTTATACTGATTATTTTTTTCATCTGTCAAAGTAGTCAGCATTTGTGGTTTCAGCCAATAAGAGCTCACAATCCTAACCAATCATTGTGTTTTATACTGATTATTTTTTTCATCTGTCAAAACAGTCAGATTTTGTGGTTTCAGCCAATAACAACTCAGGATCCCAACCAATCATTGTGTTTTATACTGATAAAACCGCTTCGTCGTTTTTGTTTTTTGATTAAACTGTGTTTACCTATTTGAGATGTCAAATGTAAACATTTATCAATTATTATTATACTAAAATGTATTGCAAATCTATGTTAATAACCAAATTTCAAAATGTATTTGTAAACTAACCTGTTTTTATTAGTTTATTTAAAACACCTTTAACATTTTTACATACCTCACTTTAACACTAAACTTAAAATTAATTAAATTAAGAAAGACTTCATTTCATTCTTCTTCTTTGCTTTTATTAAGGCGCCGTTTCGCGGGGTAGCCAGTCAAAAAATCGCCTTGGTGGCCCTGTATGTAAAACTATAACAGCTCAGGTTTCAATTGAAATTGGTAAAGAAAATTTTCAATATTTGTGTGTAAAGTGTCTTTTGCATAAATGACTATGTTCTCTGTTTTTAATACAAAATGATTCAAAAAATAATCCTTTCAAATACGACTCGTCCTCTGAAATTTTATAGATTAAATTTTTGATCTTCATACTCAAACGCCTTTATTTTAGGCAAAACCACTCAAACAATCAGTTTTTGAATACCCAAATACTTAAAAATCCATAAATCTCTTTAAAACTGACGAATGTCAAACTCTATACCCAAATTAAGCCAAACGCAATCCCGTATGCCTTGGTGGCCCTGTATTTAAAACTATAACAGCTCGTCATGATGTTTTAATTTAAATTGATAAAGAACATTTTCAACCTTTGTGTGTAAAGTATCTTTTGCATAAATGACTATGTTCTCTGTTTTTAAAATAGCTCATGATGTTTCAATTTAAATTGATAGGGATAATATTGAACATTTGTGTGTAAAGTGTGTTTTGCATAAATGACTATATTCTCTGTTTTTAATACAAAATGATTCAAAAAATAACCTTCCAAATACCACATGTCCTCTCAAATTTTATAGATTAAATTTTTGATCTTCATACTCAAACGCCTTTATTTTAGGCAAAACCACTCAAACAAACTGACACGAGTCCGCAGGACAAGGTAAGTGATAAATACTTACGATTGTCTACCTTTATAGGTAGCTTCTCTTATCGAATAGCAAACTTGTTCAAAGATTCCTTTAAAGTTTCTTTCAAATCTTCCAATTCCATTAGTAAACTTTTTATTAGAAACAAAGATAAAGTTGGCATCATGGACCAATCCGGAATTTATAAATTAACTTGTTCCACTTGTCTTTATTCCTATATTGGAAGGACTTTCCGAAATTTTAAAGTGCGTTTGAGGGAACATACAAGATGCCTTAATACCAACACCACGGGCTTCTCCCATTTCGCTAACCACCTTTTAGATACTGGACATGATTTCGACTCTATTTCTGGTTTTAGAGTCCTACATACAGCGAGTAATAGATTTGTTCTTGATAATTTTGAAAATCTAGAAATTGCAAAAAAACGTCAAATTCAATCCCACATGTTCACTAAACGCTCAAATTAACTTCAATAGTACTCCAACTTTTTCAGCATTAATTTAATAGTACTTTCTCATTTAATAATTTAATTTCCTTAAAATCTTTTCAATCATAATTTACTTACCCTGTACAAAAAAAAATTCCAATTTTATAACTGACTTTTCTCACGTTAAATAACTTCAGTCTTTCATTGTATAGCACACTAAAAAGAACATCATTTCTCCTTTTCATGCTATTTATCAGTGAACCCACACCTGTTTCATATTTCCAATTATTTTCAGTTTGATACGTTTTGTTCGTTTCTTCCATTATCTTTTGTCCTTTTCTTTCCTACAATTATTTTTCTTTTTATTGTCTAACCCTTGACCAAATACAAAAAATTCTAATATTAAAATTTTCATATTAAATGTTTTCAGTTTAAAATGTTACATTATATTTTTCTTATTTATTTTGAAATAAATCTAATATTTAAATAATTATATTATATATGTTAACGCCACCTACCTCATATTCAACAAACCATACATGATTTTAGATAGTTCTTATTACAGATAACTTTATCATTCTATTAATTAATTTTCTGTTTTACCCATATTAAATAAATCACTTTCTATTGGTTAAAAATTTTGACGTATTATAAAAACGCCTGTTGTTAAAGATAAAATTATTCCTTTGTTTAACCAGCGAATTTTTAAAATTTGTCTCTTTTGTTAGTTTAATGTTTTAATTTGTTTTGTAAATGTCCTTTTGACTGGTTTTATTTTTAAAAAAAGTTTTAAATTTTATAACTATACTTTAAATTAATATATCTATAAATTAAATTTATAATACATAAATTGGGACCTGTACAATTCGTTTCTTGCTTTCTACAAAATAGAATTGTAATTTATTTATTTTTGTGCTGACATGTTTTTGGGTGTGTTCCTGTGGTAATTCCTGCGTGGAAAAGTTATGGTGAGTTTTGCTTTAATTGAAATAAAATTAAATTAAATTAAAATAAATTTTTTAAATCATGTAACTTAACAAATTTGCCTATTAACTCCATAATTTTTCCACGCAGGGTCTGATGATGGCGATATCTTGATCGCCGAAACCGGTCGCATCTTCAAATAAATAACTTGTGAGAAAAAAAGGACTTTATTTTCTTCCATACCTTCAGTAATTATTATTATACTAAAATGTATTGCAAATCTATGTTATTACCCAAATTTCGAAATTTATTTGTAAATTAACCTGTTTATTCGTTTATTCACACACACATCAGTTTTTGAATACCCAAATACTTAAAAATCCATAAATCTCTTTAAAACTGACAAATCTCAAACTCTATATCCAAATTAAGCCAAACGCAATCACGTATGCCTTGGTAGCCCTGTATTTAAAATAGCTCATGATGTTTCAATTTAAATTGATAGGGATAATATTGAACATTTGTGTGTAAAGTGTGTTTTGCATAAATGACTATATTCTCTGTTTTTAATACAAAATGATTCAAAAAATAACCTTCCAAATACCACACGTCCTCTCAAATTTTATAGATTAAATTTTTGGTCTCCATACTCAAACGCCTTTATTTCAGGCAAAACCACTCAAACAAACTGATTTGAGATAAAATCACTCGTCCTGCAGACTCGTGATGTTATCAGTTTGTTTTCGTGGTTTTTCCAAATAAAGCCGGTTTCGTGAAAACCAAAAATTTAATCGATAAAATTTGGAGGACTCGTGGTATTACCTTTGATTAATACGAATAGCCCAGTGGCCATAGAAGGATATTGACCAAAAGCTCGCACAAAATGTGATCTCGATGAAACTTGGCATTTAAGTACTTGAAAGGGTGTAGAAAACAATAAAAAAACTTTGCTGCTCTAAAGCGTATGCTAACTTCGCAATTTCGAAAGTAAAATCGAAAATTTCGAAAAACTAATAGCACCACGTGAAAGAGCGTTAAATTTTACTAAAAAATAATATAAGTTATTTTAAAAAGAGTTTGTATTACTATAAAAAATTATTAAAAATAAGAAAGCAAATTCGAAAACTCTACACGCGCCGTTACAAATACAAATATTCAGGCGAGGCGTTCGGAAAAACTAATATATCTTTGCCAAAAATATATGCAAAAAAAAAATGAAAGCGTTCTAAAGAGGAGACTCTAAGCTTTCTCGGAAAGTCATTGGTTTTTAATTTTTTTTTTCTGTTTTCTCATAGAAAATTTGATCGGAAGTTATAATTTCTAAAATTCTCACTGATTTTTATAAAACTGAAGATATCTATTAGTAGAGGCATAATAAAAAAAATCCTTGTACATTTATCATCATTATACTTTTACTTTTGATCTAAATATAATTAAAATGATGAACATCATCTCTGTTTAATGAAAATTGTTTTAAAATGATCATTTTTTTACAACATTCATTCGACGCAATTTTTATTTTCAAAATAGTATTTATATAAATCAAAAATTAATATGTTTTTTAAATAAAGTTAAAAATAATTTAGAAATTGATTTACATAAATAAACAATATTTTCTACACCCTTTCAAGTTCTTAAGTGCCAAGTTTCATCAGATCATATTTTGTAGAAGGAAGATATGGCATTCAAAAATGGGTGTTTAAAAAAACTGGATCGTTCTAGCGTAAATATTTGGAAAAATATGACTGCCACAAAAAAAAATGTATATAACATCCTAATGAGAGAACAACATTGTGGATATTTTAAGACCATCCAAAACCGTTTAACACAAACAGAAAGAACTTATGGACAAAATAAATTTTTTAATTTTTTTTTCGCCATTTTTTTAGCGCCATCTAGACTGTGCTATTTGAAAAAAAATCCTGTTGCAGAAAGTCGTAACATATGTTTCTACAATTGGTCAGTAATTTTTAGCCCTATGGGATAATTATTTTTTAAGTTTTGGTCTGTTAAAGTTGAGCTAAATTATCTTATAAGATATTTTCAATTTTTGGTCAATAGCGTGAAAAGTATTAATTTTTGAAAAAAATTTAAAGAAACAAACTTTGAGCAAATGTTCTTCCGAATAATTTCCATTTTTTTATCTTTTGTCTGTAACCGTTTGAAATAGCAAACAATTGCATTTATAACCGTCAATGTCATTCTTTCAGGTCAAATATTGAAAAAACGGTCATTCCAATGAAAAATAGTGTCATAACATGACATTTCGGCGAAATCCTAAGCTTTAAAATAGTTTATTGTCGATATTATCAGCCAAAAAAAAGTTACGGTCAAAAAATACATTTTTTTAATGAAATTAAAAAAATCGTAATTTTCTACGCCCCATAACTCGGGAGGGGTTTGTTTTCATGAAAAATTGTATTTAACATTAATTCTGCTTGAGTTTTCGGCCGATATGTGTGGAGGAATACTAGATTTTTTTAATCTCTAATCTCTACCTGCCTGATTATCCAACCTGGGACGCTACTCGACCAAAAAAATTTAGAAGTACGAAAATATTATTACTGAAAACGCTCCAGGACTTTAACTTTTCTTTCAATAACTCATCTCATTTCAATTACACCATCCACATAAAATCAAATCGATCAATTTACTCATCTTCGATAAAGCTGAAAAAAAGTTTTTCACGTCGACCGTACAAAACATTTAAAACTCATTTAAGAGGTATGATATAATAAAATTCTCGAAAATTACTAATTCGAGAAAGGGAAACGGTATCCAGTTTCATATTAAAAGTTGGTGGAAATACAATTCCAGACCTGCGGCAATTCCATTTTGTGATGTTTTTGAACCCCATTTTCACTTTTTGAACATAATGAAAATTTAATTTTCCCTGCTCACAAATACTCTTTAAATTGAGAATGGAAGGTAGAATGGTTTTATTTTGAAACGTGTTTCGAATAGAATCCGCTAGCGAACTTGAGAAAAAAGTTCAAAATTTATTTAAAATCAGTTTAATGGAAGGAACTAAAATTTATTTTCCTACAACTCATCATTGCGGTCGGCTAAGCAGAACTTGCTACGCATTGTTGGTGTAACTTAAATTCATAGTCCAGTAAATTAATGCCAGAAAAACCCCAAACCTGGGCAGTCAACATTTTTTTCAAGGTATTCATAGGTACATTTACCTCAACTACGTGGAATTTGTGGAAGGGTGTGAAAATGGTTCTAGAGTTCGGAAATGCCACTTTTTTGTAACCAGGTTTCTCATAACAAACCTGTTTTATTCGCATTTGTTGTCGAAAACATGAATTATAGATTATTTAGCATTAATATTTTATAAACAATCACCGTAGAATTTGGTTAGTTACAGGGTGGTTCGAAAATAAGTAATACGGTTTTTTTAAGAAAGCTTTTTTTATAACCGCTTTAAAAATGCAATAAAATGTCATTGCATCATGAATATATAGTTTAAGTAATTACTTCTTGGTGATGAATTATATTTTATGCAGGGTGACTCATAAATGTAGTTACAGAAGGCATATAATGTATTTTAGCTTTAACGAATCGCCCCGTATAAACGATGTGTTATAAAATTTTTGTATTATCTTAAACAAATGTACGACCTGTCACTCTATCACCACTCTATGTCATAAAGCGCGTTAAACTGATTGCAAACACTTTAAAAATTAGAAAACCTGTGTTTTGTGCACCGCCCTGTATTTTATAAGTTTCTCCGTCAACTTTATAACTTAATACATTTTCACATTAACAGAAGTTCAGTATTTAATTGAGCAAAATTTTGTTGTATTCCTATGACCAGTTTTCCTAAAATGTGTACCCATCCTTCTGTTTTCATAATTAGTAACCTTTTTTTGTATTGTTTTAAACAACTAGTAACTATGGGTACACATTTTAGGAAAACTGGTCATAGGATTACAACAAAATTTTGCTCAGTTAAATACTGAACTTCTGTTAAAGTAAAAATGTATTAATTTATAAAGTTGACGGAGAAACTTATAAAATACAGGGTGGTGCACAAAACACAGGTTTTCTATATTTAAAGAGCTTGCAATCAGTTTAACACTCTGTATGACATAGAGTGGTGATAGAGTGACAGGTCGTACATTTGTTTAAGATAATACAAAAATTTTATACACATCGTTTATACGGGGCGATTCGTTAAAGCTAAAATACATTATATGCCTTCTGTAACTACATTTATGAGTCACCCTGTATAAAATAGGATTCATCACCAAGAAGTCATTACTTAAACTATATATTCATGATGCAATGATATTTGCTTGTAGTTTTAAAGCTGTTATAAAAAAAATTATTTCTTCAAAAAAACCATATTACTTACTTTCGAACCACCCTGTAAATAACCAAATTGTACAGTAATTGTTTATAAAATATTATTGCCAAATAATCTATAATTCATGTTTTATACAACAAATGCGAACCTGTACACCATGAACCTCGAAAACTAGCCATAGGATTAGTTTGGGCCAATGGACACTTTTTGTCAGAGCATCGAGTTCTACATCATACCAACTTTTCAGAAAATTTGACGGAAAGCCATTTTCCCATAAGAAAGGTGCCTGGCGGAATGGGACAAATGGACGCCGCCAACTGGGCGCCGCAGGTTAAACATTTAAACATTAAATAATATAGTAAATAATTGTTTTTATATTCTGTTATGATATTCTAATTGGGGAAAATGTTATGATATAGAAATTCACTAAAATTTATTTTAATAAAATAGAATCTCAAAATACCAAATTATTTTTTTTAAATAAAGTTAAAAATAATTTAGAAATTACTACCACCTAATTAACTGATTTATTCAAACTAGAAAAAAATCAGGTCAACTCTAATAATCTTACAAAATACACAAATAAACAACTTTATTTAAAAAAAAATAATTTCTGATTTATATTAACATATGTCGGTTTAACTATGAAATACCTTGTATAAATCAATTTCAAAATAATTTTTAACTTAATTTAAAAAAAAATATTTCGTATTTTGAGATTCTATTTTATTAAAATAAATTTTAGTGAATTTCTATATCATAACATTTTCCCCAATTAGAATATCATAACAAAATATAAAAACAATTATATGCTATATTATTTAATGTTCAACCCGAGGCGCCCACTTGGCGTCGCGCCCAGCTGACGGCGCCCACTTGGCCGCGTTCAGTTGGCGGCGTCTACTTGGCGGCGCCCACTTGTCCTAGACCGGTGCCTGGTCCTTTATAGAAGGGTCAAAATATCGAGCAAAAACAAAGTTTGGCCCGGTTTTTCAATAATTCAGAGAAATAGATAAAAGGAAAAAGTAACATGATATTATAGCTACAGGTTCCTTCTTTCATCTGAACTTTGAATCATGAAAAAATATTAATTTTTACTTGATTTATTGAAAAATTTGTAATCCGCTTGGGAGTGTAATTCCTCTAGAGCGTGCTCTCTAAATGCAGGGCATGAGCTAAAAGTGGGGGTGCGTTTTGGAGTAGGTTATGTCGAAAAGTATCATATTTTTGACAAACATAACTGATCTTCATTTTCGTCCAAACAAAAATTTTCGGAAATATCGGCGAAAATAGGCGAAAAAAAAACACATTTTTGAGACCAATAGACCACTTTCCCGCCCTTTCACAAATTTCAGACAGCTGAGGTTTTCGGAGGTGAATGTACCCATGAATACCTGCAAATTAAAAAAAATGGTGCCGGACAGACCTTCGGTTATTGGACTATCATTACATATTTTACATTTTTATATTCTCTCGTTGATATTTCTCTGTTGTTTTTCCTTATCATCTTTCTCGATTTTTTCAACTCTTTTACTAGGTCTGCTACTCCTTTTTTATTTTTCCCCTGGTTTTCATTGCAGCATAGAATATGTTATATCTTTTGGTCCTTCTCTCCGTATATTTACTTTTTGTTTTTTTTTACAGCATTTTCTCCTTTTCAACATCTTCAGTATTTTGTGGTTCGATCGTTGCCTTTATTTAATATTTCGGGTAGTTCTTATAAAATGTACTACCCTGTATCTTGGTTTACAGTTTTAATTTAAACATACCTCCAGAATCAGCAGTTTTAGCGCACACTGATGAAATCGAGTAATTTCGTTTTTCCTAATCGATGAAGTCAGATTCCTCCCCATCATTCTTGCACGAAATGTTCAACCATGGCAGCGGTGGGGGGATGGAAAAGATAGAACTAGCGAAAAAAGTTGGACAATGTTTTGTTCGCGTTTTTATGCATAATTGATCTTTTTCACTACTCGTCGACATTTTTTTTATCTCTGGTTTGAGCCCAGCAGAAACTCGATTCGATAATTAGGAAAGTATTTGCTCCATAAAGATTAGATGTTAAAGAAGAAAAATAGCGTCTATATTGAAAAGTAGTCTTTCTTAAAAATTTTTAAATAAATGGAATATACCTTTCCAAAAAAAACTACCAATCCTTTCCATCGTTTTCGTCTTAGGATTTAATGCATTTTAAACTCTGTTTCAGAAAAAAAGCAGAATTTCAAATGGAAGGACATTTTTTGGTTAGACAAATCTACGAAGATGAGATAACCTACAATATCATAGGTGCAGCTGTGGAGATACTACGTGAGTTCACTTACCAAAATTTAAATTCATTTATAAATTTATTTGCTTTAATTTTTTTTTAGAAATACCAGCTAACGCTATTTTGGAACTTTTCGGGAAAACTTTCTTTGAGTTTTGCCAGGATTCTGGTTATGATAAAATTTTGCAAGTATTAGGTGCTAATCCAAGAGATTTTTTGACGGTATGATTATGTTTTAGTTAACTCTAATTATCTAAAATAATAACTATGACTGAATATAACGAAAAAATGCAATTTTAGGGGCACTTTTTCACAAAAACTTGACTATTGATAAAAAACTAGCAATTTTATACAGATTTTTGTTACCACAGTTTAAGACTTCTCTGCGAAATATATTGTTTTTTCTGCAGGTCAAATATTTCAATATCGACATAGAAATCCATTATAATTGGACTAATATAACTTTCAAAGTTGTGCAGCTTTATTTAAAAAAATTATGACCATGTTTCGTCACGGTATGAGGTTTTTTTAATAGGATATTCAATCCTAATTTCTCATCATTAAGAAGCTGATATGTCAATTACTCGTTTCAACATAAACATTCAATTAAAAATAAAAAATAACTAAAATAAAATTCAAAATATCAAACTAGTTTTAATAGCTGCAAACAGGATCTAACTTTAACAAACTTTGTAAACTACTGATATTGTATTTGCCGATCTAAATAGACCATCATATAAATCTGTGCTATATCGCAGCAATAAATAAAAACATTAAACGTAAAAACTATAGCGAAACCATCGTTGTAAACTTTTTGTTGTGTACGTTCTACACCAAAATCGAATTTTGTGTGCAAGCTACTGCAATTATGGTTGTCTACTTGCTAGGAAATTTCACGCGAATTGTCGGTTGATTCCCTTGAGATCGCTGAAAATTCACTCCGAAAATAATTAAATTCGAAGCTGTCTCTTCTTCTGTTTCTCCCGCAAGCTTATTTAATTGTCACAAGATATTTTTGGCTGATACGTCTTTCTCATTTCACAAAGTGATTAGAAATTATGTGAATATATTTTAGGTTTGGATACGATTTTATGTAAATTGAGACCAAGTGATATTGTTTTAACAAAGTATAACGTGGTTGTAAATTAGGGGAAGCTTGGGCAAAACGGGAGAGTGTTTTTGTCATAAACAAATAGAGGAAAGACTGCAAATATTATCTCTTATACATACAAAGCAGAATTAGAATAATGAATTAATAGAGTATTTAGTACAAAAGGAAGAAAACAAAATCATCGACAGACTGGAAAAGAAAGAATAAAATTCTATACACGAAATTGGATTTTAAAAATTAATAAGAACATATTAAAATCAGGAAAACGTACCAAGCTAAAGATTTATCTAATGATTCTGGCAATACTCAATATTTTTAATGTTTATACAAGGAATTTATAGAAGGTTAGACACATTGTGGCTGTGCTGGATTAGATGACGAAGAGACAGTTCATGTTTTCATTTTGTGTAACTAGACTCTTAATTTTACAGTCATGTGGCTTTGTCATGCCAACAATAGGCTGAAAAAGTAGCGGCAGAAGTGCAATTTTAACGAATGAGAAATTACTTTGTTGTATGTCTAGCACATTCTACTTTTTCTATAACCACACTTTTTCCTAAAAAATAGAACAGTAGACAACATGGCTGAAACAAGATCCATTCTTATCAGCTTTTGGTTTGTTTATTGTTTTTGATATAAATGTTTCGTCAAAATTAGTGAATAAAAATTACAATAAATCACTTCTAAACTAATTTTTACGTAATTAATTAACTTGTACTTATATTGAAATTTCGGGTGACTTAGTTTCTGAAAAATCTTCTGTTTATGTTCTTTTCTGAAAAAAAATGGACTTATTACTCTTGGGCTCTTAGTATTATGCCATGAGGCATAGAAATGTCACTTTCCGGCACGCTTATGCCACTTTCTGGAACGCTTGTGTAAAATTTTAATTATTGTGAGAAATTATTTTAGTTTGCGAACATAAAACTATTCTTAAAAGCCTAAGATTGTGGGTCCAGAAAAAAATACTTTTATAGTTTGGTAATAGCTTATACTCATGCTGAAAATTGTACTTATGTTGCCTATTATTGTTATCGACTGATAACCAAAGGTTAATCAAACAAAAACTATTCATTCAAATGTGAATTTTATTGTAACCTTAAGATCTTGGCCCACTTTCCCCTAAGTAAATTTTATGTCAACTTAATTTGAAAATTATCAAGCAATAACACATTTTTTTAAAGTATAATGATAGAAATGGAGAATTAAAAAATCAAATATGCAGAAAATCTAATTCTATAAATAAAATACAACTATAACTTTATCTGAACATAATTTAACTGATAGAAAACATTTTGTAAATAACTACAACAGATTGCAAAACTTTCCAACACTATTTCATTTTTTTGTAGAATTTAGATGCGCTTCACGATCACTTGGGTACCCTGTATCCTGGAATGAAAGCTCCTTCCTTCCGTTGCACCGAAAGACCGGAAGATGGTGCCCTCGTTCTGCATTATTACTCCGACAGACCAGGACTTGAACATATTGTCATCGGAATTGTAAAGGTAATTTCATATTTCTATAAATTGGCGGGTGCGCCGTGTTCATTCACCATTTTCTATAATTGAATTGTGAATAAATACGATCATAAATTTTGGTGAATGAACCTGTTTAAAAATTTTAAATATAAAAGGTGATTTTACAGTAGGATATTGTCACTAGTTTTTTTTAATGTTTCCAAAACAAATAAAATTTACAAAATAAATCCGGTCAAATTCTCTAAGTGAAAGAGAACTACGATGTTTTCTCTCTTGTGATTAATACCTTAGCTTGATCGTTTAATTATGTTTAGGCATATTTTATTCCATTCACAGTAAAAAATTGAAATTTAGCGCTTTGACGTTTTTGCATTAGAGAAAATATCACGACTCTACCGACTGTTGAATGCCCTGATGCGTTTTCAAAGTACACGATCTTTATGGACCTATTTATGGAACTTTTGGTGTTCACATTATTTTTTCTAACTTTTTCAGACCGTTGCAAGCAGATTACACAACACCGAGGTAGATATAGAAGTTATAAAAACCAAAGAGGAGTCTGATCACGTTCAGTTTCTGATTACCGAAAAATCTGGACCGAGAAAATCGCAGCTGCCTGAAATAGACGAAATAGAAACATTATCGCTAGGTAAGTGTTAAATAAAGTTATTTTTCTTTCTCAAGATCAAAATTTACAGATACGTAATATATAGGGTGGTTCATAAATGACATGAATATGATAATGTAATATAAAACGAATAGTTTGCCGCTAGGTGGCGAAATATATCATTTAAAAAATATAACTGCGTTTTTTTACAAAATTTTTCCATTCAATTTCTCTTCTAATGGAAATAAAACCACTTATTTTAAAGAAAAAGGGGAGCTTTAATTGACGTTTCGACTTACTTTGCAAGTCGTTTTCAAAAAGTGATAACAAAATATAATTTACTATAGAAACAGAACACTTGATAATCTTACAAAAAATATGACAGCAACATAAGACACGGAGAAATATTTTGAATTGAAATTAATAATCTAGTTGAAGAATTTCATTGTATTTTATGACCAAAAGCCCATGCATGTTCACACATTTTTGATTTTTCGAATTGTTTATTTTTAATGTATGATTGGTGTTCATTAAGTCTAATATGAAAAGGTCTAGATGTTTCTCCTGTATAGAATTTATTACATTCTCATGGAATTTTGTAAATACAATTTTTTGGATTTTGAATTTCATTAAAACGTTTTGTATTTACTATTAAAGATTTTAATGTATTATTGGTTTGAAAAACTGTTTTTAAATTAAATTTATTGCCAATCCTAATTTTTTCGGATAATTTTGGAATATAAGGAATTTTTTTCTATATTTGAATGAACTATTCGGGGATTTAAATTTTGTTCTTTATTTTTGATGTCTCTGTAAAGTTCACGATTTATAAATTTATTTGGGTAGTTGTGCTTAATCAAAACAGATTTAGCCAGTGATAATTCATTATTTAAAATATTGTCATTTGAACAAATTGTTTTTGCTCTATCGGAAAGAGGTTTGATAATACTTTGTTAAACACATATACAATTGTTATTATTGTGTATTAGTAAATCAAGAAATGGTAATTTTTTTATTTTTTCAATTTAAATTGTAAATTTAATAGTAGGTTCCGAATTATTAATATTATATATTATATTTTCAAATTAATTAATTATTTCTTAATTGTTTTTAGTCTGCAACTTTTATTTGTCATTTTAGTTATATTAGTTACCCATTCTTAAGCACTTTCAGTTACAGAAATAACAGTGTAACTTCAATATGTAGACTTAATGAAAAGAAGATTAAAAGTAGATTTCAATAAAAATTGCAACGATACATTTGATATTTCAACTAGCAACTAGAGGGCGTTATATAACACTTATCCTTATTTATGTATTTGAAAAATTTATATTTCTACCTAACTTGGATGTCGAATCTGATAAATTAAATTCCTTACTCGTTTGATAACTTTGTATTAATCCCTTAAAGGGGGACTAGAATCAGTAAAATAAAAACTTTGCAACACACAATGCAAATTGAGTGTATGCAACACCCAGTACATTGGGAATAGTTGCTTTGTAAATTGTCAAAACTCTTCTAATCATAGATCGTAGCACATCTAAAAATGCCTAAGAAAGTTTCGCAATCTACTTCAGCGTGCTCTTTCTCTTCCTTTGTTGACTTAGACATGAAGTATTTGTAATTTAAATTGGGCTATACAATTTTGTATTATTCATTCTATTTTTCTCTTTTTTCGATAAACGCGATGTCTTGAAGAGGCGGACAATGTAATATCAGAAGTTCAGATATATTTTTCGCACCCCTTCGAAAAAATGTATCTCCAAGGTCACACTTAAATTAAGATTTTGTTTTAATATCTAAAATGAGGTTTGGATAAACCAAATAAAAATATAAACGATGAACTAACGGTCTTTTGACCTTTTTATGCATTTTAGAGTTTTTGCCACATACTTACTAAACACTTTAATAAACATAAATGATGAATACAGAAAGTAGCATTTAATTACTTAATACGTCTGATGCAACAAATAAACAATATCTGTGACTGTCCGAATAACCACAATTGTTAAAGAGATAAAGTAAAAGCGAATAAAATTGTTTTCAATATTTACTTTGCATACTTTCTATTTAATTTACTTATGCGAATGCGGGTTTTATAAAATATATATCTGACCGTTTCAAATGTATAAGTACGCATTTTTTAAATTATATTATTGTTATTGTATTAGATATACTACACATTTTATATACTGTTACTTAACCATAGATTTCTCTAAAAAACTATTTCTCTTTTATTTTTCAGTTTAGATTAATTCGCGGTCATCTACTTGTTTCTGTTGTATTTGTTATAAAACTGAGTAAATGATAAATGATAAATATCTTTACTAATACTAGGGACAATCTTACACAAACAATATATAAAATTGTATAGTACAAGTCAAAAAACCTGGTATAAATATGTCGAATTGTACATAAGATAAAAGTCGATATACAAATAATTAGTAGATATAAAATTAAATATTACAATGTTCCGGTATACTAGCTTCAATTATATCACTTAGACAGTAGGGTTCCGTTGAAATTAAAATTCGTTTTACATTTTTTTTACAGGTTGATAGGTTTTTAGTATTTTTGAGCTTACTTGGCAATATATTGTAAAGTTGTGGACTTTTATAACCACATCCCTTTTCCAGAAGGGTATTCCTATGCATAGGAAGACTAAAATTATCTCTAATCTTGTGTTATGTTATGATCTACTATATAATTATTAAACAGATTTATGTTCTTAAAAACGAATATAACACATTCGTAGGCATAACTACCAAGCTTCAGATTAACCAATATGCTAACTGCTCTTTGTTGTACCACAAAGACTTCTTGACTGTGTGAACCCCCCCTCCCCCCAGAGTAGTGTTCACTAGCTTCGTATTTCAAACATACTTTTTGAGATCTATTCGAGACATAAGATTTGAACCATTCATTGAGCATTTTCACGGATTCCCATTTTGTATAGTTTACTAAGAAGTATATGGTGATGCACACAATCAAACGCCTTTGTTTTAGTCAAAAAAAAACTCCTTGTACAATGTTCTCTCAACAAAACTGAAAACTGCTGTTGTGGTTAATTTCCCCATTTGAAACCCATGTTGAGTGCTTGTAATAATATTATTTAATTCCAAAAATGGTAGGAGCCTTTTACACATGGCAATTTCAAAAACTTTGGAAAACCACGACAACAAACTAATTGGTCTACGAAAACGCATTTGGAATCAATATTTTGCAATTTCATGACCAAAAAAAATTCTCCTAGGCTATTTCCCATCACAACTATACTATTGTTCGAAAATGCATCATATAAAACTGAAATACTTCTATTTAAAACGATTGTGCTGGAGTTATTATATAGTATGTCGACGAAGACGCATTTCGAATCAATATTTTGCAATTTCACGGCCTTAAAAAAATTGTCGGCGGACTCGGCACCCTTAAAAACTTCAAATTTACTCGAATTCTAATTATATATACATAGACCATTCGAGAGTTATTAAAAAGTTAGAAAATTGGGCGTTAGAATCATCTTCATAACTATTTCGGAGAAAAAGTTATAAAAGGTGTATTTTCTCGCGAACCACTTGAGTTAGAAAATTCTAGTTTGGTTTGAAAATAGTTAATAAATAGTTAGAAAATACTGTAATATTTTCGGTTGATTTTTTCGAAACGGCTGTGTCAGTTTAACATATGTTTAAAAAATTCATTGATGATATAGCTAAGTGGATGTATAATATAACTACTGACGGATTTCAACATTACATTGCTTATATTATCATCACCTGTTGAGTGTTTGAGTACAGTTTTTAATATTATTAGACAAAGATTTTAATAGTAGATCCTCTATATCAACTAAGCAGCGACTGGTTTAGTATTCATTTGTTATTTTTACGTGTTCAATATAGGATCCTATAAATCCTTTGTTTAATCAAGTAATTACTTTTCTTGCGCACCCAGAAATATAATATCCCTTTGCCATATTGTTAACAAACATCCAAAGATATCTAGAGTAGTTGAATTTAATTAAATCGTATCCCCGAGCCCATTTGTGCTCCACAGGGTAAAATTAAAGGATTATATTCAACATTGACATATTCCTGGTATTTATCCGAATACTCGGGTAGATTCTCCACGCATCTATTCATCACCAGACAGAGCCCCTTGAGAACAAAGAACATAATTGAACGTATTTATCATTGTTAACGATTCATGATTTGATATTAAAGATAATTCAAAAGGTTTTGCCAAGATTAATTGTATTCGATATATTTCAAAATGAAATTTGTATGTTGGGAGATAGAAAATTTGTCTACAACTATTTGTGTTCGCAATAAAGTACATTATACTACCTCCAACTTAAAGGAAAGTGATGTAAATAGACTTTTGCAAACGTTGCCAAAAGTCTGTTTACATTACTTTCCTTTAAGTTGAACATAGTATATTTTATATTTTATTTAATGCCTTGAAAACAAAAAAATTATAAAACATTTTCAAACCATTTTAGTTTCAGCACTCAGACTATACATACCAGATGGCAAATTTTTACATTCATTTGTGAAGTTTTCATTTATGACGAAGTATAAATTCTTTTATAATAGGTTTGTTCCAACATAACACAAAACCAATTTTCGTACGGTCGGGATTCTGCGCAGTCTAGATTTGGTGACACCGATTCTAGTCTGCGCAGAATCCCGACCGTACGAAAACTGGTTTTGTGTTATGTTGGAACAAACCTAATATCTATTCTTTTAAAATCGTTCCCAGAAACGTCACAAAAATATGTGTGATATCTTAGATTTTAAAATAATAAGAAAGAAAATAACAGCATACGTGTCTCAATGATACTCAACAATACAGTCACCTCTAATGGTAATGAGATCGCAAATTTATTTGCGAATCATTTCTCTTCTGTTTTTAGTATTAAAACTCTAACTTATGATAATAACTTAATAGAATCCAAAGTTTGGGTATCTTCCTATTTCATACCAATTTCGAAAATATATGAAAAACTTTCAACTCTTAATGTCAATAAAGGTCCTGGACCTGACGGTATTCCTCCCATTTTTCTAAAAGAATTCTGCTTTATTCTTTCTCGGCCGCTTTTTCACATTTTTAACAAATCACTGCACTTCGAGGAGTTTCCTGACTTTTGGAGACTTCCCTATGTTACTCCAATATACAAAGCGGACATAATGAATTATCGCCCTATCACTATTCTCGGCACGATTTGCAAGGTATTCGAAAGTATCCTTACTGATTTTCTTAAGTATTACTGCACTTCTATATTGAATCCTAAACAGTTCGGATTTTCTTCTGGTAAATCGACAGAACTCAGTTTGCTGCTTTATGTTGATACTTTGTCTAAAGCTTTGGAGGTAATCCTTTCTCCAGGTTGATTCGGTTTTACAGATTTTTCTAAAGCTTTCTACACGGTGAACCATGATCTATTGCTTCAGAAGCTTATATTATATGGTATAGGAGGTCAAGTGTTAAAATGGTTAGGCAGGTACGAATAGAACTCAGCAGGTTAGAGTTAATCATCATTAATCATCATTACTCTAACACCATCTCAGTGACTTCTGGTGTCCCCCAAGGGTCACACTTGGGTCCACTATTGTTTAACCTGTTTATGAATGATATCATTGCCTTTTTTTCTAATGCCTCTGCTCCCTTATTTGCGGACGACCTTAAATGTTTCAAAATCATTAATAATCGAAGCGATGCAGTGTCATTACGATCAGATTTGGACGATTTAGCCAATTGGTATCTTCTTAATGGGATGAAATTAAGTGTTACTGTATTATATTCGATCGTTCTCTTAGCTTTAACCTTCACATCAATAATGTTATTAAAAAATCCATGAAAATGCTTGGTTTCATGAAAAGAACAACGCAAGACTTGACCAACGTGATAAGCTATTAAAACGCTCTACTGTTCTCTAGTCAGGACACACCTCGAATACTGTTCTCCGGTCTGGTCCCCACACTACTTGCACCTCAAGAGCAAATTGGATAATGTTCAACATAACTTTCTTAGATTTATTGGTTTCAAAATGCACATCAACTTCAATTATACAAACATGGAGCAATACTTGAATATCTCTTCTCTTTCTGTCAGTAGAGACCGAAAAGATCTTACAGTACTGTTCAATATTATCAATGGTATATATAACTGTCCAGAACTCTTAGCTAAAGTGTTGTTGTTTGTTCCACCACGTGCAACAAAGCAAACAAACTTTTCAAATTTATTTTCACAGTCATATTATACTTTTATTCCAAGAACACTAAGACTTGCTATTTCTCTGGATGACCTATTACTTTTTCTTAACTCTGTTGCTATTTTTAAGAACCACATAATGAATTTGAATATTTAACAACCTTTAAATACATTGGTTTTTTATTGTTTGTAATTATTGTTTTGTAATTAATTGTTTTTTTCTTCTTTTTATATATGTTTGTTGTACACTCTTATTTTATACATATTTATTGTCAATAACTTATTTCTGTATTCTGAATTGGACTTGCCCGTATAAATAAATAAATAAAATCTATTTCTATCTGTCATCTGTATACTAAAAAGCGAACAAAATAATATATAGACGTCTCACAATATTAAAATACTTTGATTTGAATAAAATAATGCTAATATCACCGACTTTTTGCGAAAAATAAATAAAATACTATTCTTTCAAAACTTCTTCGATAGTTATACCATAAACTACTTCGTACTTGGACTTTTGCAATAAATCCCAAATTTTCTTGAAACCGTTCATCAAATAGAAAATCTGAAGCTTCTTCTGAGACACGCCAAAAGCTTAAAGGCTTTTTCTGTCGCTTCTGAAATGTGGGTCAAACTTTTAAAATGATTCTTTTCGCGTAATTCCGGAACCAAAGCATAAATTCTCAAATGACTTCCCAGCGTCATAAATACATGAAGTGGTGATATATAACAGTCTAAAGTTCATATGTAGTCGTCCTTTATTCTGTTTGCACTAAAATTTTAAGGTCATTATTACAATGTAGTTTATTTTCTCTTACCAGCACGAAAATTAACAACTTCTAGAAATTAAAAGGTGGATATATCAGTACAGTATAACTTAAAAAAATACTTTTGTTGATTGTTCAACTCCTAAATAGTTTTATATTCTGTTAGCTCTATTTACATTTCGATTGAAGCTCTTTCACATACTAGCGGAATCCAGATATCGATATCTTTGTTTCGTAGAAAATCTATGATGAAATTTATTCAGCATTCGGGATCATATATTTTTTTAAATACAATTTAAAAAATACATAAGACCTATTTGCCTAGTCCATTTTAAGATATCTATAAATAAAGTAAAATACAATAAAATCACACTAAAGTTATAATTAAATTACAAAAGTAAAGGACAGGAAAAGTAAAAAAAAAAAGTAAAAATATAGGCGGACACGATAAAGAATCACTAATAAAGTCTTCATAAGAGTAGTAGGCTTTAGTGACCAAATAATTATATACTTAGCTTGTTTTTAAATGTTGAGATTATTACTTCATTTCCAAATTTTTTTATGTAAATATTAAAACATTCTATGTCTTTACAAATATGCGAATTTTGTCCTACCGATAGTCTACAGAATGATGGTTAGCTACTAATGAATATTGTTTTTTTATATTATTTATTAGTAGATAAATGTATAAGGAAGGCAGGGTGAGCTTATTATCTATATCTATGCAGTCCCAGAAATTTACTAAAAGGTTCAATATCTATGCAGTCCCAGAAATTTACTAAAAGGTTAAATTGATGCATAGTGCCTACCATGACAACCTTTAGATATGATTTTATCCAGTCATTTGGTGTACCTCTGATGTCTACACGATAGAGTTTTTCTAGGGGTAAGATCAAAATAAAAGGCGATATTGAGATCTTCGTTATTTAAGCAGTCATAGATAAAGTTGCATAGGTCTGAGATGGCACTACTTGTAGATTTATTTCTGCGAAAACCATGTTGTGTTGTACTTAATAATTTGAAGTTTTCTAAAAAATCGTTTAGCCGCTTATTGTATTTCGAATATTTTAGCGAATTGGCTTTGTATGCAGATGTTCCTATAATTACCAATCTCGGTTTTGGAGCTCTTATTTTTAAATATATACTTTGATTTCTTTAACTGACTGGGAAAGCTACCACTAACAAAAGATTCGTTTATTAAGTAAGACAACGGTTCACTGATTTCATCAGCTATATAACGATCTACTGTACCATTTATTTCATCGACACCGGCTGATTTCTTCAAAGTTGATTTTTTTATTATATCTATAATTTCACTATGTGTGGTTGGCGTTAGGAAAAATGTTTTGAATTCATTTAGTTTAGCGTTTTTATAATTAAGAATAATATAGTCTACATCAGTAAAATGATCATTAAAGGCATTGCAGATTTTATTCTAAATATTATTAATTTTTCTTTAAATACCGGTTACTCTGATTTCGCTGAACGGAATTTAAAAATGTTGATGACTTTCTGTAACCTATTGATAATGTCTTAGTATATGTGCTTCATTTAAGTTTGAGTGCAATAGCCAGAGACTTAGGAATATCCAGAATAGTTCAGCCCAAAATTAATTAATAATGCTCAAAAGGAACGACCAAAATGAATAATTGGTATTCCAGTAAATTGTATAGAAAGAAGTAAACACTGACAAAATATTTTTGTATTTTTAGAACCAAAGGTGAGTCCCGCAACTTTCTGCAGAATTTTCCCTTTCCATATTATGTTTGATGCAGATATGAAAATTGTACAAACAGGATTCTCAGTAGCAAGGATAATTCCAAAGGTTAACTCCCCCCATTGTAAAATTACAGATATACTTGATCCGGTAAGTTAGTTTATTCGATTTGTATCCACCCAACAAAGGACCCCGCACCATTCTTATGGAAACGGGAGTCAAATTGTCTGAATTTTTGATATGTGGTAGTACTTGATCTCCTGGCCACAGGCCTTTTTGTTCAAAGTATGTATTTTTTAACATGCAGAAATAGCCTGAAATATCGATAAAAAACAGTCACCGTCAAAGTTTCTGGATATTTGATATAATGTAGATCTTGACGTCCTCGTTCAAAATTATAATTGGTTACATTGGATCATATGGCTTGTTTTCGAGAAATTGAACGATTAAACTGTAAAAATATTAATTTTTACCAATAGCAACTTTTAGTAATAAAAAATAAACGAAATATTGTAAACTACATATTTTTACACACTGTATTAGATTATATTGCACCGTTATATTAATTGGAGGCAGGCTAAAATTCATACTTACTGGGTGATCTCAATTGAGCTTGTAAGATGACAAAATCAACAAATCTAAAACAGCTGCCAAACAATTAATAATTAATTTTTTCCTTTTAGTTATTTTTTAATAAGTTAATTTTACAGCTACAACAGCCACCAAAAATGTGATTTTTGAGTAGCTGTAGATCCTTTACTATTTAACTTAGATAGTAAGTGTGATATATCATTAAAATCAGGTCATTAGGGAGATTTGAAAAATTTAAAATACATAGGGCGTTCCATTAAAAAATTTGATCTGGCAGGGCGTTATGAAACACCCTGTAACATTGTAACTAATTTTAAAATGTAAAGCTTAAAGCTGCCTACAATTTTTGTAAATAACATTTTTCCGTATCTTTGTCACAATAATCAATCACCCTGTATATATATATATATATATATATATATATATATACAGGGGGGTTGCTCAATATATTTTTTTTGATACTTTGATAATTAAAAAAATGAAATAATAGTCTTAGAAACGGCTTTAATATCATAATAAAGCCGCATACATAGTGGATTGTTTAATTATTTACACTCTATTTTTTTTCAGATTATTCAATTATTTATTGGATTTAATAAACTACATATGAAAAATATAATTTTCATGTGAAGAATCTCTCGCAAAAATTAGGAAACGCTATTAAATAAATGTATAGGGTGGTGTAATAGGAAGTATTTCAAAGCTCGATGGAATAATCGATTTTCCACAATTGCATATGATTCTCCAAAAATATCAGTGAAATATTCCTAAAAAGGGATAAGTAAATCAATACGCTAGGGCTCTAACGCATTGTTGTTGTAGAAACGAGCTTAAAATATGAATTGTGGGTTCGATAAAAAAACTCAAATATATCTACCTATTTTTTTATTTATTGGAACAATAAACCTTTTAATTTTTTGGCAGCTGTTTTAGATTTGTTGATTTTGTCATCTTACAAGCTCAAGTGACATCACCCTGTAAGTATGAATTTTTAGCCTGCCTCCAATTAATATAACGGTGCAATATAATCTAACACAGTGTGTAAAAATATTTAGTTTACAATATTTCGTTTATTTTTATTACTAAAAGTTGCTAATGCAAAAATTGATATTTTTACAGTTTAATCGTTTAATTTCTCGAAAACAAGTCATATGATCCAATTTAACCTATTACAATTTTGAACGAGGACATCAAGATCTATATTATATCCAATATTCAGAAACTTTGACGGTGATTTTTTTTTATAGATATTTCAGGCTATTTCTGTATATTAAAAATACATACTTTGAACAAAAAGGCCTGTGGAAACATGAATCACCCTGTAACGAAAAATATATTTTGATTTTATTTATTACCTATGTATTTTGACTACATATATCCGCCAGAAACTTTTAAAAATATTTGCAGGGACTTTTTGGTACACATTTTAAAATTTCGGGATCTTGAACTTGCCATAGGATAGGATTGGGCCCGTGGACAATATTGATCAGGACATCAAGTACTACCACATATCCAAAATTCAGACAATTTGACGGTGCTCCCGTTTCCATAAGAATGGTGCGGTGTCCTTTGTTCGGTATCTGAATTCGTTCTTTGTGTGTGTGTGTTGATTCTTTGTATTTATGAATTCTAAAATTCTGACTTCAGATTTTGATTGAGTATCAAAAAGTAAGCTTAGGGTTTGTTGTGCCCCTCCGTACCTCTTCGGGAACACCTTCAAAATTGCGTCCAAAATATGAAAATTTTGAAGTTTAAAATGATATCGAATTTAAAGTAGATACATAGTGAATGACGATTTTGGTAAAAGTGAGTAGACTGTGGCTGTGTCGATTAGAATAAGAACTGTCAATCTAAAATGCTATTAATACTTTCATTACAATTTGTTCGGTCTATTGCAATGCTACAAGAGCATTCTCAACTGGTTTTTCTTTACTTTTTATTTTGTTTGGAGTTAACACAATTATTGCTTATGTACATTTTTTTTTTTGGGGTTTATTTTGCGTGAATAAAAGAAGTTGAATAAGTTATATTAACTACAAGTTCGATAAAAAGAAACGCTGACCTAAGATTTGATCTTGCAGTCGTTTACCCTAATTTGACTGCCAAATATTTTCGTTATACATATGTTAAAAATTATATACTTTAGAAATATATATTAAAAATACGCCGAATGATTTTTAACATTTTATATTCAACCAAACTAACAATAATCAACTGGAAATCATATTATAATATTGTAATCTCCTTTTTTGGACACTTTTTTAGGTTCGTCCGCATTTGGATCTAACCTTTGAGAATATTCTGTCGCATATCAATACGATTTACGTTTTAAAGACACGCACGGGAGTAATGCAAGTAAATGCCCCCCCAGAGTATCGTTACCTTAGGCTCAAAGGTCAAATGCTCTACGTTCCTGAATCAGACTTGATGGTTTTTCTTGCCTATCCCAGCGTCGTCAGTTTGGATGATTTAACAAGGTATGTCAAACCTAACGTGATATTTTGCATGTAAATGTACTGAACTTTTTCATCTCAACAAAACGTAAACCACTTACTTGTTGATATCTTCAGCAAATAACTGAGGCAATAAACTTGATATTTGACAGTGATTTATGAGATGTTCATGTTAGAGAACATTCTTGAGGTTTTTTAACGTGAAAAAAAAAATAATATCGATATTAATTTAATACAAATGGTTTTTTTGTTAGGCAACTGAAATATTTGAAACTCTGTCCATATCAACATATAGGGTCACTTGTTCAACTCTGAACCACCCTTTTTTACAAAATAAAATTATTTGTACTATGAATAGTTAAAAAAAATTACCCTTGGTTCACTGTGGAACTCCAGCGGTACACAATGAACCACATCTGTGTACAGAGTGAACCAGGACATAGGTTACCAAGGATAAAATATATAAACAACATCTAAGAAGGTTGATCAACATTTAATACAAAAATAAACAATATTTCTTAATAATAGGAAAAAAATATAGAACACAAAACTTTTGGTAACTAATTGCATCTTTAATTAAAATCTATGGAACGCCATTGGCTAACGCATGTTAAGTGCATTGAAAGAAACATCAAATTTTCAGTAGGTAAGATTGTTGTCGAATTGTTCCGTACACTGATTCAGTGTAAGACATCCATAAGTGGTTCAGTATGTACCACTCCACTTTTTGATAAGAAAAAAATTATCAAACCAAAATGTTCATTAATATCATTAGTTTTTATACTCAAATGCCGAACCCATTCATCATTACTAACGACAAATTCGGAACAATATCTGCTGTGATGTAAACAAGGAAATTATGAAAAATATATTAAAAATTTCAGTTTCAAAACACCACGAGAGCGGAGCTCGAGTGGTGTTTTAAAGATATACGTCGAGCGAGGAGGAAGTATAAAATATTATTTTCGTATGCACGCGTGGCATTCGACAGTAATGTCCCAAGACCTTGACAAATAGCCGACTACTTTTATTGCATCTAAATTTCGAGTTTATTTTAGGATCAATTTGTCGACACTTAATTTTCTTTGTCCCGAGTCAAAAAAAACTCTGTACGTACGTATAAATACCGTCCTTCAGGTGAATATTGAGGACGATGATCAAATAGCCGACTATTTACCACCATGGTCAATAGTCGCTTTATTTTGTTTTGATTGGCTGCGTCAAATCAGTTTCCAAGCACGTGATTGGTTAAAAATTGATATTTGACAGGCAAGGGAAATAATGACGTAAATATCTTTACTATAACAACACGTTCTCGCTGCCGATTGCAAACTGAGGAATGATGAGGGATTGGGATTAGTGTCTTATGTCATGTACGTTTTCAACTATAATATTTTAAATTTGGTTATTGGAGGGGGTGGTTCACTGTACCTGCATGGTTCACTGTACCTGCATGGTTCACTGTACCTGCATGGTTCACTGTACCTGCATGGTTCACTGTACCTGCATGGTTCACTGTTGAACAACTGACCCTATTATTAATAATGGTTTACCCGTTAGCATTGCAACCAACTTAAAATAGTTGTGAATAATAAATATCTTGTGGTTAGCCTAGAATCTCTATTAATGTTAATGTTGAAGATTGAATGTGATTTCATAAAAAAAAATCCAAATTGAAAATGTTAAAAATAATCTATTCTGAAAATAAGGGGTTCTCTCGTAAGGGGGTGAATTGGGGGTAATTTTGACCCTAATTTAGTATGAGATTACATATGTACGTTTTTTTTAATACAATCTGATTACCAGTAACTAATAATACATTATTTTGTCACCCTAACCTAAAGTCACATTTTTTTTAGGAGAGGACTATACATTAGCGATATTCCACTTCATGATGCTACTAGAGATTTGGTTTTAATGTCTGAACAATTCGAGGCTGACTACAAACTTACAAGAAATTTGGAATTTTTGACGGACAAATTGCAACAGACATATAGAGAACTGGATAGGGAAAAAATAAAAACAGATGGGTATAAATAGATGCTTAAAATAAATAATAAAACAGTTGGTTGAATTCGTTAGAGCTTATAGACGTATTCGGGGCTAAATAATTTATTTATCTCTGGCAATTATCTAATTTTATGTCTTAAAAAACTAAAACTGATGTCAAAAGTATCTAGAATAAATATTTTGAACAAGTTTATGAAGATGGTTCTCAAGAAATAAACTTTTAAAAATGGCTAGTAAAGCAAAACTGTAGGGTCTAAAATAGAAAAAGTCACGAAATCCAAAATGACCTATTTTTATAAAGCTGTTTTATACAGTGTGTCCTTTTAAGTTCGCAGCATAACGGAAACTAACGAAAAAAAGTTTGCCTTTATAAAAAGTTCTGTATGGTTTAAAACCTATAATTGAACTATTAGATATCAAATTTTTAAAGGAGTATAAGAGGTTTGTCAAAAGAAATGAATTTGGCTCAAGAGTAAAGTACCTTCATTTTTGAAATTTTATTAGTTCAACCCTGTAATTTTGAAAAGTATCTCATAATAATGTATGCAAATCTTTAACGACTGTGATAAGACATATTCAAGGTCGTCTAAAATATCTTGAATCGTATAATACTAATCAACTCAAAATTTTGTTTTCTGCATGGATTGAATCGAGGATTAAATGTGTAGGATATAAAATATGATGATACTCAAATATCACGTAATTTCTATTTATATTCTTCATAATTGGTACTTACAATTACTGCAATAACGCTCTTGCATTACTGCATTGTTAACGATAACTAACCACTTGCGATATGTAAATTATTTGGTAGTCCTAATGATTTCAATCACCATTTTTAAATTAAGTGCACTTTTCGAGCAAAATTAACATTTTCCGTGACATTCGTCAGTCAGAATTCTTCAAAATTGTGACGTAAATGAAAATTTTTCACACCAGTTTATTGGGAAAATAATCGTTTATGATTTGTTCGTTTTATTTTTTTTAAATTTGTTTTATAACATTATTTGTTTAATAGCTTTAAATAAAATTAACTATATCATATTTTCTAGCCCAAAAAAGTGAAAAATGAATAATTTACTCATCACAAATCGAATTTATGAAAATCTGATTCGCCAACAAGTGCTTGCTTTGAGAGTATTAAAAAGTTGATTCCAAATTAAATATTGCCGAAAAAATTGGAGTAATGGTGCAAATCTGTCTGGTTTCTTACTTATTTTTGTTTAAGGAGTGACATACCTTTATAAATATATTTTTTTCCAGGTTATTATATTCGGTGTTACCTATAACTGTTGCTAACGAACTCCGACACAAGAGACCAGTACCCGCTAGAAAATATGAATATGCTACTGTTTTGTTTTCTGGAATTGTCGGGTTCTCCGAATACTGCGCAAGGTACTCAGATTCACAGGGTGCTATGAAAATCGTTAGGCTCTTAAATGAACTATACACGAATTTTGATGATTTGTCCGATCCAAAGATAAATCCAAATATTTATAAGGTAATCAAGATGACCAAACATTTTTATTCTAAAAGCTGTGTTTCGGTTTTAATAAATCTTTACACAAAATAAAACTTTTCATAAAAATAGCTTATAGATTTTGTCGTATAGCTCAAATCAATGAAATAGAAATTGCACGAGTCTGCAGGAAACCTTTAAATTTAAATATTTCCAAAATTTCTTCGATTTATTATCTTTAAACACACCTTAGTTGAGCTAGTTTTTCTCCAAGAATTCTGCTTCATATTTTTTCTTTTCTATATTTCTAGTCTTTATTCTACCCTCTTTGATAATGTAAATGTCTTACATGTAAATAATAGTGTACGCCTTAATTTTGTATCGTTATTTTCTTATTTTGATTTATCGTTGTTTCAATTTTAAAATTCTTCTCAAACCATGCACCAGCGCAGTTCTTAAATCTACTTATTTTTCTTCCTGACATTTATTGTCAATCAAATCTTCAGAATACATGGAACTTTCCGCATCGTAAAACTAATATTCTTCTGACTTGTACTTCACAATTCATTTTAGCTGCATTTTAATATTTTACTATTATACTATTATCTGTCACTAACAAAAACAAAATTTTTAATTATATCTCATGAATCACTTATTTACGATCATATATTTGAGATTTTATTTTATGGGCTTGATCATGGAAAACAAACAATAAATTGTACTCTTCAATGAATTTTAATTGTATGATTTTTATAGAAAAATTCCAAAACTAAATGCATAAATAACTATTTTAGGTAGAAACTGTTGGTGACAAATACATGGCTGTGAGCGGAATACCTGAACCGTGTGCTACTCATGCCAAAAATATTGCCAAACTTGCACTAGATATGATGGATCGCAGCCAAACCGTAACCTTTGAAGGTGAAGTTGTGGTAAATACATACCTTATTTATTTATAAAAAAAATATTTTATGTTCATATAAAAGAGGGGAAATAACATATTATGCCTTACTCCAAATTAATTTTTGTTTTGTTTAGAGAATAACCATTGGAATTCATTGTGGTGAAGTAGTAACAGGTGTTATAGGCCAAAGAATGCCCAGATTTTGTCTATACGGTAATACAGTAAATCTTACCAGCAGAACAGAAACAACAGGATCACCAGGCAAAATAAATGTAACTAAAGATGTGTACAGGTAAATAAAGTTGATGTATTATCTTGTTTTGGGTAAAAATTGTTTTTCATTGTTTTTAAGAAATTTTAAATATTTTGACCGAACAAGTTGTTCGGTATCTGAATTCGTTCTGTATGTGTGTGTGTTTATTCTTTGTGTTTATGAATTTTAAAATTCTGACTTCAGATTTTCATAGAGAACACCTTCAAAATGGGGTCCAAAATATGAAAATATTGAAGTTTAAAATGACATTGAATTTAAAGTAGACACATAGTGAATGACGATTTTGGTAAAAGTGAGTAGACTGTGGCTGTGTTGATTAGAATGAGAACTGTCAATCTAAAATTTTATTAATACTTTCATAATTTGTTCGGTCTATGGCAATGCTAGAAGAGCATTCTCAAATGGTTTTAGAATGGGCAGTATCTTCGCCATTTATTGTTGTTGTAAGGCTAGAAATGTATCGTCCATTCCAGTAGATTTGTAGAGCTCTATTATTTTTGCTATTTTCACGCCTCTGTTAGCGAATATTCTGTTTCAGGATATGCATCCGCTATATAAAAGTCTCAAAAAAGTTTATTGGTGTAACAATTTTAATTTTTTGTTTTGCAAGTCCGCTTTGGGTTAGTTATAGAGGATTATAGGGATTTAATAAGAGTTGATTAAGATTACCAGATAGCTACGTAGCAACCGGGTATTCATATTTTACCATAATTAACAAAATTGGTTTATTTAGATGGTTAAATACTATTATAAAAGATGAATTAGAGAGAGTGGGTAAAATTTGAAATAAAATTGTGTGTGATTACTTCCATTAGAACCTTCTTGTTTGACTTTTGACAATTTCCTATGCCAATATTTGTAAATGAATAAAAATCAAATATCTACAATGGCGCATACTAATTTCACATTAAAGCAAATTTAGGCAATCAATAAAGCAAAATACCTTCCATAATTGTATGTTTTAGTTTTCAATTGATTAGTTTATGGACCAGAGTATGTAAATGTTCTGAATCCTTCAAAACAACACAACAACAATGAAGTTATGCACTAAAATCTTTCTGTTAATACGCATGTTTTGACTCGACTTGTAAAACTATTATTTCGGCCAACCCAAAGGGGGGACGAAGTCTTGAAATCCTGGGAAGAAAAATAAAAATTAAAGTTACTCAAAATTACTTTTCTTGAAGTTTTGAATGTCCTAGAGTCCATCCGAAACCAAAAAAAATTGTGTTTCATTATTTACAAGATTGTATAAAAGCATTACATCAACACTTTCCTGAAGAATATCCAGATAATGTGTACAGTACCAGATCAGTATATAATTTTGAAATGGAACAGTATAAACACCCTGTATATACTACTGTTCCAATATCTGAAGAAAACACCCTATAGATGTTTCTCAAAAAAGTTTATTGGTGTAACTATTTTAAATTTTTTGTTTTGCAAATTATGAATAATATTAGACACTAAATTTCGAACTTAAGAAAGCATAAAAAAATATAAAAAGGATTAAATTATTTATAAATGCAAAGTTAACAACCAACTGTCAATTTGTCATAAACCTCTCAAATTTATAGGAATATTTTTAATTTTTAAAGTTGATTTTTGATAAAATTTATGTTTGCAGCATTTTGTGCGATGGAGAAAATTACGATGAACAATTCTGCTTTGAATACAGAGGACCCATTTCAATGAAGGGAAAATCCGAACCAATGGATGTTTATCTCCTTTCACGATCTTAAATGCTGATTACTTAAGAAGAAGAAAAACAAAATTATAAGTAAATGCATATTTTAATAATTGTTATATTCGTATGTATTGTCACTCCTTCACGAACTTACCCATTCTACGTCTCTGTTTAAAAGGGAGTATTGAAAGATATCAACGTGTGTCTTTACTCACATAGAACCAAACGACCATGTTTTGTTGATAAACGACCATGTTTTGTTGATTTTATGTTGAATTCTTGTTTGGTTTAATTAGTGATTTATTGACAAACCTCAATGTTTATTAATGAAAAATAATAAAAGCAATTATTTTAAATCGGTTATATACAAATGTTGTTTACGCTATTTGTTGGTGTTAAATTTAAAATTTGTTGACATTTGAATTAATTATATTTACTAAAAATATTCGATTAAAACAATTGTAGTTATGAAATAAAAATATAAAGAAGTTTTGGTTATTTTTTTTATTTTTAATTACAATTTCTTTGCTATTTGAACATGGGGAATAAAAATTTGCGGTTGTGTCCAATCTAAAATCTTAAGATATCTAGAGAAGATGAATAGGCTAGAAGATATCCCAATGAAGAAACCGGACAACTAAATATTCCACTCGAAGTTACAAGAAGATTAAGAGATATTAGCCAACTGAGATACGTTTATATGTTTGGATAAAATAAGAATATTTTAGAAGGTCGCATGATCTTTTTTTTTTTAATTAATTTTTAATGAGTAATCAGAAAGATACATTTCTATGAGCTAATGTGATATCTTCCATCATTCCATCATTTGGCAGGATGAGGACCTCTCCAGTGATAGGGCCTCTTGACTATGATTTGAGATCAATAGGTACACGTCTTTTGAGTCTTCGGTTATCCCCTTGTATCAGGAGTGGCTGTATTAACGGATTGGTATGGCTTTCAATATTTTCGTAATGTTTAGTGCTGCGCTCTTTTATGACATCCTGGATCCTGGGAATGGCAAGGTCATTGTGGAGTGTTTCGTTTGTTACATACCATGGGGCATCTGATATAGATCTAAGTATTTTAGATTGGCATCTTTGAAGAGTGGCAATGTTTGATTTAGTGGCGCATCCCCAAAGTTCGATGCCGTATGTCCATATTGGTTTCAGTATTGTTTTGTAAATCAGGATCTTATTTTTAAGTGACAAGCAAGATTTTCTACCTAATAACCAATACAGTTCTTTGAATTTTATGTCGATCTGCTTTCTTTTTTTCTTGATATGATCTTTTCATGTTAACCGTTTATCTAGATGCATTCCAAGATAGCGCACTGAGTTGGATTCTGGTATTACTATATTGTTGAATGAGACTACCGGGCACTGGCTCTTTTTTAAAGTAAATGTTACTTGTGTAGATTTCGTTTGATTTCCATCTTGTTGTCCATTGTTGTAATAGATTTAAGTAATGTTGTAGATGAGCCGAGGCTGTTTCTGGATTTTCATGGCTGGATAATATTACGGTGTCATCAGCAAATGTATAGATTTGGGTACTTGGTGTTGTTGGTGAATCCGAAGTGTACAGTAAATAAAGTATTGGGCCCAAAACGCTGCCCTGTGGTACACCAGATCTAACTGGGAAATAGTTTGACAATTCACCATTAAATCTGGTTCTGAATTCGCGATCAGTTAGATATGACTTAAATAGACTAAGATAAGAGGTTTATCTTATAGAGAAGTCCATCGTGCCAGACCTTGTCAAAAGACTGGCTGATAACAAGGGATGCTGCGGGAGAATATTTTTTGTCTTCTAGTATCTTATTGATTTCATGGACAATTCGGTCGCATTGCTGGATTGTTGAATGAGACTGTCTAAAGCCAAATTGATAATCTGGGATTTCGTGTAGGATAGGATCAAGTCTTTGAAGTAAGAGTTTTTCAAATAGTTTTGATACGATAGATAAAATACTAGTAGGTCTAATAGAAGTTACAAGATATGGATTTTTGCCAGGCTTTGGTACCAGTATTACTTCGGCAGTTTTTAATGGTTTAGGCCAATACTGTAATCTCCGCGTAGCGTTTAAGAGATATAAGAGCATAATAATTCCTTTCAAATGAAGTTCTTTAAGCATTTTGGCTGTTATTTGATCAGCCCCAGGAGCTTTTCTGTTGTTTAGGCTAACTATTTCTTTTTTAGTATCTCTAGGTGTGAATAGGTTTACGGGTCTGTTTATTCCTGGATTATTAGATAAAGAGTCAGTGATTTCTTGATCTGCTATATTATCATGAGTGGTGAAAACTTGTGTAAGATGTTCTGCGAAAAGATCGGATGATCTTAGGACGTCTTTCGTAGCGCTCATTAATTTAAATTTATTTTATTGATAAAATTAAATTGCATTTTAGTCTCTCTACAACTTTTTTAAAAGCTCTGAAGAGCATTCACTACCTTGGTGAAACTGGCTGTCCAGAAAATTTTTCAGTGAAAACCGTTTATCAAAAAAAAGTTTAATTTTTTGTAATTTCGGAAAGTCAATGATTTCCTTCAACGTTATTTATTTAATTATTTATCGTGTCTGAGCTACATTTATTCGTTACAATAATAGGATAAATTTATGTGTACGACGTTCGCAGGCGCCGTCAGTAAGGATTGGTTTGTTTGATGTCATATCTCCTTCCAGTATTCGCCTTCCCCAGGTCCCGAATTGTGCAGGGGGTCTTTAGGGATGGGCAGGTCAGGAGGTGTTTCATCGTTTGGATCTCTCCGCATCTTAACAAATTTTCCCCGGACTTTCTTATTTGACATCTGATCCTAATGAGGTTTTTCCAGGTTTTCCAATCCAGTTGTGATTCTTCAGGTAGGCTTTCTGTCGGGTTCCAGGTTGGGGTGTTGTTATCTGTTAGCCTCTGCTTCCACATTGTTTCTTTGGTTGCCGGTTTAGAGTCTGTTAGTGGGTTTGTTGACTGTTGTTCCTGGATTTAAGTCTGGAGGGAGGGGGTTCGTGTCCGTATAGGGGGCGTCTTTCATCCAGTGACTGCCGACTTCGTTCTGCCATACATAAGGCTTGCCGCCTGATTTGTGAGGGGCTATTCCCGCTGACATGTACAGTTGGTTGGTTTTAGGCAGCCCGTGATCAGCCTACAAGAGTCATTTAGGGTGGGGTCTAGTTTGTTCAGCCGGGGCATTACATCTGGGTGGGCTCCCCAATGGGAATTGACAAGCTTGCGGATGACACCATTCCTTGTATTTACTTTTGCTCTAGTCTTCTCCACATGTTTCTTGTAGAATAGAGTTCTACCTAAAGTGACCCCTAGGTAGACTGGGTTTGGGCAGTGCTGTAACCTGCTAGAGTTCCAGTCCACTTGTAATTCTCTGTTCGCTTGCCTTCAACGTTAAAAAAATGGAATTAACCTACACAATCGTAAAAATAATGACTTTCCGATATTCTCATATACCACCTGATTAGCTAAAAAATAACAATTTTTATGAAATCTTTTCTGTTTTTGAATAAAAACGCAGCCAAGATTTGAAAATCTTCATTCGACTCATGCTGCCACCCTTCTTAATTTTGTAGAATTCAAACGTTCCTCGATATAAATGAAACAACGCACATTGTCATTATTACTACACGACCTAGTTTCGAGAACAATATTGGTAGCTGTCTTTGTTTACCGCATAATATGCGAGTATATTTGATCATGGTCGTGGGTCTTGGAGTATCTCAGATTAATATAATTTGAATTTCAATCCTTTTTCAGCGGCGTCTAACAAATAATTTTTCATTTGACTCTCGCGATTAGAGTTGTGTTAATATATTTGATTTTATTGTAACTTTCTTACTTTTTTGTTTCAACTTTATTTAAGGTTTTAAAGTTAGTACTTTTTTTAAATTAATTAGTTTTTAAACTTTTTTAAATTATATTTTATTAAATATGAGTGTAGGAGAAAGTCTCGATTTTAATTAATTTATAATAAATACAACCTCAAAATTATCGAGAAAATCGCTTTAATTTTTTCTTCGCAAATTTATTTTTTAAAACGTTCTTTTTTATGTTTTAAGTAAACTGTAATTTTTCTTTGCCGCGCAAGAATACCTTTTTCATATTATATATACACGGCATAAATATAAGCTTGTAAAAATGCGGTGTGTATTTTTGTGTGTTGAATCAAGGGAAACATAACTACCATTAAAAAAAGATCAGTTTCAGTATACCTCAATTCACTACCTATTTAAACATTGGTTGGTTTTGGTCACCTAATTTTTATGTTCTGCACGCCACTGGCCACTGGCTACTAAGAATGCATATATGATTTATTTCTTCGTTGGCAATATCTTTATATCTTTTGGTAAATGTATTATGCTGTGTTTGGAAAATATTTATATTTAGTCACGCCTACTTTTGCTGCGCGGGTCAAGGGGAAATATATCGTATGAAGTTATGACGCGTTAATGAAACCCCTCAATATTGTTTTTATTGACAGCAGTTTATTGCCTTATAAACCACGTATTTTATTATTATGCCTATAATTTTAAGAAAAAAAAATTGGCAACGAAAAAACCTATATTAGAGACGAAATTTTGAAGAAGCACTTACCCGAAGTTCTTATATTCTTCTAAGTGCAATCCCATTGTATTGATACGGAGTTTTGGAAAAAAATATATAACAAAAACATAAGTTGTGCCTATTTTAATAGGGGCCCAGTAACCTAGACGTGGGTTTTTACAATGAAATTTTTTGTTCTGGCTAGATAAAATACGTAAGGGAACTATACTATTAAAAACATTTCCAATTAATATTAATCCTATAAATTGTAGTAAAAGTACATTATAGCGAATAAAGTAATTCCTAGTGGACCCGTTAAATATAATATATGATGTATAATTAGATATACGATTTTTATTAATAAAAACAAAAATTGCGTTATTTATCGTGCTTGACGCTTATTATTAACTCATAAGGAAGCGATGGTATTTTCAATAAAAGACGTGCTTATGTTATGCTGAGTAATTTTGGGTTAATGAGTTTTGTCTAAGCCTTATTTACTTTGTTAATAGTTATAAAAAATCACTTAACTTTCTGACACACTGACTTAAAAGTGAACTGAAGCTCTTTGTGTATTTATTTATAACGAAAATTTCTTTGCTATAAATTATATATCATTTTCTAAATTGTTTACGCAAAATCAAAGTCTTGGGAAGCCGAATTAAATGGATTGATTTTCAAAACCAGTTTCTATCTTATTCTAGCCAAATTCAATGCTACTTAAAGTCCTACAGACCTATTAGTCTTTCATCTCGCATAACCATCACATCAATTGCTTCTACGTCTGTTAAAGAATGGGATTCTTTTTTAAAGTAAAAAGTCTAATCTTCTGCACTACAACTCAGATTAGATATATTCTAGAAGATCACAGGTACCCAGAACATCGATGATAGCCCGAAGTCAAAAAACTTGAAAAACCACTAATATTGTCTAACTTATGTAAACTTTTAGTAATTTATCCGTAAAACTTGTTTAGGGTTCTCTCGTCAAGATTATATACTACCCAATTCAACTGAATGTTTAAAAAGCTTTTATAAACTTTTATTAAATTGTATTTATTTTTATTAAAAAATGTAGCTGCAAGAGGAGATTGAAGCTGAATTTACTACCAGTGGAGAAAGATAATAATTTTTGTCCTTCGATGTAAAAGAAATAGTGTAAACGTTTATATAAACAATAAATAAAACGCTAATCAATGTTGGTACCACATATAATCAGGATATAAAATTGAACAAATAAACGCCAGCTAGTTTCGGCTGTTAGCCATCATCAGGCCTATAAAATTTAACAAGAAAGTAACAATAATTGTTCACATCTCATGGGGTTGAGATATGCTGTTGAATTTATTTCCCAAGACGACCGATGTTTGGTACAACACCGCTTTTTTAAATAAATGTCTGTAATTTGTTCAATGGACTGTATTTTATTCTTTTTTCTATCTTCAAAACTTCAATGAAACAAGCACCTTGCGTTTAACATTTTTATTAAACTCTCAATGAAAAACGAAGCACCAATATAACAAGAAATCACATGGTTGATTTAATAACTAATGATAATGGCAAAGACAAAATAAACCACTTCATTTAGAAAATATTTGCTGTTTTACCATTGTAAAATAAACGAACAAAAATTGTTAACTTAAGTAGAGTGATGCGTTCATGACGAAGACTAAACGCATACTCAATTTAAAATAAAAATAGACCACCTGATAGCAGCTAAGTCCCACTAGCTTGACGAGGTCTTACTACCACGCCGGAGCGTTGTTGCACACTAAAATGATTTGCCAAACTTTGGCTTCTTTGCGTGTGTGTTTCTTGGGCATACGTGCAAAAATTTAAAAACATAATGGTTGCAGCCAGTCGTCCGGTGTCTTCCTTCTTTATTTCCGTTTCACTCCCACGCGTAGGAAACACACAAATTGAATTTTATTTTAATCGTAGTTAAATGTTTTTAAAATATTTGGATGTTCGCAATCGTGCCGGTTTGATAGTTTGATACGAAAATTACAAAATATTATTATTAAAGAAACATTTTAATAGTTAAATTAATATTGAGGTAAAAAATGCACTTCCAACTCTTCCAAGATTGTCGACTGAAAAAGTTGGAACAGGTGGAAATGAGCACCTGCCCAACGCCTTCAAAAATGTTGGTACGTTTCCACGCAAATATGGGTGAAGCAAACGTAATTTGACAAAATTATTACTAGAACAATCCTCTCGAGTAAGAGGACGAGTAGGAGAACCCTCCATCCACATCGGAGGGTTCTTAAAATTCGGTAAAAGATACAAATATTTCATTCGAACTTGAACTCACAAACATGCGAATGACAAGATGGCGTAAGGTAAAGCTTTACAAATTAATAAATAAGAATTGAGAAAGAAAAAGAAGAATCTAATATAATACTAATATGAGATTGGGTACAGGATCAATTTACATAATCAAAAATCAGAAGAAGAGAGTGACATTTAGAAATAAATAAAGAAAAATCTTTAAGGTAGCGATAAATATCAATATTATAGGTTAGAAAATACTTACAGAATCTAAGAAAAAGAAAAGAAATTTAAACCAAGTCCTTAAAAATGTCTGAAAGGAACAGATAATTGTCTTTAGGGAAAAGTTGTTCGTTTAAACTTTTCTGAATTTTTATCAGCGCACGTAAGATGCAAAAAGTCAGTTTATTCTCCACAATATTAGAATAAAATGTCATTTGTTAGTGGATTCCGTGCAGCTATTAAAACTGCTCGCATAATTTTAATGAACTAAAAGCAGTGGCCTCCATTGTTAGATAATGGGTTAATGGAGTAGCAATAACGAATTTTTTATTAATTAATTCAAGTCGATTTTGGCATGGTTACGTTATTCACGGGTATTTTGCTCTGAGAAATGTTAAAGTTGAACTACTTACATTAACTTACGTTATAAAATGTTAATTATATCAGTTTTTATGTCTAAAAACGGTTTTATAGTTATACATCAGATATTTAGAATGAAGCAAATTAAAGAAGGCAAGAAATCTAGTGTCAAAGTAGCGACTCATACGAATTCGATTCAAATGTTTTTGTAGTTTAATGTAAAATAAAACGATGTTATTTATTTATTGTATTTAGTACAAGATGTCCCAAAATCATTGAAAAATATATCGCAAGTAACCCAAAGACGATATGCTGACATTATTGCTGATAATTTTGTAGATTCAAATCACAGAAGTAAATCTAACATCGTCAAATATTAAATTAAAGAGTATTAAAAATATAAAAGTAAGATTGAATAAATTTACGATTATCCGTAAACAGAATTGGAAGTGAAATCAGTCTTACAAAATCCAATGCAGAAGAAAGTCTTACTGAGTTTAAAATGCAGGGATAAGTTTAAGCAATTGAAATGATGACAATGCTGAACACATAATTTGCATATCAAGATCACTAATACCACTGTGACTTTGTCATCCTTCTCTTAAGAACTTTCTGCACAATATCGTCGTGTTTTAGCTTCTGATTCATCTGCGATAGTTTCTATGGACGTCGTTTCTGGTAATACATTATATTTTATCGCAAACTCCTTTTTAGTGTAGGTGCGTCTAATCTTTTCTTCATCCGAATCAATGTCAATACCTTACACAAAAATCTTACAACTGTAATAGTAACAAAAGGCTCAGAATTTTAGTTAATTTATAGGAATAAACGCATTAACTTTTCGGAGATTTGCTCATTTATTTGTCATCTATTCTTAAAGTCTGATGATGGCGATATTCTGATTGTGAGATATAAAGGACTTTATTTTCTTCCATACCTTCAGTATTCTTAAACATATCAAAAAAACAAATATTTCCCTTACCAACCACATATACTTATCATGTATCAGAACACCAAGAATCGAATCAGATCTTTCAAAGCTGCTCTCAAAGTAATGATATGGCTATTAGAGCCTGAATTTCCACTGCATTAGCCTCTTTGTCGATGATCTTAACGTTGGTCTATTTCACAATTTCAGAAATAATTTCAACTATTAGAAAAATTCTAAATCATAAACAAACGATCATCAATATTTTCATACATTCTTGGTGGTTCCGTAGATGTACGAATAATATTTATAGCCGATGTTCTATCTATATTTCTATGTACTTCGAGCTTTTGTGGTTGACAACAATGATTAGTGTACGTTGCGATATGCTAATTATTTAGTTTGAAGCAGAAATTGTCTCTTTATTATGCTGGTTTGTTAATGGACGTTTATCTGAAGTAGTGAACTCTTCGTTATTGACATCTTCTACATCTCTCTGAATATCGTCTTTGTTTAACCTATCATCCGTTATCTGCTGGCAAATAATCATCTTCATTTTGTAAAATAGCCTTAATTTGTGTACTTTCTAATCGTCTTGTGGAAGTCTTAATCTTCTTCTAATTGAACGTTGTAATAAAAAAATCAAAAAAATACTATTAGTAAATATTCAAAAATCAAAATAAAAATATTCATAACATTGTTTCATATGTTCTATTTCTTTACTAGAGGCATATATTCAGTTTCACGATCCATTTTAAGAGGTTGATTGCACGAGGGGTTACTGGAGATGCAAAAATAAACTACTTCAATGCGTTTGCAAAAAGGATTTGAATTTAAAAAACTTTGCTGCCAGTATTAAAGTAAAAATAAATAATAAACATATTTAAATATTTCATCTTTTGCTCGTCCAACATACTAGAGTAATGAAAAATATATGTATAGGTAGACATACTTCTACGATATCGGTAAATTTCAATGCAGTATTTGATCTATTTATTTCGATAATTCCGTTACTTATTGATAACTGATATTAAACGTGCATGCAGCTCACGTATGTCTCCATATATTTCTTATTAAGAAGTACCGCAATATTAAATATATTTAAACACACCGCATATTTCACAGTGTTGTCAACCGTGCAATAAAAGTTGACCAACAAAACGGCATAAAAATATAAAATAAATAGGAAGCAGTCATTGTAAAGTAGCACATAATAAGAAATAAAGCTTAGTTTACATTACAGTGCAGGTAAAGACATCTGGGGATTAGGTCTAGGGGATGGAGGTGGAAGAGATGTTTGTAGGTATTTGAGGGTATGTTAATGACACGGAATTAACCTACTGCATATGACAAAATTCCTGAAAAACTCCCGAATGCGTTTAAAATGAGCCCGATTTAAATGTTTTTTTGTAACAAATTTTAAACTAAAATCTCTTTCAAAACAAACTGTCTCTCTTTCATTAATATTCACTTAGAGTGAATTGGAAAAACGCACGGTTCTACTACTTATTCTATTAATGTAGACTACGCTTAATGCTAGTAGAATAATACTTGACTACCGGAATGCAATTTGCATACCTGCGCGTGTTATTATGTTAATGTTTATGAAATTAACACATCTTTTATTTTCCTTCTTGTTTTGTTCGTTGAAAATGAATGTGAAATACATTAATAAAAGTGGGACGTCGAACTTATAATCCAGATTATTCTTTAATTAAAATTTGCTCAATTCATTATCGTTTATTATCAAGTTTATTTATTTTTATTTCATTACAAAGTTTATTTTTAACTTTATTTAAAAAACAAATTAATTTCTGATTTATATAAACACTATTTTGAAAATAAAAATGAATGCTGTAAAAAAAATGATAATTTTTGAAACATAAGTTTAATTAAACAGAGACAATGTTCATAATTTTAATTATTTTTACATCAAAAGTAAAAGTATAATGATAATAAATGTACAAGCATTTTTTTATGTCTCTATTAATATATATCCTCAGTTTTATAAAAATCAGTGAGAATTTTATAAATTATAACTTGCGGTCAAATTTTCTATGAGAAAACAAAAAAAAATAAAAACGAATGGCTTCTTGAGAAAGCTTAGAGTCTCCTCTTTAAAATGCTTTCGTTTTTTCGTATAGAACCTAATGAAATAAATCAATCAACATCATCAGTTAGTATAACACAAACCTTCCAAAGCAAAGTTCTAATTTACTATTATTATTATACTGAAAAATTTTAATATATTTTTTTCTAGTGAGTATATGAATTTTTTATTTAGTCGTATATAAAATATTATACAAATTCATGTTGTTGAGCAATTACACACTCGTAGAGAAATACGTATATTATCTACTCATGTGTAATAAGCTATTTACAACACTCGTATGTAATATACTATTACAGTTACAGCGAACGTAAAGAAATTAAATCAGAATTATTTCTTTTCCATCGTAAACCAAATTCAAATTCGTTCTTTGGTAATTTTTCAGACTTTTAAAGATCTTACCTCTACATTAAAAAACTCAGCACCAACTGGTGTCCGGTAGTGCTGTTTTACATTTTTTACTTTACCATACGAAGTGGTAAAGTATTGTAATCGCAAAAAAAAAGTTCAGCTTTCAGTGGATTTACATGTTTTGAGACCCCCTAAGTCATTTAAGACCATTTCCAGAAAATGTATGTGTGGGGGTTTACTCTTGAGAATTTTCAGATTTTCGCAATTATTATCGTTTCTATTAAGTTTATGTAAAAATAGTAAGAGAAAAAATTTATTTTAAATTAAATTTACTATAAATTTTGTTTAAAAACTTTTTTCAAATTTTGTATTATAAGCGAGTTAAAAATAAAATATGGAATAACATAGTTGCATAATAGCGCAAGCGCAGTAGAAGTGTTTTGTTTCATGGAGACAATTGTACGCTCTTGCCAGGCATGGCCTGCCTTAAATATGTACGAGTAATTGGATTATGAGCCCGTAGGGCTGTTAAAGTATGGTAAAGTCATGTGCATGGCCACATCCGATTTTTTTAAAGCCTAGTAGGCTTTTTCTGAAATTACAATTTGATTGGTAACGGTCAATAAGCAATTTTAATCTAACTTATTTTTGCTAATTCCAATCTTAAAACTAAAGGTCTTACTCAATAGAAGTTCCTAGACTCTAATACAATTATACACTAACACTGCACTGTACTCTGCTTTACACTGACACTGACACTACTGAACTAACTCAAAGGGCTTTGTCCTCTTGAGTCTTCTCGTCTGGTTGGTGTTGTCTTGGAGCTGGATGGCCTCAACATTCACATGTTCTAGGAGTCTGGTTGACAGTGTCAATCTCCAGGACTCGATGGAGGTCACTGTTTCGGGAATACCAAGGAGCATTGGTGATATTCCTTAAACCGGCTCCACACATGGAACCTAATGTTGGCGCCAACAGCATTCGTCCAATGTGTGTACCGACAAAATAGCGTTGGAGCATCAACGTTGGAAGTTGGCCGTCTCTTGTCGGTTTTTCGACAACACATCAAAGAGATTGGCTCCAATATTCGTGTTGCCGACCACACATTGGCGCGAGTAGGCTGCTGTCAATACGGTCATTTCAGCATTTTCACCGTCAAATTATTTCTATTGTTTTTGTGATATCTTGGTCAGACATGCTCCTATTTCCTATTATATTAGGTTATACGAGGTTATGTTACGGCAGTCGCATGTTTGTTGGCTCCAATGTGTGGATGCTCTTACAGAATTTAACAGATACCGCGAACATGAGCCAACGTTGGCGCCAACGTTGGGTCCCATGTGTGGAGCCCGCGTTAGTGTTGTACAGATACTTTAGTTTTTTCCCGAACGCCTCACTCGAATATTTGTATTCAGCGGCTTGGCGCGTGTAATAATTTTTTATAGTAATACAATTTTTTTTTCAATAACTTATAATATAATTTACAGTAAAATTTTCCGCTCTTTTTTATATTTTTTTCCGAAATTATGAGGAGCAAAGATTTTTTATCGTTTTCTACACCCTTTAAAGTACCTAATAGCCTAGTTTCAGCGATATCTCATTTTATGAGAGGTTAAAGTCTATGACAACTGGGCTATCAAGTATGCCCTTCAATAAGTACTAGTTTTTTTTAGAAATTAAATTGCCACATTTAAATAAGAAGAAGAAAAATTAAAATATAAATTCGAACAATGTGAAATATACTAGTATGATGGTAATTGATATATTAAAAATTACATATTCCGGTGATTGACAACTTCTTTTTTTAGAAGTAAAAACAGATTTTGCAGTGATTACAAACCATAAATTAACCACAAATAACAGTTAAAATAAGTTTAATCACATCGATAGAAGTAAACACTTTCTTTCTGTCCCTGAATCACGGAATAAAAAAATTCTTAATATCCCTTTAGTAAAAAAACGCAACTATACGTCTTTATAACTAAAGTCTTCATTATTTATCAACGTCAATAAATTTATTTTATTTACAAGCAATCAAAGAACAAAACGAGCGTCTTATTAAGTTACAAAGCGGGATAATTTACTCCGACATTTTTATTAGTCGAGCCGTTATAATATGATATTCTAAAGGCCAGGTTCCATTGGGAAGAATTCGCCCGAAGCTGCAGAAATTTTTCATTCGAAAGCGATAAAAGTTTACCAGAAACTCGGCCCCAAACGACTGTAAAAGTTATAAAGGAAAGAGACGCATAAATTTGTTGCACCAGTGGTTGTTCATTCCTCGAAATAACCTGCGTATATAACTTGTAAATATTTACATTATGATGTAAAATTTCTTGAGGTTAATATTTTGACGTTTGTGCTAAAAATTAGATGTTTCCAAGAAAATTCACACTTTTGGGCTTACTTATTTAAAATCATCTGAAGTTGAGGATTGTTTTATATTCGATTTAATGTCATACAAACCAATTAATCAACTGTTGGATAAATACGCAGACTATTTATTACATTATTATACTGCACCTGATTCCGATTTTCCACCAAATATATGGGCAAACGAAAATCCACCAATAAAACGAACTACAAACGCTTGCGAATCGTTTCATTCAAAGTTGCATTTTTCATTTTATTCTTGTCGCCCTTCAATATTTGTTTTTATAAAAAAGTTAAAGGAATTTCAGATCGATGCATATTTAAAAATAAAGAGTTTAAATTTTTCAGCCAAAATAAAAATTATTGAAAACATGGTCGGTATGCTTCGGTCTGGAAATATTTCTAGAATTAATTTTATTAAAGCTGTGTCTGGATCTAATATTGATTCATATCATCTTGTAGAAATAAAAATAAATGAAAAAAAAGTCCAAAGGTACTAAGAGCAGATAGTCAAAAGGATTCAAAAATATAAGAAAAATGTTAAAGTTACAAGGCATTAGAAGATATTGTAATAAGTAGAAAAGAGAGGAAAGAAACAAAAGTCAAATTAAAAATGAAATAGAGGATACTATTGAAACACCCGATATATTCAAATTAACTCAACTAGTGTTCTAAACAGTAGGTCACAGTAGGTCTCAGGAAAATATTTCTTTGTTAAAAAAATAATTACGAAAAAGCAAACTCAGCATTTCGACACAAGTATCTTTCAGTTATCAGGATATATTTCTTAAACAATTTTTCTGGTCAAAGTCTCTTACAATGTAACACAAAAATCATCAGTGCTGAATCGGCGGTGTACCCGTTCTTAATAAATTAGCTTATATGCAGAAAGGAAAAACCGTCGTGATTGGTCAATATTAACAACAATTGTAATGGCGTCCAAAAGGACCACGCTGATTGGTAAAGTTAATTAGGTAGGAATAGTTTCCCTAGCCGCATTTGGGGAGCACGAGAGTTGATAAAAAAGCAATTTTTCGTCGAAAAAAAAAAAGCGTGGGTCAGCTCATGAACGAGGAGACCACAGTTCGAGTTGCAAAAGCGCGTCTTATGTCTTTTTGTCTTTAGTCGGTTCGGACAAGAAAAAACGCTGTATCTTTCCGGGTTCCGGGAAATAAATTTTCCAGTTACTTCGTTTTTTTTTATTGTGTTTAAATTACCGTCGCGACGCATTTCGTGGGTGTCATTGTTTTATAAGTGGAAAACTTGGATTACTTCTGGACGAATCAGCTCCTAGCTGGACTCGTAGAAAAGGGCCATCCGCCCTCACTGAAAACCCAAGTCCAGAGACGTTTATGAGGAGTAAGAATTTTTTTATTCAACTTTCTGTACTAATCCCCTCCCCCCTCCACAGGTCATATTGTGACGATTTGAATCAAAACGTAATTCAGTTCATAACCCTCACCGTTTCTACTTGTTAAGTCCTCTACCTTAGTAGAGCCCCCAAAAATACTTGGGTGGTGTGTTGTAAACTAAAAGGCCTTGTTCACGAGACCGGCCCTATATTTACTTATTGTTTATCAGTTTAAAATCGAATCTGAATAGTTTTAAATTTTGTTGTGTGAAAGCAGAATATCAGAGTCTCCTTTAGAATAAGACAGAAATATTGTAGGTCATTGTCTAGGTCTGCCAGTCAAATTTAGGGTAACTAGAGTTGTTTTAGTCGTACTAACGTTTAGCATTTCGTAGCATAAAGTAAAGTTCATAAATGTTATAATTATTAGAGTAAACACTTTTCTTTTGTAATTCACTACTGTCATTTTTTTTTGTTATCCATTCTTTTTTTGTTAATAGATTAGTTTAAATTCTACCTTTGTTTTTTATTTAAATAAACTCACAGAACCCTTAACTAGTCACTTAGTAAAGTCAGAGCAGATTTGAGAATTTAGACACACCCCGCAAGAAACAAAAAGGTATTCCGTACTAATTGCTACGGCGACCACGCTCTTATCAGGATTTAGATTTTTCTTTCAGGTATAAAGTCAGTTAGCCATAACCGCTCCTTTTTCAAAATCTGATAGACACGCAGTTAAATTAAAAAATAACCTTTAAATCTATGGGGTTATTACAATATAAATACACAATGTGAAAAATATCGAAACAGTAGTAAACCAATGTTAGTCCTGTAACTGAAGAGACAAAGCTGTAGATAAGTCTGTCCGGATTTCCTTTGTGGCTTAATTTCTAGGTCTTGACGGTTGCTTCCAAGGGCGAAAAATTTCACCAAGATTCCGACTTGGGAGAGGGCTGAAAATGGTTTCCTGCTAATATCTGTCACAATATGCAAATTAGCCAATTTTTGTTTAGATAAAAAATTTTTTTCGGGAATTCGATAGTTTTTGAGATAGCCGGACCCCTCATTTCAGCGGCTACCTCTATAGGAATGCTGCTATCTATGCATTGACTTGTAAACGGGCGGACGAATTGTTTCAGAACTCGGGCAAAAATCGATATTTTTCGATGATTTAAAGTTCATTGCAATGAGAAATCCCATAGTTACCGATCCATGTGCCTTGAAGCCCGTTCTTTCCTGTCGAGAACATTGAAAAAAGTGGTCAGATTTTATGTTTTCCCAATATTTTGGATCATTTTAGTAATTCATTCATTTTTTTTAATAGTTTTTTATCCCATTTTTTTTTAAAATGGGATGTTGAGATGTCTCGAATAATCTCATAAATTTTTTTTCAGTATCTTTCTGTCGTTTTAATAAAAAATTGATTTGTTTATTTGCATTTTTCAGACGTTTTCGGAGTTCTAGAAATCTTCGAAACAAGCACGAATTAAAAACTCATATTCCATTATATTGTTATTCAATGCACACCCTTTTAAAGCTTACAGTGTCTACTTTTCGAATGTATTTTTTTATTTCGAATAAAGTTCCTCCATTTTCCAGAAATCGGGAAAATTGATTACACCGGTGAAAACCGGATTTTTTTTTAAATACTTCTTGTTCCCCGCTGTTCATTTTTTGAGGATTAATACCCAGACCGAAGTGTAGCTTATATTCTGACCTTTCCGTTTATATCAATTGATCCCTATATTCGAGCGAGGTTATTAAATGTTCGTTCTCCGCCTGAGATCCATGATATTCCACATAACCTAACCACGTGTATCCACGCGCCCACATTAGTCGTCTGCTTTTGTCGGTATGCAATCTTTTTGGAGTCGTTGGCTTGCCCGTATTATTGAAATATTGATAGTATTTTATCAAGGGTAATACCACCAGTCCTCCAAATTTTATCGATTACATTTTTGGAATAGGGAATAGAGCAACAGGAAGACGATGAAGAATATGGATTTGATGACATGGAATGGTTTAACGTATAATAAACATTGCTATGTATTTTGTATTTTCAACATATTTTTCATAATAAAAGGAATTTTTCAAAAATTTTCTTATTTTTTCTGAAATTCTGGACCTACATTGTTCCGATAGAAATTGACGAAAATTTTGCAAAAAACGCAGAAAATATAAAGGACCTTCTCGGATAAATATTCATCACACTCTAAAACTAGTAACCCACTATTAGGCAAAGCGCCGGGATTTGAGACTACCACATGAAAAAATAAAATTTTTGCAATTTTCTGATAAATTTGCAATTCAAATTACACAGAACACAGAAAGCGCTACTTTACAGAAAAAAATCGCGTGAAATCCGCCAATAATTGTTGAAAAATCGATTGGTGTCCAGATTTTCATTCATAGGCCCTATAATTTAGCGAGCAGAGGTATGCCGCTGGCGCCATCTACAATTGGTATCCAAAGTCCAAAAAATAAAAATCAATGTATTCTCAACTCCCTCGAGCGGAAATTCAGTGAGAAACTAACATATCTATTCAGTGCAAAAATTTGGGATTTTTCGAAGGCCGTTTTTGCAAAAAATATTCGTGTTGCGAAAAAGTGGTAAGGATCGTTTTTGTAGATAATGATACGATCTTCATTTTTTATCTAAACAAAAATTGTCTAGTTTGTATATTTTGGCAGATATTAGCGGGAAACCATTTTTTCAGACTTTAGGGGCCATTATCAGCCCTCTCCCAAGTCGAAATCGTGGTGAAATATTTCGCTCTTGGAAGCAACCGTCAATACCTCAGAATTAATCCACAAAGGAAATCTGGGCCGACTTATCTACAGCTTTGCATATTTTCAGGTCTTCAGTTACTGGACTATGTGCCAAAAAATTTACCGATAAAACAAATAGGGTCAAGAAAGAATGGTTTGACGAAGATTAAAGAAATCAAAATTACACCTTAAAGTTAGTGAAAGAAAAACGGCTCAAACAAAAGCCAAATATATAGAACAGAAAAAAATAAACGTAACTTTGGAAGCTAGCCCTTCCGCACTACGTAATTTTCAGGATTGACTGTGTATATTGGCTGCAAAACTTAATATAAATTAGTTTTCTGGCTGGAATACAATCACTCACTGGCTTTTATTTACTAAACTAGCTTAGTGCCCTGGTGTGCTACGCTGGTATGTGTGGAATATGCCCAGTAGCTCATCTTATCTTAGGTTACAGCCAGCAGTATATCGTATAATGAAGCAGGAAATTCCCTTCTACTATTTTAGCCCTCTCAAACAGCGATAAAACTCTTAAACTTACTACTTATGTTGAGTGCTCCCGCGAGTTTCAGAACATGCCCATCAAATCGTTGGTGGAAGAGTTCTATGACTGAAAACGTGAGGCATTTGTCTGCGCCTGAGGCATTCGCCCACCTTGCTGGCAAGGTGAACTACCTTATTCCACAATCGTAAACAACACTTTACATAGGCACAGCCGCGGCCTAAGTTACTTTTTGCGAATGGGGATTTATTTAATGCGCGATCGTGAACCTGTGTTTCTACAGAGGGGTGCACAATGAGCTTGTTTCAGGTTTTTAAGGAAGGAAGTCGTAATCGGTGAAAAGGGAGTCTGTAAATCGTAATTTGTATAAAAAATATTACTGAGTTGAAATTTTATACGCATACTATTTACGGCTAAATACACTTATCAGCTAATGTTGACAAATATTTTATCTATATAAGAATGAGTTCATTCATAATAAAGATGCATTTCTTGATGATGTTTCAAGTATCTTGAATGTTGAGTAAGGCCGTTATTAATAATTTTTTATCTACTAGTAGTTTAATTGTTCAATAACTGTTGAATATATGTCCACTATCTGATGCTGCAAAAAAGGGTCAAGAACTCTCACCTCATCACACACCAAGGATAAAACGAAGAAGTAAGAGAATGAAAAAAGCAAACGACAAACCTGAAAGAATAAAGAAGAGTACCGAAAGTGACAAATTATCAAACCGTTTGCATTTTATACCTAGAGGCCAATGACAAAAACTGGATTCAACGCTCAAACTGTCAAGACTGGACCCATGAAGCCTCTGTAGACATTTCGGCTTTGTTCAATAATAATAATCCGTTACAAATTCAAATTAAATTAAGGCTGCCTAGTTTTGGGGGACTATTTTTTATGTGTCTGGTTGTTACAAGGTGCCACATTTTTTTACCAAATTTTAAACCACAAGTTTATTATCTTTAAGACTAACTTTATGACACATAATAATTATTTTGTTGATTTCTAGGTTAGCTGACTAAAAACAAGAAACTTATTATATCTATAAGTAACATTTTATGAAATAGACCAATGAATTCACGCCTTTGTGCACTGGTGGATTATTTGAGAACCTTGTATTTTATTAGTTACAACAACAAATGTCTGTAATAAACTTTTTTAGTGACTTACGTACATGATTCACACCTATTAGTAATTACAGAATATGGCCAAAAGCAAATACCACCTGTTCGAATGAGTTTATTGAACGTTGGGTTCGATTGAGAAATCGTTGTTACTTTCAAATTTTCTGACATTATTAACAGTACCGAACGGGATACTTATAATGGTGTTACGTAATGAGGGTTTACGATATAGATGCGTGAGTTATTATATTAAAGCAATCCATTATAATCTTTTAGAGATTAGTAGGTATTATTGAATTAATTATTTGGAAAACTGGTCGCGAGAAAGAGTTTTTATTATTAGTAGTTTCTGTTAAAATATTTCACATTTTTTAAGTAAACTGGTTTCGTGGGTTATTCCTATGTACCAATTATTTAAAAATTGGAAATTTTGAATGATCGAATACCTGTCTCGTACTAATGGAATTTTATCACAGACGGATTTTATCTTACAAATAGATCTGTAAATAATTTATATTTTTAACTAAAACCTGTCTCAAAGTAGCTAATAAAAATAAGCTAAATTTTATAAATTGTAAGTATATAAAATAAAATAAGAGAACCAAAATGGTTGCCTCTAAATTAACATTTTCGTTGGAAATTTTATGCTGTGCCAAAATGTATGAATCTATGAAATCCCACCGAATATGTTCTTTCAGAGTTAAAACATGAGCTAGTTTTAAGGTTAAGTAGTAAAAAAGCAGAAATTGTAGATACTAAAATATTTTTATATATTTCGGCCAATTTTAAGGTCTTACTATTGAATTCTGAAAGCGTTTCTTAAATCAATGATTAACCAAAATCCATCAATTAACTAATCCATCACTCTGGATGAATTATCCCCTAAATAAAAAAGCGTTTTAAGAAACTCCTTATGAGAATTAACAAATGATATGACTACTTTAGGAAACAGTTAACTAAGCAACCGCCAAAAGCTTGATTGATCGATTAATGTTCGAATCGAACTAAACAACATTTAGTTGATATCGATAAGTAAATAACGAAAATATTTTATGTTAATTTATCCTAAGCGACACTTAGTTTTCTGCTTTTGTTTTCTATCGGTTAGCTCTTAAATAGTTCATGTGGAATCCCTCTTATACCTACATTGTTAAGAGTTTCTAAGAGGAAACAATGGTTAACAGTATCGAATGCTTTGGCAAGATCTACAAATACTCCAATTGAAGGCATTGCTTTATGAAGACTGTTGTAGATCCCTTCTGTTAATGAATTAATGGCATCTTGAGTTGATTTATTTTGTATAAATCCAAATTGTAAGGGTGACAGTAATTTGTGTCTATCTAGAAACGAATTTTTAGTCTTCTCTTTATAACCTTCTTAAATATTTTTGACAGACTGCTTAATACAGAGATTGGCCGGTAGAAAAAATTTGCTTGAATTTAAGTAGTTTTTAAAATAATTTTCCACTCTAACCCACTTTCAGCCAATTTTAGCTGAAAGAACGAGTAATTAAAATGACTTCTTCTGGCGAAAGTTCCAAAATATAAACTGATGAGCATTATCTATCAAACTATCTATATCTGAACTTCTTGGGATTTGTGGTTATTAAACTGTTATGCTCGATTGTGTAATTTCCTATAAAAATTATCACAAAATCAGTAATCGATTATTTTACTGTTAACCGTTAATAATAATAATTTCAAAGATTTCTTTTTAAAAATACCAATGGTAGAAATTAATTAGATAGGCTGTACTACAATCTTTGCGGATTATTTGTTTTTTTCTCGTTTTTGCTCTGATTTATTTTCTCACAAATGAAATATTTCCCAAGTGAAAGTAACCGCTGATCAGTAAAGCTGAAAATTTGGTTGATGCAGCCAGTAAGTGTACATTCTGTTGCATTTTTCTAATAATCGAGAATAATGAATGGGATTTCGATTACAAATAAACAGTGTCGTCTCAAAATAATTCTTCGTTTGGTGATATTATTTTGTTTTGAAGCCCCTAGAACAAGTGTACAGAAAAACTCACCCTTATTCAGAATTTGCAACAACTACAATGTTATCAATCTTGCAGCATTGCTCCTCTGAAAAAACCAGACTTTGATATTAGTTTTTATTTTTTCTCTAGTTTTTGTATCATCTCTCACATCGCCACTATTTTTTTTTGTTTTATTAGTCCAGTAAATTAACGCCACAAAAACCCCAAACCTGTCCGTCAAAATATTTTTTTTTAATTTGCAGGTATTCATAGGTACATTTTCCCCCGAAAATCTCAGCTACGTTGAATTTGTGGAAGGGTGGGAAAATGGCTCTAAAGTTCCCGAAAATCCGTTTTTAGGCGATATCTGCTGAAATATGACCCTTAGAGCGTTTTTGTTTAGATAAAAAATGTTTTTTCAATAATCCAGAGAAATGGATAAAAGGGAAAACTAACATGATAGTAACATTATAGCTACAGGTTCCTTCTTTCATCTGAACTTTGAATAATGAAAAAATATTAATTTTTACGTGATTTATTGAAAAATATGTAATCCGCTTGGGAGTGCCATTCCTTTAGAGCGTGCTCTCTAAATGCAGGGGAAGAGCTAAAAATGGGGGTGCGTTTTGGAGCCGGTTATGTCGAAAAGTATCATATTTTTGACAAAAATAATGAGGATTATTTTTGTAGGTAATGAACGGATATTCATTTTCGTCCAAACAAAAAATTCTCTAAGTGTCATATTTTCGGAAATATCGGCGCCCTTCCACAAATTTCGGACAGCTGAGATTTTCGGGGGTGACGTACCCATGAATTCCTGCAAAAAAATGGTGCCGGACAGACCTGATGCCATGGTTGGCACCTTCGTTTACTGGACTATATTTCTTATTTCTCCGATTCAAATATATTTTTTTACCTTTTATTTTTAGTGTTTTTTTAAAATTTTATTCTGTATTTTTTATTATAACAATTCTTAGATGTTTTATGTTTATTGCCTTCGTATAGGTAATTTTAATTTTTACCTCTTAGTTTTCAAATATTTCTGGTTAATTCCAGTCCACGTTTATTGTTTACTTACTCCATTTAAATAATATTTGCTTGAGTGTTCTTTCAATGTCTTTCTCCATAAGATTTTTAACTGGGTTACAACATCTAGTGGTAAATTATTTAAATAAAATATTGTCACATTATTTTTATTCTACGCTCGAAGAATTTTTTGCTGCAAATTTTCGATTTATTTTAGATGAATTGTTTATTTTCCTCAACCGTTTGGAAGAGAAAGTTTGTTACTCTTTCAATGTATCCAAAATTAAAATCTTTTATTATAAATTAAGGAACAAATAAAAAAAAATAACGAAAGGCTAATGATTTATTTGTGGTTTTTAATTTTATTAACTTTTCCTTTTATCTAAATTGCTACCTTTCGATTTCTCATACAATTTTACGTCCACTGAGATATATGCAGTGAACCAAAAATAGTATATTACAAACCGAGATGTAAAATATGTCATTACAGTCGAGCGCTAAAATGCCTAGCCGAGGTGCGAATACTATTTTGTATACTATTTTATTAACAATCAGAATTACATAATCTATTATTAATTAAAATTTAATAATGTACAAAATCTTTTAATATAAGTAGTAGGTGCATTTGATATTTGTCACAACTTTTAGCTGTCAACAAATTTAGTCTAAACTCAATCGTCGTTAATAAGAAAAGATAAAATTACTAAAATGTCTGATTCTGAGATCGATTTGATGAATTGCACTCCACCAGGACTAAAAGAAGTTGCAGAAAAGATAAAAACATAAAAACTATAATTTCGCCTCTTGGGCCAAAAGTAGCTACTTTCGGTCCAAACAACAATAAAATTCTTATATTAATAACAATGAGTTAGAACAGGCCTACTCTCGAATCTCTAGCAAGCTCTGAAAATGATGAAAATAAAATTTGTTTTGAAACATTTTAAATATTCTTGCACTGTGTAGTATCCATTTGCCGTTGATAAAAACTTTTTTTTCTATTTTTTAAACAATTAAACAAGTTATGTTTAAATGTAATTACGAGGTGATATTTTAATGGAAATATCAAACAAAACCCAACCACGTATCATTAAAAGGTATTTCAAGTAAAACTGGAATATAGATAAACGGGTTATGACTATAATAACAATTATTCTACTGACATAAATTCTACTTTAGTGAATGCATAAAATGTGCAAACTTATTGGTTTAATAAAATGTTAACCTTTATTATTTATACAAATATCCATAAAATGAGAAAGGACCACGCACCATTTAAATGTAAAAAAACGTCCCGGTCAAATTTTCTGAAACGTTGGTATGTTATAAAACTCGATGCACTGACAAAAAGTGTCCATTGGCCCAAACCAATCCTATGGCTAGTTTTCGAAGTACAGGGTGTTAAACATCGGAAATACTACTTTTTTGTAACCAGATTTCTCTCATAACAGATCTATTTTATCTGCGTTTATTATAGAAAACATGAATTGCAGATTATTTAGCATTCATATTTTATAAACAATCACCGTAGAATTTGGTTAGTTACAGGGTGGTTCGAAAATAATAATATGGTTTTTTTGAAGAAAAATTTTTTTTTATAACAGCTTTAAAAATACGAGCAAATGTCATTGCATTATGAATATATGGTTTAAGTAATTACTTCTTGGTGATGAATCATATTTTATACAGGGTGACTCACAAAATCTGGTTACAGAGGGCATATAGTGTTTTTAGTTTTAACGAGTCACAAAATTTTTGTATTATATTGCCACAACATGTCTTATAGGGTGTTAAACTGATTTCAAGAAATTTAAAAATTAGAAAAGCTGTGTTTTATGCTCTACCCTGTATTTTAAAAGTTTCTTCGTCAACTTTATAAATTAATATATTCTCACATTAATAAAAGTTTAGTATTTAACTTAGCAAAATTTTGTTGTAATCCTATGACCAGTTTGCCTAAAATGTGTACCCATATTTACTAGTTGAACGATGTTTTTAATCAGTTTAACACCCTGTATTACATAGAGTGGCAGATCGTACATTTGTTTAAAATAATACAAAATATTTATAACAAATACAGGGTGACTCGTTAAAGCGAAAAACACTATATGCCCTCTGCAACCACATTTTGTGAGTTACCCAGTATAAAATATGATTCATCTGTTATGAGAAATCTGGTTACAAAAAAAGTGGTATTTCCAATGTTTAACAACCTGTACTTGGCAAACTAGCCATAGGATTGGTTTGGGCCAATGGACACTTTTTGTCAGTGCATCGAGTTTTATAACATACCAACGTTTCAGAAAATTTGACAGGGACGTTTTTTACATTTAAATGGTGCTTGACCAAAACGAAGAAATCAAACTAATTTATTTTATATTGACTGATTCCCACGAATTTTTTCTACTTAAACTATATATATATATATATATTTAATTTGATCTAACCAGTTTCTTCTTGGTCATCCTTTCTCTTTTTCTTGGATTTTGTATACTTATTACTCATCTTGTTAGTAGTTTTTATGTATTTTGTGATAACTTCATTCCTTATCCCATCACAGTTAGTTTTCTTAAATGTTTCATCGCTAAACTGTTCATTTTTTCCTCATATTTTTTTGTAGTGTCGATCTCAGCACTTTACGTTACCATTGGTGTTGTTATTAATTTGCGTATTTTCTGTGATATCTATTTCTTTGTGGTATAATATTTTTCCAAATAATCAGGTCTTTTCTTTTTGATGTTTACAACTTCCTATTAGCTAGTTAACACGTTTTATTTATGTCAATCTCAAATTTATTCCTGATGTTATTTTTTGCTTATTTCTCGGCTACTTTAGCGTTATTGTGGTTATGCTTATATTTTCTTCATGCTTCTTTATGTTCTCTTAGTAGTGTTTACTTTGTTTTACAATATTTTCTCCTTGTCCATTCCTTCTATTATATCAACTTCTTTTTCTGTTATTATATTTATGTTACATGCATCTATTATTATCAAGTTTACATACATTGATAATTCCTATCTTTAAAAAGGGAAATTCCCATAAAATGGAAAATTATAGGCCGATAAATTTTTTGGATCTTCACAATGTAATATACGAAAACTAAGACGGATTTAGGAAAAATCATAATACAACAACTGCAATTCATTCATTTTATGAAAAAGTTTTAGAAGCGATTGATATTTGTGAGGGCGCGGTAGGAATCTACATCAGTCACAAATTACTTTTGAAAAAAATATCCCATTATGGTGTTCGCGGCATACCACAAAAGTGGTTTCAGTCATATCTATCTGATCGTCCACAGGCTGTAAAAATAAACTCAACAAATGGCCAAAACTCAACGAAGAATTATTCATCATGGATACTGAATAATACTGGAGTTCTACAGGTTTCAATCCTGTGGCCATTATTATTCACTTTCTACCTAAATGATTTACCTAAAAACCTTTCACAATATCTTACTTGTTTATATGCAGATGATGCAACTCTGCATGTCAGTTCAATCAAATTTAAATTCAGTATGCAACACATTAATTTGGCTAAGCTATAACTCATTATATATAAAGCCCAGTAAAACTAATTATATAACCTTTCACACTCAGTGGAATCAATTGAAGAAACAGATTCCGTTACATTTTTAGGAATTAGTATGGACAGTAATATGACTTACAACTCGCAATGTATTAAAATGACAAAATCACTGAACTCTATGTGTTATCAGATTAGAATACTAACTGGTCAAGTGCAATCCAAACTATTGTATGGAATAACAATTTGGGGGTGCTCTACTAGTAGCCACGATGTTTTTTTAGCTAAAAACGAATATTAAGGGCTCTTGCAAATAAACCACCAACATTTTCGTGTAGAACTTTATTTAAGCAAATCAATATACTTACTGTTGTGGGATTATATATCCAGCAATTGCTGATACATATTCACAAAAATCAGATATACATAATTATGATACGAGAAATAAAAACGAAATCTATATTCGAACTGTAAGGCTTACACTTTCAGCAAAGTCATTTAATTATCAAGGACACCATCTTTATAATGCTTTACCTACTGATCTGAAAAACATTACTTCACTTAATTTTTTTAAGAGGAAGGTAAATGGATACTGCTTGATATAACCGGCTGTATGCTACAGTAAATAGAGACAATTTACCACTGACTAAATGGAAAAAATTAGGGGCAAGCTAAAATTTTGCAGGTAGTTTTTGGTCAAAGGGACGAACTCAAATCCAAGTTTTCGACCTTCAACCCCTTGCAGAAGGGTGGTTTTTGGGGGTGAGTTTGTTTTTCGCAAATAACTCCCTCATTTTTAATCTTACAAAAAAACTTTCAAGAGTAATTTTGTAGAGAATTACATTTGCAACAACTTTTAATTCTTGACTTTTTTTCATAACTGCATTATTTTGTTTATAATAATTGTTTAAAAAATTGTGCTTATTTGATTTGATTAAAAAAACTTCCAGGCTGAACGAAACCGTATTATTCTGCATTTCTAAAAAAAATTCGCCTGAAAAAACAATCTGGTCATTGGGATAAGGCGGAAAAACTTTTCAGTAGCCTTCTGCCTTCTGCCATGTGCAGTGTGTGTACCGACTATCATTTTGAATAATATATATTTCATATCATTCGATATATATAATGATACAAGTGACCTACAAGCTGATAGGTACCAATCGCGTCGTCATTCGCGACTCGCGGGTGAATTTTCCGGAGCGCGCAACTTAGGCGCGCTGAGAAGCAAAAAGTACGTTGACTATGAAAAAATAGTTCAGACAAAAAATGTAGAGAATATAAACAGAATCAAATCAGTGGAAAATTAAAAAAAAAACGAAAAAACCACTTTTTCAATTTTTTAAACAATTGTTATAAACAAAATAATGCAGTTATGAAAAAAAGTCAAGAATTGAAAGTTGTTGCAAATGTAATTCTCTACAAAATTACTCTGAAAGTTTTTTGTAAGATTAAAAATGAGGAAGTTATTTGCAAAAAACAAACTCACCCCAAAAAACCACATTTCTACAAGGGGTTGAAGGTCGAAAACTTGGATTTGAGTTCGCCCTTGGACCAAAAACAACCTGCAAAATTTCAGCTTGCCCCTAATTTTTTCCATTTACAATTCTAATTTTACTGCACTAGTAAGGTAATATCCTAATTTTGAATTTTTTTAAATTTATAAAATATCTACGTTAATTTCCCGTTTAAATACTATTCTGTGATTCTTTGTTATTGTTGTATTTAAAGTTTGTATATTTTGACTTGTCCAATGGCCATTTGGCTCTAAATGTATTTATGGATCAATAAAGAATTTGAATTTTGAATTTGAAAGTTTTTATGATTTTCTTTGCCATTTATTGTTTTCCTTGGGTTGAAAGTTTTCTTTGATGTTGAATTTCTTTTAGTCTGTTCCCTTCTTGCTGATTTTTTTCTCTAACCATGTATACTTATGCTTTATGTTTTACACGTGTTCCGCATTATCTAGTCTTCATCGGGGAATAGTTCGATGCGTGGATGGAATTAACCTGTAGTATTCTGTAGTCGCATAGAATTTACGATCAACAATAATTCAAAAGCAAAATTAATCGACATATTAAGGCATATTGTAATCGAGAGACGTCATTAAAACAAATTACGATGAAATACTTATCTACTTAGTTATTGTACAGAAAACTAGAAAAACTGAAAGTTACGGCTACCTCTACTTTCATAAAATAATTAGCAGGATTTTAATCACTGTAAAATAAAATGAAACTAATCAACGACTTCAAAAAAAGAATAATGAACAAGAAAGTGCCGTGACCAATTCCACTAACATACTGTCGACATGAATGTTAATATTTATACTACTTACTGGTTATTATTAGCTATTACATTGAATGTTATGTTTCCGCCACTTAAAGAATCGTTGAAAAGTAGTATTTAGCTCAAAGTTTTTTTGTTTAAAAATATACATAATTGGGTTTTGGTGAAGTTAGCATGAAAAACATTTCTTCTACAACTGCTATGAAAAGTAGCGAATTTCTCATAGCTTACTTAATTTCAAAACCATGTATTGCCCACACCGTGAGGGAATACTTTTCCTCACGGCACTTTACCTCACACCACATACATTTATATGGAGAATCAACAAAAATCGACAAAAACTTAGTAGGCTGCTGTTCAGCTTTAAATAGTTGTCACAACTGTCAGATTGTAGAAGTTTTTTAAATTCTTAAGGTAGTTTTCGTGCTTTGATAAAAATCGCAATTTCCATTAAATATTATTGTAATAAGACAAAACTATTTATAATAAATAATATGGGTAATGAATGACAGTAGTGACGATTTTGATAATACTAGATCAGAGATATTGGAAAGAGCCGCAAAAATAACGTTAGATTTGTTGCCGATAATTTCAAGAAAAAAGTTTACGAAAAATTTATGAAATGGAGAAGAAATACAAAAATAAAATTAAAAAAATATTCAACTGTTAAGAGGAAGGTTACTTTCATGTTATTTTAGTTTTGCTAACCATAAAAATAAATATTAAGTTACAAGTTACATTACTTGTATTCTTTAAATTTGTGCAGTTGTAGAAAAAGTATAGTGTGCAACACGTGGGGAAAGTACTTTTCCCACTTGTTGCACAATATACTATTCTAGAAAATCTAGTGTAGTTTAAGTTGGTAAAGCATCTAAAAACGGTTAAAACTTGAAAATGCTTAAAAGGGAAATCTTACTCCGCCGTATTCACCAAACACTGCTTCTTATGAAGACGCCAAAAAATTGGATAGTTTTCCGACGTGGAATTGAAATGCTACCAGAAAAATGGGAAGAAGTAGTGGCTAGTGATGGACAATACTTTCAGTGACATGCTTTTACGAAAAATCAGGGAGAACTTATTCAACAATCCTATGTATTACTTAAAGGCAATTCTCATTCGATTTCTCCCAATAATAAATAATTAATATTACGTCTATTATTTAATTATTTCTTTTTTCGAGAGATACACTTTTAGTTTTGATATTAGTAAGAAGATACAGTAATAATCTCCTTTCTGAAGCCTTTACAAGGAAATATATCATGTTCGCCATAATCAAAATGTAATTATTATTACGTGTTTTACCAATTATTTGATTATATCTACCCGTTTGTGTAATTTCCGAAGGTATATCTTATCATAAAATCAGAGATGTAACCGACAGTGTTAATGTAATATTTAGAGATTTAATTTTTCATTTTAAATGGCAACACTTTTGTCATTATTATGGAAAATATATTTTTTAATGACGGAAATGGAGTATTTCTTATTTTTTAAAATTGAAGGTAATTAAAAATATAAACATTCATATTTGTTTTGAAAAAATAAAAAATTTCATTTAAAATATTTTATTTCTTCTTTCCAGGAGCTTCCTGATTTCAAATACCACTTTTATAATTAATAAGCTTAAGAAACATGAAGGCCATAATTTGTTATTCTTTTTATTTTTTTCGATTCGAAAATATTTTGAACAATTTGATTTTTTTTGGACACGAAGTGATAATTATACGTAAAATGAAAATATTTTTCAAAACCGCTGCTTGGAAACAGCATCATGCCATATTTTACACGCTTCTAGTAATTTGGATTTATCACTATTTGAAATCAAGTATTTTTTTGTTATTTTTAAATTGCAAGGAAAGGGGAAAGTGACAGTCAGTGCTAGCTAACTTGTCTATTTAACATTTACAATTTTTTGAAATTTTGGTCAAAAGCCGCCCAGGAATAATAGTAATTTTTGGTACTAGTATGTTATGTTAAAAATAAGTCACGCGAGAAAAGTCTCAAGTGACACGCGAGTGGCATACAATGTTTTATCCAACAAGTGGAAAAAATCGTTTTTTTATGAGGTAATAATTAATAAGCTTTGTGATCAAATTGCATCTCACTACTCTATAAATGTCAGAATGACTTGACAGTGACTTTTTTACATTTTGGTCAAAGTAGGTTGTTTGTTTGGTTGCCACGGGCACGATACATTGTTAGCAAATGTTTAAATAAATTTTGACACTTGTCAGTTTTCCTTTCAGAAAAGGGAAGCTTTTTTGAAGAAAAAAGTATAGAAAATGGAGGAAACCGATGAAAATTACGTTCCTAAGGAAATCCTTAACGAAGCGGAAGAAGTAGCGATTTTGCCAGAAATGTCCCGAGATGCTTACGACAAGGAGTTCAAAATGTTTGGGTCTTGGATGAATTCACGGAAGATAAAAGGTATCGATGAAAATGTTCTATTGTATTATTTTTTACATTTGCAAAAAAAATTAGCCCCATCGTCGCTATGGACCAAATAGTCGATGCTTCGCTCGACTATTCACCTTTATAAAAAAATCGACATTTCAAAATATGGAAAACTAACGAGCTTTTGGGCCTGGAACCAAGCTAAAATATACGCCATCGGAAAATGTGTCCAGTTCAACATAGAAAGAAATTTTCGCAGACAATAGATCATTATCATGTCAGACAGCCAAGCAGCCATTAATGCCTTGAACTCCCACGTAATCAACTCCCAGATGGTTTGGCAGTGCCTAGAGAATCTAAACGAACTAGGCAAGAAGAACACTGTTATCCTCCTATGGGTTCCGGGACACACTGGAGTGGAGGGTAATGAAATAGCAGACGTACTCGCAAAAAAGGGGGCTGAAACACCATTTCTGGGACCTGAACCCTTCTGCGGAATAAGCACCAGTACAATACTTGATGAACTTGGAAAAGAAGTAAATAACAAAAGATCCCAATACTGGATAGGACTACAAGGAATGAGGCAGGCCAAGACACTACTGGGAAACTATAACCAGAAGAGATCTGACGACTGCGTCAGTAAAAGTAAAAATAAGCTCAGAATACTAACGGGTATCCTAACAGGGCACTGCCGGCTGAGAGGCCACCTAAAGAAACTCGTATTAGTAGACATGCAGATTATGTGAGAAAGAGGAGGAAACCTCTATCCACATTCTCTCAGAATGCATTACTCTGCAAAATCCAAGGGTACTATACCTCAGAGAATATCAAACAGAAGAGGAAGATCTATCTAACCTGAAGCCTACCGACATCCTGAACTTTTTGAAAGCAATAGGACTGGATGAACTGCTCTAATCGTTGAGACATCCTCAACGATTGGGCAGCAGTAGGGGGCACAATAGATCTTATAGGACGCAGTGTATCGACACCCCCATCACAGATATATAGATATGGGAGGTGTATCAGCCAGTGTTTGGGAATAAATACGTTGTCGAAGATACCTTCAAGAGTTGCAATGTTTTTGAAATTGGAGGAACCAGCGCTCTACACCGGTCACTGCCTGAGAAGGACTTCGGTGACTCTTTTGGCCAATGCAGGGGCTAACGTGACTACTTTGAAGCGTCACGGAGAATGGAAGTCCTCGACCGTAGCAGAAGGATATCTAGAAGAATCGGTACACAACAACATACAAATTGCAGAAAAATTACAAGGTTCTAATGCGTCGGCGTCTTCCAGCACTATCAGCAGCTGTACCGATATGAGAGCTTCTGGTTCCAATGAATCAACGAATTTTACAATGACTTCATATTCGAATAAACCGTTAGCGTTTTCCTTTAATTTCAATATCAATGTGAATTCTGCTTGTAATAGTAATAAATAAATAGAATACTACTTTAAATATGAACGTGAGTTATAATCCATAATTCACTAGTGAGTTATGAATTATAACACACTGATGTGTTATTTGATAGTTTACTTGTCTAAAATGACATTAATAATGACAGTCATAACTGTCATGTGTTGGATAAATACTTTAAGTGAAGATAGTCAGGAAGATATTTTGTAACGTTTCTTTCAGAATGTAATAAAGATTTTAAAAAAGAACAAATTTTATTAATAAAAAATATAAATGCCTTTTTTCCTCCAATAGTTCATAGTAAGTGATCCAGACAGACAAGTAAAATATTGTGAACGGGTGGGTATTTAAAATTGTATGGAAAAAAATAGTTTTATAACTATTTACTGAACATAAAATAATTAACAATTAATAAGGAATTATTCTACTTAGAATTTTAATTTGCAGCTATGAGTAATGTACTGTTAGGAATATATAACGCAGTTTCTATATTACGACGGAAAAATACCGAGTTTTAAAGATTTTTCAGTGAATCGAGGTAAAATTTCAATGTCAAGGCAGAATAGAGGAACGTCTATTCTAATCACTTGCAGAATAACATTCTCAGCTCCCGTTATAATCGATTGTATGAACGTTTCTGCAACGAACGTTCAGCTGTTACCAACACGTGATAACTTCACGTTTTGCTCTATATTAAAAAAATGATTGGTTTTATTTAATGATTTTAGAAAGTTGAAAAGTACAAAAAAAGTATTTCAAAAGGTTTTTTTTTTAAATTTAGCTATCGTTATAGGTTTGTTTAATTGTTATCCAAAAATTAGGGATTATAGGTCCTTAAAAATTTTAATTTATAGCTGCTCGTTAATTTTTTAATTTAAATCAATTTTGACGGAAAGGAACATTTGACAACATCTCATTTAAGATTGATTTGAACTAATTTTGTATGCATCCAAGGAGGAAAAAAAGAAGTAACATATAGCGATCCACATTTAAAATCATTTCTTAAATGTATTCTTTCAATAATCATTTTAATAGTAATTTTATAATAATAAAAATACGTATGTATGAAACATGAATTTTATGAATGATTATATTTTAAATAATTTGCTGAATATTTAAAAAACGTTCATCGAATTAATTTTTTATTTTTTTAAGATTCCTTCTTGTTCTTATCCTTATCCTTATCCTTATCTTTATCCTTATCCTTATCGTCTTTTGGTTTCTTCGGCTCTACACCTATAACATTTATTAAGTAAGTAAATCAATATTAAAAAATATTCGGACCGTTAAATTGGGCGAAATGGAGGAGAAAATCATATCCTAAATGTAGAGTTAAAGTGGTCGATTTAGTTTAGTCTATGTTTAAATCTATTGAACCCAATAAGACAAAAAATTTACCTGGCAGACCACACGACGTGAGTTTAAGTTTCATTTCCTCCAGGTCTCTTTCTTTAGACTGCGCTAAATTGTCCAAAAATAGAAGAAACTCAGGATACCCAATACATCCGGCTTGGAACTGGATATAAGCCATTCCTGTATCTGTTCTGGTTAAATGTCTGTCCAAAAGTTTTGCTTGTTCAAACCAAAAGTCAATTTGTCTCAAAGTGATGGTAGTTCCGTCTTTTTTTGGTTCTTCTTTTTTGATTTCGATGATGTCCTTTGCGGTTTTTATTGTATATTTTGCGAAATTCTGAAATTGTGTGTCAAGCTTTATTGGTGCACTTGAACTTACTGTTGATGGTCGGGCCATTTTTTATCATTGTGATGAAATATCGAAGCTGTCAATCATAGTTTATAGTTTTGACGTTTTCGTTTATGTCAAATTTCTTTATTGTAATCAAAGATTCCCTACATCCCTACATATAAGACGAACATTGTGTCGAGGGATCTAGTTCACAGAAGGGAAATAGAATATTGAGCAACAAGTGGGAAAAGTTCAACTTTCCCCACATGTTACTCTACTCTACTTTTTCTACAACTGCACAAATTTAAAGATTACAAGTACACTGCCAGTCATATAAAACTGGTACAACTCTTATAATCGAAAATAGTGTTTTTCTAGGTGTGTAAATGCATCTTTTACAATGTGTCAATACTAAACTAGTTTTTGTTATAATTTTTAGAGCAGCCAGCTCAACAAAAATTTTAGTAGATGTAACGATAAAATTAAATTTTTTAAAGCAATAAACCCAGATGGAAAAATTAAAAATTTCAATTCAATAATTAATAACTTGTCATAGCTCCCTTACTATTAATAACTTGATGTAATCTTGTAGGCATTGAGTTAAATTTTCATCTTCTGCCAAGCTATTTTGGAAATTATTCGGATTTTATCAAACTTACTTAAGGGCTGGCATTGTGGATATGCGCTTTGACAAATGTGACTGTTATGTTGATTGATTAGTTAAGTTAGGTTTACATTGGGAAAAGTGTACCAGTTTTATATGACGTGCAGTGTACATAATGTAACTTAATATTTATTTTTATAGTTAGCAAAACTAAAATAACAGTAAAGTATCCTACCTCTTAAGATTTCAATAATGTTTTTAATTTTATTTTTGTATTTCTTCTGTATTCCACAAATCTAACGTTACATTTGCAGTTTTTTCCAATATTTCTGGCGGAGTATTATCAAAATCATCACCACTGTCAGTATCCATATTATTTTATATACAGTGCGGATCATAAGTGTTACCCCCCTATCTAACTTGTTACTGGACTCTTGTTAGGAAAATCGCCGAGACATGTTGACTTTTGATTTCTACAATGTACATTTTTGTATGAATAGTTTACCCCCAACTTCATCCCTTACTGGAGGGGAGCAACCCTTTCGAAAAATTTAAATAGCATGGGGTGGTCAGTGATAGCTCATTTGAAAGGGGGTTTTATTCTCCATTCAACCGTGCCAAAAATTTTAAATTTGCTGTATTACGTGTTGAGTTATTAATGTTTAAAAATAACAAAACACCACAAACAGGAAGGCAACTAAACTACAATTACAGTTAAAATAAATGTTCAAAATGTTCCCCGTTGACCTCTTGGCAATAATAAATTCTATTTTTAGTTTCAGCTTTGACGTTTTGCAAAAAAAAAACATTAAAAAATAAAATAAAATAAATAAAAATAATAATAAAAAATAAAAAAGAAAAATAAAGTAAAAAAAATAAAAAAAAATAAAAAAATTAAAAAAAAAACACGGTTAAATAGAGAATAAAACCCCCTTTCAAATGAGCTATCACTCACCACCCCATGCTATTAAAATTTTTCGAAAGGGTTGCTCCCCTCCAGTAAGGGATGAAATTAGGGGTAAACTATTCATACAAAAATGTACATTGTAGAAATCAAAAGTCGACCTGTCTCGGTGATTTTCCTAACAAGAGTCCAGTAACGAGTTAAATGGGGGGGGGGGTAACTCTTACGATCCTCAGCCCATTACTCAACACGTAATGAAACAAATTTAAAATTTTTTGCACGGTTGAATGGAGAATAAAACCACCTTTCAAATGAGCTATCACTCACCACCCCATGCTATTAAAATTTTTCGAAAGGGTTGCTCCCCTCCAGTAAGGGATGAAGTTAGGGGTAAACTATTCATACAAAAATGTACATTGTAGAAATCAAAAGTCGACCTGTCTCGGCGATTTTCCTAACAAGGGTCCAGTAACGAGTTAGATAGGGGGGTAACACTTATGATCCGCACTGTAGATTAAGAATAACAAAAGCTCAGGACAAAACATTACAGAGGAACAAATTAAATATGGAGAAGAAAAACTAAAACAAAGAATATACGAATTGTCTGAATATGGGAAACGTTACCTAAAGAATGGACAACTATAACAACGATTCAAAAAAATGGAGATCCCACAGGCTGTAATACCTACAGAGGTATTGCTTTATTGGACACCATATACAAAGCACTAGCAACAGAAATTAAAAGAAGGCTAGACGAAATAGTAGAACCACAGTTTGGAGAATACCAAGCAGGTTTAGGAAAGGGAGGGTTAACAATCGATCAATTTGTCTGATGAGCTTTCTGTAAAAATGGCGACCCCATATCCACCCTATTATTCAATACGGTATTGGAATTCTTATACAGGGTGGTTCTTAAGCAATTGTACATAGAAATATGGTAGATTCCTCTATTTAAAATATTACGATCTGAACCAACTTGCCCTAATAAAATATTGCTAATAAGGAATATACAGGGTGTTAAAGGTTACATTTTAAGATTTATTTTTTGCAATAACTTTAGCGTTTTTGGATATGTATAAATAAAAGTTTGGAACTGGGGGTTTTTGGGCACGAGAAATCATAAACTAAGTAGCATAAATGTGCGATAAACTTTTTTGCTCTTTAAGTAAGCTATTTGTGTAAAAGAATATTAAATCCACGTTATTTTAGTAGAAAAAAAGCATACTTGTTATTAACCTTGAAACTTAACGGTTTACGAGATAATCGCATTTTAGGGATCAGCTGCATGATTACACTGTACCCTGACACTGTTCCTGGTGATTCTTAAGTAAAATGACTTCCTGGCTTTAATATTCTTTTACAAGAATAGCCCTAGCTAACCTAGCGCCCTCTACAAATTACATCGAAGTAGGTACCAGAATCTCATTTCACGTGTCCAAAAACCTCCATATCCAAATTTTTATGTATACATATCCAAAAACGCTAAGATTATTGCAAAAAATAAATCTTAAAATTGAACCTTTATCACCCTGTATATTCCTTATTAGCAACATTTCATTAGAGCAAGTTGGTTCAAACCGTAATATTTTAAAGTGAGGAATCTACCATACTTCTATGTACAATTACTTAAGGACCACCCTGTATAAGAAGGAAGACCTTAAAGAAAGAGAAATCAAGAACTGGAAGCCAAAGACCAATGACAGAACTCTGGAAAAAAACCGTCAAACTCAGAGTCTAAAAGGCTTTTGACAATGCATTTATATATAATCTTTTGGGGTTGTTTGTTTATCTGCAGTTTGACATTTGAGCATTTGAATTTGAGCGCGAACGAAACTAATATTCTATAAATTTTGCATATTCATTGGTATTGTTTCATGAAAAATCTCATTTTTTTAAAAGATCAATAATTGGTTCTACATGAATTCGTACAGTGACAATATTATGTGTATTTTTCAAATCAGTGGCTGGTATATTTAAATTCGCACCTAATATTTGTAGAGAATCTTGAATTAAAAAACATCTGTTGGCTAAAACAATATCACTTGGTAAAATTAAATTTAAAAGACACCACAATTTTCTGTCAAAAATTTGTCACTAGTGTTTTAGCAGAGCAGGTTTCCCGAAAATTTACACAAGTAATAATAAAAAAATACATATAAAAGATCGCCAAAAATACCTGTTATAAAATGCCTAGAACAAACACGTCTATTATTCACTTGGCTTTCAGAAAATGTACCTCGTTTTAAAGCTTTAATCCAAGCATTTCTTCATTCATTAGACAACGCATTTAAATGATCCCCTCGGTTTGTCAAAACAGCAGGAAACCGGAAAAATGATACATTATCTCTTTCAGAACGCATTGATCATTTAATAACACTACAAAAATGTCGCATTTTCTATTTATTTCTTCTTAATAAAGAACTTAAAAAAAATCTATCTGATGTTTACATATGAAACTAACTTTGTCAACACAACAATCCAATATAAACAAATGCAATCAGAATAACTGTTGTCTTCAATTCACTTCCTCGTTTGCGTTAACGAAATCCGAATTCGGATTTCTCCGTACAATGACCTTTTCTGATTGGCCAGGATTCTGTACAAATTCGACAGAATACGAGCGCAATTCGAGAGGTCCCGTGAGCCGCTAAATACAATACAAACCTTTCGAAATATAAATCTTCTGGTAAAATTTTAATTTTTAATTGCTTTACCCTCTGACATTTTGAAGCAATGTTCAATTTTAGAAAAAACTACTTACTTTTTTCAAAAATGGTAAATACAAAAGTTGCTCAGTGGCAAATGAAGAACGGCGGATGATAACTTATATACGTTTATGACTTTTTTTATATTTTTTTCAGATTATTTCTTTTATGTATATAAAAAAAGTGATCATCCATCATTCTACGATGAATAATAAGCTCGGATACAAAAAAATATTTTTTTTTGTTGAGTATTACGCCCGCAATTTTAACGTTAGCATCCCCTTAAGGATATTTTTCCTTACATACCCTTAAAATCTCATCATTTAATGTAATTTTCCAATTAAGAATTGGGTTACACCAGCCATCGAAGACCTTAATACGATTAGAGAGTGTGAGTACACTCGAATGTATCTCGAGAAAGCCAGCGAGACGTTCTTACAAACCTACCTTTTGGTCGGGTGTTCACCAATCCAAGTGGGACACCGCGGAGCAGCGGACAGTTGCCAGTCAACCTTCAACGGTTTTTCTCTTCTTCGCCGTTAGGACGCGATTCTTCGGTTTGGTGTGAAGAACGACGTTAGAATTTTTTCTGGTGATCCCCGCTCAGCATATGCTATTCGTAATGATTGGTTGTTTGTAACCTGTGCGTTGTGATTGTGTTTATGTTTAGACGATATAAGATTTTGGATTTTTATCATCGAATTATTAAAGTAAGTTTTAATTAACAAGTTGACTACAACTCAAATCAATTAAGGTACTAAAATTGAAGCTTTCCTATTACATTTTCACGCATATCTGTGTACAATTGATAGATATAATTCATTTGTCACAATTTATCCAAAATTTCTTTATTTAGATGAAGAAAGTAATCAAAGTAGGTAATAACAAAATAAAAATTCGTGGGCGCAAATATACAAATTTGTGAGTAAACAATTAACAAATGTAAACTGGGTATAGTTGATAGTTTCGGTGATGGAAAAAACTGTTTGCAGCTGTAGAACTTACATTGACAATACACCTAAGGTCCCAAAAAATAAACTGTACTTTAATTTTAATCAAGCAATGTCAAAGTACAGTATTTCTTATCATCCAGCAATAGGTACTTTTGGAGACCACATCAATTTTGTGTGATTCCCAAGAAAAAGGGTTAGTCGATTTAGCGCATTAAAAATGCACCTGCGTCTTTTAGTTATTGCTTTTTATTTTGACTTATATGAAAGATATGGGGGTATGAAACATGCTGTAACCACATGTTTTCATTAACCCAAAAATGGGCTACCGCTTGCTGTAGCCGTTGTATAACCCAAAAATATATCTACATCTGTTAAAAACAAATAAAACTAAATAATTTTACTTTCCAAAAAATTGAAACTTTTTGAGAAATTACTAAATCGTCATTTGCCAATGTTTGGAGTTCCTAATTTTTCAACTTTGGTCCAAAGGTTTTAAAATCAGCTTTAAATATATTTCATGTAGAATATGCAGGCTGTTCAATTGAACAAAAAACTTCTTTATTGTTTTGTTTGTTCATAAAACAATGTCGAAATATTTCTATTCCATAATCTATACTAGCAATTTTTTTGTGTTAATAATTAAGCAATAAATTTATAATTTAAAAACAAGTTCTAGACCCTATTTCTTTAAGTTTTATAAAGTCATCCTCAGTACACAAAGATGTAGGTTGTCCTTGGTTGACAGAAAAACTCTTGTACAGGGTAGTCCTTAACTAATTGTACATAGAATTATGGTAGATTCCTCACTTTAAAAATATTTCAATTTGAACCAACGTGCTATAATAAAATGTTGCTAATAAGGAATATACAGGGTGATAAAGGTTAAATTTAAAGCTTTATTTTTTGCAACAACTTTAGCGTTTTTGGGTATGCATACATAAAAATTTGGAACTGGGGGTTTTTGGGCACGAAAAATCATAATCTGGTACCTACTTCGTAATTTGCAGAGGGCTCTAGTTAGGCCACATTTGTGGTGTAAATGGGCGATAAACTTTTTGCTCTTTAAGTTAGCGCCATTATTGTAAAGTAAAAGAATGGTAAAGCCACGGTATTTTAGCAGAAAGGAAGCATACTTGTTATTAACCTTAAAACTTAACGGTTTACGAGATAATCGCAATTTTTAGACCTCCTGAATCCGAATATGACCTCAGTTTTTCCCCATCACCCACCGTTTTCGGGAGGTGGCCCCTCATTCTTTTTTATCACCTTTCCACAATTTGGAGGGATGAAAAAAAACGGGAGGTGATGACGAAAAACTGAGGTCATATACGGATTCAGGAGGTCATTTTACATAAGAATCAATAGAAATAAAATAATGTCTTCTACAAGAATAGCGCTTAACTTAACTTAAAGAGCAAAAAAGTTTATCACACATTTATGCCACAAATGTGGCCTAACTAGCACCCTCTACAAATTACATCGAAGTAGGTCCAGATTCTGATTTCTTGGCCCATAACCCCTAGTTCCAAAACGCTAAAGTTATTCCAAAAAAGAAGTCCTAAAATTTAACCTTTAACACCTTGTATATTCCTTATTAGCATCATTTTATTAGAGCAAGTTGGTTCAAATCATAACATTTTAAAGTGAGAAATCTACCATACTTCTATGTAGAATTACTTAAGGACCACCCTGTATATACGATTTAACATTCCAGGAGATATTAAAACTATTTGTTGATATTTTCTAGCTACAACTTTGCACAAATAAATATAAAAGTTAGTTACCTTCCAAAAAACTATTAAAAAATTAAGTTTTGTCTTTCCTATACAAAATATAAAATGTTTTGTTTACATTTTGGTATTTGGTAACTAGTTGACCCTGAATGCATATTTTACCGTAATTAAAAATTTTAGAAGCAAATCCTTAATTTTTAAATAATTTAAATTTAAATAAATCATGAATAGTCTGGTTGAGGGCAATGTAGATCCAAGAAATAACCTTGCAAATCTCCATACGATTTTAACCTAGTAGTAGTAGGAAAATGTTATTTTAATCTTCCCAGAAATGTGTATTGGGATACCTTGTATGTTATTCAACAAATAAAATATTTCACGGTCAACTAATATTGTTTATATTAAAATTAATATTAGAGGAGTACAAAAATTTCTCGCAAGAAAAAGAGCGTGTAAATATATAGAAAGTTTAATTAATCAGAAAAAATATTGCATAAGTTTATGTTTATCTAAATTAACTATTGAATAAGAACCTTTGCAAATATAAATTAATAATTATAATTATATACTCATGTACGCTATTTTAAACAGTACCGTATTTTTATATTCATTTCCCCAATCTGCTTAAAACAATGGCGTAAATGTAATTTTTTACTTCCTTACATTGGAATGCTTAATAACTAGTCACCTGAGAATATGTGGAACTATTACAACATTTTTCTAAACTGCCTTTATTCACATGAACTGTTTTTATATTTATTAATTGTGGTAACCAATTTTAAGCTATTAATTATGAAACGTTTCAAAACTTGACAGTTCCCACATCAAATTGTTCTTTAAAAATACGTTATGGGAAAATATCAAAATTATCACAAAATGAAAAGTCAAAGGTCTTTTTTACTATTTCCAACCGATGTGTTACATATAAATTCAACGAGACTCACATTAAGTTTTAGACATATTTAAGGAACCCCCTTGTGATACCTGAAAATTGAACTTTGAAGCATTTTCATTACATTTTTGACCATTTCTAACACTTTTCAATAAAAATATTCATTATAATTTTATTTTAAATGTTCTCCAGCGAATTTGGGCTCTGTCTATTCTTACTCCAACATTTTCGACTGCTAAAAAATAAAAATATCCACAATAAAAGTGAAATGATTTATTGACTTCATCTAAAGTATAGAAAGTGACGACGTTAATCGTTCTACTTAGATATTTTGACTACGCTAATTGGAAAATAGTGTAGGTAGTATCACTTTATATAGTGACTCGTAAGTTGGTAAAGTACCATTGCATGTTTAAATGCTACCGATTGTGATTAGAAAAAAAATGGAAGTGATTAATTACAAAAACATGTACTTTATTTATAGGTATAATAGGATTTTTTTTGTCAAATCGTTATGCAATTAGTGTAAAAATAATTTATAGTCACAATATACATTTATATACGTTTATAGATTGCTAATTCATTTGCTTATATAATTAACTCTTCTGTTCTATTGGGCGAATTTCCAAAAATGCTTAAAATTAGGGTTGTTACACCTTTATTTAAAAAAGGCGATCAATTCTCACTAGATGATTATAGGCCTATTACTGTCCCCATTATCCATTTGAAAAATGTATTTATAAACATCAGCATGGTTTTCTTCCAGATAGATCAACGGAGACCCCATCCACGGATTTTTTTAACTACATCCACTGTCAACTTGATAGGAAACAGTTTGTGGGTGCGCTCTTTTTTGATTTGTCTAAAGCGTTTGATGTAATTGACGTTTCAATTATAGAAAACAAGTTATCTGGGTTTTAGGGGAACCTTTCTAACATGGCTTATGTCATATTTAAACGCCCGGCAAGTTTGTGTGAAAATAGATAATTGAAAATCACAATTAAGAAATATAACGCGAGGAGTTCCTCAGGGCTCTATTTTAGGGCCACTCATTTTTCTACTCTATGTTATTGATCTTCCCAAATATGTTACTGCAGATTAGACTGTATTATATGCTGCAGAATCTCCTTGCAAACTAGTAGAAAAATTAAATTCAATCGCTAATGAATTTACGTTACGGTGTAGAAATAAATCATTAATACTTAACTCTGACAAAACAGTGGCATTACAAATTTTCTCTCAAAACAAAATATTTACAGATGTAAACATAGTTGTAAATTCTAATAATATCACCTTTTCAGAATACACCAAATTCTTCGGGATAATGTTAGATGAAAATATGAGCTGGGAATCTAACTTAAACACCATATGTAAAAAAATGAATAGTGCATATTATGCCTTACTTCAATTAAAAAATGTATTTACAATAGAACAACTTATACAAGTTTACTATGTACTGATATACTCACATATATCATATAACATTATTCTATGGGGTAATGCTTCAAGAGTTTTTCTTGGCCAAAAAAGAATTCTACGTCTTATATTTAATTTAGATGTGCGCCATACATGCCGACAAGATTGTGTTAAATATAATTTGCTTACTCTACCCGCCATTTATATCTACAAATGTATACTTTACGTAAAGAAAAATAATATTAAATTTTTAAAAAATAATGATTTCCATAGCTACCCCACTAGAAAAGGTGCCCCTAAACACGTGTCTAGACTTTACGAATTTAGTCCTGACTATTCTGGCATACTTAATGTTATTTAATAAATTACTATCTGAAATTAAAAACATCAGGTCCCTTAATAGCTTTAAATCGAATTTAAAAAAATTTTTAACAGAAAAATGTTTGTACGATGAAAAAGAGTTAGACAAGGTTATATGTATTATTGTGTGTTTTGTGTAGTTTTTATTTTACTTACTGTTTATTTTTGACCTATCCCATATCATTGTAATGATCAAAAGGGGCAAATAAAGAAATTATTATAATTATTATTATAAGGCTAAAATTTTAGCAGTTTATCAGTCTGATTGGTTAGTTTCTGCGAATCTAATAGATAAGTATTACAGAATTGTTACTCTTTTTTCACAAATTAACAGTAGTAGTCAAATGTGCTACAATAATAAAGAAGCCAAAAAAAAGTTTACAACGTAACAATGCATAAAAATGCGGTTGTATTGGGTAAGAAGGCCTAACTGAAAGCCAAAAACATCAATTTGAGCAGATTGAGTTTCAAACTCATTGCTTTACAACTAAGTAGGCTGCTACAGTATTTTCAAATGACCTAATCCAAAGAGTGCCCTGCATAAGCCGAAAAATAGGAAAAAGGTTTTATAAATTAGTACAAAGTATTTAAAATTAATATTTTGCCTTAAATTTAAATTTACAAAAATTTATAACAAGCTGTACATATCCGGATCTTGTAAAAAATAAAAAATGCAAAGTGGAAGTACTCATTTTATATTCTGTTAACATCTTCGAATGCGTTATCGCTTTTCTTAGAAACTAAGAATGATTAAGAAGTCGCAGTCAACATTCTCTATGCTGAAGGAATTCCAAAGAGAAACTAACCGGACTTCTTAATTTTATTCTAAAAAAATACGTTTATAATAGTCCTGTGACATTCTTAGTATTTTATTGCAGATAAAATGATGTTCTGTAATTTTAAAAATTCATTAAATTCGGATAAAAAGTTGTACATTATTATTTTATATTTTCATAAGGATTTTAGTGATAAATGTCGATCTAGTGGGACAAAACTTATATAAATATTTAATTTTACATATTCTTTAGAAAATATATTATATTTATTACTTATAATATAATTCTTAGTAAAATTTTCCGCTCTTTCACGTGGTGCTAAAACTTTTGCGAATTTTTTTTTTCGAGATATAATGAAAATTCCTACACCCTTTAAAGTACATAAGTGCTAAGTTTCATCGATATCACATTTTGTACGGAGTCAAAGTCTGTGACAACTGGGCTACTAGTAAAATATTATTATTGATATATCTAAATATATTGTTTTGCCCAGCTAGATCCATAAATATGACCACTTGCATCTTTATAAAAAATGGATTATGACTATTGTAAAACTTTTTGGGTATTTAATAAATATATTCAAGAAAAATATCGTTTTCAGTGAAATATTCTGAAAATGGACGTAAGAGCTAAGTCAAATTTTTTAATTTTTTCGATTTTATACATAAAGAGAAGTTTGTCAAAAATTTTTCGATAAATTTGGGCTGGAGCTTCGCGAGATATTTGCCAAAAACTGCATTTTTGGTATTTTTCGAGTGGATTCCTTCACTATTTTTTAAATATCTCCGTTTCGATAAATTTGGGCTGGAGCTTCGCGAGATATTTGCCAAAAACTGCATTTTTGGTATTTTTCGAGTGGATTCCTTCACTATTTTTTAAATATCTCCGTGGAAAAATAAAAAGTAAATTGAAATGACTGTGACTTAATCAGTAGGAAAATTCTTTACAATAATAAAATTTATGAATGAAAAGGTATTAGCAGTTATTTTATAAACATAATAAGGAAATACCCATAAAGATTAATTACGACTTTAACTATAGTATTTTCTCGCTATAAATCAATTAATAATCAAATTACTATTTTCCAGTGGCCCCTTGAAAATTTTTTTTGAGGCGGTTATAAGCCTACGTGGTTAATGCATGATGAATGAATAAAATGAAAAATATCCACAGCTTAAAAACCGAACAAAAAGCGACCATATGTAATGCATTTCTTTTTTAACTTTTATTTTTATTCTGTTCATTCAACCATATTTAAAATACTCGAGCCTTCTTCATTAATTTGTAACAGCCGCAGTGTATTTGGATAATACTTTCGAACATACGTGCAGGTGTCACGAAAGTATTAAAATAGTTTTAATTTCACTGCTACTTTTCTTTAATTCTATATGTTTCAGGTTTGACATACTTATATTGTGTTGAGTTGATTTTGAAAAAATACAACTGGACTGAAAATCGATATGAAGGTCGTTTGTCTCTAAAAAAATAATTGTTTGCTCTAAATGGGCTGAAAATTGGTAAACACATAGAAAAAAAAATAGATTTCCAAACAGAAGTCTGTTATTTCTAGTCTCAATCGGTTTAACTAATAAAATGAAAACAAATAAAATTTTCCGTTATCCTAAACGATTACGTATTTACATGCATACAATGAACTTCCTCAAACGTCATCTTATTGTAAGTCCAGGTTTTAGATTTTCAATTGCAGAAATATAAAAACAAAATAGCCAGATGTGTCTACTTTGTCGGCATTAGCTGGTTGTAGTATCGATGATATTTAGCCAGAATCGATTTGTCATCGATTAAGTAATCTTACCAGACTTGTATCCCTGTACTGGGATATTTCTTGACCAACTCTTAGATCGCAACTGTCAGTATTGGTTTTTTTGGTAGACTATAACATTTTTGTTGCCAACCTGGGCGAAACGGTACTTGTCCAAGTTTGCCTACCGTAGTATTGTAATCAGAATCGAATGATTTGTTCGTGTTTAGCGGTTAACCATTGGGTCGTTCTTAAACAGGATAAAACTTGAAAGTTTAATAGAAACTATAAGATACATCTTTAAATTATAAATTATAGTCACCATTCTGCTATTATAGAATCCAAAAGCCTAGCATGCAAACTTAAACAGATTTATTAAAATGTTTGCATTTATCACAAACAGTTTTTTATCTTTTGGTAGTATTCCATAAAAATTAGATCAAGTATCCGCGATACATCTGATCGAAGGTAATAGGATAAAAAATGGTATATTTATTTTTATCTGTTTTGTAATAAATTTAAAGAAGGTAGGTATTTGATGTTAGTTTTACGAAATTGACAGTTGACAGCTGTTAACTAGTTGTCAAATAGCGATCAGAAAATAAAAATCTTCAATTTTTGTTAAGACTTAATGATTTTCAGGGTGCTGAAATCAGTTCTAATGACTTATAGATATAGTTTCCAGTTGACAGCTTTCAACTCACTGTCAAATAGTGGTAAGAAAATAAAAAACTTAAGTTTTTATTATAACTTTATATTTTTAATATCATTGAAGTTAACTCTCATTGCCCGAATTGACAGTTGGTAATTATTAAATAACTTTCATATTTTACAATGTCTTTTTCGTGATCTATTTTATGCTTTAACACGAGGTACTAACGCAATATAACAAATCAAACAATGTAGCCGAAAGCATAAAGTAATAACAAAAAAATAATGTTGTTATTGCACTTTGACAGCTAGCTGACAGCATGTTGACAGCTGCCAATTGTCGAATTATTGTATTCACATCATACATGAACTGAGTTACCTAAACAGCATAAACTCATAACATAAAAATAAGATTTGCACTTTGTTAAGGCACTTTGACAGCAGTCAAGTATCACTCTTTTGTGGTACATTTATTATACCACCCCCCACAAAATTGTGCCATCCGAATTGTTTTCCAATCCAACCGGAAGTATACCGTTGTAAATTGGAAGTATGAATATTATATACATTATGTACATCCCAAAGAATTATTTAGTTGTTGGAGAAACTATAGAATATTTTGAGAATAATTCTTCTCATACTTTTGCTAGTCTAAGAATAATATTTCACTAATATTTATTTCTGGAAATTACATTTTGGAGAAAAAAGATATATAAAATAATTATTAGTTAATTTAAAAATATAAAATATCTTTATTCAAACAAAAAATGTAAAATAAATGAATCTAAAATGTAAATGCAATATAAAAAAACATCTGGTAAACAGACGTACAATGCAAAAACGAATTTCTATTAAATTACATTATTATTTTTAAGACTTAAACATTATAAATTCGATTTAGGAAAGTTTTGGAATCAATTCAAAGTAATTGCTTAAGCACCATATTGTATGGACTTTCCTTGGTCGATATACCTACTATTACTTACTTTCTTTTTGAATGAAATTTTTTTAATCAACTAAAAAATTTCAAATTTATGTAGTAAACAGCATATTTCCGATTTGCTACCTTTCATAAAAACTAAATGATCTTAGGGAAAAATAATAATTGTTGAATAATTGATCTTTTACTACAACAATTCTGTGTCTAGTTATCCTAGCATTCAAATTTCTGTTTTTTTATGCTGTTGCCCATATATTGTGGACCATTCTGCTTCTTCCCACATTAATTTGTAGTATTTTAATGGACAGAATAAATTAGCAATTGTATAAAACGACTAATATACAATAAACACTGATTAACACGTTTAGGGACTTCCGCAAAAATAAACGAACAAGTAAAATAATTGTAAATTGGACTTAGACACAGTATGCTAGTACAGTTGTCTATGGAATATGTACGAAATGTTTCCTTATACTCAAATAAAAAACAAATGCCTTCGGCCCACCCAAAGGTACAAACTTAATTATTTATGGTACAACTATAATATAAATTGCAATTTTGGTACACAGTAAATCATTAATGTTGTTGATGGGTCCAGCTGTAGAGTGAGAAGCTCGAGGAGTGGCTGCAGGATCTTCTGGTTTCTGTTTTTTAGCTGGAGGTTCTGAGGCGTCACTTCTAAGGGTGTTAATGATATTGGAACAATGCTCATTATCAATTTGCAGATAAGGCTTAATTGAGTTGGCTGAACTGTGGCCGTAATTTTAATTAATTGTTGTTTATCCACCCCTCGTTTAGCCAGGTTACTGACTGCTGTCGACCGCATAGAGTGGTTTGTTATTTTTATTTCTTTTGTATTTAATCCTGCCTTCTCTGCTGCTTCTTTAGTCCATTTCGAAAGTTCGTTTTTTCCCACTGGAGTGCTTTTGTACCATCCACTTGATTATTCTTTGTTCCATGATGGGTTTACTGTTAAGAATAATATATCAGTTGTTTATTCTATATGAACGTTTAACCATTAGAATTTTTAAAAGACGGACAAAAGGTAGGGTTCTTTAGCCATTTAAAGCCATTTACTATTGTATTGTACGGTACACTTTTCTCAATCGCCAGATCAATATTAGTCATAGAATCACTTCCAAAGCGACTCATTTTCACTACATAAGCCGATTAGCACTGTTTAAAAACAATATTACAAAATTTATTGACAATAGAATCAGAAAAATTGTTTAGCGTCGTTTTCTGGTGTCCTATGAGACCATAATTACTTTTTATCAAAGGTATTGTAATTTTCGGTGACAACAGCTGTCAATTTTTGCCGCGGGTAAACTCGAAAAAACTGCTGACAGGAGATGTCATACATTTTTTTCATCTAGAAACCATTTCTAATTCAAAATTGTGCGTTTGTGATTGGTGGAAATTAAGACGAGGGAAATAGTCGTGTTTAAAACGTGGTAAGCGGTGGAAATTGTAATAAGAAAAGTTATTGGTAATAAGACACGTAAAATAAGCTTGGGCCGAAGTCTGACAAACCCTTGCGTTTTCCCCCATTAGACTGTTTCATATTTTATATTTCTAATAAACTTTTTGCTTCATTATTGACAGTTGAAACATAAACAAACAAGGTCAATGTTTTAATTTTAAAAGTTATTAATTATTCATGATAACAGGATCTGATTTTAATTTTTTTATATTTAAATGATATTTTTTAGAACTAGATTTAAATCTGCTACCGTTAACTCTCATTTTTTTCAAGGTTTTATTAGCAACACTTGTTCCAATTAAACACAAGAGAAAGATATTAATTATATTAATAATAACATATTATTTTAAATAATTAATAATTTAATTTCGAGATTTAAATATCCATCATAATAGAATAGAATCTAAGATTGGTATTTCGCAAAATATTACGATATATGCTTATATTGAGCAACTGTAATAGTTCAAATTACATTTCTTGACAGTATAAAACAACACAACAACACGTACTAATATTTATTACGTAAACCAATTTTCGTCACGATTTTTTGTTCTCACCAGAATATATTCAAATATCGTGTTACTACATTATTAATTATACACAATGGGCATGTTAACATTTTAGACTAGAACAGTGGTTCCCAAACCTTATAAAGCAAGGCCTACTTTTGGCTAAAAAATTTCAATTGCTGTCTTCTACCAATTGGCACAACCTGTTCAGCTATTCTTCATGTTTCCAAAATTTTGTCCCATTCTGTACATTAATTTGGATATACAAAGACATTACAGGTCTCTCACATACGTGACAAATTTGCACGATGTTTGCGTTTGATTATGACATTTTAATCTTTGTGTATGCATTCATGTGTAAAACTCATTAGACACTGGAATTTCATGCATGAAATTATGAAATCCAAATTAGCTGAGATCGCTTCTAAATCAAACAGACACTCCTTTTGATTTTAGTCGTACAACTTTTACCTTCAGAGAAACCTATTAGATGAGCAAACTTTTGAGTTATATAATGAGTGGTTAATATTGCGTGAATTGTCAGGTTGTTTTCAATAATTCGTTTAATACTAATTAAAGATGAGGACAAAAACGAAAAGTGCGAGAGAGATACTTAATCTGCAAAGTGTCTTTGAGAGGGAGAATATGGGTCAAAGTAGCAGAAATACAAAAGCCGCTTAGAAAACTAAACAAATTTAATGCAAAAATATAATAGACAAAAAAAAAGAGGAAAACAATACACAGTGAAATGGATTGGTCTTACAAAATGATATATTTTTAAAATCTACGATCCAACATGGAAAAAAACCAGTTGGAGCTGATGATAATGATGATGAAGATATCTTTCGATATCTTGACCATCTATAAACCTAAAAGTATGTTCGTAATCTACTCCGCAAGTTCTACAAAATAGCGTTTAGAAGAGCAGAATTTGCGAGCCAAAACATATGTTTTTGTTTAAGTTGTAGTTGTTTGGATTTGTTTTTGAGTATTTGTCTTCTAATTTAGCTGGAATATTAGTTCTATTAATGTTTACGTTATGATAGATGTTACTTGTTATTCGCCATCTGTTATACAATTCATTAATTGTGTTTAGGTACGTCGATTTTCATACTTCCTAAAGATATAATATTTGTTATTGCGTACTGAGAGAATTGCTGTCTGTTTTTGACAGATCCACAGAACCTATAAGCAAAAGGAGTGGTCCTAACACACTACCTACTTTAGAATTGAATAATAAGGATGAAAACTAGCCAATTTGTTACTGATCTTTGAATTTTATCGACCAACATAATCAGTATAATTTTATCCAACAAATTCCTAACTGAATAATCTATTATTAACAATTTGATCACTTCACTGGTTAAAGTATACTTATTTCCATTTATTATTAAACCTCGTATCAATTAGTTTCGTTACAAAAAAATCTACCGGGAAATAATTGTTGGGAATATTAAGACCACTACGGTTTATTGTTTTACGAATTTCTGAGCGTGACTTGTCGAATTAGACGAGGGTGTTGCCAGGGTCAGACAAAAAAAAATAAAAACACTTTCTATTTCATGATATTTGTGCGTTGGTAAAGATGGTAGGTAAAGGTAATACGAAAAAATAGAATACGGGATACCTCAAGATACTGTTCTTGGTTCCATTCTATTTAACATAAATACATACATAAACTTTTTTCTTAACAGAATATGGAAACAATGCTGACGATACCGCAATCTGTTATGAAGCAGAAACATGGTAGGATTTTAAATTTATACTAGATACAGATTTTTAGCATACCAATGGTGTTAATTCTTACCATACATATGAATTATTGCCATTTAGCTGCAATTAAAGTAAAATATGCTCATATCAGCAACACTATACGTCCTATAAGATCATTTGCATCAGTTAATAATGTAAAATATAACTTCAAATTAAACTTGGCACTTTACCTATCCCAAATCACATTTAAAAATGTTTTATTTACGTTCTTATATCAGTACCTCACGATCAAATTCACCATTGAGTTTGAGAAAGAAAATCAACTTCGAACAAATTTCTCAAATGTCAATCTTGAAATTCTCGTAGTCACGATGAATGTACGGCATTTATCGAGGTCGCCTCTTTCATCCAATTTCGATTTGAGTAATGGCTTGTTATTGATGTAACTGTTACATGCATATAGTTTCTTTTGTCACGAATTGTCATAACAACTAATTGTAACTTGTTATTTTGTGCAGTTTTTTCCTCGAACTTTGAGGTTATGTTGAAAAATGACTAATAGAAAAGTTTTAGGTATTTTAATTATCTACTACTTTTATATTAAACTTTTTTTCGATAGGATACAGATTTGTCGTCTGCGTTGATTACCAGTTTCTAAAGAACTTAAATAATAGTACAAATGTATCAAATCATCAGAAACATTGTTACTTTTACGTGCAACTCATCAAATTGTAAACCTGTGCCTAATAGAAAACGTTGATTACTTTTGTGACCAAGTCTCTTCTAAACGTAATTGGAAACTACTTCCAACCGGACTTTTTTAATAAAAAATCTATAAAACCAGCACTAATAAATTTTGTGGTAATTAAAAAAAGCAACTCACTTGGACAGATCAAATTGAGCTGTAAATCTAATTATGGAAACATGTAAAGCTTCTGTCACTGATTAGATTTCTACTATGTTTAGCGAAAGTTTAAAACTAAATTGTTATTTTCTTTCTGAGTACTTAAGTAGAAATAAAATTTTTTTTTAAAAATCTGACGTTACTGAAGACAGTACATTTATATACAATAATTTTCTTTTTTCTTTAATTAAATAAAGAAAAAAAAAATAAAAACTAATGGCTTCCTGAGAAAGCTTAGTTAGAGTCTTCTCTTTAAAATGCTTTCTTTTTTTTTCTTTGAGTACATTTTAGGCAAAGATACTTTAGTTTTTCCGAACGCCTCGCTTAAATATATGTAAGTATTCAACGGCTCGGCGCGCGTAGTTTTCGAATTTGCTTTCTTATTTTTAATATTTTTTTATAGTAATACAATTATTTTTTTTAAACAACTCATAATATAATTTTTAGTAGAATTTTCCGCTCTTTCACGTGGTGCTATTAGTTTTTCGAAATTTTTATTTTTTTTCGAAATATAATGGAAAAACCAAATTTTCGATTTTATTTTCGAAATTGTGAAGTTAGCATACACTTTCAAGTACTTAAATGCCAAGTTTCATTGATATCACATTTTGTGCGAGCTTTTGGTCAATATCCTTCTCTGGCAACTGAGCTAATAAGATTAATATAAATAATTATTGAATTAGCCTTAGGGGTCCATACACGTAATTTTAATATCAAATACTATTAAACGAGCAAGGTTTGTATGTGTGTGTGTGTGTGTCCAGAGGATCTCGAAATCCACTCGTCAGAATTCAATGAAACTTTCAGGGTAGACTAATTCCTATCTAAATCGGCAAAAAATGTAGGTCTCATGTCTGTGAAAATTCGATCTTCCGAGATATTTACAAGAAAAGTTAAGCTTTTAGTTTTATTTCCTAGCAACGGCAACTTGTTTCTATAGTAATATACTATCAAGGAGAGAGGATATAACGTCACATTCCATAGGCGTACTTTGCAAAATAAGTTTCTATAATATAAATAAGGTCACAGCATATAAAATATATATACCCACTTCGTAGATTAAATTTTGAAGTTATATTATTTACAAAAAATAAAAATAAACCTTATGCATCTGACACTTTAACATTGAACGAATTAAATTTAACCAATAAATAACAAGGAGGATTATATGTTGGGATTAAACTGTTTTTAATCTCTTGGCATTAAAAGTAACGCTTCAGTACTTACCTAAACTCAAAGATTAAAAAAAAAAGTTAGTTCAAGAACTATCTTTAAAAGTCACTGTCTTCACTAAAACTACTGGTATCACTATAATTGTCTTTTCTGAGGTTTATTATTATAGGTTCTATTAAATTATCCATTGATAGTGGATATACTTTCCTAAATGAATTTTCCATTTTTTTAACATGATCAATGCATTTTCCCCAATGTTCTCTATTTACATCTGAAAATGCCTTCAAAAACAAATTTCGCACATCAGGAAATTTAAATGTTTTATTGTTTTGAGAAACATAACCTTTTAATAATTGTGACCAGATCAGTTCAATGGGATTTAACTCTGCGTGGTACGGAGGCAATCTGAGAATTTTAATTAGTTTTTCTCTGGCCATCTCATCTATAATATATTTTTTGAATTTTGAATTTGAATTACTAATAATTCTGCCTTCAAGGATTTAGGAGGACTGATAATATTTTTAGAATGAAGCCATTTTGAAATATATATTTTATTACAAAATTCCGAATCAATTAAAATACATACGATACGGCTATGAATAAATAAAGTCTGACTTATCTGTCAAAATAACAGGTTTATTACAGTAAAAACCATGGAAACAAGATTAAATCTAGACAAAAACTATATTAGGCCGATCAGATGTATTAAAATTTAAATTTTAACTACAAATAAGCATTGAAGGATGAGGTCAAAATAAAATTTCTACCTCTTGAACCTGTACTACGTTCTGCAAATTAAATACTGCACTCCTTTCTTCTGTATAGTATAGTAGTAAAAAGGTTTGACTTTATTTAAAATCTGGCGTTTAAATCTGAAAGAATTCAATTTTAAATTTGCCGCTTTTTATCCATAATGACCTACAAATTTTGACAACTACTGACACGCACATCTCTGGTTAAACGTTAAGAAAATGGGACCGGCTGGGATTTTCATGAAATTTTCGCAGATGCTATAAAACATGATAAAATCAATATACTTAGCAATAGAAATTTTTGCGCTGAAAAATATTTTTCACATTTTTTTATTCTGCAAATGCCCAAGTAGCAATTTATAACCAGAATAAACCTGAAAAGTATAAAAAAGAAAAGGTTCATTTGACGGACATAAATAATTTGCTTGTCAAAGGCAGCCATCTCATAAGTTCTAAGTTGAAAGTACAACGTTGCCAATTCAATTTCAGAAATCATGGGTTTAGGTAAATATTTATAGGAACGTTGAGTAACACTGTTAAAATGGACACTTGTCAAAATGTGACACCTGTCAAAACGTGACAACTGTTAAAATGTGATACGTGTCAGAATGTTACAACTGTCAAAATGAACAAATGTCAAAATATGACACCTGTCAGAATGTAACAAATGTCAAAATGTCACACGTATCGTACTTTTCTTTATTTATTACACAGATCTAACCTAACATAAAGCTAATCTTTTTTTTTTGGCGGGTGGAGACTACCCCTTACGGTTACTCACTAAAACCACCCCACTGAAACCACTATGCCCTACACGCTGCTGTTGCCCGTACCGGAAACGGGGCCTGTCCGCCGTGACTATTCGCGAAGATCAAGCGTCAGTAGATGTTGCCCTAAAAGGGTGAAATCTCCAGAAACTAGGCAACTTTTAATGCATTTAACTAACTTCTGTGACAAGCAGTTGATAAACGTCAACAACACCTGCAGCAAATTGAAAATTAACACTGACAGCTTTTTTAATTTTCCCGCCTACTTTCAAGCCAATCGCCAATCAACTTTCTATTTATCTACCTTTCTATAGTTCAAGTAGATGTCGCCCACTCCGTGATTTTCACGAATTAATTAATAATTTGTCAGGTTATAAATATACTTAAATTATATACTCATTGGACTGCTTAAAAATGTAGATTTGAATATTAAGAGCGAAGCTCGGTGACTAGATATTTTTAAAATACAGAAACCAAAGAAAATGACAATACATTTCGTGCACAATTGAGCTATTTACCTGTTTCTATGAAAATTAATAGCGTTCTCTATTTAGAGTTGCATTGAAAATAAATAGTTCAATTACGTATCCACCTAGAACATCGCATCACTAGTTTACAAACCAACGACCATGATATTGGATATCTAACATCCAGTGCGGATTCGTTTCAGTCAAATAATGGCGATTTACAGTAATATCGCTGTTAAATGTAGACTTATGTGATCATAAAAAGACTAAAATGTCCTTTCTCTGAGCTTTATTCAACATTGCAATCCACATATTATCATATTAATAACGTAATATGTCAGTTGGGCAAAAATATCCAGGTATCCTACAATTGAGTTGGGCAAAAAATATGAAATGAAGAGATTAACTACCCGCAACCTTCAATGTCCTTTTAATGTACTTGTAGGAGGTACCTGTTTATACAAATTAAGAATAATTATTTCTAGATTCATTCAGTATTTCGAAGTGCTCGATGTATTAGTTAACTTACAGCCTAAAACTTCATGAGACGAGGATTTTTTGACCATTTTAGATCGGGAATTTAACATTATAGTACTGTCGTGCTTTACAAACCTAAACTTTTGAATATTGTACCAAATGTTATCAACAAAAGTTTGCGATACAGGCCTTTAAGAATGGCTATTATGTACCCGTATTGTTTGTCTTATTACTTAGAAAAACAACTGATATGTAGACTTTGAGCTTGCTATTCACAATGCAATTTCCTCAGTTTTGCCATTTTCTAAAATAATCGGCTGCAGATTCCATTTATGCCAATCATGGTTTCGTAAAGTTCAAAACTTAAGTTTAGCAGCTGAATTTAAAAACAAGGTATCAAATGTCAGTCAATTTTTGAGATTATTTTTTGACGTATATAGAAATTAAGACAGTTAGATTTTATTAATGATGTAATTATAAAAATTAAGAATAACGCTTTGTCTCGTTTTAATTTTATTAAATGTGTATCAAATAAATATTTACGTACTTTATTGGAATAAATATAATTATTATTTAGTTGATTTGTATTATTTTTTTACCTGTTCCGACATTTGACCAACTGACCGATAGGATTATGTTGACCCTTTTTCAGCAACGGATTATAGAAGGTATTTTTGACCAACTGAATGGTCCCCATTAATAATCAATCGAATTTAAAATTACGGTTTATTTGTTTCATCATCTTCTTTTCTAAAATCCAGTCAGCTAAGAATGGCTTGTTGCCTCTAAATGTTTTAAAAAAATTAACAGTTCAGTTCAATTACTTTGATTACTAGTTTACCATACTTGTAAATTATAGACCTTCGGCGTGACTAGATATCAGTACAAAAATAGTCGATAAAACCTGCTCTAATAAATTTTCCAGTCATTTCGTTATTATATTAAATTTTAATAAAAAGTAAACTATAGCTCTGGGATGGAAATTGAGCCATAAATCATAAATACTATTCACAGCCAGTTATCAATTAGAACTGCATATAAGCAAATGCCTCCTCTGAATAATAGTATTAGTGGTTCAATCCCATTTTTGAGAATCTGTAATATTTGTAAAGATCGTATTTTGACCACATTCATAGCCCATTTTACCTTTAAAAGTATTTTTAAGGACGCCATTTTCTTGGGATGTAAAATATTTTTGACCACAGTGAAGTTGAGATAGCCCATTTTCCTTTAAAAGTATTTTTAAGGACGCCATTTTTTTGGGATGTAAAATATTTTTTCGAATACCATGTAAAAATGAATCATAGCAACCCTAAAAATTAGACCGGAAGCAGTGTTTATCGGCAGTTGGGCCGCAGAAGTCATAGATAACTCGATTTTGTAGTTTTTCATTATCTAGACACCTTTGACTTTGACGTTTCTCATAAATTTTTTATTAAACCAAGCTTAAAAACTATATCTATAGACATCAACTCCTGATGATGCCAACATAGTTGGCGAAACGCGCGTAGAGTGTGTTAAAATTTGTGTTTTGGTTGAGTGGTCGACGATAGTGCTTCCACTTAGAATAGAGTACTACAAAGCCAGATGGCTGTTCGTGGTATCAATTAAATTTATCGTAATATACTTATATAAATATAAATTAATACTAATAAAGTAATATCTAACACTAATTTAGTTTAATTTAGTAATTTAACACAATTTAACAAAGAAATACATAGGTAATAACAATAAAAAAATATAGACATATAAAAATCAAGAAATTGTTAATATTTTTTTAACGCATTAATTAGTTAAATGAAAAATGAAAAAAGTGAGAAATTAATTTTCTATCATTGGATAACAAAAAAAAATTAAACTGTTTTTTAAAATGATTTGACGTGTAAGAGTTTTTAACATTTTCTGGTAGAAATTGTCTTTTCTTTGGACAATTGTTTTTTGTACATTCGAAACTACCAGATTATTATTTTTCTTGGCTCTTGTATTATGTGAATTAGAAATTAAATCAAAGTCTTTTTTATGTTTAAATAAGTACGTTAAAGTTAAAAAAAAACTCTGGCGAAGATCTAATACAAATGCTTCCCGAAAAAGCAGGTCCTAATATTATTTTTTTAAAACATTTCTGTAATCTGGCATCCCATTCTTATAACTACAAACAGGCAGAAACATGGTTTTCTCGTAATTAATTGTTAATAAATTATAATTAAACCAACCAATAATATTTTTCATGTCGGTTTCAATTTTGATTTTTAAATCTGACCATGTTTCAGCTGTATAAAATAGTACCGTATCATCAGCAAAACTATATATGGTTCCAGAAATTCTTAATGTAAGTAAATTATTCAAATATAAAATAAAGAGAATGGGCCCCAGCACTGTCCCTTGCGGAACACCGCATTTTATAACTTGCTCTGGCCTCACACAATCATCCATTTTTACATGTTGTGTACGATTGTGAAGGTGTGACCTGAAGAGTTTTAGGGCTGTTCCACGTATTCCTGAATCCTCCAAAGCGTCCAACAACTGCCTACGGTTTACAGTATCGAACACCTTGGCAAGATCTAAAAATACTCCAATTGCCGGTTTCGTATGTTCAACAGCTTCATACATTTTTGATATTAATACAGCTAGAGCATCTTCTGTTGATTTGCCCGTCTGAAAACCGAACTGGTTTGGTGATAAAATGTGTTCGCTAAGTAAAAATGATTCTAGTCTGACTTTTAAAACTTTCTCAAATAATTTTGCAAAACTATTAATTAATGAGATTGGCCTATAGTTTGAAGGTACACTTTATCACCTTCTTTGTGAAGGGGCTTTATGAAGTTAAAATTTACCTTTTATATATAAACAAAAAAATATATATTTATCCGGGTAGACTTCAACTGAGCACCGTCCCTTCAAGGGACGGAGGTATTCTTGCCACCAGATATACCTGTACCGTAAAGGATACGGGTAAACGTGCCACCAACCAAAAGGGTTCTTTAAAATTACACAGGTATTCGTGCCACTAAAAGTTGCCTGAATTTCAGCTTAAGTAAATTGTTTTTTATATTATTTTAATTAATAGACTTAATGGGTATTACCAGCTAGAAATGGGAAAATAAAATAATAAGACTCTATAATTTAAAACCTTAATTTATATTACGAAAAAATTTTACACATTTAAACCATATAAAATGATGGAGATCAATCCTAAAATTGTTTTTGCAACCGTAAATATGCAATACACTTTATAAAATCAATTTTTGAAATAATATTATTTTTTAAATTATTACACAATTCAGTAATTTTCTTTAATTTCGTTTTTACAAAAGTATCTTTTCTTACTGCTTTTGTGTTTAAACTTTGAATTTTTATATATGTATCTATTTGAAATTCTTTAAGTTTTTCTACAAATACATAAATTGACGAATGCGTTGCATAAAATGAACTATTAAACTGTGAATGGAATGATTCACTGGCATTCGTCGTTTTAGTTATAGAAGGGCAAGAATCGGCCCAAAGATAAGGTGGAAAATCTGAGGCTTCATCAATATAAGTGTTTACTAAATAATCAGAAAATAGCACTAATTGTTCGTTTTTTGGCCTTATTGAACATAGGTCGAACACAAAACATTCACCAACATCTTCTGGGTTTAAATATGAAAGCGCAAAAGTATACTTCAACCATTTACCAATCTCTGACTTCTCATTTCTGGAATGATCAGCTAAACCCAATTTTCTTATATTTCTGTACCAAGCTTGATGCAGGTGAAATCGACATCCATTTATTTTTGAGTTCGGCCAAACACTTTTCAGAGCCTGGTATATAGCTTTTTCAAAATCAACAAACAATTCATTCGGATTAAAATTTAAACCGAAATCGTTGAAAATTTTAAGTTTAATCAATTTAAACAAACTTTCATATGTTTTGAATTGTTTATTTTTTAACAAACAAAACATATATGGCACATAATGTCCGTTGTCATATCCACGGAGAGTAAATAGTTGCAAAAAAAATTTTGTACAATATGTGAAGGTTCCATCCATATAAATTTGATTCACTTCGCACATTTTTCGAATATTTGTTTCGCACGAAAAAACTGCAATATGTTCTTCTACACTATTTAAAAATAAGAAGTACTCGCCCTTGCATGTTTTCGGTTTATAATTATTAATAGCCAGAATTACTTCATCAATATTTTTGGGTAATGGTCCGGGTAACACTTTTCGCCCACTGTTATAAATGTTTTTTCTCACATATTCTCGTTCTTTTAAAGTGAATGTAGTTGGTAAATTAATTTCCAATTCGCGACGTATTATTTTCGTTGGCTTTTCTGCGATGTCTTCGGTTGCTTTTCTTTTACAACTCGTCGTTACAATATGACGGTTTAATTTTGGTATATCAGCTTCATGATTATGATTGATTTCTTTTTTAGTGATTGTATGATCAGATCCGATTGTAAAAACCTTTGCAGGACACTTATCTTTTCTTTTTATACATCGCCAAAATGTTCCTCCACTTTTTAATGTTTTTTATTTTATATTTAAAATTAGCAAGCACCAAAAGATCATTTCCATGAATAATAAATGCTCTTAATACACAACTTAACTGAACCAATTTTGCATAAATACTGAAACATTTTATACTTAATAAATATAAAGTACAAATCATAAATTTATTCCTATACTTCATAGAAAATTTTGCAGGTAGCAACCCTTTGCTCTGGTGGCACGAATACCCGTGTGATTATAAAATCCCTAAGTTTTTGCAGGTACAAGATTACTTTTGGTGGCAAGATTACCTCCGCCGCCTTCAAGGCAATAAAAGTAGATACTTCAACTGAGCACTTTTACCTGGTTTAATAATGCTTCTTAATCCTTTAATCCTAATAATGGTTAGTTAAAATTGATTTTATTTGAAGGAAATTAAATAAAATAAAATTTTAATTTACATAACATATATTAAACTTATATACAAAAGAAATATCAATATAAAAATATAAACTTAAAATAGATTGATTATAATTTGTATCTATTTGCGATTAATTTCACATATTCAAATTTTGTAATTTCTCCATTATTTAATTCTAAAAATTTTTTATTTGTGAATGTTTCTGCCTCTCTAACTTTTTTTGTTATTATCCTGACAGGCGTATTAATACTTTGTATTTTAATATATACCAAACACTGAAATTCAACAAGTGTTTTTACAAAGATATGAATATTCGGGTGGGCATGGTAAAAGTTTTTAGAAAAGTGCGAATGAAAGGATTCACAAGGGCTTGTTGTAAAATGTAGAGAGCTACTTTTAGAAGCCCATAGTGTTGGTGGAAATAAGGAATCTTCTGAGATATAATTGTCAATCATCTAATTTGATATATGCTGCTGGTTCGAATATACTTCAAATCTGTCGTGGTTAAATTTTCTTTAAAATCTGATGTCGAAATTTCCGTATGAAGAATTTTTGAGGGCCGTTCGCAAATATCATTGACTGCTTTCCGTTTACATGCATTACTTATCGCTTGTCGACTCACTTTTTGCAATTGTGGATCGTGATTGTGTTCTACACAATATCGTTACCTATAATATTCATATAACATTAATAAAATTAAAAAAAATAAGTGTCTGGGTAGGACAAATGAAAAATAGAAATTTTACAAAAAAAGTAACTTACCCGTGTATGGCATTTTGCTTTACAACCTGACGTACAACAATCCCAATATATGGCACCATCTTTTAAACATTTCCTTTTTCTAAACTTAAGGTCATTTATAACAAACATTTGTTGACCACGTTCACTTAAAACAAAACTTGTTACTAATTCCATTACGTCTAAACTTTGTTTGAGGGATTACTTTTGACACCTAAGACTTTTAACTGGTAACTGTTACAAATTTTGTACAAACCATTCGTCGTAATTCTTTTAGAATTATATTTTCGGAAATGCAACTATTCATTCATAATCCCAAAATTCCCAAACATTTTCCAACAACTCGGATTCAAATTAAGAAGAATTAAAGGGATAAGTATTAAGTCATTAAGTGCTGAATTGATGCATCTACGAGGGGTGCAATAGTTTACCCGAGGGTAATAAAGTGCTGAGTTGATGCCTGTCCATTTATCCCCTAAATGAGTCGTACCAGATATGTCAAATTATAAAAATGTAATTAAGTACCTGATTATGTTATTAACACGGATTTTTCATTCACATATACAAGTAGCTTTATACTACTTCTATGGAAACCTGTTTATTCACATTTTAATTTGTCTACGCAGATATGTTATGTTTTTTTATTGTAGTTAATAATATCTACTTTTTACGATATTTTTGTAATTTTTTGCTGAATCAACATATTATTATTAAAAGATCAAAACAATAAAATAATAATAAGTTTTGATTCTGAATAATTGTGATTGTGTGAATTAGTGAAAATGAATAATAATTTTAGACATCATTTTTACGGAGAGAAAGATATTAAAAATTTAAATACATTTTCCAAAATATAAATAAAGGATTAGAAGTAAAAAGCTCAAATATTAATTAAAAAGAGTATCATTGATATTCAGCTTTCGAGTTATTGTTACATTGTTATTTTCTTAGGTTGCAACAAGGTAATAAAATTTAAATTTTTAGGTTTAATGTTTAATTAATCGACTTATGGTCATAAAAGTTGATTGTAATGTTTTAATAATTGATTCTACCGCTCATACTATTATAAGAAATACCCGTCACTAATGCATTACACCTGTTCTTTCAGGCACTCCATTAAAATGGATGAAACTCTGGTGCCGCCGCTACCTCCGAAGATCAAACCGCATCTCTTGCAAGAATCCGCATCTCAAACGGTACTAGCGAACGGTACTACGGCAGTCTCTCTTGTAGACGTGTTCAGTGGCCAGAAGGAATCCAAAAACCACGTCGTTAAAATCTTGATCAGTCCTCAAATTATCAAAAATACCACGAAGACTTTCGTTAACGGTGTCAGTGATAAAAATGCAGACATTATTTGTGACGTTGCGCCATGTATACGGATCAATTTAGGGTCTGAGAGTGAAATTACGCAGAAAAACGGTAACGATATGTCAAGCAATTATTTTTATTATGGTGGGTTCAACTATGGACTGATGTCCAGTGGACAAGTTTCGCCTAGTGATACTTTAGACTCTGGTACTTGTAGTGATTTGGATGGAACTCCTCCACCTATTACTACTAAAAAGAAGCACGGAGTTTCTGTTACTCTTATAGGTAAGATTTTTGTATTTTTATTTATAAGGGATGTTCTAGCGCCCAAAAAATAGTATTTTTTTGTATTATATTGTAAAATAATATAAATACAGGGTGGAAAAAGACCTGGATATAAAAGGTTTTTGCTTTTAAAACACTGGAAGGTTTGACCACATTGTAAATCATTAAGGCAATTAACATAAAGATTATCGTTTATTTAATGATTTAGGTTGTTCACATAAAATATTCTGAAACATTGAACATTCCCATATTTACGTTAAGAAAAACCGAATTAGTAATATTCAACTTTTGTTTGAAAGTGGCTGACAATGTCTGGAGTTGTAAAGTGGAGTTTCGGAATTCCATTGTCTAAAGGTATAAAGATTTATACACAAAAGATTGAAAAATCTTTATACCTGTAGACAATGGAAGTCCGAAACTCCACTTTATTAATATTCACCTTTGTTTTCTTTTTGTATATTTAAGAAAACGTATTGTTTTTGGCTACATAAGAATAAAAAATTCCAATCGAGACACAATCGAATCGATCACAAAAAAATCACAGTACAATACAATTTATTGACCACCTTTACATACATTATTATTTGTACATTTGAGGTCCTAATATAGCCACCAAACTAATAATTAAAATTCAGGTATTCCGCAAGAAATGATTTAACCAAATTATAAGACATGCGCCTTTCTTTAAACATTGAATCTAATTTATTATACAATCTTATATCTAATTTATTATTTTCTGTAGTGCAAATTTTTGAAAATGAAGTAACAAGATTATCTACCCCTCTCGTGTAGAACATTCAAATGATATATGTTTAATGATTTGGTTGTTGTAACACTTATAGTCCATTAAACGAAGGTGCCAACCCGGGCATCAGGTCTGTCCGGCACCATTTTTTTTTCGCAGGTATTCATGGGTACATTCACCCCCGAAAATCTCAGCTGTCTGAAATTTGGTCTCAAAAATGTGTTTTTCCCCTATTTTCGTCGATATTTCCGAAAATAAGACACTGAGAATTCTTGTTTGGGCGAAAATGAAGATGAAGATTACCTACAAAAATCATCCTCATAATTTTTGTCAAAAATACGATACTTTTCGACATAACCGGCTCCAAGACGCACCCCCATTTTTAGTTCCTGCCCTTAATTTAGAGAACCCGCTCTAAAGGTATGACACTCCTAAGCGGATTATAAATTTTTCAATAAATCACGTATGAATTAATATTTTTTCATGATTCAAAGTTCAGATGAAAGAAGGAACCTGTAGCTATAATATCATGTTAGTTTTTTCTTTTATCTATTTCTCTGAATTATTGAAAAACCGGGCCAAAGTTTGTTATTGCTCGATATTTTGACCCACCTATAAATTTATTCATATTTTTTTTCAACACTAATTTCACCGAATCCTTTTGGATAATGGGGCTTTGCAAGGTGTTAAATATATTCAGAAAGATTCAATAAATTAGTTTTGTGTATTTTTATAAACAACATGTTTTTTAGCATTTTTCTTTTTTTTTTATATTTTTTGGTTTTCCGGAAAATTGAGACAATTCTCACCCCCATGAAAACTCGACATTTTGTCTTGAAGATTACTTTCTTTTCGTGCTAAAATTTTTTGGGGTTAGGAATTGTACTAAATAAAAGATAACATTCTGCCTTTTCATCTATATATATATATATATATATATATATATATATATATATATATATATATATATATATATATATATATATATATATATCAAGTATTTTATTAAGTGCACGAGAAAAAACTCTTCCTTCAAACTTTCTCAAATTGCATTTACATATTTATTGATCAAGTGCAAAAAGTGAAAAAAAGTTGGTTATTATTACCTTATCGTTTGTCTTCAAACAAAAACGGGAGGATATTCAAATTTATTTATTTATTCCCAGATTTTGATAAGTAAGCGCCGTATTTTCAGATTCTCAAAATTGCGAATTTTTGAAACGCCTTTTTTGCAAAAAATATTAGTGTAGCGAAAAAAATCATAGGAACAACTTTTGTAGGTAATGAACTACTCTTCTAAAAAATGCTCTAATGGTCATATTTCGGTAGATATCGTCGAAAAACGGATTTTTGGGAACTCTAGAGCCATTTTCACACCCTTCCACAAATTCCACGTAGCTGAGATTTTCGGAGGTAAATCTACCTATAAATACCTGCAAATTAAAAATTTGGACTTGATGCCCAGATTTGGGGTTTTGTGGCGTTAATTTACTGGACTATTATTTGCGATAATAAAGACAAAAAAGAAATGAAAACATTAAAAAATTTGTTTATTTTCACGTTAGATTTGTCTAAAAATGGCCTATTTATACTGGAAATATCATTAATAAAAAAAATTTATAAAAGGTCATTTTGGAAAATAAAATTAGCCTTTTCTCTGAAAATTTAGAAAAATAAATTCCTTAAAATTGTAAACTTTTAAAATTATAGCAAACGAATTATTTAAATGCATGCAATTAAAAAAACAATTGTTTATATACCGAATTTATTTTAAAATCCGATTATAATATTTATCTTAATCATCAAAGCATATTGTCATTGATAATTCGATAAAAATTCTCAAGATCAGTTATATACAAAATAGTTGGTGTACATTTACTGTCGGTATTTTTGTGCTCCCTCATATCTATAAATATTAAAGGTAAACTTTTTTTAGTAGATTATATTAATTCGTTAATAATCGGGAAAAATCTAGTGTCTAGTGGATTGACCTACTTCTAACTTAAATTTTTTTGAAGGTAGTAATCGTATACTCCATTAAAATCTAAATTCATACAAAATACACATTTTGATCTAAGCAACAAGTCCGTGGGATGCCAATGTTGAGGTGGTCAATTCTCCAAGATTTATTTATATAGATATAGAAACTTTGTCACACTAAGGCTTGACCCTGTACATTTATGAATTTTTTTTTAATAATTTTTTTTATAAAAACAGAAAATGAAAGACGATTTCTTAATCGATGAGTCATACATTCTATGAATACAATTTTCAAATGTGTCTATGCCAAATAAAAGTAAATAATAGGGCTGTACAATGATTTACGCAGAATAGACGCTAGGAGAATATTTTCTAAATCTCCCATGCATATATAGCAATCATATTACTACCAAATTAATTTATAAATAAATAAACACAAATAATGATAAACACACTGAAATAACTAAAAAATCATATACAAAGTACTAATTGTACAGCCCTATTACATATACTCTGAAGTGAAATTAGACGAAAATATTCTGAAAATCGATGTAAGAGCTAAGTCACTTTTTTTTAATTTTTTCGATTTTATACATAAAGAGAAACTTGTAAAAAAAATTTCAATAAATTTGGGCTGGAGCTTCGCGAGATATGTGCCAAAACGGCATTTTTGGTATTTATTGAGTGGATTGCTTCACTATTTTTTAAATATCTCCGGCTCTAAGAATCAAAGAATCCTCGAATTTTCTTAAAAATTGGAGAAAATGTGTATTTTGATGTCGGGAAGACATGGTAAAAATTAAAAAAAAATGTATTTGTCCTGCCAAAATCGGCATTTTTCGAAAACAATTGAATTGACCGCCATTTTTGGAAAAAAAAATAGTAGAGAAAAAATTTTTATCTTAAAAAGAAGGATTTTGTGTGTAATTTTGTCTAAGAAAATCCAACATTTTATTTCTTTATTTAAATTTAGGGAATAATAAAAAAATAAAAATTCGATTTTCATTTTTTTCCGATTTTTTTATCGCGATATTTATGCTTGAGTCTCTTAGAAAAACTGTATTTCAGTTCAAAAAATGTTTGTGAGGGAACGAATCAATATAAATCAATATAAAAAATGAAAATCGAATTTTTTTTTTAATATTCTCCAAATTGGGCACTTTAAATAAAGAAATAAAATGTTGGATTTTCTTAGACAAAAGTACACACAAAATCCTTCTTGTTAAGATAAAAAAATTTTCTCTACTATTGTTTTTCCAAAAACGGCACCCAATTCAATTTTTTTTCGAAAAATGCCGATTTTGGCTGGACAAATATAGCTTTTTTTTTTAATTTTTACCATGTCCTCACGACATAAAAATACACATTTTCTACAATTTTTAAGAAAATTCGAGGATTATGTGGTTATTTATTGCCAATTAAGTAAAAAAAAAACGTGCGCGAATTCGTTTTTTGAGGTTAGGATGTATTTTTAAAAAACCCTACTATACGGATCGATACTCTACTTCATCACGGTCATTTTAATTTTTTTTTTATTTTTCCACGACTCTTAGAGCCGGAGATATTTAAAAAATAGTGAAGCAATCCACTCGAAAAATACCAAAAATGCCGTTTTTGGCACATATCTTCAACTCCAACCCAAATTTATTGAAAATTTTTTTACAAGCTTCTCTTTATGTATAAAATAGAAAAAATTAAGAAAATGTGACGTAGCTCTTACATCCATATAAAATTCTAATTTCACTCCACTATCACCAAACCAAAATCAAATATAAAAAAGAATGTATAGTCATGCATATTTTTCCAGGTACTCATAAGAGAGCTCCCAGTTCCAGCAGCGGGGCTGAAGTAGACAGTGATGACAACGAAAGCAGTGTCAGCTGCGATTCTTTAAGTTGCGGCAAAGTTTCCCCAGTTAACCCACCCCCTGTCCCATCTAAATCTTCCAATCTACCTGCCACACTTCTACAAGACATCAGACAGCGTTCCTCCCCAAAGATTCCTCAGGTAGATGAAAAACCTTACGAAGAACGAAACAACGAAATGAAGAATAAAAATGAAGTGGTTGTCATAGACACGGATATGTTTTATAAGTTTCATATTAAAGAACATGAAAACGAGAGTGAAGTGCCTATCAGTAAAGTGGTAGAAACGGATTCGTTCGCTGGGTATAAGGATATTTTAGATGATGGTTGCACTACTATTAGAAGTGCTAAAGGAACTGTGCGGGGAGTGAAAAACCGCGTTAGAGCAGGAATTGCCACATTTTTGCAAATAAATTCTTCAGAGAAGGTAAGCCGTAGAAAATTTTTCCATACCAAACCAAATTATTTAATTTTTATGGCTTCACCTGATATGAATAACATTGTTATCATTTTTTCCTTCTAAAACTCAAACGGCTTCGCTAAAGAACGAGCTTTATTTGAGTCCAAGAATTTTCATTGTATCTCAATTGCATCTATTATTATTAGACAAATTAATATCATCGTAACTGCAAATTCTACTTCAGATTTGTTGAAAATATTATCCAAAAAAGGGGAAAGAATTCTCAATTTACCCAATGTATCGCTGATGTAATTTTCTAGCTAGGCCGGCTAGGAGAGGATGAAGGGGGATAAGGAAAACTGCCTTTCTTAAAACAATGTCTTAAAACAAAAAAACTATCACGATCCGAAATTTAAACACTCGTTTTTTAATTTAATTAAATTAAAATTTGTTATGTTCAATGTACTTTCCATACAAGTACTAAAGTCTTACTCAAGGTAAAAGCAACGTTGCCACGTTTTAAAATTTTGCAGGAGAAAAATAGACGTATCTCGAAGAATACGGAACAAGTTTGTTGTTTGAACATACATAAGCTGCGATATCGCAAATTCTTATCATCGATTGAGTTCTATTCATTGAAACATTGTAAAGTAATATACAATGTTTTTCTCGAAAAATTTATTGTTTGAGTCAAAATGAGTTTATTGTAAGTTTTTTTTTTTCATTAGTTTGGAAAAATAACATTGTAAGTTGATGATGAAGATTAGTATTTCACCTACTGGTTCATTATTCCATTTGTAAAAATATGTTTTGTTTTTTTCAATTCTCTTGAGAACCACCAAGAGTGCAATGTTTGATTGAAATGTCTTTGTAGTTTAAAATTGCACAAATGTAAATTTCATTTATTTTCATTAAATAATAGACAAATAACAATTGTATTTGCTTCATTTCATATCACTTGCCATTCATCCACACCTATGTACTTGTACAAACAATTATGTAAATAACATTGTATGTACAGTTACAATGATTCTCATGGGAACATATTCAAATATACTTCATCGACTAAAATTGTATTTCCGCTAGTTTCACAATTGAATAGTTTACACTAGTAGAACGATGAAGAAAAGTTCCAGAAAATTATTGATATTTATAAAAAGTATGGGCCGAAAATCTTCAAAGTGCTCTCCTGTAAACTAAGTAAAATATAGTTACAATGTTATTCATATCAGGTGTCGATATATCCTCAAGTATTCGAATTATAAAGTATATTTTAATTAATTATTAAAATAAGTCAGAGAAAGTATTCCTTCATTATAAAAACAAAACACTGTATATGAGTACCCAAATTATTCCGTCATTTGGTATATGGAGCATAACTTGCATTGTTTCATAATTGCCTCAATTATCGTACCTAACGAATTTTTTATACCGACTATCTAAAAATTAAGATTTTAATACGCTTTTTACATTAATCCCGTTAGATTATAATAATCTGAAAGTCGATTACAGCTACCGATCATGAATCATGAGGTGTAATCAGTTAAGAAGGAACCTTGGATATGAATATTTTTAGTACCTTAGGCATGTGTTTTTTAAACCACGGAAATTGTTATTCGTTTAAAAAAACTAGTAGTTAACTTAATGAAGTCCAGCGGGACGTGAATATACAGTAAAGGGAAACCACAAAAAAAGTTGGCAATATGGAACAATGTCCACTGTAAAAAAATCAAGAGATTGAGCTGGATACGTAATTCTCAATAGTAGAAATGAAGATGTATTTACAAAAAATACAGATTTCGTTGATAAATGTAGTAATAAAGTCAGAGATTAGCATAGCAAGTGAAGACTTTGAAAAAGATTTTAACACAATTTATACCAAAAATATTTACGGATTAAATGTCTTTCAGAAGTTGCAAGTGGAACATTTTGGTCACCAAATACTTAGAACTGGTTTCGAGATATTCACCGAACAAATTGTTCGGTATCTGAATTCGATCTGTGTGTATGTATGTGTGTTAATTTTTTGTCGTTATGAATTTTAAAATTCTGACTTCAGATTTTGATAGAGCATCAAAAAGTAAGCTTAGGGTTTGATGTGTCCCTCTGTACCACTTCGGGAACTCTTTCAAAATGGGGTCCAAAACATAAAAATTTTGAAGTTTAAAATGACATTTAATTTAAAGTAGACGCATAGTGAATGACTATTTTGGTAAAAGTGAGTAAACTGTGGCTGTTGGCTGTGTCACAGTACAGCTGTGTTGATTAGAATGACAATTGAGAACTGTCAATCTACAATTTGTTCGGTTTATGGCAATGCTAGAAGAGCATTCTCAACTGGTTTAATAACTAGTTTCGTAACATCTCCTGTTATTTATACCTGACATTGCTAGTCATCACCATTCTTACGGTGATAATAGAGCGAAAGTAATATAGTATATTCTCCAGTACTTGTACCTATTTGCAGGAATGCGCGTTATGTAGCCCATATTTGTTAGCCAGCTTTTGATGAAGGGCGTCCCAGACTTAACCATGTATCTGCAGGTGCTGGCTGAGTACGTGCAGCCCGATAATGTATGCTGAATTGTCATTTATTTCTGATGGAACTTTCTGAATTTATCCGACTGGCATTCATACCTTTATTCACTTACCTTTTTATGGCTGTTACTTTGAACTACCAGATCCTGAATTGTAAGCATGAAACCTTCTGTTTCGGCAATAAGCTGTTCGATCCACCTGTTAAATGCCTCCTTACCTATGTCTGATTGATCGAGATCATAATGATGTTAGCCATGCAACTCGTTTGTAATCTATTCTCTGGCAAGGATCAGTATTCAGCTTTGCTGTAAAAAACTGCCTTAATTTTGTTATATGTCCAGTATGCAGGTTAACTTCTTTCTCGTTTTGTGTGGTTCTAACTAATAATACTTTTGGATGATGATCATTAGTTAACATAGCATATTGCTATTGTTATTATTATTATTATTATTATTATTATTATTATTATTATTATTATTATTATTATTATTATTATTATTATTATTATTATTATTATTATTATTATTATTATTATTATTATTATTATTATTATTATTATTATTATTATTATTATTATTATTATTATTATTATTACTACTATTATTATTATTATTATTATTATTATTATTATTATTATTATTAAATATTATAAATAAAAATGCTGATATTCAAATAACCAACTTATTAAAATTGAGAAATTTCAGAAAATTTAAAAACGATTACAATGAAAAAAATTGAGTCCCGTTGGAAGGTCGCTTATCCGCAACGGAACATAACATCAGATGAAATAAATTTTCAAGCAATGTTTTATATTTTGTATTTGCATCGACTCCGTTTATTGTAATGGAATCTTCGAGCACCTTTAACTGTAAACTTTTACTGTATTCGCTCAAGAATAAGGAATGATAAACGTTATAACCAGTGCAGTGGCGTTTATAGGAATCTAGATATGCAGAGATTCACAGTTTTATTATGCCATCAATATGTTTTTAATATACAATTTCAATTCATTTCGGAAGCTCATTGTGGTTTGTATTTTAATTTCTCTCTCTTTCCACTGGATTAAAACCACTTAGTTGTTAAAAAAGTTTTTTTATTGACGTTTCGGCTTTCCAGATCGAAAGCCGTTATCAAAATGACATAAAATAAATAAATTTACTAGAAACAGAACACTTGATAATCTTGCAAAAATATGACATCAACATAGTAAACATAGAATAAGATTTTGAGATTGAAGATGTCAAAATCTGTTTCAATCATATTTTTGTGACGTTTCTGGGAACGAATTTTTGAAAGGATAGCGCATTTGCATATTATAAGAGAATTTATACTTTGTCATAAATGAAGTTTTCTTATTAATATTATCATAAGAAAAAACCAGATAAAAACTTATGATACTATCCCGATATAGAGGGTATCCTTTTTGCAATTAACTCTTTTTGTAAAATAGGTATCCAAATTTTTGAAATATCAACCGAACAATTAGAAACACATTCGTTATTATTTAAGCATATCAATGCTGCTTCTTTAACTTTGCGGTTATAATTATTCGGTTCTTTTAATAATCTAGTTGAAAAATTCCATTGTATTTTATGACCAGAATCCCATGCGTGTTCACATATTTTGGATTTTTCGAATTGTTTATTTTTAATGTACGATTGGTGTTCATTAAGTCTAATATGAAAAGGTCTAGATGTTTCTCCTATATAAAATTTATTACATTCGCATGGAATTTTGTAAATACAATTTTTTGTGTTTTGAATTTCATTAAAAGGTTTTGTATTTACTATTAAAGATTTTAATGTATTATTAGTTTGAAAAACTGTTTTTAAATTAAATTTATTGCCAATCCTTCTAATTTTTTCGGATAATTTTGGAATATAAGGGATTTTTACTATATTTGAAGGAATTATTGGGGGGTTTAAATTTTGATCTTTAGTTTTGATGTCTCGGTAAAGTTCACGATTTATAAATTTACTTGGGTAGTTGTTCTTAATCAAGACAGATTTAACAAGTGATAATTCATTATTTAAGATATTGTCATTTGAACAAATTGTTTTTGCTCTATCGGAAAGAGATTTGACAATACCTCGTTTAACACAAATTGAGTGGTTTGAATTAAAATTTAGATATCTATTTGTATGTGTTTCTTTTCTAAAATTACCGTTTCTTGATGTACTAATACACAATAACAACAATTGTTTTGATACATCAGTTTTTAGAAAAGAAACACATACAAATAGATATCTAAATTTTAATTCAAACCACTCAATTTGTGTTAAACGAGGTATTGTCAAATCTCTTTCCGATAGAGCAAAAACAATTTGTTCAAATGACAATATCTTAAATAATGAATTATCACTTGTTAAATCTGTCTTGATTAAGAACAACTACCCAAGTAAATTTATAAATCGTGAACTTTACCGAGACATCAAAACTAAAGATCAAAATTTAAACCCCCCAATAATTCCTTCAAATATAGTAAAAATCCCTTATATTCCAAAATTATCCGAAAAAATTAGAAGGATTGGCAATAAATTTAATTTAAAAACAGTTTTTCAAACTAATAATACATTAAAATCTTCAATAGTAAATACAAAACCTTTTAATGAAATTCAAAACACAAAAAATTGTATTTACAAAATTCCATGCGAATGTAATAAATTTTATATAGGAGAAACATCTAGACCTTTTCATATTAGACTTAATGAACACCAATCGTACATTAAAAATAAACAATTCGAAAAATCCAAAATATGTGAACACGCATGGGATTCTGGTCATAAAATACAATGGAATTTTTCAACTAGATTATTAAAAGAACCGAATAATTATAACCGCAAAGTTAAAGAAGCAGCATTGATATGCTTAAATAATAACGAATGTGTTTCTAATTGTTCGGTTGATATTTCAAAAATTTGGATACCTATTTTACAAAAAGAGTTAATTGCAAAAAGGATACCCTCTATATCGGGATAGTATCATAAGTTTTTATCTGGTTTTTTCTTATGATAATATTAATAAGAAAACTTCATTTATGACGAAGTATAAATTCTCTTATAATATGCAAATGCGCTATCCTTTCAAAAATTCGTTCCCAGAAACGTCACAAAAATATGATTGAAACAGATTTTGACATCTTCAATCTCAAAATCTTATTCTATGTATACTATGTTGATGTCATATTTTTGCAAGATTATCAAGTGTTCTGTTTCTAGTAAATTTATTTATTTTATGTCATTTTGATAACGGCTTTCGATCTGGAAAGCCGAAACGTCAATAAAAAAACTTTTTTAACAATTAAGTGGTTTTAATCCAGTGGAAAGAGAGAGAAATTAATATACAATTTCAGTACCTATACAACAGAATGCTGTTTAATGATGTACTCAAATTAAAGACAACTGAGCACAGCATTAGCTTTGAATTAGTATTATCATCTACTGTACATAAATCAGTCGACAAATATCAAAAATAATAAAACAAAGTGAACATCATAAAAGTTACTTTTTGAAGAATATTAAGTATAAAGTACTTTGTCATTATCTATCATCTTCTTCTAAATTTGATAAAATAGTAACTGGTTTAATATTTTGCAGAATCATTCTTATCCAGATATAAGGAAATTATTTTTTCTTTATGTCTACTATAATTTGTCTTCTTCTTTTCCATCTTTTGCAATTTGCTCATCATATTCCATCCACTCAGTTATTTTCTTTCAATCTAGAATGATGATATGATAAGGGATGGTCCTTCTAACGGATCCTGCACGGAATACATTGCATTTTGCTTGATTGCGGAATTTAATGAAACTCTAGTATGTTGGTAACACTTTAAATGGACCATAATCAAATCAAAAACAGAAAATAAAGGTGATTTATCACAAATTGAGACTATTTTTGGTTTGTTCTCGTGATTTGGCTAAAATATGTCATGACTTTGGTAACCCAACACTATTATGATCCAAATCAGTATTTAGTGTACCGGGGTCATCACAAACGTCCGTTTGTTTACTTCACTTATTAGAATTGAGATTTTTGCTACTTTAGTTTCGAGATTTGTCTGAGTAGTGTTGACAATTTGGAAAAGCAATACTGTTATTATACAAATACAGTATTTTAGTATATCGCCGTCATTAGAAAAATACTTAAAATATTCTATTACAAAGTTATTCACTTCATTCTTTCAATAGAGACCATAAAGAACCATATGTTTTCAACTTATAACGTTAATATCGTTAAGCCATAATATGTGAAAAACCTTTAGCCAAACTTATATTTTTTAAATACAAAGGCCCTACGAAAAGTAACTCTACATATGTAGATGACTACTTGATGTGCATGTAATAATAATTTATACTATTTTGGGAAGCTAATTTTCTTCTTCCGCAACCTCACGAATAGCGACATCTTGAACGTGTTCCAAAGTATTGGTAGTTGGAAAATTTATATTTTCCATAATATGCCTACTGTAGCTGAGGTACCATATAGTACTTACCACATGACAGCACATTTCCACCACCCTGGCATCCGACCGACATGTGCAGTAATGTCCTGTTATTTCGTTCGCATCTAAATCAAATCTCATGAACAACTGATATTTAGTATTGTTTCTATGCCTGGAAAATAATCTGACTATAATAAAACCATTTTTATTGAGTTTCGTATCTATATAAATGCATTATCTTCCGTCTATATTATCCTGTATACAGGGTGGGCCAAACTTCTGGCCTCGGAGGATTACGTCGTTGTGGTAAGAGATAAAATTTTAAAATTTTGTGTGAGTTAGTACATTTACCGGGTGCACATTTTGAAAATAGTTTCGATTATACAGGGTGTTCCAAAAATTCGTGGCAGCACAAACTTACATTTTTTTAAATGGAACATACTATATTTTATTCAAGAATCGAAAATATCTCGTCGATAGCGTTAAAAAAATATAGCATGTTAATATATTATACGGGTGTTTCAAAAAGATATGGCCAATTATTATAAAAAATGACCCCCTCTTTAACAATCTGTAAAACAGTAAATCAAAATAATTCAACAGGTCTTTGTATTCAAATGTCATTCTCATATCGTTGGCTATGCTTACTATTAATTACTTTGTTTATCTGTGGCTTCTTTAATACAGGGTGAAACAGAACTCAAATCAAGCAATATCTCGAAATTTTCAATTGGATCACTCTATAAGTCTTTTTACAATTTGTTAGTACTATTAATAAGCTTTGAAACGATATAGTATAGTTAGGGTATAAGTTAATGAAAAACTGTAAATATTTTATCATGTCTTCCTGTGGTAAATTCATTATAGTTATTTATTATTTAAACCTAAGAACAAAAACGAAGAATATAGCTAAAATTTCTTTAACATTTATTAGTAGATACTATTTTGGCACTAGCCTACTTGGTAAACGAAATATAATCTAGCCTACTCGGTAAACGAAAATATGGCTTGATTATATTTCGTTTACCAAGTAGGCTAGTGTCAAAATAGTATCTACTAATAAATGTTAAAGAAATTTTAGATATTCTTCGATTTTGCTCTTAGGTTTAAATAATAAATAACGATAATGAATTTACCACATAAAGACATGCTAAATATGATTTACGTCTTAGGAGAATGCGCAAACGTAAAATGTACAGGATGTTTCATGTAGTAATTTAATACCATTTAATTTGTGTACGTAAAATACAAGATTTTTCCGTTATCATAAAATATTTACAATTTTCCATTAACTTATACCCTAACTATACTATATCGTTTGAAAGCTTATTAATAGTCCTAACAAATTGTAAAAAGACTTATAGGGTGATCCATTTGAAAAGTTTGAGATATTGCATGATTTGAGTTGTTTCACCCTGTATTAAAGAAGCCACAGATAAACAAAGTAATTAATAGTGAGCACAGCCAACGATATGAGAATGACATTTGAATACAAAGACCTTTTGATTTATTTTGATTTACTGTTTTACAGAGTGTTAAGGATGGGGTCATTTTTTATAATAATTGGCCATATCTTTTCGAAACACCCTTATAATATATTAACATGCTATATTTTTTTAACGCTCTCGCTGAGATCTCTTCGATTCTTGAATAAAATATAGTATGTTCCATTTAAAAAAATGTAAGTTTGTGCTGCCACGAGTTTTTGGAACAACCTATTTTCAAAATGTGCACCCAGTAACTGTACTAGCTCACACAAAATTTGAAGATTTTATCTCTTACCACAACGACGTAATCCTCAGAGGCCAGAAGTTTGGCCCACCCTGTATATGATGGATACAGGAACAACTGGAAAACTCCAAAAGAAAAAATAGCGCCTTAATTATTATGTATTTTAAAAATATAAGTTTGGCTTAAGGGGTTTCACGTATTAACGTTAAATGTTAAAAATATATGATTATTTAAGGTTTATATTGAGAGAATGAAGTAAATAACATCGGAATAGGTACTTTTCCGATGACCTCGATATACTGAAATACTGTATTTGTATAATAATTGTATCGCTTTTCCAAATTGTCAACACTACAACATATGGTTCTTTATGGTCTCTATTGAAAGAATGAAGTGAGTAACTTTGTAATCGAATATTTTAAGTATTTTTCTAATGACGGCGATATACTAAAATACTGTATTTGTATAATAACAATATTGCTTTTCCAAATTGTCAACACTACTCAGACAAATCTCGAAACTAAAGTAGAAAAAATCTCAATTCTGATAAGTGAACTAAACAAAACGACGAAATATGATTTTTTTGAGTACGTTTGTGATGACCCCGGTAAACTAAATACTGATTTGGATCATAATAGTGTTACCTTTCCAAAGTCATGACATATTTTAGCCAAATCACGAGAACAAACTAAAAATAGTCTCAATTTGTGATAAATTACTTTTATTTTCTGTTTTTGTAACTACTCTTAAAATCACCCTGTTTCTCCGAAACTAATCATACAATTTGATTAGGGACTATTTAAAGTGTTACCGACAGGTCATGATCTACAACATACTAGAGTTTTATTAAAATCCGCAATCAACCAAAATGCTATGTATTCTGTGCAGGTTCCTTTCAAACCACTTTTCGAAGTTGTCATTCATGTTAATCATGATAATCACCACCGTTTTACTTCCTTTAAACATTTATTGCTGTATATCTGAAAGTAAAAATAAATGAAAGGTTTTACAACACATTTTATTTATTTTTCAGTTTATCTTGATTCTTCTCCAGATTTCTTTCATACAGTAGCCATTGCAACAGTTCGCTTTGGTCTTCTACATGAGCTCTTATTAAATCCCCTAAAGTGCCTCGTAAGTAAAGTAATAATAAAGAAGAATATTGCCAAAACCAATCTAGAAAGGACTTGTTCCTTTAATAACATTAGAATGTTGACGTCCTGGAAAATCTTTGATTCTGAATGATCTAATCCGATACCAGTAGGGGCTCTTCTCCTAGCAGCAATTATTTGATTTTCAAACTCGGTGTAACGGTATTTCGTTAATTATTAAAAAGTTTGTGTAGTATTTTTGAGAATTTATTCTTTGTTGTATTAAATGGTCGCGTACGAATATAAAAATTCATTACAAAAATTCTGCACTCCATTTTCTTCTTCATTTACCCGCCACTGCTTTACATTAAATACAGGTACCTTTTTCAAAAATAAACAAATATGTAATCAAGCAAGTTGTCAAAGCAAACGAAATTGAAAGCTGGAAGGCCGTTTTAAATTCCAAGTACTATTCTCTTTAAACATTTCTTTTGTTATGAATAAAAATGAGTAAACCACAGACAAAGTCATTATTCAAACATACCACACAATTGTTTTCAGTGTTTCTGAACTACCGCTAGATATTGTAATTGTTTGTTTGAACTAAGTCTATCAAAAAGAATTTCCATAACTGATCTCATCTCATAATACGAGTAACTTTCACTTATCTATTAGGTAAAAATTTCTTATTTATTTCCTGCTTCCTAATATGTTTTTATAGGAAACGTATATCAAAAATTTAATTAAGGTTTTTATTACCAACCTTAAATTTTTGCATAGAAGATATTTTGTTTGTTTTACGAGGTGTTTCTAAATTCATGTGTCTAACTTCTACTGATGATTTGTTTCATGAAATCGTGAATCTTTTACCAAAATATACTTGTCTAAGAATTTTTAATTTTATGACCAATTAACTAAGCGAACAGGGTTGAAATATTTATTGTCTGGGTGATCTTCGATTTTATGTTTTGTCACAAAGCACGTATTCATCGTTTAGTATCCTCACTACCATCTATGTACCTCAAACTAGAGCCACTTTTTCAGCCAACCAATCTCATCCAATTATTTAAATTATTATTATTTCACTTTATTAAATAATCAAAAAACTCTTGGTTGCCAATTTGCTTTCAGTTGATTCTTCTTGCAGGAATAGTACATCTTGGTTCGTGTCTCAAACCTTTAGATTTCTTGGTTTTTCGAATTATTATAGACCTATCTTTTAGAATCACAATTTGTCATTTTCCTTCTAGTAATTTTTCGCGGACCTGCTTATGAAAACGGTCACACCTGCTCAGCAGGAAGAAGTTCAGGAACAGAAAATTCTCAAATTATTGTATGTATTAGCAGGTAGATTATTGATGGCAGATCGATTTACAGATAGATTTTCCATAATAATAGATTTTCGTTGCAGTTTCTGTCAGGTGGATTTTAGTTAATCGCGCGATCAACTCGATTTTAGTTTTATCTATCATTGTTTCTAGCAGTAAAACCTTACTATCAACAAAGATATTATGATTTAAGGGACAAATTGTTTTTTTTAAACCACTGCTACAATGCCGGGATCTGATACATCGAAAATGTTTTCCAGTCATCAATAGAAGTATTACAGTATTTTTTAAATGTGCCGTAAATATTTCTGTCCAATGACTGGAATGTACGAGATCAGAGCGGGGTAAAGAAAAAACAGTCACTCCATTTTCTTTACCGGGGCATCTGTAGACAGGTGGGAGACGTGGTTGTCAAAAAACAATAGCACTGGCCTTTCCTTAAATAATGTATAAGAAATTTGACAAAATGTTCCTTCATCCAGTAAGCATCTCTATAAAATTAAAAAAAATCGAGTCGGGATAACTGAAAGCATGAATTTTTTAAAAGTTATCCCGACTCGATTTTTTTTAATTTTATAGAGATGCTTACTGGATGAAGGAACATTTTGTCAAATTTCTTATACATTATTTAAGGAAAGGCCAGTGCTATTGTTTTTTGACAACCACGTCTCCCACCTGTCTACAGATGCCCCGGTAAAGAAAATGGAGTGACTGTTTTTTCTTTACCCCGCTCTGATCTCGTACATTCCAGTCATTGGACAGAAATATTTACGGCACATTTAAAAAATACTGTAATACTTCTATTGATGACTGGAAAACATTTTCGATGTATCAGATCCCGGCATTGTAGCAGTGGTTTAAAAAAAACAATTTGTCCCTTAAATCATAATATCTTTGTTGATAGTAAGGTTTTACTGCTAGAAACAATGATAGATAAAACTAAAATCGAGTTGATCGCGCGATTAACTAAAATCCACCTGACAGAAACTGCAACGAAAATCTATTATTATGGAAAATCTATCTGTAAATCGATCTGCCATCAATAATCTACCTGCTAATACATACAATAATTTGAGAATTTTCTGTTCCTGAACTTCTTCCTGCTGAGCAGGTGTGACCGTTTTCATAAGCAGGTCCGCGAAAAATTACTAGAAGGAAAATGACAAATTGTGATTCTAAAAGATAGGTCTATAATAATTCGAAAAACCAAGAAATCTAAAGGTTTGAGACACGAACCAAGATGTACTATTCCTGCAAGAAGAATCAACTGAAAGCAAATTGGCAACCAAGAGTTTTTTGATTATTTAATAAAGTGAAATAATAATAATTTAAATAATTGGATGAGATTGGTTGGCTGAAAAAGTGGCTCTAGTTTGAGGTACATAGATGGTAGTGAGGATACTAAACGATGAATACGTGCTTTGTGACAAAACATAAAATCGAAGATCACCCAGACAATAAATATTTCAACCCTGTTCGCTTAGTTAATTGGTCATAAAATTAAAAATTCTTAGACAAGTATATTTTGGTAAAAGATTCACGATTTCATGAAACAAATCATCAGTAGAAGTTAGACACATGAATTTAGAAACACCTCGTAAAACAAACAAAATATCTTCTATGCAAAAATTTAAGGTTGGTAATAAAAACCTTAATTAAATTTTTGATATACGTTTCCTATAAAAACATATTAGGAAGCAGGAAATAAATAAGAAATTTTTACCTAATAGATAAGTGAAAGTTACTCGTATTATGAGATGAGATCAGTTATGGAAATTCTTTTTGATAGACTTAGTTCAAACAAACAATTACAATATCTAGCGGTAGTTCAGAAACACTGAAAACAATTGTGTGGTATGTTTGAATAATGACTTTGTCTGTGGTTTACTCATTTTTATTCATAACAAAAGAAATGTTTAAAGAGAATAGTACTTGGAATTTAAAACGGCCTTCCAGCTTTCAATTTCGTTTGCTTTGACAACTTGCTTGATTACATATTTGTTTATTTTTGAAAAAGGTACCTGTATTTAATGTAAAGCAGTGGCGGGTAAATGAAGAAGAAAATGGAGTGCAGAATTTTTGTAATGAATTTTTATATTCGTACGCGACCATTTAATACAACAAAGAATAAATTCTCAAAAATACTACACAAACTTTTTAATAATTAACGAAATACCGTTACACCGAGTTTGAAAATCAAATAATTGCTGCTAGGAGAAGAGCCCCTACTGGTATCGGATTAGATCATTCAGAATCAAAGATTTTCCAGGACGTCAACATTCTAATGTTATTAAAGGAACAAGTCCTTTCTAGATTGGTTTTGGCAATATTCTTCTTTATTATTACTTTACTTACGAGGCACTTTAGGGGATTTAATAAGAGCTCATGTAGAAGACCAAAGCGAACTGTTGCAATGGCTACTGTATGAAAGAAATCTGGAGAAGAATCAAGATAAACTGAAAAATAAATAAAATGTGTTGTAAAACCTTTCATTTATTTTTACTTTCAGATATACAGCAATAAATGTTTAAAGGAAGTAAAACGGTGGTGATTATCATGATTAACATGAATGACAACTTCGAAAAGTGGTTTGAAAGGAACCTGCACAGAATACATAGCATTTTGGTTGATTGCGGATTATACCAAACGTATTCTTTCAAAACTCATATTCAATTTTATACAGTATGTTTCTGATTTAATTTTGACCCATATACGTCAAAATTAAATCAGAAACATACTGTATAAAATTGAATATGAGTTTTGAAAGAATACAAATTTAAAATTAATTTTTCTATAAGTATTTACTTACCTAATAACTTAGTCATTAACACCATATTGTAATGATAATATAATTGATCCATGAAATCAAAATTTGTGATGAAATCTTTTCTTTTAATAGAATTTTGACCCGCTTTCACCCAGTACATTTTATTAACCACACCTTTTTGTTCCATTTTTTTCAAGCCTTTTTTAAATTTAAATAACAAAACCTAATGCAAAAAAATTGCTTTTGATTAAAGTGGAAAAACAACGCATTTTCCGCAGTTTATATCAGGTAATCCATCAAGCTAAATATAATTTACTGCAGTTCATAAAAACAAACATTATTTGTTGAAAACCATTTTGTTTTATCTGGAAACAAATGATGATAATCATTTGCTTTTCTGTGAATCAGCTTTGAGGTGATTTAGATTTAGACATCCTTAAACTATCGGGAAGACCGGTGCTAGTTGACTAATAGCGCCTAGTTTTCGTTGTAAGAACTAGAGTGCGCGTCCATCTTGAATTGATAGTGTCCGGCTTCTGGGACAGTTGTTGAAGAGTAAATTACACGGGGTGTCAGTAAGAGCGAGAAATTTAAAACAATAATTATTACTGGTAGTAAAGTTTAAGAACAGTTACCTAAAAACATATATTTATATTGATATTAATTATAATTTTAAAGTTGTTGAGATACAAACACTGGATAATCAATCTCCTGCAAAGAAATATTTACATCACAGAAAAGGGACCAGTAAAGATAAACAGGATTTAATCCTTCCTGAATGAAGAGTAAACACGTAATTTAAAGTTATCCCCTTAACAATAAAAATAGGCTTAAAAAATTAATTTCGAATAGGGAAATGAAAGATTTTTCGGACAAACGTACATAGAAGATTGTTCATTTAAAAGATTTAAGTAATATGGATTCATAGAGGGAGAATTTGTGATAAAAAATCGACACAGAAAATATGAGAAAGTGTAAAATATTAAAGAAAATCCTAAAATCGATGCCAATTTTTTCTTTGTTTAATGAATATACAAGGAAATTGTTAATTTGAGAAAACTAATAAAGTTTTAAATATCATTGATCATACACGGTTATAGAAGGAGTATTTCTAAATGGAACACCACGTATTATGGAAGAAGTTACAATTTTAAACAGATTAGCTGCATCTAGAAGAAAATATATTTCCAAATTTAGAAGTCAGAAATACGTCGCATCATAATCACATATTTCTAAATGGAAAACAAGTTCAAGGACACCTCAAAAACTATAAGGTTTTTGTAATGTATGTGTATTACCCTGTAGGTAAATATTTGGATAGGTTTTTATGTTTAGTATAGTATAGAGAGAATGCATTTAATGTTTGGTATAGTTAGTTATATATAGGTGATTTGGATAAGCATGGAATTTTAAATGAATCCCTTAATATATCACAGCTCTATATTCTTTCTTATACAAGGTATAGTAATTAGTATGTTTGGAGATATAATAAAATAGTCAATAAAAACGACACATATTTTGTATGAAACTCAAAGGAATATACACGTAATAAAACTGAAAAAGGAGTTGAATCATATGCCGCTTCTTAAACAATTGCAAGAAGAGTTAGTAAAAAAGAAATTAACTAAGCAAGATATTGTGCAACATTACGATTTTTAGCGACTGGGCGATTATAATTATCGCAGATATTTTTGACTGATTTATCTGCAGATAAATCGTTGTGTGTATGTTAAACGACAAAACTATCGCTTCCAATTATTGCCGTGGATTTATCGTACAACTTTATTAGTTTCTGCAGTCCCCTAACGAACAGTTTTATTTTTACAATTTTGGAGATCTAACGATAAATTGCTCAAATCTGCCAATAAATTGTTCCGTGTATATATTAACTGAATATTATTGGCACCATTCATAACCAGAGTCATCTTTTGAAAATGGACCGAACGATGATTGTTTAAGCAGAAACTAGTCGCCTATCTACAATTATTATTTCATAATGTAGCAACAAATAAAAAAAATCAATCTTTTTTACCAATATACAAATTATTTTTAAAGTAGAAATAAAAATAACGCTCTTTATTATATACTATTTAAACTTTCATAACACAATATTATTCCTGTGGCAAAAACAAATTTTAAAAACTAGTAATAACTGCAAATTATTAAGACACATGCAATTATTGAATCTTGTGTAACCAATCTTATTAAATATATATTGTATACTCGGTAAAAAACTATAATATAATGTTAATAATTCAACTTTCTCCGTTCTTTATAATACCTAACGAAAAATGAAGTAAAAATGATTGTTTATAGTCCAGGCGCCGTAGAATATAATAAAAATACTATTTAACAGTTGTAATTCACTCGCTGTACAAGGGAGAAAAATAGAAATAAATATGTTTTATAGCTGAAAGTGGAAATAATGAATTTATACAATGATCTGTGATGAACATTTTTTTTAGTTTTCTATCTCGAGCTCCTATCGTTTAAATGAAATATAACAGTTTAAATGAAATATAACAATATTCTATAGATGATTTCATTATCACACAGACAGAGATATACACAAGAACTATCGTCCTTTCAATGAAGAGGCACATCTTTGTATCAAATACGTTTGATATTGTTCGTAAGAGACAGTGCGTTAAACTAAATGTGGAACCAACTATGGATATGTTTTCAAAATTAATAATGGTCATTACATAGTCATTTACAGAATTGTATAAGTCAAACCGTCACTTTTTCTCTTTCATTCTTCCCCACTCTATGTAGCTTTTATTTTAAAGTAATATATCCTTTTGCAGAACTTTTTCCATCAAACTGAACAAGTTCTAGCCCTATTACCCATATTATTACTCAATTAGTAAATAATCTCGACCTGCATGTAGACAATAACCAGTGATATTAATATCAATCAAGGTCGTAATTTATTGCTCTTGTGGTGTAATTATAGTTGTACAATATTGTGTTTCCTATTATTGAATAAGACCAGAGTTGTTGAAAGGAATGCGTAATTAGAGACTAATAGGTAGTGAATTATTGGCAATACTGTGGTATGAAAATTGAGACTTGAGGTAGACAGATAGTTCAAAGAGATAATATAATCTGTAAAGGCTTAACGAATTGGGAGCCAAAGTGAAAGATAATCTTATACTCGTATATTATTCAACAGTGTAAACTTCAACTTAAAAATACAATTACCAGTTTCACCATTTCTTGAAGTAGTAAAGACTTGGTTTTATGAATCAGCATTAGAACTTAGGTCTTGGATATCCCTGTTCGGCACTTTCCCAGCTATATCATTTTCTTCCCCTATTTTTTTTAGTTTTATCACCTTGTCTATTTTGTTTTCTGCTGGCGTACTCATCTTCTATTTTCTTAATTCCAAAGAAACGCCTCTCCCATATATTCAAATCTCCACGGCCATTATTTAAAATATACCTTATACGTTCTATTCAAATAAACATAGGATATTTGTCGGTTTTAACATAAAAAATGTATTACATAGTACGGTATTGCAACAAACTAAATCCTTGAAATTTGCTCTACTATATTCCCATTTTATGAAATTCAATTTAACATTATTTATGAAGCGGAAGGATGTCTTATCTACAATCCAAGCTAATCGTGCTCCTTTCTCATACACGAAGCTTTGCAATATTGATTGCTTGTATGTCTACACGTGGAGAATTATGCGACTGACAATAGAGTCAAATATGGTTACCTAAAAAAATTTTGGACCCCCTTTTACCATATACAACAAAAAAAATTGTGTCATTCAGAACATCGGGTATATCGAGCGTACCTACTCCAGGTTTCCTACCATTTATCCTGATATCTCTTGTTACACTCTTAAAATTAATGGCAAACATTTAAGATCCAGACGCACGGGAGAATTAGTTTTAAAATCAACATTAAAATGATCTAGAACGATAAAAAAATTTGGATTACATTCAAATCCTCCTAAAATATTCCAAGCATTGGGAAAGGTTTAAAAGCCTTTAAAAACAATTTGTTTTACCTACTAATATAAATTTAAAATATGGGCCGTTTCTTCAACACAGTAATTGTATATTTCTATTGATTTAACGATTATTTTGAAATTTAAACTTAAGGAAAGAAAGATTGTTGCTATCTGGATTCTATCAAGATATATTTCTTAAAATATATTGGAAATTGTGGTTCTAAATTGAAAAATTAAATATTAACAGCCTGAACTATTCGAAACCATTTCTGTTAAATAAATAGTGGCTTCAATCTTTCAACTTATTACATTGCCAGCGCTCTAGAGTTTGTATTTTGAAAATATCTAAAAATATGAAATCCCATTTTTTACTAGTCTCAGCACGTAGAGGATGGCTCATTTTTTGTGTGATATTTTGGAAACTGGAATACTTAAAAATTGTACCTTTACAAGGGTTATAAATTGGTACTTTAAAATTCTTAGATAATAGATATTTGGAAAAAACGAAAAAGTTTCATTTTCATTTTTATTAGTATTAAAAATTAAAAATAAAGAAACAACTTTTGGTTGTTACGCAATAAAAAAAAATGATCACATTTTGAACACAAGATTTCGTCCATTTAAGTACATTTTTTAAACATTTACCTGTATTTTTTAATAATTATTCATTATAAATTCATTATTATGGCACTTGATGGTATTTAAAGGTGTTTTTATCTTTTCATGTATACATATTTTTTATATTTGAATATTTAGCAAATAAACAAAACTCATGCAAGTTCTCTATTCCCACTCCCACATCTCAATTAAATCCATCAATGAAGTAGACATCCGTTGACGTTCGAGTTTTTCCCAATCATACAAAATTCCTGATGCCAGTGTCACATGGATGATCGATATTTTTAATTAACACCTAAAATCAGATTCTGAAAGTAATTAGCCATTTTGCATAAGAATTTCCAGGAATGACCTATTTGCATCTGAATTATAAATATTGTATGAGTATGAGTATTTTTTTCTTCTCGGATGCTGGTCCTATCGCCAGCTACACTTCAGCCTCTTGGGCGAATTGTGCCAACTACACAGACATTCAGTCGTTTTCTATAGTTTAGAGAAGATAGGAGTGCAGTAATTTAATTTGTAGTTAAAATGAAAATTTTAATACATTTGATCGGCCTAATAAAAGATTTCGTTTGATTTAATCATGTTTCCATGGTTTTTGCTGTAATAAACCTGTTCTTTTGACAGATAAGTCAGACTTTATTTATTCATAGCCGTATGTATTTTAAATGATTCGTAATTTTGTATTAGTGTATATTTCAAAAGGTTTCATTCTAAAAATATTATCAGCCCTCCTAAATCCTTGAAGGCAGAATTACTCGTAATAGCAAAGCAACATAAAAACAAATTCAAACAAAATATTATAGACGAGATGGCCCGAGAAAATGGCATTGAAATTCTCAGATTACCTCCTTACCATGCAGAGTTAAATCCCATTGAACTGATCTGGTCACAATTAAAAGGTTATGTTTCTCGAAACAATACAACATTTAAATTACCTGATGTGCGAAATTTCTTTTTGAAGGTAGTTTTATGGAGAACATTTCAGAAAAGTGGAAAATTTATTTTGGAAAGTGGATATAGCAATGGAAAACTTAATAGACCCTAAGAAAATACAATGATAATGATACCAGTAGTTATAGTGAAGACAGTGACTTTTCAAGATAGTTCTTGAACTTTTTGTTTTTTATGATCTTTGATTTTAGTTACTGAAGAGATTAAAAAAAGTTTAATCCCATTAACAACACATAATCCTCCGTGTTATTTATTGGTTTATTTTTATTTTTATTTTGCAAAGTACGCCTATGGAATGTGACGTTATATCCCCACTTTTAATGTACTCCTCTTTTATTAAGAGTATATGTAATTAACAAATTATGTGTATGAAATTAATAGCGTCTAGGTGGCTTTGACAGTTTTATAATACTTCACTGACAGCAACTGACAGTTCTTAAACACAATAAATTCAATAAGTTTCCACGAATTACATTGGAAATTTCACACCAACATTTTTTAACCAATAAGAAGCTTTCGTTTCACCTCGTTTCTGTAGCAACCAAAAAACTTGGCGATAGTATTTTCCTACCCTGGGCTGTACCACAGCGATAGGATTTCTGTCAAGTGTCAAATTATAAGTATTACGAAAATGCCATGTTATAATTTTGTATATTACTTTGGTGTGAAATTTTCTTACCGAGTCACCCACGATCTTGAATTAGGTACTATCTGGAATAATTCAAGCTCTAGGGAGATTACAAGTGAAAATATATCTCGGAAGTATAATCGATTATTTTCGAAGCTTTTGTGATATTACTACTGAATATACAGTGCATTTTTTGAGACAATATTTGTAACTCATGCAACATAAAGACGTAAATGTGATTTGTAAATTTATAAATGGTTATTTAACGAACAAGTGTATTAATCGCCATTTTAATTCACGAGTTCGTTACAGAACTTTTCCGTCGACCGTAGGTACTTTTCAAAAATAAAGATAGCTTACTTTCAATTTTTATTTATTTTAACGAAAAACAACAATTACTATGCCAACAGCACAGATTCTGAATATCGTATTATTTAGTTAAAATTGAATTTGGCTGCTTCCATATGTTTCGAAGTTATTGGTATTAGTCTAATTTTTTTCAGTTAAATAGGATTTGGCTGATTCCATAGGTTTCCAAGTTATTGGTTTTCTTTCAGAAATATCAAAATATCTCGAAAACTAAAAAGCTTAGGTATATAGGGTGTTCCATAAGAAAAAATATAACTTTGATACGCCACACTTTTTTGGAACAACCTGTATATTTCAAAATAATTTTAAAATGTAGCCTTTATCAACCCACATATCCATAAATAAACAAAATTTTCAAAATATTAACTTAAGAGCATACAATAAAATCGTTGATTAATAGAAAATCATTCATTAATAGGGGTCATTAATCAACGTTTAGTATTTTAACATTAAGTAATTACAGATATCTTTAGAAAATTTACCCTTTAACAATAAATTGAATTTCTTTCGAAATATTTTCAATTGTCAATCGGAAAATAAAAGAAAGCGGTCCTTTACTACGTGAATTAAAACTAAAGCTTTCATCTATCAGCAGGAATAAAGAAAAGAGGTTTTTTGTTGCCAGATGCAACAAAAGATTCATCTCGTCGTTCGTGGCTATTTTCAGAATATAATTACCCGTATGCCCACGATCGACGTCGTTTAGTTTTGAAATCTATCTACACACGAATGGAATTGAAAACAGAGTAATCTGTGGAGGAATTGATTGAACAGGGAGGTTTTTATATAATTTTTTTACAGTGTTCCATTTTTGTTAATTAAAAATATCGATCACAATGGGTGAAATATATTATTTAAATTTATACACTGAAAAATATATCTAATATTATCAACTGTGGATAGAATTAAATGAATTAGAATAGGTATAAGGTTTTTTTATTGATTTATTTAGATATTTATTTATACAGAGTGATTTCCACTTACATGATGCACAATTATTTTAAATTCCTTAACATACAAAATTCATTAAATACTATAATATATTTAAAAATACAATTAGAAAGTAAAAATACAATAATCCAGATCTGCTGTGAAGTAAGACAGAAATTAACTTCAATATCGACATTGAAAAATAGTTTTTCGGATGGATTAAATCTTTTGGTCCACATAGGATTTGTGAGGATGTCATTCTAGTAGTGGAAGAAGGCAATTATTAAGGTTTTACAAAAGTAACAAACTCATACTGAATTAAAACACTTGCACCCAATAGGTGTATTTCTAAATTATCAAACGTTTTAGAAATAGCTTTGTAAAAGAAAATTAAAGATTAAGTATATCAAACTGTAGCCTAGTTGTCAGAGAATTTGACCTCACACAAAATGTGAATAGTTGAATACAAATATTCAGGCGAGGCGTTCGGAAAAACTAAAGTATCTTTGTCTAAAATGTACGCAAAGAAAAAAAAAGAAATCGTTTTAAAGAGAAGACTCTAAGCTTTCTCAGGAAGTCATTAGTTTTTGTTTTTTTTCTTTTCTCATAGAAAATTTGACCGGAAGTTATAATTTCTAAAATTCTCACTGATTTTTATAAAACTGAAGATATCTATTAATAGAGGCATAACAAAAAAATTTCTTGTACATTTATCATCATTATACTTTTACTTTTGATTTAAATATACTCAAAATGATGAACATTATCTCTGTTTAATAAAAATTATGTTTTAAATTGATCATTTTTTTACAGCATTCATTCGACGCAATTTTTATTTTCAAAATAGTATTTATATAAATCAGAAATTATAATTTTTTTAAAATAAAGTTAACAATAATTTAGAAATTGATTTATATAAATAAATAAACACTATTTTGAAAATAAAAATTGCTTCGAATGACTGTTGTAAAAAAATGATCATTTTAAAACATAAGTTTTATTAAACAGAGATAATGTTCTTCATTTAATTTAATTATATTTAAATCTTAACCAGCCAGCCCATTTAAGTAAGTTTGATAAAATCCGAAAATTTCCAAAATTGCTTGGGAGAAGATGAACTCAATGCCTTCAAGATTACAAGAAGTTATTAGTAATGGAACTATGACCATATATTAATTATTGAATTGAAATTATTAATTTTTCCATCTCGTTTTATTGCTTTAAAAAATTTAATTTTATCGTTACATCTACTAAAATTTTTGTTGAGCTGGCATTACTGCCCTAGAAATTATAACATAAAAACTAGTTTAGTATTGACACATTTTAAAAGATGCATTTACACACCTAGAAAAACACTATTTTCGATTATAAGAGTTGTACCAGTTTTATATGACGCGCAGTGTACAAGGATTTTTTTGTTATGCATCTATTAATAGATATCTTCAGTTTTATAAAAATCAGTGAGAATTTTAGAAATTATAACTTCCGGTCAAATTTTCTATGAGAAAACAAAAAAAAATAAAAACTAATGACTTTCTGAGTCTCCTCTTTAAAACGCTTTTTTTTTCTTTGCGTACATTTTAGATAAAGGTACTTTAGTTTTTCCGAACGCCTCGCCTGAATATTTGTATTCAAAGTGCGTAGAGTTTTCGAATTTGCTTTCTTATTTTTAATAAATCTTTATAGGAACACAAATTCTTTTTTAAAATAATATTATTTTTTAGTAAAATTTTCCGCTCTTTTACGTGGTGCTATTCGATTTTCGAAATTTTTATTTTTTTTTTTCGAGATATAATGGAAAAACCAAATTTTCGATTTTATTTTCGAAATTGTGAAGTTAACATACACTTTAGAGCAGCAAAGATTTTTTATTGTTTTCTACACCCTTTCAAGTACTTAAATGCCAAGTTTCATGAAGATCACATTTTGTGCGAGGCAACTGGGCTACTGATCAATTACAGATTTCTCCTTTCTACCAAAAAACTTTCGAATTATATATATCGCACCGCAACTGAAGCTAAAACAACCATTCCGTGGGCAATGATCCCAATAAATTTTAAATGGAAACCTTTCATCTAACTTCTTTTATTTAATTCTTTCTATCGCGAAACGAAAATTAGCATTACCCGATCAAAATGAAAGAAACGTCAAGGGTAATTTTGGAAAGCTCCCTGATTTAATTTAATATCATTATTTATCGAGGGACAATGAAAAAAAAATCGGGGAAAAAGGATGTGCTTTTACGGGAACAAAAAGATGTAAAAGCTTCTAAATGGTGTTGATTGATTTAGGCTTCCATTTGTAGGACTTGGAAAGGGTAATTTACAGTGTAGACAAAAAGATTTTTGTGTCAATGTCGAATGACTTACTTCTAAAATTATTATATAAAAGAATGTCTTGGATAGATAAACAATTTTAGAATGTTTAGATATGTTATTGTAGTAAATTTTCTATTCATGTAGGTTGTCGAGTAAATAAGCATTATTTGGATAAATAAATAAATCTGTAAATAATCTATGTTTTCCCGTTTAAATTTTCAAATCAAACGTTTGAAGTTTGTTTCTATGCGGACTTGTATTTGCTACTTCAGAAAGTTGCAGAAAAACATTTTACGTTGAGTGTCACATGACGATATCTTGTTAACTTTTTCCCATTATCAATTCATGGCTTGTAATGGAAAAAAGTTTGGTGTTTTTATTATATTAGGGTTTGATATCATCGATATCTGCGTCAAAAACTTTGTTCTTAACAAATAATTTACGTATTTTTAAGACAAATATAAATAGCAATCTACTTCTCCCCAAAAATATGCGGTTGGAAAATTTTACATAAGTAAATAAAGACTCGAAAGTATCCACTTGCGCAACCAGTGTGAAATTCTTTAATCATACTTTTAGCAAACCCTTTTCACTTCTTTCCAAGTGGGTCGGTCTCACTCCATTTTATATTCATTTACGTACAAATTCTTCTGACTTTTTCTTCGGACAACATTGTGTTTAGTTTTAATATTGTTAGGTACATGAAATATTACTTGAAAATCAGGTTATTGAAGTCTTTCGAATCATCTTGTAATATTCAAGGGCCTTAATCATTTATTTAACCAACATATTCTGTTTGTATAGGCAGTAGTATTAGAAGTGGTAGTTAGTAGTATACAAAAAAGGAATAACAAATCAAATAGTCTGAAATTAAACCAGCCCATTTCGATTTCGCTTGACACGAGCGCCGTTCTAACGGAATTTTAGGTAAACAAACAGTATAGTTTGTTGAAATTCAAACCATTACAAGTAAATAAAATTGAAAATAGTACATTAAGCAACGCATTTCATATGGCATTCTGTTATGACACGAGTCCAAGTTTAAAAAACGAATCGCGCAGCGATGAGTTTTTAAAGGACGAGTGTCATAACAGCCATATGAAATAAGTTGCTTATAATACTTTTTATATTTTGCCATTTTATTAATTTTTTAATAAATTTATACTTTGCATATTATAGAGATGTTTGCTTTAAAAAAAATGATTTGGTAGCACTGTTGTAGAATTTTTAAAATTTGACAGAGTTATTAGATACAAATGACAAGACAAATGTCAATTCATGTCATTTGTTGATTCATATTACCAACAGTATAACACAAAAGGTTGCTTACTCTAGAGTTCTCAAATGCTTATCATAATGTAAAATATTATAGATGCAAAATATAAAAAGTAATTTAAATAATGTCACTAATTATTAAGAGCGGTTTCCAAACTGTTAATATTAGCGTCTTGCTAGGGAACTAAATTGTACGAAAGTTATCATGTCAGTAGGTAATGTTAGGGAAGAAATTAGAGTGGATGGGTTTAGATTAATTTTCGGTACTGTTTTGAGGAAAACTCCTGGTGCAGAAAGCAAAAGGAAGCATAAAAACACGTATTCACCTAAAGTAGTAATCTGTGGATTTACAGCAAACATTTTTTATGGTTTATTTTTTTCTAGCTTTTCTATTATAAATAGTACAGTGTTTATTTTTTATGTTACCAAGACAAAGTATATTTTAAGGTTGCAACGATAATATTTAGTTATTTCCATAGACACTCTTTTTTTTTAAAAGTGTGTATTTCTAGTGACCCTTCATATGTCCCTTGGACAGTTAAAAATATCGGTCTTTTTCTTCCACATTTACTGCGTGGCATTGTAGGGTATATTTATCTGAACTAAAACATTGCATCTCGTGCACAACAATGCTGTACCAAGGGACGTTTCCTTTTACATTAGTGAGATCTGTCCCCTAGTACAAAAATAATGTTGTAAATAACTAAAATCAGTTTTTAAGGTTAGAGTGGCATTATGAAGATAAACTTTTGATAGAATATTTATAATATATAAAACATAAGGTACGTGCCTTAAGAACAATTTGTGATGTTTCTCTTTTGATAGAAAAAATGTTCTTTATTTTACATAAGTCAGATAAAAACACACAGTAAGCGTTCAGGGTCAAATTAGCTGAGCAACTGCAGATTTCTTAAAGTAGAGTACCGTGTACAATGTTGTCCCTATAACATTATTATTCATCATTACTTGTGACTTTTAGTCCGGCAACAAAGCAATTTGTCCCCAGGTGCATATGTCCCTAGGTACAGCACTCTCCCCTACACATTTTTTTGACCAGCTCGGTTCGAATTTGGGAAAACCCTTATTGGCCATGATCTCATCCCCCGGTTCTAGTAATTGTAAAAATCCGGAATCGTTGACGATCTGGCAATCACTAGAGAAAATGTGAATTTGATAAATATACACACGCCTGTCACCTTCGATTTCGCTGGACACTAGCGGAATTTTAGGTAAACAAATATTTACTATTAACTTACAGGCTACGCCACAAGATGTCGCTGTAAGCGTTGCTGGGTTCGCGTATTGTCCCCAGTAAAACTGATAAATGAATCAAATAATGACAAATAATAAATATCTACATCTTTTCGTTAAGCATACGTTACCAAATCAACCCCTGAACTCAAAAAGATTGCCAGATTGTAATTAATCATCAGTTGAAATTGATATATTTTTAGAAGTCTCCCTAAAATTTATAGAACTGTTTGCGTATCGATCAAAAATTTATTAGAGATTTATGTATGTCCAGCATATTCTGGTGGACGAAGAAAATCGTCAATATAAGGTTCCATATAATCCTCATTTTGACAACGTATGGAATATAGCAAACATCCTATATCCGATACATTCGATACAAAAAAACATCCATTAATGAATCTGTAGTATAGCTATGCCTGTAAAAAATATGTGTCAATTTATTATTTTTTCTACGGATGACATTGAATTGTATCATTTTCAATGGAGGAGCTTCTTACTAACCTCAAAATCTAAAAAAAAATCTACTGCATTACTTCCGCAATGATAAAATATGATAACAAAATTCTACTGAGCTTTCCAAGAAGTATCGTTAGCAAGAATAATTTTTATAAACTCCATTTCTGATTGGTTGAAATTAAAGTTGGTATCGAGACTGGATGTGATAGTTGACATGTTTCGTTGTCAAATGTCATTTTACCATATTCATACTGTCGCTAGAAGCACGATATTAGCCTTGTTTTTTACCCCGAGTCTCGATACCAACTTTAATTTTAACCAATCAGAAATGGAGTTTATTAAAATCATTATTTTTCTAATACGATATATTCTGGAGAGCTCAGTAATTTTTTGTGAACATATTAAATCATTACGGAAATAATGAAGTAGATTTTGACAAAAAATAACGCTTCCCCGATGGTAGACCTTTTTCTAGGTTGGCAACTTGGAAAGAACTCCCCCATTTGATTGCGATGGTTGAAATTGAATTTCAGCCATTAGTGATTGAAATTCTCAGACTACCGCGATTTCGACGATTTTACGTAATTTGACATTCAAATATTAATAAGAGAAATGTCACTGTCAGTAATTTTCTTAGGTTATAGTTTTAATTTGTAAAAATGACTGATACTAGTATGGATAATAGTGATATAGAACCAGAGGAAATTATAAAAGAGGCTGAAAATGCATTTTCAAATTTAATTCTTGCCAAATCAAAACATGTTTATGATTTTACTTATAAAAAATTTATGGATTGGAGATCTAAAAAAGGAACTAATTCATTTCCGGAAGAAGTCTGTGGTGCATATTTTGCAGAATTAACTAAAAAGATGAAGTCCTCAACACTTTGGGGCCGGTATTCAATGTTGAAGACAACTATCTCCATCAAAAACAACGTTGATATTTCCAAATATTTCAAATTACGATTATTTTTAAAACGAAAATCTGATGGATATTGCCCAAAAAAATATAAAACCTTTTCTAAAGAAGAGGTGGCCAAATTTATAATTGAAGCTCCTGATCACGTTTACTTGTTTACAAAGGTATATAAAAACAAAAAAAAATTAAAACTTTTATTTTAACTTTCCATTTGTTATAGGTCGTACTTATAATGGGAATTTCAGGCGCTTGTCGGTGCGACGGAGTTTCTAATTTAAATCTAAACTTTCTAATTTAAGGGCCCTACTTACGATCAGACCGTGTCGATCTGACCAAGTCTGGCCTGATCTGGTCATAAACATAATGAAAATACTTCACTAATGTCAAAATCAGCTGATTGTGTACCCGACCTAGGGCTGTCGGGTGGGAGCGACCACCCGGCACTTGACTTAGGGACCTGACCAAATCGAGCTAGTACATTCTCTACACACGACCTGATTTCTCACCCGACCTGACCAAGTTCACGAAAACGCCCAACCAAATCGGATCGTGAGTAGGGCCCTTTAAAATCGACAGACATTGAAACCATTGAAAATTTAATTGTAGTAACAATTTCAGTCACCAAAAACAAAACCAAAAGAAAATTTATTGTTCCTCAGGAATACACTGAATTGTGCAAAAAATATCTTTTACTTCGTCCTCCAAATCTAGAAAATTTTAGATTGTTTTATAATTATCAAGCCGGTAAGTGTACAGGGTGGCCAAATAAGAATGCGAGGTACTGTATCTTGGAAACCATCCATCGTAGAGGCTTGCGGAAAAAAAAGTCATTACTAAAACGACCAAGAGGAAAACCTGGAAAATATTTTCAAATTTCTGAAATGGCCGCTAGGGGGCGTAACTGCGATCTTGAAGCTAAGAAAGCGATGTTTCTGCGAATTCCGCTATATTAACCTACCACAAAAATACCTGATCTTTAAAGTAGAGGATAATCTGAACCTTTTTCGTTTAACAATTTTTGCTATATCTCTAAAAATAAAGTGGTGGGGGTATTCAAAGGTTTCAGTTTTTGAGAAAATTAACCATTTCTGTCGAAATGTCGAAAAAAGCCCTCTAGCGGCGACATCTGAAACTAACAAAACTTCAAATATTATAGCATATTTAGCCCAAGAATAGCTCTTTTCAACTAGCCAAGTTTGTTAAAATCGGCTCAGCCGTTTCGAATATACAGGGTGTTTTTTACTGAAACTTTTGAATACCCCCCACCACTTTATTTTTAGAGATGCAGCAAAAATTGTCAAACAAAAAAGATTCAGATTATCCTCTACTTTAAAGATCATGTATTTTTTTGTTAGGTTAATATAGCGGAATTCACAGAAACATCACTTTCTTAGATTCAAGATTGCAGTTACGCCCTCTAGCGGCCATTTTAGAAACTTGAAAATATTTTCCAGGTTTTTCTCTTGGCCGTTTTAGTTATAACTTTTTTTTCCGCAAGCCTCTACGATGGATAGTTTCCCAGATACTGTACCTCGCATTCTTATTTGGCCACCCTGTACAAGGCAATTTGTTGGCATAAATAAAATTAATGCAGTGCCAAAAACAGTCGCTACTTATTTAAAATTAAGCAATCCCAAGGACTACACAGAACATGCAATGCGAAGAACATCTACCACTATGTTAGTTAACGCAGGAAGCAACATAACTATGCTTAAAAGGCACGGCGGATGGAAATCGTCTGCTATTGCCGAAAGTTACATAGATGAATCTTTAGCTGAATGAAAAGATATAGCGGCCAAATTATTTACAGATAAACCATCAACTAGTTTAGTTATTCCTGATGGGTGTCAAATGAATACAAATTCGCCATTTGTAGATAAATCATCTAGTTCTTATACGAATCCTTCAGATAATTTTCTAAATACAATTGGAAATAATTGCACAAATTGTTCTATTACAGTTAATGTATACCAGGAATAAAAAAAAATTAATGGTTAATAACAATGGTTTATTTTTTATGAGTATCCGTAGAAAATAGTATATTATTTAACAAGTGTATAATGTAGAACATATTACACGAGAATTGTTTAGTATGGTCCATTATACACGAATTGAATACTATACTTTATCTACAACTGAATACGGGGGCTCACCGAAAACGAAAAGGTGATTTTTAGAAAAATTTCTTTCAAGCTGTTATAAATAGAATTGACAAAATTGTTCATAATTTAAAGATCTTTCAAATGAGGGGTATTTAAGCCCCCGTGTGAAATAAAAAGCCAATTGATACAGGAACTGGTTAAAAGTTATTTATTGATATAATTAATAGTAACATTACAATTTGAAATATTAATGGCTCCGGCAACATCATTAAGATTACTGGTAGTTAAAGAAAAATTACTGTTGCTATTAATGAGTACAGAATCATGACGATTACTGGCAGAATATGATGGATTATTTAGGCCAACACAATTATCATTATTGATTTGACTTAAAATTGCTTCAGCTGTTTGTATTTTGTTCTTTTTTGAATTGGCGATGTACCCTTCTGCTGTGGAGGCGGATTTCCAGCCTCCATGACGTTTCAATGTTGTCATTGAAGCTCCAGAATCAGCAACCAATGTTGCAGATGAACGCCTGAGGCAATGGCCAGTATATCTCTCAGGGTTTGGTAATTGTAAAAACGTTGCAATTTGCATTCCCATTGCGCCAAACTTGTTTATTCCCATTACTTGTTTAGTACACTTTCCTTTTTGGAAATTGAGGAAGAAATCTTGTGGTGCATTTTCAGGCTGGAGAGGTCTATATATTTTTTAACGATTTTGAAAAAATCATCCACAATTGTAAAATTTCTTGGGACTTTGGTTTTTGTTAGTGGCACGTTTACTTGAAAACATCCCTCAAAACATCTTAAATCCTCAATTTTCATATTCTTTAATTCACAGGATCGGCAAGCACCCATTACCCCCATAATCAAGGCAACCTTAAAAAAGTGTGTAGATTTAGTTAAGAATTTACATTTTCGATTCGAATTTTTACCTTTGTTCCAAGATATTTAAAATCTGGGACTTCCTTTATAAACCTGTCAATTTGTTCACCGGTCAGAGCTTCAGATTTCTTAGGTTCGTAATTTTCAGATCGCCTTTTCAACAAAGCTCGTAATCTCGGATATTTATCAATGTCGACATTGTGCTTGATGCTTAACGTGCTTTTTAGCATGGAGTAGTTTGTCCATAAAGTAGACGATTTGTATTTAGTTGCAACTTCCGTAAAATATACAAGCACGGTATCTTCGGAAAAAGAGGATACATTTTTTGTTTGTCTCCACGATATAAATTTGTTGTATGCAATTTCATAATTTTTCCTCGATATCTCGGGTAGTAATTCCAACGACGCCACTTTAGCAGCGTCGCGGATTTCGGGAGGTGTTAGTTCCATGTAATCATAGTCTTCCATTTTTTCACTTGATATACACTTAAAACGGGCTTAAAACTGTTAATTTTAAGTTTGGTTTCAAAAAAGAATCGGGAACAATGAATAACTGTCAACTAATTTTACAAACGAGTACCTACTAGATCTAATGATTTTTAATTCTATTCCGGCTAATAGACAAATACCGTGTAATATGAATATATTTTCACATGTGTAATATAGATTGTCTTATGTTGCCTTAGATACGCAAATAATACATCCATATAATGACAGTTGTAGATAAAATAGTATATGTAACTCGTGGTTGATAAAATTTTAACGTCTCGAGTTAAACCACTCTCGACGTTGATATTTTATTTCAACCACTTGTCCCATAATATAGTATTATTTATCAGACTTTAATACAGAAGAAAATTTTGATAATAAACAATTTAATTTTTTTGTTTCAGAATTACAAAGAAAAAGAATCAGGCAAAGTAGTGGTGTACACGACGACAATGGGGATCCTACGAGACACTTACCAAGCGTGTATGAATGTCAAACAGATCCTGCGACTCCTGCTTGTTAAATTCGAAGAGAGAGACGTTTTCATGAGCTCCGAATACCAGGCCGAGATACAGGAGCGCATGCGTTACGATCAAGTGCTCGTGCCACAGGTGTTCGTCGATGGGGTGCATATCGGGGTGAGTAAATCCTAACAGCTTTGTTGTTGCGGTGTTGCCAATATATCTCAGAATTCTTGAAAATGAATTTTTTATACCACAAACTACCACAAAACTACCCCCATCCCGTTCCGGAACTTTTACTCAGTTATCTTGAGTTTTCTTAATTTTCTTCCGACCTCCCAAATACTGCAAGGATTTTTCAAAAGTATTTAACACTTATTTCAGCGCACTGTATATTATAATTATATCTAAAAGATAGTTTTGGAATACCTTGGAAGTTGCAGAAAACACTGAAGCATTATCCATAAAATTACGAAGTTTGGTATCATATTTGCAGAATAAATCCACAATCTCTTTAAAATTGCCTTTATATTAACGAGTTCTTGATATTCATCATGTTCCCTAAAGGCTAAATCTTGACATGAGAAATCAATGTGTTTTTTTCCGATTTTTCCGAACTTTAGTATTATGAATTTCAATTTCAAGGACCTGAGCAGCATAAATTGAGCAGCATAAATAACAATAAAAATATTTTCTTTTCTAGTAAACACAAATTTAATACTCGAATTAATGTATTCTTGTGATTTTTTTATGTAGACAAAGAGTCAATCATTATAATCTAACCGCAACATTATAAATTATTGGATGAATATGACATGAGTACCAGACAAATTATTAATTAAATTATTAATTTTTCAATTCTTCATTTTTTTCAAAAAGTATATCACCAAATAAAAATTAGAGGTATTACTACTTTTACTAATGCCCGTTTATTTCGAACATCTAAGCGCAAACAAATCACAAGTTCCCAGTTAAAAACAATAAACACTTGATGTGTAGAGTCTGGGTGTACCTATGTGATCTAAAAACTCTTGGTTGGAAGCTATCGTACGTAAGGTGTTGCCTTTTTACTGTTTTCATATGTATGCATATAGGTACCTGATTAGCAATTGGCCAGCTTTAATTTTCACCGAACAAATTGTTCGGTATCGGAATTTGATCTGTGTGTGTGTAGCTTTTTGTGTTTATGAATTTTAAAATTCTGACTTCAGATTTTGATAGAGCATCAAAAAGAAAGCTTAGGGTTTGATGTGCCCCCCCGTACCAAAATATTAAAATTTTGAAGTTTAAAATGACATTGAAATTAAAGTAGACATTTTGGTAAAAATGGGTAGACTGTTCCACCCTTAGATCATATATGCTTCGCTAGATACGGCATCCTATAGTGTTTGTTTGGTATTAGAGGGGTAATGATGAGAGGGGGTGAAGGGGCAATAGCGTACTTTGATAGAGTGGCGTACCATTTGGAATATTTTGGTTCAGTGTAATATATTGTCATATTTATACAACACATATTTCAATTTCATTTTCGAAGGAATGAGTGACTTCCATGTAGGTTACAGTAAAATGGGAATTAATGTGAATCGAAAATAAATAAAATACCATGGAAGACAACGAAAATTGTTTGGAATGGGAATAATCTGAGAAGTTGAATATATCGTCCCTGTAATTGCAAAATGTCGTATGTCAAAAATTCCGTATGTGCGTATAAAACACAAACACGTTAAGTTAACGCCTTAAATGCCATATAACATGATATTACATCATAAAAATAAGCTATAAACTGATTTCTAAAATAATTAAACAAAAAAGTAAAAAGATATTATGTCTTTTTGCTCTCCTGAAAAGTGGCCTTTTTGACATACGACATTTTGCAATTACAGGGACGATATCTCGCGCTTCTGTTTATTTCAAATGCTATATTATATAATATGCTTTATGCATCTAGTATTAATTTTGTAGATGTTATGTTTATGCCATACATAATTGTATTATCCATTTGGTAGCCAGCAATAAATCCATATATTTGAAAATAATACATTCTATTCAAGTTGTGACTAAATTTTCTTGGCTAATTTTATCATGATATCAATGATCGCCTGTATTGGTTTCAAATCGTCATTGGCAACAATAATTAAACCTAGCAATTATGTCAATTCAATCAACAACTCAATAGTGAACACAAGCGTTGAATAAGAGTAAATATTTTTTTTAAATCAAATTGAAAATTCCATTGATTATAAACCCGTTAAAACAGAAAAAAACAAAATTAAAAGTTGGTAGGTATATTAATACAAAAGATACGGCAAAATGTACCTTCGTATAGATTGGGTTGAGTAATAAATGAAAAATTTGCTGATGAACATGGTTTATTTTAATAAAACATAAATTGACATATAGTAGATAGATATTTATCTACTAATGTCAAATAATAAACCAAAATCAAACCGGAATTTGACCTTCATTATTCAATAGTGTGTTTGTAAAATTGATTTGATTGGTTAAAAAGCGTTGAATAGTGAAAATTCAACACTTTTAATAACCAATAATCATAAGGCAACTAAATTTAACCAATCAAGATCTAGAATGCATTTACATTTACTATGTAGCACGGCCTTTAATTTATACGTCAATGTCAAATTAAATTAATACCAGTAAAAGTCATTCACTAAAAACTATCAAATTTGTTGAAATGGATATTTTATTAATAGAATTTTACACCAAATCCATAAAAATAATACTAATAATCCAACAACATATGCTAGTTCTAGTAATTTCATATCAAATACAGATCACAATATGAATTTTGGTGTTGCAGATACAACAATTAATTTCTCGAATTGCAGCAACATAGCATAACTTTAAAATTTAAAAATGTTTTGTTCTTGATTTGATTTTATAGATATTTTTAAGGTATAAATAATCTATTATTTGTCGACATTAGTAGATAAAGTATTATATTCAACTCGTTCTGTGGTTATTTTATTACACTCGGATGATTACAACACTCGCTCGCAAGCTCGCTCGTGCTGCAAACTTCATCCGCATGTAATAAAATAACCCACCCAAACTCATTGAATAATATATTATTAAACAATTCATTTACAATTCAAATTTAAGTATATATAATTTACGTTTCGTTCTTATTTTCACTTCCTGTCCTATCCAACAGTACGCCTATGGAATATATACCTATGAAAAGATCTGACAACACCTATCTCAAATTTGATGTTGTACACTTAACACGACTTTGGCATTTTGTTGAGAAATGCGACCACTGTTCTCTAAACTAATTGTACATAGCAAAATCTTTCAAAAAACTATAAAAATACACAAGATTTTGCACAATAATTCCCAAAAAACAGAATATCTGAAATCTGTCAAACTTTACGACATGAGCGGGTGTCGTTGAAATTTGAAATCGACCAATCAATGGATTAGTACTCTAGACTCCCCCCTGGCTCCAAACAAATAACCTAAGTGTCGTATCTAGCGTAGCATATATGATCTAAGGTTCCACCCTACTCAAGATAGCTGGTGTAATACTGCGAAAAGCATTCGTTATTCTAAGTCGCATATTTTCGGGAGTACCTAGTTGGTGGCTCGACGAAAACCATATTTTTTATGTATTTATGGAACAGTCTTTTAAACATAGACTTCGGCTCTGCATTCAAGAAAATGGAAGACATGTTGAACATATTTTATAAAAGATTCATTATAAACTTTAATTAAACTTTAAATAAATAAATAAATACCTGGAACTTAAGATAAGTTCGTATATTCTTATCAATCGTGTGTATATTCTTATCAGTCGTTTGTATATTGTTATCAGTCGTTTGTATATTCTTATCGGTCGTCAAAAAAGTCGTTCATTGAGATTATAGCGTTAAAATATGAATATTTGCCATTTTTCTAAAAAAACAGCTGTTTAAAGAAAAACTAGTGAACATAGCCATAGGGAATACTTGATGAAATTTGTAGAGCCTTTGTAGGCGCTTCTTATGGATCGATAATATACAGGGTGTTCTATTTGAAATAAGGAAGATTCTGCAATTTTTTATTGACAATATGTGGCAAGCTATTTTTCATACCCTGTATATCATAGGTCGATTTCAGATACATCGTTTGAGAGAGTCACGAATGTAGAATATTTGACCAAAATTAAATTTTAATTGGACTTGGCATAACTTCATAATTTCAAATATTCTGAGTGACGAATATTGGAAAAACAAACTTGTCATGCTAAAAATTTCGAAAACCGTCGGTATTTTAGAAGTATAAACATCTATAAAGTATCTTTTATTTTTCATGTAGAAACCGAAAAAGTGATAAAAAATAGAGGTTGCCCTTTAAAAAAACAAAGTTGGGACCCGCCCAGAAAAAGTTGAACACGTGTGACTGATTTTTTTATTTTGTCCAGCTCGATCAATAAGGTAACATTATAGAAAATTGTATTCCTATCTCTTTCCTAAATAGAGATAGGGAACACGGCGCCACTGTTGCAGGACTCCGTATAAACACTATTTTGATAATAAAAATTGCGTCGAATGAATATATTAAAAAAATGATAATTTTAAAACATAAGTTTTACTAAACAGAGATAATGTTCATCATTTTAATTATATTTAAATCAAAAGTAAAAGTATAATGATGATAAATCTACAAGAATTTTTTTTGTTATGCCTCTATCAATAGATATCTTCAGTTTTATAAAAATCAGTGAGAATTTTAGAAATTATAACTTCCGGTCAAATTTTCTATAAGAAAACAAAAAAAAAATTAAAAACTAATGACTTGCTGAGAAAGCTTAGAGTCTCCTCTTTAAAACACTTTCTTTTTTTTTCTTTGCGTACATTTTAGACAAAGATACTTTAGTTTTTCCGAACGCCTCTCCTGAATATTTGTAGAGTTTTCGAATTTGCTTTCTTATTTTTAATAATTTTTTATAGTAATACAAAATAACTTTTTTTTTAGTAAAATTTTCCGCTCTTTCACGTGGTGCTATTAGTTCTTTGAAATTTTTATTTTTTTTTCGAGATATTATGGAAAAAACCTATTTTCGATTTTATTTTGGAAATTGTGAAGTTTTATAACAAATATTTTATTATCGTTTTTTACACCCATTCAAGTATTAAATGCTAAGTTTCATTGATATCACATTTTGTGCGAGGTTAAACTCTCTGACAACTGGGCTATATGTAAAATTATAAAATTCAAAAGAAGCAGGTTGATCTTGTTGTTCCAGATCCAGTGTATTACGAGTAAATCTAACGAAAATTATAAAATCGTCTTCCTAATAATTTCATATTTTATTCTGACCCCTTATTCAATTATATATCGCAAGCCTATGTAACTACAAACAAAAAATTACTGACATCTCGTTGTTTATAGATTCGTTTGTTCTGTCTATAGTTTTTTGACGCATTTTGTCAAGTTTTAATATATTTTTTATTATATATATTTTTTTGCAAAATATCGCAAATGGCATCAAAAGTAGTGCAAAAAGCTCTTAGCTCGTCATCAAATCTGGATTTGAAAGGTATACTGGCAAAAAAAATTGTAAAAGGATCAAATAAAATAAAAAAATTTAGAAAAGAATCTGGGAAAGCCAAAATAATGGATGTTGAGCTCAACATGATGTACAATGGTATGAGAGGAATACGTTCAATGGTGTACGAGACATCTCTCCTGGATCCCAACGAGGGAATTAGATTTCGTGGTTTAACAATACCTGACTGTCAAAAACAGTTACCCAAGGCTCACGGAGGTCACGAACCACTTCCAGAAGGTATTTTCTGGCTTATGCTTACAGGTGATGTCCCAACTCAGGAACAAGTCAATTGGGTTTCAAAAGAATGGGTTAAACGGTCCAAATTACCAAATCATGTCGTTAAATCAATGGATACCATGTCTAAATCTGTACATCCAATGGCTCAATTGTCTGCAGCTTGTTGCTTACTAAGTACTGAGAGCAAATTCCAAAAAGCTTATGCTAGCGGAGTAAAAAAAGCAGTATACTGGGAATACGTTTATGAAGATTGTATGGATCTACTCGCGAAATTACCCGTGATTGCAGCCAAGATTTACAAACACACATATAGGGAGGGAGAATGCGGTTGTGTAGAAGTAGACCCGAGTAAAGATTGGAGCCACAATTTAATGACAATGATGGGATATTCCGATAAACAATTTGCTGAACTCATGAGGTTGTATTTAACAATTCACTGCGACCATGAAGGTGGTAATGCTTCTGCTCACACAATTCATTTGATCGGATCCACCCTTAGTGATCCTTACATATCTTTCGCTGGTGGAATGAACGCTTTAGCAGGGCCCCTGCACGGGTTGGCTAATCAGGAAGTATTAATATGGATTAACAGACTAAGAGAAAAACTTGGAGATGATCCTGGCGAACAGAAAATCAGGGATTTCGTACAAAAAACTTTAAAGTCTGGTCAAGTTATACCAGGATATGGTCATGCGGTGTTGAGAAAGACCGATCCAAGATACATTTGCCAAAGGGAATTTGCAGAGAAGCATCTTCCAAACGATCCTGTTTATAAGTTAGTATCAGGTATTTTCAAAGTTGTACCACCAATACTGAAGAAACTAGGAAAGGTTGCAAATCCTTGGCCAAATGTGGATGCACATTCTGGAGTACTCTTGCAATATTATGGACTCACAGAAATGTCGTATTACACTGTTCTATTTGGAGTTTCTAGAGCATTAGGAACCCTGGCGCAATTAATTTGGTCTAGAGGATTAGGTTTTCCAATTGAGAGGCCCAAGTCCTTTACTACTGAATGGTTAATGAAGCAGTTTGGAAAAAAAGGGGGTGGTGGGGGAGGGAAGTGCAAATGTTAAAAATAATTACAGTATAATTATAAATTAATAAATATAGCTTTGTAAATGGGTCCCAGTGTGAGTATATAATTCCATGAAATTGTGTGAAATTAAGTATGAGGTATACTTTCCAAAATGATAACGGTTTTGTATCGTATCGAATATGTCTTTTATAATATAATAAAATTACAAGTGTAAAATTTAATTTATTCCATCGTAAAAAGTTACCTATCTCTGTATATAAGAAGCAATAAAACGAATATTTATTTTTAAATAAATACAAGTATATGATACAGGTACAAATGATAGAAAGTATAGGATTGCTTCCTACTAAGGTATAGGGGCTTTAACAGGGTGTTTTTAAATTTTTGGACCAAAGAACACGTGCCTATATAAAAAAAGAAAGACTATGCGTAGTATTTCCATGGAAATCCAAAGTGTCGTGTATAAACCAAATTCTAATTTATCAAGTGAATTGGTCAAATAAACGTACTTGTAATTATACTACATCCTAATGTCACTAATTTGATATTGTTAAAATGACAGAGCAACATTCTTTCACCAAAGAGAACACCATCTAATAAGAGACGAAAGTTTGATCGGTTCCTTTGATGTTGGATAGACAAATATTGAGAGGAAATACGTCACAGCATTTACACTAAGACAACTTGAAAACACTGAGAAAAGTAACATGTATTTATTCAAATTCTTTCACTCCGAACTACACTAAGAAAATTAATAGTGTTGATGAATATACCTCCCCGTTTATTGTAGTCGATCTGGCCAAAAAAAACCCGATAAACGAAGTCGCTCTTTGCGTATTTTTTTTTTAAATTTCAAAGATTTGAGGTCCCTCTTTCACGTGATCACTATATGAAAGCTAAGGGAGTTGTGGAAAAGGGTAAATTAACATGTAAAGATATGGGAAATCGGTTTTTCGCGTGTAACTCGCTGGGTTTTATTCGGTTCGAAACGACTTGTAGTTATAAATTAAGGGACTAGCGAAAACCCAAACTGAATTTCAACCCGTCCAAATCGGTCTAGTGGTTCTCGAGATATCGCGATTTGAAAGTATAGGGATTTTCGTCGCGGCAAGAACACACCTAGAGCCGTGTTCGCGTTTTTTGCAGGGAAGAAAATGACTTCAAGACTTGATTTTTTTTTTCCCGATAGATAGTCATGACCCAAGCATTCTGTCCAAATTTCAAATCGCTAGTTTAATTTGGGGGGTGGGGAAGGGGAAACACTGATTAATCTTTGGAAAACGGGCAAATGGCGACCGAATTTTGGATTTTGTAACAATCGGAATAACGGAAATGATGATTGACATTGACAGTAATACAACTTGAATCGCGCATGCGCATACAAATTTGGTATCGCCTCTTATTAGATGGAGTATTCTGTGATTTCACTCCAATACTTGACAATTTCAAAACTGGGCAAAATTTTATAATCAGTCTAAAATATAGAATGATAATATGCTCAAATATCTGAATATTTATACTTTAATCGAAGAAATAAATAATTATGCAATAAACCGTTAGGAAAGGGAAAAAAGAAAATTATAGGTTATAGTTTTAGTATTTTTTTTTAAATTCCAAAATAATTCTATTTTTCTGACGTATTTTCAAGGTATTTCGTTGACCAACGTGATACTTGGTGTAACTCACTGCAAGAAATATAAGGAAATTGTGGGTGAAGTACTTAAAATTTCAGAAAAAGAGAGAATGCTTGAACAAGAAGACCTTGAACATTTTCAGCCAGTATTTCTCGACCAAACTTGAATGTTTAATAACGCCCCTTTAGAAACTAATAGAAAATGTTTGTATTTAAAAGTAATAAAATAGCGGTGTTTTAAAACTGAATTAATTTCAAATTTAAAAGGACCATTCCTCATCATTATGTACAATGACGAAAATGAATCGTTACAGTTGTGACTTTATTTTAAGAAATTGACACTTTAAAAGGACCATTCCTCATCATTATGTACAATGACGAAAATGAATCGTTACAGTTGTGACTTTATTTTAAGAAATTGACACATTTAAATATTAAATGCACACTTATTCAATGTAGATAGTTTATTTTAAAATTCTTTATCTTCTGAAGTGTATACTTCAAGCGGATATTTCATGCTAGATCTGAGGTAGACTTCCATGTAAAGAAAGAAATCGGCGCCTTGACCATAAAGACTAAAATCAAGAAGTGGAGATGGATATAGTTTACCTAATCGCAGTAAAATGATGGATACTGTTGGGTATCACTCAAGAAATAAAAAAATTACACAGCAAACAGCACTACAGAATTTCACATTCGACAGTTTCTAAGACAGTCTTACGTCGAACTGGTGACTGGTGTAAGCACTTGCTAAGAGAATATAACCCAGAAATGACAACAGGGACGAAATTAATCGCATGAGATCGCCATGCCATTGGTTAGATTTACCCGGGAGATTTCTCTGGAAACGGGTAATTATATCTTGAGATATTTTTACCTAGAAACACTAAATCCCCTTCTTTATCCCAACAAACAATTACTGGGGTGCACAGTCGGGCCAGACTTCTCACTGAGGGCCCACCACTAACTCGGCCGGTCCGGAGCCCACTGGGCTATGTTCACAGCGGCCGACTGTGGGCCCCGGACCGGCAAACTGACACATTTTCGTTGCTTTCCCCCCAGTGGCCGACTGTGGGTATCGGACCGGCAAACTGACACATTTTCGTTGCTTTCCCCCCAGTTCTATTTTTTTTAGATACTCTTCTTAATGGATATTAAAACCACTTATTTTATTAAAAAAGTTTTAATTTTAACGTTTCGACTTTCACTTTGAAAGTAAAAAAATGTATATATATATATATATATATATATATATATATATATGAAATTCGAAACGTTAAAATGAAAACTTTTTTAATAAAATAAGTGATTTTAATATCCATTAATATGAGTATAATAAATGTAAAAAACGGGATGTAGAATAATGACTTGTTTAATAATATTAACTAGAATTAAAATTATACAACTAAATATGACAACGATTACATAAGTCACTACAAGATATAAAAAAAAATTAAATCTTCAGTTTTGTCTTCTCGCGCCTTCTCTGTCCCTGGCAGTCCTAAGCCAGCTTTTTGTGTTTAACTCAACACCCTGTTGAGTTTCATTATTGCACAACAGATTTCTTCTGGTAGTAGCTAAAAAATTAACAAAAGTTTAAAAATATTGTTTCAAATAAGATATAATTATATAGGAACAAAAAACATAATTATGTGAATGCATTGAATATTTACTGCTTTTTTAATAATAAATCCATTCATAAATAAAAAATAATCAAATCAAGTTCAACACTTGACTTTTCCAGTTTTCTGATATATTTTAAATAAGTTTCATCCTAGTTTGATTAGTATTTTTCTTAAATTTATTAGGTAAACAACAAAATTAGCTCACAGAAGTTAGTGCTGGATTTTCTGACACAACTTCATATTTATTGGGCTGCTTTTGGGATAGTCTTTCTTGTGGAAGATTCTTCGGTAAAGGTGGTACTTTTGGTAATTGAACATTATCAGAGGAACTAGATAAGTCATCTGAACTTAATTTTCTAAACCACTAACTAGATCTCTTTCCTCTGCCCTCTTCATCAGATGTGGCACATGAGAGGTTTGATTTAACTTCTAGTTTTTTATAAAAAGTAAAACATGAACTAAACTTACTTGTTTTGTATTTTACAGATATCAGAATCTCCTAAGGATATGTCCTTTTTATTTATAATGGCCTTAATATATTATTTAGTAGAGATTCACTCTCTACAAGCACAATGGCGAATTTAATTTCAGTAACATAACCTTACTTCGTCTTCTTATTATTCCTCGGTATTTCGGTCGTAGGCAGTGTGGCCGATTACGAGAATTTTACAAGAAATGTGGGTAAGATCGGGGAATTTGACTTTTGCTCTTATGCACCGTAAGTCAAGAATAAAAATGATGAATAACCTGTAATTCGTAAGACATATACTTTTGTGATTGTGACGTCATCTGTCAGCCAAGATATTAACAAAATTATCATCTAGTGATGTGCGGGTATTTTCCCTTGTTCGTAGTGGTATTTTGATATGACGAGTCCGGCAACACTGTTCGTAGGATTGTAAAATAGTGTGGGGAACTGCTGGTTTGCCCATAGTGGGCCACCGTTAATTTGCGTATGTTGGCCCATCATGAATGTGTAACTTGTGGGCCAGCAACAGTTTTGTATCAAAAGTCAGTTTCCCCTCACTTACACCACAAGGCCAGCAGTTTCCCGGCACTTGATTGTTTGTTGGGATCGTTTCTGTATAAATTCATTTAGAATTTCCGACCTAGTGGTAAGCCTCATTGGTATATCGGTATCAATTCACAAGAAGTTTTAAAGATTTAAACTAAACGACTACCACCGTTGATTAGAATTTTGCCAATAACTGGCTCATGAGAAAACATATTGAGAATGCAAACTTTATAAACAGATAGGTACTTATAATTAATATGGTATATTTAATTCAAGAATCTAGCACACGTTTAACTTTGAAACGTCTTATGCAGGGAAAATGGAATGGGCAAGTTGGAAAGAAGGTGGAATGTATCATAAATTTATATCTGAAAGTCTACCAAAACGTCTAGAAGATGTTTCATTGGAAGTGCTCCAATAAATGTAGTAACAGCCCGATGGGTACTTTTAACATGAAACTGTGCGAGTATAAACTGGCCACCACCAGATTTTTTCTATTTGGGCTATGCCAAATCTATCAAATATGAAACAGTACCGAACAATCTAGAAGGTTATATGCAGCTGTCATCAATACTGATGAGCAAATGATGGGTAGGGTGAGATTTTTTGATTTTAAGACTACAAGTATATCGAACAAGGCGGTAGAAATTTTCAACAGTGAAAAATTAAAGCAGATTTTAGTTATAAAACAATATATCTTATTTAAAATGCTACGTGCTTGTTGATTAGTTTAAAATATCACAGATCCAAAAAGAATATACCTACAGACCGCATCAATATTTTTCCAGAAAAAAGCACGTCTACTGTGCAATTATCTTCATATTAGTTCGTGATATTGTTGGATTTATCAAAATATTCCCTTGCGTTCTACCTTTCACCGTTGCTATTACCTACATTATGCTTCTCTGTCATTCTCTTTCGGTGTTTAACGTTCCGTCGGGTTGTTTTTAGTCCCTTTAGACGGTTAAAACGTGAAAATAGGGTAATTGAAGGTATACAGCCCGTTAGGGAACAAATTTAATGCCTCGCTCATCAAATGAAGCTGCTTAGATCTGCAGAAAGGTTTGGAATATAACCCTGCATCGATCTCTCGTTCTACTGAAGTACAACTGGAATATAATTTTTTTAATAAATTATAAGTTTTTATATAAATGCTTTATTATTCGAATTTAGCTTTCGTAAACCTTTAACCTATGAATTAGCATAAGTACACTCAAAGAAATTTACCAGTATATACAACAGGAATTAGCCGAATTCTACAGGAAATTCCCCCTATTAAGCGACAGCAGGAATATTTGTTAATTTTACGTGACGATTCCGGTCTCTTAATTCCTCAAGAAACAACCGGAATATGCTGTACTACTTAAAGAATCGTTACATTGATATAACTGGAATATTCCAGTTATTTTAACGAACTACCTTACTTTTACTGGAACTTCCTGTTTAATAAACAAACTAGATAGTTGTATTCGAAGCTTCAAACTTCAGTTTTTACAGGAATTTCCAGTAATTAATCGGAACTGTAGTAACGATTTAACAGGAATTTTCCGTTGAATTAAAGATCTTTCAATCATACATTACAGTACTAGTTAGTTGTATTCTAAGCTCATAACCTGAGCTTTTACAGGAATTTCCTGGTAGTTACCTAGTATTTAACTGGAATTTCTTGCATTTCCTATTGTAGAAAGTATATTTATTTCAATACCCAAATCCAAAAGTATCTAATTCATAACAAATAACAATTAAAATTAATTAGAATTAGAGAAAATCGTATGATCTTCTCCGTCATCCATATGCCTTCGCGAGACGACGTAGTGGAATGCAATAACGTGGCGACACCTCGCCCTCGCTTGTGGAACTGCAGACTGCAGGGGCTTTGGTTGCATACTCTACAGGGAAATCGTAATGCTACACTATTTAACAAACCAACACGAATGACGAATGACTCAATAACGAGTTACCGCTCAGAGTAGCCGATTGAATTGTGAGATTTACAGGTAGTTTATTCCGGTTGCATCTACGTATGTTTTACAGTAATATCTTGTAAATATAGCAAAATATTATTCTATATACACAGGAAATATTCCTGATAAATTAACAGTACCTTATTACTGATATACTTACCGGTTTTTCCTGTTCATACAACTGAAGTCACTTTAACTGGAATCGGCCTGTTAGATTGCAAGTACAGATTGTTCTTAGAACGGTTTTTTCTTGTTATATAGTTACGTTAAAACAACAGGAATTCAATTAACCGGAAATTCCTGGGATTCGTTTTTTTCTATTTAAGTAACTGTTGGAATATAGCTAATGCAAATATACAGCTATTTATTTCAACCCGACATTTCCAGTACTCCAACATAGCTCTGCATTAAAGTTTTTACTTCCTTGTTTGTCGAAGTTCCAATGAACTACTAAATATGTAACTGATTCCGGAATCTCTGTAGCATCCGCTTCTGAGTAGCCATATCCAGAAAAACGCGGTTAACAAGAAATGTTGGCTCGCCTCTATTTTAGTATCAATTTGAAATTCTATTCAAAGATTTTCCTCCAATAAATAATGGATTCTATAAATCAGGAGATGTCTTGTAGTATGTATGACCAATGTTAGAGGACAAAAATTAAATAATTAAAAGGTACTTTTGCCAATTTAATACGAAACTCCTTAATAAGTTTTTAGTAAATTCACCGAACAAAGGACCCCGCAGTTTTTGTTAGGGAAATGGCTTTCTTTGGATTTCTCCCAATCTTCGTAAATTTATTCGTCATCCCATCCCGATCAAAAGTGTCCACGGGCCCAAGTCAATCCTATGCACAGATTTTGAGCTAGCGCGAGTTTAACCTTATTAGAGGGAACTCGATATATGCGCATTTATCGGCAAGTTAGGTGTAAAAATGTAATGTCAATAAAAAAAAGTTTAGAAATCAAAATAAAATCTTCTAAAAGACGATGTGTGTATGCGTGTGTATGTATGTGGGTGTGTATGACATATATCCATCATATAAACCATAAACGTAAAGCGGTGAACACCTAACTTGCCGATAAATGCGCATATATAAAGTTCCCCGTGGACACTTTTGATTGGGATGGGCTGACGAATAAATTTCCGAAGTTTGGGAGAAATCCACCGAAAGCTATTTCCTTATCAAAAACTGCGGGGTACTTTGTTCGGTATCAGATTTTGATAGAGCATCAAAAAGTAAGCTGATGTGCCTTCAAAATGGCGTCCAAAATATGAAAATTTTAAATTTTAAAATGAAAAAGAGAGTTTTTGTCATAAAAATTTTAATGTCTGTTCTTTCAATTCAATTTGTTCGGTGTATGGCAATGCTAGAAGAGCATTCTCAACTGGTTTTAAAATGAAATCGGAATTATTTCGGTTTTTCCAAGATGGCGGATTTTGGATGCCTTATTAAAATGATTCTGGAGCAATTCAATATCTTTAAAATGTAAAATTAAAGCAGTGTTATCAGCGTATTGAAGTGCAAAACTTACTGAATCGAAAAAACTTACCCGACACAAAAATCTAATCAGAAGATGGTGTAGAGAACTGGAGTATGTCTGGAGGCTACCTGTTAATTTTAATAGCGAATACTCGATTTTCTCTAAAATTCTTTATTTGGATAAGATGATCTGAGTTATTGAGGAATTTCAGTTTCGGTTAAAAGGTATGTTTATATCCTAAAGAAGAGCTGCAGACTTTTAGTTATTTAATTTAGTTGAAAAAGACTTCTTGGTTTTATGTACATATTATACAGTGCGTCCACTTAAGTTCGCAGCATATGGGAAACTTTTTTTGTAAAATTTATGATAATAAAGTTTCCCAAATGCTGCAAACTTAAGTGGACACACTGTATAAAAGCTTTGTCACGTGCCTATTAGGCATTGAGCTTGATGGTTTTCTGTCCTTAGTCTTTGCCTTCCCATTCTTTTTTTTTCTTCTACTTCTCTTCAGGCTATTTGTTCTAGATGTATAGGTACAACATATTAAAATATTCTACTTAAACTTCAGTACTACAAGAATATCTACACTTCTTCCTTGGACAAAATTAAATAAATTAGTTCATTATTTATAAGTTTTAGTAAGCTGAATTGGAGATATTACTATATTTATTTAAAATATCTCTATAAATTTTAACATTTTTGGAAAATCAAATAAACCATGCAACGTTGTGGAGTTATGTCCATCTAGATTACGCTAGTCTTATGGAGAAGAAATGAAAGCACCAGACATGACAACCGATGTTTTGTTCTGGTTCCGTTATTATTATTATTATGTTTGGAAGCCACTCGAGATTAATAAGAATAAGAAAAAATTCGTTTGAAAGAAATCTGAAGTTTACGATTGTTAGCTATATAAAAGAAACGCTGAGAATATATATGTTTACTAAAGCTATAAAAAGAACGTAACTTAAAAAGACGCAAACAAATACAGATTTTAGTCATCATTACAAAGATGATTATCTATTTATGTTTATTGTCATGATAATACATTGGAATATAAGTCATGATAATACATTGGGATATAATTGAATGTTATAGTATCGAATTATAGAATTAGAAGGAGTATTTTATAAGAATCAAAAAAAAGTAAATGAAACGGAAAGATTTCACAAATTTGTTAAATTCTTGAATTACTATGCTTTGAAATTTGAAGCTAGGACAAATTACAATTAAAATATAGCAGATTACATAATTTTAACCCATTTTAGACGTCATCAATTATGATCATATAAACTTTTATAATTTTATAGAATTATAACATATTGAAAAAAAGAGTGCAGTGCAAATAGATGGAGTACTATAGTAAAATCGCAATCGACACATAGTAATAAATCAAAATTTTGAGGCGGCTCAAACAAAATCTGTGATTTTAAATAGCCGGTAGTTAAAAGGTGTGTTAAAATTAAGAATTTTGCCTGTGTTTTGTTTTGGTTTGTTGGACATAACAATAGGCTATTCTTATTTTAATCCCTTTTAAGACTCTGAAGAGCGCACGCTTGGGTAAATTAGGGTGTATTTGTTTGCATTATTATTTTTTTGTTAATATTTTAAACTTAAATAATTTTTCTTTGGTGGTTTAACAACTCCACTTTTTAATTCACTTATAACTTTATATATCGTTGATTTGCTTACACCCATCATATTACTTGTCTTTTCAACAGTATCGTCAACAGAAAACGAAGGATTTTCCATTCTTAGGCAATTATAAACATTGCTTACAAATATTTTCTCGTTAACTGACAATGCACACTTTTTTAAACGTTTCACTACTAACCAACTTCTTACTCTAATAGATAATATAGAAGGCCAATCAAACAGGGTAGGTAATATTGGGAACTGATCAAGGTACTAACTGCAACTGCCTATCTTATCTTCATACCAAATCCTAGGTAGGTAACCATCTTATAATCCCAACCCCTTGTTATCAATTTGGTTTTTCCATGGCATTAGCAATCTCCAAGAAGATGATAAAATAACGATTTATAGATTATACAGGGTGTTTCATTGGGAGAGGGTAATATTTTAACAGTGGATAGAAGTGACTGAGGTGAATCCAAATAACCCATATGTTATGGATATACGGTCCCTTATAGCTGAGATACAGAGTGTTTTGGTCATTTCTTCATTGCCTCTTGTGCTTTTAACCACTCGGTATAATTTTATAATATTTGGTACACATACTCTATTTGTCTTAACAAATTAATTGAGATATTATTAATATTGAAAATACAGGCCCGGCTTCATTAAAAATTGACAAATTCGTTCCACTCATAAACAACACCCTGTATGTTAAATTTTCAAAAATATTTTACCATATCTAAAAAGAGGACAAAAAATTGAATTTAACGATATACTTTTTATGTTTGCACATATGATTTTACTACTCATAAATAGTAAAGTTTTCTTACATTTTTGGGGCACCAAGGTGCTTAATTAATCCTATTAAGTTGTAATCAATATTATTTGGCCCAATTAACTATTTTGTTTAAAAGTATGTTATACCAAAAATTTTTATCGTCATCTAGGCCTACGAAAACAGATTTACAGGACCCTACTAGGAACTAAACGTCACATTAGATTTACCTATTTCCTTATCAAAAATTGTATAGTTTGGAGTAGAAGAATACAAGAAACTATTATCAAATATTTGTAATTGATAAAAATACATAAAAAGCATTGTGAATGTGACACGATATTATTTAAAATTGGGAATACGCTATACTATTTGTGAAATTAAATAGATACGTCAACAACACGGGAGTCGAATAAATAAAAATCATTTTTAGTTAAATAATATCTAATTAAATTATAAACAAAATTAAAAAATTACACAACACTTAAAAGTATTTAAAAAAATTGTAATAATTGTTCGAAATGACCCCATTCTGTTGAATGCATGTTGTTGCTCGCTTTATAATTTGGTTTACAGATGTTCGAATGATGTTTTCGTTATTTTTAACCTCTTGACAGGCATTTACTATTCTTTCAATCAGTTCTTCAGTCAATTCCATGGGCATCTAGATTTTGTAATTCTTTATGTTTTCATATTATTACTATTAAATTTCACAAATACATAGATAGCTTATTACCAAACTTACTTAATTAAATAAAGAACGCGTTTTCAAGTACTTTTATCGTTTAAAAAAATTAGCTTTTAGATTCTTTAACTCTCCTACTCTAAAATAAGGAAGGTTAAAAAAAATAAAAAATAAAATGCGTGATGTATAGCTAAATCTAATGTGATTTAGTTCCTAGTACGGTCCTGTAAATCTGTTTTCATAGGCCTAGATGACGATAAAAAATAAAAAGTATATCGTTAAATTCAATTGTTTGTCCTTTTTTTAGATATGGTAAAATATTTTTTAAAATTTAACATGCAGGGTGTTGTTTATGAGTGGAACGAATTTGTCAATTTTTAGTGAAGCCGGGCCTGTATTTTCAATATTAATAATATCTCAATTAATTTGTTAGAGCATGTGTACCAAATATTATAAAATTATACAGAGTGGTTAAAAGCACAGGAAGCAATGAATAAATGACTCTGTATCTCAGCTATAAGGGACCGTAGACCCATAAAATATGGGTTATTTGGAATCACCTATCCTCTGTTAAAATATTACCCTCTCCCAATGGAACACCCTGTAGATTTCTATAATCTAAGGATTTATCCCATTTACATTTTTAATACAATTATTGTCACATTTATAGATTTTGAACCCTCAGATTACTTTCTATAATCTGAGCTAAGATTTCTTGAAAAATATTTGTTATATATCCTGTTGTTAATTTACTCAAACTCTACCATTTACATAACAATTGCAAATAACTCAAAAAACATTTTGTAAAGTACCTACATACCGAAATAATACTCAATAATACACATTCAAAAAAAATAAATTTTTAAATGATGATTTTATGTACCCCGTAAATAATATATAGGCACCCACATCTGCACTTTCCTGTTCTGACTGATATATTACTTTGGCTCGATTGCGATTTTACTATAGAATATACTGTGACCAATATTGCATGTTATGTCATTTCAGAGTAAAACAATGTATATTAATGACAAAAAATTTAATAGAAAACATTGTTTACAAACATTGGAACCTTCAGGTACATACTCTCAGTCTATCACTCGCCGATTCGTTTTTCACATGTAAATTACGCAATTTATTTTGAAATTAAAACGTGGCAAAAATACATCAGGCGCTTCAATTTACACGACGTAACCTCAAAACAACGTAGTTCGATTCAAAATCGTTACACAAACAAATACGAAGTATATTTCAATCTGTTGCACTTGTCAAATTCAGCGGGAATCCTGTTTGTATTTCTGAACCGGATTTTATCGATCGGGTTTACTCTCTCTTACCTGGAGTAGGATAATAGAACTATCTTTTGTTCCCGCAAGTTCTTTTCTAGGCACGAGGCGGAGATTTTACTTTTTTACAAAGCGGAAAAGACTTTTTATAATTTCAGTGAATAAAAAATTATAATTGGTGGAAAATTTTAATTAAAATTATAAGAGGAGGATGTTTAACGCTCATCTAGTTTAATTTATCTCGTTCGAATTTTGCAAAAATCTAAATTATCAAAATATATTTTTGATGAATTTATAAGCTAATACCGTAAGTTCTTATTTATGGTTTTTTTTTTTCTGCAGCAGAGGTCCTTACTTTGTTGAATTGTCTTTTACCTTCATCCTGTTTGCTACCGTTGGAGCAACCCTCAAAAACCAATAGAAAGCTTGTCCGACTTGTTCTTGTCATGATTGGCCTATAATACTCAGGAATTTACCTATTGAATTGGTACAACTCGGTTTTGTGATTAAAAAATAATTATTTATTAAAGAAAATAAACAAATTATAAATTATTTTTTATTAGCAGAATCATTATTTTTAAAAAAATGATAATAATTTATTATTTATTTCCTGTTTTATAAAATAAAATAAATGTTAAATATATTCCTCCGTATTATGATAAAAAAACAGAAGGAACAGGAATATATGGGCCTGGAACCAAATATTCTGAAAGTTTAGGCAAATGTCCGAGCATTTTCCAAGCTGAAATATACGCCATCGGAAAATGTGTCTAGTTCAACATAGAAAGAAATTTTCGCAGACAAGAGATCATCATAATGTCAGACAGCCAAGCAGCCATTAATGCCTTGAACTCCCACGTAATCAACTCCCAGATGGTTTGGGAGTGCCTAGAGAATCTAAACGAACTAGGCAAGAAGAACACTGTTACCCTCCCTTCCGGGACACACTGAAGTGGATGGTAATGAAGTAGCAGACTTACTTGCAAAAAAAAAGGACTGAAACACCATTTCTGGGACCTGAACCCTTCTGCGGAATAAGCACCAGTACAATACTTGACGAACTTGGAAAAGAAGTAAATAACAAAAGATCCCAATACTGGATAGGACTACAAGGAATGAGGCAGGTCAAGACACTACTGGGAAACTATAACCAGAAGAGATCTGACGACTGCGTCAATAAAAGTAAAATTAAGCTCAGGATACTAACGGGTATCCTAACAGGGAACTGCCGACTGAGAGGCCACCTAAATAATCTCGGATTAGTAGACAAAGAAGAATGCAGATTCTGCTGCGAGGAAGAGAAGGAAACCTCTATCCACATTCTCTCAGAATGCATTACCCTGCAAAATCCAAGGGTACGATACCTCGGAGAATATCAAATAGAAGAGGAAGATCTGCCTAACCTGAAGCCTACCGACATCCTGAACTTTTTGAAAGGTCGCAGTGTATCGACACCCCCATTACAGATAGATAGATAGATTATGATAAAAAAGCAATGTAATTGTATCAAAGTCAGATGTGTTCTCGCACCAGTTTATTTGGTCTTAATCATAACAAAAAAACGAAAAAAGTACAATTTACTTAATTATGTTAAATACAATACAATACAATACTTACCTAGAATTATTATGCTTCTTCGTCTGACTCCATTTCAATTAACATCTTCTTCTTCTTTCTCCTGCATTTCCATAGCTTCCGTCAAGTCTACTTCTTCAGTAAGCTCGTCATTGTCATTGTCATTAAACGCATCCGTTGATACATTTAAGCAGTTCTGACCGTGATAATTACCGCAAACTGGTGAACAGTGTAACCCAACTTTTCTGCAACCATAGTTAAAGGTACATCCCTTGGTGCAGTTACAAAAAATTGAGTTAAGTAGACTATCAAGAGCGGGTGGAAGAACAGTTTTAACTGGCTTCAAAATTTCATCATGTAATTCCCATCCCCAGTCTAGAGGGTCAACCTCGTTACCAAGCCATACTTGTACTTGGTAGAAGACTCGATACAGATGTTGTCGATGATTATCAATGGGCACTTCTTTTGCTGGTGCTTTGTACATAGCCAGCAGAAACCGGATACCATTATTAAAAATCACCTCGGGAGAGCATTCTTCTTTAGTAAAAACATCGGCGTACTTAATGAATTGCTTATTCTTTTCTACTAATTTAAATCCATTAATTTTACCTTGTACACCCATATTCTACCTCAAAGCTGATGTGGAAAGGAGTGCACGTATTACGAGAAAAATAAAAGCTACAACTTTTTGAATCGAATTTTCTCAAAAACCGTTAGTCTTACGAAAAAAAGTTATATATGTTTTTTGTAGGAAATTGAGCTATAAAATTGTAATTTGAATTTTTCGATAAAACTTACCGTTAGCGAGATATTTGCAAAAAACCGTTTTTCGTGACCTTTGACCCCGCATAACTTTTTTAGCGGCAAGTGTATAGGCGGGGCTTTTAAGATCACAAAAGGAAGCATCATGCAAAAATTCAGCTTTCCCCTACTTTTTCCGAAGTTGGACCTAATTTTTGTCTAAATTCTCGGGATAAGTAAATCTTGTAACATATAATTTATTTTAAATTAAACTAACTATGCTATAACTACCATATTTGTAGCTTCATTTCATATGAAAATCAATTTTCACTTCACAAAATTATTCTAGATTAAAGCGTTCGGATATAATCATACCGAAAAGGAAGGAACAGCTGAAAATGGAAGAAGATATTTCCTCAACTGATATTAGGGCGTGATATGCAAAATTTTTTGAATCATTAAATTCCTTAATTTAGCAAAAACCACAGAAATGTCGGGTTATACGTGCTTGTTCTGAAACTTCTGCGAGGGTGAGATATAACTTACTGTCATATAAGATAATAAGATAATATAATGAAAACGTTTTTTTGTGTTAAAATAAATTTCTGTCATGTTAAGCTTAATGATTGTGGGTGGTCATTTTACGGTTGGCATTATTAGATATAATATTTCGCTTGCTTAATTTTTTATTATAAATCAAATTGTTTACCTATTTAATTTACATTAAACATATCCGTGTATTATTATCTGATACTGTAGGTATTATTTTGTGTTTCCAAATTTCTGTTAGTTTTGTTTGTAGACCATTATCTCTCATCCATTTCATAATTTCTGTTTTTCAAACTTTTATTTGTTGTATCGTTTCTTTTGCTTCTTGCTTTGATCTTTCCTGGATTTTTATTATCAACTCTCTTTGTGTAGTTTCCTCCATACTCTATCAAAAATTTCTTTGGTAAAACCGTTCCAAGTTTCCAATGCTTTTTTTTGTATTCACGTAAAATTGAGTGTATTTTTTTCATTGTACTTTATTTTATTTCCTCCCTTTTTGCTTTATTTCATTTAGTCAATTATTGAATCTTTTTCTTTTGGCTTGTTTTACTTTGTTTCTATTTTCGTTATACTTTTTCCTTAGTGCGATTTGGATTGAATATATATTTTCTCTCACTAGAATTTTTATTTTATCATCCTACCACTATGTTCTGTTTATATATTTATTAAATTTCTCTCTCCCGCATACATATACAGTCTGCAATTTTTTAAAAGTACTTCATTTGCCTCCAGATTCCATTTTTGATCTTCAGTTGCTGTAACTGAAACTCATGTTCCTCTCTAATATTATTTAGGTGGACAAATCTTATCTACTGAGCTTTTTCTTTTCGTCTTTGTAATATTTGAGTGCTTTATAAACTAATAAAATGTCGATTAAAAAACAGGATAAAATTAACTAAATTTGAATATGTAACAGGATTATGAAATTTATCTTTTAAAACTGAACGTTTTCCCTCAATGTTAAAAATACATTACGGTACAAATTCACAAGAGAGGTAGAGCTTGCAAATCGTTGTGGATTATTATGTCATTTATTTTTAGATTATTTATTATTTGTGTTATTTAAAAACGCTGTTTTTGTCGAAACAATTGTATTTAAATGATTATGTGATAAAATTTCTTGTTCAGTATTATTTGTTCGTTATTAGCACGTGATTTAGTGCAGTTTTAAAATAAATTTGTTATTATTTATTGGACTCTTTATTTTATTTTATATACAGTTGTTCGTAAATGGGCAAATATTTAATAAATTTCAACATCAAAGTGACATTTCAATTGGTTGAAAGTAAAAAGCATGATTTTGATAATTTAAGTAACCATAATTAAATACATGATAGCATCCCTAGCTCAACGATTTTGTTACTTTTAGCACCAAGTGGTTCTTGCTATTAAAGCTAGTCTCGTGGATAAATATTAATCTAAATAATGAAGGGAAATAATTGGACAATGTGTTATGCTTTAATACACAACAAGGTCAACAAATGGCTTGGTCTTCTTTAATAGTTATGTTGCTGATTGTTGATCGTAATTAAAGCATGTCTTCGTACTTTTCAGCAAACCTTATGATCTCCTCCTCCAAGGTATCGATAAGAATATACAATGCGCATAAACCAAATGTTTGAATCGTCTAAATGTATGCATCTCCATAATTGGAGACCGTATTTAAGATAGTTTGGAGTTTCTTACAAGAAGCCAGTACTGCTGTTTTTATTCATAATTCAGCTCTTTTTATTTTAACATGTATTTTTCGTTATAACTGGTATTAAGAGTCATGCAGGGACACTTTGCATTCAGCTCATTAGGTACAGTCGTTTTGCTGATCTTCAGTGAAAGAGTTTCTTCTATTTTTGTATTAGTGAAGTATTTCAGTTCATTGTCCCATTGTGTTTCCCTGTTTGGTACAATTAACGACTATTTCTTGTTCTTCGACGTTTTCTTACATATCCTTCTTGATTCTGTTCATCTGCAAGAAGAGCGATATCATAAGCAGTATCATCATTGGTGCAGAGAATGGGTTCATCAGCAGTTCCTTGAAGCACTCTAGGTTTTATTTCTTTTAGATTGGAAAAATCGTTTTCAAAATCTATGATGTGAACATAAATAAATTTATTGTTTTGGTAGTCATAAAAAAGTGTCGTGAAGAAACTACAATATTATCGAATAATTTTAACGTAGAAAGCCAATGTATCGACTTAAGACAAACAATTTATTTACTTTCGTGCTTTTAAGGTCAAAAATCTGGGTCGTGTATTTACTGCATAAATGGCAAATAAGAAAACTTCTAAGAGTATGCTTCTACTTTGAAATTGCAGATTATTAGTATTTCTTTTTCGTTCAAAGCAGATACCGGAAAATATGAAAGGAATATTAAGTGCGCAAGATTGTGTGTTACGAACTAGTCCCTGAAATTGGGTAATTTTCTAAGTTCTAGAGTAAGTAAAGTGAAATATTGTAAATATAATAAATTTAAGGTGAACAGGTAAATGTTTGTTTGACTTATTTTCTCAAATAACCTGTTTTCGCTCTGCAACATTTTGAATTTTTTACGAACAAAATACAAGTGTAAAAAAAATAAATTTTTTCTAGAAGATTAGTAACAATAAAAAACAATTAAAATTGATAAAAAAAATCTTCTTCTGCTGTTGCGTTGTGTATTACGGCATTAAATACCCATTTTTGGGTTTTTCTTTAAAAAATAAGTATTGCCGCCCATTTCAAACGTGTTTTTTCAAATAAATTGTTAATAAATATCAACACGTGTTTCATTATTGGCAATCGAAATTGTTTAAATTGCTTTATCCTAATTGCATTCCTGAATATCGAAGCAACTCCTAAAAATATGCGACACTATTTTTTCTATAGTGAGTTAATTTTATTTTACACCTACTCTATTTTCAAATTAAACAAAAATCAAAAATTTGAATCAACAATTTGGCGAAAACTAATTAATAATTCAGTTTGTTTACAAATAAAAAATAATCTTTTTTAAAATTGATATTTGACCTTTTATTAATCGCATATATATTTGTGGAGGTCAAATAATTTAAATGTGAAAATTTGTAATTGGAAATAACAAATTATTCTTGGATGAAGAAAACCTGTTATTACAATTGGAAAATGGCGTACGGGGTTCTCCTTTGCAAGGGTTTTAAACTTACCTAGAAAATAGAAATCAGCAGGTGCGTGCTAATGGTGAGGTTTCTTCAAATCTGCCAATTTTATTTTTATTATTCATTAACGATATCACAGACTTAAAAATAAGTGGAAGAATTACTTTATTTGCCGAACACACGAGTGTAACCTGGAGTAGTTCTGATATACATACATTACAATCTAGCGTAAACAAAGATCTAGTAACTATTAAGTCCTGGTCTGACTCGAATGGGCTTTGTTTCAACACCAATAAAACCGTAGCAATGTCTTACAGAGGTACTTTACCTATAACTCTAAGCAATAATCCGATTCTAACGGTGGACTATTGATACCTTGGCAAAAAAATTATCTTCTGTATGTTTTGCCATTAAAACTGTTTCTAAAGAGCTAACCCCTACTACTGCATTAATGACCTACTTTTCCTTATTCGAATCTCACCTTCGCTATAGTTTGCCGTTCTGGGGTTCTTGTAGGTTAAAAAAAGAGCAATTCGTTATGTATTTGTTTAAGTAGTAGGACACACTGTAAAAATTACTTTAATAATTTCAAAATTCTTAGGCTTCCTGTTCTATTTTTCTTTGAATCCGTCTGCTTAGTTCGCAAGCACATTCAAAAGTTATCGAAAAGTCCAACTCGCAGATATCCTACAAGAAATTTATATACTGATGTTTACTTAACTATTCCCACCTCTGACCTAATAAAAAATTATATTACCTACAATGCCAAAAAATTGTATAATAACCTCCCGATACAGTTAAAATCTATAAATTCATATGATAAGTTCAGAAGATCGACTAGGACTTTTCTTCAAGAAAGACCATTTTACACAGTGGCAGTATTCTATAACATGTCTTATACTTTTGGGTTGCAGCATTTGAACATTAAGTTATAGTGACGGATGTGGCATATCCAATGAAATTGTTATTCATATTTTGTTTGTGTTTTGTTTTGTCTAGTAATTTATTTTTATTATGATTAGTTTTAAATTAGCTTTGTATCTAAAATTTTTGTAATTTCTCTCTCTTTCCTGCTTGATTTCTGAGTTGTTTCTATTACTTTGCTTTCTTGTTTTATTGTCTCATGATATATAATAAGGTATATGTTGTAGCGAACATCTACAGGGTGTTAACGAATACGTGTTACAGATTTTTATGGCAACGAATATTTTGAGTAATATTCTTCATAGTTTTTGCTTAAAAAAATGTACTTTTGTTTAGAGGCATTTTAGAAAACAATCGATTTTAATTTTTCCTGTTGCCTTATTCTAGCTGCTGCATTAATTAATACATTCATTTCTATTGCCTACTTGCCTACTTGCCTACTTGCCTACTTGCCTACTTGCCCTAATAATCTGTAACACGTATTTATTAACACCCTGTATAGTTGGCACAATGTACTCGCCTTCGCTGAAAGTAATCAATTATTTGTACGTCAATTTTCTTAAGAGTAGTGAGTTATTCATTCGATAACTACTACATGACAGTTCTGAGAGTGGGTAATTTTGAATTCATTCGGCATGTCATATTAAAGGGTCGTGTTGCAATCATTAATGATGTGGCTAGCAGTCAACTCGTCTCATTCGATACCTATATTCGCCCATGACTGAACTTTACTGGATACTGGTTTTAGCTCCTGTACACTTTCTTTTCAACAAGTGGTTAGTTAACTTAGTAATAGATTTGAATTGATTTTCTTGATCTGTTTGATATGCCATTTTCTAGTTTTTCATCATTATCTTTCGTAATTTTTAAAATAGTCTGTGCATGTATATTATTTTGAATTTCTTCTTATCCTTCCGATTTCAATAATTTTGGTGCTATTCTGTTATTTCCACCTTTCTAGTCTTGATCATTTTTGTTGTCCCAGCTTAATATTATTTAAATTTTGCACTTCTTCATCTCTTTTATTTCACTTATATTTTTCTATGCATTTTCATTTATTTGTGTTTTAAATTCATCTTCCTAATACTGACTCCAAGTCGTGGGACACCTTGTAAAAACATTAGTTAACCCCCATTAAAATCTCTCAAGGAAGACTAAGTTACAAAAATTAATTTGTGGTTACAGTTTATGAGTTTCTGCTTACTTTCTTGCTCCGTATAAAAGAGTCCTTAAGTTTTAGTGCACACTGTCTCGATTAATATATAAATTTACATATTCTTCAGCTATAACTGAAACTTTTTTAATAAAAAAATTTATGACGAGTTAATGCGAAATAAATTTGATTTTCTTGCACGTCAAGAGATTTTGCACCATTAACACTTTAGTTTTGATAAACAGTGAAAACGTTAGACTTTTAAATTATAAACTATATAGTAAAACGAAAAGTGTTGTCTTAGGATAAAAGCATAAAAGGTTGCTAAGTGCACTTTTAATAAACTCAGCTAGTGCTGTACGAAACAATATTATGTCGAAATACATGTGATTAAAATCTATATATTTGACGGTCAAAAGTGTGTATAGTGATTTATTAATTTTCTAAATTAGACCAGACATGAGACATATTTTTGAATGACGTTAATATTTTAGATACTAATGATTTTTTTTTCAACAAAAAGCTAAGTAACAAAAGCGAATGGGACAAAGATACCATCCCAAAACTTAAGAGAAATGCCATTAAATGGTACACAGATGGTTCTAGAACAACAGAAGGAACAGGAATAGGAGTATATAGTCCTGGAACCAAATATTCTGAAAGTTTAGGCAAATCTCCGAGCATTTTCCAAGATGAAATATACGCCATCGGAAAATTTCTCAACATAGAAAGAAATTTTCGCAGACAAGAAATCATTATCATGTCAGACAGCCAAGCAGCCATTAATGCCTTGAACTCCGACCACGTAATCAACTCCCAGATGGTTTGAAAGTGCCTAAAGAATCTAAACGAAATAGGCAAGAACAACACTGTTACCCTCCTATGGATTCCGAGACACACTGGAGTGGAGGGTAATGAAATAGCAGACGTACTCGCAAAAAAAAGGGGCTGAAACACCATTTCTGGGACCTGAACCCTTCTACGGAATAAGCACCATTACAATACTTGATGAACTTGGAAAAGAAGTAAATAACAAAAGATCCCAATACTGGATAGGACTACAAGGAATGAGGCAAGCTAAGACACTACTGGGAAACTATAACCAGAAGAGATCTGACGACTGCGTCAGTAAAAGTAAAAATAAGCTGCCGACTGAGAGGCCACCTAAAGAAACTCGGATTAGTAGACAAAGAAGAATGCAGATTCTCTCTATCCTCATTCTCTCAGAATGCATTACCCTGCAAAATCCAAGGGTACGATACCTCGGAGAATATCAAACAGAAGAGGAAGATGTACGTAACCTCAAACTGAACTTTTTGAAAGCAATAGGACTGGAGAAACTACTCTAATCGTTGAGACATCCTTAACGATTGCGCAGCAGTAGGGGGCACAATAGATCTTATAGGTCGCAGTGTACCGACACTCCCATCACAGATAGATAGATAGATACTAATGATTTTAGAGTGGTGCTTAATAAAAATAAAAGTACATAATATTTCCACTGTTTCATTTCATTTTGACACTCAAAATGCTAGTCTTCTATTACCATCATTTTAACATTAACTACCTACTTTATTTTATTTTTACGACAACCAACACCACCTTGTATTCATTTCCATTATAATTGTTTGGTTTTGCTCATAGTCGTTTGCCGTAAAGGAATTCTAGAACGTATATTCTATTATGAATCTCGCTTCCGGTTGATATGGTGCCTTATACATTTAGATTGATTGAAACATCAAATTTTTTCTTTTCATTCTTTGAGGAAGCAGCACGATGAAGCTTCGGTACAGATTCATACATAATATTCCTAAAAGGAGGGCCAATTACATGACTAGCTCGGCCATCAGATTAAAAATACAATATATTATTAGTTTAACAAATCACAAAATTAAAAGAATAGTTTTTAAAAACACTGAAATATAATATTTTATTTCAATTCTGTCAATTCAATTTAGCCCTTTTTATCTTTTCAGCCATTACAGATATCGACCGATTTTTTTGTATATTTGTTCACAAGTGGTTCATTTAATCCACTGAAAGTTTTGATGAGAAAAAAGTCTAAAAAATCTACCGAAGGGACATTGTAATCTGCTAAAGTAACTGTGAAAACTAAATGAAAGCCAGCCGATATTATACATTAGTCTGGAACAGTGCCAGTGGCAGAAACAAAGAACGGGCGTGTGCGTTTGTTTAAAATAGAAAAGTGGGTATAACTTAAGTTTTATTTTATTTGTAGTTTAATTGTTAACTTAATTAAGAAAAAGATAATGACATTCTTCGAGAACGCAGTGAAAAAATTTGGCACTGGTTAAAGGAGCAAACAAATGCTGAAATAAGTATACCCAACCGAAATAAATGAAAAAAAAAATAACGAATTAATTACAAAATTATTATTCAGGAAAATGATACAATATATTTAATGTGAGAAGCAGGCATACATTCGATACAGTTCAGTCTGACAAATTACTGAATAACAATTATGTAGGAATAGCAGCATCTTCAATAAATAGATGTTTGTCTAACCTGAGGTACAACTAACTGCACAAATGGACATCAAAATAAGAGGATATATCATGCCGATCACCAACAAGACGCGGCACGAGGTTCAATTGCAATAACAATTGAAAAAACATTAAATATTATGAAAAATCCAAATGTAAAACTGAATCCATCCAAGCAAATACAGTTTTATTTGCAAATGGAAAATATAAGTATAATGAAAGTATACTTATCAACACGATATACAATAGATATAGATAGTTATCGAAAATTCCTGCAGACATTGAAAGGATAATATATTTATTCCTGACCGGGATATTACAGGCTTATAACATCATGGTTACGCTATCAATAAAGAAGGTTATAACTCCCTTGTGATGTTAGGGGTTCCTTAATTCCCGATTTTTTGATATTTTGAAGTTTGTTGAATATTGCAATCAGTGTTTCATTATATTTAGTGAATGTCATTGCTGCTTTGTGTTATAAATTTTATTAAAATCGATCAGAAATAAAATAATCTATGTACCACGGGAATGAATGAGCCTTAATTACCTCAGGCAATTGCTGTCTCTCGGGACGCAAACTTTGCCTTCGGGAATTATGGCCCTTATAATTCCCTTGATACATAAATTACTATATCGGGGCGATTATAAAGTCATGACTCAAGGTAAACTTTTATATGAAACAATTTCTGAGCTAGAATGTTGTCAACAGACTATAACGAAATTCCAGATCCACTGGACTTATTTCGTACTAAGTGTATAACAGAAAATGGAGGAAGCATATGATATAACATCTGATTATTCTCCAAAAATAATTAAGCTGAGAGAAAATGTGATTAAAAACAAAGCAATCCAACGTTTACTAACAATACCTGACCCATTAGAGACACTGCAAGAAGTGAAAGTACAAGTAGAGTAATTAGTGACAGTTCCAAAAGTTAGTAAATAATAAAGAAGAAAGAGCAGTTCGAAGCTGAAATATACCAATAGGTAAAATTTAAAGTTTTCGTTATTGATATAAAATTAATTTTCAATTTCGTGTCTTTTATCTCTCATCTTACGACATGTTACAATGTTGTCGCGCTGCATCACGTCTGGGCTACTTGTCCCGACAGGCGTTGAATTACATTTCGGAACTTAGAACCAACAACTTTGATTATTTTGAGTATTAGTAAAAAAATGATTGGTTGGCAATAGCCTTTTTCTAAACAAAGCATATAAATTATTTTGTATAAATTTCGGAGAAAAAAGAATTTAACTCATTGGAATATATTTTACTCTAAATTAAATTTTAGTTGCCACATTCAAGGACCATATTGCAATTCGATAGTTTATCTTGGAGTAACTGGTCCTTAGGGAAGATCCATGCGGATGTGGAAGACAATCAATAAAAACACATTTCAACATCAAAAATAAATCATCAAAGTGCTGAAAACACATCTGCAGGATCGACATTTCCAGGAAATCAATTTAGTAGCAAACGTGATGAAAGTTTTTTCAATTACTTATTACATTTACTTAAAGCACTTAAGTAATCACTATTTCTTTGTTTTTGGTTAAGAGTCAACATATTGTTTAGAATAATAAAACTAAATCGGAAATTGGATGTGGGTTTTTATTTTCTGCACCCAAGAAACTATTCTTCTTACTTTTTCTTTTTCTATAAAACACGTTTCTGATATTTTAAGATTGGAAGTTTATGGCTTGGTTACCTTAAGTTAGAATTATTGTTTAAAAAACTTTTTCTCAAAATGCTTTGTTGACGTCAGACAATAGGAATTATTTTATAATTTATAACATTCGACATTTTCAAGGTGGAGGTAGAAATAATTTTTGTAAATTGGTTTATAACTACCTGTATATTATTATCTCTTCAAATAATTCGGATTTTACATTATCTATTATTCATTAAATTCGACGGTTTTAGTTTTTTTAACAAAAACAACAAAATTTTCAATTAAATTAAGACCAAAATGTTTTGTTTGAAACAAATTACTAATTATTAAAAAAATGTTTCATATTGCCGAAAAATAATACCCCAAACGTAAATTTGTAGTAGTAAGTTTTAAAAATAAAAGTTTACTGGTCAATTTTCCATTGTAAAGTTTATTTTTACAGAGAAGATTTTCAGTTAAATTGACATACGACAATTACATTCAATATATTTTGGTACTTTCCAATTCAACCGGAAGTCAGCCATTTTAATTTTTTTACATAATTTACATTTTGTTTAATATTGTTACATCAAATTAGACCGTTCATAAGAGAAGGACCACACTGTATTTTAATTCTAATAAAATATATTCAAGTTTATTTATAGTTTATCAGATCTATTCTCTTACTTGCTACGTGTCAGTCAAATAAGGATGCAGTATTGTTTATTATCTGAATAGGGGTATAAATAGAAATGTATTTTGGTTCTTATTATGAATTACTGTACCTTCTTGACATTAACAATAGTTCATTATCGGTTTGTAAATAATAATTTTTTTCTACTTTTTGACCAATAGAATAGCACCCTTTTTATTACAAAACTCATTTAGTACCAATAGAAATTTTTACGTTGTAATCAAGTAGGTTGTTGGTAGATATTAGATATTATATTGACAGTTCTGTTAAAGCTAATGTCAAATTTATTCTTCCTGTATCAAATGTATCAAATAAATTAATAGTTTTTCAGTTAAAGGACTTTATATTTTCATAGAAAAAATAGCGTATGCAACTTTCATGTAATGGCTATTAATACATGATCGTTGCATAATATTAAATCTCCTTTAGAAAATAATACTCAAGTAATAAATTGCTCATAGAAAATAATCTGCTAAAAGGACCCTATAAACCATAAGGGTATTTTTATTGAAAGTACGCAAACTGATGTCGTTAAAGCTATGAATGAGGTTATAAGTAACGGCAATTGATTCGGAAATTTCAACTTATTTTCTTCTGATTGTTAATGAAAAGCAAGGAACGTATTTAAAAAAGATCTTGGTTAAAAAATATCAGAGACTGGAGAGGATAGGAGCTTTTCCCAGTTTTTTCCAACATTTATTACTCTAAGTAGAAAAATTGTGCTGATGGTGGTGATGTATTTTTTTTTTAGAGTAAGGAGGTTGTGTTTGGTAGCCTAGATACTTACATACTATATCATCTGCAAAGCTGATTGATTCATGTATGGCTTATAGAATATGGAAAAGCAACAGTTGATACTGAGGGGAAAAATATTGGCAATAGTTTCCTTTTATTATAATAACATAATAATTATGAGTTAAATCTTTTTTTTTCTTTTAAAAAAGCAAAGATTGGTTCCCATCATTATAAAATACGGATCCGCTACTGAAATAAAGGGGAAACTTCGCTAGGTCGTTGGCCGGGTACAGTTGAGAAAAGGAATATGGCAATGATAAGATATTACCATATTCGATTGAAGCTGAACACTTTAAGTGCTTTGTTAGCTTTTCGGAACGAGATATACAAAGCGTCTTTTCCAATATCTGGAAACAACTGTTGCTTATTATTATAAAGTTCAAAAGAGAAACATTGTACATTGTTTGGTATATAAAGGTGCATGACCTTGGGGTCAACTATACAAAAGAAAACTAATATTTTCTAAAGAAAGCATTGATTAACACTTCACAGAACAATTTTGGAGTCTGACATAATTATAAAGTTACGCGATAGTTTTTGTTCAATTCTAGAGTTATTTGAATTGGCAATTAAAATCTGGTAATACGGACTGAATGTTTAAAGTTATCGGAAACGTATACTACAAATCCAATATCATTTGTAGTATTTGAACAATGAGTGAAAAGTTCAAGGAAAATATCGTAGTTGTTAACAGTTGTTAAGGAAAGTTTACTTGACACCGTGGATATCACAATATAAAGTTGATAAAGTACGGAATAGTCAATCATTTTGCGGATTGACTTTTGTAAAAAGCCTGAGATTGGTCGATCTTTATTCCCAAAATATATTTTAGGATAAATGTCAAATTCCTAAAAGCATATATTGTTATTAAAAAATAGATTTTACTACTTTGACAAGTATGATCTCCACAATTTGACAGCTACGTGTATTTAAAAATCAAATTAAGATTTGTCTTAGGAATTTATCATAGGCAATATTATAAGGGCATCTAATTATTCCGAAAAAATCGAAAAAATTAGATGCCCGAATGGTATTTGACAAGACTACTACCTATTATATATGCATTATATATGCTTACATAATAAATATGTAGGTATTAATTTGAAAACTGAAAAACAGGTAATTTATTTAATCACAAAATACTACAAACTTAATTATTTATGGTACAATTCAAATATAAATTGCAATTTTGGTACACAGTAGGAGTATTGTTTGAAATCTTTGTTAACTCATTGATAACGTTGGGTGTAGGTAAATCATTAATGTTGTTGATGGGTACAGCTGTAGAGTGAGAAGCTCGAGGAGTGGCTGCAGGATGTTCTGTTTTCTGTTTTTTAGCTGTAGGTTCTGAGGCGTCACTTCTAAGGGTGTTTATGATGTTGGAATAATGATCAATATCCATTTGCAGATAAGGCTTAATTGAGTTGGCTAAACTGTGGCCAGTAATTTTAATTAATTGTTGTTCACCCACCCCTGCTTTAGCCAGGTTAAAGTGGTTTGTTATTTTTATTTCTTTTGTATTAAATCCTGCCTTCTCTGCTGCTTCTTTAGTCCATTTCGAAAGTTCGTTTTTTCCCACTGGAGTGTTTTTGTACCATCCACTTGATTGTTCTTTGTTCCATGATGGGTTTATTGTTAAGAATAATATATCAGTTGTTATTCTAGATGAAAGTTAGAATTTTAAAAAGACGGACTGGACAAAAGGTAGGGTTCTTCGTATTGGAGACCAGCCATTTACTATCGGCCATTTTTTTCGCCACCCTGTGCCGTTTTATTGAAGAGAGGATTATATTCTACTCTTCCGAAAAAGTAGGATTTTTGAAAATCAGTTAGTTTAAAAAATATGTAACTATGTTATCTATGTGTTTTAATCCTAGAATTATCCACTTCCTATTTAAAATAATGAACTCTGCAATTGACTGCTTCTCCACGTCTTCAGGCAAGTTCTACTGAAGCGATATGGTAAAATTTTCGTTGGAGTCCCGCCGGAGTGTCTTCGTCCCATAATAAAACCATTGTTAGTATTTTTCCAATTTTAATGAAGCAGTGCTCGATTTCCTTTTATTGGCTCACATCTGCAAATTCCTTCTTTTCGCATTACGAGACTTAAAGATAATATCTTTAAATGGATCAAAAATTATTTTCCACTTCATAAAATACATCTCTTGCATTTTTTTTGCAACGGTGATCCACATTGTCTTCACAACTAGTTCTTTGTAATTTTCTCCATTTTCTTTCGTCATATTCTACGCCCAATCTTTCACAATTAGGTTTAGTTGCTCTAAACTTGTAGTTTCCAAAAGCTCGTATTTCTTTGCCTTGCAGAATTCCGTAAACTGTTTCCATATTGACGTATGGGTTTTAACGGTATTGTACGGTACACTTTTCTCAATCGCCAGATCAATATTAGTCATAGAATTACTTCCAAAGCGACTCATTTTCACTACATAAGGTGACTAGCACTGTTTAAAAACAATATTACAAAATTTATTGACAATAAAATCATAAAAATTGTTTAGCGTCATTTTCTGGTGTCCTAGGGGACCATAATTACTTGTTATCAAAGGTGTTGTAATTTTTGGTGACAACGGCTGTCAAGTTTTGCCGCGGGTAAACTCGAAAAAACTACTGACAGGAGCTGTCATACAGTTTTTTCATCTAGAAATCATTTGTAATTCAAAATTGCGCATTTGTGATTGGTGGAAATTAAGACGAGGGAAATTGTCATAACAAAATTCAACTAAAATAATTGAATATTCAACGTTTTATTAACACAATGCTAAGGCTTTGCAGTTTTTTTTAATATATCTAATATTTAATGTCCTGAATAAAAACAACTGGTAACAAAAATAGTACTATTAAATGTAATAAGAGCATTAGACGGAAAGTGAATAATAGCATTCAAATGGAATCCGAAAATACTTAAAAATATCGCTTACAGGGAGTCGGCTTTATGTCGGAGTATTGCCACAGTATAAACACCAGACAGATCATCGATAAAAAAGTTGTTCCAAAACGAAAACGGACTTAATTATTTTTATGAAACTAATTCGAAATGAAATGAGTTTTAAAATATAGGTAGTTTTGAAACTTTGCCAGTTTTTTATAAAAAACTTCACCTCTAGTCAGTATTAGGTATCTATATCTTGTTATAGAAGTTTGTTTCCTAAAAATAACTTTATTTTCTTAACTTACATAATAATTTACCATTATAAATTTTTGAATAAAGCTAGCAATAACTAAGAAACTGCATAATGTTTTTGTTCTAAATTTAGTATTTTATATTTTATGTAATAACAAAAATGCTAAAAAAGCTCAAAAATTTATAGCTACTACTAGTTTTTTGTCACACTTTATTCAATTTAAGTATCCAATGACCCAACTTAACTAAGATATTCGGGAGACTGCTTTACATGCCTACGAATTTATGGATAAACTTTTAAAGACTCCCTATGTAAATTTTACCTTTCCAATATACCCTTAAATTACCCTTGGAACACCCTTTACGCAACTACATTAAACTACTGTTATTATGTAAGAACTGCAGACTCTTATCTAATTGAAAGTGTCTGATAGTTCCAAACTCCGTGATTAATGATGTTTTTGTTGCAGGATGCTGAAACCATAGAGCGATTAAATGAAACCGGAGAGCTGAGGCGAATATTAAAACCCTACAAGGTAAGTGAACTTGGTTATAATTAGTAGTTCTGTAAAGAAAGAGGGATGGCTCTATTTAAAAAATCGATATAACGTTTGCTACGACGTACTCTGACTGAAAAGAAAAACGCAATTGCCTTTGATCGTCTTTAAAACATATAAAAATTGCAATTGTCGCTGCATCCTCAATAAATTTTTCCGATATATATCAACGAGGAGTTAAATTTTTGTACACTAATGGCTAGTAATGGGTCCTCACTATTGGCTAGTAATGACCGGTAATGGCTCACTAATGGCTAGCAATGGCTACTAATGGCTACTAATGGCTGGTAATTGCTGAGTAATGGCTGAGTAATGGCTACTAATGGACGAGGTCTGTAGACCAAAATTGACCTCGCGGTTTACCCCTTCTATATTAAATATATCAGCGCATCTGGAGTTAAAATAACTACTCCTGGGACTACTTGCCCCCACAGGTAATAAAATGTTGAAATTTTCATTTACTAAAAAGTATTTTTCATTACGCAAAATGCTGACTAAATTAAATCGAAGTCATAAAATTGAAAAAACCTTACTAAGTTAAATTTTGTACAATACCAAGTGAACTGATGGAATCTCACCGCAGCATTTCTAATAATATGTAAAGCAACAACAACATCCTTGTCCTATAAAGCCTTTTTGATACAAAAATAAACCGTATAAGGGGCGTACTCGGGAGTGGAAATCGTCTTTCTCTGAATCTGAAAAGCGTGTTATTTATTTAAAAAAAGAAAGAAAAATTTGATTTTGTCTGATGAAGCCATTTTTATTTTTATTTAGACTATGACTGTGAAAAAATATTCACGTGAAATTTTAGGTTTCCAACTTCGGGTTGAGCATATAATATTTCAGATGCTACATATAAACTATAATACCCTGTATTATGGAACGCCGTTTTACTTTTTATTCTTAAATGTTTTTTTTTCAATTTTATACATAAATCCATTTTATTCAACTCAATTTTTGTTTATCCATTTATTTCAGCACTATTAAACTGTTTCTTCAAAAAACTTTGAACATTTTAATTCAACCAACAAAAAAATAACACACATGGTTGCCTACAATTTTAGTACCTACATTAAAATTATAGGTATTTCAAGGGAGCATACAAAAATAAATTCCTGTACACCAGGGGTGAAAACTACTGAAGAAAGAAACCGAAAAATTTCTGCCTCAGGCGGGAGTCGAACCCACGTCTCCAGCATTCCGTACTGATGCCCTTTCTTTCTTCAGTAGTTTTCACCCCTGGTGTACAGGAATTTATTTCTGTATGCTCCCTTGGAATTTAATTCCATGCTAGGAAGATTTTCCGCTAGCTTTTCACTTGTATTATAGGTATTTATTTTTTGTTGAATTAAAATGTTACTTAATTTAAAATGATTGTTGAATAAAAATGTTTGTTGATAATTTTAATTGGGCGTTGTAGTCAGCGGGTGCTACTAGAACTGTAACTGAATTTGACAGTGTAGGGGATGAACTCTGTTTAACTTCAAATGTTTGTGGAAAATGTCAGGTGTCAGTCAAATTTGTTTTGGTTTTATTTCAATTCATTTTGATCCTGATCTGACACTACTATTCTTGTATGACGTCAAAAATTATCAACAATCATTTTAAAACGAGTGTCATTTTTATTCTACAAACATTTTAATTCAACGGACAAATAAATGAGAATATTTTTAATGTAGATATTAAAATTTTAAACAATCATCTAAATACCTTATTAAAAATGTTTGTTTTTCTTTTGTTGGTTGAATTAAAATGTTACATGAAATAAAATGACTGTTGATGATGTTCATAATCTACATTTAAATATTATATGTAAAAGGTAACTAATGGAAATATTTAATCAGATTAATTTTAGGAACTTGCATTTTTATTCAGTAAACAATTTAAACATTCTAAATTATTTCAAGTTATATTTTACATAGGTCAATAGGATAAATTCTAAAATGTTTAAAAATAGAAATGTAAATAATGTAGTTTTAAAATATTTAGGTACTTTTTGAATTGTTTTTTTTATTTACTTTTTAAATAACTAGCAGTTGTATGTAACTAATTTACCTGTTTCTATAATATTTTAAGTACTATTAGACTGTTTCTTAAAAAAACTTTAACTATTTAAAATGTTTGATGAATAAAATTGTGTCTTGATAAAATTGCGTAAGTTAAATATATTTGATAGATATAATATAAACCCTTTAATTTTTAGGATGCAATTAAAATTATCAACAGTCATTTTAATTCATGTAACATATTAATTCAACCAACATAAAAATAACAAACATTTTAAATAACGAATTAAAACGATTGTTGATCATTTTAATTCCTCAATGTTTTGGTTTATGTAACTATGTCCAAAAAAATAGCAACAATCATTTAAATGACTTATTTAAAAAGTTTGTAATTTTTTTGTTAGTTGAATTGAAATGTTACATGAATTAAATTGACTGCTGATAATTTTAATTGCATCATAAAAATTAACAGCGTTGAATATGGACAGTCAAATATATTTGACTTACGTCATCAAACATTTTAAATAATCAAAGTTTTTTGAAGAAACAGTTTAATAGTAGTGAAATAAATGGACAAATATAAAGCTGAGTTGAATAAAATGGTTTTATGTTTAAAAACATTTATGAATAAAAAGTAAAACGGCGTTCCATACTGTATCTTGTTCAAATTTTTAAAAATAATAAGTTCGTTTTAATTTGCGTACATTATTATCTAAAGACTTTTTCGACTCCTGTTTCGCCCTTTGAGGAGTAGAATGTTCAAATAATTGATAGGGAAACAAATATCTACGCTTTATCACAGTTTTTAATTCTTATTTATTCACCCACAATACAGTTATTCTTCATAAACCTTGAACGATACTGTTTTTGGCAAACCTACATAATCCAAACTCCTGGACTGTCTAGCGTATTAAGGTTACTTTTTGAAAAAATGTTTTGGGAACTGAACCTGATACGCTCCTGAACTGGTTTACTCAGTATTAAGGACTTCCGCTTCAGCCTTGACTTATTTCGATTTGAAGTAGGTCCGCCAAATACAAATGATTTCCCAAGATTATATTGATTTGCAAGCTGTTACCTGGCTCAAATTGCTCTCTCATAATTAGTCGGAATGTTTACAGAGCAAATCGCCACAAATATATTTTTGTGATTTTAGTGAGTGTATTGGTTAAAAGAAAGTTGTTTTATACTAACTACATTTTTGTAATACTCAAATTTAGCAGGAATTCTTTAAGGATTAAACATCTTTGGGAAAATAAGGAAGCAAAATAATTTTTAGTATTGATTATATCGGTTAAAAATTTGATAATGTGAGAGAAAAAGCAAAAAATCATTTTGACCGTCAAAAAAAATTAGTTTTAAAAATAAAATTATCTCGATAAATTTAAAATTTGACAAAAACTAACGTCTCAACCGGCAAACTCCATATTCGTAACTTCTCAAACTTGTATCATAAACTACGATTCTAAAACCTGAAAGAAATTGCACAATCATTTCCTAATTTAGTTTCGATAAAATTATATTTTGACTCGCAAAGAAGAAACATCCTGGGTAACCTTCCCCGAGCAACCCATAAAAGATAACTGGAGGTTGAATTTAATTACTTATTGTAACTAGTAATCTCCCTAGAGCTAATTACTATCGGAAATATTTCCGAAAGCATGAATTTATTAAAAGTTATCCCGAGTCGAAGACTAGGGAAACTTTTTTAAAAAAATAGGAAAATACTATCGCCAAGTTTTGTGGTTACTACAGTAACGAGCTGAAACGAAAGGTTCTTATTCGTTAAAAAATGTTGGTGTGAAATTTTCAATATACAAATTTTCATAATCCGTGAATGTTTCAGCTGTGTTTTAAATGAATACATTTTTTTTGTTTTGTTTCAGAGTCTGGATGTCTGCAACACTTGTCAAGTTTGTGGAGGATTCCGATTACTGCCTTGTCAAATCTGCAAAGGAAGCAAGAAATCCGTACACAGAAACCACTTTACAGCTGAATTTGTAGCACTCAAATGTATGAATTGTGACGAAGTAGGATTAGTCAGATGTAGCTCCTGTTCATAATGCATTATTTAAAATTATAGTGTTTATGTTTTTAGAGCTCAAATTATAATTATATAAAATTTGTACAGTAAGAATAATAATTTAGATATTAATAGATTTTTTTATATTAAACAAATAACTTTCTGGTGAGTTACTTCTAAATCCAAGATTACGGCAAAGCGCTGGCGCGACCAGCCGTATCCTTTTGACCACCCTGTATATAAGTAGGTATTGAAGTTGCCTTTATTTATTTATTTACTAGCTGCCCAAAACTGAAGTCAATTGATTGATAGATAACACAACGATAACACACTGAGTTCTATAAACTACTAGTGCTGATATTTTCACCGAACAAATTGTTCGGTATCTGAATTCGATTTGTGTGTGTGTCTGTAGCTTTTTTGTGTTTATGAATGTTAAAATTCTGACTTCAGATTTTGATAGAGCATCAAAAAGTAAACTTAGGTTTTGATGTGCCCCTCCGTACCTCTTCGGGAACACCTTCAAAATGTCGTCTAAAATTTGAAAATTTTGAAGTTTAAAATGACATTGAATTTAAAGTAGACACATAGTGAAAGACGATTTTGGAAAAAGTGAGTAGACTGTGGCTGTGTTGATTAGAATGAGAACTGTCAATCTAAAATTTTATTAATACTTTTATTACAATTTGTTCGGTCTATGGCAATGCTAGAAGAGCATTCTCCACTGGTTAAAAATAAAATTTTCAAAATAGTTTTGATCCAATTGTTTTAACGAGCACTAGGCGATGTTGTTTACACAGTAACCATTTTTACGAAGTTTTCTCGAACAGTTTAAATGGAGTGTTATAACTTTTATGGACTCCTTTTTTAAAACCGGGCCCGCGTTTCTGAAATACAGACTCAATCAGAAACGCGGTAGAAAAGGTAACAATATATCACATTATTAATGTTTATTAGCATATAATTTTTGTATTTTAAACAAAAATGAAGGCATATCATCAGGGCTATTAGTGAATTTATTTATAGAGAACCAAGAAAGTCGAAACATCAAAAAGACACTGTTTTATTTTGGTAGTTTTGTTTTGAATATAACGTAAACACCACGTTTCCACAAAAGGCGAATTGTTATTTTAATAAAATTTCCCTAAAAATAAAAAGGTTGCACATGCTGTTGATAGCGCCTGAAAATTTCCCAATGGAAATATGGTGTTTGGTTTGATTTTTCTTTAAACACGTGGTGAGAAAACCTTGAAAACAATAATAAATCTTAAAGTTGGCAGATGGTGGAAAGAGTGAAGTATGAGAAATTACCCGGCATACTAAAAGGGGATTGTTATTGAAACCCTGACTTCTTGGGAATATTTATCTGTTCACGTCTCGAACAGAAAATATTTTTCTTTATATTATTCTGAATTATACATAAAAAATTGTTTGGGTTATGGTTTTTTTAAACTAATTAATTAAAGTAAGTGAAATTTATTTTCATTTAGTTCATAGATCGATCGTATTTAAGAAAATCCATCATTTAGAAAAGATAAGGTATTTTCACAAATTATAATTAATAATTTTTAAAATTCAATATAATCATTTAAAATTTAATATATAAATTATCTACAATATAATTGCGAGTTGAAGCAATTTAAAAACAACTGTTACTAAGACGTTGGGCGCCAAATGTAACGTTTTTAAATACGTTGTTTGATTTTACCAAACCAAAAACAAAATAAAATAAACTTGGGCTGCAGATTTGACTTAGAACCTTACTAGTGAGTTAGTGGCACAACCTTTAATTAAAAAGACTTTTAAAAGTTGTCACTAAACAAATTATGAGCGCCACGAGGTTAGTTTTAGTATAACCTCTAGTTGAGCGCGAAGAATAAAACACAACGAAAATAAGTTTAATAAGTGAAATTTATTAAGATGAATAGTTGATATGAAAAGCAAAAAAAAACAATAAATTTTGTATTTAATATTTAAAATTGACTGGAATGACTTCTGGCAAAGTTGTAGGTGTCAGATCGCTGGCGCGAGGAGGAGGCGTCTGAAGGACTCCACTGAGGGTTGCTGGAACTTCTCTATATAGACTGTACTCAGGCCTCCTTTTGAAAGTATATTCGGGACACCACTGGGTTCCTTTTTACTTGAACTCCCTGAATCTCCTTTTACAACGTCATTATAGACTGGACGGGTCTCCTTTTTAAACAGTACCCCACTGGATCTCCCTTCAAGACGGTACCCCACTGGATCTCCTTTCTTAATGTACTCGGGTCTCCTTTCTTAATCTGCTCGGGTCTTTGTCACCAAATAACAATTAACACAAAAAGAAAACTGATATCTGACTTCACACTATTTATGTTAGGATATTATGATCGCTGCACCAGAAAAGACTGAATTTAGTTTTTTTTTTTTTTTTTTTTTTCTTTTGGTATATATTACATTTTTCTAGGACATTTCATTTGCCTAAATCCCTGCTATAGGAGTTTTCCTCCTTTTCAGGGTACTGAATTTAGGAGATGCCGGCTTATTTATAGTTATTCAGATTCGACGTCATCGACCGGTTGATACTATATCGAGTTGTACATGGACACGGGACGAACTGGGGAATTGTTTCAAAGACAATGGAACGTTTTGTCGAAAAACGACTTATCAATAAAAAACTTACAACCTGGAACGAAATAAACGTTACAGAGTACATTTACCTTTATTTCTAACATGAGAATTTTTTCATAAAACATATCGTATTCTAATTAATTATAAACAATTTTCAGTTTTTATTTCACACTTTTATTTCATATACTTCCGTTCATTCTGCATAACATTAAATATGGTTAATTCAGCTGAACTAGCAATTTGCTATACGTACAAAAATCATCACGTTGAATCAACCTAAAATATTATGCAGATCTTAGCAAATGAGTTGTAAAGGTAACGTTATTGATTTTCTTAGTTTTTGACAATTCATTTTTTATTTATTGTTCTTTTGTTAATTTGAACAAGTTTTAACTTTTCATTGATTTCTTTGTATTTCGGCATACTTACCAAGTTCCTGTAAAAAATTATAAATCGTTTGAAGTTTAAATTTCTTAGTTTTTCGCTTGTAAATAATTTCGTGGGTAAATAAATGTATATATTTCTTAATTCAGTCATTTTATTTCTGGTTCTAAGCAGTAATTAAAATAAAGCGTTTTTATTGACACACCTCTCCAGGTTGTATTTTGGGTTGGGCGGACTTTATTCCAACCCTAAAGAAGTCCGAGCTACCCTGAATACAGCGTGGTGAGCTAGAGCTCGTCGTGGCGTCAGATAAAAATCTGAGCTACGAAACCCCCAAAACGTAAATGACTGTCACGTCCTACATTCATTTACACACGAAATTATTTACAAGCGAAACAAAACAACAAATGAAAAATGATTTGTTTAAAAACTGCTGAGATCTGCATAATATTTTAGGATGATTCAATGAGATGATTTCTGTACCTTTAGCAAATTGCTAGTTTAGCTGAATTAACCATATTTAATATTATGCAGAATGAACGGAAATATATGAAATAAAACTGAAAATTGTTTATAATTAATTATAATACGATATGTTTTATTAAAAAATTCTAATATTAGAAATAAAGGTAAATTGTACTCGCAATTATATTGTAGACAATTTATATATGAAATTTTAAATGATTATATTGAATTTTGAAAATTATATTAATTGGAATTTAGAAAATTATTAATTAGAATTAGTGACAGTCTACTATTTCTAATCTTAGTTGAATACTTATTACCTTCAACTTACAACTTATTTGTGTGTAGTTATAACATATAATTATAATTAAACAGATTTTGGAAAAATAATTTCCATCGTCAGAAACTTTATCCAAACATTATCAGAGAACTTTTCTGAACTTTTTTCAGACTCCATTGAAAGTATCCAAGATATAAAACTTTTTTTATATTCATCGCTTTCCAAACACGTGATAAATGTGGGATTATTCTTATATTCAATCTTCTACGGATACAGATGTGCAAAAAATAAAAATAAATAATTTCTCGGAAAAGTTATATGAACAAGTAAAAGATCTAGTAACACGTGACGGGGTTATCTAACCTTTATCAAATAATTAACCTAAAACACAAAAAACAGGAAGTGAAAATTTTCTTAGAAAAACTTTTTATGAAAGGAAAAAGTAAACTAGATAAATTACAAGAATGAAATCAAATCCTGGAATTACTTTTGGTTGATAAAGGAGCTGTTATATCATTTTTCTGATAATCCGTCTCCACAAGACGTTTTGGATTGTTACTCTGATTGAATTTCCTTGAAGTAACCCTTTGAAGCAGTTGATTTGATCAACAAAAAAACATCGAGTTGCACAGAAAAAATATAATAAAAAAAGGTAAGTTTTTTTTTTATTTAAATCGTGTATCCTAAAAAATTATTAACTATCAAAAGTGAGCCATACCAAATAGTACACCATCTAACCGAAAGGAAGATGTTTTCCTGATAACAAATTTGTATGCGAATGCGCGATTTAACTAGTTTAACTGTCAATGTCAATCATCATTTCCGATATTCCGATTGTCGCGGTATTGCCGTTTTGCGGGTAATTACTGGCATTTGCCGAAAATGAGAAATGCTGCCAGGAAATATCTGAACTAAGATCCTTGAAAAAAAAGTGTATATTCAATAGGTATAGACCAAAATAATAAACTCTTCATTTTTTCAGAAATTGTAAGGAATAGGTACTATACTAAAATTATGTATGCCGTGAATGCAATCAAGTTCAAGTTTCTCCAGTAATGTCATATTGTCAACACTGTCTTTTTAATCAAAAAAAAGTCGAAGGTAATATCCCAAGACTATGACAAATAGCCGACTATTATTTTCTGCCTAATTCTATCGAGAGTACCTTATATTTCGAGACAATTTGATGAGACCATATGAACATTAATAATCTGAATAACTCCCGAGAGCTTTAGCTCGAGGGAGTTATTCTTTGATTATTAAAGTTCATATGGTCGAATTGAATTGTCTTGAAATGCAAGTTGCTCGAGATGAATTAAAGAAAATAATAGTCTCTATTTGTCATAGTCGTGTGATATTCAGGAATATTATTTCATGAACCCCATTAAATCATTCGCTAAGATTGTCTCCAAACAAACACTGATTTACGTAGTGGATCATGAACTAAAACGAGACATTTTCAATTTTAAGTGAATGTTACTTCAAATTTTGACACTTATTAGAACATTTATACATTCGACTAAATAGCCGCTCATATTTCTTTATTTACCTAAATAGTCGATCATATTGCATATCATGTGACTAAATTCATGACTTTTCATTGGCGCAGCCATGTGTAAATAAAATAATCGAGGAAATTTAACACAAAAATAGCCCAGATCCGGAACATTGGTGCAGTTACGCTGCGGACACACACAACGATTTTGGACGTACGATAAAAAGTAATGACGTCCACATTTCTTTAGTGGCGTGAAGATATGCATGGTACATTTTGAGTAGACTAATGTTTTTATACTGATACGATGTGTCATGCATTCTTGGTTCTTGTTTTTTTTTAATTGTATTGACTATGTACGTTGTATGCAATAAATTACTTTCTTTCTTTCATGTACTTGCTTGAAAAACTGAAAAAAAGCATTGATTTTTATTTAAAAGATAAATTATTTTTGTTAATCTATATCTTAACCACCAATTATAGCCATTTTCACCAAATTCATAGCATTTCTGATGTGGTTTCATAACAAAAATGTCCATGGCTTGTTGGTATAATTTTTAAGACTCGCCCTTCTACAGAGCAAAACGCTTTCACTCCCCGCACTCCCTTCCTAATTATCGGATCGAGTTCTTGTAAGGCTCAAATAAAATAGAAAAAAATCCTCATCCGATGGCGAATAAAATATTTCCCCCAATTTACTCTTTCATTGCGAAAATTGAAACATAAAATTTACAAAATCCGAAATTTGGTCGCCATTTGTCCGTTTTCGCGAAAATCATTATCTCCTTAATACATCCTGTAGCAGTGTCCTCAAAAAAGAGTTTGCCATTTTGCTGTCCCGGATTGGTCAAAAATTAAAAAAGTTACCTCGAGCCAAAGATTAATCAGTGTTTTCCATGCCCCTCTGTATCAACGTAGCGCCTAAAGGGTTAAATAGAAACCACTACTTACATAATGTCACCAGAAAAACTCAACATTTTTAAATATCCAGTTATTTCAAGATCCATCCTTTGTTTGATATATCCAGGCCGTTGTAGTAACAGTAGAGTGGTCTATGTTATTTTTTGCGGATAACAGTATCACTATTCTGCAATAAGAACTAATAGACTAGGGACTAGGTGGTCCTTAAATGTTTGGGTATTATCGTAAACTTTATACTAATGCTCTGCCATTTTTATAAAATTTTTTCAAAGATTATAGGGAGAATGAAGAGGTTTTTAAATAATCAAACACTTTTCCATTATACTGCGCTAATTAAAAAACTTCTGAACAAATCAATGAAACGGAAGGTGGATAGTATATTAAATAAATTGGTATTTTAAGGTTTTGAATTTAAGTGTATTAGGACTGTTTCAAGATCGTTATAATTACGGAAATGCGCTACCATCTACCCGCAAGACTGATAAATGAACGACTCGAATAGATTGAGTTCCATACTCGTTCCCTTACTTTGTTATAATTACTTTCGATTAGTGTTCAATATTTCATAACAATTTTGAAATGTATTTTGTCAATCTATTTACCAGAGTACCATTATTTTAATTAAAATTTTATGTATATGCGTTTTCTTCCCCTGAAGGGCTACTTTATAAAGAGCAAGTAGTATTTTTTATGTGAATGAAAAAGGAAAAGCAATTCTTTCAACACGACTACAGGTGTAAGAATTTTTCCTGACATATCTAGAACAAATATATTATTTGATTAAGTCCTCCTACGCTCAGGTTGAAGCTGAATCAGATTTACTGACCCCAAAAAATAAGTCATTCGTACGTCGCAAAAAGTCTGATATATAAAATATTAAATCCAATGTATTATTGCAGTTTTTAAATAACAAATATAACAACTATTTTTAAGAAGGGAAAAGATGCTTGTGGAATTAGACAAGGCTAGAACTAACAGCCAAAATCAAGCAACCCTTTTACTGTTATCGATAAAAAAGTACAAGGTTGTTAAAAAGGTTGATATTTTTTATTAATATTTGAAGTTAGTGTTAACAAATATTAGGAAATATAACGGTGAATTTTTCGAAAATATAAAATACAATATACTTTGAAAACCCTTCATCCAAATTTAATAAAATTTTTAATACAGACCAGTAAAAAGACTACTTAATAAGAAAAGAAAAATTATAAAATGGTGACTGTGTCTTTGACAAAAAATATATAACTAAAAGCAGCAAGTACTTCAATTTTCAAGCGACGAAAATATAAATCAAATAATCCAAATCAAATCAATTAATAAAAGTTAAAATGAATTAAAATACAAAGGTAATGTGCATTTAAAATAACGCTGCAAGAAAAAATTAACTTAAAGATAGTAAACATCCATTGTAAACTAAATTTTAAAATAATATCGAATCAAATACTATTAAACGAGCACGGTTTGTATGTATGTATGTGGGTATGTGTATGTGTCCGGAGGATCTCAAAATCCACTCTTCAGAATTCAATGAAACTTTCAGGGTAGACTAATCCCTATCTAAATCGGCAAAAAATGCAGGTCTCATGTCTGAAAATTCGATCTTCCGAGGTATTTATAAGAAAAGTTAAGCCTTTAGTTTATTTCCTAGCAACGGCAGACAACACAGAGATAATATAACCTGTTTCTATAGTAAATTTTTTATTATATACTTTGTTGTCATTCTGAAAACGACTTTCATTCAAGAAAGTCAAAACGTCAATTAAAGCCCCCTTTTTCTTTAAAATAAGTGGTTTGATTTCCATTAGAAGAGAAACTGATAAATATTACCTAAGGTTGTGAAATAAATCACACTTGTTCCCAAGAACAAAGACATTAAATGTCCTACACTGCACCAGCGTCTGGACTTCAACAACTACTCCTTGGGCTATATGCCCCCCAGGTATTGAATTACGAAAGTCCAGACGTGGTTTGGCGCCCGACCAAGTCGGGGCTTTAAACCAAAAACTTTGATTTTATTATTAAAGGAGCTTGCCATCCTTATACCGCTTTCGGCATTATTGTGCCTTGTCAGTAAGGAGTAGACTAGCTCGAATTTCTATCTCTAAAGAAATTCTGAAGATCGCTTTGAACTAGTTTTCGCAAGCTTTGATTTTGTTATAAAAGTGAGGATGGCGTTACACTCACCTCCTCTTTCTCGACTTAACCGTTTGTACTAAGAGTTGGTGGGTTCAAAGCGATTTTCAGAATTTCTTTAGAGATAGAAATTCAAGCTAGTCTACTCCTTATTTTTGTAAATATCAACGTCAAGGTTTGACTTTATTTAATTTCGCCGTAATAACCTACAAATTTTGACAACTACTGACACGCACATATCTGGGTAAACGTTAAGATTATAGGGCCGGCTGGGATTTTCATGAAATTTTCACAGATGATATAAAACATGATAAATTCAATATAGCGATAGAAATTTTTGCGCGGAAAAATATTTTTCACAAGACACTAGATAATGCTTTACAGGTATTTTATAGGTTAGGAAGTCCATTAAGCTATGCATGATCGTGGGGGAATTTTAAAGAATTACATCGAAATAAAATAGTGTTATAAAAATTGAGTTTTACTTAAAATAGCAACACAAGAAAAATAACAAAATAAAATGGAAATATGCTTAAAAAATGTCCAAAATGGTTGTGTATATTACAGCTCAAATTAAGGAAATTGCATTTTAAAACATTTCTACTTCTAATAATGTGTAGAGAACTATTATCAGGGTACCGTAGTTATCAGAATATTAAATAGTTTTTTTTTTAAACTTAATTTGATAATTTAAAAATCAAAACCATTAGCGATAATTTAAATAATTCACATATATTGATAAAAAATTTAAATTAAGCCCAAAAATAATAAAAATTGTTTTGTGGTTAAAAACGTAAAAAGTAATATCGTTTAAATTAAATATTAATATAAATGATAGTAGATGTATTGAAAGAAAAAATGGGTAATAAATATGTCACTTTAGATAACACGACGAAAAATATGAATGTTGTGGCAGGAAAGCAAAAGAGCAGCGAAAGTGGGTTACACTCTTAAATTTGATTTATAGTCAATACTCGGAAAGTTATACGAATTTCCAAGGGAAAGTCAACAGTTAACTTTATGATTTTCACTTTAAAGTTTAGATGTCTGAAGTTCAATATTTCTTTCGTTCTAAGAAAAAGAAGGAACGTTTGGTTATTATACATTACTTAAAGAATCCATTGTTAGAACAATTTTAGAAAAAATAAGACGTGAACTCTGGATTTTACGACGCAACTTGTTTCTCAAATTTACAATTGTATAAACAACTAATTGGTGGTTTGAAAGAGCGGGACCAATATAATTGTAGGACCCTTTACTTCCCCTACGTTCAATTAGAACTGTCATACGGAATTTTGGGTTAGAGTGGTGTTTGTGATTGTCTCTTAAAAGTGTTAAATTAATAAATGTCTCAAATACAAAAAACTTATGATCAACTAGAGATGTACTACTGTCTCGTCCTCTAGCGGCTAGAGTCTAGCCCACATGCTTGTCGATGTGTCTCATCTAAACGACTAATTATATTAAGATGTCGGGAGAGATACTAAAACAACTTCCGAGGAAAACTATAGTATAACTTACATACCTATTTACTGCATCATTTAGAATGATATATGCTCCACGGATGTGGAAAGTATCAGAAGTTATCATGATACCAAAACCAGGGAAACCACCACATGAAATTACGTCTTACAGGCCTATATCCATACTTCCTGTAATCTCGAAACTGTATTACTAAAAAGACTAAAACCTATTATAGAAGAAAAGAAACTAATTCTATCACACCAGTTTGAAGAATACCATTCAACTATAGACTAAGTCCATAGAATAACTAATATCATCGAAAAAACTTTAGAAGAAAAAAAAATTAGCTCTACTGTCTTCCTTGATGTAGCGCAAGCTTTCGATAGAGTTTGGCATGAAACACAAAATGAATCGATTACTGCCAAAACAGTATTCCGAATTATTAGCATCATATATATCAGAAAGATACTTTAGAATTAAACAGGAAGAAGCATACTCTAAAATTAAAGAAATTAAGGCAGGAGTACCACAAGGAAGTGTATTAGGGCCAGTCCTATACCTATTATTCACTAGGATATTCCTGAATTAGAGCAAAATACAATTGTCACCTTTGCAGATGACACCGCTATCATGGCAGTAGGTTGGAGAATCAAATTAAATGAAAATAAATCGGTACATGTTAATTATACTAACAAAAACAATGACTATACCAGTCAGAATAAATAATACCCAGATCCCTTATGCTATTTCAGCAAATTATCTAGGTATTACTTTAGATGCGAGACTACGCTGGAAGGTCCATATCAAAAAGAAACGTGACCAACTCAACATAAAGTTCAGAAAAATGTCTGTCTGGAAGAAATTCTACGCTGTCATTATATAACAAAATATTGTTATACAAACAAATTCTGAAACCGGTATGGACATATGGTCAGAGTAATTTACTCATAACAAAGCATTAAGGAGCATAGTCAATGCTCCCAGGTACTGCAGAAATAGTAACCTTCACCGGGACTTGGAGATGGATACTGTTAAGCCAGATAATTAAAAAATTTGCAAGAAGTCACGAACATCGACTCTACCAACACGTAAATGTCGATGCCATCCAGCTCCTGGACTACAGAGAACTAGTAAGAAGACTCTAGAGGAAGAAGCCGTTAGAGTTAGTGTAAGTGAAAGTGAGAGAAAAAAGCAGAGCATAGTGCGCAGTAGTGAATACACGTTAAGTAAGGTGCCAAAAAGAAATTATCTGAAACTAGTTTGTTTTTGACCAATCAGAAAACATATAGATGTATGTTGATGTAAATCATGAGGATTTAATGTAATTTTATAATTTTTATTTATTGGTAATTTTGTTGCTATTCAGAAGTGAAACTACAGCATTTAGCAAAACTATTAAATAAACAAGTTCATACGTTAATCTAATAACGTTCCATAACCATAATCTATAATCGATTAAAAAAAGTTCCGAAACCTATTCCGAAAAATTCAATCCAATAACTCAAATTCTAAAATCTTTTGCTGTTGTTGTCATCACTTTGTCGCCTCAGCTACCCTTTATGCACAATGATAACTCGACAGCCAAAAATCTGGATTAGTTCGGATGATTCTCACTCCCTAGGGAAAACCGAAACTTCGAAACCTTTATCACACAAATTATCCCGCATACCAATTTTCCCAGGAGTCTGTCAACTGCCGCTAATTCCATTATAAACTCCTTATCAAATTTCCTACAACTTTGTCGAGACAAAATATTAGAAAATGTGCGCCAACAACCGTTTAAGCCTTTAATGCCACACCTATGCTCCGCTGTAAAGTCAGGTCTTTAATCTCGGCAGTTTCGTCTCACCCTGGAACTTTCTCTAATCACAAAGAAACTTCAGCTACATGTCTACGAAACTGGGCGTTTACAGCTTGGATTTCGTATTTAACAAATAGGAAGCAGGTGTGAATAAAACTTAAACTAACTCAAAAACTATAAAAAAACTAATCAAACTTTAAAAAGAACTCTGATTCTTGTAAAAATACATTTAAAAAATTATTTAGTTAATAGTTTGACAAATACAATTATGTAGTGGATGAACTCGCAAAACAACTGGTTTATTTGGAAGCAAAATATTTTAGACAAGCCTAAAACATATTGATGGAAATGATTGGCAAAAATTTAGTCATGACCCGCTCCAGAAATGTTATTTTTAAGACCCCCATTTCTTAGTTGTTATATTGAACTATAAAACTGGCGTCGCAAAATCTGTAAAAACTAGTAAAGTTTCCTTGGAATTCGTTCTATTAGATAACAAAAATAAGTTCGAAACTTCCAAAAATCTCCTGAAAACGTTGACAAAACGTTTCGTTATTTATATTTGCTTGTTTTCCATTGTGGTCCTAAGCTCGGAAAAGATTTCCTGGCTATAAATTTTTAGTGAAAGAGATAAATAAAGTTAACAATTCCCCATGTCGCCGTTGCTCGTCTTCTACGTTTCTCGAGCTCATAACTTTGTATGGTGGTTTAGAGGAACCTGTTGAGCCTTTAAGTCAGGGAATACAGGGTCGGTAGTTTGGTTACATTTATACAAATTACACTATTATAATAAAAATAATAATAATAATAATAATAATGTTTATTAGCAGATTAAAGATATGTACATAGTTGTTACAATTCCCTTAGCTTATAAAATTATGATGTCATAACATATTACAATCCAGTGCAAATAAACAAGGGTTCCTGCAAAGGTAGTGCCTGAGCGCAGGTGCTTTGATTATGAATACGATTACGATATGTTAGGATAATAGTTGTGTATTGTTAAATATGCGAGTCGTTTTACTTAGTGTTTAATTTTCAGATAATTAAACATGTAAACTCATATTCGTTTATTTGTTCAACCGGCAACGCCGCACCAAAATACGTTGGCGAGCGGCATCGAACCCGGAAGCGGTTTCATCAAAGATAATTTTTTGCTCTATTTTAATGATGGTGTTAAGCCGTAAATTTAACCGTCGCGTCTAGACAATAGAAAAAATCTTACACTTGTTTACGCGGCTCACGATAAAGAATCTTTCTAGTACAATTACGCAATCGGGAAGGGATATATCTGAAACCGATGAACTTCGCCGATTTTAAATTCAGTGTGCGTCTAACTGCGAACCAAGTTAGATCCCTCCGTTGACACCAGCTCAACGTAAAAAAATATTTCGTTTTACACAATGGTACTTAGCTGCGTATCAGGCGGTCCATTTTATTTTTCATTTTATACTTAAATCTAAACTCAGTGCTTCGTAGTACAGCAAATTAATATTTTCTGAATGATGTGGTCATTTCTTTAAAGTAACTATAATACTTTGTTCACGATTACTAGTTTAATGTAATCTTTGTTACGTTGTTGTTTTTGTTCATTTATTTATTTAACAAGTCTAATAAATGGTTAAATAAAAGTGTCCATTGTTTTTGTTGGATGAAGTTGAGAAAGTAAACCTACTACAGCACATTTTCTTCAATCTAAAAGTACAGTCCACGAAATTCGAACTACGATGCAGTTTAAAAAGGCGGTAACACATTGTTGGCCGTCCTGGGAAACTGGCACAACATAGGGCTTATTCCAGAGCCCTCAACACTTAGTAGACACCAAAATTCGGATGTAAAACAACTAGAGATACTAGAGCTACTACAGTTAATACTTTAAAATTACTTGTGAGAAATAAATCCTTAGATCTAGATATAAAATGTAAGTAAAATGAAATAACTAAATATTATATATAACGTAAAATATAAAATGTATAATTTAAAATATAAGATGAAGAATGTAAAATGTAATATGTAAATAAAATTGTGAAAAAGAACAACCATGCAATATTAAATATTAAAATGCACGAGGATATTCAATTGTTACTTTTCAATGGGTTGATTAAGAGATGAATATCCGTCCTTGGTATATTGAGTAAGAATTTTTTTGTTGCGTTTTTAAAAGAATATAATGTTTTTATTTTTATTTCATCAGGGAGTACTGGAGGAAGAGTACTGAAGATACATAGCAAAAACTTCTTTGTCCTACTGTTTTTGTCTGGATAGATATTTTAACTTTTTTTTCCAATTTGGATCAGTACAAGGCATTTTACTTCATCTGCTCTTTTTATTTATATTTTTTTCCTTTCGTTCGAGATAACAAGGGATTCAAACTCAGGGAGTTTATTTGCGTAACAAGTAAAGGGTCTAAACCATGTTTTGGAAAAATTAATGGTAGGTATTTTGTGATTGAACGCGACTAGGATCATTTTCATATCTTTTTCGACTTTTTTTCTTCAATTTTTTCCATGACTCACCTTCGTATAAGACGACAGTATCATCCGCAAAGCTTAATATGGTACCAGAACTGTTTAGGGTGAGTATTTCATTTATTATATATTATATATATTGTAACGGTCAAACAAGGTGTAAACGAATGAAATGCCAACTTTTGTTGAGTAATAATAATCATCAAATTCTACAAGTAAATAACAATAAATAATCATTTATTTTAATCTGAACCAACATTAGACAGAACGTGTTTAATTAAATACAATTTCAAATCAATCTTGAAGTAGCAATTAATTCATAAAATGTTAGATTTCTGAAGGTTAAAATTAACACAGTAACTCCATAAGCAACTTGCATCGACGATTTTAAGACAATTACAAATATTTTGGCAAATAATAAAATACTAAAAATCAAAACTGAATAGTCTCAGACAAGTTTGCAATCGTTACATCCAAGTAAAAGTTATTATTTTAAACACTATGTGAAAAAGAAATTTTCCACATAACCTCAAAATGAAATATTCAAATTTAAACAAATCATTAATCTAAATTTAGGGGAAAGTCAATGAAAATTAGAAAACAAAGCGTGGGAATTGCTAAAATCATACTATTATTGTAAAATAAACAATAATAATAGAGTTTAACAGAATTATAACTTCAATAATAACGAAAACAGAAAAACCTTCATGTATTCTTGACATACAAGTTCATAAAAACCAAATTCCGCGATCAAGCGGGGCTTTTTGCTAAAAAACCTCCGAAGTGTCCACATCAATACTCGTTACGTAAACAAATGAAAATCTGTGTCAAAGCCATTGTAGATCGGTGAAATAATTGTAGAAATTTACCTGTCAATTTCTTTAGTGAGGTTAGAATTAATTTTTCATCTGAAGATTTTGGACTTTAAATAAAATAGACTTTCCAATCAACATTTCATCATCCTGTCCTGAGGTAAGTCCAGTTCCTGAAATTTTTCCTGAATTTGTATCCAGTTAATGTATCCTGTAGAACATAATCCTGTCTTCCTGATTGAAACCTTGTAGAATCATTTGGACCACAACGTCGATTTGCAAACAAGCAACTAAAGTTTGCTAAAAGAATTCAGAAAGTAATAAAGGTACCTTTTCATTTTCTTAAATATCGATATTTAAAACTTTAAAATAAACAATAAGGCCAGAGTACTCAACTAATTTAACCTATATTTTTAATTTATAATAATAAAAATAGAATAACGTAAGAAAGAATTTTACACAATAAATAACAACTATAAAATTTGAAAGATAATAATAATAATAATAAACATTACACTTACTTTTTTCTGTTTTAAATATTTCACACTGCAATCGCAAATTTTGATTTCTGTTTTTTTTTTATTGTGAATAAATGCACACATATTTTTCTTCTAACTGTGTCGTTATTATTGAAGGTTAAAACTTTAAAAGTCAATTTACAGCACGGCTAAGATTCAAAGTTTTTATGCTTCCAGCTGAAGTGAAAGAGGCCACCCCACAAAAATAAACACATTTTGGCTAAGATTACGTCAGAAGGTAAAATTAATCTTTTAAGAAAGTTACTTACTCACAAAATAAATTAAACTTATACAAAGACACAAAAAAGAAAGAGATTAGTTGTTTCACATCACGTTTTCGCGTGGATAAGTAACAATATATTATGAAGAGAACGGGTCCTAGAACTGTTCCCTGTGGGACACCATACCCAATAGTTTCTGCCTTACTCAGTTTGCCATTTATTTCCACGTGTTGTTTTCAATCATGTGATGTGCCTCTGAATCCCGCGTTATAAAGTGTGTCTAACAATTTCGAATGTTGAACTGTGTCAAACGGTTTCGCAAGATCCAGAAACACATCCAATGCAGGTTTGCCACCCTCTAGGTTTCTGTAAATTTCTGTTGTGAGTAGACGCATTGCATCTTGTGTTGAATGTCCTGTTCTAAATCCAAACTGGTTTGCAGATAATATCTCATTTTTGGATAAAGAGCTTTCCATTCTCGATTTTATGACCTTTTCAAAAATGTTTGCTAGATTTGATATTAATGTTATTGGGCGGTAGTTCAGAACTTTGGTTTTGTCTCCATTTTTGTATAGAGGTTTGATAACTCCCACTTTGAAAGCTTTAGGACATTTACCTGTTTTCATGATTATATTTATAAGCCAAGAGACAGGACCTGCTATTTGGTCACAAATATTCTGTATGGTTTCGACTGTTATTTTATCTATTCCAGGCTTTTTTTTCATATTTCTGATTATCCTGCTTATTTCACTTTCGTCGACAGGGCTGAGAAAAATTGATGGTGAGGTACATTTTCTTTTGGGTAGAGGAGTATGTAGAGGTTCGATTTTTTCAGCATACTTTTGTCCCAGAGAGGCATAGTGACTGTTGAAAACATTCGCCATTTTTACAATTTTTTTTATTTTAGTGTCTTTTTTCTTGCAGCTATGTTCTTTCACTACCTTCCACATTTTATAGTATTCTTGTTTGACGTTTTTAAGCAATCGATTTAAAGTATTGTGATATCTTATATATTCTATTTTAGAAGTTTGGTCATTTGGATTTGTTCCGGTGTAATTTGTCTCTATTATTTACTGTTCTTACTAGGCTTTGAGTGATCCAGGGTTTTCTTTATATGTCGTTATGGCTATATTTCAAACTGGTTGTATTTTTCTTAATGTTGTTTCCCAAGGTTATTAGTAAATTTGCATGTCGTCTGGGTCACTCAAAGTATAGTAGTGTTGCCAGTCATGATTTCCTAGGACCCTTCTAAGATTTTCATAATTTATTATTTTTTTAATATTAGGTTCGCATTTAGTTTCATTTTCATATTTTTTATCTACTTGTAGGTGTATTGTAGTTTCTTAATGATCAGTTATGTTTAATTCAAGCACCGCGGAAATTGTATTATTGTCATTTTTGTTATTTAGAAAGATATGATCCAGGCAAGAATCACTTTGAGGTCGAGGGATACAGATGATCATTGATTTAAAATTGTATTCATATAAGGTGTTCAAATATTCTGATGTGTCGTCATCGTTTTCTGTGAGCAAATCAACTCATCTTATCTTATCTGCATATGTATTTTGTATTTTTTAATCTGCACTGATATTGCTTAAAAGTCAAATCTAATTATTTTGGGTGGTTTGCCATTGCCTTTCGAGAGACTGTTATGCAAGCGGCCTCACTACCGTACTGTATTTTCTTTTAGACAGGAACGAAGGTACAATGCACTTTTCTTTTTTATGCTAAAGATTGATGCCTGCACTTTCACTTGTTATTTGTGTATTAAGGAAAAATATAAAGACAACAACGACTGTTTTTCTCTCCCTAAAAAAACATGTAGAGGTTGACGGTCAAGGCTGCAAAAAGAAAATATTGTTGTAGGACGCGAGAGGAAGGTAGATAGAAAATGAAATAATGTTGATATACGAGGCAACTTTGGATCTAGGGTGCGTAAAAGCCTCATAAAAGCCGTGGAAATAATTGCGAAATATTTCATTAAATCTACTCCCTTTTATTTTCGTCGAGTAATATAAGTTACGTAATATCAATTAAAAATCCCAATAAAGGTGAAATACAAACACGAACTTATAACGTACCTTTTAAATTTTCTGTTATTAAAATTGATACTTTGTTCGTTCGATTACGTGGTAGTAGATATTGGTCTATTTGTATAACCTTTTATTTATTTCATTTACAATATTAAGATTTTCTTTGTTTTAAATTGCCAGACTAGTAAAGAAAACGCATCAGTTTTCGTGAAGTCAACTATTTTGACAGATCGTCCCAAAATGTCCGTTAAATGATTAAATTTTAAAGTTTTTTTAAGGCGGGACTAATATTACCACCGAATCGATAATTAAAAATTAAATTCAGTTTGAAACTTATCATCCGAGTAATGTCAGTTCGCTACTAAAACAATTTAAATACTTGGTTGCACTTAAATGTTAATAAATGTTATCACATAAGCCTTTATAAAAAAAAAACCTGGATCAGGGAAAGACACCTTCAACACTGGCAAAATGTGTCAGGACAAAAGCACGGAAAATCCTTCATAGGAAGACCGTCCTCTAAAAGAACAGCTGAACAACTCTTACTGAGCAGAAGTAAGCTGAGAGTGATAACAGGACTCATGACTGGTCATGCACCAGTAAAAGAGTTCTTAAACAAAATTGGACTGTACAATGGAGACCTTAGGTGCAGGCTATGCAATAAGGAACCAGAGACAGTGAAACATGTACTATGCGATTGCGAGGTATTGGATCGCAAGAGACAAACACTTTTTGGGCAACCAATATTAGACCCAAAAAGTTTTAACAGACACCCAGTAAAAGAACTGTACAAACTAGTAACTACAGCGTACAAAAATACTGGACTGGGTGGAGTAATAGATGGGCAATAAACGCAATAAGCCAATAGGCTTCAGCGATATCGGAGATCTTGAATCAGACGGGCCCAGACGAAAAAAAAAGCCTTTATAAAAATAAAAAATTTGAACATTTTATTCAGTAAACGGCGATCAGCTGACACATGTAACCTCTATGAAAGACTTAGGAGTCATGTATGATGAGCAATTAGGATTTGTACAATGTATCCATAATGTTAGGGTAAAAACATAGTGAAGCATCGCATCAAGCCTCGCCTCAAGCATCAAATACAATTACATGTACTAAACGTTAGTCATTCATATTAAAGAATCGAGCATCGACTAAAGTATCGCATCGAGCATCGCCGATTCCGAGGAATCAAATCAATTTGATTTTTAAGACTCTTCTCAGAAATGATGCCCGAAATGTGATGTATTATTGGTGCGCTCAAGGTCGTGTGAACTCCTAGCCGTATTTTGTCAGTATCGTAGTTAAAGTGAAAAGAGGTAAACTGCTTTTATAGATGCCCCACTATGTGCCCTCTGATGCCTGATGTTTGATGCGATGCTTAAGTATGTTTTTACCTTGGGCTTTATTCTCCGCAACTGTCAAGGGCCTTGTGTTTGGACCATACGACTAGTGTATTTTGCTCTAGGGGCATCACAATTGGAACATGCATCTGTTGTATGGTAACCACAATATCAAAACCATTGTACGAGTCTTGAAAGAGTTCAGAATAAATGTCTGATGTATTGTGCATACAGGTTATATATTTAAATTAGTAATCATAATTACACGGATATTTTGAAAGCACTTATGCTAAGTAAAAGGGTGGGAAATTATTATTTGATATTTGTTTGATATTATATACATGAACATTAATATTTTTCATCAATTTCAATGCTTATTTGTAATGAGAAATAAAAAATTGTCTAGATTAACTGAAAAATCGAAAAAAAAAATTATGTTTGCGGGAGATTAAAATTAAAAACGAAAAAAAAAAACGGTTTTTACCGTTTTCCTCGATAATTTTGAGGTTATGTTAAAAAATAATCAATACGAAAGTTTTACATTTTTTAATTATCTACAACTTTAATTAATAAAAAAGTACATCAAATCAATGGACGTGAACATTAATTTTCAGCCGAAGGCAGCTATAATCAATACAATAAACGTTCGTACGTAAATTTTCTTAATCGTTAAAATTGATAGGAAATTGATTAATGATAAATTGAAGATAAGAGGAAAGATTGTTACGATTTTTGTACGTAAAATCAATAAAATATGAGCATAGATTTATGATCGCAATAGCCCTACGATAGCCGGTTATCAATGTTACGAACGATGGATATTAATCTACGGTTAATGTTTTTAAAAAAAATGAAAAGTAAGTATACATCTATGATCTCTGTACATTAAAACCATAGATAAAAAGCATGGGTCTACGATCGTCGATTATTAACATTAGGGATGATTGACATTAATCTATAACACCAGTAGGTACATCAAAACAATAAATAGTGAGCATAGATTCATAATCACCAGTTATTAATATTATTAAGACCTCGCTAAATTAGGTATACTGGTAATTACTTTATCAAAAATATTAAAACAAAACGATATTTCTAAAAAAATTTAAAACACCTACCTACTAATCATTGGTTTATCTATGTCTACTGATTTGATGTGTCGCGTTTTCCCAAAACCTATATTTTCGAATTTCCCATATGAACAATCAAGATTCAACCGACAGGAAGAGGATTATACAAAAAAATGTATTAAGTAGTTATTTTTTATTGTTCTGTTATTGATTCACAAATCATATGTACCCTAGGGCTTTCAAAGGGAACAGCACGTTTATAAAAACACTTTTCCAAAAAGTTCCAAAACATTTTTCTCTCTTGTAGAAAATCTAAATTGAACAAGTAAATAATTTTAAAACATATATCAACTGCCTTAAGTATATGAAAAAATTTAAAACGAATTTCGTCAAAGTAGACGCAAATATTTGAAATTTTAGCCATGTCGTCTCCAAGGCATAAAATAAAAGTTTGAATTGCTGATTTTCTCAATTTCCAGTTCTTGTTGGGTTTTAGCACAAAACAAAAATGATTCCTGGGAGTCCTTTATTGTAAATTTTATATGGGTCGTCTTTCCAAATGAATTTTTGGAACAATATTTGGTCGATGGTGCCAAATATAAAAGTGAAGCATATTTTCCATCTAAAAAAATACAAAATTACTTTTTGGCATATTGTAATTTGAACTTACTTTCGTCGCACGTTTCCTTGAAAGCGTTATCTAATAGGGCTCTAGTAGCTTTATCCTTTCTGCAAAAATGCCGGTATTTGCGGAAAACATTTTTCCCAATTTTTTAAAAAGAATTCCCCACTTTCGAACGCGACATTATAATCCATATCAACCTAAAATAAATATTTAAGTTAAAAAAACAGCAATTTTTTATTTTAACATTTTAGACATAGAATTTTAGTATAGGCATAATGTGTGCAAAAATAATATTTACCAAGCGGTATCCCCAGAGTTTTTTGTAACTATCAGAATGTACCTTGCTTTCTTTGTCGATCACCAGTCCAGAATTAACTAATTTGGCACAATAATTATTATTTTACTGTCCACAAAACACAAACTTGGGTAAGGGCGCGGCGCGAAGAGTTAGACATCTACGCTAGTTGTTCGTAATATTAATGTTCGTAGAGATTGATCTACTATTAGGTAGCACTATTTTGGCGCGTTTTTAAGGAGTTAATGGTGGCATTCATAGATTTAACGTTTAGTGTTCATCAAAACAATGAAAACCGTTAATTAATTTTCAAAGTTTGTAGTTCTTGGATTTATAAAAAGTTTTTATGGTTTTAATGGTAAAGTACATAGGTTTATAATCGCACAACATTGATTTGATTAACATTTGTATTATATTAAGGATACAGTTAATTAGATTTGACGTTTTGCGTTTATTGCTTAACGATTTTTCGGTTATTGTTTTAATGCACTAGATAATTGTTTTATGACGTGAAATTATTCTCCCAATCACCGAATTATAGCATTAATGTCCAAAAAATTGACGACGATACTTTATTGACTTTACGTACAAATATTTCTTCAGTGTTACGTTAAACTTTTTTCGATAGAATGCATATTTCAGCCACAAATCGTAAAAAAACCAATATCCAACCGTCAAGTTGTATATTTAGCTACCCCCACACCCCTTAGTCCAATTTATTTTTCTTAATTTACTTATAATTAACCCTAAATTTTCCGACCATCCACATATGCTAAGAGGTTTTTTTGTTTCAAAAATGATTGGCCCTTTTCTATATGTGACGATAATAAAATCGCCACAAACCTGAACAAAAAGGCACTTCTATAATTTATCTCTTTTCCAATACCTCAACAACCTGTCAATTATTGATATACGAGGAGATAATTCGACTTGCGGATAACCGCTTGTAACATCGCCAGATCTGTTCAAAACGCAATTACGAGGGGCCATGTGCAAAACCGAACACGCCGCCTCAAATTAGAGTTATTGTCCCAATTGTCTAGTCGAGTGTCAAAACCCTTTTGAGCCCTTTTCAGTTAGGCGCCCTTGAATAACTTCAAATAAAAATAATATTCGCTTCGATACGCAATATTAAAATGACCTCAACGAAAATTCGCTGCAAATACATTTCCATATTGTGGAAAAACAAATAAAAAATTATATTGGTTTTATATTACTGTTTTATATACTGATTCCTCAGGCAATTTGAGAAATAAGTACAGCTTTTGTGTGGAGGTTAAATGTCTGTATTGTAATTTTACAATATTGAATTCTTATTTATTTATAGTAACGAGTTCCGTTTTATTGTTTTTTTAACGCAACTGATATTTTCCAATATAAACTAATTTTATTAATTTAATTTCAGGTCAAACATTAATTAATTAATACTTGCCCAGATCAAATTTAATACTTTCTTTCTTCGGGTGTATATATTATTGTGTTTACTACATTGCTTGTCGTTATTTACTTTTGTTATTATTACCATGTATGCTTACGAAACCACGTACAAGCGATAGTCCCCCGAAATTAAAGCTTCTATGGTTCCCTCATGTTTATTTACTTTACATTACAAGCAGAATTCATATTGATATTGAAATTAAAGGAAAATGCTAACGGTTTATTCGAATTTGAAGTCATTGTGAAATTCGTTGGTTCATTGTAACCAGACGCTCCCATATCGGCGCAGCTGCTGATAGTGCTGGAAGACGTCGACGCATTAGAACCTTTAATTTTTCTACAATTTGTATTTTGTTGTGCACCGGTTCTTTTAGGTATCCTTCTGCTACGGTCGCGGACTTCCATCCTCCGTGACGCTTCAAAGTAGTCATGTTAGCCCCTGCATTGACCAAAAGAGTCGCCGAAGACCTTCTCAAGCAGTGACCGGTGTAGAGCGCTGGTTCCTCCATTGCAATTCTTGAAGGTATTTTCTCTCTCTTTCCACTGGATTAAAACCACTTAGTTGTTAAAAAAGTTTTTTTATTGACGTTTCGGCTTTCCAGATCGAAAGCCGTTATCAAAATGACATAAAATAAATAAATTTACTAGAAACAGAACACTTGATAATCTTGCAAAAATATGACATCAACATAGTATACATAGAATAAGATTTTGAGATTGAAGATGTTAAAATCTTATTCTATGTATACTATGTTGATGTCATATTTTTGCAAGATTACCAAGTGTTCTGTTTCTAGTAAATTTATTTATTTTATGTCATTTTGATAACGGCTTTCGATCTGGAAAGCCGAAACGTCAATAAAAAAACTTTTTTAACAACTAAGTGGTTTTAATCCAGTGGAAAGAGAGAGAAATTAAAATACAAACCACTATGAGCTTCCGAAATGAATCTTGAAGGTATCTTCAACAACGTATTTATTCCAACACATAGGCTGATACACCTCCCATTTTTGTAAAAAACAGAAAAGCGGCTAGAACTAGTATTTTTTGGTCTCAAAGACATGTATTTTTTACACAAATTGTTCGGGTTGACTGGAAATCCTTCTTCAAGCATGGTGAAACTTCTCGATTTCTTGGTTTTAGTGTCTGGCAAAACTACACAAAAATATTTCCCTTTGTCTTGAATGTCTTCTATTTTCAAATTGACCAATTCATCGCATCGGGAGCTTAGTTCGTCGTTCTAATGTCTGGGACTCCTTTGGTTTGTATCCCTGTGATTTGCTTTTCAAAAAGCTCGTTAGTTTGCCATATTTTGAAATGTCGATTTTTTTATAAAGGTGAATAGTCGAGCGAAGCATCGAGTATTTGGTCCATAGCGACGATGGGCTAATTTTTTTTGCAAATGTAAAAAATAAGCCAATAGAACATTTTCATCGATACCTTTTATCTTCCATGAATTCATCCAAGACCCAAACATTTTAAACTCCTTGTCGTAAACATCTCGGGACTTTTCTGGCAAAATCTGCATCGATGCTTCTTCCACTTCCTAAGGATATCCTCAGGAACGTAATTTTCATCGATTTCCTCCATTTTCTATCCTTTTTTTTTCTTCAAAAAAGCTTCCCTTTTCTGAAAGGAAAACTGACAAGTATCAAAATTTATTTAAACATTTGCTAACAATGTATCATGCCCGTGGCAACCAAACAAACAACCTACTTTGACTAAACTGTAAAAAAGTCACTGTCAAGTCATTCTGACATTTATAGGGTATTGAGGCGCAAGATTTGATCACAAAGCTTATTAATTATTATCTCATAAAAAAACGATTTCTTTCACTTGTTGGATAAAACATTGTATGTCACTCGCGTGTTATGTTTCCTAAGTCACGTGGCTTATTTTCAACATAACACACTAGTACCATAAATAACTATTATTATTATATTCGCCTTCTATTTCAGGCACCAGGTTATTTCTTACAATATATCCTTATCGACTTATTCCATTTCCTTGTCATTCATCCCTTTCCATACATTCTTCATCTATCCATTAGTTTTCCTCTTCTCTTCTTTTTGTTATTGTAGACTTTAGTTTCTATCACTTTAATTGTCTTTTCTATTTATTTATTATTTTTGTCTCTTGTTTCCATGCCTTTCGTGAGACCATAGTTAGTTCACCTATTATTTCTTTTGACCAACCAGCTCGAATATGTAGACCGCCACGATTATTCTTATTGCCCCTTGACAATATAATTTCATTTCATTTCCAGTTCCGACTACCGCTGGCGCAAATGATACCATTAGCTTTATAGAATCTTTATGTTCCCAAACGCAGCTCACATTGGCTGGGACAAGGGAAAGCGAGAAAGTGGTGCATGCAACAGTTTTCATATTCGTTTGCTATCAGTTTCATCTGTGTCTATATTCCGCTCACAATCGCATTTCCAGTTCTATTTTCGCGTTTTTGTATGCAACAGGGATTTTCAGCAGCCATACAAAAAACCAATAGAATAGAAAGAATGAGAGTCAGTCGAATATAATTTTATTTATCGTACGTTTTCTTCTACGATTAAAAATAAGTCTACGTGAAAAAATTCTAATTTTGGTAAACCCTTATTATTCTGTATTGGCTTTATGTATAGTCCCGGAAATGAAGTAAAACTAGTAGTGGATCAAAAAGTGAGGAAAAAAAAAGAAAAAACTTGCATAATCGATAAATTATCCTTTTCTAATGTTTCTATTTATCCTCATTTTCAGTTACCTTTTAGTTTTTCTCCTTTCTTCTATCTTCTTTGCTTATTATCCTTTTTCCATCAAAAAGTAAGGGGAAAATAGAAAAAAAACTTTCGCAATCGATAAATTATCCTTTTTTAATGGATTAATGTTAAATAAAATTTTTCATGAAAATAAACCTCTCCCGAGTTATAGGGCGTAGAAAATTACCATTTTCATCAGAAAAATCGTACATTTCTAAAAGTTTTTTAAATATAACCGAAAATCTGTTAGTATTAGGTATAAATTAATTATATGGCCTTGAACTAACGATTAAAATATTTTTTTTTATTTTTCTACGATTAATACAAAGGAAGATGTGGCAATTAACGGTTATAAATGCAATTGTACGCATTTTCAAACGACCGTATCTCGTTACAGACAAAATATAAAAAAAATGGAAATTCTTCGGGAGATGTCAATATGAACGTTAGAAAAGAATGTTGGACAGATATTAGTCTTATGTTTGAACTCAGTATTTTTTTAACAGATTGAATTATGTACCCAATATGGGCTACTGCCATTTTTTCGTCATAAAGATGATATAGATCGCAAATATTGGCCCTATCTACTACACGAAGATTAAACCTAGATAGAAAACCACTAAAAATCCAATAAACTACCATTTTTTTCTGTATTAGACCCACATTGTAACGAAAATGGACATTTATATTGGATTAATATAGGAAAAATAAGCCTTGCCAATATGAACGTTAGAGAAAAGAATATTGGTCAGATATTAGTCCTATGTTTGGACTCAATATTTTTTTTAACATAAAATTGAATTATATAGCCAAAGCCTTGTCTTATAAAAAACAAAAATTTAGCTCAACTTTAACAGACCAAAACTTAAAAAATAATTATCCCATAGGCTGAAAATTACTGGACAATTGTAGAAACATATGCTATGACTTTCTGCAAAATGATTTTTTTTTGAAATACCACAGTCTAGATAGCGCTAAAAAAATGGCGTTAAAAAAATTTATTTTATCCATAACTTTTTTTATGCTTATGTTAAACGATTCTGGACGGTCTTAAAATATTCCCCTTATTGCACGAAGAAATGAAATCAAAATCCCCATATTGTTCTCTCATTAGGATGTTATATACATTTTTTTGTGGAAGTAATATTTTTCCAGATATTTACGCTAGAACGATTCAGTTTCTTTAAACACCCATTTTTGAATATTCCTTCGTATTAATCGTAGAAAAATGAAAAAAATCATTTTAATTGTTAGCTCAAGGCCATAAAATTAGTTCAATATCAATTTTTACATAATGCTACCAGTTTTTCCGTTATACTTAAAACACTATTAGAAATTTTTTGTGGAGAAAATCGTAATTTTCTACGCCCTATAACTCGGGAGGGGTTTATTTTCATGAAAAATTGTATTTAACATTAATTCATTAGAAAAGGATAATTTATCGATTGCGAAAGTTTTTTCTTTCTTTTCCACTCACTTTTTGATGGTAAAAGAATAAAAAGTAAAGAAGACAGAAGAATAAGGAACTAATGAGAAAAAACAAAAGATTACTGAAAATTAGGATAAATAGAAAAATAAATAAAATGAATAAAATGCTTCTACACCATTTTTTGGGATAGCTGGAATAATTTTTTGATATAGTACTTGTTTTATTATCAAATTTTTATCTTCTCAGGTAAATTGGGCAAAAAACTATTTTGTTTCTTCGCGAAATAATTTTTCTCGCTATTATAGTATCACTGCAATGACTGTGATTATTGGTTTCTCTATCAAATTTTTTTTTCTACGTATTACTCATAAAGGTGCTCAAAAATTCGCAATTTTCTATCTCCAATAATTTATGTCACTTTTCAGGTATTATTGTTTGCGCTATCATGTTTTCCATTGTTATAAAGTAAATTCGTAATCACCTCTTGATTTTAAATGGAACAGTAGATAAAAACATGAATATAAATTGCTCGTTGTTTAGGGGAACTATGTTTTGGGATTACATATTGGGCACTAAATATGTTTTTATGAATTTTAGGAAATGAGTACCTTGCCTTGCCCATTAAATAAATATATCTCTTGTGACAATATTATCTAACACTCAACTGTATTTTTTCATGCTAGAAATTAACAAAAATAAACCTTATAAACTATAAGCTATGAATTATTAAAATAGTTATGAGTTTTTCGAAATCTACACTCAAAGTCGGACGGCTGGAATAACAAAACCGACGGAGAAAAGATTTCAGCCTAAAGCCTGGTAAAGATTTAAATTTTTGAAGAAACTCTTGTCCTCCCCATTGACATATGTAACTATTCTGTTAGATCCATATCAAGTAGTGGCAAAAACTCTTCAATCTGCTAGTCTTCGCTTAATTTTTTTCAATTTCCTATACTAAATTTTAAGTGTGTCTGTCATTTGTCAAAGTCGTCCTATTCTAGGCTTTTCCTACTTTTAGTTTTTTTGATTTCGTAATCCTCTCTAGTATCTACAAATTGTTTTTTTTTGTCTGAAATATCCTAAAATAAATACTGTACTAAAGTAGGTTTCTTAAACTACAAAATATACGCCATTCATACCAAGATGTAGAATTCTGCTATTCCCTACATACTACAACAATACTTGAAGGATAATGAAAATTAAGGCCTTCAGATGAAAATGACCGATTGATGAATCAACGCCATGATGGATGGTCCTCAATTTACCTGTTTTCATGATTATATTTATAAGCCAAGAGACAGGACCTGCTATTTGGTCACAAATATTCTGTATGGTTTCGACTGTTATTTTATCTATTCCAGGCTTTTTTTTCATATTTCTGATTATCCTGCTTATTTCACTTTCGTCGACAGGGCTGAGAAAAATTGATGGTGAGGTACATTTTCTTTTGGGTAGAGGAGTATGTAGAGGTTCGATTTTTTCAGCATACTTTTGTCCCAGAGAGGCATAGTGACTGTTGAAAACATTCGCCATTTTTACAATTTTTTTTATTTTAGTGTCTTTTTTCTTGCAGCTATGTTCTTTCACTACCTTCCACATTTTATAGTATTCTTGTTTGACGTTTTTAAGCAATCGATTTAAAGTATTGTGATATCTTATATATTCTATTTTAGAAGTTTGGTCATTTGGATTTGTTCCGGTGTAATTTGTCTCTATTATTTACTGTTCTTACTAGGCTTTGAGTGATCCAGGGTTTTCTTTATATGTCGTTATGGCTATATTTCAAACTGGTTGTATTTTTCTTAATGTTGTTTCCCAAGGTTATTAGTAAATTTGCATGTCGTCTGGGTCACTCAAAGTATAGTAGTGTTGCCAGTCATGATTTCCTAGGACCCTTCTAAGATTTTCATAATTTATTATTTTTTTAATATTAGGTTCGCATTTAGTTTCATTTTCATATTTTTTATCTACTTGTAGGTGTATTGTAGTTTCTTAATGATCAGTTATGTTTAATTCAAGCACCGCGGAAATTGTATTATTGTCATTTTTGTTATTTAGAAAGATATGATCCAGGCAAGAATCACTTTGAGGTCGAGGGATACAGATGATCATTGATTTAAAATTGTATTCATATAAGGTGTTCAAATATTCTGATGTGTCGTCATCGTTTTCTGTGAGCAAATCAACTCATCTTATCTTATCTGCATATGTATTTTGTATTTTTTAATCTGCACTGATATTGCTTAAAAGTCAAATCTAATTATTTTGGGTGGTTTGCCATTGCCTTTCGAGAGACTGTTATGCAAGCGGCCTCACTACCGTACTGTATTTTCTTTTAGACAGGAACGAAGGTACAATGCACTTTTCTTTTTTATGCTAAAGATTGATGCCTGCACTTTCACTTGTTATTTGTGTATTAAGGAAAAATATAAAGACAACAACGACTGTTTTTCTCTCCCTAAAAAAACATGTAGAGGTTGACGGTCAAGGCTGCAAAAAGAAAATATTGTTGTAGGACGCGAGAGGAAGGTAGATAGAAAATGAAATAATGTTGATATACGAGGCAACTTTGGATCTAGGGTGCGTAAAAGCCTCATAAAAGCCGTGGAAATAATTGCGAAATATTTCATTAAATCTACTCCCTTTTATTTTCGTCGAGTAATATAAGTTACGTAATATCAATTAAAAATCCCAATAAAGGTGAAATACAAACACGAACTTATAACGTACCTTTTAAATTTTCTGTTATTAAAATTGATACTTTGTTCGTTCGATTACGTGGTAGTAGATATTGGTCTATTTGTATAACCTTTTATTTATTTCATTTACAATATTAAGATTTTCTTTGTTTTAAATTGCCAGACTAGTAAAGAAAACGCATCAGTTTTCGTGAAGTCAACTATTTTGACAGATCGTCCCAAAATGTCCGTTAAATGATTAAATTTTAAAGTTTTTTTAAGGCGGGACTAATATTACCACCGAATCGATAATTAAAAATTAAATTCAGTTTGAAACTTATCATCCGAGTAATGTCAGTTCGCTACTAAAACAATTTAAATACTTGGTTGCACTTAAATGTTAATAAATGTTATCACATAAGCCTTTATAAAAAAAAAACCTGGATCAGGGAAAGACACCTTCAACACTGGCAAAATGTGTCAGGACAAAAGCACGGAAAATCCTTCATAGGAAGACCGTCCTCTAAAAGAACAGCTGAACAACTCTTACTGAGCAGAAGTAAGCTGAGAGTGATAACAGGACTCATGACTGGTCATGCACCAGTAAAAGAGTTCTTAAACAAAATTGGACTGTACAATGGAGACCTTAGGTGCAGGCTATGCAATAAGGAACCAGAGACAGTGAAACATGTACTATGCGATTGCGAGGTATTGGATCGCAAGAGACAAACACTTTTTGGGCAACCAATATTAGACCCAAAAAGTTTTAACAGACACCCAGTAAAAGAACTGTACAAACTAGTAACTACAGCGTACAAAAATACTGGACTGGGTGGAGTAATAGATGGGCAATAAACGCAATAAGCCAATAGGCTTCAGCGATATCGGAGATCTTGAATCAGACGGGCCCAGACGAAAAAAAAAGCCTTTATAAAAATAAAAAATTTGAACATTTTATTCAGTAAACGGCGATCAGCTGACACATGTAACCTCTATGAAAGACTTAGGAGTCATGTATGATGAGCAATTAGGATTTGTACAATGTATCCATAATGTTAGGGTAAAAACATAGTGAAGCATCGCATCAAGCCTCGCCTCAAGCATCAAATACAATTACATGTACTAAACGTTAGTCATTCATATTAAAGAATCGAGCATCGACTAAAGTATCGCATCGAGCATCGCCGATTCCGAGGAATCAAATCAATTTGATTTTTAAGACTCTTCTCAGAAATGATGCCCGAAATGTGATGTATTATTGGTGCGCTCAAGGTCGTGTGAACTCCTAGCCGTATTTTGTCAGTATCGTAGTTAAAGTGAAAAGAGGTAAACTGCTTTTATAGATGCCCCACTATGTGCCCTCTGATGCCTGATGTTTGATGCGATGCTTAAGTATGTTTTTACCTTGGGCTTTATTCTCCGCAACTGTCAAGGGCCTTGTGTTTGGACCATACGACTAGTGTATTTTGCTCTAGGGGCATCACAATTGGAACATGCATCTGTTGTATGGTAACCACAATATCAAAACCATTGTACGAGTCTTGAAAGAGTTCAGAATAAATGTCTGATGTATTGTGCATACAGGTTATATATTTAAATTAGTAATCATAATTACACGGATATTTTGAAAGCACTTATGCTAAGTAAAAGGGTGGGAAATTATTATTTGATATTTGTTTGATATTATATACATGAACATTAATATTTTTCATCAATTTCAATGCTTATTTGTAATGAGAAATAAAAAATTGTCTAGATTAACTGAAAAATCGAAAAAAAAAATTATGTTTGCGGGAGATTAAAATTAAAAACGAAAAAAAAAAACGGTTTTTACCGTTTTCCTCGATAATTTTGAGGTTATGTTAAAAAATAATCAATACGAAAGTTTTACATTTTTTAATTATCTACAACTTTAATTAATAAAAAAGTACATCAAATCAATGGACGTGAACATTAATTTTCAGCCGAAGGCAGCTATAATCAATACAATAAACGTTCGTACGTAAATTTTCTTAATCGTTAAAATTGATAGGAAATTGATTAATGATAAATTGAAGATAAGAGGAAAGATTGTTACGATTTTTGTACGTAAAATCAATAAAATATGAGCATAGATTTATGATCGCAATAGCCCTACGATAGCCGGTTATCAATGTTACGAACGATGGATATTAATCTACGGTTAATGTTTTTAAAAAAAATGAAAAGTAAGTATACATCTATGATCTCTGTACATTAAAACCATAGATAAAAAGCATGGGTCTACGATCGTCGATTATTAACATTAGGGATGATTGACATTAATCTATAACACCAGTAGGTACATCAAAACAATAAATAGTGAGCATAGATTCATAATCACCAGTTATTAATATTATTAAGACCTCGCTAAATTAGGTATACTGGTAATTACTTTATCAAAAATATTAAAACAAAACGATATTTCTAAAAAAATTTAAAACACCTACCTACTAATCATTGGTTTATCTATGTCTACTGATTTGATGTGTCGCGTTTTCCCAAAACCTATATTTTCGAATTTCCCATATGAACAATCAAGATTCAACCGACAGGAAGAGGATTATACAAAAAAATGTATTAAGTAGTTATTTTTTATTGTTCTGTTATTGATTCACAAATCATATGTACCCTAGGGCTTTCAAAGGGAACAGCACGTTTATAAAAACACTTTTCCAAAAAGTTCCAAAACATTTTTCTCTCTTGTAGAAAATCTAAATTGAACAAGTAAATAATTTTAAAACATATATCAACTGCCTTAAGTATATGAAAAAATTTAAAACGAATTTCGTCAAAGTAGACGCAAATATTTGAAATTTTAGCCATGTCGTCTCCAAGGCATAAAATAAAAGTTTGAATTGCTGATTTTCTCAATTTCCAGTTCTTGTTGGGTTTTAGCACAAAACAAAAATGATTCCTGGGAGTCCTTTATTGTAAATTTTATATGGGTCGTCTTTCCAAATGAATTTTTGGAACAATATTTGGTCGATGGTGCCAAATATAAAAGTGAAGCATATTTTCCATCTAAAAAAATACAAAATTACTTTTTGGCATATTGTAATTTGAACTTACTTTCGTCGCACGTTTCCTTGAAAGCGTTATCTAATAGGGCTCTAGTAGCTTTATCCTTTCTGCAAAAATGCCGGTATTTGCGGAAAACATTTTTCCCAATTTTTTAAAAAGAATTCCCCACTTTCGAACGCGACATTATAATCCATATCAACCTAAAATAAATATTTAAGTTAAAAAAACAGCAATTTTTTATTTTAACATTTTAGACATAGAATTTTAGTATAGGCATAATGTGTGCAAAAATAATATTTACCAAGCGGTATCCCCAGAGTTTTTTGTAACTATCAGAATGTACCTTGCTTTCTTTGTCGATCACCAGTCCAGAATTAACTAATTTGGCACAATAATTATTATTTTACTGTCCACAAAACACAAACTTGGGTAAGGGCGCGGCGCGAAGAGTTAGACATCTACGCTAGTTGTTCGTAATATTAATGTTCGTAGAGATTGATCTACTATTAGGTAGCACTATTTTGGCGCGTTTTTAAGGAGTTAATGGTGGCATTCATAGATTTAACGTTTAGTGTTCATCAAAACAATGAAAACCGTTAATTAATTTTCAAAGTTTGTAGTTCTTGGATTTATAAAAAGTTTTTATGGTTTTAATGGTAAAGTACATAGGTTTATAATCGCACAACATTGATTTGATTAACATTTGTATTATATTAAGGATACAGTTAATTAGATTTGACGTTTTGCGTTTATTGCTTAACGATTTTTCGGTTATTGTTTTAATGCACTAGATAATTGTTTTATGACGTGAAATTATTCTCCCAATCACCGAATTATAGCATTAATGTCCAAAAAATTGACGACGATACTTTATTGACTTTACGTACAAATATTTCTTCAGTGTTACGTTAAACTTTTTTCGATAGAATGCATATTTCAGCCACAAATCGTAAAAAAACCAATATCCAACCGTCAAGTTGTATATTTAGCTACCCCCACACCCCTTAGTCCAATTTATTTTTCTTAATTTACTTATAATTAACCCTAAATTTTCCGACCATCCACATATGCTAAGAGGTTTTTTTGTTTCAAAAATGATTGGCCCTTTTCTATATGTGACGATAATAAAATCGCCACAAACCTGAACAAAAAGGCACTTCTATAATTTATCTCTTTTCCAATACCTCAACAACCTGTCAATTATTGATATACGAGGAGATAATTCGACTTGCGGATAACCGCTTGTAACATCGCCAGATCTGTTCAAAACGCAATTACGAGGGGCCATGTGCAAAACCGAACACGCCGCCTCAAATTAGAGTTATTGTCCCAATTGTCTAGTCGAGTGTCAAAACCCTTTTGAGCCCTTTTCAGTTAGGCGCCCTTGAATAACTTCAAATAAAAATAATATTCGCTTCGATACGCAATATTAAAATGACCTCAACGAAAATTCGCTGCAAATACATTTCCATATTGTGGAAAAACAAATAAAAAATTATATTGGTTTTATATTACTGTTTTATATACTGATTCCTCAGGCAATTTGAGAAATAAGTACAGCTTTTGTGTGGAGGTTAAATGTCTGTATTGTAATTTTACAATATTGAATTCTTATTTATTTATAGTAACGAGTTCCGTTTTATTGTTTTTTTAACGCAACTGATATTTTCCAATATAAACTAATTTTATTAATTTAATTTCAGGTCAAACATTAATTAATTAATACTTGCCCAGATCAAATTTAATACTTTCTTTCTTCGGGTGTATATATTATTGTGTTTACTACATTGCTTGTCGTTATTTACTTTTGTTATTATTACCATGTATGCTTACGAAACCACGTACAAGCGATAGTCCCCCGAAATTAAAGCTTCTATGGTTCCCTCATGTTTATTTACTTTACATTACAAGCAGAATTCATATTGATATTGAAATTAAAGGAAAATGCTAACGGTTTATTCGAATTTGAAGTCATTGTGAAATTCGTTGGTTCATTGTAACCAGACGCTCCCATATCGGCGCAGCTGCTGATAGTGCTGGAAGACGTCGACGCATTAGAACCTTTAATTTTTCTACAATTTGTATTTTGTTGTGCACCGGTTCTTTTAGGTATCCTTCTGCTACGGTCGCGGACTTCCATCCTCCGTGACGCTTCAAAGTAGTCATGTTAGCCCCTGCATTGACCAAAAGAGTCGCCGAAGACCTTCTCAAGCAGTGACCGGTGTAGAGCGCTGGTTCCTCCATTGCAATTCTTGAAGGTATTTTCTCTCTCTTTCCACTGGATTAAAACCACTTAGTTGTTAAAAAAGTTTTTTTATTGACGTTTCGGCTTTCCAGATCGAAAGCCGTTATCAAAATGACATAAAATAAATAAATTTACTAGAAACAGAACACTTGATAATCTTGCAAAAATATGACATCAACATAGTATACATAGAATAAGATTTTGAGATTGAAGATGTTAAAATCTTATTCTATGTATACTATGTTGATGTCATATTTTTGCAAGATTACCAAGTGTTCTGTTTCTAGTAAATTTATTTATTTTATGTCATTTTGATAACGGCTTTCGATCTGGAAAGCCGAAACGTCAATAAAAAAACTTTTTTAACAACTAAGTGGTTTTAATCCAGTGGAAAGAGAGAGAAATTAAAATACAAACCACTATGAGCTTCCGAAATGAATCTTGAAGGTATCTTCAACAACGTATTTATTCCAACACATAGGCTGATACACCTCCCATTTTTGTAAAAAACAGAAAAGCGGCTAGAACTAGTATTTTTTGGTCTCAAAGACATGTATTTTTTACACAAATTGTTCGGGTTGACTGGAAATCCTTCTTCAAGCATGGTGAAACTTCTCGATTTCTTGGTTTTAGTGTCTGGCAAAACTACACAAAAATATTTCCCTTTGTCTTGAATGTCTTCTATTTTCAAATTGACCAATTCATCGCATCGGGAGCTTAGTTCGTCGTTCTAATGTCTGGGACTCCTTTGGTTTGTATCCCTGTGATTTGCTTTTCAAAAAGCTCGTTAGTTTGCCATATTTTGAAATGTCGATTTTTTTATAAAGGTGAATAGTCGAGCGAAGCATCGAGTATTTGGTCCATAGCGACGATGGGCTAATTTTTTTTGCAAATGTAAAAAATAAGCCAATAGAACATTTTCATCGATACCTTTTATCTTCCATGAATTCATCCAAGACCCAAACATTTTAAACTCCTTGTCGTAAACATCTCGGGACTTTTCTGGCAAAATCTGCATCGATGCTTCTTCCACTTCCTAAGGATATCCTCAGGAACGTAATTTTCATCGATTTCCTCCATTTTCTATCCTTTTTTTTTCTTCAAAAAAGCTTCCCTTTTCTGAAAGGAAAACTGACAAGTATCAAAATTTATTTAAACATTTGCTAACAATGTATCATGCCCGTGGCAACCAAACAAACAACCTACTTTGACTAAACTGTAAAAAAGTCACTGTCAAGTCATTCTGACATTTATAGGGTATTGAGGCGCAAGATTTGATCACAAAGCTTATTAATTATTATCTCATAAAAAAACGATTTCTTTCACTTGTTGGATAAAACATTGTATGTCACTCGCGTGTTATGTTTCCTAAGTCACGTGGCTTATTTTCAACATAACACACTAGTACCATAAATAACTATTATTATTATATTCGCCTTCTATTTCAGGCACCAGGTTATTTCTTACAATATATCCTTATCGACTTATTCCATTTCCTTGTCATTCATCCCTTTCCATACATTCTTCATCTATCCATTAGTTTTCCTCTTCTCTTCTTTTTGTTATTGTAGACTTTAGTTTCTATCACTTTAATTGTCTTTTCTATTTATTTATTATTTTTGTCTCTTGTTTCCATGCCTTTCGTGAGACCATAGTTAGTTCACCTATTATTTCTTTTGACCAACCAGCTCGAATATGTAGACCGCCACGATTATTCTTATTGCCCCTTGACAATATAATTTCATTTCATTTCCAGTTCCGACTACCGCTGGCGCAAATGATACCATTAGCTTTATAGAATCTTTATGTTCCCAAACGCAGCTCACATTGGCTGGGACAAGGGAAAGCGAGAAAGTGGTGCATGCAACAGTTTTCATATTCGTTTGCTATCAGTTTCATCTGTGTCTATATTCCGCTCACAATCGCATTTCCAGTTCTATTTTCGCGTTTTTGTATGCAACAGGGATTTTCAGCAGCCATACAAAAAACCAATAGAATAGAAAGAATGAGAGTCAGTCGAATATAATTTTATTTATCGTACGTTTTCTTCTACGATTAAAAATAAGTCTACGTGAAAAAATTCTAATTTTGGTAAACCCTTATTATTCTGTATTGGCTTTATGTATAGTCCCGGAAATGAAGTAAAACTAGTAGTGGATCAAAAAGTGAGGAAAAAAAAAGAAAAAACTTGCATAATCGATAAATTATCCTTTTCTAATATTTCTATTTATCCTCATTTTCAGTTACCTTTTAGTTTTTCTCCTTTCTTCTATCTTCTTTGCTTATTATCCTTTTTCCATCAAAAAGTAAGGGGAAAATAGAAAAAAAACTTTCGCAATCGATAAATTATCCTTTTTTAATGGATTAATGTTAAATAAAATTTTTCATGAAAATAAACCTCTCCCGAGTTATAGGGCGTAGAAAATTACCATTTTCATCAGAAAAATCGTACATTTCTAAAAGTTTTTTAAATATAACCGAAAATCTGTTAGTATTAGGTATAAATTAATTATATGGCCTTGAACTAACGATTAAAATATTTTTTTTTATTTTTCTACGATTAATACAAAGGAAGATGTGGCAATTAACGGTTATAAATGCAATTGTACGCATTTTCAAACGACCGTATCTCGTTACAGACAAAATATAAAAAAAATGGAAATTCTTCGGGAGATGTCAATATGAACGTTAGAAAAGAATGTTGGACAGATATTAGTCTTATGTTTGAACTCAGTATTTTTTTAACAGATTGAATTATGTACCCAATATGGGCTACTGCCATTTTTTCGTCATAAAGATGATATAGATCGCAAATATTGGCCCTATCTACTACACGAAGATTAAACCTAGATAGAAAACCACTAAAAATCCAATAAACTACCATTTTTTTCTGTATTAGACCCACATTGTAACGAAAATGGACATTTATATTGGATTAATATAGGAAAAATAAGCCTTGCCAATATGAACGTTAGAGAAAAGAATATTGGTCAGATATTAGTCCTATGTTTGGACTCAATATTTTTTTTAACATAAAATTGAATTATATAGCCAAAGCCTTGTCTTATAAAAAACAAAAATTTAGCTCAACTTTAACAGACCAAAACTTAAAAAATAATTATCCCATAGGCTGAAAATTACTGGACAATTGTAGAAACATATGCTATGACTTTCTGCAAAATGATTTTTTTTTGAAATACCACAGTCTAGATAGCGCTAAAAAAATGGCGTTAAAAAAATTTATTTTATCCATAACTTTTTTTATGCTTATGTTAAACGATTCTGGACGGTCTTAAAATATTCCCCTTATTGCACGAAGAAATGAAATCAAAATCCCCATATTGTTCTCTCATTAGGATGTTATATACATTTTTTTGTGGAAGTAATATTTTTCCAGATATTTACGCTAGAACGATTCAGTTTCTTTAAACACCCATTTTTGAATATTCCTTCGTATTAATCGTAGAAAAATGAAAAAAATCATTTTAATTGTTAGCTCAAGGCCATAAAATTAGTTCAATATCAATTTTTACATAATGCTACCAGTTTTTCCGTTATACTTAAAACACTATTAGAAATTTTTTGTGGAGAAAATCGTAATTTTCTACGCCCTATAACTCGGGAGGGGTTTATTTTCATGAAAAATTGTATTTAACATTAATTCATTAGAAAAGGATAATTTATCGATTGCGAAAGTTTTTTCTTTCTTTTCCACTCACTTTTTGATGGTAAAAGAATAAAAAGTAAAGAAGACAGAAGAATAAGGAACTAATGAGAAAAAACAAAAGATTACTGAAAATTAGGATAAATAGAAAAATAAATAAAATGAATAAAATGCTTCTACACCATTTTTTGGGATAGCTGGAATAATTTTTTGATATAGTACTTGTTTTATTATCAAATTTTTATCTTCTCAGGTAAATTGGGCAAAAAACTATTTTGTTTCTTCGCGAAATAATTTTTCTCGCTATTATAGTATCACTGCAATGACTGTGATTATTGGTTTCTCTATCAAATTTTTTTTTCTACGTATTACTCATAAAGGTGCTCAAAAATTCGCAATTTTCTATCTCCAATAATTTATGTCACTTTTCAGGTATTATTGTTTGCGCTATCATGTTTTCCATTGTTATAAAGTAAATTCGTAATCACCTCTTGATTTTAAATGGAACAGTAGATAAAAACATGAATATAAATTGCTCGTTGTTTAGGGGAACTATGTTTTGGGATTACATATTGGGCACTAAATATGTTTTTATGAATTTTAGGAAATGAGTACCTTGCCTTGCCCATTAAATAAATATATCTCTTGTGACAATATTATCTAACACTCAACTGTATTTTTTCATGCTAGAAATTAACAAAAATAAACCTTATAAACTATAAGCTATGAATTATTAAAATAGTTATGAGTTTTTCGAAATCTACACTCAAAGTCGGACGGCTGGAATAACAAAACCGACGGAGAAAAGATTTCAGCCTAAAGCCTGGTAAAGATTTAAATTTTTGAAGAAACTCTTGTCCTCCCCATTGACATATGTAACTATTCTGTTAGATCCATATCAAGTAGTGGCAAAAACTCTTCAATCTGCTAGTCTTCGCTTAATTTTTTTCAATTTCCTATACTAAATTTTAAGTGTGTCTGTCATTTGTCAAAGTCGTCCTATTCTAGGCTTTTCCTACTTTTAGTTTTTTTGATTTCGTAATCCTCTCTAGTATCTACAAATTGTTTTTTTTTGTCTGAAATATCCTAAAATAAATACTGTACTAAAGTAGGTTTCTTAAACTACAAAATATACGCCATTCATACCAAGATGTAGAATTCTGCTATTCCCTACATACTACAACAATACTTGAAGGATAATGAAAATTAAGGCCTTCAGATGAAAATGACCGATTGATGAATCAACGCCATGATGGATGGTCCTCAATGGAGATAGAATTACACGAAGCTTCAAGGAGAACAGGAATATTTGCTGAGATTTAAACGGGCGTCACGGTCACGAGTTCAAACCATTAGGAAATAAATAATAAATTTAGGGATAAAGTTATTTTCAAATAATGACGCAACGATAAGTTTCGCTACGCATCCTGTGTAGAATTTACTCAGGATAATAATTTTTGATGTTTTTTATGTTCTGCTCCAAAGAAATCGATTAAAAAACAAATTTTTAACTATTTTAATAATTATTCCATAACTGTGATTTTTTGTACTCTCAGAAGCTTTAGTAAATGGAACTAACAAACAAAACTGTTCATATTAATTATTTTTACAATTTTTTTAATGTTTCAATCTCCCTAATCGCCTTAATCAATACTTTCTGATATATGTATATACAGGGTGGTCCTTAAGTAATTGTACATAGAAGTATTGTAGATTCCTCACTTTAAAATATTACGATTTGAACCAACTTGCTCTAATAAAATGTCGCTAATAAGGAATATACAGGATGATAAAGGTTAAATTTTAAGATTTATTTTTTGCAATAACTTTAGCGTTTTTGGATATGTATATATAAAAATTTGGAACTAGGAGTGAAGTGATTTGAGCACCTTTGCAGCGGTTTCCCGGTACAGCCTTGTCTTGCTGACCTTTTAAACCCTGTTTGATTTTTGCTTTTCAATAATGTGGACTGTATGTGTAGAACGTACAAGAACTCTTTCCCCCGTCTCTCCAGTATTACCAATAAAACATCAGGAATTTTATAACACCTTTTATTTAAATTTATTTAACGAAGAACAACAGGAACAACACATAAAAACATGTAATAATAGGTACTATAATTTAACTATAAATAACTAGTATAATATCTCAGCTAATTGAGCAATTCACTGAAGTGAATGTTTAAAAAGTGAATTTGGAAATTGAAGTTGCAAATATTCGATCGCATCGATTTGGTGCGATCTGAACTGAACGAGGTGTTGAGCGATACTAAATTACGATGTGAACTAGACGAGATGTTGAGCGATACTAAATCTAAAAGCGCGGCTTTGCCGGTTGCAACGAAGCATCCAGACAAAAAGCTGGATAAAAAAATTGTTTTTCGCCTAGCTAATATTCTAACGGTCGAAATCAAGGTTGAGTGTCTAGACTGTTTTTTTATTGTTATTTAACCGCGTCGGTTTGTGCGAGGTGGCGTGTTTTCACAGCGTTGCCGGATTTACGCAATACTAATAATCATTATGCAAATTACGATTTATGTTCAATTTTTGATTGAAAATTGAACAAGGGATTTTTGCGAAAGAGAACTCATAATCTGGTACCTACTTCGATGTAATTTGCAGATGGCGCTAGTTAGACCACATTTGTGGCATAAATGTGCGACAAACTTTTTTCCCCTTTAAGTTAGCGCTATTCTTGTAAAAAAAGTATACTTGTTATTAACCCTAAAACTTAACGGTTTACGAGATAATTGCATTTTAGGGATCAGCATGCATGATTACACTGGTCGGCAATTTTTTTCTTCTGGCCTTGATACCATTCTTGCTGATTCTTATGTAAAATGACCTTCTGAATCCCAATATGACCTCAGTTTTTCCACATCTATTTTTGTCACCTTTCCAAAATTTGGAGGAATAAAAAAACGGTGTGTGATGACGAAAAACTGATGTCATATTCGGATTCAGGAGGTCATTTTACATAAGAATCAGCAGGAATAGTGTCAGGTCCAGAAAAAAAAAATTTTTGCCGACAAGTGTAATCATGCAGCTGATCTCTAAAATGCGATTATCTCACTTTTTTCTACTAAAATAACGTGGATTTAATATTCTTTTACAAAAATAGCGCTAACTTAAAGAGCAAAAAAGTTTATCGCTCATTTATGCCACAAATGTGGCCTAATTAGCGCCATCTACAAGTTGCATCGAAGTAGGTACCAGATTATGATTTCTCATGCCCAAAAACCCAGAGTTCAAATTTTTTATGTATACATATCCAAAAACGGTAAAGTTATTGCAAAAAATAAATATTAAAATTTAACCTTTATCACCCTGTATATTCCTTATTAGCGACATTTTATTAGAGCAAGTTGGTTCTTAATCGTAATATATTAAAGTGAGGAATCTACCATACTTCTATGTACAATTACTTAAGGACCACCCTGTATACAAATATTTGAAATAGAAATATGTATAATTTAAATAGAAATCACAGAACCTTCACCAAAAATTATAAAATACTAAACCGTATTTAAAAAATTGGTGAAGGATATTTGTGGTCTATCCACCAAAAAATTATATTCTTTCAGTACTTCGAATCCTTTCTCATTTTGAATGTTTTTCTTATTAACTTTAAAACTATCAAGTGTTCTAGAGTCTATTTCCGCGAAAAGCAGATTGTTGTTCAATTAAAAGGAGACGTTTATGATGGCGATCTAGTTTTGGTTTATCTTTTTGACTTTCATTTTTATTTTATTTTTTTTATATTTATGTTGTGCGTCTATTACTGTCTGATAAACAACCTAAGCGTACAGATTCTGCTTCTTCTTTAGTCTTAAATAAATATACTACTTACAGAACTAGATTCAGCCCTTTCCTAAAACACAATGCCAGTGAAGCTTTGGCATCTCCAACCGTTATCAAGTACTCACATCATCAAGCACCGCGAGCATCACAGACTACCTCAAAGCTTGTATTTTCGAAAAAATCGTTAGACCGTTGCAGAAAGAGGCTCCTAGAAAAACAACTGGCCAACAGAAAACTATTAATACTTCTTTAAAAATGCTATTTAAAAGAATATGAAGCAAAAAAAAGTTTAGAGAAAACTTAACAAGTACGAAAATAAGCCAACGAAAAGTGAAAATACTCCAGAGCAATAAGCAACCGAGTGATAGCGATAAAGATGATTGTGTTTACTGCAACGATACGGTAGTACTCGACCTGAAGGGTAAATGGTATGGTACATGGAATATTCTTAATGAGCCTATGAAAAATATGCGCAGCTAGATCTTTACACATGTCACAATTGCTTATTAAAGCCAAAAAATTTTAGTGTATATTTTTATATCAAAATTTATTCATCCCCAGCTCAGGGACGATTGAGAGAGTTCGATCAGTTCAAAATTATTATAAATATCTTATTTATATATCATTATAATCCAAATTTATTTACTGAATTTTAATTAAATAAACTCTCTACGACTAACTTTATAAATTAAATATACCTACGCGACAACTGCGGAGAAATAAAAATTAAAACGAACCTACGCGATCAACAGCAAACTGCAATATATATAGAAAAACATTTTTTCAATTAATAATTTTTTTTTCAACTTGCAATTTGTTTTAATTAAAGTATATATATATATATATATATATATATATATATATATATATATATATATATATATATATCTTTTTTATATACGAGTATTTATAATTATGAACTCAATTAAAATTTCTGACGACCCACTTTACCTGGGTAATCAAAAACACTAGCACAAATTACTAATTTGACTCAAAGGCCACGTTTGGACCAAATGTTTGTGCATGAACACAAAGTTTACTTTAATTAACTTAATAACTATTTACATACGTGAATATTCCCGCGTAAAAATATTTAAAATTGTTTGAGTATGCAAGTAAACTAAATTCGGAACAGGTAACTCGTGACCGAACGTAAAAGTGTTTTATGATTTTTCAATAAAAATGTAAATATTACCTTTGGCAATAAAATGACCTGAATCATAAAAAATAATCACCTTCCTTAACATCGACCATCGAAAAAAATATTCAAGAAATAATAAGTAAGTAGCAAAAGTTTTTCGAATTAAAGCTTCTTGACAGAGTTCCCAAAAATTAAATTTTTATGAAATTTGCCTTTAGAATAATAATAATAACTCGTAAAGTATTCATACTTTATTCGAGGGAAATGCATTTCGCGCTTGTTGTACAATATACAATTCAGTTGTGACATTTTATTACTTTGTGTGAGAATATAATTGATTATTTCCCTTGCCTGTCAAATATCAATTTTTAACCAATCACGTGCTTGGAAACTGATTTGACGCAGCCAATCAAAACAAAATAAAGCGACTATTCACCTTGGTGGTAAATATTCGGCTATTTGATCATCGTCCTCAATATTCACCTGAAGGACGGTATTAATACGTACGTACAGAATTTTTTTTGACTCGGGAAATAATCTTATTAAATATAACGCGACCTTGACAAATTAGCTACTATTTTTATTGCTACTAAATTTCTCGTATATTTTACAATTTGTCTCGACAATTTTGGCATTAATAATCAAAGAATAACTCCCTCGAGCTAAAGCTCTCGGGAGTTATTCAGATTATTAATGCCAAAATTAAGACTCGACGAATTGATCCTAAAATAAACTCGAAATTTAGACGCAATAAAAATAGTCGGCTATTTGTCAAGGTCTTGGGATATTACTGTCGATTATTTCCCTTGCCTGTCAAATATCAATTATTAACCAATCACGTGCTTGGAAACTGATTTGACGCAGCCAATCAAAACAAAATAAAGCGACTATTCACCTTGGTGGTAAATAGTCAGCTAATTGATCATCGTCCAGAATATTCACCTCAAGGACGGTATCCAACAATAAAGAAGCCGAATTTTGACAGTTTGCCATTAAAGTTTATTACAGAATTAAATTTGACACATTTTGTTAAAAAGTATTAACAATAAGTAGATTCGGGAGTAAAAATTTTCAAGAAATTGATAATATAATTAAATTAAACGTACCTGCCAACACAGTAAAGAGCAAAACTAGTATTTGGAGACAATTTATACGTACGTACAGAATTTTTTTTGACTCGGGAAATAATCTTATTAAATATAACGCGACCTTGACAAATTAGCAACTATTTTTATTGCTACTAAATTTCTCGTATATTTTAAAATTTGTCTCGACAATTTTGGCACTAATAATCAAAGATTATATTATTAATGCCAAAATTAAGTCTAGAAATTTAGAAGCAATAAAAATAGTCGGCTATTTGTCAAGGTCTTGTTATATTACTGTAGATACTGTAGATTATTTTGGTATTTTGTTTTAGTTTTGAAGTAATATTTATTTTATTGATGATCCGTCTGATGTTTGTACTGTGGAAATACTCGGTTTCAAAGCCCTTCCCATATCTGCATTCTTTATAACTATTATTTTTAAATGTATTTCGGATAGGTAAATTTTAGGGAACACAAAATTCTTCCCTTCCTATTAATTTTGAGGTAATGTTTGACATTTATTGACTGATCAAATAGTTATTTATGTAATAAGGATCATAAAGACGATCATTATGGTACAAGTTGTGAATGTTATTGGGCGAGGCGTAGCACAGTCCGATAACACGACGTGTGCCATAATGATTGTTTATGATTCGTATTGCATACAAAATTTTATCTGATGGCATTTATATTAATAGATTTTCGAAAAATTAAAAACTGTATTTTTGACATGTCACAATGACAACTATTTTTAAAGGAGTAAGTATATGTGTAGTTTCAAATATTAGTAGGTTAGTGAGCTGTGCTTTGCCATTTCCTTGACAACATCAGGTTACAACGGCAATATTTATTTATCTGCTGTCAAACACAATTGTCACGTAGAATTGAGTATAATTTAAATAATAATGAGTGATTCTGAAACTGGTAGTTTACCTTCTGATTTGGAAGCAATGACGCGAAATATCGTGGACTCCCTTTTGCCGGAAGTGTATATGAAATAACGTTTAAATTCGAAAGAGCAAAAGAAAAAAATATCAGAAGCAATTTTTTGTGCCAACAACAAAACAGGATTACAAGTTTACCAAAAAGCAAAAACTATCAATGTAACAACTCTAGAATCCATTCGAATTAATATTGCAAATTATAGTAATTGCTCTTTTACCATTTATAATAAATGGTTTTGTACATAGTTATGCATTTTAAATAAACTTTTTTGATCTTATCATCACATATTTTTCACATAGAATTTCATTTTATGGTACTTAGTCCCGTAATGAGCTTCCCTATGTCATCACAATTGAGTGACATAACGTTGTCATTATGACATGCCATCTGGTAAAAGATTTTACAGATCAATAAGTTCTCTATTTATTATAATATTTGAAATAAATCTTATTAAAAAGCTGCATTTTTTACAGAGCTATTGATAAAAATCAGTGAGAATTTTAGAAATTTTAAGTTCCGGCCAAATTTTCTATGAGAAAACAAAAAAAATTAAAAACTACTGGCTCTCTGAGAAAGCTTATAGTCTTCTCTTTAAAAAGCTTTCGTTTTTATTCTTTGGATACATTTTAGGCAAAGATACTTTAGTTTTTTCCAAACTCATCGCTTGATTATTTGTATTCAACGGCTCGGCGCGCGTCGAGTTTTCGCTTTCGCTTTCTTATTTTTAATAATTTTTTATAGTAATACAAATTTTGTTTAATATCTTATAATATAATTTTTAGTTAAAATTTCCCTCTCTTTCACGTGGTGCTATTAGTTTTTCGATTTTTTTTTTCGAGATATAATGAAAAACCAAATTTTCGATTTTGTTTTCGAAATTGTGAACTTAGCATACACTTTAGAGCAGCAAAGATTTTTTTATAGTTTTATACACCCCTTTCAAGTACTTAAGTGCCAAGTTTCATCAATCACATTTTGTGCGAGGTCAAAGTCTCTGACAACTGGGCTAAAAAGGATTCTCTCCTTTATTTGATGAAATTTAAATTACTTGCTTCTATCAAATAAATTTTACGACGTGATACAGCAACAGGAATATTGGATTGTTGTTTTATTGTAGATATTACATTTTCTACGAACGATGCTACTCAAATCATCCTACGAATAAAACTGAAAAATTGAAGAATTGAAATTCTTTCCCTCTCAAGCAACTCGAATTCACACATTCACACATGTAGTGTGGGTTATTTTGTCCTCTATTTAATAGTCCGTGAGATGAGGCGGTGAGAAATAAATAAACGTTTTGGTTCAAAATACAATTATAAATTGAAACCTAGTATTGGTATCAGTCTGTCTATAATTTCCATTATTACAAAAGTCAAAAAAACCATTTCATGTGAAGTAGTCTCCATCTGATAATAACTATTTTTTATGCTAACATTTTTTACGGATAAAATTGAGGCATTTGCTGTGAACAAACCCACAGTGTCTCTATAAAATTCTTTCAACTATATAACATTTAAAAAATACCAAAGGAAGCAGGTAACATATATAAGACATCACAAAAAAATTATAACTAATATACAAAATAAATAAGCGACCATTACAACTCAAATTATATAGTACTAGAAACCGAATGGAACCGACTGAAATGCCCTGATTAGGCTACAGATAAATGATTACATGTAACGAAAATGGAACCACCTCTAATCTGTACTGCAGTTACCGAATTTTGGGACAAATTTTTAATCCTCACCGGCCAAAAACTTAACGCCCACTCCCATCCTAACGTCAACGTTCAAATACTACATACATAGACACTTTGAAATCACAACCAAAAATATCGTTGTGAGAATCTTAAACACTCCTAACCTGCAATGTCCCATCATACCCCATTCAACAGCCAAGACATCTCCTGTCATTTAGGTAGGCCTAGGTTTTAACTTGATCAATAGAAGAACCCAAAAAAACTCGTAGAAACCATTTTTCAAATAGGAACACAATTGTCACAACCTAGAACCAGCTCCGATTGTAAATCTTTCACACCTGAATAGTTACGCGATCCTGAGAGTAATAACGTAGCAAATAAATTGTAAAGTATTAGTTTTCTTTACGTTATTGATTAGTGTTGCAGAAAAATAATGAAGATAATAATGAACTTTCTACTCTATTGTTACTTTTTGACTGCATTATTATCATTATCTTTTCTAGCAGGTGCACAGACTAAATTTGAAACCATTTTCAGTCTATTATTCTGTTTAGTTGAAGATGTATATTCGAGAGAAGTGGTATATAAGTACATGTCTCGCCTAGCAGGAGTGCTGCCATACACACATAATGAGTTCATTAAAACAGACAATATCTCAAAGCGTTCTTTTTTTAAATAAAATATCACTTGTGCTTCGGCTGTATTTAAAAGGTGAAATTAAAATTGATATAGATGGAAATAAACCGTGTAATTGTAATATATAATGAAGAGAGTAATTTTAATTATACTGGGCGATTTTATTTTGGTGGATTTTTGTTATCTAAAGAAAGGGCGATATGAGAACCACTAGCAATCATACTCAACTAAATATGAACCATTTTAAATCTAAAACAAATCTTAATTTTCATTATGTAAAATATCTTTTGTACTATAAGTAGAAATAATATTATTATATGATAAATACCGCAAATAGTTAGTTCAACGTCTACTTAAGTTATATTTACATTTATAAATAGTGTAAGGCAAGATGTTAAGCAAAATGAATTTGAGGAAAAGGTAATAATGTTCCAACAATTGAAAATATTACTATAGTTCAATAAGAAAATATTAAATTTACTACCACTACAGTAAAAAAAATATAATAGTCAAAATAAATTCTAAAGAGAAAATTCCAAAAGTGAAAGATATCTCAATTAATAACATGAAAATTGATAAATTTTTTTCTTTGTGTTTCATATTTTTCCATGTTTTTATTTTATTTCTTCTTTTCCATGTTCTTTCTAATATTCTCCCTGTTCGATATATTCATATTCATTACCTGATTCTTCACCTGGTTTTTTAATAATTTTATTATTGATTATTTTTCATTTCTTTTAAATTATTTTTCTCTTTTGATTTATTATTAAATTCAAAGTCCTCCTTCTATTTACTTCTTATTTCATTGCCTAAGGATGTGAAATAAAATCACACATGTTCCCAAGAACAAAGACATTAAAAATGTCCTACACTGCACCAGCGTCTGGACTTCAACAACTACTCCTTGGACTATATGCCCCACCAGGTATTGAATTACGAAAGTCCAGACGTGGTTTGGTGCCTGACCAAGTCGGGGCTTTAAACCAAAAATTCGATATTGTTATTAAAGGAGCTTGCCATTCTTAGACCAGTTTCGGAATCATTGTTCCTCATTAGTAAGAAGCTCGACATCCTATCGCTAAAGGACGTCTGAAAATGAATTCGACTCGCCTCGTTCTTGATAAAAGTGTTTGCGTTAGAGCAAGTGCATCACGAACGAGGAGACCCCAACGCCATCTTCACTTTCATAACAAAATCAAAGCTTGCAAAACTATAGAAACCTACACGAAAGTGGAATTTTTTGAACCATAAAAATTCCAAAAAAGGACCATGGGCGTAAGAAAACTGCCTAAGGATGTGAAATAAAGACATTAAAAATGTCCTACACTGCACCAGCGTCTGGTGGTTTAAAACCCCGACTTGGTCAGGCAACAAACCACGTCTGGACTTTCGTAATTCAATACCTGGTGGGGCATATAGCCCAAGGAGTAGTTCTTGAAGTCCAGACGCTGGTGCAGTGTAGGACATTTTTAATGTCTTTGTTCTTGGGAACATGTGTGATTTTATTTCACATCCTTAGGCAGTTTTGTTACGCCTATGGTCCTTTTTTGGAATTTTTATGGTTCAAAAAGTTCCACCTCCGAGGTCTTATTTCATTCTGAATTTTTATTTATATCTTAGTTAGGTCCTCATTGATGAGCACTATTTTATTTAATATTTTATTTTTAGTTTATCTCAAAAAAGAAATTTGCGCTTCATTGGCTGTATTTTTCGGCGAGATTCTTGTCCGAATTTTAATATGGATATTACCTACTTCTTTGTTTACTATTTATTTGTGAATTGTGTATATATATTCATAAACTCATTTACAACAGCTGGAGATGTACAAGAAAGGCTGGAGAACTTCAAGTACCATATGCAAACAAATCGAATTACATCGAATGCTCCTAACTATTTGGGTCACAACTTATATAATAAATTGCCAACTGAAGTAAAATGAGTCGTTCCATTCATATTTTTTAACAAAAGCTAAAAAGGTTTCTTTCAAATGAACGTTTTTATTGGAAACTTGTAAGTTGAATAATAATAGATTTAGTTGCTTTAATACAGATATATTTTAGGCAAGCCCGTCGGGTTGGATCAAGTATTTGGCTTCCTTACATTCACAAAAAATTCCAAAATTATTCTAATTCTTGATGAACAGTCACTAAAACAACCGAGGCTTTGGCATGGCTTGAACAGCTGCTGTTAAACTCAGATCCATTGAACGCACTGTCAAAATCCTACATGTAAAAATAGCAAATAGCTAGACAAGCATTGATGTCTATTACAACTATTCCATTCAATTTAAACATTTTTTTGTATTGTAAGCAAAAAATTTCATTTGAACCTACTAAAAAAACTTACGAATCACCTTGTATCCACTTGTTTAGTGTACCATTGTTTACTGTCAATATATAAGCCAGACCGTTTCAGGTTCAAATATTTATTTTAGGTCTTGTTTCGATGAATAATAACGTTATCAACCAAGTATGGTACATTTACCGCTTGTAGAGGGGTATTGTGCAATTTATAGAATGAAATACAACGTCAAGGATAATAATTGGTTGTTAATTCAATGGAACTGAAATTACAGTGGGCGTTGTGAATTAAGACACTATTTTGATTGAAGAAGATATAACATCCCATTTGAACAGAACAAAAGTGATTGAACTCTAAATAATTATTAACGCTGTGATAATAACCACTTTATCTTTGATTTGTCCCAAGTTGACCTTTCCATAAACGATTATTTTTTATTCTACACATGAAAAAATGGGACATCAAAAAGATAGAACAGATAAAATTTCGAAACGGGGGTACAGAAAAAGTATGGAGCTAAAAAGAATAATAATGATGACACTGAAAAAAATGCAAACCAAAAAAAAAACAGCAAAAGCTTGTTTTGGGCTATGGTTGTAGAAAAAATAATTTTCAATTTTTCAGGGATAAACATTTGAATGAAAAAACGTCGCATATTTGTGTCTGAATAACTTCGTAAGAGATTTACTCATTATACAAATTTCAATTATAGAAATTAAGTATTCCTTAAAGGAGTCATTACATATACTTTCTCAAAGCACCTAATTGGTCACTATATACTGAAAAAATGAACATGAAAACATCGTAATACAATTTTGAAGAATTTTTGTGTAGATTTTTTATGTAGATACCCAACGAATAATAATTAAACATACATCATTGGCCAGTGCAGCTCTTAATTTCAGGATGCATGATTACCGCTGGAGCAATCATCCCTTAACGGCTCCCTCTACAAGTTGGCTCACGATGCCCTTAACCTAGCGATATTGAACCTGGACCAATGGATGCCTAGGTCGCCGTGACGTCACGGGATGCGTGCGTCGATGAGCGGCAACTTTGGGAAGACGTCGAGACTTACTCTCACACATTATTCAGTGTTGACCATGGAATTGGTTACAGAAACACCTTCCAATTCCATATCGTATCTTATAGTGGAGAAAAATCGGTCTGAAAGTGATATACTGGAACAAGGTAAATATATTTTTTCTTATAATTTGCTTCCTAAATAAGCGTTTATCACTTTCACTTGTTGATTTATTTTATAAAATAATTCGGCTTGCTGAACTTTCCTTAAATAAAAATTATGTGGAGACAAAATTTGTTTTTTTAAATAGTATGTTTCTTGGGAACTATAAATTTGAACCAAAAGAGATTCTAAATTTTTAAAACATATAGATACTGATGAGAATTTTTTTTCGTGCAAATTCATTTCCCACTTTTACTTGTTGATTAAATAAATAAATAAACTATTATTAGACTCCCTATTTGCATGAACATGAATCTTATTATAATTATAATTTGTTTTATACACTGTACTGATATAATATTGAATTTTTTATTTAATTATTATTTTCTTAATTATTGCTCATCTCAAAATTTAGACAGGAAAGACAAAATAGATATACTGTTTTTAATTTTCAATGTAAGTAACAAATAACCTAGAAAAAATAAATAAAGAAAAAGGCATGTAAATGAATGTAATAAGTATGTTTAAATTAAAAAATTACCTTCTTTACAAGATTATCCGTTTTTAAAGTATTTGAATAAATAAATAAATATAACTTTATTATTATGTTATTTACAAATAAAGCAAGAAGCGATAAGTAAGTGAATACTTGTTTCGTTGTAAATACACACTATAGTCTAATTCTAATTATCTTAAAACTATTTATGTAATAATGAAAGAGAATAATAATAATGTTGCATCCAGGTAAATTTAATTTAGGTAAATATGTCAAATTTGGCTAGATTTGTTAAGTTAGGTCTAATTCAGATATTTCTATTTCGTTTTTATAGCCCGTTGAGAAATTGATTTTTTAACAATTATTGGGTAAGCGTGGGTAGTGAAGTAGTGGTGTTCACAATTGGTAGTTTTATTATTACTAAAATGGTATTTAACATTGGTACAATAGAAGAGAAGTTGTTTAAGATCAAATACTTTTCTTTCTGTGTATAGATTTTCGGATGGATATTTATAATATTTTCCCATTATTAATTTTAAAAATCTATTTTGAATTATTTTAAGTGGTTTTAAATGAACCTTCAGAGAAGAACCCCAAGCTGTAATTGCATATCTTAGGTGACTTTCAACAAGTGCTGAATATAGTTTTTTTAACTCATGCTGCGGTAGGCATTTACTCAACTGTTTAAATTTGTGCAAAATTGACTGTAATTTTTTAATATGGATATCCCATTTTAAATTTGTATCAACATGCACTCCCAATCATAAAATATACATTTTAAAAATTTGTTCTGACGAGAAAAATTATCTGCAAATTACACGAAAAAAAATTTTTTTACTTTAATTTTTTGTTTACAAAGACACTATAAAACAGGAAAAAACAAATGAGCGACGGATTTTTTTAAGTTTCAAAATAAAAATGGTAATTTTCTAATAAAAAAGGTCTTTTCGGTTAAAATGATTGTCAATGTTTTAAAATTGCATACTGATTTTAGTAAGAAATATAATGTAAAATAAATTACCAAATTTGTTGTAAAAAATATTATCTAAACAAATTCTTAAACTCAACCTTTTTTTGTATTCCAATTTTTTGTTTATTTTTATAGATAAATAAAATGCATGTGTTTTTTATTTTTAACAAAATTTTATAATATCTAAACAATTTCTTGAACCAGCACGTTTACCTTTTCTGAATTGCAATTTTGTCTTGTTTATGGATGGAATAAAGGCTTTTTTAAATTTTTAATATCTGAAAAAAATACAAAAGATAAAAAAAAATATAATTTTAAAAACGCGCATCCCATGGGAATAATACTTTCAATACAATTTGTTCAGTCTATGGCAATGCTAGAAGAGCTTTGGTTTTTTTTTAAATATATTTGCATTTAGGTAAAAGATTATTGTAAAATATTAATTATATAAATTGCATGTTGTTTTCCATGATAAACATTTCCAGTTTTTTCTTAAACAAATTTTTATTATTTATTCTTTTTAGTGTTCCTGGTAAAGCATTGTAGCATTTTATTGCCCGTTGAGAAATTGATTTTTTAACAATTATTGGGTAAGCGTGGGTAGTGAAGTAGTGGTGTTCACAATTGGTAGTTTTATTATTACTAAAATGGCATTTAACATTGGTACAATAGAAGAGAAGTTGTTTAAGATCAAATACTTTTCTTTCTGTGTATAGATTTTCGGATGGATATTTATAATATTTTCCCATTATTAATTTTAAAAATCTGTTTTGAATTATTTTAAGTGGTTTTAAATGAACCTTCAGAGAAGAACCCCAAGCTGTAATTGCATATCTTAGGTGACTTTCAACAAGTGCTGAATATAGTTTTTTTAACTCATGCTGCGGTAGGCATTTACTCAACTGTTTAAATTTGTGCAAAATTGACTGTAATTTTTTAATATGGATATCCCATTTTAAATTTGTATCAACATGCACTCCCAATCATAAAATATACATTTTAAAAATTTGTTCTGACGAGAAAAATTATCTGCAAATTACACGAAAAAAAATTTTTTTACTTTAATTTTTTTGTTTACAAAGACACTATAAAACAGGAAAAAACAAATGAGCGACGGATTTTTTTAAGTTTCAAAATAAAAATGGTAATTTTCTAATAAAAAAGGTCTTTTCGGTTAAAATGATTGTCAATGTTTTAAAATTGCATACTGATTTTAGTAAGAAATATAATGTAAAATAAATTACCAAATTTGTTGTAAAAAATATTATCTAAACAAATTCTTAAACTCAAACTTTTTTTGTATTCCAATTTTTTGTTTATTTTTATAGATAAATAAAATGCATGTGTTTTTTATTTTTAACAAAATTTTATAATATCTAAACAATTTCTTGAACCAGCACGTTTACCTTTTCTGAATTGCAATTTTGTCTTGTTTATGGATGGAATAAAGGCTTTTTTAAATTTTTAATATCTGAAAAAAATACAAAAGATTAAAAAAAAATATAATTTTAAAAACGCGCATCCCATGGGAATAATACTTTCAATACAATTTGTTCAGTCTATGGCAATGCTAGAAGAGCTTTGGTTTTTTTTAAAATATATTTGCATTTAGGTAAAAGATTATTGTAAAATATTAATTATATAAATTGCCTGTTGTTTTCCATGATAAACATTTCCAGTTTTTTCTTAAACAAATTTTTATTATTTATTCTTTTTAGTGTTCCTGGTAAAGCATTGTAGCATTTTATTGCCCGTTGAGAAATTGATTTTTTAACAATTATTGGGTAAGCGTGGGTAGTGAAGTAGTGGTGTTCACAATTGGTAGTTTTATTATTACTAAAATGGTATTTAACATTGGTACAATAGAAGAGAAGTTGTTTAAGATCAAATACTTTTCTTTCTGTGTTTAGATTTTCGGATGGATATTTATAATATTTTCCCATTATTAATTTTAAAAATCTGTTTTGAATTATTTTAAGTGGTTTTAAATAAACCTTCAGAGAAGAACCCCAAGCTGTAATTGCATATCTTAGGTGACTTTCAACAAGTGCTGAATATAGTTTTTTTAACTCATGCTGCGGTAGGCATTTACTCAACTGTTTAAATTTGTGCAAAATTGACTGTAATTTTTTAATATGGATATCCCATTTTAAATTTGTATCAACATGCACTCCCAATCATAAAATATACATTTTAAAAATTTGTTCTGACGAGAAAAATTATCTGCAAATTACACGAAAAAAAATTTTTTTACTTTAATTTTTTTGTTTACAAAGACACTATAAAACAGGAAAAAACAAATGAGCGACGGATTTTTTTAAGTTTCAAAATAAAAATGGTAATTTTCTAATAAAAAAGGTCTTTTCGGTTAAAATGATTGTCAATGTTTTAAAATTGCATACTGATTTTAGTAAGAAATATAATGTAAAATAAATTACCAAATTTGTTGTAAAAAATATTATCTAAACAAATTCTTAAACTCAAACTTTTTTTGTATTCCAATTTTTTGTTTATTTTTATAGATAAATAAAATGCATGTGTTTATTATTTTTAACAAAATTTTATAATATCTAAACAATTTCTTGAACCAGCACGTTTACCTTTTCTGAATTGCAATTTTGTCTTGTTTATGGATGGAATAAAGGCTTTTTTAAATTTTTAATATCTGAAAAAAATACAAAAGATAAAAAAAAATATAATTTTAAAAACGCGCATCCCATGGGAATCTGTTTTATTGCTTAATTTTAGGATCGATTCCTTCTGTATCTGTTAGATATACTGAAAAACTTAAAAGGTCTCTGCACTGGAGCAGACGTTGGTAGACAACTATTATATTTTATAGAACTTTTCTTCTGCTTCTATTTAAAATTAAAGAAGTCATCCAGCAAGTCTAAGATTGACACCCGAGGTTTTAATTCTTAAAAACGATGTATTTTTTATCTGTAAGATTTAACGTATATTCTAATATGTTTGTTATAATTTTGTTACTTTTTGGTCAATTGATTTTTAATAATAGAATTTGCATTTTTTTATCGTATCATTCCATCATTCTTTTTATTACAGTCTTGCCCCATTTCCGATGATATTTTAAAATCTATTCCTTGAAAGATATCCTCAAATTTATTTCTTTCTTTGCTTTCAGTTTTAAAAATGGATGATGTATGGATCATTGTGTATTTTTTCCATCTAGTATTACAAGAAATAAGTCTTCTTTTGTAGTTTCCCGAAACTAATAAAGTGGTCAAAGCATTATTAAAAAATATGCAGCTTCATACAACCAGGCAACATCACAACTAGATGATGCCCGTTCAGTCAGTTTTAACTTCGTACTTTTTCTCGGAAAAATAACCATAGCTGGGATAAAATTTCTTTTTGCGGCCCTGCAAATAACAGTTCTGCATAAAACACCTCTCTCAGCTGATGATATATTTCCAACTTGTTAACCTCTTAGCCTTTCGTTATTGTAAATGAATATTTTTACTATACTGAAATTGGCTCGGGAGTTCTGAAAGGTAGCTGAGGATGTCTTTTGCAAGTCTGCACCTGCTATTGCTTGAAAGCCATTATTGTAAGATTTCTCCCAGTGGATCTATAGAACTTTTCTTCCTTATATAGGATATGCTGATCAATTTTTTGTTGTTGATCCTCAGTGGATACTGGCCTATAAGACCTGTTTTTAATACCACTCGTTTTAATGTAATACGTGGGATATTATAGTTTTTACTTGCTGTTTTATAGCACATCCCATTATTTTTCTATGCTTGTTCTGTGAAAGAACGTTGCCTGTTTGACACAATCATAAGAAATCCATTGAAATAAAAAACGCTGATGTTGTCAGAACATCTTTATGGAGTAATGCGGTAACCTGCGTTACCGAACATGAATATTTAAAATTATATAAAAAATGTTTCCGCGATTAACAGAATGAGAAATGGAGAGTTAAAATTTGTTTCCTAGGAGTAGACAGATTGAGATGATAAAATGGTTCATGAAGTGGGCAGATTAAGGCCTCGCAAGTTCTGTGAAAATTTAAACGCATCCTTTAAAATAGTTTCTTAAAATAATTATCTTTAAAAGAGCGTTAAAAGTGACTACAACGCATTTTGTGATATAACTGGAGAAGTTTTGATTGAGGAAGTACATGAAAATTAAGAAAGGTATGAAGAAAATATAATTTTTCTTGTAAAATTTTATTTAATATTCCAGTGCCGAATTTAAATTACATTAAAGGTCAATTAGGAACCAAAGTGCCAATTGCCTAATGAAATATAATAAATATGTAGCCAGAATAATAATTACCCTTATATAGAAACTCAAAGAATTACAGCAACACCAGAAAATATAAAAATACTTCTTACATGATTCAAAATTAGTTTAAATAAATCTTAAATGCGATGTTGTCAACCGTTCCTCTGACTTTTTATAGGACAAAATATTTATTAAACTTTAGATGTTAAACATTATATTTAAAAGATTTTATAGCCTGTAGAGGTACCAGCCTAACACTATTTAAATATTTGCACCTTGTATGCCAATTTCTTGGTGTGGTATATTCGAATAAATTATTGCTACCCCACTGTGTTATTTAAGTGTATCGAGGTGTTCTTAGAACCCTTTTTTGTATTGGTTTTTTGGGGAACACAGTTTACCGTTAAACATTATTGCTTGATCCAAGCCAGTTTCATTTGTACTTTAAATTGAGTTAGTTGTTAATTTCATTTTTGCTACTCCTAGATGAGTCATGTGTAATTGACATCATAAACGACCTTTTAATGTTTCAGGAATTACGATTCTATTTTCAATAGTAAGCTCATTTCTTATTTTAAAGAATTGTTTAAATCTTGGGTCATTTTTTGCATAATTTGGCCAATCACTTTTTACAAATTTAATAATTCTTTGCAAAATCTCATCTTCAAGAGTAACTTTTTTAATTAACTCAAAATTTGTTGAAATTATTTCATTATCAGAAAAATAATTTAGATAGTTAATATCCAGAGATTCCCATATTTCAGTTTCATCGCTAGAAATTGGTAACAGCGACAAAAAATCTGCATTATAATTTGCTGATTTAACATATTCGACTTTATATGAATAGCATCGAAGAAAATCTTTTGTAAATTTTAAGAAATTAAAAATCTCTTTATAGTGTGTAAATTTTTTTATTTAATTGATACAATTTTTTTATACTGAGGTATAAATAAATAAATGAAACTATATAAAAAATTAAAATATAGCCAAAGACATAGTTACTGGCCACTCTGGTGTAGTAAACATGCATCTAAATCTGCAAATATCGGCTACCTCAGGAAATTGGAGCCATAGTTTATGTTTCTCAATATTCTAGTAAAAAATACTCTACTTTACTCAAAAAAAAATGGTACAAAAATAGTTCTAGAGTATTTTTGAAATACAAGTTTTATATTTTAAGTATTTTAAGTATTAGAATTAACTATTTCCTGCATTTTTGTAGCACACGGATAGTGGGAAGTCCTTTGACAAGTTGAACATTTTATTCCAATTTAGAAGTATTGCAATTTTTCCCTGACGTCAACAAAAACAAATTAGCTGTTAATATTGTTTACTAGTTTGTTCTCTTTGCGTATGTTTTTTTTTAATAAATCTCTTTAAAGTGTGTAAAATTTTTGATTTAACAATTAGCTGTTATTTTTTTTTTTAAATTTTACACACTTTAAAGAGATTTTTAATTTCTTAAAATTTACAAAAGATTTTCTTCGATGCTACATTTAAGTGTGCACAAGTCATACAGTCTTTTCTAAATTTATATGAATAGTTAGAAACAATTACTGCCCAGCGGCGTAGACGATTCGCGGAATATTGAGGTATACCTTTTTTCGGTTTGTTATCGCTTACCAAAGTAAATTCACGACCGTACAAGTAATGATTAAATTTACACAGGGCAAAAATTATTGCTAACCCTTCTCTTTTCACTTGCGAGTAATTTTTTTCTGCAGAGCAAAGTGTCCTAGACGCGAATGCAATAAGGTGTTCATGACCGTTAGTCTCTACATGTGATAATATACAACCCACTCCATACGGATTAGCATCTGTTATTAATTTTAACTCTTTAACTCTAAAATGTTCTTCGCGATTTTTACCACATACAAGTATATCGTCCAAAAAGCAAACACAACCTTCAATGTCTTGAGTCACAGATTTCAAATTTTTTTGGAATTTTGCTGGAGCACAAGATACACCATAATGTAACCGTTGATACTGGAAAAGACCTTTATGTGTAGCCCTATAATAGAATTTGGACAAGAGCCAGTAATTTCAATTTAAAACAAGAGCGTAGAGAGTTTTTGATATTCGAATAAGTAAATGAACCATATTAACCACATTGGTTTCGAATAGAACTTAATAATTGTAAGTTTGGTTGCGGAAAAGTCGCAACCAATTTACAATCTCTATCGCTTCTTTCTTAATTTCTCTATGTAGAGAAACGGGTATAAGGATACGTTTCGCATTACTTAATAAAGTTTAATTAAAAGATTCTCGTAACAAAGGATTTCATTTATTTATAGAACGGCACGAGAATAATCGTAGAAATAAAATGTAACACCATTAACTGTTGTTTTAATCAATTACGACCGAATTAAATTTGTTACTCGGTTTCGTTTTTAATTGAATTTTTTTACATGGAATTTCATTATTTCCCTTTTTCGAATAAAATGAACGTTTGTTTAGTATATTTAGCACTTGCCTTACAGTGTTGATCGAAAGGATTTTTATTTATTGAAAACAATGATATATAAAGAACAAAAAATAAAACAAACAACTATATTATCATTTTTGTTGCTCATGATACTTCTTTAAATATTAAAATAAAAAATTAAATTGAAATTTATTAAGAATAATGCAAGATATATCTATCTCATGAAAGTACGATTGGCCTTTGCCCATACTGATTTACTAGCAAAAAATGTATAAGTGAATAAAGTCATTCTTCAAAGCATTTATTATAAGACCAGGGCTGAAGCCTTTGAAAATGGTAAAAATTGAAAAAAAATAATAGTAGGATGAAACCCATTGGAAAAGGAAGGGAATATAACAAAAATGTTTTCCAGCAAGTCTTATGGAAAAAAGTTAAATGGCAAAGTTGTAGGTAATAAAAAGATCTACAACTTTTGTATTTACACTTTTTTCACATAACCTCAAAATTTATGTGAAAAATTCAAATAACCAATTTTTTGGTTTTTTATTTTTATCTTTCACAAAAACATTTTTTTTTTCACGAAATTTGGTGAAAACTTACCTTTTTATATCCCAATCACACTGTAATTTTTTTGATTTAAAATATTTACTTTTTCTCCCTATTTTGACTTAATATCGAAAAAGCACCCTAATTTTCAATCGAAAATTCTCACGTCAAAATATCTGCTTTTTAAAAAACTCGGTAGGCTTTTTGTTCGCTGAAATCTCTACTTTTCGATGGTGTAAAAAAAATATACATTACTATGGGTAAATGTTCTCAAAAAATGCAAAGAAACGAAAAAAACTCGAATTCGTACAATTTTGACCTATTTATTAAAATGTATACTCTAATTACTGTAAAAACATAAGATTCCATGTTACATTGATAAACAAAAAATTGCAAGTCGAAATATACTACTATAATTAACAACCAAATAAGTTAATAAAGTTAATATTTAATAAGACATCTACAATATTTTTGGAAAGCATCTATATTCAATAGTACGATTTATATGTATATTTATATATTATGAGATTTTCTAAGACATATATGTAATTAGAATTTACTAAATCAACTTTTTTACTGAAAAAAATAAATGAAATCCCCTTTCAATCCTACCTTTAATTATATTTAGAACAACTATTTTCGCATGTTTTTTGCAATCTTTATATTTTATGGATTTGTAATTTTTTCGAGTAATTAAAGTAAAAATTTTAATAAATAGCTGAAATTTGTACATGATGATTTAAAAAAAAATTCCGGATTCGAGATTTTTTCGTTTCTTTACATTTTTTGAAAACATTTACCATGGTAATGTATTTTTTTTACACCATCAAAAAGTAGAGATTTCAACGAACAAAAAGTCCACCGAGTTTTTTAAAAAAGCAGATATTTTGACGCGACAATTTTCAATTAAAAATTAGGGTGCTTTTTCGATATTAACTCAAAATAAGGTGTGAAAAAATAAATATTTAAAAAAAAAAATTACAGTGTGTTTGGCACCAAATTTCGGGGAAAAATGTTTTTTTGTAAAAGATAAAAATAAAAACCAAAAACTTAGTTATTTAACTTTTTCACATTTTCACATTTTGAGGTTATGTGAAAAAAGTGTAAATACAAAAGTTGTAGATCTTTTTGTTACCTGCCGAAAATCGAGATAAACCCTTAAAAACTCACCCCCATCCACTTCCCGACCTCAGATCGCCCGTAAATTATTTTTCCTTTCATTTTTGTTACGTTATCGTCCTTTTCCAATGGGTTTCATCCTACTATTATTTTTTTTTTGTTTCAAAAATTATCGACCCTGGTCTATATATTCACTATACACGCAGCAACCTGTTGTTTACGAATATTTCGGATATAAGTGCGTCAAAGTATGAGGATCCTAAAAGAAAACATGTGCACTGCTTTTAAAATGATAAATACAAATAATTTAATAAATAGTATATGTACATAAATAAACGAGCTCAATATATTACAAGTAGGGAGAATGATACAGTTAATAACCACTTAAGGAATTGTATAACTTTAAATTTCGATGATTCGCAACAATAATATAAAAAATATATAAAAATTTTAAATTTAATTGATACAATTTTTTATACTGAGGTATAAATAAATAAATGAAACTATATAAAAAATTAAAATATAGCCAAAAACATAGTTACTGGCCATTCTGGTGTAGTAAGCATCCATCTAAATCTGCAAATATTGGCCACCTCAAGAAATAGGAGCCATAGTTTATGTTTCTCAATATTCTAATAAAAATACTTTACTAAAAAAATGGTTCAAAAATAGTTGTAGAGTTTTTTTTGAAATACAACTTTTATATTTTGAGTATTAGAATGATCTATTTCTTGCATTTTTGTAGCACACATATTTTATTCCAATTTAGAATTATTGTAATTTTTCCCGGACGTCAACAAAAACAAATTAGCTGGTGTTTTTCCTCCTGAGGCTTTATGCTGTTAATATTGTTTACTATATATTTAGTTTGTTCTCTTTGCGTATGTTGTTTTTTCAAATGTAGGTGTGATTTACTTTTCCGTTATTGTTATTGTCTCTATAAATTGATAAAGTCGATATTTTTACAAATTTGTTTCATTTATTTATTTAGCACTGATGCAAAAAATCCAACTAGTTGATGGATTGAACAAATTCAGTTAAAAATCCTCACCAGTAGAGGGAGAATCTTGTTTCAGTGAAAATCTAGTAGAATCAATTAAATTTTAACTTATAATTGGAAAAGACAGTAGCAAGAAACCTAAAGTACCTGATACTATATAAATAAGAGTGAACAAGGAAGTCTGAAAAATATCAAAAGAGATAAATACGAGAAGAATTTAGATCCAGATTCATAGGTGTAGAACCTGCAAATCATTTAACACATATGACACATTCTGTAACACATTAAACCGTGAGAATACACAGAGTCAAAAACACAAGAAGTAGGTAAGCTTTTGCCCAAGCTTACTCAGTTCTTAATGAGCCTATTGTTATTACTATTTGGTTCGGCCTCATTTGACTTTTTTATTTTTTTTAATTATAATATCGTATTTTTATATAATTTGGCAACCTCGCATATAAAATATTATCGGTAGCAGGGGATGTCAAGCAGTTTTTTGTTTTTTAATCATTGTTAACTGATTTGTCATATTGTCAAGATGTTTAATAAAGTTATTAGTAAGTGTTAGAAAATGTTTTAATCATCAAAAAATATATAATACAAAGAAAGTACAGTCCACATTAATCCCGAAAGGGACACGAAAGTTAAAACAACACATAATGGTCCATCGAGCGAATTATTTACTTGCAATATAATTGCAACTCGTCAAAAAAAATATTGGATGAAAAGCCGACACTTGTGAAAGAAGCCGTTGTATGGAGATTCAAGGTTGATGACAATATACAATCAGATCGAGGGAGGTGCGGTGAGTGCATAACTGTTCCTTATTTTCATTTTTTACCAAGAGAATTATTGTAATTTGGAATTGCTTTGTTTGAGACGATAATTTGAGGTTTATTTTTGTTGGTACTAAAATTAAATTAGAAATATGACTGATTTGGCGACGCTAAGGCAGAAACGTGGTGCCTTGAAAGGCCAAATCACACGATTTAAAAATTTTTTAGATGGTATAAACACTATAAACAATGATAGTTTACAGCAGTTACGCGTTAGATTAGAAAAGTTGGAAGAAAGCGTGTTAGATAATTTTAATGAAGTACAATTGGGAATTGAGTTGCTAGAGCCTGCAGAATTAGAACTTAATACCCGTGACGAATTTGAGACATTTTTATTTGAGAATATAGCCCAAGCAAAACAGAAATTAGCAGAGTATGACGCAACAGTTCAGGCGCAGATCACTCTAAATACAAGTGGCTCAAGTAGAGGCCAAAGCATTGATTTGGAATTAAAAAAGTTTAATTTGCCCTTTTTTAGTGGGGAATATGATAAATGGTTTAAATTTAAAAATACATTCATTTCATTAGTTGACAATAATGCAAAATTTGATAATGTTCAAAAGTTCTATAGATTATTAGAATGTTTAAAAGGGGACGCAGAAAAGGTACTGTCCGAATTAGAGGTGTCTGATGGAAATTATAAAGTAGCTTGGGACATGTTAATAGAAAGGTTTGAGGATAAACCCGGTATTATCCAAAAGCATCTAAAAAGTCTTATAGATATGGATCCAGTAAATGACATAAGATCATTTTTGGATCAACTAAACAGCCATTGGAGAGCATTAAAATCACTTGGGGAGCCTATTGAGCATTGGGACAGAATTTTAATTTTATTAATGTCCCGAAAATTATTGGGACAAACGAAAATATTGTGGAATGAGGCGCGAATAGGTAAATTTAAGGGGGAACCCACTATGGATGATTTTAAGTTGTTTCTAACTGAGAGATGCAAAAGCATAGAGGCGTTAGAAGATAAAGATAAACAAAAGAGACCAGGTAACTCAATGACGCATTTTTCAAATCATAAAAAAGAATTAAAATCATGTGTGGCTAGTTTCGATAACAAATGTAAATTTTGCAACGGTCAACATCTTATTTACTTTTGCGATAAGTTAAAAGATTTGGCTGTCGAAAAACGTTGGCAAGAAATAAAAATTTTAAAATTATGTATAAATTGTTTGAGACCTAATCATTTTGCTCGAGAGTGTCGATCCGAAGGATGCAAAAGGTGCGGTAAAAAGCACAATACGCTGTTACACTACGAAAATTCAAGAAATGCAAATCAAACAAATTTTTTATCAGTTGGAAATCAAGGGTCCTCACATTCGGAATTAGAACGATCAGCTGAAACTGCGGCGTTGCCGGTTCAGCTAGATGTAATAAATCACGAAGTATCCGCTCATTGTTGTACTCCCGAATCACAAATTTTATTAGCCACGGTTGTAGTTTATGTCACAGGAAAAAATGGTGAGCAGCATAAAGTAAGATGCCTGCTTGATAGCGGTTCGCAAGCTTGTTTCATAACAGAGCGCTTAGTTAAAAAGTTAAATTTGCCAATTACTAAATTAAATTTGCCCATAATGGGAGTTAATCAAGTTAGAAATATGATAACAATGCAAACTAAAGCTACGATTACATCAATTTTTGGTAACTACGAAACATTTGAAAAATTTTTAATGTTAGAAAGAATTACTGCAAGTATTCCTAATTATTCCTTTAATACGTCACGTTTAAATATTCCTAGAAATATTTTATTGGCTGACCAACACTTCAATTTGGCCAGTGAAGTTGATATTTTATTAAATGCTCGTATATTTTATGAAACCTTAATTGAGGGTAAAATAAATCTCGGAATAGGTTTGCCTATATTGCAAAATAGTTTATTCGGTTGGGTAATAGCAGGTCCATTGACCATGACACAAGAAAATAAGCAAAATGAAGTTAAATGTAATTTATCGGTATTCCAAGAATTAAATGACATTGAGAAATTTTGGAAAATTGAGGAAAATGAGCCAAAAAAGGTACTATCAATCGAAGAATTGGAATGTGAAAATCATTTTTCCGAAACGGTTACTCGCGACGCAGTCGGGAAATTTGTGGTTACTTTACCGACGCGGGAAAATATTTCGGATTTAGGGAACTCGTTAGGAATTGCTGAGAGGCGACTAGTTTCAGTCGAGCGAAAATTCTTGAAAAATCCTTTATTCAAGGAAAAATATGTTAAGTTTATGAGGGAATATTTGAACATGGGTCATATGGAAAAAATATCGGACAAAGATATTAATTCACGAAGTATGGGTAATGAAAAAATTTATTATTTGCCACCTCATGGGGTATCAAACGAGGCTAGTAGTACCACAAAATTAAGAGTGGTATTTGATGGCACTGCTAAACCGTTTGTCGGTCTAGCATTAAATGAAGTACTTAAAATAGGGCCGTGTGTTCAAGACGACATTTTTTCAATTTTGTGTAGGTTTAGATGGCATAATGTAGTTATTATTTCTGATATCGAAAAAATGTATAGGATGATAAATGTTAATGAGAAACAACAAAATTTGCAGCGTATAATTTGGCGCGAAAGTCCCGATGACGAAGTTCAACATTTTAAATTAAAAACAGTTACTTATGGCACAGGGCCGGCTTCATTTTTGGCTACTCGTTGCCTTAAGCAAATTTCTGATGATATTGAGGATAAATTTCCTCAATTAAGCAAAACCATATCACGGGATTTTTATGTAGATGATTTGATTACTGGATGTGAAACAGATAAAGATGCAATCGTTATAGCACAGGAAATTACGCGTGTTTTTAAGCAATACGGATTTAATTTGAGAAAATGGAATTCGAATAAAATATCAGTTTTAAATCAGTTGTCTGACCGGAAATCAGATAATTTGGGGCATTTTTTAACAGATAATGATAATTCTAAAACTTTAGGAATATTTTGGAACGCAAAACGGGATGAACTTGAATATGTCATTGATACCAAAGTAAGGGATTATTCTCCAGTGACAAAACGCGTGATTCTAGCTTCTATTGCTAGGATCTTCGATCCACTTGGTTTAATCGGTCCGATAATTACCCGAGCAAAAATACTAATGCAGAGACTGTGGCAATTAAAGATTGGATGGGATGAGAAAGTCCCTTCTGAAATATTCACAATTTGGATGGAATTTAAAAATCAATTACAGTATTTACAAAACATAAAAATTACAAGACACGTATCAGTGAATGCTAATAAGAGCATTGAATTTCATGGTTTTTGTGATGCTTCGGAAAAGGCTAGCGGAGCATGTATTTATGTACGAACGATAGATTCGCATGGTACAGTTAATGTTAAATTATTGTGTGCTAAATCACGTATAGCGCCTTTGAAAACTATTTCATTACCGCGATTGGAGTTAGTAGGTGCTCTTTTATTGGCGCATTTAATGAATAGGGTCCAACAGGCATTTGATAATGTTATACCAACCTTTTATTGGTGTGACTCTAAAATTGTACTATGTTGGTTAGCTGAAGAGCCACATATTTGGAAAACTTTTGTAGCCAATCGTGTTAGCGAAATACAAGGTATGAGTGACGTTCGTAATTGGAAACATGTGGAATCTAAAGAAAACCCTGCAGATGTAATATCTAGAGGTGTTAATCCGCGAGAATTGTTAGATTCAGACCTGTGGTGGAAGGGACCACAATTTTTAAGTGAAACCATAATTGGAAATGTAAATATAATAAATTCTAATATCACTGACATTCCTGAGAGAAAAAAGGTTAAACCTATGACTTTGATTAATCAACTTGAACCATTTTCACTTATAGATAGATTTTCTAGCTTAACTAGGCTACAACGCGTTACGGCATGGATTCTAAGGTTTGTTAAAAATTGCAAATCAAATGCGACATCTAAATTGAGCAGCGAATTATCAATGTTAGAATTAAATGAGGCTTTAAACAAATTAATTAAAATAGCACAAACTTAATCATTTGAAAAGGAAATAAGTTCTTTAGTAAAAAATAAATCTGTTTTCAATAAAAGTAAAATTAAATCATTGGATCCGTTTATCGGTAAGGACAGTTTATTAAGGGTAGGTGGTAGGCTACGAAAAGCGCCTCTGCACTTTGATCGAAAATTTCAAATTATCTTACCGTATAAACATAATCTGAGTAAATTAATTATTCAAAATGAGCATCATTTACAATTGCATGCAGGTCAACAGGCTACGTTAAATTCGGTAAGACAATATTATTGGCCAATTAATGGCAGGAGGGCAGTACGAAGTGTTATTTCGAAATGTATGACATGTTTTAAATGTAAACCTGTCTCATCTTCTCAAAAAATGGGTGATCTGCCCCTTGATCGCGTTAATCAGCCCATCAGGCCATTTCATGTTTGTGGAACTGATTTTGCAGGTCCGTTTCTTATAAAGGATGGGAAATTAAGGAATCGCGCTATAATTAAAGCATATATGTGTATTTTTGTCTGTTTTGCCACTAAGGCGGTTCATATTGAAGTGGTTAGCGATTTATCCACTGAATCTTTTTTTAATGCCTTTAAGAGGTTTATTTCGCGTCGAGGTATATGTAAGCGGGTGTATTCTGATAACGGTACTAATTATGTGGGCGCTAGCAATCAAATTAAAGAGTTATTTGAATTAGTATCTAATATTTCGGACAATGAAAAATTTTCAAGATTTTGTAATGATAATAAAATTGAATGGTTGTTTATACCTGCTAAATCGCCTCATCAAGGAGGACTGTGGGAAAGTGCTGTTAAATCAGCGAAATTTCATGCTAATCGTATTATCGGAAATTATCATTTGACATTTGAGGAACTTTCAACTATATTTTCTCAAATAGAAGCAGTTCTTAATTCTCGTCCTCTTACCGAACTCTCCCATGATCCTTCAGATTTAACCCCATTAACACCTGGTCACTTCCTTATTGGAGCCCCACTCACCGCTCTACCAGAGATGAATATCCAGGAAGTTCCTGACAACCGTTTGCCCAAGTATAGGCTTATCCAGAAAATGTACCAACATTTCTGGTCCCGTTGGTCCCACGAGTACCTTTCTACTCTTCAAAGGAGAAACAAATGGTCCAAATCCTCCAGCAATCTAAGTGCTGGTCACTTAGTTTTATTGAAGGAAGACAACATTGCCCCCCTACATTGGAGATTAGGGCGCATTATTGAGACTCACCCTGGCACGGATGGTATTGTTCGCGTAGTGAGTGTCAAAACTTGTTCGGGTGTAGTTAAAAGGTCTATTCAAAAAGTGTGCGCTTTACCAGTGAATTCTGACCTTTAAACTTTATATACAATTTTTTCTGTTTGATAATTATTTATGTTTTACTTTATGTTTTATGTTGAAAGGCAATCCTTTCAAGGCTGGCGGCTATGGTTCGGCCTCATTTGACTTTTTTATTTTTTTTAATTATAATATCGTATTTTTATATAATTTGGCAACCTCGCATATAAAATATTATCGGTAGCAGGGGATGTCAAGCAGTTTTTTGTTTTTTAATCATTGTTAACTGATTTGTCATATTGTCAAGATGTTTAATAAAGTTATTAGTAAGTGTTAGAAAATGTTTTAATCATCAAAAAATATATAATACAAAGAAAGTACAGTCCACATTAATCCCGAAAGGGACACGAAAGTTAAAACAACACACTATTATTGCTTTATTGCTTCTAAAACCAAAGTTTACAGCAAATAGTACATGAGTAGATATATCATCATATATTAATGGGCCTACTAACCCACCATTGTGTCTTAAAAGTACTTGCACATGTTAGGAACTGGAAAGACCTTCTTACAGAATCTTTGACTTCGAGGATCTGCCGTGATGGAGATACAGAACAAAAACACAAACCACGACAATAACTGATCTCCCTAAGTACGATTTCATGAATCTTAAACCTAATACAGAATAAAATGGGCGAGCCACTTGCTCCGGTGTTGGGTCAAGAAAAGAAACCATCCTGCTCTCAATTAATATTTTCTACACGATCATGTTCATGTAATATAAAAGGATCCTCCTCATCTACGGGTGTGGATCATCTAATGTGAAGAGTTTTCCTGTGAACCTGAGGAGATTTACATTAAAACTGTACGGTTATATCAAACGGAGACTTACAAATCATTAGTCGTTCCTGATAAATATCGAACCTTATGTCCTTTTACAATCAAAGATGCAATTTCCAATTTTTCTTAATTCAGTTCTCGCTGCATGACACAGTAGTTAAAATGGTCTAAATTAACCAATAGACCGAGAAATCAAGCAAAAAGTCTATAATATAACTACAGACAGGTAGATTGCATTAAACAAACTCAATATTATCTGGTAACTAATTTTAATTCAATTGATTATTAACTTACCCACACGTTTCCTAAAACATAACTTACTATCAACCGTATTTAAATTTTATCAGGTTTCTTTCCTGTACATTTTTATCTACAGAAAATAAGTCGGTAAATCAACAGTGAATATGTTATTGTTTGATATTACGTTTTAAATCGCGAAGTTGAGTGTTTGTAGTTATAGTGCGAATAAAAATGTATTGATTCAAAAGAACGAGGGACTTAAGTAGACGAAAGATTCTACCAATACAAAGGAACTAAAGGAAATCAAAAAGTTGTAAAGAGAAGATACACGTGGACACTAGTACAACCGCTAGAAGAAGATAATGCCTAAGTAAGTAGGGATGCCAGCGATTGGCTTTAAGAAAACTTGGCGTGTATCTAAAGGGTTAAATCGCTTTTATTATTATGTTATCCTTTTCGTAAAACTCTAGGGCCGCTTTCACCAACCTCCCTATAAGGTGCCCAATAGCTATCTGGTAAATAGCGGCTATCGGAATTATGTGTAGAAAAAGTATAGTGTACAACTCGCGCGGGCTACAAACTCTTCAATACTTTACTTGTGGAAACTGCATATCATTTCGCGCTTGTTGTACAATATAATTGAAAAAATTCTAACAATTAACATGAAAAAAACACTTTTTGTATCATTTACTTCTTACTCCAGACATCTACCTGAATACACAGAATTGAAAATAAAAAATAATTCCAATGAGTGCCTTATAGTTAATTAAATCTGCTAAAGACATTAAATATCTTGGCATCTCTATTGATAACACCTCATATGGGAGAAACACATCGAATATCTGATTAAAAAACAAGACCAATGCTTTACACATTTGAATTTTTGACAAACATATTACCCGAGAAATTTCTGATAACATTATACTCTGCGTTAACAGAAAGTCATTTAACATATGGAATAATAGCTTGGGGAGCGGCATCCACCAATATCATGGGTAATTTGGAAACACTACAGAAGTACATATTAAAAGTCATACATAAGAAGCCCCGTCATTATTCCACAGATATGTTATATAACGAAACTCGAATATTCGACATCAACCAACTCTATGCGAGGACAATTCTAGTGAAGCAGCACAAAGATAGGAACATTTCTAAAAATATTGAACATGAACACTATACCCGGCACAAAACGATCAGAAGGTTGATTGTTCCTCGTCCTGAAAAAACCATTGGATTAAAATGTTTTACTTACCTTGGTCCTAAACTACATAATGAACTGCCCGAAGAGATAAAAAAATTAAACTCGAGCAGTATCTATAAGAGTAAAATTAAAAAATGGATTCAATCTATACCCAGAGAACATATCTGTGAATTTTCCAATAGTAATAATACCACATTTGTTTTGAAAACCTAATATTACACTTGTTCATTGTATAAAGCAAACACTACTAACATTGTTAATAACCACCGCCACATTGATTGAATGTCACATATGCCCATGCATGATTTATTCATCTCAATAGGGATGATATCATTTGTATTAATCGTCTCATGCAAAGAGTTGTAAAATTATTCTTATTTGTAAACTTTTTTTACTTTAGTAACTATATTGAAAACAGATAGTATAGACACTCCAGTTATTGTAGTATTGTATGTTTACTCTGTTGATGAATAAATATTATTATTATTATATACTTTGTCATTGTCAATTTTTTGAAAACGACTTTAGAGTAAAAGTCGAAAAGTCAATAAAAAAGTGGTTTTATTATTCATAAAGAAGGTTTAAACATATCACATAGCGTGTCACACCGTTTTTAATACGCTAACAAAAAAGGGAGAGATTTGCACGCTATCTCCACCCTTACCCAATTTGTTTACGCGTGATTTGAAGATGTGCAGATTTGTAAGTGTGATAAAAGCTTTTGGTGAGTTACACAGTCTGGAAAATGTAGGGGTAAAAAATAATATCAAATGGGTTGTTTTAGATGTTTATAAAGAGATAATATTACAGTTAATATTTGTAGAACAAGATAACGTATCTTAGTTATTTATTATACGATATTTTTTCTTGTCTTATCCAACAAGTTTTTGCTTTTTTCATTAACAGAACTGCGTAAGTGTAGTTAAAATGGTAATGCATCTATAAAGAATAGTCCAGTAAATTAACGCCAGAAAAACCCCAAACCTGGGCATCAAGTCTGTCCGGAATTTTTTTTTTAATTTACAGGTATTCATAGGTACATTTACCTCCGAGAATCTCAGCTACGTGGAATTTGTGGAAGGGTGGGAAAATGGCTCTAGAGTTCCCGAAAATCAATTTTTTGACGATATCTGCCGAAATATGACCCTTAGAACATTTTTCATTACCTACAAAAGTTGTCCCTGTGAGTTTTTTTCGCTACTCTAATATTTTTTGCAAAAACGGCGGTTCAAAGATTCGTAATTTTGAGAATCTGAATTTCTTATCAAAATCTGGGATGCGGGGTCTTAAAATACATTGATTACCAAAACTCCTCTCGTTTTTGTCTGAAGACAAAAGATCAGTTAATAATAACCAACCTTTTTTACTTTTTGCACTTGATTAATAAATTTATTGTAAAAAAATCCAATTTGAGAAAGTTTGAAGGCAGAGTTTTTTCTCGTGCACTTAATAAAATACTTGATATATATATTGATGAAAAGGTCTTTTATTATTCTTTTATTATTATTATTCCTAACCCCAAAAAATTTTAGCACGAAAAGAAAATAATCCTCAAAAAAAAAAGTCGATTTTTCATAGGGGTGAGAATTTTCTCAATTTTCCGGAAAACCAAAAAATATGACAAAAGAAGAAAAATGCCATCGACAAGGGGACAAGCTAAGCGTTGAAAACCGATATGGTCCTTGATTATCTATTAATTCCCGATAGACCCGAGCACTTTTGAAAACTCCGGAAATCCAAAAAAAACGCCCAAAAAAACATGTTGTTTATGAAAATACACAAAAATAATTTATTGAATCTTTCTGAATATATTTTGCAAAGCCCCATTATCCAAAAGGATTCGGTGAAATTAATCTTGATAATTTATAGGAGGGTCAAAATATCGAGCAAAAACAAACTTTCAATAATCCAGAGAAATAGATAAAAGAAAAAAATAACATTATATTATAGCTCCAGGTTCCTTCTTTCATCTGAACTTTGAATCATGAAAAAATATTAATTTTTACGTGATTTATTGAAAAATTTGTAATCAGCTTGGTAGTGTCATTCCTTTAGAGCGTGCTTTCTAAATGCAGGGTAGGAGCTAAAAATGGGGGTGCGTTTTGGAGTCGGTTATGTCGAGAAGTATCAAATTTTTGACAAAAATGATGATCATTTTTGCAGGTAATGAACTGATCTTTCGTCCAAACAAAAATTCCCTAAGTATCATATTTTCGGAAATATCGGCGAAAATAGGCGAAAAAAAAACACATTTTTGAGACCAATGGGCCATTTTCCTGCCCTTCCACAAATTACAGACACCTGACATTTTCGGGGGTGAATGTACCCATGCAAATTAAAAAAAAAATCGTTTATTGTTTCTAAAACAATATATATAAAAATTAGTACAGTGGGAATTTTTTGTTTTAACCTGATGCCTCGTCAAAAATGGATTGCTATTTTACGAGGAGACCATTTTAGCGTCACTTTATAGTCTGAAATAAAACGCAAACTCTTTTATTTTCAGCTGTCGGGAAAAGTAAGATAAGACTTGAGAGAATTCCTGTATAATACAAGCAATTCAGGTAGAAAACTTAATCTGAAAGTTATAATTAAGAAAAAGCGTGTAAATAGAAAATTAAGAAATACGAGGAAAAATGGGATTTCTTAAATGAAGTTACCTTATTTTGAGAGTTATAAATACTGCAGTTTGGGAGGGTAATTATCTTAAATTAAATATTTTTGTAACTATTAGAAATAAAATACGGCAAACTACTTCAGAAAAATACTTTAAAAACTCAAACGGTAAAAATTTGTGGCATTTCAAAAGAATAATTCGTGCTTAAGTAAACAAATTAGGCAAAGTTGTCGGAATTAAAAATTGCATATGAAATCCCAAGGTAATAATAAAACAGTAAAATAGATAAAAATATTTAACGACAAGTTGTTGTAAGCCTGTAATGTATAATAAAATTAACATCTAGAACTTTATGAACATTATTGACAAAAATATTGAATGGTAACGGCCTCAGATCGGATCATTGTGGTACCCCGGAGAAAGCTAGATATTCGATAGACTTGAAACTATTGAGATGTATAAGGAAGGAATCGAACAGCTCTAAGAGAGTACCTGAAGATCCAAATTAATAGAGTTTTTTAAGCAAAATTTCTCTTTAATTTATTACTCCAGATATAACTTTAACAGTTGCATCTTCTGTCGATTTATTTCATCTAAATTCAAACAACTTTGTTAGACTTTATATTTATAGACATAACTTCTAATAATATCCCTTAATTTGCCATAAAAATCAAACGAAAAATTTACCACATTTGTTTAAATATTCAGGGCTGCTAAACAATTTATTCCCAATGCAAATGGAAAACTGTGTTATAAAACAAATAACACACCTGTTGACGGTTTCGCTAAACTTCGTTCTTGAATAACCACCATAAATAGTTTAGTAGATTGGAGTCCATTGATAAATAAATAAGTACGTGGTTTTTGTTTGTACGGAGTTGAGGTAAACAACGTGGGAATAGGGATTTGTTTTTATATTAAAGTTTTAAGTTTACCTTAGGAAAAGGCAAGAAGTTATTTCAGACAGTGAAAATCTACGCCTTCAAAGATTTACGATTTGCTTTAATTTGTTTTTCAAAACGTAACTAAGAGATAAGAAATATATAATGTCATAAGTGATAAATGAAAGGATAAAGTACAGAAGCAAATTAATAAGAAAAATTGCACAAATGAAAAGAAAAATAGTCTAATCTCCCAGGAATTGGACATTGAATGTCAACGTTGCCACAACGTCTGGACTTCAAACAACTACTCCTTGGGCTATATGCCCCAACAGGTATTGAATTATAGAAGTCCCGACGTTGGTTGGAACCTGAGATATCAGGACATTAAACCAACGACTTTGATTTTGTTATTAAAGGAGCCCGTGATAGATGGCGCTGGGCTTTCTCAGTTCTTTATTCACTTGCTAACGCAACTGTATTCTATAGGAACTGGGCTAGTCGGATCCACTGTCAGACTTTCATTAGAGATTGAAAGTCGAGCTTGTCTACGCCATACTGAAGAGGCACAATAATGCCGAAACCGGTCTATGGATGACGGGCTGCTTTAATAACAAAATCAAAGTTATTTGTTTAATGTCCTGATATCTCAGGTTCCAACCAACGTCGGGACTTCTATAATTCAATACCTGTTGGGGCATATAGCCCAAGGAGTAGTTGTTTGAAGTCCAGACGTTGTGGCAACGTTGACATTCAATGTCCAATTCCTGGGAGATTAGACTATTTTCTTTTCATTTGTGCAATTTGTTAAATCCCATAAAATATTTCAGTAGAAATATATCAGTACTAAAATAATAAGAAAAACTCTGAATAATATAAACAACAGGTAGAGATGGAATACAAAACAAAGAAAAGTAAGATGAATAGAAGACAAAAGAAAGAAAGTTGATAACAAACGACAAAGATAAATTGGAATAGAGAAATAAAAAGAACAAATAGAGAATAATAATAATAAAAAAAAAAAATAATAATAATAATAATAATAATAATAATAATAATAATAATAATAATAATAATAATAATAATAATAATAATAATAATAATAATAATAATAATAATAATAATAATAATAATAATAATAATAATAATAATAATAATAATAATAATAATAATAATAATAATAATAATAATAATAATAATAATAATAATAATAATAATAATAATAATAATAATAATAATAATAACTTTATTGTCCATATGATCAGATATACATGAAATGGGACAAGTCAAAAGACAGTTTATAAGATATGGAACATAAAACATAAAAATACAAAAAATATAGGAAGGAGAAAAGAAAATAAACTCCAAATATTCTTCAACAGAATAAAAACAGTTATCCATCAATAACTTTTCTACTTTTTTCTTAAATAGTTTCATAATATTAGGAAGTTTATTATAAATTAAAATATCCATGTATTGAGGTCTTTTTTAAAAAAATGCGTTATGTGTTGGTATCATCAAATTATTTCGAGTTCGAGTTAAATAATTATGGTAGAAGTTATTAGTACGAAAATGTTCTAGGTTTGATTTAACATAAATTAAAACTTCTAGAATATAAATACAAGGAAGTGGTAATATACGAGGTTCCTTAAACTTTTGTCTGTATGACTGCCTATACCTCAGTGACGCTATATTTCTTAAAGCTTTTTTTAGTTTAAAAACAATACATGAGCTGAGGAGCCCCAAAAAATTAAACCATATCTAATGAGAGAATATGCCAAAAGATCAGATTTATTAGTTTTATTTCTAAGCCTAAAAAGTGGAAAACATACAGATGAAAGTTTTTTACATAGTATAACAATATGAAATTCGCAGCTTAAAGAGTTATTTATGTGAACACCAAAGAATTTTGTGGACTGTACTTGATGAATAGATAGATAAACACAGTTTTTTCTATATTAACAATAAGCTTATTTTCGTCAAACCATTGTGCTTATTTATTTGAAATTCAACAGTTAATTGGTAGATATCATTATTACAAAATAGATAGGAAGTATCATCGGCAAATAGTACAACACTGCCATCATTATCCGTTAGAGCTAAGTCGTGGATAAAGATTAAAAATACAAGAGGCCCAAGGAGAGAGCCCTGAGGCACACCATAATTAACTAAACGTGTTTCTGATAGACAAGAATTAACGACCGTTAACTGATTTCTGTCAGATACCACTCACCAACTCTTCCTCTAAAACTATACTTACAAGGTTTAAGATTAAGTAGACCATGATCTACTAGATCAAATGCTTTGCTTAAATCCATGAAAATACCTATACTCTTTTTGTTTACGTTCAAATTATTAAGGAAGGTTATTAACACTTTCGCTGTCCAAATCAAGTTGCGACTTTCGACACAGGCCAACTCCTTATTTCACTTTCCATTTTTATATAGAATTTAAAAAAATCAAAAAGTTAAAACCACAAATACTTTTCACTTAAAAATATCTTTTGTAACGTGCCCACTTCCGAATACTAAACTCAACTGGACTCAGCTGGGCTAATATAAGTTTGAATGGGGTAGAAAACGCTTAAAAGCGCCAGAGGCACAGGCGCACAATTAATTAAACGCTTATAAGCGTCATGGGCAGCGAAAGTGTTAAGAAATAAAAAGGACAAATAGAGAAATAAAAAGAACATATCTTTAAGATACTCCAAGTGAAGAAATCGATTGTATTTAAGTCTGGCAATCGTGTATACACGTGTACCGAACCATCTTCATCGAAATCGCTGAGTTAAGTAATTCCAAATTAATCCGGAATTATGTGGCTCGCAGTATCAGATGTTTCTTATAATGCCTAGAGGCAGAAATTAATTTTCACAAATACGAAGTTGATATTTGGTAAAAAGCTGTTTAAATTAGTAAATTGGTTTTAAAAGGTAAATTGTAGGGTGTGTTTTTTTGTACCTTTCTATAATGACTATTTTTGTTCGTCATCAGTTGCATTTCAAAATTTCCTTCCCTTTTTGATATAAATAAATCCAATTAAAATTGTTCATTTCAACTTGAATGAATAATCTTGATTTTTCGCTCGATAACCTACGGATTGGTGTTTTAAAAATATATGGAACTTAATATCTATGTATATTCATGATATTATTTACATTGAGTGAACATTTCAATTTGGAATAAACCGAGCATAACGATGACAACTCGTATCTCTCTGACACTTTTCACGAACAAGATGAACAAGCGTATTCCGACAACAATTTTACGTCCTTATTCCTTGTTGGGTTTTTGATTTAGCATTTAAAAAATATATAAAGTTTTCGATCATCTAGCGCTTTCTGGAAATTCCAGTTAATTATCGTCCTATTGTTTTTACTAACCGATCTTCAGTTATTCTACTAATATCGTTGAGGCATTCCTTTCTACTTTCTTTGATGTTTTCTACCGAACAGGTATGCACTTCGATACGCCTAAAAACCGATGACGAGCTTATTTTGTATCCTTTTGATTCTAATATTTATTCTACTCCATACGTCTTCATCAGTTTTATAGATTCTGTTAGCTGTAATTATTTCAACTTCTTTTGTAGCTGGATGGCGGTTAGTATAGTAGAACCCACTTGTTTATGAGAATGAAAAAACGTTATAAAAACACAAAGGATACCGCCAATAGAAGGAATGCTGATGAATCTGGACATTTTTGAGCAGTTTAATGTCGAAAACACCGTACACTGTCCATATACATAAAAATAAAATAATATTTTGGCTATTAGCACCACTGTGCAAAGATTCAATAACCAACTTAGCTGGATATCGTTATAGGGGAGAATGGCGTATAATTATTTAATATGAATTTACATTTTAATTTCTATAACGCATATTAAATTTGAATAGAGGTTGATATCTTCATTTTTTGATCTCTTGTGAGATTAACAAACGTTACTAATTAAAATTTTGTCTTAAATTAATTTAACTACACTCATAAGAGGCGACAATGGAAGTGTGGTTATAGTTTTTACATTTTCAATTGCAGAAACAAAATTCTCAGATGTGCAGACAGGTTGCATTGGCGGCTTGTAGATGTGCCGACAAGTGGCTTTGTCGGAATTAGCGGCATGTAGATGTGCCGACAAGTGGCTTTGTCGGTATTAGCGGCATGTAGATGTGCCGACAAGTGGATTTGTCGGTATTAGCGACTTGTATAAAGCGGGATCATTTTGTTCTGCAATTAAAGTAGGAAGTAGAAGTTAGACAAATATTGTCTTCAGTAGTGGGGGCTAGGAAAATATTCATACATTGATACACTGTGCTTGTGTTCGCACTTGATTTTTGATTTAGTGAATAGTAGGTGGTAGGTGATTCGTGGCGTTAGTTTATTTCAGTTAATATTATTCTTGGCTTCCGTGTATATACATACTTTTTTTATTTTGAAACATTGTTACAGTGTACTTATTATTTATTTATTCGGTGTCAATTTCAATATGTTTCGTCCTTGGGAAAATACAGTTTCTTTAAGTGGATCTAAAGAATCGGAACAATCATTAAATGATATTCCAATGGATTATGTGGTATCAGGTTGTAGTCCTAAAGATTCCTGTAGCTCCGATGAGGAAGAAAACATTTTTGGTGAAAGAACTTCAGAGTATCAAGAAATATCCACCTAGAAAAAACAATATCTTTGTAAAGATGCCCAAACCATATGTATAAATGTTTATAAGAATATTGTAACTTCCGAAGGTGAAAGGAGTGCCATTGAAAAAACATCTTTTTTGACAAATATTTCCATTAGCACTCTTTATAGAATTATAAAGAATGGTCCAAAAAATCGTAAAGAGAGGTGTGATAAAGGATGTGTTAAAACTTTAGATCCTTCAATATCAAAATTAATTGGTAGTATTATTTATGAATCTTACCAAAGAAATGAGTTCCCAAGTATATTTTCTTTACTAAAAAGTAAAAGGCCAGATTTAAGAATTTCTAAAAGCACAACACAGCGTTGGATATCGAAAATTGGATTTAAATACCAAACTATCAACAAGAGGACTGTAATAATGGAAAGCCAGAGGATCATAAAATGGAGGATACAATATTTGGAAAAAATTAAGGCATCTCGAAATAGTAACAGAAAAATATACTATTTAGATGAAACGTGGTTCGATACCCACGATACGCCAAAGAAAGGATGGTCTGACGGAACAAGAAGATGTTCAGTAAATGTTCCTTGTAACAAGGGAACTCGACTTACAATTCTTCACTGTGGATCGGACTCAGGGTGGGTACAAAATTGCCTCAAACTCTATGGAAAAAATTTGGAAGATTGTAATTTAGATTACCACAAAAATATGTCTGGAGAAAGTTTTGAAGATTGGTTTGAAAATCAGCTGTTAAACAATATTGAAGAGAATAGCATCATAGTGATGGATAATGCTTCATATCATTCCCGCTTAATAGAAAAAGTTCCCAATACCAACTCAAATAAGTCTGAGATTCAGTAATTTTTTAGAAATCATGAACTTTATTTCGAATAAAATTATACAAAAAAACAATTGCTTCAAGTATTAGGCACACACACAATTGAAAATTTGGTAAAAGAAGAAATTAACAAAATTTCAGCTGATGATTGGCAGAAAAAAATCAAACATGTCATCAAAGAAGAAAATTCTTATGTAACGAGTCCGACCCAATTTATTATCAATGTTGATGACAGTGAATCCGATGGTGAGGATTGAGATAGGGTAGGTAAGCTTAACTAATTTATAATATTTATGACTTTATTCGCTGTGTTTTTAATTTTAGAATTAAAATTTGAGACAACATTTTAATTAGTAACGTTTGTTAATCTCACAAGAGATCAAAAAATGAAGATATCAACCTGTATTCAAATCTAATATGCGTTATAGAAATTAAAATGTAAATTCATATTAAATAATTATACGCCATTCTCCCCTATAACGATATCCAGCTAAGTTGGTTATTGAATCTTTACACAGTGGTCCTAATAGCCAAAATATTATTTTATTTTTATGTATATGGACAGTGTATGGTGTTTTCGACATTAAACTGCTCAAAAATGTCCAGATTCATCAGCATTCCTTCTATTGGCGGTATCCTTTGTGTTTTTATAACGTTTTTTCATTCTCATAAACAAGTGGGTTCTACTATAACTGATGTTTTAAGCAGATATGTCACAAACCCATCCCCAACAAGTCATTCAGAAGTTTCAAATATTCCGTGCCCAAGGATGAAGTGAGATAGATATATAAAATTTGAATTTTACCACGTCGGTTACATAGGAAATTTAAAATACTATAATGAAAATATATTTATTTAATGAAATGAGTAATCGTAAAAAATTGATGGTCAGTTATTTGTCTAGTCCGCTCAGAACACAGAGAATGCAGGATCAAGGGAAAATTCATCATTTCCTTGCAAATGTGTTTATGTTGTTTTTATCAGGCTGTTCTGTGACAAGTGCATTCGGGATTGAGGTAGGAATAGGGAACTAACTACAAATTAAACACTGATTAATTATTAGTTGTATCATCCTGAAATAAAAAAAAATAATGTTGGTATAGTAGGAACCTTCTACGTTTAGATAAATCCTGAAAAATATATAAACCGTTTTAATCTTATCGAACCTACAACAAAAAAAATTGTTAGTAAATATCAACTAACGAAAACGTTGGTAGAAGTAACAAATTTCTACATCTACTATTTTTTTGTGAGGCAAGCCTCGTTTTATTTTATTTTTTCTCCACTGCGCTACATTAAAATTATATACATTCATAATCCACGAAGCAGGCGAGAAGGCATTGACATTGAAACGACATACAAATCGAATCAAATAAGTAATTACTTAAAACTACAATTACAGAACACAAAAATACAAAATTAAAATTTCAATAAAAGTTAAGATTAATGGGAAATCACTAGAGTTTAAGCCGTCGGTATTATGGAAATGTTTTTGATTGCTTAAAATATTCAACAAATTCTCAAAAGATTGGTTTGACCTTTTACATTACATAAATTTAAGCCATAATGTTTGTATTCTAGTAAAAAGCTTCGCCAAAGTATTTTTAAATCTTATAGCCTAAATTTATTAAAAAAACAAATAAATATAGGTATATTACCTCGATATTGGTTTTGAACTTCACTGCCTCAAATCCTAACAAAGAGTACCAAATATTTCTCCTTTCAACATTTGCAGGAATCCTAAAAGTCATGTCTTCGTATAACTGTTTAAATGAAAAATATTACCTAAATACTTAGGTAGTTTGACAGAAAAACAAAATGTAATTTAATTTTTAACAAAATATATGAAACCTACATAATTATAAGTCGTTGCAATAAGTTAAAACAATCCTTTAGGCATTATCAAAGAGTTTATAGAGTCGATAAAATACTAATTCTACGCCCCTGAGCTTTGATCATAATAGTACATGTAACTGACCGATGAAATGATTTAAATAAACTACTTTGCTGCATTCAAACACTAATAAACCATATTTATCTAATAAATCAACTTAAACCAATAAATTCAATCTGAAAAGGAATATTATAATAATATAACCTAAAAAAACACAATATAAACAATCAAATTTGGTGAAAAATGGCACCCACTATGTTACTATGAAACATTCTATCCCCTTATTTCATTCATAACTATATAACGTTTGATAGAGCTTAGTTGCCGCTTCTAACAATTTTTCGTAGAAATGGTTTAAACTTAAATCGTGTTAAAGTATCTTTGTCAATATTTATCTATCAATATGATTTGTTGTGTTAATAGTTATGAAAATTAGTGTTCGTATTTAGGATTTTGGTAATAATGGAGAAATTATGATAACTTTGACAACATTAAAACTTATAATATAAATTCAATAACACAGCGCTTATACGTGTTCTTGTCCACAGCCGAAATGTAAACAAACTCGATCTTATTGTTCTATATCTATGGCTATAACCTATGAAACACAATAATAAACATACAGATTCGTGTTAAAATGGTAGCCACTATTTTACTACGAAACATTCTATCGCTGGTTTCATTGATAACGTTAGAACATTTGATAGCGCTTAGTTGCCGCTTCTAACAAATTTTCGTAGAAATGGTTTAAACTTAAATCGTGGTAAAGTATCTTTGTCAATATTTATCTATCAATATGATTTGTTGTGTTATTAGTTACGAAAATTAGTGTTAACGTAGATGTACAATTATTTTAGAGAACCAAAATATCTCATTTTCCAAGAAAATTTTTACATAGATTTAGGATTTTGGTAATGATGGAAAAAATTAAGATAACTTTGACGACATTGAAACTTGAAATATAAAATCAATAACACAACGCTTAGACTGTTGATTGTTGTTGGCGCGCCCCGAAATGTAAACAAACTCTATCCTATATCGATGTCACAAACCCTCGGGATTGAACAGGAAGAAGGTCCCAAGGAGACATAATAAAAAAGAGGTAGAATATAGTCGGCGGACTTCTGGAATAATTAATTTTTGAGTTTTGCTTTCAAGGACTATATGTATATTGGTTACACAAAAGAGGCTTTATAATTTAATTCATTTACCTGTTGAGGTCGATGATGGAAATGCGAACATAAAGAGATCGTTAACCAGGATGCAGATAATGCTCATAAAATTTTCATGCCGCTCCACGTGGCTAAATGGTCGCGGTTAAATTTCAGTGTAAAATTTATACGCATCTCTCGACTCGTGTAGATTTTCTACCTTTTCTATACGTCACTAAAAGTTATCGAACAATATTTGTAATTAGTATTTGTAATATAATATTTTTTTACTCTATCGATTATCGTGAATAATTGATTGAGCATACAATCAAATATTTTAAATTGCCTTTTAAAATTAACAAATTTTTTATTATTTCAGATGAGTCGGACTGGTTAACAGGTATAAATATTCTTGTGTGCAGTGTTTTGGTGTTAACTGCAATGACATTAGTTTTTGTAGCTGCTCTGAGTTTCCAATGCGCGGCTACGTGGCGATGGCTCCGGGACAAGACCTGCAGCAAGACCATCAACGGCGAAGATAACTTCAATACCAAGCAACAGACCAATATACAGATTAGTAATTCTTTGCCGGATTTGCAAGAACAAGTGAAGCCTACCTACGTTCAGGAGATCAAAGATATTGTTGCGAAAAAGGTAATGTACTTATTAAATTTAGAAAATAAAAGGACATGCAGAGGTAGCAGTTAGGGAAATTAAAAACGTAAAGAGAATTCCAATAATCCAATAAAGTCCACTAGTATTGCTCTGTTTTGACTGTAAATGAATCTCCATTAGGTCCAAAGTCATTTGACCAAATCTAGTGTTTTGACCATGAAACTTACTATAGTTTTTTTGTGGCCAAGGTGTCTAAAAAATTATTCTGGGAAAGACCATTTGATAATTGATCACAGTCTGGTTTCCTTAATAGTCCTCGACCTGCACTAAGGTCCTGTAGAAAAGTTTGAGTATGGAGAATGTATCTTCAGGAATGTTTAGTAGGTGTCCAAGTGTTTTGGACATCCGCCACCCCGTACATTTTCCAGCTATGACGTCATCAAAGATGGCGGCCGCCGGAACACAGAAATTCTCATATTTCAGGCCCAATTTCTGAAGATGTTCCATTGCCTGTCCAACAGTTTCTGGGGGTCTCCAAGGAACAAGTTCAATTTACAATTGTTCATTGCCAATACACTGATAGCTTCTCTAACTGAAACACCATCTACTACCAACCTTTTTATGGTGATGAAGAAGATGCAAGGTGGAAGACAAGTTAACCATACAGAATTAAATTGTATGTCAGTAGAGGAAGCAGACTTCAGAATGATGATTCATTCAAAGCAGGCAATACTCTGTGGGTTCAAAAAAGTCGTTCTCGTTAGTGCGGACACTGATATAATGTGTTAGCTTTGTTTCACTGGGCCACTCTTCATGAACTTGGTGTTCAAGAATTTTGCGTGCGCACTGGAGTTGGTGATTCTACGTGACTTTTGTCTATTCATGATATGCACACAAAAATGGACCAAAATTTATGCTCTTTGCTTCCAGCCATCTACGCATTATCTGGATCAGATTATACGAGTAAGTTTGGCACCAAAAGCAGCTCTTCAAAGTGTGTCTACAGTGTACTTGGAACACTTTGGTGTATCATCTAACCGGGATGACATAGAACAAAGCCTCAAACTAGCAGAAGAATACCTAGTGCTGTTAATTAGAAAGGGTCATTTGTTGGGATCGTATTTCTACACATACCTTCAGCGACATTGTATTGATGATGTGCTTGTTGGCTTAGACCCTTGTGATTTTGGTTTTACAGTGTTTGAGGATGATTTGGTGCCCCAAAAATACTTACACAAATATCCCACTGGTTTTGTTGGTGCTTGCAACTGTTTAAAATGCGCCACATCCTCTTGCATGGCCCCCTTGCCCCCCCCCCCCCTGGATCCGCCACTGTTTGTTATACGTGAACATATTACATTCAAATCATTTGTTTTTAAGGGTCAAGTAATTTGATACAAGCAAATAATGTTAGACCGAAGCATTAAATGCGGGAAAAAAGTTTTATTTTAACCCTTCTTTTGAAGCCCCGTGTAAAAATCAAAATGGCGTAGTCTGAATTTTCTGGCAGTTCAAAATATTCAGTGAGATGTTAATAATACCCCAAAAAAATAATTTGATACGTCAGTGTCTTGATACTGCGCAAGGCAGTGTTTTAGTTATGACGCAACATAAAGGATTTTTTTGCAATTCTCTTTGTGCCATAAATTTTTTCTTTCTAGTTAAGAGTTAAAAGCCGCAGGGAATCCAAGTAGAAATCACTCAAAAACTCATATGCAAATGTTCCACCCTAATCTACATACGCGTTTTAGAACAAGCTGATTGTGAGAAATTCGTAATGTTGTATTTCAGTTTTAGCATATGGAATAATCCAGTATCTTTTCAATATATAGATATTTCTATTTGGTATGAGTTTTATGGATCCATAAAACATTTTATGTGTACACACAACATTCATTTTTCATTTCATAAGCCGATTTTGGGACTAAAAGTCGAGTGCTCGAAATGGTAAAAAATGATTCGGGATGTCGAGCGAGATTGTATCGCCACAACAATATGGATGAATCATTTGATACATCCAATATTTATATTGTATTGGTGTATGAGCCCGTCTATGACAGGCAAGGTTTTCTGTTGATCAGGATAAAATAAAAAAGCTTATAATTTATTGAAGAAATTAATTTTTTTGTTCCTGAATAATTAATGCAGTCCCTTAAGCAAAAAAAAGGAGTCAACCTCGGAATGAGAGATAATAAGCTGGAAACTCGTATACACCTTCATTTTGGTGTTCTAAAAGTTGCCTCAAAAGTCACCTATAATCTCGTGTCTGCGTGGTAATTTATTCGGGGTCAAACGTCACAAAAATCGGTCTATTGCGATTTTCTCGGTTACTATAGCTCCAATGATGTTAACATTTATTATATAAATTGTAGGGCATAAAATTTTCCACAATATTTGTTTAAAAATTTTTTTCATGCGCTCAACCGTTTTTGCGATAAATAGGGCGGAGCGCTCAGCCCTCAGCCATACATACTATAATGCAAGGTCAACCGTGAATCTGGGTGAATAATTTATTTATTTATTCAATAAATACAATGATAAACGATAAGTACTACTGCACTTGTTTCGCATGAAAGACATCATAAAACATTAAGTATTCCCTTTTTCCAGATCATTTACTTCAGAATTTCGAGGACTCAAAAGGGTCGCCATGTGTTAATTAAGCAGGTTTTTTCTTTACCTTTGATTTTCCAAAAATATCCATTCAGGCAAGTCGTTCCCGCATATACACCTACTTGAATTTCGTTCCAATCTTTTGGTATTTCTCAACATAGATATAAATTACAAAAATTTGGGGAAAATGATATGTCATACTTTTAGTAGTTTGATATTTTTAGGGGCCTATAATACGTTCTATAAAGTTATTAAATCATTAAAATATTATTAACAATGAATACTTTGTATTATTTATTAATTAGTACATTGTATTTAATAACATTTTACATATATCTAATATATTCATTTAATAATACTTATCTACTTTGTGTAATCAAAAACTTAACAAGTGACATAATACATTGTTGTATGTCTTAATTTTATATTAATTAATTTAAAGTAGATTTTAAGTAGCTGTATATTCCTTACAATTTAAATTTAATGAATTAAAAATTTACAAATCTTTAATAATTTAAAGAACAAAAATATTATTTTTCTTCTTCTTCATCGTTAAATTTTTCTAGGACATTTCATTTTCCTAATTCCCTGCTATATGAGTTTTCCTCCTTTTCAGGGTAGAACCTTTCTTACAATTACAAAATGTATTAAGTAATTCATCTGGAGCTGGTGGTATTTATTATTTATTTATCGTATGGCTGCACATGTCATAAAATACATAAAAGATATATGTAGTTGGCAGATCTTGAGACTTGGTCCAAGATTTCTTGTCGATAGGTCTTGAGGAGGACCGGTTGGATTAAATGTCGCGTCAGGCATGATGTGCTTTAGCCGGGAGATCAAAAGATTGTCCGGCTGCCAAGTTTTTTAGCTCTTTAGCGTTACCCAGGGTGCACCACGTGGAGGCGAGCTAACTTTAGACCCCAGCTGGTGGTAATATTGTTATCATTGCCTCCAGGAATTCATTTTTCAGCACCCAACCCCATTCCTGGGGTTCTAAATCATGCCTTAACCATTGTTGTACTTGGTAATATATACGGTTTATATGCAGATGGGCTGCTGCGCTTGTCGTTGGAAGATTAGACAACTGGACTGGTTTATGAAGTTTTGTAGATTTAACAAACTGAGTATATCGAAGATGATCGATATTGTCCTCATATTTAGGAGCATTGTATATCGCTAGTATGATGCGTACTCCATTTTTGTGTAATTGTTATACAGGGCAGTTTTCATGTAGAAAAACTTTAGCCAGTTGGTCGAAATTGACAAGTTTTTCTAGTTATTTTATGAAAGTTTTTTCCCTTTTTTAAACAGCGCAGAAGTTGTATCACAGCCACTGAATGCATGCAAAAATAAAATGTTTTTTGGAAAGGTCATATTTATCAAAACTCAAAGAATAGATTTGTTTTTGTGACATTGCCTTTTCCAACTTTTTTAAGGAAAATTTCTTCTTGATGCAATTGTGCGTCCAATCGAAATAACGAGCAAGTCTATGTCTTCTCCTATGATGAAGGCCGTCCTCTCATGTTTGGATTCTTTGATAGCTGTTTCTATGACAAGAACACCAGCATCATCTCTCGCTTGTGTTGTGATATTTACACTCTAACTTTTTAATGAGCATATCAATTCAGTTTCTTTTTATTGTAACGATTTGACAAAAACTTATCTTACAATGTATTAATTAATAAATAATACAAAGTATTCATTGTTAATGATATTTTAATGATTTAATAACTTTAAAGAACGTATTATTCACCGAGATTCACGGTTCACCTTGAATTATAGTATATAGGGCTGAGCGCTTCGCCCTATTTATCTCAAAAACGGTTGAGCGCATGAAAAAATGTTTGAAACAAATTTTGTCGTAAATTTTATGCCCTACAATTTTTGTAATAGATGTTAACATCATTGGAGCTTTAGAAACCGAGAAAATCGAAAAAGACCGTTTGACGTTTACCCTCGAATAACTTACGACGCCGACGCAGACACGAGACTTTAGGTGAATTTTGAGACAACTTTTAGAACAACAAAATGAAGGTAAATACGAGTTTCCAGCTTATTATCTCTCATTTCGAGGTGAAGCCTCTAATATGATTGGACTAAATAAGGAGAGGTTAAGTGGTGGTAACTTTTTATTTCTTATCTACAATCTTACGAGTTTGATGGTTTTTTGACGAGTCCTTTGTATGTCATTTCTGATATTTTAAACTCTATCCATAAAAATTGTAAAGACGCCGTTGCTTCTAAAAAATGTGAATACATCAAACTTTCATGAAAAGTTGAATAATAAACAAGCACAATTTGAAAAATTTCCCCTTAAAAGTGTCTCGTTATAGTATCACGGAATGTCAATCAAACATATTGGTTTTTATTCGTGGAATAAATTACCTATAAATATTTAAATATTATTGGTATCCTTTATCAAAAATCCATCAGGTCACGGTTGCATCAGAAAATATGAAAGGCTTCTAGAAAAATTTTAATAAAAAACGATTAAAAATGAGTCTTCCTTCATTTTCAATTTTGAGGATTAGCTTCCCTGACACGTTCTTTATATTCCTGTAAATTATAATTAAAGGTCGGAAATTATAATTGCGTCAAAGTTTCGTCCAATTATATTTTCATTTGTAGAAGAAATTTGTCAGTCATTGTGTTTCCTTTTTTTTCTTCAGTGATCTCCTCGCAAAAGAAATTACGTTTTATATAATCGCACCAAAATGATTAAATGACAAAATAACAGGAAAAGTTGGCTAAACCCCTTATTTGCAACTTACCTAATTAAAAATAATTGAGCTGTGGCCCTTAAAGTAAAATAATAACATTTATTGGATAATTATTTACAGTACGCTAAGGTATATTATTAATAATAATAACAATAATCCAAGGTTAGAAAACGAGTAAGGAATTTAATTTATCAGATTCGACATCCTAAGACCGGTTTCTGCCTTTCGGCTTCGTCAGTTAGGCTTTTCGAATCCAATAAATAAAATTCCAAACTCGTACAAGTCAGTAGCTATGAAAGAGATACGAAAGAAGAGAGTGACATTTTGACTAGAATCAGTCAAATAAAAGCTTTGCAACACACAATGCAAATTATGTATGCAACCCCAATACACCGGGAATTTTTTGCTTTTAATAATTGTCAATACTCTCTTCTAATCATAGATGGCAGCACATCTAAAAATAATCCAAGGGTTGTGGGTTCGAATCACACCAAAGGCAAAAATCAATTTCTGATTTTTAATTAATTAAAAATTTAGAAATTGATTTTCATATACCAGGTGTGATTCCTCACTCGACCATTCACTGTTGGGCTCTAATTAACAGTGCTGTTCCTATAGTGGCGCTGGGAAACAGTAACAAAGCCTACACAGAACACGAGGCTAATGGCCATAGTAGTCGATGCCGTTGACACAGAAGTAAAAAAAAAATAACCGTCTTTATTATTTTCCAAGATACAATATTTACATGATAAAAAATAATAATCTAAGATAATTTAGGAAAATAAAGGGCGAAGTTTATTTTTAAATATGCGCTATATGCACAGATAAAAATATTCCTCCACGTAACCCTAAAGGACCTGTGTAAAAACAGCATAACAATGACAAAATCCAGAAATATTAATTGAAATTTTATTTTTTTCTATTTATTTTCCAGATTGGTGACCTATTTACACTAAGAAAATTTGTTTAACGACATGAAAAATTTAAATTCAGAAACTCAGAAACTCTAAAATGCCCAGTGAGGTAATGCAGATATGCAGATTGAGTTTAGAAACAGTATAACTTTTAAAATCTGTTAAAACCAGGTTGTAGAGATAATAAACTTGATAACTAAATGATCGCCTAAATAGCTCCAACTTAAAATGGGGGACAGATTATAACCCCCTGTTTCTAATATTCAAGTTATGAATGTCTGAGTGATAGGTAATTTTACGGTGCAGATATGAAGGCTTTTTGCTTACCATTATTTTATAACATAATACAACAAAATGAAGCTTTCTTCTATTTTCCATACTCAGCCATTCAATTTCCCTTAACTTATGCGGTACTCTTTGTCGTCTTCTGATACCGAAGACCAAACGAAGACATGAATTCTGAACTTTTCTCTTATACAAAACGCTTAAATTTGGACAATATAAAGCATCTGAATAATTAGCTGGTTTTTTATATGAACAGGAAACATGTGCCGATTTCCATATATCATTTTAATGTTACAATAAACTTTTTGTAGTAATTTGTTTATGTGCTTCTCAAATCTTAGATCAGAATCCAAAATTACACCTAGATTTTTTGCCTCATGCACAATTTCGAGTTTTTTATTAGTAATAGAAAGATTTATTGGAGTAAGTATCCACAAAACAAGATTATCCATGTACCCTTTGGTCTGTTGACCACTATTCAAGTGATATGTTTTTTTAAGTATTTTTGTGTGGATTTTAATCTTTTATTAGCAATATAATATAAAGACAGCATTAGGGTCCATTAATATTGCTAAATTATTTAATTAAACATTACAAATACTTCCTATTCAGCAAATCATGATGATGACAATAAGAAACAATAGCTATTTATGTAATCAGTTACGAAATGCCTAATTAAAACACAAAATTGCATTTCTTAACGTATTACATACAAGATTTTTTCTAATTTTGAATAAAGTAATAGTAAATATAGAATATTATTGATAAAAATTGCGAAAACAGAAATCAAGTCTGTTGACTTCATGTCAGTTTGACGTTTTGTAAATAAATAGGTAAGTTAGAACGCACGGTTTTTATTTACTTTTACAAAATGAGTGATTCAAGTTTTGAAGAGCTGCCAAGTGATGTTGAAAAGGCAGCAGGTAATGCTCTTTCATCAGTAATTCCCAAAAAGTCAAAGGCAGTTTACGATTTGGTTTACGAAAAATTTATAACTTGGTGTGATGAGAAGAAGATAAAACATATTAATGAGAAAGTCTTACTTGCATATTTTGATGGTAAGAAAGATCTAAAAGTATCCACATTATGGACACTACTCAATGTTAAGATCCGAACTAAATCTAAACAAGAATATTGATATTAAAAAATACACAAATTTGATAGCGTTTATTAAAAGGCAATCGGATGGCTACAGTGCTAAGAAGTTAAAAGTTTTTACCAAAGAAGATTTTGCCAAATTTTTGTTAGAGGCTGATGACAAAGAATACTTAATGGCTAAGGTTGTAATGCTTATTGAAATTGCAGGAGCTTGCAGAAAGGCAAAGTTAACATTTCTTCCATTTGAAAATGTTATAGATGAAGGAAGCCATTTTCTTGTTGATATCCCTCCGTCAAAAACAAAAGTTATACGGCAGTTTGCAATTACTACTGGTGACATTGAAAATATGAATTTTGTTGAAATTTTAAGAAAATATATTAAGTTGCCTCCTCAGTACGTTAAACACAACATATTTTTTGTTAAATATGTAAATGGAAAATGTACCAGAAATCCTGTGGGAATTAACACGTTTAGCAGTCTGCCAAAAATTATTGCACAATTTCTTGGACTTTCAAATCCTGCTTTATATACATATATTTTAAAATTAAAGAGGTACGGTGGTTGGAAATCAAACACTGTTGAGGAGGGATATGTTGAGAATTCCATAGAAAATAAAAAACGTGTTTCACAAGATATACTTGGTGAAACATCTAATGTAGTGTGCCCCACTTCCCAAATAACAGCCAGTGCGAGCCATGAAACAAGTTTGTCATCGGGAATTAATTTAAACAATTGCAATAATTGTGTGATCAATATTTATAATAATTAATTTATAATTTATGTTCTTATCTTGTGTTATAACAGTTAAATAAATGGAACTTTTTTGTCACTAATTGTGGAATCCATTTTTCGTCACCAGTTACATAATATTTTACTTTGTGCAACTAGTTACACAAAGTAAGACGTTTCATAACGTCAATCAGTTCTAAAAAATGTCACATTATATGTCAAAATTAGAAAAAGTTTTATTGCTTAAAACTTTGTAAATAAATAAAATCATAATTAGTCTTCAAGAAATTGTCAGGCAAAAAGTCTACAAAACCGTTAAGAGAAAACTGAATATTTAAATACTTGGTAAATTTAGTTGGAAAGGGTGTCCCAAGGGTCGAGTGAGCACCTAAATAAATAAGTATAATTGTCATTTAAAAATACAATTGGTTAGGTTAAAGTCTTAATCCCTAGGAAATATTAAACCCCAAATATTAATTTATTTCCTATTTGACTACAAAGTTGTTTTCCCACAGTTCGTGTTCCGTAATTAATTATGTGTCACTCACAAAATATAATTCGTACAATAAATATACTTAGTACGTTATGTTGAATTGGGTCTGTCTCAAAATATAATATTTGCAAAATGGGAACTCGTGTAGTTAGTTTCGATTATGCGTTTCATATATAAAATATTTCACAATAAATTAATTTACAATCACTACCATTTATGTATTTAGTTAGTTATCAAATAATACATAAATGCATAATCATATAATATTGTGTACAGCTGATACACCAGTCAGTAGAGGGGAAAAAAGGTGGTTTAGTTGCAAACGGTGGAGTAGTAAATTTTATTTTTGGAACTTGTTTATGTGTATTAGGAAGAAAATATCAAAAATGGTAACACGAAAAATGTCGGGAGAACTTCTGGCAGGCTAATAACTTTCAAAATTTCAATTTTTTTGGCTTAAAAGTGTGAAATATGAACTAAATGTATAATTTATGCAAGGCAATTGATAGATTATAAAAAAACAAGAATTTTGAGCCCTCCCACACATTTCTAGCGTAAATAGTTCCCGAGATATTAAGGAAATTATAATTTGCTAAACACAGTACGTTGCTTCCTTCGCCAACATTGCTATGTTGTACTCCTCTTTTTTAAAAAGGCACTACCATGGGTGCACAAACGTAACTGTTGTATTTGACGGTTACCCAGCTCAGAGTGGTACCAAAAGGCAGATGAGAGTTCACCAATCCTCAGAAGTGATTTTTAATGAAAACACTGTCAATCAAGTCAATCAGCAAAAGTTTCTGAGTAATGAAAAAAACAAACAACGTTGTATTGAGGTCCTGAAGAGTCACTTTGAAGATTTTAAAATCGAATGTAAGCAGGCCACAGAAGATGCTGACTTGCTGATAGTCGAAACAGCAATCTCCAAGGCTAAGGACCATGAATATGTTGCGATTGTTGCCGAGGATGTAGACATTCTAGTTCTAATGACAGGGCTTGGTCACCCTCACAACAGTTTGTTTTTTCAGAAGCCTGAAAGAGGGGGTGCAGCTGATGTGTACTACTCAACAACATCATGCAAGTTCGATCATGGCATCATCCTATTCATTCACACTTTCACAGGATGCGACACCACGTCTGCAATCTTTGGCCAAGGAAAGATGAAGCTCGGGAATATGATCAATGCTTCAAAAGATCTGAAAAACATATGCAGAAGATTCCTTGATCCAGTTGCAAGCCACAGTGAGATTACGGATGCAGGTGCGCGTGTATTTTTGGCTCTCTATGCTGGAGAATCAACTAAAGCAACCCTGGATGAGCTAAAATACTATAATTTTCAAAGAGTAGTGAGCAAGGGGAAAGTAGACCTTGCACGATTGCCACCGACATTTGACGCTGCACTCCACAACGCTTACCGCTGCTATCACCAAATTCAAACTTGGTTAGGAAACAACTTGAATCTACAGGATTGGGGGTGGATACGCAGGAACGAAGAGTTGGTTGCAGTACAAACTAACAAGGACGTGGCCCCCTTGTCATTGCTGAAGACAATATCATGCGCTTGCAAGAAGGGTTGTGCCGGAGCGTGTTCTTGCCGCAAAGCAGGCCTAAAATGCTCTTCAATCTGGAAACACTGTTGTGGCCAGTAATGTGAGAACGTCACGCTACCAATCGTTTACAACGACGACGACGACGATGAAGATAAAGCAGACCTATTTTTTGAACCTGAAGAACGAGAGCTGGATAAAACGTTCACACGGTCATCCCTAGAAGAACCAGATCCGTCCAAACGGTTAAAAAAAGAGAACTAGTAGTTCAATTTGAAAAACAAACAGTAAAGATTAATGTAATTGCAACATACTTTATCATTAACATTCAATAAGCATATTTATAAAAGATTTGCATCACTGTTTTTACGTCATTTAAAAAAGAATGACTCCTTAGAATGTATTCGTTGAATTGTAGAAATTATTTAAGTGATATCGTAAGCATCATATCACAATTCAAACTTTTTTAGTATCTTTTTAAAGATTCAGACGTTTGGAAAGGACTAAAACCATTTTTTGACAAAACTGTTTTTAACATGGTTATTTAACTCTGCTAATGGACTAGTTCCAAGGCCACCCCCCCCCCCCCCCCACACACACACAACATGGTTATTTATTATGGTGATAATTTTACGCGAAATTAATTAATGGGATTTAATCTGTTAATTATTAATGTGGAAAACAAATTCACCAAATCTAAAATTATCATGGTCCCGGTCCAAAGTCTTGGTTACGAAGTAAATTAACTAATACCTCATATATTTTTCGAATAGGAACTTTTCTGCCAAGTTAGAACTAAATCGGATAAGAAATACGGAAATTAGATAGTAAAAACCGTGAAAAAAGACAACGTACTGTGTTCAGCAAATTACAATTTCCTTAATATCTCGGGAACTATTTACGCTAGAAATGTGTGGGAGGGCTCAAAATTTTTGTTTTTTATAATCTATCAATTTCCTTTCATAAATTATATATTTAGTGCATATTTCACCCTTTTATGCCAAAAAAATCGAAATTTTGAAAATTATTAGCCTGCCAAAAGTTCTCCCGACATTTTTCGTGTTACCATTTTTGATATTTTCTTCCTAATACACATATAAACAAGCTCCAAAAATAAAATTTACTACTCCACCGTTTGCAAGATTCAACCCCTGTACTGACTGGCCTATGAATAAATTTTACAAAAGTTCTGCCAATACTTTTTACTCTATTTAATAAAATAGCCGTTAGGGGCTATTAAAAACGTTTATTTAATAAAATATTTAGAACTTCTGCGTCGTTTAATCGATATTTTGACAAACATAGTATTATTTAATAGGAAATTTGGGGTTTATTAAATAAAATAGTATGAATACAAATAACACGAAGTCAACACTACAAAAATGTATTAACAAATGGGTAGAACGACGGCTAGTTTCGGCTTAAAAATGTATCTTCAGGTCTTAGCTGACATGAATATGCATTTGAAATACTTCAAAATATAAAAAAATGTATATTAAATTGATTCTTAAAAATTAGAATAAAAAAACTTAATAAATGCAGAAACTATCATTAACCTCAAACCCGTATTCCTACGGGTTAAATAAAAAGAAAAAAGAAATCCCTTTAATTGCCGACAGGAGCAAATTAAGTGCACAATGAAATTAAAAAAAAATTTGTTGTAACACAGTGGGTATATTAAATTTGGGGAAAGAGATTCTTAAATAAAATGGGAAAAGGACGAAAAGGAATAATATTGTATCTCATACATAAATTAGTAGGACAAACGAAGATAAACGAAGAGGTAGATTTTTTAAATTTTCCACCGAGTTAGATTAGTATGAGAAAACAGGCGGAATTTAAAAATTATGCATAGTGAATTTATGAAGAATAATACAATATTACAAATTGCATCATTTGGGAAAATATAAAGTAAAATTAAAAGCAGGGCTAAACTAAGTAGGTGTTCAGTGAAGCGTCGAAATAAATAATATGGCCGAAGGTAAATGATATGTCAACAAACAGTAATAAGATATAGAGATAATAAATCGGTGTTATTGGAAAATTAGACAAAAGGTTAATATACCTCTTTCTTAAAGTCCTGTGCAAACGAGCTGTCAGTAATACTACACATTTTTTTTAACAAATCACTTCAATAAGGCTGTTCCAACAGTTTGGAAAATGGCTCTCGTTGTTCCTATTTTTAAATCTGGCAAGAAATATCTGGTTGAAAATTATAGACCAATCTCCAAAGTATGTTTAATGTCAAAAATAATGGAATCAATTATTACCGACTTTCTATATGCAGATGTGAAATAAATTATAAATTTGGAACAAAATGGCTTTATGAAGAGACGTTCCATCGAATCCAACTTATTTATTTACTTAGATTATATATATTAAACTATGAACACGGATTATCAGGTAGATGCCATTTACACCGATTTCAGTAAGGCTTTCGATAAAATCGATCATAGCACCCTACTTAGAAAGATTTCCGAAGTCGGTATACATGGCAATCTGCTTAGGTGGTTTGGTTCCTACATCAGCAACGGATCCCAATCTATATCCATCGGAAAGTTTTATTCTTCTATTTCTAGAATAACCTCAGGGGATCCCCAAGGGTCACACCTGGGCCCCTTCTGTTCAACATATACATTAACGATATCTCCTCTTGTTTCATTAATATAAAGTTCTTGGAGTTTGCTGACCAACTTATCGAATATGTTTCAAAAAAAGCTAATAAAGCACTAGGATTCCAAATGCGGGTTTGTCAGGACTTCAAAGAGGTAGAGTCTGTTAGAATTCTATACATGGCATATGTCAATAGTGTTTTAAGCTTTGGTTGTTGTATTTGGAATCCCTATTATAACTGTGATATCGACCGATTACAAAAAGTCCAAGATAAGTTAATAAAATATGTTGCAAAAAAAATTTCATGCTAATGCAGACTTCGATATTTGCTGAAGCTCATATCACTAGTCGACAGACGTCAACTTTCAGATGTTAAATTTATCTACAAAATCGTTAACGGGCAAATTGAATCTAGCGAAATTTTAAGTAAAATTAATTTCATTACTCCATCCTATAACACGCGAGGGAAAAAACTTTTCAAAATTAGTCAAAGCTCTACCAACTACTACCTAAATTCTCCTCTGCAAAGATGCAGTAAATCATACAATACAATCTCGTCACTCACCGATGTGGATATCTTCTCTTCCTCTTTGATAACTTTTACAAACACTATTAAAAAATTATATCTATCTCATATTGACTAGTTGTATAATGTATAATATATCTCTTTTTTTAGCAACATTTAATAAGGATGTATCCATTTTGTATTAGTTTAGTAAACAGTGAATACTGAACTGGGCTCGTCCTGTTTGTATTCTTATATAATTAATTAATTAATTAAATAAATAAATATAATGAGTCCATGATATAAATAAAAAAATTCATTTTGTTCCGGATTGGACTGTGATCCCGTTCGGGGTGTTTCATTTGAAGAACATTTTTTAGTGTGTTTTTTGGAATATTTTATTTCGGTTCTACCAAATTTTCTGCGTTCTTCCTGCCTGTCATTTAAAGAATATATTATTTAATTACTCTTTTTATTGGTAATTCGTTGTTTAATTACTAGTACCTAGTTTTAGAAACTCGAAAGTTTTTTCAGTTGATGGATGATAACTTTGTTTACAATTTATGCATTAAAATCAATTTAGTTTCATTCTACGCCATGTTGGTAAATAGAAAAGGGATCGTAAAATGGCACCCTACCTGATGTGTGTGCGTGTAGAGATAATGGAATCGAATAAGTAGGTACACTCCAATTTCACTAAAACCGGCGACAAACAAAAACTAACCCAAAAACCCACATCAAACTAGAGGATCATCAAGATAAGGCAAGCACAAGTTTTTCTAACGTTTTAGGCGAATCTGAAGATATAAAATCAACTACCAAAAAGTTTCACTGGTTTACGATCGTCTATTTAAGAACTAACACAAAAACCTAATTTGAATTTGTCGGGTCATGCAATTACTTTTTTACATTGTAAAATGTATTAAGGCACCCTTGAAAACTTTATAAAATATAAAGAATCAACTATATTATTCGAGGTAAATTTGAATTGTTAAAAGTAGATTGAAACTACATTTTTGATATACTTCATTGTTTTTTTTTATTATTATTAAACACCCATATAGGCATTTATTATATTACAATCTGGTCAACAGTGACCAATGAGCAATTTAATTCTAACTTAATCTAATAGAGGTTGAAACTTAAAACTAAGGTATCCTCATCTGCGTTCCTTAGGTTCTGTAGAATAGATTGCACTAAACTTTAACGCGCACAGACAAGCTCTGCTTTTGCACTAAAACCACTAAACTAACTCAAAGGGCTTGATCCTCTTAAGTCTTCTTTCTAACCCAGTATTGTCAAGGAGCTGGATAGCCTCAACATTGACATGATGATGAAGTCTTTCTTCATGACTCTTGGCTTAATTTCTTGATGGTCTGGTCAACAGTGTCCATTTCCAGATCCCTATGGAGATCACTACTACGAATGTACCAAGGGGCATCTACTATGTTCCTCAGTGCTTTGTTTTGAAATCTTTGGATGATTGCTAAGTTGCTTGCTTTGGTGAATCCCTATATAGTTGGATACTATAGGTCCATACAGGCTTAAGTATCTGCTTATAAAGCAGGAGCTTATTATGTAGAGACAGAGTGTTTAATTTTCCATCTCTTCGTCCAGTCATAGATAAGGTGGACAGCTGTTTGCAGCTTGTGGGTTACTTATTTATTGCTCTTTCCTACTGCTAGAATGGCAGTGTTGTCGGCGAAGGTGGCTTTGGTATTGTTTTCTTACTCTGGAATATCACATGTGTACAGTAAGTATAGGACAGGTCCTAGGACATTTCCTTGTGGTACTCCAGCCTTAATTTCTTTAAGATCGGAATAGGCTTCTTCTTGCCGAATTCTAAAGTATCCTTCCGATAGATACATATATATATATATATATATATATATAAGTGGATATTTTCCTGACTGTTCAATAATAGTTTAAGTAGAAAAAATTCGTGGGAATCAGTCAATATAAAATAAATTAGTTTGATTTCTTCGTTTTGGTCAAGCTTTCGAAAACGTTTATTTTCTTTTTCAAGACTAATAACATGAAATACGGAAAAAATGAATTACATTACATTAACTAATTTATTTTATATTGACTGATTCCCACGAATTTTTTCTACTTAAACTATATATATATATATATATATATATATATATATATATATATATATATATATATATATATATATATATTTAATTGTGAAATTAAAAATAATTAAGTCAATAAGAATATTCAAAAACTGTTGAATGAGAGATGTTTAATATATACAAAGTTTTATGTACTATGAATGATTTAAGAAAACGAGACGGGAATTCAATTGATTCGATTTGACATCCTACGACCAATTTCCGCCTTTCGGATTCCTCAGTTAGCCCTTCAAATCAAATAAATCGAATTCGAAGGTAGTGTAGGGTGAAAATTCAGATTTAGGTTTCATTTATGAATAATGTTTTATGTTCCAGTTTTCACATAATAATAAAATTAACGACTCAGAAATGTTGTGGTTCTATTAATCTATTTTAAACTCTGGTAGTTCTTGCAAATTTAATAGAAAACGCTGTTACATTTTTCCTTCTACACTTTAACCTACGTTTTGATTTTTTTTAATGTACACTAAGATAATCACCACTCACGTTGCCACACACTGAAAACTCTCGGCTTTAAAAGCACTTACCTCATTAAAAACAATTCTTCTTGCTACTTCGCGGTTTATGTTATTGTTTGCGTCCGTTTTACAACGATCCATTTTTCAGTTCCAGACATGCCAATTTGCTACGAAAGAATTTTATTTTTAAATTATTTGGTTGGAGATCTGAAATATTCATTTGTTTCGCTTGTAAAATGTCATAATTTTAACTTGGTATCTTATTTACATGTGCAGTTATGAAGCTTTTCTCTAAAATCTTATGTGCTTCTTGTATATATTTTTGTATGTAGCGTTTATTTTTCCCTTTTCAAGATCACACAAGGTCATGTTAATATTTTTAATGACTAACAATTCTTAGAGAACTAATGACTGAGCTCCATTATTTGCGTTTACTTTTTATTCTTTTCATATAGGTTTTTGTATAAATACACCTACAAATCCTATAATTTTTTTGTGGAAGATTAGTAGAACAATTTACAAAAATAAATATTAAGCTATGTATTTAAATATGTTTTAGTTCTTTGTTCGTATCCATACAATAAATGTATTATTAATGTGTTTATAGAGCACGATCATTAAACTTGAAATGATTTATTACTATTTGTTACCCTTAACCTTATAAAAAAAATACTACAGTCATTCACTGATAAAAGCTTTTGAATAGAAATTATTTTTTCGACTTGCACGAAACTTGTTCCTATAATAGCAGAATAGTAAAAAGTATCCAGCTGACATCTCGCAGAATTACATTTGACACACATGTTATGCAGCGGAGATTATTTCAAAATATATGTTCGTGGTACTGGTAAATAAAACGTATTGTCTATTCTAGACCATGGTCTAGGTACATTGAAATTGAGTTTTTGCGTAATATGTGGGTCAATGATTAGGTTATTAATAAGTTTGAACAGGAAAATTGTGGAGATACAATCACGAGGCTGTTCATAGCGTGTCTAGCCAATAATGCGTCATTGGTGGATATATGTCTGTTCTATAGGAGAGAAGTTTGAGGAAACGTCGCTGAACCGATTCAACCTTTTCTATGTTTAACTGATGGGTTCCAAATTATAGATGCATATTCTAATTTTGATCTGACGAAGGCATGGTATAACATTATATTTGCAGCAGAGCAAGTGGCTTCAATATGAGGGGCAAAAGACAATTTTGAATCGAAAAGAACACTTAGATTGGTGTATGTGACAGGCCGTTGGAGTGGAATATCGTTGATTAAATATTGATATAAAAGTGGCCGATTTTTCACTGAGAATGTCATTACATTACATTTACTTGCATTAACTGCTACTGGTGCTCAAAATATACATTTTAAGGAAAGTGCTGACTGAGTAGTTCCACCTTCTAACAAGCCTCTGACGATTATCAGTAACATTGTTAATATAGGTAATGAAACAGAGGTCAGAAAAACTCACCAAGAGACCAAGAGCTGCATTAAACATATTTTTTTTAAATTATGAACAAATTTAGGAAAATGTTCATCTAAATATTTATTTTACTATATATTTTTGTACTGCTCTACCACCAACTTTATCGGAGATCACTTACTTCTGACTACTCCTAACACAGAGAAAAATTGATTAGTAATAGAAAAAGAACTTTCAACAAGTCAAAGAAGATGAATGAAGAAGCATAAATATTTTGGTAAATCATCTTGATTACGATCCAGGAAAAGTTCCTATAGTTACAAGGTTCCGCTAGTTAATATTTAATAGATGTTAGATTTAATAACATTAATTATTCACTGTCAAGTTCTTATTCATGCCCTTGTATTCTTGTGTTTTCATGTATTGTACGTCAATTTATTTGGTAGATTAATTCGAGAAACCAAATGAAACAACGACGTAATCTGTTTGAAAACAAACTATTGTTAGATAGCATAATTGGTAGATGAAAAGTAAGCTTTAAATCTCTTTTCAATAGATGGGAGATATTTGTTTCATCAATCACTCAGTCCTTCAAGAATGTAGATGGAAATATATAATATAGACGGATCGCTAGGGATTAAGGGATTTTATACTTTAATACGAGTGGTTTATTTGAAAATATTTACATTTACGATTGAATGAGGAAACGCATATTTTATTCTTTTTTGCAAAATGTAATAGAACGCAGTATTTTGAATATTAAAATGAATATTTTACACTAGGCAGATTGGAAAGCTACCGAGTATGGTATTTATAGAACCTTTCACTCGTGTAATTCATATTAGGGAAACTGTAACCTGTAGCATCTCAAAACAAAGCATTCTTTAACTTCCCACGCAAGTTATAAATTGAGAGAAAAAATCTGATTCGTTAGAGGTTTCTTCGACCGCCAGCGGGCAAAGAAAGAGACTGAAATTGAGATATTGGAATTACAATTTAAATAAAAATTATTCAGTTATAATAACATTTTAACAACAATATTTTTCTGTTGTTTCATATGGTACAACATTGTGAAATGTAGAATATATTTGAATAAAACCAGTAATCAAGTAAATGTACCATAATTAGGAAACAAAATCGTTCGGCTACATTAAAAACAACTAGTCTGTAAATAAATTTTAGATCTATCGACAATTTACTCGTTTATCAATTTCACTTTGCAGGTACTGAGGCAAACCACCCTCCCCATTGTCCCCGATCGTCATCAGACGTTTCAGAGACAACTATCCCACCGGTTGGACATCCCCACGGATGTCAAATTTAGCATCTGCACTCTAGAGAGGAACAATAGCAGCACCGTAGGATTAATAAAGGTAAGTGGTGGCTGCAATGGGAACTTAGACGGCGCCAGCGTGATTACTGGGCTAAACTAAGCGTTAAACAAAAAGTTAATGCAAATAGTGGAGTGAAATTAGAATTTTATATGGATGTAAGAGAAAAGAGAAGCTTGTAAAAAAAATTCATTAAATTTGGGCTGGGCGAGATATGTGCCAGAAAAGGTATTTTTGGTATTTTTCGAGTGGATTGCTTCACTATTTTTTAAATATATCCGGCTCTAAGAGTCGTTAAAAAAAATTAAAATGACCTTGATGACGTAGTGTATCGATCTGTATAGTAGGGTTTTTTAAACCTCAAAAAACGAATTCGCGAAATTTTTTTTTTACTGAATTGGCAATAAATAACCAAATAATTCTCAAATTTCCTTAAAAATTGGTGGAAATATGTATTTTTATACCGTGAATACATGGTAAAGATTTAAAAAAAAATGTATTTGTCCAGCCAAAATCGGCATTTTTCGAAAAAAATTGAATTGGCCGCCATTTTTGGAAAAACAATAGTAGAGAAAAATTTTTTATCTTACTGTACTTTTGTCTAAGAAAATCCAACATTTTATTTCTATATTTAAAGTGCCCAATTTAGGGAATAATAAAAAAACATCGATTTTCATTTATTATATTGATTTATATAGATTCGTTCCCTCCCAAAAATCTTACTTTAGAACCTGAAATATTTTTATTTTTTTAAACATTTTTTGGACTGATATACAGTTTTTCTAAGAGAATCAAGCATAAATATCGCGATAAAAAAAATGGAAAAAAATTGGGCACTTTAAGTAAAGAAATAAAATGTTGGATTTTCTTAGACAAAAGTACACACAAAATCCATCTTTTTAAGATAAAAAATTTTTCTCTACTATTGTTTTTCCAAAAATGGCGGCCAGTTCAATTTTTCTTCGAAAAATGCTGATTTTGACTGGACAAATACATTTTTTTTTAATTTTTACAATGTCTTTCTGACATTAAAATACATATTTTCTCCAATATTTAAGAAAACTCGAGGATTCTTTGGTTATTTATTGCTAAAAAATTTTTCTCTACTATTGTTTTTCCAAAAATGGCGGCCAGTTCAATTTTTCTTCGAAAAATGCTGATTTTGGCTGGATAAATACATTTTTTTTTATTTTTACAATGTCTTCCTGACATTAAAATACATATTTTCTCCAATATTTAAGAAAATTCGAGAATTCTTTGGTTATTTATTGCCAATTCAGTAAAAAATAATAATGTGCGCGAATTCGTTTTTACTGATCGGTACTCTACTTCATCACGGTCATTTTAATTTTTTTTTATTTTTCCACGACTATTAGAGCTGGAGATATTTAAAAAATAATTAAGCAATCCACTCGAAAAATACCAAAAATGCCGTTTTTGGCACATATTATCGCGAAGCCTAAATTTATTGAAAAAATTTTTACAAGCTTCTCTTTATGCATAAAATAGAAAAAATTAAAAAAAATTTGACTTAGCTCTTACATCCATTTTCAGAATATTTTCACACAAAGGGAAAAGAGGCCAATGTCAATTTATATTATTGTTGAATTAATTTCACTTTAACTATTTTGAACTATGTAAACAATTGTAGGTACAGGTGTATATCCTTGTGAAATATACATTAAAAATTAACGTAATTTTAAAAGTGACCTTTGCTCTTAAATAAAATTTTTATTGCACCATCAAAGTTTATATAAGATTACTAGAAAACGGCGTAACCATAAAAAGACCAATCTTTTAACAGTCCAGTAAATTTTTGTAGGCTAGAACATAAAAAATGCATAAACTTTATTTTTATTTAAGCAATATTGAAAATATTGGTAAATATACAGTTCGGAAATTAAGTCCAATTGTTTCTTCCCATTCGGAGTAACAACAGTGCCTTTAGTTTTTTAATTGAAAATTTTAAGGCTTTTTCTTGCCTCTAAGAAAAACGATGCCTTACGCGTGACGCCTTATATCGGAAAACGATCGGGCGCCAGATTATTTATGTGGCTTATTCCACAATTCTGATAAATTTAATTTTTAATACTGGCATTTTTCCTGATGCTTTCAAGTTTTCCAAAGTTTTGCCAATACATAAAAAAGGGAATTCTTCACAAGTTGATAACTTTCGTCCAATATCCATAATCTATATTTTTTTTATATTATTTTTTCACCGTAATGCCTAAATATATAACCCTGTATTTGATCAGCTTAGACTATGGCCCGAAAAAATTACAGATTAATCCACTTTTCATAATAATGGATTAGTTAACCGCTTATGATATCGTTAATGTTAAGTTTCTCCCCGAGAAATTGAAAGTAGATTTGAATAGCAGTCCAATTTTTTTATTAAACCCCAAGATCTGTTAAATAAGGCTCTTTACTTGAACGGGTACCTTTAGGTTCCCCACGCTTGATACACAATTCGGTATTTACCCGCTCTATACCTACAAATGAACCTTTCGAGGTCTTCCCTTTTTTCTTATAAATCATTCTCGCTTTAACAACACCCAACCGGAAAAATTGAATTAAGCTTTCTACCGATTACCCGGGAGCTACCCTCATTGTTTACATTGGGGATGCATTAACTAAATGAATCGGTTAAACAAGTTAGTCTAACTAAAAGGTAATTTTAGACAGGAAGCCAGTGAGTGGAACAGTTTAGATTTAATAGTAGGAAAATAACGAGTGTTCTTCAGATTAATTTTTAGGTTGTCCATGTTATACATTGGCAGACTACATATTAAAACAAAGTGGCGTTTAGTTTAATTTGATAACATTCGCATTAGGAAGATAGGAAATGAATCTGCTCAAAGTCTAACTTGGGCCAAACAATCAAGCGAAGGTGGAATTTTTTTGAACCATAAAAATTCCAATAAAAGACCATGGGCGTAACAAAACTGCCTAAGGATGTGAAATAAAATCACACATGTTCTCAAGAACAAATACATTAAAAATGTCCTACACTGCACCAGCATCTGGACTTCAACAACTACTCCTTGGGCTATATATGCCCCACCAGGTATTGAATTACGAAAGTCCAGACGTGGTTTGGTGCCCGACAAGTCGGGGCTTTAAACCAAAAACTTCGATTTTGTTAGACCGGTTTTGGAATTATTATTACTCATCAGTAACAAGCAGGCTAGCTCGACATCCTATCACTAAAGGATATCTGATGAGGAACAATAATTCCGAAACCGGTCTAAGAATGGCAAGATCCTTTAATAACAAAATCGAAGATTTTGGTTTAAAGCCACTTGGTCGGGCACCAAACCACGTCTGGACTTTCGTAATTCAATACCTGGTGGGGTATATAGCCCAAGGAGTAGTTGTTTAAGTCCAGACGCTGGTGCAGTGTAGGACATTTTTAATGTCTTTGTTCTTGGGAACATGTGTGATTTTATTTCACATCCTTAGGCAAACAATCAAGGTTAAACTTTAGGTGGGCCGCAAAAAAATAATATTCATAGAAACGTAAGTTTATTTAAAGAATATATAAAAGAACAAGAAAAATTGAACTTTTGGATCATTTTACAATCATATAGGATAGGTCAATACAATATACAAAAGAGTTTAAAAAACAGAGAACAAATAGAACGACACAGTATTTAATTTAACATAAAATCCCTAACATCATAATAACATTTTTGAACTAAATTTTTTTTAAAGCCAATTTAAAGCTGTTAATGGATCGTATGTTTTTAATTTCTAATGACAGCTTGTTATATAATTGTATTATTTACTTTTGCAAAACAGGAATTATTTTTCTTTATGTATATGATAGATTAGTAAATAGAAATTGATGGTAGGGTAATTATATTATTATTGACAAAATGATGCCTACAGTTTGGCGGTATTGTAAATTAAAAATAAGCCTAATTGCTCTTTTCTGAGCTACAAAGAGTCTATTTGAATTAGGAGAATTGCCCCACAGAGTTATGTTATAGTATATATGTGCATATATAATTGCATAATATACCTGTAGTAATTGATTAGTTGTAAATGTTGGTTTTAACTGAATTATAACATAACATGTGCTATTTACTTTATTACAAGTAATTAATATTTGATTCCCAGCTTAAATTACTATCTAACATTACTCCAAGAAATTTAGTTGATCCTGATAATGCAATATTAGTGTAATTGATTTTAATTGTTACACACATATTTATTTTATTTGCACCATTTAGTAAAATCAGATGCTAATGAATTAAGTTTGCTTTCTAAGATATTCGGAGATTCCGCATGTCAAGCCAAAGTTGTATCATCAGCATACACAAAAATTTTATCCGTAGATATACCTATGTCTGGCGAGATCATTAATATAAAGCAGAAATATTAACGGTCCTAGAACAGAGCCCTGTGGTACTCCACTCCATTTTTTATTCCTGATTTATAGTTGTCAACCTATACGAATATCTATCTTGTTTCCAAATAAGAAACTAACCATTTTAAAAACAACCCTCTGAATTCCAAAGCATATAGTTTCCTTTGTACTAAATCTAAATTACATATTATTCAACAATAAAAATCTGACAGAAATTGAGAAAAAGAAAGATATTCTAGAGGATCACAAACGTAGAAATAAATAAAGAGTGACAACTGGCATCACCGTCACCCTAACTAGCGCCATCTGCTGTAAGCTTTCCAGATTACTTGCTATTTGAGAGCCATCTTATGGCATGGGAGCTATGTTTCGAGTAGAAATTATTTAGTGGGTTTTGATTAATTTTAATACTCTTAACGGAGTAATTATTTTTTTTTTGTTCAAATTTACATATCTACACAAATTTTACTTCCTAATTCTATTTGTTCGCTAAATCATCACTAGTTATTGTGCGTAGGGAAACTAAGACTGAGACAATGAAAGCAAAGAGCATTATTTAATACGAAACCCCGGTTTTATTGTGAGAACACAAACCTCTTCTGAATGTAGTCCGCTAAGACAATTATACAATCTTCGTGAGTAACTTTAGCGACAAAGGGAAGTTGATACACTTGATAATAAATAATTAACATTCATTTTCAAGGTATTAAATACTTTCAAGTTTTGAGGTGACGTCAACCCGTTAAATTTTTATTTATATCTTATAATAATTAATTAATTATATGGTAAAACGTTTTATTTCTCTTTCGTTCGTTTTGTCTGAATGGTCCCTTCTTCCCTATTCAAAAGAAAACACCAAAATAATTCAATAAAACTCAACTGCAACTTTCCATAACCACACAAATCCTTAACACAAATCCCTTGTCGAAAATACCACACACAGGAATCCATCTAGATTAAGGATATCCGCAGAAAACCACGTAGGTACTTAAACAGATCAGTTTGTTTTCGTGGTTTTTCCAAATAAAGTCGTTTTCGTGAAAACCAAAAAATTAATCGATAAAATTTGGAGGACTCGCGGTATTACCTTTGATAAATCATTTCAAGCGGTGCACACAAATAAATAATGTGACTTAAATTTCAAAAATGTTTATTAAAATTCAAAATACGATCGAAGAGATTAATATGTCTGTGTGGTATGTTGGAATAAATTATTGCTCTTACAACATAGTCGAGGCAATGAACTAAAAAAGATAGAAAACTAGTTGGAGTGGACGGATCGCGATGCGGTTTTCGGCATTATTTTCTAAAAAATAATTGTAAAAAATGTGGCAGGTCAGATTTCGGAGCAAATGAAAAATTGCATTGCTGCAGCCAAAAATGCATTCAAAAAATGCATTATTTGGGAGGCCGTTTGGAACTTGGTAAATAAGTGTCAGAACTGGCCCAGATCGGGTACTCGGGGGTTTTGGAGGTCGCTGATCACGAATATGATGTTCAAATTGACCCCCCGAATACCTGGAGATCATTAACACGCCGAAGAACGTCGTCTCCGTGGGACTCTCCCACAAATCACGCGAGAAAGAGGAGAAACTCAACGCCCGGGGGTTTTTTGAGTCGCTGAATCCAAATCTGGCATCGGCGAACACCCACCTAGTGCGCCGGACCCTGGGCGCGGACGTCATTTCCGAGAATTTTGCTGAGAGGAGTGCCAAAAACCACGGGAAAATCATAATAGGGGCGTTTTGTGGGCCGTTGAATCCGAATTTCACGTCGGAAACGACCCCCCGAACACCTAGTGCACCAGAACCTGACCCTAAACGTCATCTCCGGGGCGGTTCCTGACATAATCAAAAAAGGCGAACTGAAATTCGTCATGGGGGGTTTTTTAGGGCGCTGAATCGGAATTTCACATCGATAACGACCCCCGAGCCCCTGGTGCACCGGATCCTCAGGCTGAACACCTTCTTCAAGGGGTTTCCATACACCACCGAAAATAGACGAACAGAAAATAACTCTGGAGGGTTTTTCGGGTCGCTGAATCCAAATATGACATCGCCGAACACCCCACGGGCACCTGGTGTGCCGGAACCTGGAGGCGGACGTCATTTCCGAGAATTACCCCACCAGTATCGCTAAAAACGTACCAAAAAATCATTACAGGCGCGTTTTTGGGCCGTGTAATTCAGACATCGGTGTACAGCGGGACCTGGATCTTAACGTCGTCTCATAATTTGACACATCCTGAGGATCCGGTGCACCAGGGGCTCGGGGGTCGTTATCGACGTGAAATTCCGATTCAGCGCCCTAAAAAACCCCCCATGACGAATTTCAGTTCGCCTTTTTTGATTATGTCAGGAACCGCCCCGGAGATGACGTTTAGGGTCAGGTTCTGGTGCACTAGGTGTTCGGGGGGTCGTTTCCGACGTGAAATTCGGATTCAACGGCCGGCAAAAGGCCCCTATTACGATTTTCGGGTGGGTTTTGTCAGTCTTCTCAGAAAAATTCCCGGAGATGACGTCCGCGTCCAGGTTTCGGGGCACCAGGTGCCCGCGAGGTCTTCGCCAATGTCATATTTGGATTCAGCGACCCAAGAAACCCCCCATAACGATTTTCGGTTCGTCTTTTTCGATCGTGCATGGAAACCCCTCGGAGAAGATGTTCAGCGTGAGGTTCCGGTGCACCAGGGGTCCGGGGGTCATTATCGACGTGAAATTCCGATTCAGCGCCCCAAAAAACCCCCATGACGAATTTCAGTTCGCCTTTTTTGATTATGTCAGGAACCGCCCCGGAGATGACGTTTAGGGTCAGGTTCTGGTGCACTAGGTGTTCGGGGGGTCGTTTCCGACGTGAAATTCGGATTCAACGGCCCACAAAACGCCCCTATTATGATATCCCCGTGGTTTTTGGCACTCCTCTCAGCAAAATTCTCGGAGATGACGTCCGCGCCCAGGGTCCGGCGCACCAGGTGCCCGTGGGGTGTTCGCCGATGCCAGATTTGGATTCAGCGACTCAAAAAACCCCCGGACGTTGAGTTTCTCCTCTTTCTCGCGTGATTTGTGGGAGAGTCCCACGGAGACGACGTTCTTCGGCGTGTTCCTGAGCTCCAGGTGTTCGGGGGGTCAATTTGAACATCATATTCGTGATCAGCGACCTCCAAAACCCCCGAGTACCCCATCTGGGCCAGTTCTGACACTTATTTACCAAGTTCCAAACGGCCTCCCAAATAATGCATTTTTTGAATGCATTTTTGGCTGCAGCAATGCAATTTTTCATTTGCTCCGAAATCTGACCTGCCACATTTTTTACAATTATTTTTTAGAAAATAATGCCGAAAACCGCATCCCGATCCGTCCACTCCAACTAGTTTTCTATCTTTTGGCCTTTTTACTAGTTCATTGCCTCGACTAACACTTTTCTGTATTGGTTTTTTGGGGAACACATTTTACTATTAAACATTCTTGCTTGATCCAAGCCAGTTTCATTTGTACTTTTAATTGAGTTAGTTGTTAATTTAATACACAATTATTGGGAACTTAAGTAGTATATTATTATTGGAATATCCCACAGATTTGGCAACGAGAGTGTTTTAATATCGCATCAGAATAAGTGACACGAACCCAGAAATTGAAAGTTCCGGATTTAGTGTGTGCGTAAAAAAAAACGCCGTCTAAAAAATGCCGGAAAAAAATTTACCAAATACATCATATTATGGACAAATACGAGGGTTCTGTGCTCAAAATAGCGACTGGATCATTTATAAATGACGACTCGATAGTTATTTTTCGGTAAATAATATTACCGAAGATGGAAAAAAAGTGCAATTCTTCTGAATGCCCTCGATGAAGATGCGTATAAACTAATGTATAATTTATGTTTGCCGAGAATACCAGAAGATAAATGTTGCAAAGAGCTTTTTATCAAATATTTTAAAAAGTCAGAATCTACTTTTGTTGTACGCTCCAAGTTTTTTGGTGCTTTCAAAGATCCATATGAAAGTGCAAATGAGTGGGCGGCATGGGTAAGATATTTAGCGCTAAATTGTGAATTTGAGGATGCTGTGTAATTGATATGATGCTGCGAGATCGTTTTATAGTTGGGTTTGTAAAAGGGCCAGTGCAATCTAAACTTTTTAAGGAAAAATCAAGTTGTACTTTTTCCGAAGCCATTGAAACCGCTGTAACAAAAATGGCGGCATCCGAACACAATGGGTCTAGGCAACAGCAGCCGGTAATTAAAACCGTACCAAGAGTTAATCACGTCAGTACTATAAGTAAGAAACGCAATAATTCATCATCTACACAGAGCCCACCAGGTGCTAATACAAGTGTGGAGGGAAAATGTGCGTGCTGTGGTACAAATAATCATGCCACAAAACAGTGCCGTTGTAAAAATTGTTTGTGCAATTTCTGCAATAGCTCCAGTTTGTCCAAAGAGAAATGTTGGTTGTACGCTCCCGTGGTGTTTCGCGAAATGTGTTTCGCGAAATGTGTTTCGCGAAATACGTTTCGTGACTCGGGAATATAATCGATTATTTTCGAAGCTCTTGGGATAGTATTACTAAAACTAAAATATTTAGTGAGAAATTATCACGTTATAATCAATGTGAATCATTTGGGCTATTACCTTTAATGGGACAAAGTTGATTTGTTACTAAAATAAATTTTTATTTATCATATCAAGTGTATCACACCACGTTTCATCTAAATTTTTAGAATAGATTCACTTTTTAAAGATTCAATTATATAATTAAACATTTTTTTTCGCACACTTTTTAGACAGTCCTTACAAAAACTTCTATTATAAATTTGACCCTATTTTATTCACAAAGCTCTTTAAATTTCTGATTAATTTAGATATTGTTATACAGGGTGGCCCAACTATCACATTCGGTCTTTTTTTTAAACTGATCACCCTATATATTTTTTTATTTTTAGAATATCTGATATGTGCACTTTACATACCCCTTTTGTTTTTGAAGGTCACATGCAACGTTGTCAAGTTATTTACATTTTAATAAAATTTTATGAAAAAACATGAACGAAGAAAAATCTTCATAAAATCGATATTTTCAAAAATTGATGGAAAGAACTGGGTATGTAAGTACCAAAAGTATGTGCAGAAACATACACAGCATTTGGGTTCATTCAAAAAATACAGGGAGTTTCGAAACAAGGACCAAATTTCGCCAAATTCAAATTGCCGAAACTCATTTTTTTCAAATGGATCACCCTGTATATGATTTCATAATTTGAAGGTACATTCAATGACCTTTCCAATGGTATCATATGGACCATATCCAATACTACTTTTGGATGAGTACATATTCCATTTAAAAAAATTAGTTTATGCAATTTGAAATTTAGCGAAATTAGGTCCTTGTTTCGAAACGGCCTGTATTTTGTGAATGACCCCAAATAATATGTATGTTTCTGAACATACTTTTGGTACTTGCATACCCAGTTTTTTCCATAAATTTTTGAAAATACAGTTTTCATGAATATTTTTCTTCGTTCATGTTTTTCATAAAATTTTATTAAAATGTAAATAACTTGACAACGTTGCTTGTGACCCTCAAAAACAAAAGGGGTATGTAAATTCTACATGACAGATATTCTAAAAATGAAAAAATATATAGGATGATCCGTTTAAAAAAACCGAATGTTTTGCCCGGATTCATGTTTCACCCTGCATACTCGAAAATAATTTTAAGAAGTAGCACATCGAGCCTCCAATAAAATACAGTAAGATTTTTTTCCCGATCTTCATCGACCTAGCAGCTATGGTAAGAGCGAGGATAGGTGGGCCACCCTGTACTATACATAATGTTTTTTACATCTACGAACGCTACTAACTCGAACAAAGTTTTCATTACTATTTCAACAATGGCCAGTCGATTCCAGAAGAGATATACACATATAAAATTTGTTTGATGAAAAGGCGAACTCGTAATCCGGGATTAAAGGGAAGACCTTAGGTTTAAAGAGGGTTAAGTGGTTGACGTTTTGATATTGGACATTTCACCGTCACAGGAATTTAAAAACAAAAAACAGAGTTTTTGGAATTGAAATAAATATAACTATGCTATGTGGAATTTATCTCTGATGTTTTTGTAATAGAAGTGATTCGTAGAATTTAAAAAGTAGTCGGACCGTGGCCCACGTATTTCCGTGTTAATGTAATAAATTCTACAGGGTGTCCCACGACTATTTCCTCGTTCTCTTATGCCTAAATGCTACAAGATATCAGCTTACTTTTTTGGTGACATATGTAAATTGATAAGATCTACTTGTTTAAATTATTTGTAAGTATACAGGGTGATCCAGAAAATAGTAATTTATCAAATTTAGATTTTTTTAAATGGAACACCCTGTATTTTATGACATTTTTAGATTATACGTTAAAATCTAAGTCAACTTTATTCAACGTTCCCTATTTCTCTTACCAATTTTGAGAAAATCGTAATTTTAAGAAAAATATTGTATTTAAACAAGAACTAAAAACACGGAAACCTCTTACTTTCAGTAACACAAATTTATATCGATTTATTCTGACTTTTAGGGCTTTGATTTGCACTATGTAGGATTTCGATATTTTGCACAGGGTGTTTAGGAAAAGGATTCTAATTTTATATTTTTCAAACATCAAAAACTCACTTAGCTTAAATATACCACCCTGTATTTCTTTATCCTATGTGAAATAACTTTTCATTTTCTTCCTTTATTTTAATCTTCATGTTATCAGCATCAGCATGGTAGGTGGAGTGTTGTAAACTAAATTTTTAATGTAACCTCAAAGAAAAAAATCCATGCTGGTTAAATCAGGAGATCTAGGTAGAAATTCATGTGGACCCTCCCTTCCAATCCATTTATTGGGGAATTGTCTACTTAAATAAGTCCTTACATTCCGACTAAAATGAGGAGGAGCACCATCTAGCTGTAACCTCGAAAATTCTTGTTTTAGAGATTCCATCAAAAAAATATGAACCAATCACATAGTCTCCAACAATTCTACCAAATACAATGAGGCTCCACCGATTTTGGCGGTCAACAGTGCGACACAGGTGACGGTTTTCCGTATCATAGTAATGAAAGTTATGTCGGTTTACCAAGCCGTTGTTGTGGAAAGTGGATCTGTCGGTAAATAAAACATATTTAAAGAATTCATCATCTTCCCCAACTTTTTCAAGAATCCTTAAGCAAAAATCTAACCTCCGTTGAAAGTGTCGTCCTTATAAATTCTGGTGAAGTTGTATATGATAAGGAAGGTACTTGTGTTTTTTTTTAAATTCTGCAAACACTTGTTTTACCAATTCCAGTTTGTCTAGAAATTTCGCTTAAACCGGCAGGTTTTTTGTACGATACACTACCAGTTTGACTAAAAGTTTATAGCAGTTCCTCAAACGTGCTTTTGTCTGGATGTGGTCGATCGGGATACTTTTCTGCGTACACCCTTGACGCCAACAAACAATTTCTAAAACATTCAACTAGGATAAAGGTCATGTCCACTCTTTCTTCTTGAGAATAGTCTTTCATTTTGTTAATCTTTAATAATGTCTATTGAAAATACTATTATTGAAAACTATACCACTTCTGAAAATAAATTAATCATTTAGACAGTAGGTATTTGACAGATCATTATGGACATCCGCTAACTAGATGAGTTTAAAACGATAGCCTACTACATTAGGAAACATTACGTTCACAGAAATTTTAGAGAAAAATCCTAATAACTTTTTAATCGTTAATTTTATACATATGGATTACTTATAGTTTTTGATAGAAAATGAAAAGTTATTTCACATACGATAAAAAAATACAGGGTGGTCCATTTAAGCTAAGTGAGTTTTTGATGTTTGAAAAATATAAAATTAGAATCCTTTTCCTAAACACCCTGTGCAAAATATCGAAATCGTAGATGGTGCAAATGAAAGCCCTAAAAGTCAGAATAAATCGATTTCTTGTTTAAATAAAATATTTTTCTTAAAATCACGATTATCTCAAAATTGGTAAGAAATAGATATAGGGAACGTTGAATAAAGTTGACTTAGTTTTTAATGTATAATCTAAAAATGTCATAAAATACAGGGTGTTCCATTTAAAAAAAACCTAACTTTGATAAATTACAATTTTCTGGATCACCCTGTATAATTACAAATAATTTAAACAAGTAGATATTATCAATTTACATATGTCACCAAAAAATTAGGCTGATATCTTGTACCGTTTAGGCACAAGAGAACGAGGGAATAGTCATGGGACACCCTGTATATTGGAGAAACTTTAAAAAAAGACTTAATTAACATACATTTACAGTTATGACTAAGTTCAAATTTTCGTAATAAACAAATCCACTATTCTTTCAAAATCGTTCCAAGAAAGATCACAAAGAAGTTGATTTTGACATCTTTACTTTCAGAATTTTCTTTGTCCCATCTTATCACATTTTGTAAAATTATCGGGTGATTTATTTTTACAGTAAATTATTATTTGTTTTGTCAATTACAATTGCATATTACATTGATTTATTTTTTGTTGCAGCCTGAATTATATACAAAAGAACTAGTCAAGGAGGCGTCGGTAGAAAGTAATGGCGGACAGGAAATGGAATACTGCGGGAAACTACACTTTGCACTAAAATATGATAAAGAGCTAGAAGGACTCGTTGTTAAGGTAATCTACTTTTAAGGAATCTTCATTTATCACAATATCGTGGGTGAAAAATGTCTGCAAGCGAGATGTGAAAGAATGATGAAAGGGCTTGCGTGAGACATTTTTCTTTGCAATTTTTTCATAGTAGGAAAATTTCTTTAAAACGTGAATGCTGTGAAAGACATTTAACAGGGAGCAGTCAACGCCCTTTCATTTTTCAGAACCGGTATCTAATTTATTTTAGGTCTAGGAAGCGCTTCCACTTGAAATTAGTTTTTTTACGGATCTTCCAACCTTCTTAAAGGAGTCAGTGGCGGAAATATTATGATTCTCAGAGGTCGTTCCAAATAATTTTATATGTACGTGTATAAATATTTATTACAAACTTACAGGATGATTTAAATTATAAGAATATCTTCGGAAGCAATGATTCTTATATTTTCATAGACCGATAACTGTTGAAATTGCCCTATATAAGCAGAAATATTACGAGCATTTGTTTACTTTTATATCAATATTTTTTGCCTCTTTTTCAAATTTTAATGCTATGTTTATTTACATAATTTCCTACTGATGTAGCGGTCCTGTTATTATTGCTTCATATTTATTTAGAGGAAAAAACATAAGGTTCATTTACATAACATTTACAAATAAAACACTTCATTATTTATTCAACGTGACATTGTAATTTATTTTTGTAAGAAATTACGGTTAGATTTATAAACATGATTACATAAAAAATGTAGGTAATAACATATGGAGGAAAAATGCAAAATTTATGTAAAACAAAAATTTAGAAAAGTCATAGCGACTCTGTTTTATAAAAAAAATTAGAAGGAACAAAGGACCAGGCACCATTTAAAGGTAAAAAAGTCTAGGTTAAATTGGCTGAAAATTTTGTGAAAAATTCTTCAAGATTAAAGGATATGAAGATCCTATGACTCAATTTTTTGTTATAAGCATCAGAAACCTTGGAGAAATTGGTAAAAAACAACTTTGGGCATCTAAAACTATGAAATTGGAAAGTCCACAGTTTTTGTAAATATCACAAAACAAGTATACAGGGTCCGGCAAACCTCTGTGGTATTTCTATTAACTCTTATTGTATAAAACTTACAGATTTATTTGAAAGGTATCTATTGAAGGTGGTTAAACGCAAACATTTAAAAATTATTTTCATGTATACAGGACACTTTCTACACTATAGCTTATGCAGACGACCTAGTGATTCTGCAAACAGGAAGAATTGAGGCTCTTAACATCATAGAACAGTGGTGCAAAGACCACTCACTGTCAATAAACCCAAAAAAGATACAGATGGCTCTTTTCACGAATAAAAGGAAGCTTGCAAACATCGAGGCACCAAAGCTCCTAAAAACTAAATTGAACTTTTCTGCAGAGGTGAAATATTTGGGGGTCACTTTTGACAGCAAGTTAACATGGAACTTTCATCTAGAAAACAGAGTCAAAAGATCTTATGAACAGTGCCGAAGAACCATTGGCCGCACCTGGGGAATATCACCTAAGGTTACGGCCTGGATCTACACTGCAATCATAAGACCTATCCTAACGTACGATACGATTGCCTGGGGAGTCAAAACTAGCCAGCGGACAGTCGTACGCAAATTGGATCAAATCCAAAGAATTAGCATGTCTCAACATAACAGGGGGCATGAGAACCACACCAACTAGAGCAATGGAGGTGATCCTTGGTCTCACCCCCTTGATATATTCATTAAGGAGGCTGTGGTGATGACCATGACACGGCTACGCTCTACTGGTATACAACCTGACGTAGGATCTGGTAAGTCGAGGTGTAACTTGTGGCACGAGGTCCTTGGAGAGGTCCCACTGCTAGAAGCCAACACAGATTCGATTGCACCAAGATATGCCTTTCACAGGCCCTACAGGGTAATAATAAAAAACGTACAGCAGGTGCCTTGTGCATCTACACCGATGGGTCTAAAACAAATGAGGGGTCAGGCTGTGGAATTTATTCCAGAATAATATTTAATCCTCACGGACAGCAGGCAGGCACTACTAGCTCTGGATAGACCACGCATTACATCAGGTCTAGTACTAGAATGTCACCAGGCCCTGATCGAAGCTTGCAACCACAAGGTGATCACTTTAGCTTGGATCAAAGGTCATGGAAAATCAAAAGGCAAGCGTATAGCTGACTCATTAGCTATGAAAGCAGCCTCTCATAAACTTTTGGGACCTGTAACTTTCATAAGCTTATCGGCATCAGCTGTGGCTGACCTACTAAAGAAGCACTCCCTTGACAAGTTTAAGGGTAGATGGGACGACGAAACAGGCTGAAAGCTAGCCAAGGAACTATTACAGTATCGGAACAGCGAAACAGCCAAAAAATACATGACTATGAACAGCCAGAAGCTGCGCACAGCCACAGGTATCCTGACTGGCGACTGTCATCTACGAAAACACCTCTACAGGATGGGGTTATCTGATACTCCACTGTATAGAGGATGTGAACAGGAAGACGAGACTATCGAACACATTCTTTGCGAATGCCCGACACTCTCACAAATGAGAGAAGTGGCTAACACATGCCAACATGAGGGACCTACCGTCAGGCGACGTCATCACCTACTTTAAACAAGTAGGCTGGCTGACGAGCTAGAAGGAAGGCTTAACCTCAGAAGGATGCACAATGGGCCAAACGTGGCCTACGTGCTGTGGGGTGACCCACCCTTCTAGATTTACAGATACAAATACAGATGTATACAGGATGGTCCATTAGTATACTAGGCAAATTACTTAGGTACTTTTTTTAATTGGAATCCCACACTTGTTCTCACATTTTTAGAACCGACATAGTTAGTACTATATACCCCACATTTTTTTTGTAAAACTCCCAGCCACCTTTAAAAGCTTTAAAATTACCAAAATACAAAGACAAAGGGATGAAGATTTTTTTAGACTAAGTTTGAAATTTACATTTTCTATAGAGTCTAAACCAAATTCCAAAAACATCATCGATCATTCCAAACGGGTAAGATGCCATTTTTATGAGCCAAGAACTAAGTAATATAACCGCTCATATTTGGCAAATAAAAACGTTCATTCTCAGAATTAACCATGACAAATCCTCATAATGATTCAAGAGCATTTAATTTTCAACAAAAAAATAATAAAACAATGAAAATGGTTGCCAATTTACCGCGAAGAAAAGTCAACGATTTAAATAATTAAATGCTTAATTAATTTCTGAAAAGAAATACTTTTCGGCGTTTTTTCCAGTTAGTATTTAAAAAGTGGTCGTTTTAAATAAATTAAGAATAATGTGATTTATATTTTTTTATCCTGGCTGTCTCAAACAAACTGAAGCCCACGCCAAAAGTAGGTAAAAGAAGAGAAGGTAATCATTAATTATCTGAAAAAATTTTTATCCGGTATCTTGTTTTATAAAGAGACCTTATTAGATGTTAAGCTTTATTTTGGTTGTTCTTTTAATTTGTTTGGCGTATCTATACAAACTAAAATAAAACTTTTTAAAGAATTTTCATTTTAAGCTTCACAAATTTTTAGAATTTTTTTAGTAGAACAGTTCAATGCCAGAGTTGGAGGACCAAATAAAAAACAATAATTTACAAAAATTGATTGGTTTTGTTTTAAAAGGTAATTTGAAGTTGCTACATTTTTTAAACACAAATTACATCAAAGTTAGAAAATGCCTAAACGAAAATTAATTTTTGATCATGTTGTAAAAGTAAATTAAAAAAAAACAAGATGTCCGGGTATATTAAGGTGAAATAAGAGAACAAACATCTACTGAAATCAAAAATCAGTACTTATGCTCCAAACTGTATGAATTTAAATAAAGACAGAGCTTGAAGAAAACGAAGTAATCAAATCATTTAGAAAAAAGTGGAAAACACAATTAGTAATATTATAAACTTCTTAGCTCTATTTAATGAAGAGTGGATGACTCCCACATTTTTCGTTTAATATTCTTACGTGTCTCTTCCTCTGTTGATACTCTATTCTCTCTCGCCAATTATGAATAATCTCACTCAGATTTGCTATTACTTTGAGGACCTCAATGATTTGACTTTGAAATCTTAAACTTATACATCCGATGAATACCTGACATTTGATACTTGTGACCCAAAGATTCACGTGGATCTGAGTCGATATAAATCATAATCAATCAAGTCCAATTTTTTATTTGACTCTTTGTTTTCAGGTTTTTGAATCGCGAGATCTACCAGTGAAAGACATGAATGGCAGTTGCGATCCATACGTCAAACTTTACCTTTTACCAGATAGAAAAAAGAAATTTCAAACAAAAGTACACAGAAAAAATCAAAATCCAGTGTTTAATGAAACTTTTATATTTAGGTAGGTTTAAAATATTTTTAAAGGGTAAATAATATTTTATTTTATTTAATTATCGGAAGAATCACCGACGAATTTCAAAATTAAAACGTTTATTTTTTTGCAGCGTTACTTACGAAGATCTACGAGATAGGTATCTTCAATTCTCCGTCTACGATTTTGATAGGTTTTCACGACATGATTTAATAGGACATGTGGTCTTTAAAGGACTATCGGAAATAGCCGATGTTTATCAAGAAATTGAGTATACTATGAATATACTTTGTCCACCAAAGGTGAGTCTTATTTTGTTTAAATAATTTATGAGTTTTTGAATTTGTAATTTACGCTTCCAACCATCTCGCGAAGGTACTTGATGACAAGTGTAATTTTCGCCAATAGCTGAATGCTGCCATCTGAATCTGTGGGAAGTATTTCCAACATATAGTGATGTTGAGGAATAATTTTATTTTTTTACGCCTAAGGTACTCTTCTTTTATTTTTCGCTAAAAACTAGTAATTTGTATTTAATGGTGACAGTTACGTGACAATTTGTTTGATTTAGTTTGAAATGGGTGACTTAAGGCTTGTACATACTCAGCCGAATAAACGCAATTTATTAAATCGGAAAAAACCGCTACATCGTTACAACTGAAAAAATGCATGTTAACATTGATAAGATGAAGTTCAAGGAAAAGAATCATATTTCTGTTGCGTAATCTATTCTATGGATAAGCTGCAACATATAACGATGTGGCGGTTTTTTTCGGATTTGAAAAATTGCGTTTATTCGGATGAGTATGAACGAGTCTGAAGTAAGTAGAAAAAGGGCCCCCAATTTTTCTTCTGCAGAAAAAGCTGTTCTTTTGAACATTATAAATAATTTTAAATCTATAATTGAATGTAAAAAAACAGTTCAATTCCAATTGTATTGTTATTTCTGCTATGGAAACCTTAAGCCGAGAAATTCTACAGCTTAGCTTAGTTGTGATTTAAGCCGAGCTTATGTGCCAATGTGTCAACTGTGCAACGGAAAATATAAATCTAAGTTTCACTTATGGTTAAGCTTTGCTTATTTTCTGTTAAGTAGAACCCGTGCAAACGGCTCTGAAGGAATACGAAAGAAGAGAGTGACATTTTGACTAGAATCAGTCAAATAAAAGCTTTGCAACACACAATGCAAATTGTGTATGCAACCCGTCATCAACCAGAGATATATAGTCCACGGCACAAATAGCTCGTTTATATCCAATTAAACGAGAACAGGGACATCTACAGGGTGTAAACCCAATCTTTGAGGGTTTAAAATATACAGGGGATCTGTATAGCCCAAAACAATTCATTACACCTTTAATAATAATAATAATAATTCTTTATTTTCCATAAGGTCATTACAATTATAGAAAAGTCGTCAATGTATATAAAAAAACGAAAGAAAAGAAAGAACAATACAAACACAGCTATCAGTAGTTTATTGAACAATTTTTGACCCATAAAATTTGGTGCATTATAACTTATACAGGGTAGTCCTTAAGTAATTGTACATAGAAGTATGGTAGTTTCCTCACTTTAAAATATTACGATTTGAAACCACTTGCTCTAATAAAATGTTGCTAATAGGGAATATACCGGGTGTTAAAGGATAAATTTTAAGATTTATTTTTTGCAATAACTTTAGCGTTTTTGTAAATGTATACATAAAAATTTGGAACTGGGGGTTTTTGGGAACCAGAAATTATAATCTGGTTACTGCGATTTAATTGTAGAGGGCACTAGTTAGGCCACATTTGTGGCACAAATGTGCGATAAATTTTTTTGCTCTTTAAGTTAGCGCTATTTTTGTAAAAGAATATTAAAGCCACGTTACTTTAGTAGAACAAAAGTCTGTTTTATTAGTGTTAAAAAACATATCTCGACCATTAAAATATTTAGAAGTTTTTTCCAGAAGAGAAGAGCTTTTAACTTTTAACGCATCACTGTTATTTGATAAAACGATCACAGAAAAATCTGACATATAAAACAATATTGGCCCTCAAAATTGACCCTTGTGGAACTCGCATATGTGTATCAATCAGACTAGAATTAAATTTAAAAGCGTGGACAAGGAAAATCAGCACAATAGCTCGACTATGATCTCATACATAAAGTAAATGAGATGATTTGACCAACCAAAACATTTCAACATCAGAGAATTTATTTATTTTGACGTTTCTGCTTACTCTAACGAATCTATTATATGAACAAAATTTGTATTCAAGAAATGGTTTTCTATAAAATCCTATCAACTATTTCTTTTGATTTCGACCAGAAATGATTTATCTAGTTAGAGTTTCAGTTTTCAATTCCATACCAAAGCTTATATACAAGCACTTAATTTATTTTCCTAACGAAACTTGAAAACTTTTCTTATTAGTATTTGTGGAAAGAAGTTTAAGCTTTCACTCCAAGAGCAATAAGAAAACTTCAATACTTGCAGTGGAATTAAAATATGGCAGCAATCTTCTTTTTTTGGATTATAATTAGAAACTGATTAGTTAAAAGTATTTTTTTTCTCGTTGATTGATTTTTAAATAAAAGCACAAATGTTAAACAAATTACTGTTACTCCTCCTTGATATAGATTAAAATGCCGTTTACGTTTATTAATTTTCTTTGTGCAAAAAATAATACAATTTTTTAGCTTTGTAAGGATGAACTAATAAAATAGAAACGTCGATAACATTTTCTTATAAATTCTTTCATTTAATTTGGTGTTAATCTAAGAAATTAACAACTATTAATTCATCTCATCTCATCTTCATTCTCACCGATATAAAATTATAGAACATATATCAGCAGCTATTGGCAGATGTATTGTCTAAAACATTTGCTATTATTATATGACATTACAATTACTAACTAAAAATCCATTTATATTAGTCCTGTCATCGACAGGAAATATTGTATTTGAAGCCTACAATTACTTAAAAAAATGGTGAATCCACCTTCATTCTCATATAAAATTATTTCAGAGTCAAATACTTCGTCAGTAAGATGTGTTTTTTTGACGTACCTAATGCAGAGATTTCATCAAAATGACATATTAAACTTTGAGCATTAGGGGATAAAATAAAACAGTCAAACTTTTTTGTATAGATAAATAATTTATTTTACTGTAATCTTGATTTACGTAATTTGAATAATTTCCTGGCTTGATCGAAAATCCCTATTATGATGATTGTGACAAGTGGACTCGTTTGTACTAGTATAGTAGAACCCACCGCTTTATGAGAAAGAAAAAACGCTATAAAAACAGCAAAGGATACCGCCAATAGAAGAAATACTGATTGATCTGGACAGTTTTGAGTATTTTAATGTCGAAAACACCGTACACTGTCCATATACATAAAAATAAAATGATATTTTGTCTATTAGGACCAGTGTGCAAAGATTCAATAACCAAGTTACTGGAGATCGTTAGGGGTAATTTGCGTAAAATTTCTATATTGATTAACTTTCTTTAATATGAACTTAGATTTTAATTTTTATAACGCATATTAGATTTGAATAGAGGTTGAGATTCAGAAACGTTGCTAATTAAAATTTTGTCTCAAATTTTATTTCTAAAATTAAAAACACGGTGAATAAAGTCATAAATATTATAAATTAATTAAGCTTACCACCCTATCTCAACCCTCACCATCGGAATCACTGTCGGACTCGTTATATAAGAATTTTCTTTTTTGATGACATGTTTGATTTTTTTCAAATTTGCTATCAACCCACCAAATTTGGGAAAGACGTTATGACGCCTTATTCTTTTTTTAAGCTGTCCCCAAATTAATTCTATCGGGTTAAATACACAAAAATAGGGCGGAAGGCGCAATACCTCGTGGCCCCTTTTTGATGCCAGGAACCTTTGGGACCACAACCTGATACATAATCCATTGGAATATCATTTAGTGATTGTTCCGATTCTTTAGATCCACTTAAAAAAAACTGTATTTTCCCAAGGACGAAACATATTGAAATTGACACCGAATAAATAAATAAGAAGTACACTGTAACAATGTTGTAAAAACAAAAAAAAGTATGTATATACACGGAAGCCAAGAATAATATTAATTGAAATAAACTAATGCCACGAATCACCTACCACCTACTATTCACTAAATCAAAAATCAAGTGCGAACACAAGCACAGTGTATCACTGTATGAATATTTTCCTAGCCCTCACTACTGAAGACAATATTTGTCTAACTTCCTACTTTAATTGTAGAAGTTTTTTTTTTTTTTAGTTTATTATTTATTTTCATTTGGTATATATTACATTTTTCTAGGACATTTCATTTTCCTAATTCCCTGCTATAGGAGTTTTCCCCCTTTTCAGGGTGAGTTAATTGTAGAACAAAATGATCCCGCTTTATACAAGTCGCTAATACCGACAAAGCCACTTGTCGGCACATGTACATGCCGCTAATACCGACAAAGCCACTTGTCGGCACATCTACATGCCGCTAATACCGACAAAGACACTTGTCGGCACATCTAAATGCCGCTAATACCGACAAAGCCACTTGTCGGCACATCTACAAGCCGCCAAAGTAACCTGTCTGCACATCTGAGAATTTTGTTTCTGCAATTGAAAATGTAAAAACTATAACCAAACTTACATTGTCGCCTCTTATGAGTGTAACCTCACACCCCACAGTTTAGTTAAATTAATTTAAGACAAAATTTTAATTAGTAATTCAAATCTAATATGCGTCATAGAAATTAAAATGTAAATTCATATTAAACTCATAATTAATAATTATACGCCATTCTCCCCTATAACGATATCCAGCTAATTTGGTTATTGAATCTTTGCACAGTGGTCCTAATAGCCAAAATATTATTTTATTTTTATGTATATGGACAGTGTACCGCGTTTTCGACTTTAAAGTGCTCAAAAATGTCCAGATTCATGAGCATTTGTTCTATTGGCGGTAATCCTTTGCTGTTTTTTCATTCTCATAAAAGATTGAGTTCAACTATACCACTACAACTATTATCATCCTTACTATTTATAAAGTCAAGATTACCTCCTTCAATAGTAAAAGCTTGGTTTAGTACTGAGGAGTCTGATACATTATTTAGTTATTGAGGCAATATGTTATTAAATTCAATAAATTTAAGGTTCTTTATACTATTTTTACATTTTTTAATTTCCTTATCAATTTTTAGTGCAATATCATACTGTTTTAATTTTAGGCCTCTGTTGATATTAATATTTAAAAATGATATTTTACCTTCAGTATAAATATCTAATCTGTCAACAAATTTCTGTAGAAATTTATTTAATTTATACATCATTTTCTTATTATAATTACTATATCTGGCCAAGAAGAACTTGGCTGAGATATTTCTAAATTTTGGAACATTTTTCTTTTCAAAGTCATTATAACCTGCTATCAAGACAACAAAATCATTTAGAGTATAGAACATACACCAGCAGCTGTTAGCTGATGTTTTGTATAAAACATTTGATATCACTACATTAGATTACAATTACTAACTAAAAATCCATTTATATTAGTCCTGTCATCGACAAGACAGATTTTATTTGAAGCCTACAATTACTTTAAAAAATGGTGAATTCACCGCAAATTTTAAAACATTCACCTCTACCGTAAGTTCGGGTTGTGAACTAGTAGTGGGATTTTTCTATTACAAATTTGACTACGTTAAAATGCTATAAAATGTTTAAATTGACCTAAAGTTTACAAAATATGTTTTTGAAAGTATATAAATAATATTTTTAAAAAATGGTGAATTCACTTTAAACCAATATTAAAAATGAAGCGTTCACCAAAAATTCGAAAGGTCAAAAGTTTTTATTTTTTTGGTAAAGGAATGGGAAAATTATCAAAAAAATCTGTTATTTAGATTATTAAACATTTGTATTATATTATTCTAATTTAGTTTCTAATTAGCGTTGAGAAAATTTTCTTGGCGCCCATTTTAGGATTTGATATAATTTTCTTTTTCCATTATTTTTTCGTATTTTTCCTCTCTATTTTCGAACTACTGTTAGGATTTGAAATTTTTTTAAAAAATTTCAATAATACTAATCGATTAATTATTCATCCAAAATTGTGGAAGCTTTTGTTGAAATTTGAGTTTTTTTTGTACTATTTAAATCACATTTTCCAATGTATTTTCGTCCCATGAGAAAACGACTTTAGAAATTGAGTTAATTTTCCGCAACTTTTTAGTATTTTCTTAACTTTTTCAATTAAAAATAAATAAAAACATTTTGACAGTATTTAAATAACCACTATAGTAATTTACGTAACAAGTTTAAAATCGCTTTTGGATCGTGTTACGTACAATATTTTTTCTGCAGCTGTTTTGTGTGTTAAAAGGATATCGATGGATAATAACGTATGAACTTTATATATCTAGACAATTACATATAATAATCACTCTTATGAATACATTACTTATGCAATAATTCATAAGTAACCGCTTTAGCAGATTCACTAATCTCATGTGCAATCATTTCATTACTTATTTCCATTTTTTTGATTTGAAAAGCGAAAAAACACACACCAATGCTACATGACACGCGTTCTCAGAATAAAATACAAGTTCATGTTATTGTCAAAACCGCTTACTAGATATCCAAAATCATTCCTAAAGTAACAAGAATCATACCGAAAGTAAAGAAATCTTTCCGAAAGTGAAAAAAATTGTCCCGAAAATAGCATTTTCGGTACGATTTGTGTAAAGTAAAACTTTGTTTTCGAGACGGCTTCAGAAAAATATTTTATTTAGCTTAAATATAAATCGACAACTACTTGTAGCGCCCTAAAAGTAATTTACTACAGAAGTAAAAACAAATTTTGGATAATTAAATCTCTATGTAGATTTGAAAAGTGCTTTGAATACCTATCCTTTACAGTGAAGTATAAGATATTATCTAACTTAAAATTCCTTACACTTTTAAGTCAAAGGTACTAGGGTATTTCCATTTTATGGCTCGATTCCTGTGTTTTTTGTATTGTACTTTTTGCTGATTGGCTAAAATCCATTTCCGTATGCCTTGAAATGCCCTTGTATTTAAATAAATTAAAATATTTTGTGGTTAACTAGTAAATTCCTCGAATATGTAGCAAAATATTATTTGCCTACAAACTTTGTTTATTTAGTCAAATATACTTTTAACCAGTTGAGAATGCTCTTCTAGCATTGCCATAAACCGAGCAAATTGTAATGACATTATTAATAAAATTTTAGATTGACAGTTCTCAGTTCTCATTCTAATCGACACAGCCAATAGCCACAGTCTACTCACTTTTACCAAAATCTTCATATTTTGGACCCCATTTTAAAGGAGTTCCCGAAGTAGTACGGAGGGGCACATCAAACCCTAAGCTGACTTTTTGATGCTCTATCAAAATCTTAAGTCACAATTTTAAAATTCACAAAGACAAAGAATCAGCACACACACCTACACACACACACACACACATACATACAGATCGAATTCAGATACCGAACAATTTGTTTGGTGAAAATCTATACATATGCCACAAAAATGGACGAAAATAAATATGTAAAGGAAAAAAAAATGAGTGTTTTTTTCCCTTGAAAGGAAATATTTGAAACCAATTTAGCCATTTCTTATTTGAACACCTCTAAATTGGAAAAAAATATCTGGATCTAATCGATTAGATATAAGTAAGATCATCAATACATAATAGGAAAATTCTCCACAAAAACGTTATACCTTAACCTAAATATCAATACTCGGGATTTCGTGAATTCACACAACAGTTGCGATTCTATATGAATAATATAATATATAATAGTCCAGTCATTGTTGGTAAAAAATGGATATCGTAATTATTCAAAATTTATAGCGTTTCTTCTTGATTTTTTGACATATTGTTAAGCAATGTTTAAATTCAATATGGAGATATATGGTTTTTTTACCTATTGGTCACTTTTTTTGTTAACGGAAACTTTCAGACGAGTCGTATGATTCTTTAACTAATTATGGATAAATTTTTGTATTTTTTTGTCAAAACCGTAATCGAAATTTTTGGAAATTTGAGAAGTACTGGTATTGTTCTCTTTGAAAATTCTTCGTACGCGCAATCTTAGACTTTACCTGTATTTCTAAGGATGGCTGGATCTTTGTTGAAATAAGTGGATTGTGTTATCTTTTTATTATTTTTGTCCTACTTAAAACAAAAATATCGAAGCTTCAAAATATAAACCCTGTTGAAATTTTTAAATAAAAAAATATAACCTACCCCACTGAGTTTTACTAATAAAAATTTACAAAATCTCACGGTGTACTGTTTTTATTCCATTATGTGCAATAATAAAATTGGCATGCCAAGGGCGATCTCAACGTTTCCCTCCATTTTTGTAAATTAAATTGGAAAATCTAAAAAAGTTCATGTTCTGAATACCGTCGTTGCTTTAAATAAAAAAAATCGTTCTCAATGACAAACAATGCTGTGCAAAAGGGGGATAAGTTCAAATATGGGAGCGGTCAATTTGGAAAAACTACATTATCCATATCTAGTTTACATTAACTAGCTTTTGTTTTGTTGAACACCGATACATAAATATTCCATTGAGGTTATAAAGGGTGAATCAACAGTGAGAAAATCTGAATTTAGAAAGTAAATTTTAATTTGATTTTATTTGACTAAATCATCTGTTTGGAAACAATACCGATGAAAATACGAGATACGATTTAAATAGAAATTATTAGTAATGCATTTTTGTCCAAATGACATTAAAAACGGTTTTTTAATGACACTTGACAGGCTTAAAAGGTGTATTTTACTGCCTAGGCAAAACAAGTTTGTTGCTATGCAACTTTCCAGGTAATAATCAAACTTTACTTTTATTTTTAATTTTGATTTGTAATTTTGATAATTACTGCATATCGTTTGCTTTTTTTGTATATTTTTATATTTTATATTTTTTATATTCTATATTTTTTATATTTTTAATTTGACAACAAAAAGGTCAATAAAAAAACAAACAAACAAACTGTAGGAAATTTTTACTTAGAAACATTTATGGTGAATTATGAACAAAATAGGCAATCAGCACACTTTCAGAGAATGATTCTACATTTTTCTTCTGTTTATATTCCATAAATCTGCTGTATGTGAGTTAATTTAGAGTTCTTGACTTATTCGGTAATAGATTCAATTCCACATGACGCGCCGGGTCTCTTATCTCAGGAGGTGTTCATGGTAATAACTCATCCTCACTTTCAATTAGATACATTTCGAATAGTTTTTTCTCAAATTGACAACGTACTGACAATGATATTAAAGTAAACACAAACAATTCAACAAACGTCATCACTGGTAACTATAGGAACGAAGAGCCACTTACCTTTGTTCAAATAATTTAATTATTTGGATATTGATATTGAGACGCATCTAATTGCTTTGAAATCTAAAGGGGTAATGAATATTATAAATTTTGTAACGGTTAACTAATTTAACTAATTTAAAAAGAGAATACAAATAATACAGACAATATAGTCACTAGCACGAAGGAATAAAATGAAACAGATAACTTTCTTAATATGGATAAAATCACTACTTGTTACATTTTGAGTAAGCACAGGGCAGAATGCGATTCTAATATAATGTTTTAATCAAGTTTTAACCCTAGTAATTATAAAAGAAGCTATGAAATTTCACATGTCAAAATTTAACATTGTAAGCCCATAAGAGCTCTTTACCAACAAATTTAGGGTATTTACTTGTATTTTAGCAAAGAACTGAATAGATAAATTCAAAGTAGTATAATCTCAGGTAATAATGCTATAATAATAAAGTTTTATGGAATTTATGAAATCAATAATAACGAAAATAAAAAGTCTTTGTATAAAGTTAATATAAGTAGGAACTGTATAAAAATTATTCTTTTCGTTTCTAGAATGATCTGTTGTTAACTAAAACTTGTAAAAAATTAATATTTTTTTTCGAATTTCGTAAAAATGTATGTTAAATTCTGTTAAAAGTAAATCTAGTAACCTTTGATTTGGTCCTTTATAAAAACTATTCTGCAAGGTCAAGGGGGGCTTTTTGAAAAAATCTCTCGAAGTGTTCACATCGCTCTGCAAAACGAAAACATATGAAAATCGAGTCAAAGCAATACTAATAAAGTGAATTAAAACATTACCTGTCAACGAAGTGACGTTTTTCTTTAAATAAAGAAAACTTATGAATCAAGAGAAGAAGCCCAAATTATTCATCCTGTTCATTGTTCCTGCGAAAGAAATCCTGATTATCCTGATCGTGTTTTGGAAAAATATTCCATTTGTATTCCATTTTAAAGAAGAACATCCACCCATTAAAAGCAACTAAAAGAAAGACTAAATCGTAAAATAGGTACCGATTAAACATTAAATATCGATATTTAACAACTCATTAAATTAAAAAAAAAGGCCTAAAACAATTAACTAAGGTTAAAATTTATTTAACCTATAACTAAGATAAGGTAAGAGTATGAGAATAAACTCTTACGATAACTGGTAAATTTTAAAATAAATCAAAACTACACTTACCTTATTAAACAAAATATTTATTTCACACTTAATAGAAAATTTCACACTTAATAAAAAAGGTTTATGGTTATTTAATGTTATTATTGATTTCTATAAGTATCAAGCCAATAGAAACACCCCTGTTAGGAATCGCTACTCTATGGTAGATGGCGCCCAAGGCAAATTGTTAAGTAATAAAAAGAATTCGCATTCTGCTTAAGGTTACAACGAAAGATATAAGAGTAAAAAGATTTGACGTGAATTTAAAATTTATTTAAAAATTAGTTGAAAATAAATCAAATTAAAAGAAGAAAATGCTAAAGTCGTGGTTATTTAATCCATTAATAAAAACATAACAACATTTAGAATACAACAAAAATATAGGTGAAGTTTTAAATTAAATAATTAAACAAAAATAAAAACATCATTATAAATTGCAATAATAATATTACACACTCTATAATCATTATTTTAGAAACATCACAATATATTTATCTAGAAGAAATTGATTTTTAACACTATATACTCTTTAAAACAACTTTCATCCTAAGCCGATTTCTGGAAAGCTTTAAATGCATTAATAAATAAGCAAAACAAATGAAAATTCCTCTGGGATATAACGAGGAAACATCCATAACCGTTAAAATGTTTATTTTAATCGGTGACTATAAAACATAAATGTACCGAAATGTAAAATAATTAATTCAAGGAGCGCTTCAAATCTCAAATTTCTATAGAATAAAAGCGGTGGTGTCGGTGTATTCAATTGTATTCAAGTCTCTCCTAACTCCTCGCCAATTTAATAACCTGGAGCTGCCTCGAATTGAGTAGTTAAAGAAAAGGTCTGATGTTGGAACAAGAAAGGGATAAAGCTTGAGTTTAACGATTCCATTTGATCTTTTTGTAAGAAGAGAATATACTTTTGAAGTTTCAAACTTTATATGAAGTATACCAGACCGATTTTCTTACATTTGTTGACTTTGTATTTTACAGAATACATATTTGTAGATGTATGTGTACATTTACGTTTTCAGTAGGGAGTGTCTTTCAAAATAAGCTAAAAATTTTTTTAGTCGAGATTAAACACCCAACTTTATCTAAAAACTTAAAACTTAAAACTACGGTATACTCATCAGCGTTCCTTAGGTTCTGTAGAATGGATTGCACTAAAGTTTAACGTGCACACACAGCTCTGCTGTTCCACTAAAAAACACTAAACTAACTCAAAGGGTTTGATCCTCTTAAGTCTTCTTTCTAATCCAGTATTGTCAAGGAGGTGGATAGCCTCGACATTTACATGATGATGAAGTCTTTCTTCATAACTCTTAGCTAATTTCTTGATGGTCTTGTCAACAGAGTCCATTTCCAGATCCCTATGGAGGTCTTATATTCTATTTCTTCATGATGTAAGATATTATCCTTAATTATTATGGCACCTCCACCTCTCGCTGCATTTTTAGGATAGTTATTATGATAAATTTTGTAATTTCTAAATTTAATATGTGACTGATTAGTAACATGAGTTTCAGAAATGAGACACGTATCTAATTTATTTAAATCTAGGATTGCTTGCAATTCTTGTTGGTTTTGCAAGAGACCATTAGCGTTCCATTCCATTATTTTGAAATTAGCCATTCCTCTGCTTTGAAATAGCTCCTTTGGTACTATGTTCGAAACGAGTTAATCGTTCATCAACTGTTTGGAATAACTGCTCATGTTTCTTAAGTTGTTCTAAGATCAATTGTAAAGTCGGGTCGGTAGTTGCTTTAATTTGTGTTCTTACATTATTGTTGTTAGTGGTATTTGATGTCCTGCAACAGCTTGGTTGTAGGAAGATGACCTGTTTTCACTTTTTTGAACTTGATTTCCGTTATTCCTTCTTTGTGCTGAAGAGTTAGTTCTTACTTGTTGTACTTGTACTGGTTGTCTAGGTAAAGATGGTTTCTTCATAGTATCAGCTTTAATTTTTGTTTAGCAACGATACACCCTCGATAATTAGCAGGATGGTTACCGCCGCAATAAATGCACTTTGGCTGTACATTTTCGGCTTTGTACAATCTTTGGTATAATGTTTTCCAGTAAATTTTACACATCATTATTCTTTTCTTGTTGTTTCCCTGTTTCTTTCTTATCCAGTCTGTCTCTCTAGCTAATTCTTCTTCATCAGTGGGATATTCTATTTTATCTTTTTCCTCTTCCTGTGGAGGAAGAGATAATTTCTTTAGCAGATCTTAGTGATCTTTTTGCATTTGTTCTAATTGTTGTATAGTATTTATTTTGTTTACTAAACAACTTTTTTCATATTCGGAATTTTTCCAAGCACTGTACAGTGCTTGTTCATTTTGCGATCTTGCACTATTTTCCTGAAACAGTGCAATATTCTGTTGACCTACATCCGAAACACAGGCGATTGTTGATGCATTGCCTCACTTTATTTATTACAACACGATAATTTATGGCCGTATCATTGACCGCCGGTTATCACTCGCGTAACATGATAGCCGATTTAAACTTTTGTTTTCGTATCGAAATTTACAAATTATGACACTAATTTTAACGTACACCCTACCACATTGAATCTGAATAGCCTCGACATTTACATGTTTCTTGGTATTTATTACTATTTCCACCTTCAGGTCCTCATGGGTATCACAGAGAGCCAAGTTTGTTAAAATCAGCTGTAGCAATAACACCGTTAAGATTTCCTGATTCCTGTTTCTAGTCCATAAAATTTTTCCAGTTCCAGTTGATAAAGTTACAATCAAAAAATAAAAATTGAAATTTTTTTATTATAAAAGAACAAGGACAAGATATTTAAAATAAATAAAGTAAATCGTGACTTGCACGTCTACGCAAAAAATAACAACCAGCTGGTTATAAAAACTTTAATAAATATGTTATATTTAATTTATTTTTGTATGGTGATAGTCTAAAAAACTGGTTAATGTCCTGATTTCTTCTTCCTATGTCCGTATGATGTGGTGTATATCTTATCTTCTTTTAATTTCTTTTATTTTCACCATAGTGATCGTTTCCGGTTCATACATTGTTATAGGCCTTCTACCCAAATAGAAAAAAGTAAAGGACCCCGCATCATTCAAATGTAAAAAACGTCCCGGTCAAATTTTCTGAAACGTTATATGTTATAAAACTCTATGCATTGACAAAAAGTGTCCATTGGCCCAAACCAATCCTAAGGCAGTTTTTCAAGTACAGGGTGTTAAACATCGGAAATACCACTTTTTTGTAATCAGATTTCTCATAACAGACCTGTTTTATTGGCGTTTGTTTTAGAAAACATGAATTATAGATTATTTAGCATTAATATTTTATAAACAACCACCATAGAATTTAGTTAATTACAGGGTGGTTCGAAAATAAGTAATATGGTTTTTTTGAAGAAATCATTTTTTATAACAGCTTTAAAAATCCGAGCAAATGTTATTGCATTATGAATATATAATTTAGGTAATTACTTCTTTGTGATTAATTATATTTTATACAGGGTGACTCACAAAATGTGGTTACAGAGGACATATAGTGTTTTTAGCTTTATTAGTCACCCCGTATTAATGATGTGTTATAAAATTTTTGTATTAAATTAAACAAATGTACGATCTGCCACTCTATGTCATACAGGGTGTTAAATTGATAGCAAAAACTTTAAAAATTAGAAAAGCTGTGTTTTCTGCACTACCCTGTATTTTAAAAGCTTCTCCGTCAACTTTATAAATTAATTTATTCTCACATTAACAAAATTATTTAACTGAGAAAAATTTTGTTGTAATCCTATGACCAGTTTTCCTTTTTTGTCAGTGCATCGAGTTTTATAACATACCAACGTTTCAGAAAATTTTACCGGGACGTTTTTTACATTTAAATGGTGCATAGTTAAATATCGGAACAAAATTGACGTCAAAAAAATATAATCAAAACTTTTTTACTAAAAACTGTATCTTCAATTTCATTTTTATACTCTTTACTTAGTGAGATGTTGTAAAAAATCATGTTCGAACATAAAAATGTTTTCAACGTCTTCCTCTAAAAGTAAGTCTGGAAGTTCGAGATTAAATTAGAACTATACTGTAACGGCAACAGCCCAAATGTAATATTCCAGTCATCAACCTGTTGAGAAGCACGCAACCGTATAATTAACCACCTGATGCAGCAGTAGCAGTGTTGTCAAATTTCAGGAAAATAAGCGGTATTGAGGAATTGTTTAAGAAAGTGAAATTGTCTATGGTGCGTTATACATTTGTAACTGTAACTAATTTATCAACATAATGGTTTGAATTATTAAGTAAAATCAGTATACGAGTGATTCATTAATTTAAAATAATTAAAATAATATATTTTCCTCACTGTGATAGTATTAAGCTTCTTATTTGTCCCTTAATTGTATTCTTTTGTAAAGATTTTTAGAATCCTTTATATTCCTATTTATAAATATATATATATAAATAAAGGAGTTTGTATTAAAAACAGAAAATATAGTCATTTATGCAAAAGACACTTTACACCCAAATGTTCAATTTAAATATCAATTTAAATTGAAACATCAAAAAATATTGAGCTGTTACAGTTTTAAATACAAGGCAACCAAGGCATACGTGATTGCATTTGGCGCTTAATTCGGATACAGAGTTTGACATTTATCAGTTTTAAAGAGATTTGTGGATTTTTATGTAATTTGTGTGTTGAAATGAGGTTAGTTTGCAAATACATTTCGAAATTTGGGTATTAACATAGGTTTACAATACATTTTAGTATAATAATAATTAATAATGCTAAATAAAAGTTGTTAAATGTTTATATTTGACATTTCAAAAAAGGTATAAACACAGTTTAATCAAAAAATAATTACGAAGAAGCGGTTTTATCAATATTAAAATACTATCCATACAATTATCATTTTTAAGTAATTAAATATGTGTATATTTATCTTCATTGTAATTCCTTGTATTAGATTTTAATCAAATTATTTTTAATATATTCCAAATTCGACCCTTTTAGCATTTTTATATTACTTAAAAAACTAAAATGACTTCACCAAAAAACTAAAAATATAACGAGACAAAATCAAGCTCTTAAAAAAAGGTTTGATTTTTGACCTACTCTCTGAGGCACTCCTGTGAGATTCAAAGTTCAATTCAATATCTCCTTGAACACCCTAAGTGCTTTATTAGAGAAGCGTATGGAAATAAAATTTTGAAAAACATAATAGCTAATACTTACAAAGCTTGTTTCTACCTAAAAGCTGTCAAACGAAACAAGACAGGATGTTAGAGAAAAGTCCTAATTATTTCAAAAGAGGGAATACCTCAAAGGACTAAAGGACTACACTTTGATTCTAGTAAATCAATTATCTCAAATGTAATAAACTTGTCAATAACATGATTAGGTACATATAAAACAAGTTCCATAGAAGAATTTTTAAAATTAAAACGAATTTATTAGTAAAAACTAAAAGTTTATGTTTTAGCCATTTACATTTGCAAATATTGAAATTAATGACTTTATTTCATTTTTAAAGGAAAATAAAATAAAACGCTGATTAACATTAATCATTTACTTTCCATACTTGAACTAAAATGTGCTAAAGAGATGTAAAACTTCAAGAAAATTCCCGAAACGGAATCGACAACATCTGGTGGAAGTCCTGCCGCTGCGTCTGGGATCAAAAACGACGTTGCCGCGTCGCGCTGCACTCTCAAGGTCACTGCTCAGTGTAAACACCCCTAACAAGAGCATTATTATGGTTCGGTTGCGTGGGGATCGATAAAGGGGGCACAGTTCTTGCAGAGCGACGAATAAGGTCTCAATTGGGGACATTTTCTGGTTTGTAATTAGGGAAGAGGGAGCGAGACGGAACTTTTATCGCTGTGTCCTGTACCTTCTGGAAATGTGACTGGATTTCTCTTGGGTTTTATACGGAGTAATTAATGAACGGAAGTGCGAATAAAAGCCTTTAGTATATATCGAATAACATTTTCACTTATAATACCACTAGAGCTTCAATTATTCTTCAATTTTTTCGAGAACACGAAGGAGAATTATTTAAAAAATATTCGTGTTCGAGAAAAAATTTCTGTTTTAAATTGAAGCTAGAGTTCGGTAAGAAAATTTCACACCGAAATATTATTTAAAAAAAATAAGATAATGAAGGTTTTTTGTAAGGTTAAATAAAACACAATTAATCTACTTTAGTTACACAAAATAATAAAAAATAAGTCGATAGTAGCTCAACTTATCAGTTTTTAAAAACAAACTGATTGATAATATCAGCTTGTTCGAGTGGTTTTGCCTGAAATAAAGGCGTTTGAGGATTGGGTCCAAAAATTTAGTCTATAAAATTTGAGAGGACGTGTGGTATTTTGAAAGGTTATTTTTTGAATCATTTTGTATTAAAAACAGAGAATATGGGTGATTGTCATGAAATGGGGGTTTTTGTCGCCTCCGTAACCTGTCCATTTTCCGCTTTTACGTCACGGCACTACGTTTACGGAAAAACAGTGCATTATTGCCGCGCGCCTAGGGTCTCAAACGATAGCAGCAGTGTTCCGAAACTGATCATCAGGGAATCAGATGATAACCCACCCTGCGTCACGCCAATGGCTCAGATAAACCTCCAGGGTCTTCATTTTGTAGATTAAAATAATTACCTTTTTTTTTATTTTCCTCCCATCAAAATATAAAAATTCTCGCCTATTAAGATTTAGAATATTATGTTCATCATAAAAAACAAGCATAAATGTTATTGGATTAATAACGGGACTCCGCTTACATTATGAAATAGAATTCCATTGATTTTGTGTCGCCTCCGAAGCCATATAATTTCGGCTTTTCTATATAAACTTCTCACTGTCTATTCCTCGTGTGTATTTATGTGGAAATATACAGAAAGTACTTCAAAATAGTGTTGAAAACACATGAGAAATTTTTTTTTCAGCACTTTTTTGTTTGTTCACCAGCAAATCTCAAAAACCCCCATTTCATGACAATCACCCATATAGTCATTTATGCAAAAGACACTTTACACACAAATGTTTATTATTTTTTTATCAAATTAAATTGAAACATCAAAAAATATTGAGATGTTATAGTTTTAAATACAGGGCCACCAAGGCATACGTGATTGCGTTTTCGCTTAATTCGGATATAGAGTTTGACATTTGTCAGTTTTAAAGAGATTTATGGATTTTTAAGTATTTGGGTATTCAAAAACTGATGTTTTGTCTGTGAATAAACGAATAAACAGGTTAATTTACAAATAAATTTTGAAATTTGTATATTAACATAGATTTGCAATACATTTTAGTATAATAATAATGAATAATGCTAAATAAAAGTTGTTAAATGTTTATATTTGACATTTCAAAAAAGGTAAACAGTTTAATCAAAAAACAATTAAGTAGAAGCGGTTTTATCAAAGGTAATACCACGAGTCCTCCAAATTTTATCGATTAAATTTTTGGTTTTCACGAAAACGGCTTTATTTGGAAAAACCACGAAATCAAACTGATTAATAAAATCACGAGTCCGCAGGACGAGTGATTTTATCTTAAATCAGTTTGCTTGAGTGGTTTTGCCTAAAATAAAGGCGTTTGAGTAAGAAGATCAAAAATTTAATCTATAAAATTTCAGAGGACGAGTCGTATTTGAAAGGATTATTTTTTGAATCATTTTGTATTAAAAACAAAGAACACAAATATTGAAAATTTTCTTTACCAATTTAAATTGGAACCTGAGCTGTTATAGTTTTACATACAGGGCCACCAAGGCGATTTTTTGACTGGCTACCCCGCGAAACGGCGCCGTAAATAAAAGCGAAGAAGAAGAATGAAATGAAGTCTTTCTTAATTTAATTAATTTTAAGTTTAGTGTTGAAGTGAGGTATGTAAAAATGTTAAAGGCGTTTTGAAATAAACTAATAAAAACAGGTTAGTTTACAAATACATTTTGAAATTTGGTTATTAACATAGATTTGCAATACATTTTAGTATAATAATAATTGATAAATGTTTACATTTGACGTCTCAAAAAAGGTAAACACAGTTTAATCAAAAAACAAAAACGACGAAGCGGTTTTATCAGTATAAAACACAATGATTGTTTAGGATCCTGAGCTGTTATTGGCTGAAACCACAAAATCTGACTGTTTTGACAGATGAAAAAAATAATCAGTATAAAACACAATGATTGGTTAGGACCCTGAGCTGTTATTGGCTGTTTTGACAGATCAAAAAAATAATCAATGAAATTTGCACGCGTAATATTAGGTTAAATAAAATACAAATAATCTACTTTAGTTATAAAAAATAACAAAAAATAAGTCGATAGTAGCTCAACCTCTCGTTTTACTAAAGTTGGTAGAAAATAATGATATAGGTATTTAAAAAAATAATAATGTAAATTGGTTAAACAAGTGTAAGCAACTTTTGACGTTACCTGAGTATAAATTATCTAAATAAATTCGTTGTGTTGTAGAGTTTATAATATTGGATCGATTTGCGAAATACGTTTTATAGAATAAATTCGACATAATCTGAAATTAAATGGAAATGTCATTTTACCTATAAACGTCAAAAAATTTCCAGTGTAATTTCATGTTCCTTCCCCCAAGGAATAGACAAAAATTTCCGGAAATTTTTTTAGTTGCTATGGTAACGATACAAAATAAAGGCTTTTAATTGGTCGAAAATGTTAGGTGTGGAATTTTCGATACAATATTTGGATTAGGGGATTATACCAAACCTTAAGTTGTTGGATGGAATATTTTTAATCACAAGGGTTAAAAGTTACACGTTCGCGGACAGTACGGCTAGGGTCGTCACATTCCCTTGCCTGGGATCTGACGTCTATTACAGTAGTCACCCCATTTTTCTTCATTAAAAAGTGAGTGAAAAAAAACCTTTCGCAATCGATAAATTATCATTTGATAATGAATTAATGTTAATACCATTTTTCATGAAAGTACACCCCTACCGAGTTATAGGGCGTAGAACATTTTATGGCCTTGGGCTAATAATTAAAATGATTTTTTTTTATTTTTCTTCGATTAATACGAAGATATGGCAATAAACGGTGTGTGTTTAAGTTTACTTTTGGATTTGACGAAATTTCCCTACGATTTTTCAAATTTTATTTATCAAACCGCTATCAAAAAGTAATTATCGACAACAACTCATCCGATTTAACATCAGTCACTTCAGGGGTACCTCAAGGTTCTGTCCTTGGCCCCTTCTTTTTTCAAAATATATCTCTGACCTTTATAAATCTTTGGATAGTTTAAAATTACACTTATTTGCAGACGATACACAACTGTATTTTTCATTTGTATTTACCTGAAACTGTAAATTTAGCTTCTCAAATAATAAATCGGGATTTAGAAGCTATTTGTACCTACTCAAGTAATTATAACCTTAAACTAAATGCTAAGAAACGTAATTCTCTGCTATATTGTCCTCATATCTTCAAAGCCATTGTTGAAAAGTTAAAACTGGTTATTAAAGATGAACCATTAATAGTATATTACGTAATATGTGTTGTAAATAGCATTTTACGCACGAATGGAAAAATTGCGCACGAAGCGGCGTAGCGGCGAGTGCGTAATTCCATGAGTGCGTAATTGCTTTACAACACGCATTACGTACTATACTTTACCTACGGCCATATACAGTGTGCCAAAAAGTCTGGACTTATGACAGGGTACTTAATTTCTCCAATTAGATTTTTTGAACAATTTTATAAAATTCTCTTCATTTCACTTGACACCGAGCGCCCTGTTAAGGGGTTAATAAATAATTTTAAATGACGGGCGATGACGCGATCCCTACCTACTTGCGAATTATTAAATGTTCCGCTTACTTTTACGTATAAACTGTGCGTTTTGTTTACGAAAACCGTGCGTTTTGTTTACGGTAAACAAATCGCACGGTTTTGTGTTTACCGTGCGTCATGAGCTATTTACTGAGGCTGTATGTCGTGTGTTTTTACCTGTTTTCTATAGTGGCCGTAGGTAAAAATTGTTAACAGTTGTAGATATTTAGGAATCATTTATGACTGTAGCCTTCGATTTCAAGAGAATGTCATACTGTTAGTAAAAAAATCGTATCTAGTTCTAGGTCAATTGTATAGAGGTCGGGGAATTTTAAACTTTAGGTAATTACGGGCTGTTGGTTTTTTATCCTTGCTTAGATCAAGTTACTAAATTTCGATTGCAAAAAACACAAAATAATTGTTGCCGTTTTATCTTTGGCTTAAGAAAATATGACCATATCTCAAGTAAGCTAAAACAACTTGGATGGTTGAATATAAGTAACTTGTATAACTACCCACTACCCCCTTGCCTCTTTGATATACCGAATTATTTTGACGTCAAATCCTATTTATTTGAGGAACAAATTAGTTTTTCGTTACCACGATATAGGTTATGGTAGCACATCTAAAAATGTTATCTTATAGCGGATGTAGCTATTGACTTGTACGAGTTTGGAATTTTATTTATTGGATTCGAAAAGCCTAACTGATGAAGTCGAAAGACAGAAACCGGTCTTAGGATGTCGAATCTAATAAATTAAAATTCCTTACTGGTTTACTCATAGGTTATCAATTTTTAAACGGTCATTTACTTATAATTCAGTTTTAGTTTTTAACAGTATTTCTCAAAGTCTGAGAGTTAGGTCTCTAAGTTTTTTTTAAAACAAAATTACATACAGGTTCTGCTGCAGCGTCAGCAATTTTGATAATTTTTTTATGCTTGCGATGTATAATTTAATATATTTTAAATGTGTAATGAGTTGTATTAATTTAGTATTTTATTGTCTGTAAACTTGAGGTTAAGTAGAGTAGCTCCGGCTAGACTTCGCTGCGTGTATTTATTTATCCAAGAAAAATATTGCTGGTTATTTCATTAATAAAAGATCTTACAGACTTCATAAAAACATTAATTATCTTAAAAACCACAAGATTTTCGGTATGTAAAGGTTATTCGTTTTTTACTTGAAAACTATTAAGCAATACAAAAAAAAAATAAAAATAGCTGCAAATACCATGGGCTTAGAAAATGGTTGGGAAAAGGGGATATACTCTTCTAACTGCACGCCACTGGATCTAGGTATGAAACATGATTTTTTACTAAAATATGTATTTTTACATTTAAAAACGACCTGCTAAATTTCAAATTAATATATTAATCCATTTTAAAGTTTTTAAATAAAAACATTTATTTTTTTTAACTTTAACGCCCTGTATTTCGAAAAGTAATCGAGGTGGACCCTTCATTCCTTATATCATTTTGTCCAATTTTACGAGAGGTATCTACAGCCAGACGTTGTAAGTGTCAGTTGGAAACACCCTGTATACTTTTTTGTGGAAGTCATATCTTTCTAGATATTTACTCTAGAACGATCCAGTTTATTTAAACACCCATTTTTTGAATTGCCATATCTTCCTTCGTATTAATCGTAGAAAAATAAAACAAATAATTTTAATTGTTAGCCCGAGGCCATAACATTAATTCAATATCAATTTTTATGCAGTACTAACAGATTTTCGGTTATACTTAACAAACTTTTAGAAATGTACAATTTTTTGGTGCATATTGTAATTTTCTACGCCCTATAACTCGGGAGGGGTTTATTTTCATGAAAAATTGTATTTATTTAACATTAATTCATTAAAAAAGGATAATTTATCGATTGCGCAAGTGTTTTTTTCTTATTTTTTCCCCTCACTTCTTGATGTATTTTTTTAAAGAAAGAGCTGATTTTAATTCTCAATTATCGATTCCAACTAAAACATTTAATAAAAGAAGGATTAAAGAAGTAAAACAGAAACTCCTGAGAAGCTAATTGGTAGACAGAAGAGGTATTTGCTCAATTGAAACCGGATATTGGAATTTTCAAATTGATTAATTGCTTTTCTTTCCCTCTTTTTGCGTGTACTGGTCCGGAAAACAATGTTAAAGAATAAGTTAAATGATTATTTATAAATATACAAGGTGTACCGATTCTAATGGGAGGGTATAGTTGGAATTACTATTAAATGAATTCAATAAAGTAAACTGGTTGATATTTGCAATTGTGATGGGCACGTCAATTTGTGCGTTCGCCATTTTTTAAATAAAAACTACAAAACACAAATTATTGAATGATAAAGAAAGCGTCTAAAAAACTCAGCGAGTAAATTGTTTGAAAGTGAGAAAATGAGAAAACAAATTTATTTATTTATCACGTTTTACGTTTTGGACATTTTTCTACCCAAAAAAGGTGGTTAGGCTCGAATTCTAACTATCCCTTTCACTTACAAAAAGTACGCTCAGTGGTTTCTTTTAAAACAACAAGCAACAAGCATTCATTTTTTTAAAACAGCTCTCTTGATGGTACTTGATGGTACCCTGACTGACTAGAAGTATTTGGAAATTTTTTAAACATAATTATTATTATCTTAAAAGTTTAGTGTATTAGACACATACAAGTCAAGTCATAATAAAAATAATTATTTTTCACTGAAATGCCATTAAAACTAATCCCGGATTGCTATTTTGGGGTGAAACCTTCGTATACTTAGAAAGTGAAAGGAGCTTACATTTAACAACGTTAATGTAGACTAGAATCAAGGAGGGACCTAGAGCAGAGCCTTGAGGTGCACATATTTTAATGGATAATAAGAATAACTGTATGTATTGTAACGGTTAACTAAATCGACCAGCTCAAAAAGAGAATACAAAATTTAATATTCAATACGAAGAGTAACAACGAAATAGATAATTTTATTAATACCAATAAACTAACTATTTATTATACTTTAAGTAATCAAAAATAATGTTTGAAACTAATTTTAACATAGTAATTGTAAAAGAAACTATAAAATTTCATGTGTCAAAATTTAAAATGGTAATCCCATAAGAAATTTTCATCAACAGATTTAGGGTATCTACAAATAATCTAGCAAAGAACTGAATAGAAGAATTTAAAACAATATAATCTCAGATAAGTCTGCGACCATAATAATAATGAGAACATTATTATATCAAGTGTTTAGAGAAAAAGAAATTTTAAACTTAACCTCAAATTTCAATATCATAATACATCAATATAATCAATTCAAATATAGTATAAATCGGGGAAATAGAGTATTGGGACATCTAAAATTGTAAAAATACAGTAGAAAAGGGCAATAATAATAAAGTTTTATGAGATTTAAGAAATCAATAATAACGAAAAAAAAAAGTCTTTGTATAAAGTTAATATAAGTAGGAATTGTATAAAAATTACATCAAAATTATTCTTTTTGTCTCTAGAATAATTTGGTGCTAATTAAAAATTGTATAAAAATTAATAATTTTTTAATTTTGTAAAAATTTAAGTTAAAAAACTGTCAAATTCCAATCTAGTAAACTATGACCTGGGCGTTTATAAAAACTACTTCTCGCTGCCAAGCGAGGCTTTTTGCTTAAAACTCTTGACTCTTGAACAGTTCACATCGCTCTGCATGACTAAAACAAACGAAGTCAAGTCAAAGCAACACTAATAAAAGAATAAAAAGTGACGCTATTTTTCAAGAAAAAGGAAAAAACTTTTAAATTAAGAGAATAAGCCACAATTATCCATCCTGCCCTGCATCCCGATTAAGAGATCCAAGAGTATCCTGATCGAATTGTATCCTGACTAAATTTATCCAGTGTCCGTTTTGAAAAACATTCCATTTGTATTTTTGAAAAACATCCATTTAACAACAATAAATGTAGGAATAAGAAAGACTTAGTCTTAAATAAAGGTACCAATTTTCATAAGTGTTTCAGAATTTTCTTTCAATTTCAAGAGCGAGAATGTTTTTTTTATAAGTGGTTTCAGAATAACTACATTCAGTAGTGGCCGTGGAGAAAAGGTTTTTCGTTACTGATTTTTTTTGTTATTAATAAATGTTTATGAATTTATCTTAGTAGTCGTTATTATTGATTTTAAAATTACAAGCCAATTAGAAACATACCTGAGGTTAAGAATCTCTACTCTGTATAGTAGATGGCGCCCCATGCATTCTGTCAAACGTAAGAATTTACATTCTGTCTGAGCTTACGAAGGAGGTAAGAATAAAAATATTTCCCATAAATTTTAAATTTATTTAAAAAGAAAAGTTAGTTAATAAAGTAAGTAAATTAGAAATAAATTAAATTAAATAAAAAAGGAATAGAGCTGTAGTCGAGGTCAATTGATTAAAAAATAAAACAACAAAATTTTATAGGTTATGTACTAAAATTTAAAATTAAAAGTCAATAAAAATAAAATAAATTAAACAACATTCTATCACAACAAATTTAGTACGTAACAGTATATTTACGTTATATCCCAAAATCGGTGCAAAAAGTCTCTTTTAAAACTAAATTACGAATTTTTATAATTTTTATTTTAAGAAAATGAATATCCTATATTAAAACTAAAACTAAAATAAATTACACTGTTATAAGTTTGAATGATAAACTGACTGACATCAAAATTTAAGAAAAAACCTGGAAAAATATAAAAAATTTACATAAAATCCTAATAGTAAGACTTTTTTCACAAGAAATCACATAAGTTACTTAAAAAAACTGAAAAACCTATAAATTGTCATAGACGAGTCGTAAAAGTAATTGTAAAATGTACTGCATCTGCTACGTATCTATTACACTTTTATATATTTTTTTTTTAACAAACTAATCCGGAAGCGAAATTCGCGTCTGGCAACATCGAGCTGTCCGGACGCAACAACTTTCTCCCAGTATGCACCTTTTATTGAATACCAATAACCTTGACCTATTTTGTTCTAAATATAGGCCAACGTAGCATGCGACTGCTCTTGGCCCCCAAGCCCGGATCCCAGGCGGCAGCCGCAGTTCACTGCAAATCCAGGGACGCACTCCCTTTTAAAATTGAATCATCAAATTTAATTAAAGATATTATCCAAGGAAGAGCGTCCTTAATCCAATATAATATTTTTAAATTTTATCGGCGCCGTCTCCAAACAAATTAGATGATTATGCGAGTTTCTGTCATTATTTACGAAAAAATTTTGACTGTAAAGAACATAAAACCAGTGGTTTTTCTGCAAAATTTTATGAAACTAAAGCGGCGTTCAGACTTTACAAGTTACTTGAATTCAAGTACCTTGAAAGGAGTAACATGAATTCAAGTACCTTGAAAGGAGTAACATGAATTCAAGTGAACTATTTCATTATTTGATTCAAGTCATTTCAAGTTGACATTTTTACTTAAATGATTCCTGTTTCAAGTTACAAAAATGGCGTCTAATGATGTGATTCCTGCTGGAATAAAAGCTGTAAATAAGCTAATTGTGGATGGATTACTAAAAATCAGAAAAAATTCTACACTTCTTTTTACAAAAAAATACAAACAGGAAATAAAACCAACATAACTTCACAACTTATTTTTTAATTTCATATATTAGGTAGGTGATAAAAAGGCTCGTTCATTCAGACTTTACAAGTTACTTGAATTCAAGTGCAATAATTGGTGCAATTTGAAACAAATTGAAAGGTGTGAACATCATTTCACTTGAATTCAACTAACTTGAAAGGTACTTTCAAGTTCAAGTAGAGACCAAGTTAACTTTTGCTTTCAAGTTGGGGACTTGAATCACAGTTGAATAGTGTGAACTGATATTCAAGTGCACTTGAAGTCACTGGAAGTAGTGAAAGTGGCTCTGCACTGCGGCAAATTAGTCAACCACCCATGGAGTAAACTTCAAACAGAAATCATTCAAGTAAATATTTCAACTTGAAATGACTTGAATGCAATATTGAAATTGTCTGAACGTTCACTTGAATTCAGGTTACTCCTTTCAAGTTACTTGAATTAAGTAAAGGCAGCTACTCACACACCTGACGCAGGGGCAATCTAGGGAGCAAGCCGGAAGGGGCAATCTAGGAAGCACCTCTACACACGTACCTGGCGTTCAGTGCGACAGTGAACGTAACACAGAACAGATGTATCACTTGAATCCGTGAAGATGGTGCCAACACTTTAAAAAAATCAAAAGATCGCCATTACCTTGGCTCTTTCAGTGGTGCTATCGCAAAAAAAAAGAAAAAGAAAGTACTGGGTGAAGAAGTGGTTACAGAAATGAAAAGAATTGTGTCACATGAACGTTAAGCGAGAATTGGAAGTTAATGTTCTTAAAAACTTCCCGCGTAAAGGATGTGCGTATATTTTCAATTTTTTTTTAAACTGCGACAGATTAACATCACTTTCAAGTTCGCCGTATATCTCAAACATCAATTCGAAAGTTTGTAATACTCGTTTTTTTTTATCCCACATGAGGGGCCGGTCTCTATATACTTCAATCACCCGCGTCCAAACTTCATGCTCGTTTTCCTTTTCCATACTGTCAATTTCTCAGAGAACTGTAAAATCCAAACAAGTACTCCGGACGTCTTTCTCTACAGTCGAAATTGCCCCAATTACGCTACACCCACGAGTTTTGGCAGGGAGGTAGGAGCCGATCTAGGAAGCAAGGAAGGTCCGATGCCCCTGCCGCCCTGCAAAGGAGGCGATCTAGGAAATCGCCCCTGCTTGCCTACATACATAACAATCAAGGAGGGGATTAAGGGTCAACCCCACTGTTGCTCCCTAGATTGCCCCTGCGGCAGGTGTGTGAGTAGCCGCCTTAACTTGTAAAATCTGAACGAGTCTTTCAACTGTGACTCAACTCGACCTTCAAGTCCCCAACTTGAAAGCAAAAGTTAACTTGGTCTCTACTTCTACTTGAAACTTGAAAGCACCTTTCAAGTTACTTTCAATTTGTTTCATGTTATACCAATTATTGCACTTGAATTCAAGTAACTTGTAAAGTCTGAACGAGCCTTAAGGGTATCTCTTTTAACTGAACTTTCTTGAAAAAGGCGTCGATCCATTGATTTCTCGAATACCAAAATGTTCCAACTTGTACAGTAGTCTTTACTTGGGAACTCGGTGAAAAGCCTTGGAGAAATTCAAGTATACTATGTCCATTTCTCGATTATTCAAAAACGAAGTCGTCACTTAATATTTACAGACCTGGTATGCCTATAACTGTGAAATTCTCTGGTAAATATTTGTTCCCTTTGTCCGCACGTGCGATCACCGTAGCCAATAGTTGGAGCCCGAGGGATCCTAATTTCACAATAAATGGTTGAACTAAATCAGATCGTACTATTTACATATTAGAAATCAATCGGAAATGTAAATTTGATACCGAAACTAACATTTACTATTTTGTTCGAAGGGATCGCTTCATTCGTGATGTAAATTAATTATAAACCGTTAATATAAATAGTCAAATCGGTAATAAAGGAAATAAATGATATATTATAGTTTTATTATCGAATTTTAGATTTACAGTTCACGCTGGCGCTAAATCTAGATTTTGGGGCATTTTACTCCCTTCTGTTGCAAGACATTGAGCTAGAAAAATAATGGGGAGTGGATTCAATTCCTATAGGGCAATAAGAAATAGTTTATTATTATTATTATTGCTTTATTGCTTCTAAAACCAAAGTTTACAGCAAGAAGTACATGAGTAGATATATTACTTAAACTATTAGAATAATTAATATAATCTAAAAGAAAAAAAAAACAATTGTTATTTGCAAAGATATAAGAAAAAGAAAAATATTAAAAGAGAGGAAAAAAACACAATATTATTCATTTATAACAAAGGATGGTTTAAAGTAAACGCTATCTAAAATACAATTATAATTAAACGGTAACAGTAAAAAAGTTTTTGTAAAATACACAGAGACCTCCACTTGGGCTTCCCAAGGAACTTTCTTTAGTGGCGTGTGAATTAATGCAATGATAATTAGATAAAAATTGCGGCACTTCAGTAATATCTTTAGTCAGCCAAGTCTCACTAAGACAGAGAATATGATATTGAGATTTTTCTTCTGATAAATAGTAAGTATTCTCAAAACCGTGACAGTTCCAAAAGGTTATTAAAAGTTTTTTGATAATCCAGCTTCTGATTTGTTCCATTTGGTAGAATTTTTATTTGGAGATACATCTTCTTCGCGACCCCTTCTAGGGTTTGCGGAAGCAGGAACTATAGTAGGACAGCCAAAGATGAACTTTACTTTAAGGTTTTCACCATTTAACTTTCTTTGGTTAAGCTCTTTATAAATTTTCGATAGCTCATCTCTTTGATTAGGCGTGTAATCATGTTTAATTTGAATATTGGAGTACTTATCTGAAGAAGATTTATTTTTGGTTGTTAGGTTATTTAGGTTATTAAAGATTATGCACAAACTGCTGGTGCAGGAAACTCGAAATTTCACCGTAAAAAATTCCTTTCGTAGCCTGGTGTGTAAACATATAAACTCGTATTTTAATGAATCTATTCCAGGCCTTACAACATATATAGCCATTGAGCAATGTGCAATAAAGCTGAAAATTAACTCTGTTCATTTCATGATGATGCCACAATTCAAACAGTTTCGCGAGATATCCAAAATGTGCCAGCCTCGCAGCTATATGATAATTAAGTAAACATAGCAACACTGTCTTCATAACTATTAATTTATGTTTGTAATAAGTAACGAGCCCTTAGGTAATGTTTTCTCGTTCAGAGAGAAGTGGGATTATGGTATCAAAGTAAACCGGGCTTTGTGGGGATGTCTTACGCTTGACAATTAATCTGCCACTTTGCTCGATGAACTCATTTCAGCCTAATGTGCTATATTTACGTTTAGTTGAAATTGATGTAAAAACTGATTGTACTAATTTTCCACGAATGCATTTCGAAGAAAGAATGAGGAGAGACTTTTTCAATTATTCAATGTTATATTTTATATGTTGAAGGATAATTACGCGAATTTCAATTTTCTTAAAAAGTATCTTTTTGTCATTTTTTGAGTTTTTACGGTAAAATTTAGTATCGAACTGGATATAAAATTGTATTTTTGATTTCGTGATATTAAAAAATTGGATATACAAACCGTTTATAATGGCAAAAAAGGGCTAAAAACAATTAAATACTCTAAAATGACGTTTTTAAATATTTTGATTATTTGCAGATATGCTTTGTATTGACCTAAATAAAAATTATTGTATTATGTATTTTATGAAGGCGATTTGTTAAAAGTCTGAAAAAATTGTAGTCCAATAAGGAGAAAATTGCACCTAAAATGTGGTGGTTTTATACTCTTTATTTGTGATGTTACTTTGAAGGACATGTTTTTAGAGAAAATGTAAGAAAACTATAAGAACTTAGATGTATACTGGGCAAAATATGTTTAAAATTAGTTTTGAAGGGTTATTGCCCTCAAAATAGTTATTTATTTACCAAGGACGAAAAACTGTCTATTATAGTCGAGTCTGCAAAGGACCCCGCACTTTTTATATGGAAAAGTGGTTTCACGGGGGGGTCTAATTTTTGGTGGAAAAGGTAGTTCTCAACATCCTGAACAAAAGCTAATGAGCACAAAAAATCTACCGTCAGGATTTTGCGCTACGGCGCATACAAGGTCGGCACCTGGGTTTTCAGGAGTCAGGTTATTTTTATCAAAAAAGAGCGTGTTCATTGACTGATTATGGAGACATGCATGCGTGGAGGTGTGATGGAGTGAAAAAGTACTATATATACTATATATACCGATCAGGTATCAAATTGTACTGGGTCACATTGTGAAAATAAATCTGCAAATTGAGGCTTCGACATTGGACAAAATACCGCGAAATCTTCTTCAGTAAAATCATCTTTGTCTATATACGGATTTTCCGTTTTTTTATGACAGCTTCATGCATGTTCTGCAGCAGAGTTCCCAACTGTTGGACGTTAATCTTATAGGGACGATTAACCGATCTCAATCCTGCAATTATATCATCGGGAAGTAATCCCTTGGCATTCAAATGCTGCGTACCTACACGATTTTGTGTTTTCTGTCGTGTATATGTGGCGTTTGATGAAAATATCTGTTCTGCAGTCAGGAGTTATTCTATGGATATCATTCATCCCATTACAGATGAAGCACGTATGAGATAAAATCTGGGTCAAAACATTGAGTCTCAAAAATTGGTGGTCCTCTTCCAACAAACGCATTTCTTGGTTGATGTTTACATTACAGGGTGGACAAATGCGAGTATTATCATCAATCATTAACGCCGGTAGGCGAGCCTCATCATGCCGGAAAATGGCAATTTGTTATTTTTAAGCATTCTCTGGACCGGAAATATTAACCATGGCACGACCGGCGGGTCGAGCACAAACGAAGCATGGGGCTTGCCGTCCAAACATAATTTAAAAAAAAAACTGAAACTAAAGATGAAGATGTGCGCGTGTTACGTTTAACCCAAGGAAATGATCAGGGCAATCTGTTATCATAAGGTACTTTTGCACTCTTGAAAAAACAAGCTCACTCTTGGATCACTGCAAATCTCCACAATATAAAGAAATCACAAAAAACCTATTCGCAACAAGTTATTCGGCAATCGTAAGACAAAAGATCATTGAAAAGTAAATCTTGAGTGAATTAAGGTCAAAAGCAGACTATTTTCGGCTTTTGCCTATTCCAATACGGGGCAATGTTTGTAAGCAATATTTTCCTCTCGCGGTTTTGAAGAGAACCACTCTCTGTTATTGGATGTCTATATTGCATATCACAAGAGGTCCCAATATAAATAGAAAGAGAGAGAGGGAGTATGAGGAGATAGAGTAGGTAAATACAAGGAATCTCGATGTAAATAAACAATAAAAAATGTGGAATATACTAGGGGCAATGTTTATAAACGATTATATGTATACACGGAACAAACTGTATACACGTACCCTTTCAGCATGCCAGATGAGCGTTATATATAGTATAGGGTTAAGTGGTAGAGCATTACTTGCAGGTACTTAATGTAGTTGCAAAAAATGAACTTCGTCCTTTATTTCTCTGTATTTATTTGTGTATATATTGTATTATTATTATTATTTTGTTGAGAAATAATAAAGACATTATTATTATTATTATTATTATTATTATTATTATTATTATTATTATTATTATTATTATTATTATTATTATTATTATTATTATTATTATTATTATTATTATTATTATTATTATTATTATTATTATTATTATTATTATTATTATTATTATTATTATTAATTATTATTATATAGTACTTTTTCACTCCAACACACCTCCACGCATGCATGTCTCCATAATCGGTCACTGAACACGCTCTTTTTTGATAAAAATAACCTGACTCCTGAAAACCCAGGTGCCGACCTTGTATGCGCCGTAGCGCAAAATCCTGACGGTAGATTTTTTTGTGCCCATTAGCTTTTTTGTTAAGCATGTTGAGAACTACCTTTTCCACCAAAAATTAGACCTCCCGAGTGAAACCACTTTTCTATATAAAAAGTGCGGGGTCCTTTATAGCCGAGACTAGCAAGCAGGCGAGACAATAGACAGTTTTTCGCCGAGGCGCATATTACTTTTTTTCGTCGACCTCTACAAAAACGTACTAATTTCCGAAAGAAAAATCGACCGTTTTTGAAGGCAAGCACTTTTCGTCCGCTGTAGTCACTAGGATACGGCACGGTGCTCACTGTGGTCACTAGGGTACGGTCCGAGTCATTTGAGGACGAAAAGTACTTTCCTTCAAAAATAGTTGACTTTTCATTCGAAAATCAGTACGTAAAATGTCATTTTTTGTAGAGGTCGACGAAAAAAATTGCAATTAGTGGATTTCGTAGTACCTTTAATATGCCATTGGCCGATTGTTTCCTCCCCACTAGACATAAAAATAAAATGATGTTTTGGGGGCAGGTACAGGATAAGAGTAGTTGAAATTTTCCACTAAAAAATCCCCATGACTAACATTAAGGGGAATGTAATATTTAAAAATATTTTAAATCCTTTCAAGTATTTGGTGGTTTACTTCTTCACATTAAATAACAGAAATCTTTTGATTATGTTAGTTGAATTTTCTCACACGGTAAGATCCCAAATCACCAATTTGGTTTTCGACAAGTCCATTCAACCACACAGCAATGCCATAGAATAACCCAGGAAATAAATAAAGCTCTCGAAGAAAAAAAGTATTGCTCCGCAGTATTTCTAGACATAAGCCAGGCTTTTGACAAGGTTTGGAGATTTTCTAGAAAATTAAAAACATCCTACCTTATTCCTATTCTCCATTACTGAAATCATACTTAGGTGAAAGACAGTTGGAAGTTAGACTTAACGATGACACTTCAAGTACCTTCTCCTCTACACATCTGATTTACCCTTAACACCAAATACAATGACAGGAACGTTTGCAGACGATACAGCAAGTCTAGCAAGTCACCACAGTGCTGCAATAGTTTCCACCTACACACAGGAACATCTGGATCGACTCCAAGAATGGTTACATAAATGGCGACTCAAGGTGAACGAAAACAAGTCTGTCTATGCAACTTGTCCACCGGTAAATATAAACAGCATTGTTGTTGTTTTTCTTTTCTGACCTAATGGCCTAAACTGGACGGGACCTACAGCTTATCATGCAGGTGATCTACCGACTAACAAGTATGTAATTGTGTCACCAACCCCTATCAGTTCCACGAGATATCCGGCCTGTTTACCGGCGTGAATGAAACTGCGTATGACACAAATACCTTTTTGCACTTGCCCAATGTCTTATCTGACTTTAATTCCACTTGAATACGGCAGGATTCGAACCTACTCCCCGAACACTGACCAAGCTGAATCGGCAGATGCCTTACCGTGTCCGGTATAAACAGCATTGACATTCCTCAAAATAATGTAGCTAAATATCTGGGGCTGCACATGGACAGCAAATTAAATTGGAAACAACACATTTCGAAGAAGAAAAAGCAAATGGACATAAAAACAAAAGACCTATATTGGTTAGTAGGATAGAAATCACAATTATCTTTAGACATTTGGACACATGGCATAGAATTGTGTGGGTGTGCGAGCAAATCTAACAAAGCAATTATCCAGAGAAGCCAGTCAAAAATACTCAGACAACTAGCAAATGACCCCTGATATGTTTCTAATACCACACTGCATAAACACCTCCACATAGAAACCATCGATGAAATCGTACGTGAAAAAGAAGCCAAACATTATGAAAAAATAGAGAGTCACTCAAACCTATTAATAGAACGGCTGCTGGTTCCTTCAGATAACCGACGACTTAAGAAATTGTGGCCTATAGATATATAATATAAATAAGTTCGGAGGTAATGTCAATGGATGTTGACCTCATCACGTCATTATAGTTGCTAGCTCGCCTAGCACTCGTGAGCAAATTAGCTTGTAGAATTTGTAATATATATTTTTGATGGCTAATAAAGTATGAAAAAAAAACATGGTAAGATTTTTACCAGTCGTTCTAAAATTGTAAAATTACCAAAACTGTTGGTACTCGCGGGCCGATGTTTGAAGACCGCTGGTATAGCTTATACTCGAGTTGACCGATGCCATCAGCCACCCCTGACCCAAAATTTTAAATGACAGCCTATTTTTCCAAATCTTTTACCATTGGTTGGAATATTTTAATTAAAAAAATTAATTGGAACACAATGTTAATCAAGTTTTGTTAGATCTCGGTGAATTTTATCGAACAAAAAATCAGGAAACTTGCACTAGGTGTTAATTAGTTTCATTGATCTTCCTAAATAATTTATTTATGAAATAGGAAACGAGATGGCTTGTTTAAATCTGGGTTGTGTCTACAATTTACGGATAACAACATATTGGGAGCGGCCACAACTTTATTTTTTGTCCTTTATCATTTATATTTTACAGTTTCATTCAAAAATAAATCTTTCAGGATTATTGGATTATTTAAAGAATCTCCTTTAAGATTTTGTTATCGTGGTGGATTGTTCTTTATGAGTGAATCTTAGAATGAACTCTTACTTTCCTATAAGCAACATATTTCTAAAACTCATATTCCATTATTTTTTATGTTCTTATATCCTTACCGTTTCATGGTTTCTCTTAACAATGAAGAATATCAGCAACTTTTGATTTTTACCTTACAATACACTCCATTAAAAATAAAAAAAACGGTAAAAAAAAATAATAGTTTCCGAGATATTTAATTTTTTAGCTAGGGTGCGACGAACATTTATGAAACACTAATTTTTTAAGGAATATGTACTTATAGGGATCAAAATATTTATGATAAAAAGTAAAATGTTATTAAGTAATACTTAATTCACATAAAAACTTAAGTTATTGTGGTCAAACATAGAGAACATCCCACAGCAAAAGCATTGAATGAGTGTACGGGGAGAACGTTGTACAATGACGTCACGCGAGAATGGCGCTTTCACGAAATATTTGAATATATCGGAAACTAAAATTGTCGAAACTTTTACACTACTTGCTTGATTTAAATGAAACATTTAGGATACACGGTTATGTATTAATGTTATAACTTTACCTCTTTTGTACTATTTTAAATGTAGTCGAAACTAACCATATAGAATTTTGTATGGAAGTGATTATATAAATGTTTGTCTTGTTTCAGGACAAGGTAGACTTAGGAGAATTAATGGTATGCTTATGTTACCTCCCAAAGGCAGGAAGATTGACAATAACAATTATTAAGGGCCATAATCTAAAAGCAATGGATATTACTGGAAAGTCTGGTAAGTATTACGTAAATTAAAAACAAGCGTTCGTATAACTTTGACGAGGTTTCTTGAATCATAATTCAGACAATAGCAAAATACAATATAAAGCTGTTGATTCTGGCTTCTAAGGTGTTCAATTGATAATGAACTAGCTTTTGCCCTCAGCTTCGCACGCTTGGCTTTTTTCATGCTAGCACACCACTACCTGTTCCTTTCAGCGGTCGATTCCTTTTTTTGTAGTACATTACATTAAAATAAAATAGATGAATGCGTCAAAAAGTTTATTATCACAAAAAACTTTATATTTTCATGCACACCAAAGGCGCATATGCATTTTGTTTGACATTTATATAATAGAACAAAATCAACAAAATTTTAATTAATTAATAATAATCTGCGGGGTTTTTATGATTGGGGCTTACAATGAACGTAAAAATTTTTTTTGGTATTATGCGATTTTCCGCGAAACTTGACGTCTTATCAAAAAATATTCAATGACAAAGTTGTAGATCTAGAAAAAACGTACAACTTCTACGTGAATCATTTTTTACCATAACCTCAAAATTTTAACATAAAATGAAAAAAATTATTAAAAATTTTTTTTTAGTTTTAATTTCCACAAAAATTTTTTTTTTTTTTTTTTTTATTATTAAACACCCATAAAGGCATTTAGTATATTACAATCTGGTCATCAGTGACCAATGAGCAATTTAATTCTAACTTAATCTAATAGAGTTTGAAGTTTAAAACTAAGGTATACTCATCAGCGTTCCTTAGGTTCTGTAGAAAGGATTGCACTAAACTTTAACGTGCACACATAAGCTCTGCTTTTGCACTAAAAACACTAAACTAACTCAAAGGGCTTGATCCACTTAAGTCTTCTTTCTAACCCAGTATTGTCAAGGAGCTGGATAGCCTCGACATTGACATGATGATGAAGTCTTTCTTCATGACTCTTGGCTAATTTCTTGATGGTCTGGTCAACAGTGTCCATTTCCAGATCCCTGTGGAGGTCACTATTGCGAATGTACCAAGGGGCATTTACTATGTTCCTCAGTGCTTTGTTTTGAAATCTTTGGATGATTGCTAAGTTGCTTGCTTTGGTGCATCCCCATAGTTGGATACCATAGGTCCATACAGGCTTAAGTATCTGCTTATAAAGCATAAGCTTATTATGTAGAGACAGAGTGGAGTTTCTTCCAATTAGCCAGTACATTTTTCTATATTTCAGTCCAAGTTCTTCTCTTTTCTTTTTAACATGCACTTTCCATCGGAGTTTGGCATCTAATGTAATACCTAAGTATTTTGCTGTGTTTGAATATGGAATCAGGTTATTGTTTATTCTGACTGGAATATGATCTATCCTTTTGTTTGTAAAGTTAATGTGGAGTGATTTAGTTTCATTAAGTTTAATTTTCCATCTCTTCGTCCAGTCATAGATAAGGTGGACGGCTGTTTGCAGCTTGTGGGTTGCTTCTTCATTGCTCTTTCCTACCGCTAGAATGGCAGTGTCGTCGGCGAAGGTGGCTAACTCTGGAATATGACATGTGTACAGTAAGTATAGGACAGGTCCTAGGACACTTCCTTGTGGTACTCCAGCCTTAATTTCTTTAAGATCGGAATAGGCTTCTTCTTGCCTAATTCTAAAGTATCTTTCCGATATATATGAATGGAGGATATCTGTATATTGTTTTGGAAGGAAAAGCTTGAGCTTATGTATTAAGCCTTCATGCCAAACCTTATCAAACGCTTGTGCTACATCAAGAAAGATAGTAGCACAAATGTTTTTCTCTTCTAATGATTTCTCTATAATGTTGGTTATTCTATGAACTTGGTCGATCGTAGAGTGCTTATTTCTAAATCCAAATTGGTGATCAGGGATAATTTCTCTTTCTTCGATAAGTGGTTTTAGTCTTTTGAGTAGGAGTTTCTCAAATAGTTTCGACAAAACAGGCAGTAATGAGATCGGTCTGTATGACGATGCCTCATGTGGTGGTTTCCCTGGCTTGGGTATCATTATGACTTCCGCAATTTTCCAAAGGCTGGGTACATATTTCAATCTGAAGGCAGCATTTATTAGGTTAGTTATTTTAATTATTGCTTTTTTGGGTAATTGTTTTAAAATTTCTCCAGTAATTAAGTCAAAACCTGGAGCTTTTTTCGGATTGATATTTTCTTTTATTTCGGTAATTACTTCTTTGGGAGAGGTAAATTCTATTTCTTGACCAATCTGTGGCTGATCTTCCAGAGTAGGTTCTTCATCTTGATCTTCATGAGCCTGAAAGATTTTTTCTAGATGATTTGCAAATCTTGTTGCCTTTTGCTCATTATTTCTAGCCCATTTACCATCTTCCAATCTGACAGGTGGTATTTGCATTATGGGTCTTTTCAATCTCTTAGTAGCTTTCCAGAGTGAATAATCAGTACTACTGTCGTCTGTCAATTCTCTTAGGTAAATACTAATCGATTCTTCTTTAATTTGTTGTATTTCTCTTTTGAGTCTTTGGGTAGCATTGTTGAGTATAGTTTTATCTTGTGGGGCTCTAGTTTGCTGCCATTTTCTTCTAAGCTTTCTTTTTTCAGAGATTAGTTCCCTTATTTCTCTAGGATAGTTGTTTCCTACCGTCCTTCTATTAATAGCAGGTGTAGTTTCCCAAGCTGCTTGTTGGATATTATCATTAAGCAATTTCACTTCGTCGTCTAGTTGTTGTTTATTTCTTAAAGGAACAGATAGATTAATTTTTTCTTCAAGAATGATTTTGAAGCTTTTCCAATCTGTTAATTTGTTAGTCAATGTAGGGTTATTTTCTTTTTTAATAATGTTTTCACTAAGTGTTAAGATGATAGGGGAATGATCAGAATTCATGTCCCATCCTTCTTCTATTTCTAAAAAGTTGACCGATATGTTTTTGATTATAAAGAAATCAATAAGGTCTGGAATCTTGTTGGGATCGGTTGGCCAATAGGTAGGCTTTCCAGTGGATAAAGCTTCACACTTATATTCTTTCATTGCTTCTAAAAGTTCTTTACCTTTAGTGGTCGTTAATCTAGATCCCCAGTGGGTATTTTTGGCATTAAAGTCACCGCCAATAATAAATGTGTTTCCCTGATTAGATAGGAAATCTATAAATTGGTTTTTCTTCAAAGAATATCTTGGTGGGCAATAGGTAGCAACTAGAGTAATCTGAGAGTGTCTAATGCTCACACTTACTGCAGTAGCCTGGATTTCTCTGGTCTTATATTCTATTTCTTCATGATGTAAGATATTATCCTTAATTATTATGGCACTTCCACCTCTCGCTGCATTGTCAGGATGGTTAGTATGATAAATTTTATAATTTTTAAATTTAATATGTGACTGATTAGTAAAATGCGTTTCAGAAATGAGACACACATCTAGTTTATTTACATCTAGGATTACTTGCAATTCTTGTTGGTGTTGCAAGAGACCATTAGCGTTCCATTCCATTATTTTAAAATTGGCCATTTCTCTGCTTTGGAATAGCTCCTTTGGCACTATGTTCTAAACGAGTTAATCGTTCATCAAATTTTTGGAATAACTGCTCCTGTTTCTTAAGTTGTTCTAAGATCAATTGTAAAGTCGGGTCAGTAGTTGCTTTAATTTGTGTTCTAACATTATTGTTTTTACTGGCATTTGATGGTCCTGCAACAGCTTGGTTGTAGGAAGATGGCCTATTTTCACTTTTTTGAACTTGATTTCCGTTATTCGTTCTTTGTACTGAATAGTCAGTTCTTACCTGTTGTACTTGTCGTACTGGTTGTCTAGGTAAAGATGGTTTCTTCATAGTATCAGCTCTAATTTTTTGTATTTGTTTAGCAACGATACACCCTCGATAATTAGCAGGGTGGTTACCGCCGCAATGAATGCATTTTGGCTGTACATTTTCTGGCTTTGTACAATCTTTGGTATAATGTTTTCCAGTACATTTGACACATCTTGGTTCTTTACCACAGAAACCTTGTGTGTGCCCATAGCCCTGGCATCTCTTACATTGGGGAACTAATTTTGTTTTTTTAATTGGTTTAATTTCAACCCTGATTCCCAGTATATCCGTAATACTATAGATTTTATTTACATCTTCATCATGTTTAAATGTCAACATAAACATGTTTAGCGGTTGCTTAGTTTTAAACTTAAGTTTTTTAGTGGCTTCTAATATCTTATATCCCCTTCTTCGAAGGTCATCTACAATTGCCTTTGGGTCACATTCATTATGTAATTTATTAGCAATAACTCTGATTGGTCTCTTCTGTTTGTTCTCATAGGTATACCAAGAATACCCACAAAAATAATTTAATTTTGATGCTTTACGCATTTTCGAACTTTTGATACATCTTTATAAAAATATCTGACTCCATCATGGTTTAATGAATTTAAAGGGTGTACGATAATTATCAATAATTTTAAGTATCGTTACTTCCCTAAGCAATAATCGATATTTTGTATCGATACTTTAGGTCAGATATAGTACCATAACTTTATTTACTAAAGTTTAGCTTTTAGTAGGTTGATTTAAATTTGTTTTAGTTTTAAATAAAACACCAAAAATAAAAATAATTACTTTAATTATTCTATAAAGGTTACCATTTTTACTTCAAACGAAACACTATTTTAAATTCATTAAATTTATTTTAGGCATTCCCACAGTTTTTTTGCTATTTTATTAATATTTTCCTACAACCACATAGGAAAGTAACAGATATCGTACTCTCTACTCCGACGGAAAGTGGTACTTTCCACACGTGTGCGGAAAGTACTTTCCGCCCACGTGTAAATTACTTTCCTATCTGTTCTACAAGTTCTTAGTTATTGTTTTGTTTTCAAATAAATGTTAATTATCAATATTTGTATTTATTATACTACAATAGTGATTCTAAATAAAATAGCATTATTTATATTATAAACTAAATACAAACAGATATAGAACCTGTCACAAATAAAACCATCACATTTCACAATGTTTGGTAAAATTATCGCGTTGTCGTAGAAAAAATAGTGTACATTACTTGTGCGAAAGTGATATCTCACACTCGTGGGATTGTCGCACGACGCATATTTCGCACTCGTGTGACAAGTGTCACTTTCCGCATTCGTTATGTAATATTCTATTTTCTGATTTAAGGTTAGTACAAAAGTTATCTATTATAATCACTGATTTATTTGTGTAATTATTTTTATGAATGTATATAATAATTTATGAGACTAGTTCCTCTAATACCCTGTAATTAAATTAATTACATTAAATAAATAGTTGTCATTAAAAAATACTTTCATTTGTGGCTGTGTTGCTGCTTTAACTTTTACTTTGACTATACTTTTTCTACGACCACGTTGATTCCGCCTAGTAATAATAGTATAACTTTAATAAAGTATGGAAAGTATGACAGAAGCAACAGAAGATATTTATTGATACAAAGAAGGCATCAAATACATAAACTATACAAATACAATAAACTAATAGGCGATATGCTGAGATTTTTCAATAAATGTTAAGTTTTGTATCATTGTTAACCAAGACACAATCTAAATTAAAATTGAATTTTTTGTTTACGTTTTATATTCAATAAACCGTTTTTCCTTGAAACTGACTTCTGGACAATATGTTTTGTACGATTCCTTTCTTCTCTAATTGATGAATATCAAATATGGCATGGTACCTTCCCTCCGTCAACTTTCGGTTTCGTTTATTTTCCAAAATTATTTTGTTTTCAGTTGGTGTACTTTTAGTGTCTGTTCGAATTTTGTCCATGATCTTATTAGCTTGGTAGCTACAAAAAAAAGATGATCTTAACAAAAACATAGGCACATATACAAATATACGATTTAAGCATATTTTAATGTCTGCCATATTAAACAGGGGCAATTAGGATTAGTAATGAAATTTTTTTATTGGCCCAAATGAAACTGTATGACCAGTAGAGTACATTTCCAAAATTTTTCCGCTTCATTATTAAAGGGGGCCTGGGAAATTAAATTTAAATTTATGAATCGTGACGTATTATGAACCATGACGTGGACCAATGAAATAATTCCAGTTGCCACATTTCTAAAGTTTTTCCCGTTGGCATCATCTTTTTCTAATTAATAGAAAGAGCGAAATCGATACTTCAAGAGTAGTCGTAGCTAACACTAGACTTCTTTTAACAGACACATACGACTATTAAAAATGTTTGTGGATTCCCGAAAAAGGTAGCGTTACATGATGTTAAAGGTTTTAGAATTACCGTTCAGAATTTATATGGCATATTGGTACATTATAATAAGATAATCAACCAGTAAAATTTTTAAAGAGCTGCAGAGTACCAGAAAAAAGATATTAATATAAAAAAATGTTTACCTTAACCATTGATTTTTATGAGACGTCACAGATTTTATTTAATTAAAAAAACCTACCGTTCAGATTTCGATGTAAGTGATATCAACGGAAAGAATAAAAATTTCGAACATTTTGGTTACTCACAAATCGAGCTTCAGAGCCTGTGATAAGAGTAATTAGCAAATAATTAGAAAAAAATTTACTATGTTATTTACATCTGACAACGCCGTCAAAGAGGATATGACGGGGAGAAATTGTAACGTTACCGTTATTTTTCGCCCATCTCTAGTGTCACATTTCTAGTCGTATTTTTATGTGGCTGGAGTCCGAATGCCCCGAATTACCAAAACAGAAGAAGATACTAGGTAAAGCAAAGTAATTTTCATATACCAAACTTCACAGCATATTCCAATAACTCTTTCATTAATAAATGCGATGGAACCGTGGTTTATTTGAAAATAAATTTTACCCCTCAACTACTATAGTAGAAATAAATCTTACCAAATTTTTGCGTATAACTTTTACTACAAATTATTTAGATACAAATAACAAAATAGGAGTAACTTCTTACTACAGACCTCCTTCAACAAACATTCAAAACTTTTTAGATGATTTAGATATGTATTTGCATCAAATCGAAAAACAAGATCTAGACATATTTCTGGGAGATATCAATATAAATCTACTAAAAACAAAATGTAATGATACAACTAGATATCTAAACATATTAAATTTACACGGATTCTATTCCTACATAAATAAACCAACAAGAGTCACATAAGACAACACGCTAGATTTAGAAGCCAAATTGAAATAGATTCTGCAGTATTTCAAAGTGATATTACTGATCATTTTACTACCTTCGTGTTAATTTCCTTTAAATGTGACCTTAACAAAACTGATAATGAAAATAAAAAAATATATAAAAGAATTAATTTGAAAAAAGTAAACAATTTGTTAAAAAATGAGCATTCAAGTATCATACGACATTTTCATTAATAAACTGCATACATATATGGATAAATGCTTAGAAATTAAAACAATAAATAATAAATATAGAAAATTAAAGCCATGGATTACCGCTGCATTGATTACCTCTATTCATAAAAGAGACATATTAAAAAAAAGATTGATTAAAAACCATACCGCAGAACTTGAAATGCAGTATAAAGAATATAGAAATCAACTAAATACATTGTTAAAAAAAACAAAAAACAATTATTATAAAAGTAAACTAAACGAAGCAGCTGCAGATTGCAAAAAAATATGGAATATTATTAAAGAGGTTTCAGGAGGTAAGACTGTAACACAAATTTCAAACACAAACATAATCAATCAACACGGAGTTGCTGTTAAAAATAACATTGAAAAAGCAAACTTGTTTAATAATTTTTTTACTAATTTAGGACTTAAAATGGCAAATGATATAGAAGAAACAATTCTGCCTGAAAATTTTTTTAACGAAAATGCAGTACAGTCTTCACTCTTTTTGGAGCCAGTATCAACAGCAGAAGTAACCATCCTGATTTCAGAACTTAAAAACAATTGCTCTTCGGGACCTGATGGAATAGATACAAAATTCCTAAAAACTATACATCCACATATTGTACACCCCTTGGTTCACATTATAAACCTCTGCTTCACAAGCGGTAAAATACCCTTGCAATGGAAAGAATGTCTAGTAACGCCGATTTATAAGGCAGGAGAGCATAATAAAGTTACTAACTATCGACCTATATCGGTTATAAATAACTTAACAAAAGTTTTTGAAAAAGCGTTAAAAAAAAGGTTAGTTGAATTTTTAGATGACCATCACATTATTTCAAAAAATCAGTTTGGTTTTATTAAAAGTGCGAGTACTGAAGATGTCATATTGAGTCTGCTCGAACCTGTGATTGGAGCCTTGGACAGTTTAAGAAAATGTATTGCAATTTTTCTGGACTTAGCCAAGGCCTTCGATACTGTTTCACATAGTAAACTTATTGATAAAATGAGTAATTACGGTATTCGAGGAATAGTATTAGACCTCTTTAAACATTACCTATCAAACAGAATACCAAGAATAAAAATAGGGGAAGTATTAAGCTCAGAATCAGTGGTTAAGATAGATGTACCACAGGGGACCGTCTTAGGTCGAGTTTTATTCCTAATATATGTAAATAGTATTTTTAACATAAAAAACTTCAAAGGAAACTTAGTTTGCTATGCTGATGACACAGCACTTATCTTTTCCGGGAAATCTTGGAATGAAGTTCAGTCTACTACAGAAAATGTCTAAAGAGTATAAAAATTTGGTTAAATCACAATTTACTTAGTTTAAATATAGGGAAAACAAAATATATAACTTTCTCTCCTACATCGACAGATCAGTCCATATTAAATCTCAAACTACATAAACCTACATGTGATGAAAATAAATGTTCCTGTCCTGTATTAGAAAAAACCACAGTGATCAAATACTTAGGAATCATGATTGACCAACATACAAGATGGAGTGAACACGTAACAAATCTCACCAAACGAATAAGAGCGCTAATGCACAAATTCTATGTTATTAGAGACATTTTATCTTGGAAAAATTTAATTATGATGTATAATTCACTTATAGAATCTATGATTGGGTACTGTATTACTAGCTGGGGAGGTACTTTTACCACAACATTACAAAATTTACAAACCACACAAAACACACTTCTAAAAATAATACTCCACAAAAATAGACTGTTTTCAACTGAATAACTTTATCGCAAAACAAAATTATTTAATATCAGACAGATATATTCTTATAGATGTCTCTTAACCCTCGAGCGGGCGCGCCAGGGCAGATTGCCGCAACTTTTTGTTTTTGTTTTATAATTAAAATGTGACGATTCCTTCGAAACTGGGTATTTACGTATTCCTTGTTTATGTTATTGACTCCGCTTATCGACACATCTGGTGCAATATAATATTTCTGTTCAGTTGGTACAAGCGAAAGTTCCAAACCAGATCGAATTTGTAACGTGTTTGCGGCAGATTTCCGCGGGCGCGCCCGGTCGTGTAAGTTTTATTTATTACTAATTTTTTCACTTTACCTAGATTGTTTGTTTTGGAAATGTTATATATATATATATATATATTTTACTATAATAAAACGATTATGAATGACATATTTGTTTTATTTTACTAAGCAAAATAAAATTTCTTCGTTATTTGTAAACTACAAACGCAGATTAACGCGGCGCGCCTTCTCGTGTAATTCTAAAAAGCGCGCCGGCTCGAGGGTTAAGGATGAAATTTGGAAAAAAACAGTTCTCAAAAAAAATCTCAAATACTAGAGCTGCAACTAACCTGAATTTAAATATTGATCTATTTAATAAATCGGTAACCCAAAGAAGTTTTTTTTACTATGGCCCGAAGCTTTTTAACTTGCTTCCTATAAATATAAAACAAATTTCCAAACCAGTTAAATTTAAAACTGAAGTTAAAAAACTAATTCTATGAAATCCTGTCTTTTAATTATATTTTATTATAATACAATTAGCTTTCTGGTTTTGCTCCTCTCTGCCGATGCTAACAAAAAAAAATCTGTAACTATTACTAGTTTTATTTGTGTCGTTTACATTTTATATCTATTTCTCTTTATATGGTACCTTTGGAGGAGGACTACGACAAAACCGACACTCGTGTCTAGGTCACCCCTCCTTCGAAGAAGCTATATATATTTATTTGAATATTAATTGTAACATTATTTATGTTTAATTTAATAATGTATAAAATTGATGATTCGAGTAATATATTAACTTAAAATTTTTTCATACAGTGCGGATCATAAGTGTTACCCCCCCTATCTAACTCGTTACTGGACTCTTGTTAGGAAAATCGCTGAGACAGGTCGACTTTTGATTTCTACAATGTACATTTTTGTATAAATAGATTACCCCCAATTTCATCCCTTACTGGAGGGGAGCAACCCTTTCGAAAAATTTAAATATCATGGGGTGGTGAGTGCTGGCTCATTTGAAAGGAGGTTTTATTCTCCCTTCAACCGTGCAAAAAATTTTAAATGAGCTATCACTCACCACCCCACGCTATTAAAATTTTTCGAACGGGTTGCTCCCCTCCAGTAAGGGATGGAATTAGGGGTAAACTATTCATACAAAAATGTACATTGTAGAAATCAAAAGTCGACTTGTCTCGGCGATTTTCCTAACAAGAGTCCAGTAACGAGTTAAATAAGGGGGGGTAACTCTTACGATCCTCACCCCATTACTCAACACGTAATGAAGCAAATTTAAAATTTTTTGCACGGTTAAATGGAGAATAAACCCCCCTTTTAAATGAGCTATCACTCACTACCCCATGCTATTTAAAATTTTCGAAAGGGTTGCTCCTCTCCAGTAAGGGATGAAAATAGGGGTAAACTATTCATACAAAAATGTACATTGTAGAAATCAAAAGTCGACCTGTCTCGGCGATTTTCCTAACAAGAGTCCAGTAACGAGTTAGATAGGGGGGTAACACTTATGATCCGCACTGTATGAACTGGTCAGTGCGATATTGATTGATAAAAACTTATCGGCTAAATCTCGGATATAAATAAAGATAATATTCCTTCAGATAGAGGAAAACATAATGCGGAAGACATTTCATTTATGCAGATGGAAATAGGAAACGAAAATAGTAGCCAGGAAAATCCAGAAGAAAATAGAAACTTTAGTAAAAAACCAAAGTTAACAGATCATGAGGTAAAAAATACAGAAAATAAAACTACAGAACAACAGGCAACAGTTAACAATTATTATTCTCCAAGGGAGCAAGGACCATACTACGTATTTGTCCAAAATATTTTTCGTGACACAGGGTTACTGAAAGCATAGTTCCATCTCTTGCTTTTACACGGTGTTGCCAGATATAAATACTACGTTAGTCAAATAACACAGAGCACACATTTGACTAGTATGGTATCGAGAGGATTCCATTAAACTCTGAATTTATATTTGTAGGCAAAAAATCAAAGAAAGTTTATAAAATATTACTGAAAATGTTCTTATTAATTTAATAGGTATCAGAGATAAAAATAATGTCCATTGTATCCTATTAATCTGTGCAATTATAAGTATTACAATTAAAAGATTAAAAAAATTAAAAACTGTGAAGTACGTTTGAAGTCGAGACTTTTGAAACACAAAAGCTAAATCTTCAAAGTAAAATTATCTACTAATCTCTTTCTCGGAACCTTTTTGTAGAAAGTACAACATAAATTAAGAACCAACCAGACACTGACCTGAATCAGCTGACGGCCGTTACTTTTGGATATAAATATAACCTCATTTATTTCTAATATTATTCCGAAATACTGTGGGTTAAGTTTTTTCGAAAAATAATTACACTAAAATCACAAAAATAGTCAAGAAGCAAAAAAATTACACAGCAAACAGCAATCCAGAATTTCACATTCGACAATAACAAGTATTCAACACTTCCTATGAGACTTACGTCGAACTGGTGACTGGTGTAATTACGTACTAAGAGAATTTAACCCAGAAATGACAACATCGACGAAATTAATCGCATGAGATCGCCATATTATTGGTTAGATTTACCCGGGAGATTTAATATTAATAACGAGTCATTATATCTTGAGGTATTTTTACCTAGAAACAAGTATAGGCGAAGGCTCGAATACTGAGGACATCAGAATTCAGAAAAACAGAGCACCAAAAAAGCATTTTCAACCCCTCAGCAGAGCCGAAAATAATACAAAACGCGTCCTTTCCGAAAAACTAGTAGTTCCAGACGAATAGAATAACTTGACAAATTGGAACATGGAAAATTAATACCATATTTAACATATCGGAATTGACCAGGGCGATAACCGACCTGAGTATGTAGTTTTAACTTGGAAATGCAAGTTTCGTCTTTTGCCACTATTATTTTTAAAGTACCCTATTGTATTTTTAGATAATTGATAACTGCTTAGTTTACTTTTTGCAACAACTAAGTGGCGATTAACAATCTCGAACATTAACGCGCTCGCTTTGCTCGCGCGGTTAATTATCTCATTGTTAATCGCCCTTATTAATACACTTGTTCGCTATAGATTAACCATTAACGTTCAAAACTAAATGTGAATCAATTAGAGCGCGTCTTTTATTAAATTAAATTTGTACTTACCTATCAAAAAGTAAACCGTTTTGAAAGTTATGATCCACATCAGGACTTTTCGTATTATTTGCCATACTATCAAAGTAAAATTATAAAATTATTTACTAATCTCTTCTCGGAACCTTTTTGTAGAAAGTACAACATGGATTAAGAACCAACCAGGCACTGACCTGAATCAGCTGACGGCTGTGACATTTGGATATAAATATAATCTAATTTATTTCTAATGTTATTCCGAAATACCGAGAGTTAAGTTTTTCGAAAAATAATTACACTAAAATCACACAAATAGTCAAGAAATAAGAGAATTACACAGCAAACAACAATCCAGAATTTCACATTCGACAATAACAAATAAGTATTCAACACTTCCTATGAGAGACTTAACGAAATACTCCATAGCGCTCGAAGCGAATAGAGCTGTTTTGAGAAGTTCTGTCTTTAGCTTTACAGAGAAAAAACCAAATTCATTCACGAAAAAACAATGTAACATGCCTTTGTTCTAAGGAGTATAGGCGAAGGTTCGAATACTGAGGACATCAGAATTCAGCAAAACTACCAAGTCTGTTGTCGAGTTCAACATTCGCCAAAAAATGGGGGGGCAGGTCATCACAAATTACGGCACAAGAACACAAGAAACATTTTAAAGTTTAACAGAAAGGAAACCATATATCGGCCTACATTTCCACCACCAAAAAAGTATTTTCAACCCCTCAGTAGAGCCGAAAATAACACAAAACGCGCTCTTTCCGAAAAACTAGTAGGTCCAGACGAGTAGAATAACTTGACAAATTGGAAAATTAATAACTTAATTAACATATCGGAATTGACCACGTCTGGACTTTCGTAATTCAATACCTGGTGGGGCATATAGCCCAAGGAGTAGTTGTTGAAGTCCAGACGCTGGTGCAGTGTATGACATTTTTAATATCCTTGTTCTTGGGAACAAGTGTGATTTTATTTCACATCCTTAGGCAGTTTTGTTACGCCCATGGTCCTTTTGGAATTTTTATGGTTCAAAAAAATTCCACTTTCGTTGTAGATTTCTATAGTTTTGCAAGCTTTGATTTTGTTATTAAAGTGATGATGGCGTTGCTCTCCTCGTTCGTGATATACGTGCTCTAACGCAAACACTTTTATCAAGAACGAAGCGAGTCGAATTTATTTTCCGACATCCTTTAATGATAGGATGTCGAGCTAGCCTGTTTCTTACTGATGAGGTACAATAATACCGAAACCGGTATAAGAATGGCAAGCTCCTTAATAACAAAATCGAAGTTTTTGGTTTAAAGCCCCGACTTGGTCGGGCAGCAAACCACGTCTGGACTTTCGTAATTCAATACCTGGTGGGGCATATAGCCCAAGGAGTAGTTGTTGAAGTCCAGACGCTGGTGCAGTGTAGGAAATTTTTAATGTCCTTGTTCTTGGGAACAAGTGTGATTTTATTTCACATCCTTAGGCAGGGCGATAACCGACCTGAGCATGTAGTTTTAACTTGGAAATTATTTTTAAAGTACCCTATCGTATTTTTAGATAATTGATGACAATTCAGTTTACTTTTTGCAACAAGTAAATGGTATAATTGGCTGTAGCCTCGATTTAAGAATAATATATTTTTTTATTTTTCACTTATATATTATTTGTTTTGTTTTACCTTGGATACAGTTGCTATAAATACACTCATAATGCCCTATAATAATTCTATGAGGAGGGTCTGGATTACTCCGGCAATACATTTTTGGTTGCTTTGGGTGCATATTTTCTTTGATATTTTTGGAAAATCGATATTTATTTTGATTACTTTTATAAAACGTATATAACCCAAAGCAGCAATGACGTTCACGAACTATTATGAAACACTGACAGCAAACGTCAAAATATAAAAAATCGGGCGTTAGGATCTACAATTTTGTTTATTCATGGATGTGTGGGTTGATAAAGGCTACATTTTAAAATTATATTGAATTATACAGGTTGTCCCAAAAAAGTGAGGCGTATCAAAGTTATTATTTCTTATGGAAGACCCTATATTTTGTTGCATTTATAGATTGTACGTTAAAAATAAGATAAACTTTCTTAAGTATTCCCTATACCTAAGCTTTTTAGTTTCCGAGATATCTTGATATTTCTAAAAATGGAAGCACTTACAAGAAAACCAATAACATCGAAACCTATGGAATCAGCCAAATCCAATTTTAACTGAAACAAATTAGACTAATAATTTTAAGCAATAATGTATTTAGAGTTGTTTAAAATTACACAGGGCGTCCAAAATGGGGCGATTCTCTAATGACATATTAAAAATTATGAAGGTCTACTATGCCTAAATCTATTAATTTTGGAGATATTTTTATTTTTGTTAAATTTTACATTATTTTTCCACCGTAATGCCTAAATATAACACCCTGTATTTGATCAGCTTAGACTATTGCAACATCATTTTTTGTCTACCATCTAATGATACATTTTCCAACAGTTCCCAGAAACTTTTTCTTAAAAATTGCAAAAATTGATTCCCATTTAAATGGCCATCAAAGAAATATGGGCCAATAACTTGGTCGCCTATAATTCCACCGTACCTACCTATACATTAATGTTCCACCGGTTCTGATGATCTATTGTGTGGAACAAATACTGTTTTTGAGTATCATAATAATGAAAGTTGTGACGGTTAACTAATCCATTATTATGGAAAGTGGATTCATCTGTAATTTTTTCGGATCATAGTCTAAGCTGATAAAATTTAACAAAACTAAAAATAACTCCAAAATTAATAGATTTAGGCATAGTAGACCTTTATAAAATAAAATAATAAATAATTTTTTTTAAACAAAAAAAACGCAACCCGTAGCGCCCAAACGCTTGATCCGATGAGCTGAAATTTGGTGTGTGGGTATCGGAGCAACGCGTTAGTTTTTGATGGAAATCGCCCCACCAGGGGACGCAGTAGCCATATGTACATTTCAAAAAAAAAGGAAAGACCTAAAGTTTTTATTTGGCATTTAGGTGCCTCACTGGCTTGTAAATACATCCTGAAATTTTTATTCCTTAATTTTGAACCTAAACTGAAAAAAAAAAAATTTTAAACTAGGAAATCGCAACCCGTAGCATCCAAACGCTTGATCCGATTGAGCTGAAACTTGGTATGTGGGTATCGCGGAATGAATCCGTTTGTTTTTGGTTGAAATCGCCCCACCAGGGGGCGCAGTAGCCCTATATACTGTTATGCTAATGAAATTCTTCTAAACACTTTTAATAATCTTTATTTAACTTTTTAACATTAAACTTAAAACATGTCAACACTCCTATCACTTTTTTTTTGTCTTTTTCACATAATTTTTTATAATTTATTTTAAAATGCACTTCCAAATTTTGCCCCATTTTAACATCATAACAACATTCCCTAAAATTTCGTTGAACTTTTCTTGCAAAGTAATGAATAAGAAAAGTTCAACGAATTTTACAAATTTTGCCCCATTTTAATCTTCAACTTATGTCCTTGTATTTTGTTTATTTTTTTTTTAAGTATAATTTTTCTCTGGCCATCGTTTGAGCATTTTCACCCCAATAATAATTTAAAAATTGTTGTTGGAAGTCCTCAAAATTCCTCATGCTCAACTCCCTGCTGGCAAACCATAGTAGTGCATTACCACTCAAATTTTCCCTTATTGCTTCCCTCAAATGCTGTATATTTAAATTTTGGTCAATTTTATTTCATAGTATGTTTAGAAATATTTTAGGATGCAATCTTTTAATATATCCGTCAAATTTAGTTGATCCTTGAGTTGTTCCTGTAGTGATAATAACTCTCTCCCTGACTCAGCTGTCCATTTCCCTTCTTAAATTTTCTTCCATCTGTTTGATTCTGTTTTCTGTTATTTCTTGCATTTCTTCTGTCATATTTCCTTCTTGAATATTTCTTTTTCTATTTCTTATTTGTTTTCCATTCTCATCTATTTCTTGTTTCAGTTTTCTCAATTTTTCTTGATTGTCTTTACTCATTTTCTCAACATCAACTTTAATTTCTTTTGCTTATTCTTTGAGTTCCCCCTGTATTGCAACAGCCATAGTTCCCACATCTTGTTTCACCTCTTCTATTCTTTGGACAACTTCATCATATTCCTGGTAAACTCTCAATCCGATTGTGTCCACTTCTTTTCTGATGCTTACTACTTCTTCTTGTATCTGTCTATTTTCTTTCATGCAATTTTCTTCAATTTTATTTACTCTTTCCATAAATTCTTCTCTGTTCTTAATATTTATTTCTATTTCTTGTTTTATATTTTCCATTATGTCCTGTCTCATAAGATTGATTTATGTTCTGTTCCAAACTTTCCATTTTATTTTCTATTTCCCCCATGTCTTGTTTTATATTCTGGCCCATATTTTCCAGCTCCTCCATAAAACATCTCATCATTTCCTGGAAGTTGCATTGTTGTTCTTCCCTCTTCTGTGTGCCAGTGTCTCCTCTTTCTCCCATTTGGAATGATGTCTCCCCTAGTTCAGCAATCCTGGTCCAGGCAATGTACGGTTTCTTAAATCCATTTTAATTTATAAATTATATTTTAAGCCCTGTTTTCAAAGAGCCCCACGTTGGGATGCCAATTGTTATGCTATTGAAAATTCTTCTAAATATTTTTTTAATCTTTATTTAACTTAAAAAGTAAACAAAATGCCGACCCTAAAAAATTGTTTTACTTTTTTTTAACATGTGAAATGGTTTTCCTTTCATAATATTTCAAATGTCATTTTTACTTTAAAACAATTTTTTTTTGGATACCAAATATCATTTGATTTGGACACCAAATTAATTTTTTTAATTTTTATTTTATAACTGCCGGGAAAGTCTTATGGCGACACAACAGATTTTTTAAAAGGTAGATTCATAATAGGAATATAAAATACAGGGTGTCCTATTTAAAACAAGAAGAAGAACATTTTGGACGCTCTGTATAATTTTAAACAACTCTAAGTACACTATTGCTTTAAATTATTAGTCTAATTTTTTTCAGTTAAAATTGGATTTGGAAGTTATTGGTTTTCTTGTAAGTGCTTCCATTTTTAGAAATATCAAGATTTCTCGGAAACTAAAAAGCTTAGGTATAGGGAATACTTAAAAAAGTTTATCTTATTTTTAACGTACAATCTATAAATGCAACAAAATATAGGGTCTTCCATAAGAAATAATATAACTTTGATACGCCACACTTTTTTGGAACAATCTGTATAATTGAAAATAATTTTAAAATGTAGCCTTTATTAACTCACATATCCGTGAATAAGCAAAATTTTCAAAATATTAACCGTTTAGCCACAATGGATCGTCGCGTCTACCGTGACTCACCCTGTATATAACGCACTGGAGCATAAATAACTATTAACGTTCCAAACTAAATGTGAATCTATTAGAGCGCGTCTTTTATTAAATTAAATTTGTACTTACCTATCAAAAAGTAAACCATTTTGAAATTTATGTTCCACTTCAGGACTTTTCGCATTATTTGTCATACTATCTGTACTAAGATGCATGTAAATCTTCGAAATCAATGTATTATCCTTCCTTTTAGGTAAAATTTTTGGTAGAGCAACTTTATCTTGACGGTCGTATAATTCAGCCTCGCTTTTGTAACGTTTTAAACTTGGAGTACGCTCAATACATCTTTTCACTCTTTGATATTTTGAATAACTCCTCAAAGTATTGTACTGATCCTGATCATTTGATGTTTGCATTTCAGGCTCTTTTTGGTACTGATATTTTGAATAACTCGTCAAAGTATTGTACTGATTCTGATCATTTGATGTTTGCATTTCAGGCTCTTTTTGGTACTGATCTTGCTTATTGTCATTATCACTCGATGTTATAGATTCAGATGTATTTATTGAATCTTGAGTCAGGTTTTGTACCTGATCTTCTAGGTTATCTGTACTGTTAATAATTTCTTGTTCTTGAGACAGGTTTTTAACCTGATTATCATTATTCCAAATATCAAGAGATCGATTGGTATAAGGTTCAATTTCAATTACATTTGTGTGAATTTCTAGAGGCCTTTCTTGGAATTGATCTTGTTCTTTGATCTCAGTATGATTTGCCTGACTTTCAGTTAGTTCGTCAGAAACCTCTTGCAATATTATTAGGTAATTGTCGTTGTCAACAATATCTTCTTTATGATTCAGTATTTCTGGTTCACTTGTATTAATTTTTTCTTCGTCGAATTGATTATTTTCTGTTTGTAGTACAGTTTCTTTATTATCAGATTCAACTTCAGTAGAGTTTGTAATATTTGTTAATTCAGATTCATCTTCAATCAATTGTTCTTCAGATAAAGTTGGGTCTTGATCTTTTTCTGTTTGCTCTTCAATTTTTTCAGGCTCATCTTCAGCAAGCTTTGGATGAGTCTGTATGGGCATACTTAGGGCACCAATGGCTTCGTTGACCTCTTCTAAGACTTTCGTATCTACAGGAAGACTGTTTTCATCGCAACTAGAGCTTTCTTCAGAAGTATTTTCTTCTGTAACTTCATCTTTATCATTAACATTAGCTTTAAAAGCATAGTGGGTGTTAGTTTCGTTTTCCATTTGATATTTACCTTCGTTTCTCTAAATGTACAATACAAATTAGTATTTCATAAAAAATATGTAACATTTTAATTAAATTAAAGAGATCTGGTCCCAATGCAGAAGTAATTGATGAAACTGAAAAGTTATTAATTCAAATAAGTGGGAGATTCAGTAAGAAAATTTCACACCTAAAAAAAACTTGTTTTCATTTAAGCAAAATGTCGAGTCAAGATTTTGGGTTTCCAAACAAAAAAACAGACTCTGATCGTCTTAAAAATGGCGGCGTGAAATTTTCTTTAGACTTCCTCATACGAAAGCAAAAATTTTATTCTTGTAATAAACTATATCAGTATTTCAAAAACACCATGTAGAATATAATTATAAGATTAAACTTAAGCTGTTGATTTTGCCCTAAAAGAACTATAAGGAAATGACGCCTCAACCTTAAAGGTCTGATGAATTATTTACTGGAAAAGCAAAAGTGAATACGCATTCAGGTTTTTTTAAAACGACCAAATAATTTACTAATTTAAATACTTACATTGTTTTCAAATATTCTTCTTAACATTTTTACTGAACTTGTTATTTCTTTCTGAAATTGGGCAGGCACTATGGTATCTCTTTTAGCACTTTCACGAATTTCAGATTCAAATTTTGATAAATACTTATTTATTCTTCCATTTGCTTTGTTTTCCTGTCTTATCTCACCCGTGGATATTGAAATATTTTCATTTTGCATAGATATACCGGATGTATTATGATCAACGTGGTGTCTAAAACAAAATTATTTTCTGATAACAAAGTTATACATCTTTCAATTGTGATGTAATGCCGTGGAACTGGTTAAATAACAAGCATTTTATTTTGTTTTTAAAATGTTATAATAATTTCAACATAATTTAGGAATGAGTTTTTTATTTTTTAGTTATGATTAATACGAATGTCATAAAACTACTATTTTAACCTCCCCAATCATTTTGTTTGTTTCGAGAAATATATTACATTTTTCTATATTTGTCAAGGAATAAATTACTGAAACAAAAACAATTTTTATTGAATTCTTTATAATTGAAAATTGAATTCACCGTTTTTAATAAAAAAATTAAAATTCTCAAAGTTTTTTTAGTACACGAGGCCTAGATCTGGTTAAAACCTATTCTATTTGACATAAGTAATTCATAGTAACAGTCATTTCAGCGATAAGATGAATAACAAATCCTACAGCAGGAAAATACATTTTCTGAAATCATTTTTAACATATAAATCGCTTTCTTGACCAAACCTAAACACCTAAATACTTTTTAATAATATTATATATTTCCTTGATATGAAAACAAATTTATTATCTATTCGAGTTTCTGGTGATTATTTTTTTCATCTGTCAAAACAGTCAGATTTTGTGGTTTCAACCAATAAGAGCTCAGGATCCTAACCAATCATTGTGTTTTATACTGATAAAACCGCTTCTTCGTAATTGTTTTTTTATTAAACTGTATTTACCTTTTTTGAAATGTCAAATATAAACATTTAATAACTTTCATTTAGCATTATCAATTATTATTATACTAAAATGTATTGCAAATCTATGTTAATATACAAATTTCAAAATTTATTTGTAAACTAACCTGTTCATTCACACACACAACATCAGTTTTTGAATACCCAAATACTTAAAAATCCATAAATCTCTTTAAAACTGACAAATGTCAAAATCTATATCCGAATTAAGCCAAACACAATCCCGTATGCCTTGGTGGCCCTGCATTTAAAACTATAACAGCTCATGATGTTTCAATTTAAATTGATAAAGAAAATTTTCAATATTTGTGTGTAAAGTGTCTTTTGCATAATTGACTATATTCTCTGTTTTTAATACAAAATGATTCAAAAAATAACCGTCCAAATACCACACGTCCTCTCAAATTTTATAGATTGAATTTTTGGTCTCAATACTCAAATACCTTTATTTCAGGCAAAACCACTCAAACTGATTTGAGACAATCAGTTTGTTTTCGTGGTTTATCCTCCAAATAAAGCCGTTTTCGTGAAAACCAAAAATTTAATCGATAAAATTTGGAGGACTCGTGGTATTACCTTTGATAAATTGTTATTTGAGAATAATAACAGATTGGTAGTGGAGAGCTGTGGAAAAAGAAAATTGGTGTAAATCGATGGATGACAAAAAATTCTACATGGCAGCTTGTTTAGCCTACAGAAGGAGTTCCACCTTTGACAAAAGCGTTTATCGAATAAAAAACTCTTGCAGATAAAGCAGCTATTAAAATAACAATAGAACAGAATTTCATGATATCTTATCCTTGTGCATCTGTTATTGGAGAATGGTCTCTGGAATTTTAATAAATGGATTTTGAGACACCTACATGGAATTATTGATATGTGAATTGTTTATAATGGTGCAAATTTCTTAAACAGATAATGAAGCTGTTACTTGCGGTACTATATCATTAGGTACATTAAAGATTCAGAGATGCAACCAATTGAAAAAAGTGGTTAATAAAAATAAAGTTAAATGTTATTGATAGCGTTGTGATATAAAATTATACTCGTGTGTTTTTTAACCAATAAATAACGTGTTTTTTTACTTACATATTCTTCAATTTTTTCTTGGAAATGAAATTATAGCGTCCAACATCATCTGGTAATTCAAATTTAGATAGTTGTTCATTCTGATTATGTTTTTCAATGGTATTGTATATTTTTGGCAAAACCTCTGAAGTGGGAAGAAAATGTAGATGATCATATAACTCTGCCTCATTTTTAAAACCATGCAAATTTGGAGTAGGTTCGACATTTTTTCTTGATTTCCCAATTTCTTCTTTCTTTAAATCTTTTACATTATTTTTTTTAAGCTTATCTTGCTCTTCTATCTCATCAGTTTCACTAAAAACAGTCGTATTTTTCAGAATATCTTCGTTAATATTCTCTTGTTTGGAACCATTTTCAGGAATTTTCTGCCTTTGATCTATCTCTAAGTATTCTTGTTCATTTTCAAAAGTATTGTCTTTCAATTTAATGTGCTGTTCTTCTGCCTCTTCATCTTCTTCTTCTTCATCATCTTCTTCTTCTTCGTCTTCTTCTTCTTCTATTTCTTCTTCTTCTTCGTCTTCTTCTTCTACTTCTTCTTCTTCTTCGTCTTCTTCTTCTACTTCTTCTTCTTCTACTTCTTCTTCTTCTTGTTCTTCTTGTTCTTCCTGTTCTTCTTCTTCTTCTTCTTCTTCTTCTTCTTCGATCAATTGTTCGTTCTCATCTTTTTTTGTATTTTCTTCTTGATATTCATCTGAATTCGTTATCCTTTGTACAAAATAAATACTACTATTTTTGTGCCAAGTTTGTTCTGCCATCGTTTTAGCTAATCTTTGATACACCGGATGGGTTCCAATTGCATATAGGAGAGAATGTTTACGTATTTTTTCATTTTCTAAATTTACTAGTTCCACTTTATAAATATTTTCGTCGCCTTCTAGGGACATATGTTTTCCCATTCTATTCAACTCAAAGCATAGAAATTCCATTTACTAAATTGATAAAAAAATATGTATTAATGAAAATAATATGGAGTAACTTGCACAATTTAATTATTTACTAAAGGTGAAATTTTTTGACCAATAAAAATTCCAAAAAAGGTTGTTGGGAGTAAATAAACTGCACAAATGAGAAATGAAAATAAAATAAATTTACTCCCAACAACCTTTTTTGGAATTTTTATTGGTCAAAAAATTTCACCTTTAGTAGTTTATATTTTTCTATAATTTAGCAAATTCTGATTTTGTTATTTTAGTGAAGATGGCGTTGCACTTACCTCCTCTTTTTCGACTTAACCGTTTGTACTAAGAGTTGGTGGGTTCAAAGCGATCTTCAGAATTTCTTTAGAGATAGAAATTCGAGCTAGTCTACTTCTTACTGACGAGGCACAATAATGCCGAAACCGGTATAAGGATGACAGGCTCCTTTAATAACAAAATCAGAAGTTTTGGATTTCTCGATTACTCGGGTTCCAAAACGGCGTCTGCATTCACGTAATTCAATACCTGTTGGGGCATATTGCCCAAGGAGTAGTTGTTGGGGTGCAGACGTCGGTTGCATGTATTGACAATTTAAAGATTGTCAGTCGATTTTGAGAGATTGTGTGATCTTAATTTATTTTATTTTCACATCTCTTTTGTGCAATTTAATTATTTGTTGTACTTTCGGGAAGATTATTATTAGAATTAGATAATATTAGCCACAGTAGAAATACATAAATTTTCAAAGTAACAGTTTTTTTCTATGCCAAACAGCATTTTTTTTATTTCGATTAATATCATCAGCTTTGACGTGACAGAAAGAAAATTTGTTCAACTCGCTTTACAGGGTGTTGCTTTTACAGGATCAATAAAAACTTTAAAAAAATAAATACGGCCCTGGAATTTCAACGGTTGATTGAATAATACTTCATATCGAGTAAAATGAACTTTCCTTATGCTTTTTGTTGAAAAATGATGATGTGCTATGGATGAAGTGCCGCATCATAAGAAGAATGTGAATCCATTAAAATTAAAAGTTTTATTTTTTCTGCAGAAAACAAAAACTTCCGTGTTCACTTTTTTTAACTGTTGCTTAGTATCATCCTTAAGCTTAACAGTTAGAGAAATAAAAATTGTCTGGTCTGGCCTGGCTTACAGGGTGTTGTTTTTAAAAAACCAATAAAAATCTAAAAAAAACTAAGTCCGGACCTGAAATTAAAATTTTTGTAAAATCTATTTTATTGAGCTCAAGGAGCACACTTTTAGATATACTTAACGTAGAATAATTCACATATTTTCAAATATCACCCTGTATATCCGTCAAAAAGGGAACAAGGCATTTTTTAATATCAGATATGAAATGGCATCGGTCCCTAGTATAGTTTGTCCATTTTCAAATGCAGAAATATAAAACCAAAATACCCAGATGTGTCGGCAAGTTGCTTTGATTGACTTTGGCGGCTTGTAGATGTGCCGACTAGCCGCCAAAGGAACTTGTTTTTATATTTCTGCAATTGAAAATGGAAAAACTATACTTATGGTTAGACTATGTACAATTCGTCGTACGACACCCTGTATATAACAATTTCAAAAGGGTGTTGATTATCGAAAAATAGCTTCTTACTTAGTAAATGGGTAAATGTATCTATTATACTGTGTTTGAAAATGCATGATAGCACAGTTTTTATGGCAAAGGATTGTTCAAAGCAGAAAAAAGTAAATATAGATAGATACCTTCTTATCTGATTTTAGTATGACCACCCCGAAAAACTTCGAATACAATACATCATAAAATGTAAATAAGCAAAACCCTAAAGAACTAACCAATAACTCTATACCTCATTGACGGGGAACACGAAATTACTTTAATATAAAAAATAGTAAACTATCAATATTAAGTACCCACATTTATTTTTATAAAAATAGTATACTAGATATTAGGTTAGGATCTTTCCTTAAAATTTAGTACTAAATATAGACACAACAAGATTTTATTTTGGAACGAATAATGCTAAATATTTTATTTTAGAAATTATCCGCCACTGATTTATGATGTTATATTGGGGTTTATCTCCTAGGTCATAAAATATAGTATAGGCAAGTTATTGTATGCATATTTATGAGTGGATAGGATGACATAGGATTCCAAATCTCTAAACCTTCTGAAAACGCTACCAGTTAAATTTCTACATCAGTTTCTGGAACTTCTTGCTGTAGCCAAATCTCAAAAACCGATTATTGTACAGTTTCGATAAAATAATTTAATTGACTAAAGTGGACAAGTCAAATACCTGGAGCACTAAACAGTAAAATACTTATTTTATACAAAATTTACCGAGTTTTCTAAAAATATGAAAATTGAAATTTCCGAAAAATTCAGTATATTTTTGTGCAAAATAATTTTCTTCTATCTTGTATATAAGATATAGAGACATTTTTTCGTTAGCTTACATGCAGTTTCATTTAAAACTTTAAGTTAAAACTTTGAAAAATTATGAAATTCTTATCTATTTTTTCTTTTCAACAGTTTTTCAGCAGTATGATCTTGCGTCTTCTTTTTAAATAAAAAAATCAAAACTTACCTTTTAAGCAACACTTGATTTACAAGAGCACTGTCGCACAAAAGAATATAAGCAAAACAAAGCTGAACAGTAAATTGTAATAATAGTTCACGATTAGACAATTTTTATATTTATATATATCTACATAGATAGCATTCCGATTTAGGAAATATTTCGGAGTCGTACTTATGCGTTTACAACACAATACATAATATGAACAAGTGGTATGAGACGGGTGTAAAGAAAGTGAATTTTATTTTGTTCATCGTTGACTAATACCTACATAACTAAAAATTTTCATCCAAATTTATTTCAAGATTTTCACATATGCTCGAATCATCTCTAAAAACCGAAAACATAAAAATGAGTATTTAAAGATGTATTTGCAGTTTTGGGTGATTTAGATAGGAAATATTTTGTTTTCGAATTCAAATTTTGTTTCATGTGAAAACAAAATAAATACGTAATAAAAAAATTCTACTGATATCACAAATTTTCCAAACTTTCCTGATATTTTAATTGGAATTAGAAATAATACGAGGGAAGATGAAGTTTTATGAAGTAAAAGAGAAATTTGTTATAAAAAAAAATTGTAGTTTGTGTAATGACATTTAGAGAATTTGTTTATTTCAAAAAAATTATGTAAAGATAACTTTAAAATAATAATTGGATAGTTGTTGATTTTGGTATTGAGAGATGTCAAAGTGTTAATTGGAAAATAAAACTTAAAAATTAAAACATGAGAATTATTTAACCATCACAATGGCGCCCAACGTACGGGTTCAAAAGTAGAAACCATACAAATTACTTATTTAAAGTGAAAACTAACAGTAAGAAAAATATAAAGAAAAATCTAAGAAGAAACAGAAAAGATATTATACGATTTAAAGATTGTAGAATTGAAAGAAGAGTTAAGAAGAAGAGGACAAAATGTAGAGGGACTAAAAAAATATCTAATACAAAGATTATATGCAAGTCTAACATTGGAAGGAGAAGATCCAGAAACTTTTATTATTATAAAAGAAAATGAGGAAAATGTGAGACAGGAAGAAATCTTGGAAATACTGGAGAAATCTCGGAAATACTGGAAGATCACAGACAAGAGGTAATACCGATTGACAGATTAGCAGGACGAGAGCAAGGACAAAGAAAAGAAGAAGGAAATGATATGGTTAAAATGTTTGAATTATTGGTAAAGAAGATGGACAAAATGGACCAAAATCAAAACAAAACACGTATACGTTACAAAAAGGAATTGATAGAATGGAGAAGAAATTTTAAGAATTTGAAAACAAACAGAAACTGACAGAGCAGAAAATAATGGAACAGGATAAGAGAATGGAACAAATGAAAACGAACACAAGCTATAATTTGATAAACAACGAAGTAATGAAATTAGAAGAAAATATCAAGGAAGGGTTAATAACAAATATTGCTATTGCAGAGGAAGGAAATTAAAAACAAGAAAGGAAATCAAAGAAAAATGTAAGATATTAGAGGGAAACATAGAATCTAATATAGAATACGTGAGAATGGAATACAGAAGTGAATATCAAAATATGAAGAGGGATAAAATAAAATTTAATATTCGGAAATAAATGCAGGAGGATTACAAAGAGTACCATCAATGATGAGTGGAAGTAACCATAGGGAAAGAAGAAAAAATATGGAGAAATATTTTCACAGATGGAAGAGTAAAATAAAAAAAATTACTGATTTCATTATAGGACTGAGTACTATAATGAAAAATAGACGCAAAAATGAAAAAATTTATTTAAAACAAAATGGAACAAAATTTAATGATTAAAATTAAAAGTAACATTATTACAATTCGTTAAATTGATGTTGGACATAGGAGTTGAAATTGTTGGATTGTTGTGATTTTTAATTTCTATAGTTTCTGTTTCTTTTGAGGGAACGACAGTCGATGAAACACTCGATGATGATTTCTTCCCGAGAATGACTGCTGAAATTCTTTTCTTGTTTTCGCAAGAGTTCTCTATATATCCTTCAGCAACTGTGTCACTTTTCCAGTCACCATGGCGTTTAATAGTGTGAAGATCGACTCCTGAATCAGCCAGCATTGAAGCTGAAGACCTCCGGAAACAGTGACCTGTGTATTCGGCGGAATGGAGTAACTTTAAAAAAACAGCGATCGTTTTGCACATATTTCCGAAAGTATGGATACCCACTGGTTGCTTTGTACATTTGTACAAACGAGAAACTTCGGTATCGGGGGGTCTCATTGCTACATAGGTCCGAACAAGCTGCACCATATTTATTCCTTCGACATCGCCAGGCGTTACGTAAAATTCTCGGGGAACGTTGGTTTTTGTACTAAGTATGAAAATTCGAAAAACAACCCCCTCATCGTGTACATCTTCTATCCTTAAGTTTTTTAACTCAACTCTTCGACACTTTTAATATCAAGTATGTTTCGTTGTCTGCCTCTTGTAAAAACTTTTTTTGGGTGTGTAAGAATCAGATTTTCGTTTTAAAAAAGCTATCAATTGATTGAACTTACTTATGTCGACGTTTTTCTTAAGTAATAGTGTACTCCTTAACATAGAGTAATAACTTCATAAACTCTATGCCAAAAGTACCTTTTCGTGTACGATATTGACAACCTTTTTCTGGGAACACCAAGTTTTGTAATTGGCATAAGTTTTTTCATATATGCCTTTAGACTTTTCGGGTAACAAACCAACAACTGTTTTATTGGCCAATTCTTCGATTTCTAATGGCAAATTATCCATATTATATTATATAAACGTTAAAATTAAAAATTCAATTCTGACAATGACAATACAAACAAATATTTCTATAGTTACCTGGTTTTATTAAAATCAGTTTACTGACGAAAACTTAAAATTCATAAAAAAAAACACAAAAATCGTCGGAATATAAAATATTGTATGAAATTCGGATAATAAACAATTATTATGGTACACGCCGTATTATTAGACTCGGCTAACGCCTCGTCCAATAATACTCACGGCTAGTTCCATAATGATCGTTATTATGATCCTTATAACATAAATATCTATTATAATACGTGAATAAATTTTAGGGGAAATTTGTGAAGAAATTTTAGGAATGTTGTAATGAAAAAAAAATGTGGTTTGTGTAAGACATTTAGAGAATTTGTTTATTTAAACAAATTATGTAAATATAACTTTAAAAAAAAATTGGATCGTTGTTGATTTTGGTATTGAGAGTGTTAATTGGAAAATAAAACTTAAAAATTAAAACCTTCTCAGTATACAGATAGACCTAAAGATATTTGTATAAGATAAAAAAAAAGAAATTAATATACTAATACTAATAAGGTTAAGTAGGTTAAACTGTCAAACAATGAAGGCAGACTGAAAAAATTGGGCGTAAGAATATTTTTACCTCAAACAGTTCACTCGTAATTAAATTATGGACACTTATAAATGGTCTGGCATAAAAATCACACTCCTATAAAGAACTTTTATTGTTTGAAAAAACCCTTATTTTATAAACTGGTTTTCTTTAATATTAAAGGCTATAAATTATTTTTTAATTCCTTTGCTCTGTCTTTCTTTGGAGAAAATAAATGTTTTATGATTAATATATCAAAATGTAAAGTTAGCAAATGATTTAGTGGATTTGTAATGCGTTATTTCACATAAAGTAATTTAAGTTCTTTTATTAAAAGATTTGTTATTTTCTACTTGTTTCCTCTTCTTCTAATTTTTTTAAACCGACGCTTTTTCTAACACCTTCTTTGAAAATTGACTTTTCCTCCCTAGTTTTAGTGTTGAAAGCGGCACTTTACTTCCCTAAAATTTAAATAAATGAATATAGACGTCAAAATTAGTCAAAATGTTTAATGATAATTATACGTAACTACAAATTTCCCTTAAGCAATCCTACCAAAATGAACTTGAATTCATAGAAAAATATCACAGAAAACTGGAGAAAGATGAACATCTATAGTTTATACAGGGTGATTCATTCAGAAATGCTCATAGAGTAAGGGTAGATGGAGGACACCGAGGGGCTTCTAAATAACCTATATTTTATGGGTATATCATTCTTTATAACCAAGATACAATTTTTTCAATTAATCATATTAATCAAACGAGAGGACAGGTCCGTATTTGGGACAAATTATTATTATCAATGAATAACTTTCAAACGCCCTGTATGCGTAAAAAAATTATCAAAAAGTTATAAAAATGAGGAAAAATGCCCATTCCGAAAAAAACATAGCTTTATTTTAAACAAAAATAATGGTGCAACAAATTGTTTTAAGTTAAACGAAAAGAATTAGACACAAAAAAATGTAAACAACGTAACTTTTGTTCAAAGTGGCCTCCATTTTGCTCAATATATTTCCGTGCTCTTACAGTAAGATTTGTAATTCACTTTCTAATCATAGCTTGGTCATTTCTCAGTTCCTCTCACGCGTCCTCAATTTTCCGTAGAAGGTCATCTCTAGTGTTTACTTCAGTTGAGTAAAATTTTGATTTTAAATGACCCCAAACATGGTAATCGATTGGATTAAAATCGGGCCCCCGTACAGGCTAGTTGTGAGGTCCTCCTCTGCCTATCCAATGATTTGGGAAGTTGTCATTCAAAAACTGTCTCACTATTCCTGAAATGATGTGAAGCACCATCATGTTGAAAGTACATGCCTCCAACATCAACTCCTGCATCATCTAGCAATATGGGTAAAATATTTTGCAGGAACTCCAAATACGCTTCACCCGTTAGTAGATGAGGTAGGATATGGGGTCCAATTAATCGGTTGTTAATAACGCCACACCAAACATTAAAGCAGAACCTGATTTGAGAAGGTGTTTGTTTCCTGGCGAGTGGATTTTGTTCGGCCCAAACATGACAACTCCTTAAATTATTAACACCGTTTCTGGTAAATTGAGCTTCATCGCTAAATAAACACTTCTGTATAATCCTATTATTTTGTAATACTGAAAGCCAATCGAGCAATTTCGTCTCTTGGTTGTAGCCTCTGAACTTGCTGTAAATGGTACGGATGTAGATTATTTTTTTAATCTTCTCCAAACAGTAGATTGAGTAATATTAGTGGCGTGACTGATTCTTCTCGTACTAATTTTTGGATCATTTTGTACAAGGTTAAGAATATCTTGTTCCAACCGATATGTCGTATTTTTTGATTTTCTGTTACGTTTAAGTTTAAGTTTAAGTTATTTTTGTTCAAATGACAACTTCCCAAATCATTGAATATGCAGAGGAGGATCTCACAACTGGCCTGCAAGGGTGCCCGATTATAATCCAATCGATTACCATGTTTGGGGTTATTTAAAATCAAAAGTTTATTCAACTGAAGTAAACACTAGAGAGGATCTTCTAGGGAGAATTGAGGACGCATGCGAGGAACTGAGAAATGACCTTTTTGTTTAACAATTTGTTGCGACATTATTTTTGTTTAATAATAAAGTTTTTTCGGAATGGGCTTTTTTCCTCATTTTTATAATTTTTTGATAATGTTTTTACGCATACAGGGTGAAAGTTAGTCATTGATAATAATAATTTGTCCCAAATACGGACCTGTCCTTTCGGTTTTGAATAAGGTTGGGATCCAGAAATTAGGAGAAAAAGAAATAGTTGATGATTTTATGGATTAAAGCTGCAAAAGTACCATTCGGGGCAGAAAATTTATTTGTTTTTTTAAACTTTGTGCCAACTCATTATGGAAACATCTAGATTTGACTCATGTTAATAAGTAAAAAAATTTTATGGGGAAACACCAAATTCATTTAATCTTACTTATTTTTTTCTGCTCTTTCCAAATTTGCAAATTAAATTTTAAAATATTGACATACAGGGTGTTGTTTTGACTCGAAACCTACTTATTAATTTTTTTAAGGCCGGACCCGTAATAAGACTTTTTTTATTATGTTAATCGACGCCACTGTAGACAAAGAACATACGAACCAAATATTATAAAAATGTATAGGGTGGTTCATAAGTTATTATTAATTGAAAAAATTGACAAAATGAATAAATCACCTTGTATCTTGGTTATAAAGAACGAAATACCCATAAAATATAGGTTACTCAGAAGCACCTCGGTGTCCTCCATCTACACTTACTCTATGAGCATTTCCGAATAAATCACCCTGTATATACTTATTTAATAAATTGAAAAAAAAGGAAACAACATAAAAACAATTAAGTATTTAGTTTAAAAGAAAACAATCACAAAGGTTAATATTACACGTACTGGGAATGTAGGAAACTTCGGTTTCTTTTTCTTTGATGTACTTTCTAAAAAATAAAATGAATTATAATATCCAATATTTTAGCCTACACCAGACTTCTTACTTTTCATTTTTTTATTTGTTTTGGCTGGTCGTTGGATCATATATAAAACGCTTTGTTTTATTATGGTCAAAAATTGTCGGGCCATTTCTTTTGTCATTATTCACAAAGTGGCAAGAACAAACCAAAGAGTATATATGCAGAAGGTTCTCTATCTTTGTGCCTAAAAATTAAAAAAAATCACTCTTTTCTTATGAAACTTTTTACCTAAGCAATACAATCCATCGTTTTCTTTCAGAAGGGTCTTTTGGAATCTACATTTGTCTCTTTCACTGTAGTGCTTGCAATCTGGAGCAAAATACATCACAATTATAATTTTTCTGAAATAAATATACAAATATATGATTAATGAACCAAAAATGAAACACGAAGTTGTCTCCACAACCAAAGTAGGGATGTTAAAAACAAAAAGACTCTAAAACTGTTTCAATACAAAATTCAATTCAATCAAGAACATGTTGTCAACATAGAAATGTTCATAATCAGTTGATTTAACAGGAACAATAGTACAAAGGCATGGAGACGTTGAAAAAGTGTAAAACATGTTCTTGATTGAATTGAATTTTGTATTGAAACAGTTTTAGAGTCTTTTGCTAAAACTTGTTCTTAACATCCCTACTTTGGGGTTTAAAATTAAAAATATATGTTGTGGAGACGACTTCGAGTTTCATTTTTGGTTCATTACACCTAAACTCCACTTTGAGCATGGACTGCTTGATAAAATTTAAATTTGCCCCGAAGTAAGGAATGTAATATTACAAAAAATATAGCAATATGTAAAATGTACTTACGAATATACAAATATTAAAATAACTAGTATAAACACTTTTAAAATCTCCCTTAAAGACCCATTATGCTTGGCTTGGGTTTGGAGTTGGAGACTGATCGTTGACCTGCGCAAACAAAGATGGTCGCGTGACGTCACATTCTTGGCCTTCATTGGCCCATTGCTGGTTGGATTATAGGTATTCGATTACAGTTTCCAATACACTGGGCCATCATTTTGCCGATGTAGCTTTGCTCTTGCCAGCATATAGCCAACATGGCCAGTAATGGGCCAGAAGACGGCCAGAGATTCATTGTTTGCTGGGTTGTCACTTTCCTCCCTAGTTAAACAAATAGCTATTGCACACTAAGCGCACATCTAACTATTTTATTAAAACGATGTTTTTGTTATTTCCAGACCCTTACGTCAAAGTTTACCTGCTCTGTCAAGGGAAAAGGATAAGAAAAAAGAAGACTAGCGTGAAATACAACACCCTGTGCCCGGTATACAACGAGGCACTGGTTTTTGATGTCCCAGAAGAAAATATAAACGACGTTTCCCTTGTGGTGAAGGTTATTGATTACGACAGGTAATCTGATCTTGAAAATTTATAGTGATACTCTTATGCACACGCGACAAGAATTATGCCAAAGCTGAAGTCATCATAACGTGACATGGTCAAGGGCGTTATACGAGGATAACAAGAATTTTTTTCTTGGAAGTTCATTTTCTTTTAATTTTAAAATCAAATTCGTAATTTTCAGATCTAAATACATTGATATGTTAAAAAAAATGTAAGAAAACATTCGAACCGCAATGAATTTTGATAATCTTGATGGTCATTCTATGGATCTTCTACATCCAGTTAATTTTATTTTTCGGGAAAAACATTTCTAGTAAAAGCAGGTTCACGTGGTTGGATAATTAGCCACCATAATTCCGATAAACTGAAACTTTGAACTTTAAATTTTAGTAGTAAAATTATCTGCGGGAAAACAAAAAATACGTGGACGAATTCTGTTTTTTGTACTCTTTCCAAATATGTAAAGCAATTTTTAATTTTTTGGAATTGTCTTATTATGTTTTATTTGCTTTTAATGTATGGACACTTCGCAATGAAACACCCTGTACATTAATTAAATAAATTAAAAGAATAGCTCAAAGGAAGAAGAAGAAGAAGAAGAAGAAGAAGAAGAAGAAGAATTTTACGTAGTAGAATATGCCGGAATGGGACAAGTGGGCGCGGGGACAAGAATTTATACCGGAACTGTAGTATCGATTTAACAGGAATTTTCCGTTGAATTAAAGAACTTTCGTTCATACATTACAGTACCAGTTAGTTGTATTCGAAGCTTATAACCTGAACTTTTACAGGAATTTCCTATAGTTACCTACTATTTTACTGGAATTTCTTGCATTTCTTACAGCTCGACACGGTAACTAGGTCACGTCTGAAGACCACATCGGACTACCAGGTATATAGTAGAATCAGTTGCGTTAAAGCAAGCGATTGAGAGCCAGGAAAGGCCAACGCCATCTTCACTTAAATAACAAAATCAAGGTTGCAGAATGTCGGAAACCCGACCGGCAGGCTGGGATAAAAATGCTAGACTAGCAATTTTTAAAGAAATGATTATCCATTTCTCAAAAGTGGCATAATGTTAAAATAAAACTTCTCAATGTCAATACCACAAATCAAATATAATATTATAAATATACAGGGTGATTGATTCGTGTGATAAAACTCAATAGTTCTGTTATCATAAGAGATACCAAAAAAAAAATTAATTTGTGGCCCTGAAAAAGGCCATTTGCTGATATTATTTTATAATAGTTATGGAGCAATACCTCTTAAATTCTCTACTCTGCAATATCTATGTTGGCGTAATCGCTTACAATTGCTAGAATACGGCCATCGGCACATCTATATTTTCTCACCATTGGTGAATTGTTGAAGAAGACCCAATTCCCCTAAGCCCTAAGTGTTTCTGCATATTCTTGGAGAGATGAATAAGTTTACTTTTAATTTAGTTTTAACTACAATTTTAATCTAATTTTAATTTTATTATAATTTTAATTTAGTTTCAACTTTTAGTTAATTGTTCGATTCATTTAAAATCATCTTTGCAAACTTTTGTATTTTGAGATTGAAAATTCTTTTTAGTCAAGATTTCATTGTTCCATAGCAGTTCCTTTTTAAATCCATTCTAATCTTCAATCAAGTTGATAGCACATTAGATGCACTTATATTACTTATATTCTAGCTGGGAAAAAAAAGTAACTGGCACAATTTTATCTTTAAGTGAACGAAAAAAAATTCTAACTGGCAACGCCGTAGTTTTTTGACGTGTGACGTCACTGCCTCGCTAAAATAAATGGCCTATATATTCTGTCATTCCATAAAAAAATGGTATTAAAGAGCAAAATATTATAAAATAATAGGTAATTCGATATAAATTTTGATATAAAAGCAAACAAAATTACTGCGTTCTGTCACTAAAGTGATAAACCCAAATTGAATATCAAAAACATTGTTTTTCCTCTCGCTCCTTCCGACATCAACCGAAACCATATATTCTAATTTCATTATTTCGTGTTGATGTGTGTCTATGATAGAGTTTTCAACGCGAAATTGAATATTTAATATCAGTTACAAATAATTTGAATTAACATGTCGTTTACAGAGCAAACACCATTAATTTTAGAATTTTATCTGATATTCTGTAATTCATTAAACGACGTTTCCACAGAATTGGTCTCAACGAACTAATGGGATGCATTATAATCGGACCAACTTTTATCGGAAGAGGTCGAGATCACTGGACAGAGATGTTAGATAATCCAAGAAGACCGGTAGCTCAATGGTATCCTCTAGTGGAATCAATACCAGCAAATGTTCCACCGCTTAAAGATGGATCCATTAGTCTTAGTTGCTTGAACAGTAGGTGAGTATTACAAACTTTCATTGGTATTATTCCAACGGCGTATGTTAGTTGTTGCAAATTTGAAACTTTTATAAACATATAAAGCTGAATTTTAAATATCATGTATTTTTTTTCCAAAATTAAATTCTACCCAAAATTTCATTTTTTGACCCTTTGTGGTGGTAATAAATAAATTAAATTTAAAAGAACACTCCCTTGCTCTTTTAGTGATAAGATATATTGTAATTGCTCGATCATTTCTCAACTCCTCAAATGCGTCTTAAATTCGTAAAAAAAGTTGATCTCTACTATCCAATTCGCATAAATACCCTTTTGACTTCAAATATCCCCAAACATGATAATCGAATGGATTAAAGTCTGGTGACCTTGCAGACGAGTTGTGAGGTCCATCCCAATAGGGATCATATATGGCACCATATCTACTGTTTTATTTCAAATCAACATGTCGTCTTTCATTTTGTTTATTTAAATCCACTGTTTAAACTTGACCATGTTCTTTAAGATGATTAGTGGCATTAAAAAACGCTCTATGATTTGGTAGTTCAATGATCGGGAAATCGTATTTCTGGCACCTTTTCCATTACCATAAAAAATATTGACATAAGTCATATCCGATAAATTAAATAAATGGATAAAATTGATATAATTCTCGGTATCTTGGCTTCCAAAAATTCAAAGACCATGTATATACAGTATATGCAGAACCATCTCGGTGGCGTCTATCTACCCAATAAACACCCTGTATCACAAAATTTACAATTCCCCATGGATTTTAGTCTATTTTCCTGACGTTTTTCACACGTTTTCCAATTAAACCAATTTTGATCTGATTCTGACTATTGTAACATACATAATTTGTTCCAGGTGAAGGAATACTACAGCCGGTATTACCTGAGAAAATTGGTATAAACAGACGTCAACATTTTACTAGGTTATTGGGGAATCGAATACAGATTGTAAGTTTTGCTGAAGCGCCCTATTTGAGCGAACCAGAGTATACCCAGTGTGCAGAAATTTGCATATTGATTCAAATTATGTATGTGATGATATATTTAAATAATTTTGTACGGTCGGTTAATAATATTGGATGTAAGCTTTCATAGTTAGAGGTAAATAAATAAAAAAATAAATTTGCAACATCTTTTAAAATGATTTAGGATATTATTACTGTGGGCAAATAATAACAGATAGTGCAAAGACATGTAAATGTTATATTTTCTATAAGGAAACAAATATTTAGAATAAGGAGATATATTTGAAATAATATTTAGGTACAATAGTACTATAAAAAATAATACTTTGCATTTATTTGTACAAAGCTTTAATTTTTCCCATCGTAGACATTTTAAAATTTCCATATTATTGAATAAAAACTCATTTGATGTTGAAAATTTGCTTAATTGTACGAGGTGTTGTACTTAAAAGTGTATAAAACTATACTGATAATTCTAAATTTTTAAAAGTGAATTGGCCATTTATGAGTAGATTTTGATAAAAATATACAAAATTTTGTATCTTGCATTAATGTAATTTTTGTTTTAAACCTAGCAGTGACATATCAATGAACAAAATTGTACTTTCCCGCTTTATTATTAGCTTACGAACTACTGCTACAGAATAAGAAAAATAATCTGGTCTCATAAAAGGTTTTACTTTAAGAATTTTTCGGATTCTTCTTTAAAAAATAAAATGAAATTTCTTTTTATTGTTTAGAATTATGTTAACTAAAATTAATAAATATTTATGGATATGGATGAGTTCACCATTTCTAAAAAAATGACAATATATTACTATTGTATTTACATAAAATAATTAAATTAAGTAGCACTTTACAATCCGCCTTTGTTCCTATATAGTTTGTTTTAAAATTTTTCCACAATAGAAATTTTCAAAAACGTCTATTAAAAAAATAAAATTATACTGCAGAAAATATCATTTTCTTTGAATTTCCCAAGCAACAAGATGTACGTCTATTAAATCAGTATCTAACAAATCTTACGTGAAAAAATTTCATTTAAGTTGCAATCAGCAAAATAACAATAGCAAAACTGCATACTTGAAATAATTCACAGTTTTACCTTTTGCCCTGAAAATCAAAAAAATAGGACATTGTTGTAACCAGAAGTAATAAATACTCTTCTTTATGGATATTAAAACCACTTTACCACTAAAAGTTTTTTAATTTTTGACGTTTTGACTTCTTTAATCAGAAGTCGTTTTTAAATATATAATAAAAAATTTACTATAGAAACAGAACACTTGATAATCTTACAAAAATATGACAACAACATAGGACACGGAGAAAGATTTAGAAATTGAAGATGTCAAAATCTGTTTCCATCATATTTTTGTGACGTTTCTGAGAACGAATTTTGAAAGAAGGATAGCGCATTTGCATATTATAAGAGAATTTATACTTCGTCATAAATGACGATAATTAAATTTACAATTGAAATTGAAAATAATAAAAAATTACCGTTTCTTGATGTACTAATACAAAATAACAACAATTGTATTGAAACATCAGTTTTTAGAAAAGAAACACATACAAATAGATATCTAAATTTTAATTCAAACCAATTAATTTTTGTTAAACGAGGTATTGTCAAATCTCTTTCCGATAGAGCAAAAACACTTTGTTCAAATGACAATATTTTAAATAATGAATTATCACTTGTTAAATTTATAAATCGTGAACTTTACCAAGACATCAAAAATAAAGAACAAAATTTAAATCACCCAATTCTTCATTCAAATATAGTAAAAATACCTTATATTCCAAAATTATTCGAAAAAATTAGAAGGATTTGCAATAAATTTAATTTAATAACAGTTTTTCAAATTAATAACTCATTAAAATCTTAATAGTAAATACAAAATCTTTTAATAAAATTCAAAATACAAAAAATTGTATTTACGAAATTCCATGCGAATGTAATAAATTTTATATAGGAGAAACATCTAGACTTTTTCATATTAGACTTAATGAACACCAATCATGCATTAAAATAAACAATTCGAAAAATCAAAAATATGTGAACATGCATGGGATTTTGGTCATAAAATACAATGGAAGTATTCAAATAGATTATTAAAAGAAACTAATAATTATAACCCCAAAGTTAAAAAAGCAGCATTGATATGCTTAAATAATAACGAATGTGTTTCTAATTGTTCGGTCGATATTTAAAAAATTTGGATGCCTATTTTACAAAAAGAGTTAATTGCAAAAAGGATACCCTCTATATCATAAGTTTTTATCTGGTTTTTTCTTATGATAGTATTATTAAGAAAACTTCATTTATGACGAAGTATAAATTCTCTTATAATATGCAAATGCGCTATCCTTCTTTCAAAATTCGTTCCCAGAAACGTCACAAAAATATGATGGAAACAGATTTTGACATCTTCATCAATTTCAAAATTTTTCGAGTTTAAGAACGACAGGCACTCCTTCCATAGTTGTCGGATTTAAAAAGTTTCATCCAATCTACTGTGTAATATATTAGAAGTCTTATAAACATTTCAAAAAGTAGTCTCTTATTTCATCAAATTGTAGAAATGTCAACTGAAATGGGAAAAATAAATATTTTCGTAATAATCTCTTGCATTTTTTTCACAACGAATATAGATTGGCTGTATTAACTTTTTTAAACAGAATCACACAACTCAACCACAATTTTGTATTTGCCATATTGAATTTTGGCAGAAACTCCATTCCCAAAAACTCCTTTAAACCACGTTTGAATAGCATCGACCCATAATCATAAAACTCATTTTTTGTTCATATAAAAATATATACCAAATCTCAACTCGACTAGAAATGGTTCAAATTTATACTAATAAACGTACAGATGAAGTTAATATAAGTGTGGCAATAAAGATAATCGTGAGATTAGAAACAAGTTTTCATACTTTTCGGGCCTATATCTCAAAAAGCATTCGAGACCTCCGCTTTTTGACTTCAAATTCGTGTTCAGGAGACATACATAGGTAACAATCACCAAACATTTTTTTTTATCTCGGGTGCATCCGATTAAATGAATTCTACCTCATTGAAAACTGCATAATTAATTTTTACTACTTTTCCATGTTTCCAACCTTATTTGCATAGACTGAATTTTAGCGAGCAGTTTCAATAATTGATATATCGAGCCGTGTATATATGAGCATTGTTAGGGATCGTGGCGGAGAGAAATGTCATTACTGTCAATAGTGTCAATACCAGTGCGAATATAAAAATGAAATTGCTGGACACCAATATCAAAGGTGCCGACGCTAAGTGACACTACTGTATGTACTGGTTATATCATTTTAAAAACGACTTTCGAAGTCGAAACGTCAAAAATTAAAAAACTTTTTAACAAAATAAGTGGTTTTAATATCCATAAACAAGAGTATTTGAATTACAAAGCCAATATGAGTTATAGAAATGAATTATAAAATAATATTATGAAATACACGAGATGTTATTTGTAACACAAAAGCTCGATGCACTTCTGGTGAAACTGGTCACAGAAAAAACCGACTGACATAGGTTTAGATTTTCAAAGTATTATTTTGAGAAGGGTCACCCGGTATGTAACTAATCAATCTGCCTAATCGGTGAACCGTTCTCCATCCATATTGGTTTTTTTAATTTAATATCTACCAATATTACAGAAAATGTCTATTTAAAATTTCATCAATCACAGGTTATTCTATAAATTTAAAAATATTTTTTTTTAGTTTTATTAATAGCGGGAAAGTTTTGTAATAGCCGCAACTTTGTTTCATGTGAAACAATGTAACGGTTTAAGGACAATAAATTGTTGTATTAAAAATGGCTAACAAGGACTGTTTTAAGTAAAACATCGCGTATGTCAATTATTGCACTTCAGAATTTTTACAAATCTTGACTCTTACTAATAATTTAAGATTTGTAAAAGTTGTGTTTCAATAAAATTGATACATAATCATACATATATACACTGTTTGTACTGACTGTTACTATTAAAAACATAGATATATTTATATACCCTAGAATTTGTAAGTAAATGTTATTAATATATGTATGTACTGAAAATCGTTTTTGGTAATCTTAGTAAGTAAGTGATATTTTAGTCCCCCTTACCTCTACTTCGATTTTCATAAAAAACTATTTTATTTTATATCAAATATATGTATTTTTCTAAATAAATGTTATTAGTTTTTGCAAACTGTTCAACTAATACAAATTGTATTTTTTTATTACTATATACAACTTTGTAAGTTGGTAGAAATTTAGTTTATTGTTGACTACTGTTACGATAACTTATATAGTTGATTTTTTACCCGATTTGATCCCTTTTAGAATTACAATTAGTTTAACGCATCGATTTGTTATAGTCACTAGGTAGTATTATCACTTATACTATAATCCCAAAAAGGCAAAAGCGAACTCTCGATTTAAAAGTATCGTCGGTAATTTTGTCACGAATTTTTAAATCAAAGTTCTCGCAAAATTAAACGCGCGCTAGCCACTTTTCCAATACCAAATGAAGTTGTTTAATTTTTATGCTTGTTCCTTTGATTTTTCAAAAGTTATGTGGTAATAATTTTGGGTTTGATTTAATCTTATATTAAATTACCACATTTTAATGCAATGGATCATTTCCCTTTCTTTAAAAATTACTCAGCGTTACTAATGATTATTAATAGCTAATATTTATCATCACAGGATTGTGGAAAGTTAAGATTAAATATGTCTATGACTCAAGGAGGTGGGAAAGAAGACATGTTCTTCAATAGGAGCTCAAGGAGCTTCGAGAAAGGGCAAGGGAAGATTTATTAAGTCAAGGAGACGATTCAAGAGGAGTCAAGGACCTGAAATAGACTGAGGTTTATGAATTGCCATTAGTTATAATCACTGAGGATTGTGGACAGTTAATATTAAAAATTTCTGTAACTGATAAAGTTGAAATTTGTCAGAAGGTGGGAAAGAAGGCAAGTTCCTCAATAGAAGCTAAAGAAGCTTTAGTCCAGTAATTGAAGACCTGAATATATGCAAAGCTGTAGATAATTCGGTCCAGATTTCCTTTGTGGCTTAATTCTTAGGTCTTGACGGTTGCTTCCAAGGGCGAAAAATTTCACCACGAGTCCGACTTGGGAGAGGGCTGAAAATGGACCCTAAAGTCTGAAAAAATGGTTTCCCGCTAATATCTGACAAAATATACAAATTAGACAATTTTTGTTTAGATTAAAAATAAAGATCGTATCATTATCGTATCATTTTTTTCGCAACACGAACATTTTTTTGGAAAAACGGCCTTCGAAAAATCCCAAATTTTTGCACTGAATAGATATGTTAGTTTCTCACTGAATGTCCGCTCGAGGGAGTTGGGAATACATTGATTTTCATTTTTTGGACTTTGGATACCAATTGTAGATGGCGCCAGCGGAATACCTCTGCTCGCTAAATTATGGGGCCTATGAATGAAAATCTGGGCACCAAACGATTTTTCGACAATCATTGGCGGATTTCACGTGATTTTTTTCTGTAAAGTAGCGCTCGGGGTCTCTCAATTGTATTAGCGAATGTTCTATGTAATTTGAGTTACACATTTATCAGATAATTGCAAAAATTTATTTTTTCATGTGGCAGTCTCAAATCCCTGCGGACTCCTGATTTTATCAATCAGTTTGTTTTCGTGTTTTTTCCAAATAAAGTCGTTTTCGTGAAAACCAAAAATTTAATCGATAAAATTTGGAAATATTACCTTTGATTATTTTTTTCATCTGTCAATACAGTCAGATTTTGTGGTTTCAGCCAATAACAGCTCAGGATCCTAACCAATCATTGTGTTTTATACTGATAAAACCGCTTCTTCGTATTTGTTTCTTGATTAAACTGTGTTTACCTTTTTGGAAATGTCAAATGTAAACATTTAACAATTTTTATTATACTAAAATGTATTGCAAATCTATGTTAATAACCAAATTTCAAAATGTATTTGTAAACTAACCTGTTTTTATTAACGCCAAAACGCCTTTAACATTTTTACATACCTCATTTCAACACTAAACTTAAAATTAATTAAATTAAGAAAGACTTCATTTCATTCTTCTTCTTCGCTTTTATTTACGGCGTTTCGCGGGGTAGCCAGTCAAAAAATCGCCTTGGTGGCCCTGTATGTAAAACTATAACAGCCTAACAGCTCAGGTTTCAATTTAAATTGGTAAAGAAAATTTTCAATATTGGCGTGTAAAGTGTCTTTTGCATAAATGACTATGTTCTCTGTTTTTAATACAAAATGATTCAAAAAATAATCCTTTCAAATACGACTCGTCCTCTGAAATTTTATAGATTAAATTTTTGATCTTCATACTCAAACGCCTTTATTTTTGGCAAAACCACTCAAACAAACTGATTTAAGATAAAATCACTCGTCCTGCGGACTCGTGATTTTATCAATCAGTTTGTTTTCGTGGTTTTTCCAAATAAAGCCGTTTTCGTGAAAACCAAAAATTTAATCGATAAAATTTGGAGGACTCGTGGTATTACCTTTGATAAAATACTATCAATATTTCAATAATACGGGCAAGCCAACGACCCCAAAAACAACAGAGATTGTATACCAACAAAAGCAGACGACTAATGTGGGCGCGTGGGTACACGTGGTTAGGTTATGTGGAATATCATGGATCTCAGGCGGAGAGCGTAAAAATGGGGGACATAATTCTAACGAACATTTAATAACCGCGCTTGAATATAGGGATCAATTGATATAAACGGAAAGGTCAGAATATAAGCTTCACTTCGATCTGGTTGTTAATCCTCAAAAAGTGAACAATAGGGAACAAGAAGTATTTAAAAAAAAGTCCGGTTTTCACCGGTGTGGTCAATTTCCCGATTTCTGGAAAATGGAGGAACTTTATTCGAAATAAAAAAATACATTCGAAAAGTAGCTGTAAGCTTTAAAATGGTGTGCATTGGATAGCAATATATTGGAATATGAGTTTTTAATTCGTGATTGTTTCGAAGATTTCTAGAACTCCGAAAACGTCTGAAAAATGCAAATAAACAAATCAATTTTTTATTACGCCAGAAAGATACTGAAAAAAAATATTATGAGATCATTGGAGACATCTCAAGATCCCATTAAAAAAAATGGGATAAAAAAACTATTAAAAAAAAATATGAATGAATTACTAAAATGGTCCAAAATATTGGGAATACATAAACTTTGACCACTTTTTTCAATGTTCTCGACAGGAAAGAATGGGCTTCAAGGCACATGGATCGGTACCTATGGGTTTTCCCATCGCAATGAAGTTTGAATCATCCATAAATATCAATTTTCTGAAACAATTCGTCCGCCCGTTTACAAGTTAATGCATAGACAGCAGCATTTCTATAGAGGTAGAGCAGCCGCTGAAATGAGGGGACTTTTGGGTCCGGTTATCTCGAAAACTATCGAATTACCGAAAAAAATGATAGGGTCCATTTTTGTAGATAATGATAAGGTCTTCATTTTCTATCTAAACAAAAATTGGCTAATTTGCATATTGTGGCAGATATTAGCGGGAAACCATTTTTAGGGGCCATTTACAGCCCCCTCCCAAGTCGGAATCATGGTGAAATTTTTGGAAGCAACCATCAAGACCTAGAAATTAAGCCATAAAGGAAATCTGGACAGACTTATTTACAGCTTTGTCCCTTCAGTTACTGGACTACTTCTAGAAATGGGGAGAAAAGATGTAGAAAATCAGGTTAGCCTGAGATTATTTCCCCTTAAAAAAAAGGTGCCAATATTTACAACCTTTCTACAAAAGAATCTAACATCGATAAAACTGAATTTTCAGGAAAAAAGCAGAGGAGAAATTTAAGGAAGTTTGAATCCCGGAGAAAGGAAAAATATTATTACAGAAGACCAAGTTTTGTACCAATGTGAAAAAACATAAATTAAAAACGAAGATATTGTAGAAAATTTGAAACCAAAGCAAATATTAAGAAACTACAAAACTATTAGACTGGTTTCATTTGTCTCAGCTTCGCTATTCAATATTCAAAATATAAATATGTGTAACGCTGGTTAATAATTAACTCTACTCCTAAAGATCTTTGGATTGATCTGTTTAATTTGTCCATTTTGGTTTTAAATATTAAAAAATATTATCAGTTACATAAATTTAGTATAGAGTAACTAAAATGGTTGTTATTTAATCTAAGTATGTTGTTTGTTTGTCCCCATTATAATTTTAAAATCGATGTAACGATTGATGATTTATTTTTGCTTACTCCAGACTCCAGGTAATTATTAATAAATATTTATTTTGTTAATCAATTGACCATATCGGAAAATATGTTATGCCTATTCTACTCAAAGTTTTTTTTTATTATGTATATTAGGATTCCTCTCAAATTGTGATCGATATGCTATATCTTTAGTTAAATATTATTTCGTTACATTTATCCTTGTCTTCCTCAGAATTTAACCAATCTATTTATTCTTGGGCTTTTTTATCATTGTTTGTATTTTTCGACCAAGATCAGTTTTACTTTCAGTACCCTCTTCTGTTTTACCTCTTGACTCACTTATGTTTCCTAAGCAGGCGAACACTTTTACCTTTTTCTTCTCTATCGTCCTTTTTATTATAATAATGGACTTAGATGTGAATAATAGTAGCCTGTAATCGTAGATTCTTTTATATTATATTATATTGAATTTTAGTTTAAGGATCATCGTGATGAACACAAATGTATCCATGATATTATAACGATCCTTAATAAAGATTTATTATTTCAAAAATAAGAAAGAAAGAATAAGAACTAGTTTTCTTTCTTGATATGCCTTGTTGATCAGTAAATCATTGCATATATAGGAAGAAAAATAAAATTATGATGATTATGATATATGCTGCCTCTTTGTGACTTGAAAACTTCGCTGAGAGCCAACACAGGATTTTCGAGAAACCGTTTTTAAATGTTTTAACCCCGCTGCGAACACCGAAAAACTTAATTTCAAAACCAATTACGTTTTCGAGCTGTTTACACTACTTCAACGCCTCCTAACGTAAACTCCCACAGCCAACGCCAGACTGAGACATCCACGTGCATAGTGATTAACACAAGAACGCGTAAACGCGTGGGTGGCAGAGAACGTGTTAAAAGCTTATTAAAAAATTGTATCTTGATTTTAACCGACATGGTCAATTGTTTTAACATTTAATAAAGCATATAAACCACATTTTAACATTTCCAAAACAATCCTTACTATTAGATATTTTACAAATGCTGAACGATGGTGCATGAAAGAAAATAAAATCTCAATTAATTAATCATATCACAATTTGACTCAAATGTGTTAACTCAAAAGGTTGTAGTTCTTTTATACTAGATGTTGTGCCAAAGGTTATATAGCATATCAACTTCGTTTTTCTACATATGTGTTTTAATCTTGCAGACATTAAAAAGTACGAAAAAATTCTTGTATTATTTTAATTGCCCTACCTCTTCATTACTCTTTTAAATAAGAATGAATCCAAAACTCAATTTCGGAGAAATCAAGAAGATACAGTGTACCTAGGAGGTTGTTTTAGCTTTATTCAACATCTGTTTGAATTGCTGGCAACGAGCAAGATTGACAGGTAAGGTAATACAGGAAGAAAAGCAGTAATATCAAAATAATTGAACCCAAAACAAAAACTATGGTAATTTCAAAGACAAATACTTTAGTTAAAGCATCTTGTAAAGATTGGAAAACTACAAAAAATTTTAAAACAAATCCCTGTCAGATTTTTCCAAAATATAAGTAATATTTTTTTTTTTAGAGGGTTAGAAAATAAAAATATTTTGTAGTATTCACCGAAAGAAAGAGATCATTGGAATATATATAGATTCGGACAAAAAATATTTGTATTACGGTGTCTAGGGCATAATGAGCGGACGTTATGGCCATAACGCCCGCTAATTCTATGAGGACGGTCTGGATTACTCCGGCAATACATTTTTGGTTGCTTTGGATGCATATTTTCTTGATATTTTTTTCCATTACTTTTATAAGACGTATACAACACAAATCAGCAATGACGTTCACGAAAAATAATGAAACACTGACAGCAAACGTCAAAATATCAAAAAATCGGTATTTCATTAAAATAAAATCAGTTTTTAGTGAAAAATAAAATCTTGTATGCACCACAAGCATTACTTGGTGCATAAATAACTATTAATGATCAAAATATAGTTTGCCTGTCCCGATATAAACAACAAATACAAAAGTGTTCAAGGTTACCAGGATCAATGTTTGCTTGTTTACGGGTTGCCATGAAAACGCTAGTTGCAGTAATCCTTATTAAAGCTTTGATTTACTCTGATTTAAAACAATATCATGCCTCCTAATTTAGAAGTACAAATTCTTGGAGAAGAAATCGAAGTAAACGATCAAATTACGATTGTTTTAACTCCTATATCCGATTACAGTTCCAGTTCATCTGAATTGAACGATACCAATTTAAGCGATGAATCTTTAACTAACGTTGATGTTGCTTTGCCGGAAGATTCGACACCTTATCCTATGGAACAGAGTTTTAGAGATTTTTTGGTAAGTAAATTCTAGTATCACTTGATTAAATTTTTTTACTTGCCATTCTTTAGGTAAAATTAACTAACACTGAAGATCTCTCAACAGTAACCCAATTAAAACTACGTGTTATATCGAGAGAAGTAACTCTTCAATATTTAAGCATCTACACTCCCGCTCTTAGAGAGCTAACCCTCGATGGGAGCGACGTATCGTCTTTGAGAGATCTTGGAGGAGGTTTAAAAAATTTGAAAATACTAAAAGTTAACCGATGCGGTCTTGATTGTATAGATGGAGTTTTTGGCATTGAACAATTAGAGGAACTTTATGTTACTGATAATGAAATTGCTACGTTATCTCCTTGTGCTTTTTTGACCAATCTCAGAGTTCTTGATGTACGAAGGTAATGATTTTAATTAATTTTTTGTTTTGGACAACTGGATAATAAATCATTTTTATTGCCAAACGACGACAGTTGCTCCAGTCAGTGATGTACGCACTTATGCTGGACCGCTATAAAAAGCGGAGTTCCCCAAGGATCTATTTTGGGTCCATTACTTCTTTCCATTTATCCCTCATTTTTGATAAATAGTCTAAAATATTGTAAAGCTCGTTTTTACGCGGACCATACCCAAATATATTGTAGTTTTCCACCACAAGATGTTGATAAGGCCTCCTATCATTGTTTATTACTTATTTCTTCTAAATCTAATATTCTCATTTTTGGTCCTAAACTAAGAAGAAACGAGGTTTCTGAAAATTTTAAGGTATCACTCAATGGCCAAATTATTCAAATTGAACAATATGAAAAAAGTTTAGGAGTAGTTTTAGATCAAAACTTAAGATTTGAAAAGCACGTAAATAATTTAATTAAGCGTGTTTACTCATCACTCAAATTAATTTATGGGTTTAGGAATTATTTGTCTCAAAAAGTTAAATTACTTCTTTGTGAAGCTTTAGTGTTCTAAATTCACTCACGCAGACTCAGTTTATGGTCCAAATTTAACTAAGTGGTATACAAAAGGTTCCAAACTTATGTTTAAGGCTTTTTTATAGTATCCGAAGACGTCAGAGAATATCACATAAGTTAAACGATGCTTTTTTTTTTGGCGTAGGCAGATTGCCATTCAGCCAGACACGAATTCGTCTATAATTAGAAATACCCCAAAATATTACCTAACAGCAGAAGTTATAGCAAGAAAAACAATATATGACAGGGACACACGCTTCTCGTCCAGGGTAAACGATGCTGAATGGTTAAATATGGAAAACACAAGAATTTTTCATCTTTATTTCAAAATAATCTCTAATAATGTACAGAAAAATAAGTTTTCGAACCCAAGTTCACAACATTAATATTAGAAATAAAGGAACCCTCGCACCACCTGCTTTTAGGACAGAATATTTTAGGAGATGCTTTGGTTACCAAATTTGCCCCATTTTCAATATGATCCCGAATGAATTTAAAAAATTGAATCCTACTAATTTTAAAGCTAAATTTAAAATACGCTTCAGTAACATAACAGTTTTAGAATAGTTGTCTCACAAATCTCTCAATGAACATTTTTAATTAAAAATCCAATGTACCGTTTTTCTTTCTTTTCTTATTTTTCGTAAACTAGGTATATATTTATAGGGTTAAGTGGAAGAACAATATCACTGTCTGTTCTCATGCAGACGGTGAATTGAACTTCGCCCTTTTGCTGAGTTATTATTATATTTATATTGTCATTGTATACTTTAAAGCCATAAAGACGTTTATTATTATTATTATTCTTATTATTATTATTATTATTTATTTGTAATATGTAATACGCTTAATATTTTAATTTTTAGAAATAATATTGCTATGGAAAATGTACCTTATCTCAGTTTGTGTGAAAATCTTGAAGAATTGTATATACAGGGAAACCCGGGATTTGATTTGAATTCTTCTATAATGCAATGTTGGCAACGGAGGTTACCAAAGCTTAAAATTTTGGACGGTTTACGGGTTACAGGTATTAAACGCCATAAAAAAATTAATTAAAAATAAGATTCTGCCCCTCTTTTTTTCATAATTTTCTTTCAGATATTGTCAATGAAGTAAATGAAGTAAATGGTCACGATATCGTTGCTGCACAGAACAATATAAATAGAGTAAGTGGGAGATTATTTAAAATATTTTCCAATATAAATATTATTTGTTTCAGAACGTTTCCAATCAACAGCAGAGGTTAAATTTTACCGTTGAATTTCCCCCAAGAGTTGTTTTACAGCGGTATTTCTATGACTAGTAAACCAATCGACAATGGATATAAATAATTGAATTGTTAGTAACGAAATATATTGTTAAATATTATAATAAATTAAATTGAAGTTATTTGGATATTTCAATTAAGTTTACTAACAAAAATTAATGCGATACTAAAAGATGAAAAGTAAAAAAATGTCAAAAAATAATACTTGTTTAATAATCCACCATGTTCAAAATATTCTGCAGTGTTTTTTAAATGATACAAAAACTTACACTGATGTAATTTAAAAATTTAAAAAAAACCTAATTTTCAATCGAAAAAGTTGGTTTGCTTTTCAATTTCAATTTTCAATTTTTTAACTTTATCAGTGCTTATTTTCTTCATTAAAACGTGGTTTTTAAGAAATATTTTTATCGGGTGGAAAAATATGAATACATTTTTTTTAAATTAAATTCATATATAATCGAAAAATAGTCCAATAAACGAAGGTGCCAACCTGGGCATCAGGTCTGTCCGGCACCATTTTTTTTTAATTTGCAGGTATTCAAAAGGTATTCAAAAATCTCAGCTGTCTGAAATTTGTGGAAGGGCGGGAAAATGGTCCATTCGTCTCAAAAATGTTTTTTTTTTTCGCCTATTTTCGGCGATATTTCCGAAAATATGACACTTAGAGAATTTTTGTTTGGACGAAAATGAAGATCAATTCATTTCCTACAAAAATGATTATCATCATTTTTCTCAAAAATATGATACTTTTCGACATAACCGGCTCCAAAACGCACCCCCATTTTTAGCTCCTGCTCTGCATTTAGAGAGCACACTCTAAAGGAATGACACTCCCAAGCGGATTACAAATCTTTTCAATAAATCACGTAAAACTTAATATTTTTTCATGATTCAAAGTTCAGATGAAAGAAGGAACCTGTAGCTATAATATCAAGTTACTTTTTCCTTTTATATCTTTATCCCTCTTCCTGAACTTTTACTGAGTCGTCTTGATTTTTCTTAATTTACTTATAAATCATCCTAAATTTTCCGACCATCCATATACTGCTAAGAATTTGTTTTGTTTCAAAAATAATTGGCCCTCGTCTATGTAGCAGTAAAAAAGTTTGAAAAAAATTCTCTAAAAGCTTCAATACTGTTTATTAATCTATAATTAAGTACATTATACATTAATTTACATATGCAACTATTTATTTTGACGTTTTTATCATCGTACAATTGTTATTACATTTTGTCTATTCTAATCATATATTCAATATAGATTCCTTAAAATTAGTGACTAGCATTTGACTCACTGGAACTACTTCAGCAGTTCCTTAAAAAACGTCTAACGAAATATAATTTTAAATAAAATTTTATAACTAGTTAACATTAAATAAATTATTCGAATTTATATCTAATAATCGATAACAAAACAATAAAATTTACATCAGTATTTTTCTTATCCTAAATTTATTATTTGTCTTTGGTGGTTCTAGCTGTACCGTTATATATTGATGTACACAAAAAATAATACGTTTTTATACATTATTAAATTTATAAGATATGTTTTAAATAAGATTTTTTTTACATATTTAAGCTTACGGTAAACATATTTTTCAATATACATCAGATTGATATAATTTCTTATAAGAAAACACCGAATATTTTTACTAAACGTCTACTAGATTTTTGGTTTACATGACCAAAAATCAGAAATTTTTTACTGGTTGTCGGATCATTAATCATTTCATAACATCTATTAAAATAAAAAAAAAAATATGTAAACGTTCTTTTTGACCCCTCTTATTTTCATTGGGTATAATTAAATATTTAAATCACGGAAATGCCCTCCAATGATTCACAAACGTTTTAGAAGAAGATTTTCTGCTGGGGGGGGGGGGGGGGGGGTGATATGCTCCTATGCTTTATTTTTGGGTATTCCTGATAGACAAAATGAAAGTTTGAGTTTTTCTGGGCAAAAATGGTTTTATATATTTACAATTTTTTAAACAATTTTTATCTTTCGTTTATTAAATAATAATAAATAAATTTATTATAAATAATTCTCTAAGAGCTGTAGCTCCAAAAAATAAACGTTTCCAGTTTGCAGTTTATTTTTCCGTTCTTGTTATTTAATTACTTCAGTATAACTGTCACAGTGGAGGGTTAAAAAGGAGGTGGTAGAACAGGGGCGACCCACTCCGGTCCCCAACATTTTCGGCCTAAAGAAATGTAATAATTAAAATATAAAAAACCGCCAAGAAGCGGATTGACCCTCGAGTTCCGTATGATCTACATATTTTATTTATGTTTCTTATAGTTAAAGTTAATACATACTTTATTACATTTTATTTTTTTCATTTCTACAGTTTTTTATTCATTAAAGGGGCCCGGTAATAGAGGCCGCCTCTGCTTTATGATTTAATTATTTTCAAGAAAATACAGAAAAGGGATTAAAATTTACATTTCAACAGTTATTTAACAAATAATTTCACTTAAACTCTAATTTACTGCATACTTACGTATTTCCATAAATAGTTTTATGATTACGTGAAAAATCTAAAATATACAGACCATTTAATTTTTTAATGAGTAAATATATAGTCTATACATTTAACATATAGGTTTTAAATTTTTTCATTTCAAAACTTGAATAATTTATTAATCATAGCGTTATATTTTGGAAGCAATACATATAGTAAATCTAACATTAATGTTCTCATATTTGATTTGATAATAAACAGCTTCAACATAACAAGTTGGTATTCATTTCTTCCACAGATAAATATTTTATATTTGTGCGCCTAGTCTACAAGTATTTACAAAAATAATTTAATATCACAAAAATAATTTAAGAAGTAGTCTGTCGTTTCATATACAACAGTACAGGGTAGACAGGATTTTTATTTTATAATAGAGTGATCTCGTATATCGTAAGAGATACAAAAAGGAAACAAGCTTTCTATCTTGAAAGCCAAAAAATATGTTGTCAAAGTTTTAAATATTACAATTCCTTCCGAGATATTCGAAAAAATTAATAGCTTTATAGCCTCTTATGAATCTTTAATATATAATAATAATACTAATAATAATAACAGTACTTAGTGTTAAAATTTAATTTCGACAGGAACCTAAATAATATTTGATGTTAAATAAATATTTCTTGCGTTTACCATGTGTAAAATCCTGTCTAAAAAATTAAAAGCATGTCTATTTTCAAATTTAGATTAGGATTAGTTGCCTCTAAATATACAGGGCGAGTCACGGTAGACGCGACGGTCCATTGTGGCTAAATGGTTAATATTTTGAAAATTTTGTTTATTGTCCCAAAAAAGTGTGGCGTATCAAAGTTATATTATTTCTTATGGAAGATCCTATATTTTGTTGCATTTCTAAAAATGGAAACACTTACAAGAAAACCAATAACTTGAAAACCTATGGAATCAGCCAAACCAATTTTAACTGAAAAAAAATATACTAATAATTGAAAGCAATAATGTATTTAGAGTTGTTTAAAATTATACAGGGTGACCAAAATGGGGCGATTCTCTAATGACATATTCAAACGACAATATCGTTCTTATTTTAAATAGGACACCCTGTATTTTATAATCCTATTTTTATTTTATTTTTATAGAAGTAATATACAAAAAAGAAAAAAGAAAGATTTTTGAAAAATAAAGAGCGAAATTCATTTTCTCTAGAGAAACAGTAGCTTCACTAAGAAAATGTTCTTCCACTTAACCCTAAGCCTATTACTCTTTTATTATTATTCTTTTGCTATTTCACACCAAGCATGATCAGTTTCATCCCTCTTGGAGTAGCCTAGGAGCTTAAAACTATACAATACGGAGATTTTTCAACTTCTTCCAATAATTTTATATTTATTAGTTGAACAATCATTGTGAGTTGCCTAAACACATTACTAACGCGTTACTAACTGGTTAGTAACCAGTAGCATCGTCTGCGGTGCTCCATTCAATTACAATGGCTGCGACTCATCGCGGACTGGTTGGTGATTTGCGTCAGAATCACGTTTGTTTTGAGTAGATCCATGTGTACTTTTATATACGATGGAATCATAGGCGCCCTTATTTTTTTGATGGGAGGAATTTTTTGAAATTCTTAAGAAAAAGTTTCTGCGAACTGTTGGAAAATGTATCATTAGATATTAGACAAAAAATGATGTTGCAATAGTCTAAGCTGATCAAATACAGGGTGTTATAATTAATAAAATAATGTAAAATTTAACAAAAATAAAAATAACTCCAAAATTAATAGATGTAGGCATAGTAGATCTTTATAATTTCTGAAAGGTAATGGAATTTGCTTCATAATAGAGTTATGAAACACAGGGTGTCCTACTTAAAATAAGAGCGATATTGTCGTTTGAATATGTTATTAGAGAATCGCCCCATTTTGGACGCCCTGTATAATTTTAAACAACTCTAAATACATTATTGCTTTCAATTATTAGTCTAATTTTTTTCAGTTAGAATTTGGATTTGGCTGATTCCATGGGGTTTCCAAGTTATTGGTGCTTCCATTTTTAGAAATATCAAAATATCTCGAAAAGTAAAAAGCTTAGGTATAGGGAATACTTAAGAAAGTTTATCTTATTTTTAACGTATCTATATAAATGCAACAAAATATAGGGGCTTCCATAAGAAATAATATAACTGTGATACGCCACACTTTTTTGGGACAATATTCAAAATAATTTTAAAATGTTGCCTTTATCAACCTACATATCCATGAATAAACAAAATTTTCAAAATATTAACCGTTTATCCACAATGGACCGTCGCGTCTACCGTGACTCACCCTGTATAATTGCTTTCTCTGTCATCCACCCTGTATACGCCATATATAAATTTAATTTTTCTTTGCCTGTTGTAGAATATTTTCCATATGTTTAATTTGAAATCGATCTTGAATTAACATCAATAAGCTTAATGAAGTTAATTCAAACTATTTGCATGTATTAAAATAAAGTAAAAGCAATACAATTTGGACGTCCTTTTTAAAAACTTATTCATATTTGTATTCATTCACGATATCATATATCAACGTTCACATCTATAAATATCCCATTCTGTCATTTTTAATGCCAATGCCATGTTTTATATTTACAAAAAGTACATAGCTGTAAATAAAACATCGTGCTTTTTGAGCAACATAAAATATTAAAAAACAATCCAAAATATGTATATATCTTCAGTGTTCAGTTACAAAAAGACTCAATAACTAATTGCACTATAATCAATCAGAAGAGAACAGGGTCCAAATAATTCGCTAGCATCCGGCTGTGGTGGCACAAACTCAAGCAGAAAAGTCAGTTTTAACGTTACAACGATGCCACTAAACGGAAACGTATTTGTGCAACTCCATTTAGAACAACATTTATCGTCATCCGATTAATTATAGAAACAATCACGTTATTTATATCATACCCTAACAGTTTATATACTCAAAGACTCACCAAACAATGTTACTAAATATGTTTTTGATATTTTGTGTAGTAAAGTTGCTTTGTAATTCTTTATTATCTTTTATTTTTGACGTTCCCTAGTTTAATTCTTTATATTTTAGTACAAAGGATTTTTCTCCAAATTTACTAAAACACTTTCTTGTCGGTTGTTCCTTTCTCCTTGGTTATCAGTCGCCCGCAGGTTATCAAGTTTAGTAGATAAGTGGTCGCTAGCCACTTCTATTATCTCTCGAAAACCCTCTCAGGTATGGGATTATATAGAGTTTGCTTTTATCCATTTTTTCGACCACTTTCTGTTCTCTAACAGTCTATCCATTTCATTTGGTGTCAGTCCTCTTGCCTCTCCTACACTTTTGGTCCGATTGGTCTCTATTTCGGCAATCTATTTCCCAACCTTTGGATATATTCAAACTAAGCAAGTTGTTCTTTTTCTATCTTCTGTACAAGTTGTTATAGTTGCAGGTTTTTTCTGTTTTCACTTAATAATGTTTTTTATTGTTATTCATTTTTCTTTTTGTTGATAAAGAAATCTTTTGCCAATAGTTTCGTCTAATTTTCATGATTTTTTCTATCCAAATATCTTTGACCATTGGTATCTGCTACCAGGATCGCACCATCTAGATGTTCTTTCACTTGCGTCCTTTAAGAATGTGTGCATTTATTTGAATTGCGACCTTAGAATTTTCCTTAAAGGAAATGTATTATTAAAAAAAATATCAAAAATGCATTTAGTCGAACTAACATTTGTCGTTTTTGGTGCAAACTTTGCTTCATAGAGAGAAATTTACCCAATTATTTACAAACATATGTTACAAACTTTTACATATACACTTTAGAAATACTTATTTAATCACTATCAGAACTCGACTCCTCTGCAACTTTGGCAGGAATATTAGGAGCTGTGGCTGGAGCAGGAGCTGGAGCTGGAGCAGGCTTCGCGACGTATGTTGCTGAAGCGTAAGGGTTGGGGTTTTCTCCTTCGGTGTGTTCTATACCAACCCTAAAATATTAAAAAAATATAGTAATACTTTATACAAAGTAACTTAATGTGGCGTGATGAAAGTTTTGTTTGGTGCTTAGTAGTCTCACTTTTAAATTTCACTAACCCTAATGTATGTCTTTGGATTTTGCTAATAATAGAGAAAAATTACCTGTATTCATGCCTGGCTAAATATCTAACATATTTTTCTGGGGGTTCATCACTGTCGGAATTTTGTAAACTGACACTTCTGCAGGTAGTGTGGCTAACTTGTGTGGCAGGCATAGTAAACTCAACGTAGCAGTATTCTGCTAATTTTTCCGGCATTTGATCGTAACTTGTCAGTGCTACCTTGCATACCATATTGTGAGTTGTATACGCACCTAAAATTGTTAATGGTAATATTTAAACAATCATACTATCAGAAGAATAGCCAACCAAAAGATTTTACAACGTAAATAGGCATCTTAATGGGTAATAATACCAAAGACAGTACAAAATCTACAGGGTCCTTCGATACGGGTCTAAAATCTACAATTTCTTGTTCAATCAAAGAACATATTGTTATGGTGTATAAAATGAGGCAAAATTATGTTAAGTGTATTGTAAAACAAATTAAAAAAAAAACTATGTAAAAAGGACTTAAAAAAACTGATGTTTTTGATGTTTTTGAGATGTTAATAATTTTTATAAAATGTCAAATGTGACATTTCAGTAGTACAACAATTGGCGCAACAACGTGGGGCATTTGAAATCGTGGTTTTAAACAAAAATAGGTCAAGTGCAGGGTTTGAAATGACACATGTTATGAAATTAAGAAGTAAGGGAAAGCCGGCAGAAGATAGTGGTACATCAGAAGAGGTTATAGAGAATAAGATGGAGGAAGAAGTAAAATAAGTAGCAGAAACCTCCGAAGGAAAAGAAAGTAAAATGGAACAAATGTTGGCCACGCTCATGTCAGGCATTACAAAAAATCAAGAAGAATTAAAAATTCATATGAAAGAATATCAAGAAAATTTGATAAGAGAAGAAAGAAGAGAAATGCATATAATTGATAAAATGAAAGATGAGGTAGGCGAGATAATAGAAAGTAACAGAAGAGAGGTAAGACAGGAATTAGAGAAAGTCACGGAAGAAGTAAGGATTTACGTGCAAAAATAAACAGGGGAAATAAGAAGAATTAGAAAAATTCAGGTGTGGGATGACACAACAAAATAAGCAAGGAAGAATTCCAACTAGAGCAATAGGGGAACAACAAGATGTAATAATAATAAGAGACAAAGAAAAACCAAATATGGAATATATGGGGGATCAGAGAACACATCCCATGAAATATTTCAAAGATCTTGAGAATTTGATAGCAGAAGAAGGAAAAATTTTACTACCCCCAATTTTGATGGGATATTTTTTTTAGACTAATTTTGGGTCGCTGATCACGAATCTGCAATCAGTTTCGTGCGGTCTCATCAAACAAAAAAGTTATGAATTTTTTTTAAGTAAAATGGTCACCTGAATAGCGGTCAGAACGTAAACTCTCGTCATATTTTTCGCTGTGGCTAGGGTCCCGTCCCTCGAAACTCCAATTTTTTCCCGTCTCTAATAAACGCATGCGCATTGCGTAACATAATAAATATATTTACTTGAAATATTACTTTGTACCTCATTAATATGAGCACACCTGAACTTATCTCTTACCTGACCTGATATTATTTTGGACATCATTAATATGAGCACACCTGAACTTACCTTTTACCTGACCTCATTATTTTGTACCTACATCATTAATATGAGCACACTTGAACTTATCTCTTACCTGACCTCATATTATTTTGTACCTCATTAATATGAGCACACCTGAACTTATCTCTTACCTGACCTCATATTATTTTGTACATCATTAATATGAGCACACCTGAACTTACCTTTTACCTTACCTCATATTATTTTGTACCTACATCCTTAATATGAGCACACCTGAACTTATCTCTTACCTGACCTCATATTATTTTGTACATCTGAACTTACCTTTTACCTGACCTCATTATTTTGTACCTACATCATTAATATGAGCACACTTGAACTTATCTCTTACCTGACCTCATATTATTTTGTACCTCATTAATATGAGCACACCTGAACGTATCTTTTACCTGACCTCATATTATTTTGTACATCATTAATATGATCACACTTGAACTTATCTCTTGCCTGACCTCATATTATTTTGTACCTCATTAATATGAGCACACCTGAACTTATCTCTTACCTGACCTCATATTATTTTGTACATCATTAATATGAGCACACCTGACCTTATGTCTTATCTGACCTCATTATTTTGTACATCGTTAATCTGATCACACCTGACCTTATCTTATCTGATCTCACCTGATCTTGTTACATTCTGATTTATTCAGACGTCCATTGGATATTGGTTATTTTTCAATAACCAATAATCATGGCGGTTTCCTATTCAGGTGCACATTGAAAGTTGAAACACAACTGACATTAGTTCTTCAATAGCCCCATTCAGAAGATCATTTTTAAGCAAGAACAGATAATCGAATATTGGATTTTAAAAATAGTGCTCAGGCTACTATTGAGTATTGGTTATTTGAATTTTGTCTGTTACACATTTGTTTTGTTATGTTAGAAGAATAATAATTGATATTTGTGAGTAAAATTTTTACTTTTCCGCCCTCCACTATACCATAGAGGAAAAGTAATGTAATCGTGCAAAAAAAAGTCCAAAAAATATTTTTTTTTGCGTTCATTCATCTTTATTTGGCTTGAAAAACGCGAAAAAATACGTATGGAACAGATCGGGTTGAGACCACTGAAATGATACAAGGATGACGCCTATTGATTTTGGGATAGGTCTTATATCTCCATACAAAAAAATTCTTGGAAAAATTTAACATTGAGGAATCCTGGTAACCAATGTTGTTTATTGAGAAATAACTAATTGTCCTCTGAATAAACCAGATTCTATTAATTTCAAGTAATACGCAATACAGATGCGTTCATCACAGACGAGAAAAAAATTGAGTCCCGGAAGGACGGGACGCTAGCCACAGCGAGAGTTTACGCTAATCGCAACTCAAGTGACCGTGGTATTGCCAAATGTCAGTACGTCAAATTGCTGTATGAATTTTTAGGTTATCTTTTATAATTTAGTATATTTAGCTGAAATATTACTCTGTACATCATTAATCTAACCAGACCTGACCTATCTTGTACCTTAAGTCTTTTGGTTTTAATATATATTTATATAAACCTACTTATATACATATTTATCTGGTAAGTATTAAAGAAAAGTTGACAATTTATTTCATTTAAAAAATTCATAACTTTTTTGTTTAATGAGACCGCAAGCAACTGATTGCAGATTCGTGATAAGCGACCCCAAATTAGTCTAAAAAAAAATATCTCATAAAAATTGGGGCTGAGCCCCAATAGTAAAATTTTACCCAGAAGGAAAAGTGGAACAAAAATGAAAAAAATGGACCGGCATGACTTTGAAAGGAAACGCGAAAAGTTGGTGGAATGTCATGGAGGATAGAATAGTAGATTGCGAAGGTTTCAAGGAAGAATTTGGTAGAAATTTCTGGGGAGATACTATACAAGATAAGGTGAGAGAGGATATGTATAAGAGCAAATTGGACGAAACCAGGTGAATGTCAATGGAAAACTATGTCATGAGGAAGATGGAGTCATTGAAATATTTAAGTCCAAAATGGTGTAGACGAAGGTACGAAATGCCAAGAAGAAGGTAGGCAAAAAAGTAGTTGCCGCTCCTCTTGCAGTAAAAGAAGTTGAAGTTAAAAAATGGGGCAAAATTAGTAAAATTTGTTGAACTTTTTTTATTCATTATATTGCAAGAAAAGTTCAACAAAATTTTAGGGAATTTTGTTATGGTGTATAAAATGGGACAAAATTATGTTAAGTGTATTGTAAAACAAAGGAGGAGACACACTTTTAATGGGATTTCCAACAATGTACGAATTTGATAAAATTTTAGTAGGTATATTGTAGATATCGACCTTCTGATCAAAATGTCTCATGGGCCCAAAGAGATCCTATGACTAGTTTCAGAGATACAGTGGCGAGTAAGGGGTATCTTGAAAAACACGAATTAATATTAATACTATTTATTTCCATACTCTCAACAAAAAACTGACAAAGTACAACCTCACTTTGCAAATATTTTTTAGTTATTGTAGAATAAAACGTAAATAATTTTATATACCTCCCTACAGGTAAATATCGTATATAAGATACTACTTAATTTAAATGGATTTAAATAATTTCTGGTAAAACATTTTCTTCGTTTTCGGAGGAATTACCAACATGTTCAACACACTCTAAAACACTGCTGTTTGGATATTTGACCACTGTTTGATATCGGGCATAACTTAAATACCAAACACATACCTAATACCCCCGCGGAAGAAAATGTCTTACCAGAAATTTAACATTTAAATTAAGTTTTACATACTCTATTATGGTTATTTTTCAATTTACCCCTGTAGGTAGGTATATAAAATTATTTATGTTTTATTCTAGAATAATTAAAAAATATTTGCAAGTTGAGGTTGGACTTTGTCAGTTTTTTGGTGAGAGTATGGAAATAAATAGTATTAATAATATACTTATGAGTACCCCCTGTACATAAAAAATCAGCACATGATATCCGACACAGCCAACTAAGATCAAATTAAATTGTTTGTATTACTTTTTAAAGAAAATACCAACCTTTATAGTATTTTTCATTTAATTCGTGTTTTTCAAGATACCCCTTCCCGCCACTGTACCTCGGAAACTAGTCATAATATCTCTTTGGGCCCATGAGACATTTTGATCAGAAGGTCGATATCTATAATATACTAAAATTTTATCAAATTCGTACATTGTTGGAAATCCCATTAAAAATGTGCCTCCTCCTTTAAAAAAAACTATGTAAAAAGGACTTTGATGTTTTTGAGATGTTAATAATTTTTATAAAATGTCAAATATGAATTTATTAAAATAAAGATTAAAAGTATTAAAAAGTATTTTGAAGACATTTCTATAGTACAAAAATATATAAAACTAGACATTTGGCTGGTGAATAATTAACTTTGGACTCTTTAACTACAAGTTAAAATGTATTGTTTAATAAATAGCGGTTTACAGTGATCTTGAACAAATACCACTGTCATCTCTCATATCAGAGATAACAGATTGGCAGGTAGACATTACCGGGAAAACCTAATAGGAAGACCATTACATAACCAGGTGAGAATGCTCTTCTAGCATTGCCATAGACCGAACAAATTGTAATGACAGTATTAATAAAAGTTTAGATTGACAGTTCTTATTCTAATCAATACAGCCACACACCAAAATTGTCATTCACTGTGTATCTACTTTAAATTCAATGTCATTTTAAGCTTCAAAATTTTCATATTTTTTTACCCCATTTTGAAGGTGTTCCCGAATTGGTACGGAGGGCCACATCAAACCCAAAGCTTACTTTTTGAAAGTCAGAATTTTAAAATTCACAAAGACAAAGAATCAACATACATACACACACAGAGATCGAATTCAGATACCGAACAATTTGTTCGATGATAATAATAATTTATGAATGAGAAAGCCATCGGTATGAAGGGTGTCGCGATCGCTGACTCCTGACCAGAAATGCAAGCGATCGAGAACTTCTGAAATACTTATAATGCTTTTTCAGTGCAATTTAATTAAGTTTTGATGAAACGGATTAACCACTAGACGAGAGAGAATCTAACCAGTAGACTTCTTGTCATAAATTTAATTCCAAAGAAGGCTACCACTGCTGACTGACCGTATTTTTGAATGCACAAGGTATCATCTTCATCGACTAGGGAAAAACGATTATAGACACACTCAAAAGAACACATTATAATGCAAAATTAATTAATAAGTATTGATGTTTATTTTAGAACTAAATATTTTTACCCTGTCCTTCTTTTGGTAATCTAGGACACCTCCAAACAATAGCTCGATGCTGGTGCTCATATTTGGCTTGACCAGATGTGACTTCTATCAAATTTTCTTGTAATGTTTCCATGGTTCCTAATATCCTTTCAATACCCTTAATTTTACCAGTCCTGGAATCAAAAGAAATCATTGGATCGTTACAAAAAATGGTAGTTTTAATATCAGTTTTCTTTCATTCAAGAGCTGTTTAATATAATCTAGTTTTTGTAGGTTCTTTTCTACGATTATAAAGAAAAGTTTCATATGCGTCTTCAATTATGAAACATACATAGTTGCATACGGATATTTGAAATTTTGTGAGGGAAAATAAAAGCGGTCATATCTTGCGAGAGGTTGTTAACAATAATGTGTTCCCAGATATATTTTCAGTCAATTAGACCTTGAAGCGTCCAAAAAAATTGTTGATATATCAACTAACTTCCGACTAAGAACCGGTTACTATGAAATACCGACAATAAGTGTTCAGGAAATTTGGAAACGCCAGATTTATAATTACACGGCCACAGACTCGATCAGACATGGATAAATTTTAATCTTAAAAGATACCATATCAAATTAATTGTTCGTAAAATGAAAGACGTAGGTGTGGAGTTGGACGACTGCCATTAACCCCGATATTTGAGTCAAGACATTGAAAATTGAAGTTGCCATACTGTCGTAATACTAAAATACTGTCGAGACATCGATGCCACGCGATCCAACAATTTGGATATTTAAGTGGCACTTGCCAAAGTGTGTCATGTAGTGTCATCAACCATGCGTAGTTATATTGCCGCATTGTCGTGACAGTAGACCTTTAATATATAAACTGCAGCCATGATCACTTCTCTTGTCGTCATTGTTTAACTGAATGCAAATTCCACGACATTAAACGACATAAAAAAACCTCAAACAAACAAGCAAATGAACATTTCCCAAAAAATATTCCTAAACGGTTAATTGGCTCTCTTACATTTTTGCCGTAAAGTGAAGAAAAAACAAAGACATTTATAATTGGTAACATACCTTCTATGTGCAGATTTAACTGAACCATATCTAAAATGTTTCTCTACTCTAAATAAATAAATCCAACATTCTGGAATTGGAAAGCGTATCATAACGTCTTCACATGGGACTTGCCCAAGTTTTCTAGATGCAAATCCTGGAACTAGTACATCTGCCCTAAGTTCTACCTAAAAGTTAAAATAAAATAAATCAATAAATTGCAAACATTCTGCTCGAAGTTCATTTCTATACAACTCCGTCCAATTGTACTATCGTAAATAATGCTTTCTGATCAGTAACTTACTTTATACCCTGTAACGCAAATTTGAGCTTTAAGTTGTAAAGGAAGTTCTCGATTTTTTGGAGGCCTCACTCTAAATCTCATCAACTCTATGTAACAAGCATCAGGAGGTTTGAATCTATAACAACAGATAAAAAATAATAAAAATGCGTAACTAAAAAAGTAAAAAGTAAATTTTGCTTACTTGATAATATGAGTTAGGTTGTAATCATCTTGTTGAATGCAAGAATGGAATTCGACATCCTCTAATCTAATCCATTCTTCAGTTTCAACTGGAATAATGTCATGTCTACCAACTACCTCTTTTCCTTGCCTCCTCATATCGTTAACGCCCAATTCCACATCCGGCATCCCGGTTAGGAACCCTAAGAAGAACAGTCTTACCCTGGCTATTTGCTTTTCAATATGACCTTTAATAGAAAAAAAAGTATTATTCAACATCAAGAAAAATATGCTAAAATTTTTTATAAACATTTTCTATCCATGTCAGCTTTACTAAAAAACAAACTTTTAAAATGCTCTAAATTCCTTAGGATTCGTGTCATGAGAACTAGCTGGTAAGAGCACTAGATCATTTACTCTACATCTACTCTACAGCAATCTTCACTGGACATATACCAGTACAGTGTCTATAAATGATTTCTCAAAATGTTTCATAAAGACCTATTTTACTGTATAAAGTATTATTTGTCTGTACTAATTATCATAAAATATTTTATACACATAATTTTACTTACCGTCGGCTTCTTGTTCTACATACAATTCATCCACAGCAGTTATTTGAACCTCTTCCATTTTATAGTGTAATGCTCTATCTCTATGAGCTTGAAGCTTGAACAGCGCTTCTTCTATGCAGAATGAGAACTGTTTTAGATCCTCATAATTCAATGATCCAATTTTCATTAATTGAGACACCTGAGGTGCATGTTCCACCGGCAAACCAAGTTTTTTCAAGTCGCTTCCAAATTCTTTGACGCCTGAAAATAATATCGTCATTATCATTCTTTACAATAATTTGTAAAAGGCGTAGGGGTCCAAGAATTGATCTTGTGGCCTCCTACTCTGGTTTGTTCTCAAAAACAAAAGTTGTGTAAAGAATATAGTAATAATAAAAACCTTGGTAATCTCCTTGGATAGCATAAGCAGCGAACTGGCTAAGCTTATTGGTGATCCTTTCAGCTTTCTTGACTTGTCCTGGTCGAACTCCTGGCCTTTCTTTATAAAAAATATATTGCAGTTTAACAGTAAATATTTTTCCAAACTGATCATACTGTTGAGCTCCAATATCGGATACCGAATAGCAAGGTTGTAAAGGAAGCTCCTGGAAAGGATCCTTATCATCTTTCTGGTTATAGAGTTGTAAGAGGACACAGTCTGGTAAAATTTGTATTTTCACGAATATCTTTTTCCAGAATCGTTGACCAGTAATTTTCTTTTTGTTGGGTTGTCGTAAATGCATTTCCCATCCTTCTCCGGCGTAATTGATTCTTGGAAAAGGCTCCAAAGGTTGAGAGACGTCTTCATCGTATAATGGAGTTGGAGGAGTCTCTTGGGAATCAGAACGTTTCATATCGCCAGCTGAAATTAATATTTTACAAATAAAAACATACACCTAGATGATAATTAGTTAGAGATTATGAAAATAATAATTTTTTTCTAACCGTAAGGGATTTCATTTTGAACAATCGCTGCAGGTATTTCATTCTGATTATCAAATGGATTAAATCTGGGAGAAGTGTCACCAAAATTGGCTGCAATGGTTGCAGGTGGGGGAGCAATCGTTGGAAGAATATCAGTAGACATATCTTCATTTCCTTTTGGTCTAAAACATTTTTATTTTTATAACTTTAAACTGTCAGACGAATATTAATAGTTACCTTATGAAAACTGAAAAGTCCTTATCTTCATCTGATTCCTGTGAACCAGCTTTGCTAATCCGATTAGGGGTACTCTGAGGCACAGTAGGCGGTTCTTGTAAAGCTAGGAAGGCATCAAATCCTTCATCCTGACCAAACCCACTCGATACATCACCAGTGTTAATGAATTCATTACCCCACGCACTGTGCGATAAATCATCTTGTTTTACTGAGTCAAACTTCTTTTCGAAATCATCGAAATCATCATTAGCTCCAAATGCATCTACAGCCGAATTTGGTGTCACCGTTGTAATATTTCCAAATCCAAAATTGTCTATTGCTGGGGCTGAATTATCTGGTACTGTTGTAGTATTTCCGAATCCAAATACATCAGATGCTGAATTATTTACCAAATTTATGTTGGCAGACTGGAATGAATTATGTCCTACTGCTGATGTATCTGAGAATCCGAAAGGATCATTTTGAAGTGGAGCAATTTCAGTTACATTAGAAAATTGTATGGAATTATCTGTAGGAATAATTGTTGTGGAAAAGTTATTAGTAGTATCAATAATTTCCATTTGATTTTGTTCTATATTTTGATTAATTTCTGTTTTAGAGTTATCGTCTAGAACTTGTTGTTGAGCCGTAATTGGTACAGAAAAATCTTCAGTTGGAGCAAACGGGTTAAATGTAACACTTCCTACAGATCCTTTGCTGTGATTGTCACTTAAATCCATTTGAAGATCTTCCTGAGAATGTTCAGAAGATACTAAATTGTCGTTTGTTTGCGCTACTGGAGACAGAGCCGTTTTTTTAATGTTTTCAGCAACTTGCACTTCTTCTATTGGATTAGCGGTAACAATATCAGGTTGAATTGATACCTCCGGTTCTATAATATCATCAAACAATAAATCTTTAACAGTTTCTTGTTTTGGGGCATTATACAAATTTAAAATGTCTGCATTAGTAACTTCTTTTTTCCTTGGAGGTTCCTCCATTCCAAACATATCCATATCTTCAATAATATTGGCTTTCACTTCTGACTTTGGTTCCACTGGTTTAGGAGCTTGATTAATTATAGCCGGTGGTGGAGGTTTCGGAGGACGCACAGGCGGTGGCGGTTTTGGGGGTTTAACTTGACGTTGAGTAGGAGGCGCCTGATTAAAGTCAACATCGGTATTTTGAGGATTTTGATTGATATCGCAATTGCTAGGTTCATTTAAAGAAAACAAATCCGTATTACTCATACTGCTAGCCTCTTGGGGTTTGTCACTTACGTCTAAGAGATCTCCAAATGTAGGTTCTGGAGTTGGGCTTGGGGAATGGAGATCTCTCATATTAACTGGACTTGGCGAACGTGTTGGTGGAATTTTCCCAAGCAGAGATGAACTTGTTGCATCCATTGCACCCATAACTGACATTAGTAAATCTTGGGTTTCTTTGGAAGGCGGAGGACGTGGTGGAGGCGGCCTTGGCGGTCCGTTTGCATTTATTTGATGGGAGTATTTTAGGTCTAAGTCTGAAGGTTTTTGTGGAGCAGTCGTAGATATTGTTGGAGCCACATTGACTGGTTCCGTTGCCGTAAAAGGAGCAATATTTTGAGAAACTGGATCGTTAAATTGCGCAATTGGATTACTGAACTGATTAAAGTCTGTATTAACAAGTTGCATAGATTGATCACTAAATAAATCGGCAGCAACAGGATTAATATTTTGGTTGTTAAATTGGTCGAAATCTGATTGCGCGTTTTGACTGAATTGATTTGTTGCAACGGCTTGGTTACCCGGTTCATTAAATTGGCCAAAATCCGTCGTAACTGACTGGATATTCGGTATTTCTGCTTCAGCAGGTTCCAACTCCATTGGATCAAAACTAAATGGATTAGTTGTAGACATCGTGGTTGCTGTCTGAGACAGAAATGGATTGTCACTGAATCCTGAAGCATGATCGAGTTGATCGTTGCCATCATCAAGCAAAAAGGGATTAGATCCAGCAGAACTGGGAGATGTATATGGTTCTTCGCTAAACAAAAACGGATTAGCAGCCATTTTGTATAAATTCTGATTCCAATAATTTCAATTCAGCACGACCTGGCTGCAAATCGCTGACGCAACTCGTATCGAAAGGATCGTAATTTTCGTCCTCGAGATCAGGTGAAAGGTTTACCTCTGGAGCAGGAGATAATGGTTTTTCAATTATTTCATCAGCGTCGTGAACTAGTAGATCATCAGCTTTCTTTTCAGAATAATTAATTTCCTTAAGCTCTTGTTCTATTAGTTCGTTTTCTAAAAGTTTTAATTCTGTTTTACCCGGTAGAATATTAGTGGCAATTGATGACGTGTCAAATGGATCACGGTAGCTTATTTCTTCTGTATCTTTTACAACTGAAGCGCCCGGAGTTAATACTTTTACTGGAATGTTACTGTCAGTCGACAATAAATCAATAGATTCTGATTTTCTAGCAGGTTTGGGATTAGAAATTTCGTTAATAGTTTTTACAACTTTATCTATTTTTGCTTGATTTTCGTCTCTTGGATCAAAATTGTTGTCAGTGAGACTTAAATTTTTTTCAACTTTTGGATCAAATAGTTCGCTTTCTATTATTCGAAGTTCCGCTTTTCCTGGAGCAACGTTTGCAGCAAACGATGTATCAAATGGATCATCAGACACCGGCAGTTCCGGTATTGAAGACTTTCGAGTGTAAAATGGAGTGAGCGGTTTTATTATTTTTGATTCAACACCAAGCGTGTGATGATTTGGCGAAGGTAAATCAAACGATACAGTTTTTGTGTTGGAGATATTCAATACATCAGGTCGAGAAACTGTTCTTTCTCTGGGCGTTTCATCGGCTCGAGGATCAAATTCATCATCATTTAGGTTACTGGCTTCAAAACCAACTTTCGTTGGAGGTATACTTGATAAATCGGTATTGCTTCCTCCAAGAAGGTCTCGTTCTGTGTTCTTAATTAATTTTAGTTCGCTTTCTGAAAACAAAAATTGTTACTGAAAAATTATTTGGAAAAAAAGCTTAATAAACGTTACTTATATCTATAATTTTTTAATTTTGTTAAAAATCAAGTAGGCAAATGATTTTGACAAGTTATCAGTCAATAATAAATATTAGAAACCAACAATCACAACAATAAAAATATTAGTAAATATGTCCTCAAGCGAGTCAGATGTACCAAGCGATGTTTTCAAAAAATGATATTACAAAATTTCTTAAACAAGCTGATAACAAAGAATTTTTAATGGCAAAAGTAAGTATTTTAGAAATTAGTATGGAGTATATGGAGAATAGCTGGTGGATTGCGAAAATCCGAGTTAACTTTTTTACGAATAGAAGATGTTTTTTTTTTAAGAAACCTATTACAGAGTTAAAATTTCAGAAAATAAGACTAAAATTATACGTGAATTTGTAATATCTGAAGGGGACATTGAAAATGTAAATTTTGTAGACATAATTAAAAATTATTTAAATTTAAGACCGTCGAATGTAAAACATAACCGTTTTTTGTAAAATATTGTAATGGAAAATGTGGTACTCAACACATTTGGCAATTTACCGAAGAAGATTGCTGAATGTATCGGCTTACCGAATCCAGTTTTATTTACAGGACATTGCTTCAGAAGAAGCTCGGCCACATTACTGGCTAACTCAGGAGACGATATTTTAAAATTAAAAAGACATGGAGGCTGGAAATCCAATACAGTTGCGGAGGGATATGTGGAAAGTTCAATTGAAAATAAAAAAATATTGCAAATGATATTCTGGGTGAGAAATCTGTTTCAAATATCTCTGCATCTATGAGTAGTTCAGGAATTTCTTTATCTAATTGTAATAATTGTGTAATTAATATTTATAATTGATAAGCAAATAAGTTATGTATGGGTAAATATTTGTTATTAAACGTTAACTTTTCTTAATTTTTGTCTTTCATTTTTCATAACCAGTGATGAAATAAAGATTTCATCACTGGCTATGTAATATTTTACTTTACGCAACCAGTTACGTAAAGTATGCCCTATCATAACGTCAATTAGTTTAAAAAAATGTCATATTACATGTCAAAATTAGAAAAATAAATTTTAAATACTCTTAAAGAAATTTCGTAACTAACATAATATGTTTACTATAAACAGTAAAACTTTATATCTTGATTTTTATTTTGTATTATTTGTGGATAAAAAGTTATTTTCTAAAAAGTTTCGTCAAAAAAATATACCACTTAATTTCATAATCAGGAATCATTCACAAACATTCACATAACAAAATGTGAAATAATACATAAAATAATATTCCTTGTCAAAAGTTATGGAAAAAAACTTTCAACTTTAACGCCCTGTATCTTATTCCACGGCAATATTTTATTAAGGTATATTTGGTCCTATCGCCATATTTTGGTCCAAATAACCTGCCCTTAGCCTCTGTCCCAATAGTTTTGACTCACCCTGCATGTACCAATTACTAAATCTTAAACTCTTTACCTGGAATGTAACTTGGCTGAATATTTACAGATATAGTTCCGTTAACAGGGCCTTTAACTGGCCTTGGTGGCCTTTTTCTATCGATAGTCGGTGGGTTTTTCTCGCCAACTGGCAAAACTTGTTCTACGAAAGCTGTATCAAACGGATCTTCTACAAGTTCTTCATCTGATTCTTCTTTAGGTTCTCTAGAAAATTATAAACAGTTTTAGACATAATATAAAACAAACAATTAGGTGACTTTACAAAGGATATTGAGCCATAACCTAGGATAATTTTGTAGATAAGATTAGTCGAGCGTTCGTTTAATATCAAATCAAGAATGTAAACTATTTAACCGTAAAATTTAAATAGTTATCAAGTAAAACTAGACCCGTCTAGAACATTGTTTTTTATTTGATGAATGATTATGAAATATGACGATAAAGAGCAAATATTAGATGGAAATTTTATATTGTATATTTTGAGCAAAAAATTAAAAACTAATGACTTCCTGGGAAAGTTTAGAGACTCCTCTTTAAAACGCTTTCTTTTTTTTTCTTTGCGTATATTTCAGGCAACATTAGTTTTTCCGAACGCCTCTCCTGAATATTTGTATTCAACGGCTCGGCGCGCGTAGAGTTTTCGAATTTGCTTTCTTATTTTTAATAATTTTTTATAGTAATACAAATTCTTTTTTAAAATAAAATAAAATTAAATTAAAATTAAAATATTATTTTTTAGTCAAATTTTCCGCTATTTCACGTGGTCCTATTAGTTTTTCGAAATTTTTATTTTTTTTTTCAAGATATAATGGAAAAAACCAAATTTTCGATTTTATTTTCGAAATTGTGAAGTTAGCATACACTTTAGAGCAGCAAAGATTTTTTTATTGTTTTCTACACCCTTTCAAGTGCTTAAGTGCCAAGTTTCATCGAGATCACATTTTGTGCGAGGTCAAACTCTCTGACAACTGAGCAAACCTGATCTCTTAAACATAATGCAGTGTTACAAATTAAATACACAAAATACTAAACCGACTAGGGTTTTTAAGAACTTAAATGGTTCTCTATCAATATCTAAACTTGATTATATATTCACAAACATTGATAATGAAAGTTACTGTAAAACTGTTCATAACTTAAGTTTGGGAGATCATTTTGGCCTTATAATGGATAGATATTAAGTCCAGTTTTATAAGTAATCCAGTTAAGATTCAGATTTTAACTAGACACTTAAATGACTACAGTGTTGCTTGTTTAAAGAACATGAAGATTTTTCCGAAATTTCTAATGGTAATATCAGTAACGAAATGTTCAAAATTTTTTATGGTATTATTAATTATGCTATTGATAAGTTTTGTCCACTAAAAAACAAGTAGGTAGTTAACAAAAAAACTAAACTGAAAAATAAGTGGATCACTAGCGAATCATTAGAGTTACGTAAACATCTAAACGAGCTATATTGGTTTAAGCAGAATTTTCATGATCAAAAAGTAGAAATGGAATATAAACTTTTGTTTAAAACTTATAAAAATAAATTAAAATCAGACAAATACTTACATTATCAAAAAACGATAGAAAACAAAATAAATCCTAATGAAAAACAGAAATATGTATGGCAATTAGTTAAAGAAAAAACCGGAAAACATGATACTACCCGGGAAATAAAATTGAATATCGGTGGGTCAATTGTTGATAGGGATTCTGATGTTGCAAATAGTTTTGTTAATTACATTAGTACCTCTGTAAGATTACTAATACTAATTCATTCTATTTTAACCCTGTTACTGCACAGGAGGTCCTTGAGATAATATGTAATTAAAAAAATACTAACTCGATTTGTGTTGACTGTATATCTACAAAAATTATTAAATATATAGCTTTGTACATTGCACAACCTCTGTGCGATTTAATAAATATCTCACTTGAGACTGAAAACTCCAATGTATAAGAAAGTCGATTCTACGTCTATAGACAACTACAGGCAGATAACTGTTTCAAATGTAATAAGTAAAGTTGTTGAAAAATGTATGTATAATAGAATGATCAGTTATCTAAATAAACACAATATTGTAACAGAAAGTCAAAATGGAAAGGTCTACAGAAGGCGCTGTCTATAAATTTGTTGAATTTATATATAAACATAACAAGAAAACTGTAGGAGCACTATTTTTTGATCTCACAAAGGCTTTGATTGCTTAAATTTAGATTTTGTTGAAAACTATATGCCTTGGGCTTTCGTGGTAATGTTTTGTCTTGGCTGATGTCATATTTAAGAGATAGGAAAATTGTCGTTAAAATAAATCACTCAATCAAATGAAACAGTTATTAATCTGGATGTCCCTCAGGGGTCTGTACTTGGGCCACTTATATTTTTAATGTCCATTAATGATTTACCAGAATATGTGCAAGCGGACTGATGTTATATACGCAGATGATGTATCCTTCGTAACTCGTGGCAATTCTCCTAAAGAACTATCAGATAAATTAAGTATGCTCTACAACAAATTTAGTGAATGGTGTTTGAAGAACCATCTAATTCTTAATCATAGAAAAACAGTTTTAATGAAATTTTATCTAGCAAATGATTCCAACAACGATTTTGAAATACACAATAAGAATTTAAATTTGACGTCTTCTGAGATAACAAAATTCCTTGGAACTTTTCTGGGCTCATCACTCTCTTTTCAGGCATGTACTGATCACATTGCTAAGTATGTAGCAGCTACTATGCAAGTTAAAAATATATTTTCACAACAACAACTATTAAATATTTACTATATAATGACTTACTCTCATTTGTCTTATAATATTATAATATGGGGAAAATCTAGATTCTCTTCAAAATTGTTTATTTTACAAAAAAAAAGTAATACGCCTTATTTTCGAGATTCAGAGGCGCACTTCTTGTAAAGACTTCTTTAAAAAATACAAAATCCTAACTGTTACCTCTATTTATATATACAAAAATATTCTATTTACAAAAAAGAAGTTAAACGACTTTACTAAAAGTGCTGACAACCACAATTATCCGACTAGGCACGGCAATCACCGGACAACATTCTATGAAAAGAGTCCATCATACACTGCGGCTGTTCTAAGGAAAAACCAAGCAAGCGCTATTTTTTCCTAAATTTGGTTTTTTACATATATAGTGTAATTAGTACCCCCTTTATCCAGCTAAACAAAATAAGTACATGAAACCTTACAGGAAGTTGAGTTTTTAAAGCTGAGAAATACCAAGTAAGCGCAGACTTAAGTGACAGGCGCAGAACGTTTTTTGGCTCTCCTATAAAATTTGTGTGGATGCACAAACTTGGTTTTTCCTTAGAGCAGCCGACTGGTATCCAGTTATATAATAAACTACCAATCTTCCTAAAAGATAATCAGAATTTTAATTTATTTAAAAAATCTCTCAAGGATCTTCTGTTACAATATGCATTCTATAATATAACTGAATTTATGGATTGTAACGTTTAATATGTTTATATTTATTTTCTTAAATTGTTCCCTAGGTATACTTTTTCTTTTGTATTGACTTTTCCAATATCATGTATATGGCCTTAATGGAATAAAATATTGTTATTATTATTACATAGTTTATATAAAAAAACTTACTCTCCAAATGCACCAAATTTGATATTTTCAGAGTTAACTACTACAGCATTAACCGGCAGACTCTGAATAGCAACAGGAGCTTTTGATAAGCTTTCAGCAGCTAGTGCTTCAAATTCAATATCATCTTCATCCTCTGCCTTAGTAAAAACATCAAACTCGCTTAGGATGCTGTTCTTTTCGATATCTTTGTTATGAGTATTTTCTGAATTTACGATTGGTACAGCTTGAGGAAATGGAATGGGATTGCTCAAGTCAATCGGTTCGTCGCCCAAGGGCAGTGGGTCTTCGTCTAGAAGAGTCTTTGGAATTTCTTCATAAGCTAAGATAAAAGTTGTATTAACATATAAATATTGTATACTGTAGAATTATATTGCAAAATTGTTTAATAGGGCGGAACTCACCATTACCGGTAACTTTAGCTGAAGCAGTATTTGTAGTTTCGTCAAAACTCCCTAACAGAAGATCTCGCTGTTTAAGTATCTGCCTTTTACTTGATATCGGTCTTTTTGTAGCACAGGTTGGCAACTGAACTCTGCCAGTTAGTACTTCGACTGCGGCTCCGAGAGGTACAAGTTTCTTTCCTTTTCTTTCAACTTCAGGTCCTAAAATTGCCCTTTCAGCATAAGAAGTGTCGAAGGGGTCGTCTCCATCAACTTTGTCGACAGGCGATTCAGGGATATAAGCTAATTTTACATCAGCGGCTTCTAGTGCATCAATATAAGTAGTGTCAAAGATGTTATCATCTTCTTCCTCTTCAGATTCGGATTCTGAGACTTCAACGATACCTGTTCAAATAAATTTATTAATGTCATACTTGCCATACACAACGAGAAACTTTTTATTTTATTTTAACTATTAATTAATAATTAATAGCTGAAGAGGGAAGTCATAATGGGCCGAAACGAAGAAAAACGTAATTTTTTAAATGACATTTTATTTATATATATTCTTGAACACGTAAATTTGAGCTAATGATGATATTTAAAACAAAAATTATTTGATATGTAAGTTAAATTTAGAATACAATAAATATAAATTAAAATATACTTTAAACTATAGATGGTGCGACCAATAAACCGTCGGTTAGAAAGATCTCGAGAAGTAAAGATATCTTAAAACTGAAAAACCTCGTCCGCGCCCCCCCCCCCCTTCCCCTAGATCCGCCACTGTCTCATACAGGGTGTTTCATTTAAAAAAATGTGAATTTTTTGCTTGATGATTTTTCTTAATGCTGAACAGTGCATTTTTAATAAAATTATATAACTCAAAAACAGTTTAAGATATATATAGGAAAGTAATAACAAAAGTTGTTCAAAATAACGTAATTATTCCTCAAGTAAGTTGCAAAATATACAGGTTATCATATTAAGAAAAACGAAGTTAACACCAACTTCCAGTATAGCCAGTTGACAGAGAAGGGTATTGACCAAAAGCTCGCACAAAATGAGATCTCGATGAAACTTGGCATTTAAGTACTTGAAAGGGTGTAGAAAACAATAAAAAAATCTTTGATGCTCTAAAGTTTATGCAGTTTACATTTTAGACAAAGATACATTAGTTTTTCCGAACGCCTCGCCTGAATATTTGTATTCAACGGCTCGGCGCGCATAGAGTTTTCGAATTTGCTTTCTTATTTTTAATAATTTTTTATAGTAATACAAATTCTTTTTTAAAATAACTTATTTTTAGTAAAATTTTCCGCTCTTTTACGTGGTGCTATTAGTTTTTCGAAATTTTTATTTTTTTTTTTCGACATAATGGAAAAACCAAATTTTCGATTTTATTTTCGAAATTGTGTAGTTAGCATACACTTTAGAGCAGCAAAGATTTTTTTATTGTTTTCTACACCCTTTGAAGTACCTAATTGTCAAGTTTCATCGAGATCACATTTTGTGCGAGGTCAAACTCTCTGACAACTTGGTATGATTTATAAAAGATTTAATTTATAAATTTTCCTATGACCAACAGTTGGCTAAAAAATTTTTTCTTTGGATTTTTGACATTTTAATCTGGATTCTATGGGTATTTCTACAGTTACTTAAAATTCTTGGGTAATCTAAAGAACTTTTTTTACGAAATATCATTAACATAAAATAATTTTTGTTTATTAATAGTTTTGAACCGGACAAAGTGTTGAACTCATAACGATTTTCATCGCAAACTGGTCATACATTTGAAATAATATGTATAACCTATTAGAACATGGTAGTGTAATAAGAAAACAAAGGGGAATTCAAATTTAACATCAATTACAGAGTTCTAATTAAAGCTCCAAGAATTTTTCATTATTTAAATCAGTAATAAATATCTTGGAGGATATCAAAACGCTTTTATTAAAAGACATAGAACAGCTTTTTGACCGGTGTAACAAAATATTTATGTAACATAATAAAGTGTTAAAGATTCTATTAAATTTCACATTTTTTTTGTTTGTTACGCGCTCGAACATTATAAAAATTAATGTTTAAATTTTCTTTACACACCTAATTCAGCTGCAGTGGGCGGTTCAGCTTCTTTCTCAGCTTCGGCTCTTCGCTTCTCCTCAGCTAACTTTTTTGCTTCAAATTTCTTAACCTCGCTATCAGTAGGTTTTCTTTGAAAAAATGAAGTGCTTTTGATTCGATCTAAATCTCCTTGAGTTTTTTTGAGAATGTCATCGACGCCGGAAGTGAGAGTTAAGAATTTTTTCCACTCCTCGTTTTGTGCAGCAGGCTCTTCGCTGGCACCCTGGTGCTGTTTACGGTACTTCTCTAATTCTTCGGGTTTGAATAGTTCTTCTTCGGCGTGTTTAGATTTTTTTCCCTTTTTTTTCTTTTTCAGTCCTTTGGTTATCTTGTGCATTATCTACCTGTAAGTTCATGGAGACACCTGAAAAAAATAACAGTATATAATTATGAGAGCTGAAGTATATTATATGCATTTTGGATTAAATGATTGATTAGATCTATGGCTGTAGTCAGGAAGAAGACCACATCTTTTTGATGCTCTACAAATCCGCATGAAGGAGTAATTTTTATGAAAATGATAAAAAACATTTCGTTATTATTTATATTACTAACAAATGAAATACAACCCATTCATTTGAATGTTGACATCAGTAAATTACAGGGGGATCCCACAAACTAGGATCGCAAACTCAATTTCAGGAAGGTCAAATCACTTATCGGACGGAGAAGATTGTTAAATATTTAATTATCAATATATTGTGGGTATAAGAGACATCATGTTGAGCATAACGTATCCATGAATCCATACTTGAAATCATGTTAAAATGTCTCCTTGGAGATTTAGTTTATGAAATATGAAAATAAGTGATTCTAAGAGTAGCAGAAGGCACAAAAGTTTTATTGAAAAATTGCTATTAGTCCACTAATTGAAGGTGCCAACCCGGGCATCAGGTCTGTCCGACACCATTTTTTTTTAATTTGCAGGTATTCATGGGTATATTCACCCCCGAAAATCTTAGCTGTCTGAAATTTGTGGAAGGGCGGGAAAATGGCCCATTGGTCTCAAAAATGTGTTTTTTTTTCGCCTATTTTCGCCGATATTTCCGAAAATATGACACAAAGAGAATTTTTGTTTGGACAAAAATGAAGATCAGTTCATTACCTACAAAAAAAATCCTTATCATTTTTCTCAAAAATATGATACTTTTCGACATAACCGGCTCCAAAACGCACCCTCATTTTTAGCTCCTGCCCTGCATTTATAGAGCACGCTCTAAAGAGGAATGACACTCCCAAGCGGATTATAAATTTTTCAATAAATCACGTAAAAATTAATATTTTTTCATGATTCAAAGTTCAGATGAAAGAAGGAACCTGTAGCTATAATATCATGTTACTTTTTTCTTTTATTTATTTCTCTGAATTAGTGAAAAACCGGGCCAAAGTTTGTTTTTGCTCGATATTTTGACCCTCCTATAAATTTATTCATATTTTTTTATCAAGACTAATTTCACCGAATCCTTTTGGATAATAGAGCTTTGCAAAGTATTAAATATATTCAGAAATATTCAATAAATTATTTTTGTGTATTTTCATAAACAACATGTTTTTTTAGGGCGTTTTTATTTTTGATTTCCGGAGTTTTCGAAAATGCTTGGGTCTATTGGGAATTAATAGATAATCAAGGACCATATCAGTTTTCAACGTACATCATTAGAAAGCTTAGCTTGTCCCCTTATCGATGGAATTTTTCTTTTTTTTTTCTTATTTTTTGGTAGGTATTCCGGAAAATTGAGAAAATTCTCACCCCTACAAAAAATCGACATTTTTTTGAAGATTATTTTCTTTTCGTGCTAAAATTTTTTGGGGTTAGGGATTGTACTAAATAAAAGATCACATTCTGACCTTTTCATCAATATATATCTATATCAAGTATTTTATTAAGTGCACGAGAAAAAACTCAAACTTTCTCAAATTTTTTTACAATAAATTTATAAATCAAGTGCAAAAAGTGAAAAAAAGTTGGTTATTACTGCCTTATCTTTTGTCTTCAGACAAAAACGGGAGGATATTCAAGTTTTGGGAGGATATTCAAATTTTCCGTTTTCACCACAATAATTTTGCCAATTATTAAAAAGAATATTTTTGAATTTTTGAAACGCCGTTTTTGCAAAAAATATTAGTGTACCTAAAAAATCATAGGGACAACTTTTGTAGGTATTGAACTGCTCTAGAGCCATTTTTCCACCCTTCCACAAATTCCACGTTGCTGAGACTTTCGGAGGTAAATGTCCTATGAATACCTGCAAATTAAAAAAAAATTGACGGACAGACTTGATGCCCAGGTTTGGGATTTTTCTGGCGTTAATTTACTGGACAGTATGGTTGTATTAAAAGAATGGTTTTGAATCTCACTTTTTTGCTTAATTTTCAATTCTGTAGCTTCAAGATTTAGCTTACTCAGTCGAGTCAATAAATCTAACAATAATTTAATATTATTAATTTTTTAATACTTTATCTAAGTATACTAATGTAAAAAAATCTTATATCACGTCTATTTCAAATGTGTTCCTGAACTTGGTCTAGTGCCACCTGCGATTTCTTTTGCCCAGGTCTCTCTCTCTCTCTCGGTCTACTAATCTATCAAAAATATCGATCGATATACTAAAAATATCTTACCTGTAATATTTTCTATAGAATAGTTGGGTTGTTGGATACCAATTTTAAGCTCACTATATATTTTCAAATAGAATTATTTGGTAAAAAATAGGACTACATTATTATATAAAATAAACCTATCCTAAGGATGCATTATCAAGGAGAGGTAAGTGTTTTAGGGAGCGTAGGAGTTCTTATACTATGTTGCCACATTTTTATGTAATACATTATTTAATGGAGTTTTCAGATAAAAAAAAAGTTCAAAAAGGATGACCACAATCAACATGAAAATGCTTTAGTGGATCAATGATGTACAAGAAGTTAAAAACAAAATCCGATTCGATAGAGACTAATTTAGATTTGGAGCGAAGTATATCTCTACGTAAAACTAGTATATAAGAAAAAATATTTATTCGTATATTAGTTTATTGTTTACACTGTTAGAAAAAAAAGGATTACAAAGGAATTACATTTAGACATTTATATTTAAGTATTTCTTATGTCCGTAAAATATAAAAATATCATGAATACCTTACATTATAATCATTTATAAAAAGAGCCGAAATATTCCTTACCTTACTAAATATTACAACTGTTTTAGCTGCACCAATATTTCATACACACAATTTTAAGTATCAATTACACTTTTCATGAACAATTGAATCGGCAACACTGCCACTCCCGCTTACTCCACACTGCATCCTTAACTCTGGCTGTTTGTTTGATGGAAATTGCGTCGGCGGAAACGTCCTAGACGTCGTGACGCCCGGAAAAGCCCGAAAACCTATTGATTTTCCTATCAGATGAATCATGGCCGATGCTTTTTGATTAATCGTCATCAAAAGCATCTTAGATTTGTTATAGCTTAATGAGATCTTAACGTAGTATTTTTCAATATTATAGTGGGTTTTAGAAGCGAAATTATTTTCAAATTAAATAAATTTCTTTTTATTTAAAAAAAGAGGTTCATATATTTCTGTCACTTTATAGAAGGTCCACATTAATTTAAAAATTTGTATAACAATTTAAAATATTTTCAGTAAAAATTGGTTAAATATAAATTAATAAAAATATAATATACAACACACTAAATTCTGAACATTCTGAACATGAAAATTGCATACAAGTACCGGTTTGTTTTAGGGCCAAGTGACTGTAGGGAAAATCGATTTTATATCTCACAAAAACTTACGTAAAAACAGTTTAAAAAAGACCTTTTAAGTATATTTTATTACAGTTTGACACAAAATTATAATATCACACCATTGAACCTATTTCTTGGCATTTTTAACTTATAAATATCAAGTTGGAAATTAAAAAATAATACTCTTAAGAATTTATTGTTTCGTCTATGATGTTCAAATTTTAGTTACTTACGTTGAAGGTCCCATCACTATTTTACATTGGTACACTATCACTGTTTAGAGAAGTGTAGAATTTTAGTGAGTAATGTAAAAACCCTTCTAAACGTAACTCTAAGGGCCTGACGACTACCGGACAATGCCAACTTTATTGATTGTGCGCGAAGGATTTCGTCCTAATTTTAAAAGCGGGTGATCGAATAGAATCTAATTCATTTGAAAGTACTTTCATACTTTTGACAAAAATTAATAAACAACAATTTGGTTATTTATTATTATTTAAATCTAAATTTAGGTTTAAAAATAAGTTCCTTTGTAAAAGTTTTTAAAAGGAATAAAACATTAGGAGCAAATACAGAACTCAAATTTAAAGCACAGTAACACTGCAGAATATTTTAATTACATATATTATTAAACGTTAAATTTTATAGAAAATTGAAAATATAAAATGAATCCAAAATTTAATATTAAATTCGTCATTTTCAAATCGAAATAATTCGATATAAAAGAAAATGCAGATATTATCTACGGTAGATGATGATTTTTGTTGTTAGAATCGTTTAATGTTTGCCAGAATAGACGATTTTCTGAAATGTGGTCAAATTTTTTTGAAAATTCGATTTTCTCGAAAATATAACATCTGCTTTATAGCCCAGTTGTCAGAGAGTTTGACCTCGCACAAAACGTGATATCGATGAAACTTGGCAATTAAGTACTTCAAATGGTGTAGAAAACAATAAAAAAATCTTTGCTGCTCTAAAGTGTATGCTTCACAATTTCGAAAATAAAATCGAAAATTTGGTTTTTCCATTATAACTCGAAAAAAAAATTTTTTTTCGAAAAACTAATAACACCCCGTGAAAGGGCGGTAAATTTTACTAAAGAATAATATTATAAGTTATTTAAATAAGAAAGCAAATTCGAAAACTCTACGCACGTCGAGCCGTTGAATACAAATATTCAGGCGAGGCGTTCGGAAAAACTAATCTATCTTTGCCTAAAATATACGGAAAGAAAAAAAAGAAAGCGTTTTAAAGAGGACTCTCTAAGCTTTCTCAGGAAGTCATTAGTTTTTATTTTGTTTTGTTTTCTCATAGAAAATTTGACTGGAAGTTATAATTTCTAAAATTCTCACTGATTTTTATAAAACTGAAGATATCTATTAATAGAGGCATAACAAAAAAATCCTTGAACAATTATCATCATTATACTTTTACTTTTGATTTAAATATAATTAAAATGATGAACATTATCTCTGTTTAATAAAAATTATGATTTAAAATGATCATTTTTTTACAACATTCATTCCACGCAAATTTTTATTTTCAAAATAGTATTTATATAAATTAGAAATTAATATTTTTTTTAAATAAAGTTCAAAATAATTTAGAAATTGATTTACATAAATAAATAAACACTATTTTGAAAATAAAAATTTCTTCGAATGATTGTTGTAAAAAAAATGATCCTTTTAAAACATAAGCTTTATTAAACAGAGATAATGTTCATCATTTTAATTATATTTAAATCAAAAGTAAAAGTATAGTGATGATAAATCTACAAGGATTTTTTGTTGTTGTGCCTCTATTAATAGATATCTTCAGTTTTATAAAAATCAGTTAGAATTTTAGAAATTATAACTTCCGGTCAAATTTTCTATGAGAAAACAAAAAAAAATTAAAAGCTAATGACTTCTTGAGAAAGCTTAGAGTCTCCTCTTTAAAACGCTTTCTTTTCTTTACGTACATTTTAGACAAAGATACTTTAGTTTTTCCGAACGCCTCGCCTGAATATTTGTATTCAACGGTTCGGCGCGCGTAGTTTTCAAATTTGCTTTCTTATTTTTAATAATTTTTTATAGTATTACAAATTCTTTTTTAAAATAACTTATAATTTTATTTTGAGTAAAATTTTCCGCTCTTGCACGTGGTGCTATTAGTTTTTCGAAATTTTTATTTTTTTCGAGATATAATGAAAAAACCAAATTTTCGATTTTATTTTCGAAATTGTGAAGTTAGCATACACTTTAGAGCAGCAAAGATTTTTTTATTGTTTTCTACACCCTTTCAAGTACTTAAATGCCAAGTTTCATCGAGATCATATTTTGTGCGAGCTTTTGGGTCAATATCCTTCTCTGCGGTAACTGGGCTAATAAGTTTTGATATCAAATTTATTACTTTAGAATCAAAATACATGGGTATTAGGAAATAAAAAAATATATAATATCTAACAAAAAAATTCATTAGTGAATGAGACATATAGGTAGGTACGATTTTAGCAAACTTTGTTTTTGGAATATTTTAAGAGTCATAAGAAGTTGTTCCTGTGCCAATGAATATACTTCAATAGAAGTAAAATTTCATGGGAAATCTAAAAATCTCAATTTCCATTTACAACATGAAGAATATTTTTGACTTTTAATAAAAAAATAAGGACGGATCTGCATTCAATGTGCTGAATGACAGAAATGGTACAGTTCTAATTAAAAGAGAAGGAATATAATATTAATAATTTGACATTGACAACTGAGAGCTGTTATAAAATGGCTATGTGTTCATGTTCAATATTATAAAATGCTTGGGGCTTTGGGCTTTGATTCCAATTATTTAATATGTGCAAGTGAAGTATAGTTTACTTAAAATTATTTTTAAAACGGTTCATAATTTAATAAAAAATTGTGTTATTAGTCTCGAACAATTTATTAACTCAAAAAGCACAATGTCGAGTGGCTTGGGCTTATTAGAATAATTTTCTTTGGTATTCAGAGAAATACAGTTATTAGTTAAAACTACTTCATTTAAATCAGTTTTGGTTAATAATTTAATAAGTGATTTCACATTATAGTTAAAGTTGTGTTAAATTCTTCGTTTTAACTTGCAAGTTTCACAAAGAAGAATTTTCAACATGTACAATAATAGTGTAAGTATTATTACAGCTCATTTCATACAGTTTTTTGATCTATTATAAAGTTATAAAAATGTGACTTCAGCGCAACAGCTTTTCCCATACACAGTTAGTACCTAAATAAAATATTTTTGTTTTCAGTCTCACTATCCCAGCACTGGATATCAAGGAGGGTATTCACAGTACCCTCAAACTTATTCTGGCACATATGGAAATTATCAAGGATATACAGGTTATTCCAGCCAGGTAATTGCATAAAAAAGTTTATATAACTGTACCTATTTAAAAAAATGTTTTTGATGATGGGTTCTACTCTCTTTTACCACTTGTCGGGAAAAACTATTCAAATAGAATCTTAATGAGTACAAAAAGGAAAATGTTGTCGAGATTTCATGTTTTCAGGGCCTTTGATATAAAAAATATGTCATCTAAAACATATACCTGTTTCCATCACAGTAATTTGAAAATGGTTTTTGTGGGTTTATGTCTAACTCTGGCATTATAAAAAATGTAGTAAAATTGTTGAGAGTAATATTATTAAAAATCTCTTGTTAGTGGACGCCATCGCAAAATGAAACAAGGAAACGATTTTCCAAATTTCTTTCCTAGCACCAGCAGTTTGGAATGAGGATACAATATTTCAGAGGTTCCATATAAACTTAGCTATTTTAAATAATGGTGCTTTTTTTTTCTACATATTAAAACTTGGCCATCCTGTTTTCCTTTATAGGAGTTGAATATTAAAAACGCCATCGGAAATTGTTCTCAACTTTGACTACAAAATTAAAAAAATTGCACTTGCCTGTCCAAGGTTAGAAGGTTAGACTGAACTATAGAATAGTTTAACTAAATAATGATATATTAACCCTTGAAGAGCTAGTCATTTTATGTATACTTATTTCTAGAACCCCCAAACAATTGTTCCTGGTCAAGAAACTTTTTCATCGAACAATTGGTCTGCAGGCTACAACAGATCGGATCCTAAGGATGGTAAGTTGAATGCTCCTTTGAGATGTAAAATTTTGGCATCTAATTTTTCGCTGGATTTCCCAATGTAAATAGCTCAATGCTCAAATTACAATTTGTTATTTGTTGGAATAGTATAGTAAAAAGGAAAAAAAGTTAAATTTACCCAAGTTGGTGCATTATTTATTATTTTGGGATAGCCAGAAGTAAAATGTAGTTTCTATTTTTTACATCTGTTTTATGTAAACTAATAAAAAATAACATTTTTATATTATATTTTAATGCTTTAAATTTATTGTATTCTTAAAATAGGTGTTTGGGTGTTTATTGCATTTTACTATATAAAATAGTAATTAATGATCAACATTTTAATGCAATTTTTTCGTAGGGTATCGACCTCCAATAAAGGACAGACATTCTGGAGCAAAAAAGGTTAAAAAGTCGCTTCTGACTTTAAGTCCTGCTAATATTACAATTTCTGATTTAATTTTCGAACTAACATATTTATTTTGTAGCAGTGGCCCAAGAAATGCACCAGCAAAAAACTCAGCTCATCCTACAACGAGAAGATTACGTGAAGAAAGCGTCAGTGTTGAGACACGAATTAGAACAGTTGCAGATGCAAAAACAAGACCTGGTCGGAAATGGACGATCACCTGACATGGACTTGGCAAATATTTTGAAACAAAATGATAAACTTCAGGTAGGTTTAAATAAAACTTAAAAATATTCTGTAGTAGGTTTTTGTTATATTTATTTTCAGTTGAAAATTGTGAATTGGACATGGAAGGCGATTCTTGTGTTTATTTATAATATTTTTATATATAATTGCATTGTAATTATTATAAGTTTAAGTGAAGTTTATTTATTTATGGCAATTTACTATTCAATATAAACAACTAAAAAATTTTAGTACTTATTAGAAGAAAAACAAGAAAAGATTAAATTATTTTTCGTGAATATTCAACGGATCCTTTTAACCCCGTATCTTTCCCAATGTTTGTTTAAAAAATATAGTTTTTGGTGGAGATGAAGTGGAGTGATTAGTTACAAAATCAACTTTAGCCTAACGTTTCAACTGAATTTGAATTTTCTTCATCCACAAATATTTACTTTCTTATGTAAACCAGATGGTGCCAGTATGTATTAGTTTCATTCTGTATGATATATATTTAATGAAGAGTCACCCTAAATATTTTTTTTTCTTTCCAGGATGAGATCCAAGGGAAGTTGAAAGCCATCCACAATGTTATTGAGATGCTGTCTAGCATTATAAAAGACAGTAAATCAATAACTGATCTTGAAGCTGAATTCACGCAAACTGAAAAACCCAAACCAGCAACCCCTACAACTTTCAAACACCCATTCGATAATCCTTATAAAACTCACAGTCTTGACGAACCAAAAAAAAATTCGGTTGATTCATTTTGTTATGTTCACTATGATACCGGTTTGCACTGGTGTCGAATGTGCGACGAATTTCCGGAGACTGCTAAAGATTTCCTGCTGCATCTGCAAGATAAGAAGCATCGTGAGATGTCCAAAGAAAATGATGTAGATAGCACTCCTTGGCACAAGTTACCATCTGAGTCGTTGATGCCATCTGACGAAAATGCTCAGAAGAAACGTATTCCTATTAAAGGTATCTGTTTGTATGGTGATTTGTTTGATAAGTATCATTTTTTTTTTACATTGATGTTAATTATAATTCAGAAAATTACCTGTCCACTCAATGCACGTTTTTGGTGTAACTAATGTGGAAATGTTTTCTAATACTCGTCGTTGGAATGCCCCTTGTTGATAATTTTATTTTCAATTGGTTTTGATTGGCACATTTCTCTTCTAAGTGTAAATGAAACATTAGTAGACTAGCAAGCAATGTTTCACCAGTGCCTTCCACTTTCTCTAAACAGAGGTTAATTTGTCTCACACTATAGTCGGATACCACAATTGTAGAGAGTGACTCATATTATCAATATAGACCTTTGCGGGTACCCGAGGGGAAAGGAATTCGAGGAGTCATAAGTGCGCTTATTATTAAAAATAATCTTCAGCATTTTGGAACGAATGAGGATTAGTAATGAAATTTTTTTATTAGCCTATATGAAACTATGACCAGTAGAATACATTTCGAAAAAAATTTCCGCTTTATTATTAAAGGGCGCCTGGGAAATTAAATTTTAATTTATGAATCGTGACGTGTACTAATGAAATAATTCCAGTTGCCACATTTCTATAGTTTTTAATAATTAAAGGATTAAAAAAATTAAAAACTGTTACTAATCTCTTTCTCGGAACCTTTTTGTCAAAAGTACAACATGGATTAAGAACCATGCCATCTGTTAGATTTACCCAGAAGATTTAATACTAATTATGCTTTAAATTGCAATTTCTCTGGAAACGGGTAATAATATCTTGAGATATTTTTACCTAGAAACACTAAATCTTTATCATTTCTGCATAAATTCATTTAGAATTTCGGACCTAGTGGTAAACCTCATTGGTTATCACAAAAATTATTTTATTTTAAATATGCCTGAGGTTTGGAAAATAAATAGTTCAACATAATTAAATACTTATATTCATGAAATATAAACAAATAAAAAATAACATTAACTTTATTCTAATCTGTGTCATCTATGTCATCTTCAGATTCACTAGTACTATCTTCGCCTAGATCCACAACTACGGGTTCCATGGCAATTTCAATGAAGTTATCAAGATTCCACATATTCTGCTCTTCTTTCATTACATGTTTGATACATTTTACCCACGACTGTGAGGTCACATTGCTGACGGCACTATTAAGCAGACTTTTTACTTCGTTTAATTTGAAAGTAACATTGTTCCTTGCTACTTCATTTTTTATTTGAACCCGTACAAGTTCTATTGGGTTTAACTCACAATGGTAGGGTGGCAATCAAACTACAGTAATGCCTCGTTCTCGCGCCATTTCATCTACTACATATTTGATATATTTATCTTTATGACGACGTGCTAAATTTAGTAACTCGATTTTCAACATTGTTTCATTGAATTTGATATTTTTCTCGGTAAGCCAATCTACAAACTGGGCTTTTCTCCATTTGGTGGTTGGAAACTGTTCTACACGCTGGCTGAGGTATGGAGCGGTATCCATAACAATCACTGATTCTGGTTCGATTATTAAAAGAATATCTGAAAACCATTTTTCATAATGTTCTACATCCATTTCTTCATGATAATCTCCAGTCTTTTTAGAAACAAACGCATTTAAATCTCCTTCAACAAATCCCAATATGAGTAATAATAATGCGTTTTCCCTTTCCAGATGGGGCTTTTAAACCTGTCGATAAACCATCTACAAAAGCTTGTTTTTTATTTTTTACATTTAAATCCTGCCAAATTTTTGTCACTGTATGTCCTTCATTTAACCAGGTTTCATCTATATAATATATTTTTCTACCACCTCTTCTCAACTCTGCTATTTATTTCAAATATTTTCTGCGCCATAAAATGATTTCCTCTTTTTCAATAAGGGTACTATTCCTCTTTCTCTTTAAATATCTGAAGTTCATTTCACACAAAGTACGTAACAAAACATGTCTTGATATTTTTAAGAGATTTTCATTAGATTGAAGAGAGGCAGCAATTTTCTTTATAGTTGGTAATTTTTTTCTCATATAAAATTCATATACTGCACAACGTTATATTTTCCAATTTTATTTGTGTTCTTCCTCTCAGCCTTCGAAGTATTAATATCGTTTGTACACACTAGTTTCGGAAACTTTTCTCATAATGTAACTATCTGACTAACATTCATATTTTGTTCTCTGGCTCGAAGTCCTTCAAATACATTTCTAATCACGGTTTTTTCTTCGGGTGTTAAATTGTGACGTTTCCTTTTGATATCCGGTTCACTATTACTATTTTCACTCATGTTTATTATTTGTCCCTAAACTTAATTAAAACTAAATTAGTCCCAATTCACAAAAAGTAAACGTAAAAGCGCCTTCCACTAATAATTACAAACAATTCCGGTCTCTGCTTTATGAAATCCCTAATAACGCCCCTATGAAACTGCATTTGCGATATAATGCAAAGAAGGAAATTACCTGATCTATGGCGTTGTTGCCAATAACGTCGCTTTAATCTAAGACGACCGAGTTGATCTCGTACATTATCTACCGTTAAAGAAAGATATAAACTACAACTATGCAGATAACTTCAAGTTAAATCGTACACGCCGACAACGTTGCATGTTTCGAACCCTTAACAGACCAGTCAAATTATTAAATACATTTTAATTGTATTGTTCTTTAAAAGAAATTAGTTTATTTTCGATATTCTTACAATTTGATTGGCCTATAAAATCTCTTTAGAACATGAGTCAGTTTCTACAATTGTGGTATTCGACTATAGTTGTTATGTTTATTTAAACCTTTTGGGATAAATAAATGTGTTATGAAAATTTAAATTAAATATTTAACAATTAAAAACATGATTCTATCAAATCTCAAATAAGTATCTTTGCTTGGTTTAAAATCTTGCAGATTTTCATTTTTCCGATATTCAGACATAGGTTCTCTCAAATTTTTTCCTAGGCCAAATTAGTTTGGGGGTGAGAAAAGCTAGTTTTTTGCATTTTGGTGAGAAACATCAAAATACATTTAAAAAAACATAATATATATATTTTGTCAATCGCATTTCTATCATTTGGCGTCACTGTGCAATATTTTTTCGCCCTATTAGGTTTTAAAAGATGTATTACTACAAACTAAAAGAGTCTTTTAATTTCGTCTTTACCTGTTGGCCGAGAAATTAAATGCAGAACTAAATTTTATACATTGTAAAGTGAAGGACTTTTATAAATGAAACCAGAAACCAACCAGACATCTGATAAAATTTGGTTTACCATTAGTGAGTAAAAGTGTTTTGGATTATCAAAATCAGCTAAGGACTCTAATAGTTAACAGCCACGTTCACGTTTTATCACATCCTTTTTCTAGGTTTGCAATTCTTCATATCTGCCCCTTCTTGGTATTGCAAGTTATGTGATGTTTGGATAGGCGATCTGCATTGTGCTTCGCAGCATTTAAAATCAAAAACCCACCATCAAAATTACGAAGTAAGTTTAAAAATATTTTAAGGGATATATTTTGATGAGTTTTTCTAGGAGTACCATTCTTGGAAATATTTTGAAAGTAGTTAAATAATAAATTGTAAAAATATAACAGAATCACTTTTTTGAAATTCTGACGATGTTCGAGTTAACTTCAATAGAAGGCGCCAACGCAGGCAATGAAGCTCTATAATCGACTTTGACAAATATTTTGTGTGAAGTTTAGTGAAGTTTAGTGTGTAAATTCCAAAACAAAAATGTAGGTCCGTATTAAAAAAAATAATTTGATGTCGGACCTGAAGAGACAAAACGTTGTATAGAGTGTCAATAAAAAGTTCCTTTAGCATTTTTTAATATCTTTAAAAATAAACGTTCTATGTTAGAAAAACGAAAACTCGCATTTTTTATTTTTCCCGTAAAAATTTTATTTTTAATTTTGGTTGACACTTCAAGCACGCAACTTTTTTATCATTTAACCATCCTTTCATTATTTACAGTTTTAGAGATATCAATAGTATATCACGACAAAAAAACGGATATACTACTACTAATCAGAATTACCACTTATGTGATTTTTTTTAAGTTTAAAACAATGATTAAAAGACCATCTGCATCTGTGAATTGAAAAAGGTATATCTCCAAAACCATATGATAGTTGTAGGGTTGGTTAAATAAACTAATATTAAAATTGAATGGGTTAACTGGAAGTGTCATAAAAATAAAAATATTTTAGTTTATTATAGCATAAACGAAAACATCAATATAAAAATTATCAAATATCTTTAAGCTCGATTGACCCCAAAAAATCTGTTAACCCTATTGAATTAGAAATATTTTTATGTTATAGAGTGACTAATATTTTTTTAAATATTTAGAATTTTGTGTCCCAAAATCCGCACTGGGAAATGGAATGGTTAAAAGACCGCGAAAAGTCCATGGCTAGGAAAGGTCCTCAAGATTCTTCAGACTCCGACGATGCTAGAAAAAAGCGTAAACGTAAAGAAAAACGCGCATCTACGGATTTGTTTTCGTTAAAAGAAAAGAAGAAAAAAAAGAAATCGCGCAGGAAGAGGAAGCATTCAACTGATAGCAGCAGCAGTTCCTCATCATCAGATAGTAGTTCTGATGATGAAAATGAAGATCGGTCTAGAAGCATTAGAGTTGCAATGCGTAACATGAAGCAAGTTCAATCTATAATGGACGAAGATCTGACAGCCAAATGGAGTGTATTGGAGAAGTTGGTGGAAGAGCACAAGAAAAAAGAGTTGAAAGATAAGCAAGAAAAGGAGAAAAGAGACGAAGGAGAAACCCAAGATGATCCTCTTATTAATCAGTGGATGACTATTTCTCAACCTCCTCCAAAGGTTTGTTTTATTATTTTTTTTAGCTATAAAACTTCTACATACACGTATATTTTTCATAGGAGAAAATGATGCTTGACTCTCTGAAAGACCGAATGCGTCAAAAACAAGAGGTAGAACGCGCTCGTTTGGCTGAAATGGATAAACATAGGCTAGAAAGAGAACGCGAAGAAGCAGAAAAGTTAGAGAGAAAAAAACGCGAGGAAAAAGAAGCGGCCGCACAAGACGAACGTAAAAGGAAATTGAGGGAACAAGAAGAATTAGATAGAATTCGTGATAAAGAACGCAATCAAGTTCGTTTTAAGACTAATAGTTACAGGAGAAGAAGATCGTATTCGCATAGTGATGAAGAAGAGAGTAATGGTGAAGATCGATACTACAAGAGAGATGGGTGAGTATCTTACTATTATTTACTTAACTTCTAGATTTCCTTTAACAAACAAAAATAAACATTAAAAAATTTGTTAATAAGTCACAAATTTCTGTAAAATGGCCTTTGCTGTTACATTAGATTGTGAAAAAAAAAATGATAAAATGCGTTTTCTTTGAAAAATCCGAAAAACTGTACCAATAATATAAAATGGAAGTATTTTTTACACACTTTGATGAAGAAATTTAATTTTTTGCTTGGCATATCAAATTAAACTCAAGGGTATACACACATTTTTCAGTCTTTATTTGAATGTTAATTTTAGTTATAGAAGTTCATACAGAAGGCGTGATTCTAGAAGTCGAAGTAGAAGCATAGAGAGGAGGCATGAAAGGCAAGAAGAAACTGAAAAAAAGAAGCCTGGTCCACCGAGTTATAAAAAGTTGCCATTTATTGGTAGAATGCCACTCTTTAAAAACAAAGCTAAATCTCAGGTATTAGTTACTTGCTAAATATTCTCTAATCAATTCGTTTCTGAGTTTAGTCTCCCTTGGTACTTGCGGGGATCCCCAGTTTCAAAACCACGCTACAAAATATCCAAAACGGCAGCTCTGATTTCTCCATTCCCTCTTCCAAGAGTGACATCTTTTTCTAACGAGTATTTTATGGCTTCCAGTAAATCTGTCTCAAGAAGTTCAGTCATTTCAAAATGGGAAAGTACAATAGTGGTATAATGAGACGTTTAGAAAGATTTACTGGCAGCCATAAAAGACTCATTAGAAATAGATATCTTGGAAGAGTGAATGGAGAAATCAGAGATGCCTGCCGTTTTGGATATTTTGAATCGTGCAAGTAAATTCATATCAGTTACTTGATTAAAAAAATATTTGGTACCTGTATATATGAGAATGGGCGTCTTACTTTACCAACAAAATAATTTTTAAAATCTTAGGAAGAAAAAGATGAACCAAAGGAAATCAAAAAACAAAGTTACGAGACGCCAAGAAGAACAAGATTCGAACCCGGTAACTTGCCGAAAGCATTCATTCCCAAACCGGATGTTGTTTGTTTCCCCAAGTTATCATCTATTCCGCCTTTGAACATTCCTCCTCCGGCTCCAGTTGTCATTGAAAGAGTGTTAGTGCCGGAAGCGCCCAAGATAAGTGAAATTGAACAAGATAAATATACGCCGAAACCTCCACCACCACCTAAATTAGACAAACAAGAAGATAAGCCAGCAAATTTGAGTGATGATGAGGTAAGTACTTAGGTTATAAAAGATATCATCAATCATGCTTAAATTTAATTTCAACATTAATTTATTGTCCAAACTTAGTTTAAACCACCGACATAACCTTAAACTAGACGGCTAATGCCATATGATAAAAATTGATCAATTACGAGGATGACTGGTGTCCATAATGCATGCGCATTGTGTTTGTCATATTCACCGACATAACCTTAAAGTCTATGTTCCGACATTGGCGTACCTTAGGGAAAATGATTGGGTCTAGAACGAAAATAAGTGGAATGATGAAAACAATTTAGGATTTAGGTTGGAGTTTTCATTTACTGATTGGAAATATTAGTATTTGTGAGAACAGGATGTTTTTTATAAAATAGTATAGTATAGGTATAAATAGCTGTATCGTTCGAGTAAGGCATAAAGTATCCTCAATTTATATCATTGAAATAACTTTCTGAAGCAAAATGCTCTGAACATACTCTTGTTGACGAGTGCGAAAGGGGTTCTAAAGGTCTTCCGATTGCTTTCAACCATTCATTACGTTGGTCCTCAGGTATTCTAAAATATCATTGTGAAGCAAATATACATTCGTTCGCGTAAAATAATTACTTTTTGGTCTAATAAATGTGTGTGAATCAAAGTTGTTGAATAGATGCATGGTATATAACAATTTTATTGTGTTTCTTATATTGACTTACCTATGGGATGGTTTGTTGAACGGTTCTTACACTAAAGTACAAAACACTTCATTTTTACAATAAATTCACTATTTCTCTATCGAATATCGGTCAAACACCAAACAGAACAGTGGACGCCTATGAACAAAAAACAATATGTCTCGTCTCCTAGAATCGGCAAAGCTCGAGAACCGAAACCCAGATGTCAGACGTACTGGTGTCCATTGCGCAGAGACGTTTTCGGAATGTTCAATTGGATGAGTTTCTTGTGTGGTGGGAATATGGATATTAGCCGTCTAGTTTAAGGTTATGTCGCTGGTTTAAACGTTTTATCTTTAGGTCTTTCTCTGTCAATGTGTTGTTTTCTGTTATTTACTATTTGCTGTATCACTTAATGATATCTGTACATCGTTTTTTCTCATAACTTCTTCTAACGCACAAATTGCACCCACAAACCGTTGTTATGCAAACACTCCAAACTGAGGAGTTCACCGGTTCCCTGATGTCCTGGGAGATACAACCAGGGAACGGAAGAATTTCGATGGAAACCTTTGTATAGACACGTCATTTTCCGTATTTTAAGGTCGCCTTAGATCAGCCCAACTGCCCATTTTATAGCGTCAAAGCTATATCTACTCCCTTGGCATTTTTTTAATTTTATGATTTTTTCAGGTCCTCTATGGTTCAGAAAGTGTTAATCCAACCAGTATGATGGGTCAATATTATCAGAGTTACGGTAATAGTTACATACAAAATAATTATCAATATCAACATGAAGAAAAGATTAGTCCACCACCGCCCCCACCGCATTCTCATTCTATGCCTTTACAACCACCACCCTTACCCCCCGATGATGATCTGGCACTTTTAGGTATATGTGCAGATGATATGGCTGCGCAGTCATTTTGATTTACTTTACTATTTTTTTTTCACTTTTTAAACTGTATTTGACGATGTTAAGATAAGTTTCCAATAGTTGGTAATAAAACTAAGAAGTTTATGTGTTTATTTATTTTAACCATTAACTTACCCACTTCATTTTTTTTATAATTTAATCGAATTATACTTAACGCTAATATAACAAAAAAGAATAAAAATTAATGATAAATGTCGGGATTAGACGGGAATTTTGCTGTCCCAGCCCTAATCGCGTTAATGGTTGTTTAATGGCTAGCCAATACAAAAGTGGCCTTTCTTAATTAGGTTAACTGCATTTGCTGCTTCCTGTTCATTCTCTTAGACTTTGCGAAGGTGGAATAAAATGCGTCACAAAACTCCATATATCAGGATATCCCTTTGAATAGGTTAACAAGTTACAACGTAAAAAGAGTAAGAAAGTTACAATTCTTGCTTAGTTATTAGCAAGTAATTAAAATTTTATCATGATATGTTATCTTGGATGCGTAGGAGCGACTCCAATGGCGTCAACAAACCCACGGTTCTTTTAACGCCTTACTTAAATTAATTTTTGTTTGTTATGACTTCGCGGTCTATTCAAATTATTGGTTTTTATTGGTTTAGACTTTACGCTCTGTTCATATTACCGGAAACTATTTGGAATAATACCGGACCGACCGATCTCACGGTCACTGTGAATTGCTTGTTTACAGACTCTAAACCGTGAAGTGCAGACAGGAATAAATAAAACAACATTTGTGTGGCGATGATATTAATTATTTGTCGAAAAATAAGATTACAAAATGAATAAATTATATTTATATTTACAAAATAACTGTAAAGTTCAAACCCACATAAACTATAGGAATTCTATTCTGTAGGGCTTTAACAAATAATTAAAAGAGTTGCTTATACTGGCATTCTATTTTGGCAGTGAAAGACAATATAAATAATTTAATAATTGAAGGAATCACATTCGGTATGTTTTATTAAATCTATAACTGTGACATAGCTGAACTTTGTATAAAAAATCTATATATAGCACCTATTATACGTTACCTTCAATCTTTGCATATATACTTCGAAAAAAATTACATTTACATGATATTCAATATTAAGCAAACGAGTTAGGAATTTAATTTATTCGATTTTAGACATCCTACGACCGGTTTCTGCCTTTCGGCTTCATCAGTTAGGCTTTCGAATCCAATAAATCAAAAAATTCCAAACACGTTATAAGATATTTTTTAATTGAATAGAAAAACTTCAAATCGATCCTACAACTTCATTAATAAGCTTAAACAATCATCTTCAAGTCTAGAATAAAATTAACGAATGTAAAAACAGTAGATTATTAAAAAAAAGTTCTCATGATACCTAATTCAATTAGAATCATAATCCTACATTTATATACTACTGTTTTTATATTTGTTCATTTAATTCTAGACCTGAAGATGGCTGTTTAAGCCAAAACTAGTCTACCTATTAATAAAGTTGTAGAAATTTGGAATTTCTCTATTTACATTTAATAAACAACACTTGTATATTTTATACTTAATTTTTAATCAATTGGAATTAAATTATATAAATGAATAAAATAATACATGAATTGGGATGTTTGGGTATGTTAATAGTTTATATAAAAATAATAGAAATATTAAAGTCTCAAAGACACTCTTCGATCGAGATAATTTCATTATAAAAATTTTCGTAATTTGTATTTTAAGAAGACTTCAAAAATGTGGCGAAAATCACATTTTTTTCAACAGGTCGAAAAAAAAAACAAAAATAATATTTCAATGGGGATCTAAGGAGGGATATCTTAATAGTTTATAAAATATAATAGGAATATTAAAGCCTCGAAGAAAAAAAAAACAAAAATCTAAACCCAAATCTTATGTTCTGAATTATGTTAGAAACTCACACGTTATCAACAAATTAAATTAGACAAAAGTAAAATCACTCTTTTAATTATTTTTATGAATATTTTCACAATGGCAAAAAGTCATTTGCAAATGTTATGGCACAATTGAAAGTTTTTCAATCTTGAACAATCTATATTATAAAAAGGCTCTCACTTTGTCATTAATTCGGGGATAAGCGAGATAAATAGATAGAAATTATAACCCACCCCGTGTGGCTACCGAGAAACAAAAACTCTGAGGGTACTGCTTCGCTGTTGAACGTACTACCCCCAATAATCTCCAACATGAGGTCTCCTATGCGGGTTTTTAATCAGGCACTACTTTCTGTTTGGTTATATGGCGTAGACTTCAAAAATTCCAAATTCGTTATTTAAAATCCAGGAAAATATTTTTTTAGTGTTGATTTTTTTTTCGATTTTTATTTAAACTTTGATTAGAAGAACGGATGACAAGTATTTATTAACAACTCACAGACTACTAAATAATTATATCGGCAAAACTCTTTAAACAGGTGAGAAAGTGTCCAATTTTGGAAGGTTCTTTTCTAAATAATACAAAAAATCTTTCTACACATACAATCCAGACTAAATGGTATTTGTTATAGCTAATTAACATCATTTGTTCTCAATGATTATTATAACATATGTTCTCACTCAATTTGTGTTTAGCTTACGAGTTACCCGTGCAATAATTGTGCCATAACATTTTGAATTACGTTACAATTAATTGTTAATAGCAAAAAATAGAAAAAAATCTGCAGATTCAGTTATATTAAATAAAATATCACACTATTAAAATCTTGATACAATTCCATTTGATGAAAATAATATAGTAACCATTTTTTTTTTATTTAATATCATAGGAAAAGCAATACCGTCCTTGTGCTAGTCTACATAGTAAAAAGCTATTCTTAATAAAGTCGTAATTAAATCGAGTCATATCAGACTGTTACCTGTTACTTCAAAAAGCATCATTATTTATAAACAGAAAAAGTTCAGCGTGTTTCAAAAAAAAATTTTGAATTTAATTCAAGAATTTGCTTTAAAGCTATAATATATTTAACTTATTTACAAGCTTATTCAAAGAAGTATCACACTTTCGCAGTATACAGGGTGCAAAAACGTACCTGTAACAAAATGTGGACACATGTCAATGTCAATTATGAGGTGTATGGTATTTATAAGCCGACTAATTGAGATACTATTGAAAACTCACATTTACATTTTTAACACCTTGTATAATAAATGGCTGACTCAACCTCATAACGTCAATTATTATTATTAATAAATAAACATCTATATCCTCACAAAAACAATAAATATACCGAAAATGTGGATGCAAATAGTTAGTAATACATAAACGCAACAAGATCAGTACCAGTTCATTGTTTTAAGTAAAGGTTGGCAAAACACATTAGTCAAAACGACTAAAATGTATTTTATTAGTTTTTTTTAATTTGCTTAAACTTCGATTATTCAGGGACGTGTACGTTAAAATTTTATGGGAATATTATGAAAATTGAAGAAATTAGGCAGTGAAATTCAAAAATCTGGGAATGCTCTATCTCAAAGACTATTCGATTGAGATAATTTTAGAATTAGAATTTTCGTAATTTATTTTTTTTTTGGACAAAAAATGCAGCGAAAATCGAATTTTGTATTATTTTTATGATAATTAGAAAATCGACCTATATAATCTATATAAGGGAGAATGTTTTGTTATTTAAGTACTTCTAGTCGATGTATTTGAACTAAAAGTTTTAAAAAAAGATTATGCCTTTATTTCTGTAAGTATATTGTGCTAATGTTTTTATTATATTAAAAAAATCAAATAAAAAATTTATTTTTATTTTTATTTTAGTAACCAAATCCGTTTTAACTTTGTTCTGAATATTCTCCATTTTGTCATTATGAAATTGAGTTAGAAATTGGTGGAGATGTGTTGTTTTTTATTAAGCAGCAAATGTTTTTTTTTAAATAAATAAGAAAAGCTGCAATTTTTGAATAAGCCATACAAATAACTTTTTCTGTTTATAATATTAAAAAAAATATTTCAATTACTAATTTATCTACAGAACAATGTAATAACTTATTTATATACAAAATGTATAGTATAATGTTTTTAAAACAAATTATCATTTTATATTTATTTACATTATGTATAAAAAATTATCACAAAAATGATAACAATTTATAACTTACTGCCTAGTGGAGTTGTATTTCCATATAAGTACCCAGAACTAAAAAAATAATAATGTGTAAGTACATTTAATAGACTGGACAAATTAAAAAAAAAATTCAAAATTTGAACCGGGGTTCCCACAATGGGAGCGAGAAAATTTTCCCTGACTTTTCCAGGTTTTCCCTGACCATGCCCAAACTTTTTTCAGGACAAGAATCCACCTTTTATAGAGTAATACAAATAAGTAAAAAAAAATGAAAAACTTGTGTTTATATAGGATGTTTCATAGTTAAACTGACATACGTTAACTGTAACTAGAGGGAACTTAGGTGATTCCAAATAACCTTGGTTAACGGGTCTAACGCCTTTAATAACCGAGATACGGGGCGTTTCATCCATTTCGGCCAATATTTTGATAAGCCATAACTTTCGAAGATTTCTCTCATACTTGGTACAGGTATAGTGTGTTAATAGCCTAATCCTATAGTGTAAGAACTACAATTAAAATCCAGATCCTGATTAAGAAGAATTTGCAAAATTGGAAAATTCCCAAAACAACACCCTGTATATTAGATTTTTTAAAATTGGGATGGATATTTGAAAAGAACGGAAAAAAATGAGTTAAAGAGAAATTTTTTTTTAACTGCACATCCCATTCTACTACTGGAGTTTTGAGGTCAAATTACATCAAATGCATTTTTTTCATTTTCCCAAGCAGTAACTTTCGAAATACCTGGTAGATTTCTTTCATATTTGGTAGAGGTATCATTTTTTAGTAGCCCAATCGTATAATGTAAGGACTATATACTACATTTAAAATGCAGATACGGATTAAGAAAAATTTGTAAAATTTGAAAATCCCCAACGCAACACGCTGTACATCAAAAATTTTGAAATTAGATCAGATATTCGAAACGAATGGAAAAAACTGAGATATTCTGACATATTTTTATAAATGCACATCTCGTTCTACATATTACTAAACTTTTAAAATAAATTCAATTAATGCAATACATATTGTCATTTTCATAAGCCATAACTTTGGAAACACCCTGTAGGTTTATTTCATATTTGGTATAGGCAGATAGTTTAAATAGCCCAATCGTACAATATAGGAACTAAAGTTAAAATTCAGATCCGGATTAAGAAAGATTTGTAAAAGTTGATAATCTCTAAAATAGCACCCTGTATATCAGATTCTTTAAAAGTTAATCGGATATCTATTTGAAAAAAAAAAAAAGAAAAAAGATGTGTTATTGCCGAAGCTTACTTGATAGTTTAATGAGTTTTGTATCCGGATTTAATCCGAAAAATTAAATCTGTATTTTTTGTTTGTAGAACGCTCTTGTGCACTTATAAAAATATTTCATCTTTTGTCTTTTTTTCTTTTTTTAAATAGGTATCCGATTACATTTAAAAAAATCTGATATACAGGATGCTATTTTAGAGATTACCAACTTTTACAAATTTTATTCTTTATTCTTAATCTGGATCTGGATTTTAACTCTAGTTCTAGTATTGTACGATTGGGCTATTTAAACAATCTACCTTTACCAAATATGAAAGAAATCTACAGGGTGTTTCCAAAGTTATGGCTTATGAAAATGACAATATGTATTGCATTAATTGAATTTACTTTAAAAGTTTAGTAATATATAGAACGAGATGTGCATTTATAAAAATATGTCAGAATATATCAGTTTTTTCAATTCGCTTCGAATGTCTGATCCAATTTAAAAAAAATCTTATGTACAGCGTGTTGCTGTGGGGATTTTAAAATTTTACAAATTTTTCTTAATCCGTATCTGGATATTAACTGTAGTGTAGTCCTTACATTATACGATTGGGCTACTAAAAAATGATACCTCCACCAAATATGAAAAAATCTACCAGCTATTTCGAAAGTTACTGCTTGTGAAAATGAAAAAAATGCATTTGATGTAATTTGACGTCAAAACTCCAGTAGTAGAATGGGATGTGCACTTAAAAATTTTTTTCTCTTTAACTCATTTTTTACCGTTCTTTTCAAATATCCATCCCAATTTTAAACAATCTAATATACAGGGTGTTGCTTTGGGAATTTTCCAATTTTGCAAATTCTTCTTAATCCGGATCTGGATTTTAATTGTAGTTCTTACACTATAGAATTAGGCTATTAACACACTATACCTGTACCAAGTATGAGAGAAATCTACAGGGCGGTTCTAAAGTTACGGCTTATCAAAATATTGGCCGAAATGGATGAAACACCCCGTATCTCGGTTATTAAAGGCGTTAGACCCATTAACCAAGGTTATTTGGAATCACCTAAGTACCCTCTATTTACAGTTAACGTATGTCGGTTTAACTATGAAACACCCTGTATAAATGGTTTCCACTGGTTGAATTCCCTGACTTCTGCTGAAAAATGCAATGTTCCCTGACTTTGTCAACACTTTTTTTTTGTTTTCTGTATTTTCTGCACGAATCACGTCTTTTTAGGCGTTTTGGAGCAAAAAATTGTTTTCCAATTTTTAGGTTAGGGGATAGAACATACTCGACCTGCCCCAAAATTAATAGGTGTCATCCTTGTATCAGCCCCAATCTGAATCTGTCTCGACCCGATCAGTTCCATGCATATTAATCAAGTTATCGTGCTAACAAGAAAATTTGCCGACGAGAACGACGACAGACAAAATTTAAAACAACCATTTTTTCATGTTTTTCAGTCTAAATAACGAATTAATGAACTTTTTTTTGCACGATTACTTTTCCTCTATGATATAGTGGACGGCGGAAAAGTAAAAAGTGTTTTCACTGATCGAAATAATTTAAAATTTAATATTTTGACGTATCAGCTGTATGAAACTTGAACCACCCTGTACATTTTTTATGTTTAATAAAAAAATACTATATTTTGCAGTAAAAATTCATACCCATCAATAAAAAAATTAATTCTTACCATTATACAGTGAAGTAAATCACTGCATCGGAGCTACGCTTGTCATGCTACCGCTAATGTAAGCCGAACTTCCCAAAGTCGATGATAAATCTTGAAAACTGAACTGGGGAAAATAGGGTTCCTCCTGTATAGAACCCAAAGGCCTATTGCTATCTGGTGGTGTTAATTCGACACTTTCACCAGTGAACTCGGAGTCAAAGTACCTCGTATCTGTGTCATTGGTTACTTGGGGTTTAAATGGTGGAGGAATCTGAAATAAGTTACAAGTGTTGAAATAATCACATCGGGTTGCATTTACTGCTTCCTGTTCGTTCTTGTAGACTGAATAAGTGGAATAAAATGTGATACTTAACGAATAATACGGGACCAATCTTGAACTCTGTGAATTGTTTAGAAAAATTATTAGAAATTTAATTATTTTATTTTAATTTGTTTGATTTTGTTTTTACTTAGCGTACAGGAAAAATCTGTTAAATTCTTTGATGGATCCTTATATTTTTTACGTTTTTAAATTTTATTTCCAGATAAACCCTGCCAACGAATCATTGAATTTTTTATCACACTTTCTATACAAACTTACCTTTTTCTGTTCCAAATCTCTCCAATTGATGCTACTGAAGAACGGATGGGCCATAATTTGCTTTGCATCATCAGGTCCACCTCCTAACCTCTTTGTAGGATCTTTTACAAGCAATCCGGCTAGAAGATCTTTTGCTTCTGAGCTCAAGTTCTTTGGAAATTTCACGTCTTCCATAAGAATGAGGGTGAAGAGAACATCATGATCTCTGTTGTAGAATGGTAGTCTTCCACACATCTAAGCAATTTTTAAAATAACATTATTTATTCAAAGACTTTCCATCCCACAAATCAAATTTTGGGATATTATTAAAAGATTTAAGGTTATTATGGTGTTCCCCAAGGCTCACACTTAGGACCTGTTCTTTTTTGTTATTTATAAATGTGCTTTTAAAACTGGGCCTTTAATTCATTCTTAGGCTGATTGCAAATAAGTAAGTTCTTTATGAGTATGAAATATTGAATTTTTATTCAAAAAACATCTTGCAGAATTTGTTATGCTTGACAGAGAACGCTGCCAATCAAGTTTACTGTAATGTAATAATGCCAAGCTTAGATTTACAGAATCACAATATAATGAACTGTTTTTGGAAAGAAAAACTTACCATTTCATACATAACGACTCCAATTCCCCACCAATCAACTGCCCTACCATAGTCATTGTCATCTAACACTTCTGGTGCCAGATACTCTGGAGTTCCACAAAACGTTTTTGTAGTACGTCCATAAGTAATGTCCTCTTTACACAGTCCAAAATCGGCTATTTTTATGTGACCATCCTTGTCTAATAATAAGTTTTCAAGCTTAAGGTCCCTGAAATCGTGCAAATAAAGATTTTTCCTATGAGCGTGCGTAAAGTTATACTTTTCCGTATGGATAGATGGTAGCACATTTGCGAGATTTTATCTTATAGCGACTTACGCGTGTTTGGAATTTGAATTATTGGATTCGAAATCCTAACTAACGAATAAATAAATTAAATTCCTAACTTGTTTGCTTACCAAGTAAAAATCACACTTAAATATGTTGATTGACAAAAAATTCAAAGTATTACCTGTAAATAATTCCTTGTGAATGCAGATAAGCTAAGGCAGATATAATTTCAGCACCATAAAAACGGGTTCGTTCTTCAGAAAAAACTCTCTCCCGGGATAAATGGAAGAAAAGTTCTCCGCCATTGACATACTCCATGACAAAACATAATCGATCGTTTGTTTGGAAAGAATATTTTAAGGACTAAAAAAAATATAATATATATATAATATAATAAGATCAATTTCAAAAAAATATTTGCGAAAACATATACAAGAGCTGTAAGTAAATGATTTCATTCGAATTATTTGGAACAAGAAATTCTTAAATATATTATTTTTTTAATTCGAATTCAGACAGAATACCACACCACAAAGACATTGTAACACTCAAAAATCAAAATAAAAGCTTAAACACATCTAGATGTCCCCAGTTAATAAACTAATCACTACCTAAGTATAAAGACATCAGAATGTGTTTTTTATTCTTTTTATTTTATTATTTTAAAAATTTTAAGAGCAAACTTACAGTTAAAAATGGATGATGGGTGGTTCGTAGAACTCGGTTTTCTGTTTGAGTATGAGCAACTTCATCTTTTTGAATAATAACTTCTTTTTTGAGGATTTTAATAGCATATAATCTTCCCGTTGCCTTTTCTCTACACAAAATAACTTTTCCAAATGTCCCTTTACCAAGAACTTTAATAAATTCAAAACTTTCAAGTGTAACTTTTCTTTTTCCAGTCGATTTTGAAATGGAGGTACCTTGCAGAGAAAATTTTTCACATAAATCTTCCATTGTTCCCATTTCAATATTTACGGGGTTCATTTCTACATCTTCACAATCTGATATTCGTTCTGATACCATTTTTATTGCTTGCACCCATTCCTCTCTAAAAATTACAACTCTAAGCCTAACTGGACTCTCAATATTCAAAACATGACTTACCTTTCTTGTTCTGTTTCTACACAGAACATTCTTTCAATAACTGTGGTCCATTGTAGTCCTCTTATAATAAAGGTAAAAGGTCTTGGTCTGTCAATTGACATGATCTGACAACCTTTCACAGTAAAATTATTCAAAGGTTCTACATGGTTATAATTATCAGGTTGATTTTTGAAACCAACCAAAGTTCCATCATTCAGAAGAACAAAAAATCTAAAAATGATTTTCTAAGTTGTTAACAGATCTCAATTTCATGCAAAATAAATATTTAATTTTTATAAAAAACGCTAATATATTTATTTATTAAAATTAATTGAAAATTTTCAAACAATGAATGAATAACAGCTAAATATAAGTGATAGCAGAGTGAAAATACCAAAAAACTACTGAAATTATAGTAGATACACAACTCAAAAATGTAACTGGCTCAAACATAATTAATAGTCTTGTTATAAAATTTTTTCTGATTTAATATTTGGAACTAAGAAATACTATAATTTTAAATATTAACAATCCATGAATTGTACAAGTTATTAGGCAATTATTCTAATAAGTAAGAATTTTGTAATTGATTTCACAACATCACTTTGTTAAAATGATTAAACAAGTCTATTTGTATTTATATATCAAAACAAAAGTAGTAAATAGTTGTAAAAATAAAACAGAAAAAAATAACTTTATTTTGGTCATTTTTTAGGAAAAAATAAAACCACTTTATATAATATTAAAAAACATATGTTGATAATATTGAAACTTACCTTGACCTCCAATTCTTCCAATGTTCTCCTCTTTTCTGCAACCATCCTTCTTTAACAATAAGTTCTTTATTTATTGTAATAGGTCCAGCTGGACCAACTGAAGTTGCATCATTCATATTCTAGAATTATTAATAGCCATGCATTCATTTTAAAATACAAAATTGCAGTTAATATTCTTATATGGGTTTCTTGCCTATTTACTTAATAATTTAAAGGAAAATAGTTAGGCCTGAAGTAATAATTAAACTCAAGTTTTTTGCCGCTTTTTTACATTACATAAATTTTAGTATGTTAGCCTTTACTATAAGATATACCATTGTATCTTGCAAAATTATATAATGGACAATAAAAATATAAGGTTATTTGTAGCTTGATACCTAACCAGTGATTAATCAAAGTTAAATTTAAAGAATTGCTCAATATGTAAACAATAGTGCTTTAGTAAACATGATTTTTATATTTTCTGTTCATATCTACAATTTAATTAATATCTATTGTGTTGATTGTTTTATTTTTCTTTCAAATGTAAGAAAAACAAGATCATTTATACAATAACATCAAATAAATATTTTGTCTCCAATAATTCAACCACAATTTTTTATGCTAATTATTTCGCATAAAATAAATGTTTGCACATTTCAAATTAAACACTTTCAATAATACACCTGAAATAACTTATTTGCACTTTTGATGTTTACAATTAAAAAGTTCACTCAGTTTTTCAGTTTTGTTAAATTGATAAAATGTAAATACCTCCCCAATTCCTCAGATTATTAAAAGCATTTTGATCTATTTGGTTATTTTTAAAGGATTCCAAATAATTAGTAATAAATAAACTAGAGTCTATATAGAACTAAAAATAAAATTGTGAAAATCAATTTCCTGTTTTATTTCTGTATTAAATAATAAGTTATAAAAAATGCATTCCTCAAAAAATACGTTTTCCCCTAACAATTATACAAACTGCAAATTGTTCACTTAAACTATGGATTCTTAGGAGGGTATTTTAAATTCTATGTATTTTTTAAGTTACATTTAGGCTAACCATAATCATTTCCGTTTTATAATTTTCGGCTAATTAGTACTATTATTTAGAAAAACAAGGTAAGCAAATGTGCACATATGTAATAATTAGCAAGAAGCACATTTCAGTAATCACAAGCATAATAAATGATCACATATGAATGATATTATGGTCAAAATAAGGTTAACAGAAAATGCGTTGTTTTTGTCAGAACTTAACTACAATCACCATTTTAATGTAACGTGACACCTACCTGAAAATGTCCCAAAAGCTAATGCACAAATTATTCCATATGAATTTTACTTTTGGATTGATCCAGGAAAAAATTCGATTCAGGAAATTTCCTATTTACACGTTAATGTTAATTAAAATACGCATGAAAATAGTAAGCAGTAGGAATTTTGTTTAGAACTGTTTGACAATGACAATTCATGACATCATTTGGCATTTGAAGGATGAAAACAAGATGAGAAACAGTACGTTCTAGTTTCTCATGTTATATCTTTTCTATCACATTTTTTTTAACGCAGAAATTTAAACACCTTACGTTAGTGATAATACTTAAAATAAAAACTAAAATGCGATTTTATTACTTGTTGATCCGCAATTTTTTAAATAACCCAAGTATTTTTTGCATTAATATTGGAACGCTGTCGTAATTAACCGATTCTTCTTGTTATCTTAAGTCCGATCTCTGTATATTATGTCATACAGCTAGCATGGAAGCCACGCTTGTTCAACGTGAGTTTATTAAATTGAACTTTGGACTTTTGTAATTTTATATGTATTTTTGTATTTCCTATACCCAATTTTTGCATATGTTTAGCCAGTAGAAATTTGTGATGTAGGTATGTCGTTGTTTTAAAACGAAAAATTAAATACTTTTTAGAAAAATTGAGTTGGCTAAACTCCGATTTCTTAAATGGTGGTAGTAAACTTTATTTTCTTAATTTTTTAACTTGCTCAAAGAAGTCTTATTTTATAAATAAAGATCTATAATAAAATTAGAGAATGACGAAAGTTCAGTTTTTGTTTTGTCTTCCAGGAACCTTTTCTTTAATTTTAAACAAAATAGAAACTTGATACCTATACCTATATCTTTTCTAAAAGAAATTCTGTTACGCCTCGAGTACAAACCATAATAGATACCTAATCATATTTATACAATACTAAATAAAAAGAAACGAATAGAATTGATTACAAATTATTGCACTCTAATGGACACCATAATCATTTTAATAAGTGCAATATTCTCAGTATGTCTCCATTATTCAGTTACAAAGACATGAAAACAAACTCGAAACAATGGTGATAATAATTTGTTAATGTACGGTCCACAAAACACTGCGACAATAGAGAAAGTGTTTCTTATTTTTTTTATCGACCTTCTCAAATTGAAATTAATTGTTATTTTAAAAGCAAAATATTTTCAAAACGGTTTCACCATAATAGAAATAATAAAGATTAAAATTGTTTGTGCCAAAGAAATTTAACATCAATATAAAAGTCATAAATTTTGTTTAGTAATTTCATTCAAAAAGATAAGTAGACATACGAGGGTCACCGAAAAAATTCCTGCGCACTTATAAGTATATTAAAATAAAATTAAAGGATAAGATCCCGTTTACTGTTTTTTCAAAACACCTACCCTTTATTAACTTAACTTTTATCAGTTTTCGTTTTTCTTGATAAAAAGTGGTGCATGGTCTAAAACCTAAAATGCAACTATCAAATATCAAATTTTTACAGTTGTATACGAGGTTTCTCAAAAAATATGAATTTTGCTCAAGAGTAAAGTACTTTTATTTTTGAAATATGAAAAAAAAGTTATTAAGAAAACTTGTTTCTAATGACATTTTACGTCAACATACCGATTTTGAAGAAGATATTCCAACTTTAAGAAAATTTTAATATTTAATATTTTTTGATACACACCCGTAACTGACAATTTTGAATTCATTGAAAAAGCATAAAAGGAACGAAAAGACAAGCATTACATACCAATTTTTGTTAATATTGTTCGATGGTGTGGTTAGTAAGCAGGAATTAAATTTGCAAAATATTTAGTGGGATACAAGGACCATCAAAAAATTTTAATCCGGGCTCACTTTTTGCTTATAAAAGTCTAGTATGGGTTTGTAAGGTCCCTGTGAACATTAATACATTTTTCAATGAATTCAAAATCAAAAGAGTAACTTTTTTTCCTAAAACAAATAATAAAAAAGATTTCCATATGGTGCCGACTTAATTGGATACACTGTATATAACAAATGACAAGAATTCACATTTATCATTTGTATCTATAACAGATGATTAAATAAGTTTAGTAATTTCAATTTGTTTTTAAAAGAATAAGATTTGTGAATATATCATCTATTAATTATATATTTTGATTTGCGAGATACTTAAAAGTAACTATTATATATTACAAATTTTGAATATAAGAATTGTACCTTCGCGCTCATAAAATAAATAATATAATTTAGCACACAGCTTTAATAACATAGCTTTTAACAAAAATATTTAGAATCAAAACATTTATGTACTCCAGACGATAGGCGACACGAGCATCAGCGTTCCAGTCCGCGGACGAGTATTCAACTGTAGTTCATATTAATATGAATAATAGGTCCAGGCGTCCTAGTATAAAAACCATGAAATCGTAAGAGTTTAAAGTGTATTTAAGTTTACAGTTAATTTGTGATTGAAAGTACTTAACTAACTTTTATAGTGAAAGTTTCAATAAGTTTTAAATTGTTTGTTAACATTAAGTTTATTTAAGTTAAGTGGTCTTGAGTTTATTTTTTAAGTAGTGAGTGAGGCAGATTCAAACTTGCTGAAAGCTATTAATAAGTATTCTACGAACTTGCAAGGAAACTTGCACTTATATTGGTAAGCTTGCAAACAATTTAAAGTAAGTGTATTTTGTTTAGTGGGAATGCTCTACCGCTGAGCCACCCAGTCCTTCCAGTATTCGTTTTTATGTAAATTTGTTATTAAGTTTCAAATAATGTTTTGAAAATTTAAGTTACCAGGCGCCTGACTGTAGCTTTAAACCCTCGGCGTCATCGTGTTAATATGGAATGTGACTATCGTAATGGTTTGACATTTTAATCCGATATAGGCGCAAACTTGCTGAAAGTTATTAATAAGTATTCTATGAACTTGCAAGGAAACTTGCACTTATATTGGTAAGCTTGCAAACAATTTGCAGTAAGTGTATTTTGTTTAGTGGGAATGCTCTACCGCTGAGCCACCCAGTACTTCCAGTATTCGTTTTTATGTAAATTTGTTATTAAGTTTCAAATAATGTTTTGAAAATTTAAGTTACCAGGCGCCTGACTGTAGCTTTAAACCCTTGGCGTCATCGTGTTAATATGGAATGTGACTATCGTAATGGTTTGACATTTTAATCTGATATATGCGCAAATGTAGTGAATTCACTTTACATAAATTGTATTGGATGTATATTATATTATATGTATTTGTTATTCAAAGAAATTATGTAAGTTTACTGTATATATGTTAAACATTATAGGACTAAGTGCCGCTCCTTGTGAGAGCCCTTGGTTGACTACACTAGGTTCACGCAAACAAATATTATGGTCCTTAATGTAGATCTGTCGATTCCCCTAAATATAAAGTGATTGATTAAAATTTCACGAAACCACCCAAAGAAGTTTTTCTTATCATTTTTCACGATTTTGTCGGAGATTTTATCTTTAATGCATCGCTAATCTAGTTTAAAAACACTCTGTAATATAATACAAATTAAATGGCCCATCGCGGCGTTAAAAGTAATTGTCAAGTTCACCTGTGCACATCCAGGCCACATAAAAAGAATGAAATGTTCTTGATGTTATGCCAGTTCATCTTTTTTACCGACACGAAGAAACAAGCATGATTAGAAAAAATGATTGTAGAACGTACCGTTTGTTTTCTTTTATTTTGTGAATTTTTAGGAATTGTGAATGGAATTTCCAACAATAATGAGGGGGTAAGATTTTTATAATGTTTATTTCTATACAGAATTTATTTGATGAATTTGACAAATTAGGAAAATAGAAAAACATAAAATTTGTTTGCTAATTCATTTAATTCTTAATTGTTACAAAATATTCGTTGAAGGATTCTGCTAGTATCCCATTATTTTCAACCTTTAAAATATAAACTTTATCAAATATTTGCAAAAAATCGAGAAATATTCATGAATCCAAACGTTAAATATATATACAAAAATTATCACATAGGCCTTCATTAAGTTTTTGTTTAGAACTTATTTTGTCTCCCTAAATTAAAAAAAGGTCGTTTTCTAATTAAACTTAAACCCAATTATAACTTTCAGAATTTAATTGATGAAGAATTCCACAGAGCTGCTGACACTCCTAAAGATATAGATGATACAAAAATTGAGACGCTAAAGCGTGATTTATTATTTAAAGGTCACAATCTCAAATATCAACATCCAAGTAAGTTTAGTTAGTAAAAATAATTCTGTCTCAGTACGCATAATACTGCATTTAATAATTTTATAACTCTGTTTTTTAATATTTTTCATAACGGGACTCAAATATATCAAAGATTTTAATAAATAAAAATAAAATTCCTAAATGAGGCACCAAAGATTGTTAAGTGTAAGAATTCCTGACACTAAAAATCATACTTATAGAACTTTTATCGTATATGAAGTAAACAAAGTAAAACTAATCTCCCTGCATTGACAAAAGTATTATTGAGAGTTTTCATGAAACAATCAAGGGCGGCTCCAGCCCAGAGATTGCGGGGGTGCAACGTCGTCGGGTCATATATATATATATATATATATATATATATATATATATATATATATATATATATATATAGTTTAATATTTTGGGTTTGTTGATATAAATTGACCTAGAAACTACACAGAAAAATTAAAATGGTTTACGCAGAATGAATTTACCGAAAATTACCGAAAAAGTTAGTTTTTTAGGATATAAATGGACCTAGAATCTACAAAAAAATCAAAAAAATTAAAATTTGGTTTTCGCAGAATGAATTTTGTATAAAAAGCGATTGGCAATGTCAAAATTACCGAAAAAAATGTTTGGGCCACTTATGAGGAAAAAAGTGAGTTTTTTAGGATATAAATGGACCTAGAATCTACAAAAAAAATTCAAAAAAATTAAAATTTGGTTTACGCAGAATGAATTTTGTAAAAGAAACGATTGGCAATATCAAAATTACCGAAAAAAATGTTTGGGCCATTTTTGGAGAGAAAAAAATTAGTTTTTTGGGACATAAATGCACCTAGAATCTACAAAAAAAATTTAAAAAAATTAAAATTTGGTTTTCGCAGAATGAATTTTGTATAAAAAGCGATTGGCAATGTCAAAATTACCGAAAAAAATGTTTGTGCCATTTATGAGGAAAAAAGTGAGTTTTTTAGGATATAAATGGACCTAGAATCTACAAAAAAAATTCAAAAAAATTAAAATTTGGTTTACGCAGAATGAATTTTGTAAAAGAAACAATTGACAATATCAAAATTACCGAAAAAAATGTTTGGGCCATTTTTGGAGAGAAAAAAATTAGTTTTTTGGGACATAAATGCACCTAGAATCTACAAAAAAAATTCAAAAAAATTAAAATTTGGTTTACGCAGAATGAATTTTGTATAAAAAACGATTGGCAATGTCAAAATTATAGAAAAAAATTTTTGGGCCATTTTTGAGGAAAAAAGTGAGGTTTTTAGGATATAAATGGACCTAAAATCTACAAAAAAAATAAAAAAAATAAAAATTTGGTTTACACAGAATGAATTTTGTATAAGAAACGATTGGTAACATCAAAATTATCGAAAAAAAATGTTTGGGCCGTTTTTGAAGTAAAAAGTGAGTTTTTTAGGATATAAATGGACCTAGAATCTACAAAAAAAATTCAAAAAAATTAAAATTTCGTTTACGCAGAATGAATTTTGTAAAAGAAACGATTGGCAATATCAAAATTACCGAAAAAAATGTTTGGGCCATTTTTGGAGAGAAAAAAATTAGTTTTTTGGGACATAAATGCACCTAGAATTAAAAAAAAATTAAAATTTGGTTTACGCAGAATGAATTTTGTATAAAAAATGACAATGTCAAAATTACAGAAAAAAAATGTTTGGGTCATTTTTGAGGAACAATGTGAGGTTTTTAGGATATAAATGGACCTAGAATCTACAAAAAAAATAAAAAAATTAAAATTTGGTTTACACAGAATGAATTTTGTATAAGAAACGATTGGCAATAACAAAATTATCGAAAAAAAATGTTTGGGCCGTTTTTGAGGTAAAAGTGAGGTGTTGAGGATATAAAAAGACCTAGAATCTACAAAAAAAATTCAAAAAAATGAAAATTTGTTTTACGCAGATATGAGAAATATCCTATCATTCCCGGACTTTTGGGGGGGGGGGGGCAATTGGCCTTACTGCCCCTCCCTTGGATCCGCCCTTGGAAAGAATGATATTAGAATTAATGCTCTTAAAATTAAAAAAAGCAGTTATTTAATGTACAAAAAAGTTATCAAATGAATTAATTTTGTTTTGTTATTTTGATAATATCAAATTAGAATAGCGTTAAGATCTACAATTGAGTTGCGACGTCACTTTTCCTGACAAATTTTTTAGTTTACTCCAAGTCACTTGAAAAAAAAAAGAAGTTGAGTTATACAGGTTACTCTTTGGACTACGCCATTTGGAAATACTACAGGACTAAACACATTTAGGAAATATCCTCTAAAATTGCTGCATAAATATTATGACACTTGCAGAAAGTCTCTTTTCATTAGCATAAAACTGTGGAAAAGTACCAATTTCAGAACAAATAATTATTTTATAAAATTTTTAAGTAAAAAAAATTTTATGTAGTAAAATTTTCTGATTAAAGGTTTGCTAGGGGGGTCAATAATTGATTTCCACACTGTATAATTATTTTTATTAATGAATTTTTATAGGTTATGATGGGGCATCATATGTTCCTGTAGGACCTGATAACTTGGGATATTCACATGGACAGATTCCCCTTCACAATATAAGTAAAAAAAATTGTTATACATTCCATCTTTTTTACATCAAATTTATTAAATCGTACATTACATTAAGTTATTAAAGAAAATTACTTAACAATAATTTTTATTGTATAATTATACTATTGGAAAACCCATACTGTATGTAACAAATAGGAAAGATAATTTATCACTTATTGTCGAAAGAGTCCGTAACAAACTTGACGAGCTCACCAATTTTAAACACCCATATTTGAAAAATCATAGTTACTCATCAAATATACAGCGGGAGTAATAGTAAAAAATTGTGATTTTCTAATTGTAATATTTGGCCCCCTAAGACTAATTTATATTAGGTTTGTTTTTTGACAAGGGCCTCATCATGGATATGGCGCTGCAGTCCCAAGTTATGGACATCTATATAATGGAGGAGGAGCTTTGAACTATGGACATAGCGGTTTGGCGTATGGACAGAGTGGTGGAGGTAGTGGATTGTATGGGCACAGTGGAGGTGTTGGATCATATGGACACAGTGGTGGAGGCAGTGGAGCGTATGGACACACCGGAGGTCTTGGATCATATGGGCACAGTGGTGGAGGTGGTGGTGGAGATATTTTTCCTTACGGACACAGTGGAAGTGGAGTAACATATGGTCATAGCGGCGAAGGTCATAGTTACGACCATGGATATGGAATATCTGGTATTGGTCACTATCTTCAAAAGGTAAAATAAAAAAAACATGTATTTTAAACATTTTCTTGGGGAAAAGTTTCATTCTAGAAGAAAATCTTATGGCACAATAATTTGGACAAATTGTTTTGTAAAAAATTTAAAAACATTGAACCATAGAAATTAGTTTGCAGCTCGAATGACTATAGAAGAAAATCGCCAGTCGAAAGTCGCTTCATCGGTGAATAATACTTCTTTAAAAACGTCCTTGCATTATATTATTTACCCCAGAACGACTTACAAAATTATAAATTTTATATCTCATTTCTAAATTGGAGAAATTGTTGTGTTGTTGTGTTGTTTTACAAATTGTTATTTTTTCAGAAACTATCATTGAAGAAACTATTTTTACCATTAGCGGGACTAGCACTTATAGCAGCTTTAACAAAAATAAAGCCCATAGTTCTTCAGCTTGACACATCAACTAGCAAACGATCTCTGGAGGAGCACACAGATGTTTTTCCGATAAACCCATTCATTAAACCAAAAAAATAAATAAATATTAAAAAACTATCGTGACCTTTTATTATCCAGTTATGTCTTCGGAAAATACAAAAACAAACTTGTAGTGTAGAAATCTACTGAGAAGTATGATTTTTAGTATACGCGTCGAGCTCTACATGGTGATTATAATAAGTAAGGAGAATTGTTTGAAAATCCCTTATAACTTTACATAAAATCGATGGAATTTAAATTTCCCGATATTGGATCAAGTAGTAGTTTCATTTATTACATTTTGGCCAAGGAAAATCGCGGTACAATAATTCTCGTATTTACAAGAACCAAAAAAATATATTTTCTAAAATTTAAATTAAGGGGGTTCTATACCCTCCGCCATATTGGAAATGCTAATGTTAAAATTGCGGGCTTAATACTCAACAAAAAAAAAATATTTTTTTTTGTATCAGAGTTTACTATTCATCGTAGAAAGGGGGATGATCACTTTTTTTATATACATAAAAGAAATAACATGAAAAAAATTTATAAAAAGTCGTTCATTTGCCACTGAACAACTTTTGTATTTACCATTTTTGAAAAAGTAAGTAGTTTTTTCTAAAATTGACATTGCTTCAAAATCTCAGAGGATACCGGGAGGTGCTACCCCCCGACGGTCCTCTTTTAAAGCAATTAAGAATTAAAATTTTACCAGAAGATTTATATTTCGAAAGGTTTGTCTTGTGTGTAGCGGCTCCCGGGACCTCTCGTATTGTGCTCGTGCTCTGTCGGAGTTTTACAGAATCCTGGCCAATCAGAAAAGGTCATTGTATGGCGAAACCCGAATTCGAGTTTCGTTAATGTAAACGAGGAAGTTAATTGAAGACAACATTTATTCTGATTGCATTTATTTACATTGGATTGTTGTGTTGACTTGAATATAGACCATTCCAGGATGATATAGGTGACAGGTCGGCCATATTTGCTGGGAGACACACAACTTTATGACACAATGTTAGTTTCATATGTAAACATCAGAAAGATTTTTTTAAAGTTCTTTATTCAGAAGAAATAAATAGAAAATGCCACATTTTTGTAGTGTTATTAAATGCTCAATGCGTTCTGAAAGAGATAATGTATCACTTTTCCGGTTTCCTGCTGTTTTGACAAACGGAGGGATCATTTAAATGCATAGTCTAGTGAATGAAGAAATGCTTGGATTAAAGCTTTGAAACGAGGTACATTTTCTGAAAGCCAAGTGAATAATAGACGTGTTTGTTCTAGGCATTTTATAACAGGTATTTTTGGCGATCTTTTATATGTATTTTTTTAATATTACTTATGTAAATTTTCGGTAAACCTGCTCTGTTAAAACACTATAGTGACAAATTTTTGACAGAAAACTGTGGTTATTTAAATTTAATTTTGCCAGGTGATATTGTTTTAGCCGACAGAGGTTTTTTAATTCAAGATTCTCTACAAATATTAGGTGCGAATTTAAATATACCAGCCTTTAAAAAGGAAAAAATCAACTACATCCCACTGATTTGGAAAATCCACATAATATTGCCACTGTACGAATTCATGTAGAACGAATTATTGGTCTTTAAAAAAAAATAAAATTTTTCATGAAACAATACTAATGAGTATGTTGTCTAAAAAAGAGATGGTTATATACTGCATTGGATAAAATTGTAGTAGTGTGTAGGTGCATTTATAAATATGTGTCCCTCCCAAACACCATTGAATTAATTTTTTTTCATAATTTATTTTATTTTATGAACATATATATATATATATATATATATATATATATATATATATATATATATATATATATATATATATATATATATATATACATCTAAGATTTACAATTTGTTTTATTTGTATTATTTCTGTATATTAAACACAATTTTCACAATTTGGCTAAAACATTATGAACCAAAAAAATATATTTTCTAAAATTTAAATTAAGGGGGTTCTATACCCTCCGCCATATTAGAAATGCTAATGTTAAAATTGCGGGCTTAATACTCAACAAAAAAAAAATATTTTTTTTTGTATCCGAGTTTACTATTCATCGTAGAAAGGGGGATGATCACTTTTTTTATATACATAAAAGAAATAACATGAAAAAAATTTATAAAAAGTCGTTCATTTGCCACTGAACAACTTTTGTATTTACCATTTTTGAAAAAGTAAGTAGTTTTTTCTAAAATTGACATTGCTTCAAAATCTCAGAGGATACCGGGAGGTGCTACCCCCCGACGGTCCTCTTTTAAAGCAATTAAGAATTAAAATTTTACCAGAAGATTTATATTTCGAAAGGTTTGTCTTGTGTGTAGCGGCTCCCGGGACCTCATACTGCTTATGGGCTTGCAAACTTTTGTAAGCCTTAAGCTGTTGTCCCGAATAAAAACTGAGTTAGTATGCAACATTTATAGAAAAGAGGTTTCTATACAAGTTAATCATATTAGTTTCGTTCGCGCTCAAATTCAAGTGCTCAAATGTCAAACTGCAGATAAACAAACAATCATTACGCGTTTCGGGCAGTTCAAATTAATACGGCTAGATCGCATAAAGTTGTGTTCATGTCAATAGAAATCTAATTTCCATACGCGACTCAAAATGCTACGTCTAGATGTCGTCCTTATCCGAGAATTGGTAGCTATGCAACAGCAAATACACAGATTTATTTCATGCTGCCTAACAATTTCTTTAGAGGGGGTTCAAACGTAAGGGGCGAGGATTTCGAGGTTATGTATGAAATTGACAGAGTTAATGGGTATAGAACACTCTTAATATATTGTAACTACGAATCGTTTATAGCAGGTTTGGAATAAAATAGACCAAAAGGAATAGAAAAAATTGTACCAGTGTTTTACCAGGAACTGAGTTAATTCCTGATCTTTACATCAAATATAAATAATTTAATTTTTCATTTTTCTTTGGGTTAAATATTTTTTAAATTTAAATGCCCAAGGATACTTTGTGTTACGTTTAAACGTAACACAAAGTATATGATATTAATTTTTAATTATTAAAATCATGTAACCTTTTGTTAGTATAAGTTTCATTTGTACATCTCCAATATTTACATATCAATGAATTAATTTGACGTTTACAAGTAATATTTTCTTTAACTGCCAGTTTGACGCTTTTGTAAAGTGGAAACAAAGAGCTTTTCTAACTGTTGGAAAATATATAGGGTGTTCTATTTTAAATTACAAAATTGTCCTATTTCCTGTTAAACCGAATGGCCAGAAAAAGAAAAAATCGCATTTCATTATCTCAACTTCCAGAGTTATAAAAGTTTAAAAATAATCCTCATACAACGAAAGTGGCTTTAATTGAAGAAAGGTGAAAATTTACGATATTACACATTTTCATTCAATAAAAGAATAATTGAAATATTTTCAGATTATGGATTGAAAAATGTATTTATTAACTTAGCAGCTCCTCTTAAGATTGTGGGTATTTTTCGTTCCTAATGCATAAAACTGCAATAGACATGCAAATAATTACCTATAATTTTAGTAAAAATAGCATCAAAATAATGAATAAAAACAAATTAAAATATAGATATTCCTCAAGATAAAAATGTACATGCGCCTTTGCAGGATATTTTGGTGAGTCCTGCGTATCTCTAAAGCTTATAGTATCGATTCAGCAGGGTGCTATCGGCAGCCATTTTATAGAAACAAACCAGTATCAGGAAGTGGATTTGGTAGAACTCGTGGTAACTATTTCGATTTTCGTTGTAGTGATACGCCAATTATGATTCGCATATTCCAGTGATTAATTATTAAAAATTGAAACACTTGGCAACATGTAAGTAACTTATTTTCTCATATTATACTGCGGAAAAATGTATCTCTAATTTATGATCTTGAGAGAAAAATTGTTTTTCACTATAGTTTTTTAATTTTCGGTATATTTTTGGTCAGTAGTTAATTACATATTTTTCATTATAAATTGCTGTTAAATGTCATTTCATATAAACTATGTATTTTAACCAAAACAAAATATAATAATCAATAGTGACACACTGTTTTTTAAAAATGTAAATTTTATTGTTTAAACTGGCTATTCATTAATTGCACATATCCTGACCTATGAATTTGTTTCATTTTAAAATTAAAATCAATACTGCTCTCCTGGGTTCAGTTAAATATTATTGGGTAACGTCAATTCGTTTGGGTAATCACAGTCACAAATTCAAACAGTGATAGTTACGTAAATGATACTAAACTATAATTATTTATTTGACACTTCGTAAAATTGCCAAGAAATAAAAATACACTTAAATGTAAAGAAAATTAACACAAAAGATATAAAGCAACTTGGATCATAAAAACATAATAGTAAAATAGTAATTTGCATTCATATCACATATCTTTTAACAATTCGTTAGCATTTCTGCAATGGAAATATTTCATACGTTCATTAATTGCGTCTGTATTTATTAATAATTGTTTATTTCTTTTGAAAATGTAAGAAGAAACTATCAATATTATTGATACTGTTTATAATCTGTGTAAAATACATAAAAAATATAGATATCCTTAATGAAAACTTTGGCCACACTCCAAGTACGTTTGCCCACTCAAGCCAAGAAATATCGTTTATTTATAAAGTAGGTACTAATGCGCATGTGCCTCAAAAAATCCTCCAGACTCTTTTTTCTGATTAAAGAATGGAGCGTAGGAGAAATGTGAGGATCATATCTTGTAAAGGATTAAATTGACACGCTTGTCTTTTGACCTTATTTTTATCTCAAGTGGTTAAATTGGATCATCAGAGTTGTCGATAACAGAGTAATGGTACAGAAGGTTGGAGTAGGTTTTCAGTTTTATTAGATTTATTAGACCTTAAATACAAGGACAAAATCATAAATTTTTCTGCAGAGATAAAGTGCAGAAATATTACTAAGGTCGATTAAGCTAAATGCACTCAAGAAATTGTTTTCACCGTTTCAGACTCGATTTTTTAATATATATAAACATTCTAAACATCTAAAATTGAGACTGGTGGTATTTCTTCTATTTTAAGAAGCTCTTCCATACTTTAATTCTCCCAGAGCATGCTCAATATTCGTTCCTACTGGATGAGGCGTGTTTAAATCATCTGAGTACTCCTGGAACAAATTCAAAACTATTTCCGTTTTCTGTTGAATTATTTATTATGAGATTTCCTGACCGACATTTTTACTTACTCACCTAATGAAAAAACCTTTTTACCTTTGGATATAAGGCTATTGTCTCTTTACCCTCTTAATTTGGGACATACAAAAAGATAATAAAAAAGCTATTAAAACAAAGGTATAAAATAGTAATATATATAATACAAATAAAAATATTATTAATAAAGTAGTAGAAAGAAATAAAATATATTTAGGGAAACATTTATTGATTGTTGGCTTGTTGTTGGAGTAGGAGTTTTTTTAGTTGCTGTTTGAAGCTTGAGCGAGAAGTTTTTTCAGATCAATGTCTAGTTCATTATAAAGTTTAATGGCATTGTATGTAAGACTTCTAACAAAAACACCAGATGTGTTTTGTGGCATTGTTAATGTAAATTGCCTGCGGATATTTACATTGTGAATCTGATTGCGTGAAATTAATTTGCTTGACAAATATGGTGTATTTTGAGATTTCACTACATTATGCACAAAAGAGAGAAGATGATATTTGAATAAACCATTGATATTTAACCATTGATATTTAACCATTGAAGTTGCCTAAAATTTGTCTATTCGCCGTGATTAAATCTAAACAAAGATAATACATTACTATGCAATATAATATTTTACTTAGTATTAGAGTTTCGCAAAGGTACTTTTTTATTTTTTGCGACAATATGTATTTATTGGCAAATAACAATTTCAATGTTAAGTAACACTGAGAAAAGAGGTTATTTACATATTCAATAAATCGCTATTCTCATCTAAAAGTAAACCTAAGACTCCTAGCTACATTTACAGATGGGACTGTCTCATCATCAATCTTAATTGAGATATTACTTTTAACATGTTCAGGTGTGTTGGTATTCGAAAATAAAATTAGTTTAGATTTAGAAGCATTCAAATGCAAGTTATGGTTTAAAGAATATTATTCGTGTTAAATCAACGTTAATTACTTCCTGTGCTGCGTTTGTGTTATTATCTTCAAAAGTGTGATGCAGTTGAGTATCATCAGCAAAAAATTGGATCTTGCACGTTTCTATTTGTTTGTTTAGGTCAGATGTATAAATGAGGAAAAATAGAGGCTCTAGAATGGAACTCTGCGGTACTCCTGATTGAATTGATTAGATTATTTATTAGAACTTTTTTCGAACGATCATTAAGACATGTTTTTATAAAACAAAGTGGCTTTTCAGAAAAACCATAATAATTGCATTTAGAAACTAGTAAAAGGTGTCTAATCCCGATATAACAGAATCAGTTAAGTGGCAAAGAGCTGTGGTGGTACTGTAGAATTTTCGAAATCCTAATTGATGCAACGGAAGTAGTTATTAGATGAGAAGAAATCCTACATTTGCTCATGTACTATTCTCTCCAAAACTTTAGAGAGAATAGGAAGCAAACTTATAGAACTCAATTCATTAAAAGTCGTTGGATTCGTTTTTTTTTGGAAGAGGTACCACGACTGCAACAGTTCCCAATGTGCGTGACATAAACAAATATCAGCTGCGTTTCTTCAATTATTTGCTTTCTTGGCCTTCCTCTAGTTCCATAACCTGGAATACTCTTTTTCTATTATAATTACGTGACATGACGTTCTTTTTGTCTCAGTAAATCCTAAGATTTACATAGTCATTCTATCCATTTCACAAGTTTATTTTCGATAAATAATTATTTGTTACTTTTTATTCTCCTGTTTGACCATTTTTGTAACATTCTTATTTACCTCCCTCGTATTTATTTGGGTCGTTTTGTCGTTTCGTTCCAGTTAATTCTGTTGTCTCTGTTGCTTTGAATTCTTTTGTTTTTTTATCCATTTGTTTGGACTAAAAATCATGCTTTTGTTTATTTCTTTTCTCTTTTTCAGTTTGCTTTATTTTTTTTGTATTTCTGTTTCGTTTTTTATTAAATGCTGCTAAATTTGCAGATGATTATTCACCAGTTGAAAGCAGAGTAAAGTCATAAAAGATTATATTACATCACACAATAATGGAGTTATTTATAGAATTTCTCTATGAATAATATAATAGATTGGAAGCCATGTTATTCATGTACTAAATGTCTCGTTTTCTACAAATTTTGCTTTAATGAACTCCGTGCCAAATTGATTTTTTTACGAGCTTAGTTTAAAGGAAATCTAAATTTTTAAACGACCAAAGTTTTTATTATTTTTTATCACTCAATGTAGCTTTCAGGTAAATGTCAGGCTGCCATAAATTTCATTTATATAGCGGTTGTTTTCAATCTAGTTCAGACAAGACACATACAATACTTTCAATTTTCGCTGTACTAAGTTTTAAACACATTATCTCTAAAAAAAGATCATCGTCCATTAGTGAATAGGATGAGAAATGATGCTGATTAACCATTTTCTACTTAGTTTCATTCAATATAAATTGGGCCATAAATTCATTTCTTGAACACCGCTTTAACTCCTTGTAATTAATTTCAAATAGATTTCCAGGTAACTCCCACACAACACCACATGGGGTTTTAGTAGAACTTCTCTAATTAATATAGCTACAAACAGTAATTTGGCAGGATTTCAAGTTTCAGTTTTTTCTATTTCGCCCACTATCGAACGCCTCTGTGTCTCTCCGACAAAAGCTTTTAGAATTGCAAAAATGATTCCAACCCACATCATTTTATAGGGAAGATTTCGTAGGGATTTATTTACTTACTTCTCTTTTTGCCACTGTACGACAAATCGAATGATGGATCGGCTGGGGAAGTGAATTTGCTTGTTCACCAAAAAATCGTAATTTTAATCCTTTAAATTATTTTGTGTAAGTAAATAAAGTTTTTGATTTGAAGAACAAGATGTATTTTTCAATATAAAAATATGTTTACGAACTGAATAAAAAATGCGTAGGAGTAGGTAGGGACCATTTTTAAAACATTCTTAAGAAAGGGAATAAGAGCTTATAAATATCTGCCTTTATTGCGGGTCTTCTTCCTGTTTCCGAGTTTCTTTAGTCTCTGAGTCCAGTGTGTTTGCTTTTTCGTTGGGACTTGGGGCGAGATCGTGGCGAATTAGGATTCTCCATTTGGCTCCGGTAGCTTTTCCCGTTCAAGATTTCGTCCAAGCTGGCCAGATGTCCATAAAAGCTGATCCTTATTTTTCTGATAGTAGTGATAATGCACTCTATTTGCGTGTAGAGCTCGTTGGTAGGCCTGATCCTGGATTTACCGTTTTCTACAAAAACCTTTACCTTATTTTATGTTCAGATATTTGGATGTGTATAGTATTGAGGGTATTATAACAGACCAGTAATGTCCAGGCACTCTTCAGCTTCTAAATGGCTAGGTTTTCACTGTCTTTCGGAGTAATGACAGGTATTTGACGGTATTGTAGACCAGTGCAGATGCCTTTGAAAATGGTAAAAAGTAAAATAAAATAATAGTAGGATGAAACCCATTGGAAAAGGAAGAGAATATAACAAACATGAAAGGAAAAATAATTTACAGGCGCTCTGCGGTCGGGAAGTGGTAGTGGGTAGTTTTTAAGGGTAGAAAACTATTTATATCGATTTCCGGCAAAATTACAAGTCCTATGGAAAAAAGTTAAATGGCAATTGAAAATGGTAAAAAGTAAAATAAAATAATAGTAGGATGAAACCCATTGGAAAAGGAAGAGAATATAACAAACATGAAAGGAAAAATAATTTACAGGCGCTCTGCGGTCGGGAAGTGGTAGTGGGTAGTTTTTAAGGGTAGAAAACTGTTTATCTCGATTTCCGGCAAAACTACAAGTCCTATGGAAAAAAGTTAAATAGCAAAGTTGTAGGTAATAAAAAGGTCTACAACTTTTCTATTTCCACTTTTTTCACATAACCTCAAAATTTATGTGAAAAATTCAAATAACTAAGTTTTTGGTTTTTTATTTTTATCTTTTACAAAAATAATGTTTTTTTCACGAAATTTGGTGAAAACTTACCTTTTTATGTCCCAAATACACTGTAATTTTTTTGATTTAAAATATTTATTTTTAAATTTAAATAAATAGCTCAAAATTGTACATGATGATTTAAAAAAAAAAAATTCCGAGTTTTCCTCGTTCCTTATTTACATTTTTTGAGAACATTTACCATAGTAATGTATATTTTTTTTACACCGTCAAAAGTAGAGATTTCAACGAACAAAAAGCCCTCCAAGTTTTTTAAAAAAGCAGATATTTTGACGTGAGAATTTTCGATTGAAAATTAGACTGCTTTTTCGATATTAAGTCAAAATAAGGTTAAAACAATAAATATTTTAAAACAAAAAAATTACAGTGTATTTGGGACATAAAAAGGTAAGTTTTCACCAAATTTCATGAAAAAAAAAATTATTTTTGTAAAAGATAAAAATAAAAAACCAAAAACTTGGTTATTTGAATTTTTCACATAAATTTTGAGGTTATTTGAAAAAAGTGTAATTACAAAAGTTGTAGATCTTTTTATTGTCTACAACTTTGCTATTTAACTTTTTTCGATAGGACTTGTAGTTTTGCCGGAAATCGAGATAAACAGATTTCTACCCTTAAAAACTCCCCCTCTTCCACTTCCCGACCGCAGAGCTCCAGCAAATTATTTTTCCTATCATTTTTGTCTTCCTTTTCCAATGAGTTTCATCTTATTATTATTTTATTTGGTTTCAAAAATTATCTGCACTGGTCTATTGACCTTATAACACTTTAAGAGAGGACATCTTAAGGCTTACCTTGACCACGATCTTGTAAACCTACCCCAACCGCCGTACTATCAAGCACTTTCTGTCTTATGAAGAAGCATGACCAATTTTTTACAATGAAGCCTCGAATTTTGGGAAAGAAATGCAAAATTATTGCGAAAATAACCTGAGATTTATTTGTTTCATTTTATTTAAGTTTTGAACAAAAATCAACAATTTAGAACACTACAATCCTTTATAATTAGAATACTAGTAAAATAAAAAAAAAAACAAAATTAATTAACGATTATTTTTTTCATCTGTCAAAACAGTCAGATTTTGTGGTTTCAGCCAATAACAACTCAGGATCCTAACCAATCATTGTGTTTTATACTGATAAAACCGCTTCGTCGTTTTTGTTTTTTGATTAAACTGTGTTTACCTATTTGAGATGTCAAATGTAAACATTTATCAATTATTATTATACTAAAATGTATTGAAAATCTATGTTAATAACCAAATTTCAAAATGTATTTGTAAACTAACCTGTTTTTATTAGTTTATTTCAAAACTCCTTTAACATTTTTAGATACCTCACTTTAACACTAAACTTAAAATTAATTAAATTAAGAAAGACTTCATTTCATTCTTCTTCTTCGCTTTTATGTACGGCGCCGTTTCGCGGGGTAGCCAGTCAAAAAATCGCCTTGGTGGCCCTGTATGTAAAACTATAACAGCTCAGGTTTCAATTTAAATTGGTAAAGAAAATTTTCAATATTTGTGTGTAAAGTGTCTTTTGCATAAATGACTATGTTCTCTGTTTTTAATACAAAATGATTCAAAAAATAATCCTTTCAAATACGACTCGTCCTCTGAAATTTTGTAGATTAAATTTTTGATCTTCATACTCAAACGCCTTTATTTTAGGCAAAACCACTCAAACAAACTGATTTAAGATAAAATCACTCGTCCTGCGGACTCGTGATTTTATCAATCAGTTTGTTTTCGTGGTTTTTCCAAATAAAGCCGTTTTCGTGAAAACCAAAAATTTAATCGATAAAATTTGGAGGACTCGTGGTATTACCTTTGACTAAATATTCAGGGTGGCCAAATAAGAATGCGAGGTACTGTCTCTGGGAAACTATCCATCGTAGAGGCTTGCGGAAAAAAAGGTTATTACTAAAAGGGCCAAGAGAAAAACCTGGAAAATATTTTCAAGTTTCTGAAATGGCCGCTAGGGGGGCGTAACTACAATCTTGAATCTAAGAAAGTGATGTTTCTTTGAATTCCGCTATATTAACCTAACAAAAAAAATACTTGATCTTTAAAGTAGAGGATAATCTGAACCTTTTTTGTTTGACAATTTTTGCTGTATCTCTAAAAATAAAGTAGTGGGGGGTATTCAAAGGTTTCAGTAAAAAACACCCTATATATTTGAAACGGCTGAGCCGATTTTAACATACTTGGGCTGGTTGAAAAGAGCTATTCTTGGACTACAAATGCTATAATATTTGAAGTTTTGATAGTTTCAGATGTCGCCGCTACAGTGCTTTTTTCGACATTTCGACAGAAATGGTTAATTTTCTCAAAAAAATTAAATACATTGGTATGATTTCTTTTTCATGAAAAAGTAGATAAATGATACCTAAACAAGCTCCCGAAAACCGCTTCTCGATATCTTGTTCCTAACCTAAAATTTAGGCGAGCGAAAATTTTATACGGAAATCCCTTAAATTTTTATTATTTAAACTAATTAATTCCTTTTATTATGTAAGTTGTAGCCCTAAAAAGGACCGATTTAAAAAAGAAAGGTTTCTAGTGCCCCTGCAAATGCTCTAAATGCTGATCATCACGCTCTATGAATTGCTGAAGCCTCTCATGGGTAGACAAACCTGCAGCTTTATTTTCGGCTCTCGGTATGTTACGTAATGCATTACGAATCCGGTTTTTCATATCTCTCTGGTCGTAGGTTGAGTCTGAAGATCAAAACAATTTAAGACTGGTGATCGCGCAGGCCATGGAAACGGACTTCCTCTTCCAATCCACCGCTGTTGTAATACTGCATTAATATGCATAATGAGCTGGGCAACCGTTCAACTGCAAAAACAAGATTTGGCGTGTTTCCAGTGGCACATCTTCCAACAACAATGATAATTTATTGGCCAAAAAGTCAAGAAAGATATAGCCGCTTAGGGATTACTCAAAAAAATATGACCCAATAATTCTGCCTCCCGGCATACTGGCACTACACATTTAAACTCCAACGTCCTTAGTGCTGAACTTCACGCAACCAATGCGGATTTTCTGCAGACCAATAATGCATATTGTGGTACAGATTTTAAAGGTGGCTTCATCGGTCCAAAGAATTTGAAATAAAAAGTCTCCATTATTGTGGAAGAAGAAGCCTGTTTCCATCGCCTGCGCGATCACCAAACTTAACTTGTCTTGATTTTCAGACTCAACCTACGACCAGAGAGATATGATAATATTTCGAGCATTTACGGGGGCATTAAAAACTTTTCTTTTTTAAATCGGTCCTTTTTAGGGCCACAACTTACATAGTAAAAGGAATTAATTAGTTTAAAAAATAAAAAATTAAGGGATTTCCATATAAAATTTTCTTTGGCATAAATTTTAGGTTAGGAACAAGATATCAAGATGCAGTTTTCGCGAGCTTGTTTAGGCATCATTTAGCTACTTTTTCATGAAAAACAAATCATACCAATGCATTTAATTTTTTGAGAAAATTAACCATTTCTATCGAAATGTCTAAAAGAGCCCTCTAGCAGCTACATCTGAAACTATTAAAACTTAAAATATTATAGCATTTGTAGCCCAAGAATAACTCTTTTCAACTAGCCCATGTTTGTTAAAATCGGCTCAGCCGTTTTGAATATACAGGGTGTTTTTTACTGAAACCTGTGAATACCCCCCACCACTTTATTTTTAGAGATACAGCAAAAATTGTTAAACAAAAAGGTTCAGATTATCCTCTACTTTAAAGATCAGGTATTTTTTTATTAGGTTAATGAAGCGGAATTCACAGAAACATCACTTTCTTAGATTCAAGATTGCAGTTACGCCCCCTAGCGGCCATTACAGAAACTTGAAAATATTTTCCAGGTTTTTCTCTTGGCCGTTTTAGTCATAACTTTTTTTTCCGCAAGCCTATACGATGGATAGTTTCCCAGATACAGTACCTCGCATTCTTATTTGGCCACCCTGTACAAAGAAATTATCAATTTCCGCTGAAAATTGACGTCCAGTTTCCTTATAACTTACCACCAGTATTTGATAACCTGTCGGACGGCTTTTGTCTAGTGTTTTACTAAACAACTAATCCGTAAAACTTTTACATAAACGCAAGTTTGCGTGACAACAAGAAAACTCAGATTAGGTTTCTAAATATTCCTCTGTATAATTCACATGCGCATTTGAATAATAATGTCAAGTTAAAAAAAGTGATTTCGCAAAGATATCGCCGATTAAAACGTTTGTGGTTAAACAAAATTTTATGAATAAGTATTTTTCCTTTAAAAATGTGTAGTAAATTGGAAGGTAGTTAGGTAAGTATATAATAATTATAATTACGCAAATACGGAAGTTTATAAACAACAATGTCAAAGTACTAACGATTTCTTAATCTTAATCGATAAAAGTTCAAATCGAAAGGTATTGACATTCAAAGATTACGCAATCAATAATAAATTCAAAATATTTTCAGTTATTTTGGGCGACCAACAGAATATTTTGATCTATTACTGAATAAAAATGTTTTAATTGAATTAAACTGAAGTTTTTAGCGAATCAAATTAATAATTAACAAAGAGAATAAAGAAATTTCCCGATCAGGTACGCTTTTTAATGTTCACTTATCTTAATTGTGAGGTTAGTAGAAGAGAGAGCTTCCATTCTTAAGAGTTTTTGAAGGTGTATGAAAATCCGTACGTGTTAAAAACTATTTTTGATTCTATAACCATAAAAATTTTTAAATTTTCTGAATAAATCTCTCCGAAAATGCTTATAAATCTAAATATAAAAAAAATGCTTTTACAACTCGTTGATATTTTATAATAATAATAATAATAATAATAGCATTTATTGCCCAACAGTATTTACAAAGCAAATGCATAGTTACAAAAAATATTTAAATAAAGATTAAATTACAATAATAGTACAGCGCTTTAGATTGGAACGTATATAATTAGGATAGAAAAAAACATTTTAAAATCAAAATATATGGTATTTAACAATTTAGTGCAATGTGCAGGACGATAATGCGTCTCCTAAAATCTAAAGATGAGCACGGGTTTTGTTTTTTAATTCGCATATATTGCAGCAAAGAATATCACAAAAATCAATTATCTTGTTAGCATTAATACACATAAAATTTATTGGAGATTTCTGCATTAAGTTTGTTTGAGCTCTTTTACATTGGAATGTTATATTATGTCTAGAGGTCAGCCTAGGAACATGTAAATCAATTTGGTATAGTAATTCTGAGGTGTCAATTTTATTATTTAATAGTTTGTGTATAAAACAGAACCTTGCCATCCTACGTTTCTCTAGGGAGAAAATAAAATATTGTAGTCCATACCTCTAATAGGATAAACTCCATCAATTTTATATTGTAAGAATTTAAGAAATGTCTTTTGAACTTTCTCAATTGAATACGTGTATTGAAAATATATGGGATTCCAAATTAAAGATCCATATTCCAATTTAGACCTAACCAAGCTAAAGTAAAGAGATATTAAAGCCGAGATATTATAAAAATTTTTTGCAGTTTCTCCAAATAAATCCATAGACACGGTAGGCTGAGTTAACAATTTGATTGATATGACTATTAAACCTTAAGATTCCTAACGTTTACAGTACGTTCCAATGTTACATTGTTAATTGAATACGGGTATTGGATAGTATTAGTTTTGTATAAAGTATACATAGAAGCATACAATTTGAGGTCGTCAGCGAATAATAATTTGTGAGTTTTAATTACATCACACAAGTCATTAATAAATAAGAGGAATAGAAATGGACCTAAATTAGGTCCCTGGGGGAATCCACTTGTTGCTAAATAAATAGTTGAACGGAATCCATTCAAATTGACAAACTGTTTCCTTTTATATAAATAAGATCTAAATAAGGTACATATCATTAAAGCCTAGGTATGATAGCTTTTTAAGAAGTATCACAATTTTGTCGAAGGCCTTAGAGAAATCCGTATATACCGCATCGACCTTCCATCTAATGATTCACATAAAAATTGACTATATGATGCTAGGTTGCTTACTGTGGATCTCGAATTCATGAATCTATGCTGGTATTTAGAAATAATGTTTTTTGAAGAGAGTTATATGCGGTTATACAAAATTGACTCCAAGACCTTCGCAACATAATTCAAGATAGATAAAGGCCTGTAATTATTAATTGCATTGCGATCTATCTGGAAAAGTTGAGGTTTTTAAAACTAGGTTAAAAAGTGTCTTGAGTGGATAAATTAGAACTCGAATAAAATCTTTTAATATAAATGATGGTATTTTATCAGGTCCAAAAGTAATATAATAATACTGCTATTAATTTCAGCCCCATGGTTTTTTTATATTGAAATCTACTACAAATACCATAAAAACTCTATCGTCGAGAATTAAGTCTAGACAAGAGAAACGAGTAAATGAGCACAAAATTGCTACGTATTCAATTTTATGATTTGAGTTATGGGGGTGCTTGGGACATGCACATTATCTTTCTGACAAATTATAATTTCAAGCAATTTCTTAGTTAATCTTCAACTGACTTCCCCTAGTGGTTTTTCTAGTTCTTAAGTTAATTTCTATTAATTATTTATTATTGTGAACACTTCAATAATTTTTTTTTTATTTAGGATCCAAATTTTACCCATGAAACATAATTTGTATCTAACCTCTCTCGTAAAATTATGACAACCAAATAAAGAAAACGATATTAGATCTTGATTCTTTTAAGGGTTCAATTCCAACAAGTATTCAGAAAACCTGCATTTCTTTGGCTGTCTCTTTCTCTAATATCATCGTATGATCTGTTGACTACCCAAATCGGATAAAAATATAAATGAATGAATGAAATTTCAATGCTTTCAGTAATTCCTTAAAAACTATGATAGTCTTTTTGAGAATCAGCTTATTTTTCAAAAAGATGGGGCCTCTCCACATTTTGTTGTACTGGTACCTCAATTCTTAGATGACAATTTTCCAGGGAGGTTGATAGAATGGCGAGGATCAGTGAAATGGCTAGCCAGTTCCCCTGATTTGTCACCATTAGACTTTTTTTAGGGAAATATAAAATCTAAAGTGTATATATCTCAAAGCCTGTTTCTCTCAATGTTCTACGAAGGAGAATTGTGAATGTGTCGAGTAGTGACTACAGACATGTTGAGGAGGCATTTCAAAAAGCGCTTATACTTCTAGGAACCCATTTTGAAACATTTATTCGATAATTTCTGAATAGTATCTTGGAAAAAAGTTTTCATCCTTGCTTATAACTTCAAGAAAACCTAATGGACTTTCAATTACACCGTTTTATTCGTGATTGAATTTCCTTCAAAATGATTTATCACAAGTCGCGTGGTATCATTGAGATTTTGGTTTCTAAGGGGGGTTTGTATATTTTAGGTGAGACAATATTTATATAACCTTTCAATCAGGGTATAAACTTAATTACTTAATTAGTATTTTCTTTCTTTTTCAGAATCATGCCATCCTTATTTTCATCTCGAATATTCAAACGGGAAGCACCCGAGACGCCATCGCTAGTTCCACCCACATCAACGGAACCAGCAGCAGTTGTCAATGCCGGAACAGCACCGACACTCAAGGATGTCACGGAGATGCCGGATGTAACTCCCCAAATCGAGACAACAGGTGGGGATCAATTTGAGAAACATATTTTTGGTAACAAAAAATTTCATCCATCTCATGGTCGCACGACCCCACATCCGGAAGCAGGTATTGTTGTTTGTTGTATGTTGTCGTTGTTGTTTAATGTTATGGCACAGCAACACACAACGACTCAACACTGCACTCTCGGTTATCTCGCTTAACGACAATATGCATGGAATTGATATGGTAATTTCCTCCATTTCTTTGATAAGTAAATGCATGCCGTCTTTACGAGAGTTTACGAAGGTTTAAATACGCAAATACGATGTTTAGAAGAGGATAGGATTCTTTACACTGGATAGTATTTCAATACTGCTCCAAATTGAACTTAAAGTTGGCACTAAATTAATCAGGGTTAATATCTCAAGAGCATAGAAAATAATCGGTTATACTTCCAAGTCACAAGACGTATTTTGCGATACATCACGACAGCGTTAGCTGTTTTAAAGATATACGTCGAGTGAGAAGGTTAGTACAATCGTTGTTTGTATAACCTCAACCTCATCTTGAATTACTAGAAATGAGAGAAATGATTTCTTTTTAAAAAGCGCGTTTTTAAATTTAAAATTACTACTGCTTTTGGAATCTAAAGTCCTGCTAAGTCGCTAAGAGTTAATGTAGAATTTTGGAAAAAAATAAGTAGCCTTAAAAAACATACATACTTATAACTTAATATCTCAATTTCCTGACATCTGAAACAAAAAATCAAAAACGGCGTATATATATGTACTAAAATCTCGTGGTTCTTCCACTTGAAGTCAGTATAAGTTAAATTGAGGTAAATCGCGAGTTTCTTGCCATTTAGTTTGAGGTATAAGAGAAAATTATGCGAATCAGAGTTGGAAGTACTGAGAATTAGTATGCCAAAAGATTTAAACGTAAACTTAATAATACTAATAAATATTAAAAATATACCCCACCTTAGATATACTCTGCTATAGAGGTCAATAGATTATCCTGTGGGTTTTCTTCTAATCTTTTTCAAGTTGATTCTCTTTTTTTGCAGTCCTGGTTTCTTTGGACTGTAATATTAATAAACAAATGAACTATCTTTTTAAAAATCGTTTCAAGAAACCTCACAAAAATGTTGACAGCATATTTTCTTTGGTGCATGTTGAAATTCTCCAGTGATCTATCTCTAAAGTAAATTATTATTTTTTTTATGTCATTGTCAATCTTTGACAACGACTTTCGGAAGTTCACTTATGGTCCACCCTGTATCAGGGAATACCGTCTGTAATATTCTACCTCCATCCAGAAATATAATAAGTAATGACCCCAAATGTAATGTAAAACAAGCATTTGAACAGCATGTAAAAAAGATAAAGTGAATGCATTCTTCGTGTATTTTACCCGTTACCAGCAATTATTGTTTAATTGAAAATTAAAAAAAAAATAACATCACAGCTCACATACATCACCGCCGTAATAACATTTTTTCATTTCAAACATCACACACAGCACAGTATGGTAGAAGTAGACAATGAAAATCAGTGTAGACATAATTTGAAGTGGTATCCCTTATGGCAATATTTTGTCATAGGGACACTCTTCTCTTGCTATGATTATACTCATGTTTTGCTGTATATTTCAGTGAAGCCCAGCAATGAGACGTTTGTGGGTAACATTGTATCACTGGCCAATAAGGAAGGAATCGACACGTGGATGCTAGTAACAATCCTAATTGGTAAGTGTGTTTTTTTCTACTCATACCGATGTATTTTGACCTGGAAATATCAAATTTGAGGTCAGAATTTTCGTCAGATGTCACACATGCGTTGACTATGCTCTTTAATGCTTTGTTCTGGAATCTCTGTATTATAAGTAAATTACTCTGACTGGCACAGCCCCAAAGCTGGATACCATATGTCCATACCGCCATTCAGCCAATACATTTTTCTGAATTTTACGTTGAGTTCTTCACGTTTGTCTTTGACATGGACCTTCCAGCGTAGTCTCGCATCTAAAGTAATACCTAGATACTTTGCTGAATTAGCATAAGCGATCTGGGTATTATTTATTCTAACTGGTATATATTCATTGTTTTTGTTATTAATTATTAATTCTATCTAATGATGTTTGTAGTGTTCTTGCAGCCTCTTCGTGGGTTTTCCCTACTGCCATGAAGCGGTGTCATCTGCTACTAGTGTATAATAGGTATAGGACTGGCCCTAATACACTTCCTTGTGGTACTCTTGCCTTAATTTCTTTAATTTTAGAGTATGCTCCTTCCTGTTTAATCCTAAAATATCTTTCTGATATATATGATGCTAATAATTCTGAATACTGTTTTGGCAATAATCGATTCATTTTGTGTTCGAGTCCTTCATGCCAAATTCTATCGAAAGCTTGCGCTACATCAAGGAAGGCAGTAGAGCTAACTTTTTTTTTCTTCTAAGGTTTTTTCGATGATATTAGTTATTCTATGAACTTGGTCTATAGTTGAATGGTTTTCTCTAATTCCAAACTGGTGTGATGGAATTAGTTTCTTTTCTTCTATAATAGGTTTTAGTCTTTTTAGTAATATTTTTTCATACAGTTTCGAGCTTACAGGAAGTAGGGATATAGGCCCGTAAGACGTAATTTCATGTGGTTTTGGTATCATGATAAATGATGCATTAAATAGGTATGTAAGTTTTACCATAGCTTTCCTCAGAAGTTGTTTTAGTATAGTAGGCGCTTTCTTAGGGTTTATGGTTTCTTTTATTTCTGTACTTATTTCTTTTGGTGAGGTAATCATAATGTCCCTTTCTTCTAGAATATGATATTGTCTAGATGTTTGGCGAATTTGCTAGCATTTTGTATATTACTTCTTGCTTAAGTTCCATCCATATTTTTAATTGGTGGGTTGTGTAGGATAAGTCTTTTTAATCTTTTAGTTGTTTTCCAAAGCGAATAGTCACTATTACTGTCATTTGTTAACTCACTCAGGTAAGTGCTAATTGAATCATTTTATAATTTCTGAATTTCTCTTTTGAATTGCTGAGTAGCATTGTTTAAATTTCTTTTATCCATTGGTGCTCTCGATTGATGCAATTTCTGTCTTAGTTTTCGTTTTACAGTAATAAGCTCCCTTATTTCTTTTTGGGAAGGTATTTCCATTTGTTCTTTGTGTGATAATTGGTGTATTATCCCATGCAGCTTGTTGAACCTTTTTTACAAGCAGTTCTACTTCTTTGGTAGGTACTGAAAGATGAATATTATCTTCAAGTTGTAATTTGAAGCTTTGCCAATCTGTCTAATCTTTGACCTGAGATTGATATTTTATTAAGACAATAGTAATAGTAATTAAGTTTATAACGTCCTTTTTATTTTATAGCTGTCTCTATTGTAATCCTCGGAATATGTTTCTGCTGTATAAGAAGATGTTTCCGAAAGAGGCGTGCAAAGGATGGCAAAAAGGGTATGAAAGGTGTAGATCTGAAGTCTGTCCAGTTGCTAGGATCGTCTTACAAGGAAAAGGTAATATATTTATATTATAGAAAAACAAAAAATAACATTGAAAAAATTACGAGTTACGAGTTAGGAATTTGCAAGTTGGGAATTGGTTTCTTTGTAAAGTTAGCAAAATTCATTTCTAAAGCTTCATTTATCAATTTTGCTGATAGATGGAAGCACATTTGCGAATTGTAAAAATTATATTATATTTGTTAAACAGCAAGCAAGGTGAAGTAAATTTTATTGGAAACCCTGTAAGATCATATGTAAAATTACAGAAGGTTCATTGTAAAATTATAATTTAATTTTGCCTTGTAGAGTTCAATATTAGAATGATTAATAATTCATGTTGTTAAAAAATAAAAATTGTAGAAATTCTTACAAAAGAGAATCCTTACGTGTAAAATTACAGAAGATATAATGTAAATTTGCAATTTGATCTTGTGCTGTATATTTTAAAACGAAAATTATTTTATCATATTTTGTGCAATTATCATATTTACGTTAAAGTAAATTAAATGTAAAATTACTGAAAACGTTATATGTAAAATTAATTTAAAATTTGTATGAAATAATCACGCTAGAAGATTTTTTTTTATTCATTACATTATATTTATAAAAAAGTGTATTTTTAATTATTATTTCAATTCAAGGTTCAGCCAGACATGGACGAATTAACAGAAAACGCAGAAGAACCTGATGAAGGAGAAAAACCAGAGGTTCAAAAATTGGGAAAACTCCAATACAAGGTAAAGAGGTCTTAATAATTTGTGTTAACTTCCTTCTCTTGGAATGTTAATTAAACCAATAAGATCTGCATAATTTGGAGGAAATAAAACTTGTAAACCTAAAATTAACCCTCAAACGTTACATTGGTGCGAAAAAATGCCTTATTAAACATATTTGTAAATACGAAAATCGTAATCAGCGCATATGAACAGTAGGGGAGGGTGGGAAAATAAAAATTTTGAAATGCCTATATCTTTGGTAGTTTTTTCTATGCAAGAAGAAATACTAGTGGTGAAGTTAGAAAAGTATAAATAATTTCTAGTGATTAGTCTTCATCAACTTTACTTTAAGGTTTTTAATCTAAACTATTCGTAAGGTTTCTCACCCAATTATATTAGTCCAATAAACGAAGGTTGCACGTATTCATGGGTACTTTCACCCCCGAAAATCTCAGCGGAAGAGAGGGAAAATGGCCCATTGGTCTCCAAAATGTGTTTCTTTTCGCCTATTTTCGTCGATATTTCCGAAAATATGACACATAGAGAATTTTTGTTTGGACGAAAATGAAGATCAGTTCATTACCTACAAAAATGATCCTCATCAAAAATATGATATTTTTTAGTGCAGTCATTATGGTGTAAAAATTCCCTTGACCTGGGCAAAATTGAAACACAAATGATTCCTTTACATTCTATTGTGAAAAGTGTCTATTTTGACATATTCAACATCCCCATTAATCCGGGCCCCGGAAATCAGTCAAAATCCAAGATGGCGGCTAAATTTTGTATTTTTCGTTATAAAATTCATAACTTTATATTTACAATGTATAACTTGGCAAAAATTTTTTAAATACAAAGATAAAAGTATAAAATAGGTATTGAATAGGAAAGGTTAGGTTAGGTTATGTCACTCAAGTTGCCTATTATTTATTAGAAAAACTTTATTACACATTAGACTTGCAAGAACAAAAAACCATTATTTCAAAGTATGAGCTATTTTCCATTATTGAAAAAAAATTAATGGTTTGGTTTTTTTTCACAATTCATCATAATTTCCATCTGTACTTTCCATTTTTTCATCTTCTATTCGCTGCGGACTATTTTTACAATTTGTTTCTTGACACTGACCACATGAACTGGTACATTCCAAACCATTCTTTCGGCAACTACCTTTCATGGCACCACAGCCGGTTTTGCAGTTACATCTTACTATGCGTAATATACTTTCAGGTGCTGGTGGCATGTATACTCCATCCCCAGTCTGTTGGGTTCAAGTCTTTTTGCATTTGTTTCCATATACAAATTTGCAAATATGCACGGAGGCTATGGTACTTGACAGCTGATTCCGTTGAGGGAAGGTTCTGTGGCTGAACGAAACATTTTGGCTTCGATACTTTATCAATAATAGTTCTATACCTAAGTGTATTTAGTGTATCATCTGGATTTTCGCCAAAAATACATACCATTACCTTCTTTCCAAGTTCTGCAACCTAACTGGGATTAAGGTTTGGTGAGCTGAACGATAGTGCAAGTTCACGAAAGTATTGATCTTCAACAACACGTTTCAAAACTGATTGCTTTCCAACATGGAATATTCTGGAGGTGCTGTCACATCCTGTATACGAATGTACAAAGAATAGACTGTTCGCTAAGTCATTTCCGAGCGAATATTTAATGGCATTGATATCATAAATGTTATTCTGCTTGGAAAGTTTTTTATCACTTCTGAAAAACAGCTTGTGGTATTCTTGATTACACCAATAAATGAGCAATACCAATAGGTCAGTGTCTTCTCCTATCACTGTTGTATTTTTAATTTTTGGAGATTCCACTGCAGTACGGAAATTGACGCTACATAACTGATGGTACACACCTTAGATCATATATATGCTACGCTAGATACGGTACTCAGGTTATTTATTTTGGTGTACAGGGGGGAGTTTAGAGTACTAATCCATTGATTGGTCGATTTCAAATTTCGACGATATCCGCTCATATCGTAAAGTTTCACAGATGTCAGATATTCTGTTTTTTGGGAATTATTGTGCCAATCTTATGTATTTTTATAGTTTTTTGAAAGTTTTTGCTATGTACAATTAGTTTCTCAACAAAATGCCAAAGTCTTGTTAAGTGTACAACATCAAATTTGAGAAAGGTGCTCTCAGATCTATTCATAGGTATGTATTCCATAGGCGTGCTGTTGGATAGGACAGGAAGTGAAAATAAGAACTAAACGTAAATTATGTATACTTTATTTGAATTGTAAATGAATTGGTTAAATATTTATCTATTGTATGTCAATTGAGTTATTGATTGAATTGACATAATCGCTAGGTTTAATTATTGTTGCCAATAACGATTTGAAACCAATAAATGCTATCATTGATATCATGATAAAATTAGCCAATTAAAATTAGCATATATGATCTAAGGTACACACAATCAGCTGCGTGGAGGTCAGCTATGAAATATTGTATGCGAGCATTGACTGAAAATGCCCATTCATCTGATCGGTCTCTAATGCACTGTTTCATAGTTTCACCGAAATTTGTTCTAACTTTTTGACATTCATTTTTATTAGTAAAATCTACAATTGTTCCACAAAAAAGGCAGTGAATTTTAGGATTATAAGTTTGTATGATCAAGCGACTGGTCCTCTTAACACCTGAAGCACTTGCAGTATCTGACTCTGCATTGCACTTTCTCTTGTCAGTAAACCTTTTACGACAGTCAATATGTACTCTACACCCTTCAACTGCTACAACATCACTTCCTCTGGTTTGACTGCATCTGTTGATAGCACTTGCACCTTTTGTTTGTAACACTGCACTGTCCGTTCCGTTAGTGTCTTTCTTTTTAAAACATTTGAAAACTGGATACCTAATTATTTAAATGGCCGCCATTTTTAAAAAGTAAAGCCACTGTTTGTCAAAAAAGACACTTCACACAGTACAATGCAAAAAGAATCATTTGTGTTGCAATTTTGCCCAGGTCATAATTTATTTTTACTGCACTATTTCGACATAACCGGCTCCAAAACGCACTCCCATTTTTAGCTCCTGCCCTGCATTTAGAGAGCACGCTCTAAAGGAATGACACTCCCAAGCGGATTACAACTTTTTCAATAAATCACGTAAAAATTAATATTTTTTCATGATTCAAAGTTCAGGTGAAAGAAGGAACCTGTAGGTATAATATCATGTTACTTTTTCCTTCTATCTGTTTCTCTGAATTATTGAAAAACCGGGCCAAAGTTTGTTTTTGCTCGATATTTTAACCCTCCTATAAATTTATTCATATTTTTTATCAAGACTAATTTCACCGAATCCTTTTGAATAATGGGGCTTTGCAAGGCGTTAAATATATTTAGAAAGATTCAATAAATTATTTTTGTGTATTTTCATAAACATGTTTTTTTAGGGCGTTTTTTTTTCGACTTACGGAGTTTTCGAAAATGCTAGGGTCTATCGGGAATTAATAGATAATCAAGGACCATATCGGTTTTCAACTCACATCATTAGAAAGCTTAGCTTGTCCCCTTGTCAATGGCATTTATCTTTTTTTTCATATTTTTTGGTTTTCCAGAAAATTGAGAAAATTCTCACCCCTATGGAAAATCGACATTTTTTTTTGAGGATTATTTTCTTTTCCTGCTAATATTGGATTTTTTTACAATAATTTTATTAATCAAGTACGAAAAGTGAAAGAATGTTGGTTATTATTGCCTTATCTTTTGTCTTCAGACAAAAACGGGAGGATATTCAAGTTTTGGGAGGATATTCAAATTTTCCGTTTTCACCACAATAATTTTTCGAATTTTCAGATTCTCAAAATTGCGAATTTTTGAAACGCCGTTTTTGCAAAAAATATTACCGTAGCGAAAAAAATTAGAAAGGCAACTTTTGTAGGTAATGAACTGTTCTTCATTTTTTGTGTAAACAAAAATGCTAAGTGTCATATTTCGGCAGATATCATCGAAAAACGGATTTTCGGGAACTATAGAGCCATTTTCCCACCCTTCCATAAATTCCACGTAGCTGAGATTTGCAAATAAAAAAAATTAAAGGTTCTTGTTGAAAAAAAAATTAAAAAAACCATATATATCCAAAATATTTACCAATTTCATTCTCCCTTACAAAAATTGTTATAGTAATCACTGTCGATTTTGGAAAAATTCTAAAACTAACTGGAATCAATAAATACCTATCATTTCTTATTAATTATCACTTTATATTATTGACAAAATAAATCATTCCTGACAACAAAAAAACAATTTTTTCCAATTCCTTTGATTTTTTAATTAATCTAAAACAATTAACGTAATTCTATTTAAATGGGACTATAATTACAAACTCATAAATGTTAACAAATAATATATCTGGTACAAGTTTCGTACGTATGTAGTAATTACCATAATGTTTGTTTCCCTGTTATCACAATATGAATTTAGGTTGCGTTTATAATTTTTATGTTAAATTATAACATACCAAAACGACCTCAACAGTTGAATTGCTTCAACTAAAAGGGCACTATTTGAAATGGAGGTCCTAAAGAGTAATTTTATCAGTTTATGTAAGAAAAACCTTTCAGGTCTATAATAACAGAAAATTCGGTCGCTTCTGCCAAGAAGGAGGTCCGCACGGTTCATATTTGGCCTCAAGCTTCAAAGCACACCAAATTATATATTATCATATTGCATAATTGACTTCACACCCCTTTATACAGTTTTACAATGTTAAGAATATGATAAAAACATCAGAAATGAATAATTTTTTCAAGAGAACATATGGTGATCCCTTTAAATATTGAATATTTTAAGTTTTGACTCGCCTTTTATGCGATGTACCTGACCTGCTTTTTTGTTCTACACAATTAATAATTGTTTTAGCTGGAATACGACTTCAATCAAAATAGTTTTTCTGTGACTGTCATCCAAGCTGAGGATCTCCCAGCTTTGGATATGGGTGGAACATCGGATCCTTACGTCAAAGTCTATCTTCTGCCTGACAAGAAGAAGAAATTCGAAACCAAAGTTCATAGGAAAACGTTGAATCCTGTATTTAATGAAACATTCGTTTTTAAGGTAGGACTGACAATGTTTTAACTAGATAAGTATAAATAGGTTGACAACGAAATGATATTTTTAATAACTAAATAATTAAATGAAGAAATGAAATATTTTGGATACCAAAATATTTTACTGGGAGTAATCAAACTGCCCAAATGATGTGAAATAAGTTCGCAAGAATTACGACATTAGAAAATGTCACACACTGCAACGTCTGGCCTTCAAACAACTACTCCTTGGCATATATGCCCCAACAGGTATTGAATTACAGAAGTCAAAGTTGTTGGTTTAAATCCCGAAACGATTCGGGTTCCAACCGCGTCTGAACTTCTGTAATTCAGTACCTGTTAGGGCATATAGCTCAAGAAGTAGTTGTTTGAAGTCCAGACGTTGGTGTGTGACATTTTCCAATGTCGTATATAATTAAACAGGCTTTTACACGTATTTCTTAATATTTTCTTATTACAAAATTTTCTGTGGTATTTTGATACCAGGAATGTTTCATCTTTATGAATTAAGGAGTGTTCTATAAAGCACCAGTGGCGTGCGATAGTTTTTTTTTTGTAGCAAAACACTCTGTGGGAATGTTTTCTATAATTACAATCTGATCATGAAGATCAATAAGCAATTTTGTTCTAACCTAACTTAACTAGAATTCTTAAATACTAAGGTCCTACTCACTAGTGTACCTTAGAGTCTGATAATTTTAGTAACACTACCGGTAACGTGTAACACAAAATCCGCACAATACTCTATTTGTAACTAGCACTGTCACTGAACTAGTTCAAAAGGTTTGGTCCTCTTGAGTCTTCTTACTAAATTGGTATTATCGACGAGCTGGATGACCTCAACGTTCCCATGTTGGAGCAGCCGTTGTTCATGGCTGACGGCAGATTTAGATATAGTTTCTACATCCAGATCCTTATGAAGATCACTGTTGCGACAGTACCAGGGTGCATCGACGATGTTCCTTAATACTTTATTTTGAAAACGTTGGTTAACTTGAATGTTACTCTTACTGGCGCAGCCCCAAAGCTGGCTACCATACGTTCAAACGGGTTTCAATATCTGCTTGTAGAGGAGCAGTTTGTTATGTGTAGACAACTTGGAGTTTCTTCCTAATAACGAATACATATTTTTATATTTTATACTAAGCACTTCACGTTTCTTTTTAATGTGAACTTTCCAGCGAAGTCTAGCGTCGAGTGTCATTCCATGATATTTTGCTGTATTAGCATAGTGAATCTGAGCGTTATTTATTACTATGGGAATGTGTTGGTTTCGCTTATTAGTAAAGTTAACATGAACAGATTTATTTTGATTTAACATAATACGCCATTTTTTTAGTCCAGGTATTAATCTGGTCTACAGATGTTTGTAATTTTCGGTTAGCTTCTTCATGGTCTTTTCCAACAGCCAGAATGGCAGTATCATCTGCAAATGTTGCAATAGTATCGTGCTCAAGGTTAGGAATATCACTGGTATACAGTAGTTGAGTACTGGACCTAGTACACTACTCTGGGGTACTCCTGCCTTAATTTCTCTTAGATCAGAATATACATCTTCCTGTTTTAATCTGAAATATCTGTTTGATAAATACGATTTTAAGAGTTCTGAACGTCTAGGAAGACGGTGGAACAGACTTTCTTTTCCTCCAAAGACTTTTCAATTATGTCTGTGATTCTATGCACCTGATCGATGGTTGAGTGTTTTTCTCTAAAACCAAATTGATGGGAGGGAATCAGATCCTTTTTTCTCTTGTAGGTTTTAATCTCTTAAGAAGCAATTTTTCGTAGAGTTTCGGAATAACAGGCAATAAAGAGATGGGTCGGTATGACGTTACTTCTTGGGGAGGTTTACCTGGCTTTTCATAGCTGAGGTACGTATCTCATCCTAAATGATGCATTGATAAGGTTGGTCAGTTTGACAACAGCTTTACGTGGAAGTTGTTTCAAGATTTCCCGGGTAATGAGATCAAATCCAGGGGCTTTTTTAGGATTTATATTTGTTTCGATTTCCACATAAACTTCTTTTGGAGAAGTAGGTCTAACGACTGAATCTTCCTGTTCTGGTTCATTTCAGTCTTGGGTCTCTTCACCATCGTTGGTCTGGAAAGTAATTTCTAAGTGTCCAACTCCCCTCTTACTTTCTAATTGGTGGGTTATGTGTAATAGGACTTTTTAATCGTTTGGTTGCTTTCCAGAGTGAATAATCTGTACTGCTGTCATTAGTTAATTCACTTAAGTACTCAGTGTTGCATTATTTAAAGCTGTTTATCAGCTGGTGCTCTGGACTGATGCCATTTTCTTCTGATTTTTCTTTTTTCTAGTATAAGGTCTCTGATCTCGTTTGGATAATTATTTCCTTTTGTTTTGTGTTTAAGATTAGGTGTGTTCTCCCAAGCTGCTTGTTGAATATCTTTGACAAAACGTGCGACTTCCTGATCTAGTTGTTCTTCTGTTCTCGACGGAACCGAGAGTTTGATTCTGAAGCTTTGCCAGTCCGTTCGTTTGTTGACTAATTTTGGTTGATTTTCTTTTTGAATCACAATATCATGCGCGTGCGATAGTGATTATATATATTATCTAGTAGTCTTCGACCGCGGTTTAGACGCGTTAATTTTTTTTTCGTTCACAGTCCCGTGATAGTTTTTTTGCTTATTTGATATAATGTCATTATTATATGGGCTTATGGGCCCAATAAAAATTAATACTCTTAAGTTATACAAATTAAAAATATTTTCCCTAAAAAATACAAATTATCGATTGTAAAATGCAAAGTTTTTACTTTATTGTGGATATAAATTAGAAAAGTCACAAAATGAACACTCTCCGGATTTTATAATGAAATGAAAAAAACTTTAAATTAAAATAACATCATTTTTATTAAAAAAAAAACAGTAAAAAATTACAGAACCTCATAAAACAAAGCTGCTAGCTTCTTCCAACACATTTTTCGAAAGTTAATGGCCTTTTACTTGTACGAATTGATTTATCTCTCAATAATTCTTGTATTTCTTCGAGACTTTTGCCCTTTGTTTCCGGAACAAAATACAGGATAAATAGCGTTATTAAAATTGTTAAAAAACTAAAAATATAAAAATGAATATGTATACCAAAAGCATTCCTCAAGATAAAATAAATTTGTAACACTCCGATAGCAGTGGCAGTGTGGAATCCATTACAGAATGCAATGCCCATTCCCTTGATCCTAGTAGCATATATTTCACCCATTATTATATAAGGAACAGTACCCATTCCCAGCTTAAATACAATGGCGTAAGTCAATACAGAAACTACTGGAATCCACCCGAACGCTTTCATATCATAACCTTCATGTTTATAATTAAGATAAATTCCTAACGAAAGAAGGCAAATCGAAGTTAATACACTAGAAATTGAAAATAAAACTTTCCGACCAAATCTATCGATTGTAACTGATGATACAATAGAAGAAAATAATAAAAGAACAGCAAAAACAATAGCTAATACAGATGATGTAACAAAAGTTAATTGAGTACTGTCTAACATTTGGTGAATATTCATTAAAACCACTTCGAAGCAACTACACAATTTGGTAAAATCAAAAATTAATACTATTAATAAAGCGTTCCTATAACGAGGAACTAAAAATAATTCTTTAAATGCACCTCTATTGTCATGGAAATCATTATTTATTGCTTGTGTTATTTCATTTAATTCTTCAGACACGTCTTGTTTGTTTCTTAGTAGTTGCAGGGATTTTTTGGCTTCCGTGATTTTGTTCTTCAAGCATAATAAATACGGTGTTTCTGGCATAAAGGAAAATATGACTAGTTTCAAGAAAAGTAAAACTGCTGCCACCGTTGGTGGTACGAAAAAAGGAGTGTATGGTCCAATTATGTACATTATCAAGATTCCTAAAAATAAACAATTTTGTTAGTTTTTTACTTTCTTGTTGTGTACAGGCAACAAAAGTTGAAATGGAGCAATATAACATGACATTTTTTTCAGATTTTTCTCACGATGATAAACCCTAAATTGGTTTAAAATAACATTGATTTACGCTAAATATTGTAACTTAAAGTCTATTTATAGACCAAATTTTATAAATAATCGCTAAATATTTAGGGAATCTTTATCTCTCTAGATAATTTCATATGTAAAAATAAATGTATATGTATAAATGTAATCTCAATAAAAATTAGGTAAAATAATAATATAAAGTTATAAACACCAGTTTAAATGTTATAATTAAGTTTTTCTACTAATAGTCGTTCAATTAATAAGTTCGTAGGGTGAGGTGATTCGGGGTGATTCTTGACTCGAAATTCACCTGGAACCAGCAAATAGTAAAAGTAGCGAATAAAGCGGTGACCTTCCTTATGGCGATTTTATGGAAAGAAATGGGTTAAGACCAGACATGTTGTATTGGTTATACAACATGGTAGTCAAACTATTAATAATATATGGAACAACAGTGTGGTGGCCCAAGAAACTACAAAGAGCTGCCAAATCAAGACTAAGTAAGGTGCAAAGACTTGCATGTCTTGGCATAACAGGGGCGATTAAAACCACGTCCACAACCTAGTGGTGCAAGGGGAGGCAAGAATGGGTGCTTACAGGCTGAAAAACTTACTGAACTCCCGAATGGAGGGAACAGGGCATATGAGTATTGTCAGAACTGTGTCAAACGACATATTCAATATGGAGACTGATCATAGGACAAAACAATACAACTTCAACAGCCTATTCAGAGTGTCAATTATAGACAGGACTGACAAAAAACACAACAACCTTCAAGGTAAGGTCTGGCATACATAGGATCCAAAACCAAGGAGGGATTAGGAGCAGGGATATACTCCAAAAATCAAAGAGTTAGCCACAGCTATGCCTTAGATAGAAATGCTACGGTATTTCAAGCGGAGATATACGCAATTCTGCCATGCGTCAGAGAAAGTAGTAGGAGAGGTCTCAAAACCAACAGATCCTAATCATGTCAGACAGTCAGGCGACACTAAAGGCAATTTCAAGCCAGGAAGTGACGTCTAAACTGGTATGGGAATGCATCGAAGAACTGAAAGTCCTAGGAGACCAGAACAGAGTAGTGCTAGTCTGGGTACCTGGACATCAGGGTATCGATGGAAATGAAAAAGCTGCTCAACTTGCACAAAGGGAGCAGGAGAAAATACCCGATACAGAACAGACCCCCGGAGAATCGAAGTGTGCAGCCCGAAGAGCTATAAAAACCTGGATCAGGGAAAGACACTTTTAACACTGGCAAAATGTGTTAGGACAAAAGCACGGAAAATCCTTCATAGGAAGGCCGTGTTCTAAAAGAACATCCGAACTACTCCTACTGAGCAGAAGTAAGCTGAGAGTGATAACGGGACTCATGACTGATCATGCACCAGTAAAACAGTAAAAGAGTTCTTAAAAAAAATTGGACTGTACAATGGAGACATCAGTTATGCAATAAGGAACCAGAGACAGAGAAACATGTACTATGCAATTTCGAGGTATTGGATCACAAGAGACAAACACTTGTTGGCCAACCAACATTAAACCCAAAACGTTTTAACAGACACCCAGTAAAAGAACTGTACATACTAGTACAGAGTACAAAAATACTGGACTGGTTGGAGCAATAAATGGGCAATAAACGCAATAAGCCAATAGGCTTCAGCGATATCGGAGATCTTGGTTCAGACGGGCCCAGATGGAAAAAAAAAAGTTCGTATGATGACTAATAGAACATTTGGCAAATTTGACTTTATTAATTAAGGAGACTTCCTTCGAAAGTGATACATTTATTTCAACGCTTTTCTAATCTAATCTAATCTAATTTGCTTTTGCCCCTTCAATTGACCCCCAAAGGGATTTAATTTTCACGTACTCTCTGGCTTCTACAGTCAACGTATATAATAATTTAAATTATTTATAGTAGGTATACCAAAATCTGCATTAATACTTAATGTTTGTTTGAAAAAAATTACTGTTTAATACCTCAGTCGTTCGTTATTATTCTTATTATTTATTTCAGGTGAGACCTGAAGAGGGTTAAGCCAAAAACAGTTTGTCTACCATTTTTTTTATTAAATTTTATGGGAATGCCTTTGTGTTATTTCTCTTCATATTGAATAACCCACATTTGTGACGCATAATATTTTCGACTCTTGTTTTTATGATATTTTTATAAAAAAAAATCTAAAACAGCATTTATCAGATTTAAAATTATTTAAATTTCTCCTCTCATGGAATAAAAAAGTTTTTTAATTTTTAACGTTTTCAAAATGACATAACAAAATATATAATAAAAAATTTACTATAGAAACAGAACACTTGATAATCTTACAAAAATATGACAGCAACATAGGACACGGAGAAAGATTTTGAAATTGAAGATGTCAAAATCTGTTTCTATCATATTTTTGTGTCTTCATATATACCAAAAGAATATGTTCCTAGGATTTATTAGTATAAAATAAACATTTGTTGATCTAAAATAATGTATTCTATTATATCAACCAATCTGTATTATTTTACAGTGAACGGAAGGGTGTATTTTCATAATTTGACACTTGACAGAAATATTATCACTGTGGTACCGCCCAGGAGGAAAATACTATCGCCAAGTTTTACGGTTGCTACAGCAACGAGCTGAAACGAAAGCTTCTTATTGGTTAAAAAATGTTGGTGTGAAATTTTCATAAGAAAAAACCAGATAAAAACTTATGATACTATCCCGCAATTAACTCTTTTTGTAAAATAGGCATCCAAATTGGTTTTTATTCCATGAGAAGACAAATTGAACTAACAAGGAAGCTACTATCAGCTTCAGAAATGAATTTAAAATTATTTTTTATTGCATTTAAATATTAATTATACTGATATTTATCGATTATAGTTTTCCTAAAATGTACATACAAATTGCTTTAATTGTTTTCTTTACGATAACAATGGTAATTTTTTACCATTTTCTTTAATTTATTGCCTAAAAACAATTTTACATTTCAGAAATAGTCTAAACGAACAAACAATTAAAAAAGCTCGTTATTCCTTTAATGCTCTATGTTAGGGGCAATTTTCTTATCTATCAAGCAAATGTAAAATTTTCATTAAATATAGTTTTATGGTAACAATAATAATCCTGAACTTGGGGAATAAATAAGCTGCAGTTTGTTTAGTTATAAATAAACCCTTTAATAAAATCTGGCATGTACGTATTCTCTACAAGTTATTCAGCCAATTGTCCTATTATATTGGCCCTACTTTAAAAAATCTATCAAAAAACTTTTATGTATCAAACTGCAATGAAGGTATTTCACAGGCTCCCACTGGTCTCAATTTTAAAATGGAATATTTATTTAAACATTTGGCTAGGTTATACTGGATATTTTCACTGTATTTAACACTCTGTATATCTAAAATAAAAGTAATTAAAACAATTTCTTTGTAGATATATTTAGTATAGTTCCAAATTTGCTTTCTTCAATTCAATTCTTCAAAATTCACTATGAATTCTACCGATTTTACAGTTGTAAGATATTTGATCAGTAGACCTAGCTGTACTTTCTAACATACCCAGTATAACCTAGTTACCCATATATTGCTGAAATGGGAAAGGTAAGGTAAATTCAAATTTTAAATTTAAAAAATATAACTTTTTGGTACCACCAGATAAATAGCAAGAAATTGTCCAAGAATTGGTCTCAAGCTGCAACTGATTTTTATGATGCAGTCAAGCTCAGTTTTAAAATAAATTATCCAGTTAAAGTTGCTTTTAATCTTATAGAAGATGGGAATTGTTATAAAAAATATGATATGTCGAAAGCTATAGATAAATCTTGTGAATATATTTATATCGGTATAACTTTTTCGATTGAATCTACTAGTAATACACTGGATGGAAAATGACTTCCATTATTAGCAAGATCTTTCAAGAGGCTTTCTGTAAAAAGTCTATTATTTTCACACTCAAAAAATAAGTCAAGGTTAATCTTAGAGAAGTTCAAATTTATAAGGTAAATGTTAAATTAATGCTTTAGAGGCCTTGATGAGTAAATTAATCATAAAGTTATTACCTATTATGACCATAATCTGCATTAAACTTGCAAGGAATCCTCTGATTTCTTTCTGAGCAATTTCAGCAACGTACGTTGGTACAGACACAAAGCCTATGTTGATTCCAACTCCAGTAAAAATTCTTGCTGCATAAATAAGTTCCTTTGTATTCGCGCACGCTATAGTAATCCAACATATCATGAGGATTGTAGAAGCCACAAGTATCGATCTTTTCCTTCCGAGTTTGTTCAGGATATAGGCCGTGACAGGGATAGCACAAACTACGCCGATCATGAAACATGTTTCAATCCATTCTGCTTGGGTTTGACTCATTTTTATGTGACTTTTGTCACTGATGAAATAAGGAATCATCGGTGCACTCCAAGCCACTGACATTCCATCCGTGATGGACAGGATACTTGCTGTAAAATAAAAAATATAAAAACGCTAGGTGAAACAAAACTTCACACTTCAGATGTCAGCAACATATACTCCAAACCTTCGTTGGTGAATAAGGGATCGCTAATATTGAGTGAGAGTCAAAGTCATTTCGTCCTTTTTTAAACAGTTGAATTATATTAATATAGATTTCATCTCAACAAAAATAATGAGCATATAAATGTATTATTTGTATGAACAACTTGTTTTAAATTAAAGGACACCGCACCATTCTTATGGAAACGGGAGCACCGTCAAATTGTCTGAATTTTTGATATGTGATAGTTCTTGATGTCCTGATCAATAGTGTCCATGGGCCCAATCCTATCCTATGGCTAGATTTCGATATACAGTGCGTTGAAGATCGAGATCCCGAAATTTTAAAATGTGTGCCAAAAAGTCCCTGCAAAATATTTTTAAAAGTTTCTGGCGGATATATGTAGTCAAAATACATACGTAATAAGTAAAATCGAAATATATTTCCTTACAGGGTGATTCATGTTTCCAACAGACCTTTTTGTTCAAAGTATGTATTTTTAACATGGAGATAAAAAAAAGTCACTATGGCTCGTTTTCGAGAAATTAAACGATTAAACTGTAAGAATATGAATTTTTACCAATAACAACTTTTAGTAATAAAAAATAAACGAAATCTTGTAAACTAAATATTTTTACACACTGGATTAGATTATATTGCACCGTCATATTAATTGGAGGCTGGGTAAAAATTAATACTTATAGGGTGATCTCACTTGAGCTTGTAAGATGACAAAATCAACAAATATAAAACAGCTTCCAAACAATTAATAATTAATTGTTACCTTTTACTTATTTTTTAATAAGTTAATCTTACAGCTACAGCAGCCACCAGAATTTACAAAAATGTGATTTTTGAGTAGCTGTAGATCCTTTACTATTTACCTTAGATAGTAAGTGTGATATATCTGGCAGGGAGTTATGAAACGTGAAACACACTAATTTTAAAATGTAGAGCTTAAAGCTGCCTACAATTTTTGCAAATAACATTTTTGCGAATCTTTCATTATAACAGATCTACTGAGCTTTGTCACAATAATCAATCACCCAGTATATATACAGGGTTGCTCAGTGTATACTTTGACAATTAAAAAAAATTAAATAATAGTCTTAGAAACCGCTTTAATATCATATTAAAGCTTTAAACTCATATCGCATACACAGAGGATTGTTTAATTATTTACACTGTATTTTTTTTAGATTATTCAATTATATCGCATACACAGAGGATTGTTTTAATTATTTACACTGTATTTCTTTTAGATTATTCAATTATTTATTGCATTTAATAAACTACATAAGAAAAATATAATTTTCATGTAAAGAATCTCTCGTAAAAATTAAGAAACGCTATTAAATAAATGTATAGGGTGGTGTAATAGGAGGTTTTTCAAAGCTCGATGGAATAATCGATTTTCCACAATTGCATATGATTCTCCAAAAATATCAGTGAAATATTCCTTAAAAGGGATAACAAGTAAACCAAAACGCTAGGGCTCTAACGCATTGGTGTTGTAGAAACGAGCTTAAAATATGAATTATCGGTTCGATAAAAAAAACTCAAATATACATACCTATTTTTTCATTTATTGGAACAATAAACCTTTTAATTGTTTGGCAGCTGTTTTAGATTTGTTGATTTTGTCATCTTACAAGCTCAAGTGAGATCACCCTGTATGTATGAATTTTTAGCCGGCTTCCAATTAATATACCGGTGCAATATAATCTAATACAGTGTGTAAAAATATTTAGTTTACAATATTTCGTTTATTGGTCAAAATTGATATTTTTACAGTTTAATCGTTTAATTTCTCGAAAACAAGCCATATGATCCAATTTAACCTATTACAATTTTGAACGAGGACGTCAAGATCTACGTTATTCAGAAATATTCAGAAACTTTGACGGTTACTTTTTTTATCGATATTTCAGGCTATTTCTGCATGTTAAAAATACATACTTTGAACAAAAAGGCCTGAGAAAACATGAATCGTCCTGTAAGGAAATATATTTTGATTTTATTTATTACGTATGTATTTTGACTACATATATACGCCAGAAACTTTTAAAAATATTTTGCAGGGACTTTTTGGTACACATTTTAAAATTTGGGGATCTTGAACTATAACGCACTGTATATCGAAATCTAGGCATAGGATAGGATTGGACCCAGGACATTAAGTACTACCACATATCATAAATTCAGATAATTTGACGGTGCTCCAGTTTCCATAAGAATGGTGCGGGGTCCTTTATTGCAAATCCTAATTTTTTCAGAGAATTTTAGAATATAAATTGTACAAAATAATAATAAAAAAAATAAAAAAAAGCATTGTATTAAAATCTTTAATAGTAAATTCAAAACCTTTAAATGAAATCCGAAATACAAAAAAATGTGTATATAGGAGAAACATCTGGACCTTTTGATATAAGACTTAATGAACATGCTTGGGATTTTGGCCATAAAAACAATGGAATTCTTCAACTAGATTATTAAAAGAAACTAATTATTATAACCGCAAAGTTAAAGAAGGGCACTGATACGCTTAAATCGTAATGCATGTGTTTCTAATTGTTCGGTCGATATTTCAAAAAGTTGGATGCCTATTTTACAAAAAGAGTTAATTGCAAAAAGGAGAGCCTCCATATCGGGATAGTATCATAATTTTTATCAGTTGTTTTAATCAAGTAATTAATATAAAAATTAATATGTTGACCAAACCTCTTTATTATTAAATTTAGTATTTAAAATCCTACCTGCAGAACTGACCAAGAACTGTATAAATTTTCCATTCTTATTCAGTTCCAAACACATATTAAAACGTTACACTCATTTACATTGATGGTTCACTGATATAAACAAAAACGCACAATATTTCACTTAAATTAGGTATAATTAAAATACCGATATGAATATTCGTACCCAAAGAAGATTGGACGTAAAGTGAAGTTTTAAATTTTAAAACCTAATACCGATATTCGACCGTGAATAATGTTTGTTTTGAAAATAAGATAGAGCAGGAAAGTTTAATTACATTTCTTACGATAATTTGTATTTGTTATTAAATATAATTTTTTTTAGATAAAATACATACTATTTAAATAAATATCTTCTTCTAACTTTAACTCCCTGTATCTTGGTCTACAATTAAAGTTTTAGAAAATGGAAAACAGGCTTACTTTTATTTTTTAGATTAACGGATGATTCAAAGGGTGGCAACCGGCCACATATCTGTTCTAAAAGAAATTGTAATACAATAATACAAAATAAAAGGCTTAAAAATATTTTTAAGCGTCTAATTTTTGGCTTTTTTAGAACATATTCCCCAATTAATATCAGCGAAAAGAATCTACTATAAGTCTATAACTTTTGTTAGACAGAGTGTAAATTTCATGTAATACTCAAAATATGTTTTCCATCTTTTAATAAGTAAACTCTGGCCTCAAGTATCTCCCCAATATCTACCGTAGCACTTCACTTAATTGTCTCCCTAAATCCTCTTTTTGTCCTGTTTTGGTGCGTGGTTTGTTGTTGTTCGCCATCTGCCCCTAATTTTCTCATGTAGCGTTCGATGGCGTTTTTTGTAATTCACACTTCCACTTTTTTAGAAAAGTCTATTTCCGGGTGAAGTCCTTCTGCGTAAATATGTATTAAATGTTTTTTCTTTGAAATTTAAAGTATACTGGAAATTATAAGTAAATATACAAACGGATAAGAGGATTAGGACATCTTTATTATTACGGTGTTTTTCCAGTGAATGCAACTTCAAGTAATTAGCGAATCATTAATCAATAATTAAAATAAAAAATAAGTATGAAAATAAAATCATTATTTAATTTTTCCACGTTCAAAGTGACTTTGCTTTTAGTGGGTGAATAAATAATAAAATTACATGAAAAGGTTTTGTTTAATAATTTGTAATAAATAATAAAATAAACTGGTATTACATTTAAGAAAAAACTAGATAGTCTCATATTTAAATTTTGAAACTTTCTATACAAAATGAAATGAATATCATTGGTGGTAGCACAAAGTATTTTTTGTATTCAAGTAACCTTGTATCTTATTTTATATTTAAATACTACTGCCTTTTTCCGTTGAGTAATATATTTGAAAATTTATGTGAAAATCGTAAAATATTTAACACTGTGTATTTTTAAAACTAAAGTAAACAAAGTACCTACTTTTTTTACAGTGCAAGTTTTCTAGTACCTAGTCTATTTTTTTAAATACCAGTTTTTTGATATTGATTTATTTAGTATACAGGTAATTCATAACTCGGTGACATTATTTTCTTAGGTTTTTAAATGGATCACCCTATATTTTATCTCATTAATTTACTCCCAAAAAATGTTTACAAAGAAAGGTTGCGAAAAAGTTTGGGAAAAGTACAAAATATGTGTGTAAATTTAGGTCAAATCCAAATTAAATTCTTAGTTCTTATATTTGAAACATACTCTATTATTAGCGGAGTGAAATTAGACGGAAATATTCTGAAAATGGAAGTGAATTTTTTTAATGTTTTCGATGTAATACATAAAGAGAAGCCTGTAAAAAATTTGTCAATAAATTTGGGCTGGGGCTTCGCGAGATATGTGCCAAAAACGGCATTTTGGGTATTTTTCGAGAGGATTGCTTCACTATTTTTTAAATATCTCCGGCTCTAAGAGTCGTGGGAAAATAAAAAAAAATTGAAATGACCGTGATGAAGTAGAGTATCGATCCGTATAGTAGGTTTTTTTAAATACGCATCCTACCCTCAAAAAAGGAACTCGCGCACATTTTTTTTTACTGAATTGGCAATAAATAACCAAAGAATCTTCGAATTTTCCTAAAAATTGGAGAAAATATGTATTTTTATGTCGGGAAGACATGGTAAAAATTAAAAAAAAATGTATTTGTGTAGCCACAATCGGCATTTTTCGAAAAAAAATTGAATTGGCCGCCATTTTTGGAAAAACAATAGTAGAGAAAATTTTTATCTTAAAAAGAAGAGATATTTCAAAAATAGTGAAGCAATCCACTCGAAAAATACCAAAAATTCCGTTTTTGGCACATATCTCGCGAAGCTCCAGACCAAATTTATTGACAAAATTGGCGTTCTCCGGAATAATGTCTGATAATTACTGGAGTGTAATTTCGAGGGTCTGATACGAAAAGTCAATATTTAAAAAATACGTTTTAAGACTTTTTTTAATGAGCGCTTTTTTCACGGTCTTAGAAATTTAGACGAAAATATAAATCAATGTTTGAAGTAAAAATATTAACCACATAGAACATTTTTTACTGGACCGTGGTTTAAATTATTCGAAAACCTCAATTTGTTCCAAATTTTCATATCATTGAAGGCTATTTTATTTACCTATTGACATAAATTGATTTAAAAATATATAAAATTATTTCAAATTTAACTTTCAAAACAATTACAATTTAATTGAAACAAAATTGACTAAGTCTTATTTAAAAAATACAAAAAACAAATAAAACCCGACATTTTTAGAGGTTACCAAAAATACATAAACAGGAAATTTCTTTAAGATTTACAGTTAATTTAATAAATTCACTGTGTTCAAGTTTAGCAAGAATTTTCCTTGCAATAATACATCCGTTGTCGGAAAAAAATCAATATTCTATTAAATAGCAAACCATTTTTTAGAAAAACTTTTAAAAATCAAAATTTTAAATTCCGATAATATTTGGAGATAAATTAACCACATAAAACTTTTGGATGGGTTAGCCATTTCGTTATAGGAAATTGAGCGACTTTTCTTGGTTTTAAGAAGCAACTTGGATTTTTAGCATAATCTATATTTACAAATAACGTGTTAAATGCTGAATTTAGTCGTAGGATTTGTCATACATGTCTGCAAATCATAAACATAGACTGTTTTAATTCAAACCAATTTTATAATATAACTTCTGTTATATGTTGTTTAGTGGAATGACTGAGAAAATAATTTTTACGCGAAATTTAGATTCGACCGATAATTGGCGCAGTTCAGTAGGATTTTCAGCAATTTTCTAAAAAATAAAAATGTTTAATGTTTCAGATCTTAAGCGATCTATAATATATAATAAATCACCCGGATTTTGTTGTTGTTTTTAATGCCATTTTATAGATTTTTGCGAATAGATTTTAAAAATTTAGATTTTGTAGGCTTGTCTTTTACAGATTTTTTTAAGGATGGGAAAAATTCACATGTTTAAATACGAATTCTCTAATTCGGTTAAAGTGTCCTCTTTCCTATATACCACAATCAAGTTTAGCCTATTTTGAGGGTATTTCAAGCAGTTTCAGACCTGTTTTGCATCTACTCAGTTGAATCAAAAACAGATCTTTTATGTAGATATATATTTTATTGAGGTTATTTGAAGTTTGACGAGCTTGGCGTGAATTTTTTCCAAGCTTCTCTTTATGTATAAATTCGAAAAAATTAAAAAAATTTGACTTAGCTCTTACATCCATATAAAATTCTAATTTAATACCGCTATATAGGGCGTGTCCGAAAAATTCACTAATAAAAAACTTATGTTATTAAAAATATATACAATGGTAATTTTGGTTAAAAAATCGATTCACGAAAAATACTATTAGAGAGAAAATAATGAAAAATTGTAAAAATAATTGAAAAAATCTTTTTTTTCTTGTCGAAAATACATAGAAAATAAAGAGAAAAATAATACTGGTTCAATTGTTTGAATAGCGGATTTTTCCAATGCTTGAAATGCAAGAAAAATGAAAATCTGTCAATAAAAATCGATACTAAATCCATAATTTAATGGCTCTTACAAAATTTACAAAAAGAAAATAGTTGCAAAGGATGTGAAAAGTGAAAAAACTCGGGAAATAGTGAAAAGCTGCAAAAAATCGAATTTATAACTAAAAAATATATTCAATAGCAAGATTAGCGAAAGTGTTTTGTAATATTTTTACAGAAAAAAAAAGAATTTCAGCCCACTAAAAAGAATAGTAACAGTTAAATATTTCTATTAATTATAAAAAAAATAATCACAAATTTTATATTTCAGAGTTTGCCGTACTCGGAAGCCATGAATAAGACCCTAGTCTTCGCCATCTTTGATTTCGACAGATTCTCTAAACACGACCAGATAGGAGAGGTGAAGGTGCCCCTGTGTACAGTCGACTTGGCTCAAACGATTGAGGAATGGCGAGAGCTACAGAGCGTTGAAGGCGAAGGCGGTCAGGTGATATCTTTTTAAATTCTTTTTCGATTTTATAGTACTTAGTCCGGTCCTTGCTTCAATCGGAATCTTCAAATTTTTACACCCAGTTCTGACCATTGGATGCTTGCACAAGTTACAAAGGACTCTCTTGCACTTTATGCCTCAACAAAGTTGGATTCTTCCATTGAATATCTTAATTTCTATATAATTTGTTACGTATACAAGAAAGTTTTGTCCCTTATTTTAAATTCTTTAGTGGTAAATTTAAGAAGAACGAATTAACCTCATTGCTTAAACTTATAAATTTAACTTTTTACGTTTATGATGATGTGAACTGGTCGATTTCTCATAAGGCTCTAGATTTTAGATTGCTTTTAACTTCAGCTCCAGTTCTTTTGGTATATTGCAGTTAAATGATGCAGGTTCTTTTATTTCTTTTTCAGTCTGAGATGAAGAGAGATTATAGATTGTATATTGTGGTTGGTCGTTTGCTTATTTATTTATTTTAAATGATTCTGTTATCCCATAGACTGTTATTTGATTTCCTTTGAACTTTATACATAATGAAGATACTTTATTATGTCATGCAAGACAGCAATATTTTACTAATTTACGATTAGAGTGGCTTCGACAGAAAGAGACGTGAAATCGTTCACAAATATTTTCATACAATTCACATTCATCATTTTAGAGATGCCAAACCCCTTAAATCTGTGTCACCTGGCAACCAAGTCTGTCGACTTGTAACTAAATCGGCCAATATTAATAGCAGAGAAAAATTACGCGCCCTTCCTGAAAACACAAAGTGCTTTTAACTATGGGACAACCTAAATATGGTGGTGAAATGGAAAATACCTTCGGTAACCCCTCAAAAAGAGAGAAGAAAAACTAACTGAGCTCTACTATATAATGAGTAGATGAATTACCTGGAAATAATACTAGATATAAGACCACTGAAAAAACTCATAAAAGTAATTGTAATTTAAATCTGTGTTGAGCAATACCAAAAGACTGGAACGAAAATTCAAGTAGGTGTATATGCGGCAACGACTTGCCTGAATGGATATTTTTGGAAAATCAAAGGTAAAGAAAAAACCTGCTTAATTAACACATGACGACCCTTTTGAGTCCTCGAAATTCTGAAGTAAATGCTTTGGAAAAAAGGGAATACTTAATTGGAAAGAAGATCGGTCAAGGTTCATACAGATGTCTGGTCTTTGGGTGTAATTCTATTTATAATGTTGATGACGATGTTTTATAACTCCTTTCATGCGAAACAAGTGCAGTAGCACTTATCGCTTATCATTCATTGTATTTATATATATTGAATAAACTATAGGGCTCGAATGTCTATGCCTAAACGAAGTTTAAGATATCTCACCTAAAAATAAGTTATCCATTAAAAGTGGTTCCATTTTCACGAAAATTTCTATGGAATTTAACAACCTAATTTCAGAAGTATAATGTCCTGATTTTGTTTCTTATCTGAGCTTTGAATTCATTGCCTTAGGTATGTGCTACTTTTGTAAGATTATTACAACTAATCCAGCTTCAGATTGATTCTTTTATGTCTATTTAATGTGTTATGTCATCTTTTACCCATACCAAGGCAAGTGTAATACATATGAATGAAATTATAAAAATAAAAATTTATAAAAAAAAAACATGTACCACTAAAGAAATTTAAAACGGAATATATATTTAACGAGGAATTCAACCATAAGTAGATTGAGATTATTTGAGAAGATTTGCTTATTTTTTCTTATAAATATTTACTCTCAGTAGTTTTGAGTTTTTTAAGTACATATTTTACACTCAGTTTTACACTAAGGAGTTTTTGACTGATTGTCGGAATAAGTTGAGAGAATGAAGAATTTATTTAATCATTTTTTTCAATTTTTATTATATTAAAACATTTATAAGATGTCACCCTTTTTTATTAATTTTACAAACATTTATAGACGATTAAAATTATTCATAAAAACTATTAAAAAAGTTTGCTACTTTGTGACAAATTTTAAGCTCCATTACTCTAGGAATTCTGGTAATATTTTTTTTAATTATTGAGTATACAAATTAGTTATTTCGACATTTAATCCAAGTAATAAAAAAAATAATAAAAAATGTAAAATATCCTTATGAATAAGATATACAATTTAAAAGAATTTGATTTTGTGGATATTTGCAATAACCAATAATATTAATTTTAACAAATTGAACCCTTTCAACTATTCAAAAATGAAATAAAAAAATAATTTCTTTAAACACGATTCTGCAATACTTATTCCGACACGGCCATAGACGTTCGTATACATTAAGTATTACAGGAAGATAGAAAAATGCCGACAGAAGCAAAGATGATCGGGACTAAACTCACACCAAACTTAAAGCAGTGGACAATTGTATTGACGTAAATTGTTTTTTCTCTTTTCCCTAAAAATTTATCTGCTCTGCTTTTGGTTATGGCTCTGTTATGGTGCGTGTTGCCGGCATCAATGCATGACGCTTCAATTACGATAAAATTTTCACGTAAGTATTTTTCATCGTTAATTCATTTAACCACAAGTAATATTTCAAATCGTACTCCACAACCACATTAAATAATTTTAAGTTTAATATATGTATATTCTTTGAGATACTAAAAAGTAATTTGACGATAAACTTGACCACCATGTTTCAGGATTTATCAAAAAATCCCTTCGAAGTATATTCCTATATATCAAATGGATGCTAGTCTCATATTTTATGTTTCTAGCTCTAGTAGTAGTATTTTAGTTCTTGTAAAATATGTTTTCCGCACCAAGAACAAGTAATAGAGTAAAGTACGTGTTTTTTTTTTCTCTTGGAGTGAACGTATAATCTTTCAATTTTTCTCCATTTAAACACCCCGTCTCTTGTTTCACGCCTACGATTTTTCAAATCGACAACCTAGTTACTTATTTATTTTGCTTTTGTAGAGTTTATTTATCAAATTTCATGTTTATAATTTCCACTATTTCGTCTACACGAATAATATAACGCCCTGTGACATAGTTTGAGTTAAAATAAGAAAAAACGGTGCAAACGGTGCAGTTATTATATTGTTTATTTTGTTGAATATATTAACCAAGACTAAATTGGGAATTTAAAAAAAATTGGGAAAATATGGTTTATCAGAAATTATACGTATTATAAGAAATTAAGGCTGGAGTACCACACGGAAGTTTAGAAAACAATACCATAGCCACCTTCGCCGACGACACTGCCATTCTAGCTGTAGGAAAGAGCAATGAAGAAGCAACACACAAGCTGCAAATAGCTGTCCATCATATATCTATGACTGGACGAAGAGATGGAAAATTAAACTTAACAGCACAAATAGAAAAAATAATTGTGAAATACAACATTACAGTCACTGATGTGTCTCGCGGTATATGCATTGACCAGAATTTTATAACTGTCTGTATTTTCTCTGTAGGTTCAATATTTTCTTAAAGCTCTTAAATAGCTACATTTTGTTAACCATATAATAAAGAGGCTAATCGATGATTAGTGGTTGACAAATTTTGCATATCCATTGAACAAGTTATAGCTTCAACGTATATACTGTTTGTAAAATTGTGTCTATTAAGTTTATTTTAAAATTGTACGTAATTATTGTGGAAAGAAATAAATTGCATTTATTTATGATTTGAAATATTACATGTATTTATTTAATAAAACATATGGTTTAGGGAAACATTATTATCATTTCTGCACAACATATTAGAGCAGAAAAAGCATTTAAAAATATTTACTTATACTAATTATATGCTAGTTTCTGCTTCTTTTTATATATTAATTTTGAAATACGCTGCGGTCTATAAATTAAGGATACATTAATTTTTCCCATAATTAATGATGCATAAGCAAAACTCTTCGAATGCGTCAATTTTTATATCTAAAATGAGACTATTTAAGCGAAATTTTATATCTCCCCTTGAATCCAAATATCATGTCACCAAAAAATTTACTTTTGTTCACGAAAAAAATATTTATTAATTTATTTACAGTTTTATGAATCACCCTGTTTAATAATATTTTATCAGTTAATATGTTAAAGATAACAATAAAAATTCACAGTAATAATCATTGGGGTAATCATTCCCTCGCTCTCTTAACCACACCCAAGTACGTAGATGTCAGATTGACAAATCTGGTGTCTATGAAATTTTAAACACAATTTTTGAAAATGTAGGATACAAATATGTTTTAAAATTTTATAAATTTAATGGCCTTGATTTTAAACAATTGAAGATATAAAATTCTTCTCAAATAATGTCAGTTTAGAATTAAATATTGTTGACTTTCAGGATTTTACTTAAAAATCGTTAATTACATGAAATTATCTTATCCTTTTCTTATGGACCGCCCTCTATAAATAAAAACATTTACAATCGCCACAATTGGTAAAATACAATTTATTTATTAATTAAACCCGTAATTTTAAATCACTAAAGGTCACAAAACTACTCAATGGGCAATAAAAACATATTGGAATATTGGTATGGTAAAATTAGAACTTTGTTTGTACGATATATCAATTTGACGTATGGAACTGTGGTAGAACTAATAGAACTTAATCTCCAATTCTTTGGGTCAGTAATTGCAACTAAATTAAAATTTATTTTTACCGATATGAGAATCATGCTGCAACTTTGTCAAAATTCAAATTTCTATGTCGCATTCATACATTTTATAATTTTACCACAACAAAATTCCGATTTATGAAAAGTACTTTTTAAATTTGATTTTTTTCATAGTAAAATATGGCAAAATTTCGGAAACTGCGAATCGAAACATTTTTATAATCCATTTGCGTAAAGGAAAAGTCCTGCTACAGGAACTTTTATTACGACATATTTCCATCTAAAATATGGGAAATTCTAAATTACAACTAATTTTTATATTTGAAACTGATATACTAATGAATTTTAATATTAAACTGTGATGTTAAAATTATTTTGGTACCATACTAAATTACTTCTTATACTTGGTTATAAAATAGCATTTCAACAGACCAAAAGATAATATTCCTGGTAACGATTTACATAATACGTACCTATTAGTAACGTCTTATTTACCACCATGGGCACCATGTCATCCGTTGGACCATTTTGATTTATAGATTTTTGTTATTTTTTATTTTTAACAAAATATTCAAATGTTACTGAATATCTGAATCAAAATTTTTGAAATTTTGAATAAAAAATAAAAGCTAAGTGACCAGCACATTTACCAGACGAAACTCAACTTAAAATATGTAAAAGAAGAGATTGCCCGGGCTTGTAATACTATTGTAACATGAGACCCTGATTGTGTCTCTTCTAATGATAATAATAAATAACAACAAATGTACATGGATTTGCCCTACTTGTCATTAGATCTAGGGTTCTCAAATATTATTAAGTATTATCTCAGAGACTTGTTCCATTTTTTAACTTGTTCCATGTTCTTTTTATTAGTATTACTCCAGTTTCCCAGTTCTTCGGTACTTTTTCCGTTTTCCAGGCTTTGTTAAAGATAAGAATTCCTTTTTATCCAAAGTTTTTTAATATTTCCGTGGTTATTTTGTCACGACTTATCGCTTTTCCATTCTTTAATTTCCTTAAGATTCTTTTTTAAGAAGAACTTTTAGGTATTAATTTCGTCTTGCTACATTTCTTTATTTGTCCCGTTTTTTTGGTGTTTTAACAATTCTTTATAATATTTCTTTTTTGTATTACATTGTCATATCCAATGATTGTAAGTTATTTTATGTTTCTTATCGTTGTATTTTTTGGGTTGGTTGTCAAAGTTACGCCTTGTAGAGTCAAGTTTATAATTAAACCAATGAAACATAAATCTAGTTATACGTTTACACAAGAAGTAAAAGAGCGAATAATATATAAACATAAAAGATTCTCCTGTCTATTACCTTTCTCTGTCAAAAAACAATTCATTTTTTCTGTAATTTGTAATTTAACCATAACGAATGGTCAATATTTTAATATTCCAGACCTCGAAATATTAATATGTTGCTAAATAACTCTGTGTGAAATGTTATCTACTACTAAGATACAGGGTGTTGAAGATAAAATTTATTTTTCGTTTTTTTTAATAATTTCTTTATTATTTAATATATTTACTTGAAATTTGCTATGGTTATATTTTTAAGTTAGTAAATCATAAGCGTGTTATCAATTTAGAGATTAGATAAAGAGGGCGCCACGTACACTCTACTGGATGAAGATAAGTATACATTTTTTTTTATTCCTGGCCTTTTTTGATACACCCTGTAAATTTGAACAAAATAGCATAAATACAGCTCATTTCGATATATTTTCATAGATGTAATTTTGTTCACTAAATTCCATCTAAGTAGGTAATGAAAATGACACAATCAGAAATGAGAGATATGAGCTGCCATCTAACAATTAATTGTTGGCAGCTGTATATTTTCATTTTAGTTTCAAAGCCTACTATGTTGAAATATGTTAAAGTAAATGAAATAGATACTATGGTTAGAATATTTTAAATGTAAATATCTAGAAATGAGCTGGAATTTATGCTATTAAAAGAAGTATACCTTTTATGTTCAAATTTACAGGGTGTATCATAAAGACTTGAAAAAAATTCAAAAAAGGGCAGGAATAAAAAAAAAATGATACTTATCTTCATCAAGTAGAGTGTAGGTGGCACCCTCTTTATCTAATGTCAAAATTGATAACACGCTTCTGATTTACTAACTTAAAAATATAACCATACCAAATTTAAAGTACATATATTAAATAATAAGGAAATTATTGCAAAAAAACGAAAAATAAATTTTATCTTCAGTAGATAACATTTGACCCAGAGTTATTTAGTAAAATATTAATATTTCGAGGTCCTGAACGTATGATTAAAATATTGACCATTCCTTATAAAACACCCTGTATACTGGTTGCTTGCCAAAAAATCTGGGCTACTGTAAAAATCGAGCAACGGATGATGAGTGGAAATTTGTGGGTTTTATTAATGGTACAATTTCTATTGTTACCAAGTTGTTTTTGGTCTGTTGTATTTTATTTTATTTAAAAATAACAAATGGCGTATATACCAACACGATACAATTTTATTAAAATTCTACCCTTTACACTCTAAATACCTCTATTCCTAAATTTCTGCATACATGCATGAATCCCATTTTGGCATTGCATTTGGCTGCTACTTGTTTTTTCAATCGTTTTTTAATGTTGTTCTTGATATTTATATCTGAAAAATTTGATTAAAAAAATAGGTCTGCGTGTATAAAATCTAGCATGCCAGCACCATTAGTTAGTGTCAAAAGCACAGTACATATTTGATAATACGAGGTTTTCCAGAGAAAAGTCAACAAAAAAAATAATTTTTATAAATTGAAAATTCTGTTTTATTTTATTACTACAATAGGAATGATATATATTTTTAAATTGAAATGGTTTGTTAATATCAAGAACACATACTTGGACAGTTGTTCTACATTTATAAAAATATATATAAAAAAAAATCTACTAATGATTCTACGAATTTAGAAGAACGAAATGAAAGAAGGTAAGATTATATACTTAATTATGTTTTAGAAACGTATTTCTAAGTCAGAAAATGGTTGATCTATTAGCACCATTCCTGGCCCTTTTTCAATAATAGAATATAGAAAAAAAATTGCCGCAGTGTGCCCCAAAAAACATTCAAACAACATGTTATATCGGCAACGTCGTGAAGTGTTGCCAACCTTTAACAGTTAATTTCCCCTGCAGGTTAAGATTAAATCGTATTTGTTCTTAGTGTTTTCGTGTTTATTCCGTTGCCAGTAGAAATAACTAGAAATTACGTCACTGCCTTGTTATCGTAAATTTACTTTACTTTTAATTCAATTCGAGAGATTCCTGGTAAAATATTGTCCAACTTCTGCAGTCGTATGACTTACTCATAATAATAAGAAGGCTTTAAAATAAAAAAAAACTAATATTTCGAATACATCACCTAAAATTTCAGATATATGATCGGCTGGTCTAAGGCAAAATATCTAAAAACTCTAATAGAAGTTTCAATCTATTTTAGACAGAATTATTAAGAAAAAATTAAATTAAATTATCAAATCTATTGGTATGATAATAGAATGATAGTAACGAGTACAATGGTTCAATTTGCAATATAATAACAAGCCAAATATCTTGTAAGATTATCGTTTTCTTATTTATATAATGCATGCATAAATACTGTAATCAAATGTGAAAATAAATGAACATTTTAATATTATTTCTTCATATATTTCTTCTGTATTTAACATTGTTTTGCCTGTAATACTTTAAATATTTAGCACAAATCGTTATAACCTCTACTGACTAGCTCTGGAAATCCTTTTTCTTAACTATTTTCTTAGATGTTTGTAACATTTTCTTGAAACAAAGACTTTCATCATATTATAATTTGAGGTATTTCTAAACTTACATTCACGCATTTATACAATTTTCTTCTTAGCTTTTATTTACAAAACAATTTGTAGTTTTTATTACAATAACTTTTTAATACTTTTTAGACTTGTACTGTGTTAGTTTTGATAGATAATTTTTCAGAGTGGCCCAAGAATGTGAAAAAGTCCATTGACATCAACTTTACACAAAAGTTATATTTTAGAAATGAAGCGGGATGTTTTGGTTATCAAATACCTTATATCCATTTCTTTTTTGTTTTCAAAGTAATTTTAACGAAGTAATATTAAAAAATGATGGTGAAGAAATTACAAATTTTTATATCGTATCTATGGAATACCCTCTGCAATAAAATTAAAGAATACTTTTTCTTTTTAGAGATGAAACTGTTTTTGAGTGTGTGATTAAACTACTCATATTGAGAGTTTATTTTGTATTTATTTCTTCTTCCTTTTTTCACAACTCCTTTATGTCCTATACATAAACTTCTACTTTTCTTCTTTATACTTACAGTGCATCTAACTCTTCTTCCATATAATCTATGGCGCCATGTTTAGTCTCTTGTTTTGATTTAACAGTTTTACCGTATAATCATAGCGCCTTTATGGCTCCTTCTTAAGCTGATGAATCAGCCTCGTCATTGGATAAATATCTTCCATTTTATTAAACAGTTACATCATACAACCATGGCTTTTCAGGCAGTATTTTAGTTTAGTTATACACCTAATAGTTAAAGAGTGAACATTGTTTCACAATATCAACATTAAACTACCTCAGAAATGATGTTTTTCATTAGAACATATAAACAGTGACTACCCTTTGTACTGCGTAACTGTCTAAGATCTAATTTCGCCACATTTGGGCACTACGCTGACTTTCCTAATTAAAACTGTTGTGCTGGGCTTCAGCGCAGCTTATCAAGTTTGCTTTGGTGTTTAGTGGGATGACAATCAGTGAAACGGCTTAACAGTTTTTTTAATTTACAAAATTTGAAAAATCTTCTATGGGTTGTAATTTAATTCATAGGTAATTGACTCGACTGAGCCAACAACTATATTACAAATTATAAACCCTAATGTATATTCACCACTTAATGTACTGTAAAATTTCAAACCATTTTCCAAAAAACCATATATTCACCGAACAAATTGTTCGCTATCTGAAATCGATCTGTGTGTGTGTGTATATGTTGATTCTTTGTGTTTATGAATTTTAAAATTCTGACTTCAGATTTTGATATAGCATCAAAAAGTAAGCTTAGGGTTTGATATGCCCCTCCGTACCTCTTCGAGAACACCTTCAAAATGGGGTCCAAAATATGAAAATTTTGAAGTTTAAAATGACATTGAATTTAAAGTAGACACAGTGAATGACGATTTTGGTAAAAGCGAGTAGACTGTGGCTGTGTTGATTAGAATAAGAACTGTCAATCTAAAATTTTATTAATACTGTACAATTTGTTCGGACTATGGCAATGCTAGAAGAGCATTCTCAACTGGTTTACTTTAAAAACGCTTTGTTGTAAAGTTGGTGGGAACATAATATATAATGGACTGAATTATATTGCTGGGTTACGCTGTATACTGGTTTGAGCTGGGTGGTTAGAAAAATGAACACTAGGTGTTTAATAATACAATGCAGACATTTTACTATTAGAATAACTTTTGATTATTGTTATTCCTAAACAACCATAGAGATCAATTTAATCTTCATAATGGTTTCGGTGACTAATATAAACGATATATTTTTATACTATTTTCGTGTTCTTAAAAATTTATTTAGTCTTAAAAATATATAAGATTTCAATTCTAGGTATTAACATTTTTATTAAAAAAAATATATTAATACAAATTCCGTTCTTTGTTTCACTCATCGATTATTAGAGGGGTGTTCTCTTGAATGATTGTTTTCTCTTGCAATATTGCTATGATTTAAAACGTAGCAATCAATGGAGTTAAAAAGTTTAAATGAGCTCGAAAAACTATCAACTGTGGACAGAAAGTAGGGACTGTGGACAGAAAGTAGGGATTGAGGATAAAAATACATAAATAATTGTACATTTAACAATTATAAATATGAAATAATTTATAAAGTTGGTTTTTGAGGATTTTTTTGGAATAAAAATAAAAAGCTGGTAATAAAAATTGTACAAACGTAAGAATCCACATAAAGGAAATTTTTAATAAAAATAACAATTTTTTTATTTTAAAACTGGGTGAAAAAAAAGTGAGAAAAATTATTAAATTAATAAAATGGTTTTTCCAAGCAAAAATACACTAGAGAATGTGAATTCAAATATACAGATAACCTATAGTCTAAATACCAGATTTTTCGAGAATATTTTCAATTTATTTTTTTACTCGAAAAATTAAAATCTAATTGTGAAAATTATATACAGGGCGGTCCTTAAGTAATTGTACATAGAAGTATGGTAGATTCCTCACTTTAAAATATTACGATTTGAACCAACTTGCTCTAATAAAATGTTGCTAATAAGGAATATACAGGGTGTTAAAGGTTAAATTTTAAAAATTTTTTTGCAATAACTTTAGCTTTTTTGGATATGTATACATAAAAATTTGGAACTGGCGGTTTTGGGCAACGAGAAATCATAATCTGGTACCTACTTCGATGTAATTTGTGGAGGGCGCTAGTTAGGCCACATTAGTGGCATAAATGTGCGATGAACTTTTTTGCTCTTTTAGTTAGGGCTATTTTTGTAAAAGAATATTAAATCCATGTTATTTTAGTAGAAAAAAAGCATGCTTGTTATTCTAAAACCTAAAATGGATTTGCAGTACTATACGAGGTTTGTCAAACAATGCGAATTTTAGTAATGTACCTTTATTTTGGAAATATGAAAAAACTTGCTTCTAATGACATTTTACGTCGACATACCGATATTCCGACTTTAAGAAAATTTTAATTTTTAATATTTTTTGTTATACAACTGATATTTTTGATTTCGTTCATGATTAAACATGTAGAGCTTAAATTAATTTTATTATTGGTATATAGCAATTTTAAGGGAACAACCCTCTTAGTTGTGAAAACAAGGAAACATAAATAATTCAATAAATTACTAATTAATAACAATTAAAAGAAACTTATGGCCTAAAAAATACTGAAGATTATATTTGATTGAAACATGGTTTAGCTTTTCTAGAAAAACACAGCGCTAAATGTATGACAATTTGAACATACCCCATTTATGTGTTTCCCCCAAACCTAATTTGATCTTCAACCCCATCTTTCCCCGTAACGCCCCTAGTAAAGCATTATTTTAGAGTGTATGTAAACTATCAAAAGCATAAAGTCAGTGACCTACGTAGAAATAACTAGTCTTCTGTAACCAAGACCTTCTTGAATCGCAATTACAGGAATTTTTTTGTCATTTTTATTTACTCTATATTTTAGTTGACTATTATTAAAAAAATACTTTGAAAGAACATTAAAATTCTATTTAAAATCATACGAATAAAAAGTTTAAAAACCCTTTTTTCAATTTAAAATGTTTTTAATTGGACTTTTAAAAGATGAGTTAATAAAAATGACATTCTTGTAAGAAAGCTAAAAACTGGTATGTACAATACCATCCACAAAACTCTAAAAAAAGTAATGACATACTTTTGTATCGTTTAAAATATTTGTATTGATTAATTTCCATTGGATTATTTTATTGAAAATATTTTTTGGCGTAGTGAAAAAACAATATTAAACTGACTTGCAAGAATTACAAACTGGCTAACCGTCTGACATTAGTAAAGGGTTCGTGATTTTTCTTTATTAACAGAACTAAAAGTAGACACGTAAAAAATCAATTTTTTGTGCATTTACTTTATTGTTAATTAAACTAATTTCAATAAAGTAAAATAGCTTAAACAGCAAGAATTGTATGAATTTAAAATTTTTCAATGCAAGTTAATTTTACCCGAGAAATATCATTGGGAAGTAGATCTGTCAATCCTAAAATGACTGATATAATTTGTTAATGACAAAATCTCGGAACCCAATAAATCAAATTCGTATTATTGTCTTTTCTGTTGCTTCAGTTATTCTTCTTATAATTGTTTTTGGAACTGGTTACTTGATCTTTCCGTTGAATTTTTCTAATTAGTATTCTTTCGAAAACACTCCACCCTTATTCTATAGACACCTCTGATTTCTTCTGCATATATTTGTACTTGTCTTAGGTATAGCAGTTTTGTCTGTTTAGTTATCTTCTTATAAAAAAAATTATCGGTATTTTTGACGATACATTTAAACAATATTTCCATTGAATTGCGAGTAAGCTGAAGAGTAATGCAAGTAACTTTTTCTTCATCCACAGTCTTACATGTACAAACTGGGTTTTTAGAACATTTTCGAGAGCTTCTTTATGAATAATCTTTTAACTTCCATCCTTATTCTTCTAGAAAAATACTGGTTCCCAACTATGAATAGACTCTTTATATGTTCTAGAGTCTATAACAACATTGTGTGGAGGTACCAATGAAGCGAGATTTACACAGTATTTTTAGCTGAAGCTTTAATAAACGAGTATTGTATTTGGAGTAGAAGGTAATTTCAATACATATCAGATGTTATATTCTAATATATTTATCCCAGAAGTACCTTTGGAAAATGCAGAGATGAATAGAAGTGCCAAAATAACGTTATTGCTTCATATAACTTTTTTCCCTACGGCCCTTGAAATTGAAAATCATTTTTTATTTATAACTTTCGTACCATAATCTCAAATACATACTTTGGTAGGTTATAAATCGCATTAGTATGCTTAAATTAGTTATTTAGGTTTGTCACAAAATCTTTTAGGAAGTCAGGAACGGACTATGCCCAAAGGTTAACACCTCATAATTTTTAGACAAGTAGTGACACTGAACTGTAAATAATATTAATGGATTTCTTAGATATTTTTATAACATAAAGATAATCTAGCTTCATGTCGATTACGTTAACGGTTTAGGAGATTTTTTAACTTTAATGAGGTAAAGCTGGTCAGAATGCATGCATATCTGTGTATTCGTTTCGAGTAAACTGTGCCAGTTTAATTATGAAAATGTACTTAAACAGAAAAATCAATAGAAAAATATTTCGCCACTAAAAAATAGCAAATTAACTGACAGATGTTGGATGTCAAATGAATCCACAGCAAACTATAAAATCAAATCGTATTAACTATTAAACTTCAAATAATGACGCACTTTATAAAATGGTGGATGCGCTATTTACTCTGCTTTACAACATTAAAGTTAAAAAATCTCCTAAACCGTTAACTTAATCGACATGAAGCATGAAGAGAAAAACTATTTGTCGAATAGAAGATAAAATATTGAATGATCACGGTGTACCACAGGGAAGTGTGTTGGGACCACTACTTTTCTTGATTTATATCAATGATGTTGCTCAAATCCAATGTGGCTGCTTCAAGCATCTTTTTGCTGATGATTTACTAATTTATTTTTCCTCTACAAACATACAGCACATAGTGAACGTTATTAATAAGAGTTTGGAGCGTATCTACTGGTGGTGTTGTTCCAATTTGTTAAAAGTCAATTTTAATAAAATCAAATTCATACTAATATGCAATGACCAGCATCTTAGACTATTTCATGAAGGCAATTTTGAAATAAAAATTGGAAATTCCCCGATTTCTAAAACTAATGAGGTAAAATATCTTGGCGTTATAATCGATCGGGAGATGAAATTCAAACAACACGCTAATTATATAATAAAACTAATTTCGTTTAAGCTCAATTACCTCTTTAGATGTTCCAGATTTTTGTCGAAATGGTCTAAGTCAATACTTTTTAATACTCTGATTCTTCCTCACTTTACATACTGCTCAACTGTACTATATCTATTAAATCAGAATGAAAGGAACCGGTTTCAAAAACTTCAAAATCGGGCTATGCGAATAATTTTGTCCTGCCCTAGAGATACTCCTATTGTAGGGATGTTGAGTACGTTAAATTGGTTGCCTATAAAAGACTTTTTTCTTTTTAATGCCTTCATTTTGATATATAAAATTAAATCTGGACATGCTCCAAATTATCTTACCACTAAGTTAACTTTAGTACATTCGGTACACTATACACAAGATTAAGAAACCATTTTTACATCACACCAGTGAATAAAGTTAGGGCACAGAACTCAATTTTTTTTAAGGGATTACAAGAATATAATAATTTACCAGAGTCTATTAAAAATTCAACATCGTTAAACAATTATAAAAGAAACCTTAAACGATATTTGCTAAACAGGTAACGTTTTCAATATATATATTTTGTAATGTTTTAATAAATTATAGTTTTACTTTTATAATGTTTTATTTTTTAAACTCTCAACTTGACATTTCAAAAAAACTCATTGACAACCAAACTTAATCTACCGTCAAACAAAAAACTCCCTATTACACAATAAAAAACTATAACCTAACTTACACACTACATAACCCCCCCCCCCAACATTTAAAAAAAATTTTAAACAATAAAAATATTTTAAATGTTTTAAAACATTATTTTTCATTTTCCACCTTTTCTATTTTCAAATTATTTATTATATTTTTTTCTTTTTCCTTCTTCTTCCTATTATTTTTTCTGTGTTTAATTACTCTTCTTTTTTAGTTCTTTTAAATTTTATAAATTTTCTTGTAATTGTTCTTTTCATTCTTAAATATCTTTTTTTTATTAGATCCAAAATCGCTGGTTATTCTTGCACATTCTAAAATTATTTTTTTCATGGCATACATCTCCGTCGACATTCCCCTGCCATATTCAAATTTTCCCATGTATAAATTTTCCCGTACTCGGCTTTGTATCTCTTCTCCCCAATAATAATCTTGTTGCTTAAAATCGTCAAAATCATTACACCTTTCTTCTATCAGATTCCACCACGTTCTTGCATTTCCTTGCAAAGATTTTCTGACCCATTTCCTCCAATGTCTTAATTCCCCACTTTCAATCATTATTTCTTCCAAGTCATTTAAAAATTTAATTGGATTGTTTCTCGCATCTCCATAGAAAACTACATCATTTTCTACACTGTCTCGCATCATTATTGGAACCCTGTTTTCCTGATTTATTCCTCGTTGTACCAATCGTATTCTCTCTTCGAGTGGTTTCACAGTCTCTTCTATTTGCGTTTTCACGTTTTCTTTCTGACGACTTTCTTCTTCATCGTATTTTGTATCTATTTCCTCTATTTTCTCGTATATTTTCGTTGTCGTTTTATCCATGACTAGGACTATTTCATCATAGGTATTTTCTAATCTTCGTAATACTCTTTGTTCTTGTTTCTCGATTTCTTTTTTCATTTCTTTTTCCATTTCTTCTTTTATTTTGGCCACAGTATCCCTAACTTCCTCTATTTTTATTGTAATACCCCCTATCTGTGTGGTCACCTCATTTCTTACATCTCCTATCTGCGTAGTAACATCATTTCTAACTTCTCCAATTTGCATGGTAATATCGTTTTTCATTTTCCCTAACGCCTCCAATATTTGTTGCATATCTATATTTTCTCCCTGTCCTTCCATTTTTTTTCCAGACCTTAATTCCATACACGTTTTATTTATTTTCATCCTATTTGTGCCCTTTTCCGTGCCTCTTTAGTTGGGCGCCATATTTGTAATGATTTAAGAAATTATAATTTTACTTTTATAATGTTTTATTTTTTAAACTTTCAACTTGACATTTCAAAAAAAACTCATTGACAAAAAACCTTAATCTACCGTCAAACAAAAAACTCCCTATTACACAATAAAAAACTATAACCTAACTTACACACTACAATATATATACATATATAGGAGTTATAATGTAACTTAGAGGTATAGGTATCTACTTGAATAATTTAATGTGATTGTATTGTATAAGTCGTATAAGTTTATTGTATTATTTTTTATTGTATTACTATATATTAGTTTGTATTGATTAAATAAAGCATTTATATATAGAGTATCTTTATGTTATAAAAATATGTACGGAATCCATCAATGTTATTTACAGTTCAGTGTTACTACTTGTCTCAAAATTATGAGGTGTTAACCTTTGGGCATAGTCCGTTCCTGACTTTCTAAAAGATTTTGTGACAAACTTGAATAACTATTTTAAGCACACTAATGCGATTTGTAACCTACCAAAGTTTGGTTGAATTTGAGGTTATGGTACGAAAGTTATAAATAAAAAATGATTTTCAATCTTTAAATTTAGAGGTCCATATCTCGGAAACGAAGGCCCGTAGGGAAAAAAGTTATATGAAGCAATAACGTTATTTTTACCACTTCTAATTATCCCTGAATTTTCCAAAGGTACTTCTGGGACACCCTGTATATGGGTGTTCTCATTTTTAAACAGCTGAGCAGCCTCCTACAGATCAAAAGTTTATTGCCAAATGTATCGTATATCATGATTACATAAGGTCTCAAACTCTTCTTCAATAACATCCCTCCATTCTTACCTTCAATAAATTTAAATAACCTTCTAATGAAAGAAAAATGATAGCAGTATTTTAAACAACAAAAAAGTCATGCATATTCATTCAGAAAAACTGAGTTTTGATATTGAAACCTAATTGCACTCCTCCAGGATTAAGACATAATCAGGATTTTTCAGGCGGTTAGCTATTCTTATGTAAAATATCTGAATTATTTCTCGACCAATACGTTTTAAATTAAATTTAAAAAAAAATTCCGAATACCTACTTTTAAACAAACCGGATTTTTCTGTATAAACATTATTAAGTTCACTGCATAATATAATGTTACAGGAAAATAAGTTGGGAGATATATGCTTCTCATTGCGGTATGTTCCTACTGCAGGGAAATTGACAGTTGTTATTTTGGAAGCTAAAAACCTAAAGAAAATGGATGTCGGTGGATTATCAGGTAAGATTTTATATTTTTTATAGATGTATAAAGGAATAATAATATATAAAACTATTTTCAGAGCGTTAAGTCTTTGCTATACGTTCAATGAAAATCCTTTTTAGATACACAAGCCATTATAGCCTCTGTTTACATTTGTTTGTCGTCTGTACCCTCTCTAAATATTTCTTTCCCGTTTCTTGGGTTTGTTATTATCTTCATCATCATTTTCATTCCTCTTGCGCCAATTCTCATGTACTTAATTTATTTTTGGTAATTTGGAATCCCAATTCCTTCGGCATTGTCATTCATCCCCATTTTTCTTTTAGTATTTTCTTGATTTTTTTATATTTTATAAATCATTTTAGCCTTCCATGGCTCCTCGAATTCTAAAGCCTATTTAATAAACAAATTATTGTTTCTGTTTAGATCCTTACGTGAAGATTGCTTTGATGCAGAATGGAAAGCGACTGAAAAAGAAGAAGACTAGTATTAAAAAGTGCACTCTGAATCCCTACTACAATGAATCGTTTACCTTTGAAGTACCTTTTGAACAAATACAGGTAAAATAAATCTATTTAATGCAAAAAACGTTTACATCAATTAGTGAAAAACTCACGTTTATTACCCTCAGTTGCTTCTATGTTTAGGTAGTCATGGAGGTCACTGATTTATTTAAAATCCTTAGATAATACTTGTCTTGATTGATACGTCCCCAAATCTGTATGGTCTACCAATTAAAGAATTATAGGTCAGAATTTGATTATCAGTTCGGATTTAGAGGAGAACATTCCACAATCCAACAGTGTCATAGAAGTATCAACAAAATTAAAGAAAGCCTAGAAACTAAAAAGATGTGTGCAGCAGTTTTTCTTGACATTCAGCAAGCTTTTGATAAAGTATGGCATGATGGACTTCTTTACAAGCTAAAAACAAATCTCCCTGACCAAGTATATCTCATATTAAAGTCATACCTACAAGACAGGTACTTTCAAGTAAAACTCGATAACACTTTGGCCTCTCACTTCCCTATAAAATCAGGAGTACATATATCTTATCTACAATACAGACCTACCGGTAACAGATCATACTGCAATTGCAACATTCGCGGATGATACAGCAATTTTGACATCGAACACAAACCCACAACAGGCCTCCGAAAATCTACAAAACCATTTAAACCTACTACAAAACTGGCAAAAGAAATGGAGAATCAAAGTGAATGCTGCTAAATCGTCACAAATTACATTCACCACAGAAAGAAGTAGTAAAATATCTCGGACTACACTTGGATAAAAAGTTGACGTGGAAGACTCACATACTAACAAAAAAGAATCAATCAAACCTAAAAATCAGGTAAATGTACTGGCTGTTCGGAAGAAAGTCTCAGCTGTCACTAGAAAATAAAATTCTTATCTATAAAGCCATATTAAGACCAATTTGGACATATGGAGTTGAACTCTGGGGATGTAGCAAGCTCTCAAACACAAAGATACTACAAATTATTTGTATGGTAGCTAATACACCATGGTTCATATCAAACCATACCCTACATAATGACTTGAAGATCCCAACGGTAACCGAAGTCATATAAATAAACGCCGCCAGATACATAGGACACAACAATAAACTCATCAACGCTCTAAACCAAGAACCACTGGTAAGAAGAAGACTGAAAACAAGTTGGCCAGAAGACCTTACAAGATAATTCCTTGGAGCACCGTCAGTGGACTGTTCCTACCTCAAGCTAAGTGTCATCACATTTACTTATTACTCTAGCATAATTGAGTAGAATTGTACAAAATCGTTAGATTCAGAATCAGGCGTATCCACATCCTGGTAGTGGTGGTCTAACGTCGTCAATATGAACAGGATAAATTTTCCCTTCATTAGTCGTCTGTAGAAAACACAATCTTGTAAGAATCAGATCAACTTGATCAAATAGCTGTCGACTAGTTTAATTACCTGGTAATCCTGTCACCTACTTTTAGGGTTACTGACACACATAATTAAAAGTATAAGCAACTTTTATTGAATTGACGTCCTTTTAAAATATATGATAAGTGCCAGTAACCAAAGAAAGAAATGTAAACCAAGAAAAAAGGGAGAGACGGATCTAAATGAAAACGATATTAGGAACTGGAAGGAAGGCACCAAAAATAGAAAAACTTGGAAAGGAATAATAAAACTTTTGATCTAAAAGGCCCATCAACAGCTATATATTCAGTGTGCTGGAATAAATGTTCTTCTCTATTAACGACAATAATTTTTAAAACTGGTCGCTTTTTAATATATTCATAGCGTTTTATGGCATAATCGTTTCGACCCCTTGAATCTGGTACTTTCGTATTTTGCTCTACTTAAAATATGGAGTCTATATGTTAATGAAAACTGTTATTATTTTTTAAATCTTTTGTTGGTAGAGCTGACAATTGTTGATCTAAGTACAGTGAATACTGTTGTAGGTTTCACCCTACTCAGGAAGGTCTTCGTCTACTCTATGTAGTTCGGTTGTTTTCTCTAAATATTCTGCAATATTCTTATTGGCCTGGTACGTTTAACTTTTAATTGTTTTCCTTTTTATACAGAAAGTGAACTTGGTGGTAACCGTTGTTGACTACGATAGAATTGGAACTTCAGAACCCATCGGCAAAGTTGTATTGGGCTACAATGCTAGCGGAACTGAACTTCGTCACTGGTCGGATATGTTGGCCTCACCACGTAGGCCGATAGCACAATGGCATACGTTGAAAGACCCTGAAGACGAAAAGAAAGACTAAGACTAACTTGTCGCCTACAACGCTGATACCATATAATGATTAAAGTAAGTAATTTTTTCTTAAACAGTAGATAGATAGATTTATTGGTCTTTTTGTATCATTTAAATGACATAAGACAAGTCACAAATATAGTATAAACATAAGGTACAATAAGTTATTAAATAATAATACTAAGCTAAAAATTATCTTAATAAAAAACATTTATAGTAGGTACAGAATAAAATTACGAGACTGATAAAATATTGTTAAAATTTAAAGTATAAAAAATTAAAAAATTAGGTGTTACTGTTCCAGCCAATAGAGAATAAAAACAATTTTCAGTTAAAAACAACTTTAAACTGGTCTTGTATTTGTTAAAATGTCTTATTTCTTTGATTGAATCTGGTAGCAAATTAAAAAACTGTCCTCCCACATACATTGGAGACTTTTTTAGTTTAAATCGATGGAATCTGTTTAGGTGGATATCACTTTTATTTCTCGTATTGTAATTAAGGACGTCACTGTTTATTTGAAACTTATTTTTATTAAGAAAAGAAAAGAGTAGGTTAATAGTTTGAAAAGATATGTGCATATCCAGGTCATGATATGATTCTTTATAAATGTCTCTCTAGAAGATTCATTGTAATCTAAGTTAAAAATTAGGCGAATGAATCGCTTTTGAAGGACGAATAATCGCCCAATTTCCGTTGCTCGGCCCCACACAATTATCTTGCAGCTGATTGCGAAGTATATAATTGCATAATACAGGTTAAGTAGGTGAGATTGATAAAAGTCTGATTTCAAATTATTGAAAGCAAAGAAGAGTTTATTTAGTTTTTTACACAGAGAGTCAATTTGATGATTAAAATTTAGTTTGGAATCTAATTCCATTCCAAGAAATTTAGTATGTTCGACAGTCTCAAACTTAGTGGAATTATTTAATGTAAATATTAACACGTTGGCGGACATATCCGAAATCGAGGATAGACATGAACGCGCACAGCGATATATCTGAATCTGGTGGTGATAAAAATGAAATTTGTATCCCTATAAGTTCGCAACTGGATGAGCTTCTATGATAAGAAAAAATAGGACTGTTATGACAGTCAATGTCGGCTAACATCCACAAAAGTGAAGTTGTGGTTTAACGACTGCAATAGCAGCCGACTGCAATTGCAGCTTCTGCACTGGTTGGAACCAAATTGGAATCTGAAGGCGCAAGGACTGCAATAGCGAACAATAAAATAAATAATTCTATCTAAAAATAAACATTTATTCACGAAAAAATAATGAATACAGAACGGTAAAAAACAAGAATATTAAAAAAATTGTATTTATTTTCTATGCCATGCCTCAAAACATTCGCCTGTACAGAGGGGTACTTTGTTCTCGCAATCACGATATCTCCATGAGGTAGCCTTGTTCAACTTGTTCCTTCTGCAATGAACGCATCTCAGGAAATATGTTTTTCTTTTGAAATTGGGTGGGTGCGGAATTTTTTCCTGGTAATGGTTGCTTCTTTCTACTGGTAGTGGAATGAAATGTCTATTAGATGGTTTAGCGTATCTTCTGCCGTTTTTTTCATCCTGGGGTACACCGAGCAGGGATCTTATTAGAGAATCTCTGAATGTTATAAATTGTATGTTCTTGTCTACCTTTTTTTTGTAGATCTAGAAAGAGTTCCATACAGCAATATCCAGCAGATGGAACATAACTTTCTTGTACCATCTCACAGTTTTTCTGGGACTCGAATAATAGAATAGAATATATATTACATGATTTACAAAAATACATTTGTTTTCACAAGTCAAAATTGATTTATATTGTAGGCATGTATTTAAAAAAAATAATTTTAAAAACATTTACACAAAACGCACTAAAATAGACAATTTATTAAAATATGTACTTACATATAAGTACCGTGGTCTAATTTTTTAAACATCACACAAATTTTTATAAAATTTCTGTCTCACTCATATGAAATGTAGTATTTAAATATTCATTAGTATTATAGAATGCATATCTGAGTAGGTGATTTTTAATAGTTATAAAGAAGTTTTTGTTGTCTAAAATTTGCACATTTCTAGGCAATACATTATAAAATAAAGGTCCATAATAGTTCACTCCAAATCGACTGTGGCTCAGCCGAAACTTTTGTATATGTATGTGTAAGTTTTGCCTGGTGTTGTGAATAATAAGCTATCATCTGATCACAGTGATCAATACCAGACATGTATTTGTTATATTCGGAAATCTGCAAAGGTTTTATTTTTTCTTTTCCATACCGATTCGACACAGTGACTAATGATGGATGGTAACCTGTGGTAATAGAATAGACATCTCGCTTGTCTTTCCATTTGGATATATAAACATTATTTTGACGTTTCCAAATGTGTTGACCCTTTTTCAATTTCGCCTTGACAATATCATCACATACACCTTTCCTATTCTTCCTTAATATACCTGTTGAATGAGTCTTTCTACTGAGTAATGTTTGTTTTCCTTTGTATATCTCCACATTCAAGACAAATCCATCGGGGGTACATAATTCGTAAAGTTTTATACCATACTTAGCTTTCTTTCCTTTGATATATTGTCTACATTTCAGACGTCCTCTAAACAATAAAAGAGATTCATCCAGAGAGAGTTGCTCACAAGGATACACAGCGGATTGACTATTATCTATTATCAGTATCATCAAAGGGTTAATTTTCCTAAGAGCGTCATCACCACCTGCGAGATGTTCACATGAGAATGATCTTAGAATTTCTTCGAACCTACGTCCAGACATTTTATTACTAAAAATAGGATGATAGTATAGTGAATCAAGAGTAAATATTTTTCGCAATGAAGGAAATTTAATTTGGCCTCCTAGAAGACAAAGACCTATGAATATTCTTAATTCTTCTATGTCTACCTCCTGAAAATTTTTGCTTCTACTACCCCGTTTTTTAGGTCGATTTTTCAATACAAGCTCTTTGCCATATGTGTTGGTAGATACTAATAATAATTCTTCGACTTCTGAAGACCATATTTTACTGAACACGTCCATTGGTGCTGATGTTGCAGGGATGACCTCAATCTTTATACCACTTTCATTGTTATTGAATGAAAAATTTGGTATCTCGATAGTATTGTTTACCCAGTCACCTCCCTCAACTACATTGTCCAAATTCTCTTCCTCCGACATCGTCAAATTCTCACGTTCCACAATTCCTACATTTCCATCATTATCATCATTTCCATCTTCAGAGTTGGAACTTGAATCATCCTGTTGGTTGTATGTAGGGTCGTCTGTCATATTGTCACTATCGTGAAAAGGATCAACAGGCGAATTTGGAATTTCACTTTCATTACCTACGAAATATAAGATTTTTAAATAAAATCGTTATATGAAATCATTCTACTCACCACTCGATTCAGTTCCATTCTTTTCGTCACTATCCAATTCGTTGTACCACTTTAAAAGTTTTTCTACATCTTTTTCATCGTGCCTGCCTCACCCCACCACGCCTCCAAAATCCCCCTAAAAATGAAAATATTGCTCTAGCGGGACGCACAAATTATATCTCTACGTATTTGCATACATAAAACGCCTGCTTTTGCAGTTCATGTACCACCTAATCATATATCAAAATGAACTGCACGAGCAGTCCGCATGGCCCCAAGGAAATGTGAGGTGACTGCTATAGCAGTCCGTGTCCGCCAACGCGTTAAGTTGTTTCCCACCTTAAGTGGAGATGTGAATTGGATAAAAATGGTTTTATTTTCATTGATAATGAGGTGATTTTTTTGACACCACTGGATGAACTCATTCATGGTTATTTGTATTTTCTCAAGCGACTCTAAACTGTCAGCTGCAATTACAATTGTTGTGTCGTCTGCACATATAAAAACACGTCCCTTTGTTATTCTGAAAGACAGGTCATTTACGTAAAGGAGAAATAAAAGTGGTCCTAATACCCCACCTTGCGGAGTTCCAATAAAAGTACTAAACTCATCAGATAGCTCATCATCAACTTGTACTTTGAGTGTTCTGCCGGACATGTGTGAGTTAATCCAAGATTGAATTGGACTTCGAATGCCCATTGCTTCAAGTTTTATTGCTAAATAGATAGGATTCGTGTCAAATGCAGGGGTTAGGTCGAAAAATATTCCGACTAAATAGTTGTTCTGATCAATATTTTCATGGACATATTGTACAAGCTCAATTGAAGCAGTTTCGATTGAATAATTTTGCCGAAAACCATGTTGGGATTCAGTGATTATTTTATTGTAGTCCAAATATTCAATTAAGCGTTTGTACACGGCTGATTCAATAATTTTAGAGAAACAGCAAGTATACATATCATTCTGTAATTCTCGACACATTGAGGATCATCTTTTTTAAATGAAGGAATCGTTTTACTTATTTTTAGTTTTTTTTGGAAACAGATAAATTAGTAATGTGAGATAGTTGGACAGAGATTATTTCTACACATTATTTCAGTACAATAGCTGGTATTTCATCAATACCTGCAGAGTATTTCTTAATTATCTGTTGCATATCGTCTTGAGTAACTGGTGAAAAAAACATTGGATCCCGACCTCGTATCTTACTTGATGTGCAAGAATTAAGGGGTATATTTAAGCTATTGATCTTCGCGAAGTAGTGACCGAATGTGTTAGCGACCTCTTTTTTTCTAGTTATGGTAGTCCCATTATTTGACAAAATTATTTCTTTTTTTTGTTTTCCTCTATCCAGTTTTGAGTTGACCAAATTCCACAGAGATTTAACTTTGCTATTTGAGTTGTTAATTATATTAGAGTGGTATAATTTTTTCTCATTGCAGATTTTTATATCGAGAGTTTTTTTTTGTTTTTTATAATATTCTGTTAAGGCAGGATCATTGGCTTTTTGTCTTAGCCAATTTAGGTCTTTTAATTGTTTAAGTTCAGAGTGCAGTTAACTAAAGAAGGGTATTTTATTTCCGTGTTTAGCATGTTGTACTATCTTTTGTTTCGGAAACGCTACCTCAAAGCACCACTGAAAATGTGACATGAAATCATCAAACACACCATCAATGTCCTTCAATTCTACGTCTTCAATTACAGATGTTTTTTCGTATAAGGTTTTAAATTCTAATAACGAGTTTTTATTAAATTTTCTTATGATTGTATTTTCATATGACGTTTGCTTGATTGGGATTTGTTAAGACCATGATATGCGTATTTAAAGGGTCAATAAAAATTGAGACAACGATTTAAATCTATTGCAGTTCTCGAGTATACAGGGAAATTTTTTAATTATTATTCTCTAATTTATACAATCAATAGAATCATTTTAGGGTTTCTTATATATCAGATTTGGCAATAAAAACAGAAAATGTTGCCTGTGACCCAAATAAATGTTTAGTAGTTGCAATAAATTATTTATTAAAGATAAAGAATATAATTTTTACTTTTTTCGCATTTTTTCCCATTTACTGTTTCCAGAAAAGCTTTTTTTAATATTGTTTTCTGTTTTCAGGTATACTCATTGTTGTATTGAAGTCTACCCTTCGTTTGTATGAAATCACCGTCAGTGTTACAGTCTCATTATCTAAATAGTGTCCAACTTGTTGTTCAAAGCTTCTCGAAACCTCTTAACTGTATGAATTCGCCTTCAGTAGATATTGATATCACATCTTACTATTTCTAATAGATAGTTAATATTAGATGTGTTAATTTAAATTGCTATTTTAAAGTTTCAGAATAAAATTTAATAGTTATTAAAACTGACGCTTTTTGTGAAATTTCAAGAATTTGTACAGCTGAGAGGTAGACGTATTACAATCTTTTAAAGCATAACTCATGAAAATAATCTAAGCTTGAACTTAAGGTGTCTATTTGTTCATTCAGATTAATTATTAATTTTATTAATGTTAACATTTAATTCGATAGAAGAAGTTGAAACAAAGCTCAGGAAAAAAATGTTTTTATTAATTCTTTCAATTTTTTCTATCCAAATTTAGTATAGATATTTTATTTGTTTTAAGTACAGGTATCTAAAATATTCTGCCTTTTATTTATTGTTTTCGTTGAACATTTGATTGGAATTTTAGATACGTAGAAAATTGTACCGACAATAGGAACTTTAGAATAGAGAAAAAAAAATGTAAATTGATTATATGAAAAATGAATTTAAGAAACACTGCACAAAATAGTTGTTACACTTGACCCGTAGAATTGCAGTTGTGTAATCCATACAAAAAAATTATTTATACCAATTTATTTATAGCAGGCGTAAAAGACCGTCGGTAAAAAATATTTCTGTGACAGATTCATTAAAATATTAATTATCAATTCATTTCGGAAGCTCATAGTGGTTTGTATTTTAATTTCTCTCCAGTGGAAAGAGAGAGAGAAATTAATTATCAGTTATACTACAAACAAAATTGAAGTCATTCAACATTAGATGCTTGAGACTCAATATATCGTATCCTATAAATAGATTGGTACAAGTAAAAATACCAATAAAACAGAAAAAAATCAGTGAGGATATTTTTTTATATACCGGGTGTTCTACTTAAAATTTTAAATGTCAGTTAGTCGAAGAATACCTAAGACGTTAACTAATATTAATATTGACGTATTTACCATACGCAAATGAATAAATAAATAAAAAAGAGTGTCAGGATTTATATATTGATATAAATAATGGCAAGAACCAGAAATGAAGACAAAGTCCTGGAGAGGATGGAGGATAGTAAAAATTATATTTGCTTAAGGACAAAAGATCACTTTAAATGCCAATATTCAAGACTTGTTATAAATTTCACTCAAAAGGACATGTTTTGTTGAAGAGAATGGTATAACAGAGGTAATGCAACAACTATTTTGCAAATGAACCATGTTGCGAGAATACCTGGAGATTAAAGAAAATGGAGAAGAAATCAAAGATGCATTGGAGATGGTTATGCTACACATACATGGATTACAGGGTGATAAAAATAATAACTGAAGTAGACATGACAAAAAGATATACGATGGAACGATGGAATTTAACTATTGACTTTAAGCGACATTGGAAGTTGATTTATTAGATTTGAAGGCATCACTGATAAAGCTGAAAGGTAAAGACTGGTCTGGGGATATTGAAAAACTCGTTTCCTTAATTTCTTTTTCCCCTTGAAGGGATGTAGTGAAGAGAGTGACAATTTGACCAGAATAAATCTATTGGTTTTAATAATGAAGAGTTTTATGTTATCAGATTACCAAGGGATTAAAGGAAATGGTATCTGGAGAAAAAACAATCAACGATACATTGGAAATGGCTTGGATGCATATATGGGTTACAGGATGAAAAGCTGATGAAAATACTAACAGAAGGAAACATGAGAATAAAAATGTTTGTTATATCTATGTAAAGACATTCAGGTGTGGACAATATAGGTGGATGAAAAGATATTGATAGTATTTATATATGAATCAGCTCGTGAAATAATTTACTTTGATGAGTTGCAGTAGCTAAAATCAAACTAATTCGGGTATCACAAACTCGCGATTTCGAAATACCAAATGTAATTTGGTGCTTTTAATTATTAATACATTAAATTGTTATCTTGTTTATTTTTGGCTGTTTTATAAAATCTTTCCTAACTAATATTATTAAGTACGAAAAAATTAATTTATTAGTAATGCTGAGAAAGCTCTAGCCTAATTTTTAAATATTAAATTCTCGTACGACCTATTCATTTTTATAACAAAGTTTGGACTTCTAAAAAGTCATACGGATCTTACACTGTTGACATTATTTCTAGGGAGAGGACATTATTAAAACAAAGGGATATATGAAAGTACTTTCATACATTATTAGACTTCAACTCTTAGAAATAAAATTTCTTCAATGTATCAGATTCTGCTATAGAAGATATTTGACTCATGTAGGAAAATTCCTTATGGGACAAAATATGTTTTTGACTTTCTGGTTTTTAATGTTCTAATAATTATATTGAAAGTTTACAATTCTATTTTTAGTACCGAATAACTGATGTTAAAAAAGTTTCAGATAAAACACCCATACGAGTTTATTAGATTGTATTGTTTATTTCAAAATATCAAATAAATTTTTTTACTAAAATCTCCTCTCTAGATTACTGGCACTATAAACTTTAAACGAACCAAATTTTTTATTATGTTACATTTTTAATAATATAATCTAATAATGTTATATTTGAAATGTATTAGATTATTTTATTTTATATTTCAGTTGATATCGATATTAATATTTTCTTCCTATCAAGAGACTATACAGCTGTTTCTGTAAAAAAAAATAATCGATATCGATATTGCAGGAACATGCCATGTATTTATAAATTATCAGAAATAGCTGTTGTAGATTTTTCCTATAATACAATATAATTGTATATATCTATAAATAAAATGTTGATATATTGTGTATGATAAAAATATGTTAACAAATATAGAAATGTTATGGCCCTTTTAACTTTTAAATGTAACTTTAACACCATCCCCGGGCCCAAAATATTAGTTGTACATTTTTTGAAATGATGATTTGAAAGATCTTATCACTACTCATCATCAGCTCTGGCATGAAATTTATAGAAACGATTGCACAGTCCTCAGTTGTTTCACGGACATACCGAACTTCTTTACCATATTTTTCATTTATTTCTATCGGTCTCTCGTTAGTTGTTAATGATTTTAAAGATATTTAACATAAACTCTTATATGTCCTTTATGGATCCTTGTGGAACACCTGCAATTGGTATAACTGAAGATTCTGTTCAATAAATAAAAACTGTGTGCAAGTAAGTTGGACAAAATAAATTTGATAAAATCGGTGTAAATGGTGTCCGTTTGAACGGTGATTATACTCTATTACAGAATAAAAAAAAATTGTTGATCATTAATCCCGAATTTCTACCATTTTAATAAGAATTAAAAGATCTAATATATAATTTTGAGAGACCTTCCTTAAAACCCTAAAAGATAATAACTTTTTTTGTATAACTTGATCTAGTAGTTGAATCTTCTAAACAGTTGTAAATATCCCATCTAGATCTGTTGAATGGATCAACTGACCGTCTTCCTTTAATCATGTCATCAACCTTTCGTTCTGTTTCTGCTCTTGCTGAAGTGTTTTGTTTGATACCGTAGGAAGATAATTCTATCCGTGAGATAACTGAGCGACTACAATTTTTAGAAGTGCACAAGCTTCTTGGAGTGGCAATACTTGAGGTATTTGTAAAAAAAATGGTAAAGCATAAATATAGAAAACTATGTCTTGATAATTTAGAGTTAGTTTTAGTTAAAAAAAGGAGATTCCATACTATTGGCTTTTATTATTAATAGCTAGTGTAATATCACTTTATTACAATGTTGATTTTTAAATGTAATAATAAAGAACAATAAGAAACGATTCATTATTATTAATATATTGTGAAAAATTAAAAAAAAATTAAAATGTGACTAAATTGAAAATGCTCTTGTTACTTACGTAGAGAAAATAAATCATATCACTTGTCCTGTTAAGATTATTTATTTCGTCGAAACCAATATTTAGACATTTTAAGGCTATTTCTACACGGTGACCCAGGTTTAAACCGTCAAACGTTCTGGAGCGGATTTTCAATTCCCATAATCATGTGTCCTAACTTGCTTCGTTTTCGAGCTACAAGTTGTCAATGTTTTTAGAACGAAAGAGTTTTTTCTTTGATAAAACTTGGCATGCTTATTTGCGGCAATAAGAATTAAATTATTCATTCGAGTGGCGTCCTACAAGGTAATCTAATTGATATTAGGACAAGTCATTGTACGCCACTCTTTATTTGTATGTTTATTTCTTTTTTTGGATTAAGCAATTGAAAACACAAATTTTTTGCCTCTTCAATTTTATTCATATCTCGCTTCGTTTTTGAGAAAACAATTAAAAACTGTTTCTCTCTGTAACAGAAAAAATGAAAATTTTTTCAGAAATTGATAATTTCACTCTTATTACATCAAAAGGGCGCTTTCATTGCCGGAAATGAGCATGCCAAGTTATATATTAATAAAAAACTGATTTTGTCTAAAAACTTTCACAGTCTGTACCTCGGAAAAGAAGTAAGTTAAGACACATGCTTATTGGAAATAAAAATCTGATTTTTTTCATGAAAAACCGATCATAAACGTTTGAAGGTTTAATCCTGGGTCACCCTGTATATCCATGCTGATTTAATTTTTATAGAAGCTGAAAAGCATATCAAAAATATCCAGTCATAATAAAAAATTATTGTTAATAATAATAATAGATAAATAAATACATACACTAAATAAAAAATACATAAAATTAGATGAGGCTGAAACTAGCAGCTAAAAAGCAGCTGGTTTACAATTTCTTAAGTACCTACATTAATGAGCATATTGAGAAAATGTTATTGAATTGGTATGCTGAGTTTTGAAAATATTATATATAGTCAGGTTGATCGGGATAAGTAACAAGTAAACTATTTCTTTCATGGATAATTTATTTATTTATTGATTTATTTATTTATTTATTTATTTATTTATATAAGAAAACAAACAGGACGAACCCAGTACAGTATTCACTGTTTACTAAACTAATGCAAAATGGATAAATCCTTATTAAATGTTGCTTAACAATAAAAATAAGAAAAAATATATATTATACATATTATATAAAAAGATGCCAAGATGAGATAGATATGATTTTTTAATAGTGTTTGTAAAAGTTATCAAAGAGGAAGAGAAGATATCCACAGTTAGTAGAGCTTTGACTAATTTTCAAAAGATTTTTCCCTCGCGAGTTATAGGATGGACTAATGAAATTAATTTTACTTAAAATTTCGCTAGATTCAATTTGCCCGTTAACGATTTTGTAGATAAATTTAACATCTGGAAGTTGACGTCTGTGAAATTTTTTTGTAGCATATTTTATAAATTTATCTTGGACTTTTTGTAATCGGTCGATATAACAGTTGGATTCCAAATAGAAGAACCCAAGCTTAAAACACTATTGACATATGCCATGTATAGATTTCTAACAGACTCTACCTCTTTGAAGTCGTGACAAACGCGCATTAGGAATCCTAGTGCTTTATGAGCTTTTTTTGAAACATATTCGATATGTTGGTCAAAAAAGAGTTTGGAATCGAGATCTCTGATCATCGAAACTTTTGTTAAAAGTTCATTATTGAGGAAATATTCGTTTTCGATAGTGTCTTTATTCCTTGAGAATGTTATACATTGACATTTTTTATGTTCAGATAAAGATGGTTTTGCTGGCAATACAGAGTCAGACGATTTAAATCTTCTTAGATCAGGATTTTATCGGAAGAATTAGATATTTTTCGAAAAAATTTCATGTCGTCAGCAAACGCCAAGAATTTTGTATTAATGAAACAAGAGGAGATATCGTTAAAGTATATGTTGAACAGAAGGGGGTCCAGGTGTGACCCTTGAGGAACCCCTGAGGTTATTCTAGAAATAGGAGAACGGAACTTTCCGATGGATATAGATTGGAATCTGTTGCTGATGTAGGAACCAAACCACTTAAGCAGATTGCCATGTATACCGACTTCGAAAAGCTTTCTAAGTAGGATGCTCTGATCGATTTTATCGAAAGCCTTACTAAAATCGGTGTAAATGGCGTCTACCTGATAACCCGTGTTCATAGTTTCAAATATATAATCTATGTAAATAAATAAGTTGCATTCGGTGGAACGTCTCTTCATAAAGCCATGCTGTTCCAAAATTTGTGATTCTAATCAGGAACCATAATTACAACAACATTTCATCATAATTCTGGTGTAACAGTAACAGAAGAAATACGTTGGAATTCTGAATTTTTTTGCATTTTTTAGCGAAATTTGAAAAATAACCTGTTCTTCGAAGCGCCATATCTCGGTAAAGAATTGACATACAAAAATGTTTGAATAATCATAATTGTAGAGAATTTAACGCTCTACAACAAAGTATAGAAATACATTTGCCGTAGGACGTAAGGGAAAAAAGCAATTGAGGAAAAACCGGAGGAAGGTCGAAAATTTTGAAGTTTTCCCCCCTCTCCTCTTTTAGCACAGGGTCCTCGAGGTCGAAAACTTGAGAAAATGTTAATTAACCATCCCTAAACAACATCCCAAAGTTTCATTAACTTCAGACCTTTTTCCACGTAACTCCACATATGCCGACCTGCCGACTGGACTAAAATAGGAACAATGAGAGCTTTTTTCCAAAATGTTGGGAAGCAGCCTTCGTAAAGTGATTTGTTAAATAAAATGTGTAGTATTACTGACAGCTCGTTTGCACAGGACTTTATGAAAGAGGTAGGTATTTCATCAGCGCCAGCGGCCTTCTCTGGAAGCTCTAAACGTTTATTTAGGATGGTGGCATGTGGAATAGAATAACTGTTTCCATGGTGTGGATTTGGGTTTGTGTTGTCTAACTTAAATTCATTACAAGGCGGGTTAAAAACTGAACTGAAGTGGTCAGAGAATAAATGGAAAATATGTTCGATATCCGTTACCATATGATTACCAACCTTCAGAAGAACTGCCCTTATTAGATTTGACAAAGCTCCAAAGATGTTTCGGATCATCACAAATACGCGTTTCTATTTGTTGAATGTAGTTTTTATAATCGATGTCAATCAGATATTTCGATCTCCCACTTTGTGTGAAATTTCCTCTTTTATTTGATAACTTTTATGGTAGCGATGTGATAATGAAGTAAGGACCAAAGTACATAAACATGGTAATGGAAAAATCTTGTACTTTCTAAACAATGTCCTACAGGATGCCATCTGGTGTGCTCTAGCCTTCTACAGACGAAAAACAGATTGGGTCAAGAGTTATTTCCAATTATTTGACTTTTTAGAATCTTTAGCATCGTTAAAAGTTACATTTTCAGTTTTGGTTTAGTTTAGTTCCGTTGTACTAGCGTACGATGCATTTAAATCCTCGTCACCATCCGGGGTAATTGTAATATCGCTGAATTCGTTGCAATAATCCGGAAATGACAAGATTACTGCGAAGCGGATACATATATTGAAAAAAATTTGTAATTAGCCCGGACAAATCTTTTCTAATTATAAAAAGGACTACACAAAAGGCTATTTATTTACTAAGCACAGATCGTAATGTTTACAAACAGATTATTCGAAAAAAGTTACGGAATGTAATCTTAAGATTTCTAATTATTGATCAGGTATAAATAAGTACACTTGACATATTAGTTGGATAAAAATAGCTTGAGATTTACCGGTTATAATTTTCAGGTTAAAACTGTTTACTCTTTGATTAATAGTACTACTTTCTAGTTTGATGTCAATTTTAATTATTTTGCAGAATTTTACAAAACTATCTTTCAAAAAGATTATCTAAAAAAAACTACCAATATGTATTTACAGAACTTTAATATAAAGTACAATTTTCCACTAGAAAAAATCATTTTAATTGTCCCTCCAATATTAACTGAATTTCGTCTAATGTTCTTCCTTTCGTTTCCGGTATAAAAAATATCACATAAAATGATGTTAAAAAAGAACATCCGGCAAATAAGTAGAACGGCATAAAAATACCAAAATTGTCTTTTAACTGATTATAAAGTTGTATAGAGATAATGGCTGAAATAACATAAACGCCATCTACAAGGGCCATTCCCAGTGCTTTAATTTTGGCAGCGAAAATTTCTGCTGTTATCACTATGGGAACCATTCCTAATCCATATTTATAAACAAGTGCATAAATCATAACAGATACTAATGGAAGCCAACTGATATGTTTATATTCATATCCAGTTTCTTTTATATGGAAATAAATTGCTAAAGTTAGAAGACATAGACCCGTTAATACACTTGAGATATATAACAGCTTTTTTCGTCCAAACTTATCGACCGTTCCGGAGGCAGCAGCAGCGGCCACGAACATTATACCAGCAAATAATATTGCTGTAAAGGAAGGTTCTAAATAAATCGAACCAGCTTCTTCCAAAATTTGATGCATATTCATTAAAATTACGTTTATACTGCCAAACTGTTGAGCAGCATTTAATACTGTCATTATCATCAGTGACTTTCTATAACTTTTAACAGTTAGAATGTCTTTAAATCCACCATTTTTATCAGCTTTTTGTCTTTCAACGGCTGACTGTATGTCGGCTAATTCTTTTTCAACAGAACCGCTCGATCTATAGAACTTTAACGATCTGGTGGCTTCTTCGTTCTTACCGTTAAAAAGTAGATAGTATGGAGTTTCTGGGAGGAGAGAGAATATGACTAGCTCTACTGTTAATAACGATACTCCAATTATAGATGGAACATAAAAAGGTAAGTATGGTCCTGTAATATAAATTGTCAAGACTCCTGTGAGCATCATCAAATATATTATACTTGATAAAAATCCGCGAATTTTCTGATCGGCTATTTCGGCTACATAACATGGACCAGCAACAAATGCCATATCTCCCCCCATACCTGCAAGCACTCTTGCAGCGTAGATGTACTCTAACTCTTTTACAATAGCTATAATCGTCCAGGCAACAGCAAGTAGAAATGAAGCTAGAAGTAACGATTTTTTTCTTCCAATTTTGCTAACAAAATATATAGTGAATGGAAGACCCATTACTGCTCCTATTAACAACCAAGTTTCTAACCACTGGGCTTCACGTTCCGACATTTTTATGTGGCTGTTTTCACTTAAGAAGTACGGTATCATTGGCGATGTCCATCCTACTGTCATGCCATCTGATATGGCCATTAAGTTTGCTGGAAAAGACCAATTTTTTTTATACTTTAAAGCAATATTACAAAGTTTATGTATTTTAATAAAAAAACTACCATATCAAACTATATTTTCTACATAATTTAATGTTTCAAATTACTAATACATAAAGGATTTCTTAATTAAAATCATCATCATTTAAAATGTAATCATTCAAACTGCAGATTTCACAAACAAGTGAAGAAACAAAATAGTAAATAAGAAAGTATTAAACATCTAGTGTATTCTAATGAATGGTTAAAGAATAACGAAGTTGACATGAGAATTCGACACGAGTGGAGGAACCACGAGTGTCGGATTTTCATTCCAACAGAGTAACAGAATGTACTTTCTCCACGGCCACAGAAAATAGAAATTAAATATAGTAAAATGAAACTACAATCTCTCAACATTTTATACTCAAGCTTGGATTTTTGCAAATTTTTTTATTGCTGGAGGAGTATTTTCAAATTCTACATCTGAATCGTTTCATTTTCTTCTCCTTTTTAATAAATTAAAAGTTTTTACGAACCAATATTAAGACCACGTCAACTAATACTGACAGTTAATTTGACATTCATGGCAAACCTTATTTTTTAAACAAATAAGGAACGAAGATTCTGTCTCTAGTGATAGAATAAAATACGTATAAAATACATAAGAGACAAGTGTTTCAAAAAAAATATTCAGTGTGTATTTGAAGGAATACAGATTTTGAATTTTTGCACAGTCATACAGGGTGATGGGTCACATTTTTTAAAATAATCAACTGAAATATGAACTTTAAACTCAGCCTACTAAGAACTGGCAAATAAGGCCGATTCTCGATATTTTGCTTCGCGTTAGAGATATCGAAAAAAAATATTAGAAAAAGTAATTCAGAATATTATTTTAACCCCATATACCGATTTTCATGACAAAATTCGCATTTTTAATGTTTTACTTTTTTTAATAATTTGAAATTTTAGAGAAAAGTCCTAATAACTTTGTAATCATAAGTTTTATAGATATGCATTACTCATAGTTTTTGATAGAAAATTAAAAGTTATTTCACATAGGATAAAAAAATACAGGGTGGTTCATTTAAGTTAAGTGAGTTTTTGCGGTTTGAAAAATATAAAATTAGAATCCTTTTCCTAAACGGTGGAATCTCAACTCGGGCGTTATGAAAAACTACTTGAATCCTTCGCAACTCGTGCGCTTTTTAAAAATGGGTACCTGTCACGTACCGGTAAATTTGCAACTCGAGCGTACCGGTGTGGTCGTACTCATAATCCGCTTAAATCTCTGGTTCCAAATTTAATAATCCTTTGCAAGTAGTAGAAACACAACTGGGCCACAGTGCCATTCTACATTCTGGGTACAAATATTTATTAAAGTGTCAAAATAAAAACAGTACCAAACGTTAGATCTGCAAAAAGCGGCCGTGTGCTGGTTCTATAACTACAAGCGAGAAACCGCATTCTTGTGTTCCTAGTGTAGCAAAAAATGAAGTTAAAGTAAGTTTATTCAAAGCAAAAAAACGTGCTCGTGAAGAAACGACTCCAGTACCACAAACCTTTAGGCAAGAACTGATGAACGTACAGGATGCAGGCTTGGACTTACTTATTGAAATTCTCACATTCGGGTCTGTAAAAGACACATTATATCGTCAAAGACATAAAAAACTGGGAATTCAACGACTGCCAAAATGTACAAATGATATACAGATTCCAGATTGGGCTAAAGGTTATGTATTAGCAGATAATGAAAAAGAGGACCGAATAATCGTGTTTGACGATGTTGAAGGGTGTCTTATGAAAGATGGAAGAGAGTTTTTTTTTATGGATGCAACATTCAAAAGTTGCTGAAATGCGAAATAATAATTATACCGCCCGAGTTGCGACGTACGAAATGCGCATAAATCTCCTAAACACCCAGTGAAAATGAAAGCCCTAAAAATTAGAATAAATCGATATAAATTTGTGTTACTGAAACTAAGAGGTTTCCGTGTTTTTAGGTCTTGTTTAAATAGAATATTTTTCTTAAAATCATGATTTTCTCAAAATTGGTAAGAGATAGATATAGGGAACATTGAATAAAGTTGACTTATAATCTAAAAATGTCATAAAATATAGGTGTTGCATTTAAAAAACCTAACTTTGATAAATTACAATTTTCTGGAACAGATCTTGTCAATTTACATATGTCACCAAAAAATTAAGCTGATATCTTGTACCGTTTAGGCACAAGAGAACGAGGGAATAGTCGTGGGTCACTCTGTATACAAGTGTGCTTGGAAAGTAATAATTTGACAGAAGTGTTAAATGTCAGTCAGTTTTAAATTTATTGCGTTAATTTCTAGTTATTGTGTTATCGTGAATCGGCTTTATTTGTCAATAGTAGGCTGAGTTTAAAGTTCAGATTTTAGTTGATTAAGTTAAAAATGTGTCCCACCACTCTGTATGACTGTGCAACAATTCAAATCTGTATTTCTTCAAGTAACGAAAATATGGGGTGTCTTCTTTTAAAATGCGACACACTGTGTAATAAAATTTTCGATTTTTATGACTCTTATATTTGTACGATTTTTAATGAGAGATATCTATTCAAATTAAATAGTGGGAAAGTAAAAATTATATTTATAATGATATTTGTTGTTCATGTAATGTATATTTATTTCAGATTAAAAAAGTTTCTATTGTCCACAAAAGATAACAATTACAAAAAATAATCTTTATGTTTTAATAGCATTTAATTATGTCATAGAATGAACTTTTAAGCTTTACAAACATTTTCAGGTATTATTCACTTGTTTTGGTCAGATTAGTTAAATTAAATATTCTTAAAATTTACAGTTAGCTCATAATAATTTATAAAAAACGGGTTTAAAATATGAGCAATTTTAGATGTTTTATGTGAACGAAAATACAGAGTTCTGTCTCAGATATCTATCTCAACGATTAAGGGGTTGTTACACCACCTTAGGATTCTTAAAAAATCGAATTATTTTTTTTGCGAGATAATTTTTTTATACTTTAAAGAATAATCTAAACATTTAACCATTTCCAAATTCAAATTATTTCCGAAGTTATAGCAATTTGAAGTGAGCGCGGCAGAGATATTTTTATTTTGAAACTGAAAATAATTACGTCATCAAGTAGGATTTTCAAAAGAGGGTCCTACTTAATGGCTCATATCTCCGTTATTTTTATTTTTTTAAGTCGTTATTATTTCAAATTATTCATAAAAAGAAATATTTTTATATATATTTTTCCGAGCGTCAAAGCCTTAACTGGAATTCATTTGAATGTAGAAAAGTATTATCAATTTACCAGTTTCAAAAAATGACTAAAGAATTACAAATGCAGTGTCAAATACCAAATATTTTAAATGGTTTAAAATTTATATATGAAAAAGGTTTCCGCCAAAAATAAAACTCCCCCTGTACTTATTAAGTAAAAGCATGACCCCCACATATTTTTAGAAGAACTCTCTAGTTAATTAATTAGGTTAATCAATGAACATTATACCCTGAAACATCCTCTATTAACTGCAGATCTTTTGCACAATCTAAATTAAATATTTAAAAAATAAACATCAATGAAAACAAAATGTCATAATTTTTAGAAATAACTGAAATCCACTACTATTTAACTAGGCATTGACAAAGCAATACTTTATATTTTGCCACAGTTATCTAGCGGGAAAGTAAACACTACATTATCACTTACCTGCAAGTGCGGCAAATATTTGAAAAATAGTTCCCTTATTTTTGTAAAACAGTTGCATTTTGATTATGATATTTTTAAGTCTTTAGATTTTCGTCCAAGTTTATATATGTGAAAGATATTTATATATAACTTCAAAAAGTGTTTTCCAAATAAATTATTATTTTATAATGAATTTATGAATACCTATTACGTAAATGGGGGGGATTATCTTAAATTTGTAAAGAAATTGTTCTTTATTAAAATGAAACGCGAAAATATGAGATAGAAATGATCAGTAGCGTGCAGTAGGTACTGTATCACGGATATTTTCAAAATAACAAGAGTTATTTTACTGTATATTTTTCAGCAACAGAAAAATACAATAGAAGTAGCTCAATATATGAAAACATGTCTGAATTATAAGATTTTTGAATGGATGATGGTTCAAAAAAAGAGCTATACTCTTGATTACCATCAGGTCTGTAGATATAAAATTGTAATACACATACTCCAGTAAAAGAGTTGCTCTCTTGTGGAACAAATTGCGAAGCTATTAACTTACATTTTCGTAAGAAATAAAGCGCTGCTGGATGGATCCAAGTCTGGTGAGTAAGCTACATGTGAAAGTATTTCCCAACTATGCGATGCAGCTTTATCATGAAGCAAAATCACTTTGCATTGCCTCTTTTGATATGGTCATTTTTTACGCAATACTTGGTTCAAACCGAGCATCTGTTGTTGTCGGTAGTATTCAGTATTAACAGTTTCGCCAGGTTTTACCAGCTCATAATTAATAGGACCCATTTGATCCCACCAAATACAGAGCATTGTCTGCAGTCGATGCAATGGCACTGGTTTGCCTGGAGTTATCGACAATCTTTTACGCTTATGATTTATGAAATATATCCATTTATAATAGCGTTATAATTAGATGCTGTCTTTCATTCAGTTAAGTCGCAACTCATTTTCCCAACTTCTGGAAACTTGTGAAAGGATAAAGGATTTCAAATCTATGAAGACGCCTTCTTGGATTATGCTCACCGTATTACCTTCGATAAGCATCCGATACAATTCTGCAGCAGTTTTCTTCAAATGGTAACAAAAAATCGACATGTTCAACGTTATGAAAAATTATGTTGTTGTATAATACTATGAGCAAATTCAGTTTTCTTATTTAGTTTTCTATTTTATAGCAATTATATTTCACCAAAAACTTTTTGTAATTTTTCTGTTAACACAGAAAAAACAACGGTCGTATTTTGGCTGCAAAATCTTGGATAAAGACATAAAATGAAAGCGCCTGCATCTACATTATGGTTATTTAAATGTATAATCACACAAATATTGATATTGCACTGAATATAATTAAATTCATGAAATTCCGTTGACTTCAACTTTTAGTAAAGTAAACAAATGCATAGCTTATTTCAATCCTTATCTGCATTCGTTTCTGAAAAACCAATTGTAAAGGAGACGATGACGTTAAAATATTTTTTTCTACTTTTATATAAGCGTTAACTTTTATCCTCAACAGAAAAAATTTAATTCGATTTTTTTCTAAAAACGGTGCATCTTGTTGCCTCTAAACAAGAGTACCTACCTTTTTTAGCAAAAACTCTGAAGTTTTTAATTCATTAACAAAAATCTAAAAAAAGGGACATAAAAAAATTATGACTGAAAATATCCGTTGCTCCGCCCCCCTCAATCTTTTTATGACTTTTTGTCGTCTGGAGTTATTTATGAGATACAGAACAGAAGCGTACCGTGTATAATATTTGTTAGGCAGATAACCCACTGGCGCGACACGTCGCGCGCGGCAAGCCGCGCGAAGTCGCGTGCGACAACAATTCATATATAAATAAATAGCGCAAAACCCATTGATGCGACCAAGCAGTGTGGTCGCGCGCGGCAAGATTACTGAACGCGACAACCCGCGACATTCCCGTCGCGCGCGATCTTTGGTACCATAGATTGATATGGAGCATAGCCCATACAAGCGATTATTTAGGCGCGACTCGCAAAAAGAGGTGGAAAGTAGTTCGGCACTTCGGCAGTTGTGCTTGAACAATGGGTGAAAACGGTATTGATGTTGACGCTTTGATAGCGGAAATACAAGATACCCCAATTGTGGAACAGTGCTTTACAGGACTATAGCAATAAAAATATTAAAAGAACATTATGGGAAGAAATTGTTGAGAAATTCACAACTGGAAGTAGCAAAAAAAAAAGAGCTAGGTAAGTTTTAAATGTATTTATTTTGCCATTCAAGTTGACCTTCGTTTACAAAAAATCTTGCCAATTTATTTCGATTTGCTGATGGACCCTTTTTACCTCTATTGCAATTTTGTTGTATTGGTACAGCCACGTCTGTTGGAAAATAAGTCACCATATCTTCAAACTGAACACCATCTTTTGTACGAATAAAATTGTGTAATACACAACATGTTTCGACTATATCGATAGCAAATTCCACATCGACATCAAGAGGACGATGAAAAATTCGGCATTTACTGGCCAGAATACCAAATGTACACTCAATGTACCTACGAGCTCTGCTTAATCAATAGTTAAATGTCTTCATCTCTACATTTAAATTAGAGCCTGAATAAGGCTTCATTATATTATTTGTAAGCGGAAATGCATCGTCACCAACAAAGACATATGGTATTGGGGTGGGATCAGTCGGAGTTATTGGACGTCTTTCTGGTAACTGTAATGTATTACTGGTCAGTTTTTGATAAAATGTGGAATCTTTAAATATTGTTGAGTCACCGCTTCTTCCATACGCTCCAATATCAACGTATATAAACTTGTAATCTGCATCACAAATACCCAGCAGCACAATGGAGAAATATTTTTTATAATTATAATAAAGAGATCCACTTCGTGGTGGATGATTTATCCGGATGTGTTTGCCGTCAACGGCACCAACACAATTCGGGAACTGTGATCTCTCATCGAATGTCTTAGCAATATCTTTCCATTCATCTCCTGTTGGTTCTCGTAAGTATAGGGGTTTTAGCGTAGCCCATATAGCGGTGCATACTTGTTTTACGAGTGTTCTGACTGTTGTCATTCCAAGTCTAAAGTTATGAGAAAAATCTCCGAAACTGCAACCAGTAGCCAAGTACCTACAATAAAAAGTTTTGGTTTATTTCAGGTCAGAAAATACAAAAAAAAATGGAAAAACTTGAGGGACTCCTATTTTCGGGAATTAAGACGTCAGAAAAATGTGAAAAGTGGATCTGCTACTCCCAAAAAGTGTACCTACATCTATTTTGAACAAATGTCGTTTTTAAACGTAGTAGCTAAACCAGCACCTACTTCTGCAAGCATTGATTTCAGCTCGGACCATCCAGCTGATCTGAACTCTGAACAGTCTCAAGATGACCGCGTTTACCCTACAGTACACAACAAAAAAAGAAAGAAATAAATTTGAAGACCCTGTTGGGATGGAACTGGTAAATGTATTAAAACATAGCGTTGCGGCTAGAGAGCAGGGACAAACGGATAATGCTGATAAATCATTTCTATTATCGTTACTGGATGATTTCAAAAATATTCCAAGTACCTCTAAAACCAATGCAAAAATTGACTTACTAAATGTGATTCAGAAATATCAACCCTATAATGCTGCATACAGGCCTCCAGTCACTACAAATAACTATCACCCACATGTGAATTACAATAATCCACCTTCATCTTTCGTACCAGAAGGTTGCACTTTATCTGCACCTCCACCATCTGTAAGTCAGGGTTACTTTACTCGTCCCTCATCGAGCAATTCTTATTATGGTTCGATGCTGTCTCCCAATACCAACAGTAACTCTTCTCAAACATCAGAATTATGTGACTTATACGATTAAACTTTGTTCCTCACACTAATATAAATAAACACGTACCTTAAAGTTACCATGAGTTTTTCTTCGGGACTTATACTGTTGCGAAAATTTGTATTTTATGTTGTCGAATCAACGATAGCAGTTCGTCAAATGATTTTACGCTCATTCTGCAATAATTAAAAAACTTCTCTTCATGTTTACGAAGATCATTGTAAAGCAAATTAAATGCACCTTTCTTGGGACGCTCTAGAAAGATAGGATGGATCCAGAATCTCGGTTTCGCTTTTTTACGACGACGAATGTGGTAAAATAAAATTGCTGCTACCTCTTCCACCTCCATTTTAAGACTAAAGACTAAATAATAAATTTCATTTCCAGCCGCAGCTTGCCGCTTATGCAAAAGTCGCGCTTTCAAAATCGCGCGCGACGTGACGCATGCGACGTGTCGCGCTAGTGGGTTTTCTGCCTTACACTACCTGTTGAAAGCGGCAAATCCATTTACCGGTTTTTTCAGTTTATTTAATTGATTTTGGAAGAACCATATACAGGGTGCGCCAATCATTTCCACTCGATCTCTAGCACCGAAACTAAAAGAGATATCAACAAGATTTTTGGTAGGGGTAGACAGTGTCACTCGGACTACAATTTTAAAATATTTTGATGTATACAGGGTGGCTAATTTTTGTGGAATGAAAATTAATTTGGTTTTTTAAATTGAACACCCTATATACGATTATGACTTCTGATTCTACTTAATATTAGATTTACGGTAGTTTTTTGTATTTGTAAATCCGATGCGGCGTTGACAAGTTATTCTTATTTTATGCAGATTTAATGAAAAAACAGCACTTCAGAAATATTAGCACAAAAACCACATTTTTTAAAAAATTCCTCAAAAAAGCTACTATGATGTAAATGAAACATACACCTATCACAATAATCACACAACATCTTCACCTGTTGCACAGGGTGTTTGCCGATGGCGTGCCAATAGTCTCGTTTTCAAATGGACTTAATTTTTTCAAATGGGACACCCTTTATATTTTTCTTCAGTTAGAAGCTCTCTCTAATACGCATAAAAAAAATATAGGGTTTTGCACATCTAACTTTACTATTTACTTTAATAATTGACGTTAAGTGATAAACAACATATTTTACACAATTTTTAATAAGTACAAAATTTTACAAAGTTTAATCGTAAGAAAATTACAATAGTGAAAGTTAAAATTTATAGTAGGTGTTCAAAATGTCTTCCATTTTCATTTATACATTTTCTTGCCCTTTTTTTCATTGATTTACGCACATCTCTTAGCATTGCAGGGGTCACCTGTCTAAATGCTGCAGTAATTCTTTCTTTCATATTTTCTTTTGTGGCAACCTCTTCTTTGTAAACAATATTTTTAATAAAACCCCACAAGAAAAAATCGCAAGGTGTAAAGCAAGGCGATCTAGTAGGCCAATTTATAGGTCCTCCCCTTCCTATCCAACGATCCTGAAATTCCCTATTTAACCAATTGCGAACATCTAATAGGTAATGTGGTGTGGCACCATCTAATTGAAACCACATTCCGTTGCGATAATTTTGAGGCACATTTTGCAATAAGTTGCGAAAATCATGTTCTAAAAAATCTAAAAATATAGCTCCATTTACAGTCCCATCAAAGAAATAGGGACCAATTACATAATCACCTATTATTCCCGCCCACACATTCAAAGACCATCGATACTGTGATGTGGTTCTAAATAAATGTTCATTTGGTCCGAATAATAATTGAAGTTGTGTCTATTGACACAACCGTTCTTATGAAACGTGGCTTCGTCGGAGAATAAAACTTTGTTTAAAAAGTTATGCTCTGTATTTATCTTGTTTATTAACCATCTACAGTATTCCACTCTACGCGCGAAATCACGTGGTAACAATTCTTGGTGAAGCTGGATATGATAGGGGTGATATTTATTCTTTTTTATTATGCGTCTAATTGTGGTATTGGAAATATCTAACTGATTGCTTAATTGCCTTGTGCTTATATTGGGATCTTCAACTATACTGATCATTACCTTATATTCGTTGTCAATAGTAACAGCTGTAGTTTCACGTGAATGTTTTTCATACTTGACGGTTCCTGTTCTATCAAATCTATTCTTTAAATTCTCAAAAGTATCCTTTTGTGGATGACGTCTTTCTGGGTCTCTTTGACGATAGACCCTACTAGCAAGAAACGCATTTTTTTGACATTCACCCAGTATCCATATCATATCAATATTTTCTTGAACACTATAATTCTTATTAAAATCCATTTTTTATACACAATACCGATTAAATATAGTAGACGTGATACAATACAAAATTTTATGTTGACAATTAATGCCATAACAAAATATACCTACTGTCATTTTCATAGGTAACTTGATTTCTTATTAAAAATTGTGTAAAATATGTTGTTTGTCACTTAACGTCAATTATTAAAGTAAATAGTAAAGTTAGATATGCAAAACCCTATATTTCTTTAATGCGTATTAGAGAGAGCTTCTAACTGAAGAAAAATATACAGGGTGTCCCATTTGAAAAAATTAAGTTATTACCATTTGAAAACTACACTATTGGCACGCCATCGGCAAACATCCTATGCAACAGGTGAAGATGTTGTGTGATTATTGTGATAGGTGCATGTTTCATTTACATCATAGTAGCTTTTTTGAGGAATTTTTTAAAAAATGTGGTTTTTGTACTAATATTTCTGAAGTGCTGTTTTTTCATTAAATCTGCTTAAAATAGGAATAACTTGTCAACGCCGCGTCGGATTTACAAATACAAAAAACTACCGTAAATCTAATATTAAGTAGAATCAGAAGACATAATCGTATGCAGGGTGTTCAATTTAAAAAAACCCAATTAATTTTCATTCCACAAAAACTAGCCACCCTATATACATCAAAATATTTTAAAATCTTAGTCCGAGTGACACTGTCTACCCCTACAAAAAATCTTGTTGATATCTCTTTTAGTTTCGGTGCTAGAGATCGAGTGGAAATAATTGGCGCACCCTATATAGCCCGACAAATAAAAGTTGATGCTTGAGAAGTAATAGCTAAGTTTGGAAATCTAATATCTAATATTTCCAATGACAGTAAAATACATTATTGCTGTAGTAAAAACGGAAAATTATAAAAATGAGGTAACCAATACCTTTTTATTCTGAAGTTATGGTGATATTTATGTCCCAAATACCTCAAAATCAATAATTAAGAATAAGAAAATTTTTTCACCAAATATCCTCGAAAATGGTGTATTTTGATTTCATATTCATACATTTATCGAATGGCTCTTTTCCATACAGGAGCAACCAAAACTCGAGATCACTTTTTTCTCATTTTTTTCAAATGGAACACCCTGTAAATAAGGCCATACCAGAATAGCCCACACTATAAGCTTCCAGAAAATGTAGGGTTTCCCTATTTGATTGCTACCGGTAATGTATCTAATTCTTAAGGAAAGTATGAAAAATATAAAAGCAATAATGATGTACTCCCTGAACATTCACCTCGATAAATTAAAGGTCACGTTTGTTGATAATTCCTCTAACATTCAAATGTTCCAAGGGTGATTTGATATAAATGCTATAATGATCTACATTCCGGGTAGATGTTACAGAAACTGATTTAGCCAGTATGCAGTTCGATATCCTGATTAAAGGAATGTGCGACTCCAGAGTTTTCGAAGGAGAGGTTTGGGGAAATAAGAAGTATGAAGCACAAGAAGTGAACAAAACGTGGAAGAAAAAGAATAAACTAGCGATGATATCGTGAACGTGAATTTTCACATAACTACAAGGGAAATTGCTAATGACACATTTTTGGAGAGAGGGAGGGGCAGCAAGGTCCCAAGACCTCATTCTATTATCTGGGGATATGTTAAGGAATAGGTCGACAGCGAGAAACCAACAACGCTGAAAAATAGAATTAGAGGAATTTTTCGCTCTACTACAAGATCAACTTTAACTGAAGTACGAAGAACCATCGTAGATAGACTCAGTGTATGCATAGCTCAAAATCGGAGATTGTTTGTACATGTCGTGTGAAATAATGGTTTTTTACATTTATTGAGATTATTTTGTTACCATATTTGTCCATCATTGAGTACAAATATCTATCATTATTGCTTTTATTACATTTTTCATACTTCTTAAGGGTTAAATACATTACCGGTGGAAATCAAGTAGATAAACCGTACATTTTCTGGAAGCTCATAGTGTGTACTATTCTGATATGGCCTTATTTACAGGGTGTTCCATTTGAATAAACTGAGAAAAAAGTGATCCCGAGTTTTGGTTGCCCCTGTATGGGAAAAGAGCCATTCGGTAAATTTATGAATATGAAATGAAAATATACCATTTTCGAGGATATTTGGTGAAAAAATTTTCTTATTCCTAATTATTGATTTTGAGATATTTGGTGTTGAATGAACCCATTTTGTGACATAAATGTCTCCATAACTTCAGAACTACCTGGTATAAACCCATATAACTCTATATTTTTGAGAAGCACTCTTTCGAAAGAATTCAATCGAGTGAAAATATATAGGGTGTTTCATTTAAAAAACATAACTTTGATAAGTCACACATTTATGGGACACTCTGTATGTTGGTAGTTATTTTTAAAATATAGCTTTCATTGCTCTCTACAACTTTTATTTGAAACATGTTTTCCTATCTTAAAAAGGGAAGCAGCTATCTTCTACTCACGCATCGAAGATACAACCGGTATTATCCATTTAATTCTTCCGGAAAGATCGGGTAAAATAAAACAAAATTAACAATTACATTTTAATGTAAAAAATTTTATGTTTAAAAATTGAACCATTATGGTTTAATCAAGTTCACCTTATATACACCGGGGGCGCCTACAAAATTCATTGCAGCAGTATTATTGTGACCTTTAAAATTATTAGAAATTGCTATCTGGATCCTTTTTTTTTACATGTATTTTTGCATAAGGAATGGCGCCGTTCCCTTATTGCATAATTACCTATTAACTAGAATTATGACTGTATAAGTTCTTACTTCTTTTGTGTATGGATAAAGATATGTTTTTGCTTTTTTTTACTACAATTAAATAAAGACCCATTTTGATTGTATTTCGGGAACTGGTCAATGCAAGGAATTTTCGTCTTGTCTACTTTTAGGCGTAGAATGTTGAATCTTCCTTCGACGAATTTTGTTTTTGCAAAATCACCAAATTCTGAAGATATTACTATAAACAAATAATACTTTAATCAAGAGCGTAATAGTATATTACGTAACAAGTGTTGTAAAAAGCATTTTACGCGCGAATGGAAAAATTGCATGAGTGCGTAATTGCTTTAAATCCACAGAACACATAGAACTAGAAGGCTAAAATAGGTGGAAGAAATTAATATTATTCGTAACCACATGTATAGATGGGACAATTTTGATCATGCGCAGATCATCAACAACATTGCCAGTTGTTCATGTACTTGTACGAAAATCTAAGATAATGGCAATTTGATTTACATATATTACATTATAATCCCATAAAAGAGCCCGAACTCATCATTTTACGATTATTTAGGATCGATCATTCACAGAGAGAAAAATTAAGCAAATAATGGGTCTGACGAACAACTTAATGCCAAAAGAAAAAAAAATTATGGATGTTTTTGTGACAAATATATCAGGAACTCTATTCGAAGATAGGAAATTGTTTTCTTCATTAGAGAACCATGTTTTTGACCTTTTAATGTACGAAATGAACCATAAAATGAAATTAATCAAATTTGTTGTAAAAATTTATAGTAAAATACGTTAATCCTACCGAAATTTCCTTTTAATTCGTCCCTGACTACAATTTCAGTTGTCCTTACTTCACTATTCCATATTTACAAAGTACTTACGGTGAAAATCTATATTTCAGTGGCCATGAATTCCACTTAAAACACCCCTGTCAAGGCAGCGGTTTCACTGCGCATGCTCATAGTTGTCTCTTGTGCTATACTAGGGATCGTTTCAGCAAAACGGTATTGGCCTTCTAGTTCTGTGTTTAAATCACGCATTACGTACTATACTTTACCTACGGCCATATACATTGTGCCAAAATGTCTGGACTTATGACAGGGAACTTAATTTCGTCAAATGGGATACCCTGTATTTTATTCCTTCTTTAGATTTTTTGAACAATTTTATTTCGAAAAATTTTACAAAATTATCTTCAAATCCAATAGATTCCCGCCTCACTATAACTTGACATATTGAAAATATAGGTATTCTTTAATTAGAACTTATTTGTCTTTCAAAAAAGTTTGTATTATTTTGATTTTGACAGTTGATAGGACTACGCTGATGACAAGCGATTACGCGATCACTACCTACTTGCGAATAATTAAATGTTCCGCTTACTTTTACGTATCAACTGTGCGTTTTGTTTACCGTACGTAATAAGCTATTTACTGAGGCTGTGTGTCGTGTGTTTTTGTCTGTTTTCTATAGTGGCCGTAGGTCAGTATGTTTTTTCCAAAGAAGAATAACAATTTGTTTGTCAACATATTACATTGCTCTCTTTTTCCTTTTTAGGTGTTCCTTGAAGCAATAATTGAATTTCATGCAATGACTTGCCTTTAGTCTCAGGAATAAACAAGATTTCAAAACCAGTAATTAACAATGAACCTATAGCAAATATATAAAAAGGGTATTCCATTCCGCTAACGTCCTTTAATCTAGTAAAAATCTGAATGCTCACAATAGCTGATATTGTATAAGCAGTATTGCCTAAAGACATACCAAAAGCTTTAATTTTTGACGCGAATATTTCTGCAGTTAATACTATCGGTACCATTCCTAATCCAATTTTAAAAACAAGTGCGTATATCATAACACAAACAACTGGAAGCCAACTGAATTTCTGGTATTCATAACCTCCGTTCTTAATACTAAAGTAAATAGCTATTGTAAGTAAGCAGAACATTGTTAAAAAATTGGATAAAATTAATAATTTCCTGCGACCAAATTTGTCTACAATAACGGAGCTAATAACTGCAGCAAGAAATAGTAAACCAGAGAATAAAACTGCTGCTATTGAAGGCTCAATATAAACAGAACCAGCTTCCTTTAAAATTATATGTAAATTCATTAATATTACATTTATAGCACCTATTTGCTGCGCAATATCTAACACTACAATAATAATTACAGATTTCCTGTAATTCTTTACGAACAAAATGTCTGTAATTCTCCCTTTTTCTAGTTTTTGTTTTTCTAAAGCTGTAGCTATTTCATCTAGCTCAACGTCTACAGAAGGCATGGCTCGGAATTTAAGTAAAGATTTTTTGGCGTCTTCTCGTTTTCCCTTAGATAGAAGATAGTAAGGCGTCTCAGGTAGGAAAGAAAAGAAAATAATTTCAATCACCAGCAAGACACCGGCAGTTAACGAAGCTGCGTAAAATGGTAAATAAGCTCCAATTATATAAATGGTTGATACTCCCACCATTTGTAACAGAAAAATGACGCTCGAAAGAAATCCTCTTATGTTTTTATCGGCTATTTCAGATATGTAAGTGGGAGCTGCTACAAATGTCATATCTGATGCCATTCCAGCAATGATTCTTGCTGTATAAATATAATTAATACTTGGTGCACTAACGATGAGGATCCATTGAATGAGCAAAGCGAATGAACCTAGAAGTAAAGATTTTTTGCTACCAATTTTGTTGACGAAAAATACCGTAAAGGGTAATCCAATCATGGATCCTATTGGGTACCATGTTTCCAACCATTCTGCTTGGTATGGTGTCATGGGAATGTGACTTTTTTCGCTGAGGAAATATGGGATCATAGGAGAGGTCCATCCCACTGTCATTCCATCAGAAATGGCCATTAGATTTCCTGAAATCGTACAGTTAATTATAAAATAATATTAATTCTTTTTTAATATAATAAAATGGAAAACAAGTTTAAATAGCATTTAGGTGATTTTTAGATATTTTACTTTTCAAAGAAAAACGTTATATAAAATATCAAATGAAATAGCATAATAGTTATTTATGGTACTAGTGTGTTATGTTGAAAATAAGCCACGCGAGAAAATTTATAAATTCTCAAGTGACTTAGGAAACATAACACGCGAGTGGCATACAATGTACAATGTTTTATCCAACAAGTAGAAGAAATCGTTTTTTTATGAGATAATAATTAATAAGCTTTGTGATCAAATCAAAGCTACTTGTGCCACATTACCCTATAAATGTCAGAATGACTTAACAGTGACTTTTTACACTTTGGTCAAAGTAGGTTGTTTGTTTGGTTGCCATGGGCATGATGCATTATTAGCAAATGTTTAAATAAATTTTGACACTTGTCAGTTTTCCTTTCAGAAAAGGAAAGCTTTTTTGAAGAAAAAAAAGTATAGAAAATGGAGGAAACCGATGAAAATTTCGTTTCTGAGGATATCCTTACGGAAGCGGAAGAAGCAGCGATGCAGATTTTGCCAGAAAGGTGTTCAAAATGTTTGGGTCTTGGATGAATTCACGGAAGATAAAAGGTATCGATGAAAATGTTCTATTGGCTTATTTTTTACATTTGCAAAAAAAATTAGTCCCATCGTCGCTATGGACCAAATACTCGATGCTCCGCTCGACTATTCACTTTTATAAAATTATCGACATTTCAAAATATGGCAAACTAACGAGCTTTTTGAAAAGCAAATCACAGGGATACAAACCAAAGAAGTCCAAGACATTAGAACGACCTGAAGTAGAGAAATTTTTGAACGAAGCTCCCTACAACGAGTACCTGTTGATGAAAGTAGCTTTGATAATGGGGATTAGCGGTGCTTGTAATGCGATGAATTGGTCAATTTGAAAATAGAAAACATTCAAGACAAAGGGAAATATTTTCACGTAGTTTTGCCAGACACTAAAACCAAGAAATCGAGAAGTTCCACCATACTTGAAGAAGGATTTCCAGTCAACCCGATCAATTTGTGTAAAAAATACATGTCTTTGAGACCAAAAAATACTAGTTCTAGCCGCTTTTTTGTTTTTTACAAAAATGGGAGGGGTACCAGCCAGTGTGTGGGAATAAATACGTTGTCGAAGATAGCTTCAAGCATTGCAATATTTTTGAAATTGGAGGAACCAGCGCTCTACACCGGTCACTGCCTGACAAGGTCTTCGGCGACTCTTTTGGCCAATGCAGGGGCTAACATGACTACTTTGAAGCGTCACGGAGTCCTAGACCGTAGCAGAAGGATACCTAGAAGAATCGGTGCACAACAAAATACAAATTGCAGAAAAATTACAAGGTTTTAATGCGTCGGCGTCTTCCAACACTATCAGCAGCTGTACCGATATGGGAGCGTCTGGTTCCAATGAACCAATGAATTTTACAATGACTTCAAATTCGAATAAACTGTTAGCGTTTTCCTTTAATTTCAATATCAATGTGAATTCTGCTTGTGTTAGTAATAAATAAATAGAATACTACTTTAAATATGAACGTGAATTATAATCCATAACTCACTAGTGAGTTATGAATTATAACACACTAGTGTTATTTGATAGTTTACTTGTCTAAAATGACATTAATAATGACAGTCATAAATAAATATATTAAAACATTTAAAAATAAAGTGAACATAATGTCAAAATCATGAATTATAAATAGGTTATGTAAAGATATGTTTAATTATATGCCTGTTTGATCGTAATTGTAACCGTTATCTGATATTTTGATAATAAAAATTAAATAAAAAAAGAAAAAGGCCTGAACCACCATCCACTATAAGATAAAGGAGGAATTTGTGCAAAATTGGGACTGATATTTCCCAAGTTTGTGTGTTGAAATGGACTGTATTGGAGTGGGATTTAAATAACGAGGTTTTTCACAACTATTGTTTATTGTTTGGATGAAACACAAATGATTACTAACTAAACTAAACACATATGCTAATAGACATTTAAAAATTAATTACTAGTCTGAAGCTATTTGTATGATCTCTTATTCAAAGAAATACGATCGAGAATTATTCTAATTTTTTACATCTGACATTACATGTCAAAGTCGCGCATATACCAGATCGTCTCGTCTTCGATGATATGAACTCGTTTTGCAGAGGCGTGCGAATTAACCTTTTGGGAGGCAACGGAATGACACATTAAATTTTGCATTTATCCTGGCGGAAAATCACACATTTTCCAACAGAATTGACATAGGTCACACATTTCTCGTCAAGGGGTCTATCATGGCATTTTAATTTAACAATCACAAGATAGACCTCGGAAAACAGGAATAACAAATGGGTAGGTAGATACACAGGTAACAATTCTGACTAAATCTCCGATATCTCCTAAGTGCTATTTTTTTTTAATATATAGTACGAATGCTTCTTTTATATGTTTAATCAATAATTACCTACATGTTTTTGTTGCGATAGAATTAAAGATAGATATCTGTATCTTTAAGAAAACTGAGAATAGCATCATAGACTTCTTTTTTATTCAAACTTAGCAAAGATAAAATATTAATTGACAGACTTATTCTTAGGCGTAAAAGGTTGCATTGCTTTGGATTGTGTATTTCTGACATTTAAAGAAAATATGGTCTAAATCGGCACTTTCGTTACATAGTTCACATAGGTCTGATTCAACAATATTAATTTTGTGCAAATGAGCTGGGTAAGATGCATGTCCGAATTTAATTCTTGTCAATGAAACAATTTGCCTTCGAGAGTATGGGAAATTTTTGAGCAATGGTTGTTTGAGAAGGTTTTTCTGTAAAGCCATATATTGAGTATTATTGGTATTGCAAAAGGATTCACAATAACTGGCCCATTTTTGTACATATTTTTGTGTAGTCTGCTAAAGACTATTTCTCACCAATATGTTCATCACCATTTTCTACACTATCTTTTGCTAGTTTGTCTACGTACTCATTATGTTTGATGCCCACGTAAGCCTTGACTCATATTAGTTGAATGACATATTTTTTTCTGCCAGTTGGCCGAGAAGAAATTGAATTTGTTGAGCGTAAGGGTGTGTGAAGTTAGTACAAGGGTCCATTGGTTTCCTGAGGCCCTTCAGTACAGATGATGAATCGGATAATATTATGAATTTTTTATATTTTGTATAGCTATGTATTTCAAAGCTTTCAATATTCCAAATGCTTCTCCTGTGTAAATTGAGCATGAGTTTCGAATTTTAAATTTTCTTTCGAACTCTAGTTGGGGTATATAAAAAGCGTAACCAGTACCTGTACTATTTTGCCAGGCGTCAGTATATATAGATACATTATTTTGAGTGCTATGCAGAATTACATTTATTATTTGATGGTTCTAAGCTAAAATTTCAGGGTACCTGAGAACCGTAACTTCTATCTGCTTTTCATAGAATTCAAAATAATTTTCGAACCGCGAATGTGAAATATCATTTAGTTATTTAAACTGAAATTCTTGTTACGTTGTGTCTGATTATATATTTAAATTAATTAATTCACAATTTCTTCTCCCAATATTTCTGTCTTGTGCTAATATATTGACCTTACACCATTTGATTACTTGTTTAACAACTTCTTGTCGAAATTGGTCTTCATATATTGATTTTTCTGAAAATTATTTATTTAATTTCAAAAGGTACTTCTCCCACTTCAAACTTTCTATCACTGCATCAAAATCAGAACATTTTTGAGGCATTAATATTCATTTAATTTTCTACTTTAACAAAAGTCTGTGGAAAACACACACTTTTATTAAAAAAAAATTAAAAAAAAATATTATTAACTGCCATTACTTAATTTATCGGTTTGTAATTTCCAAATTTTAGCGTCGATGTGAAAAAAACTAAACAATTAAATATGTCAAATTAAAAATCGAAAAAATCGAAAAATTTGAAAAATTGGGCTACATTTGAGATCCTTGTCCGTGATGCTGTATATCTGGCTCTTGTAATCCTTGTAGTCCTTGTAAAAATGGAACTAATGGCCACTGTATTATACAATCGAAAAGAATATAGCTTCTTTTATTAAAAGGATTATGACAAGAGGTTCTGCCCCAGCTGGCATTGTTCCATCGCCAGAATGTTAGAATTCTTCTGGATCATCCCTTTTATTGTTCAATTGTATATTGTAATTTCGATGTATTGCAACTTTACTTTTGCAGCAATAAAATACTAATACTAAATATTAATTTTAACTTACCAATTACTGCAGCCAAAACTTGAAAAAACACACCCCTGTCCATTTTAGGAAACATTTTACGAATATTCAAATTAACTGCTAACACGCACTATTATTTCAAAACTAACTAAAGATACACATTATTTTAATTATACTTTAGTAATGCTACTTTTTATCTTAACAATATCCATGACGTATATTTGCAAATTTTTTTTATTATAATTTATCAAGGGATTATGAAATTTTTATTTTTAATTGTCGTAGAATATGATTTAGTTGCAAACAATCAATGTGACAAAAGTAGACGCCATAAATTACTTTTAATATAAGTAAACTAAAGAAACGATTATGTTCCAGTTACTGTTAATCACACTCCAAATTGTCTATCAATTTGATTCAATGTTTTCAATTAAGTCAATAAAGTAAAATCTGTTTATTCTACAGGGTGATCAACGTCCGATATATCCGTTATTATAAAAGATATAAAAAAAGGTAATAACAAAAATTATAAGCAACGTTCTGTATAACACAAACACAATATTCTAAATAAAATCTTTCACAGCCTTAGAGATATAATAATGATATTGTTTTGTAGTATCGTATTATTCTCTTATTTTTAATAACATTCTATTTATTTATTTGTGGATCATCCAAACCAAGGCCGTAGCCAGGGCAAGGGCGGATCCAGCCGATCCAGGGGGGGCTGTCTTCCACCCATCAGGTGGAGTTGAGGGTCGGGAGGCTATGGAATATATTAAAAGCTATGGCGCCCCCCTAGATCCGTCTATGAGCCGGGGTGGATCAAGTGGGATAGATCCCCCCACCGAAATGAAAAAAAATAACATAATTCTTTAGTAAGTACTAAGTAGTATGTTTTTCTACCCCAAGTAGCATTACAGTGACAGAAACGGATATCGAAACTTCGATTGGGTGGCTATTACGTAATCATCACTAAATCTACCCCTACACAGTAAGAATAACTTCATTTTTTTTATGCCTAGTTGTAGTCACGTAAAGTTCACCACTTAATAGTTTTATAATATTTTGGTGCCACTAAAGGTGTTTGAAATGTTAACACTACTAAGCGAGACCTCAAAGTTGCAGAAACATTAAAGAGAAAAATAATAGTTACGGCCACCAAACCATATCACTTACAAGTGGCAGTGATCTTAAAGTGGCCGTGATATTTTTAGTATCGTTTTGGGAACCATTAATATACCTTTAAAGTGGCGGCACTTGATTATATGATTGCAGTAATTCTCGCCACGTTCTTGCCACACAAAAATCACTTTAAAGTTTTAATTTTTAAACGCAGACATTTGCAGCCATTTTTGAGATCGCCATGGTGAGAAAAATAAACGCGCTATTTAAAAAACTTTTTTTCGTCAATACGCAGCTTGAAATTTACTACATTTCCATACATTATTAATGATTTTAATAACAAAGATTGATAAAAAACACAGTTTAAAGCATTTAATTTCCTTGATGAAAAATTTACAGAAAAAGCAAGGAAAATGGAAGAAATAATATGCAGAATAGAGAACGAGCTGCAAATCAAAAAGACATGCGCAGTGAAGAAAGTTTCGTGTTTAGTGTCGACCACCACACCACCACGTAGCTGCCACCAAGAAAGTGTTCCTCATTTTAGTCACCACCACGTTATAGAACCGTTTCTATTACGTGGCAAAGACTTTGGCAATACACTTTAAAGTTTACAATGCTACTTGGGTTAATTTTAACGTTAATTTTAACGTCTCCTTTCTGCAACTTAGGCTAATCTGGACGGACCTACAACTTATCGTGGGCTCCGAACCACGGTCTTCAATCACCTTAAACCTAGGACTATGCAGCTGATCTACCGACTAACAAGTGTGTAAATGTGCCACCAACCCCTATCAGTTCCACGAGATATCAGATCTCATCCGGCTTTTATACCGGCGTGAATGAAACTGCGTATGACATAAATACCTTTTTGCACTTGCCCAAAGTCTTATCTGACTTTTATTCCACTTCGAACAGTGACCCAGAGAATAAAGGCTGGTGCCTAACCAACTGAGCCACGGTGTCCGATCAATCTAGTGGAGATCGTCTGCATAAATTGCTACTTTTGAATATTGAATGATTTTTTCTACATCTCTGACGAAGACGCTGAACAGAATGGGGCCTAAATGGAAGCACCGAGGGACCCCAGAAATAATAAGAGTCTTATTAAAGTTAAAATTGTTGATGTCTTGTATGTAGGAAGTCAGGAGACTCAACAGATTACCGTGCACCCCGAAATTCTCCAGTTTGTTTATCAAAATAGAAGTAGGATGGTGCACTTTATCGAATGCTTTCGAGAAATCAAAGTACACGGCACATGCTGAGTGCCCACTTTCCATAATATCAAATACGTTTTGTACAAAAGGTGCTAAGTCGATGATAACGCCTCTTTTCTTGTGAAAACCATGTTGATGAACCGTAATGACATTTGTGACTATAAAAAATATTTCTTTTGCTAAAATTGAGTCGAATATTTTCCCGAAAATGTTCAAAATTGATATAGGCCTATAGTTCCCTGCGTTTGTTTTATCACCTGACTTGAACATGGGTATAACTTTCGCTATTTTCCACTGTCATGAAAATAAGCCTGAGCGTAATGATTTATTATACAGTAAATGAAGGAAAAGTCAAAAGTCAAATACATTAGTCGATGTTGATGAATAAAGTTGAATTTTTCAGTTGTTAAGCAAACATATTGGGTGACCCCGTAGTTAAAATTAAACTGAATTTGAAAACAATATAACATTTTGGCTGAGGATAAATATATTGTAAAAATGAGAACCAAATTCACAAAAAATGATAAATCCCCCAGGATTTTAAGTTGTATCATATATCATAGTCTTTGACGATATTAATTATTCATTGTTTAATTGTCTGCTTAATAAAGATTCTTTGAAATGTTTACCTAAAGCATGTAAACAGGTTCCCTTCCTCAAAGTCAGGTCTGATTTTTTCGGCGGAGTCGAATTGGATGCCGTCTAATTACCTAGTGTATTGGAATGATCCGAGTTGGATGCCGTTGGTATTAACTGGATTTCCGCGAAATAATATGAAAATTTTAATAAATTACTACCATTGTTGCCATATGTATGATTCTATTTTCTTTCATGACGTTATTGGGATTATGAAATTTAATTTCTAAGAATTCTTAGTTGATATTTCGTATTTGCTGGGAAACAACTTTTAATAGTGAACGGTGAAAGTTTTATTTTCTATAAATTTGAATTCGTTAATTTACTTAATATTTAGTTGTACATACTTAATTAGTATTAGTCTTAGTAATTTAATGTATTTTATATTTTTTAATTTGTATGCATATACATAAAGTTTGTAAATAAATGTTTTTTCATATGTTTCTGTGTTTTCTTCATATTCCTGGACATCTGGCAACAACAGCGGATATTTGTACGGATTTAAATTCAATTCTAATAAGAAAGTATTTCGCATCCAACTCGTACCGTCCCTTTTTTGATTTTAGGTTTGTTCCAACATAACACAAAACTAGTTTTCGTACGGTCGGGATTCTGCGCAGTCTAGATTTGGTGACACCGATTCTAGTCTGCGCAGACTCCCGACCGTACGAAAACTGGTTTTGTATTATGTTGGAACAAACCTTTTAGGTAGTACAGATTAAACGGCATCCAACTCGGTTCTGCCCGATTTTTTGATCATGTTAAAGATTTACACAAAACTTTGAGAAATGAGTTATACAAACCCATTTCAAACGCTCTATAAATTTCAAGATGTTAGCCTCATCCAATGTAATACGAAATTTCACATACTTCGTAAAATAACAAAAGATCCTATGCACCAGTTTCAATTTGTACAGTATAAAAACAATCTCTCTTTGACTACTATAATCCTGGAATAACCCAAGGAAAAGATCTCACTGAAAGTGATCTCCAAATCCCTTTATCCAGAACTAATAGAATTCTTATTTTACGTTCCAACTTAATGGCATAAATTTCAGTCAAGATGTAAATCCGCAGCTTTTAGTTTCTATTGAACTTTAAATTTGTGATATACGGATTTAGGAGAGAAACTACCACCAACTTTGGATGAGGCCATTGTCTCAACTTCAATTGTGAATTTGTTCGAGAAGACTAGACACAATAGGATTATTTTAAAAAACTGGTTTATTTTTTGCTTACATTGAAAATGAAAATTGAAAAATTCCGTGTGATAGTTTCCATTGTATTATCAGCTCCTTCTAAAGTTTACAACAGATTTAAAATTTACAAACTGTATTTATATTATTAGTATACCTTATTTAAAACTAAAATATAAAAAAGTATATATTTTTTCGAAAATAATCAACTTCTCAGTAAGTTCCGGAAAATTTCCTGATATATTGAAAGTCTCAAAAGTTATTCCTATCCATAAAAAAGGACCAACTGATATTCTCTCCAATTATAGAGGTATATCTGTTCTCAGTGTCGTAGCAAAATGTTTTGAAAAAGCAGTATTTAATTCAATCGTAGCATATCTAGATGATCATATGATTATTACAAATAAAGAACATGGATTCCGGCGCGGATTTTCCTGCGAAACTGCTACATTAGATTTCATTCAAACAATACATGACAATATTGACAAAAATTTGTATATCTACGGCGTATTTTTTGATTTGTCGCGGGCTTTCGACACTTTAGAACCAAAAATTTTATGTGAAAAACTAAATGCCTTAGGGATAAGAAATCCTGTAAATTCGTGGATAAAATCGTATGTATCTAATCGTCCATTCTTTGTTTCACTTGAAAACACCTTTTCCGATGTCTTCTATAACGACCTAGGAACTCCTCAAGGTGGGGTACTAGGTCCATTACTCTTCCTCCTATATGTAAATGACATGCCTGAATATCTCAAAGACCACAAGAATTTGTTTATATATGCAGACGATACTACAGTAATAGTTTCCGCGGCCACTTTAGAAGAAGCTAGAGAAAAAGTAAAAAAGAATGTGCCCTTAATAGATTGGCTTTAAATATAGGAAAAACAGTTTGTGTTTATTTTTCCTACGGTAATCTTTGATAAAAATAATAATCTAATAAACTCGACAAAACAAACTAAATTTCTTGGTACACTAATTGATTCTAACTTAAATTTTAGAGATTATATAGATTTTATCTGCAAAAAACTTAACAAAACTTATTTTATTCACTTAAAAATGATATCCCAACAGAATCATTACTGTCAATTTACTATGCTCATGTATACTCAATCTTAAATCAAAACATAATCATTTGGGGCCAAGCAACCGACAGCTCCCGTGTATTCATATTACAAAAAAGAATAATTCGATTAATTTTTAATTTAGGCTATACAGAGAGTTGCCGAGAAATTTTTAAAGGTAAAAATATTCTGACCCTTCCTTCCCTGTATCTATACAAGTTGTTATCTTTCACTTTCAATAAAATATAGCACTAGAAATGCTGAAAAGATATATCTGACGCAGCATAACCATGCAAACTTTAAGAAATCACCCTGTTATGCTGGCTCTTTATTTTATAACAAGTTACCGCAAAACCTATAAAACGTTAAATCACTAAAATATTTCAAAGAGATCTAAAAAAGATGTTGGTAAATAATGCTTTCTACTCTCTAGATGAGTATCACGCTTGTTAAGATAAATACGGATATATGAGATTTTTAATTTTTGTTCTGATTTGTAATTTGTCTTACTGAATTGTCTATTTCTTATATCTTTTACTTTGATTTTTAATTTTGATTTGTAATTTTGTTAATTACTGCTTTTGCTTTGAGTCATCTTATACTGTGTTGCTAACTTTTGTATATTTTGTATATTTTAATATTTTATATTTTTTACTATGATGTGCCTTATTCATGACAACAAAAGGTCAATAAAGATGATTATGATTAATTTTCGAACTCGTAGAAAATAAAAAAGATTTGTAAATATTTTAATTGATATTCTTCTGACATCATTCTTTAAAACAACACTTATTCCAGATTAGAATGTCAGACTCAGGTTTGAATGAATAAGAAACAAAAAATTACAAACGGACAAAAAAGTCACAATTTTACGTCAAAAACTAAGTAGGAAAATGTCAAATTTTTTGAGGTTTGAAGAAAAAACAATTGTTCTCTCTTTGAGTATTTTAAACTTCTATTAATATCAGATCTGTCAAGTGAAAACTGACATCTGCCTACTGGATTTTATAATAAAATGATTAAAAGGGGGTGACAATCATTACCCTTTGTAATTACTGTTTTTATTGTTATTTTTATCACATTTATTAGTAAAAAATTTATAACATGTAAAATTTATAACTGTACATTAATAAATAAATAAAACAAAGTCAAAAAATCGTAGCAACACTCTTAAGGAATGGGTTAAAATCGATGCCAATTGTGGATTTTTGCTTTGAAAAGTTGTCAACAGTCACTTCTAGGCTGTACTATTTATCAGTTTTGATAATAGATCATAGCATATTTGCGTATTTTACCTTTCATTTTTTGAGCTGTTTATTTTTTTTAAATGCAGATAATCTTGGGATTAAGCAACATTGTGTATTTAAACTTATCTACTACTAAAAGAAGTAGTAGATTAGGTTAAATGAAATAATAGATAAAAATTTCATGCAGATACAGTGCATTTATAAGAAAATTATATTAAAATATCTAGAAAAGTAATCTAAAAGTGTTGTTAAATTAGGTGCAAGAAAATTAAAATGTGATTAACGACGTACAAGCTACCCAATCGTGATAAATTTTACACGAGCAAGTTTCGTGTATACATAGATAAGGAGTAAAACATTATCTAGGCAATTTAATTTTAAGTTAATTGTGATAAAAATAAAGTTTTTTAGAGCTTTTTACAAAAAACATGGCTGTCTTAAAACGTGTCCTAGAAAAAATTATTTACTTCGAGATAACAAATGTATTATACAATCTGGAAATTAAGTCATATCAAATAATAATTATTTCAATTGTTCAGGTTGCTTTATAATTTCTAACTTGGAATGTTAAGGTACTTCCATTTATTCTAAATTAGTTATGTTACGTCCATGGGTTAAAACACATTTATTATTTTCCATAACCACCGCAATAGAAGATAGCTTTCAACTAATTCCAAAAAAATATGGAATCCGTGGCTCAAGACATTGTTTGCTTTTAGGATGATATACTTATAGGTGGTAAAAATCGCGAAGAACATTTTTCCTATGGCATTAAAATACACCATTTTCGTATAATCCAAAACTAAAGTAATTCTGCGATAGTTCTAGCTACTTATATTTATAAACGCTTTATATTATGTCTTTTTCAGTATAACACATATATTCAAGTAATATAAGTTTAATATAAATTTAATACTCGTAGGGTTTTGACAACATCATAAAGCAAAAATTGTAGGAATAACTGTAAATAAATGAAAAATTAAAAAGCCATTTTTATACAGCAAGTTAACATCAATTCCGTTAAAACCATCGATTTGTTAGAGCCAGGAACAGCATCAGGTTCAATATTGAATGAAAACTCTATTACAAAATAAATTAAATATTAGACAACACTCAAGCTCGTAATCGCTGAATGAAATAAATAGCTTTTTTCGCTACAAACGCAATCATTCAAAGGTTATTGATTTGGAAAATTACATTTTGTCCCGGAATATATGAAATTGCAATGACTGTTCCACAAACAATTTTAAATCAGTAGCAGCAGTTAATCATATCTGATGTTAAAAAAAAATCTGCTATGGAATTGAGATTAATGTATTATTTGTTAAATCAAACCGAATTGAACATTGAATAAATGGATACACCCGTTATTATTATTCAAAAATCTACCACTTCTGTTTTTATTTTTTTTCCAATTTAAGTGAACAACAATTTGTTTGTAAAAAACGGATGATATCTATTTGGCGTATTTTTACTGCGGTAATCTTTTACGAAATAGAGATTTTAATATTTTGTAATATTTTTTTCGGCTACCATATGTGAAAATGAATCATGTCAACCCTAAAAATATGACCGAAAGTAACGTGTATCGTCCCCTTGGGCTGTTAAGTCATAACAACACGATTTTGTAGTATTTAATTATCTAGACACCTTTGACTGTCACTTTCGTGCTTTGACGTTTTACATACATTTTTAATAAATGTCAGTGTAATTCAAAGTCTGGATCAAGAGAACAAAACTGTGATAAAAAGATTCATGCAGATGCGAAACATCAGTTTGAGACATTACATAAAGTAAATATTTATTTTATTGAAATAATCCAACTAAAAAACTGGATATTCTGTCTGGTACCTTTATTTTTCATAGAATTACCAGAGACTTCGCGCTTGATTTACTTCAGTGGTTAACCAAACGACATACCTCCTCTAGTCATATTTTTTTTTTCAAATACCTTTTTTGTAATCACTCAAAGTAGATTTTATTGTTGACAGCAGATTTCCGTATATGGAACACTTTCGTGAGAATAAAAACCTTACTCGCAAAATCCTGCTCGCTCTTAATTGAAGGACAAATCAATGATCGATTGGTGTTAAGCAGCATCTGTGTTGGAATAAAAGATCGAAGAGATAAACAGCTGTAAAAGCACTCATCGATTAATCACGTCAATGTGTCAAGAGCTATATAATATTTTCAGGTCTTTTCTTTCGATGATATATTGCTGAATCATGTCAAATATATTTGCTGGACGACAAACACCAGCGATGTGTTTCCTTCGGATCGTTTTCCAACTTTTATTGGATCGAAATATTTGTCGAAATGGACTCAACTAAAATTTCTATTGGTTGCTGCCTTTATTAGAAGATAGAGTTGATATAGATATTTGGAATTTTTTCTTGAACAAAACCAAAAGCGATTATATGATAAATCTGACGATTAACTGCATTTTTGTTTCTGTTGTTCATCTTTTTAATATTAATAAAAATAAAAATGTTACCAATTTTTTCATTAGAAAGCTCTCACATAAGACGAGATGGTTCGGCAAAATATCTAATCTCGGGTATTTGGCTAAAACAATTTTTCACTCAACAAACATTTTTGAATAATAAAATGTCACACTAAACAGGCCATTATTAGTATAGAGTCGCAAGGGCAGAAAATAAATGAACATTTAAAACAGGAATAAATTTAAAATTAGAAAGTAGATAAATAAAAACCAGTTGAGAATGCTCTTCTAGCATTGCCATAGACTGAACAAATTTTAATGAAAGTATTAATAAAATTTTAGATTGATAGTTCTCATTCTAATCAATACAGCCACATTCTACTCACTTTTACCAAAATCGTAATTCACTATAGTTTAGAGATGAAAGGAGTTAATTTGTAGAAGTAGTACAGGTTTAAAAGGTAAAAATTTTATTTTTACCTCATTCTTCAATGCTTATTTGTAGTTAAAATTAAAATATTAATATATTTGATCGGCTTAATAAAAGATTTCGTTTGATTTAATCATGTTTCCATGGTTTTTACTTTAATAAACCTGTTCTTTTGACAGATAAATCAGACTTTATTTATTCATAGCCGTATCGTATTATTTTAAATGATTCGGAATTTTGTATTAATATATATTTTTTTAATTTTTTTTAATATTTGATTTTAGGTACTGAAGTGTTTTAATGCCAAGAGATTAAAAACAGTTTAATCCCAATCCTCCGTGTTATTTATTGGTTTATTTTTATTTGCAAAGTACGCCTATGGAATATGAAAACCCCACTTTTACTGCACTCCCATTATATTCAGAGTATATGTGTCTACTTTAAATTCAATGTCATTTTAAACTTCAACATTTTCATATTCTGGACCCCATTTAAAATAGAGAAATAGAGTTTCATTGATTTTTTAATGAATTTATATTCAAAAAGATTAACAATGAAAGCTTGAAATTTCTGACAATATAACTTTACTTTATTATTTCAGCAAATCTCTCATATCTCGGCTGATTTCAGAAAAATAAAAGCACAACAAGAGGTGTGAAATTCTAAATTGGAAACGAGATCTTCCGAGCAAAAAGAAAGTTTTTCTCTCTAATAAGAAATTTATATACAAACCTGGTGGTAGCTATCTAAGCGAGATTGAAAATATTTTTCACTGTATAACAGTCTACGTAACATATGGTGAATTTATTCAACTTGTGCGAATATTTTATCAAAACGACCCATTTTATGAATAAATACGAAACGAAACTTATTTAAATTTAAATTTAGATTTGGGTTTAAAGAAGCACATTATTTTAAATTTAATATAATAACGTAGATACTCCTTTTTGCATTTTCGTGCAGAAATAATTATCACTGTTTATCAATAAAATGTCTTTATTGATTAGCCTTTACGCAGATAGTGAATAAGTTATTTACTGGCAGTTTTAAAGTTGTATACTAGAGTTGGCAACACTGAAATTTTCAATAGTAATACCACAAGTGATTGAACTTTCGCGATAAGTCTGTCGATTCATTTCATAACGAAACTGAGTTGCTTAAAAACACCACGCAGGACGAGTGGTGTTTTCTTCAAGCAACTCAGTTGAGTTATGGAATAAGAGACAGACTTATGAGATGGAATTTTATTAGACTATTTCACAAACAAAGTAAAAGGTCTCACTTTGACGTCTGTAGCTGTAATTATTTTTTTTCAAAATGTCCTATTTTGTTTTGCAATTCGTATCCATGGTTACGCCGTGAAAATACCACGCTAATAGACCAATCAGGATTGAAAGACGCGATTATACAACTCATCATAAATTTAGCCAATAGCAGTTGCAATTTTTATTTAGTTACCATGTATTGATAAGCGAATATACCCTTGACGACGTGGTATAACCGTTTTTGATTTTCTCATCCTTCCATCTTGTCAATACGTTTGACGTTTAAAATAAGCAAACGTCAACAAAAATAATTATATAATTCGTTATATAATCGTATCGAATACCACGCGAGCATACGAAAATAATATTTTATACTTCCTCCTCGCTCGACGTATTTCTTTAAAACACCACTCGAGTTCCGCTCTCGTGGTGTTTCGCAAAATACGTCTCGTGACTCGGAAGTATAATAGATTATTTTCGAAGCTCTTGTGATATTACTACTGATAATACCAGCTGCCTTTGGTTTGTGATTGGTCAGATTTTGTGAAAATTCGAAGATGCGTGAAATAGTCACAGCAATCTCTCAAATAGTCAACCAAACTTATGTAGGTATGTTTTGAATTTTTATTTTAATGGTTAATATTGGGAAATATGTCTTATCTAAAATGTATAAAGAAGCAATAGTAGATGTACCTATAAATTAAAAAAATGGCATTATTTTACGTGATTGGTCTCACTGTCACTACTTCACAAATTTAAACGCCATTCCCTCCTGTAATGAATTTGCCATTCAGATTTTAGATGCTGATTTTAAACGCTGTCGTACAAACACCGACATTTCCATCATTTTCGCAGTCATGAAAATTTATCAGATGATGGCCTATATTATGATAACATCTTAACATACAATATGGCTAATGTGGAACACCCCGAAAGCCTTGTCAGACTCGTCTAATGATCGTCAGGCACGCTAAATTAGGCATGCTCGATTATACAGCTGATTAGTGTCATATGAACATGTTCTTTTTTATAAGAACATTAAACAATTAAATACAAAAAAGCAAATACGCAAGATTGAAAAATATTTATTGATAAAATCATAAATTTTAATGAAAGGCACAGTTTTTATTTTACATGGGCCAATGAAAAATATAATTATAATATTTTATCAAAAATAATAATCAATTATTATTTTGATTAAATATAGTTAAATGAAAAATAGCAAAAAAAAAAATTGTGCTGCCGGTCGATGCTCTGTAAGCGAGGAGAGCAACACTCTAAAAAATTGTTATGTGAAAAATACGTGAACGTGAAAATGCATTGTGAACATTACTGATTTACAGAATTCATTCTGTGAATGAAATTGTACAGGTTTAGTTATGTGAATACCCCACCACCTGAACTGCGCACTATCGGATTTCTATTTTTAGAACTCGGTGTCTCAGAGGAAAGCTGATGTTAGGCAAATTAGTTGAGGGTTACGAGAGATTGGAACGCAGTAATATTGTTTTTATCCCTAACCTAAGTAATATTTATTTGTATTCCAAGCAGTTTTGTGGTGTAAATCGACCAGAAATCGAAGTAGGTGAGTATTCAATTGTATGAAATTGTAATTTTTTTAGTGTCCACAACAAATGTTGTATCACTAACGCTATCAATATTTTCTAGGTTAGAAACCTTATTTTGTATATCTGGAAAGGACAAATATAAATGATATTGGATACGAAAATTTCTTGATTTTGAATATAAAATACCTCAAGGATTTATCCACAACCTACAACTATGGAATTCATACAGATAATGTTCCTTAAGATTCAAGAAAAGTATCAGCCGTTCAAAAGAAGGTTTTCAATTTCATTAAGAAGTTAGTGGCTATGTATTCAGATTAGTGCATTGGTATTTTTCTTCTATTCTGAGTAAAATTACGTTTCTTTATATTATGTGTTTGAATGTCACTGTGAATTAACACCAAATAATTACCAAGTAAATTCACAGATTACCTAAGAAATAACAGTAACCATTTCGTAAGATTACACAATAAATCTAGTGAGTTTCCATTGTATTTTTACAGAATTCATAAGGAAATAGGATTAGTATATAAATATCTGTGTTTTCATATGTGGCCAACGTAATATTATGTGCTGCAGCTCCAACAGTCCCTCCTCCCTGGATCCGCCAATGCTCTAGACTCATTTGCTAATTTCGTAATCAGCCAGACATATATTTATGGTAACAATTTGAAGCCTGGAAAAATAAGGGTTACGAATCCGCAAATTCAGTAAAAATTTTTTCCGAAAATTTTCAGCCAGATTCAATTTCCGCTATCTGAAATAAGCCACACTGCTATTTTTATAAACTTTACGTTGTATTTTAGTAAATGTAAATTTATGACTATGACTTGTATTGCTTTTTATTTTTTGAATCCATCCGAATATGTGCAATAGCGAAGATAAAGGGTGGGTAATTTATAATGAATAACCCTGTACTAATTCTTTTTAATTTTCCTGATCCATTTTCACATCTTTTAATAGAGTTCAATTTTTATCATTAAAAATTTCTCTAGAAATATCCAACAAACTTGGAAGAAATAACAAAACGTTTCATCCAAAAGAAATAATAAAAAACTTCCCTCAAATAGAAAACTTGGAAAATAGGGATTCAGTGATTTAATAATACCTACATTCATTCCCATTTTTTTTGTCGGAACAAATGAGGTATTTTTTCCTGATTTATACACTGCGGGCGTAACGAAGGTTCGTTATAAGAATTTAATAAAGACTTGTTATCGACCTTTTCAGCGTACTGTTTGCAGCACACGATAGACTGATTTTTCAGAATTAAAATATATGGAAATTTTCAGAATTAAATATAAAAACCTTTATGTGAACTGTGAAATTTCATTTTGAATATCACACCTTTTATAAATCTCTTTTTTTTTTAATCTAAAATCGTACGAGGTGAAAATGATATCCAGTTCTTTTTGTTCTTCAATATTTAACAAAAAATCTTCCATTTAGCGCAATAGATCAAAAACAATAGGCACAAAAATATCTGGATGGATGCACAACGAATTTTTCTCAATTCTAATACTTATGGACAGTTATTCATCTAATATAACTATAAATCTGATTAGAGTAATGTTCATATTTTATATTAAACTAGCTGCCAGTCCCAAAATAAGCCAAGATTGAATAGTCCAGTAAATTAACGCCAGAAAAACCCCAAACCTGGGCACCAAGTCTGTCCGTCAAAAATTTTTTTTACTTTGCAGGTATTCGTAGGTACATTTACCTCCGAAAATCTCAGCTACGTGGAATTTGTGGAAGGGTGGGAAAATCCGTTTTTCGCCGATATCTGCCGAAATATGACTCTTAGAGCATTTTTGTTTACACAAAAAATGAAGAGCAGTTCATTACCTACAAAAGTGGTCCCTATGATTTTTGTCGCTACACTAATATTTTTTGCAAAAACGGCGTTTTAAAAATTCGCAATATTGAGAATCTGAAAATTTGCATAATTAATGTGGTGAAACCGGAAAATTTGAATATCTTCCCAAAACTTGAATATCCTCTCGTTTTTGACTGAAGACAAAAGATAAGGCAATAACAACCAACTTGTTTTCACTTTTTGCACTTAATTAAACATTTATTGTAAAAAAATCCAATTTGAGAAAGTTCTCGTGCACTTAATAAAATACTTGATATATATATATATATATATATATATATATATATATATATATATATATATATATATATATATATATATATATATATATATATATATATATATATATATTTATGAAAAGGCCAGAATGTGATCTTTTATTTAGTACAATTCCTAACCCCAAAAAATTTTAGCACGAAAAGAAAATAATCCTCAATAAAAAATTCTTGGCTATTAATTCACGATAGACCCGAGCATTTTCTAAAACTCCGGAAATCCAAAAAAAACGGCCTAAAAAACATGTTGTTTATATACAAAAATAATTTATTGAATCTTTCTGAATATATTTAACACCTTGCAAAGCACCATTATCCAAAAGGATTCGGTGAAATTAGTCTTGATAAAAAAAATATGAATAAATTTATAGGAGGGTCAAAATATCGAGCAACAATAAACTTTGGCCGGGTTTTTCAATAATTCAGAGAAATAGATAATCCGCTTGGGAGTGTCATTCCTTTAGAGCGTGCTCTCTAAATTCAGGGCAGGAGCTAAAACTGGGGGTGCTTTTTGGAGCCGGTTATGTCGAAAAGTATCATATTTTTGACAAAAATGGTAACGACCATTTTTGTAGGTAATGAACTGATTTTCATTTTCGCCCAAACAAAAATTCTCTAAGTGTTATATTTTTGAGACTAATGGGCCATTTTCCCGCCCTTCCACAAATTTCAGACAGCTGAGATTTTCGGGGGTGAATCTACCCATGAATACCTGCAAATTAAAAAAAAAATGGTGCCGGTTAGACCTGATGCCCGGGTTGGCACCTTCGTTTATTGGGCTAGAAAGCAATTGAGTGATAGAAAACATAAGGATAACACACTAAGTTCTATAAACTATTAGTGCTGTTATCTTTAAAAATAGCAGATATAATATAACGTTCTACAACTTTTTGGCTACTTCTTCCACAAAAAAATTTCTGGTTTTGGATGTAACAGATAAAACAATGTAAGAAACTGAACAACTAAATAAATGTCAGTCTGTCAATTCTGTCAATATTTTTGAATATTTTCTGTTTCATACAATCACTCATTTTTTTATGGAGATTTTTAACCCAAATTTTTCACTTTTCCGTACAACATTTTCTTGTTGTTCGGACAATTACAAACACAACAAAAAAAAAAATAATAAACCGAAAATGATTTTTATTTATATAGATATAGTTAACATTATTTAAAGATCCCTGAAGATTTTTTTTTTAAAATTACTCTTATTTTTTACCCCATAGTACAGCAGAGACGGTAACAATTATACCGTTTTACAATTTTAAAAATGATTTATTATATTTTTCCACATTCATTTATCCAAAATATGATGAAAGTCCAATTCAATAGAGTTAAAAACGTAAACTCTAAGCTCTAAAAGTCGAGTACATCAAAACCATACATTTACTCAAAAAATTACAGTGAATGTTGCAAAGATATAAAAGAACTTGATCAGATAGCACGAAGTACTGGAAATCTTATTTAAGCCGTTGATTTTATACGTGAGCTAAATGAGGTAACATTCATTTTATGCTTTTTGATGCTATAAAATAAAGAGTTACATTCCCAGGAGTTTGCGGGCAACACAAGAAATCCACCAACGTGCTTCTCAGAACATGTTTATTGTTTTACTTCGTGTAAGACTAAACTATCTAGACGTTAGTAAAACGGAAAAGTGATTTTATGTTGTACAAAGTCATGCTGTAGTAAATCCTTAAAATTTCTACACTTTATGAACAGAAATTCCGATGACAGTGTACATAATGTGTTTTACAAAGTGCCGCCCTATCCCAATCCCAATCCCAATCCCATATATGGCTCTAGTTGTTAATGTAGTTATTGTGAAACGCGTTTTCATTTGACAAAGACTTTTATCTCACAACAATACAAGTTTCATATTATAACAATTTTTCTTATCGTTAAACATCTCGTTTTATTGAATTGTCTTAATATCTAAACACTTCAAAAAACCAGAATAATCCAATTTGAAACTAACTCGGAACCTAAATCTCAAAAAGTTTCTAACTCGTGTATTTTTATTTTTTTTAAATCTCGACAAAGTTGTAAGGGACTGATATTCCGAACAGAAAATATATTACATTAAATGCAGTTTACCACTTCTTTGGAGAAAAATATATTTTGTTTTATTGTGTTTCTCCTAAAGTGTCATATTTCCTCTAAACGGCGTCTCTGTCCAGAACTGAAGTTAGAAAAACAATCTCGACAAAATGGATGATCACTGGCGGTGACACCAAGCAGAGAAATAAATAAACACAACTTAGCGGAAGTTTGGTAGAACGCGGTGTTGTCGAATTGAAGTCATCTTCAATGTTGTCTAACTAAAATAGCACTAAAATTATTTTCTCCACGGCCACTACTGAATGTAGTTATTCTGAAACCACTTATAATAACAGAAAAGAAACATTCTCGCTCTTGAGATTGAAAGAAAATTCTGAAACATTTGTCTCTTATGTATTTTATATGTATTACATTCTATCTCTAGAGCTAGAATCTGTTTTCCGTGATTGTTTACAAAAATGAATGTCAAATTAACTGTCAGTATTAGTTGACGTGGTCTTAATATTGGTTTGTAAAAACTTTTAATTTATTAAAAAGGACAAGAAAATCAAACGATTCAGATGTAGAATTTGAATATACTCCTCCAGAAATAAAAAAATATGCCGACAATATAGCTCAAAATTTGCTACCGCAAAAATCCAACCTTGAATATAAAAATACTACCTACACAATGTTGAGAGATTGAGGTTTCATTTTACTATATTTAATTTCTACTTTCTGTGGCCGTGGAGAAAGTACAGTCTGTTACTCTGTTGGGATGAAAATCCGACACTCGTGGTTCGTCCACTCGTGTCGAATTCTCATTCCAACCTTGTTACAGAATATACTATTTCTCCACGGCCTCTACTGAATGTAGTTATTCTGAAACCACTAATAATAACAGAAAAGAAACATTCTTACTCTTGAGATTGAAAGAAAATTCTGAAACACTTGTCTCTTATGTATTTTATACGTATTTTATTCTATAACTAGAGACAGAATCTTCATTCCTTAACTGTTTAAAAAAATAAGGTTTGCCGTGAATGTCAAATTAACTGTCAGTATTAGTTGACGTGGTCTTAATATTAGTTTGTAAAAACTTTTAATTTGTTAAAAAGGAATAGAAAATCAAACGATTCAGATGTAGAATTTGAGAATACTCCTCCAGAAATAATAAAATATGCCTATAACATAACTCAAAATTTCCTACCGCAAAAATCCAAGCTTGAATCTAAAAATACTACATAATGTTGAGAGATTGAGGTTTCATTTTACTATATTTAATTCCTACTTTCTGTGGCCGTGGAGAAAGTACAGTCTGTTACTCTGTTGGAATGACAATTCGACACTCGTGGTTCCTCATGCTCGGAATCCTCCACTCGTGTCGAATTCTCATTCCAACCTTGTTACAGAATATACTATTCCCACATTGTTTAATGACTACTGGTATATAGCCAGAACCGAGGCTTTACATACTCTCTGAGTTGTTTGGTTGGGATTTTTCTGCCTTGCAAAGTACATTACTTTTTAAATTAAAGATGAGAATTTTCTTTCTTTCTTTCGACTATACACAAACGAAATCGTAAAAATCAATGATGCAAAATCAGGGACTTATTTCATTGAAAAATTTGAAAGCAAAAAATTATAATTTTTTACTTATTTTAACTTGAGATCCTACTTTCAGGAGTGGGAAAGTTAAATAAATTTAATACATATTTTCTGTTATAATTTGTTTTAATTTTTATTAGTATTTATATAAAATATTTTATTAAAAAGTTACAATGCAATGTTTTACGGCCACAAAAGTTTTACTTTTTACTGTGCTTTAAGGAACCACATTTTTTAAATTTTCTGTTATCCCAAAAAGCTGTCATTCTAATATAGAATAACCTGGTTATTTATACATTATCAGAATACTATACAGTCGTAATATACTACTGGGCTGGATCAAGATTTAGAGGTGTGGTTTTAGTTTTCGCATTTTTATCTCCAGTTTGATCTCCTGCAGTTCCTGAAAAAAAAAGGTTCATAAATTAGTTGATTAGGAAATGATGTTATTTTATCTACTAATGTCAAATAATAAACCAAAAATCAAACCGGAATTTGTCATTCATTATTCAATAGTGTGTTTGTAAAATTGATTTTATTGGTCAAAAAGCGTTCTAATTACATCACAATTTTTTTAAAATGTATACATTGACCTGTACCATGTTTTTTGTGAAAATCCTGACGCTAATCCTCCACGGATAAGTTATGGTGAGTCTAACTTCATTAACTTCGATTTTATTTTATTTAATTGCTGTTTTGACAATTAATGTTTTAACCCCATAACTTTTCCATCTAGGTGTGCCTGATGATGACATAAAATTGTGGAAACCGGTCGCCAATAAATAACTTTGTGAGATATAAAGGACTTTTCATCCCCCCTCTCTTCATTAAAATATAACATTTAAGTGCGTATATTATTATTATTTCAACCCTTTATATCAACCAATTAAAAGCTTGAACTTTAAGAATTTTTGGGTGGGTTTGACCACAACGAATCTTCCGTAAATATGTCCCTATAATTTGTCACACCTTCTGTATTTTTACCTGTGGGTTTTTCTTTACTGAGGTCTTTTTTCAAGTCCTTTTCTTTTTTATCGGAAGCTTTATTATTCTTGTCATTGTCATTTCCTCCAGTGACTACTACTGAAGGAGTTTTTGTTTTTCCATTTGCATCTTTATCATCAGAATCTCCTCCATTTCTGTTTAATAAGTGGCTTATAAAAGGCAGTTTTCCTAAAATTAAATATCAAAGATAAGACGATCCCAATACCTCAATATGTAGATTTTATTAAACACAAATTACTTAAAACTTCCGTTACCTTACAGCCAAATGGTTTTAAATCTGATTATAAAAGAACTTACCAATAGGTCCTTTGCCTCCTTTTTCAAAACCACCATCTCCTGAAGTACTGTACTCCCAAGTGTACGAAGGTCCAGTTACTTCATAGGTGTAACCTCCTGTCATACCATTGCCTTCTCCAGAGATCATTCCGTTACCTCCACCGATCATTCCGGTACCTCCACCGGTCATTCCTGTACCGCCATTAATCATTCCAGTACCGGAAGGTCCAGTTACTTCATAGCTGTAACTACCTGAATTACCTCCTGTCATACCATTGCCTTCTCCAGTGAACATTCCGGTACCTCCACCGATCATTCCTGTACCGCCATTAATCATTCCATTACCGGAATTTCCAGTTACTTCATAGCTGTAAGTACCTAAATTACCTCCTGTCATACCATTGCCTTCTCCAGAGATCATTCCGTTACCTCGACCGATCATTCCGGTACCTCCACCGGTAATTCCTGTACCGCCATTAATCATTCCATTACCGGAAGATCCAGTTACTTCATAGCTGTAACTACCTGAATTACCTCCTGTCATACCATTGCCTTCTCCAGTGAACATTCCGGTACCTCCACCGATCATTCCAGTACCTCCACCGATCATTCCAGTACCTCCACCAATCATTCCAGAACCTCCACCGGTACTTCCACTGATCATTCCAGTACCACCACTGATCATTCCGGTACCTCCATTGATGTACCTGCTCCCTCCTTCAATTACGCCGGAACTATCTCCGACCGTAATAGTACCGCCTCCTATTTTGCCATCAAATGAACCTTCTATTTCTGGAATAATCTGTTTAATTATACTCGCTGTCGAACCATCGTTCCCAGATTTAATAATTTCAACTGTTTTGGAAACAGTTGGTGTTGGAACGTTAGGTATATTAACCGTTAATGTTAAGGAATGAGGATCTACCGTTTCAGTGGTTTTGGTGATTATTGTTTCACCTCCTCCATTACCTTTACCTTCGTGCCATTCAGTATGCCACTCGCCGTTTAACTGATTTTGAACTTGCTCCTGCTCTTGACCATTTCCATGACCTTGAAGATGACCTTGTCCATTTCCATGTACCTGAATATGTCCTTGCCCATTTCCATGAGCTTGAAGATGCCCTTGTCCATTTCCATGAACCTGAATATGTCCTTGCCCATTTCCATGACCCTGGGTATGTCCTTTACCATTTCCATGGCCCTGGGTATGCCCATTTCCATGATCTTGGATATGTACTTGACCATTTCCATGACCCTGAAGATGTCCTATTGCATTTCCATGAACCTGAATATGTCCCTTTCCATTTTCGTGTCCCTTCGTATGTTCTTCTCCATGAGCCTGAATATGTACTTGTCCATTTCCATGCCCGTTTTCGTTACTTTGAATATGCACTTGACCCTTTTGTCCATTTCCATGAACCTGAATATGTCCTTGACCATTTCCATGGCCCTGGGTATGTCCATTTCCATGACCTTGGATATGTACTTGACCATTTCCATGACCCTGAAGATGTCCTATTGCATTCCCATGAACCTGAATATGTCCTTGACCATTTCCATGGCCCTGGGTATGCCCATTTCCATGACCTTGGGTATGTACATGACCATTTCCATGAACCTGAATATGTCCCTTTCCATTTTCGTGTCCCTTCGTATGTTCTTGTCCATGAGCCTGAATATGTACTTGTCCATTTCCATGACCGTTTAAGTTACTTTGAATATGCACTTGACCATTTTGTCCATTTCCATGAACCTGAATATGTCCTTGACCATTTCCATGGCCCTGGGTTTGCCCATTTCCATGACCTTGGATATGTACTTGACCATTTCCATGACCCTGAAGATGTCCACTTTCATTTCCATGAACTTGAATATGTCCCCTTCCATTTTTTTGTCCCTTCGTACATCCTTTTCCAGTTCGATGACCCTGAATATGTACTTGTCCATTTCCATGACCATGAATGTGAGCTTGACCGTTTGTATGACCATGAACAACCTTATTTCCATTTGCATGACCCTGAAGGTGTCCTACTCCATTTCCATGAACCTGAATATGTCCCTTTCCATTTCCATGGCCCTCCGTATGTCCTTGTTCAATTCCATGAGCCTGAATATGTACTTGTCCATTTCCATGACCATGAATGTGAGCTTGACCGTTTGTATGACCATGAACAACCTTATTTCCATTTGCATGACCCTGAAGGTGTCCTCCTCCATTTCCATGAACCTGAATATGTCCCTTTCCATTTCCATGGCCCTCCGTATGTCCTTGTTCAATTCCATGAGCCTGAATATGTAGTTGTCCATTTCCATGATCAATAATGTGTGCTTGACCGTTTACATGACCCCGAACGAGCCCGTTTTCATTTGCATGACCTTTAATATGTACTTGACCGGTTCCATGTTCTTGGATATGTCCATGTGCATTTTCATTTCCTGCTCCTTGGGTATGTCTTTGTACATTAATTACTTGTGCTCTTCCATGTCTTTGTGCACCCCCTCTTATATTTCCCCCTCCATGTCGTTGTTCATGTATCTGTCCATGCCCTTGTACATAACTATGTCCTTGTACCAGACCATGTCCTTCTATCTGACTATTTTCTTCTACCAGACCATGTCCTTGTACCTCACCATGTCCTTGTATGTGTACCTGACCACCTTCTTGTTCTCCTTGGGTATGTATTACCCCATGTTCGCGATACTTGCCATCACCATTTTCTTGTTCATTTTCCTGTCCCTCCTGATCAAATTCAAAATCAGATCCAATCGTGTAACCTGGCCAAAACCCTTCTTGTTCTAATTCCGGTCTAAAGCCTTGCCAATACTCTTCGTGTTCTAATTCAGGTCTATAACCTTGCCAATGGAAACCACCAGGACCACCAGGATACATATATCTTTGCTCTTGTCCATGACCGTACCCATGCAATTGTCCATGACCATATCCATGTACGGTGCCTTGTAGTTGTTTGCCTTTTCTATGTATAATCATATTTAATTTTTCTCCACCTGGAAATAAACCGTCTACAAATATTTTGATACTTTAATAACACATGGACATACTATGAACATCAGCTTTATGGTCGGCACCGTACATTTGGTCTAGGGCAACTTTTTAAAAATTCAGTGTATACTTATTCGATAGTTTCTGGTGTAGAACAGAAGTATAACAAATTAACTATTAACACACACATAAAGTCAACCAGAACTGAAAATCCATAATATGTCGATGCGACATTAACAAATTGTTGTTTGATTTAATTAATGTTTAATAACAAGAGTGTGTTTAAGGCAGGAGAAATGTCTCTTTTGCTTTTGCTGGCCACTAGTAAAAATTACAAAATTAACAGAAATATTTTCGAGACGAAGTTATCAAATGTACATTTTATTTAACTAATTCGAAACCTTTTAAAATAAAATGTTTAACATAATATTTAAATAACAAAACCAGAATATTGAAAAACCTGTATTTATCAAACCATTATTTCCTCATCTAAATTTAAAAAAACCCAGACCAAACGAAATATTTCAACGCAGTAAATGTTTAGGATTTTGTTTGGTATTGTTAATTAAATTTTAACTAGTAAAATAATAATTTGTTAATGGAAATGTGAGAAGAAAATGTTCTTTAGCTATTAGTTAAAGTAGAAGTAATAAAAATTAAAGCGACAAGTTGAAAAATGTCATTAAAATAAGTTGAATATTTGGCCAAGAACAAATAAATTACACATGATGAATAGATTCATAGTAATGTGAAATAGCTCGTATCTTTATGCAAACAATGAGTAATTTACAGCCAGACTTTCTTAAAAATCAAAACAAAAAATCCTCCTGGAAATATCCGTCTAACTGAAAAGACGACACATGGTTAGTTTTATGACTGCTGAACTACTTTTAAACAATGTTGCCAAGCTAGATTTTCTTATATTCGCTGTAAATCTTGTGTGTAACACTAATAAAAACTCAATGTAAAGCCTCGTTTAGATTGGGCACAAGTATTAGAACTTGTATGAGATACATGTATATTTGGCAAATCGTCATACAAGTCCTCATACATTTACTTATACATTATATATGCGCAGACGTGTTGCTTTGACTGTTCCGTATATATTTTGTTGCAACGCATTTTCACGGAAGTTTGTTTCACAATAGGTGGTGCGACTTTGTTAAAAATATATTCCAAGTCTTCCATTCCAAAACAGCTTTCATCCTCTAAGTTATCCAAAATCACTGTACATGCACATAAAACAAGCACAGTTCTCAGTTTCAGACATCATGAATCTACTAACTATCAATGTAAACAATCTCATACTTGCCACATGTTTGGACATACAAATATGGCTGCATATATAGTAGAACCCACCGCTTTATGAGAAAGAAAAAACGCTATAAAAACAGCAAAGGATGCCGCCAATAGAAGGAATACTGATTGATCTGGACATTTTTGAGTATTTTAATGTCGAAAACACCGTACACTGTCCATATACATAAAAATAAAATGATATTTCGTCTATTAGGATCACTGTGCAAAGATTCAATAACCAAGTTACTGGAGATCGTTAGGGGTAATTTGCGTAAAATTTCTATATTGATTAACTTTCTTTAATATGAATTTACATTTTAATTTCTATAACGCATATTAGATTTGAATAGAGGTTGACCACTCCACCTGGCCTGTAGCTTCATTTTCTGATCTCTTGTGAGATTCAGAAACGTTGCTAATTAAAATTTTGTCTCAAATTTTAATTCTAAAATTAAAAACAAGGTGAATAAAGTCATAAATATTATAAATTAATTAAGCTTACCTACCCTATCTCAACCCTCACCATCGGAATCACTGTCATCAACATTGATAATAAATTTGGTCGGACTCGTTATATAAGAATTTTCTTCTTTGATGACATGTTTGATTTTTTTCTGCCAATCATCTGCTGAAATTTTGTTAATTTCTTCTTTTACCAAATTTGCTATCAACCCATCAAATTTGGGAAACACGTTATGACGCCTTATTCTTTTTTTAAGTTGTCCCCAAAATTAATTCTATGGGGTTAAATACACAAAAATAGGGCGGAAGGCGCAATACCTCGTGGCCCCTTTTTGATGCCAGGAATCTTTGAGACTACAACCTGATACCACATAATCCATTGGAATATCATTTAGTGATTGTTCCGATTCTTTAGATCCATTTAAAAAAAACTGTATCTTCCCAAGGACGAAAGATATTGAAATTGACACCGAATAAATAAATAAGAAGTACACTGTAACAATGTTTCAAAATAAAAAAAGTATGTATATACACGGAAGCCAAGAATAATATTAATTGAAATAAACTAACGCCACGAATCACCTACCACCTACTATTCACTAAATCAAAAATCAAGTGCGAACACAAGCACAGTGTATCACTGTATGAATATTTTCCTAGCCCTCACTACTGAAGACAATATTTGTCTAACTTCCTACTTAATACTTTAATTGCAGAACAAAATGATCCCGCTTTATACAAGTCGCTAATACCGACAAAGCCACTTGTCGATACATCTACATGCCGCTAATACCGACAAAGGCACTTGTCGGCACATCTACATGCCGCTAATACCGACAAAGCCACTTGTCGGCACATCTACAAGCCACCAAAGTAACCTGTCTGCACATCTGAGAATTTTGTTTCTGCAATTGAAAATGTAAAAACTATAACCACACTTCCATTGTCGCCTCTTATGAGTGTAACCTCACACCCCACAGTTTAGTTAAATTAATTTAAGATAAAATTTTAATTAGTAATTCAAATCTAATATGCGTTATAGAAATTAAAATGTAAATTCATATTGAACTCATAATTAATAATTATACGCCATTCTCCCCTATAACGATATCCAGCTAAGTTGGTTATTGAATCTTTGCATCCTAATAGCCAAAATATTATTTTATTTTTATGTGTATGGACAGTGTGCCGTGTTTTCGACTTTAAAGTGCTCAAAAATGTCCAGATTCATGAGCATTTGTTCTATTGGCGGTAATCCTTTGCTGTTTTTTCATTCTCATAAAGGATTGAGTTCGACTATACAAGTGGCCGGAACTTGACAAATCCCGATACAAGTTCTGATAATTGTGCCCAATCTAAACGAGGCTTAAGGTTGGGTTCGAGTATATAATTAGTTTAAAAAGTAGCATTTAGCAGTCATGTTCTTTGATCCTCAAGGATTAGTTAAATGGGCGATAAATATGAAAGGTATCTTCAGAAATTTAACAGGCTGAGTTACTTGAAGAGATTTACGTGATGAAGAAGTCTTCTAGTAAGAAGTTAAGTGACGTTATTTTCTTGCGAAAATATCAGAGCGTATAGTTATTTTTAGAAAAAGTAACTGTCAAAAATGAAAATGAATAGACCAATTGGCTGATTCTTCTGATTTTGCTTACCCTATCTGTTCGAGACTAATAGAGCAATACTGTATTAAAAAAAAATGCAAATGGCAATATCAGGAGAGACTTTTAATAAAAAAATGAAAATTTGAAAATATTTCATTTTCTTAAACACTTTTTTAATAAAGAATTTTTGAAAATATTAAAATAAAAAAGGTTCAAATTTTAAATTAACCAGTTGAGAATGCTCTTCTAGCATTTCCATAGACCGAACAAATTGTAATTAAAGTGTTAATAAAATTTTAAATTGACAGTTCTAATTCTAATCAACACAGCCACAGTCTACTCACTTTTACCAAAATCGTCATTCACTGTGTGCGTACTTTAAATTCAATGTCATTTTAAACTTCAAAATTTTCATATTTTGGACCCCATTTTGAAGGTGTTCCCGAAGTGGTACGGAGGGTCAAATCAAACACTAAGCTTACTTTTTGATGCTCTATCAAAATTTGAAGTCAGAATTTGAAAATTCATGAACACAAGAAATCAACACACACACACAGATCGAATTCAGCTACCGAACAATTTGTTCAGTGAAAATATTTCGTTTAATTTTTGTGAACTTCCTTAAGACTGAAAACGCATCACTTAGATCTTATTTATTTAGAAAATCATTTAGTTTCAGATTGTGATTTCATAGTTTTATCCAATACTGCAATGCTTGTTTAACTGATTGATTTTTCGAGGTATTGTTGAATAATTGATACAATCATTACTAACAATAACATGCAATATTATTTGTATTTTAGAATAAAATACTTTATATTTTTCTATTATTAAACCAGTTGAGATTTCTCTTCTAGCATTGCCATAAACCGAACAAATTGTAATGACAGTATTAATAAAATTTTAGATTGACAGTTCTCATTCTAATCAAAACAGCCACAGTCTACTCACTTTTACCAAAATAGTCATTCACTATGCGTCTACTTTAAATGCAATATCATTTTAAACTTCAAAATTTTCATATTTCGGACCCCATGTTGAAGGAGTTCCCGAAGTGGTACGGAGGTGCACATCAAACCCTAAGCTTACTTTTTGATGCTCTATCAAAATCTGAAGTCAGAATTTTAAAAACTCACAAAGACAAAGAATCAACACACACATATACACAGATCAAATTCAGATACCGAACAATTTGTTCGGTGAAAATAAAAACTACTTTTAGATAAGCAGAAATATTTAATGCCACAAACCTTAGTGTGTTAACATTAGAAACAATTTATATTTTAAACATATATTTACAAGTTTAGCGAACAATTAATTATTTTGGCGACGTACCTGCACCTTTTTCATTTTCTTTAACTCCAATTTCTTTTTCACTTTCTCCTCCAGAAAAACGGGGAGTTATGGGTTGAATTCCTTCATCATGGACCTCTACTACAGTTTTACCATCACCTACAGGTTTACCATCACCTACAGGTTTACCATCACTTACAGGTTTACCATCACTTACAGGTTTACCATCACCTACAGGTTTGTTATTAATATTATTATCTTCAGTTTTGTGTCCTTCATCGACAGTTAAGTCTTCTTGGAATTCTTCACCTGTGTTTTCTTTTTCTTGTTCGTCATCGTGGTCAAAACGGCTCGTAAGTCCGATGTCAGAATGTTTTTGTTCATTATCATTATCTTCTCCTCCGCTAAAACGATCACCAAAACTGTTACCGCTATCATCTCCGTAACCATATCTGTTATATCTATTCCAAGGATAATACGGCTTATAATATCCATAATGAGAGTAATATCCAGGATAGGCGTGATGTAAGAAGAGAGGATTGTGGTAACCCCTCCCATATAAATGCGTAAAGAAGCTATTGACATGATTATTTACACCATGTAAGAAATTACCATGACCATATGGTCTAGCGATCCATTGCCAAAATCCATGTCCATTTTGTCCAAGATTTTGTAGGAATCTTCCACCACGTGATGGTTGACCAAACTGCATTTTTTTGTAAAAATCTTTTCCGTACAAGTGTCCCAATTGCTCTAAATATTCTGAAGAGTAAATGTCTTTCCAGTCCTTCCATTCATTTCCATAGAGTCTTTCTCCATTTAAACCAAAGTTGTTTCCATTACCGTAATGGTTTCGCAATTTTTCTAAGTATTCTAAATATTTTTTGGAATATATACGATCCCACATCTGGTTTTGGGAGTGTTGGTTGTAATAACCATTTCCATACATATAATTTGGCATTTCTGGGTAATATTGTCCGTGATGATGTTTTTTATAATATTTTATATTTTTCTTGTACCCGCCGTATCCGTAGATATCATTATAGAGACCACCTTGACCGTAACCTCCGTATGGACCACCTTGGTACCCCAATGAGCCATAATAATCATCATTATCATCATCGCAGTCACTTCCGTACCAATTTCTTCTGTACCCATATTGATTTTGATTATAATCATCAAAATCTTCGTAGGGAGAATCTGGGTAACAGATAGCGAATACTGTGCCTTGTAAGGCTAGTAAACATATTACCTAAAAGGAAATAAGAACAAATTTAAATCGACTGTTGAATGAGTACATTGGATTTGATCCTATAATTGATTTTTTTTACAAGATCTAATACTTGATAACTAAGATTCAGACGTGGATCAATGACAAATTTATTTGTTCCAAAGAAGGTGAAATATTTATTAAAGTATTTTAGTGATTTTAGTTTTGACTATATTTTGAATTTTTTAAAAATCCATAAGAGGAAATCAATGACAATAACTCCAATGTTTTGGTATTATTCAAAACAGCTGGTACCTTTTGAAACCGATTCCGGAAATTAACTAAAACGGTTGTATTATAAAAAAAAGAGCACGAGATGTGGTGGTACTAGTAATCAAAAATTAATTTTTTGTACAAAAAATTATTAAATTTTTTCGAGAAAAGTTATATTTATATATATATTTCCTTATTAGAAATTAAGTAATCGTGTGAAAAAAAAAATAAATCCACCATTTTTGTTGTCTATTTGTGTACTTTGTAAGATCCTTATTAGAGTGTCATATACAGGGTGAAATTTTTTATATGTATGAGCAAAACGAACTAATTTTTTAAGACCGGGCCTGATTTTTTTAGTAGGGTCAATCCATACCAAGTGGTCCAATAAAAAATAATTGATTGCTTGACCATCTCAGAAAAAAATTATATTTGGTAGGTAGATTCCCTTATGTTTTGGAGGTTCATAAATATTTTTTCAAAATTTTAACTGTAGACCATTTGGAAATGGCGGCCATATTTGTTTTAGTCCGCACGCTATTTTTTGCGTTTGCAGGCATCTACGATTTTTTAAATTGTACAGCAATGGGTCGTCCTAGCCTTCTCAAATAAACTGCATTGAGATCAGTAGACTGTGGCCTACAAAATAAAACCATAATTACTTAATTATATGTATTTATTCATATATTTTTTACAGCTCAAAATTATTGGTCGGAAATGGGCAAAATTCAATTTTTGAAGGGTAATTTTTCAAAGAAGGAATAACTATCAGCCTTAATATTTTTCTGCTATTACGCTACACAGTCTAGTTACATTTTATAAAGTATTAATGGTGAGGCTCTTACCAATAAAAAGTCATGCATTTTTAAAAAACAACATTTTGAACTTTTTTCAAGGTTTAACCTGCAATATTTTTGTTGGGGGGCCAGATAAAAATCTGAAAAATGCACACATAATACCTAGGTCTTTATAATATCAAACTTAAGTATACATTTCAGCTTTGAGATTCAACAACAAAAAAATACGTTATTTTCGCATCCGCTATATACAGTACGTATAGTAATATTAATTTAAGTATCCAATTAAATACAAACTTTGAATCTCAAAGTTGAAATTTATACTGAAATTTGATATAAAGACCTATTATGTGTGCATTTTTCAGATTTTTATCTGATCCCCCAACAAAAATATTGCAGGTTAAACCTTGAAAAAAGTTCAAAAAGTTGTTTTTTAAAAATGCACATCTTTTTATGGGTAAGAGTCTCACCATTAATACTTTATAAAAAGTAACTATACTGTGTAGTGTAACAACAAAAATATTAAGTCTGAGAAGTTATTCCTTCTTTGAAAAATTACCCTTCAAAAATGGAATTTTGCCAATTTCCGACCAATAATTTTGAGCTGTAAAAAATATATGAAGAGATACATATAATTAGGTAATTAGTTATTTTGTAGGCCACAGTGTACTGAACTCAATGCAGTTTATTTGAGAAGGCTAGGACGATCCATTGCTGTACAATTTAAAAAATCGTAGATGCCTGCAAACGCGAAAAATAGCGTGAGGCCTAAAACAAATATGGCCGCCATTTCCCCCAGAACATATTGGAATCTATATACCAACTATTAATTTTTTCAGAGATGGTCAAGCAACTAGTGCTGGATCACCAAGTAGTGTAACGTTTTACCAAAATATGAGACAAATCGATCTTACCGTTCAAAAGTAATGACAAAATTGATATTTCCCATAGGCGCCTCAATACGAGGTAAGAGTATGTACAGTTCCTCATGACTCACCCTGTATATTTAATTTTTATTATTTATTTATGTGAGATTTTTCCATTATTTTTTATTCATTCTCGCGTTAAACTTCATATTTATTTTTTATTGATTCTTAGGAAGGAAGTCACGCAGGTTGCTATAGCTACCTCTGTGGCGTCGTGTGTATGAAAGTACTGGGTATTCTCACTGGAGGTTAGTTTTTTTTTAATATATATTTTTCCATCTATACGTGTCTGTCTAAATATATATTTGAATTTTTTTCAGTAAGTTTAGTTTTGTGAGTTCTCCCATCAATTTTTATCCATCCGATAAACTGCATATATATTCCAGTTTAAAAAATGTTAAATCAATTCAAGATAATTATTTTAAAATTCCAAATTCATGAGTAAACAAATTATGGCCAATAAGAACGCATTGTTCCATTTAAGGGTCCAATAATTAATGATAAAATCCACTGCTACGTTCAAAAACCGCTCCCTTTTTATGGTATAAAAAGAAATATACAAATCTGCTACTACATTTTGGTCCAGTGAAATCCAAGTGAAATAAATATTTGGCGGTTTAGAGTATAACAAATTAAATTTCCGAAAATCGCTTAAATATTGAGGAAAATTTCACGCCGCCATTTTTAAGCCCAAAATCTTTCTGGAAATTTTTATCCTCCGGGCTACTCTGGAAGTGGAAATTTTTCTGTGACATCCTATATTGTTTTTTTTATTTCCTTATTATCAATTTTTTTTTCAGCAAACACTCATGGCTAACTAGCCTTTCCTTCTTCATGTGCTTAAATAATATTATTGTCAAATTAAAATTAATTACTTTTAAATTTTTTAGTTGTGAAATTTTCTTACTGAATCCCCCACTTGCTTGAAATAATAGTGAAAAGTAATAATAGAAGAACTATGGATATTACAAGTGAAAATTTGTTTACCCATTATATTTTGTTAGAGGGACATTATAGTCAAATAATTATTAAAGAATAAGGTTGTGTAAGGCAAAATATATATATATGGAAAATTTTGATCAACAGTGCTTTGAAGCAAAAAGGTATTTTTAATGTATTCATCGAGCTCCACAAAATGAAAGAAAAGAAAATCAATAAATACGAAATATTTTATATTGGTTAAGTTTTTCAAAACTTTGAGTTCGTGAGGCAGTTTCGATAAAAATAGAATCACAAAATAAAGATTTCTAATCAAATCTCTATATTTTTAAAATTTGTACACCAACATTTATAAGCATTTATAGGGAATTCTCACTTGTAATCTCCCTAGAGCTTGAATTACTAGCGGAAATATTTCCGAAAGCATGAACTTTTTTAAAAAAATTCATGCTTGAGGAGATATTTCCAGATAGTAATTCAAGATCGTGGGAGATTCGGTAAGAAAATTTCACACCAAAGTAATATAAAAAATTATAACATGACATTTTCGTAAGACCGGTATATTTTTATAATTTGACACTTGACAGAAATACTATTACTGTGGTACAGCCCAGGGTAGCAAAATACTATCGCCAATTTTTTTGGTTGCTACAGCTTCTTATTGGTTAAAAAATGTTGGTGTGAAATTTTCACTGAAGTAATTTATTTTTTTACCGAAATCTTTAAATCATATTTTTTTTTTAATTTGTCAAGGATCCACACAAACTTTAATATAACATTGAAACTTGTTCAGAATTTACACAGAACACAAACACTAATTTACAATAATAAAATATTTCCAAACTTACCAGGAATGTCATCTCTAGCATGCCACAAAACTTTCTGAAGGAATTTTCTTTGTAGACAGAATTTTAAGTAGCTACCTGTTCCACCAAAAGAAAATGAGACTTCGATTTGGGATTTGACAATAATGCACAGTGACATTAATTTCTACTTAGTCGGTCAATATCCAAGAACGAAAGTTTCATCCTTCTACTACTTGGGTGTAGATTTATGATATATTTATTAAAAAAGATTATTCGATATTCTGAAGTTCTTATCATTTTTTTCCAGCGAAGTTTTTATTTTTTCTACGATTATAAAGAAAAGTACTAGTACCAGTACAAAAATTGCACTTCTATATAATTTGTTAGGTTACTTTTTTTTGCAATATTTACAGTATAGAACTTTCTCGGCAAAAGTAGCAATTAGGAATATTAAATTCATTTTTTAGTACAACAAATAAATGGTATAGTCACCCATATCTCAAAATGATTCAATGAATTGAATATACTGGGTGTCCCAGAAGTACCTTTGCATCAGGGATGAATAGAAGTGGTAAAGATAACGTTATTGCTTCATATAACTTTTTTCCCTACGGGCCTTCGTTTCCGAGATATGGGCCTCTAAATTTAAAGATTGAAAATCATTTTTTATTTATAACTTTCGTACCATAACCTCAAATTTAACCAAACTTTGGTAGGTTACAAATCGCATTAGTGTGCTTAAATTAATTATTTAAGTTTGTCACAAAATCTTTTAGGAAGTCAGGAACGGACTATGCCTAAAGGTTAACACCTCATAATTTTTAGACAAGTAGTGGCACTGAACTGTAAATAACATTAATGGATTCGATAGATATTTTTATAACATAAAGGTACTCTTGTTTCATGTCGAGTAAAGCAGAGTAAATAGCGCATCCACCATTTTACAAAGTGCGTCATTAATTGAAGTTTAAACGATTTGATTTTATAGTGTGCTGTGGATTCGTTTGACATCTGTCAGTTAATTTGCTATTTTGTAGTGGCGAAATATTTTTGTATTGATTTTTCTGTTTAAGTACATTTTCATTAAAGTTAAAAATCTCCTAAATCGTTAACTTAATCGACATGAAGCAAGAGTATCTTTATGTTATAAAAATATCTAAGGAATCCATTAATGTTATTTACAGTTCAGTGTCACTACTTGTCTAAAAATTATAAGGTTTTAACCTTTGGGCATAGTCCGTTCCTGACTTCCTAAAAGATTTTGTGACAAACTTAAATAACTAATTTAAGCACACTAATGTGATTTGTAACCTACCAAATTTTGGTTGAATTTGAGGTTATGGTACGAAAGTTATAAATAAAAAATGATTTTCAATCTTTAAATTTAGAGGCCCATATCTCGGAAACGAAGGCCCGTAGGGAAAAAAGGTATAAGAAGCATTAACGTTAATTTTTACCACTTCTATTCATCCCTGAATTTTCCAAAGGTACTTCTGGGACACCCTGTATTCGACAAAATCAAAGTTAGTACACCACATAATTTATATATTTAAAATCAGATAAATTTATTTGCATGAGCTAGTGCCCACAGTGCTATCTTCAGGCAATAATAAAAACAATAGTTCCTAGTTGGAACTTTCCCTAAACAGGTATTTCTTGACGATTATTTCCCTTGCCTGTCAAATATCAATTTTTAACCAATCACCTGCTTGGAAACTGATTTGACGCAGCCAATCAAAACACAATATGGCAACCATTCACCTTGGTGGTAAATAGTCGGCTATTTGATCATTGTCCTCAATATTCACCTGAAGGACGGTATTTATACGTACGTACATAATTTTTTTTGACTCGGGAAATAATCTTATTAAATATAACGCGACAAATTAGCTAATATTTTTATTGCTACTAAATTTCTCGTATATTTTACAATTTGTCTCGACAATTTAGGCATTATTAATCAAAGAATAGCTCCCTAGAGCTAAAGCTCTCGGGAGTTATTCAGATTATTAATGCCAAAATTAAGTCTCGATGAATTGATCCTAAAATAAACTCGAAATTTAGATGCAATAAAAATAGTCGGCTATTTGTCAAGGTATTGGGATATTACTGTACAAAATCCATTACATTGCTAAATTAAATAATAACAAAATACATTTTCTTTAATAATGTATATAGAGAGATGCTGCATTTCCTAAATGCTTTGTTTTGTCGTTGCTTCTTCTACAGACTTTTTCCTTATAGGCAGCGACTACTTCTCTTTTTCTGATTCGGTAGGCAATAGTCTATTACTTTTTTTGACTGACTTTCATTTCTCATTCTCATCTAATTATTTGTAAATTGCAAATTGGGTCGTCATGAAACTTTACATAAGTTTTATAATTTCTAAAACTGACTAATAATTATATTACTACATTGTTGCTGTTATTGTAGTAATGTACAAAATATGAATAATTTAACCCCTTCCACTTTTGACCACCTTTTAGAAGATTCGTTCCTTTCTGCAACATTTAAATTGATATATTATGATACGGGTAATTTTTATTTAATGCTTTTCCTATTACTATTATCAGCTGACAAACTGGAAATTAGCTATTAATAACGTCATTAAAACTATTAAAAGTCGACAAAATTATTTTTGAATGATCCTATGATATTGTTTTCACTATGAATAAGTGAATTTAGCGGATTATAAGCGTCATGTAGTCAATGAAATTTTTCTGTGAAACCATTAGAATTGGAAATTAGGTTTGTCAGAATTTTTCAACGAAATTCTGAATATTATTACTTTTTTCTTTATGTACCACCTTTTATGTTTATTTAATCCTAGCTTTTGCTAACGACTTTGCATCTAGGTTCTATCCTGAATGAGTGGTGGTTTGAATAACCACTTTTCGTTTTTAACATGTAGATAAATAAATCACTAAATCGGAACTCGGAATACGGACTTATATTTGTAATTTACGTGAATTGCCTAAAAATCCGAAGAAGCACTTTAAATTCTATCCGAAACGTAGGCAACTTGTAATTTACGGATTTGAAGTTAACGGACCAAGCTGCACAAAGTAATATTTCGACGTCATTTTCATATATGAGTATGAATACGTGATTATTTGAGAAAGAATTTGTAGAAGAAGAGCTTAGCATATTAATCCGGGACAGTGGCGGCACGAAATATAAATTTGTTTTCCAAAGGTCAAAAACGTTGACAATTTTTTTTTAAATTTAGGGAGAAGGCAGATAAATTTTTCATTAATTTGTAACAATTTTAGTCATTAGATTTAGATATCAGTCAAAAGTAGGTATTTCTTGGATTAGCAGTATCTATATAATGGAAAACTACTGCAAGTAATGGAGTTGTGAATTAGAACCTCAAATAATAACCACAATACCAAACAATTTCGCTGACCAGTATAATATATATTAATATATAATAAAATGAAAAATTAGTTCAACTTATTTATTTACATAGATTATATATCTGAAACTATGAAAAAGGGTTATCAGGTAGACGACATTTATACAGATTTTAGTAAGGCTTTCGATAAAATCGATCATAGCATCCTACTTAGAAAGCTTTCCCAAGTCGGTATACATGGCAATTTGCTTAGTGATTTGGTTCCTACACCAGCAACATCTCCTATTTCTAGAATAACCTCAGGGGTTCCTCAAGGGTCACACCTGGGCCCCCTTCTGCTGAACATATACATTAACGATATCTCCTCTTGTTTCATTAGTACAAAATTCTTGGAGTTTGCTGACGACATGAAATTTTTTCGAAAAATATCTAATTCTTCCGATAAACTCTTGATCCAAGAAGATTTAAATCGCCTGACTCTGTATTGCCAGCAAAACCATCTTTATCTGAACACAAAAAAACACATTCTCAAGGAATAAAGTCATTATCCTCAATAATGAACTTTTAACAAAAGTTTCGGTGGTCAAAGATCTCGGTGTTTATATCGATTCCAAACTCTTTTTTGACCAACATATCGAATAAGTTTCAAAAAAAAGCTAATAAAGCATATGATTCCTAATGCGCGTTTGTCACGACTTCAAAGAGGTAGATTCTAGAAATCTATACATGGCATATGTCAATAGTGTTCTTCTATTTGGAATCCCTATTATAACTGTTATATCGACCGATTACAAAAAGTCCAAGTTACATTTATAAAATATGTTTCAAAAAAATTTCATACTTATGCAGACTTCGATATTTGCAAACGAGAACTGAAGCTCATATCACTAGTCGACAGACGTCAACTTTCAGATGTTAAATTTATCTACAAAATCGTTAACGGGCAAATTGAATCTAGCGAGATTTTAAGTAAAATTAATTTCATTACCCCATCCTATAACATGCGAGGGAAAAATCTTTTCAAAATTAGTCAAAGCTCGACTAACTACTACCTAAATTCTCCTCTGCAAAGATGCAGTAAATCATACAATATAATCTCGTCACTTTTTGATAACTTTTACAAACACTATTAAAAAATTATATCTATCTCATCTTGACCAGTTTCTTTTTATATAATATGTATAATATATACTTTTTTCTTATTTTTATTGCTAAGCAACATTTTATAAGGATTTATCCACTTTGTACTAGTTTAGTTAACAGTGAATACTGTACTGGGCTCGTCCCGTTTGTATTCTTACATAAATAAATAAAATAAATAAATCAACAATTTGTTTACTGGCCCTCTTGATGCGACCTCATCACATGCTCGGGTCTACTGGCCAATCAGAAAGTTTCATTACGTATTGGCGGCAACATAGCTTACTGATTTGTTGCCCAATCAGTCCATCAAACTAGAAAATTAATTGAAAGGTATATACTTTTTTCATATTTGACTACTTCTATGCGTTCAATAATTTCTTGTTAGATACATTTTTAAGGAGTGGCATAAAAAACTTACGTAAAGGGTAAATTAGTTAGTTTTGGTGAAGATTTTATCTCTTAATTTATTCCTATACAATGTTTTAGGATATTTAAGCAAAGCAATAAAAAAGGATATGCCCTTTGGAACTATTTAATTTTTAATTTTTAATATTAATTCTTTTTTGTTCCTTAAAACTGGAAGTACTGTGATTAAAATCCATAGTCTGGAAAGCATGAGGATTAGAATGGGAATGGGCATGGGTCACAAGACAGCATTGTTTCTCCCTATCAGTCTTCATTGAACTGACTAAAGAAATCTACAGGTTTTTACAATAAAAAACTCTAGAGGACGATATTTCACAAATTAATTACGTTGTATCTTCCAATGTAGCAAGCAAGAGATTTTTCTGCTCCCCTTTCTGAGTTCCGCCGATGGATGAAGCTAAAAACAGTCGTTACCATCGGCAAATGCAACTCCAGCGAAAATTAAACCACTTCCGGATGATTAGACTCTTGCGAGAACTTTCAAATTCTAAAGAGTTAAATACACGTGAATGATTTTAAAATAGATGGCTTTTTTAACGTCAGATACGGCTGGAAAATCATTTTCTTAAAGATAAAATTTATGTTTGAGTCAGCATTTTTTTTTGCTTATTTCTGTTAGGTTCGTATATAAAATATTCCTGATACTTTTTATTTTCGAGTTTATTTGAAGTTCTTGCTGAATTAGCAATGCTAATGAAATATAAAAAGATAACAAATGAAGATTATTTACTAATTCATAGTTGAGTAGACCGAAACAAGAGCAGTTGTAGGAGGTTGCCTGATACACAAAAAGTGGAAATATGTAAATGAAAAAATAACGACGATTAAATTGGATTTGCGAAATAGAGTAGATGCAATTCCTTATTGTTGTAAATAGTTCAAACGAGAACGATTAGGTTTTTGTTTAATTTAAAGGAGGAGGCACACTTTTAATGGGATTTCCAATAATGTACGAATTTGATAAAATTTTAGTATATTGCAGATATCGACCTTATGAGCAAAATTTCCATACTCTCAACAAAAAACTGACAAACTTCAACCTCACCTTGCAAATATTTTTTAATTATTCTAGAATAAAACGTAAATAATTTTATATACCTCCTTATAGGTATAACTTATTTTAAATATTTAATAAGATATAAATGTTTTTAAATAATTTCTGGTAAAACATTTTCTTCGTTTTGGTGGGGATTACCAATATCTTCAACGGACTCTAAAACACTGTTGTTTGGATATTTGACCTCTGCTTGATGTCGGGCATAACTTAAATACCAAACAACACTGCAAATGTGGCATACCTACTATACCCGCGGAAGAAAATGTCTTACAAGAAATTATTTAACATTTAAATTAAGTTTTACATACTCTATTATTGTTATTTTTCAATTTACCTTGTAGGTAGGTATATAAAATTATTTACGTTTTATTTTAGAACAATTAAAATATATTTGCAAGTTGAGGCTGGACTTTGTCACTTTTTTGTTGAGAGTATGGAAATAAATAGTATTAATAATATATTTATGAGTACATCAAAAATCGGCACGCGACATCATATATCACGATAATATTGAATCGTTTGTATTATTATTTTTTTAAATAAAATACCATCTTTTATAATATTTTTCGTTTAATTCCTGTTTTTCAAATTAATAATAATTTTTATGAGGACCCCTGTACATAAAAAATCAGCACATGACATCCGACACAGCCGCCCAAGATCAAATTAACTTACTTGTATCACTTTTGAAAGAAAATACCAACCTTTATAGTATTTTTCATTTAATTCGTGTTTTTCAAGATACCCCTTACCCGCCCCTGTATCTCGGAAACTAATCATAGGATCTCTTTTGGCCCATGAGACATTTTGATCAAAAGGTCGATATCTACAATATACTAAAATTTTATCAATTTCGTACATTGTTGGAAATCCCTTTGTATATAATCGAAAAATAAATATTTTGCTTTGAAAAATTACAGTTTATTTAAAAAACAAAAAAGAACGTTTTCAGCAAGTTTCATAAACAAAACATTTTGGGGGAAATAAAAATTTTGAGATTATGTTGAGAAATGACTAATACAAAAGTTTTAGATTTTTTAATTATCCACAACTTTTACGTTAAACTTTCTTTGATAGGATGCATATTTCAGCCACAAATCGTAGAAAATCAATATCCAAAATTATACAAGGTGAGTCACGGTAGACGCGACGGTCCATTGTGGCTAAACGGTTAATATTTTGAAAATTTTGTTTATTCATGGATATGTGGGTTGATAAAGGCTACATTTAAAATTATTTTGAAATATACAGGTTGTCCCAAAAAAGTGTGGCGTATCAAAGTTATATTATTTCTTATGTTTTATTGCATTTATAGAATATACGTTAAAAATAGGATAAACTTTCTTAAATATTCCCTATACCTAAGCTTTTTAGTTTGGAAGCACTTACAAGAAAACCAATAACTTAGAAACTCATGGAATCAGCCAAATCCAATTTTAACTGAAACAAATTAGACTAATAATTAAAAACAATAATGTATTTAGAGTTGTTTAAAATTATACAGGGCGTCCAAAATGGGGCGATTCTCTAATGACATATTTAAACGACAATATCGTTCTTATTTTAAACAGGACACCCTGTATTTTATAATCCTATTATGTAGCAAATTCCATTACCTTTTAAAAATTATAAAGGTCTACTATGCCTAAATCTATTAATTTTGGAGTTATTTTTATTTTTGTTAAATTTTACATTATTTTTCCACCGTAATGCCTAAATAGAACACCCTGTATTTGATCAGCTTAGACTATGATTGGAAAAAATTATCTTTTAAACTATGTGTTTAGTTTTGACATTATTAAAAATGTTTTGAGATGCATCAAAATCTGTATGGAACAGATTTTGAAAGACGGATAGATTTCTGTTTATGGTCATTGGAAAAGGTTAGTGAAGATGATTTTTTTATAATGTGCTGTTTACAGATGAATCCATTTTTCATAATAATGAATTAGTATGACGGTTAACCATACAGATTTTGTTGCATCTCGAAACATTTTTAATGCCATAACCCATAGCCAAACACATAGTTTCAAATATAATGTTTTCGGATCATAGTCTAAGCTGATCAAATACAGGGTGTTATATTTAGGCATTAGAGTGGAAAAATAATGTAAAATTTAACAAAATTAAAAATAACCTAAATTTTTTTACCTATTTAGGTTCAAATAATAAATCTGTCGTTTTGTCACGCAGCAGCAACTGTTCAAATTATTTGGAAAATACAGGGTATCCTATTTAAATTAAGAACAATATTGTCCTTTGAAGATGTGTTTAGAGAATGGCAATGTATAGTAATCATCAATGATTTCGGTTCTTAAAAAGATGAAAATGATAATGTTTTTATTGGATCAATTCATTCAATTTTGACAAATATAAATTATACCTCCTATGATTTTTTTGTAATATTTGGTGATGGCGATTATTCAAATATTTATGAAACACCAATAAAGAAAGAAAAGTTAATTTTAAAATAAATAAATAAGGTAAATGTATTTTTGTTTTGAAAGCAAATGGTAGAAGACCTTTTGGGGACACCTTGTATAATAATAAATATATAATAATAATATTTTTTTGGTTTTTGTTGGCTAATGTCAAAAAATTAGAAAATCTTTGTTTTCATCAGGACAACGTTTCGGCTTTTTATTAAACCATCATCAGGGCGTCTACAAAAAAATAAAAAAATGTGTTGTCTCTTAAAATTGCAAATGAAAAAATAAAAATATGAAAGACGCAAATATTGTTTTTCTTTTACAAATAAAATAGAACAAATTGATAATATTAATAACAAAAATAAAATCAAAATTTTTTATTAATTTTACGCAATATTTGCGTATTTCAAATCGTTACATTTTATACGCTTCATTTGCAATTTTAAAAGACAACCTATTTTTGTATTTTTTGCGTAGTTTAATAAAAAGCCGAAACGTTGTCCAGGAGAAAACCAAGATTTTCTATTTTTTTAAATTGACCTCAGCCAAGAAGAACAAAAAAAAATATTATTATATATATTATTTATTATTATACTAAGTGACCCTAAAAGGTCTTTACAATCTTTTACCATTTTCTTTCCTAACAAAAATAAAGTTACCTTATAGAAATTTGCGAAGTCCTTTTAAGGACACTCTATATACTACTGTTTTCACAGAGTAAATTTATAAAAAAAAATTTTAATTTATAGTAATCATGAATGATTTCGGTTCTTTTGTACGTCCTGTATAATTTTAAACAACTCCAAATACATTATTGTTTTCCATTATTGGTCTAACTTTTTTCAGTTAAAATTGGATTTGGCTGATTCCATAAGTTTCGAAGTTATTGGTTTTCTTGTAAGTGCTTCCATTTTTAGAAATATCAAAATATCTCAAAAACTAAAAAGCTTAGGTATAGGGAATACTTAAGAAAGTTTCTATTATTTTTAACGTATAATATAAAAATGCAATAAAATATAGGGTCTTCCATAAGAAATAATATAACTTTGATACGCCACACTTTTTTGGGACAACCTGTATATTTCAAAACAATTTTAAAATGTAGCCATTATCAACCCACATATCCATGAATAAAGAAAATTTTCAAAATATTAACCGTTTAGCCACAATGGACCGTCGCATCTACCGTGACTCACCCTGTATGTATGTAGTATTTTATAGGTCATTTCAAAAGAATTTATAAGTATATATTAACTAACCAATTAAATTTTCATTTAAAAATAAATTCGAGATGAAATATTTCCATAAACTTTCTATTTATTACTTATACTTGGCTGCGTTTCTTTACATAAATAACATCTTATTTGTATAAACGGCCATACCCATTATACTATACCTTTACAGCCCTTTATAATATCCAGTTAGTTCATTTCGCAATAAAGGAATTGCGATGATGTTCATTGAGGGCACGCGAGCATTTTGTTTCAATTAGTGTTTCAGCGTAGGGAATTAAATTCGAAAGGGGGATATGAGCACGTACGGGTAACGATTTCGTCCTGGATGGGATGTTTGCGAAAGGATCTCGACAGTATTTGGTCCTGATGAGTCTCCAAGGAGTTATTTCGTAACCGCGTAAATGGACACACCGCAGTTAATTTTTTTTATTCATTAATGCTTTAATAATTGTTGAAAAATAAAAAAAAAAATCGATTCAAAACTTGAAAGAGAAAATAGAAAATAGTCCCAAAGTAAGGGTGGTTCTTAAGTAATTGTAGATAGAAGTATGGTAGATTTCTCACTTTAAAATATTACGATTTGAACCAACTTGCTCTAATAAAATGTTGCTAATAAGGAATATACAGGGTGTTAAGGGTTAAATTTTAAGATTTTTTTCTGCAATAACTTTAGCGTTTTTGGATATGTAGATATACATAAGAATTTGGAACTGGGGGTTTTTGGGCACGAGAAATCCGAATTTGGTAGCTACTTCGATGTAATTTGTAGAGGGCGCCAGTTAGGCCATATTTTTGTAAAAGAATATTATATCCACGTTATTTTAGTAGAAAAAAAGCATACTTGTTATTAACCTTAAACCTTAACGGTTTAAGAGATAATCGCATTTTAGGGATCAGCTACATGATTACACTGGTCTTGTTCATTCTTATGTAAAATGAACTCCTGAATCCGAATATGACCTCAGTTATCCCCCATCACCCATCGTTTTTGGTATATGCCCCTCACCTATTTTTATCACTTTTCCAGGAGGTCATTTTACATAAGAATCAGCAAGAAAGGTGTCAAGGCCAGAATTCTTTTTTTTCCGACCAGTGTAATCATGCAGCTGATCCCTAAAATGCGATTATCTCGTAAACCGTTAAGTTTTAAGGTTAATAACAAGTATGCTGTTTTTTTACTAAAATAACGTAAAAATAGTGCTAACTTAAAGAGCAAAAAAGTTTATCGCACATTTATTTATAATTACTACATTTTATAATCTAACAAAACATAACATTTTTAGAATTTGAAAGTTTTAAAACGGTTTAAATCTGTGTAAATTACTATATTTTAATAATATTCTATCCTGGCATCACTTTTTAGAGCCTATTGATTTATAAATTTACCAAAATGTGAAAACTATTTGTTTCGTTTTATTATTTTATTTATTTAAATTATCTTTGCAAACTATTGGTTTGCGATTTTATATGGATGAAATTCCATATTACAATATCGAGCAAATCCATGAATACGCACTTAAAAATTGCATCTCTACTGAATATCAACAAGGTTTAAATTAGGCACCACAACACAATGATATTATACCACATGGTGTAATAATAACCAATTATCCATACATGATGACAAGTTAGCGTGACATCTTATTGGATGTACAAGTTTATTGCCAAAAAATAGGCGACTTTGAAAACAACTGCTACTTGGAAAGAATATTTAAAAAACCTATCTCTTAACATTTGAAAAAATCCTACATATGATAAACTATGATAACAATTTGTTTTTAATTTTTAACTTGTTAATTTTCCGAAATATTGTATTTTCTCCACTTAGAAGTAATCTGTCCATAAACTTAACTTATCACTCCCACTATCAATCCGGCTTTATTCCTCCAAAATCCCTTCCAATAAATGTGGCCTAACTAGCGCCCTCTATAAATTACATCAAAGTTGGTTCAAAACGTAATATTTTAAAGTATGGAATCTACCATACTTCTATGTACAATTACTTAAGGACCACCCTGTATAAATATAGCAAGTAAATAAAACAAAATGGCGCAAGAAATTATTTTTCTGTAAAGACAGTAAAGTTTCTTAGCAAAGCTGAATTTCAAAAGCGAGGCATTTGTAAATACGATGGAAATAATGAGACTCGATGAACAGTAGATAGATAATGTTAGTATTACTGTGGGTTCCTCCCTATTCGGTGTAAATAACTGTGCCACCTGTACTTACCTTAATAGGAAAAAAGTTACAGAATTCATGTATTCTCAATAAAATAACAAATAAAATATTTAATTTAGAAGGAACATTGTAGCAACGTATCTCACTCGATATGGAGTTGTTAGCAGAAACGTAAAAGGGGTGCGGGAATTAATTTCATATCACAGACACCAAAAATGTGCATTAAATGCCGAATTGGACCATATTTTGCTTTATTTTACACAAAAATGTAAAAAACATTCAGTTCAAAAAGCTTTATTTTGAATAAATATGTAAAAGTTTATTTGAAACAAGTGTACTTCAGATTTATTTTATTATTTTTCACATTCAATTCCCTGTGTATTACTGTTATTTGAAATAAAAACTCAAACATGGCTGTTTTTATCAATGTATTAACATTTATTTTATTAGTATACAGCGATGAAATACGGCATCGCTTAATTTTGAGAAAATCGCAACAGCAACGATGGGTTTATAAAGTTTTTACCCAAATACATGTGACTGGTTACCCGGCAGTAGAACTTCATATTTACTTTTAAGCGAAAAACTTGCTTAAATTGCTATTGCTAGGTGCTGAAAATAGTCAGGAGTCGGAATTTGAGGTGATTTTACCTTTTTTTCCAGGCAGAGCCAATTTAGTCTTTCCCCCTCGTTTTTGTAAACAGATTTCTCATAACATGTTTTATAGTTTTTGAAGAAGTTTCAGCAAAGTTATTAAAAAATAAAAAATGGATTCGAAAAGCTGGAACTTTTTCACATAGAAACCGTATTTTTTCGAGATTTTATTTTGACGCTAGAAATACGTTAAAAATAAGAATCGCTGTATCGAAAAGTTGTCTGATTAGTCTGATTTTTTTCGACATCTGGGCAATGTATTCAATCATTTACGACCAATTTCAGACATATTGCTATGGGGTCAGTGACGTCAGATTTGTTGACATTTTCGAAATGCTATAAGAAAGTAAGGCGATAGGTTTTTTGTCTGAAAATTTGTTTTTCCGCATCATTCCGCATTCCGCATAGTTGAAAGATGTTTTTAATATCTATGGGTATACATTTTAAGAAAACTGGTCATAGGATTACAACAAAATTTTGCTCAGTTAAATAAGGAACTTTTGTTAATATGAAAATATATTACTTAATAAAGTTGACCGAGAAACTTTTAAAATACAGGTTGGTGCACAAAAATCAGCTTTTCTATATTTTAAAGTTTTTACAATCGGTTTATCACCCTGTATGACATAGAGTGGCAGATCGTACATTTGTCTAATATAATACAAAAATTTTATAACACATCGTTTGTACGGGGTGACTCGTTAAAGCCAAAAACACTATATGCCCTCTGTAATCACATTTTGTGAGTCATTCTGTATAAAATATGGGTGACTTTTGCTTGTATTTTTAAAGCTGTTATAAAAAAATGATTTCTTCAAAAAATCATATTACTTATTTTCGAACCACCCTGTAAATAATCAAATTCTACGGTATTATAAAATATTAATGCTAAATAATCTATAATTCATGTTTTCTACAATAAACGCCAATAAAACATGACTCTTATGAGAAATCTGGTTACAAAAAAGTGGCATTTCTTATGTTTAACATCCTGTTCTTCGAAAGCTAGCCATATGATCGGTTTGGGCCAATTGACACTTTTTGTCAGTGCATCGAGTTTTACAACAAACCAACGTTTCAGAAAATTTGACGGAAACCCATTTTTCCATGAGAAAGGTTCTTTAAATAATTTTAATACATTTTTGTACTTGGAGGAAAGATTTCTGAAAACTGCTTGATATATACGGTAACAGATAGTTCTCTCTACAAACTCTTCAAAAAAGTAAACTTTTTTACACAGGGGTAATTAAGTGTTTGTGTAACTATAAATACCCAAGACTAATACACAGTCATCATAAGTTCTTACCTTTAATTAAATAAATAGTGCCTACATAATATAATGATCATTTTTCAAATGAAAGCATTGACATCTCAATGGTGGCTTATTAATAGAGGACTGAATAGCGAAATAAAATAGACCAATTCGCGCGTTCCCTTTTGGCAGAACTTCTAAAAGCTTTGGTGGACAGAATTAAAGATGTATTAGACACAAAAATCTTGTACTGATGTTTTTCATAGCTTCTAGCTACCTCATTTGAGTTAAAATGAAACTGCGGCGTTTTGATGTTTTTAGGCGCTAAAATAAACGGAAATTTGTGACATAGAAGACTAATCAAATCTAGGTGAGACACATTGTATATTTACTTTAAGGCTTAATTTTTTCAAATGATTTTTTTAGTCCTCTAATTTGTTTGTGTCTAAGATAAAAACGATTCTGACATAAATATTATAGACCCAAGAAAGTAGGAAAATAATTAAAAAACAACTTATTTATTTTATTATATTTTTATTGACAAATTCGAAAGGATATGTGTATAACCTTTATTATAGACCAAACAATCATAGTCTTAATTTTTTTTCCTATACCTAATTAATATCACAAAGTTATACTACTCTATAACATTTAACAAATAGGAATATTGTAACAATTATACAAGTCAGTATTTACAAAATTTTCACATGAATCTTATTTCTACAAAATTATGAGTTTATTTAGTACTATTTGTTTAGTTAAACTATAAAAATATTTTACAATAATTTAATACGTTTTATAACCAAATTAATAAAACAAGAATTCATTTTAGATAGAAGAGATTTTTATAGATTTTTTTAATTTAAAGTATGTTTCACAAGGATTGAACCGAATCAATTTGTTCTTAACAGTTGCATTCTAATAATAAATCCCAATATGTACATTAAAAATTCATTCTGTTAAATCAAAGAAATGTGACAATGCTTGGCAACACGGTAATGTGGTTAAAAAAGAAAGTAGAAAAGTGGATTTTAGTTAGCCCACATTGGAATAACCAATAGGTATTAAATTTTTCACAAAAAATAATATAATAGCGTGATTTTTGGCGGGAGCGCTCTTTTGAGCCATTCACCATTTTTTTAATTATTTTTCATTGTGTGTCAACGGCATCTGTATAGACTGATACTGTTTTCAGCGTCACTGTTAATTAAAAGAATGGAGAGTTCAATATGCAAAGTGTAACAGTGAAGATGAACCCATTAGACCACGGCCAATCACGTACTGCTAAGATTTCGGATATTTAAAATCGGGTTGGCCCTGTTCTAAATGGTAAATCACACTTGTTCTATCAAAATCAATTTCAAACTTGACTAAATTGAACAAATGACACTTGGATTATGAGTTCAGTGCTTTACCGCTAGACACGTATGCCCTAAATATTCTTGATTTTGAGATAAGTATGATCTTATGGTTAGTTGAAAAAAAAAATAAGTTACGTATTATAAGTAACACGCAGACTTCCCCCATAAGGGGAAACGGGGTGTTTTGTATTTTATTTTTTTCTCTCAAACCTCATGATTAAAAAATCAGAAAAAATTTAATGGTTGTGGAGAATGCGGTGTTGTTTTTAGGATTTAGGTCTTGGATTAAAGAAAACAATATTTCTTGAAAGGCAACGTTTCGTAAATGTATTTTGACATCTTCAGGGCAATAAGAAGATTTTTCCGTACCCTGGAGATTTCAAAATAAATTGACGAAACATTTGCTTTAAAGAAATATTATTTTCTTTAATCCAAGACCTAAATCCCAAAAACAATACCACACTCATCATTTAAAAGGTCGTAAAAAAGATTTGAAAGTTGTGGAGAATATTGGAACATTTAAATCAAATTTTTTCAGATCCGTATTATCTAGAAACTTATTTTTTTGCTCCGACTACCCATAAAATCACACCTTTTGTACCATTCGTTTACTACTTTATTTTTTTAAAAGATTTTGTGGATATATAAACAGTTTTAAAATAAAATAACCACATCTTGGAAAGTCAATTAAATAAAAAAAATAATCATAACATTTTTAAATATTTTTTTAATATGTTCATCGTTAAATCCACACCTTTATAATTTCCAAATACGACAGAAAAGTTACACTGGTTTGCCCCATTAAATGAACTGAGAAAATTATAAAATCAAGTTTTATAAATAAATATAAGTAACATATATTTAGGAACCAAACTCACTGCCATTGAAATTTTTTGGTGACAACTTTTTCGAGATTAAGTATTTCTTGAGTTCGTTTTCAAAATTTCTGAAATCCACTGAGTCCTCTAGAGGTTGATTAGAATTGGGAGATAACGCAAGCGAGGCTGGTTTGTTGATCACCGATGTCGAGGGCATAAATGATAACTGCTTTTCCTTTTCCTGAAACAAACAAAGAATAAATATCAAGCTACGTTGAATATATTCATTTTATATAAATATAAGTTTCTTTTATTACATTTTCATATAAAGACTATGTTAGATATCAACATTTATTTTTGTTATAGATCTGCACTTTTTAAAATACAAACTCGAGTTGATAAATGTACTTTTTTCTACAACCCTTTACGAAAAGACGTCATTTTGTAATAGAATACCTTCAGCGAAAACTTGATTTTGCGTCACAAGTGAATTTTTTATTTTTTTGTTTAATAAAAATGAAAAAATGCATCCCAGTTATAAAACACATTCTTTAGCTTATTATGATTTAAACGGGGCATAAAAATTATAGTGTTTCACTCATCGAAAGCCTTTTTTGAAGTTCGTGAACATTAGCAGTTCTCTCGCTTTAAAAAATGTTACTTTTGTCACTCACAAAATAATATACTATTATAAAGCATATTTTAAAAAAAGACAAAACTCATTTTATGACTTAATTAATTAAAAATTTTTGAGTTGGTTTTTCCTATATTGTCCAGTAAATTAACGCCAGAAAATCCCCAAACCTGGGCATCAAGTCTGTCAGTCAAAATAATTTTTTAATTTGCAGGTATTCATAGGTACATTTCCCTCCGGAATTCTCAGCTACGTGGAATTTGTGGAAGGGTGGGAAAATGAAAAGTTCCTGAAAATCCGTTTTTCGACAATATCTGCCGAAATATGACACTTAGAGCATTTTTAAGACATAAAATGAAGAGCAGTTCATTACCTACAAAAGTTGTGTCTATGATTTTTTTCGCTACACTATTATTTTTAGCAAAATCGGCGTTTCGAAAATTCGCAATTTTGAGAATCTGAAAATACGGCGCTTCCTTATCAAAATTCGCAAAATTATTGTGGTGAAAACGGAAAATTTGAATATCCTCCCAAAACTTGAATATCCTCCCGTTTTTGTCTGAAGACAAAAGATAAGTAAGGTAATAATAACAAACTTATTTTCACTTTTTGCACTTAATAAATTTGTTGGAAAAAAATCCAATTTGAGAAAGTTTGAAGGCAGAGTTTTTCTCGTGCACTTAATAAAATACTTGATAGGTAATAAAGAAAAGGTCAGAATATGATCTTTTATTTAGTAGAATTCCTAACCCCAAAAAAGTTTAGCACGAAAAGAAAATAATCCTCAAAAAAAAATGTCGATTTTTCATAGTGGTGAGAATTTTCTCAATATTCCGGAAAAACAAAAAATATGAAAAAAAAAGAAAAATCAACAAGGGGACAAGCTAAGCCTTTCTAATGATGTGCGTTGAAAACCGATATGGTCCTTGATTATCTATTAATTGTCGAAAACTCCGGAAATCCAAAAAAAAAACGCCTTAAAAAACATGTTGTTTATGGAAATACACAAAGCCTCATTATCCAAAAGGAAAGGAAAAAGTAACATGATATTATAGGATTATATAGGTTTCTTCTTCCATCTGAACTTTGAATCATGAAAAAATATTAATTCTTACGTGATTTATTGAAAAATTTGTAATCCGCTTGGGAGTGTCATTTCTTTAGAGCGTGTTCTCTAAATGCAGGGCAGTAGCTAAAAATGGGGGTGCGGTTTGGAGCTGGTTATGTTGAAAAGTATTATATTTTTGACAAAAATGATAAGGATCATTTTTGTAGGTAATGTACTGTTCTTCATTTTCGTCTAAAAAAAAATTCTCTAAGTGTCATATTTTTGGAAATATCGGCGAAAATAGGCAGAAGAAAAAACACATTTTTGAGAGCAATGGGCCACTTTCCCCCCCGTCCACAAATTTCAGACAGCTGAGATTTTTGGGGGTGAATGTACCCATGAATACCTGCAAATTAAAAAAAATGGTGCCCCGGTTCGCACCTTCATTTATTGGTCTAATATTCGACCATTGACTATTGGGTTCAAATTAACAGTACTGTTCCTAAAGTGTCACTGGGAAATAGTACCAAAACCCTCACAGAATACGACCATAATAATCATAGTAATAGATGCAGTCGACTTCAAACAAATATAGCGGGATTTTAGGATACAAATTCGTTCCACATTGTGAAATTAAAATCAATGTATTTTTTCTGTCTTACCTTTTCAAGACAGAGATTATCGCACGTCTCCTTCATCTTCGTCAGCTGTTTCTGAAGACTCCTGTATTCTTCCAAAAACCTCTCAAGTTGAGCTGCATGGTAATCGTAGGAATTTGCATTTGGTGTGGTGCTGGTTGTTGGAGATATTCTTTCTGTGGCTCCTCTTTTATTGTACCAGACCCTGTTTTCCAAATTGGATACGTCTAGAAGAGGAGTGGCACTCATATCATTCATAGGCTGCAAGAATGAAAACAGTAATGAGCAAGAAGGAAGAATATCCTTTTAGCCTTAACTTTATAACTAGCCAAACGCGCGTGACTAAGACTGCTGTTATATTATCCTAGTTTGTCTGTGGCAAGTTTAGTTGTGGGATTATATTGAGGTAATTCATTTATTTAACACCTTTCCAATCTCCAGGAGAGTTTAATTACACCAGAAAAAATAGACGGCGAAAATTTGGATAACGAGACATTAATTACCAAATTATATTAGTAGTATCAATTTATTAGCAACTTTCTGCTACATACAAATTACATTTTGTATGTACTAACATTTCTTTTGAACTCCTGAAATTTATCACTAGAACGAATATACAATGGCAAGTTGTTATAAAGAATCAGACCATCATGAAAATGTGATTTTTTTACTGCTGCTGTTTTTGCTAGAGGTACATAAATATTAGAAGCAGATCGTGTATTATATATGTATGAACTTCATTTACAAATTTCATTTTATCAGCAATATATTTAGGTAGCATATTATGTACTATTTTATAGATAAATATTATATTATTATAAATTAATCTTTGATTTATACTCATAAACATCAGACATTCTAACATATCCCTAACCCTATTGTACCTATTTACTCTAAGAATAATTCTCATAGCGCGATTTTGCTGTTTTTGTAGATCAGATTTATCAGTTTCATTGCAATAATATAATATAGTAGGACAATATTCAAATAAAGGAGCTATAATTGACTTATAAACAGTTAATCTTGAGAAAAACGACAGATTGTCTCTCAATCTATAGAAATAATATTCTTACTAATTTTATCAATTACATATTGCATATGCTTAAATTTCAACTTATTATCTATAATTAATCCTAAATATTTATACTCTGTCACATAATCTAATTCACTATTTAGCAGTTTTAATTTAGTTATAGTTTCTAAGTTGGCAGTAGTCCCAAATAACATAACTTTAGTTTTTTTTGTATTCACAAATAGAAAGTTTTTCTCCAACCATTTTTCAAAACTCTCTTTGCATTTTATTCAAAACTTAATCTACTGTATTTCCGTGGACAGAGATAACTGTATGTAATTCTTCAAAATCTTCAAAACATGTTGCTATATCATTAATATATGCTATAAACAATAGTGGACCTAGGATTGATCACTGTGGTACTCCGAACTTAACTTTCAATTTTTCTGACACATAACTGCCTATTTTAACTTGCTGGTATCGTTCTTGTAGATAGTCTTCAAACCGCTACCCCATACTGTTTTAGTTTCTCCAACAACTCATTTCTATTAATGGTCTCAAATGCCAATTAGTTCTTTCCATTTAGAAATTATCAATTGGACAGATCACTCACATAAGTGATTTTCTCGAAAGCCTAACTGGTTCTCTATGAGTATGTTATTTTCTGTTAAATATTTCAAATATTGTTTTTTTTATATGAATCTCCAAAATTTTTTCAGCTAAAGGTACTGTGTTTATGGGCCTGTATTCCTCACACTTTTTTGTATTAGTAACTTTTGGCACAGGGGTAATAATTGAGTTTTTCCAAATACTAGGTACTCTAGATTCTTCTATTGACTGATTTATAATTTTTATACTTTCCTTCCTTAGTTTATGTTTCCCTGCTGAAATGATATCCATATAAATTAAATCTGAAGAGCCATCCTTTTTTATCTCATTTCCTGTACTTACAAAGTATTGATCACTTATTTGGGTAAATTTTGTGACCACTATTTGAGAAAAATGGATAACCTATTCAATTAATTACCAATTTTGGTTATTTTTGAGAATTAGGAAACCTAATTTAAATGTTCCTGGGATCCCAACGTATGACGAATGCGGAGTAAGTAAAATATCAAAACACACAGGGCCACTGCTGTATAAAACTGATATAATTTTCAATTTCTTTGTTACGAAGTATCACTTGCACCACATAAATTGATGGGGAGAAGGAGAGAAAGAGATAAAGGAGGAAGAAATATTGTATGTACTAGAATTTCCTGATTAAAACAAAAATCGACCTGTTCGAGCGTTTTTTTACATTCTTTCACATAACTCAGTCAGCGGGGGGAAGGAGACTTAATCTCCACACTGTATGATTTAAAAAATCGTTTCACATCTGTGTTTTATTTAGCGGTTCAAATAAAAACACAGTACATTACTTTTTGTTGTTTTTTTTACCAACAAAAAATCCAGATGTTCTCACTATCATCGAGCCCCGAGCTTTCGTTATACACTTAAAATGGTGCCACTTGGGCCTGTAATGGGGGTATAAGTGCTTCTGGAAATTAGGCAAGCACGGGAAAGTGGGAAAGAAGGCATATTCGGGAGACAACGTTGTAGTAACAACGTTAAGAGCACATTAGATACGGTGGATGTGAGTCGTTTGTTTTGTTGTTAAAAGTGACAGATAAGGTGAAGGGATCAGGTTGCAAGAAGTTTAAAGGAAAATATGGAGAAATTTGTATTATGACTTTCATACAGGATGGAAATAATAGTAAATCTCCATTTATTTTTTATTTTTAAATTGAAACCCTTTCTTTTATAAGCAATTTACATATCTGGATAAGTATCGTGTATTGAAAATAAGCATTTTTCAAAACACCATTTTGTTCATTTAAACATTATTCCAAGCTTTAATATTTCTTTTAGTCTTCTTACGCAGCATTGCAGGAGACAATAACGTATATTCATTTAGCAATTTCTATTTGGAAAACTTTTCTAGTTCATGCTTCCTTATTTTGACAAAATATATCTTAAATGCCCGGATAAAAATGGTCCAGATGCGTTAGGTCTGAGCTTCTTGCGAGCTAAAAAAAGTGTACCTTGTGTTACCAATCATTGTTCCTTCAACAATTCAGTTAGCTTCCAATAAACATTAGGGCAAATACTGCTGAATGTTCAAGCGCATTGTCATGATGTAGCAGCCATCCATCACCACCACACAAATTTAATCAAGCGCTTGATAACCTCCATAAAGAAGGCAGCACTTAATGTTTCTCCTTAAGTGGAACACTATGAATGTCAAAAAAACGAGCAGCACTTTGATTTTTGCGCTTGATCCACTTGAAAAGAGCTGTTTTTTTTTTCAGTGCGTTACTTGCGTTTTCTGCTTATATTGTTACTCTGTATCTATAGAGTAGAGAAGGTAAGTTAGTCCCACAGCACTTAGGCCACATTTGACCCATTGAACATCCTCCCCAGGGGTTGTCCTACTAGGTCAGCGTCCATCCTGTCCTTTCCAGGAAAGTGGACAAGCCACTAGGAGACATCTCCTTTATACCGGCAGGTGTAGGCTAAGACTCACCGAACACGCACTCTCTCATTGACGATAACTCCGGGCAATCGCATAGGACATGATTGACCATTTCGTCTTCCTGTTCACACATCCTGCATAGAGGTGTCCCCACTAGCCCCATTGTATGGAGGATTTTCCTTAGTTGACAGTGGCCAGTCAGAAATCCTATTGTTTTTCCAGGTCATCGCCAAGTATTTTTTCGACGTCAGCTTCTCAGGGTCGCCGGGGGTAACCCTGGCAAAACTACATCCCTTGATTTCATCCCATCTCTTAAGAGATTGAGCATGGGAGTAACGTTTGGCTAGTTCCGCAATTGCCGAAGTCGTCAAGCTGTAGGTGTCGCTGGGTCCTAAAAGTCTTAGTCCAGCCGCTTCCCTGGCTAAGGAATCGGCAATGCGTTAGCTAAAGCTTGATGGCACTCTAATACTAGCCCTGATGTAACACGCTGCCTATTCAAGGTTAGTAGAGCTTGTTGCTGCCAATGCAGATTATTATGTTTTTGCCAGGAATTCCTTTTCTGGTTAGTTCTTTTGTGGCAATTGAGATACCACGCTGGTATTTTTTCCCATTCCCACCTAATTCTTAGGCTTAGTGATCTGGAGTAGACACCACATCCTGATCCTTCTTTGGTTTTGGAGCCGTCTGTGTATATGCGTATTGCATTTGCAGCATCTGACTCTGTGTTCTGTTTTATTTGTATTTTCTAGGGTTTGTTAAACACAAACTTGGGTTCAATTGAGTCGCTGACCGCCTGCAGCAGAGGTTGTGCAGTAAGCACTTCTTGCCATAGGCTTAGTCTCAATTGACCCACTCCTACTTCGGGGTTTGCACCCTCCTTACGCAATCGTAACATGGCCATCAACGCAACCTCTTTGACGTGCAATTCCAGAGTGGTCAGACCAGTAATTAATTCCATTGCCGTGGTTGGAGTTGTTCTCATGGCTCCTTATGTTTAAACAAGCCATTCGCTGTATTTGATATAATTTGTGGATGGTCGTTGCTTGTAGAACCTTCGGTCTACATGCAATGTATGTTAAAATGGGTCTTATGATTGCAGTGTAGATCCAGGTGACCACTCGTGAAACACCCCATGTACGTCCCACTGTCCTCCGACATTGCTCATAAGCCACATATGCTCTTTTTGCTCTGCTTTGTAGGTGAGGGTTCCTTGTTAGCTTCCTGTCAAGGGTAATACCAAGGTATTTCACCTCTTCAGTGCAATTTAATATGCGTTTGAAGATTTCAGGTAGTTTAAGCCCGACATTCTTCTTTTCCTGGTGAAAAGGACCATCTCAGTCTTGTTGGGATTGATAGACAGTGAGTGTTCCTTACACCATGTTTCTATTAATTTGAGCCCATCGTCCGCTCTATCGCATCAAATTTGCCGGTCTGCAAGATAACTATATCATCTGCGTAGCAATTGTAGAATCCATTATTGTTGAGGTGGTTTTGTTACTCTACCCAGACCAGTATTTTTGTGCCCTGTACAGTTGTACAGTTTTTTTACTGGGTGTTTGTTAAAACTGTCTGGGTCTATTGTAGGTTGCCCAAAAAAACGGGCTGTTACAAAAGTGTTTATTTGTTGGCAACCGAACTGAACCCTTACGAACTGTCCTCAGAAGTTCCAAAGAGTTTATTAAATTTAAATCCAACGACTTTGGCTTCTTGATAGTCAATCAAGCTGAATTTACATTATTTTTAGTTTTTATCGACTTAAAACTTTTGAAATAATTTTTTTTTATATTTTGTACTATATTTTTAATGAAATACTTCTACACTTTCTTAGATTGATTTAGCGGAAAAATTTGTAACCCAAGAAGCAATTCCAGTAGTTTTTCTTCGAAGCTGGAGGTTTTTTATACATAATTATATATTTTTTAAGATGATGCTTATTATTAAATTGGATCCCAAGAGACTCTATTAAACATATCGTGTATTATCCCCTAATTATCTTTTATTTTCTATCAAGTATTATATCTAAAATTATTTGAGGTAAAGTTGTATAATGATCAGAAACATGCCTTCAGGTTTATTACACAACTACTGCTGAAAATGTGCTGTAAATCTCATATACTTTAGCAATAATCGAACTGAGATAATCCACAACATGATCTAACTATTTTCATCCGAGCTACAATAACTCAAAACTAGTTTCTATTCCCTTTCAAACTTACCTCTTTGGCAGGATGACCTTCTTCTCGGGTCAGATTTAAATAACTATTCGATATCTTGTTTACCCTGTTTCTGTTTAAACTTGTTGTAAGAGGATACTTTGGGGAATCGGACATTCGTCTGTCTTGGCCGCTTAGGATGCTTTCTCCACCGCTGCTACCTATAACAACAAAAGGGATATTCCCTAGATATTTCTCGGATATGCATGCTACTTAGATGGGCCACGGAGTAATCAAAGAGGATGGTTTTCAAAAACTTGTGACCGATACTGTTCGTTTTAAGGGTAAATGGGTTTTGTTGTCAAGTTAATTTGCAACGATATCAAACGGGTGGTTAGAGAAATAAAAAAAGCTGATTTTTACTTTTCCGCATCTCCAGTACTGTATTTAGTTTATACAGGGTATTCCACGACAAATTACACAAACTTTTATTAGTAGGTAGAGGAAATCTAGACCAGTCTAAAATAAATTATTTATGTTGTTCCAAAATGAACGAGTTTATGTTTCTTATTTTAAACAGTTCGCGCCTATTTTAGTTTCAAATCGCTTATTTTGAACTCATGCGCTTCTAGTAGCAAAAACCAATGAAGCGACCTTGAATAAACAAGTACAATTTCGTTTGCTCTTAATCCTCTTATTATAATTTATTGTGTTATATTTGTGTAATTGGACCAGCTCATAACTGCATTTGTATACACCGTTGCTGTTACTATCAAGATCATTCCAGAGACGGATTATGCAATAACAGGTAAGCGTGTTTGAGACTCGTTAACCTGGATGTTCTTTTAATTGTTTAAACCAATCCTTTTAGTTGTATTAACATTCATTCTTGTACAAATTTAATACATTGAATATCGAGCTAAAGGATAATTTATGGAAAATCATTTTAAAGCAGTACTTTTTGTAAACGATTTGACCGAATAATATTGAGTTTGGTTTTCTCATGACTAATTTAAACTATCCGGGTATCATAACTAGTTGATTAAACTAAAATATTTTCTTGCTAATGGCGAAAGTTATTTCAACAGTTAACAATAACTTTCTTATTACTAATAGAACCATATTTAATTATAATTTTTATAAAGCTCATTTAATTTTAAAATTATTTCATGTCTAAAGAAATATTCTAGTTATCCGAAATGTGGTGGTAAAAATCAAGCTTTTGTAACAAACAAATAATAATAGTGGCGTGTTGATTCGGAAGTACATGGGCCAAAATTTACCCGGATCGAGAGTACCTCTCCCCCCGTTTTCGAGGATGTTGAACACGATGGCGGTATCAGAATTTCTCTTTTCGCCAGCCAAACCCCCTAAAACGGCAAAAACTACCTTCTAAAGGGGTTAAACGTACAGCACATCATTTCCCTGTAAAAAAACGTCTTCCCCCCGTTTTCGAGGGTGTTGAGCACCACCAGCCAATAGTCACCCCCGAGAGGGGTGTTTTTTATTTTTATATAAGCGGCAAAACGTCCGTCCCCCCGTTTTCGAGATAAATTCTGATACCGCCATCGTGTTCAGCATCCTCGAAAACGAGGGGGGGAGGTACTCTCGATCTGGGTAAATTTTGGTTCATTTTTCATGTTTTTTTCCGACTTACAGACGCCACTATAAAGGAAAAGTTTGTAAACAAACCTAACTCAATTTTAACACTTACCGTATCTACTCTCAGCCAGCAAAGGTGTTTGACTGTCGTTACTCGTATACCTCGAAGAATGCACTAATTCTTTTTTCCTCGGTAAAGTACAGAAAATTTCGTTTATATCCGATACACTGCCACTATCACTCGCGGCTCTAGAGGCACTATAGTATTTCACTTCAAAACACTTGCTATTCGGCGAACCTTCTATGAGATCCGGAAATTGCTTTTCCGCATCTTCGGATACCCTGGAAAGTTCTTTGGCTGAATAGACGGAAGCTGAAGCTGGAGGAAAGTATCTTCGCAGCGAAGAGGAAGAGTAGATTGGAGTTGGGAAACTTGTTGGTATAGATGGAGTGGTTGTCGTGGTATATTGGCTAAATGTACCACACGTCGAACTGCAGGTTCTCTTGATATTGTCTCTAGGAAAAAAATTAAATGAGTGATGATCTATCAAATTTTGATGCTTACTATAGATATGGAAAGTGATAAAATGCTCGTTTAAATTTTTTCACGGCAGTATTTTCATGTCTCTGAGGTCTCAATCTGGCTATTACTTTTTACAATATTTAATTTGGAGATTCATTTATCCCAATACTCTACTATAGGAATTTTTTTATTTTTTTTAGAGAGCGTCTTCTGTCTGTCTTTATAGGTGGAGGTGGAGCGGAGTCCGACGGATGTTGACTAAGTGGATAGTGCAAACTCGGGACATGACAGGTTTCCAGGTTGGCGGCAGTTATTGGCTGCAGTTATTGGCTGCCATCTCTCATGATCAGATAGTTAGAGCAATTACTATAGTGTTTCTAGTTTGGGTATGATGTTGGGCTATAATGGAGCTATTGTCGAAATGCCTAACTGAAGTGGTGTTCTTTGGCTCGGATGTGGGGACTCAGTTAGTTTAACCTATCTAGAAACTGGAATAGTTGAAGCATAGAATTTCATTCGTTTCGGGATTTTGTCTTTGGAATTATTTGATGGGTGGTTTAGACGTTTAAGGGTTCGAGAATTCTGCTGATTTTGTCTGTGACATCATTGATGTAGGTTATAAATGCTTTTAGTTACTCAACAGACGATATAGTAGAGGTGGAGTGTTTGTAAATGCTTATATCTCTTTGACAATTATTTTAGTCTTTCTGTAATAAGGCATGTCTTAGGGTTGGAGTTCTGGATTTCTACTTGTATTCCAACTAATGTGGATTGATCGGGATAGTCGAGTGTTGATAACTGAATTAAGTAAGATCACAGAAAAGGTGACATTTGCAAAATAAAAGGTTGGTATAAGATTTAGTGACATTATGAAAAACCTCGCCGACGAAAGATTACCACAGTCAAAAGAATGAGAAAAACTAGGTTCATAGGATGAATTTGAAATTTCCTTTACCCATCAAGCCCAGATAGCAGAAGGTAGATAGACAAAATTTGAAGAAGAAGAAAAATAATAAGAAGAGGACGAAAAAGAAGAACAGGAAATTTTTATTCATTTTATTACGTGACATACAATTTTATTTATAATTCATTTCTGCAGTTCATAGTAGTTATTTTAAATGTTCTAAATCAAAAAAAGTGGTTGTAATATCCAAAAAGAACTTTTAATTTTATTTATGTTACAAACATCGAACGCAATAAATCCCAGCGCTCCGAAAGCGATCAAAGTCATAACAAAAACATAGCAATTAGAGAGAGACCCAATAACAATATAGGACAACTAATTTAGTGACCCTAGAGTGCGTTGAAACAACTGAAGCACAAAAACACACGATGAGAACGCGTATTATAAAGTCCATATTTGGTTTTGTCTAGTGGGTGGGTTCACGGTGGGTGTCGACTTAATGAGGAAAGACCCTTTTTTGTGCTATAGTGACATATGGAAATGAACACGACAATTTCCCTTTTTGGATTGATAAATTGCAGTATGTAAAATTCTGGAATTTTTAAAATTATGTATGGGTAATTACAGAGTGTTTTTAATACATTGATCTTTATAGATTGATTTTATTAAGGTGAAATAGTCTTTACTTTTTAGTACTACTTAATAAACAAAGATATCAAAAGTATTGATGAAATAAGACAACTAGAAGAAAGAAAAATAACTGGATAAAGAAGTTTTTTATAAGGAGCGAACACAAAAAAAAATTGATTATAAAAGTCAGGAAAGAAAAGCGTAGAGAAAATGTTTGCAAGAACAAAAAACCTGAGAGGATTTTAGTGTAAAGTCGATAGAAAAATTAGGTAAAAAACAACAATGGAAGAGACAACAATATATTGAAGGGAAAATCAGCCTAAATACAATAAAAAGTGTAATTTTTGAGAAAATTTATTAGATTAAAACTTTAGATCTAGATCTAGACATTCGGTATAACTAAATTTATTTAATTTTTCTTTTTATATGGAATAAAACCACTTATTTTCTTAGAAAAGTTTGAATTTTTTGATGTTTTGACTTCTAATTCTGAAGTCCTTTTCAAAATGACATAACAAAATATACAGTGTCATTACGAAAGTACGCACCATATGGGAAACTTTTTTATTAAGGGCTTTTCGACAAAAAGTTATTCTCGATAAAATTTGGTGCATCCCCTAAAACTAAACATGCACCAACAAAATATAGTAAAACATTTGTAATATACGAGGAGCCTTCAAAAATTTGATTTTGATACAAGTACACTTATTTTGAAAAATCTCGGAAAATGTTATTTAGAAAAGTCAGCATTAAAAAATACTTCTAGATTTAAAGTCATGGCCATCTAAGTGAAATTTTATTTTTTTACCCTTTAAACAAGAAAATCTCCAGAAAATCAATGAGTATGCCGAAATACTTATTTTATTTTGATGTTTTATGATTTGATATTATTGAATATTAAGTTCTTGTTACAATACTGTATAATTTTGAGAAATTTTCGGTGTTAACAAAAAATAAAAATAACTTTGCACCAAAAAGTTTGAAAATTATTTTACTCTTCAAAACACAATAGTTGTGTAATTTGTAATATTACAGGCTTTTTAAATAAACTGTCGTATACAGGATGTTGTGATGTTGTCTATTTATCGTTTTACCAATTTTTTTTTCATAGTCCACATTTTAAAAAAAATGGGTAAAAAATAAAACTTCACTTAGATGGCCATGACTTTAAATCTAGATGTATTTTTTAATGCTGAACAACTTTTCTAAATAATATTTCCCGACATTTTTCAAAATAAAGGTACTTTACTCTTGTTTCAATTCCAAATTTTTGAAGGCTTCTCGTATATTATTAGTGTTTTACTATATTTTGTTGGTGCATGTTTAGTTTTAGGGGATGCACAAACTTTTATCAAGAATAACTTTTTGCAGAGAAACCCTTAATAAAAAAGTTTGCCATATGGTGCGTACTTTCGTAATGACACTGTATAATAAAAATTCACTATATAAACAGAACACTTGATAATCTTACAAAAATATGACATCAAACTAGGACACTTACAAAAAAATTTTGAGATTGGAAATGTCAAAATCAGATTCAATCATATTTTTGTGACGTTTCTGGGAACGAATTTTGAAATGATAGCGCATTTGCATATTATAAGAGAATTTATAGTTCGTCATAAATGAAGTTTTCTTATTAATATTATCGTAAGAAAAAACCAGATAAAAACTTATGATACTATCCCGATATAGAGGGTACCCTTTTTGCAATTAACTCTTTTTGTAAAATAGGCATCCAAATTTTTGAAATATCAACCGAACAATTAGAAACACATTCGTTATTATTTAAACATATCAATGCTGCTTCTTTAACTTTGCGGTTATAATTATTCGGTTCTTTTAATAATCTAGTTGAAGAATTCCATTGTATTTTATGACCAAAGTCACATGCATGTTCACATATTTTGGATTTTTCGAATTGTTTATTTTTAATGTATGATTGGTGTTCATTAAGTCTAATATGAAAAGGTAGAGATATTTCTCCTATATAAAATTTATTACAATTTTGTAAATACAATTTTTTGTGTTTTGAATTTCATTAAAAGGTTTTGTATTTACTATTAAAGATTTTAATGTATTATTAGTTTGAAAAACTATTTTTAAACTCTTTCCGATAGAGCAAAAACAATTTATTCAAATGACAATATCTTAAATAATGAATTATCACTTGTTAAATCTGTCTTGATTAAGAACAACTACCCAAGTAAATTTATAAATCGTGAACTTTACCGAGACATCAAAAATAAAGATCAAAATTTAAATCCCCCAATAATTCATTCAAATATAGTAAAAATCCCTTATATTCCAAAATTATCCGAAAAAATTAGAAGGATTGGCAAATAATACATTAAAATCTTTAATAGTAAATACAAAACCTTTTAATGAAATTCAAAACACAAAATTAAAGAAGCAGCATTGATATGCTTAAATAATAACGAATGTGTTTCTATTTGTTTGGTCGATATTTCAAAAATTTGCATGCCTATTTTACAAAAAGAGTTAATTGCAACAAGGATACCCTCTACATCGGGATAGTATCTGGTTTTTTCTTACGATAATATTAATAAGAAAACTTCATTTATGACGAAGTATAAATTCTCTTATAATATGCAAATGCGGTATCCTTTCAAAATTCGTTCCCAGAAACGTCACAAAAATATGATTGAAACAGATTTTGACATCTTCAATCTCAAAATCTTTTTCTACGTGTCCTATGTTGATGTCATATTTTTGAAAGATTATTAAGTGTTCTGTTTCTATAGTAAATTTTTATTATATATTTTGTTATGTCACTTTGAAAACGACTTCAGAATTAGAAGTCGAAACGTCAAAAAATTAAAACTTTTGCAAGAAAATAAGTGGTTTTATTCCATATAAAAAGAAAAATTGAACTACTAAACCACTATGAGCTTCCGAAATGAATTATAAATTTATTTAACTTATAATGAAATGGTCAAAATAGTAGGGACGATTTTTCATTACCAATGCAAATAACTATTTCGAAACAGAATTTAGTCACAAATTTTTTGCAACGAATACAAAAACTCAGTTGCAACATATTTTATTTCTTATTCCACCGGAAAACAAATATTAGATTTCATAATATAAACGGTCGCGAAGGTACATTGTTACCAGAAATAATTTGCTGAGGAGAAACTTTTTGTCACTTGCGATTCATTAAATTTAAAAATTGCGTTCTGATTGGCGATAAAAAATTAAACAAATAAAATGTAGGACATATGAGGGAGGGTCGAGATTTTTATAGAAACTAAATTTTCACGAAAGAGTTACTTAGTGAGGAACTCACCTGTGGCTTAAGAAGCAAGGTCGCGTTTTTCGGGCAATCATTTCATTTTCGTTTTTTTTGGGTAAAAGTACTTTTTTTCGTTTTGTGTGTTGTAGCGTGTTTTGTGTGACAAAAGTGTCGCAGCGGCCTTAGCAAAGAGAATTTCAAGGGTTGCAATCCAGCCAACCCGCAATTCTTGTTTTTGTACTAACCACTGAATTACATATAGTATCGATTTGTGTTGGTAAAGGTTCAGATAATTTTTCGTTGCTCATTAGATAACTGCCCTGTCTAATTTTGAAAAGCCATAGGCTATAAATTGTGGAAAAATCCTGTCTGTTGACAGCTAGAGTAATTTTGTCTTAGTTTTATGATTTGTTCAGAATTTGAATGGTCTTAGAGCGCAAATTTTGTCTCACAAAATTAATCTGTCTATTGATGATTAGACTAATTTTAGTCAGGTAGCTTAAAGCCGACCAATTTGTGGTCTAAATTTCATGGAGGTAAATTAAGTTCATTTTAGTAACTAGAGTTTTACGTTCATTTTTTTTCGCCTTGATTTCGAAGCCTTTGTTGCATAAAGCCAAGTTATAGTTTTTTTTATTGAAAAGTAGTTAATTTTCTTCTTTTATAACTTTGTTACATTTTGTTAGCCACTTAACAAGTTATTTAATAAGATCAGAATATCCCCGAGAGTTAGAGACACAACCTGTAAGACAAAGATAAACCATTTAGCCTAAAATACTGCTCTGCTCAAACTTTGGTAGACACGCAGCTAGAAAAAATAACCTCAAATCTTCAGGTTATTACAAAAGTGGTAAAGTAGTTAAAGCTAAAAATTTTTACATCTCTTAAAACAATAACCACTTTGTGCTTAAAATAAAAAGTAGCAACTTGCTAGTCTTACCTAGTTTCCTGAATGGTCCTCCTAGGTATATGTAAATCCTCAGGATCCAGTAAATTTTCTGGTGAATTCCATCCTTGTCGTTCGGTACTAAACTCTTCCTTAAAAACTGTACCAGTTTTTTTACTAGAAGCCAATCCGTCGACATTACTTTCCTCTTCATCCTCAACTTCTTGGTCGGTGTCCGCACCCGGTACGACTCTGTATTCACCGTTTCGTCTATCACCAACCACATTTAATTCCTGGTTCACATTTACACCACCATTAACATTTACAACTTTATGATTCATTTCGATTTTTTCATAGTTGTCCTCCCGTCGGCACTCGCGACTGCGCCACTTTATCACTTGTCTTTTTCTAGCGGAATATATACACAAAGATGTTACACAAGAAACAAAAACGAAACCGATTGCTGTCACTACACTTGCTATTAAAATTTTATTAGAGAAACCACTTTCTGGAGGTTTTTTAGATACTGCTAGCGTAACGCTGGCTTCAGATTTTCCTGCTTTGTTTTCGGCGGAGCAGATGTACGTACCAGCGTCCTGTAAGTCAGCACTGAAGATGGTCAGTTCACTGGAGTTGTTGGTGAGGTGAACGATGTACAGTTTTTTGCCACCTGAAATAACAATTTCAGTAAATATATTTGAAAACAGAGCTTTATAAAATTACTCCAATGCAGTTAAGGACAATAGTGAACAAATTGATTAAAAATGCTAGAAAATTACCAGAACAACTAATAGAATACAAATGACTAAAGCCGATAAATAGTAAATATTCAAGAAATTAAAGGAATGGATGAAAATTACCTGGTCAGACGTGATTACCATTTATTTTTATGTATATAAAAGAATAATTACCCGAGTAGGAAGCTCCGGTGAGATTGGCAATAACCTTGTTCTTGATCAACCATCTAACATTGGGTTCAGGAATTCCAGCTATTCTACAAGTCATGGTGACATTTTTTCCTTCAATTCCATGTGCTTTACTTTCATACGCGAATATCTCTGGAACACAGGCATACTCATCCAAATCTAACTTATCCCATGCTTTCATGTAAAGTCGTTTAGGACTATGACATACTGGTGGTACGCCAAAAGGAACATTCTTCTTTGTCATCCATTCCCTAAGCGGTCTAAGAGAACAAGAACAATTCCATGGATTACCTTCCAATTCTAGGCCGTGAAGGCTTTGAAAACTAGTAAACGAGTTTGATAATACATCTGTTAATCTGTTGTTGTCCAATTTAAGCCATTCTAGAGATTTTTCCAACCCTGTAAAAGCTCTGGCTTCTATGTAGGATAACTTGCAGTCTGTAATCTCTAGCCTAATCAGTTGAGGAACGTGTAGAAATGCATCACTGAATATCTTTTGAATTGGATTTCCATTTAATTTAAGCTCTCTTAGCTCTGTAATGGAATCGAATGTGTGGGAAGGAACGTTGGTTAATAAATTAAAGCTTAAATCCAGTTCTACCAAGTTGATTAAGTGTTTGAAGGAATATCTTTCGAGGTTTTTTAATCGACACTTGGCCAGGAAGATCTTTTGTAAATTCACAAGACCAGCTTTGCTAAATTCTTCGTGCTTTATTGTTGAGAGATTATTATCAGTTAAATCTAGAATTTGGGTTCCAGCGTCCAATTGCAGAGGGACCATGGAGAGACTCGCGTTTATGCAAAAAACGCTTTCCTTCCCGCTTTTCCATTTACATTCGCATAAGCGTGGGCAAACGGCTTCTGTTAGTTGACTATAATACCATAAAATAATGAGTAATTGTAGCCTTGTGTGCATTTTGATTTGTTTTGTTCTTTTATCTGACTTTACTTTCATCGTTTTCTTCTTCTTCTGTCTCCATTTTAACTTCAGAGGGTAGATTATTCGTAATGGTGATCTGAAACAAATGAAAAGAAACTTGTTAATGTTTTTGCTTGAAAGAAAAAGGAATTATTTAATTTTTGACAGTAATAACTCAATAAAGTTTTATTTTAATAATAGGCTTCAATACAATGTTACTGTGGTTACTGTGGTAATTAATTAATGGTAAAAAGTATAAAAATTTAAGAATCGTATTTGATTGTTAACTTAAATATAAGGAACGTTGCCAATAAACGTCTTAGCCATAGAAAACTGAATTAAAACCGCCATATCTTCAGTTTTTTATTATTTAAATTGTTATATGAGTTGTTTTATCATTTCTTAAGTTTGGCTATTAAGGATTCCAAAATAACACAATTCAAGAACTTAGATAGCTCAAATTAGAAAAACTTTTTAAATATCACATGTCAGCAATAGTCTTTCAACGTCCCCTGTTTAAACAAAAAACTTTTGTATCTTGGAAATGTGCACAATGTGGATATCAGACATCCCTTTACATTCATGCTTTCAAGACATCGTTAAAACATGTTTTATCGTTCTGTAAAATGCAATTCCACTGGAACTAATTCAGAGGTCACTATTTTCTTTTAAAAAATATTTTACTTTCAGAATCCAGGTTCAGTGGGGAATAATTTTTATCCGTTATTGTTATATTCCTATGAAAGTTAATAGGCAATAGATTTTTTCGCAATATTTAAGTATTTATTTCCTTCACAAAATTAATTACCTTCATAGTCAAAGTATTGGCTATTGTTAGCTATGACATTTTTCCATCTTTCTGTCAAAGAATGGATTCCGCTCCAGAAGAACTTTTTGTCTATTGATTCAATCAATCATCATGCCAAATTTTCACTTCTTCCTAAGAATCTACAGGGTGGACAAATAAGAATGCGAGGTACTGTATCTGGGAAACTATCCATCGTAGAGACTTGCAGAAAAAAAGTTATTACTAAAACGGCCAAGAGAAAAACCTGGAAAATATTTTCAAGTTTCTGAAATGGCCGCTAGGGGGAGTAACTGCAATATTGAATCTAAGAAAGTGATGTTTCTGTGAATTCCGCTATATTAACCTAACAAAAAAATACCTGATCTTTAAAGTAGAGGATAATCTGAATCTTTTTTGTTTGACGATTTTTGCTTTATCTCTAAAAATAAAGTGGTGGGGTGTATTCAAAGTTTTCAGTAAAAAACACCCTGTATATTCAAAACGGCTGAGCTAACAATCTTAGGCTAGTTGAAAAGAGCCATTCTTGGGCTACAAATGTTGTAATATTTGAAGTTTTGTTAGTTTCACATGTCGCCGCTAGAGGGCTTTTTTCGACATTTCGACAGAAATGGTTAATTTTCTCAAAAAAATTAAATGCATTGGTATGATTTCTTTTTCATAAAAAAGTAGCTAAATGTTGTCTAAACAAGCTCGCGAAAACCGCATCTCGATATCTTGTTCCTAACCTAAAATTTAGGCCAAAGAAAATTTTATACGGAAATCCCTTATATTTTTATTTTTTAAACTAATTAATTCCTTTTATTATGTAAGTTGTGGCCCTAAAAAGGACCGATTTAAAAAAGAAAGGTTTTTAGTGCCCCCGTAAATGCCCTAAATGCTGACCATTACGCTCTATGCCTTGCTGAAGCCTGTCATGGGTAGACAAAACTGCAGCTTCAAATTCGGCTTTAGGTATGTGACGTAATGCGTTACGAATCCGGTTTTTCATATCTCTCTGGTCGTAGGTTGAGTCTGAAAATCAAGACAAGTTAAGTCTGGTGATCGCGCAGGCCATGGAAACAGACTTCCTCTTCTAATAATACTGCATTAATATGCCCTCGCATAATAATGGAGAATTTTTATTTCAAATTCTTTGGACCGATGAAGCCACCTTTAAAATCTGCACAATATGCATTATTGGCCTGCAGAAAATCCGCATTGGTTGAGTAAAGTTCAGCACGAACGACGTTGGAGTTTAAATGTGTGGTGTGACACACTGGGAGGCCGAATTATTGGGCCATATTTTTTCGAGCAATCCCTAAGCAGCAATATCTTTCTTAACTTTTTGGCCAATAAATTACCGTTGTTGTTGGAAGATGTGCCACTGGAAAAACGCCAAAACTTGTTTTTGCAGTTGGATGGTTGCCCAGCTATTATTGTGCGATAACATATTAATGCAGTATTACAACAGCGGTGGATTGGAAGTGGAAGTCTGTTTCCGTGGCCTGCGCGATCACCAGACTTGATTTTCAGAGAGATATAAAAAAACCGGATTCGTAATGCATTAGGTAAAATACCGAGAGCCGAAATTGAAGCTGCAGTTTTTCTTCCCATGAAAGGCTTCAGCAATGCATAGAGCATTTACGGGGGCATTAAAAACCTTTTTTTTTAAATCGGTCCTTTTTAGGGCCACAACTTACATAATAAAAGGAATTAATTAGTTTAAAAAATAAAAATATAAGGGATTTCCGTATAAAATTTTCTTTGGCCTAAATTTTAGGTTAGGAACAAAATATCGAGATGCGGTTTTCACGAGCTTGTTTAGGCAACATTTAGCTACTTTTTCATGAAAAAGAAATCATACCAGTGCATTTAATTTGTTTGAGAAAAAAGCGGCGTTATGTGAAACTAACAAAACTTCAAATATTATAACATTTGTAGCCCTAGAACAGCTCTTTTCAACTAGCCCAAGTTTGTTAAAATCGGCTTAGCCGTTTCGAATATAAAGGGTGTTTTTTAATGAAACCTTTGAATACCCCCCACCACTTTACTTTTACAGATACAGCAAAAATTGTCAAACAAAAAAGATTCAGATTATCCTCTACTTTACAGATCAGGTATTTTTTTGTTAGGTTAATATAGCGGAATTAACAGAAACATCACTTTCTTAGATTCAAGGTTGCAGTTACGCCCCCTAGCGGCCATTTCAGAAACTTGAAAATGTTTTCCAGGTTTTTCTCTTGGCCATTTTTGTCATAACTTTTTTCCGCAAGCCTCTAAGATGGATAGTTTCCCAGATACAGTACCTCGCATTCTTATTTGGCCACTCTGTACATTTTGTACTCAGTCTGTGCTGGAGGCCCTCTGGCTGAATGTTACCCCCCGGGTGTTAGGATCTATATACATCCTGCGACTTTGTGTCATCATCGGTTTTTTTAATGTGTTCAAATAAATACGTTTCTAGATACTTCACGTAAACTATCCAATGTAATCCTTTGATAATGTATTATTTAGAGCACATTGACCTGCTGGGTTGCTACAAGGTTTCAAAAAAACTAAAATGTGTTTGGTTTCTAAAGCAGAAATCGATCTTCTTTCAAGCGGTCAGAACTTTTAAATACTTGAAATTTAATAGGGTTTACGCGACGTTTTGAGGATTTAAGTAGTTTAAAAGTGAACGGGTAACTTTTTTGCGGTTTATCGAGTTTGTTAAACTTGTTTTTTAGTTTTCTCTAGTCTATCGTATTAAGAGCTCAGCGAGTCCAATATAAATTGTTTTTGAGAGTAATCCGGAAAATTGGAAACTTAAGAAACTGAATCGAGGAACGCATAGCACGTAGTTATTGTACATTAGTTGTTTTATTATTTTGAAAGTATTTGGTTTCTAATCAAATAAATAATCATTATGTATTTCCCAAGGTATTTCTAAATTATTGTTAATTAAATAAGAAAAATTTTTCATTATTTTTTAACTTCCATAAAAATTTACTGAGAAAAGCGAACAAGAGTGTGGAAAATACGAAAAAATTGCGAGAATGTGTGAAAGTACGCAAAATCCTGAAAAATTCTGTCTCCTGGACAGTGTTGATAGATTAAAAATATTTACAAAGGGGACGAATTTTATATAACTCAGTGAGAAAAGATTTTTCCAGTGATTTTGTCAATGAGCGAGGGTAAACATTTGAAGTAGGCTCTAAAGTCTTCATGTATTTCAATTCTGTCCATGTGTAGTTCAAAAAGAGGAGCTTCTTTGGTTGAAAACACTGCCATTTAATTGAAGGATTACTTATAAGTGAGAGTAACTAAAAAAATTTGCAGCTACTTCTTGAGATCAGATTACATTATAGATTTTACTAGGGGATGATCATATGCAAGTTGACCGCTTTCTTGTGTACTGGATTAAGGATTCCAAACAATAGACACCAGAAGTTAGTAATATAATGAAAATTACAGATTAACTAAGTATCCAATAATAATATCGTTCTTCGAGTATAATATCAGAATATAAAAAATTTGAGTTGTTATTGGGTCAATCCATACCAAGTGGTACAAAAAAAATAATTTGTTGCTTGACCATCTCAGAAAAAAAATATTACTTAGTAGGTAGATTCCCTTATACTTTGGGGGTTCAAAAATATTTTTTCAAAATTGTTACTGTGTACCATTTGAAAATGGCGGCCATATTTGTTTTAGGCCGCACGCTATTTTTCGCGTTTGCAGGCATCTACGATTTTTTAAATTGTACAGCAATGGATCGTCCTAGCCTTCTCAAATAAACTGCATTGAGTTCAGTACACTGTGGCCTACAAAATAAAACCATAATGACCTAATTATGTGTATCTATTCATATATTTTTTACAGCACAAAATTATTGGTCGGAAATTGGCGAAATTCCAAAACAACTTTTTGAACTTTTTTCAAGGTTTAACCTGCAATATTTTTGTTGAGGGACCAGATAAAAATATGAAAAATGCACACATAATAGGTCTTTATGATATCAAACTTAAGATAAATTTCAACTTTGAGATTCAACAACAAAAAAATACGTTATTTTCTCATCCGCTATACTTATACATTACGTATAGTAATTTTATGATTATCCAATAGGGTGTTTAACTAATTTTCAGATTCTATTTAAAACCTTATAAATAACTAGTACTATATGAATAAATAACAGATCAATATGTTTTTTTAATTTTAATTGCATACATAATTTTTACCAGCAATTTGTTAATCTTTATAATGTGACTTTTGAATATTGCGCCATTGTTGTAATTACGTCACTGGCCACGTAACTGAAGTTAGATATAAACCGAATTGAAAATTCAACGAATTTACGCGACATCAAAGTTAGAATAGTTAAATGTCACTATCAATAATGTCATTTCGTTGATTTTTGTTGAAGCGTGGGTTTTTGGTTTTGCATTTATTTTTGATTTATTAATATTTTTTAGTTAGTATATAGTATTTTCTTTGTTTAGTTTAATTTATAGTTTGTTTGTAAGTTAGAGTATTTGTGTTTTATCGACATGCTTCTTCTTTTTTAATCGTTTACCGTAAAGGAAATCAGTACCCGTGCCAATGACGTATCTGTATTAAAAATTGCATAAAATCTCAAATCTTTTCTTATTATTTTTTATCTATTTTAAGCAAAAAACAAAAAAACCATGCAATTATGTAGAAAGTAATTAAGTATGAGTAATTAGAAATATAAAACACATGAGGTTAGATTTGGAATTAAACACCTAATTAAATACAAACTTTGAATCTTAAAGTTGAAATTTATGCTGAAGTTTGATATCATATAAACCTTGAAAAAAGTTCAAAAAGTGGTTTTTTAATAATGCATATCTTTTTATGGGTAAGAGTCTCACCATTAATACTTTATAAAAAGCAACAATATTGTGTAGTCTAACAGAAAAAAATATATATTAAGGCTGAGAAGTTATTGCTTCTTTGAAAAATTACCATTCAAAAATTGAATTTTGCCAATTTCCGACCAATAATTTTGAGCTGTAAAAAATATATGAATAGATACATATAACTAGGTAATTATGATTTTATTTTGTAGGCCATAGTGTACTGAACTCAATGCAGTTTATTTGAGAAGGCTAGGGCGATCCATTGCTGTACAATTTAAAAAATCGTAGATGCCTGCAAACGCGAAAAATAGCGTACGGCCTAAAACAAATATGGCCGCCATCTCCAAATGGTACACAGTAAAAATTTTGAAAAAATATTTTTGAACCCCCAAAACATAAGGGAATCTACCTACCAAATATTAATTTTTTCTTGAGATGGTCAAGCAACTAGTGCTGGACCACTTAATATGGATTGACCCTATTTTGAAAACTTATTACAAAATTATTCTTCAAAATATTGACAGCATACGGATTCCGCGGCGAAAAAAGTGCTCGTTGTTTGAGTCGATTATTTGGCTCACACTTTGACATTAGCGTACAAAAAATTATATGACGCCGATAAAAGTTTGCCAATCTAATGATGAGGAGTTGTTGAAAGGTTCCTAAATTTATCATGTGACGTATCTGATCGCCCATTTTGACCAGAATTTACTGATGAAGCCATCTATTCGGAAAAGGCGGGTTTCCGATTGTACTCCTGATAGATATTATCGTTATCGTTATCATGGTTATTTGAAAGCACTAAAATATAACTAACTTTGTTTGTTAACAGGTTCACAGCTATACTATAGTTCCGCCTCTGATAACTGCTTTTGGCATTCCTCTGTTATCCTATGTACACAAACTACAAACCGTATGTACCTGATGCTGTCACTTAGCGTGATAATACTGTAACACTGCTCATATCTATCTTGAATTATCGTAGCTTGCACATCGTGCATTAAGCGTATTCTAGTTTTACTCTAGCAAATGTAAATGACGGTATTTGTTCCATGTTTTAATTTACCTTTGTTTAAAGAACAGCAGCGTTATTCCTTAATTGTTTAAGGGATGGAAGAGATTATAGGTGATTTTCCGATGAACTTATGTAAATTTTAAAATTATAAATAATAATAATAAATGGTTTATTCGCCAACACATAATACAATAAGAATAAATTTAACAAATTTGCAAATAAACACAAAAACCACTGAGACAACGAGATTGTCTGTATAACGCATTTTTAGGTATATATTTATAAGAACATATTTTAAATATATCTAAAAAAACAATAAATATTTACATTAAGATGTCGTTACAATGATAGGATTAAAACTCAAAACTAGAATTATTAATGACTAAATAGTTACATTTTCAATCAGGTTAGTATTTTGGAGTTTTACTTTTTTTTAATATCAACATACTTCTTATTTGTATTTTATTTTAGTTGTCAAAGATCGAGTGTATTTCGTTTATGCTTGTATTGTTCATAAAAAATTTTAATTTTCGTTTAAATAAATTTAGTGTGTCAGACTGTTTAAAGTCTGGTAGAGAATTAAAAACTTTTGGACCAAAATATTCATAGTTTCTTTGGCCCACAGATTTCTTTTTGTAAGGTGTCATAAATTGTTTTTTATTTCTGGTGTTATATGTGTGTGTTAATGTTTCTAATTCTAATTTATTAAGATTCTGTTTGATTGATATTTGTTTATAATATAATTGTCTCATATCATATATGTTTGTCTCTGCAAAAAGTGAAGCACAAGGGTATTTTAAGTGTACCTTTAATATAATTTTCAAAAAAAATTTCTAACATATTTTTATACGTTATTGACACTCCTCCCCATCCAATGATTGCGTAGTTTAAACGGGGTTCAACCAAACTATGATAAATAATTCTTTTTTTGTTGAAGGTCTAAATAGGGAAGGAATCTGTATAAAAGAAAATCAATTTTTTTTCTCAAATTAAATTATAGGTTTATTCCATCTCATATGTGGATCCAAAATTATACCTAGGTATTTAACTTTTCTTGCAGGTTTAATTTTCAAGTCTTGTCCAATTTCAATATTAAATGTATGAAGTGATCGTGCGAGACTACTGAATGGTAAATACTCTGTTTTCTCAATATTTATTGACAAGACTCTATGATCGAACCATTTCTTAAGGCGGCTTAAGTCATTTCCACCTGAATTTTTAAAAGATCACAGTATCGTCCGCAAAACTGATTATTTTTCCTTCTTGTTGAAGATGGAAAATATTGTTCAAATAAACGGTAAAAAGTATTGGGCCCAATACTGTGCCTTGAGGTACAGGTCCGGATTCAGAGCCGTGATTGGGGGGGGGGGGGCGAACCTTCAGGGGGGTCTAGAAAATTTTTGAAATAATGTCTTTATTACCTTTTAGTTATTTATTTGTATATGTGATTTTTTTCGTTTGTATCCGGGCCTGTTGAGGTACGTCACATACAATTGTTTGTTCTGTGCTGGTTTGATTTTTTAACCTTGTAATTTGGCGTCGGTTTGTTAAGTAACTCTTAAACAATTCATGAGCTATACATCTTACTCCAAGATCTTCTAAGGTGTCCAATAGTATATTATGATCGACAGTATCAAATGCTTTACGAAGATAAATAAAATTCCTTAATATAAAGAGGTGTTAATATTTCTAGTCAACTCCAGTATAGCATCACTGGTACTTTTTTTGTCTCTAAAGCCGTATTGAGACGGTGACAATAATTTAAATTAACCCAACAAGTTCAAGAACAATCTAAACATACATATAAGCAATGATCTAAAACTTGTGGGAAAAACTCATTCAATGAAATGGTCCGTTAGAGAATGTTTGAACGTATTTTTAAATTTTCATAAATGTCATTTGAATAATTTATGATATAATAATAATTTAAGCTTATCGTGAGACAAATTACAGTAAAAATATGCCTCGCTCATTTGACTGCAGTTGTCCGAACGATCTGTTGTTAAAAAAACGAAAACGTTTCGCTAAAACCACAACGAAAAATAAACAGTAATTGCAGAGAAATAATTTAATTCGCGGCCTGTATTAAAACTTCCTACTTGACAATAAAACCGAAATTACTTCACGGTACATTACGTCGGCAACCGTAATTAGTTGCGGCATTTAATGCTATGATGTTTTAATTTAGAAATAAGGCAAATAGTGGAAGTTCAGCCTCTCCAAAGTTGAACTATCAACGAAATTTTATAACTCCACTAATGTACTCTGAAATTGTTTTGGTTTGTTTTATAGCCCAGACTGTTTTAAATATGCTGAGTATCTGAAAAATACATTTGTCGTCTGTCGTTCTATAGAATTCTACGAGATCTTCGAATACCATTATTTGTTTTATTACCGTACTATTCTGAAATTTCAGTACCAACTATTTTGGTTGGATTACTAAATACATAAAAGATTTTATAACTTAAATCATCTATTCCAGTTTAAATTTGATGTACTACCAGATTTTACCTGCAGATTTCCATAACTGGATTTTTATTTATCGTATTCTATACCAAGTTGTTTACAGGTTTTGTAATCATATTTTTCTATACTTTTAAAAGAGCGGCAGAGGGTATTTTAATAAATTAGTAAAAACAGTTTAAAGTTAAAAAAATTAACACGTATTTTACGGTTTTTCACATTTGTATCTGTAGACCAAAATATATAGTGGCGTGAAATTAGACGAAATTATTCTGAAAATGGATGAAAGAGCTAAGTCAATTTTTTTTAATTTTTTCGATAAAGAGAAGCTTGTAAAAAAATTTTCAATAAAGGGCTGGAGCTTCGCGAGATATGTGCCAAAAACGACATTTTTGGTATTTTTCGAGTGGATTGCTTCACTATTTTTTAAATATCTCCGGATCTAAGAGTGGTGGTAAAATAAAAAAAAAATTACAATGACCGTGATGAAGGAGAGTATCGATCTGTATAGTAGTTTTTTTTAAAAATGTATTCGAACCTCAAAAAACGAATTCGCGCACATTATTTTTTTTTACTGAGTTGGCAATAAATAACCAAAGAATCCTCGAATTTTCTTAAAAATTAAAAAAAATGTATTTGTCCAGCCAAAATCGGCATTTTTCGAAAAAAAAATGAATTGGCCGCCATGTTTGGAAAAACAATAGTAGAGAAATTTTTTTTATTTCTTTATTTAAAGTGCCCAACGAAGGGTAAACGGCTTTCGTTTCAGCTCGTTACTGTAGCAACCAAAAAACTTGGCGATAGTATTTTCCTACCCTGGGCTGTACCACAGCGATAGTATTTCTGTCAAGTGTCAAATTATAAAAATGCACCGGTCTTACGAAATTTTTTTTTTAATTTTTTTATTTATTTATTTATTCAATAAATACAATGATAAGCGATAAGTGCTACTGAATTTGTTTCGCATGAAAGACATCTAACGAAAATGTCATGTTATAATTTTTTATATTACTTTGGTGTGAAATTTTCTTACCGAATCTCCCACGATCTTGAATTACTATCTGGAAATATCTCCTCAAGCATGAATTTTTTTTAAAAAGATCCCTCGTCTTCGACTCGGAATACTTTTAAAAAATTCATGCTTTCGGGAATAGTTCCGATAGTAATTCAAGCTCTAGGGAGATTACAACAAGTGAATATTTTGGCGATTTTTTTTGGAACAGGAATGTAAATAAATTAGTTCTTATTTTTGTACTGTACTTTTTTAAAATTTTAAGTAAAGTTATGTGCTTCAACGTAAGTGTGTGTCCAAAAACGTAGTCTACTACGTTAACAGGGCTTCGAATTTTTACCAGAAATCAATTTTATTTTCAAATTCATATAAATATGACCCATACTTAGGGATCTCTTGGTAAAATTTGAAAAAAAACCTATTTTCATAAAAATAATGAAAATTTGGATTTTTTTTTCAGCCGCTACATCAGAAAATTAAAAATCCGACCAAGAGATTCCTAAGTTATACAATTTTGAATATTTTACGCAAAATTGCAAGAAAAACGGATGAAATATGCGAACTGCAGGATGTCAAGGCGGTTGAAAAAATACGTTTAAAGTTTGAAGTTCTATTTTCTATGTGAAAAATCAATTATTTAATTGGATTATCTTTAATCTGCCATGCCCAAAGCGTAGTAGGAGTCCCTCGAATAAAATTTATCAAAACCGGTCATGAATTTAAATAGAATATCTAAATGAAACGTCTCCTTTAGATTAAGTGTAAGATGGGCGCTCATTATAAAATGCTTATTACTTAGATAACATTGTTAATTTAATTTTTCAACCTTCAGATCCTCATTCTGGAGTGTTTAAGCAATATATTTAGGAAAAAATGCGTTTTTAAAATTTTTAAAGTATCCATCCTCCTTTAAATGTCATCTACTTTAATCTAAAAGATTTTCGAAACACCCTTATATTACAGAAGTGCAGTTTGTCGATAGCTATATATTGCGTATATTTCTAAAGACTGAAACTTGAAAGTAAAGTAGATCGCTATGTAAATATGTAAAAAAAACAAAAAACTAAGTATTCATAAATAATTTCAACAGCATCTCTTCATGTAACCAGTTACAGTGGCTGTTTTGTTATACGTACTGCATCTAGCCACTTCACATCAATATTAATAACAACTCGTTGTTTTCCCAATCATTTTCTCGCTTCCAGAGCGGTATTGCAAAAAGATACAAAACAGCCGACCAGCTGAAATGCATAAACATGATATATAATTTACATACCAAAAAGATGTATACTTTTAGTTTTAATTGCGTTAATTGCAGCGAAGATAGATTACAGCCAACATGTACTGGCAATAATATTTAACGTTCGTCCATTTACCCAGGCGGATTGATATAAGAGGAAGCTGAAAAGCCTAAAATTTAAAATGAAAATCTATAGCGGACTGAAAAACAGGAAAAAAGTCGCTTTCTTCTTGAATAATTTTTTTTTAAGTTATAACTAAATGGGACCTTCACAGATCGATAGGATCTCCCGAAATGGCCAATTACGACATTTTTTTGTAGGTCAGACAATTTTTGTACTGAAAAAAGTCATCAATCTGTCAAAATTCAGTTTTCATACTTTTTCACACATACATCGCGATATCTCCGAAATTAATGGAGATAATTACGAACTTTTTTTTTACCTGAGTTAACTATACTTTTGAGAAATTTTTTGTTTTGTCGTTGAAGTAGGCAAAACTTCAAATTATACTTTTTATCTAGTACTTTTTTAGGTAAGCGAGACACTTTTTTTCTTTGAGGATTTTTGCCATACTATCAGCGAATAAAATGAAGGTATGATATTAAGGAAGTTTTTACAAAAAACCGCAGAACGTTACGACCTATAGTTTTTGAAATATCGCAAATTAAATATCCGAGTTTTTCTATCCAAGAGTCGGTTCCGTTGGTCTTCACAGCGCAATACGTCGTCGCTGCCGTTTCTATATGTAAATCCTCAGTTGCATACAGTTAGTACTCATAGTTGTATGGGAAAGTAGTTCGAATGATATTAATTGCTTTGTGATTTTATACTTTGTTGAATAATTTGAATCAAAGAAGTTTTTGTGATCATATTAAACGAAATGAAATATGTACTTTTAATAGAAACTTAAATAAGTCGAAAAATTTGCCGAAGAAAAATATTATCGGATCAGAATGCATGTTCCTATGATTTAACATTGGTTCCATGATCGTTGTTTTATGAAGACCGTTCCATGAGAAAAACAACAAAGTCTGACCTAGCCAAGAAAATAGGGACATTTACCACCGCTTTAACGACTTGTCCGGAAGTTGATTCATTTGTTATTGATGGTATGGTATCAATTCAAGAATTACAACCTTCTGCTTTTGTTACCTTCAATGATTTAGCAAACATATTTGTCACTAAAATTTTAAGAGAAGAACGAAAACATGGCGCGAAAACGAATAACGGTAGTATTTGATACATACTTAGCGGATTCTTTAAAAAGTATAGAAAGGCAAAGACGTGATTATTCAGATAGTGAATTTAAAGTGGCTGGCGCTAGAAAAGTTCCAAAGTTTCGAGAATGTATTCGATGCTCTGCCAATAAACGATCATTATTAATCTTTATGACAAACTATGCGATGGAAGTGGTACCAAATCTGTTACATGATCTAGAAACGGTCATAATCGCAGGTGGTTTTGAGAGCTCTAATCTTTGTTTTGAAATAAGTAACTCCGAAGGATCCAGAAATTTGTCAAAATTGAATAGTAATCAAGAAGAAGCTGATACCAGACTAATACTCACACATGTTGGCAGAACTCAAATCAGGCAGCACTATTTTGGTAAAATCTGTTGAAACCTGTTGTCCTACTTCTACTTTTACATTTCTACTGCACCGTACCAGAAATGGCACAAAGCAATTTATTTATACAGATGGGACATGGCAAAAGTACATATTTTTTTCAATCAATAATATAGTAACAAATTTGGGAAAAGAAATTTGCCGAAAACTATTAACAATTCATTGCTTAACTGGCTGTGATACCACTAATTCTATGTACAAAGTGGGAAAGAAAACTGCTTTTGATGTGTTGTATAAAAATGTAAATGAGTTGAAGGACCTGGAAAACCTGCCGTTCCTAACAGAAGATGAAGCTATGGAAGTAGGTGTCAAATATACCCTTTATTTATACAAAAATAAAAATAGAAATATTACATCCTTAAATCAACTGCGATGGCACCTTACAACATAATCCAATCGTCCAGCTTCTAACTGCCTCCTAGTGATCATGCCTTTAGGCAACATTTAAAAAGATAATAGTTTTTTAACAATCTTTAACAAGATACCTCAATGTAATTTTGTTTATCAGGTGTAGGTATCAGTTAAAAATTTGGTACAACAGCCATGTACAAGATGTTTTGCAAGAAGATCCAACTGGCCATGGTTGGATATTTGAAGAAAACATCTTGAAAGCAACATTTTCCTCTCAAGAACCTGTACCCGATTGTATAAGAAAAACTTTAGCTATAAAATGTTCCGATAAAAACCTGTGTAGCTCAAGGATTAAAATGTTGTAGTAAGTGCAAGTATGAAAAATGTAGTAACAGTTTACGTATTTCTACTCCAGAACCCGAAACGTTTTCAGATTCAGAAATCGAATTGGGACATTTCTGATGTAAGCTATATTATTACTATTTTAATAATTAGTATATTTTTATTTAAATATGGCTTAACAACAAGCAGATTGTAGGCACAGATGACAGAGAGTATTATTGCGTTGTGACTTGATGTAGCGCCCAGACTGATACTCATCTTTAGGCAACAATAACTTGAAAACAACGCGTTGTGGCGTACCACTGTAAAGCAAAAAAGTTTCTCGCTTATCTAAAAAAGTACGACATAAAAAGTATAATTTGAAGTTTTGTCTATTTCAACAACAAAACAGAAAATTTCTCAAAAGTGTAGTTAACTCAGTTATCTGCGGCCATCTCTCCCCTATCGATTAAAAAAAAAGTTCGTAATTATCTCCATTAGATTCGGAGATATCGCGATGTATGTGTGAAAAAGTATGAAAACTTAATTTTGACAGATTGATGACATTTTTCAGTACAAAAATTGTCTGACCTACAAAAAAATGTCGTAATTGGCCATTTCGGATGACCACGGACTTATTCTATCGATCTGTGAAGGTCCCATTTAGTTATAACTTAAACAAAAATTTGTAAACAATTTTGTGGCTTTTTCAGTCCACTACTAACTAATAAATAACTTCCTTCCGATAGGAAGCCAAGGAAGGCTGCCGTGCCTTTTAGATCTCTATTAATTTTTCTGAACGACGTCAGAAGCAAGCTGATTGGTCTATATGATTCCTGGTTTCAGGTTCATTATACCTTGTGCTACTTTCCATTGATTTGAAAAGGATCTGATTTAATAATTCCGCTGAATATTTCTTGGAATACTTTCTCCGTAATCAGGTCGAAACCAGGTGATTTGTTTTGTAATTATTATTAGTATTCTGAATTATGAGAATCAAGTGTGTATGGGCAACTTGTTAATTTCTTCCGACTATTTTGCTGTTTTTAAAAGACACCTAGTAGTAATAACAGTTTAAATTCTTCCCTATACTTTCCCCAATCTGTTAGATTACTAGAAATGACGGTTGTTTTCTTTCTGTACTATTTGTGCGACCGAAAGAGTATGCATGTGTGGTCAATAAATAATTCTATTTTTGGTTTCTTAATGTAACACAAAAGGTAATTTAAGACATGAGTTTTGTTTTTGCCTGCTGAATAAATGTGAAAATGAAATATGTTTTTTAATTAATACCTCGTTGGATTTCGTGCAGCGTATTATGTTAATTTAAATTCACACTTAACTAATGAAGATAAGAAAAATCACAATATTGTGAATTTTTATTTTTCCGTACTATATATAGTTAATTGGAATATGCAATATGCAAGTTTTGAGGCAACAAATTATCGATAAATCTCAAATAAAAATGTAGGTATTTTTGTAGTGAAAATGTCTTAATAATTCATAAGTTTTATTTGTTGAGTGTTGAGTGTGACCTATTGTTGAACTGGAATTGAATTTTGATGACGAAGTTATAAGAAAAAGTACAGATCGAAAATAAATCGCTTTTAATATTTCAAAATTTAATAACGAAAATAATTTTTGATTGATGTTGCCTACATTTAATTCCATTGTCTTTATTTCTCTTCTTATTTCTTGTACTTAAAATTTTGTTTGAAGCCTAAGGCACTAAAAACCTTTTTAATTAGCAGTGAGTGCTTTTTCTCTTAAGACAAATAAATAATTATTGCGAATCGTATTTCATTTAGAAATTAGTTATAAGAATTTTGCACGAAGACCTTTAGTGCATTTCTCATCATTTAATTTAAAGATAAAAGTTGAAATATTTTCGTTGAAAAATAATTATATTCGTGAAAAAAGTTTTTGCTTTGTCAACTTCAATTTAAGTAGGATTATAACAATTTTTAATGTTATAATTAAGTATGATTACTCAGGAGTTACATAAGAAATAAGAGGACAAGATGGAGTAGGAATTACAGTGAAAGAAGTAACAAATCGAATAAGAACTATATCGCAGTATTTTAACGATAATTAAAAAAAAATAGTCTTTAAAATTGTCTTTTAACGTCGTCCTGGTTGCTATCCTACGAGTAACCCTCAATAACAAACAGAAGTCTTTTCCGAGCGAGAAATGACGAGGCCTTACCTTTTAACGTGGGATTTCCCAGCACTATAGTTGAAACTTTGAACGTAATATAGATTTATGCCCTAGCAGAATAAACAACTAAATAAAAAATTAATGAGATTTACACAGCAGACAAAAAACTGTAACTGAAAAAGAGTTGATGTAATGACTTTATGGTGAATGTTTGTTTTCGACAAACTCTTTATGGAGTATTGCATTTAAAATGACTTCACAGAATCATAATATTAAAGTCTGGATAGTGCTAGGGTTAACACGAGGATATAATCCAATACCTGAAGAGGCTTTTGTTCTAGAAGTGGTTTGAGTTTCAGACTCGGTGGTGCAACCTGATTGCATTGAGTTTTTAAATGTTTTATGATACTGATTTTGGGTATTTATTAATTGTTGTTCTTAAAATAAGGGTTGTTGTCTTGGCTACACTCTTTTTGCATTCTTCGACTCTGTTTCTACAAACGTTTTATCATAAGTAATATCATAAGGGCATCTAATTTTTCCGAAAAAAATCGAAAAAACACGTTTTGCTAAGTAATATTTTAACAAGAAGCATTAGTGCTGGTGGCAACAAAAATCCGAGTCGAAGACTGCACCTGCTATAGAGTGAGAAGCTCGAGGAGTGGCTGCAGGATCTTCTTTTTTTGTTTTTTAGCTCGAGTTTCTGATGTGTCACTTCTAAAGGTGTTTATGATGTTTGAATAATGCTCATTATCCATTTGCAGATAAGGCTTAATTGAGTTGGCTGAACGGTGGCCAGTAATTTTAATTAATTGTTGTTCACCAACCCCTCCTTTAGCCAGGTTACTGACTGATGTCGACCGCATAGAGTGGTTTGTTATTTTTATTTCTTTTGTATTTAATCCTGCTTTCTCTACTGCTTCTTTAGTCCATTTCGAAAGTTCGTTTTTTCCCACTGGAGTGTTTTTGTACCATCCACTTTATGTTTGTTCCATGATGGGTTTACTGTTAAGAATAATCTATCAGTTCTTACTCTAGATGAACGTTTAACCATTATTTTATTATATTCTTTCAATTTTAATGAAGCAAAGCTAGATTTCCTTTTATTGGCGCACATCTGCAAATTCCTTCGTTTCGCATTACGAGCTTGCCTACTAGACTTGAAAATAATATCTTTAAATGAATCAAAAATTATTTTCCACTTCATAAAATACATCTCTTGCATTTTTTTGCAACGGTGTTCCACATTGTCTTCACAACTAGTTCTTCGTAATTTTCACCGTTTTCTTTCTTCATATTGAGACGAGCACAACTTTGAAGCGACACCACCGGTATTAATTTGAACCTTCACGAAAAGCATAATTTTGTTTGTTTACCTGCAAGTCGAACGTGTGTTTTGATTTTGTGCTTCGTGTATTTTGCTGTTATTTGTTAGTTAAACGTTAAAAATGCCCAATAAAAATAATACAAACTATTGCGTTTATGGGTATACCTCTCGGAAATCTAAAAATCCGGAATTACACTTCCATTATGATCCACCCAAGAAGCAACAAAAAAGGTGTCATCGAGGAAGTTGATCGTCGTAAATTCCGGGAAAAGTGTAATCAATTTTAAATCTGAAGATTATATTACAAAATCAGGTAAGATAAAGATTAGCATTTCTGAGATTATTTCTTGATTACTACTGAAATGTTTTTAGGAATTATTTCAAACAAAATAGCACCCAAGTAGTGCGAAAAGTGTGTGCCATCACATCATTTGCCCAGTAAGCCACTTGATGTTAAAACCATTAAATGTGCAAGGAACTTGTCATTACAAACTGTCGAAACTGTGTACAGTTGTACTCTTATATATGTAAACTTAAAATCTAATTAGGTGTGCACATCATTGCTGATATTTCAACTTATCATTTTTTTAAAGGTAATATTCAGTAAAATAAAACCTAGGTCACATCATAATTTTAAAAATACCATTATTACGTTCCCCTCTTGTACAACACCTGTTTTCAATAATTATACAGTTACAATTAGTAATGAATTATTATAATAAAATGTTAAATACTACTAAAACTGAATAATTCAAAGTTAGCTTTGAACTTATGTTAAAATAAAGGATTAAAAAATATACATTTTGTGTTTATTTTGAAAAAAACAAAGTAGATAAACAAAACAAAGTAGATAAACAAAACAAAAAGTTTTGCAACAGATAGATTTGATGGCCTATGAAGTGTTTTAAGCCAAGAAAAAATTTTCTTAATTTTTTATATTTTAATTTGATATTGATTTAAAAAAATAATTTTGAAACACCGAATAGGATATATGTTACCATAAATCAATCAAAAGTAGGTTCTTAGAAATCATTTTTTATTTAAATCACTTTTACAATTACAATTATTATCCTGAAAAAATTGAAATGAAATCAGCAGAAAACTATTGTATGTTTCTTTGGCATATAATTTAGCTCCCTTCCAATATCATTCTATATTAGTAGAGGTGAAGATGATAATACCTTTAGGCTATATTCATCCTGAAACACAAAAAAAGCACACAAAAACAGAAGTAAACAATAAATTTCTGAAAAACGTAAGATATGCTAAATAAATATCCTCAATTTTAGAATAACGACACAAAAAACAGGTTCAATTGAGTCTAAATACTTACATGTACAAGTATGTTATGGTAATTTCCAAATCAAAAACCTCAAACAATCACAAAAAGTCTTAAAATACTACAAATAAACCATTCACTCAGTATAACTTAATGCACTATTTACCAAAAATTACGCGTTTCGTGTGAACAGCTGATCGACGACTGTGGCGCCGCCATCGGTAATTATTTGTCTCAGTTCCACGCCCAATCTTTCAGGATTACGTTTAGTTGCTCTAAACTTGTAGTTTCCAAAAGCTCGTATTTCTTTGCCTTGCATAATTCCGTAAACTGTTTCCATATTGACGTATGGGTTTTAACAGTATTCTACGGTACACTTTTCTCAATCGCCAGATCAATATTAGTCATAGAATCACTTCCAAAGCGACTCGTTTTGACTACATAAGCTGACTAGCACCGATTAAAAACAATATTACAAAATTTATTGACAATAAAATCAGAAAAATTGTTTAGCGTCGTTTTCTGGTGTCTTAGGAGACCATAATTACTTGTTATCAAAGATATTGAAATTTTTGGTGACAACAGCTGTCAAGTTTTGCCGCGGGTAAACTCGAAAAAACTACAGACTGGAGCTGTCATAGAGTTTTTTCATCTAGAAACCATTTGTAATTCAAAATTGCGCATTTGCCATTGGTGGAAAGTAATACGAGGGAAATAGTCAGAGAAAGCGAAAGTCATCGTAATGATTTTTCTGAAATTTTAGGTGCTTCAGCCGTAAATTCTACAGATCTCTTGCATTGAGTTACAATGAATGTTAAAAATTAATATTTTATACATTAATCCAACAGGATACATGGCCTATATTTATTGAAAACAGACAAATTTGATATTACTATTGTCTGACTATACTTCACTCAGCTCACCCTGTTATTTAACCTGTAGTACAGGTTCGAAAACGTCACGTTTCCAATCCAAACCCCAACAGGATTAATCTTTTCATGAATCTCTTCGTTTTCATTCACGAATTTCAAACGAAAATGAAATATGTTAATCTTCCAACTTTTGGGGATAAAACTGGATTGCGGTTGAACGGCAACATAACAAAACAATTATTTCACGATCAATTAACGGCCTTTGGGCCGTTAAGTGTATCGAATGAATAATGGATGCAAATCGAACAACAAAAAGCTTCGTCATGAATGTGTGATGTGTGACTAACAAAATGTATTGATAAAGGAAAACAACGCACCGTATGAGAACAATGGTTGTCATTATTCTCTGATAAAGGGGGGAAAGTGACAGAGATCTCACGCAGCTATCTTCTATTTCCTTAATTTGCATACAGTTAAAAAAATCTGTTGTGTCGCCACAAGACTTTCCCGGCAGCTATAAAATAAAAATTAAAAAAATTAATTTGGTGTTAAAATCAAATGATATTTGGTATATCAAAAAAAAATTCGTTTCGAATTTTTTTAAAGTAAAAATGACATTTGCAATATTATAAAAGGAAAGACATTTCACATGTCAAAAAAAAGTAAATCAATTTTCTAGGGTCGCAATTTTGTTTAAATGTCATTTGGATTTTAATTAAAATTTTTTTCCATTGTTTAGTTTTAAAATTAAGGAATGAAAATTTCAGGATGTATTTACAAGCCAATAAGGCACCTAAAAGCCAAATAAAAACTTTAGGTCTTTTATTTTTTTGTAATGTACATAGGGCTACTGCGCCCCCTGGTGGGGCGATTTCAACCAAAAACAAACGGATTTATTCCGCGATGATCCGATACCCACATACCCAATTCAAGCTCAATCGGATCAAGGGTTGCGATTTTTTAATTTAAAATTTTTTTTTTATGTTAGGTTCAAAATTAAGAAATGAAAATTTCAGGATATATTTATAAGCCAGTGAGGCACCTAAATATCAAATAAAACTTTAAGTCTTATATTTTTTTGCGATGTACATAGGGCTCCTGCGCCCCCTGGTGTGGCGATTTCAACCAAAAACTAATGGGTTCAATCCCCTATCACCCGAAACCCATATACCAAATTTTAGCTCAATCGGATTAAGCGTGCAGACGCTATCGTGGAAGAATACAGACACACAGACAGACAGACAGACAGACACACAGACAGACAGACAAACGGACAGACTTCCATCTGGAAATCGTTTTAATCGTCTCAGGGGACCTTAAAATGGATATATCCGTCGTTATCTCAAATTTTTTTTTAGCGCGTTCACAATACTTTCCGTTGGCGAGGGGCCGAGAAAGTAAAATAAAGAGTACCTAGTACGGAACCAAAACTTGGTTTAAAGTCTACAGGGTGATTCACAAATGAAGGTCAAACCACCCTTAGTATATTATTAGTTGTTCAAATTATACCTACTTGAAGATTTTTTTCTGTGTAATAGAGGGTGTCGCACGACGTACCGTACACAGTCCAACCATAAGTACTATGGACCTAGGCCATTTCATATCTGGTATGAAAAAATGCCTTGTTTTGCGTTTTTGACGGATATACAGGGCGATATTTGAAAATATGTGAATTATTCTACGTTAAGTATATCTAAAAGTCAAATCTCAGACCAATCAAATTTGGAACACTGAGTGTGCTCCCTGCGCTCAATAAAATAGGTTTTAAAAAAATTTTAATTTCAGGTCCGGACTTTTTTTTTAGATTTTTATTGGTTTTTTGAGAACAACACCCTGTAAGCCAGATCAGACAATTTTTATTTTTCTCACTTTAAAGCTTAAGGATGATACTAAGCAACAGTTAAAAAAAATTGAACGCGCAACTTTTTGTTTTCTGCAGAAAAAAATAAAACTTTGAAAAATAGTATAATTTTAATGGATTCACATTCTTCTTATGACTGATGCGGCACTACATTGATAGCACATCATCATTTTTCAACAAACATCATAAGGACAGTTCATTTTACTCGACATAAAGTATTATTCAATCAACCGTTGAAATTCCAGGGCCGTATTTTTTTAAAACCTATTTTATTGAGCTCAGGGAGCACATTCAGTGTTCCAAATTTGATTGGTCTGAGATTTTTACTTTTAGATATACTTAACGTAGAATATTTTCAAATATCGCCCTGTATATCCGTCAAAAACGCAACAAGGCATTTTTTCATACCAGATATGAAATGGCCCTAGGTCCATAGTACTTATGGTTGGACTGTGTACGGTACGTCGTGGGACACCCTGTATACCTAATAATAATTCACACTAGAAATTTTGAATATCTATGCAAGATTAACGTGAAAGAAAATGAAAACTTACGGATCACTAGAAGGTCAGAAGGTCTTAACCATGTCTTCTTTGAGCGTATAAAGTATACAGAACATTTTAACACACTATTTAAATCTTACAAGAAACGGAATGCTGTCTCCTTTACTAAATTTTCTGACAATGTTACGAGATGCTTTATTTTCTATTTCCTAGTTGAGTAACTACGGTTTATAGTAAAAAATTCCGAAAGTGTTTTCTCTAAATAGTTATATAAGTTTTTTGGGTCGCTGAAATCGTATTTTAGGTTTGCCTCCTCGCCAGAGGTGAGGTAACTTCAGAAAATGCAAAAAACCTCGAAAATGTCGTACTTTTTCCAGTTTTTGGCTTGTAACTCGAAAATGAAGTGATTTAGCGAAAATATTATTATATACAAAATTAAAGTACGTAAAATTTTCTACAAAATCTTGTATAATATTTGTTTCAATCTTTAACCGCTACAGCTAGAGCGATCTGAATATAGACCACTTTTTTGCTCGTTGTGAAAAATGCAGAAAACTCCCGATCTACTTTTGTTCTACTTGCCATTGAGTTGTAATATGCCTGTAAAATATTTTTTCTGTAGCCGTCTCGAAAACAAAATTTTCGGTATGGTTTATTAAATAGAAAGTACCACTTTACACAAATCGTACCGAAAATGCTATTGTCGGGACGATTTTTTTCACTTTCAGAACGATTTCTTTACTTTCCGTATGATTCGAGTTACTTTCGGGACGATTTTGGATATCTAGTAAGCGTTTTTGACAATAACATGAACTTTTATTTTATTCTGACAGCGCCTGTCATGTAACATTGGAGGGTGTTTTTTCGCTTTTCAAAAAAAAAATGGAAATAAGTAGTGAAATGATTCCACATGAGATTAGTGAATATGCTAAAGCGGCCACTTATGAATTATTGCGAAAGTAATGTATTCATAAGAGTGATTGTTATATGTAATTGTCTAGAGTTCATACGTTATTATCCATCGATATCCTTTTTAACATACAAAACGGCTGCAGAAAAAATATTGTACGTAACACGATCCAAAAGTGATTTCACGGGACTCGCAGGATTCCAGGACTCGCCTACGGCTCGTCCTAGAAATTTCCTACTCTTCTCCGTAAAATATCACTTTCGGAACTTGTTACGTAAATTACTATTATCATGAATACCTTATGTATCTGAGCCAATATAGTCGATTGGTCGTACATCATAACATTATTTATTTTTCAAACGAACTATATTTAAAGTTAGTAAATAAACTAGTACTAGAAATTCAACATTTTTACAGTGTCCTTTTGTAATTAAGAATACAAAAAACGAGCAATTTTAAAAGGAGGGGCTAAATTACAAGAAAACTCCATAATGCAACGAAATAATTAAACCATTCACGAAAGCAATGAATCGTCTCGACAATTGAAGTCTCAATCTAATTCAAGGGGAAGGAAATTGAAAGCATTTTAGTTGAAACAAGGGTGGAATTTAGGGCAAAGATTAAAATGGAAATTCGTAAGTTTTAGTGAATTATAATGTTACTTTTTTAAAAGGCATAAAACGATAAAAATCCAGATTATATTCGATTGGGGTACTGATCTTCTATCATCCTAAGTAATAAATAGTCGACAACGAACAAATAATGCTGCACCGGAGAATTAAAGGCCAAAATTTAGCATAATTTGAACTTTTATTAAGATTTTATTTAGGCATTCTTTTGAAGCCGTTAAATCTTGTGGACAGTTAAATATAAGAAAAAATTAGCAATAATTGCTGACAGGCTATAAAAAGTTGCTAAACAGCAATGCTTTTCTTATTTTGGCATTAATTTAGATTTTACAATACAAAAAGTTTATATAATATAGAATATTGCTTAAACCAAAAGTAAATATTGTGCTTTCGTGGGTGTCATATGGCACGATATTAGAAAAATAGAAAAAGCTATTTTTCCTACGGCCACATAGGAAAGTAACAGATATCGCATTCTCTACTCCGACAGAAAGTGGTACTTTCCACACGTGTGCGTGGGATTGTAGCACTCGGCTTACGCCTCGTGCGACACTATTTCCCGCTCTTGTGAAAATGTGACTTTCCGCACTCGTTATGTAATATGCTATTAATGCTTTTTATTTAAATATCAGTAGTTTCTTTCTCATTATGTCGGGCCGATACTACTTTTAGTCACTTAATAGTTTCTTGAATAATAGCAGCATTGCAAAAGTTTCTGAAAGTAATTGGATTCAAGAAACTGTCGGATGGTATCAGGGAAATTTAAAGAAAATATTAATCAAAAAGGTTAATCTGACGTACATATGAATATAGAGGTTGTGGCTTTTTTGTAAATTGTAGAAATAATTTCGACCTGCCAGTGTTTTTTTTATATTTCTATAGTCACTTCATCATGTCAAATACATTTTTTATTTTTTTATGGATATACTGTATTTTTCCTTGTCTTAATTATATTAAATTAAAAAGTTACATTTTTATTAAAATTATAGAACAAAAGAGGATTTAAATTATTATTTTAATGTTAAATCGATGTTTTTTCAGTTTAACATTCATTTTACGACCAACTAACAGAAAATATACATTAAAATAACTACATTTTCGATATAAACATGAATCCTTTGAGTATCTGGAATAAAAATTAATTACGGTCATTTTTATTTGATGTTAAAATTGTATTTACCAACATGCTAGCACAAATGCAAACATGAGTTATAAAAATACTTTTTAATTAACTAATTAATTTATATATATAAAATTTTTATAACGCTATTTTCCTTGTTTTCTGTTTTCTAGTTACACAAACATTTTTTGCTACTTTTCTCATTCATACTTATCAAATAAACGAACTATTTTTAGCTTGAAATTACATTAAAATAATAAAATACAATTAAATCCTTATTTTGAAAACCAAAGATAAAGATCCATAATTATTAAAACGTTGCTTCTACAAAGTACTATGTGAAGAATGCCCTGTCGCTTGCAACTAGATTATTAGGGCCACGCATTAAAGAACACTAGATCTGATAGGTATACAGCAGTGGTGGATCCAGAGTCCTTTTGGGAGGGCATAAGATTTGACTTTTACTTTTTGGGTGTAAGTCTATTGCAAAAAAATGTAGCCAACTAACCAAAAGAAGAGTAATAAATATGGATGAAAACGCCATGCGGATGAAGAAAGTAGACAATTTATTTTGCAGTGCATTATTTTATAAAATGTAGAATAAAATGTAAACTTAAAAATGTTATGACGACTGTATTCTAAAGAGCGAAACGGTGGGCGCCGAGTTTTGCAAATCTCTCGATGACTTCTTCGACAAATTGTTGAATTTTGTAGTCCAAGGGGGGATTTCCCTAATCCCCCCTGGATCCGCCACTGTATACAGGATGTTCCATAAAACATACTCAAGAAGGAGTAAATATACCTTAAAATATAAGAAAAGATTACTATAAACAAACTCCCAAATGTGCATTGTTTTTAAGATACAGGAACTGAGAAAAATAATGTTTGCAATTTGTAGCACTGCCTGCAGGTGCTATTTTATTGGGTCAGCCTATGACCAGGTATATTGCATAGAGTTTGTCGATCCATGATTCGAACACATAAGAGGATAAAGGTGTCATGTCACATTTTTAAGTTTTGAGATAATTAGCAAAACGCGTTTTGACTTGAAAATTTTTTTGATTGTTTTTTGTTGTTGTAAGTATCTCCTATTAGAAGGCATATTATTAATATTCTCAGTCCCTATATTTTATTATTTAATACAACTTTTTGTTACTGAAAAAAATTAAGTTTTATGTACATGACATCTTTATCCACTGGATTAAAACGAGGTTACATTATCATAAATAAAAGAGTCATGTAACTTACAAACATTTATTTTTTTGTAATTGTAATAATTTGGTTTTTGGTTTTTCAAGATTTTGCTGTATGATATTCTCGTAGAACCATCGACAAACTTGATTTGTTCATGTAAATTTGCCAATTTGCCAATCAGCAATCAAACCACCAATCTTCTCTGTAAATCTAGTAGGTGTAACTTCGCCCTTTTTAAGTTTTCGTGTTTTATACAAATAGTACGAAAATTTTTCCACTCTTATCCATTTAGCATTATCTATAACCTCAACACTTCAAACACTACTAGAGCTTTTCTATAGTTCGTGTAATGCATATAGTAGCCCCAATTTATCAGCTTTAAAATGCGGTGCCTTTGATGCTACCAAAAAAATCTCACTCTTTAAGCCAACGCGGCATCTTTTGATTCAAACAATTAAACCACGATTTTTTATTTTAATTTATACTTTCCACTCTCTGGCTCCCGAGCTATATATTAAAGTAGAACACTCGATAGTGACTTTTTAGATAGGTGTTATGTTGCCATGACACCTTTATCAACTAACAACTAGAGGTTGTTGGTGAGACATAACAACTTTATGATCTGGTAATTAGCTCAAATATAATAAATTAGATATTTGTGGTTTGCTGAAAGATAGATCTGTCCCTTGGATTTATAAAAAGTTAATAAAAGATTTTTTTTCAAAAATGCGACATAACACCTTTATCCACTTATGTCTTCATCCTGTCAATTTGTGCTTTTTTACTATTTATTTTGTGATGAAACATAAAAATAAATGCTTTAATTTAATATTTTAAACAGTATTTTGTAAATTAAAAATGAAATTTAGAATTCCCATTATTTCTCCCTAAGCCGACTTTAAGTATCCACTTTTAAAAATTGCGTTTTTACTAACGCCCACATGTGCCGCACGAGGTCCTTTTTAATTATTTCCTGAGAGGGTCGATCCTTGAAAAAATTGGAAAACGTTCACTCCAAAAGCGACACACTTTCTTTATTCATTTATGCAGATCCAACACATTTGTCCGTCTAGGCCTCGGTGTAGTGTGACATTTATTTGTATTCCACGAACCAGTTTCTATTTGGATCGACCTTTACAGATGGCGTCTTGTGTTTTCAATTTCAGGATAGAATCTCAGTCACTTTCTCTTTAAAATTGGGTTACCCCGAAAAAAGATTTATCACTTTTTAATTGGTTCTCTTTTTTTGTCTAAATAAATAACCAAACAAGTCATTTTTATTAAATTTTTATTAAAAACCGAATAATCACTATTGAAATTTAAAATTATAACAAATCAGATCACAGCCTACTAACTTGAATTAACATTTTAAGTAAATTTCATTAAATATGGATTAGAATAATTTTCCAAAACGCCCTAAAAAAATTATTTTCCTTTCTATATAGAGATAGAGATAATTTTTGAATAAATTTGGGCTGGAGCTTAGCGAGATATGTGCCATAAACGGCATTTTTGGTATTTTTCGAGTAGATTGCTTCACTATTTTTTAAATATCTCCGGCTCTAAGAGTCGTGGAAAAATAAAAAAAATTTAAAATGATCGTGATGAAGTAGAGTATTCGTATAATAGTAGTTTTTTTAAATGTATCCTAACCTCAAAAAACGAATTCGCGCACATTATTTTTTTTTAATGAATTAGCAATAAATAACCAAAGAATCCTCGAATTTTCTTAAAAATTGGAGAAAATATGTATTTTTATATCGGGAAGATATGATAATAATTAATATAATATAATAATATATATTTGTCCAGCCAAAATCGGCATTTTTCGAAAAAAAATTGAATTGATCGCCATTTTTGGAAAAACAGTAGTAGAAGTAGACAGAAGGATTTTGTGTGTACTTTTGTCTAAGAAAATCCAACATTTTATTTCTTTATTGAAAGTGCTTAATTTAGGGAAGAAAAAAAAATAAAAATTCAATTTTCATTTTTCTCAAAATTTTTTATCGCGATATTTATGCCAATTCAGTAAAAAAAATAATGTGTTTTTGAGGTTAGGATGCATTTTAAAAAAACCTACTGTATGGATCGATACTCTACTTCATCACGGTCATTTTAATTTTTTTTTATTTTTCCACGACTCTTAGAGCCCTAGATATTTAAAAAATAGTGAAGCAATGCACTCGAAAAATACCAAAAATGCCGTTTTTGGCACATATCTCGAGAAGCTCCAGCCCAAATTTATTGAAAAAATTGACTTAGCTCTTACATCCATATAAAATTTTAATTTCACTCCACTAATAGGGACTACATTTCTGTATTTTATTTAATTGTGTCTTATTTAATTAGAAAATAATAATAAAAGGGCCACCTGCATCTGTCAACTATGTTAATATCTATTTTTATAAATAAGTTTTTTGTAATTAAAATGTCTGAACATAATCTAGATGGATTAATAAATAAATATCTTCTTGAAAAGGGATTATTGATGCGATACAAAATGCAAGGTATGATATTTTCACTTAGTATCCCTGAAATCGATATCTTGTGTTATTCCCACTGGACATCCTATATCATCACAGAAAGAAATTGCCATTTTAGGAATTTGAAATAAAAATAAAACAAAAGAGCGCGCAAAATACCACATTTTAAGGTTAATGGTTAAGTAGGACAACGAAAAGATTTGTATAGTGAATTCAGCCATGAATATAGAAATCAATTATTGTCATCGTATAATTTTTTTGTGGAAAAGGAGAATCATTAAACTTCACTTGTTAGATCAAAGATAAATTTAGAATATTCACAAGAATATACAGATGACCATTTAAAAACTATGCTACAAAAATGTTTTTATTCAATATTAGAAAAATTATTAACCAACTTGTTACAACATTCTTTTAAATCAAGAATTATTTCGCTTTTGAACTTATCAATTTTTTTTTAGCTTTATTTAAACACCCAGTAAGTAAAGTTGATTTGGAATTGAAAGCAACATTTTTCGGCCTAAATTAACATTTGTAGTGACTTTGAAATTCAGTCCAACCTTAAATTTTGGTCGTTTTATTTGTTTGAAGTTTGTTTTATTAATACATAAAAACAATTTTAGCTCTTGTGCAGTAATTTACCTCCAATTTTTCGGTCAATAGTTTTTTTACCTGAAGTGCTTTTTCTCTTTTACTTAGCCTATTCTGAGATATTAATTAAAAGCCTAAATTATGGTATCCGATCTATTTAACTACATACATTTATTTCACTCTTACCCGTCAGTTAGGAGAATATGTCCACTGTCACACTCAATTATTCTTTCTATTGAAAATAGTTTCCCACGGGGATCAATTCTGTGCCTAGTATTATTCTTATTTTACGTTAATAATCTGCCAGACGCATTTGAACATTTTAAATGTCTCTTGTTGTTGACGGAAGAATAATCTGTAGAGTTGAAACTTAGTTAGAGAATTGTTCTCTACAAATCGTCTTATTGAAGCTAAAAATTGTACGAATTCCAGTTCATTATTTGATCAGTTCTTATGACTTAAAAAAGGCACCCATATTTGAACTCCATGTGTAAGAAGTTAGTGTCCCAGATACATGCACTTGGACTACTAAGAGATCTATTATGTGTTGAGAATTGTATATTGTGCAACATTATTTCGTACCAAATCCAAATTTAAACTTCCTACTGTGTGAATTTTCCATAAGATTCCAAAGATTTAGAGTAAGTAATTTAAAATTCCAGGAATTCTGTAAACGAGGAAGATAACATCCATGTTTCCCATTAACAAATCTCTTTCATGAAAATTGCGGGGTCCGTTGCTAAAGGAAAACCCAATAAGTAAAAGCTTAATATTCTTAATAGATCCTAAACGGTGATTCGATTCAAAAATCCATGAATCTTGCTAACACAGCCCAAGGAATATTTGCCGCGAGATCCGCCTATATCGTGTCTCGATTTTCTACAGGACATTAGAGAGAATTTGCAGCGATATTCCGCCTTGCTGCAGTTATTTATACTCCCTTCGTCTGATTTGTTTATTTCTAGAAAGAGGATTTATACGATGAGCTAATTGCGCTCCAGACGCGAATTAAAAATAAATTGAGAATGATTGGTTTTTTCCGAAGAAAATAGTGACTCGTCTCGTGTTCTAACGACAGACTGAAATTAAAATTGTTTTAGAGATTAAGAGTTTGCCAAAAAACAAAGATAGCTGGATAAAGAATGTAGATTTGTCAGTGGTTAAATACCAGAAAATTGTAGAATTTAATTAAAAATATTTCAGTATAAAAAATGTGACGGAATTGGAGTTAAACAAGAATACGTCTGTTAGTAAAAGCAATTGATTTTTATAAATACTTTAGTGAAATAGAAAAATGTACAATTGAAGTAAATCAATTACTGAAGAATTATTTCGCACTAGAAGTGGCTTCTGAGAGTTCCAATTTAGCTGAAAAAATGGTTGCACCGAGGGGTAAACCGCGAGTTAAATTTTTGTACACTAATGGCTAGTAATGGCTAGTAATGGCTACTAATGGCTACTAATGGCCGAGTAATGGCTACTAATGGCTACTAATGGTCAGTGGCGGCGATTGGACATTAGAAGTAGGGGGGCAAAAACTTTGTAGATATAATTCTCACATAACTCTTAGCCTGAAATGTTTAAAACGGAATAAACATTGGGTCAATCCATATCAAGTGGTCCAGCACTAGTTGCTTGACCATCTCTCAGAAAAAAATAATATTTGGTATGTAGATTCCAATATGTTTTGGGGGTTCAAAAATATTTATTCAAAATTTTTATTACCATTTGGAAATAGCGGCTATATTTGTTTTATGCCGCACGCTATTTTTCGCGATTGCATTTTTTAAATTGTACAGCAATAGATAGTCCTAGCCTTCTCAAATAAACTGCATTGAGTTCAGTACACGGTGGCCTACAAAATAAAACCATAATTACCTAATTATATGTATTTATTCATATATTTTTTACAGCTCAAAATTATTGGTCGGAAATTAGCAAAATTCATTTTTTGAAGGGTAACTTTTCAAAGAAGGAATAACTTGTCAGCCTTAATATTTTTTTTGTTGTTATAATACACAGTATAGTTACTTTTTGTAAAGTATTAATGGTTAGACTCTTACCCATAAAAAGGTATGCATTTTTAAAAAACAACTTTTTGAATTTTTTTCAGAGTTTCGCCTGCAATATTTTTATTTTGGGGGACCAGATAAAAATCTGAAAAATGCACACATAATAGGTCTTTATGATATCAAACTTAAGTAAAAATTTCAACTTTGAGATTGAACAACAAAAAAATACGTTATTTCCGCTATATTTGGGCTGATAACAGTACGTTGTTATAGTAATTTTATGATTATTCAATTAAATACAAACTTTGAATCTCAAAGTTGAAGTTTATGCTGAAGTTTGATATCATTACATTTTGTAGTACAGGGTGGCCAAATAAGAATGCGAGGTACTGTATCTGGGAAACTATCCATCGAAGAGGCTTGCGGAAAAAAAAGTTATTACTAAAACGGCCAAGAGAAAATCCTTGAAAATATTTTCAAGTTTATGAAATGGCCGCTAGGGGGCGTAACTGCAATCTTGAATCTAAGAAAGTGATGTTTCTGTGAATTTCGCTATATTAACGTAACAAAAAAATACCCGATCTTTAAAGTAGAGGATAATCTGAATATTTGAAGTTTTGTTAGTTTCACATGTTGCCGCTAGAGGGTTTTTTTCGACATTTCGACAGATATGTTTAATTTTCTCAAAAAAATTAAATACATTGGTATGATTTCTTTTTCATCAAAAAGTAGCTAAATGATACCTAAACAAACTCGCGAAAACCGCATCTCGATATCTTGTTCCTAACCTAAAATTTAGGCCAAAGAAAATTTTATACGGAAATCCCTTAAATTTTCATTTTTTAAACTAATTCATTCCTTTTATTATTTAAGTTGTGGCCCTAAAAAGGACCGATTTAAAAAAGAAATGTTTTTAATGTCCCCGTAAATGCTCTAAATGGTGACCATCACGCTCTATGCATTGCTGAAGCCTCTCATGGGTAGACAAAACTGCAGCTTCAATTTCGGCACTCGGTATGTTACGTAATGCATTAGGAATCCAGTTTTTTATATCTCTCTGGGCGTAGGTTGAGTCTGAAAATCAAGACAAGTTAAGTCTGGTGATCGCACAGGACATGGAAACAGACTTCCTCTTCCAATCCACCGCTGTTGTAATACTGCATTAATATGCTCTCGCACAATAATAGCATAAATGTGCTGGGCAACCATCCAAATGTAAAAACAAGTTTTGACGTGTTTCCAGTGGCACATCCTCCAACAACAACGGTAATTTATTGTCCAAAAAGTCAAGAAAGATATTGCCGCTTAGAGATTGCTCGAAAAAATATGGCCCAATAATTCGGCCTCCTAGTATGCCACACCACACATTTAAACTCCAACGTCCTTGGTACTGAACTTCACGCAACCAATGCGGATTTTCTGCAGACCAGTAATGCATATTGTGCAGATTTTAAAGGTGGCTTCATCGGTCCAAATAATTTGAAATAAAAATTCTCCATTATTGTGCGAGAGCATATTAATGCAGTATTACAACAGCGGTGGATTGGAATAGGAAGTCTGTTTCCATGGCCTGCGCGATCGCCAGACTTAACTTGTCTTGATTTTCAGACAACCTACGACGAGAGAGATATGAAAAACCGAATCCGTAATGCATTACGTAACATACCGAGAGCCGAAATTGAAGGTGCAGTTTTGTCTACCCATGAGAGGCTTTAGCAATGCATAGAGCGTGATGGTCAGCATTTACGGGGGCATTAAAAACTTACATAATAAAAGGAATTAATTATTTTAAAAAATAAAAATTTAAGGTATTTCCGTATAAAATTTTCTTTGGCCTAAATTTTAGGTTAGTAACAAGATATCGAGATGCGGTTTTCGCGAGCTTGTTTAGGTATCATTTAGCTACTTTTTCATGAAAAAGAAATCATACCAATGTATTTAATTTTTTTGAGAAAATTAACCTTTTCTGTCGAAATGTCGAAAAAAGCCCTCTAGCGGCGACATGTGAACCTAACAAAACTTCAAATATTATAACATTTGTAGCTCAAGAATAGCTCTTTTCAACTAGCCCAAGTTTGTTAAAATCGTCTCAGCTGTTTCGAATATACAGGGTGTTTTTTACTGAAACATTTGAATACCCCCCACCACTCTATTTTTAGAGATACAGTAAAATTTGTTAAACAAAAAAGGTTCAGATTATCCTCTACTTTAAAGATCAGGTATTTTTTTGTTTGGTTAATATAGCGGAATTCACAGAAACATCACTTTCTTAGATTCAAGATTGCAGTTACGCCCCCTAGCGGCCATTTCAGAAACTTGAAAATATTTTCCAGGATTTTCTCTTGGCCGTTTTAGTAATAACTTTTTTTTCCGCAAGCCTCTTCGATGGATAGTTTCCCAGATACAGTACCTTGCATTCTTATTTGGCCACCCTGTACAATTAAAAAGATTATTTTTGCTACAACTTTCTACTCATTTCGATTATTCTTTATTTTATATTTATGATTAGAAATTATTCACTCTGTGCGTTCTAAATATTCAAATTATTTAATTATTGTTCATGTTCTTCAATGTTTGTAATAAATTTTTGATAAATTGAGACTCATTGTTTTGATTTCTAATGATTCTTTTATGTTAAATTGATTTTCGTAAAAGTTTTTAGAAATATGAATTTTGAGGTTATATATTTTCTATTAGTTTTACTTTCTCAGTCTTATGTCTGGATCGTCTATTTTAGTTTCATTCAATTACTTCCTCTCTAAAATTTTGATAAATAGTTTAAACTTGTATGTAAAATGGTCTTATAAGACTTCAATGTTAAATTTTAAATTAGGAATTTTCAAGTTTTCTTTAATTAAATAAGATTCTATTTCTTGTAAACTATTATTTTTAATCAAAATTTACTTTGTTAAAATGTTTTAAAGTATGGTGACTCGAATTTTGATGAAATTTTGAAATCGTTCTTAACTTTTGTTCTTGCTTCGAGCAATTTAAAAACTATCTTTGCAACATAGGTTCTGATCTATACTAAATAACATTTATATTTGTTTTAGATTGTACTTCTTTGATTATATTTTCCAAATGTTTCAAATTAAAGAAAAATAAACGCCAAGGTTTATTTCTAATGAACAAATAGCCTTTTGGTACAGTCTACTTGGGTTAGGATGGGTGAAATTTATTCAGTTTAATGATGAGATAATTGAGAGAAAGTGCATAATGCTAATTCAAAAATAGTAATAATTAAATTTATGTACAAATATTCAATCGATTCCTTCACCACGACAACAACAATTAATAATAAGTAGTAGCAGTTTTAAAAGAAACTACTTAGTTATATGATTACAAAGCAAAAAATAATAGTAAAGTAAACAATATCGTTGTCATAAATTACATATTATTGCAGAAATATTTTTAAATTAGGTATCGAAACACAATTGTTAGTTTATGTGTGGTTACAATACGTCGGTTTCAGCACATCTACAACTAATGACTAAAACGTTGTTTTAGTTAGAATTCCGTATTATGGCAAGTAATTACCTTAGGCATCACCAACAAATGAGGACTTAATACAAGTTGGATATTCGGGTATATATCGGCATACGGTGAGCGGACTTAAACGCTTAGACATGCATTGTTTCTACTTGCATACAGATACGTACATGCATGTAGTTATTTAACAAAGACGAATTTGAATTAATCCGTTTATTTTTTTTATTTCCCTTTATTGTACAGTTTCATATAGCTCATGTTTCAGAAACCGTTAAAGGAAACTAATTTAAATAATAGAGAATAATGTAAAATCGCATAATGCTCGCAGGTGGTATCAACTTTAAAATTTTAAATTAATACCCTATAAAGGGCGTTTTGTTGGAAAACTCACATACGTTAACAAAAATTACTCATAAGTAATATCATAGGCATCTAATTTTTCCTGTGAAAAAAATCGAAAAAACACGTTGTTAAGTAATATTTTAACTTAAAGCATGAGTGCTGGTGGCAACAAAAATCCGAGTCGAAGACGAGGATTTTTGCATCTGCACGAATGCATTTCGTTAAAAAAATATTACATTGCATTGTATTTTTTCACAGGAAAAATTAGATGCCTGAATGGAATTTGACAAGACTATTTCATGAGTAACAGATTATTCTGCATACACATAGCTTACAAAACATACTACCTATTATATTGATACGAAATGTCAAAAGTTATACATTTTATTATAACAATTTCAGATGATAACACAAAAAAAATAAAATTAAACGTTGCTGAAAATTACAAAACTAATCATTAACAAAACGTTCACACTCACTCTCTCACAATTAAATAATATTACACAATAGAAAACAACAAAAATACCCCAACACTAGACACTGAAAGTTTTGAAATACCTTTGACCTGTATTATAGTAGTCAAGGTCCTTCTAACTCCATCTTCTCCAAAATCAAATTAGTCTTCTCAATTAAACTTCCTCGTTCAAAACTCGTGCATTGACAAAACTCTTATGTAGTTACAAACTTCCATATACCATATAAATTAATATTAACATAAATTATTACTCAATTGCAACTTTCTGCAACTTCTGGTGGATTTATATTTTCCTTTAATATTTCTCAAATTTTCTAAAAAAAAACCTTTGACATTCCTTTTCTTTCCGTCCATCAATCTCCCCAAAATCACCTGTCACTATTTTTTCCGTTACCTGGTTACCTTCTATATACAAGGTGATTATTTCATTGCAATATATGCATACATAATACATATGTAGGTATTAATTTGAAAACTGAAAAACAGGTAATTTATTTGATCACAAAATACTACAAGCTTAATTATTTATGGTACAATTAAAATATAAATTGCAATTTCGGTACACAGTCTTTGTTAACTCATTGATAACGTTGGGTGTAGGTAAATCATTAATGTTGTTGATGGGTCCAGCTGTAGAGTGAGAAGCTCGAGGAGTGGCTGCAGGATCTTCTGTTTTCTGTTTTTTAGATGGAGGTGCTGAGGCGTCACTTCTAAGGGTGTTTATGATGTTGGAATACTGTTCATTATCCATTTGCAGATAAGGCTTAATTGAGTTGCCTGAACTGTGGCCAGTAATTTTTATTAATTGTTGTTCACTTACCGCTCCTTTAGCCAGGTTACTGACTGCTGTCGACCGCATAGAGTGGTTTGTTATTTTTATTTCTTTTGTATTTTTTCCGGCCTTCTCTGCTGCTTCTTTAGTCCATTTCGAAATTATTCCAATTTTAATGAAGCAGAGCTCCATTTCCGTTTATTGGCGCACATCTGCGAATTCCTCCGTTTCGCATTATGAGCTTTCCTACTAGACTTAAAGATAATATTTTTAAATGGATCAAAAATTATTTTGCACTTCACAAAATACATCTCTTGCATTTTTTTGCAACGGTATTCCTCATTGTTTTCACAACTAGTTCTTTATAATTTTCACCGTTTTCTTTCTTCATATTCCACGCCCCCAATCTTTCAGGATTAGGTTTAATTGCTCTAAACTTGTAGTTTCCAAAAGCTCGTATTTCTTTGCCTTGCAGAATTTCTTAAACTGTTTCTATATTGACGTATGGGTTTTAACGGTATTGTACGGTACACCAGATCAATATTAGTCATAGAATCACTTCCAAAGTGAACCATTTTCACTACATAAGCTGACTAGCACTGTTTAAAAACAATATTACAAAATTTATTGACAATAAAATCAGAAAAAATGTTTAGCGTCGTTTTCTGGTGTTCTAGGAGACCATAATTACTTGTTATCAAAGGTATTGTAATTTTTGGTGACAACAGCTGTCAAGTTTTGCCGCGGATAAACTCGAAAAAACTGCTGACAGGAGTTGTCATACAGTTTTTTCATCTAGAAACCATTTGTAATTCGAAATTGCGCGTTTGTGCTTGATGGAAATTAAGAAGAGGTAAGTAGTCTATTAAAGATAACCATGGATGACTAACTAATTAATTTTTTATACAAACATGTTAAAAATGCAATTTTTAACACCCCCCGTAGCATTAAAAATATTACTTTAAGGCACCAATGCCTTAAAATGATCACTTTAAAGCACTAGCAGTACATTTAATTTGTATTTTCTTTATTAACATGAATAAAATTGACACAAGTTGAAAAATTAAATCCTTGTATAATTCTATAATGCTCTAATGGCAACAAATATTTGAAATAAGCTTATATAAGTAATAATCCACCCGCATTTTTTTAATTCATTTAACGTGTTAACTTTCTTACATTTATCTTTTACGAGCAACCTTTTTTAATATGATCTCGCTCCTCCATAATTGAATCTTTTTACCGTCTATATCTTTTTAACCTAACTCATTTAAAATCAGCAGGCACAAAGTAACTATTTTGAATTTATAACCCGAGGCAAAGGGAGTAGGCTACACCGACACCATAATGATATCGCATTTTATCATAAAGTAAAGCATCTTTATACATCTTATCAGCGTCCTTTGTAATTTCTTTGACCGTAACAGGATGTAAGAGCACTTAAGCTTTCAGGAATCGCAGGAAATTGCAGGACCGCTGCCGCGTTTCTCCGGTCTGGCTGCTCGGCCGAGCGTGGCCTCGACCCCCTTCACTATATTTATTTAATCTTCTTCTTCACACCGCCTCCGGTAGCCTACCAGAAAGAGTTTCTTATTAAGTTTTTATGGAGAAAAATAATACGTGAAGTTATTTACGAAAGTGTGAAGGAGAATTCGAGTGCGAGCTTTCCAAAATGAATGGTATATAATTTTATTGTGACATTGGTCGAGCGTAAACTTTTGTAAATATTCAATCTTTATTCAGAAGTCCTATACTTTAACGTCGATATATAGGATACTCTAGAAATTCTTTATTTTATTTGATGATTCTTCTTAAAAAAATTCAAGCTACAATTTTTTGGGCGTATATTAATATATTTTTTCCAAATTTCATAGTATTTTCTCTGAGTTATCGTTTTCTGCATTATTAGTAAGTTTTAATTTATAAAGTTCAGGTCTTTGGCATAATTCCAACTTCCGCAGAGTATAGGGCAGTTCGTTTCCAACACCAGAACATTCTTTGTAAGCATCTTTCATGATGCCAAATATACTCTTACGATATTTCCTTGAGAAGCTGTGGTCACATGATAACACTTACGAGTCCGCTTTCTCCCCCTGGCTAGCCGCAGTTACAGAGTTCCAAATCTCTGCATCATAACAAATTTATCTGTGCCAGTCATGACAGGGACTCTGCCTGAAAATGAAATAACTTTGTTGCCCCCCCCCCCCCACTACGTGGAGAAGTCCTGGTTGCAGGCACAGATAGAGATATAGCGTAAAGCGGCGTTTTCATTGGTATAGTAAATAGGTTAGTTACTGGCGCCAGCATCTTGCTAGACAGCTACTAATCCAATGTTAACTGCATACTAACTTACTTGTACCAGTACTTGTACCAGCAGATGGACTAGGAAAGTAAATAGCTGCGTAAGCTATTTACTAGCCTACTAACCTTCCCCCACTACAGTAAAAGTTACTGTCCTTGCTACTCATCTCCCTACTAACCCTATGCATGCCGAATATAAACAGTGTTGAATTGCAGGTGATACAATAGTTAAAAGTATCAAATTATTTAAGAGTTAATTCAAGACACAATATATATTCCTAGGATCCTCTGTTGAGAGTTCCTTTAAGAGCAAGGCAGACGCACCTCTGGTATTCCTTCTACTTATCCATTTTCTAACCCAAAATTTTTTTCCTCTACATTCTTTATCTTATGGTCACTGATTTCTTGAATTAGACACTGGCAAACTTTTAAGATGACTTTTTTCATCCGAATGGATGCTGCATGCGAAATTCTACCAGTGCGATAAGCCATATTTTTCTAAAATCTGCTACTAATAATAGTATTGAGAAAACAGTATTATGTGTAAACGCCTACTAATCTTAGACTTGGGGTAATTCATTGGCAGGCTAGCTACTTGCACCAGTTACTAGTACAAGTAGCTACACCAATGAAAACGCCGCTTTAGAAATTTTCTATAAAGCGTAAACAGACTTTCTTTCATTTATATTGATTTCGGATTAATTAGGGTGTTTCGCAGCAAGGTATAGTAACTTAGTTGATGAATAACATGTTATGGTGCTGCTGGCTCAGTGAACCATATGTCAAACTAATAAAAGTATGACATGTCATTTTCCCCAAATTTTTGTAATTTAAATCTATTTTGAGCAATACCAAAAGACTGGAACGAAAATTCAAGTAGGTGTATATGCGGGAACGACTTGCCTGAATGGATATTTTTGGAAAATCAAAGGTAAAGAAAAAACCTGCTTAATTAACACATGGCGACCCTTTTCAGTTCTCGAAATTATGAAGTAAATTCGCTGGAAAAAAGAGAATACTTAATTGGAAAGAAGATCGGTCAAGGTTCATACAGACGTCTGGTCTTTGGGTATAATTCTATTTATAATGTTGATGATGATGTTTCATGATGCCTTTTATGCGAAACAAGTGCAGTAGCACTTATCGCTTATCATTTATTGTATTTATTAAATAAATAAATAAATAAATTATATATAGTAAATGATTCTTCGTCAGACACAATTTTGCGACGAAACTGTCAAAATAAAAACTATTTTTTGTGTTGTTATGTGTATTTTTTGAGGTCAGAAAAACATTAGTTCATTGGAATATGATATTGAGAATTGTATTTTATCAGCATTAATAATTCGACATTATTTTATTTTAATATACAATCGGTTTACAAATTTGTATCCATATAGAAAATAATCTTAGCGTCATTTCGACGGCGGATTTGGTTTTTTCCCTCCATCCCCGTTTCCTCAGACAGAAAAAATTAAATAATTTCTTTTTAATATACTGAAGAAGCATAAAATAAAGTTAAAAATACTTACAAAAAAGTTTGGTAGACGGATTCTGATCACAACATATTCAGTTTTCAATCTGCAACAAAATAGAATTCTTAATTATTGTATTTAGAAATTAAAACTGGTTTAACGATTAAATAAATAAATAATTAAAAGCTCGATCAATTTCAAACCTGTCATAACAGAATTAGAACTGGAATTACCCTGAGATTACCTTCTTCTTACAGACAAAAGATGACCTGTACTGAATCTCACTAATTGTTCTTCGTTAATAAGGTTAGTAATTGTGATCATTTTTCTTAATGTCTAAACATCTAGTTTTATATAGAACCAAGTTCCTTTGTACGACTAGTTAACCGTATAACATTTATTTGAAAGAATTAAAATTCCTCTAGCACTTGCAGCGCGAAGTTTTCACTACGACCGCCTAATTTATTTCGAAAGCAGAAGAAAAATTCCGCAAATACAGTAAATTTATTGGGCCAGAGCAGGTCTTTTTAGAAGTGGTAGTTTCTCTCCGCATCCACTTACATCCTTCTGCTCATTTCTAGTCATCCTTCACTGTCATGCTTTACGCCGTCTATCCATCTCTGCCCTCTCCGTATTGATTACTTAATAATTTATAGAAAACCTTCGCTATATTCGCCACTTTACAGCATCGTCATATATTTTTTTATACATGATGACTTTTTAATATATTTTTTATTATTATTATACAGTTATAGTTATCAATATAACAGTAGAGTATTACTAGGAGAAGAAGGGGTTTATTATTTACTAGTTTTTCTTTGAGATATTTTTGCAATAAAAAACTGACAAACGTCAAATTAAATAAGTATTAAAATTACAGTTCCTACCTATTCGATTATAACGCCAATATTATTGTACTGGTGCAATAATTAGTAAATTGTTTACCGAGTAGGAAAAAGTCTACATTCCTGGACGACACAGAGTCCAGGAATGCGGCTTTTCCTACATACATTTTTCCGCAAATCGTTTAAAATTCGATAGATGTTAATTAATTTTGAAAAACTCGCGAATAATTTTATTCAAAAATAAATGGTGCTTTGAAATTCGCAATAAAATTGGTTGCGTTACTATGGAAACGTATTAATGTTGAATTGTCAAACTTGACGCATAGAAATGTAATTTCTGGTGTTTTCGAAAGCAAAACAGTTAAAATGATAAGTGATGATGAATTTTCCATTCCTGGAACTCCTCCAGAGCTGGTTGCGACTATGCATACTGCTTCATTAGAATTATTGCCAAAGAAATCAAGAGAAAAGTACGAATATGCATATACACTTTTTATGGACTATCGCAAGAGTAAAAACACGAGTTCTTTCTCGGAAAATGTTGTAACATACTTCCTAGACCTTTGTTTAAAGATGAAATCTTCAACATTATGGGCCAATTATTCAATGTTGAAGTCAACCCTTGCAATTAAACACAATGTAGATATATCTACATATTCAAAACTTCGTTCTTTATTGAAACGGCAAGCTCAAGGTTATCGGGCAAAGAAATCTATTGACTTTAATGAAGGAACAAATCGAAAAATTTATCCAGGAAGCTCCAGATAAAGAAAATTTAATGATTAAGGTAATTTACAAGGTTTTAATTTCTATTTAGATTACACATTTATTTATTTTTTAGGTGGCTTTAATATTTGGTATTTCTGGAGACTGTAGAATGGATGAGTTAGTCCGAATGACTCTACACGATATAGAAGACCTAGAATCTAAGCTTTCAATTAGCATCCCTGATTCGAAGACCAACAAACCCAAATCATTTGTAGTTAATCAGATGTACTTGAATGTTTATCGAAAGTATGTTTCGTTAACACCAGAAAATATGAACAGTGACCGATTTTTCTTTAAATATCAAAGCGGAAAGGGTTGTAGACATGTGGTAGGAATTTAGAAAAATGTCTAAAATAGTAGCTACTTATTTGAACTTGGTAAATCCGAAAGAATATACTGGTCACTGCTTTCGTCGGTCTTCTGCAACAATATTGGTTGTCTCTGATGCCGACATAACTAGTTTAAAGAAGAATGGCGGATGGAAGTCATCAAACGTTGCTGAAGGATATATTGAAGAATCTCTTAACAACAAGGCTGAGGTGGCAAATAAAATTTTCACAGTACAAAATGTTCAACAAAATAACCCTACTACCCCTAATTTTGTTCAAAATGTTTCTCATAGTTCTAATAATGTTCCTCCAATGTTCAATAATTTAATATAACAAACTAAATTTAAAATGTATTCTGCAATGCATTGAGGTTTTCAAAATATAAAATTAATTCCTTATAAACAACGTGTTTTCAATCATTTATGTAGAACACTAACAACTGTAAGGAATTGAATATTTCCTAACAGTTAGGAAAACTTGACTTTTTCTTTAAAAAATTTTGTCTGGAATGTCAAACTTTCCCCATCGATTTGCGGAAAAAAAACTTATTACTGTACTAGTACAATAATAGGATATCTCTACGGTCTGTGTTGACGAAAGTAATATAGTTCTTTATACGCTTGAAGAAAAATAGAGATTATTTAGTTTCAAAACAAAAACTGTGGAGGATTCATCAAAATAAATGAACTAATATGATTACAAAAAACAACTAAAACATAAAAGAAAGTTTATATGTTACCTACACTAAAATATTCAAAGAGACACAGACTTATAAGTGTTTTAATTTTTTTTATTGATTTAGCACCTTTTTACTTTTAAAATAGTTTCTGTTAATATATCAGGTGAACGAGCTGATAAAAACGATCTTGTATTTTTCAAATTTTGAGTACAAATAGTAGCCTATAATTTTTCCACATGATTTTCTTTTTTATTGCTTATTTTTTAATGATTTTTGATAGTTATTGTATGAATGCAGCATTTTTGTATTATTTTTATACAGGGTGTTTCATTGGGAGAGGGTAATATTTTAACACTGGATAGGAGTGACTGAGGTGATTCCAAATAACCCATATTTTATGGGTCTACGGTCCCTTATTGCTGAGATACAGAGTGTTTTGTTCATTTTGGTCAACTCTTCATTGGCTCCTGTGCTTTTAACCACTCTGTATAATTTTATAATATTTGGTACACGTAGTTTCTGTATCTTAACAAATTAATTGAGATATTATTAATATTCAAAATACAGGCCCGGATTCACTAAAAATTGACAAATTCGTTCCACTCATAAAAAACACCCTTTATGCTAAATTTTCAAAAATCTTTTACCATATCTAAAAAGAGGAGAAAAAATTGAATTTAACGATATACTTTTTATTTTTGCACATATGATTTTACTACTCATAAATTGTTAGGATCTTTTATATTTTTGGGGCACCAATGTGGTTAATTAATAGGTAAATCTAATGTGACGTTTAGTTCCTAGTACGGTCCTGTAAATCTGTTTTCATAGGCCTAGATGACGATAAAAATTTTTTTGGTATAACATACTTTTAAACAAAATAGTTAATTAGGCCAAATAATATTGATTACAACTTAATAGGATTAATTAAGCACGTTGGCGCCCCAAAAATATAAAAGAAAAAATTTATGAGTAGGAAAATCATATGTGCAAAAATAAAAAGTTTATCATTAAATTCAATTTTATGTTCTCTTTTTAGATATGTTAAAATATTTTTGAAAATTTAACATACAGGGTGTTGTTTGTGAGTGGAACGAATTTGTCAATTTTTAGTGAAGCCGGGCCTGTATTTTCGATATTAATAATATCTCAATTAATTTCTTAAGACACATAGAGTATGTGTACCAAATATTATAAAATTATACAGAGTGGTTAAAAGCACAGGAGGCAATGAAGAAATGAACAAAATGACCAAAACACTCTGTATCTCAGCTATAAGGGCCCGTAGACCCATAAAATATGGGTTATTTGGAATCACCTCAGTCACTCCTATCCTCTGTTAAAATATTACCCTCTCCCAATGAAACACCCTGTATACCATCTGAATAAGCAAAGAAAACAGTTTGTGGTATATTTCAGAATTGATATTATGTATTTACAGCATGCTTAGAATATATCCCTTTCGCACATCCATCTCAACGGGCTTTAAGTCTGATATAACAAGTAAAAGAGAATTCCTTATATTAAACTTTAAAAATGCATACGTCTTCGTTGTTCTGGGATTCATATAAAATTGCGTAGTACGTATGCAAAGAGAAAAAAGTTTGGATGTATATTTGATTACGGAAATTTACAACGAACTAACAGTTCCGTCAATGCATAATACTGATACTGATCGAATATTAATCTGAATTAATGCATCAGTGGTTAACTAGTCTGAGAGATAGATAAGATGCCTTAATATTTAGACATACAAACAATAATTTTTATTTAAAATCATGTATTATACATGAATTAAGTGAATTGTTTATGGTACGAAAATGTATCCATGATTTTTTTAAATCCCTCTTTGTTTGCAATCTGTAAGAGAAATTAAAATAAATAAATGGGTTGTTACATCGATAAGACATGTAGGAAATAGTCCAGTGTCTATCATTACTTATTATTTACAATTTTACATACATTGGATTGATTATTAGGGGATCTATACGCAAAGTTCTAAATTTTTAAGTATAAAATCTATTGGGCGTGTGACTTTTGTAATTTCTTTTCGGGGTATGTCCAGGAGATTACTTGTCAGATAATTAAGATGGTGACTAAGCCTTTGAGCACATTTCTGGAACAGGTTGGTTTTTAACACTCCTCATTTGGAGGTATTGGGCAATTACATTATTAGATACATACCAAGGTGGGTTTACAATTTTTATTTTGTTTTACATTATTTCAACAACAATAGTCATTTTTTTCTTAATTGTGTTATTACGTGGTTTTTTTACAGTCAAGCAAAAACGTGAAAGTGAAGATCCCAAGATAATAGTGATTGTACTGATTAACAATATTAAAATAAAAAATTAAATTGCGAGTAACAAACGAAATCTTTTTTTCAACGAAAATGAATAAGAATAAGGAAATTTAAAAAATACAGCTGCAAAACATCACCACCAAGTTAGGAAAAAAATGTGGTAAAAGGGGTAAAAAGTGTAGAAAAAGTAGGAAAATAGCGAAAAGTGTGGAAACTTAATTGACTCTAAAATCGGTTTTTTAAGGAAACTACATAGGAAATTCTAATTCTAATTTTATTATACAAGAAGAATGAAAATTCGAAAATGATATTCATTCGGAATTTAAAATACAAACAAAGTGGTACCTAATTTTAAATGAAGGAAAAAAAGGAAACAAATCGTTTTTTTAAGATAACGAATTGTTAATTTAAACAATAGATTTATCCAATCATTGATAAAATCTTTCATGCATGATGCATTAAAATAATTAAAAAATATTATTAAATTTAGGTTTTAGGTTAAACCTCTTAGAAATGATGGAGATTAATCATTATCTTAATAATGAGGACTTCCTTTGTCTTAATGAACAACTAAGACCTAAAGATAACTACATTTTCCTTTCAGACCGTTTTAAAAAATTTTTCTAACCTTCAAGTTCCTTAAATTCTACTTTTCCCAACCTACGTCTAGTTGTCAATACAAATCAATTTTTCTTCTTTTCCTTTGTTTCCTCTGGCTACTTGATCCTGAACCTAATCTCGACGTGGTAAGTTCGCTAACAACTTTTCAGACTGCGGTCTTGTTCCAATTCTTCTTTTACTTTAATAATTTTGACTTTTGTTTCGCTGATACGCCATTTTATCGTGTCTTTCTCAAATGTTAACACGTGCTGTTTGTGAATTTTTCTTGATAACAAAATTTAATGTTACATTATTATATTGTTACCCATCTGTTAATGGGTTTTCAATATGCTTCAGCTCCTGTTCCCTTAAGGAACTCGAGTTTTATAACTTTTTCAAATTTTCCAAATCTGTTTCAGTTGGTTGTAAGACCAAATCATATTAAGATGTTTGGTTTTCACCACTAGTTTTTTATAATTATGTTTAGTATTAGTTACACTTTTTAAAAATTTTTTCTTAATATTTTTTAAAAATTTTGTCTTCAATTTTGATGTTTTTTAACTTCAGTACCCTATGGGTAAGTGTATAATTTTCTTGAAATTGTTAACTTTTTTAACCTTTTATGTATCTCGTTATAGGCCTGATGATGGCCTTATGCCGAAACTAGTAGCCCCCCTTATAAATTTTAATTAAACTTGTGGTACTGACATTGATGAGTTTTATTTAATAAAACATTGGCCACATTTGAGGATTATAGATAACTTACTTAGTTTAATTAAAAAATATAAAATGTCTAAAAAATATAAAATGTCTTCACTAACAATTACTACTGGTAATTGTATATTAAAAAAGGGAACATTTCTGCACTACAATGGTCACGAGATTAGTGTTCCTTAAGATCCTTTACTAGATTCAATGTAACCGACTTGTTCATTTGTTCTCTTTGAAACCAATCGTGCAGATGATTTTATCTTCATTTTCAATTATTCCATAAAACTGATAAAACCGTTTTCATCCGTTTCAAAGCACCGAAAACTATAGAATTGCCTTATGTCATTTTCATCGTCATGTTGCAGACGTTAGTTCTATTGTTCTTTTAACCCTTCAACGGTCGCGCCATTTTTAATTATTATGATGTTGAGCTGGTTTATCAAACCATATTTCTATATACATAGGAAGGAAGGTGGCTAACTAATTTTTGTTATACAATTTGATTGAGAATGTGCACTACGTTAGGACAAATTAAATTCGCTTCTTAATATTTATTTAACAAAGTAAATAAGCACTCAAAAAAACATATATTCATATTTTTTAAATAATGAAAACCTAAAAATTTAAATCTACTAAACAAATAATGAGGTAATACGGGAAATCGAGTTCTGCGATTTTTTTATAGTCACAGTAGTGATATCTACGCGGATTTGTGTCTTCTGAATCATATAAAGTATATCTGGATCAAATATCTTGTATATACACGTCCTGAGAATTTTGTGACTACTTTTTATTAATTTTCGTTCGCCTTTTTAAATGAGGTTCTAAAAGCTCTGATGATAACTGTAAACTCTAAAGGTAACTCTACTTAATTTTTTAAGGCGCAGTTCATTTGTGTATACCAGTTTTAGAAGTGTGTTTTGTAAGTCTAAGACTAATATCCTCTACAATAACAAAGGTGGTTAACTTTAGTGTACTATTGGAGGACCCCGTACCTATGAAATTACGTAACGAATCTGGGGAGGTTTGGGTTCAACCAGTAGGAACTTTGATTTTTGGAGTATGTCCGTATAGTGAGTTAAGAAACCGATTAAGGAACACCTGCGAAAACACCTGGTCTCCGCTACTGAAAAACTGAGGTCCTTTGTATCTATTAGATCTTTCTATCTCCATCCAGCTCACCCAAAAGCGATGTCAAAAGTTAATTACATAAAAAGATGGGCTCATCAGATATAAATTTCGAGAACTTTCTGCTCCCTAATCAACAGCAAATATTAACCTTTTTTGTTACCGGCAGTTTTCTTTTTTGTACTTTGCAAACTTTTGGTTATATTTCTTAATTTAAACTCGAAAGAATGAATTGGCAATTCCTGAGTTGCTAATTCTTATTTGCTCTCGAGAGAACTCGGAAACGAAATTGAATTTGCAAAATAACAAAAAAAATCAATCAAAAAATGATTGTGTAGGTATTTAATCAAAAGTTTTTAAAGGTGTTTAAACATTGTTCCCGATTTGCTTGTAAATGTAAATCTAATATATACAGGGTATTTCAAAACTACGTTGGTAAACGACTTTGTAAGGTTCATTGAACTGGCTACATATAAGAAAAACTGAAATATCCTTCCGCTCATTATAATCACGAAAAACATAAAGGAGAAAGGTGAACAAGGTACTTGTAATATTTTATTTGATTTAACAGAGATGCAAATGTTTTGTATTAGATTTTTTGCTAAACATAGATTTCAATAATAACAAAATTGAAGAGGATTCCACGTATTTTTTCTGGCAAGGAAAGGATAATTATCCTTTGAACTTATCGGCGACGGTGGCTCAGTTGGCAAAGGCGGTTACATTTCAATATGTACCATTAATAGGTCTGTACGTGCTCTGGTTCGTGCCCCGGTCTAGACAATGAGATTTTTAAATAAAAATTTTCATTGCCTACTTCTGGGCATGATTTGTAGCGTATAGTACTAGTTAAAGCAATATGCCTGTAATTGTTTGTAGATCTTAAGTCACCATTTTAATAGAGAGGCATGATTATTGCAGTGTTGAACGTGCTGAATTGGCTTTATCAATTGTTGAATATAGATTTTAATTATATTTGAGCATATGCAATCCTCTCCCCCTTTAACATTATTTTTAAGTTCTTAATTTCTTTATTTATGTTATCTTCTGAGCAAGGAGTCAGCAGAAAAGAATCCAAAAACCTTCTCTCTGGCTTCTGCTCTGTTGGGTTTGAGGATTGCAAAATCTTATCAGCTAATTTTTTTCCTATGCTAGTAAAATATCTATTAAATTCATATGCAATATCATTTTTGTTTGTTAACTCTATTTTATCACCGCTTACAATACATTTAATTTCAGTTTTGTGATTCTCATCGTTTGTTGCCAATTTTATTACTTTCCAAAGCTATTTCGGATCGTTTGCATTATTTTGAGCAAGATTTTTAAAGTAAAAATATTTCTGTAAAGTTTATATCTATTTAACAAATCTATATTATTTCTATTTATAGTACATTCCTTGTTTAATTTGTCTCTATTTATAATTGAAACTATCAGCCCCCCTGTGATCCAGGGTCTTAACCTAGTTTTTTTACGACTTATTGTGATAGTTTTTGAAGATTCTGAAATTATTTTTTTTAACTTATAAACATATTTGTACTCAAATTGGCATCCCACACCCCGAGAACATCTTCCCATTTTGCTGAATTTAATTGTTTGGTAAGTTTGTTATAGTTAATTTTTTTGTATGAGTTGTTCCTGTTTTCTTCATTTGGTGGAATATTCAGCAAGATGGGACTATGACCTGTAAATGTATGCTCCAAGATAACAGCATTTGCTTTATTAAAAAGCGCACTTTGACATTTTAGAAAATAATGGTCGATACACGATCTAGAGTTACCCACTATTCTTGTTGCCTTATTAATCAAACTGAAAAAACCATGACCTTGTTATGTTGTTAAATAATTATTTGTTACATCCACTTCTGTTGATAATAAGTCAATGTTTATATCCCTCACTAATAGGTACAATGTATTTTCTTCAAAGCTAGTTCTATGCAATATATTATTTAGATTTTCAAGGAAATCCTCGTTGGTTGTTAAAAAACTTCTATAAGTTGCAAAGACAACAATGTTATTGACATTTTTCTGAATTGCTGTTTAAGGTTTAAGGTTATTTTCTACAATCACCTTGTTGTCAACAAAATGTTTCTTTTTGGCATATGCAACACACCCATCACATTTATTAAGTGTGCTCTCATTAAAATCAATCCATTTAATCAATTTTATAATATTTCTGGATTCGAGATAAATGAATATCTAAATATAAATATCGTTCAATAAAACTCTCTTCCATACAAATTGTCGTCGATTTTTTTCTAGTAAAAGTCATTTTGCATATAAATCTTCTTTAGAATTCCAGCAATTCAATAGTAAAAACTCGTCGCCAAAAGACCACAGAAAAAGGATATTATTTTTCCACTCCATTTAACTCGACAGAAGCTTCACAAACACAGCGTAGGAAAAACGTCGGGAAAATGTCACTTGACTTGATTCTATGATAAGTTCTCGCTATTGTGTTGTCTGGGCCACAGAAATTGTACTCGACAACATGTGACAAAGCACCATTGAGCCAACCATCGATGAGTTCCTCCCGAGTCATCCTTCTCTTTTATAATTCTTTTCTGAGGTATTTATGTTTTTCAAACATTCTCTGTGGCATGTTAAAATGACTCGAAGTGGCGACATTGCACGTGATGTTTATTTTTCAATTTTTCTTGATTTAACTTCGGTAAAAATTAAGAATCTTTTAAAAGTCATTAATCTGCTAGAGTCAGTGTGAATACCTCCACATTTTTTTTGTTTAAAGACTCGGGATATAATAATAATAGTAAGCTGTATTGAAAAGAATTAAAGCCTAAAGTACCGATAAGTGTTATGGTGTTAATTTCCACCTTTTTAAGAAAATAGTTGTTGAAAGATTTGCACAAATTAATTTTACATTTTTTTATATATAAATGAGAAATATTATCTGGTACGAAGAATTAATTAATATCTTTATTAGTTCTAAAATGTTGATTATTTGGAGTATGTCCTCGTATAAGAAAATTGATTTAAACCGTTTTATATCTTTTCATTAGAATAACTTGACTAGACTCCAGCTACTCTATTCCGAGTAGTTTTTTATCTCCTGCAGTTTTGAATTCGAAGAACGTAAACTTTCGTTGCCATTGTAAAATTCTCATAAGAGAAAAACAATACGCGTTTTTTGATGTTGCCCAAAGCTGTGAAAAGCACTTATTCTTTGATATATTTTTCTTTGTTTGCAAGTCGCCATAAACATGTCAGGATGTCTTGGTCGTCGGCGATTACTGCCTAGAGTTATGTCGATTCCGGAATATATGACCAATAGCGACGCTCTGCAAGCAGAATAGAAATTTCTTGGTGACAGTTACATGCTTTATTGGAATACAACTATTGCATTGTGGTGTTTAGAAATATTGAAGCGCGGAATCTATAAGTTTACAATTTGATGGTTTATGGTTGTAGTTTACGTTTTATCATTTCGCTGGAGCACCATCGGATTTTCTACAAATTTGTTTATTTTAAACATAGATTCAGGTTTTATTGCAATCTACGTTTTTCCCAATTCTGCTCTTTTTAAATTATAAATTGTAACGGTATAACTATGATACCGTTATTATTAGCTCACATCTCTGTCCTTCAATAACTTATCGTTCAATAACTGTCAATTGTCTTTTTGGTCGATATTTTTGATTGATGGCAGATTGAACAATAAATCTGTATGAATTTCAAGTAATCGTCAATTATTTAGTATGTTTTTAAATACGGAAGCCATCTGATTTAATACAGGGTGTCCCAACTAAAATTTGCACTCAAATATTTCGAGTTTTGTTCAAATTTTACAAAAATGCCGAAACAGGTCAATTTTAACCTAGAGGGGGCTTAATTTTTATCGTAGTTTCAAACTTTTTTTTCATCCCTCTAGCGCCGGGACCACCCAAGTGTGTTAAGTGATACATCATTTTGAAGCTGCTTTCATTATCTGATGCAACCCCGTTCTTTTTTTTTATTTTGAATGACTCCTTTATGAGAAATCTGCTTAGATTATTGTGAAAGAAAGCAATAGTAGTTCTAAAACAACAATTTAATTTTACGAGTGTACTGTTCAATTCAAGGTTTTTTAATTTAAATACCTTTGTATGAATTTTTTCGATTTTTTCCAGAAGGTTTCCTCAATTTGACCCTCAAATGACCTTGACCCTGACCTGATGAGGTCAAGAGGACCTCTGATTCGGATTCTGCGATACTGAAAACATTTGTATGAATTTTTTCAGATTTTTCTTAAAGTTTTCCTCAATTTGACCTTCAACTGACCTTGATCCTGACCTGATGAGGCCAAGCCGACTTCGGATTCGGATTCAGCGACCTCAAAAACCCCTAGTTACAGACGTGAAGTTCTTGGCGGAGACAACATTTTATTTTTTGGGTGTGTAATCTAAGCAGTTTTCTCAAAAAAGAGTCATTCAAATTAAAAAAAGAACAGGGTTGTATTAGATAATGAAAGCGGCTTCAAAATGATGTCTCATTTAACACACCTTGCCATTTAATATTTTTCAAGGGGTGGTCCTGGGGAAAAAGAAGTTTGAAACTACAATAAAAATTTAGCCCCCTCTAGGTTAAAATTGACCTGTTTCGGCATTTTTGCAAAATTTGAACAAAACTCGGAATATTTGTGTGCAAATTTTAGTTGGGACACCCTGTATGGTAAGTTTTTATATTAATATTTTTGTGTTAAATATTTTGGGTTAACACGCTTTCAGCTAATTAGGGTATGCGAGATGCTGTCAGATGAAAAACAAGATGGCCGGCTGTAGGCACACAAACGTCTTTTTTATATTTTGTATCTATAATATTTTACATTATGATACGCATTTGAGTACTCTAATGTTTTATTAGAGTACGCAACTTTTTGTGTTATACGGTTGGTAATATGAATCAACAAATGACATGAATTGACAGTTGTCTATTAAAATTAAATTTCAAATCTGTCAAATTTTAAAAATTCTACAACAGTGCTACCAACTCATTTTTTTAAAGCAAACTTCTCTGTAATATGCAAAGTATAAATTTATTAAAAAATTAATAAAATGGCAAAATATAAAAAGTATTATAAGCAACTTATTTCATATGACTGTTATGACACTCGTCCTTTAAAAAACTCATCGCATTCGTTTTTAAAAGTTGGACTCGTGTCATAACAGAATGCCATATGAAATGCGTTGCTTAATGTACTATTATGTTATTGTTTATATGTGAGTTGTGTTTTGTCGTGGATTTTCAACGATTAAAAAGTTACTTCAGAGAACCGTTTCATGTTAGATATTTTTATTCTTTATTCTTATATATATGTTAAACAGATTTGTCATCAAAGTTCTTTGTTAATATCGGTAAACTTTCCGTAAAAAATATTTTAAAACTATGCCTACCACTTGTGTAGTAAGAAGAATAGGTTCTATTCGCCAAAAATTTAGAATATTAAATGATGATATGCCTTTTACTTTGCTTGCTTGTGGAGATGATAATCCTATATTAGATAAAATTGTGACAGTATCCTGTGCTGTGATAAATTTATGTCTACCAATCATGCCTTTAAGAGGTACATAGACGATTCGCTTCATGAACACTATAATAAAAGATTTCTTAATGTATTTTTTTTTTACTTCTGTGTCAACGGCATCGACTACTATGGCCATTAGCCTCGTGTTCTGTGTAGGCTTTGTTACTGTTTCCCAGCGCCACTTTAGGAACAACACTGTTAATTAGAACCCAACAGTGAATGGTCGAGTGAGGAATCACACCTAGTATATGAAAATCAATTTCTAAATGTTTAATTAATTAAAAATCAGAAAAAGATTTCTGCCTTTGGTGTGATTCGAACCCACAACCCTTGGATTATGAGTCCAGTGCTCTACCGCTGAGCTACCCACCTCCTTCTTAATGTATTGTTTTCATTTGTAAATTAGTAGGGTTGACATCGTAAATAAATAAAATATACATTATAATTTTATTTAAATAATTATTTAAGTACTTACAAACTCAAAAATATAAAAAAAATACAAAAAAACAAATTTATAAAAAACCTCTGGGAAATAGTTAATAGATGCAGCAGCACTTACCGCTTATCGTTCTTTGTATTTATTGAATAAAGATTATTGCATGATGTAAACGATAAACTCCAGGAATAGATAACATTGAACCTAAAGTTAAAAGTATATGAGCTATATACATTGTTGACAAATCCATAAATCCTGAGGAACCTGGCTTAGTCCAATGTAGTCCAAGTGAAATTATTTTATGTCACAGGTGTTATTTTCACAGTTTAACATGAGTCGATCATCTTTTACATTACAAATAGTCACTTTTATATAAAACAGCCATTGTAATGTTTTTCTACAGTTACACTTATACCCAAAAAGTAAGTCAATATTATTGTTCAAAAATAACTACAAAATACAAATAAAAATCAGCTAACTACTAAAACTAAAAATGTTTATAGATGTTTTATAATGCACAAATAAAACAATAACTGCAATTTTCACTTTCTAACACAGTAAAGCACCCAAGAATACTACCTTCTGTCAATGCTTTTACATGTAAAACATGATTATGTGTGCCTACAGGCGGCCATTTTTAAACGGCCGGGGTCACGTGTTCTGGACAGCCTAAATAAAATATCTAACTGTCACAATTTCAGTCAAAATATCTTTGTTTTGATCACTGAATCGTGTTATCTCATGTCCTATTTTGTCCAATTTCCCCCTAAAGTCGGAAATCTATTTTCGTAGCTATGGTGCAATCTCAAGGTGATCTTTTAATGGTTGGAAGATTTCTTTTGATGGTTTGAAGATTTTGTTTGATGACTGACGTTACTGGTTTGTTCCTTCAGACGATTTTCTGATGTGTTAATGTCAAGAAGCTTTTCTCGTTATGAAATATTTCCTCAAGATGTTACTATGAAGTTTTCCACTATGATGTTTTATGTTTGATGGAGAAACCTTGCACTGAAGAATTCAATTAATACAAGATAGTCCGATCAACGACACACGTTACAATATCCCTAAACTAAGGCAGATATGGATGATTGTTATGACAATAAATTAAATTAAATAATACATATTCGATAAATAAAAGGAACAGCTTGGGCTTCGTTTGGTTTTGCTGTCAGATGATAGCACATTTTCGAACTTTAAATTTGTTACCAGAAACATTTGGCAAAAAGATGAAAAAAAAACTCGTTTGTCGGAAATGCTTTCTTTACTGGCTTATTTTGGGGAACTGGCGAAACAAATAATAAGTTATACTCCATGAACACTGTTTAATTTCAGATAATTAAACATGTAAACTCATATTCGTTTACTCGTAAAACCGTAAAACCGGCAACGGCGCACCAAATACGTTTGCAAGCGGCATCGAACGACCCGGAAGCGGTCTCATCAAAGTTAATTTTTTGGGTCGTAAATTTAACCGTCGAGTCTAGACAATAGAAAAAAAAGCTTACACGTGTTACGCGGCTCAAGTTAAAAGGACCTTTCGGGAAGGTGTTGCGCAATCCGAAAAGAAAGATTTGAAGCGACGGAGGTCGTCGAATTAAAATTAGTGTGTTTTCAGTCGCGTACCAGACTAGCCGCTCCATTGCCTAAAACAATGTATTCAGAACCTTTTTTAGTATGTCTTTGATCGTCAAACGATTCACTACTCCGTCAAGTGCGACGTATCGCAAGTTCCTTCACATAAGGGCTTGTTATTCATAATGCCTCCTAGTACGGCGAATTCAGTGCGTCTCTAGCTGCTATCAGGCTAGGACCTCTCAGTGTCTAACTATCACTCATGCAGTACACACGCAAACTAATATTTTCTGAATGATGTGGTCATTTCTTTAAATCAACTTTAATACTTTGTTCACGATTACTAATTTAATGTAATCTTTGTTACGTTGTTGTTTTTTTTTGTTCATTTATTTATTTAACGAGCTTTAATAAATGGTTAAATAAAAGTGTCCATTGTTTTTATTGGATGAAGTTGAGGAAGTAAACCTACTACAGCATATTTCTTCACCTAAAAAATACAGTTCACGAAATTCGAACTCAGATGCGGTTTAAAAAGGCGGTAACACATTTGTTGGCCGTCCTGGGAAACTGGCACAACATAGGGCTTAATCCAGAGCCCTCAACAAACACAATATTTAATATTTAGAACGACTTTTAGTATTATTCATATTGTAGATATTAGAAAATGTTGTAAACTAAAATAATTCCAAAAGTGGCTTGTATTTATAACATATTTATTTGGAACAATTTGAATGTATTACTTCAAAATTACCTGTAAAATTAGTTTTAAATATCCATATCCAATGCTGTGAACTGAAGCCAAAAGTTATCTATCAGACAGTAGACTTGTGTAACGACTTCGAATACGGTTAATTTTGAGTTGCATTTACGATTTTTCTTCTCGTTATTTTGGCACGGTTTAACGAAGATTCACTCACTAATTCCCGCGGTTACACCATATAATATTTCAAACCAAGAGTGTCATAAATTCGTTTGAATTCTCTCCTTTGAAGTCCTAAAATGGAACCTAATTTCACCCCGGACGAATAAAATTAATTCCAGCCTAAGTCTGGGTTGCGCTCCCTCAAGGGAGGTGGTTTGGTATAAATTAAAAATTAAGCTTTAAAAAACGCCAATTTAGATCTGGATTTCATAAGCTACAAAGTGACTTCTATTGGCCAGTGGCGTAAATACCAACATTGAAGAAAATAAATGGTTTATCGGGGGTAATACCACTAGAGCTCAAATTTGGCAGGATATTTTTATAAGTTTGATTTAGAGTAAGTTACTTTCATTGCCAATTTAATAAGATTGAGTGATTTTGTCAAATTGAGTTTTTCTCTATAATTTGGAGGTTATCTTGAAAAATAAATAATACAAAAGTTTTACATTTTTTAATTATCTACAACTGTTATAATAAACTTTTTTCGATATGATACATATTTTAGCTACAAATCGTAAAAAACCAATATCTAACCAATATGTCTATTACATTTTATTACATTGGAACTGTCAACAAAATGAGTATCTCTAAAATATAACTTAAAAAATATCATTTTACATTTGCCTTTAGAGGAAAAGAAAGTCTGTTCCACCGTCTTCCTAGACGTGGCTCAGGCTTTTGATAAAGTTTGGCATTAGAGCCTTAACCACAAGTTAAATTTGTTACTACCACGCCAGTATTCAGAACTCTTAAAATCCTATTTATCAAATAGATATTTCAGAATAAAACAGGAAGATTTGCTCTGATCTAAGAGAAATTAAGGCAGGAGTACCCCAAGGTAGTGTACTAGGTCCAGTACGCTACGTACTGTATACCAGTGATATTCCTAACCTTGAGCACGATACTATTGCAACACTTGCTGATGATACTGCCATTCTGGCTGTTGGAAAAGACCATGATTAACACCTGGACTAAAAAATGGCGTATTAAGTTAAATGAAAATAAATCTGTTCATCTTAACTTTACTAATAAACTAAACCAACACATTCCCATAAGAATAAATAACGCTCAGATTCCCTATGCTAAAACAGCAAAATATCTTGGGAATGACACTCGACGCTAGACTTCGCTGGAAAATCCAGATTAAAAAGAAACGTGAAGTGCTTGGTATAAAATATAAAAAGATGTATTGGTTATTAGGAAGAAACTCCAAGTTGTCCACACATAACAAACTACTCCTCTACAAGCAGATATTGAAACCCATTTGAACGTATGGTAGCTAGCTTTGGGGCCGCGCCAGTAAAATTAACATTCCAGTTATCCAACGTTTTCAAAATAAAATATTAAGGAACATCGTCGATGCACCCTGTTACTGTCGCAACAGTGATCTTTATAGGGACCTGGATGTAGAAACTGTTGACAAAACTATACCTAAATCTGCCAGCAGCCATGAACAACGGGTGCTCCAACATGGGAACGTTGAGGTCATCCAGCTCCTCGATAATACCAATTTAGTAAGAAGACTCAAGAGGACCAAACCTTTTGAACTAGTTCAGTGACAGTGCTAGTGACAAACAGAGTATTGTGCGGATTTTGTGTTACACGTTACCGGTAGTGTTACTAAAATTATCAGACCCTAAGTTACACTAGTGAGTAGGACCTTAGTCTTTAAGAATTCTAGTTAAGTTAGGTTAGAACTATATTGCTTATTTATCTTTATGATAAGATTGTAATTAGAGAAAACAGTGTTTAGCTACGAAAAAAAAACATTTGCGAAATATTTTTATCACTTTATTTTGCATTATCCTTTGATGCAATTTAATGTATACCCATCTCCGAAGGTAATATAAATATACATTGTCAGGAAACTTTTTTATGTAGACCATTATTCTGTATGTGTCTATAGACGCTAAAAAAATGGTCTGCCACATCAAACCGTTAATAATGCTCACAGAACCTAGAAATTGTCCTTAGAGGGTGCATCTGACGAATGCATCTGGGGACAACCACTAGAGAATTTAATAATTTCGCTTTTGCAGCTTTGACATGTATTCATGCGTCAACTCAATGAAGACATGCAGACTGCATACGTACTTATATCACACTTGAGACACACTGGCATAACTCTCGTGTTTGTGTGTACCACTACACATTTCCGAATGATGTCGTTTCTCATTAAAGGTTATCGTCCTTACTTTCCGTTTGTTATAAAATGTATTAAATATTAAAGAGGGTCCTTAAGGGGTCAGTATTTGGGTGAGGTAAAATTATAGTAAATGGGTTCATTGTAGTCTTGGAAAAATTTGTATCTTTCTTATGAAATTATTATAATACTTAAAGTTCAATTAATACTAATACAAATAAAGTGCCGACTGTATAAATAGACTTTTAAATTAAAATCCTTTAAAACCACATATTTAAAAGGATTTAAAACGTTTTAAGGAAACCCGAGAAATGCGAATGAAACGGGGAATTAGTTCATGCATTATTTGTCCATGAATTTAATAAAAACAAATAAAAAAGGTTAGCTTTCTAACAGTGAATGTAATCGATAAAATTTATTTAGGTAAAAACAATCAGAATATTGGTTTTTAATTTAAAGTTCGTTTTATAGGTATGTAATTCAATAATAATAATTACCACAGAGATGAAACATCTAAGAAATATAACTGACACAAAATATCACACACTAGGAAGTGAAGATATTAGAAAAAGCTTGAATCAAAAGCCAATAATAAAGAAAAATAGAAAATGAAAACAATTATAATGGTATAGGACAAAAAAACCAACTTATCAAAGTCGTAGAAGCTAAAACTAAAAAGAGAATAAAGAAAGGAAATTCTGAATGATCAAAATACGTAGGTAATAAAATAACTAACAGAGGAAAAAGAAAAGAATGCTTAAGCGCCATAAAACAGGACGAAAGAATTGGATATAAACAACGACCAATGAATTCAAAGATATATTGAAACGAAATGTCAAAATTTATAAATTTTATTAAACAATTTCAGATGGTAACACAAAAAAAATAAAATTAAACGTTGCCGAAAATTGCAAAACTAATTATTAACAAAACATTCACACTCACTCTCTCCCTATTAAATAATATTAAATAATAGAAAACAACAAGAATATTCTAACACTAAACACTGAAAGTTTTGAAATACCTTTGACCTGTATTATAGTAGTCAAGGTCCTTCTAACTCCATCTCCTCCAAAATTAAATTAGTCTTGTCAATTAAACGTCCTCGTTCAAAACTCGTACATTGACAAAACTCTTCTGTAGTTACAAACTTCCATATACCATATAACTTACTATTAACATAAGTGATTACTCAATTGCAACTTTCTGCAACTCCTGGTGGATTTATATTTTCCTTTTTTTAATATTTCTCAAATTTTCCAAAAAAAAACCTTTCTTTCAGTAACTAATCTCTCCCTTCATTTTTTTTCGTTCCTTGGTTAGCTTTTTTAATATACGAGGTGATTATTTTTCAATGCAACTTAGAGATAGAAGAAGAAGAAGCAGCAAGAGCCTACCAATGTTCTATATTTAATCTGAGACGTGTTTTTATTTCTCCTATTTTTGTCCTCTTTGTCCTTAAATATAAGGATAGTTGTTATAACTTTCCTTCCTAGCGAAGCTAAATTTTCCTCCGTTATTCTAATAAGCTGTTTCCATCTTTATATGTTGTTGATTTATATGTTATTTTATTAACCACAATAATTTTTAGATTTGTAAGATTCTTAAAAGGGTCCATTGTCTCTAATTTCCGAAATGTCCATTTAATTCTTATGATATCTTTGAGAAGACAAAACGAATAATTTCATCCATCCATCCATTCATATCAAACTTGAAACAGTGTATTTTATTGGAACATACATACATTTCTCTAGATTCCGATCGATACCACTTAAATTCAGTATTTTTACTGGAAATACACAATAATATTCCAACAAAGAACAATATTGCGTTCTTTGATATTTCCCAATTCAATGAAAAAGCCTTTGCAAGTTACCATAAACTTGTCAAATTGCCTCGTATCTACTGTTATGGCTTTTGGCCATATGTAGTTGAAAATATAGAAATTTTATGTATTACCTAGCTCAATAATGTTACCAAGTGTAATTTATCAAACGAACTCATATAGGTCATGTTTATGCCACTTTACGTTGTTACAGTATCGTAAAACAACAAGTTTTAATTACGCGGAATGGCAGATGTTAATAATAAATTAAAATTTTACCGCAGGAAATATGATCCAATCAAATTTTAATAATACCAGCTGAATGTTGCGACCTATTAGTGCATGGTTTTTATGCAAAATTGATGAAGTTACTTTTATATGTATATAAAATAAGTCTAAAAGTTGTTAAATACAGGTTCCCATTTGGCGGCGTATCCTGTCAAAATGTACAAAAAGGAGCTTAAGGAATCATCGGGAGTGACTCAATAAGTCGTTTCCGTACGATTGAGAGACATGGAATTAATTCAAAATAAAGTATTAAACATTTTAAAATTTTGGTGGATGTCCTAAAGAACCTCCACCATATTTAATAATTTGGTAAAAATTATTGGGTAATGCAATGCAGGCTTTTAAACTGACAGACTAGAGTTTATATTCAATCATATAGTGGAGTGAAATTAGACGAAAATATCCTGAAAATAGACGTAAGAACTAAGTCAAATTTTTTTAATTTTTTTGATTTTATACATAAAGAGAAGCTTGTAAAAAAATTTTCAATAAATTTGGAGATATGTGCAAAAAACGGCATTTTTTGTATTTTTCTTCACTATTTTTTAAATATCTCCGGCTCTAAGAGTCGTGGAAAAATAAAAAATAAATTAAAATGACCGTGATGAAGTAGAGTATCGATCCGTATAGTAAGGTTTTTTAAAAATGTAAAAAACGAATTCGCGCACATTATTTTTTTTACTGAATTGGCAATAAATAACGAAAGAATCCACGAATCTTCTTAAACATTTGAGAAAATATGTATTTTTATGTCGGGAAGACATGGTAAAAATTAAAAAAAAAACGTATTTGTCCAGCCAAAATCGGTATTTTTCGAAAATAATTGAATTGGTCGCCATATTTGGAAAAACAATAGTAGAGAAAAAATTTTTATCTTAAGAAGAAGGATTTTGTGTGTACTTTTGTCTAAGAAAATCCAAGATTTTATTTCTTTATTTAAAGTGCCCCAATTTAGGGAATAATAAAAAATTCGATTTTTATTTTTTCCAATTTTTTTATGTTTATCGCGATTTGTAAGCTTGATTCTCTTAGAAAAACTATATTTCAGTCCACAAAATGTTTAAAAAAATAAAAAAAATGTTTCAGGTTCTAAAGTAAGATTTTTGTGAGGGAACGAATCAATATAAAAAATGAAAATCGAATTTTTGTTTTATTATTTCCTAAATTGGGCACTTTAAATAAAGAAATAAAATGTTGGATTTTCTTAGACAAAAATACACACAAAATCATTCTTTTTAAGATACAAATTTTTTTGCTAATATTGTTTTTCCAAACATGACGGCCAATTCAATTTTTTTTTCGAAAAATGCCGATTTCGGCTGGATAAATAAATTTTTTTTTTTAATTTTTACCATGTCTTCCCGACATAAAAATACATATTTTCTCAAATTTTTAAGAAGATTTGGTGATTCTTTGGTTATTTATTGCCAATTCAGTAAAAAAAAAATTTGCGCGAATTCGTTTTTTGAGGTTAGGGTGCATTTTTAATCGATACGCTACATCACGGTCATTTTAATTTATTTTTATTTTTTCACGACTATTAGAGCCGGAGATATTTAAAAAATAGTGAACAATCCACTCGAAGAATACAAAAAATGCCATTTTTGGCACATATGTCGCGAAGCTGTATCCCAAATTTATTGAAAAATTTTTTACAAGCTTCTCTTTATGTATAAATTCGAAAAAATTAAAATTAAAATTCTAATTTCACTCCACTAATAGCAACGTTTAGGAGACAACTGTATGGACAACTCGATAGCCAGTGTTGTATACTTCATACCTTTTATTTAAACTTAATGAACAATTTTAATGAAGGTATGGAAGAAAATAAAGTTCTTTTTATCTCACAAGTTATTTATTTGATAATTAGCTGGTTAAACATTTTTTTAAAATTTGTCTCTTTTGTTAGTTTAATGTTTTTAATTTGTTTTGTAAATGTCCTTTTGACTGGTTTTATTTAAAAAAAAAAGTTTTAAATTTTATAACTATACTTTAAATTAATATATCTATAAATTAAATTTATAATACATAAATTGGGACCTGTACAATTCGTTTCTTGCATTCTACAAAATATAATTGTAATTTATTTATGTTTGGGTGTGTTCCTGTGGTAATTCCTGCGTGGAAAAGTTATGGTGAGTTTTTGCTTTAATTGAAATAAAATTAAATTAAATTAAAATAAATTCTTTAAATCATGTAACTTAACAAATTTGCCTTTTAACTCCATAATTTTTCCACGCAGGGCCTGATGATGGCATTATCTTGATTGCCGAAACTGGTCGCATCTTCAAATAAATAACTTGTAAGATAAAAAGGACTTTATTTTCTTCCATACCTTCAGTAATTATTACCCACATATGGCTAACCCTACTTTAAGAAAAATAACAATTTTAACTTGCAGACTCAATAAAAGTTGATATGTTTTTTATCAAATTAGTTGAATGGTAAACCTTGTTTTTTACAGTATTGAAAAGTGCAAGAAGCCCACAGAATGATTATTAAAGTTTATGGTCTGTAAGAATATATAAAACGATTATTTTTTTTCGTGTAATTTTTAACCAATCAGAACGTTCAATTTAGTTAAGTTACCTTGTATAATTTCGATTATAGAACTCATCATAAATTTAGCCAGTAGCAGTTGCAATTTTTACTTAGTGTATTTATGTATTTATTTATTTATTTATATAAAAATACAAACAGGACGATCCCAGTACAGTATTCACTGTTTACTAAACTAATACAAAATGGATAAATCCTTATTAAATGTTGCTTAACAATAAAAATAAGAAAAAAATATATATTACACATATTATATAAAAGAAACTAGTCAAGATGAGATAGATATAATTTTTTAATAGTCTTTGTAAAAGTTATCAAAGAGGAAGAGAAGATATCCACATCGGTGAGTGACGAGATTGTATTGTATGACTTACTCCATCTTTGCAGAGGAGAATTTAGGTAGTAGTTAGTAGAGCTTTGACTAATTTTGAAAAGATTTTTCCCTCGCGTGTTATAGAATGGAGTAATGAAATTAATTTTACTTAAAATTTCCCTAGATTCAATTTGCCCGTTAACGATTTTGTAGATAAATTTAACATCTGAAAGTTGACGTCTGCCGACTAGTGATATGAGCTTCAGTTCTCGTTTGGAAATATCGAAGTCTGCATAAATATGAAATTTTTTTGAAACATATTTTATAAATTTATCTTGGACTTTTTGTAATCGGTCGATATAATAGTTACAATAGGGATTCCAAATAGAAGCATCGAAGCTTAAAACACTATTGACATATGCCAAGTATAGATTTCTAATCCTAGTGATTTATTAGCTTTTTTTGGAACATATTCGACATGGTCAAAAAACAGTTTGGAATCGATATAATACCGAGATCTTTGACCACCGAAACTTTTGTTAAAATTTCATTATTGTCAGTTTGACAGAACAATCCTCCCGCTTCACGGTCGGATTATTTAAACAGTGTAACTGACACTCTTTGTAATTATGCAACTAGTTATCGATGTATAACCTGATTATTTTGAAGTACTTATAGTATTACTATTGAATATGAGTTACAAAAATTAATTATATGGTATCGTATTGTATTAGTTTTTACACGAGAATCTTTTAGTTTTATAAAAGATGTGAACAACAATCTAAGCAAATATTTAAAAAATACATTTCACTTTTACTTACCAAAAATAAAATCTTGTTTTATAGGTGTCATATCTTCCAATCTGTAACAAAAATTAAATTTTAAAATAAATTTACGTGAAAAAGAATTTATATAATTTTTTTCCATGGGCTAATAGCCACAATCTTAAAATGCAAGAACTGGTTAGAGACGCAACAAAACGATTGAATGAATGGAAACAGTTAATGGCTAATTTTTACAATACGCCAATTTACATTTTTTCTGCAACAAGTTCGTTTGGTAAAAATTTATTCAGGAATAAAATATTAAGAATTATCACTTCTGAGACTGTAATTCGAACTTTTTTCTTTCTTAGGGTAACAATGAATCTCTTGTATTTATTCTTAGTATTATAATTCTGAAATATTGGAGCCAATCCGCTTTTCTCTAAAATTTACAACCACAAATCGGATTAGAATACTCGGCAATGGCATTTTTTTGTTTGTAAGTTAGAGAACGGTTACAACTGATGACTGGTCAATTAAGAAGTCTCATTTGTGAATAAAACCATAGAAAATAATAAAAATACAAGATCACATAATTTTTTTTTAATTAATGGGTCATTCCACTTTATTAATATTGAAAAATGAATATTTTATTTGCAATTTTCAAGAGAATTAACATTTTCTTATAAAATTAGTTCAAAACGCTGCAATTTTGAGTATTAATATGAAGGAAATTCTAGAAACGTCCAAAGTAGTATGTGGAACAACAAATGTAAACAAATCAAAGCATAAAACAAATTGGTAGAACGAAGAAATAAAAGCTGAGGTAAAAATAAAAAATGATAAATGGCACAATTATTTAAGGAACAGGAATAACGAAACGTACGATGAATACAAAAACAAAGAACAAAAGTGAAGGAAATAATTAAAAGAGGGAAAAACAATCCTGGGAGGATTTTGGAAACAAGATGGAGAAAGATAGACTTGGAAACCAAAAGTTGTTCTACAGAATACTGAAAACGCTAAGAAAAGGGAAACAAGAGAGGTGCACATATATGCTGTCCAGGGAAGAGAAAACGTTAACTGACGATTACGAAATAATGGCTAGATGGAAACAATATTTTCAGAGCATGTTGAATACAAAAACAATTAATGAGGAAATATAAGATAAAAACAAGAAGGAGGAAAAAGCAGAACATAATTATTGCGGAATCACATTAGAAGAAGTAGCAAAGGCAGTAAAAATGCTAAAAAGGGGAAAATCAGCCTACTCAACAAAATATTAACAGAATCACGAATACCCAAAGACGGAAGTAGGAGTAATTTTGCCGATCTACAAAAAAGGCAATAAACGTGACTGCAGTAATTATGGAGGCATCACCTTGCTAAGCATTGTTTCCAATGATGAAAGGATACTAGATAACCGACTAAAAATAATAGACTGCCAGCTAGAAGAGTCACAAAGCGGATTTCGGAAAGGGAGAAGGGTGCAAGATCACAATTTTTACCATCAAGCAAATGATTGAGAAAAACCACAACAATAATATATATGCAGCATTTATAGATTTGGAAATAGTTTTGACAGTGTACCAAGGAAAGCAATATGGGACAGTCTAAAAGGAGAGGAGTTAATATAAATTTAAGGAAAAATATTACCAGCTTATACGTAAACACAAGAAACTAAATCAGAACAAATAATCTAGAATCCGAAGAATTTAGGACCAAGAAAGGTTTAAGGCAAGGGGGGTATTAAGTACGACTTTATTTAATATCGTGCTAGATGACGTAATGAAAGAAATAAAAGACAAAATTAAGAAGTTACCAATTGGATATAAAAACTTAGAACCGGTACATCTGACAGAATGCGCATATGCTGATGACCTCATTATAGCTGCTAAAAGCGAAAGGCAACTCCAGCAAAACTTGATACTCTGGGATGTAGCAATAAAACGAAGAAATCTAAAAATAAATATTGGAAAAATAAAGATAATGTTGTTTTGTTAAATGAATGGAATGTTTAATTTGTAATTGGAAATTAAACACAATCCGACCAACACAATGGATATTAACTGCGTCTTTTGTCAATTTTTTAGCCACCTTATAGTTATTTTTTTATTAAAAAAAATCCTACACATTTTATACATATTTCGCTCCAGGAACATGGTTAGAGAGATTTTCTTTTAAAGACACAACAAGCTTTACATACCTATCTTTTGTTTTTCTAGAAATTCTTATTCACTCGAATATTCCTTTATACGGTTTAAGACTGTGTTAAGCAAGCAAAAGACAAGTTGGCCTTAGGGCACGTTCAGATTCTGTATATAAGGTCGATGACGTCACCGAAACCGACAACAGAAAAGTAAAATTTCAGTAGCGTACGTTTATTTTAACAAATCGTATCAAAAAAACTTTTTAATCCTATTTGATTTGATTTTACGAGTTTTTCTTTGTTTTGGGGCAAATTTAATTTAAACTTCAGAAAGTGGATCGACCGAAATTGTGAAACAAAAATACACAGATTTCGGCAAATAATTCTATATTTATTCTAAAATCAGGGTTAACTTCACGATGCACGGTGGTATGATAAAAAATATTTCTTTTATTATTATAAGAAAATATATAAAATAGAAAATACTAACTAGTATTTTTTAATGTTTGTTTTTGGATATAGTTGATTTATTAGCTTTGAAGTATTTGAAAAATGGTAAAAGTTCCAATAAATCGGTAATAATTATAGTAAATAATAATCTCTTCTGCTATATAAAAAAAATTGGTAACCCTCCTGCTAACTATAAAATTTATTACCCACAAACAAAAGAATCAATGCTTTTAAAACCGGTCGACACAAATGAAATTATCTCTCATACCTTAAAAGAAAATAGTTCACCTGGATGTGATCAGATATCATCTAAATTAATAAAGAAATACCACATTTATATTTTAACGCCTCTTGTTCACATTATTGATTTAATATTTCAAAGTGGAGAAATTACAATTCAAAATATCAATAATTTCACCCATATACAAAAGCGGAGTTAAAAATCATATAACAAATTATAGACCCATCAGTCTTAGAAATACAACAGCAAACATTTTTGAAAAATGTTTAAAGGTAAGATTGAATGATTATTTAATAAAAAACAATATACTAAGTGAAAATCAATATGAGTTTAAACAAGACACGAGCACATGTGATACAATGTTTGAACTGGTAAATAAATTAAAAGTAATCTAGACAAAGGTAACAAAATGTGTAGCAGTATTTCTTGATTTGGCAAAAGCCTTTGATACAGTACCTCATGCCACACTCTTGAATGTTCTTGAACATTATGGAGTGAGAGGTATTGTGTTAAAACTAATAAAGAATTATTTATTTCAAAGAAAACAAATGGTAAAAATAAAAGATATGCTAAGTGACCCATATGAAGTAAAAATAGGAACAGTTTTTGGACCAATCCTGTTCTTAGTGTACATAAACTCTATATTGAAAATAAATGTTAAGGGAATAGTGATCTCATATGCAGATGACACTGTTATAATTTTTAAAGAAAACACTTGGGAAGACGTAAAAATCAAAGCACAACTGGGCTTAAATAAAGTTACAAATTGGTTAGATTTTCACAAACTTTCCTTAAATATTAGCAAAACTACGTTTATAGCATTTTCAATAACAAATATTAATCGACCAAATTTTAACCTACACATAAATAATAAATTTGAAATACATAGTTCGCAGAAAACGAAATATCTAGGAATCATAATCGACAAAAATCTCAAATGGAATGAACAAATACAATCTCTTTTGATAAAATTACGAAGATTTATACACAAATTTTACAATTAAGAAAGTTTATGAACCGCAAACAACTAATAATTGTCTATAAATCACTTGTGGAATAAATTCTTCGATATGGCATACAACCTTACAGCCTCTTAGAAAAATACAAAACCATATAGTCAAAATAATCTACAGAAAACCATTACTCTACCCAACTGCTCTTCTTTACAATGATAAAATCCTAAACATTAGAACGCTATATTTTTACTTACTTTGTGTTTTTATACATAGAAAACTAAATTTAAGAAACACTGCTACTCATCCTCACAACACAAGAGCTATGTCAAATAGCACCTTGATTACACCAGCATGTCAACGTGAGGCCAGTCAACGCTTTGTTACCATAGTTGCTCCAAAAATGTATAATAAGCTTCCAATGGACATTAAAACTATAAACAAACTTCATATATTTCGAGTCAAAGTTAAAAAATATGTTGCACTAAATTTGGATTTATTTAAGGATATTTTATAACCACTTCTTTACCAATATTATATTACACAATTACCAATACAACATTGCAATCCTTTTATCATTTCTTATTAATGATTTAAATATTTTTTATCACTATTTCTTTAATAAAACAAAATAATTCAATTAATATTCCTTATAATTTTTTTCTCTAATTATTGTCATTGTAGATCTATAGATAATGAATACTGTTTATTTTTTCTATAACGTTACAGCACGTACAGGTGCATGCACCTAGGTGCTAAGATATTTAATTAATTATCATTGCTAATATTAATTTATTGTAAAATGACAAAATGTAATTATAACTATAGCTAAATAAATAAATGTCAGGTATTTCAGTGACAATTGGATTTAACACTAAAATACCGTTAATTTGAAAATTATTTTTCTCATATTATATAGCGAAAAGCACCTAAATGCAAATTGTCAGAACCAGTATGCATCTGTTCCTGAAGACGTTGAATTTTCCCAAACATTTTTTACCTTAAAGGATACACACCACTGGGAATATATTATTGAAAGTTGAAACAAGATAAAGGAGAGACGCCTGAAAAAAAGCAGCACCCATCCATTTTCTAGACGATCGCTCGTTAGTGATATGGGATTTACATGCGAGCTGCTCGAGAAAAACTTTCGCAACACACAAATATCAGATTCGGCTCGTGTGCTACTTTATCGATTCCAAATTCGGAACCATTTGTCGTCATCTTATTTTCTCCTCAGGAATATTCAATTAGGACTCGAAAAGATCCACTTGTCGATAAAAAATTGATTTGTTACTGTCATTCAATGTTCAATGTTCAATAAAATAGATGTTAAAAGAAATCCTGTTAAAAAAAAAATAAGAAAGAGTTAAGACTGGAATTTTTAGAGGGGAAAGTCTTGAATGTGGGTAAAGTTTCTCGGCAAGAGTATATTTTTATACAAGCCATAAGTAAAATGATTCAACGTAAGACATAATCTGTTAATACGCTAGTCAACTAAGAAAATAAAAGGGCAGTTAGCGGAAAGTTTAGGTACAGTCCTAATTATTTTTATTCTTTATATTTTCGTGGTCGCTAAACACGAATTTGAGGTTTTTTGACAGATATTTTGGCCGGAACATTGCAAATTTTTTCATATTTTTTAGTTTTTTACCTAAATATAGGTAAGTATGCATTTTTTCGAAAAGACTATTCTATACAAAATTGAAGGTGACAAAATTTTCCACAAGTTTTATGAACAACAATTTTCTCTACGACCAACAGTTACGCCGCTAGAGTGCGTTGAAAAATATGCAGAATTTCCAACAATTGGAAATACGCAAAATCTTGCCTTTTTATATCCGATTTTCATGGAAACTAATTCTAATTGGTTTGTGTAAGGAAAAAACCGTTTTCTTCCTGAAGCCAGAAAAAGGCAAAATTCCATCGACAATATACTCTCCACTCCTTGCTGTAAAGAATAAAACTGTTGCAGAGAATATTCTGTTTTTACATGCAATGTGACACAACGTCTGCACCATTCAACGAGAGGAAACTAAAGTTTGTGAGAGTACTCAATAAAAATTCTGACCCTGGTAATCTTATTAGTTCTTTCAAAAGCATCAGTAACGCCACTCCCCAAAAGCATAGTAGCAACTGGAGAACGATTTTTGGTCGAAGTTTATGGCTACAACGGAAGGTCTGCATCCTCTTTGAACCACCTGCGCTTCCTCAGCTACAAGAAGGCAGCATTCAAGGCATCATCAAAAATAGCTGCACTTCCACCCTCAGCAGCTGCAGCCATACAGCATAGTTACAGAGTTTACCATCAAGTGCAGCAATGGATGGGAGTTGATCAGCGAGCAGAGGATTGGGGTTGGAAGAGGAGTCCACCAATGGTCTAGAACCAGTTACAACACTTTTAGCCCCTGCTCCCCTCGAACTGCTTAAGTTGGTAATATGCAAGTGCACCAAAACCTGCAGCTGCATAAAGGCGTGGCTACGTTGCACTAATCATGCAACAATGCATCGGTTGCCCTTGAACAACACGAAGATGAGGCTGAAGATTTGGATCTCCAAGAGGAATTTATTATTAAGTTTCCTACCCTACAAAATATCTGTCAGCAAACCTCAAATTCGTGTTGAGCGACCACCAAAACATAAAGAATAACAGGAATTAGGACTGTACCTAAACTTCCACTTAACTTTTCTAAGTTGACTAGCCTATAAAGGGGAAAATATTTTCTACTTTTAATATACTTGAAGCATAAATTGGAAATAAAAGAGAAAACCATATGGTTTGTGAAGTTTCTAGAAACTCAAACAAACAACAAGGTAAACACTTTAAAAGAAACATAATGGTTAATAAAGAATTTTCAGATTGCCTCACAATACAGAAGTCATAAATACTGCCACAAAGCATAGAAGACAATGCAAAAATTAGTTAAACCTAGAAATGAAGACATTGAAAGAAATTTAGAAGAACGTATTGGGAGAACAAATGAGTTTAGTTCATTTGTTTGTATTCAAAAATATATTTTCGACAGCTCATACAGAGCATGACATTCAAACCATACATTTTCGGCATTGGTTAAATTGGTGGATGTTCTTTACTGCATCCACCAAAATTTTAAAATGTTTAATAAAACTATTGGACCGAGACACAGACTTATCTTCAAACTTCTACGTTTACTTCTTGTTTGGCTGATTACCTAAAAATCCACTGCTTAAAGAAAGACTGTCAATTTTAAAATACAACGACGAGTCTTAATACCAAAAGAAGAAATTTTTGAACAAAAGGCATATCGCGTTGCCACAATTTTCAAAAAAAAATACATGCAACCCGAACTTGTTCAGTCAACAAGTCAACCCATTTTAACCAGATGGATTTTCCAGCGGCTCTCTCTCAACGGAATTAGTTTATACCCGTAACAGGAAAGGTAAGTACGGGTGAGTGGGAACGGGTGCATATTTATTTAGTCAACAAGATTTATTTTTCTCTACGTATTTTTAGGACCCTTAGGTTTGAAAAGTTCATTGAGAAGTTTCCCTCTGTTTACAATAGTTAGAGGATACAGGAAATAAGAAAAAGTAGCGAAGGGTTGTATCGGATTTCTTTTCGAAGGGCCTTCTGAATAACAACAAAATAACTTCGTTATTATAAACATTTGAACCCTTTAAATCTCACCACAAACGTTCATGTGATAAAATGAAACCACTTCTTGTTGTACTATATTCTGTTAACAACAAAAAAAATTGATATCTGGAAATGCCAAGTCTTTTTCCTGAAAGTCGAAGTCCAATGTTTAGCAAACATGCTTTCAAAAGGTAAAAAACAGAAAAATATAGAATATAGTTTAGGTAAAGTACTGGACTTTGATAACATAGCGAAAGAAAGCAGAGAAGAGGGATTATTAACATAAACATTTTAAGAAACACCAGGTTAGGGATAATTAAAAGAGTTATTGTGAACACAAATAAAGCAAACAAGATGAATATATGGGAAAGGAATATTTTAAAAAGAATTTTTGGTGAAATCATACATTAAAATTTTAGTATTACTTTGATTATTGAATATGTCAACTGATTTGAGCTTAAAATGATTAGATATCTGCATCTGGTTCCGTAGAAGCTAAAAGTGTTGCTTTTTTAGGCAAATCAATAATTGGTAATTTTCACACATTCATGTTCAACGCTATGAAAAACTATGTTGTTGTATGATAATTATATGATTATGGATTAAAGTATTTGACAAATATAAACACAGGAAAAGATGCTCCAATAATTCGTTTGATAGTATATTTAAAAATAACAATAACATTTCCTATAATTTTTTAGGAAATATATCTGTCAACTTTTAAAATTTCAAATCTTTACACCAAGTACGTGACTAAATTGTCATTGAAAACACCTTCCGCCTTCCTTTTACTGAAACCCTTTGTCTTCACAACAATTATAAAAGGCTAAAAATCCAGTAAAAAGGAGCTCACATTACCCCTACGTTCACTGCTCAGCATACTGATATCTCTGAGCTTTTATTTTAAAGTTGGAAATACATGTAGCGCCGCATTATGTTGATACTTTATTTAAAGCTAATGTAGTGTGGTCCGCTTATCACAATCTCTAGCGTGAAAAACAAAATTTAAAACTCTGGATATAATGAGCCTTGCAATAGGGGTTGTAGTCGTCTAAAACATCACCTAAAATATTAAATCGGTATTCCCGGTGTGTTATTTGTTTCACTTATCATTGTGACGTTTTTGAACATTTTGTGTTTATATAAATTAGTCATGATGAGCTTCTTTTTTCAATATTACCTTTAAAACGAAAGTTAATTTTAAGGATACCTCATAGTTTCGATTTATTATCACACAAAATAAAGGTAAACGGCCGCTAGTACGGGTAATTCACAGATAATTTTAATAATTTGACAGTTTTATTTTAAAGGACCCTGCATGAAATTTAATGAAACTCTAGTATGTTGTAGATCATGATCTGTCGGTAAAACTTTAAATGGACCATAATCAAATCGTATGATTAGTTTCGGAGAAACCGGATGATTTTAAAAGTAGTTGCAAAAACAGAAAATAAAGTTAATTAACCACAAATTGAACCTATTATGATCCAAATCAGTATTTAGTTTACCGGGGTCATCACAAACGTACTCAAAAAATCATAATTCGTCGTTTTGTTTACTTCACTTTCAGAATTGATATTTTTTCTACATTAATTTCGAGAGTAGTATTTACAATTTGGAAAAGCGGTACAATTATTATACAAATACAGTATTTTAACATATCGGGGTCATCGGAAAAGTTCCTAAAGATATCCTATTCCGATGTTATTTACTTCATTCTCTCAATATAAACCTTAAATAACCATATATTTTAACATTCAACATTAATATGTGAAAACCCTTAAGCCAAACTTATATTTCTCTTTTTTTTTCTTCACCGGATTAAAACCACTTATTTGTTAAAAAAGTTTTTAATTGACGTTTCGGTTATCGGTTATCAATATAACGGCTTTCGATAGAGAAAGCCGAAACGTCAATTAAAAACTTTTTTAACAAATAAGTGGTTTTAATCCAGTGAAGAAAAAAAGAGAAATTGAAATACAAACCACTATGAGCTTCCGAAATTAATTCCAAACTTATATTTTTAAAATACGTAATAATAATAATAATAATAATAATAATAATAATAATAATAATAATAATAATAATAATAATAATAATAATAATAATAATAATAATAATAATAATAATAATAATAATAATAATAATAATAATAATAATAATAATAATAATAATAATAATAATAATAATAATAATAATAATAATAATAATAATAATAATAATAATAATAATAATAATAATAATAATAAGATCGCTACTAAAAAAAATTCCTGCGGCACTATATCTTTGGAGTTTGGAGTTTGGAGTTTTCCAGTTGCGGTTGTCTCCATGATATACACAGGATAATATGGACCAGGACGGAAGACTCTGCATTGATATAGATACAAAACTCAATAAAAATGGTTTTATTACAGCCAGATTATTTTCCAGGCATAGAAACAATACTAAATATCGGTTGTTCATGAGATTTGATTTGGATGCGAACGAAATAATAAGACATTACTGCACATGTTTGTCTGGTGCCAGGATGGTGGGAATGTATCATATGGCAAGTACCATTTGGAACCTCAGCTACAGTAGTCATATTATGGAAAATATAAAGTTTCCACCTAACAATACTTTGGAATACTTTTAAGATGTCACTATTCGTGAGGTTGCGGAAGAAGAAAATTAGCTTCCTGAAATACTAAATTATTATTACATGCATATCAAGTAATCACGTACATATGTAGAGTTACTTTTCGTAGGATATTAACATAATAAGTTGAAAATATATTAGTAGTAATTTTTATTGCTCCAAAAGTAAAATTACTATACATGAAAATTACAATATACCTACAATTGAACAATAAAAGGGATGATCCAGAAGAATTTTTACATTCATGTGCGGATTCTAGAACAATATGTACCGACGAAACAATGCCAACTGGGGCACAACCTCTCGTCCTAATCCTTTTCATAAAGAAGCGATATCCTTTTCTAATGTATTCATCTTACAGAGAATTTAGAGAAACTCCTAAGATATAGTGCCGCAGGAATTTTTTTTAGTAGCGATCTTATTATTATTATTATTATTATTATTATTATTATTATTATTTTTTTTTTTTTTTTTTTTTTTAGGCATCGACTGCTAAGGTCATTAGCCTATAGATCGTAATTATACTACAGTTTGTTGGTGAGACCTGCATGGTTAAGAAATGCTATAGTTTTGAGAAGTGTGTTGTGTGAGTTCAAGCAATTTTGTACGGTATTAGGTAAGTCAAGGATTTGTCTCAGGTAAGTGTACTTTTGGCAGTTTAGGAGTATGTGTTTAACAGTTATTTCTACCTCACAGGTACTGCAAATAGGTGGTCTTGACCCACATAGAAGATGGCTATGAGTTAGGTGAGTGTGTCCTATTCTCAGCCTAGTTAATGCCACTTGTTCACGCCGCTTTAGTGAAGGGTAAGTAAAAGATTTTATTTGCGGTTTTATCTCTTTGAGCTTTGTATCTGATTCATTCCATTCTTTCTGCCATTTGTTAATTGTTTTCTCTTTAAGGTGTACTTTTAGGTCTTCTATTCGAATCGGGATGTCATTGAGGAATGGTTCGTTAGTGGCAGTGCGGGCGGCATCGTCAACCTGTTCGTTTCCTTGGATACCAATATGTCCCGGGATCCATGTGAAGTCCACTACCTTCCCTGATTCACGTAGCAACTGTATTGTGCAATTGATCATTTGGATTAAAGGGTCAGATGAGAAGGTGTTATGCAGGGCTTGGAGAGCGCTGTGTGAATCAGAACATATGAGGTAGGTTCCACTTGTTTTTGAGTCAATATACCTTAGTGCTTGTAGTATAGCAAATAGTTCTGCTGTGAATATAGAAGCTATAGGGTGTAAGGTGCATCGGTATATTTCTCTCTTACAGGCAAAAGCTGATCCTACTCCGGTATTTGTTTTGGAGCCATCGGTATACAAAATATTAGTGTCAAGGTAGTTATCTGAAATTTCTTTAAATATTTGTTTGTATACGATAGGGTTTGTATTTTCTTTTTTATGTTTGTCGCATTCCAAGTGTATGTTTGCATAAACTGTCTTTTGACTTGTCCCATTTCATGTGTAACTGATCATATGGACAATAAAGTTATTATTATTATTATTATATTATTATTATTATTATTATTATTATTATTATTATTATTATTATTATTATTATTATTATTATTATTATTATTATTATTATTATTATTATTATTATTATTATTATTATTATTATTATTATTATTATTATTATTATTATTATTATTATTTTACAAATATAAGTTTGGCTTAAGGATTTTCACATAAACGTTGAATGTTAAAATATATGGTTATTAAAGGTTTATATTGAGAGAATGAAGTAAATAACATCGGAATAGGATATCTTTAGGTACTTTTCCGATGACCCCGATATGTTAAAATACTGTATTTGTATAATAATTGTATCGCTTTTCCAAATTGTGAATACTACTCTCGAAATTAATGTAGAAAAAATCTTAATTCTGAAATTGAAGTAAACAAAATGATCAAATATGATTTTTTGAGTACGTTTGTGATGACCCCTGTAAACTAAATACTGATTTGGATCATAATTGTATTGCGTTTCCAAAGTCATGACATATTTTAGCTAAATCACGAGAAAAAACCAAAAATAGTCTCAATTTGGGGTAAATTAACTTTATTTTCTGTTTCTTTAACTACTTTGAAAATCACCCTGTTTCTCCGAAACTAATCATATGATTTGATTATGTTCCACTTAAAGTGTTACCGAGAGGTGATGATCTACAACATACTAGAGTTTCATTAAATTCCGCAATCAACCAAAATGCTATGTATTCCGTGCAGGGTCCATGTATTCATTTCAACATACTCTGAGCCAGAATCCTCCACTAGTGGCCAAAAATTATTTTTATGAAATTTCAAATATTTTTTCAATTTCTTTTGGCATTTTAAGGAAAATAGACACATATTTTCATGAAAAATGGGCTACTGGTGGAGAACACAAAAAGTGTCAGTGAAAGAACAAATAATAACAATGCCGACAAGAAGATTTTTTAAGGATCCCTTCTTGTCCGCCTCCATAACTGGAATTAATGAGATGCTGAATACAAGATTTGGCGTAATTCTGCGAACCGTATTTTTTTAATATACCGTTAATTTAGAAGTATTCAACAAATGTGCTTTTTAAATTGGAAGCATGTATATAAAAAAATACACGTGGTACTATTGCTCCACAAAATCCACAATAATCAAGAAAGTAATTTTGTCGATTGGACAATTTTCTTATTTCTTGTTATTATCATCTGCATTAACAGATCCATCTTCAGCAATTGTATAATCGGAGTCTGAAATGTCTTCAGATTTTCTTCTGAAGAGGAAAGTGTTGATAATATGAGTAAGTGCATGTTCACCGAACAAATTGTTCGGTATCTGAATTCGATCTGTATGTGTGTGTGTGTGTGTTGATTCTTTGTGTTTACGAATTTTAAAATTCTGACTTCAGATTTTGATAGAGCATCAAAAAGTAAGCTTTGATGTGCCCCTCCGTATCTCTTCGAGAACACATTCAGAATGAGGTCCAAAATATGAAAATTTTGAAGTTTAAAATGGCATTGAATTTAAAGTAGATACATAGTGAACGACGATTTTGGTAAAAGTGAGTAGATTGTGGCTGTGTTGATTAGAATAAGAACTGTCAACCTAAAATTTTATTAATACTGTCATTACAATTTGTTCGGTCTATGGCAATGCTAGAAGAGCATTCTCAACTGGTTATAATTATGTTCACTCTTCTTTACTGTTTTTGTAAATGAATCAATTTTATTTTCCCTGAAAAATTTAACTCCTCAAAACTACGACATATTTAGGTTGCCTTGATGTAAAAAAAACATTTTTGCAGATAATTGATTAAATTTACAACTCCTTAAAACACACCTCTAGCTTGTGGCGATTTTGTTTCTACAATATCCAAATTAATTAATCCAGATTTAGGTAAATTTTTCCGAATGTTTTAAGCCCCTAAAAACTTTCCCTAAGACATAGAATTTTTTTAGTTTTTCCATGGTTTCCTAGATGATTTTAAATGCATTTAAAACACAATGTGAATTGTGGCTACTGTTGCCGGATCTAATTTAAAAAAATCATTTTATTACCAAATGTTAAATAAAAAATAAAAGAGCTTCTCGTATATATTTGCAACGAACTTTTGTCATGTTTTAATTGGATTTGGAAATAGTTTTACAAATTGCCAGTAGGTAAGCTATTAAACTCATAAACATGCCTTCATCTATTTAAGAAAATATATCGAGAAAAATCAATTAAATGCACAATAGCTACCCAACAAGAAGCCCACCAACAATAAGTTCTTCATCAAGTAATCAGTGAAGCAGACCGAAGCACAATAAGGCGAGGAGTGAATGCAGCTTTGAAAAGAAAATACTTAAACTGGCATTGGCAAACCCACGTTGCTGCATTTGGCTCTTACTATTTTCCCGCATACAAAGACTCGAGAATGGTTTATTTTAAAATGAGAAATTTTCTTTACTTATATGCAGGTATGGCGGAGTTTGCCCGCGAAACTTCCATTAATAACATTCCGGAGGATATCTGTACTAGATATGAACAAATTCGAAAGTAAAATTTATGATTTCGCTTTTATTCATTGGTTTAATGATGTTAGCATTCCCGCAGATAATTGTTGGTCTATCGCGGACAGCGAGAGCGTTTACAAACTTTTCAAATAAATATAGTCACGTAGAAAAACAATGGCATAGTTATTTAGTCCAATACAACGTCAAGTGTCAGAATTTGATGTGTACTTTGCAAAATAAAAATAAAAATAACCCAATAAATAACACGGAGGATTATATGTTGTTAAAGGGATTAAACTTTTTTTAATCTCTTGGCATTAAAACACTTCAGTACCAAAAATCAAAGATTAAAAAAAATTAAAAGTTCAAGAACTATCTTTAAAAGTCACTGTCTTCACTATAACTACTGGTATCATTATCATTGTCTTTTCTGAAGTTTATTATTATATTTTCCATTGCTATATTCACTTTCCAAAATTAGTTTTCCACTTTTCTCAAATGTTCTCTCCATTTACATCTGAAACTGCCTTCAAAAACAAATTTCGCACATCAGGTCATTTAAAGGTTGTATTCTTTTGAGAAACATAACCTTTTAATTGTGACCAGATCAGTTCAATGGGATTTATCTCTCCATGGTAAGGAGGCAATCTGAGAATTTCAGTTCCTTTTTCTCGGGCCATCTCATCTATAATATATTTTTTGAATTTGTTTTTATGTTGCTTTGCTATTACGAGTAATTCTGCCTTCAAGGATTTAGGAGGACTGATAATATTTTTAGAATGAAGCGATTTTGAAATATATATTAATACAAAATTCAGAATCAATTAAAATACATAAGATCTGTGAAAAGAACAGGTTTATTACAGTGAAAACCATGGAAATATGATTAAATCAAACGAAATCTTTTATTATGCCGATCAAATGTATTAAAATTTTCATTTTAACTACAAATAAGCATTGAAGGATGAGGTAAAAATAAAATTTCTACCTCTTAAACCTGTACTACTTCTAAAAATTAAATTACTGCACCCCTTTCTTCTCTAAACTATAAAAAAGTAATATAATATTAAAACAGTTGTTAGTGACTTAAGTGGGCACCCAGATCTGCTCTGAAACAACAGCATTAATGACAAAATAAGTCTGTATCTATAGAAATAACTATTGAAAACGGTCAATCTAATAAATACCAATCAAAAAATTGTGCAATAAACGCCTTGCAATGAACATATAGAGAAATTAAAGAGAGAATAATTCTAAGAAAAAACAGGAAACAGCAAGTATAGGAGATGTAGCACTCACGAACGATATTGAAACAAGAAAAAATAACAGACACTTAGGGAAAGAAGACTCGTTCCCGCGAATAGAAAGGGACCTACAAGAATTAGTATTCACACCTCAATATATTCATAATATTTAAAGAAAAACTTGGCTATTGGAGTTTCTAAGAAAAAGATATTCCCCAAGGGGACCAAGGATAAAAAGGAACATCGAATATAAAGAGGGTTAGTAGCTTTAATCCTTTTTTTGAGCTCTTCTGTATTAAATTTAGGTTCAACTAAAGTTCAAGTAAAAGGCACAAATTTTATCAATAATTTACAGACTAACAGTTAATTCAGAAAAAGCTTCTCTGAATCTGCAACCTGTTTGTAGGACGACCGCTTCGGGATAGCTCATAAGTATTCCACAAGGATGTTCAGCAGACTTATATGAATCTTTTGATTGATTTCGTTCATGCCCGTGGTACGAATGTTACGTATATCTCCTCGATTTGGAAGAAGCTCAGTAGTCTTTATTGAAATGCCACATACAACCTCAACTTAAAGTAGATTTGTAGATCTACATCTTGCCGCTATTTACGTTGTTTGAGGAATATAGGCCAGTGGTGTAACTTCAACTCGATTGAATAAATTACAGTGTCTCAGTTTTAAAAGAAATTCTCCTATTTTGTGCTCTTAAACTTACTTTAAGACGAGTTTTGGGAAGATATAGTGATACGTTTTAGTAATATATCCCGGAATAATTATTATACGAACATAAAAATTTACACAACGGGTAATTGTTATATAAAAATCTAGAGAAAATGGTAATTTTAGAGTAAAAATTAAAACATGTCGAAAAGATCAGAAAAATGATAAAACCAGTTGAGAATGCCATAGACCGAACAAATTGTAATGAAACTATTAATAAAATTTTAGATTGACAGTTCTTATTCTAATATACACAGCCACAGTCTACTCACTTTTACCATAGTCGTCGTTCACTGTGTCTACTTTAAAAATTCAATGTCATTTTAAACAAAATTTTCATATTTTGAACCCCATTCTGAAGGTGTTCCCGAAGAGGTACGGAGGGGCACATCAGACCCCCCAAAAAGCTTACTTTCTGATGCTCTATCAAACTCTGCAGTCAGAATTTTAAAATTCATAAACATAAATAATCAACACACACACACAGAACGAATATATTTATTGTTATGATATGAAATGACACTCTTTAAAGTGGAAAATTGTTATGGTATAAAAAAAAATGGGACAAAATTATGAAAAATGTGGATTTTAAACAAATTAAAAAAAAAATATGTGAAACTGACTTAATAAAAAAAAAATGGTGATGGTTGTTAGGAAAGTTTTTGTTTGATGTTGATGATTGGAATGTGAGGTTTGTAAAAAATGTCAGAGATTAATTGCAAAAAGAATATTAAAAGTTAAAAATATAAGAAGTTTCATTATAAATATAATTACAATATTATCTCAATTGGCGCCAACAACGTGGGTTCGAAATTGAGTGAACCCAAAAACATGAAGGAAGAACAGGAGTATAGAAGAAAAAAAACAGATAGAGACAATCCGTTAATTAAGATGATGAGGATGATGTAACGAGAAAATCAAGCAATGTTGGTAGAAATGAAACAAGAAAATAAAAAAGGATTTGAAGAATCTGATAAGAAAATTCAAACAATATTAGTAGATATGAATATGAAATTGATAAAAATTGATGAAAAACAAACAAGATTTGAAGAATATAATCAAAAAAATCAAACAATATTGCTAGAATTCGATAAGAAAATAACAAAAAAATGTATGGAGCATGATAAAGAAATTAATAATATCAAAAGTGAGACGAAACAAATTAGAAGAGATATAATAGAACAGAAGATAACAGTACAAGAAACAAAGACAGAACAAACAGAAAAAGAAATGAAAAGAATTGAAAGAAATGTAATGAATAATAGTAAAGAGATTAATGTAATAGAGAAACGTATGGAAGAAATTACCCAAGACAATTGGAAAATTGCAGAAGAAGAGAATTTAAAAACAAGAAAAGATACAGAACAGAATTTGAAAATAATGAGATAAGATATTAAAAAGGATGGGGAAGAAATTAATAATTTAGAAGAGCATATTAAAGAAGGTTTTAAATTACAGGAAGAAATCATAACTACAGAAACAAATGGAAAATAGAAGAAATAGAAAAGAAAATGTATCAAGAAAGGGAAGAATACAAAAAACAAATAGAAAGCAATATGGGAAAAAATGCAATTATAATGACAACAAATGGAAGTGAATTAAATAAAAATATAAAAGAAGTGAAGGAAGATCTTATTAAAAAAAATGAAAATAACCATAAAGAATTAGAAAAACAGTTTAAAGATGGATTTGAATTACAAAAAGAAATTTTAAGGAATAAAAACAGGTTAGGTCAAAATGATCACAAATGGAAAATAAAATTAAAGAAAATAACATTTAAGATATTTTTGGAACAATTTTGAAAATAACTAAAAATTAAAGATAAGTTAGCATTCATTTGTTATTTTTTTTAAATACCAAATGAATGCAAATTTGGGGGAATTTGTTATGATATGAAATGACACTCTTTAAAGGGGAAAATTGTTATGGTATAAAAAAAATGGGACAAAATTATGAAAAATGTGGATTTTAAACGAATTAAAAAAAAAATATGTGAAACGGACTTAATAAAAAAAAAACGGTGATGGTTGTTAGGAAAGTTTTTGTTTGATGTTGATGATTGGAATGTGAAGTTTGTAAAAAATGTCAGAGATTAATTGCAAATAAAGAATATTAAAAGTTAAAAATATAAGAATTTTCATTATAAATAAAAACAATATTATTACATTATATATTCATTTATTTCTTCACTACATTATCAAGGTCCAGCACAAATCGCTGATGCTACATTTATAACGTAAGCGCTCACTGTTAAGTAATTTTGATATTCAACCCCTAGAGGGGTGAAACAGGGTGTTTAAGCCGATTGGGCATTGAAATTAAGCCTTGGTTAATATGTTGATCAATATACAGGGTGTTAAGGTTTATTTACATTAAAATATTTCTGATTTAGAGAAAGGTGAAATGTGTTTTTAATTTTTTAACTACGATTTAATTTTAAAGTCATATACCCAAAAAAAACACATTCCATCTCGAGCTTAGAAGCTGAGTTTTGAACATTTTAATATATTTCGGACTCTAAAAGCCCAAAAAAATTAACAAAATAAGCAAAATATCATAAATACAATAAACACAATAATATAAAGACACAATCATTGGAAGAAAATTTTAAAATTTTTTACTTCGTCCATGCGACATGCCTTGTGACTAAGAACATTTATTCCTTTCATTTAAACATAATAAATTTTATCTATAAAATCATAATAGTTAATTATCACTGTAATCATAATTTAAATACCCAAAAGACAACCCCTTTAAACAATTTTATATTACTGCAACTCTTAATTGCCGGAAATCCATAAATACTACTTCCCAAACCAAAAGAGTCTCTAAACCCTTCCAGTACTCAAAAGGCAATCAACCCTTTTCCTTTCATTATTGGCTAAGCCTTGCCCATCTCGTTAACTTAGTAGGCTACTCCCGTGCCTTTAATTACCTACTCTACAACCTTCTATTGTAGAGTGGCCACATTTTACGACGGGGTCGTAGTTCCAGAAAACACCCGCGTTTAAGTTGGTATCATTGCAAATGCTCTCGATGTGTTTTTAGCGTTTCGGGTTGTGTTGTTGGGATTTTCCCTTTCGGCGATTGCCAGTAACTCCAGTGGATTATAGTAAGCCGCCAGGTGAACTGCATTTCGCTGAGTAATGGTTTTTATATGATTATTTAATATTCACGTTACAGAGTTTTGGGCGAGTAAGGGGAAATGCTGTTAAATCTATATCAGTATTACTCGGTTACTATGTTTGTAGGATGAATAAGATAAAAGTAATATATTCATTTCAACGTCTCTCGAACATTTCGATGCATTTTGATTTCAAAATGGGGAAGCAATTGAGAATGAAATTAGTGCATTGATAAAAATTAAATATTTTTATCATACCATACAGTTTTCTACTAATTGCAAACTTTGATTTTGTTATTAAAGTGAAGATGGCGTTGGGCACTCCTCGGTCTTGATATACTTGGTGTAACGCAACCATTTTTATCAAGAGCAGGGCGAGTCGAATCCATTCTTCAGACTTTCTGTAGAGATAGAAACTCGAGCTTGTCTGCTTCTTCCTGATGGGGCACAATAATACCGAAACCGGTCTAAGACTGACAGGCTCCTTTAGTAACAAAATCAAAGCTGTTGGTTTAATTCCCGAAACTTTTCGGGTTCCAACCGCGTCTGGAGTTCTGTTATTCAATACCTGTTGGGGCATATAGCCCAAGGAGTAGTTGTTTGAAGTCCAGACGTTGGTGCGGTGTGTGACATTTTCTAATGTCGTAATTCTTGGGTGCTGTAATTTTAACTTATTTCACATCATTCGTGCAATTTTGACATTGTTGTGATCGACTTGTGACATGGTGCATTATTTTGATAAAAGATGACTTTTGTTTTCTTCATTTTGGATAGTTTGTTCCCAATTTCTTTCTTCAAACGCACCAATAGCGCCATATAATAATTATGAATGTTTCTTCCTTTCTCAAGGTAATTCATGAATAGGATGCCATGCATATCCCAAAATGCGGTGGCCGAAACCTTACAAACAAAATTTTTTATGACCAAAACAATTTCCTATTATTTGTTTTATTTATTTAATTATACATTAAACATAAATACTTACAATGTAAGATAGAGTAATAAATTAGAATTATAAAGTACTATGCACCTAGGTGTATAACACCTGTGTGTGCAATATACATCTGAATTAATAATAAAGAACAAAGTGCAGAGTAAAAATATAAAAATAAACAATGTGATGAGCGAATATAGATAAGGTAATTTACCGTTTATAACAATTTAACAAGCTCTAGGAAGTATAGTTTTGAGTTGCAAACTTTTTTCAACTTTCCGATTTATCAACAGTAATGAAGTTCGCAGATATATTTTGTGTGACATAAAAGCTCAGGAGTATCAGAACAGTAAATTGAATAAAGTGCACTCAACGCTGAAACTGGGGTAAACTTTTCGATACGCTTGTTGTCGACTGGTTGATGAGAGGTACTCAGAAATAATATAATTATAAATGATTTTAGAATAACGTATGTAGTAGTAGTTCTACTGATTGCTTTTGTTTGTAATTGACTATGCATCAGGTCGTCATTTGTTGACAAATATCATTATTAGTTATTAGTTTAAATGAAGTAACAAATTTAAAAAATATTTGATGTTTTAAAGGTGCAGTTATTTGACGTAAAAACTTTCAATGTAGAGAGAGAGAGAGAGAGAATATGTTTTATTGTCAAAGAAAAATTACAAAAATTTTATAGACAAAGCGAATTTAAAACTAATCATAATAATAGTAAATTACTAGAGAAAACAAAACACAAACAAAATATGAATAACAATTGCATTGGATATGCAATATCCGTCACTATAACTTGATGTTCAAATTAAAATTTTCAATTTAACTTAATTTAATTATTGCTTCTATATGCTGCAACCCAAAAGTCTAAGGCACGTTATAGAATTCTGCCACTGTGTAAAATGGTCTTTCTTGAAGAAAAGCTCTAGTCGATCTTCTGAACTTATCATATGAATCTGTAGGTTTTAACTGTATCGGGAGGTTAATATACAATTTTTTGGCATTGTAGGTAATATAATTTTTTATTAGGTCAGAGGTGGGAATAGTTAAGTAAACATCAGTACTAACCAGACTGATTCAAAGATAAATAGAGCAGGAAATGTTACAATTTTGAAATTTTTAAAGTAATTTTCACAGTGTGTCCTACTACTTAAACCAAATACATAACGAATTGCTTTTTTTTGTAATTTGAAAATATATTCGAAGTGGAATAAGCTACAAGAACCCCAGAACGGCAAACCATAGCGAAGGTGAGATTCGAATAAGGAAAAGTAGGTCATTAATGCAGTATTAGGTGTTATCTCTTTAGAAACAGTTTTAATGGCAAAATATGCTGTAGATAATTTTTTTGCCAAGGTATTAATATGAGTGGACCATTTTAGGAATTTGTCTATATAAAGACCTAAAAACTTAATTGAGTTCACCGTTAGAATCGGATGATTGCATAGAGTTATAGGCTGTAAAGTACCTCTGTAAGATATTGCTACGGTTTTACTAGTGTTGAAACAAAGCCCATTCGAGTCAGACCAGGACTCGATAGTTACTAGATCTTTGTTTATGCTAGATTGTAATGTCTGTATATATCATCGGCAAATAATGTAATTCTTCCACTTTTTTAAGTCTGTGATATCGTTGATGAATAATAAAAATAAAATTGGACCTAATACTGAACTTTGAGGTACTCCACTGCTAATTCGTAGATTTGAAGAATCCTCACCATTAGCACGCACCTGCTGATTTCTATTTTCTAGGTAAGTTTTAAACCATTGCAAAGGAGAACCCCGTACGCCATAAATTTGTAGTTTCTTAATTAAGCTTTCATGATTAACACAATCAAAGGCCTTTGTGAAGTCACAAAATACTAAAGAACGGAAAACATAGCGCCACTAGTGCATTTTTTAGGTAGGAAATAATACTGATGAGGTGTTAGGATGTTTTGTTTGGAAAGAAAGGGCAGTAGGTGATTTCGATAAGGTAGGTAATAAAGCAATAGGTCTATAGTTACAGGTTTCGGTTTTGTCGCCACCCTTATGAAGCGGGATTATTATAGCTGTTTTTAGACAATTCGAAAAGATACCAGATTCGAAGGATTCATTAATCAGCGAAGTTAACACGTTAATTACTACATCAGGTATATTTGAAAATACTTTAGTGGACAAGCCATCATTTTCACAGGAATATTTATTTTGAATGATGTTTATGGTTGACACCAGTTCGTGCTTATATACTTGTCCTAGGAAGACACTATTAGTGATCCTTTTAGTTGGTAGGAGGAAAGAGAGAGCATCCTGACCCAGAGCTATGTTAGAGCTGTTATTCTTACTTACATTAACAAAATATTTGTTTGGTTCATCAGGACTAGGATTAACAGTGTTTGAAGAAGGGGTTTTATTTCTTAAGTCATTTATAATAGACCAGGTTTCTTTGGAAGAGTTTTTAGCTCTTGAGAAGCGATTTTTATAAAAGTTTTTTTACTAGATTTGGTAATTTTCCGATACATTATTCTATAGTTGTTGATATAGTTTAATATTAGGGGGTTATCTGAGTAGAAGAAAATATACATAGGTGACCTCATATTTTTTGAACAGATTCTTATTCTTTTAGTTGTCCAAGCTTTATGACGTTTAGTTTTAATGGTGCGAAGGGGAAATGCTGTGTTGAAACACTTAATTATTTTATTTAGGAAGTCCAAGAATTTAGAGTCAATATCTTCAGAAGGACAATTCCAATTAGTAGCTAGACACAAGTTATAAAATTTTCAAAATTACGCTGATAGAAAATTCTACCCAACTTACTGACTTTTTTTGGAGCTGTGCGTGGTATCACAAATTTGGCAAAAACGGCTTCATGGTCCGAAAGACATGAGCTAATTACTTGGTGCTCAACATCAGCGGGTTTAAAATCGGAGACTACGTAATCTATAATTGTAGATGATGTTTTGGTGATTCTAGTGAATTCTCATGTTTATTAAAAAGTAAAACAAAAACAGAGCACCTAGGCTTTTTTTTTAAATTTAAATCCATATAAAATCGAAAACTAAATAAGAACGTTTTCACCAAGTTTCATAAAAAAACAAATAATTTTTGCGGAAGATAAAAATTAAAAACGAAAAAAATGTTTATAACGTTTTTCTCGAAAATTTTGTGGTGGTTATATCGAAAAATGATTATAACAAAAGTTTTAGATTTTTTAATTACCTACAACTTTGACATTAAACTTGTTTCGACAGGGCGCATAGTTCAGCCAGAAATTGTAAAAACCAATATCCAACCATCAAAACATGTATTTACCTATCCACTTCCGAAACTTTTACTCATACTGCTAAGAATTCTGGTATTTAATATCAGTTTGGCCCTGGTCTAATATCGATAATAAAAATTAAAGGTATCGATTTTCGAATTTCCGTATAACAATGCAGCATAACGTTTGGATATGAACTAAGCTCTCCAAAGCACAACACGAATCAAATCAAAGTGAATCCCCTCCGGCTCCATTGTTTGATTTCAGAAGATTAAATCTTCTCGTTAGATAACTCGGATGTTTTCCTAAGGTAATTCTTGGTAAAACTGCTCACCCTTTATCTTGTCATTGTTGCGAAACTTGTTAGTTAAGTTTCGCAGGTAAACTTTACGTTTTCCTGATATAAATTGTTTTCGGTTATGTATGTATAGTCAGGTGTATAATGTGAATAAAGCTAAGGACTTCTTGTTCAACCAGTCACATTTTAGAGTCACGATCTTAATCATTATTTCTATCTCTAATAATAAATGGAAAAAACAATGGGACTAAAAGATAATACGGAAAAATAAAAAAAGATTAGACAAAGATTCTAAAATTTGATATTTGAAAGTTGTAAATATCTGGATTCACAATATTAGGAACTAGACAGACGGAACTGGAAATCGAAAGCACAATATCTATTTCATGGAAAAGCCTTCAGATCAAAATAATACCAAGAATATTTATTTATTTATTTATTTATTTATTTATTTATTTATTTATTTATTTATTTATTTATTTATTTATTTATTTATTTATTTATTTATTTATTTATTTATTTATTTATTTATTTATTTATTTATTTATTTATTTATTTATTTATTTATTTATTTATTTATTTATTTATTTATTTATTTATTTATTTATTTATTTATTTATTTATTTATTTATTTATTTATTTATTTATTTATTTATTTATTTATTTATTTATTTATTTATTTATTTATTTATTTATTTATTTATTTATTTATTTATTTATTTATTTATTTATTTATTTATTTATTTATTTATTTATTTATTTATTTATTTATTTATTTATTTATTTATTTATTTATTTATTTATTTATTTATTTATTTATTTATTTTTTTATTTATTTATTTATTTATTTACTACATTTACTACATTTACTACACAGAGAATCCATTTATAGAATAGGAACTACAGAACGGACTTACTAACTAAGAAAATGATTTTTAATTCTCAACAAGGCGCCACAAAATAAATCTATTTCATTTACCGAATTACAGGTAGACATCATGACATATATCTGAGAATTCTTTAAAATATTGGTTGTTGTTTCTTGATGATAATCGGGGAATACAAAAGTTTAATTTCTCCAATAAGTTAGAGCAATCTGTTAGATTATTAATTAATTTAAATAAGAGTAGAAAGCTGTAATATCTACGACGTGTTTCAAGACTAAAGAAGCTATGTTTTAGAAGTAAGTCTGCATGCGATTTGCCGATTGGAGGATAAATTCCGTCAGTTTTTAAAGTTAACAATTTCAAAAAACGACGTTGAATATTTTCCAATTGGTCAATATGAACCTGATAATAGGGATTCCAGACAACCGAGGCATATTCTAGTTTTGATCTGATAAATGCATAATATAATAGCTTTAAAGTTCCGACTTTTTCAAATTCAGCGCAGTTTCTATATAGAAATCCATACATTCGATATGCTGAATTGAGGATTGTATCGATGTGCAAATAAGAGCCTCGAGTTAAATGTCACTCCTAAGCCAGTAACAGTATTGGGCCTCTCTAAGGTTCCGCTATCTATCATGTAGTTATATATCAGCGGATTATTTTTTAGAGTATAGGACATGACACTACATTTAGCAATGTTTAAAGATAACTTATTATCCTTACACCATACAACTACCCTGCCCAAGTTTTTGGCCAAACGTTCACAGTCCTTAAAGTGCGTCACAGTGTAATATATTTTAAAGTCATCAGCATATATATCAAATGGGACATCTCTTTCACTACATATATCGTTGATAAAGATGTTGAATAATAACGGACCCAGATTGGATCCTTGGGGAACGCCGGACGTAGCTAGATATTCGACAGACTTAATACCATTAATCTGAACATATTGCCTTCGGTTATTTAGGTAAGAGCTAAAGAGGTCAAGGAGAGCATCTGAAAGACCAAACTTTGTGAAGTAAAAGCCCATGGTCAAGCCTGTCGAAGGCTTTAGAGAAATCTGTATCAATTACGTCTGTTTGAGACCGCCTGTCGATACTTTCAGCCATGTAAGTTAGTGACAGTTGACCTAAGTTTCATGAAACCGTGTTGACTAGGAAATATTGCTTTGTTAACATGTCAATAGATGGTTGTTTCTAAAAACATTTCAAATACCTTGCAGAAGTTGCATATGATGGGTATTGGGCGATATTTTTTAATTGCGGTTTTATCATCTTTCTTATAGACTGGGCAAACTTTCGATGACTTCGAGATTGCGGGTATCATAGATGATTTTATGCAAATATTAAGCAAGACTGATGTAAGAATAACAATCTTTTATAACAAAAGCTGGAATGTGATCTGGACCTTTGGTCATTTTCGGTTTTAGCTGCCTTAATGCTTCATACACTTCTTTTTCACTGAAGCAGCTATTATATAAATATGGGAAAACGGAGATATTATTCCCAGAACTATCATTGGAAGTACAGGTGATATATGATATATGACATACTAAAATTAATCAGCAAAACCATTGAGTATATCGATAGGATCCTCTAGTAATATGTTAGAAATCGAATTGACAGCCATACTCTTAGAATTAGAAGAAATTTTAGGTTTTTAAACGTAGCCATGAATTGCTATATTGAAATATCTGAATAAATCTAAGAAAAATAAATTAGCCTTTTACTTTGAAAGTAGTTTTAATTTGTTGTGAATAAAATTACATAGTGGAGAAAGTAAATCTGAAGAATTTTTACAAGCTTTCTTATTTTTTGTTCAATTATACAAAAAATATATTGCATTCATAGATAATTTCACTTTCTTCTAATTTGTTGTTTAATTGTGATATTTGATTTGATCCCATAAATCTCTAATACTGCTACACATTGTACTTACTATTGTTCTCTTTTTTTTCGGAAGCCGCTCTGTATCCCAAACTAACAATATGTCTGATTAAATGTCAGCGCACGACGCGGTAAGTGTGAAAGATTCTGCTTTTTCAATATTCCCTCGTGAATTCTCTCATTTTCTATATACACTATTAATGTCACTTGCAAACTCTTCTTAACTTTATTGTAACTTACTGCCGACTGACACACACTCGACCCGTCTTCTAGATTATGGCCCCACGGGGTAATATTTTGTTTTCTATTCCACTTTAGCGGCTCTTTGGAAAAATTTATATCAGGCGGGATGGAAGGTTAGCATGAAAAAGTCGTATAAAGATGTGCTAGAACCAGCAATCTCACGTGAGAAGCTAAATTTTGTAAAACTACAGGAACTAGCTTTCTTCTTTATTATTACAGTGCTCGAAATAATTAAAGGATATTTCATAAAAGTGCTAAAAGGAAAAAAATACATTTTTAAAAAGGGAATAACTCTACTATATTTGAAAAGTGTCTTAATCCCTATCCACAACTCTCTTCTCATTGATCGACACATTGACGACCAATACTAGAGTCTACTACCTAGCCGCCATTTTTTATCCAACATGAAGGAAACGCCGTAAAATATAAGCTTTAGCAATTTTTATTCAATTTTAAAATTAGATATGAAAAACAGATAATTTAAACCAATTTGAAAATCCAAATATAAGCGGTTTCTATCAAATTACATCAAACGAACTGTCGTTTCAATTATTCTCAAATTATAATTAAAATCAAATATAATTTTTCCAAAATATTATTTAAGTTTTTGCCTGAGAATGGATTTCTCTCTTAAATTATCCACACAGCCAACGGACTTAAAAAAGCCCTAGTTTAATAAAAGCTATACATTTATTAGATCGTTTATCGTAAGTAATATCATAAGGGCATCTAGTTTTTCCGAAAAAAATCGAAAAAACGCGTTGCTAAGTAATATTTTATTAAGAAGCATGAGTGCTGGTGGCAACAAAAATCCGAGTCGAAGACGAGGATTTTTGCACCTGCACTAATGCACTTTGTTAAAAAAATATTACTTTGCATTGTGTTTTTTCGATTTTTTTCACAGGAAAAATTAGATGCCCGAATGGTATTTGACAAGACTATTTCATGAGTAACAGATTATTCTGCATACACATAGCTTACAATACATACTACCTATTATATATGCATACATAATAAATATGTAGGTATTAATTTGAAAACTGAAAAACAGGTAATTTATTTAATCACAAAATACTACAAACTTAATTAGTTATGGTACAATTAAAATGTAAATTGCAATTTTGGTACATAGTAGGAGTATTGTTTGAAATTTTTGTTAACTCATTGATAACGTTGGGTAGGTAAATCATTAATGTTGTTGATGGGTCCAGCTGAAGATTGAGAAGCTCGAGGAGTTGCTTCAGGATCTTCTGTTTTCTGTTTTTTAGCTGTAGGTTCTGAAACGTCACTTCTAAGGGTGTTTATGATGTTGGAATAATGCTCATTATCCATTTGCAGATAAGACTTAATTGAGTTGGCTGACCTGTGCCCAGAAATTTTAATTAATTGTTGTTCACCGACCCCTCCTTTAGCCGGGCTACTGACTGCTGTCGACCGCATAGAGTCGTTTGTTATTTTTATTTCTTTTGTATTTAATCCTGCCTTCTCTGCTGCTTCTTTAGTCCATTTCGAAAGTTCGGTTTTTCCCACTGGAGTGTTTTTGTACCATCCACTTGGTTGTTCTGTGTTCCATGATGGGTTTACTGTTAAGAATAATCTATCAGTTGTTATTCTAGATGAACGTTTAACCATTAGAATTTTAAAAAGACTGACTGGACAAAATGTAGGGTTCTTCGTGTTGGGGACCAGCCATTTACTCTCAGCGATTTTTTGTTCTCCACCCTGGGCGGTTTTATTGAAGAGAGGATTATATTCTACTCTTTCAAAAAAGTAGGATTTTCGAAAATCAGTTATTTTAGAAAATATGTAACTATGTTTTAATCCCAGAATTATCTACTTCCTCTTTAAAATAATGAACTCTGCAATTGACTGCTTCTCGAACTCTCCAGGCAAGTTCTACTGAAGCGATATGGTAAAAGTTTCGCTGGAATCCCGCCGGAGTATCTTCGTCCCATAATACAATCATTGCATAATATTCTTCCAATTTTAATTAAGCAGAGCTCGATTTCCTTTTATTGGCGCACATCTGCAAATTCCTTCGTTGCGCATTACGAGCTTCCCTACTAGACTTGAAGATAATATCTTTAAATGGATCGAAAATTATTTTCCACTTCATAAAATACGTCTCTTGCATTTTTTTTGCAACGGTGTTCCACATTGTCTTCACAACTAGTTGTTTGTAATTTTCACCGTTTTCTTTCATCATATTCCACGCCCAATCTTTCAGGATTAGGTTTAGTTGCTCTAAATTTGTAGTTTCCAAAAGCTCGTATTTCTTTGCCTTGCAGAATTCCGTAAACTGTTTCCATATGACGTATGGGTTTTAACGGTATTGTACGGTACACTTTTCTCAATCGCCAGATCAATATTAGTCATAGAATCACTTCCAAAGCGACTCATTTTCACTACATAAACTTACTAGCACTGTTTAAAAACAATATTACAAAATTTATTGACAATAAAATCAGAAGAATTATTTAGCGTCGTTTTCTGGTGTCCTAGGAGACCAGAATTACTTGTTATCAAACGTTTTGTAATTTTTGGTGACAACAGCTGTCAAGTTTTGCCGCAGGAAAACTCGAAAAAACTACTGACAGGAGCTATCATACAGTTTTTTCATCAAGAAACCATTTGTAATTCAAAATTGCGCGAAATAGGCCCTAGAATAACTGCTATTCCTACTATTGAATTAAAAATCATTTTAGATATCCCTTATACTTGTAGAAAAATAAACTCGATGCAAAAATTTCTAAGAGAGTAATAAACCATTCGCCAAATGAAAAATGTTATATCTGAAAGTTTATCCATTGGCAGTTGACAGGCTATCAACTACTTGAGAGAGGAATTGATGCGGCAAGTATCAAAATACCTCTGAAGTTCCTTTCAATTTTATCGTAGAAAATATAAACTTGAAAGTAGAAACTTGTGTAAAATCAAAATTGCTGTTCACGTCATATTTTCGTCTACCCATGTGAATAGATAGTTTCGTGCGATTTTATTTTGTATTGTAAATTTGAAAATATACGTTTTTATTAAATGAGAGTGGAATGGAAAAGGTAATTAGGAGATACAAAAAAGAAAGAATAATTCAAAATCTTTCTCCAGATTATAGTCTATTTTTATGTATGAGAGAGTACTAAAATAATAAAGCGTTCGTAATCCATAGGCGTACCACTTCTTTTAGTATACAGTTAAAATATTTTGTGAAGTTATACCTCGAGTATTTTCGTATGAAATAACCTTTGTATAAATATAATAAATATATCGGGTGTACACGTATATTTTCACCTAATTAACCTAAACAGCTGAAGGTAAAAAAGTGCAATTTTTTCTAAAATATTTTATTTTTCCACAAGGTATGTTAAGAACATTGTGTCAAACGGGTTATGTAGGTATAAGGGTTAAAACTTTGACTTTTAAACAACGTTACGTTCATAAATAATAATTTTAATATAAAAACTACTTCTTACCTACAAATCCAAATCAGAATCGAAATCAGAAGATGAACTGTCGCAACCAATATTTACAATGAGTGGCTCGATCATTTCATCAGTAATATTGTCCAACTTCCACATTTTCTCTTCTTCTTTAATCGTATGATTTACTGCCTTTTCCCAGTTTTCAGGCTTCACATTATTTACAGCCTCCAAAAACAACTGTTTAACATCACTCATTTTAAAAGAATTATTTTTTCTTGAAACTTCTCCCTTTATCTGTGCGCATATCAGTTCAATCGGGTTTACTTCGCAACGATATGGTGGTGATCTAACCACCGTCATCCCACGAAATGATACAGTTCTCTTCTCACAGAACCGGGATGGAACTTAATATTCTTTGAATTTAGCCAATTCTGTAAATCTTTTTTTAACCACTTGGTTGTGGGCATTTTTTCTGTAAGTCTCGAGTGATAACTTGCATTATCCATTACTATTATACAGTTCTGAGGAAGAAGATCTATCATTTGTTCGAACCACTCTTTAAAGACATCAGCATTCATGTCCTCATGGTAGTCACCGGTACGAGTAGATTCAAAAGTCAATAAACCACCTTTAACAAAACCGTTTGAACTACCGATGTGTACTATTATCAGTCTGCGCCCCTTTCCTGATGGTGCATTTAAACCAGTAGATAAATTTTTTAAAAAAGCCTGTCTTCGACTTGTAACAGTTTCATCTTGCCAAAATTTATTTGGTGTATGTCCCTCGTTGATCCATGTTTCATCTAAATAAAATATATTTCTTCTTTGGTTTCTCATTTCTTTTATAGTCCTTAGGTAATTTCTTCTCCATACTACAATATCGCTTCTTTCTATTAAAATAAACTTTCCATAGAAAACCTATTTCTTTTAAAAGTTTCCATAGTGTGCTTCGACTCATTTCAGGCTAATCCTTATCATCTCGAACCGTGGCAAGAACTTTGTCTACTGTCGGAAATTCTTTTCTAAAGAAGAACGCATGCACTTTCCTACGAAGTCTTTCTTTCAAATGATTTTCTATTTGAAATTTTGGTTTTCCTGGAGCTTTACGTGCTGTTTGAAACTCACCACATTTCTCTTCTTTAACAACTCTGTAAATCGTAGATTTCCCAACACCAAGCGTACTACTAACTAATTCCATTGTGTCATCAACACTTTTACATAAATGTTTGTCTGTAAATGATTTAAAACAATTAAATATTAATGTTTTTCATTAACTGTTAAAGGACCGATTTTTTGTCGTTTACGCGGTACTTCCAAATTTTCCATGATCACACTAGAATTCACAATAGACTGCACACTGCACCTTGCATGTTGCAACTAAACGACATTTAGTAAGCTGTCAAGAATACACAACTGGACCTCCTTACTAAATGGAAAACCTACAATCGCATTTTCGGTGAAATTTGTTGGTAAGGGATTTATCTACTTATAATTCGATTACTGTAAGAAATTCTTGGAATTAAAATAAAACAAAATTGGCAAATAGGTACTTATTGAAAATAATCTTAAGATACGGCTATGTTATCTTTAATACACAGGGCTTTTGGCCTGTTTAAACCTTTTTCTATTGTTCTGTACAGCTTATGGTTATAAAAGACCAATAAAAGACGCAAAACTTGTATTAGCTCAGGTACATTTATGACAATTATAGGATATATTTAGATTATTCCGTAAAAATATTTAAAATGACCGTACTAAGTTTTGCATTAGAAATGCTGTTTTATTACTCTCTCATGCATAAAAATAGACCATAATAACGAGCATTGTGAACAAAATTTTAGAGCAATTGCTTCTTTCAGTAGCTTAAAAAGACATTTATAATTATTTTTCGTGTTGTAAAATTTTAACAATCAATTCAAACGTTAGTATCCTAGCAATTTACCGCCGGCAATGAACCCTAATTAGGGATGTTTACTGAAAAAACAGAACGTATGTTTATTACCTACAGGGCTACACAAATTGCCTTCACTGAGAGCATAATATTGACCGCCATAAAGGCGTTCGTCAAATAGGAACCTCTTCGAGCTTAAGTAGACTTACATATCTTTAGACAGCTAAAGATAATCGATAATAAATCGAAACACTGGAATTATATCAATACAATATGAATACTGTGTCTCAAACCCAACTAGAAAGTGTTTATACATTTAATCTCATGGATATTTGCCATTTAAGCAAGCAGCAGTGAACCCATCTCACATCTCGAAATTTAGCTAGTGCTCGTGCGCGAAAAAGCGGCGGGTGGTTTTAATCTAGTGACTTTTCTAACTATCCTTGTCTGATTTTACCCCAATTATGTTTATTGGGTTGGCCGTTCTGGTACGTGCTTGTTGTTTACATATTTCTTTTAATTAAATCAAGAAGTCTAGACTTTGTGAATTAAATCATTAAAACAAAACAAACCAACACACAAATCAATTTAAAATAAACTAACCTGACTAACGAATGTATTTCAAATTCTTCATTTTTCATATTAGCCAACATCAGAGAGAAAATCTGGTAACTTTTAAGTTCGCGCATGAACTCTTCAATGAATAGATATGAGATGGGTCCATACAATTGAAATTAAAATATTACTAAAGATAGAATAAATGAAAAAAGTACCATACAGTAAGTTTTGGACTGTTTCCATAACTTAGATGACTTTTAAATTTTTAATATACTTAAGAAACAGTTGTTTTCAGGATTCTAAATATTTTCTTTTTCTTTTTGGGTCTTCTTCATTGCTGCATAAATTCAAACAGTCGCTTTTTTTCTGTTAGCTTTCCATTTTTTTGAGATAATGTATTCTTGTTTAAATAAATAAAAATTTTCACAATGTACGACTTAGCCTAAAAGCGACACCTTATGCGATTTCCTTTTCTGTTCCAGAGATGTTGTTTATGAATGCATGAAACTTTTCCTTCAGCAAGACGAAATCTGAAAATTCAGCTAAAACTTTTATTCGAAAAAATCTTATTTCGCAACATGTACAGGCATTGTATCATATGTACGAGAAGTTATAAAAAAGGCATTTGCTCGCAAATTCATATTATTTCGACAGTCGGGGAAAGTTGAAATTGTAGCATGTGGCGACGACCAACTTAGATTGGGTTTTTATGTCAGCCAACTTCTAAGTCTGACTTTCAACTCCGACCGTGTTATTTCAATATCAGATCTCACAGATCCTTACATATTGATAGAAATTGCGGGATTTGAATCTTCAGACGATTGTGACGCCCTTTTTCCCATCAAAGAAATGAAATGTCTGTCGTAAATTTACTTTTTCGACTTAATATTCTTGACACTTCCTACGGAAGGGCCTTGAGGTTGGATACACACATTTTATCTTTGCATAATAAAAATTTTCCCCTTTGCTTTGGATTGATATTTTTAGGTGGCGCCTCTTAATTCAACAATAGTTTATTTCCTTCTTATGTCGAAATTATTAGGCTGTGGCGAACGATATATTGCATCTACTGGAAATACAGTTTCTTCAACCTTTTGTAAGGTTATCAGAACACAGTTATTCTCAAATGTAACTGAACGCTGCTCCTATTAACATACGGTTATCTAGACCCTAAAAAACTAGTAAAAAACAGGGTTTTTCTGTCCTACTACCAGAAAGACCCGATATAGTGATCCCGCACGCTCATTTGAGACTAAGCCTAAGGCGAGAAGCGCTTACTGCACTACCTCTGCTGCAGGCGGTCAGCGATGCACTTGAACCCAAGTTTGTGTTTAACCCTACAAAATACAAATAAACCAGAATACTGAGTCAGATGCTGTAAATGCAATACGCATATACACAGACGGTTCCAAAACCAAAGAAGGCTCAAGATGTGGTGTCTACTCCAGATCACTAAGCCTAAGAATTAAGTGGGAATGGAAAAAAATACCAGCGTGGTTCAAACAGAACTGGCTGGTATCTCAATTGCCACAAAAGAACTAACCAGAAAAAGAATTTCTCGCAAAAACATAATAATCTGCACTGACAGCAGACAAGCTCTATTAGCCTTGAATAGACAGCGTGTTACATCAGGGCTAGGATTAGAGTGCCATCAAGCTTTAGCTAACGCCTCGATATACCTAAGGTGAGTTAAAGGGCACGACAGGAGTAAAGGTAACCGCATTGCCGATTCCTTAGCCAGGGAAGCGGCTGGACTAAGACATTTAGGACCCAGCGACACCTGCGGCTTCACGACTTCGGCAATTGCGGAACTAGCCAAACGTTACACCCATGCTCAATCTTTAAAGAGATGAAATCAAGGGATGCAGTTTTGCCAGGATGACCCTGGGCGACCCTGGGAAGCTGGCGTCGAAGAAATACTTGGGGATGACCAGGAAAAACCTACGTCTAGCAGTAGGATTTCTGACTGGCCACTGTCAACTAATAAAACACCTCCATACAATAGGGCTAGTGCACATGCTTCTATGCAGGATGTGTGAACGGGAAGACGAAACGGTCAATCATGTCCTATGCGATTGCCCGGAGTTATCGTCAATGAGAAAGTGCGTGTTCGGTGCGTCTTGAACTACATCTGCCGATATAAAGGAGATGTCACCTAGTGACTTGTCCACTTTCCTGGAAAGAACAGGATGGACAACTCCACGGGAGGATGTACAATGGGTCAAATGTGACCTAAGTGATGTGGGACTAACTCACCCTCCCTACTCTACAGATACAGATACAAATCCCTCACGCTCGTCGCAAAAGTCGCAAAATATATTTGAAAATGCTTAAATGACTTGTTGTACCTACCCACAACCGATGTTTTAAAGGAGCAGCCCGATTTGGCAGGCTCCATTCGTAGAAATGGAAAATTGGCTTAGATCGCCTGAGAAGACGAGTCATTTTTTTGAGAAACAATTTGAAAATTGTCTGAGATATGGCCGAAAAAAGTAGCCAGCAATGGCATATTATTTTGAAATAAATACGTTTGTAATCCCAATAATAATAATAATATCTTGTATTTAATTATTGAATCTAGTCTAACAGATTATTGGTTATTAAAGCGTTTCCTATAATTCATAAATATTCAATAATCGCCGAAATCACCTTAGCGGAGTGCTCTCTAATTTCATTAACAATTTATCCAGTACGGAGCCCAAATTAGCCAAAACTATTTCGTTTGTATAACGCGCTGCAACTTTAACAAAGTTATAGTTACTCTGTAAGCTCTTGGACTTAGATTTAACGAAGGACAACAAGGACAGTCGAGGTCTATCCTCGATTCTTAACTGGTCCTAATTAATTAATAAAGGGTTCCGACTGTCGTGCAGTTTGTGGTTAGGGAGGCCATTAAGGTATAATGGAATGAGACTTTAGTATTGTCTCAACTTAGAAGGAATTAAGCGTTGCAGTGATTGATGATGATTTGTTAAATAATTAGTTATGGAACGGGTCATCTTTAAACTATTATTATAAATGGAAGACGTCTTTTACTAGAATGCAGAGGATTAAGTAAATGTTAGTTTAATTGCAGTTCCGTTTTAATCCAAAACGAAACGCCGTCTATCTCTCCTGTCACTTTCGTGTTTTACAAAGAGATAAGCTGGATGTAAAATTGTTTGTTTTACTGATTGCACTGTTGAATTGAAAGCAAGATAAATAATTGCGAATTTGTACAATAAAAGTTTCTTTTATTCACAAGAAAGAGTCTAGAGGGATAAGAATACAAAAGTTGCACTCGCATGTATCGATTTTGTGATGACACACTGGATGAGTATACATATTACAAAACATTTTTAACATCTTTTTTATAAATTTATTTTTACTACCGATAGTACAGATGGTATGTGTGAGAGCTACACAACTTTAAATACAATATTATTTAAGAAGGGATAGATTTGATCAAGTAAAGAGGTTTCTTTCTCGAGAACAAAACGGTATTACCTCAATAACCAATTGAGCGTGCTAATGCCAGACAGAACTCAGTGGAACGGCACACAACTCTGCATTATTCTACAGGTTCAAGTGTGTTTTCCAGGAACCCTTGTACTGGCATCAGATACTTACTGGCTATCAAAATATCTGGATTTAAGACATTCTTCAATGCTCAAAGAAAAACAACAGGACAAACAATCAAAACGCGCAGAGCAACATCCTGTCAGACAGTCAAGCGGCACTTAAAGCCTTGTGCAGCAACGAAGTGACATCCAATCTAATATGGATCTGCAAAGAAGAACTGAGACCTCTAGTAGACCGAAGTTACATCAGTGGTTCAGCCTCATTTGACTTTTTTATTTTTTTAATTATAATATCGTATTTTTATATAATTTGGCAACCTCGCATATAAAATATTATCGGTAGCAGGGGATGTCAAGCAGTTTTTTGTTTTTTAATCATTGTTAACTGATTTGTCATATTGTCAAGATGTTTAATAAAGTTATTAGTAAGTGTTAGAAAATGTTTTAATCATCAAAAAATATATAATACAAAGAAAGTACAGTCCACATTAATCCCGAAAGGGACACGAAAGTCAAAACAACACATAATGGTCCTTCGAGCCGGATTATTTACTTGCAATATAATTGCAACTCGTCAAAAAAAATATTGGATGAAAAGCCGACACTTGTGAAAGAAGCCGTTGTATGGAGATTCAAGGTTGATGACAATATACAATCAGATCGAGGGAGGTGCGGTGAGTGCATAACTGTTCCTTATTTTCATTTTTTACCAAGAGAATTATTGTAATTTGGAATTGCTTTGTTTGAGACGATAATTTGAGGTTTATTTTTGTTGGTACTAAAATTAAATTAGAAATATGACTGATTTGGCGACGCTAAGGCAGAAACGTGGTGCCTTGAAAGGCCAAATCACACGATTTAAAAATTTTTTAGATGGTATAAACACTATAAACAATGATAGTTTACAGCAGTTACGCGTTAGATTAGAAAAGTTGGAAGAAAGCGTGTTAGATAATTTTAATGAAGTACAATTGGGAATTGAGTTGCTAGAATCTGCAGAATTAGAACTTAATACCCGTGACGAATTTGAGACATTTTTATTTGAGAATATAGCCCAAGCAAAACAGAAATTAGCAGAGTATGACGCAACAGTTCAGGCGCAGATCACTCTAAATACAAATGGCTCAAGTAGAGGCCAAAGCATTGATTTGGAATTAAAAAAGTTTAATTTGCCCTTTTTTAGTGGGGAATATGATAAATGGTTTAAATTTAAAAATACATTCATTTCATTAGTTGACAATAATGCAAAATTTGATAATGTTCAAAAGTTCTATAGATTATTAGAATGTTTAAAAGGGGACGCAGAAAAGGTACTGTCCGAATTAGAGGTGTCTGATGGAAATTATAAAGTAGCTTGGGACATGTTAATAGAAAGGTTTGAGGATAAACCCGGTATTATCCAAAAGCATCTAAAAAGTCTTATAGATATGGATCCAGTAAATGACATAAGATCATTTTTGGATCAACTAAACAGCCATTGGAGAGCATTAAAATCACTTGGGGAGCTTATTGAGCATTGGGACAGAATTTTAATTTTATTAATGTCCCGAAAATTATTGGGACAAACGAAAATATTGTGGAATGAGGCGCGAATAGGTAAATTTAAGGGGGAACCCACTATGGATGATTTTAAGTTGTTTCTAACTGAGAGATGCAAAAGCATAGAGGCGTTAGAAGATAAAGATAAACAAAAGAGACCAGGTAACTCAATGACGCATTTTTCAAATCATAAAAAAGAATTAAAATCGTGTGTGGCTAGTTTCGATAACAAATGTAAATTTTGCAACGGTCAACATCTTATTTACTTTTGCGATAAGTTAAAAGATTTGGCTGTCGAAAAACGTTGGCAAGAAATAAAAATTTTAAAATTATGTATAAATTGTTTGAGACCTAATCATTTTGCTCGAGAGTGTCGATCCGAAGGATGCAAAAGGTGCGGTAAAAAGCACAATACGTTGTTACACTACGAAAATTCAAGAAATGCAAATCAAACAAATTTTTTATCAGTTGGAAATCAAGGGTCCTCACATTCGGAATTAGAACGATCAGCTGAAACTGCGGCGTTGCCGGTTCAGCTAGATGTAATAAATCACGAAGTATCCGCTCATTGTTGTACTCCCGAATCACAAATTTTATTAGCCACGGTTGTAGTTTATGTCACAGGAAAAAATGGTGAGCAGCATAAAGTAAGATGCCTGCTTGATAGCGGTTCGCAAGCTTGTTTTATAACAGAACGCTTAGTAAAAAAGTTAAATTTGCCAATTACTAAATTAAATTTGCCCATAGTGGGAGTTAATCAAGTTAGAAATACGATAACAATGCAAACTAAAGCTACGATTACATCAATTTTTGGTAACTACCAAACATTTGAAAAATTTTTAATGTTAGAAAGAATTACTGCAAGTATTCCTAATTATTCCTTTAATACGTCACGTTTAAATATTCCTAGAGATATTTTATTGGCTGACCAACACTTCAATTTGGCCAGTGAAGTTGATATTTTATTAAATGCTCGTATATTTTATGAAACCTTAATTGAGGGTAAAATAAATCTCGGAATAGGTTTGCCTATATTGCAAAATACTTTATTCGGTTGGGTAATAGCAGGTCCATTGACCATGACACGAGAAAATAAGCAAAATGAAGTTAAATGTAATTTATCGGTATTCCAAGAATTAAATGACATTGAGAAATTTTGGAAAATTGAGGAAAATGAGCCAAAAAAGGTACTATCAATCGAAGAATTGGAATGTGAAAATCATTTTTCCGAAACGGTTACTCGCGACGCAGTCGGGAAATTTGTGGTTACTTTACCGACGCGGGAAAATATTTCGGATTTAGGGAACTCGTTAGGAATTGCTGAGAGGCGACTAGTTTCAGTCGAGCGAAAATTCTCGAAAAATCCTTTATTCAAGGAAAAATATGTTAAATTTATGAGGGAATATTTGAACATGGGTCATATGGAAAAAATATCGGACAAAGATATTAATTCACGAAGTATGGGTAATGAAAAAATTTATTATTTGCCACATCATGGTGTATCAAACGAGGCTAGCAGTACCACAAAATTAAGAGTGGTATTTGATGGCACTGCGAAACCGTTTGTCGGTCTAGCATTAAATGAAGTACTTAAAATAGGGCCGTGTATTCAAGACGACATTTTTTCAATTTTGTGTAGGTTTAGATGGCATAATGTAGTTATTATTTCTGATATCGAAAAAATGTATAGGATGATAAATGTTAATGAGAAACAACAAAATTTGCAGCGTATAATTTGGCGCGAAAGTCCCGATGAGGAAGTTCAACTTTTTAAATTAAAAACAGTTACTTATGGCACAGGGCCGGCTTCATTTTTGGCTACTCGTTGCCTTAAGCAAATTTCTGATGATATTGAGGATGAATTTCCTCAATTAAGCAAAATCATATCACGAGATTTTTATGTAGATGATTTGATTACTGGATGTGAAACAGATAAAGAGGCAATCGTTATAGCACAGGAAATTACGCGTGTTTTTAAGCAATACGGATTTAATTTGAGAAAATGGAATTCGAATAAAATATCAGTTTTAAATCAGTTGTCTGACCGGAAATCAGATAATTTGGGGCATTTTTTAACAGATAATGATAATTCTAAAACTTTAGGAATATTTTGGAACGCAAAACGGGATGAACTTGAATATGTCATTGATACCAAAGTAAGGGATTATTCTCCAGTGACAAAACGCGTGATTCTAGCTTCTATTGTTAGGATCTTCGATCCACTTGGTTTAATCGGTCCGATAATTACCCGAGCAAAAATACTAATGCAGAGACTGTGGCAATTAAAGATTGGATGGGATGAGAAAGTCCCTTCTGAAATATTCACAATTTGGGTGGAATTTAAAAATCAATTACAGTATTTACAAAACATAAAAATTACAAGACACGTATCAGTGAATGCTAATAAGAGCATTGAATTTCATGGTTTTTGTGATGCTTCGGAAAAGGCTAGCGGAGCATGTATTTATGTACGAATGATAGATTCGCATGGTACAGTTAATGTTAAATTATTGTGTGCTAAATCACGTATAGCGCCTTTGAAAACTATTTCATTACCGCGATTGGAGTTAGTAGGGGCTCTTTTATTGGCGCATTTAATGAATAGGGTCCAACAGGCATTTGATAATGTTATACCAACCTTTTATTGGTGTGACTCTAAAATTGTACTATGTTGGTTAGCTGAAGAGCCACATATTTGGAAAACTTTTGTAGCCAATCGTGTTAGCGAAATACAAGGTATGAGTGACGTTCGTAATTGGAAACATGTGGAATCTAAAGAAAACCCTGCAGATGTAATATCTAGAGGTGTTAATCCGCGAGAATTGTTAGATTCAGACCTGTGGTGGAAGGGACCACAATTTTTAAGTGAAACCATAATTGGAAATGTAAATATAATAAATTCTAATATCACTGACATTCCTGAGAGAAAAAAGGTTAAACCTATGACTTTGATTAATCAACTTGAACCATTTTCACTTATAGATAGATTTTCTAGCTTAACTAGGCTACAACGCGTTACGGCATGGATTCTAAGGTTTGCTAAAAATTGCAAATCAAATGCGACATCTAAATTGAGCGGCGAATTATCAATGTTAGAATTAAATGAGGCTTTAAACAAATTAATTAAAATAGCACAAACTGAATCATTTGAAAAGGAAATAAGTTCTTTAGTAAAAAATAAATCTGTTTTCAATAAAAGTAAAATTAAATCATTGGATCCGTTTATCGGTAAGGACAGTTTATTAAGGGTAGGTGGTAGGCTGCGAAAAGCGCATCTGCACTTTGATCGAAAATTTCAAATTATCTTACCGTATAAACATAATCTGAGTAAATTAATTATTCAAAATGAGCATCATTTACAATTGCATGCAGGTCAACAGGCTACGTTAAATTCTGTAAGACAATATTATTGGCCAATTAATGGCAGGAGGGCAGTACGAAGTGTTATTTCGAAATGTATGACATGTTTTAAATGTAAACCTGTCCCATCTTCTCAAAAAATGGGTGATCTGCCCCTTGATCGCGTTAATCAGCCCATCAGGCCATTTCATGTTTGTGGAACTGATTTTGCAGGTCCGTTTCTTATAAAGGATGGGAAATTAAGGAATCGCGCTATAATTAAAGCATATATGTGTATTTTTGTCTGTTTTGCCACTAAGGCGGTTCATATTGAAGTGGTTAGCGATTTATCCACTGAATCTTTTTTTAATGCCTTTAAGAGGTTTATTTCTCGTCGAGGTATATGTAAGCGGGTGTATTCTGATAACGGTACTAATTATGTGGGCGCTAGCAATCAAATTAAAGAGTTATTTGAATTAGTATCTAATATTTCGGACAATGAAAAATTTTCAAGGTTTTGTAATGATAATAAAATTGAATGGTTGTTTATACCTGCTAAATCGCCTCATCAAGGAGGACTGTGGGAAAGTGCTGTTAAATCAGCGAAATTTCATGCTAATCGTATTATCGGAAATTATCATTTGACGTTTGAGGAACTTTCAACTATATTTTCTCAAATAGAAGCAGTTCTTAATTCTCGTCCTCTTACCGAACTCTCCCATGATCCTTCAGATTTAACCCCATTAACTCCTGGTCACTTCCTTATTGGAGCCCCACTCACCGCTCTACCAGAGATGAATATCCAGGAAGTTCCTGACAACCGTTTGCCCAAGTATAGGCTTATCCAGAAAATGTACCAACATTTCTGGTCCCGTTGGTCCCACGAGTACCTTTCTACTCTTCAAAGGAGAAACAAATGGTCCAAATCCTCCAGCAATCTAAGTGTTGGTCACTTAGTTTTATTGAAGGAAGACAACATTGCCCCCCTACATTGGAGATTAGGGCGCATTATTGAGACTCACCCTGGCACGGATGGTATTGTTCGCGTAGTGAGTGTCAAAACTTGTTCGGGTGTAGTTAAAAGGTCTATTCAAAAAGTGTGCGCTTTACCAGTGAATTCTGACCTTTAAACTTTATATACATTTTTTCTATTTGATAATTATTTATGTTTTACTTTATGTTTTATGTTGAAAGGCAATCCTTTCAAGGCTGGCGGCTATGGTTCAGCCTCATTTGACTTTTTTATTTTTTTAATTATAATATCGTATTTTTATATAATTTGGCAACCTCGCATATAAAATATTATCGGTAGCAGGGGATGTCAAGCAGTTTTTTGTTTTTTAATCATTGTTAACTGATTTGTCATATTGTCAAGATGTTTAATAAAGTTATTAGTAAGTGTTAGAAAATGTTTTAATCATCAAAAAATATATAATACAAAGAAAGTACAGTCCACATTAATCCCGAAAGGGACACGAAAGTCAAAACAACACAATCAGGCTGATATAAGTGCCAGTACATCAGGGAATTATGACAATGGTAAATCAGACAAACTCACAGGAAGAGGATAGAAAACTCCAAAAAGTAAAGGATATATGCTAGGGGTACCGAAGAGTACAGTAAGATCGTCTGTAAGAGACTGGATTGGGAATAAATATAAAACCTACTAGAAAAGTATTTCAGGAAATAAACACGACAAAGAATACATTAAAGGACCGTGCGACAAAAGAAGAAGATAACACAAAACGGGACTATATAATGGAGACAACCTGCAGACTATGTGGCAAGGAACCAGAAACAGTCTCACACGTAATGTGCAAATGAGGAACTTTGAACCTGACCTTCTGTTTTAATACAAGTATTAGCATGTCAAACGCATATGCCTAATTATGATTTTTTTAAATCTTCCCTATCTCTAGACTGCTTTGTATAAATAAGTTCTTCTAAATAAACATAAAAAAATCTCTATCCTGTAAATTTAGTATTTAAAAAAATCTGTTATGATGTCACTGATGGGCGTCTTGCCTTGCTGCTATATAATTTCACTCCTTTTAGTCGCACTTTTTTATATTAAATACGATGCAGAAAATAATGTGATTCTTACTTTGTCTGTTATAAATAGTTGGATGCTGAATTTCTCCACATTATTCCAAGTGTCTAAATAAATAGACATTTCATTGAAATCCTCACGAATAACAGAATTTGCAGACAAATCCCTGCTAGTCAGTTCAATCAAAAATATTTCCAATGTACCAGTGAAAACGTTAATTAAAGCTGGGTATACGTACGTGTTTATAAAGATAAAATGCCTACAGGCCAGATTTTGTGCACAATGTTAAAAACTTTAAAACTTTTACTGTTTGATGTGTGTTTCTATAATTTAATATTTATAACTGGACAATTTCGTAAATAAATTTTGCGGTAAATACTAATACCTTTTATGGATTTAATTATATCAATCAAACAAAAATATATATTTTTATATTCTATACATTATTTATAAATACAGTACTTTGATAAAATATAGAATATTCAATTATTTCAGCTGCGGACTGACTTTTTCAAAAATCCTGAGACTTGAAGGAGTAAGAACTTTCCGAATAATTTATTTCTATTTACCAGATAGTCATCAAAGTCATGCTTCTGCAAAATTAAATTTTCAATCATTACTTACCACAAAAAAATTTCAATTTTCATAAATATCCCATTTTTTTGTATATTAACATTACATAGAATTTTAAAACGCCCAAAAACTGGATCTCAACCTTAGGCAAAACCTAGAAACAATAGAGGAAAAATATTTTTTATCGCAGTTTATGAAAACTTAGTTAAATAAAAGTTATCAAATCAAAATGTTTGCATAATGTCACGTTTCTCGATTATTCCGTTACTTCAGGACAAACATCATACAATTACGATAATGATACCTTTTTAAAGAGAACTAAATTAATGTGAAAACATTTTCAGATGGAATGACAAATTTAATAATATATATATTTAATAATGACATTCATTGGAGCATCGACACAATTGCAATTACGCATTGAATTTGCAATGTATATTCTATAAACTTAGCAGGAAAAAATGTTTTGCAATGTCATCTTCGAAAGAGAGATGGATTAATAAGAATATGAAATAAATTCTTTGTGTTAAAAGTAATGTACAAAAATGTATTCTCATACAATTTAAAAATATAAAGTGAATACGGGTGAAAGAATAAAATACAGCAGGATTTGCATACTTCGTATCAAGTTATCTGAGTAAAACAAAACGAGTTATATTCCAAAAGTAAAGAATCCGGTTAAGCATATCGAATTCTTTATTTTACTATAAGTAATCAATTTAAAACGTCATTCCTGTCAAAAGAAAAGTGTACTATGGTAAATGACCTTGTATATGACCTTCAAAAATTCCGGATATTGTTCTCGCGAAAAAAATATCTTATCAAAGTAAGCTCTTCCGCAAAGCTAACTATGACATCATAAATGAGAAAATTGAAGGTATAGACTGGTATTCTCTTTTAAATAACACGAATATTGATGTCATGATTGGCCTTTTTTATAAAGAAATTAATGAAATTATTACGAGACATGTACGACCAAAGGTGATAAACAAAATCTATCCAATTTGGTTTTCATATAATACAAAGAAACTGATAAAAAATAAATCTAAATTGCACAAAAAAATGGAAAATATACAAAACCGAAGAAGATTACTTGAATTTCTCAATATTGCGTAAAGAGATAAAAAACAAATCAATACATAAATAATCTAGAAAGTGATATGGCAATGGATATGAAAAAATTCTGGTCATATATTTCTAACAAAAAAAATAAACAAAGAATACAATTGAGCTTGTCACTAAATGGACAAAAACTCGAAAATTCCAAGGATATTTGCAATGTATTCTCCAAATTTTTCTTCTCAGTTTATGAAAGTGTTAATACTCCCTCGAATATTGCCCTAGGTTTAAACTAGGCACACAGTACAATCTGTATTGACTCAATAGGTAAAGAGAAAATACGGCAACAAATCCAAATCAAAAAGCTGTGGCCCCGATAATATCCCTCCTATTTTCATAAAATACTATGTGGAGTCACTAATCGAGCCACTGTACATAATCTTCAATCACTCACTAAAAATGGGTGATTTTCCTAAAGTTTGGAAATTACCCAATACGGTTCCAGTATATAAAAGTGGAAACCAAAGTGTGACTGAAAATTATAGAGGAACATCACTTCTATGTATATTTGGAAAACTATTCGAGGGAATTTTAGAAAATCACATTTTTCACCTGGGTTTTATTGTCAGCGTTCCTGTATAACAGTGCCTTTGCCGAAAGTACAAGGAACACTGGAATATATTACAAGGATCACGTTATAGAATTTCGATGTGCACGGCATCCTACCTACGTAATAGGTGCCAGATTGTGAGACTCTATAATAGTAACTTCCGGTATCCCACAGAGATCACATCTAGGACCGTTGATGTTGTCAATTTTCATAAATGATATTGGCTGTTGCTTTCAAAATAGTTATTATTTATTATACGCGGACGATTTCAAGATTTATTCTCGGATAAAACATAAAATACAGCAAGTAACTCTCCAACAAGACATTGATCGTTTATCTAATTTTTGTCATTCTAATAAGTTAAACCTTAATGCTAATAAATGCTCTTCTATAACATTTAGAATAGAATAGGTTCAAAAGAGGTTCATACGCTTTCTTAACTTTAAATTCAGAGTAAATCAAAGTTTTCCTCCATATACTTCTAGCTTAAAAATATATAAAATTGACGAACTAGAAAGCAGACGGAAAAATTGTACTTTTACTTGTTAATAATTATCTTTGGTTTGATCTAGCTTAACACCTCTAATGTAATGATAAATTCTGTGAACTGTATTTTTATTTGTTAACAATTATGTTCAGTATGATCTAGCTTAACACTTTTAATGTAATGATATATCTTGTAATTTCTGTGCGACCCTATAATTGGAACTCTTTCGTTCTGAAGAGTGGCCGAAGCTGTAAATAAATATAAAAAAATCACACAAAAATATTTTTTAACTTAAGTTAATTTCATGAGCCAAACCTTTTTTTGAAAGCAAAATAGTTTTTTTGTTTTTGATCAAAACCTTCGATGTTTATTTATAAATTTTTCGTTGATGCTTTGAAAACGAGAATAAGGAATATTTTCCAAAATTTCATATCACGTAATTTCTTTACAGACCTCTAAAATTTATTTACATATTCCACAGAAAATTTTTCAGCATTTATACAACATTGGAACTGGCCTAGCATGCGGCATGTTGCTTCTAAATGAACAAACGCATTGGCAGTCGAACAATTTCCAATTAAAGAACGGTGCAAAAATTGCTTTGAAAATTGATTCGAGAGCGCAATATTATGGATATCGATGACGGAGTGTTGCGACGAACGGATCAAATGTTCTCGATGTTATGATTGCGGAGATTTCCAAGTGAAAAATTTAATTTCGAAACGATTTGAATCTTTTTTGGCGCATATGGAAGAAAAAAATCGCGCTTTGTACGAATATATACGATTGTTGAATTAAATTGAATTGAATTGAAAGGATAATTAGAAACGAGGAATTTTGTTTTATTCTGTGAAGCGTTCATTAGATATTCAGAATAGTAACAGATTTTCACAGTAGAATAGCAAGTTTTTTTTATAAATGCATTCACTGAAAAAATATTTGTACCTAAAATCAATGATGTATCGTCGTCAATTTTTTAGACATTAATTCTATGGTTCGGTGATTTGGACAATGATTTCAGGTCATAAAACAATAACCGAAAAATCGTTAAATCAATAAACGCAAAACATCAAAAACTAATTAACTGTATCCTTAATATAATGTAAATATTAATCAAATCAATGTTTTGCGATTATAAACCTATGTACCTACAAACTTTAAAAATTAATTAACGGTTTTCATTGTTTTGATGAACACTAAACGTTAAATCTATAAACGCCACCATTGACTGCTTAAAAATGCGCCAAATTAATGCTACGTAATCGTAAATCAATGTTTGCGAACATTAATATTATGGATACCTAGCGTAAATCTTTAACTCTTCGTGCCGAACCCATCCCAAAGCACATATAAGTGCAACCACTTGCAGAGATTAGGAGTTTGGATATCGATATAGTATATAGTTTATGTTTTGTGGATAGTGAACTAATAATTGTGCCAAATTAGTGAACTGGACATCGACAAAGGAAGGAAGGTACATTCTGAACTTAAATATTGTTAGTTAATAAAATCTGTAAAAGTGCTGTTTATTTTAGACGTCACCATTTCAATGCGTTTTGTTTTTTTCTGGTGCTTACAAAATTTTGAAAGATATTTTCCACAAATGATGTCATTTTTGCAGAAAGAGGGGCATATTAAAAATAAAGCTGCTAGAGCACTGTTAGATGACGCCTCTAATGAAACGTACGATGAAAGTATGTTCAAATTATAATATGCCAAAAAGTAGCATAATAATTTTGTATTTTTTTAGATGGAAGATATGCTTCATTTTTATTGGCCATTCACGGGTATTTGGTTCCATCGGCCAAATTTTGTTAAAAAAATGCTGCTTGAAAGACGACACACATAAAATGTACAATAAAGGATTCCCAGGAATTGTTTTATTCCTTAATAATTTTTTCTTATTTTTTATAAACACTAGACACTAGAAACAAGTCTAGTGGTTATAAAAATTTAAGAAATCCAAGAAAAATATTGTTGGTTATTTCATTAATAAAAGCAGACATTAAATATCTTAAAAACCACAAGATTTTCGGTATTTAAAGGTTATCCGTTTTTTACGTGAAAACTGTTCAGCAATACAAAAAAAAATAAAAATAGCTTCGAATACCATGGGCGTAGAAAATGGTTGGGAAAAGGGGACATACTCTTCTAACTGCACACCACTGGATCTAGATATAAAACATGATTTTTTACTAAAATATGTCTTTTTACATTTAAAAACAACCTGCTAAATTTCAAATTAATATAGTAATCCGATTTAAAGTTATTAAATAAAAACATTTTTTTTTAACTTTAACGCCATGTATTTAGAAAAGCAATCGAGTTGGACCCCTCATTCCTTATATCATTTTGTCCAATTTTACGAGAGGTATCTACAGCCAAACGTTGTAAGTGTCATTTGGAAACACCCTGTAGATTAATTAATAATGTACAGAGATCATAAATATTAATGTCTATCGTTCGTAACATTGATAACCGGCTATCATAGACCCATGCTTTTCAGTTATTGTTTTAACGTTCAGAGATCAAAAATATTAATGTCCATCGTTCGTAACATTTATAACCGGCTATCATATACCCATGCTTTTCATTTATTGTTTTAATGTACAGAGATCATAAATATTAATGTTCATCGTTCGTAACATTGATAACCGGCTATCATTGATTTTACGTACAAAAATCGTAACTTAAGGATTAAGAAAATTTACGTACGAACGGTTATTGTATTAATGATTGCTGTCATCGGCTGAAAATTAATGTTTACGAACATTGATTTGACGTACTTTTTTATAAATTACACGTACTTTTTTCGTTCAGTGTTCATACAGAAATAAATTTTAAATATCTAAATAGTGTTTTCGTTTAAATTAATAAAACAGTTCTAATATAATTTAATATAAAAATATAAAAGGTAAGTACAGAAGAAAATTATAGAAACTGAGGATAATATATCAAAAGGGTACATTATTTACACAGAAGAGCAACAAAAGGAAAAAAATAAGGGATTGTACCAACTGCAGATGAATAGTTTTGTCAGTTTTGAAAAGAAAATGAAAAAAAAAATTAAATTACAATAGAACTGGCTCAACGTGGATTTAGAAGTGGAATAAGCTCAAGATAAGCCACTAAAAGTTTTATAAGCAGGAATAAAGATATACAACCGCTAATAAAAACCAAATAAAGGTATTTATGCCTGATGTGGATTAGGTTAGTGATTAATTTAATTTTTAAAACGTTAAATATAACAAAAATTGGCGGATCTCTTGGTGAATCCACCATTTTTTAGAAAAATATTGATATTTAGGTAATATCTGCGTTGTGAGAATATAAGTGGCTTAATCCATCACATTTTTTACAAAACAGCACAAAACTTTCACAGTAAGTAAAATAAAAATTGCACAAGTTATATTCTCACAGGTATTACTTACCTAAAAATATATCATCCACCATTTTTAGTCCTGTTTTACTATATTAAAAATTAAAAATCTCTCAAACCGTTAACTTTATCTGTATGAAGCAAAAGTACCTTTAACTAAGAAAAATATCTAATGAACACATAAATGTTAATTTAAGTTTAGTAGTACTACTTATTGGAAAATTTTGAGTAGTTAAGAATTGGGCATAGAATGTTCCTATAAGACATTATGAAGAAACTTAAAAAACCAATTGAAACATATTCATAAGTTTGGTTGAATTTAAGGTTAAATTAAATATCAGTATTTAACTTTAGAAGCTTAGACTCTGGAAACGAATTGCACGTAGTGAAAAAAGTTATACCATTTTTGCATCTTGTAATTATTCTCAGGCTTTGGTTGTGATTTTCTATTTCGTTCTATTTCTAGCTAGTTCTCTTTCATCTTTTTTGTTCTGCATCCACCCATTTCTCTAATATTTATCATTTTTTCGGCTTATTGTGCGATATGTCTAAGTCAGCATAACTTTTGTACTTTCGCCACGTTACCGTTTAACTACCAAATTTTTGCAATAAAATAATGTCAAAAGTTTTTTCATTTTAGGGATGTGACATCAAAAAATAGTTTATCGCCTATCGATGGTTTCCGGTGATATTCCGCTAGGTAGTGCAATTATCAGCCCCTAAAGTAATTGAGATCAACCCAACTAGCAAAAGTGTTTTATTATCTTCAAATAATAGAACTATTCATTTATATTAAGGCTTTATAGTATTCAAAATACTATTTAATTCTGTAAGTTCTACAAAGAGAATTATTTTGTTCTATAAGGTAAAAAGCTGTTTTAATAGGTTTCAAGAACGTTTATAAAATGAATTATACAATTACTTTTAAAACTCTAACAAAACCGTAAAGATTTATAAGACTTACACTTATATGATATAAACTGTAAAACAATAATTTGGTTCTATAATTATTTCTTAATGAAATTCTACAACAAATATAGCACACTTATATAATTATAAATATATTCTATAATGTTGCATTATTTTCTAATAAAACAATTGTATTACTATTACTGAGTCAATATATTTTTATTTTAATGATTTTATTTTATAATCACTTTATAGTTGCTTTAAAGAAATTAAATAATTGTGAATTTTAATAAATTTTGTACATACTCATTTAAAATACGTGTATTTTTTAATGTTTCTTCTAACTCTAATAGCTTATCTGTGGTCTCAATTACATCTATTTGTAAGTTTAATGCCTCATTTTCAGAATTATTTTTATTGTGATTGTCTTTGCTTACAGATATGTTAGCACTAGCAAGTGAATCGAGGAATACTTCCAACTTTTTAAGTTATTAACATTTGATTTTGGATTATTGTTACTTGCTAATAAAGGCAAAAATAACATTTTTGCAAAACATCAAAATATTAAGGTTATGTATAGGTATTTTATTCTTATAACAGCAATTCAGGAATTACAACTTTTAGCTGTCCGTATTATCAATCGCTATTATCGATTTCATGAACTTTAAGATCGATTCGCCAATAGTTGTTAAAAATGATTCGCCTGTTAAAAATGATAAAGAAACGAAAATGTCTACACTTTTTGTATATGTATTCACATTAGTTTTTATTTTGGGTAGGTAATCCCGTTATATTTCTAAGCAATTTTAAAATAAAAGAGGATCAATCGTTTGCTAATTAATCGATTCAGTTTTCGTAATGTAAAACAGTTTCAACTTGACAACCAAAAACGGTTATAAATACCTTATAAAAGAAAAACCTTTTATACAAATCTATTGTTGGACCCTAATAACACAAGGGTGTTTTTAAGAGTTTTTTCAATATTCCTATACATTTAAATTTGTTCTATAATGAGCAGCCATGTTTATTTGTACTTATAAAGCTTTGAACAACCGCCATTATAGAAGACGTTCAATAAATATTAAATAAATGGTTTATTTCTACTTGAATGCAAATAATTGATTAAACGTTTTATTCAGAACTGTATCTTGAATGCAAATAAAGTCACAAAAATTATAAATAACGAAAACTTAATTCATTTATTTTTAATAATTTTATATTTTTATTAAAAATGCACATCCTATTGGTGGCGCATAAAAATTTTGTCGTATATATGCTATGTATTGAACAATAAAAGTTGATTTACTGGGAACTTTGAGAGTAATTTATTTAATATTGATATTTGTATACAAATGGCAGAATAGAATAGAATAGAATAGAATAGAATAGAATAGAAAGTTATTTGACTACATTGCATAATACAAACATGTTTGTAGCAAGTCAAAAGCAAATTTATAATTAAAAAAACAATATACATACATAATTGAAATAATTTAAGTTGGAAAAACAATAGTAACAATGGTTCAAACATAGGGCAGTGAGTATGCCCCACAATCCCAACGTCCAGTGTCCCACCAAACAAAGCAACAAGCATTAGACTTTAAAATAAGAGTATGAATTTTATTTTAATTATAATGTTCTAGATATTCACTAACACAGTAGAAACAAAAACGTAACATCAACTGTTTAAGAGATTTTTTAAATTTATTTAAAATAGATTTTTTGAGTACATCTGGTAGTATATTGTAAAGCTCAAGATTTAGAGAATTTTTTTGTGATTTAGTTAAGCGATAACGTTTATTTCTAAAATTTGCCGCAAATCTAGTGTTATATTGATGTATATCAGTCTTTCTATTTTTATGGATATAGATAGTTTCATCTTATATACATTTTATTATTTAACAAGTTAAACATTTATATGTAACATTTACGAAATAATTTAATTCTATTATGATGTTTGTAATACAAATTTATCGTATAATCTTAGCACGATAAGCTTAATCTTAATAAAACAGTTCAAAGTTGACTGTTTTATAAAAATAATCAATTAGTTCTATACATATAACAGTTTTGTAACTGTTCTAAAATAAACGTTCCTGAAACAGTTTTATTGTGTTTAACAAATCTTTTATAGGGTATACTTATATCAATAAATACTTTTATAAGGTGGTGCCCTTTTCGTGTTTATAAGAGTTGTAAGAATGAATTAGAAACGTTCTTAGAATTAATACATTTCTGCAAAAACATTTTCTAGAACGTTCTTACAGCTATTATGTACAGCCTTGTGTATACACACGCCCCTAGGTACTTATCCCTACTTCATTCTATCACAATTTTAACTTTTAATCTTAAACGGTTTAGAAAATATGATTTTTTGAAAATTCACTAGGTACTATAATCCCCTTAATAAATAAAACAACATGTGAATGAAAATTGTATGTGTAGCTGATACATAAAGACCCCGTATACTGGTGTAATATCGATGAATTATTTACAATACCATTATTGTGGAGTCTCCAATACGCATCTAATGAGACAAACACCTGCGACTGCATTTCTCCCTGTTTATTGTGGCCATTGTGGCAGACTCGTTTTGGTACATACGGAATTCATAATAAAATCAACAGATGTGCCCCAACGCTTAATAGAGAAGATATTGTGCTTGTTTTCGTTTGTAATGAGCATTCAACAAAAAAAAACATTTAAATGAATTGGCCAGCGTTGCTAGCGGTTTTGCATATTTTACTGTGTAGGTATTTAGTTTTAACGAGCTACAGTGACAAGAATATTTATAAAATTGTATAAAATGAGGTAACACGGGACTTCTAGATGTATAAAATACAAATAAACTAGATAATACGGTAGAAGAAATATGTATGACTCCGCTATCAATCTATAAATGTTCCAGATATAAATTGTGTAAAATATTTTTTTGTAAAACTGTCAAAAAAACTTGACTTTTCTGCATATCTATTGCTGCGTAAATATTTACTTTTTGTCACCGTGAAAAAAAGACTTTTTTTCACTGCCAAAATAATTCACAAAATAAAATATTACTTTATGAAAGATTTATTTTTAACAGAGTCAATTATTAATTGATTATTCATCATAAAACAATTTCGTGTTTTCGTGACACATTCGAGAGAATTTTTGACATCGACCTGCGGTCTCCGCCAAAAATTAACACTCTCATGTGCCATTAAAAAAACACTTATTTTACGCACTTATTACAAAAATAACTATTATGAAAGAAAGCAAAATAAAAAGAAGTGAAAAGTTTTTTAGAAGAATCAGCTATAGAAATATGCATTAACAAAGGTCAAAGATGAAAATCAACTATGCAATGAAGTTTGTTACTAGGCAAATTAAATAGGGATTAAAAAAATAAAATCGTTCTCTCCAACGAAGAAAAATGAGCAGGAAGAGGAAAAGAAAATTTCTGTATTGATAAAATGTAAAAAGTGGAGTTTAAAAAAGATATATTAACCTAGAAATCTTATAAAATAAGGGATTGATTTCATTTCGCTCGTGCTGACTAAAAGCTTAAAATTATCACATGGATGAGCTAATTCTAAACTTAAATCACATCTAGATCCTTTCCATAAATGAATATATAAATTAAGTTGTTTTATTTTTAGGAAATAACGCTTTTGAAAATGAGTAGAATTACTGGAATATCAACAAACTTATGCCGGATTCTGTATAAATTTTTCAACCATAACGCCCGATTTAGCTAGTCCGCCATTTAATTTCCTTTATACAATTTTTCCCAGCAGCGATGTACTTATAAAAAAACGATTTTTTTACCGCATTCTGCCGAAGCCGTAAAAATGTCAAAAATGGAGGCAACGTTTCGTGATATCTCAAATAAAACGGTTTACTAAATACCAGGGATCGCAGCGAACTGAAACTGATATTAAAAATTAAGCTGGTTCCAAAATGTGATTCACTCACTAATGGTTCGACACAGTACAGTTGTTCGAATGGGCGTTTAACTAATTTGACAAAACGCTGCCATTGTTCTGATTACAAGAGACGCGAATATCTGACTGTTATTAAATCTGTCAGGGTAAACGAACTTTTCTAATTTGATTGTTTTTTACTTTCAAATTGTCTGTCTATCAATCTCTAGTCAATGCTCCTTAATAAATTATAATAAATTCAAATTTGAAATTTGAATTATCTCAACCGTACCTTACAAATACCGAGTGTCCATCAAATCTCGATCCATATGTTTTGTTACAGGCATTAAAAATGTTGAGTTTACAAGATAGTGCTCTATTGCGAAGTTTAAGTCATGAACAATGTCGCGAAGAGATCAGAAAAATGTGTTGAAAATCAGGGCAAAGCTGAGCCAATATTCAATTATTTGTCAATAAATATCGATGCACAGGAAGCGTTTAAGATGGACCACGTTAGAGAAGAACATCCGCTTCTGCGAACGTATTTCGAAATATTCAGGACGCCGCAGATCCTCTTTAACTTTCTCTATCCACTTGGATCTCGTTCAGCATGGTCTATCAGGTCTCTTTTTCCTACTGGTTCCCATATATTCCCCAACCAGCTTTATTTTATCACAATAATTTGTAGATAAGCCCCTATTTAATTTAAGTTATAAACAAATCTAATTTATACACAAAGAAGACCATAAATATGCCGTATTTGCATCACACTCGTACAATTTAAAAACAGTACATAGAATTTAAATTGAGAACAATCAATGGAAACGTCTTTCACAGTTTCCTGCAAATTACTTTTCCACTCATTATTTTCATTCCAGTTGTTTTTATTTTCTCCTTTTTGTTCTATCTTAAAACAGCTGTTTAGCACATCTCCGTTCTGGAGTGTTTTTTCTTGTGATAAAATGTAAATTAATTATTATTTAACGCCTCGGTTGAGTTCTTTTTGAATACTAATAGTGCTTTCTTTTTAAAAAGGCACAATCACGTTGAAGTATTCGAAAGAGAATATTGTTTACCCATTTCTTTGTATAAGAATTGAATAGAAAACAACGAAACTTTAATGAATTCTTTTTTTTTATTTTCTATAATTTATAGAAGAATGGTTTACAGACCAGGACCCTAGCGAATTGTATAGAAATAAAATGTAACTTATTTCCTACCTTTGCTGCTATTCCAACACAAAAGAGCCAGAGAAAAATCACAGTCTGCCAAATTAATTGTTAATTGACAATAACATGGAGGTTTAACATTAATGAATTCATAGCAATATATGCGATCAAAAATTCATCAGATGAATAGAACGCCTGTTTCACAAAATAGTTTCTTAAAACTTTTTTTAATTAGTTTATATGATATTTCTGTACAAAAACACTTTTTTCATCCTTAGTTTGTACAAAATTATCTTCAATAATTAAAAATCTCCCGTTGAGTCTAATTATTGTGCTCGTTACTGCATAGCCACTTTTGTTTATTACCTTTCTTAAATATTGAAACAACTTAAACCTCGCTTTTTCTGGAACTAGCTTACCATTTAGTGATAAGTGAATGCTTTATTTTCGAATCCCTCCAATAATTTACTATTATTAAAACACAAAACACATCTTCCTTCATTACAGACATCTGCAATATTAAAATTATTTTTACCTTTTCCTTATTAAGATTAATTGTTTTATGGGCTATGGATTCATGGTCTCTTATTAGATTCTCTGAAAAACATTCTTCTGGTTTGAACAACAGATTTAGTTTCAGCGAAATAAAGCACAACATTTGCTGGTTCTTTAACGAAAAATACCATTTTTATGGAAAAAATCTAGTGAAAAACTCAGATACAAGAATTGTGACATTCAAGTCAATTTGTTTTTATTAAACACCCATAAAGGCATTTACAATCTGGTCAACAGTGACCAGTGAGCACTTTAATTCTAACGTAATCTAATAGAGTTTAAAACTTAAAACTAAGGTATACTCATCAGCGTTCCTTAGGTTCTGTAGAATGGATTGCACTAAACTTTAACGTGCACACACAAGCTCTGCTTGTGCACTAAAAACACTAAACTAACTCAAAGGGCTTGATCCTCTTAAGTCTTCTTTCTAACCCATTATTGTCAAGGAGCCTGGACATTGACATGATGATAAAGTCTTTCTTCATGACTCTTGGCTAATTTCTTGATGGTCTGGTCCTATGGAGATCACTATTGCGAATGTACCAAGGGGCATCTACTATGTTCCTCAGTGCTTTGTTTTGAAATCTTTGCTAAGTTGCTTGCTTTGGTGCATCCCCATAGTTGGATACCATAGGTACATATAGGCTTAAGTATCTGCTTATAAAGCATAAGCTTATTATGAAGAGACAGAGTGGAGTTTCTTCCAATTAGCCAGTAAATTTTTCTATATTTCAGTCCAAGTTCTTCTCTTTTCTTTTTAACATGCGCTTTCCATCGGAGTTTGGCATCTAAGGTAATACGTAAGTATTTTGCTGTGTTTGAATATGGAATCAGGTTATTGTTTATTCTGACTGGAATATGATATCCTTTTGTTTGTAAAGTTAATGTGGAGTGATTTAGTTTCATTAAGTTTAATTTTCCATCTCTTCGTCCAGTCATAGATAAGGTGGACAGCTGTTTGTAACTTGTGGGTTGCTTCTTCATTGCTCTTTCCTACCGCTAGAATGGCAGTGTCTTCGTTGAAGATGGCTATGGTATTGTTTCTAACTCTGAAATATCACAAGTGTACAGTAAGTATAGGACAGGTCCTAGGACACTTCCTAGTGGTACTCTAGCCTTAATTTCTTTACGATCGGAATAGGCTTCTTCTTTCCTAATTCTAAAGTATCTTTCCCATATATATGAATGGAGGATATCTGTATATTGTTTTGGAAGGAAAAGCTTGAGCTTATGTATTAAGCCTTCATGCCAAACCTTATCAAACGCTTATGCTACATCAAGAAAGATAGTAGCACAAATGTTTTTCTCTTCTAATGATTTCTCTATAATGTTGGTTATTTTATGAACTTGGTTGATCGTCGAGTGCTTATTTCTAAATCCAAATTGGTGATCAGGGATAATTTCTCTTTCTTCGATAAGTGGTTTTAGTCGTTTGAGTAGGAGTTTCTCAAATAGTTTCGTTATAACAGGCAGTAATGAGATCGGTCTGTATGACAATGACTCATGTGGTCGTTTCCCTGGCTTGGGTATCATTATGACCTCCGCAATTTTCCAAAGGCATGGTACATACTTAATTGTTTACTGCTGATTTCGCAGGCGTATGGTAAAACATTAACTGATCGGCTAATTCTTCATCGATTTTAAAAAACGTTATACCCGCAGATAGCCGAAAGAAGTGTCTTTCCTCTCATCAGAAAATATACAGGGTGTTACATTGAAAAAAATAAACAAAAAAACGCTATTTTTTTTTTGGTTAACCGGAAGTAAGAAAAAACTTTTATAAGTCTAAACAAAACTTGTATTGTGAAGTATTTCAGTGAAAACAGCATGTATCTGTCTTTATTCGTTTAAACGTTATAAGCTCTCGAAACACCGATAAATATAATGGAACACCCGGTATTACGCCAACCTTTATAAATTACCACAAAAAATTCTTATTACTTCATTAGTGCGTCTTGTTCTTGTAAGAATATATTATGAGTTCCAAATTTTAAAGAGATCTTATCTAAATGGTGTCGCTCCATACAGCTTTGTTAGTTAATTTAATTCTGCACTCATTAGCGACATCAGTTTTCCTAAATTTACATTTTCTTAATTTCGGAACGGTTTGTAGAGACACACAGTTGATTATTTGGGAACGCGAACATTGCTTTGCATGTTAGAAATGCAAATCAGATGGAATAACTTGGGCCTTATCGTGCGTAGAAGGTTAATGGTTTGCCTACGAAATCGAGTTTTGAATACGAAAATAGTATTGGGTAAATACCGATTGAAAGCTTGTCTAGAAATCATGTTTTGATATATTGTTGTCAACTTGGTTAATCATACGACAAATTATACTATACTTGAAACTAGTTTTAACGTTTTTTTATAAAAAAATAAAGCTGCTATGTAACATATTTACTGTATTACCCAGTGAGCGAACACATTTTATGATAAAGTTTTTAACATGGTCACGTGGAATTTTCTTCTTATAGGTCCAACTAATGTCTGTATGAAGGTCAGTAAACCTTATGGAATTAAAAATAAACATATTTTTGTAGTGTTGGTCCAAACGTATAGATGGACTTTGTCGTTTCTAGTCCTATAGTAGGAGGGGGAAAGAAATGATTGAGTTGGATGTAAAAGAGATATCTCTATTTTTAAGTGAATTTAGCAGTGTTTTAAAGTGTCTGGATAGATGTCGCAAATTCCAAAGGAAACCATTTTTATTCCTTTCAAACTAACTAATAATTTTCATATTTGGCCGTAATAGTTAGAGAGATGACAACCAAAACCATGCTTCATAGCACCCCGGCTAAAACCATGTAAAATCGATAGATTAGATGACCCTAGAGCCGACTGGCGAGTAGTAACTTCCAGAAGTGTAGCATCTTCGCGGGGGGGCAAAAAAATTGGTCGACTGTCTTATAAGACCCGGTCTGATATTGAAAATGTACATAGATATTGACATTTCATCACTAAAATTTGCGTTTTCAGAAATTTTGCGCGTAGCGTTTGACCTGATTGTATTTTCAAAAATGTCAAAAAATATGACCTAAGTGACTCATTCGAATCCGGCTCATTTTTGTTTCAAATCATTCACCCAATCACAAAGCACTAAAGCTAATTTTCTTCTCTGATGAAAGCCAACCATATTCACATCATGTTGGTATTGATATCAGTTACTTGTCGGATCGATATCACCCCATCTATGATATGATATAATTTTGGATAACGCCATCTTGTTCAGCAACCTCGACAACGGGGGGGAAGATATATATTGCAGGAGGAAGATGCGGAATCCACGGTTTTCCATTTTGGGGGTGGTTTTTGGGCGTTTGAGGGGTGAAATCAAGTCGAAAATAATTTTTGATAACGCCATCGTGTTCAGCATCCTCGAAAATGGGGGGGGATATATTTTGCCGGAGGAAGACGCGCTAGAAATACGTTAATAATGAGCATAGCTGTAGCGAAAAGTTTTCTGATTAGTTATGTGCTACATTCAATTTGTCTGAAATCATTTTTTTTCACTTCTGGGCAATGTATTCAATCATTTATGACTAATTTCAGACAGATTGCTATGAGTCAGTGACGTCAGATTTGTTAACATATTCAAAATGCTATAAAAATGTAAGGCGCTGAATTTTTTTCTGAAAATTGATTTTTCCGCATCAAGTGACCCGACTTTATCTATAAAAGTGACTTTAAGACGGGGTGCTGTAAGTTTTTTTTGTTTCAATTTTTTTTTGAAAATGGGCTCATGGGTAAACGCTACAATCTTGGTTTCTGAAAACTGTCTTCTCGGTATCTCACGGTTATTATCTAACTACATTCTGGAAATCAGAGGGGATCCTATGAAATACGTAGGTCATATTTTTTGACATTTTTGAAAATGCGCTCAGATCAGACGCTACGCGCAAAATATTTGAAAATCGCATTTCCGCATACAGGGTCATATAATCTATCGATTCCATGTGGTTTTAGCCGGGGTGCTATGAGACAAAAATCTTGGTTGTCATCTCTCTAACTATAAAGATCGATTGACCTTGCTGCAGGTGTAAAATACCCCTCTTTGTCTAAATTATTTATGTATATCTATTTGTGTTCGTAGAGCAGATGTTACGTTTATTTTTCATCTGTGCAGAAATATATATGAAACTGGAATCGCAAATTAGTCGGTAATTCGCTTTTATCTTTAAGTCTTTGTAGTTAGTTATAAACTTTAAATGCTTTTTTCTGGAAACATTTTTGTAATTGGGGGAAAGACGGTTTGTCCGATCTCTCCAAAATTTGATATTAAATCTTTTGTTATTTTTATATATCTGTATCAACACAGGTTTAACCCTTTTTACATTTGTTTTTCTTTTCGTCCTACTTTTTATTAATTTTATATTAATAACTATTTTAACTTTTTGTAGGCCGACTTTGTTCTATCATATGCCTTACTTTGGCACTGAATGAATTATATTTTTTAGCTTTTCAAATTTTTATGTTTTGTAATTTCATAGCTCATGTACGAAAAGTATCTTTGAACTCCACCTGGTATTTTTATAAGACCCTCTTTCCATAGATATTTCTATTGGTCAAGGATCGATTTCTTACTTTGGGCGAGGATGAACGTATGATGTAATTTATAGAACTCCAGTGGAAGTTCGAAAATTTGTTTGCATTAATGTCTAGACTAGTCTTAGATTTTTTATATATCTTTGTAGTTTAAAGGCAAACATTGTTATAAACTGATATTTAATTTACCTATACATTGAATACATTGCAGTAAAAAATGAAATATTAACATAAGAAGCTCTAATTTTCTGTTTAATTGGAATTTCCTATGTATAAAATCGTTAATCACTCCAACAATTATTCAAATCGTATTGTTTTGTTAAACAACGTTCATTTTTTGTGAACCAAAATCAACAAAAGAATTTATTTTTCCTTCATCACTATACGTTGGTAATTTTCTAAACAGAAGGCGTCAACCGAGGTGTTAAATTAATTTACATTTTATCAGAAAAACCCACTTGGACTCGAGAACGGAGATGTGCTAAACAATTGTTTTTGAATGGGACAAACTGGAGGAAACAAAGAAAACACGAATATAAAATAACGAGTAGAGACGTAACATGGGCGTACTAGATGTATTTCGTTTTAAAAATTAAAACAACTGTGTGTACTCTGTGTATAAAACGTTTTTTCTTTCTAAAAGTAGAGATTATGTAATTTATTGTCAGAGGATCAATAATTTACCTCCATTAATTACTTGGCAGGAATAACAGATCATAGATTGAAACATCTGATAATCCTACAAAAAGCGCCTGGAGAATAATAAATGATTTTACAAAAAATAAAAATATTGAAAATCAAAATATATCCCTACTCTCAAATGAAAATACCCTACTTGAGAATCCCGTAGATGTTGGTGATTCTTTTAATTTGTTTTTTAAAAATGCCCCACTTGATATAATTAAGAGTATACCGTGTGGTTCTGCTTCCGATGCTGGTAACGATCCCGTAAACTGTTTGAAAACAATGTTTTAATTGTATCCCTATACACAAATGGAACTATATGAACTACTACAAAGCAAGACGAAAAACAAGAGTTCTTATGGCTTTGACGACATACCAGCATTCTTGTTAAAGAAGGTTATCTTTTTTAAATATCTCCTTTGACATATCTTGTCAACCTTTCATTTTCAAATGGTAATTTTCCAGATTCCCTAAAGACTGCTAGGGTCGTCCCAATTTTGAAAAGAGGTGACCCAAAGCAGGTTAGCAATTATCGTCCCATAACTATTCCATCTACATATATTTTCAAAAATATTTGAGTATTCCTATTTAGAGAGACTGAATTTTCACTAGAAGCATAATCATATAATAATCGATAACCAACATGGATTCAAGCAAACAAATCGACAAACAGTGCTTCCCACTCTTTTTATAAAGATCTGACTAATTTGGTTGATGCGGGCGAGTGCCCTGTTGGGATCTTTTGTGATCTCATCAGAGCGTTTGACTGCGTCAACCATAACATCTTACTAAATAAATTTGCCTTGGAATGGGTAAATTGTTATCTGCACGCACGTCGCCAGTACGTTAATCTTCCTGGGGTAACTGAGCAAACAGCGACTACCTGTAGTTCGGATTATCTTAACATCAGTGTAGGTGTTCCTCAAGGGTCAGTAGTGGGCCCAATATTGTTTCTAATATATGTAAATGTCATCGTTAGAGCTAGCCCATCTATACATTTCATGTTGTATGTTAAAGAAAGATGTAATGAAGTTCTTTCTAGTATGTATGACTGATTCTGCATGAATGCACTTCATCTAAATGCAAAAAAACTCAATACATTTTCATAAAAGGCAAAAACAAGTGCCTACTGTTCAAGTAAATATTAATAATAATGTTTTGGAAAATGTATTATGTGTAAAGTTCCTAGGTCTATACATTGACGAGGATCTTGACTGGAGCTATTTATTTAGAAACATGAGATCAATTTTGATGGAGACACAATTGATAATGTTATATTATGCACAAGCTGAATCCCGACTAAGATACGGGATATGTTTCTGGGGGTCATCCACTGGTTTTAATCTTGTGTTTATCTCACAGAAAAAATTAATTCGTTGTATCTCGTACCACTAGTTTTTTTTAAACTTATGAAATTTTAACATTACCGTATCTGTATATCTTCGAAGTATGTGTTTTTATATTTTGTAACTCTTTTAAGAGTAATAAATAAATTCACCCTATTTATACAAGGCAGCAAAATGACTTGCATGTGCCATTTTCAAGAAGTAATCTCTTATATAGATCACCCACTTTGACAGGGCAAAGGTTGTTCAATAAACTTCCGGCTAATATTAAATCATGTGTTACTTTGAAAGCATTCAAGCAATGTCTTAAGAAATACCTACTAAAGGGTGGATTTTACTCTTTGCAAGAGTTCTAAATGTTGAAATGGTTGCCAAATTTTTGTTTCTAAGTCTTAGTTTTAATTTTATTTTATTTAATTTTATGTATTTTTATCTATTCCTTGACAAATTCTATACATGTTTATGCATGTCACAAAGAAAATAATAGCTATTTATATTACAAGTACGTAAACAAGGGCTTTATTGAACGAATCGTTTTATGGCCGAGCGAGCTTGCGACAGAGGCTATAAAATGATAAGTCTAGATTTGGTGGCGACAGTACGCAAACTTGTTTTGTGTTGTGTCCGAACAAACCTTGTATAACCAGGACCGATGGGTTTACATGCCCTCCGAGGCATGATGGGTTGTGAATATTATGTTCCATTTAATTTTTCTCGAGAGAAAGCAGAAATGTATGGAAAAGAAGTGGGAGAGACCAGGAAGGGAAATTTAATACCTTACATACGTTTGGACAGGAGGCTCTCAAGGAGCAAGTAAGGTGTTCGACTCTATGTTAGTTTAAATCAAATTTTGAATATGAAAATGAAAGCTATTTTATTGAAAACAACTTTGTTAAAAGATACAAATTACTATTTATTTCATTTCCGTAACTATTTTGACAATTTAATCATTTTGGGAGGGCAATGTTCTCTATGTTTCCCTAGGGTACTTCTATGTAGTTTGCAAAAACAGTAAAAGACATTTGCATCGGTTAGTTTCAGTTTAAACACTTTGTTCTATCTTTAACAATACGATACAAATGCAGCAATTTAAGTCGTATTTTTGTATCTGGGATAAACTTTGTTTTTCATTAGTCGAATAAAGACACAATTATTACATCATTTAGTAAAATCAAAATTTAATTACACAAATATATTTATATAACTTGGTACTTATTAAAAATAAAACCAAAAATACTAAACGTATGAAAAGCTACAAGAAAACTAATAGTACGGACGATTTATCTAAATTTTTGTAAGTTTTCCAGATTACTGGTAATGACGCCGAGAGATGAGAGATACATTTTCGAGACGAGACGAGAAAGTGTTATGTATCGACGAGAATTTCCCGTTTCTCTCCAACAATCCAACAACAATAAGATTATTTTTGTTCATGTATTAATTTAAATACAAATGTTATTTGGAGATTTAAATTCTACGGGAAAACTAATTGGGTATCCTTTGTCAAAAATTGATCTCGAAAACATTTTCAATTTAATTAATATTAATAAAACTTATAAATAGCTTAACTTTTCAGTACTGAATAAAATGTTTTTCTTTTATTTTTGCGTTCTTACAATTTCTGAGAAGAGAGGAAATTGGATTAAGTCCAGAACCTCTCTAGAGCATTCCCTAATGGAATTAAATGCAACATATTTGAAATGCAGTGAAAAATCACTAGAGAATTTTAAGATTGGAGAAATAATTGCTGTATCTCTATATAATTTTGTCTTTGGGTATACGGTATATAGGATTAGTATAAACATCTACAGAGTTTGCAAACGCCTACAGCGTTTTATTTTAAAACTTGCACATTAAAGAGAAAATGAAACACAAAATCTAGTATCAGATAGTTTACTTTATAAGATGGAATTAAAACAACAGCAACTATTTTTGGCAAAAAAGCCATCTGCGCTTGATTTGTTTTGTTCCAATTTTCCTTGCCCTTAAGGCTATTTAGTGCCCATACCATAGATATAGGAGAATAAAATAGAGTTTGTTTACATTTCGGCCCTCGCCAAAAACAAGAAACAGTCTAAGCGCTAATTTATATTTCTAGGTTCAATGTTTTTATTTAATAAAATTTATAAAATTCTTAAATACAAATAAAAAAACAATAAAATTTTATAATTTTAATAATAAATAAACAAAATGGAAAACATAAAAACTCTTAGAGAATCCATGAAATTAAAAATTTATTAGAAAAGAGGTAAAACAGGGCTCAAATCCAAACTTGTAAATAGATTGGAAGAGGCAATAATTAGAGAAGGAAAAGACCCAGAAACGAATTGTTTTAATTTGGAGGAAGCAAGTGAAGAAGAAATCGTTGAAGTGGACAACACCGAGATAACAAGCGAGTTAATAATAGATGAAGTTGCAGGAAGAGAAGGAATGACACCCCAAGAATAATAATGAAACGGAAAACAGGGATGAAAAGTTGATGAAATTCATGGAAGCATTGTCGCAGAGGACGAATAATAAAATAGAAGAACAAACTTATAATATGGAGAAAAAAATAGAAGAACAGAATAAAAATATGGAAAAGAAAATAGAAGAAACGATGAATGAGCAAAAAGAAGAATGGATAGAAGAAAAGAAGGTGAAGAAAGAAGTGATACTATGATTAGACAGAAGTTGGATGATATTTACAAAGAACTTAAAAATGACATGGAAAGGATGAGAAGACAAAACATGGGAAGAGCACACAACAACTTATCAATGAGGAAATGAAGAGAACATTAAATTTGATGGTAATATCAGGAAATTTCATCCAAAAATATTTATTAAAATTTTAACAAATAACATTAAACATATTGAAAATTTTGAAGATGTGAGTGAAATTTTGAGAAGGACAAGCGTTGATATAGTTTAATAGCAAAGAAACAGATTTTATTTTAGGGATTTTCAGGACGCTTTTCTAAATTTATATTGGGGTGAAATTTCTCAAGGGGAAATTAGGGAAACATAATATTTTGGACGTTACGATGAAATGTTCCCCAATTTATTTATATGCTTTACAACTTTATGCACAGCCACAACATTTAGAACCTGTGATAAGGGAAGAAGAAATTATAATGTTTTTTGTTTATTGAGTTTTTGTCCAGACATTTTAAATCACAAATTTCAGAAACTATAGCGATATAAAATATTAAATCTGTTGAGTCTCTTACTAGCTATTTAATGAGAACAGAGAAATAATCCTAATTCCAATAGGAATAATTATAGTAATGGGAATTTTATATATATAAATGGGAATATGAATTATTTCAGAAACACTAATCCTAATAATAACAATAATTTCAACAGGTGATATTATATTTAGTTTTCTACTTTATGTTTAATTTGTATATGTTCCTAAAAAAATTAAAATAAATACAATTAAAACTGGAAATTATGAGTGACCCTGTATAATAGTAACCTCAGATCACCCAATATTAAAATCAAATTATATTTACTTATTCTGCAAGTCTACGAGCTTTTATTTGAATGAGTTTGTTAAAGAATTACATAAAAATCTTAACATTGGCTGGTAGAAAACAAATATCCCTGTATACGGAGTATTAGAACTTCTTATTACAACTCGTGTCGACAATATTAAAATTGTAGTTATTATCCTTAACTTTTTGTAACAGAATAATCCACCATTATTGATTTTCTAAAGGTTAGTAACAACCCTGCATCCGCATGTTTAACACCCTGTATCTCAAAAACTGTGCATTAGATCTCGTTGGGCCCATGGAGACATTTGATCAGAACATCATAAACTACATTATACTAAATTTTCAGCCAATTCGACTGGGACCCATTTTGCATAAGAAATGTGCAGGGTACTTTGTTAGAAGCGGCAACTAAGCGCTCGGTTTTTATGAATGAAACGAGATAATTAGAATGTTACTACTAGATTTGTGGCCGCCATATTCTAAGTTTACCATTGTGTTTTATAGGTTATAAAAATTGTGCGAGATTAAAATTTTCTTTTTCACATTAAATTTATTGGTTTGAGTGATTAGACAAGTATGGTTCAACATTGCGTTGTGTGCAACAAACTTGATTATTTAAATCCCGATTTATCATTTCATCGGTAAGTTATATTTTAGATTATAAACAAGCTTCAGGGGTGTAGAATTAGTATTTTATCAACTGTATAAAACTCTTTAATAATGCATAAAGGATTGTTTTAACTTATTGCAACGACTTATAATTATGCAGGTTTCATATATTTTGTTAAAAATTGAATAACATTTTGTTTTTCTGTCAAACTACCTACGTATTTAGGAAATAATAAGTAATTATTCATTTAAACATTTATACGAAGACATGACTTTTAGGTTTCCTGCAAATATTGAAAGGATAAATATTTGGTACTCCTTGTTAGGATTTGAGGAAGTGAACGTCTTACCTAAATATGCTTTTTCTCTTGTAGGTTTGACAAGAATAAAACGGTTTATATATTTTTCAGGATTTATCTAAACGTAGAAGATTTTGACTACACCAACATTTTTTTTTATTTCAGGATGAGACAACCAATAATCCATCAGTGTTTAATTTGTAGTTAGTTCCCTATTCCTACCTGAATCCCGAATGTAGGTACTTGGCAAAATTCTTTTCAAATGATAAATTGCGTATTAATGCTACTTCAAACCGTAATTTTAATAATCAAGTTGTTTCGGTACACCCCGATTGACATTAAAACCTGTCACTTTCTAGTTATAGTGGTAGTTCTAATCCTAGTATTCCCTCTACCATGAAGAGACTTAAATATCGAGACTACAGCCCTAATACAGTTTCAACGACAAACTTAACACATACTTGTTTTCGTCAGTTATTCACAAGCCAAAGTTCTATTAATCACACAGAATTAAGATTTTATGAGCAAATATTCCAAATTTTTTTGTTTTATTTTCAGTTCAAATTATAGTACTTTTTTATAAATAAAGATTTTATATTTCCATTAAAAATTATTACCATTGTTCTTGTATAATTTTCAGACCAATACGCACAAAATAGTATTTTTTTAATTTCACATTTCATGACAATTTCACAAATAATTATATAAGTTATAGCAGAGCACTGCATAGTTTATATGCCCTTTACCATTACTCATTTGATCAAATAAATATATTTTTATTAGTATTGTAAATTTCCTATGTAACCGACATGGTAAAATTAAAATCGTTAAAAAAAAATATATTGTGTCACATCCCATTTCCCTCTGTAACGGTACGCCCATGCATCGCAGCATAAATTGGACGCCATGTTCTAACTTTTTATATATCCCTCTCACTTCATCTATGGGCACGGAATATTTGAAACTTATGAATGACTTGTTGAGGATGTGACCCATACGTATTAAATTATCCTCCATCTAGCCTTCTACAGTATCCGAACAGCGAAACAGCTAAAAAATACATGACTATGAACAGACAGAACCTGCGCACAGCCACAGGTATCCTGACTGGCCACTGTCATCTACGAAAACACCTGTACAGGATGGGGTTATCTGACACTCCACTGTGTAGGGGATGTTAACAGGAAGACGAGACTGTCGAACACATTCTTTGCGAATGCCCGACACTCTCACAAATGATACATTTTCTTTTCGGCGAGCGGTGGCTAACACATGCCAACATGAGGGAGCTACCTTCAGGCGACGTCATCGCCTACTTTAAACAAGTAGGCTGGCTGACGAGTTAGAAGGAAGGCTCAACCTCAGAAGGACGCACAATGAGCCAAATGTGGCCTACGTGCTGTGGGGGTGACCCACCCTTCTAGATTTACAGATACAGATCCTCCATCTATCTATCTATCTGTGATGCGACCTATAAGATCTATTGTGCCCCCAACTGCTGCCCAGTCGTTAAGGATGTCTCAACGATTAGAGCAGTTCCTCCAGTCCTATTGCTTTCAAAAAGTTCAGGATGTCGGTAGGCTTCAGGTTAGGTAAATCTTCCTCTTCTATTTGATATTCTCCAAGGTATCGTATCCTTGGATTTTGCAGGTTAATGCATTCTGAGAGAATGTGAATAGAGGTTTCCTCCTCTTCCTCGCAGAATCTGCATTCTTCTTTGTCTACTAATCCGACTTTGTCTACTAATCCGAGTTTCTTTAGGTGGCCTCTCAAACGGCAGTGCCCTGTGTAACGTTTAAATTCGGCATTAATTAGTTTTTCATACCTTGTAGATGTGAGCCACTGTAGGGATCGAATTATATCATTTAGAAACCATATGTCACATAAGATAGCCTCAATTTTTTTTGACTCAATTTATATCCATTTGAACGAGCTAGTTAGTTTCAGATAAAGTATTTCGAACATTAAAATAGATTGTAAAATTGATTGTTTACTTTATTCTTATCGATGTCATGTCTCGAACTGTCTGTTCGTTCATTTCTTCTGTTAACTTTAAGGTGTTGTACGGCTGTGTTAGCCAGTCACCAGTTATTTCATTGGTCAAATCACAAGTCGTATTAAGTGACCCGTGGCGATTATTAGGTCAATCTCTTTCTGGTCTTGCGTGGTGAGATTCGTTCGAGAAGGATTTAGAAGGAAATTTTGGGACGGGCCTTGTCTTTCTTTCTTGTGGGTGATAAGTATAACGTGGTTTATACAAAATTTTGAGGAGCCGCCCGGTGTTTATGAAGATTATTTCGTACCATTGATTGGGATAGACGAGCGATTCCCGTATTGTTGGACGTGCAGGGTGCCTATTTGATTTGGTGTGTTTACCCTGGTCTGAATCTCGTGAAGAAGAACCACGAACCACGCCAAGTCCGTAATCGACGCCATTTTGTCAGGTAAGGCGTTTTTCATGAAAGTCGAGTTTTATGTTATCTGGCAAGTGTGTAAGGCCTGTTAATATTATAGGGGTAGTATCATCCACGTTAGACGATCTGATTCTCCGAGGATTCACCTTATACGGAAGCATCTGTCAGGGAAGTTTGCCGAGAATTCCCCTTCACTGTATAAAGGGTATGTTGAGTTATTTAAATGTTTTTATAGTATAAACTGTTAGAGTTTGTAAATTTCTTTCTGGGCCGAGGGATATTTGATTAGGGGTTTAATGTATATTATTTTAGGGTTCTCGTGTTGGGCTGATTGTCAACCAGATTTCTCGTGTTGGGCTGATTGTCAACCAGATTTCTCGTGTTGGGCTGATTGTCAACCAGATTTCCGGGTTGAGCTGACCTGACCTGACGAGCTAGTAGCCGCTAGTTGCCGATATTTAATTTTGGACAACCGCAAGTTTTTTTCTTTTTTTTGTTATATATTGATACATAGACATTATTTGTTAATTTGTAATTTTTACAGGTCTCTAAATTAGCATTTATAGATATTTTCTCTAATTTTTATTTGGTACTTGTAAGCGACTTATAGGGGCGAGTGGTATTTTATTTTACGCCCAATACCAACGACCTTGAGAGCTCTCGCGGACGGTGTAACACCCCTATTATTCGTCATTTAAGTAATTAATTGAATAATTTAATTCTTTTTCTTAACTAGCGAAACTTTAGTGGGATCATTTGGATTCCTTTGTCTTTTTATTCTTTTTGTGTGACCTGGACAGTTTGTATAAGAGAAATTATTAAATCGATATTGAGAAATTAATTACTTTTCTTTCTATCACTAATAGTCACAAATAGTCTTGACCCGAACGAAGGTAAGCAAATTTTTGGTTGCGACGTAGTTTATTTTTTTTTTAATAGTGGGCTCAATTTAGATCCATTCTGGAGGTTGAGTGACTAAATTGACTGAATTTTGGATGAGGGTAAAACAATCTCCTGGCGCCCATTTTCTTTTTAGTTAACACCTTATATCAATCCACACCCCACTTCACTGTGGTTAGCCGGCATCCAAAGCGGATTACATAATCCCACGGAGGAAAATCGTTAAACGAGATTAACGCGTGGCACCTGTTAGGATACCCGTTAGTATTCTGAGCTTATTTTTACTTTCACAGTAGTGTCTTGGCCTGCCTCATTCCGTGTAGTCCTATCCAGTATTGGGATCTTTTCTTATTTACTTCTTTTCAAAGTTCAGGTCTCAGAAATGGTGTTTCAGCCCCTTTTTTCGCGAGTACGTCTGCTATTTCATTACCCTCCACTCCAGAATGTCCAGTAACCCATAGGAGGGTGACAGTGTTGTTCTTGCCTAGTTCGTTTAGATTCTCTAGGCACTCCCAAACGATCTTGTAGTGGGAGTTCAAGGCATCCATTCTTTAGCTTCAGCTTCACACTTACTTTAATTTATCCCTGTGTGTAATTTCCTAAGATGATAGTTTTAACTGACCAATGTCGGATGAGTATAAATAAATATTACTGTTCTTTTTTTGTTTCCCAGTGATTTTTTTACATATCTGCTTTCATCTACCCCATTTACTTCTTTTTATTCGTGCAGCAACTAGAAAGACATTTATTATAAATGCTTGGTTATTAAGGAATCATTTTAAAAAGTTTTTCATTAGCATCCACAATACAACGCTTTTATTTTTGCGCCTGTTCCATTAAAACTTTATTTTGATGCATTTAATTTATGAAAATTCAATAAACGGCACTCTACTGTGTTGCGGAATGAGTTTTCATAGTTTTAAAACGTTGTTTTGTATCCTTCAGCGCTGAGTTTCCGCCGCAAATAATTTCCTTCTTTTTCAGCTTGTGACAGTGACACTCTAACTAATTTACTTATATTAATTTAATTAATTTACAAAGAGTAATGTAACCTCCATGGAATTGGATTTTACTGGGATACTTGAACGCCGAACTTGAGGAGAGGATATATGTATGCTCAGAAGATAGAATATAACTTAAAAATAGTTTTACGGGCTACCAATCATAAAAGCTGTAGACAAATACCTTAAATCTTATTCTTCTATCGAAGATCCACCCTTTATATATGGCAATATTGTATTGGACGGATGAACAGAGGTATTTGGAAGGCAAATCCATTGTATTTTCCCTAGTTTATCCACCCACCCAGATTTGACGTGAGAAATATCAAAACAAGATCAGCTGGTGCTGGACAGTCGCACAAAATGTTTTCGACTGTCGCATCAACTATATCTACTTCTCTTTCTACAAAATTATTTTCAGGTCTTGATTCAATTTGCAGCGACCTATCCACATATATACCAAATTATGACGATATCTGGTTGCTGTTACTTATACATGTTTTTGAGAGGTTAAACTTTTATTTTTGAAGTTATTTCAGAAAGTAAAATTTTTAATTGAATAAGATCATCACGAAATTTAAAAATAACATTCAGTTAAGTGACAACACATTCTATACTACTTAATACAAGTAAATAGATTTTGTGTATGGGGTTATAAAATATGGACGCAGATAGGGATGTGTTTTGTTTAAGAGATCCATAAATGTTCTGTCCAATCTAATACCTAATAAGTTGTAAAATGTTTCAATTTAAATATTTTTTTTATGTTTTAATATTTTCATTATTAATTTACACATTTATTTAAATTTGGTAGCTAAGTTTATTGTGGCAAAAGATATTCACTGTTAAAATTGCATCTTCGTTCTAAAATATTTACTAAAAATATTACAAGTTTATTTCTGGGGACTCACTTTTTTATTTTCAGCAATTCTGTAGAGTTACCTATTCAAAAATTGGTAATTAAAACAGGTTTAATATAATTTATAAATTCATTTAAACAAATTGTTTTTGCTGTCAAAAATAAATTTTGGCCAAGTTCAAGTTTTCCTACTTTGTATGAAATTCGGATCATAAACAATCATTATGGTACACGCCGTGTTATTAGACTCGGCTGACGCCTCGTCCAATAATACTCACGGCTAGTACCATAATGATCGTTATTATGATCCTTTATAACATAAATATCTATTGTACAACTCTCCTTCTTTTAAAAATGTAAAAAATTAAAACATTTTTATGTATTGTTTGAATTATCTAGTGTTTTAAATTTCTGGCTGTATTTTCTTTTTCTTTTTACTTTAATAAGTTGGTCATAACCCTATTTTAATGAGTATAAATATGCTACGTTCACTAACAAACTTGACACTTTCCATGAATGGACGCTTCCGAGCAACCATAATGTTTGTTCGCCTTGTTTTTTGTTTACGAAATACATCAACGTTCATTTTCGTATCTGCAATCACCACTGACAAAACATAATCCAATTTCAGTCCTGACGAAAGGATGTAACAAACAACAACAAAAAATCATGTTACAGAGGAAAGTAATTTTTACTACTTGTACCTATAAATGCAACGTTGAGTTAATATGTAAGAGTTTGTATCAAAGAGGTTTTAGATGGTTAAGCAACGGACTTTGTATTTGTGGATATGTAAATTTTAAAAAAGAAGAAAATACTTCATTCAAACATAGTAAAAATCCCTTATATTCCAAAATTATTGGAAAAAATTAAAAGGTTTGGCAGTAAATTTAATTTAAGAACAATTTTTCAAACAAATAATACATTAAAATCTTTAATAGTAGATACAAAACCTTTTAATGAAATTCAAAATACAAATAATTGTGTTAACAAAATTCCATGCGAATAATAAATATATTGTCACGGTAAACTAAATTGACCAGCTAAAAAAGAGAATACAAAATTTAATATTCAATACGAAGAGTAAAAGTAAAAGAAACCGATACTTTTATTAATACCAATAAAATAACTATTTATTATACTTTAAGTAATCACAGGACAGAATGTGATCTCAAAAATAATGTTTGAAACTAATTTTAACATAGTAACTGTAAAAGAAACTAAAAAAAAAATTCATGTGTCAAAAGTTAACATGGTAAGCCCATAAGAGATTTTCATCAACAGATTTAGGGTATTTACAAATAATCTAGCAAAGAACTGAATAGGAAAATTTAAAATAGTATAATCTCAGATAAGTCTGCGATCATAATAACAATGAGAACATTATTATATTAAGTATTTGAAGAAAAAGAAATTTTAAACTTAATCTCAAATTTCAATATCATGGTTCAAGGTTATTCACTATAAATTACCCACCCCTAATTACCGTTATTATTGCCTATAGAAAAAAAAGTTTGAAATAAAAATTGTATGGTTATAACTGTTTTTTGTTAAAATGCTATCAAATGTACAGTGTCATGCAGATTTTAGGGGATACAAAAAAATAATATTTTTTTTAAATGGGATACCCTGTATATTTTTACATTTTTATAATCCTGAAAATCACATTTTTTGGATATTGGAAATCCCATCTGATTTTTAATCACGCTGTATACAATATTTTTTAGTGCCACAGTATAGAAGTTGAAAAGTTGGGATAGAGACACGTAAGCCGTTTTTCTCGATTTTCAACCGTTTGGCTACTACAGCTACTTTAACTCAAAAAATGTGATTTTTCAGGTGGCTGTAGATCCGTTATTATCCAGATTAGATATCAAGTATGATACATCGTTGAAATCAGCTCATCGAGAGGATTATAAAAATGTAAAAATATATAGGGTATCCCATTTAAAAAAAAATATTATTTTTTTGTATCCCCTGAAATCTGCACGACACTGTACATTTGATAGCATTTTAACAAAAAACAGTTATTACCATACAACTATTATTTGAAACTTTTTTTTCTATAGGCAATAATAACGATAATAAGGGGTGGGTAATTTATAATGAATAACCCTGTACATCAATATAATCAATTCAAATTCAAGGAAAATAGTATAAATCCGGAAAATAAAGTGTTGAGACTTCAAAAATTGTAAAGCAGTAAAAAAGGCAATAATAATAAAGTTTTATGAGATTTAAGAAATCAATAATAACGATCATAAAACGTCTTTGTATAAAGTTAATATAAGTAGGAATTGTACAAAAATTACATCAAAATTATTCTTTTTGTCTCTAGAATAATTTGGTGCTAATTAAAAATTGTATAAAAATTAATAATTTTTGAATTTTGTAAAAATTTAAGTTAAAAAACTGTCAAATTCCAATCTAGTGAGCTATGACTTGGGCTTTTATAAAAACTATTTTCATTAAATATCGATATTTAAAAACATTTTAAAACAATAAAAGGCCATAACTAATTTTTCTAAGGTTAAAAATTACTTAACCTAGGTTAGAGTATTGGAGAATAAGGTGAGAAAATAACAATAAATTTCACTTGTAACTGTTAATTTTTCTTTGTAGTAAATAAAAATACACTTACCTTATTCGACCAAATATTTGTTGCACATTCAATTAAAAGGTTTTTCGTGATTTTTTTTGTTATTAATAAATGTTTATGAATTTATCTCAGTAGTCGTTATTATTGATTTTAAAATTACAAGCCAATTAGAAACATATTTGAGGTTAAGAATCTCTACTCTGCATACTAGATGGAGCATTCTGTCAAACGTAAAAATTTACATTCTGTCTGAGCTTACGAAGGAGGTAAGAATAAAAATATTTCCCATAAATTTTAAATTTATTTAAAAAGAAAAGTTAGATAATAAAGTAAGTAAATTAGAAATAAATTAAATTAAATAAAAAAGGAAAAGAGCTGTAAATAAAACTACAAAATTTTATAGGTTATGTACTAAAATTTAAAATTAAAGGTCAATAAAAATAAAATAAATTAAACAACATCCTATCACAACTAAGTAACAGTACGCAACAAGATATCGGAGAAACATCTAGACCTTTTCATATAAGACTTAATGAAAACGAAAACTAAACAATTCGAAAAATCAAAAATATATGGGAACATGCTTGTGATTTAGCCATAAAAAACAATGGAATTCTTCAACTAGATTATCAACAGAAATTAGTAATTATAATCGCAAAGTTAAAGAAGCGGCACTGATATGCTTAAATAATAATGTATGTGTTTCTACGTCACAAAAATAATGTTGGCAACAGATTTTGACATCTTAAATTTTAAAATCTATTTCTCTGTCCTTTGTTGTTATCATATCTTGTGTTTCTATAGTAAATTATTGTTATGTTTTTGTTATGTCAATTTTTTGAAAAGGATTTTAGAGTCAAAAGTTTAAACGTTAAACTAAAAACATTTTTACTTTAAAAAAGGAGAACATTTATAAGAATTTTATATTTCTTGAACACATCGGAAAGTCTGCATTAAACAGAGAATATTATTAAAAAAAAGCTATATATAAGCTTTCATGTTCTCAATTCGGTTCATTAAATACTGGAACCCGAAAGACCATACTTATGTGAAAATTAAATTTTCCAAGATATTTCTTTTCCGTTTAATCTTTTACTTCGTGAAGGCTGCTCGAGCCGTTTGCATATCAGACGACTCCACAATTAAGTTCAAGCTTTTGTGATTAAATTAATTTCGCCTTTCATTAAAGTTCTTGTTTCAGACGTCTTAAAATGAAGAATTACATTTTCACTTAAAGCTCCGTGCGTTTCTGTTTTTTTTTTTGTTATCTTATTTCGAAAATTTTTATTTGATTAAATTAAATATTTATTCCACTTCTTTACTCCTATTACTTCTACGGTTCATTTATTTAATAATTTTAAGTGTATAAGTCATCATTTATTTCAGCGTACCTGTGAATTCGAGCCTTTGGCGGTTTTCAAATAATGTGAGAACTAGTAAAACCACTCTTCAAAACTAAATATTTTACGCCTGACGAACGTTTCTTTGACAAGGTCTAGTATTATTATTGGCGTCTAATAATGCTGATCTTGTCAACAAAATGTACGTCAAACGTACAACATTTATTTTTCTTGAATGGTTTTAATAGTTTGTAAGATATTTTCATTTATTTCGTCGTATTATTATTTCTGAATGAGCAAAAAATTTAGGTTTAATCATAGACACTTCTCTCAGATTCAAGAACCACATAAATTCTTTATTGCAGAAATGCTACATGCGCATGAGAATGTTATATGCTAATAAACACATATTAAACTTTAAAATGAGAAAAACACTCTCTGAAACATTTGTTTTGTCTCTACTAAATTACTGCAACATAGTATACTATCCATGTCTTGATAAATATACTCAACTCAAGTTACAACGAGTACAAAATACTTGTTGTAGGTTTGTACATTGTTTAAGAAAATATTACCATGTTTCTCAACCTACCCTAGAACTAGAGTGGCTAAAACTTTCGTATTTATTACAACTAAATTTTGTAACTTTTTTATACCGACTCATTAAAACGCAAAGTGCTAAATACTTATTGAACAAACTAATATTTAGATATAACATTCACGATCGTCAAACTAGAAATATACACTCGCTGACCATGACACAGCACTCTTTAACTTTATTTGAGCGAAGATTTACTCATAACTTTACAATATTTTTAAACCGGACCTTGCTGTTTCATTAAACACGTTTCGCAAAATAATAAAGGATATTTTGTTAAACAATCAAGGTAATGATGCTGTACTCTTTTCTTAAATTTTTATCGTTTTGGGTTAAGGTTAAGAGTTAAAGAATAGCTATTAGCTAATCTTCGCCTTTCCAGGACAAATATTATGTCATATTTGTTTATTAATAAAGACGATTTAATATTATTATTATTTAGGCATAATCATCTACTGTTATTATAGGATCAAAGTTGTACATATGTAAATAAGATTTGATGTATATTTTGCAAACTACAAAGGTCCCCGAAAAGAACCTTGTGGACCTACACATTTAAGTTGCATATAGTGAGAAGCTTGTGCATAATTGACAATTATTTGTTGTTGTTCCCAATAGAACAGCCAATTTCATGTCCAGTAATTCCAATTCAAGAAAGTTAGAGTTTATAGATTTAAAGATGTAAAAAAATGGAAGGGATTGGCTTCAAACTTACCATAAAGGGATAAAATCGAAAAGGAAAAATAGAATAATAAAAAACATCCACTTATCATAATATAAAATTTTCTTCTATTGGGGTTAACATTACATTCATACGTGGTTGGAATAAATATAATAATAAAATAAAGGGAAAGGGACAAAACAGCTTTAGTGGAATCGGTACCAATCAATTCCTAAAACAAATAAACAACATATACTTCCGCCCTTTATTTTTTATGGTCACATTCGACTCAAATACAGTCAGGGCTGGATTGTACAAATTTTTAGTCCCCAAAAATATTCACATTTTTCACCTATTTCGGTACAATTAATATTATTCGTTCTGGAGGTTTAGTAAGATTTTCTGTGGTCAATTTTTGTCTTTTGCCCAGTCCATCGAAATAATTTCGATAAAACTATTTTTTTGTGTGGACTTAGACTTGATATTAAACTGGAAATAAATTTTAATATGCAGCACAGGATTATTTTTATTTTATTTTTATTTATTTATTTATTCAATAAATACAATGAATGATAAGCGATAAGTGCTTCTGCACTTGTTTCGCAAGAAAGGCATCATAAAACATCATCATCAACATTATAAATAGAATTATACCCAAAGACCAGACATCTGTATGAACCTTGAGCGATCTTCTTTCCAATTAAGTATTCCCTTTTTTTCCAGAGCATTTACTTCAGAATTTCGAGGACTCAAAAGGGTCGCCATGTGTTAATTAAGCAGGTTTTTCTTTACCTTTGATTTTCCAAAAATATCCATTCAGTCAAGTCGTTTCCGCATATACACCTACTTGAATTTTCGTTCTAGTCTTTTGGTATTGCTCAACATAGATTTAAATTATAAAAATTTGGGGAAAATGACATACTTTTATTATTTTATTTGTTAAAGAAAGGAAGACAAGATACCCAGTAAAATATCTGTGACTGTAAATTAAATTAATATTCTTAGGGCTGCGTAAATAGCAAGAAAAAAATGATTTAATTTATGAGAAAGATGTCTGGAGAAGGATAAATCTTTGTAAAAACTGAAGCGCAATTAATCAAAGTACGTTTTATATATGAAATAATTGAAGGATTCCTATATTTTTAAATAGAGCTAACAGTATCGCGTAGAAAAATTACAATTTACAATTCCATACAAACCTAAACAGAGTAAAATAGCTCTTAGTACTAGGGGTTCAATATTTCAAAGTAGATTCTTCCTATTTCATTAAAGGAAAGGCCTTCCCAAATGTTTGTAACTCAAGCAGTGTGTATATGAATGTACATGTAACGGTAAAGTTCGTCCTTGATGTAAACTTTTTAACAACGACGTCTAATTTCCCTCTAAACAATCCTTCAAAATATATTCAAATCTTCCACTGTCCGGTCCAATTCACCACTGCTCCTTTGAGATATATTCTTCGAAGATCAATGCCAGAGAGTCCCAATAGCACGGTAGATATATTAATGCATGTATAAAGCTTCAGGATAAGCCTGCTGATTGATTCCGGAACTAATTACTGATCGATTAGATTTTGTCTTCCTTGTCACTGGATTTATGCAACGGAGGGTTGCCATACTGTTTCGTAATTGTTAGTGGCACGCCCACATAATATTTATCACTTAAGACGGTTGGTGACTTATTCACGCAAAGTTAAATAATGAGATTCTTTGGTGTAAGACAATAAGCTATTTAGACAAAATAAATGAGGTTATAGTTTCTCACAAACAAATTATGTTGAAGAGTAACATCACCCGCAGGGAGTATAAAAAATTAATTTGATGCAAATGGTAATTAAGTCCTAAATAATATACTGTAAGGCCAAAATTCAAAAACGACCATTGGCAAATATATATAAAGATATTCATCGAAGCGTTCCAGACCAAAGCACAGCTCTGCAAAGCCCTTATTAGGTACAAACATGTAACTTGTCTGATTTGCTATTATCGGAAAAAATTTTAAAAAAATTGCGAAAATTATAGGTATTCATATTTTCTTATTACCACGGTGAACTTTGAACTACGTTAAATTTTATATTAGTGATAAAATTAAAAAAAAAAGCAAATATAGACCAAAAAGTAGAAAACTAATAAATAAAACAGAGTGGAGTGGTTTTTTTAATGAAAACGATTTCATTTGAATTTGAGCACTGGAGTTTATTTATTCATTTGATGAAATAACAAAACCAGAGCACTGTTATTTAAAAATAATATTTTATATGTGAATGTGCAAGCATAAAAAATTTAATGAAATAATATTCTATTTTCGGACAGGTAATTTAAATGTATCTATATTATTTTCTGCCTCATAAGAATGAAGACGGTAAGTCACAAAAGTTTATATATGAGAAAAAGGGAAGTAGAAATCTAGATTATTAGAAATGTATGTTTCACTGTCTGTATATGTGTCTATTGTACATTCGCCATTTGATCTATCAAAACAGGTTTGGTTGAATACAAATACAAGTCTTCAATATAGATTTAAGACGAATTATTTCTTTTTACACGAACAGAGAATCAGTAAATTTTTCAGTGGTTAGTCAGTGGATTTTTAACTGTGGTGTCCCTCCATTGTTTATTGACCAAAGCACCAATGTTGGTCCATGATTCATCGGTATTTATCTGATGAACTTGTGTATAGACCATTCTAGGATGACGTAGGTAATAGGTCGACCATATTTGCTGGGAGGCACACAACTTTATGACACAACATTAGTTCCATATGTAAACATCAGAAAGATTTTCTTTAAAGTTATTTATTCGGAAGAAATAAATAGAAAATGCCACATTTTTGTAGTGTTATTAAATGCTCAATGTGTTCTGAATTTTTCTGGTTTCCTGCTGTTTTGACAAACGGAGGGGATCATTTAAATGCGTTGTCTAGTGAATAAAAAAATGCTTGGATTAAAGGTTTGAAACGAGGTACATTTTCTGAAAGCCAAGTAAATAATAGACGTATTTGTTCTAGGCATTTTATAACAGGTATTTTTGGTGATCTTTTATATATATTTTTTTATTATTACTTGTGTAAATTTTAGGTAAATTTGCTCTGTTAAAGGACTAGTGACAAATTTTTGACAGAAAACTGTGGTTTTTTATATTTAATTTTAACTGGTGATTCAAGATTCGCTACAAATATTAGGTGCCAATTTAAATATACCAGCCTTTACAAAGGGAAAAAATCAACTACATCCCACTGATTTGGAAAATACACGTAATATTGCCACTGTACGAATTCATATAGAACGAATTATTGGTAAAAAAAAGATTTTTCATGAAACAATACCAATTAGTATGTTGTCTAAAAAAAAAGAGATGGTAATATACTGCATTGGACAAAATTGTAGTAGTGTGTAGTGCATTTATAAATATGTGTCTCTCGCAAATACCATTGAATTAATTATTTTTTTTTTCATAATTTATTTTATTTTATGAATATATAAACATCTAAGTTTTACAATTCGTTTTATTTGTATTATTTCAGTATATTAAACTAATTGGCTAAAATAGCTAAAATACTATGAACAGCCCCGGCCTCATACTGCTTATAGGCTTGCTTGCAAACTTTTGTAAGCCTTAAACTGTTGCCTCAAATAAAAACTGTGAGTTAGTATTAAATAATAAGTCCATGATTGTAATATTTGGCAACTTTATTATGTCGAAAGAACAATCACTATAACAACCTAACACATAAGGGTCAATAGTATCTATAATTCGAATTTTAAAATCGTACCGGCACTTAATATCACCACAAAGACTTAAATAGTAACTGTTTCGCAACATTTTAATAAAAACTAATCATAAAAACATTGAAAAAACGTTAAAAAAAACTCAAGTCAACACAACAATTCAATGTAAATAGATACAATCAGAATTGTGTGCCTCCCAGCAAATATGGCCGACCTGTCAAAGTCACGTATTCTGGAATGGTCTATTCAGGAAATGATATTCTTTCTTCCCATAATCATAAGCGAAATTCGATCTCTTTTACGTTGATTGACAAGCTCTGGCCATTTTGTAAGTTCAGGTGGATGGTTCCCCACTTTTATGTCATACCTTATTTAAAGCAGATACTACCGATAGCTCTGTAATTTAAATTCATCTTCTTTTGAAAATGAAATAGCTCATACATTTATAGTTTTCTGTCAAGACCATTCTGGCCTAATGGCTTACTGCCAAAATCGCTAAAGCAACATTTTACCTAACCTAATTAATTCTGAGAATGAATTTACCTGTGCGTTCCGTCTTTGCAGGTAAAAGGAAGTGGCCTACCATGAACTATATTCAGGCGGTGGGAGGTAAACAGCGTAAATTAGTCTATTATTCAATAATTTTCACAGTAGGAACTATAAGGGAGTTTTATCATTGAATTTAATACGTATTCAGTATTATCCTTAGAATTAATTGCATTGTTTTCTTGGCTGGACTTGCTTATTACAAATTATAAGTACGAATAGTAAAAATAAACAAATGCGTGTTAAAATGGCGTTTTTCATTTAACGATAGTCATTTGTTTCACCATCTGTTAGTTTGACAGCTCCGTCATTTTATAAATTAATGATACTCAGTATTCAAAGCTCAGTTTAAAGCAAGAGAAATGGAATCAAAATGGATGTGAGTATATACGCCACCTGGAACATCATCATTTAATTATATACTTTTCCAGCTATAATTACAAATTTTAAAGAGAAGTAATACTATTTATGTAAAGTCGTTAATTAGCTTTTCCTGATATGAATAGAGGATAAAGTATAAAATTTAACTTGATGTAAATTTAACGGTCGAGGGAAGGTGTCGGTGGAATTGTTCTGCAACAAATTAGCCTTATTCTAAACAAATTTTCACCACACCTAGTCGACTGACAAATTGTACTTCACTAAACTACACCACTAACCCAACCTCTCTATGCCCAAATTGCAGGTAAATGCGGCAAGCACCGTAAGTCGTCCATAATTATTCCACGTTGATCACACAAATTGGAATTCGGTCTAGCTGTCGGATGTGGCAACATCGATATGTTCGTCATTGCGAATTCTAAGGCATTTAGATGAGAATTTATATTAGAAATTCTATAGCAATATGAATTTCTACAGCTAATAACATAAGTATATTTCGGTGATATTAATAGTAGTTTTAGACCAATCAATTTCTCCATAGGTTTAAAATAGCAAGCCAGAGCCTTCTTAATTAATTTTGATCTGTATGAAATAAAAAATATTCATTTTTTTAACCAAATTTTCTAGTTTACATCAATGCAAAATTAAACATCAGCGTTCGTTATTCAGCAGAAATTCAAAACGAATTTCGTTTAAAAAACGCGGAAACGACTTTAATTTTCAGACTTAATTAATAATGTCACCTGTAATAGAAGTCGGTAATACCACAGACACAAAATTATGTGAGGCACAATTTATTTTCAAAAGGATTTTAAATTACAAGTTATCCAATATTTGTTGTATAATTTTTTTTGCAAAGTTTCTATACTTTCTATACTTAAACCTCGTAAGAACATAAATTTTGTAAAACAAATTAAGAAGTTTTTTCTTACTTTTTTATCATCCCTGGACCAGTTCACTCAAACAGGGGCGGATACATAAACTTCTCTTTCCTATTTTAACATCGTTTTCTATCTTCAGTTCATTAAACCGATTGTGTTCCACAATGGTCTTCGTCATTTTTTATAAATCTATATTGTAGTGAAAAGACAATTTATTATGAATTTACTATTTATATAAAATGATGTAATTCTCGTAGGTTCTATGGCTAGCTCAAATAAAATTTATAATCATTTACTTAATTTTTTCGTTTATTAAAAAACTAGAAAAAAGAATAAATAACCTGTGAACAAATTTTCAAACTACCATATTCTATTAAATTACTTAATTAAACTCTCTTTCATACAAACCTTTTAAAACCCACACAAAAGATATCTTATAATACAAAGGACCCTGCACGGAATACATAGCATTTTGGTTGATTGCGGAATTTAATAAAACTCTAGTATGTTGTAGATTATGACCTCTCGGTAACACTTTAAATGAACCATAATCAAATCGTATGATTAGTTTCGAACTTAAAGTAGAAAAAATCTCAATTATGATAGGTGAAGTAAACAAAACGACGAAATATGATTTTTTGAGTACGTTTGTGATGACCCCGTAAACTAAATACTGATTTGGATTATAATAGTGTTGCGTTTCCAAAGGCATGACATATTTTAGACAAGTCACGAGAAAAAACCAAAAATAGGCTCAATTTGTGGTAAATTGACTTTATTTTCTGTTTTTGCAACTACTGTTAAAATCACCCTGTTTCTCTGAAACTAATAATACGATTTGATTATGGTCCATTTAAACTGTCTCCGAGAGGTCATGATCTACAACATACTAAAGATTCATTAAATTCCGCAATCAACCAATATATTCGGTGCAGGGTCCTTTATTTATTTCTAAATTAATTTTCCTCTACCACCCTCATGGGCGCCGTTACTTAAGGGCAAGGGGGGGCGGAACTTAATATTTTTTCATGTTCAGATAAAAAAAGGAACCTGTAGCAATAATATCAAGTTACTTTTTCCTTTTATCTATTTCTCTGAATTATTGAAAAACCGGGCCAAAGTTTGTTTTTGCTCGATATTTTGCCGAATGCTTTTGGATACTGATGGGGCTTTGCATGGTGTTAAATATATTCAGAAAGATTCAATAAATTATTTTTGTGTATTTTCATAAACATGTTTTTTTAGGGCGAATTAATAGATAATGAAGGTCCATATCGGTTTTCAACGATGGCATTTTTCATATTTTTTGGTTTTCCGGAAAATTGAGAAAATTCTCACCCCTATAAATAAATCGATATTTTTTTTAAGGATTATTTTCTTTTCGTGCTAAAATTTTTTGTGATTAGGAATTGTACTAAATAAAATATCATATTCTGACCTTAGGAGGATATTCAAATTTTCGGTTTTCACCACAATACTTTTGGGAGGAAGCGCCGTATTTTCAGATTTTCAAAATTGCGAATTTTTGAAACGCCGTTTTTGCAAAAATATTAGTGTAGCGAAAAAAATCATAGGGACAACTTTTGTAGGTAATAAACTGCTCTTTATTTTTTGTCTAAACTGCTCTAAAGATCATATTTCGGCAGACATCATCGAAAAACGGATTTTCGGGAACTCTAGAGCCATTTTCCCACCCTTCCACAAATTCCACGTAGCTGAGATTTTCGGAGGTAAATGTACCTATGAATACCTGCAAATTAAAAAAAAATTTGACGGGCAGACTTGATGCCCAGCTTTGGGGTTTTTGTGGCGTTAATTTACTGGACTATTAATGCAATACTTTGATTTGAAAAAATGTGCCCCCCCCCCTGACATTTTTTGTAACGGCGCCCATGACCACCCTCTAGCAGTGAGTAGATGAACCACTAAGCCCTGTGTCATGCAAACTGTAATCTGTTTTTCGTTTGGTTCTAACTATTTGCACATGTTTGTGATTTTTAATAATGAAATATAACCCCACTTTGAGTTGTTTATCACGAGTTTTATTTCAAAATAATTCAGTTCTATACCTTCAAGTTTTTAATTGGATTGTCCTTCCTGACTTTGACATTCCTTCTTCGTTCTTGTGATCCTATATATGTGATTTCCAATGTCCACAATCACGATAATCTATTCTGAGCTAATCTATTTTATGGATTTTTTTCAGTGAATTGGTTTTCTTATGAGGTACTTCTGTTTTTAGATTTTACACTAACATTTTTAATTTGGTTACTTGATATTTGTTTTTTCTTATTCAATACATGTACTAATTATACTTTTACTTTTATAGGTAATTTGTTTTATTTGCCTTTTCTTGAGTCTTCCCAAATTTTTTTTTATTTCGTATCAACCCTCTTTTTTCTTAAACAAACTGTTTTCCAATCGTAGATTTTTCGTACCGAAATTTCAAACCAATGGGATTTATTTATTTATATAAGAATACAAACAGGACGAGCCCAGTACAGTATTCACTGTTTACTAAACTAATACAAAACTAATTAGGTTATTAAGTGTTGCTTAACAATAAAAATAAGAAAAAAATATATATTATACATATTATATAAAAAAAACCTAGTCAATATGAGATAGATATAATTTTTTAATAGTGTTTGTAAAAGTTATCAAAGAAGAAGAGAAGATATCCACATCGGTGAGTGACGAGATTGTATTGTATGATTTACTGCATCTTTGCAGAGGAGAATTTAGGTAGTAGTTAGTAGAGCTTTGACTAATGTGTTATAGGATGGAGTAATGAAATTAATTTTACTTAAAATTTCGCTAGATTCAATTTGCCCGTTAACGATTTTGTAGATAAATTTAACATCTGAAAGTTGACCTCTGTCGACTAGTGATATGGGCTTCAGTTCTCGTTTGCAAATATCGAAGTCTGCATAAGTATGATTTTTTTTTAAACATATTTTATATCTTGGACATTTTGTAATCGGTCGATACAACAGTTATAATAGGGATTCCAAATTGAAGAACCGAAGCTTAAAACACTATTGACATATGCCATGTATAGATTTCTAACAGACTCTACCTCTTTAAAGTCGTGACAAACGCGCATTAGGGATCCAAATACTTTATTAGCTTTTTTTGAAACATATTCGATATGTTGGTCAAAAAAGAGTTTGGAATCGATATAAGTACCGAGATCTTTGACCACCGAAACTTTTGTTAAAAGTTCATTATTGAGGAAATATTCGTTTTCGATAGTGTCTCTATTCCTTGAGAATGTTATACATTGACATTTTAATGGATTCGGATAAAGATGGTTTTGCTGGCAATACAGATCAGGAGTTTATCGGAAGAATTAGATATTTTTCGAAAAAATTTCATGTCGTCAGCAAACTCCAAGAATTTTTTATTAGTGAAACAAGAGGAGATATCATTAATGTATATGTTGAACAGAAAGGGGCCCACGTGTGACCCTTGAGGAACCCCTGAGGTTATTCTAGAAATAGGAGAACGAAACTTTCCGATTGATATAGATTACGATCTGTTGCTGAATCAAACCACCTAAGCAGATTGCCAAGTATACCGACTTCGAAAACTTTCTAAGTAGGATGCTATGATCGATTAGAGGCCTATGTTCATGCCCAAACGGTTGGCGTTAAAAAATGTCATTTCTATAACTCATAGTGGTTTATTTGTATATTCTTTCATTTATTTTGGAGCAACAAGACTTTAAGGCTTCAAATGCTCACAGACATATTCTGTTTATTGCTATCTATTTAAAATTCTTCAATATGTATACTTTTGGTAGAAATAGTATTCGCCATCCAATTTATTTTAACAAGGAGTGTAAAATCAAATAGTTAATGGATTCCCCATCTAGTATCTTAATAATTATAAATTACGCCTCAAAGCCAAGAAGTGCTGAACGTAATTACCAAAATTACTGAAGGTGATATTCTGGACTTTATAATCAGCTTAAGTTTCCGATAAAGTCTGAGGATAAAGTAACATAAAGCAAAGGCGCCTCCACAGAGTTGATGGAAACACTAATTAGATAGTCTATTTTAAGAAGTATCGGTGTTAATTAAGTTATTAAAAACCGAATAAAAATGTCATCATTTTGTTGAGAGACAGCGACTTAAGAAAGTGATATTATATCTTTGTTTCAATGCTCGGTATCAACGTGAAATTTAAATCATAAAAACCAAATTTTGGAATAAAATAAAATCAGAAGAAGATATATTAAGAGGAAAAAGGAAAATATGATAATTCGACAACTGATATGAATAACATTGTAACTATATTTTACATAGTTTACAGGAGAGCACTTTGAAGATTTTCGGTCCATATTTTTTATTGTAACTTTTTATTTTTTTATATATCGATAATTTTCTGGAAGCTTTCTAATGTTGTTTTCCTCATCTTTCTATTAGTGTAAACTATTCAATTGTGAAACTAGCGGAATTACAGTTTTAGTATAATTACGATGACGTTTATTTGAATATTTTCCCATTAAAATCATTGTAACTATACCTACAATGTTATTTACATAATTGTTTGTACAAGTACATGGGTATCGATGAATGGTAAGTGATATGAAATGAAACAAATACAATTGTTATTTGTCTATTATATAATGAAAATAAATGAAATTTACATTGGTGCAATTTTACAAACTACATAGACGTTTCAATGAAACATTGCATCAATTGTATCACAACTTCCATTACTGCCCTGCCCGATACAGTATCGTCTACTGGGCTTCTGCACAAGACTCCTCCCAAAGCTAATCCATTATCAGAAACATTGTCTAATACTGGCCTTTCGAATGTGGCTTTTTCTACTTCTGACCAATTGTCCAGTTCACTAATAAATATTCATTCGATTATTAAAAGCAAAGAAGAAAAAAACGCGGTAGATCCGACGATTCCAAGTCCATTCAAACGAGCTCTGTTTTGGCCTATCAGTAAAAAGAAGAGATAGGCAAAAATTCCGTCAATAGTTACAAGTCAACAATGACAGGGGCACAGTAGAAAAAATGGAGAAGAAACAGAGCGAGGAAAGAAAAAAAGAAGCAAATAAGAAAAAATGAGAAGAAAAAACTTTTGATGGAGAATAAGAGACTAACTGAAAAGAAGAAGACAGCATCAGTCCAATCGTCACCATCAATTTCAGTTAAGGGTAGAAATGAAAAAAATCGAGGGAAAAAACATGTACCGGTGATCGTAAAATAAAGAAAAACACGTCAGTGCTATCTTCTTCATCGGATTCAATTGAGAGTGAAGAAGAAAAAGAGAACCAAAGAGAAAACATAACAGAACATCCAGTTAAAATTCGTTTAAATGATTATGTAATAGTTGAATATGAATCAAAACAATTTCCAGGGCAATTTAAGGACACCAGTGATGAAAATCAATATTTAGTTTCAGTCATGGTGCAAAGGGTCCTCATGGATGACGATGGCCTGAAAAAAAAGATGAAATTTGGTACCCAGAAGAAATGTTGGAGAAATTGTGTCCTCCTACTGTTATCAATTCGAAATGAATCCGTGTAGCGCCAGCCATGGAAGAATAGTCAACTACTTAATGTATACCTAAACGAATAAATTATCCAATACTTCGTGAAATAAAATATCGGCACATGAAAATGAGTTTATTTGTTTTATTAGGCCTACAATAAACTTATCCACGGTGCAAGATAGTGCAATCGAATTACAATCTGTATCAGAATTTTCAATCCCATTAATTTAAAACGAGTTTATACTTATGTGTCTACTAAAGGAGCACTTAGCCTTAGTTACAAACCAAAGTCTTGGGGTCAGGTTTAGGTGCGAATACAACGCTCCATGTTTTCAATCAGTTATGTTATTAAATAGGTCCAAGCTTGAATAAGTTTATTTAAAACACATCCTGATACATATTTCTAAATCACAACAACAAGGACACAGTAGAATCACAAAAATCTCACAAACTCGTTCATGGAGATGAGAAGTGATGAAATGGCACCAAAAAACAACTTCGCAAAGTCCTTCAGCGTTCAGCTGATTTGGGAAGGTGATGAAACAAACAACTTTCGGGAAGGAACATTGGTTTGGTATACTGATGGGTGTTTGGCATTCCAAAATCCTCGGTACGACTCTCGCTGACTAGGTGGATGTTAAAAGAACACCGGTCACGCTGGAATCTCGTGCCGGGCCAACAAAACAGTACCTGGTGAAAAGGCTACTCAGCCTGATAAAGGTAACAAACCTCTTCACCTGAACATAACGATGTAACTGACATAGTACAATAAGTCTTAAGGCTGCAGTATTGAGGCATTTATAAACCTCAGTCAGGTTCATCGTCTTAATCAATCAATCAATATTTCTAAATCAGAGACATACAACAATTGAGTAAAAATAAGTGATAATTTATTGCTGTCGATATTTCCACGAAAAAAATCTTAGTGTCAGGCACTGGTGCTTCTACCTTATATTACTTTTGTTTCAATGAATAGAACTCAATTAATGATAAGAAAACCCTACAAAATACAGATAAAACTGAACACGGAGTCAGATGCTGCAAATGCAATACGCATATACACAGACGGCTCCAAAATCAAAGAAGGCTCAGGATGTAGTGTCTACTCCAGATCACTAAGCCTAAGAATTAAATGGGGAATGGGAAATAATACCAACGTGGTTCAAACAGAACTGTCTGGTATCTCAATTGCCACAAAAGAACTAACCAAAAAAGGAATTTTTGGCAAAAACATAATAAGCTGCACTGACAGCAGACAAGCTCTTCTAGCTTTTAATAGACAGCGTGTTACATCAGAGGTAGTATTAGAGTGCCATCAAGCTTTAGCTAACGCCTCGGTAGATAATAATATTATACTGAGGTGGGTTAAAGGGCACGATAGGAGTAAAGGTAACCGCATTGCCGATTCCTTAGCCAGGGAAGCGGCTGGACTAAGAATTTTAGGGCCCAGCGACACCTACAGCTTGACGACTTCGGCAATTGTGGAACTAGCCAAACGTGTCACCCATTCTCAATCTCTAAAGAGATGGGATGAAATCAAGGGATGCAGTTTTGCCAGGATCACCCTGGGCGACCCTGGGAAGCTGGCGTCGAACAAATACTTGACCAGGAAAAACCTAGTAGTAGGATTTCTGACTGGCCACTGTCAACTAAGGAAACACCTCCATACAATGGGGCTAGTGGACACACCTCTATGCAGTATGTGTGAACAGGAAGACGAAACGGTCAATCATGTCCTATGCGATTGCCCGGAGTTATCGTCAATGAAAGAGTGCGTATTCGGTGAGTCTTGGCCTACACCTGCCGATGTAAAGGAGATGTCTCCTAGTGACTTGTCCACTTTCCTGGAAAGGATAAGATGGACGATGACCTAGGAGGAAAACTCCTCGGGAGGATGTACAATGGGTCAAATGAGGCCTAAGTGCTGTGGGACTAACTCACCCTCCCTACTCTACAGATACAGATGATAAGAATTTGCGATATCGTAACTTATGTTACCATGTTTAAACAACAAATTGAAGTAGAATTTGCAGTTACGATGATATTATTTTGTCTAATAATAATAGATGCAATTGACATACAATGAAAATTCTTGGACTCAAATAAAGATCCTTCTTTAGTGAAACTGTTTGAGTTATAGAAGGAAAAAATAGTAACTTGAGTTACAATTAAGTTGAAAACTATCGTCGACCACTCAACCAAAACACAATTTTAACACACTCTATGCGCATTTCGCCAACTATGTTGGCATCATCAGGAGTTGATGATCTATCTATTGAGTGGTCGACGATAGTTTTCAACTTAGTTGATAAACCAAAGGTTCCAGTTTCCCAATTTAATTGAGTTACAATGTTATTCATATCATGTATCGAATCCGATGAAGGTAGAAGATGTGTATGAAAAAGAGAACAAACAAGGACGTATATAAGTTATTCGAAGAACAAAACATCGTAAAAAAAGTAAAAATGGTTGTTGGGACACATAGAGGGAATGTCAGAAGATCGCGTGACCAAACAAATACTCGAGAGGTAGAAGGGAAAAGAAAAAAGGGAGGATAAGGAAGCAAACAGAAAATTCAAAAAGAACTGAAACTGAAATATGTATTTACAATTATTATTAGTATGTGTGTACCGCTTTTTTGTATTATTTCGTAAATAAATATAAAACTACTATACGCTATTACTATAATTATGCACGCTGTGTTATCGCGAAAGCGGATATATATAAAATTTCTAAGTAGGTCTATTTACGAAAAAGCAGGTATTCAGATCATGAGAGATAAAAATATATTGATTCAAAGCACCAGAATTATAAAAATATTTGATATAATAAGCTCCAGACACGAAATTGGATTTGTTATACGTGCATACTAAAATGGTCGTTTCGACAAAATAACAGGCTTGAATTTAATAAATCAGCCTTACATGCAAACTTTACCTTCTTGGAGTTATCGAGGCAAAATTGGTATTTTACATATCAAATTTGTAAGAAGGATAATAAATTATTCATAAGTAAGAATTCTTAAATATTTGTACGTACAATTTTTTATCAATCTTGATCAATTATTTAAGTCATAGCTGAACTTACTTCGAATGAAGTTTTGTTTTATAATAACTGTAAATCTATGTCTTGGTATTCTTGTCACAACTTCAGTTTTTAAACTTGAAGGCAATTATGTGAATATAATTTAAACTGTAAAAACCCACTTTATTCTACTCCTGGGCGCAGTTTTCGGTAAATATAAATGAAAGTTTCCGGGGAAGTGAGAGTTAGAGCACCCATGAGATTTGTAAAGTTTAAAAGTACATTTTTCACATTATTGTGCTGAGTTTCGGCCCGGATTCATTCCATTCGAACATATGTAGCAGATCGGAAAAGTTTTAGATATACGGGGTATCTCAGAAACGAATAATGTTACTATTTAAAAATCTTTAGTTCCTTTAAAATCCTTGTAAGGATCAATAAAATACTATAATAATAACAATAATAATAATAATATGTTTATTCAACACTTACAGAGTTATTTATCCATTTCTCCTTTATCTTTTAATTGCTCTACGTTGCTACGCCAATTATTATGAAAATCAAATTTATAGAGGTTTTCACTTTTTAATAGTCTTTATGAAATTACACATCTGACATTTTTCAAATCTCAAAACAATCTAATCTCATATAAACAAACAATCCCATAACAACCCTGTCAATTTTAAAGTTCCTTTTCAATGAGACGATTAAAACGATTTCCAGATGGAAGTCTCTCCGAATGTCTGTGTGTCTGTCTGTCTGTATTCTTTCACGATAGCGTCCGCACGCTTAATCCGATTGAGCTGAAATTTGGTATATGGGTTTCGGGTGATCGGGGATTAAACCCATTTTTAGTTGAAATCGCCCCACCAGGGGGCGCAGGAGCCCTATGTACATTGCGAAAAAATATAAGACTTAAAGTTTTTATTTGATATTTAGGTGCCTCACTGGCTTGTAAATACATCCTGAAATTTTCATTCCTTAATTTTGAACTAACCTAAAAAAAATTTTTTTTAAACTAGAAAATCGTAGCGTCCAAACGCTTGATCTGATTAAGCTGAAATTTGGTATGTGGGTATAGGATCATCGCGGAATGAATCCGTTTGTTTTTGGTTGAAATCGCCCCACCAGGGGGCGCAGTAGCCCTATGTACATTATAAAAAAAATAAAAGACCTAAAGTTTTTATTTGGTATTTGGTGCCTTATTGGTTTGTAAATACATCCTGAAATTTTGATTTCTTAATTTTAAAATTAAGCAATGGAAAAAAAATTTAAAAATTTCAAATCCAATTGACATTTGAAAAAGTAAATAAAACTAAAAAATTATTTTACTTTTTTTTGACATGTGAAATGTTTTTCCTTTTATAATATTTCAAACGTTATTTTTGCTTTAAAAAAATTCGAAACGAATTTTTTTATTTGGGCTACCAAATATCACTTTAATTTTCATTTTATAACTGCCGGGAATGTCTTGTGGCGACACAACATATTTTTTTATACCATAACAACATTCCCAAAATTTGTTTTTTAATTTATTTTTTATCTTAAAAAGAAATAATAAAATCAAATTTTAATTTCTATTTTTCCCACTAAAATCTTGTATTTTTCTTTGATTTCTTTTTGTATACTTAAGTTCTCTTCCTCTGCTATTCCCAAATTCATTTTATTTTCTTTTTTTTTAAATTTTCTTCCAATATCCAAAAAATATTTTTTTTAATTTAATTTTCTATCTATGATATTTTTTTTAATTTTATTTCTATTTAAATTCCCATTCATTTCAATATCTTGTCTCATTATTTTCAAATTCTGTTCTGTATGTTTTCTTGTTTTTAAATTCTCTTCTTCTGCAATTTTCCAATTGTCTTGTATTATTTCTTCCATACGTTTCTCTATTAAATTAATCTCTTTACTATTACTGATTACACTTTTTTTATTTCTTTTAATTTCTTTTTCTGTCTGTTCTGTCTTTCTTTCATGTACTGTGATCTTATGTTCTATTATCTCCTGTCTTCTATTTACTTCTTCGAATGGCGAAGAAAATAGAAAATCTATTTTCTTCGCCATTTTCTCTATAGTATCTTGCATATCTTCTTTATTTTTATTGTCTTCTTTTATTTGCTTTCCCAAATTTGTCATGATATTTATCAACATCTCCATTTGGTTTTGATTTATTTTATCCATTTCTCCTTCTTTATCTTTCAATTGCTCCACGTTGCTGCGCCAATTATTATGAAATTACACATCTGACATTTTTAAAATCTCAAAACAATCTAATATCATATAAACAAACAATCCCACAACAACCCTGTCAATTTTAAAGCCTCTTTTCACATTTTTTTTTTAAATTTGTTCAACATACACATTTTTCATAAATTTGTCCCATTTTTTTATACCATAATAATATGTTTGCGCATAGGGAATTCAATTCTTGTTCATTCAACAAATCTACAAATATGGATAGATGTTTCATCAATCTATATTTAATTTGAGATTTACAGTAGATATAGTTTAATACATTTTTTTTTATTATATAAAGGTTTTACTAACTAGTTTTTACAATTTCCTAATTAATTTATTTTTTAATAAATACAGAATATAAATCTAATATCTAAACTTTTGTAATTTATTTATATTTTAATTATCAATCTTATTATTTATTAAATAACTTTCTGTTTGTTTTAAAAAGCTTTTAAATAATTTTTTTTTAATAAGTATTATCGAATTTATTTTCTAAATATATATTTTATAGATCTCCGGTAAGCAATTGAATACTTTTGGTACAATATACGTGTGGCAGTGCTGGCCTATAGATTTTTGGACAAGTTCTGTCTGAACATAATTCTGCCTTTTTATTCTTGTGTTATATTTATGATCTAGTTGATTTAACAGATGATCATTTTTGTACGTAAAAAGCACTACGTTTAATATGTACAATCTTTTTAAATCAAATAGATTTGCTTCTCTAAATAGCATTTCTGGTGAGTATCTATGGGGTTTCTTCAGCATTATTTAAAAAAATCTTTTTTGCAATATTTCTAATTTTAACATATGGGTATGATACGTACCACCCCAAGCCAAAATACAATATCTTAGTCGTGATTCTATTAGTGAGAAATAAATTGTTTTAAGATAATGATAATCAAGTATGTTCGTCAAATATCTAAACTTGTACAACAGACATCGAAGGATATTGCAAGTAGAATCGATATGTTTGTCCCATTCTATGTCTATAGTTACACATAAATATTTTATGGAATTTGTACTTTTTTTATTTCAGTAACTTTCTCATTACTTTTTACACGTAAAGTATTAAAATTTGGAAGATTATTTTTATATATAGAAAAGGGCATAAAGAAAGTTTTTTCTATGTTGACAGTTAGCAGTTTAGGAACCAATTTAGGATTTATTCTGTTTCACATTCAGCCAAAGTTTTTAAATTCTCACAAGAGTCGCTGCTAAATGTAATAACTGTATCATCTGCGAAACACAGTACTTTGCCTTTTGTTTGCATATTTGCTAAGCTATTTATGTAAATGGAAAAAAGAATTGGCCCTAATATAGTTCCCTGTGGGACTCCATATTTTATAATGGTTTCAACGCTTAAATTTTGTTTTATTCCCACTCTTTGGGTTCTATCATTTAGGTAACTTTGAAATAAAAGATGCGGTATTCCTCGTATTCCTAGATCCTCCAGGGCATCAAGTAATTGAAGATGGCTCACCCTATCGAATGCCTTGGTCAGATCAAGGAGTATTGCTAGTGTTGGGGTACTATTATCCAAAACGTTGTAAATATGTTCTGTTAATTTAGTAACTGCGTCTGTGGTGGACAGACCTTTCTTCAAACCCAATTGATTTACAGACAGGAGGTTATGTTTATTTACATTGTTATTTAGACGTTCTGTAAGTGCCTTCTCAAAAACCTTGGCTAAACTTGTAATTAGGGAAATTGGCCGGTAATTTTGAACTAATTATTTCCTTTTTTAAAGTGGGGGCATTATCCTTTTTCAAATATCTTATTGATCATGTGTGTTTTGGCTGAACAATATATTCTGCAATTACTTTTAAGAGATCGGCTTTTGAGTCGTTTGGGTATTTACTGATACAATATAAGTCTGTTCATTTTCATAAATACTGGTTGAAATGAAAGTATGTAAAGAATCAAACCTGATTAAAGTAATCGATGAGATTTAAACGTGAACTCATTTCGCTTGATTATAATTATTTTCTCTTAAAAATTTAATGCGCGTCATTAATCACATTCATCATTTATCTCTTTTAAAAATATTCAGAAACTCGTCGTATCTGTCTGCGATACACTCATTTATAACAAGTCACACTAACCTTTGCTACATAATCAATTACTTGTCAATGTTAAGCCCTGAAACAAGTTTTCTGCTGAGTTTATCAACAGCAAGAAATGATGAATTATGACTGAAGACACCTGGAGGCACTGCAAGACGTATTTCGCCGTGATGGAAATGCTCGGATTCAGATTTTTTATTTTTATGACGTTGAACAAATGAAAAGGGATATAATATTCAGGAGCTTTTGCTTTCTTTTTATGAAATTTCTTTTGGAAAGAGCGCGTATTCAAAATTCAGCTCGAGGTGTGCTTAACGAGTTTTTTAAAGAGTACTACATTCAAGTGGCAAAAATTATGGATGATTATGGTGATGTCGGAGACGCCTTTTGTTTCTTTTTTTGGCTCAGCGTGATATTCAAGGAAAGACGTTAAATAATTTAACAAAATTATAATTTTTAAAGGAATTTGGTTCTTTATGTTTAAGTTTTTTATAAATTGAATACGACTGCATTAAAATATAGCTTCAAACAAAAAAAAAATGTTATTGCAAGTCAAAAGTCAAAACTATAACAAAAATATGGTTTAAAATTCACAAATTTGTAAAAATCACAGTGTGAGACGTAGGTAATTGATAGAGAGAGAGAGAGAGAATGTGCTTTATTGTTAAAGAAAAATTACAAAAATTTTATAGACAAAGCGGATTTAAAACTAATAATAATAAAAATAAATTACTAGACAAAACAAAACAAAAACAAAATATGAATAACAATTGTATTGGATATGCAATATCCGTCAATATAACTTAATGTTCAAATTAAAATTTTCAATTTAACTTAATTTAATTATTGCTCCTATATGCTGCAACCCAAAAGTCTAAGGCACGTTATAGAATTCTGCCACTGTGTAAATGGTCTTTCTTGAAGAAAAGCCCTAGTCGATCTTCTGAACTTATCATATGAATTTATAGATTTTAACTGTATCGGGAGGTTATTATACAATTTAATTTTTTTGCATTGTAGGAAATAGAATTTTTATTAGGTCAGAGTAAACATCAGTATCTAAATTTCTTGTAGGATATCTACGAGTTGGTCTTTCCAATAACTTTTGAATGTGCTTGCGAACTAAGCAGATGGATTCAAAGATAAATAGATCAGGAAGGGTTAGAATTTTGGAATTTTCAAAGTAATTTTCACAGTGTGTCCTACTACTTAAATCAAATACATAAGGAATTGCTCTTTTTTGTAATTTTAAATATAGTGGTATAAGCTACAAGAACCCCAGAATGGCAAACCATAGCAAAGGTGAGATTCGAATAAGGAAAAGTAGGTCATTAATGCAGTAGTAGGGGTTAGCTCTTTAGAAACGTTTTAATGCCAAAACATGCTAGATCTTTGTTTATGCTAGATTGTAATGTATGTATATCAGAACTACTCCAGGTTACACTCGTGTCATCGGCAAATAAAGTAATTCTTCCACTTATTTTTAAGTCTGTGATATCGTTGATGAATAATAAAAATAAAATTGGACCTAATTCTAAACCTTGAGGTACTCCTCTGCTAATTGGCAGTTTTGAAGAATCCTTACCATTAGCACGCACCTCCTGATTTCTATTTTCTAGGTAAGTTTTAAACCATTGCAAAGGAGAACCCCGTACGCCATAAATTTGTAGTTTCTTAATTAATATTTCATGATTAACACATTCAAAGGCTTTTGCGAAGTCACAAAATACTGAAGCTGTGAAAAGTTTATCATTAAATGATGTATATATTTCATTAAGAACGGAAAACATTGCGTCACTAGTGCATTTTTTAGGTAGGAAACTATACTGATGAGGTGTTAGGATGTTTTGTTTGGAAAGAAAGGGCAGTAGGCAATTTTTTATTAGCCTTTCTATTATCTTCGATAAGGTAGGTAATAAAGCAATAGGTCTATAGTTACAGGTTTCGGTTTTCGGTTATGAAGCGGGATTATTATAGCTGTTTCTAGACAGTTCGGAAAGATACCAGATTCGAAGGATTCATTAATCAGCGAAGTTAACATGTTAATTACTACATTATGTAAATTTGAAAATATTTTAGTGGACAAGCCATCATTGCCACAGGGAGATTTGCACTAGTTCGTGCTTATCTACTGGTCCTAGGAAGAAACTTTTAGTAGATAGGAGGAAGGAGAGAGCATCCTGACCTGATATAAATCAGCATTTGTCGGCTGCTTCGCACGCTTGGATTTATTTTTTCATACACTCCATGTGTTCATATTATGACTAACTTAGTTTTCCCTCTTATACCATTATACCTCAGTAGTAACAACCATTTGGAAGTTGAACATCGGGAATTTCTTTCTTAGTGAGTTTTTACTTGATAGATTCCCCAAATTTCGTTTTTCTAGGTCGTGCAATTTGGCATAGAATATTTCAGGTGCACCGCACAGAGCCATGATTGTGAACCAATTTAATGCTACCAATGACCATATTCGCCTGATCTAGCTCCATGTGGCTTTTTTGCTTCCCACAACTCAAATTGCCGCTCCATAGAACCTGTTTTAAGTCATGGAAAAAATCTGTGGAACGAGCTGAAGGCCATGCCGAAAAGTGTTTATATAAAAAATGTTTTGAAGGTTAGAAAAAGCACGGGAATATGTGGGAAGCCTCGAATGGGGGAATACTTTGGAGGCGACTAAATAAATTTCTATGATTGAATGTAAAATTTAAATTTTATTTAATAATGCTCGATACTTTTTTGACAGAATGCATAATATTGTTTTTATGAAAGATCAGCTTTATATTGGGATCTGACATGGGGGCGTGGCCTATCCAAGATGGCGTCAATAGGGTGAAAATTTAAATTTGACATTATTAAATATAAAAAATGAGTCTTACGATTGACAAAATTTGTAAAAGGGCTCTACAACAGACCCTAGAAAACTAAATTTCATACAAGCTGAACGCATTTTATACGCTGGACATTTGGTTAAATGCGGGAAAAAAATTAATGAAAGTGAAGTAGCTGTGTGGACTTGGTGGATTTTTGTTTATTAACATCGAATTTGCGAGGTAATCCCCATCAAATTAATGGAAAAATTGCAGGAGATGTACAAGTGATGAGTGTTATTATTTGTTCCTGCAAGGCTGTTTCAGGGGACAACTGCAAGCACTGCATTGCTACGTGCTATGTTGTTGCACAGGTTATAGTGGCGTGTGAGTCGGAAGAACATCGACCAAAATTTATCCGGATAGAGAGTACCTCCCTCCCCCCGTTTTTGAGGATGTTAAAGATGATGGTATTATCAGAATTTCTCTTTTCGCCAGCCAAACCCCTAAAACGGCCAAAAACTACCCCCTAAAGTGGTTATACGAGAAGCACATCATTTCCCTGTAAAAAAAACGTATTTTCTCCCGTCTTCGAGGATGCTGAGCACTGTGGTGGTGTTGAAGATTACTCCCGACCCTCACCAACCCTCACCAACCCCTCCACCGACCAAAAATCACCCCCGACAGTGGTGTTCTTTTTTATTTCTTATATCAGCGGCAAATCGTCTTTCCCCCAGTTTTTGAGGATGCTGAACACGATGGTCGTGTTTAATATCACTTCCGACCCCCCACCAACCCTTCCACAGGTCAAAACTTTCCCCTGAAAGGGATACCCGTTTTGTAGCTGATATAAAAAGGTTCCTCCCTTTCGTTTATCCGGCTCCAGAAAATAGTGAAATACAATGTCCAGACATTTATTAGAGTTATTAGTACTCCCGGGTACTGCGCAGTACACTTTATTTTTTTATTTTTCACACCGTTTTAATACAATTTCGGTCATTATGTATCTCAAAAATGGATTTTCCCGTTTGATGTAATGTAATTCTTATGGAAACGTCACCCTTCTTTGTGCTCGAAAACAAAGCGCCAGGTGGCGTATCGCTGGATGTCAGATCCCAATTTTTCAACTCAAAAACAATACTTTCGTTTTGATATCAGTTAAAAATAAAGTCCAAGAGAAGTAGGAGCTTAAAGATAGTGCTCATCTTTAAGAAAAATCTACCAGGTTGAAAGTAGAGTAAAACCCGAATATATAAAGAGATAAACTTGACTACATGAAGGCTCTTCATGGAGATCCCAATTTGATTGTTGGTTACCGAATTTAGTTAGGAAGTCTATGGATGAACTGCTGCCTCTATTCTTAATTGAATCTAAAAAAGATTTCAGCTAGAATTACCACCCGTCGACTTAAAGACAATTAACAACTTTGCTGAGAGGGGAGGCTAATATTCAAAAAACCAGAATAAAAATATTCAGTTTCTGATTCACTGAGCTTAACACCGACTCTCTGAGATTAGGAAGCTTGATTGTATTAAGAAAATACTCAATTGTTTTATTGTGATATCTGAATTTAATACCATTCTAAATTATTGGCAGAATAATAAACCTTCGCGCTCAAAAGAACATGAACCGAAAACAATTTAATTTCGTCCTTAATTATGTTCCATGAACCATCTTCTTATTAAAATTTTTTGCTTCCCCAAACACGGCCATATCCAGAAACGCAAAATCCTTTCAAAGTTACCTCTTAAAGTTATCTAATTATCCTAACCTGCGAGAACATTTTCTTAATATTACAAAATTTCAAAAGCGATTTACTTGCACACTCGAGGCGGAAATGATTAATTGTTCTGGAATGATATCCACGAGAGATACATGCAGATACCCGTTGAAAACTTGAGTGTTACCCCCCGAGTTCATTTTAATCCCAAACGAAGTCAATACAGTTATTAAGGGGGAAGTTAATGACTAAACTTATTAGGTTTATTAACAGGAGATGTAATGAAAACAGGGACGAAATTAGTCCGGGATTTAGTTCAACTGCTATCTAATTCATTATGTATTAACGTATTAGTCGAATTGATTTATTTTACGAATTTTGTGTTTAAGTTTACGTGCAATTAAATAGCGCAGAATATGGTAGCGGAAACGAGGAATGTTGGCGCTATTCCAATTTTAAAATTGTTATTCTAAATAAAGTTTTCGATCCAACAAATTTCTAAATCTTTTTGCCGAGAAGAATGGGAGTTGTGTTATTAAAGCTCTAACTAAAATACAATAAAAGATTCTCTACTATTTCAGCAATCAATCATTACTAATAAAAATTGTTGAAACTTGTTGGTCTGGGTCCGGGTCTCTTTTTTGGACCCTCCTGTACGATGACGTATTAAGACTCTAAATGGTAGATGAAGTCAAGTGCCTTTTGTTTGCTGATAACCTAGCCGTATCTGTGAAATGGGATAACAAATATTGGTTAGAAATATTAGTCATGGCGCTTTCGGAGTGATTGAGGAATTAATGAAAGAAACAATCTGATGTTACTGCCCCAGAAATCTAAGATTGTGGGGGAGAAGTAGAATAAATATATACTTGTACAGTTACTGGGGTAAGATATCCTCACAAATAAATCCGTAAAATACCTTAGAATAATGGTTGATCAGACGATCTAATTCAGACAACTTGCAAACTGTACCACATCAAAAACAGAAGAATGGCTCTATTACCTAGGATTATATCAGCCCAAAGGATAAAATAGCTGATTCCCGACATAACTCAGTCGATGAAATTTGAACAAAAACAAAATATTACGTTTGACGTTAATGGGCATGGACGATAGATGTTAAAAATATAGGATAAAGTTTACGGAGGATTATTTTTTTCATCTGTCAAAACAGTCAGATTTTGTGATTTGAGCCACAATCCTAACCAATCATTGAGTTTTATACTGATTATGTTTTTCATCTGTCAAAACAGTCAGATTTTGTAGTTTCAGCCAATAAGAGCTCAGGATCCTAACCAATCATTGTGTTTTGTACTGATAAAACCGCTTCTTCGTATTTGTTTTTTGATTAAACTGTGTTTACCTTTTTTGAAATGTTAAATATAAACATTTAACAACTTTTATTTGGCATTATCAATTATTATTATACTAAAATATATTGCAAATCTATGTTAATACCCAAATTTCAAAATTTATTTGTAAACTAACCTGTTAATTCGTTTATTCACAGACACACAACATATGTTTTTGAATGCCCAAACACTTAAAAATCCATAAATCTCTTTAGAACTGACAAATGTCAAACTCTATATCTGAATTAAGCCAAACGCAATCCCATATGCCTTGGTGGACCTGTATTTAAAACTATAACTGCTCATGAGGTTTCAATTTAAATTGATAAAGAAAATTTTCAACATTTGTGTGTAAAGTGTCTTTTGCATAAATGACTATATTCTCTCTGTTTTAATACAAAATGATTCAAAAAATAAACCTTTCAAATACCACAAGTCCTCTCAAATTTTATAGATTAAATTTTTGGTCTCCATACTCAAACGCCTTTATTTTAGGAAAACCAACTCAAACAAACTGATTTGACTCGTGACTCGTGAATTTAACAATCAGATTGTTTTCATGGTTTTTCCAAATATAGCCGTTTTCGTGAAAACCAAAAATTTAATCGATAAAATTTGGAGGACTCGAGGTATTACCTTTGATTATTTTTTTCATCTGTCAAAAGAGTCAGATTTTGTGGTTTCAGCCAATAAGCGCTCAGGATCCTAACGAATCATTGTGTTTTATACTGATGAAACAGCTTCGTCGTTTTTGTTTTTTGATTAAACTATGTTTAACTTTTTTGAAATGTCAAATGTAAACATTTAACAATTTTTATTATACTAAAATGTATTGCAAATCTATGTTAATAACCAAATTTCAAAATGTATTTGTAAACTAACCTGTTTTTATTAGTTTATTTCAAATCGCCTTTAACATTTTTACATACCTCACTTCAACACTAAACTTTTTGTTTATTAAATATCAGTTTTTGAATACCTATACACCTAAAATTAATTAAATTAAGAAAGACTTCATTTCATTCTTCTTCTTCGCTTTTATTTACGGCGCCGTTCCGCGGGGTAGCCAATAAAAAAATCGCCTTGGTGGCCCTGTATGTAAAACTATAACAGCTCATCATGAGGTTTCAATTTAAATTGGTAAAGAAAATTTTCAATATTTGTGTGTAAAGTGTCTTTTGCATAAATGACTATGTTCTCTGTTTTTAATACAAAACGATTCAAAAAATAATCCTTTCAAATACGACTCGTCCTCTGAAATTTTATAGATTAAATTTTTGATCTTCATACTCAAACGCCTTTATTTTAGGCAAAACTACTCAAACAAACTGATTTGAGATAAAATCACTCGTCCTGCGGACTCGTGAATTTAACAATCAGATTGTTTTCATGGTTTTTCCAAATATAGCCGTTTTCGTGAAAACCAAAAGTTTAATCGATAAAATTTGGAGGACTCGTGGTATTACCTTTGATAAAATCGCCTCTTGTTTTTGTTTTTTGATTAAACTATTGTTTACCTTTTTTGAAATGTCAAATATAAACATTTAACAACTTTTAGTTAGTATTATCAATTATTATTATACTAAAATGTATTGCAAATCTATGTTAATACCCAAATTTCAAGATATATTTGTAAACTAACCTGTTTTCATTAGTTTATTTTAACACACAACACATCTCCATCCATAAATTCGTTTAAAACTGACAATTAATGTCAAAGTCTAAACGTTACCCTTAATAAATAATCTTAAATGCATACTACCAGATAGGCAACTTATATTACGTTTGTAGGTATACAATCAATTATATCAATTTTTGGCGTTTAAATGTAAAAGAAAATATCGAACTGTTGTGTGTGTGTAAAGTGTCTTTCTCTATTTTTAACACAAAATGATACAAAATAACCTTTCCAAATACCACTCGTCCTGTCAAATTTAATCGATAAAATTTGGAGGACTCGTGGTATTACCTTTGATAATAACAGGAAAATAGGGTGAAAAATGTTGCTATTATGTTTTAATAGATACTGCAGTAGAGAAGAATATGGAGTTGGTTTAGTGGGTAAATAGTTTTTGCACCTAGCACACCTAGCAACTAACCAAAAACAAATCCATATAGAGAATGCGTCTGCATGTGTATCCTTTTTTGTATACGACCCTTGAATTTTTTTTATTTAAAATCCAACTTAGAAGTAGGAATATCGTCGCTTTGGAAGACCCCCACTCCTACATTTTCAAGTCCCCCCTTCCGTCGTCTCCAACAGGGTTGCCAACCCACTTGTCGTCTGTCTACAGGGTTGCCAACTCACCTGTCAATAGAATTTTTCGACATATGTTACCTGTCAACGGGGTTTCCTGTCATTGGGGCTTCGGAGGGTCCAACCACTAAAAAGGTGCCCTTGTAGAGATCGATACTTAACCTAACTTTCTTTTAAACATTTAGTATGTCATTTAGCGGCAAGAAATGTAATGAAAAATAAAGTTTGGTTTCGCTATCAAAGAAGTTGCATATAGAAAGTTAGGAAGCTGTCAGTTTTAGCTGGTCTCTTATTTGTTTTAGTTTTACAACACACAGTACAAACTTGATTAAAACCTCAAAAAAAAACCTTTGACAAACTCATCAACTTAAAATCTGACCTAACAACTTGGCTTATAAAAAACGCATCCGTTTGATTCTCCTCCGAAGTTAATTTTAAGCCATTTTCATCATCTCGAAGCGTTTCCCAACTCCATGTTTGTTTCTAATTGGAAACTTCAAAACTCCAAAGTTGAGTTTTTAGTCGGGTTTCGGTTAATCTAGTTAGGAATTTTGAATCCGGTTTTCCTGAATGCACAAAGAGAGGATAATCCAATTGTAGGTAGCGCCATCTACATTGTATTCCCATTTCGCAATTACATGCGAATTCACTTCGATGTGGTCGAACTCCTTGGCGTTTGTAACACATCGTCGGATTTTTAGAAAAGCTCAGACAAGCGTAAACTGTCAGTGTAATCGTAATCGTATACCCTGGCGAAATGGCAAGAAGTGCATTAACACACTGATACCGCTCAATGTTGTATCTGATTTCACGTGTTTTGTTCCTCCTTAAGTTTGAAAGCTAGTTCGTGTTGCAAAGCAGAGATGTCTGATTTTTACGGAAATGGCAGGGTATAGCCAGATCCTTAGAATTTTATAGGGATGGTAGTGTAAACGTGTAAGGTTATGGGGGTCAGGCCTCCCAAAATTAATTCTCCAGTATCCAGGATTGATTCTCCAGGATAGTTTTAATTATTTTTTGTTTAATAATACATAGAAAATTTTAAAGTTAAAATGTTAAGGTGGCCACGAGTTTTGAAGATTTTTTAATTAAAGGGTAATATTGGTTAAAAAATCGATCGACATAATACATAAATTAGAGAAAAATGCAAAAAAATTAAAAAATGTCAGGAAAATTTCTTCAAGTCTTAAAATTGATAATAAAATCGTTTTTAAAGAAAATTCATGTAGTGGCGTCTGTGAATCGGAAGGATATGGACCAAAATTTACCCGTATCGAGAGTGCCTCCTCCCTCCTTTTTCGAGGATGCTGAACACGATGGCGGTATCAGAATTTCTCTTTTCGCCAGCGGAACCCCCTAAAATGGCAAAAAACTAGCCCCTAAAGAGGTTAAACGGGCAGCACATCATTTCCCTGGAAAAAAACGTCTTTCCCCCCGTTTTCGAGGATGCTGAGCTCGGTAATAATGTTGAAGATTACTTCCAACTCTCACCAACCCCTCCACAGGCCAATCAATATCAATTATATCAGCGGCAAAACGTCCGTTTTCGAGGATGCTGAACACGATGGTGGTGTTCAATATCACTTCCGACTCCCGCCAACCCCTCAACAGGTCAAAACTCTCCCTCAAAAGGGTCGAATTTCTGTTTTCGAGGATGCTGATATTAGAAAAAAAATCAACTCTTTCGGGGGTGAGTTTTGACCTGTGGAGGTGTAGGAAAGGGTCGGAAGTAATCTTCAACACCACCACCGTGGTCCGTTTAATACCCTTAGAGGGTAGTTTTTGGCCGTTTTAGGGGTTCGGCTGGCGAAAAGAGCAATTCTGATAACGCCATCGTGTTCAGCATCCTCGAAAACGGGGGCTCAGGCGTTTTGTCACTGTTAAAAAGAAGAAAAAAAAAACACCTCTGTCGGAGGTGAATTTTGGCCGGTGGAGGGGTTGGTGAGGTTCGGAAGTAATTTTCAACATTACCACCGTACTCAGCATCCTCGAAAACGGGGAGAAAGGCGTTTTTTACAGCGAAATAATGCGCTGCCCGTTTAACCACTTTAGGTGGTAGTTTTTGGCCGTTTTAGGGGGTACGGCTGGCGAAAGGAGAAATTATGTTCAGCATCCTCGAAAACCGGGGGGGAGGTACTCTCGATCCGGGTAAATTTTGGTCCATTTTTCATGGTTTTTTCCGACTCACAGACGCCACTAATGCAAAATTGTGAATTTTCAGTATTAAAAGTTCAAAGATGAGGCCACACATGCACACGAACAAAATTATTCTCTTTCTTTATTCATTCCCTTAAAACTAACAGATGTTCATGTTTCATTTTTGAAAGAGGTGTTAAGGAAGCATGTAGATATGTTTTTTAAAAGCCCGCTTTAATGGATTTGGCTGAGGAGGAGTCTTTATATGCATTCTATAATATAACTGAATTTATGGATTGTAACTTTTAATATGTTTATATTTATTTTCTTAAAATGTTCCCTAGGTATACTTTTTCTTTTGTATTGATTTTTCCAATATCATTTATATGGCCTTAATGGAATAAAGGATTATTAATATTATTATATTACATCATTTCTCTGAAACTAGGAGATGTATATCTTTAATTTTTGAAAGAGATGTTAAGAAAGGATGTCCAAATATTTTTTTGAAGACTGCTTTTTTGTTTTTGGCAGAAGAAGCTGACAAATTTAAAATTTAGATTTTCGTAGTTCTAATGTTTATTTTTTTTATTAGATACATCATTTCTCTAAAAGTAAAAGATGTAATTTTTTAATTCTACGTTAAAGCAGGATGTAGAAATTTTTGTTAAAGTCTGCTTAATAATATCTTTATAGGTTTTGGCGTAAAGAGCAGAGAAAGTTGAAATTTAGATTTTCGTTGTCCTAACATTTTGAAATTTAATAATTATTATTTATTTAAAACTACGAGACATGCATCTTTCATGTTTAAAAAAGATGTTAAGGATGAATGTAGAAATGTATTTTTAAAGACTGCTTAATACCAACTTTATTGATTTTGTGTGGGAAAAACAGAGAAATTTCAAATTTAGATTTTAAAAATTCTTAAAATTCAAAATTTTAGGATAATAATTAAAACATTTTTTTTTATTTAATGATTTCTTTCTCTTTGCGAGGTGCTTTATACATAAAGAAAAAAATAAGTGTAGCTTAAAATTCACAGTTCATCGTTTGATCAATTAACGAAGGCATATAAAGTGAAAAGAGTTCTGGAATAAAGGATTATCCGGCATGACGTGTCTACTATAGCGGTTTTAAGGATTATTTCAGCTTAATTACGTGGTAAAACCTCCCTCTTTACGTTTCACCCCGCACAATAATTCCAAGACGTCATCGCTATTCCACGTTCGCATTACGGCTTATGGCTTCAGATTAACAAACAATGCGTCTTGGAGCGTAAAGGATGGGCTAAGAAAATTATGTTTAATTATCCTATCATAAATATTTTAAATGTCTTCTTTATTCTAGAGGTAAGAAATTACTTTATAAATAAAGTCTCATGTGGCTGTGAAGTAATAGTATATTATTCAATGAGTTTGGGCGGGTTATTTTATTACACGCGGATGAAGTTTGCAGCACGAGCCATACTATTGAATAATGAAGGTCAAATTCCGGTTTGATTTTTGGTTTATTATTTGACATTAATAGATAAAATAGATTTATTTATTCATCAAAACTTATTTATAAAAATAAATCTTCTCTAATATTCAGTCCACTGAACTTTATATTAGTCAATAATGACACGAAAAAAACCGTATAAGGTCATTGTACAAATGCGCTGTTGTCAAAAATGAGAATTTTCCACAGAAACCATGAAATCCCTAGAAAAATGTATATATATATGCCATAAGGAATGGATTTTTTGCATTTTTTTTACGTCAGACGGACTTCGACAATTACTGGACAATTATTCATAGCAATTGTGATGATATTTGATGTTTCTTTGTGAGTGGCACTGCTAATTTAATATTAAGTTAGCAGAGCCACCTCACAAAAAAAACTAAAAGCGCGACAAATTTTTTTCGTTCACGACAAATTCTCGACAATTATTCGACAATTATTGGAATAGGTTTCATCGATTTTTTTGCAGTATTTTATTTTTTAATAGGATTTAATAAATTACATTATTCTTTGACAAAACACTTTTATGTATATTGTATATATCAGACAACTCTCCATTATACCAATTATTTTTTTATCTTTTGATATTATCCAGGTAATAACTTTAATTAACAATTCAATTTTTTCTTCTAAAAGAATAATTGAAAAATGTAAATTTTTCACTTAATAATTTTATATGGTTGGTTTATATTGACGTAATAAGTGAAACCTTTACGAAAAAGTATTCGATTCAATCGCCGTTCTATTAGAGATATCGTAAATAAAACGATAGAACATTTATTAACGTTTGGATCGTTTACCGCACAAGTTACAGAAATTAAACAAGTTGCTGGTAGAAAAGAAAATTAAATTACCTTTGTGGTCTATTTCAGAGCTATTCCAGAAACCCAGTTAATTGAAGTAGATGCCATTGTCCACCATCTTTATACAGTAACACAAAAACTGGCATAAGAGTATTGTTATGTTATTAAAATTTTGAAATGTTGGGGGGAATTATGTAAAAGGAATTGTAAAATTAAAAAATAGTTGTTATGACAGGTTTGTTGATGTTGGTTTTAGATTGTTTAGTTTATGAAAGATGTCAGATTTGAATTTTTTAAAATAATGATTATAAAATATAGAAAAATCGTAAAAATTACATTTTCTTAACAATTTAGCGCCCAAAGTGGGCCAAATATATTCGACCGCTTCATTTTTGTTTATATTAAAGTAAAAGTAAGCTATTAAATAGTCTTCGTCTTTATATTTGTTATCAGGCATAAAGTTTTTGTTATATGAGTTTTTTTTTGGACACACTTTCAAGAAATTCTTCCTTCTTTTCTTAGGCTACTTAGTTGTCTATAGGGAAGAATCACGTAGTGGGCGACATCTATTATTGATCATTTGAATGTCTCGAGGGGTGAACAATAAACTTTGTTTGCATGGGCGTAATGTGAAGTCCGAATTTATTTTAAGTTATTTGTGTATTAAAAGTGGTATATTTGGGAGGGGTTTTGTGAAGAATTATTGTGAATAAACCATACAACGAATGACCTAAAAATGCAGAGCATTAAAAAAGGCGATATGGAGGTAAGATCACGAAAAATGTGCTGTTCCACAATGCTCTACATATGGCAATTCGGTCATATCTTTCCTTTGGATCCCAAAGACATCAAGAAATGGAAGATAATCTTGAAGATAGGAAAACCTATATCAAAGTATATGTTTGTTTGCAGCAAGCACTTTGTCAAAGACGATTTTTCTGGTGGTAAGTTTGATGAAGGTTCTTGCAGAGACTTCCACATATAATTTTCAATTCTCTTGTCATTTGCTATTACATTCTTTGAATTTATTTGTAATTTTACAATAGTGACTTCAACAACACAGAGAAAGCGATTGAAAAATGGATCTCTTCCTAGCCAGAACCTTCCAGTGCTCAAACACTAAGGAATTAAGAAAGAAGTAACCAAAGTAGGTGAGAAAGGACTCAGAAAATAATAACTTTCATTACATCATATTTAATTCATTTCAGGCTTAGGTAGAAATCAGATTAAAATGAAAGGCAGGCCAAACATGGAGATAAGCAAGTGGGGGTACAATTATCAAGTGAACATGATGAAAGATGTACTCTAAATTTATTATTATTATAAAAAAAACGTATTTTTGCTTAGCCAATCATTTATTTAAACAATAAACATGTTTCATCTTATTGAAATATTTTTCTTTCCCCCATTTTTGTGTCAAATCTGTGCAACTCGCTGGTTCCAACATCTCACATCTAAAACATGAAAGAGACAAGTTGAACAGGAAATAATATCTTCAATAATTACCAATCTGTTGACATATATCATTGTAGCAATGATATGTTTGCAATATCCTCCTAATGATTAGGACCTAATCCTGCTTTACAGGAACATTGACAAATCCAGGTATCATTCAGTTTTATGGTGATTTCATGTGGGGATTGTAAAATTGTTCATATTCTTTTGATGATTTTCTCATTGGAGCCCTCAGTTCCACATAAAATGATGTGACAAGCCTTAAAAACCTCTTCACCTTCCTTATTTGCCTAACACGTTCACCCACATAATCCAGAATGTCTGACATTGATATTTTAACTTTTATAGGCATTATCATAAAAATCCAATGACAGTAACTCTAAAACCAACTGAAATACGAAAATAAACCTTCAATCTAATTGTACAATGAATAAAAATAAACTTAAATCTCTGAGAATACTAAAAAACAACTCTTATAAAAACTGTGATTTTTAAAGTGATCCAATGACAGAATATTTATTTTGTTGTTCACCCCTCAATCCGAGATTATGTCATTCGCAGCGCCATCTGCCGGTTCATGAGTTTCTCTGTTGCTGTCAGTTTTATCAAACTGTCAAAGCCACCTATAATAACGACTGAATACCAGTGTAGTTGTCTATAAACTCTGTAGGAAATGAACATCCGTATACAATTATGTATAATTCATTTCTGAAGCTCACAGTGGTTTCCTTGTTAGTTCAATTTCTCTTTTCATAGAATAAAACCACTTATTTTGTTGAAAAAGTTTTATTTTTTGACGTTTCGACTTCTAAGTCTGAAGTCGTTTTCAAAATGACATAACAAAATATATAATAAAAAATTTACTATAGAAACAGAATACTTGATAATCTTACAAAAATATGACAGCAACATAGGACACTGAGAAAGATTTTGAGATTGAAGATGTTTCCCTCATATTTTGTGACGTTTCTGGGAACGGATTTTGAAAGAAGGATAGCGCATTTGCATTTTATAAGAGAATTTATACTTCGTCATAAATGAAGTTTTCTTTAATATTATCATAAGAAAAAACCAGACAAAAATTTATGATACTATTCCGATATAGAGGGTATCCTTTTTGCAATTAACTCTTTTGTAAAATCGGCGTCCAAATTTTTGAAATATCGACCAATCAAATAGAAACACATTCGTTATTATTTAAGCATATAAATGCTGCTTCTTTAACTTTGCGGTTTTTTATTAGGTTCTTTTAATAGTCTATTTGAAGAATTCCATTATATTTTATGACCAAAATCCCATGCATGTTCACATATTTTTGATTTTTCGAATTGTTTATTTTTAATGTATGATTGGTGTTCATTAAGTCTAATATGAAAAGGTCTAGATCTCCTATAAAATTTATTACATTCGCATGGAATTTTGTAAATACAATTTTTTGTGTTTTGAATTTCATTAAAATGTTTTGTATTTTCTATTAAAGATTTTAATGTATTATTAGTTTGAAAAACTGTTTTTAAATTAAATTTATTGCCAATTCTAATTTTTTTTCGAATAATTTTGGAATGTAAGCGATTTTTACTATATTTGAATGAATTAATGGGGGATTTAAATTTTGTTCTTTATTTTTGATGTCTCGGTAAAGTTCACGATTTATAAATTCACTTGGGTACTTGATCTAAATCAAGAGAGATTTAACAAGTGATAATTCATTATTTAAGATATTGTCATTTGAAAAAATTATTTTTGCTTTATCGGAAAGAGATTTGACAATACCTCGTTTAACACAAATTGAGTGCTTTGAATTAAAATTTAGATATCTATTTGTATGTGTTTCTTTTCTAAAAACTAATGTTTCAATACAATTGTTGTTATTGTGTATTAGTACATCAAGAAACGGCAATTTTTTTATTTTTTTCAATTTAAATTGTAAATTTAATAGTAGGTTCCGAATTATTAATAGTATATAAAAATGTGTCAATATTTTCCCTATCGTGTTGCCAAATTGCAAAGATATCATCTACATATCTAAACCAGACAGAAGGTCTTAAATTTTGTTTGTTTACAATTTCCATTTCAAAATCCTCCATGAAAATATGACACAATTTTGGTGATAAAGGTGAACCCATTGACATGCCAAAATTTTGCTGATAAAAGTCACTATTTAATTTAAAATATGCTGAGGCGCTTAATTTAGTTCTATTTATTAATGTATTATCACTTGTCAACTTTTTTCTCACAAGATTAAGAGTTTTATCGACAGGAACATTTGAAAATAAACTAACTACATCAAAACTAATCATTATATCTGAATTTGTAATTTAGACTTTTGATAATTTTTCTAAAAAATAGTTTGAATTTTTGATAAAGGAATTAGTATTTCCTGATAACGGATCTATTATTTTAAGTAGAAACCTTGCTGAATTTTGACAAGGTGAATTTATAGTACTTATTGGTCTTAATGGTATTTGTTGTTTATGAATTTTGGGTAAACCATAAAAATGTGGAGGTTTACTATAATGAGAAGTACGAGATCTTCATTCTTTATCACTTAGGAATTTTTTATTTTTATATAAAGTTTTGTAAATTTTGTTTTCAATACTAGTAGTTGGATCTTTGAATAATTTCGTTAAATTTGTTATCATAATCCCATAATCCCTTAATGCCGGTAAAATCTTAATTGTGTTGTCATTTTTTAAATTTTTAATTGTTTTAAATTCTGAGGAGGTTAAATTTTGATTAATTAAGATTTTTCTAATTCAATTTTGCAATGTACCTTGTATTCGTTGATTAAGTTAGTTGTTAAATTTTGAGAAGCGTTTTCTATAGAACTAATATCAAATTTTGGTACATATTTTGGAATTACCGAATAATTTCAACCTTCAGCCAATAATGAATTTTCTGTATGATTCGGTATGTTTCTTAAGTATTGATAGCACATATGAAACTTGTACTTTTCTTTATAATCGTTGAAAAAGTTATTTTGGTAACAATTTTAGGATTTAATTGTAAATTTTGATACTGCTAACAGATTTTAAAAAAATGACCACTTTCTATGAATTTATTTGTTATTACACTTATTTTGACTTAAAAACAGTAACAAATTTATAATTAAATTACCAAAACAGATCTATAAAATCCTTCAGCATTTGAAACTTTTAATAGCTCAACGGACAGAATAATTAGAGTCGTTAGTAATGGACAAATGATAACCAAAGGGAAACATGTCGGTAATTATCCACCGAGACACTCAAGTCCAAAACTAAAACCCTCATATCAGTATGCACAGTAGACGTTGCTAATAACAGGCAAAATGACGACAACAACTCGGGGACTTACCGTTGGCTTCTAACGACAAAGGACAGTCGGCACCTGAGTCCAATTCGCCTCAATATTACTAGCATCTAATTCGCAACCCACAAACCCAAGATCGCCAAGAGGGACATTATGAACGTTTGTTGCTAAGCGTACAAGGATATCGCACAATTTATATACGTTTCGTTCTCGTGTTTTTAGAATAACATTCGTTCTTTACAATTTAAAAATTGTGCACTAAAATTGTTTAAATAACTAAAAAAAAATATCTTTTGTCATACTTTCATTTTTGGTCGACTCACACCACAAAATTACTTATGTTAGGGAGAAAAACAATATTACTGCGTTCCAAACTCGCGTAACCCTCAACTAATTTGCCTAACATCAACGTTCCTCTGAGACAACGATTTCTAAAAATAGAAATCCGATAGTGCACAGACCAGGTGGTGGGGTAGTTACATAACTAAACCTGTGCAATTTCATTCACAGAATGAATTCTGTAAACCAGTACTTTTCACAACGTATTTTCACGTTGGTGATATTTTTCACATACATTATAATACTTTTGAGGCATATATAATGTAAAATGTAGATCACGTAGTATATTTTGTGAAAATTACCATACTTATCAAGTTCTTTCACCATTGTTTAGAGTGTATGATACTTAGAGATAGTTAGATAGTTAAGATACTTAGAAGTTTTAAAATATGAAAGACTTGGGTGGTTTATTATTCTATAGATTTGTATCTGTAATTATTTATTTCAAAATTAGGAAGAAAAAATAAGGATATCAAAAGGCCGAGACATCAATATAAAATGACTTTATACAATTTTTAATATTTCAAAAAGTGAATTCGTTACATTCGCGTTTATTCAAACATCCTAAATTAATAACATGATAAAGGTTCCCCGAAATAGGTTGAAAAGCCCAGGAAACAAAGGTAGCAGGCGTATCTTTACTTAACACAATTACCAGCTGTGACTGATGAGAAGGGCTGTCGTGAACGAACGTGCGATCCTTCTCAAATATTTATGTATGACATAATTTTATGTCTCATATTGGATGTGTTTCGACGTGTTGTTTCAAGATTTACTTTTTGTTTATTATTTATCTCGGTAGCTATAAATAGATTGAGGATTAAGAATAGATTTCTTCATTCAATATTTAACAACATAATTGATTAATGTATTATTTTAATATTAAGACCTTTTTATATTTTAATAACTTTTTATTCAAAACAAATATTTACAAATCTCAGGGTTTTTGGTGAATTCATAATCTGACATTTCTAAATTTTCTTATTCATTGACAACTCTCTACAACTAACTACTGTCCAAAAAACTCCACTACACTATAACCACAGTACATACAGTAGTGCCAGTTAGCGTCGGCACCTTTGATATTGGTGTCCAGCAGTTTCATTTTTTATATTCGCACTGGTATTGACACTATTGACAGTAATGACATTTCTCCCCGCCACGATCCCTAACAATGCTCATATATACACTGCTCGATATATCAATTATTGATATAAACCGCTCGCTAAAATTCAGTCTATGCAAATAAGGTTGGAAACATGGAAAAGTAGTAAAAATTAATTATGCAGTTTTCAATGAGGTAAAATTCATTTAATCGGATGCACCCGAGATAAAACAAAAATGTTTGGTGATTCTTACGTATTTTTGTCTCCTGAACACGAATTTGAAGTCAAAAAGCGGAGGTCTCGAATGCTTTTTGAGATATAGGCCCGAAAAGTATGAAAACTTGTTTCTAATCTCACGATTATCTTTATTGCCACACTTATATTAACTTCATCTATACGTTTATTAGTACAAATTTGAACCATTTCTAGTCGAGTTGAGATTTGGCATATATTTTTATATGAAGAAAACCCAAAAACCCAAAACACAGAATTGCCAAATGTGGTAAAACAAAAAAGCACACGAAACCAAATGAGTATTTAACAAGAATAAATGCATTATGGAACAAAAAATGAGTTTTATGATTATGGGTCGATGCTATTCAAACGTGGTTTAAAGGAGTTTTTGGGAATGGAGTTTCTGCCAAAATTCAATATGGCAAATACAAAATTGTGGTTGAGTTGTGTGCTTATATAGTTTGATTCTGTTTAAAAAAGTTAATACAGCCATTCTATATTCGTTGTTAAAAAAATGCAAGAGATTATTACGAAAATATTTATTTTTCCCATTTCAGTTGATATTTCACATTCCTAATGTATAAGAAAGAAATTTATTGCATACAATGTACATAGTCAATACAATTTTTTTTAAGAAAACAAGAACCAAGAATGTATGACACCTCATAAAAACATAGATAGATAGATATTTATTAATATATGAATTGTTAAATTATCATAATTCGAGATGCTATTGTAGAATTGTCACGAAAATGATCACTTTTCAATGAAATAAGTGGAACATACATAGGGATTAACGCCTCATTGATAAAAATTCCTAAAACCAGAATTTGATGAAATAAGAGACTACTTTATGAATGGTTATAACACTTCTAATATATTACACAGTAGATTGGATGAAATTTTTTAAATCCGGCAACTATGGAAGGAGTGCCGGTCGTTCTTAAACTCGTCGTTTGCGCATTAGCCAGGAGTCGCAACTCCTGGCTAATGCGCATTGAAAACTTACTACCAGAAATTGGCCGAAGTGGAATTACTGTATGTGCTGTGTAACTACTGTCAAAAAACACTCCCTATTACACTATAACAAACTATAACCTAACTTACACACTACAGTATATACAAGGATTTTGAGGTAAACCCACAATATAAAAGGCCAAAAAGGTCGAGTCAAGCCACAGATTAGAGAATTACAAATAGGAAGGTAAGACAAGACAAACGAAATTAAAAAGAGATAGAGTTGCACGCCAATTTAAAACTCACTTTGAAGGCTGTCAGCAGCAGTGTTGCCGAAACAAAAGTGAAAAATTAAGCAATAAGCCAAACAAAAACATTACATAATAAATTAATTAAATTATTAATATACAGTGTGTACCTAAGTTATTCTTGATAAAAAACAGTCCTGCATCACTTATTAATAAAATATCAGAAATTTGTAAAATACTTTTTTTGTTAACAGGCCCTGTTAGATTAAAAAAAGATAGTAAAACAGAATTAATCGATCCGTGTTATATTAGTCCGCTTTATGTGTACACTAAAATGACAATGAATTCAATAAAGTTATTTCAGTGACAAATAAAGACTGAACTTTAGTAAGATAACATGACAATGCCAAAATTTAGGTTAATTTTAACCCCGACTGGCACTTCATTCTCTCAATTATCCTTATTGTTTCAAAGACGCCGAGACGCTCCAGCTGTGGCATCTAAGGAATGCCTGCTTTGAGCTTATCAATATAAATGGACAGAACAAAAGATCACTGTCTACCTGAACGACAAATAAAGCGCTTTAGCTCTGATTTTCCTGCGGTACGTTTTGCAGGCGGCCTTTGTAATTTATTGCTTTTTTGTGAAAAAACTTTGAGAGGTAATTTAGGAAAATTACAATATTTATTTTTAAAGAAGAGCTGTATCAAATCATTAAAAAAAACATTTATAGGGCTAATAAAAATACCACAAAAATTGATGGAAGGTTAGAGCAAGAGTACTAATAAATAACTCCAAATAGGAGTGTACAAATTTATTTTTAACGTTTTTAATGTTCTTACCAGATATTATTTGTCTAATTTGTTTTTCTTTCTCAAAATATTTTTAATGATTTTGATTAGTGACGCTCAGTTTCTATGTGATAACATTAATCCGAATTCTAGACGTTTTTGTTTTTTTTCCTGCTTTTTATTGTGTAGATTTTGCTTTATTGCTTTTCAAATATCAATAGTGTTTATTCTATATAACACAATAAGACAAACATAGAACGTTAGCTTGAACAGTAAAAATTTTTAATTCCCCAGTAAGTCACATATTAGGGCTCAAACACAACACATCGCTCATTTAAAAACAGAAAAAAGTTATAACTAAATGGGACCTTCACAGATCGATAGGGTAGGTCCGTGGTCACCCGAAATGGCTAATTACGACATTTTTTTGTAGGTCAGACAATTTTTGTACTGAAAAATGTCATTAATCTGTCAAAATTAAGTTTTCATACTTTTTCACACATACGTCGCGATATCTCCGAAACTTTTTTAATCGATAGGAGAGAGAATTTGAACATCCTTGTCCTAATTTTCCAAAAGTGTATGTTTTAAAACTTTTTATTAGGTTAAGAATATTTTATACCCTTAAATATTCAAATCGAGAAATAAAAGAAATTAAAAGGGATAAAAATAACAAAAGTGTTAGAAAAATTAGAATTCTTTCCCATATATAATAAGTTTTATTATCTTTTATATTAGCAATGTATAATGTTTGTTTTTTCTTATTTTCTTTTTATCTAATTGTCATGGGAACTTGTTAACCTGTTTTTTCTTTTTGACTATTAATTTTTTTACTTACTAATATTGTATTGTATTGAAATTTCCTAAAAAATGTGTTAAAATCGTTTAAAATTTTTGTAAAAATACACATACAGGAGCATCACCTATTATGTTTAAAAATATACGAAAATATGTATAAGGTTGTCATTGAAATAAATAAATAAAATAAGAAATTTTCTTTAAAATATTTAATAAAGATTTATTGAAAACAAGTTCTTTATTACACCACTTGTTAAAAACCCTTTCAACAAACAATTTTTGCAACATTGCATCTGTTATCCTTTTCTTAGTGTACTACCAACGCTACCTGCACGTTACAAATTTATTCAGTTTTCTCAGTGTAGCTAGAATAGGCAGCGACGTCAACCGTCATCGAAAATTTGACCCCCACTATATCAAAGATACCGACACAAGCCTTCCCTTCTGTGTAGTTAATTATTCTGGGCTTTTTATGTAGTACTTTTTTAGGTAAGCGAGAAACTTTTTTGCTTTGAGGATTTTTGCCATACTATCAGCGAATATAATGAAGGTATGATATTAGGAAGTTTTTACCAAAAACCACAGTGCGTTATGACCTATAGTTTTTGAAATATTGCAAATTAAATATCCGAGTTTTTCTATCCAAAAGTCGGTTCCGTTCGTCTTCACAGCGCAGTACGTCGTCGTCGCTGCCGTTTCGATCTGTAAATCCCCACTTGCAAACAGTTAGTACTCCTTGTTGTATGTGAGTGTAGTTCGTATGATATTAATTGTTTTTGATTTGGATAATGTGCCCAGTCAGTTAATCAGTATTATGTAGTGGCAAAGTTAACGATCAAGAAACTGAACAAAGTTTAAGCAATTTTTTTGAAAAAGCACAGGACGATGTCAAAACTTTGTTAATAATTTGAATCAAAGAAGTTTTGTGATCCTATTAAACGAAATAAAATATGTACTTTTAATAGAAACTTAAATAAGTCGAAAAATTTGCCGAAGAAAAATATTATCGGATCAGAATGCATGTTCCGCAGAATCATTTGTGGAGCTCGGTTTCAGGAAATGGATCTTGCAAATATGATATATTTGCAAGATCCATATTAATATCCTATGAATTAACATTGGTTCCATCATCGTTGATTATGAAGACGGTTCCATGAGAAAAACAACAAAGTCTGACCTAGCCAAGAAAATAGGGATATTTACCACCGCTTCAACGACTTATCCGGAAGTGGATTCATTTGTTATTGATGGTATGGTATCAATTCAAGAATTACAACCTTCTGCTTTTGTTACCTTCAATGATTTAGCAAACATATTTGTCACTAAAATTTTAAAAAAAGGACGAAAACATGGCGCCAAACGAATAACAGTAGTATTTGATACATACTTAGCGGATTCTTTAAAAAGTATAGAAAGGCAAAGACGCGGTAATTGAGATAGTGAATTTAAAATGGCTGGTGCTAGAAAAGTTCCAAAGTTTCGGGAATTTATTCGATGCTCTGCCAATAAACGATCATTATGAATCTTTATGACAAACTCAAACAAGCGATTGAAGTGGTACCAAACCTGTTACATGATCTAGAAACAGTCATAATCGCAGGTGGTTTTGAGAGTTATAATCTTGGTTTCGAAATAAGTAACTCCGAAGGATCCAGAAACTTGTCAAAATCGAATAGTAATCAAGAAGAAGCTGATACCAGACTAATACTCACACATGTTGGCAGAACTCAAATCAGACAGCACTATTTTGGTAAAATCTGTTGATACCGATGTCTTACTTCTACTTTTTCATTTATACTGCACCATACCAGAAATGACACAAAGCAATTTATTTATACAGATGGGACATGACAAAAATACAAATTTTTTTTTCAATCAATTATATAGTAACAAATTTGGGAAAAGAAATTTGTCGAAAACTATTAACAATTCATTGCTTAACTGGCTATGACACGACGAATTCTATGTACAAAGTGGGAAAGAAAACTGCTTTTGATGTGTTAGTACAAAAATGTAAATGAGTTGAAGTACCTGGAAAACCTCCCGTTCCTAACAGAAGTTGAAGCCATGGAAGTAGGTGTCAAATATACCCTTTATTTATTCAAAAATAAAAACAGAAATATTACATCCTTAAATCAACTGCGATGGCACCTTACAACAGAATCCAATCGTCCAGCGTCTGAACTGCCTCCTACTGATCATGCCTTTAGGCAGCATTTAAAAAGGTAATGGTTTTTTTAACAATCTTTAACAAGATACCTTAATGTAATTTTGTTTATCAGGTGTAGGTATCAGTTAAAAGTTTGGTACAACAGCAATGTACAAGATGTTTTGCAAGAAGATGCAACTGACCATGGTTAGACATTTGAAGAAAACATCCGGAAAACAACATTTTCCTCTCAAGAACCTGTACCCGATTGTATAAGAAAAACTTTACCTATAAAACATTCCGATAAAAACTGCAATAACAGTCGGTGTACCTGTATAGCTCAACGATTAAAATGTTGTAGTGAGTGCAAGTATGAAAAATGTAGTAACAGTTTACGTATTTCTACTCCCGAACCCGAAATGTTTTCAGATTCAGAAATCGAATTGGGACATTTCTGATGTAAGCTCTATTATTACTATTTTAATAATTGGTATATTTTCATTTAAATATGGCTTAATAACAAGCAGATTGTAGGCACTGGGGACAGAGAGTATTATTCCGTTGTGACTTGATGTAGCGCCCGACCTGATACTCATCTTTAGGCAACAATAACTTGAAAACAACGCGTTGTAGCTCACTGCGGTTTTTTGTAAAAACTTTTGCAAAAATCCTCAAAGCAAAAAAGTTTCTCGCTTACCTAAAAAAGAACGACATAAAAAGTATAATTTGAAGTTTTGCCTACTTCAACAACAAAACAAAAAATTTCTCAAAAGTGTAGTTAACTCAGTTATCTGCGGCCATCTCTCCCCTATCGATTAAAAAGTTCGTAATTATCTCCGTTAGATTCGGAGATACCGCGATGTATATGTGAAAAAGTATGAAAACTGAATTTTGGCAGATTAACGACATTTTTCAGTACAAAAATTGTCTGACCAAAAAAAATGTCGTAATTGGCCATTTCGGATGACCACGGACCTATTCTATCGATCTGTGAAGGTCCCATTTAGTTATAACTTAAACAAAAATGTTTAAACAATTTTGTGGTTTTTTAGTCCACTAAACAGTCATATTTGAACTTGCAACTAACAAACATGCCTTCAGTGCATTTTATTTTATTTCATTCTCATGTTCAGTTATACTAAACTTACCTAAACATTTTATTACTACAAATTTCAACTCACACTGCACAAATGCTAAGTGCCTAATATTTATGTAACCTGAGCAAATGCGTTACATAGTTAAGTTAAAATTGAATAGTTCCTGTTGATTCCATTGTTTAACTAGTTGTTTTCTGTTGATGCTTTGATGTTAATGTACTGTTAATTAAAGTGTAAAAATCACCGCTCATATCATACAGTACACTATAATATCTAACTCAACAATTAGTTAGATAATATTTGTATCCACCAAAAACTGCTACCCCAAAAACAACCACGTAATACAACCCTTAACTCATTCTAATAACCAACTGTTACAAAATAACCCTGTCAAAGTGAACAGATCAGAGTCTAAAAGTCAAACAATTTTTTGAATTATAATTTGACGTTAACATTTACAATGACAACAATAGCAGTTGTACTATCGTTATGTCATGACTCCATTGTGTCATTTTTGTAAATTTTTGTAATCTCATTTTTCAAACATGTTATTAAAACTTTCGTAATTATACCATTTTTTACTAAATTCACTGTGTAACCATTAATTAAAAATGGCAGCAAGACCACATAAATATTCAATAGGAATAGATTTGGGAACCACTTATTCGTGTGTAGGAGTATTTAGAAATGGTGAGTAATTTTTAAAATTAATTTCTATGGTAAAATCACACTAACTTTTAAATTTTGAAAACCACATTCCCTACAGTTTTTATAAAAAATTTAATAATTTTTGTTAATCATTTTTGTTAATCCCAATACTTCAGAAATATTAAAAATATTTATCCTAACTTCCCAAATTAATTTTTTGTTGAATTTAAATCACAGAGAACTGTCGATTAATTTTCTGATTCTCTATTTGTAACAATTATAGGAATAGTGGACATAATTGCTAATGACCAAGGAAATCGAACAACTCCAAGTTATGTAGCTTTTAATGATTTTGAAAGATTGGTAGGAGAACCAGCACGAAATCAAATTTCTATGAATCCAACTAATACCGTATATGACGCTAAAAGACTTATAGGTAAATTAGTATATAGTTCAAAACGTTAAATGAAGAATTGTTTATAAAGGAAAGGCATTCTGAATTCGTTATGAGATGAACGGAAATATTGTTAAGTCTTTTAAGGAAAAAGTTGTTTTTAGGTAGAAGATTTGATGATCCTATAGTTCAACAAGATATTAAACATTGGCCTTTTGAAGTTATAAATGAAAAAGGAAAACCAAAAATAAAAGTAACCTACAAAAACGAAGAAAAAACATTTTATCCCGAAGAAATATCTTCTATGATTTTGGCAAAAATGAAAGAAATTGCAGAAGCGTTTTTACGAGATAATATCTCAAAAGCAGTTATTACTACACCGGCATATTTTAATGATTCTCAAAGGTGGGTTTAGTCCAGGAAAGTTAGCATTTCACTGCGGAATTGGACAAAGAAGGCTCGATTTTGATGGGACAAAGTGCGTTCTCTTCGTAATTGAATGTACATCAAAGTCTATAACGACTTATGCTCCGCTAATTTGTTTATTTATTGATAATCGATTATTATTAACAAATTAGCGTTTTAGGTTAGGAGGGTCCGATTTTGATGCGGTAAAGCTCATTTTCGTTGTTATTTTTTGTACTTTAACTGTAAGGGACCCCCTCCCCCTGCCCCTCGTCTCATGCACCGCTAATTTGTTTATTCATTGATAATCAATTGTTATGAACAAATTAGCGTATTTCGGCTATTGCAAGGAGTAGGAAAGGCCAATTTTGATGCGGTAAGGCTCATTTTTCTTCCCATTAGTTGTACTTTACTGGGTGGATAAAGATCGGTGCTATACTCTTGAGATTGAATATTTTTACGAATGAGTTTAGCAGCCGTCTGTAAAACGCGCTTTTCTTCATCAGACTCATTTCTCAATCTCTGATTATGCCACTCATTGTCCAAAATATCATGGTGATGGTGTAAAAAACAAAACAAAGTACTTTTACGGGCTCTACTTGAAACAACCAGCTCGTCTCCATATTTCTGAATCAATCTTGTTTTGATGGTTTTATCGTCTAGTAAACGTGGGAGATTCACCTTGCTTTTTAGATCCACCAATGAGAACAACTTGTCATTGGAACTTGTCATATAAGCAAAAATTTGCTCCATCGCCTCGTCGACAGAGATGTTCTGCTCTCCCTCTATTTGAACCTTCTCCGAAATTTGACGATTGAACAAGTGTGTGTAACAAGCACCATGATATTTCGCGCGCACTGACCTTAAATCAGAAACATTCACTATTCTAGTTAGAAGGGATTGTAACGAGTCATCTCGGTTCTTTTTAGTGAGCTCTAGTATAGATTCCTTCAAGTTGTCTTGCGAAACACGGTGTATTTTATGTCGATAGGTCCTAGAAGCCCGAGAGCTTTTACTCTCATCCTGGGAGAGGTCTCTTACAGTTAAAGTACAAAAAATAACAAGGAAAATGAGCTTTACCGCGTCAAAATCGGCCCCCCCTAACCTAAAACGATATTTTGTTAATAATAATCGATTCTCGATAAATAAACAAATTAGCGGAGCATAAGTCGTTATAGACTTTGATGTACATTCAATTACGAAGAGAACGCACTTTGTCCCATCAAAATCGAGCCTTCTTTGTCCAATTCCGCAGTTCGGCTCTATTTTCGTCTAACTTTCCTGGACTAGTTATTAATATATTAATTCAACTTTCTTCAAATATAAAAAAGCCGCACATACTTTAAAAAAACCGGAGAAATGGGCGTGTAAATAGTTTATAAAAACGGTTAATATTATTGTGAACATGGGTAAATTAGAAGACAGTGTTCTATTTTTTAACAGGGGGTGGTGGATGGGTTGAAGGTGTTCGGAAGCGATATCCAACATCACCACAGTGCTCAGCATCCCCGAAAATGGGGGGAAAGTGTTTTTCTACAGGGAAACCATGTAAAGCGCTTTTAATCCCTATAGGGGGTGGTTTTTGGCCGTTTTGAAGGGAAAATTTTTTTACCCTCAGATTCGGTTTCAGCGATCTCAAATTCCGACTCCTGACCTACACTAGAAAAGCTCTTCGACACTACAATGTCATTTTTTCTGTAAAATGACATTCTTTATATTGTAGTATGGTTTCAAATGTTCACTTATGCAAAAATTTTTCAATTAATTTGATTAAACTCCTTTATTTTTCATTTTTAAATTGTCAATAAATTTTCAGACAAGCGACAAAGGATGCGGGAACTATAGCAGGGCTGGATGTCCAGAGGATAATCAATGAGCCCACAGCGGCCGCAATTGCCTACGGATTGGATAAAAAAGCCGACGATGACGACAGATACGTTTTGATTTTTGATTTGGGTGGTGGCACGTTCGACGTTTCGGTGCTGCTCATCTCCGGAGGGATTTTCGAGGTGAAATCCACTGCTGGCGATACGCATTTAGGTATGCTGATTAAATGAAATAATAATTTGGATGAAAACAGAGTCGTGGCGGCGCATAAAAAATACGATTTGATGCTGTCGAGTTTGAAAATTATTTAAAATAGAAATTATTTCAATATTGACCGAATACCTTCGAGAATTTTCCGCTTTTTTACATAACCAACCTACATTCTCGGATTTATGTTATTATATTTTCGAAGTAAATTTTCCTTAATAAAAATAATTTCTAGACAAAAATCCATCAAAATAAAATACTAATTGCTATGAAAAATGCTTTATATAAAGCTAATAAAATGTTTCACAACAGCATTTTACCAAAACAAAATAAATAAATGTAATAATCCAACAAAAACAGGCAAAAATCTTCATGAATAAAAAATAAAAAACATCCTAATATAACTTTATTAATGAATCACAATAATAATAAAAAGATAGGCATACAGATTATTACTTTCTAAAGCAATATCCATATTTGCATTAATATTATTAAGTCATTTAAATTGTTGGGTTATTCATAAATTAAATCGGTCTGACATGATTTAATAGTCGCACTGAAATGAAATGAAATGATTTATTTAATATCATAATAGACAATTTACAAACAAAAAAACATATTTTACGCTACAAATGTCCAAATTAAGAAAAGAAACATGTGCAAAGACAGAAAAAGAGACATGTGAAAAGAAAATTGAGGTCGATAGAATTGACACTTTATTGCTAAATGTTGGTTTTTATAAAGTGGATTAATGATTAAGGCTCCTACGTTATGGCTATTTTTAATATGCCTTGATAGATTATTGAACTGCACAATTCCCTTGTGAAACAAACTTTTCATCGAACTGGCCTTGTTGGTAGTTTTAACATAAAAATTTAATGAATCTGCAGATCTAGTGTTATGTGAATGAACACTTGAAGTTGGCACCAGCTGTCACTATTTACATAAAAAAATTGTATATTAGAAAATTTGGGTGTACCTATGCAGTATTTCTCGATATTTAACCCTGGAATTTTCAATTTATTTCCTAAAGTCTTAAAGTCTTGTTGGATGACTATGTTTCGCATGTATCTTGAGGCATTAACAATTACACGAAACGCTTTGTTTTCGGTTAATTGTGTTTATACTTCCAAAGGGAAATGCCAGTTCAGGCTTAAGAATGAATTGTACCATTTTTTACTGGAAAGTTGGCATTTCCTTCCTATCAGCTAGATTCAGTCCAAGTTGCTAGCGTTTTGCAAAAATATGCTTGTGCCAAGAAAGTCTTCTACCAAGGTATATATTTCAGATCTTCTCACACTCTTCTCGCATATTCCTTTTATTCCCGTGTTTAATGAAACTGAACTACGCGAATTGCTTAAACTTCAGTCTCCATCAAGGTGTATCCCAAGATATTTCGTATCTTCGGCTTGTGGTTACTACTAGTAGTTAAAATTAACTAGTGTGCAAATATCTAGTTTGCACCTTGATTCTTGTTTTACTGAGCTAGTCCTAGATATTATTTAAACTGATCAAAGAATTTTAATCGCGAAACCAATATAATTTTATTTTATTTTAAAATCATCCATTAAATTTGAACACTAACTGCTGTGTAATATGTAATGGTAGTTCTTTTTGTAGGAGGGCAAGACATAGATAATCGCATGGTTGAATATTTCGTTGACGAATTCAAAAAGAAACATAAAATTGATTTGTCAGACAAAAAACGTTCAATACGAAGATTGACTACTGCATGCGAAAGAGCCAAAAGAATTTTGTCATCTGCCATTGCAACCACCATAGAAATTGATTCTATAGCTGAAGGAATCGACCTCTACTTAGAAATAACTCGAGCAAAATTTGAAGAAGTACGTTAATGTGAAATTTCTATGCTTTTTTCTGCTTCTTTTTCTTTTAAAAACAACGTAATCTACTAGAACTTTTGCCTGATGAAAAATCAACAAGAAACACGCGTAACAATTTACATTAAAACATTTAAATCTATTTGGTTTTCTCTATAAACAATATTTAGTTTCTCTTTGCATAAAAAATATATTCATATCAAAGTAAGACGTCGATTTTTGAAATGGAGCTTCTAATGGGACATCGGCAATGGCAAGTATGCTTCAAGTCCCCGTGAATCTACCTCTTATTATAAACTGACAGAGTTAGAACTCCAGTGTGATTATATGTACTCAAATATTTTTTTTTGTTCGTTGTCTATCACATTTTTGAAATGTTGCTTAAGTACCAGCGTTGAAACATATTTTATAAATTGCAGCTCAATAACGATATTTTTATGAGAACGCTTGTACCAGTAGAGAAGGCTATAAAAGACGCAAGAATTAATAAAACACAAATCGAAGATGTAGTATTGGTAGGTGGAAGTACTAGAATTCCAAAAGTACAGTCGTTACTTTCAGACATTTTTCAAGGTACCTAAGTGAATTTACGCAAAAAAAATTCTTAATTTGCTTGATATATCGCTTTTAGGAAAAGAATTAAACAAATCCATTAACCCTGACGAAGCTGTTGCTTATGGCGCATCAATCCAGGCTGCCATTTTAGCTGGAGATCCACATGACACAGTTAAAGATGTACTGCTTCTCGATGTAACGCCTCTTTCTTTAGGTAATCTCTGTTGACAAATAAACGTACTTTATAGTTTGCAGAAGTATTTCCATCATCACATACTTCGTAAAAGAAATGGAAAAAGATTTTTTACCAGGCGATAACTCACGACTTACACTGCTTTGATGAAACATAATTTTTTAAATAATTTTCTTCTCGATTAATTTGACAATATTTTTCAGGCATTGAAACTGCTGGAGGTGTAATGAGTATTTTGATCAAAAGGAACACTACGATACCGACAAAACAAACACAAATGTTTTCAACATATTCAGATAATCAACCAGGCGTATTAATTCAAGTTTATGAAGGGGAAAGGTCCATGACCAACGATAACAATTTGTTAGGGAAGTTTGAGTTATCCGGTAAGTTTCTATTTAAATATTTATATTGTAATATTATCTATTCATATATTTATGTAGAGACTTTTGACATCGAAGCTAGTTAACTGAGTCTCTAATTACAGTTTTATAGTTTTTAGTATTTCTGTAACGAAAAACACATTTTTTCTTTGTACTGATTGAGTAACGGTTAAAAAGAATTACACCAAGACCAAGAAGCGGAGCTTTATTGATGCATGGAGTTAACGATGTTCTCTTCTAGTATGATATTATTATGATTATAGAAGTGGGATTTTTGCAGTATTTTGTAGATATTTGTCTCTATTGTCGACATAGGATCTAGTAAATATTTTTTTGATGTTTTTATGTCCATTATAATGGCAAAATTATGCTCTTTGAATGAATGAATCAATGAATTTCTTTATTTAGCTTTATATAGTTATAACAATGACTTTTTAATTTTGAACTTAACTGTGTTTTACCTAAATACTTTTTAATCCTATTTTTAAAGATCCCTAACGTTGGAGCATTTTTTAAATCGGTAGGCAAAGCATCAAAAAGACGAATTCCTTCTTGTAATAACGAGCCCATTAAAAAACATTTTTTCGTGAAGTCAATATTAAAATTGTCCTGTGATCTAAGTAAATGTAGATCAGGTCTCTTTACAAGTATTGTATTATAAGATAATTCTGGTGATGTATCATTTAAAAATTAGTATCAAATTCGCCTTTTTAATGCTTTGCTCAACTGTATATACATTTAGCTGTTCATGCATTTCCCTAATTGACGTGTAAATGTTACAATTTAATATTATCCTTAAACATTTATTTTGCAACAGTTGTATTCTCTTTATGTTTTCTCTAGTAGATGCTAACAATAATTCAATGCAATAATTTAAATGTGGGCGTATTATTGTATTATAAATCCAATTTTTTTACCCAACTTCTTACATAAGTAATTAGCGTAAGCATTAAAAGTTAATTGTTGGTCAATAATTACTCCTAAGTATTTAATTGTATGCACTTGTTGAATTTGCTTGTTCATTTAGACGTCTGCTTTCGATCCGATTGGATGTATTTAGTTTGAGTTTATTTGCACACAACCAGTCGTATGAAATAGACAATTCTTCATTTATTGTTTCCATTGCTTCCTGAAAGTCTCTACCCGATACAGATATAAGTGTGTCATCTGCAAAAAGGCTAATAAATAATTTTTTTAATCGTTTATGAATGTCATTGACGTAAATAATAAAGAGAAGGGAACCCAACATACTTCCTTGAGGTATCCCATAGAGGCTTTCAGTTTCACTCGATAAATTATTTCCTACTCTAGTCTTATGGTATCGATCAGTCAAATACTCCCTAATCAAATTTAATGCTACCGAGTTTACCCCATATTCTTGCAATTTTTTTAATAAAAATTTTCTATTTATTGTTTCAAAGGCCCTTTTAAGGTCGATAAAAACGCTAATAATAACTTTATCCTGGTTCAATTCATTCCTCCACTTTGCATAAACAAATTGGAGAGCAGTTTCACAAGAATGCTGATTTCGAAACCCTGACTGACCCTCATATAACATATTATTGTTCTCAAAATAAGACTTTAGCTGATATCTTACCACAATTTCAATTATCTTGTCTACCGACGGTAATAAGTTTATAGGTCTACAGTCTTCTGGTCTTGTTGGACATGGTATTTTGGCAATTGGAACAATTACACTAGTTTTTAAGTCTCTAGGAAACGCACCCTTTACAATAACTGTATTTATAAGATTAAGGAGAGGGTACCCGATAACACAAAATATCTCCTTTAACAGTGTAATACTCAGACACACGTCTCCCGAACTTTTTTTTTTAAGATTATTCACTATTTTTGTTAACTGATTAAAACTAATTTTATCAAAAACTATAAGCTCACTGTTGCTGTTGACGTCCTCCATTGGTGGATTACTCTTACCCTAATGCCCTTTGCGATTTCTACCTAATAGAAATCATTATTGGCCAGAGATTGGTTAAATCTTGGCCCAAAATTTTTCAATTGGGATAATATTGCCAATCACTATACAATATTGGTCGAATATTGCCAGTAGATTTTAAACCAATATTGGTATACCAATATAGGGCCAATATCATTCTAATATTAGTTTTTCAATATTGCTATAAACAATATTACCCCAATATTGTTTATACCAATATACCAATATAAATTTTCTACTTTTGGCGTTGCAGATTTTATTAATTAACTGGTCATTTTGTTATCTATGACAACCAATTTGTTTTATTTTATATGTGTTAAGTGAAATTATAGAATTAGAAATTCTATACTTTGGATATAAGTTACTTCTTTTAAAATTGTAAACTCTGTCAGCAACGTCGCAAATACCTGACTGGACCTTTTTAACTACCTAACGCAAGGGTCGCACGGTCGATTTTGCGATTGTGAGTTGTGAGAACAAAGCACAAAGCAGTTATTTTGCATTTGTGGAAGAAATTGTTTTGGCTAAATAAGTGAATTTAAGTAATTAATATTAGTAAGTGAACAAATAAAAAATAGTTAATAGTGAGTGAATAGCAGCAGTGGTAGCACGCAAGTATGTTCTTAATTATAATTACTTTAAATATGATCCCTCCAGTAAACATAACCTCAATCTCAACCACGGTGCAATATAATTATTTTTTTAGGAGCTATCCGAGAAAAGTTCCCTTCATCTACGGGCAAGGAGATATTAAAATGCGTTGGGAGCAATTTAGCCACGGCGAGTGATCGGGATGGAGGTCACAGAGGGAAAAAATAATGATTTATAATGTTTTTTTTTTAATAAATTATTAATATTAACCAATTGATGGTAATGCAATGTGTTATTTCAATAATTACCCAATAATGTAAAGAAATATTTAACCAATATTGCAAAATGTTCACACTTCTATATTGGCCCAATATTGGGTTCTAATATGTAGCCAATATTCGGTAATACTTACCCAATATTGGACCAATATTGACTTTCCACTAGGGTAGAATAATCTGTATTGACTCTGGTTACAAAAAATATTCGTCTTTTTCTATAATATTTGTTTCATCTTTCATTATTATTTTAAAGATTTAAATATACAGTTTCTTTATAATATTTTGTTAATATTTATTTTACCAACTTTATAAAGCAATAATTTCCAATTTGTGTTGGGGGCTGCAAATTTTTTGACCTATTCTGTTCACAGTTTTACTTTATTTATCAGTTTTGCCGCTAAATCGTTTTCTTACTTTTTAACATTTTTCAGGATTTCACAACTTTATACTTTGTCAAAATAGATAAAATTATATTTATTTTCAAACCCTAAAGGTATTCCACCAGCACCCCGAGGTATTCCACAAATTGAAGTAAGTTTTGACTTAGATGCAAACGGCATATTGACAGTGACTGCTCGAGAAGGTGCTACCGGCAAAAAGAGTAATATTACCATTACGAATGATAAAGGCAGATTATCAAAAGAACAAATTGAAAAGATGGTAAGAGATGCTGAGAGGTTTAAGGAACAAGATCAAGAAAAACGTGCTGCTATTTCTTCTAGAAATGATCTGGAAGCGTAAGTATAATTTACATTTCACCAAACAATCAATATTTTCCTCGTTACGGTGTAAATCGATGTCTAGCAAAGCAGGACATTACTTGATCCTTTCGCGTCATAAGTAAGTAAGATGATCAACCTACTTGTATTGCGTGGTAAGTGACAATGTTGGGCGTATGAAGTGACAATGTTTCGGGTGCGAAGGCATATTCTCATCGATTATCTACTTATTACTGCCGGGGTTAAAATCAACAGTATTGAGTCAACTTGCAGGACAGAGAATAATCAAACATTTAGCAGTCCTAAAAATAGCATTAAGGACTCCAAATCCAAGTAACTGATTACAATGGACCTCTGAATGTGAAAATTTTAAAATGTGCGTATGAGCTCCAAAAATTTCCGAAATATACGTCAAATATACACCAGAAAGGGTTGGGAGGATAATCCTTCAATCAGAATGTACTAAACAATTCCAGATTTACTATTTCTTTAAAGTCACAAATTCAAGTGATCGATGAGAACCCGACTAAACGTCTTTGGGACAAGTTCGACTAAAATTGAATAATTGTAACTGCATATCAACAAGTTGAAAAAAATATTATATTTTACCTTATCATGTTGCGGTACATTTAAGTAACTGCTTTATTAATATAAAAAATATTGACTTATTTTTAATTTTCTTTAAAATACATTTAAATCAGGGGCGGATCCAAGTGACGTCCATGTGAGCCATGGCCCCACCCTTGAATTTGTGTAATAAAGCCTAAAAAATTGTGACAGGACTTTTAGAAAAACCTCTCAAATTTCAAAACTACGAAGTTATTACAAAATACATACCAATACATAATTGATCGTTTCCAACTAATTGCAATAATATTGTTGGGCGAATTATAAAATCTAATTAAATAGCTTGTATTATGATCCAATTATAATAATTTATAGAGCTGCAATAAATTCGTATTTGAAATATGAGCTCTAATGTCATGCGAATATACCTTCATAGGCCACCAAGTGACTGAGCTTGGTTAAGAGGGGACCACAATTTAGGAGAAATTAATCCTTCAGAATAGTAATTTAGAAGAAAATTAAAGTAACTAACCGGTACATTTTAAAATACTGGCCAAATTAATACTATCACTGTCAAAGACATTCATTATATCTGCAACAATCTGTATAATCACTGTTGAAAATATTACACAAAAAAGGTGAAAGAATTCTCAACTTACCCAATGTATCGCTGATGTAATTTGCTAGCTAAGAGAGGATGAAGGGGGATAAGGAAAAATGTCTTTCTTAAAACAATGTCTTAAAACAAAAACTATCACGATCCGAAATTTTAACACTCGTTTTTTAATTTAATTAAATTAAATTTTGTTCTGTACTCTCCGTACAAGTACTAAAGTCTTACTCGATATGAAAAAGCAACGTTGCCACGTTCTAGAATTTTGCGGGAGAAAAATAGACGTATCTCGAAGAATAGGGAACAAACTATATCATCTTTACCAAAAAATAGAGCAGATGTTATTGAGTATATAACGACTATTACATTAAAAGAAGAAAAATTTGTATTTATTACAGACGATGTTAAAGAAATTGTCGTATTTACTTGTCTAACACACGTTAGTGTTCTGCATATACTAGAAAATGGATATTACATTCCACTAGCATTTTCTTTTCTGCCGAATAAGAAGGAGAATTCTTACAAAAATCATTTTCTCATTTGTTTTTATAAAATAATTTTGACCCAAATTCATCTAGGTATCTATGTTTTTGTACCTACTCTTCTCAGGAACGAATTTAGGTACATTTTCTCCAGGTAGGCGATTAACTAAGGGGTAAATTTTACTTCTGTATACCGTATACTTCCAATACCTTAATCTAAAATAACCATTTTAATCTAAACCCGTAATCTGGCAAAATTAAAACCATTTGGCGATTGCCTCTTTTCACATATCTTAATGTTCTTATATTGTAGGTACGTGTATAAAATCAAAATAATAGTAAATGAGTCACAAGTAGCAGCCCTAATCAACCCAGATGATTTGGTAAAAATTAATAAATGCTGCGACGAGATCAACGAATGGTTATCAGACCCTGCAATAAAATCAGAAAGGGACTACGCAATGAAGAAACAAGAGTTGGAAAATATTTGTAAACCTATCATTGTTCAAATATATACTGGAGCAAATGAAATGACAGAAGATTCAGATGACGCGGCACAGGCTTTCAGACATTTTCAAGCGCCTCGCGAAAACGAAGATAATCATGGTACAGGTGGTCCTACAATAGATGAAGTCGATTAGTTTAATAATGTCAATGATAAACACGAAATTATAATGCATATTCATTAAATTCATTAAAACAGTTATTTTTTTGATTCCACTTTGCGCTATAAACAAAATAACTACCTGATAAATAAAAGTTCGCTCTGGATTATTATCTGTAAGTAAATATTGTCTCTGGTTCAAATGGCAAATAAAATATATTCGATTTGTAAGAATTTTAGAGACACTATACAATAAACTTAAAACTGAGCCTGTGTTAATAACGCCTCTGAAGAAATCTGTCTCTACAAACTTCTTAAAACTTCTTAAGTAAAATAATTAATGCAAATTGGGAAGCAAACTTATCTCTTAGTAGATTGTGAGTGTTACTAAGTTTAGCATCATAATATTAAATTCTGGATATAACTTGAATAAAGTAGATGAATTTTTAAATGTTCTAACAACACGTTTTAGTAATATTAGCTTCATTGCTCCAACTAAGAGAAACAGAGATGGCTTAGCTTACTCTTGATGCTTTTTAATAATTTAATTTTTTTAAACTTTTGTAGCATTTTACGTAAGTTTTAATCATAATCATAATGCAAGGAATTACCGTTACTTGGTTTCTTATTGACTCTTAAATACCGGTTTTTTAAATTTATATGCACGCTTAATTCCACCACTTTCCGTTACCCGCTTCTGTGGTCTTATTTGTCCAAATGTTACTTATTTGAAAATTTAAACACACATCCGCAACAAGGAAATACAAAAAGTTGGCGTCAGAAAGACCGGTACGGTTATTTTGTCTGACAATTATGTAAAAAATGTCATATGAAACTTCAAAAATCGTAGTTTGCTATCCGATATTTAGCGTATGAGGAAGGAAGAGAAAATGTAACTGGATAAAAAGTCGATAATACCACGTTGCTCGGTTAATGATGTGTATTTGTTATTTATTTATGTGTCACGACCATTTGTCTAGAACATTTGCAGGTGCATTATTTTTTGGACGTAGGGCCACATAACGTCGATATAAATCGATTGGTTTAATACCAAAACCTTCGTTGAGACCAGTGAATCTCCTCTCTTTATGCGTTTTCGTGTCAGGTATCATGACGTTTAAAACGTCACCGCAGTCTTGAATGTCGCAATAGTTCATATTCCGAAGTTCCCCTTTCCTGCAGGCTCCGGCAATGCCAAACACTAAAGCGACCTGAGGTATAACATCATTATAAATAAAATATGGTATCTTACTGAAAAGAAATGATTACCTCGATCTATTAAATCCGCGCTCACTTCGTTCGCTTGGAATTAAACTGTCTATAAAAACCTAGTTGTCTTAATAGCTATAAATTCATGGAATTGTCTTACGAAATACCAGCTTGAGCTTAGATTTTGCTCTGAGCTCTAGTGGTATTACCTTTGACAATTTAAAAAAGATAAGAACTTAGTGCTGTAGGCACTAGAATTTGTTATAGACAATAGAATTTGGGACACATAAAAATAAGATGAATTTGGCTTGAACTCGTAATACTTTACAAAAAATTAAATAATAATTATTCGGTTCAAATGAAAGTTGAATACTCTAATAGCTTTTAAGTGTAGAGAAATAAAAACATACTTGGATAAACTGCCTTTGATAAAACTGCGTTTGTTTAAAGACTGCTCAATCCTCCAATCCTTCTGAATTACATCACATTTAAGCGTCAAAATGAAGGCAATTAGGGAAAGCAAACATTGGCCCACGTTGTACTGTAGGGCATTTGAAAGTTTACATTTCATTTATGAGTATGAATTATGCGTGGTTTGTGATGAGATTGAACAGATTTACATCAAATGTTTCAAAATTTAGTTTCATATTTCATATTTAAATAATGATATTTTTTATTGTAATAAAACATAACAGAAATAATTAATTATTATGTATTAATATTTTTTATGTATCTAATATACACTATTTTCGAAATAAATCAGTTCAAGGAACATAGAAAACAATTTACATTTCCAAAGAATACAAAGAAGGGATGAATCTGGAAACTTGGTCGAAAAAAAAATGCGCATCGTCTGAGTCCAGCAACAATACCTAACGGATCCGACCAGATTGGCAATCAAAGTTGGCTTTCATGCAACACATTCTATTTTTTAGGGGGTGGCCATGCTCACTTGCTTCCATTGTTGTCAATGTGAATTGTTCGCTTTTATTTGCTTTACGTGGGATATTGTAATTCCTCTTCGTGAGTTAAATAAAAGTGACTCGTTTGTGCGTATGTGTATTTTGACAAGAAGCTTTTGTTGAATTGTAGGACGAATGTTTTTGTTGAAAAGGATTTGTGGATGAATAAAGATTGAATTCAGCAAGTGTGTTTAATATTTATGACCTAGTTAAAATTTCCCGTATAGAAGGGTGTTTTCATTAATGTTTAATGTATGTTCGAGTTTTAACAAAATAAAATTTGTGGTTGCTATTCGAAAATCAAGATTACACACCACATAAGCATGTCGATTTACATTGGCTTGAGATGTTTATAGTATTTGCAAATGGCCTAGTTCAAAGAGTGCCCAGTACAAGCAAAATTACTTTTTTATTAAGTGAAGTTAAGTACAAATACAAAATTGTCACAAAATGTACATACGCGGTAACCTAATTGTACAGGGTTAGTCAACCACCCAGTGAGGAAGAAACCTGGTATGCCTGTTCAATGCATCAATGCATAATTGATATCGTCTGATATGTAGATTGTTTCTTTCAAACATCCTAAAAAAAATAATCCTTCTTAATTTTAAGGAAAGCTAAAATACTTATGTAAAAAATAAACTTATCTGTCGCACTTTTTTCACACAATTTTGTAATTAAATTACATATTAACTCCTAACTATTTTTATATATCACATTATTATACACTAGAGACCTTAAAATTTGTGTATTTTCATGTCCAAATCAACACTAACCTGATATAAAAAATGGTTATTATACATAACACGCACCGAAAATATTCTAATATCTTTTTTGAGGTATATAATTTGCAAAGAACGTTAGTATAATTATTAACATTTATATATAAGAGTCCCTAAGACAAATGTAATCGTGATAACGTGTTGAATTATACAAAAGTGTAATTACACCTGAGGAATGGGCATTCTAATTCAGACTATTTGTATGCAATATCATGTCAGAATATAATCTATGATATGGTATGAAAACTAATCTGATTCTACACTGAGCTAACAACGAGATTTAACTATAATTACTCTTTGTTTTTGTTGTCAAAAATCTCGATTGGAGGAAGTTGCATAAAAATGGAAAATTACAAACTTTAAACCGACATTTTACATAAATAACTCTTAATTAATGTATACTTTTTGTAAGCATATAAATTAGAAATTTAATTTATTGGCAGGTGAAAAACTGAAAAATTTTGTTCAAAAAAAATTTCCCTCATTTTTGCAGTTATGAAAATTTATCAAATATTTTAACTAGACTCAAAAATTATGTTTTTGTCACTAAGAGAATAGATTATTTTCATATAAAGGGATTGGGAAAAAAATCAACTGCGTCCTGTACTATAAGAAAATGAGTTAAGAGCAATCCGGAGATCTTGTGAAAAGCAAATTTAACTTCTATTTTATGAGGATTTTCTAATATTTTTTTTATCATTATTAAATACCGATAAAGGCATTTAGTATATTACAATTTGGTCAACAGTGACCAATGAGCAATTTAATGCTCATACTCATCAACGTTCCTCAGGTTCTGTAGAATGGATTGCACTAAAGTTTAACGTGCACACACAAGCTCTGCTTTTGCACTAAAAACACTAAACTAACTCAAAGGGCTTGATCCTCTTAAGTCTTCTTTCTATACCAGTATTGTCAAGGTACTGGATAGCCTCGACATTGACATGATGATGAAGTCTTTCTTCATGACTCTTGGCTAATTTCTTGATGGTCTGGTCAACAGTGTCCATTTCCAGATCCCTAAGGAAGTCACTATTGCGAATGTACCAAGGGGCATCTACTATGTTCCTCAGAGCTTTGTTTTGAAATCTTTGGATGGTTGCTAAGTTGCTTACTTTGGTGCATCCTCATAGTTGGATACCATAAGTCCATATAGGCTTAAGTATCTGCTTATAAAGCATAAGCTTATTATGTAGAGACAGAGTGGACTTTCTTCCAATTAGCCAGTACATTTGTCTATATTTCAGTCCAAGTTCTTCTCTTTTCTTTTTAACATGCACTTTCCATCGAAGTTTGGCATCTAAGGTAATACCTAAGTATTTTGTTCATTCTGACTGGAATAGTTTTTTTTCTAATATAAAATTGTATTTATATGCGCGCCACTAGGAACACAATGTTTCTAGACAGCTTTAAATTTCTGAAACGACAAAGCAGCACTATGCTAAGATATTTAAGAAAAGGGTGGGAAAGCATATTATTTAAAAACTACTTGACATTTATTAAAACAAACGGGAGCAAATTTTCATAGATTTAATACAGAACGGCGCGGACCCTTCTCTTTGTGATTTTTCTTTTAAAATTAACAAAATAAATACTTTTCGAAGGTTTACAAAAAAATCAAGGAGTCTCCACACTGTTTTGTACTTATTAGTATTTCCTGAAAATTTCACAAAAATCAAACTAACACTAAAGGCTTAGAATGATATTAAAATTTTTCAAGGGGTTCGGTTTGCTATCAAGAATAAATATAAATATAAATTTTATAATAGATCAAATAAAATAAATATAAATAAAAATAGATGGTAGTACATTTGCGAATTTTATATTTTCTGTATTGGATTAACAGGAAATTGATATTTATAAATAGGAAATCTGACATATTTCGATATTGATTTTTAAGATGAGTTTTACGTACCGGTATAATCTATATGGGATAAAATATAAAGCGACTATTCAAGTGAAATGAAATTTCTAATAAGGGACCTAAACGCAAAAGTCTGAAGCAAAAACGATGGAACGAATATAAAACGGCAACCTATAGGTTAGGAGAAATAAACGAAAATGGCGAAAGATTGATAGAGTTTCGCATGATGAATAACAGAGGGAACAATCTTTAAATATAAAAAAAAATTAACAAAGAGGCGTCATGGATATTACCGAGGATCCAATACAAAAACCGGATTGATTACATTGATATAAAGAATGTGTAAGGATCAGTAGGAGTTCTGGTATAGGAAATTGTGAGACTTATTAAATAAGGTAGTATTAATATCAACCCTACTGCTTTAGTTGAACATGTCAGAGAAAATAATCATAATTTTGATTATTTCACAGACTCTTGATGTTCAACCATATCTTTCTAATTTTTTTGGCTGTCCAGGGCGTCTTGTCTTCAATGCTGAAATCTCCACCCTTTGACAAAATCATTCCATACATAATTTATTAGTTAGAGCATCATCACCATACACTTCAACAAGCATTCGATGGATGTTTAATTTACAATTACAAATTAAACATAATTCCTTTCATTCATATTTAATAAACAAATTGGCAACCGCGTCACTAACAATGAACAAGTACTGGCAATAGCGTATTAGTAGCTCGCCAAATATATTTAAATAAGACAATAAAATAAAGGTAGAAATCTTTCACTCAATACGAGTAGGAGAGAGACGAAATCGTCATTTTTGAGACGGAAGAACTTCTTTTAAGCATAGCGGACTTCCGGACCGGAACAGCTGCGTCGCATATCATCACGTAAGCACATATTCCTTCACATATCCGCATTCTTTCACGTAACCAAATCTAGGCGAGACTAATTTTTATTCAGTGTTTTGTCAGCTGCGAAACCAAGCTGACAGCTCCGTTGCCCAATACAACGTAAAAATATGTCGTTTCACAAATCATTTCACAGTATTAGTGTGTTTCCAGCTGCGTAACCAGGCTGACCACTCCGTTAAAACCATTTAACGTAAATTTATTTTCTTCGCACAAAATGTTATAAAATTACAAGTGATTTCTGGGTGGGTAACACAAACTATGTCACAGTTGTTTTAGTATTACCAAATGTATTGGTTTTACTTGTTACGTAGTTAAAAGTTTAAATAAAAGTGCTAAACCTAACGTGTGTGTTATTTTGGAAAAAACTAAAATACAGTCCACTTAATATCGTCTGGACTTACGTAATTCAATAACTGTTGGGGCACTGTGGTTTCCTCATTTTCTTAGCAGAACCTACATATGATTGTGTCTGCCAGTCCGATGTTATTCATCTACAGTGCCCGGTCAGGAGACCAACCAAGATCCTGGTTGATCGCCTATTCTGGCTTAGTAGGTACTCCGTAAATCTTGGCGATGGTTCTTTAATGAAATCTTTGGCCTGCTTTTATAGCTGCTTGGCTGTCAGAGCATATGTCAATGGTCTTTTTCTTAAACTATTGCCTTACTAACTCTTCTGCACAGTGATGTATTGCTGCAACTTCTGCCTGGAATATCGTCACTTGTTTTCCTAAGCTCAGTGAGACTCTTGTCTATGGCTTGGCTATGTAAATTCCAGCTTTTTGTATGAGACTCCAAGCAATGTAAACTGAATACTATTTAACCATGTCTAACCTTTCTGAAAAAAAATTAGAAGGTAGTGAGTGATAAGTGTATAAGTAAAGGGGAAAATAAAAAAACCAGTTAAATCGTGATAGCTACATTTTCTCTGTACCATGTACAAAAAAAAATATGCAAACGCTTCTTGAACAGCTAATTTTAAATCTTCCACACACGCTCACAACCTTTTTCAGAAGTATATACTTCAACATACTTACCCCGTAGACTTCTTTATTCACTTGTTAAATCCGGTTTGGAAAAGAGAATCAAAGACGATGCTAATCGAGCTCTAAAACACTCGAACATTCTAGGATTTGAGAAACCTTTGGGGTCTTTTTCTAAACAGTTGAGGTGGAATAATTTGTGTTTGAGAAGCGAACCCCTGGTGGAAGCAAAGAGATACATCAAGACAGTTTTTACAGAGATGAACTGGGAATTGCTCAGAAATTTGGGCCCATTTTATCGGTTAGAAAGAAATTAATTAAATTTTTTTTGTCGAAAATTGGAATTAATATTTAATAAAAATGTAATATTTATATAGATAGAGGCAGACTGATGGATATATGTGTAGGTTTCTTTGTTCTTTACAATCTGCATGCAATGTATTATTCATGACTTGTGAATTAAATAATTTTATACAATAAACGTGTCAGTTTTCCATTTTTGGTAAACTGTATTCAACTCTGGACATCAAAAGTTTCTATATATTAATAATGAAAATATAAATATAAATGTTTTTTGTTAGTTTATTTTGATTAAATGCATTTTGCTATTTTGGCGTCTGTGTATGTGTGTGTATGCGTTTATATGTGTATGATGGCATCGAATGACTCCATTTGCTATAGAATATGACATGTAAAGGGAAAAAACAGAGAGAAATTAAATACTGCCTTGAATATTGAGCTTCATTTTAAACGTATGATGTAATTGACATTACATTCGACGATTTCCGGACAGTACACAATAACAAGAAGAAGAACTTTTCTTTTATAAGATATAACGTGTCAAAATCGTCTTGAAACACCCTGTGTGTTGTGTGTCTTAATTTGATTATGTAAATATTAATATTTAATTAATATACACAAAAAACTCCGGGGTTGTCACTAACAGCTATTCCATTTATTCCATTTCGTTTGCCTTTCGTATCAAAGGAAAACTTGAATCATCGAAGTGGTAAAAGTAGCCGGTATTATCCAGTATTTAGTTGAATAAACTCGTGTGAACAGAAGTGTCTTTCTTTTAACTGAGGGACCATTAACGCTGCGGTGGCCCTTCAGAGTGAACTTTTTCCTTTTATTGCTCTGTTTCAGCTTTACTTTGGTCTGCAGAACATCGTTCGGCATTAGAGCGAACGTTTGTTTTATTTCGGGGTTTTGTTGTTGATGACCTTTGAATCTTTTCGCCTTTTCCTCTCGAGTACTTTTCATGATTTATTTCTTTTTTAGTCATGACACGCTTGATAGCGAAAGGGAAACGTTCAATTTTATATTTATTGAACAACAGATTCGTTGAACGCTACAATTAACTGGGGAAATATAGCGATAAAGATTGATATAATAATTGAAATAATGATTTAAATAAAATTAGGATTAAACTATTATGATGGAATTATGATGAAAAAAGTGCATCTATAAATAGATAAATTTAAAAACAAATTACATAAATAATATACAGTTTCTCAATCTGATTAAACTGGAAATACCAGTACCTAAGTATCAATTATAGGAAACTCCAATAAAATATCAAATATCCAACAGAGATGGAAAATTATCTTCATCTAATTACATCTACTTTCTGTAATTTTTTAAGAGTATTGAGATGGAAAAAGTAAGTCTTGTAAGCCATGATTTTTGAGCTATTTTTATTTCGTTGTTTAGAATAGCTCTAATCGTTTACAAATTCGTAGTACGCTTCGTCCTTATTCCCAAATTAGTTTATTGACTTGAATTAAACACCGCATCATTTGTGAACGAAGACATGATGAAATTTATTCGAGAATTATATGCGAAAGTCATTAATTGCCCAGACATTAGTGCGTAATTATTCCCTGAATCGGGCTCTAAACAACCGTGGAGTCGCAAACATCGCTTAATCATAATTTGAAGTTGTGTTGATTATATTTCAAATTACAAGTAAACGCTTTCATAGTGGGTTGTGGACTAGTTAGGTGTTTCATTAATTTTATTGTTGTGGTACGTTGTTTGACAGATAACGTAGTTTTGGATTTTGATTTTGGATTAGCAGTTGAGCTGAAATGTTTTATAGGAATAATGGATATTTTACTCTTATTAATTGTATAATAAATACTATCCATTTAACCAATAAATGATAATGCATAAAGGGATTAAATTTGGCACACGTAAATCAACAAAAAAATTAACTTACTACTACTTTGTACACAATGAATTTGAAATTTTAGCGAATGTCTTGTAAACTAAAAATATAATAAAATAAAGGCACAACAGTACATTTTTTAAGTAGCTTTTAAATGCTACTTATACGAAACAAAAATGTAAAAACAGAAAATCTAGATTTTCAAAACTTAACCTAGTGACCTACTTTAAAATTAGCGTTTATCACGATATATTGAGTTGGTTAAATAAATTGAATGTTTTAATTTTTAGTTTTATTTTCAAAATTAACACATCTATCAATACCAAAATCAATAACTATCAATTTTTTTTAAAGCTATCTTTACATATTTTTTTAAATAAGCAAATTCTCTAAATGTCATTACACAAACTACAAATTTTTTTATCATAACATCATTCCCAAAATTTCTTCACAATTTCCCCTAAAATTTATTCACGTATTATAAATACTTTTGTAATACTGAAAATAATTTTATTTTATCTATTACTAGTTCCCTTTTTGAATGTAATTTTTTTTTACTCTTCCATCTGTGAAAATATTTCTCCATATTTTTTCTTCTTTTCCTATGGTTACTTCCACTCATCATTAATGGTACTCTTTGTAATCCTCCTGTATTTATTTCCGAATTACTAAATCTCTCCAATACTTGGTTTTCAATCCTATTAACGTCTTTAGAATTAAATTTTATCTTATCACTTTGGTCAATTTGCATATCCCTCTTCATATTTTGCTAGTCACTTCTGTATTCCTTTCTCACGTCTTCTATATTAAATTCTATTTTCCCTCTAATATCTTACATTTTTCTTTGATTTCCTTTTTTGTTTTTAAATTTTCTTCGTCTGCAATAGCAATATTTCTTGATATTTTCTTCTAATTTCATTACTTCATTGTTTATCAAATTATAGTTTGTGTTCGTGTTTATTATCTCCTTCATTTGTCCCATTCTCTTATCCTGTTCCATTATTTTCTGTTCTGTCAATTTTTGTTTGCTTTCAAATTCTTTAAATTTCCTCTCCATCTTCTCTATACCCTCTTTTAACATATTAGTATTTTCTTTCATCTCTTGCTTTAATTTTTCTTGATTTAGTTTCATATTTTTTTTAAAATCTTGTTTGAACTCTTGTTGAGTTTGATCTATTTTATCTATCTTTTTGTTCAAATTTTCTTGTATTTCTTGGTTTTGGTCCATCTTCTTTACCAATAATCCAAACATTTTAACCATATCATTTCCTTCTTCTTTTCTTTGTCCTTGCTCTCCTCCTGCTAATGTGTCAATAGATATTACCTCTTGTCTGTGTTCTTCCAGTATTTCCGAGATTTCTTCTTGTCTCAGATTTTCCTCCTTTTCTTTTATAATAACAAAAGTTTCTGGATCTTCTCCTTCCAATGTTAGACTCGCATATAATCTTTCTATTAGATCTTTTTTTAGTCTCTCTACATCTTGTCCTCTTCTTCTTAACTCTTCTTTCAACTCTACGACCTTTAAATCGTATAATATAGTCGACCAATTAGGATGCCTCGTCAATTAGGCCTGCAAACGACCTTATAGACATTTTGTCTATAAGTTCGCTTAAAGATTTGGCGCGCGAACAGTCGATCAACCCAGTAAAGTGAACTAGAAGGTATGTGATCTCTGTCTTTTTTTTAAACAATTTTTATATTCTACTAAACTTTTGAAGCCGTCCAAAATTTTTTGTTATTATTTATCACAATTTGTCAACTTACTTGTTCCATTTTCATTTTATCTTATCTAAGAAAAGTGTTTCCAAATTAATTTTCAGGTGGAAAAAATGTAGTATCACGCAAGATTACTTTATTTCGTCTATATTTCAGGCTACGAAAGACAGAGTGGCCCAACCTACCAGCATACCATATGAAGATAGGCCACTATTGCTTTCATAGCCTGATTTGATTTCTTATTAAAGTATTAAAAAAAGTAAACATATTATCCACATACCACATGTCCGAGGAAAGTTTAAATTAATGACTAATTTGTGTTTCGAATTTATTGATAAAAGGATTTGCAATAAACGGCGATAAGCAATTGTCTGTAACCGTTTCTTATTGTTGTTTATAATTATTTTGATACTAAAAATAATTGTGTAAAGTGATAATTGTAGAGACTGTAATAAAAAATATTAGGCGAGCTGTAAATATCCGTTTAAAATAAATAAAAAGAGGTAGAACTGGAATTTATAATATTTTAACATATAATATAACAATTGCTTCAAAATGTATCCACCGAGAATTATACGAATAGAGACCTTATAGTTTGTCCTTAATTTTTTAATAATATTATTAACAGATTCTGATGATGCTGACCTTGTTAGCGAAATAGACGTCGAGCGTGACATTTTTTAGCTGTTTGGTGTAGTGGTAGTACTAGTTTAATACCTACCGTGTAACAAAGTAGCGATTAACTAATACAATTTCAAAATCCAAACTAATTTAAACGTAATTATGCTCGGCTTTTAGAAATTTATATTCCTCTATCTTCCCATCGAGTGGCAACTCAAATTATTTCTGCCAGTAAATGCCTGACATGAACAGAATTCATAAGGAGTTTTATCACCCCAAAGTGTCTCGGGGTTGTAACTTGCAGACGTGTATCAAAAATAATGAGTTTCAATAGTCGGTCGATGGTATGAGATGGATTTAAAAATACCCATAAATATGCGAGAAACGAAAAAATATCTTCAGATGGAGCAAGAAAACAAATTTGGGGGGATTTGTAGCACGGATTGTTTCTTTATTATACTATTAGACGTCTGTGTTTTTTAATATTTATAATTAAGGCAGGAGTACCACAAGGAAGTGTAATAGGGCCAGTCCTAAACCTATTATACACTAGTGATATTCCTGAATTAGAGCAAAATACAATTGCCCCCTTTGCAGATGACACCGCTATCATGGTAGTATGGAAAACCCACGAAGATGCTGCCAGAAAACTACAAACATCGTTAGATAGAATTAATAATTGGACCAATCGTTGGAGAATCAAATTAAATTAAAATAAATTGGTAGGTACATGTTAATTATACTAACAAAAACAATGAGAATATACCTATCAGAATAAATAATACCCAGATCCCTTGTGCTAATTTATCAAAGTATCTAGGTATTACTTTAGATGCGAAACTACGCTGGATAGTCCATGTCAAAAAGAAACGTGAAGAACTTTGCCATATGGACATATGGTAGCCATCTTTGGGGCTGTGCCAGTCAGAATAATTTGCTCATAATACAGAGATTCCAGAACAAAGTATTAAGGAGCATAGTCAACGCTCCCTGGAACTTTAGAAATAGTAACCTCCACCGAGATTTGGAGATGGACACTGTTAACCAGATAATTAACAAATTTGCAAGAAGTCACGAACAACGACTCCACCAACACGTGAATGTCTAGCTCCTGGACAACAGAGTTCTAGTAAGAAGACTTAAAAGGAAGAAACCCTTTGAGTTAGTGTAAGTGAAAGTGATAGAAAAATCAGAGCATAGTGCGCAGTAGTGAATACATGTTAAGTAAAGTGTATATCCAATCTTCAAACGTAAGTAACAAATGCCCCGCAAAGGGTATTTTAATACTTAAAAAAAATGGACAAATTTATTTTCTTCTGAGAAAAATTTATTCCCAAATACATCCAAACGCTCTGGTAAATATTCATGTGACGAGCTGCTAGTTTTTTAAAAGAACTTGAATAAACAGTTCAGTATATCTGTATAAACAGCTTGAAGCGGACTTCTGCAATGCATTTTGCAAGCTGGAATTTAATAAATCATATTTTCAGTGCAATTAATTATTTGGTGACCCAGTTTTCAGATTGACTTAAAGTCTCTCTGTAACCGTAAATATCTGACCGCTGGACATTATGTACTAACAACTAATGTGCAAACAGTGTATGCTCACAGTTATTTCAACGAATGTCACGTTATGTTTGAGGGGCAGTTGGAAATTTTCGTTTTTAGTTTTCATAGAGAACATCATATTGAATTTAAATGTTTAGAAAAATGTCTCTTACGCGTTTTTTAACTTTCAATGTATTTTGATTTGCTTTAATTATACCTATAATCTCTTCCGTTTCTTCTCCAGATTCACTTGTAAGTAGTAATAAATCAAGTCGTAATATTTTCAGTAGTAATATCACAAGAGCTTCGAAAATAATCGATTATACTTCCGAGTCACGAGAAACACCACGAGAGCGTAGATCGAGTGGTGTTTTGAAGAAATACGTCGAGCGAGGAGGAAGTATAAAATATTATTTTCGTATGCTCGATACGATTATATAACGAATTAAGTTGAAACACTATCGTCGACCACTCAACCAAAACACAATTTTAACATACTCTACGCGCGTTTCGCCAACTATGTTGGCATCATCAGGAGTTGATGATAGACTAAACAATTAACTATTTCTAACACCTATTTATAGTAAACGACTAACACCCTCTCCCCTCGGCGATGCCGAGCACCGTCATCTCCGGTGACCTAATCAGCCAAGGGTAACTAATCAGCCAAGGATTAATCCATTAGGTACGGGCGAGTTATTCATCCTTGGCTGATTACTCACCCTTGGCTGATTAGGTCACCGGGGATGAAGGTGCTCGGCACCCCCGGGGGAGGGGGTGTTAGCCATTTAGTATAAATAGCCGTTGGAAATAGTTAATTCTTTAGTTTATCATCAACTCCTGATGATGCCAACATAGTTGGCGAAACGCGCGTAGAGAGTGTTAAAACTGTGTTTTGGTTGAGTGGTCGACGATAATGTTTCAACTTAGTTGATAAACCAAAGGTTCCAATTTCCCAATTTAATAACGAATTATATAATTATTTTTGTTGATGTTTGCTTATTATAAACGTCAAACGTATTGTTACTATGACAAACTTTTCAAGATGAAGGATGCGAAATACAAAAACGAATATACCACGTCGTCAAGGGTATAATCGCTTATCAATACATGGTAACTAAGTAAGAATTGCAGCTACTATTGGCTAAATTTATGATGAGTTGTATAATCGACAGTAATATAACAAGACCGATTATTTTTATTGCCTCTAAATTTCGAGTTTAATTTAGGATCAATTTCTTGAAGATTTTTACTCCCGAATCTACTCATGAACTTTAATGGCAAACTGTCAAAATTGAGATTGACAGTAGCGTGCCTACTATGTTTGTCGTAAAATGGACGGTATTACATAGAAAGTAATGAATTAATATATTTATGTACGATTGACCAATAAAACGCTGTTTATAGAACAGTTTTGCGTCAACAAAGTAGCACTTTACTTTACTGTAAAATAAAGCGCACTTTATTTTACTAGTAAAAGAAAGTAATTGTCAACGTCACTGACAAGTTGTAAGACAACTAATTTGACATGTTTAAGAAATAAACATCTACTTGTCATCGCAACTGCTGTCAGCCAAAATCGTATCAAATTTTTATTTTTTCAATTTATTATTATTTTTTAATTGCAATCAAACATAAAATCATGTATATAACGCGTACATAAACAGGCTTTATAGATTCATAATTTTAAAGCCCTTGTTTATGTACTTGTATAGTTTCAGAAAAAGTGCGAAATCAGTTGGAGTTGTGTATTTGCTACTAAAGATCGATAATTTGTTAACTATAAGCAACTTTATAATACCATTAGAATAGGTTTTATTTGAATAATTTTAAATTTGCGGGCGGCTTCTTTATTGTTGGATACCGTCCTTTAGGTGAATATTGAGGACGATGATCAAATAGCCTACTATTTACCACCAAGGTGAATAGTCGCTTTATTTTGTTTTGATTGGCTGAGTCAAATCAGTTTCCAAGCACGTAATTGGTTAAAAATTGACATTTGGCAGGCAAGGGAAATAATCACTTTTATAATTCTGGTGAAGGAGATATATACTGTCAGCAAAATCGAATTTTTCAAAAATCGTTAGATATATCGACAAAAAGTCACATGGGACAAAGAAAGGTAAAACGAATTATTCAAGAGATGACAGAATACTATAAGAGTGCCGCGAGCAAATCTAGTATGAGAAAAATTATGCAAAATGTATTTATTTGATTTTGCTTTGATACTAAATTCTCACCTTTGCCTCTCAAGATAATAGTAAGTCGCTACAATACGTAAGTTTGTAGAAAAATCTTTATTTCAATCCCTTTCCCTTTTTATTACTTTTTAGGATTAGTCTCACGTCCAAAGCAATAATTAAAAGTTTCCATGAATAGAAATTAAATATATCTTTGTTGACTGAACTGAAAGTTACTACGTATTTCATACTGGAAAGATTTAAGTAGGCCCAAAAGAGGAATAAATTTTCTTCGGTGTTTGCATTTAAAAGGGCAAACTAAGGGAAAGTTCACTTTAATCGAGAATAAACAAATAAAGTTAGCAAAATACTGTTGCATAACAAATAAATAGGGAACTCTCACTTGACACAGATTTAAATTTTATTGCTATTGTTAAAGCACAGAATCAGAAATGCCCACAGATCCACAATTTCATCACTATCTTTGTCTTCTGAAGAATTGCTGTCGCTACTGTATTTTCCTTCTGTCTATTTTCTCGGCGATTTAAGATTCTATCTCAGGAAGATACAAGATGACATTTTGTGCGCGTGCCACATAATAGGATATTAAAAATAGTCTGGGAATTAATGTTTCACAGTTGATCTAAATGCACGTGAAATTACAGTGTAGAAGGGTAATTAGCAGTAAGCCAAAACGGTGGGAACAGAAAGACATGAAACGAAAGTCCCTGAAAGCGAAGGTAATTCCTAAGCAAAGTTTATGGACTCTGAGGATGCATTTGATAAGCCTGGATGGGAAAGAACCATGATAGCTTTACTGTTTGGGTAGAGAGACATGGTTGCGTATCACCTCTATTTAAATTATTTTGAGAAGGCCTAAAAACGAAGATTTTATCAAAAAGGGTACGGGAAGGGAGTAATATAATATTAAAGATTAATATAAATAAAATTATTAAAGTAAAAACTGTTTAAAAAATCCGGCAGTCCAGAAATTCAGGTATGTATTGAATAAAGGAGGAATGCCGAGACATTGACACCGAAGGCGTACTAGTAACACAAAGAGAGACTTAATATCTGCGATTGTGTTATGTGAAATGAAAAATAACTTATTATGGAAGGCAATAGAACTGAAAATAATTTCCATGGCCTGTTTAGAGGTCTAATTTACAAGAAGTTATTGCGAACTACCAGCACCACAATAAGAAGAAGAAGAAAGAAAATAACTCCAAAATAAAATTGTACAATCAAAAATAAAGAATAAATAAATGTTTTTCAGTGCAACATACAGTTGTTATAGATTTTTTTACGTATCTTAAACAAAATAAATGTCTATAAACGGGGATACGACTTTCTGTAATATTGACTAACCTTTCATATGGCGTCAAAGACACCGAAATTTTTCATAAAGTTCAGAAAATCCTACTAAATATAGAAGTTAAGTACTTAAAGCACTGCTATCTCATATTTATAGAGTGGCATTACGTTAAGCCATCTGCTAACAGAGGATATTTGAGCTTTTTATTTGAAAAGAAAAGCTTCTGGGTATAGAGTTTTCCACGCTCGTTCGGAAAATCCACAGAGGTTAATAAACTATTCAGGAGCAACTTTGTACGCCTTACTTTATAATGTGTATGGTATACAGTGCCAACCAATGATACAGTAGTTAGTGTAAAATGTTTTACTTTCAAATGCAAACAGGTTTTTTCCAGTAAATACCAGCAATCGAATATCTCAGGACTCGACGAACTCGAAGTACGAGAAAAACCAGTCAGATATTTTTAGCAAACGACTTAAATCAAGAATGAGTCGGGATAGAGAAGTTAGAAGGAACTAAATGAGATATGCTTTTTTCAACTAAGTGGAATTCGTCATATTCAGTCAGATATAGGATGTTTAAACTTTTAAATTTCAAATTAAAAACATGTTTTTAATTTGGTGTAAAATTTGTTTTTTAAAAAATTAATATTTAAAAAATTCTATGGTTAGTCGGAACTTTTACAGCTCAATTTTTTACGCCATTGATGGTAATATATTAAATCTTTGTTAGTTTCTATTTAAAAAACAAGTAAAATTCGATAGAACTTATACAGGGTCATTACGAAAGTACGCACCATATGGGTAACTTTTTTATTAAGGGTTTTTCGTTAAAAAGTTATTCTTGATAAAAGTTTGTGCATCCCCTAAAACTAAACATGCATCAACAAAATATAGTAAAACACTCATAATATACGAGAAGCCTTCAAAAATTTGAATTTGAGACAAGAGTAAAGTAGCCTTATTTTGAAAAATTTCGGGAAATCCTATTTAGAAAAGTTGTTCAGCATTAAAAAATACATCTAGATTTGAAATCATGGCCATATAAGTGAAGTTTTATTTTTTTACCCATTTTTTTAAAATAGGGACCAGGAAAAAAAAATAAAACTTCACTTGGATGGCCATGATTTTAAATCTAGATGTATTTTTTAATGCTGAACAACTTTTCTAAATAAGATTTTCCGAAATTTTTCAAAATAAGGGTACTTTACTCTTGTCTCAAATTCAAATTTTTGAAGGCTCCTCTATATTATGAGTGTTTTGGTGCATGTTTAGTTTTAGGGGATGCACAAAGTTTTATCAAGAATAAGTTTTTTTGTCGAAAAACCCTTAATAAAAAAGTTTCCCATATGGTGCGTACTTTCGTAATGACACTGTATAAACGGTTTTGCATGTATTTGCTTCCAAACAAAAGTACACTAGTGATTATTTTAACTTTTTGATTTGCAGTGTAATTAAAAAATCACAATGACTCCAAAACAGCTTAAAATTAATCTCACAAAAGTCTCACAGCACACCCTGATTTGGTTTAAATTTTAAAAAAATCATCAGCGAAACAGTCACAACTTCTTATAGTCTATCTTTTGGAATATACCCTGATGACTTTCGGGAATTTTCTGTACCAATGAAAACGACATCCTACAATTTTGCTTCCCACATTGCTCTATTAGTAGTAATTTTAAAATGTACAGTAAATATTAATGCCTTTAAATGCCTTAGTAAGTAGCTAACACTCTTTCTTATACTCGTTTTTAGAAGCTTATTTGGCAGCAAACAAAACACTAAAGGAATATAATGCGTGTTCTTAAAGTTATAGAAATATTTGCAGTAAAAACTTTTTTCGTCGACCTCTACAAAAAACGACATTTTACGTACTAATTTCCGAATGAAAAGTCAACTATTTTTGAAGGCAAGTACTTTTCGTCCTCAAATGACTCGCACCGTGCCGTATCCTAGTGACCACAGCGAGTACCGTGCAGTATCCTAGTGACCACAGCGGACGAAAAGTGATTGCGTACGAAAAGTGTTTGCCTTCAAAAATGGTCGATTTTTCTTTAGGAAATTAGTACGTTTTTGTAGAGGTCGACGAAAAAAAGTAATATGCACCTCGGCGAAAAACTGTCTATTGTCTCGCCTGCTTGCTCAATTTGCAGACTCGACTATAATAGACAGTTTTTCGTCCTTGGCACATAAATAACTATTTTCGTCGACCCATACAAAAAATGACATTTTACGTACTAATTTCCGAATGAAAAGTCAACTATTTTTGAAGGCAAGTACTTTTCGTCCTAGTGACCACATCAGACGTAAAGTGTTTGCGGACGAAAAATGCTTGACTTCAAAAATGGTCGATTTTTCGCCGAGGTGCATATTACATTTTTTCGTCGATCTCTACAAGAACGAACTAATTTCCGAAAGAAAAATCGACCATTTTTGAATACACATAAATAACTATTTTTGTCTGTCAGTAATAATGATCCATTTCAACCAAGTTCGAAAATATCTTTTAGTAATAATGAAAGAACAACTAATGTATCGTGATAATAAATTTTTACTCGTCCTTAAAACATCTTTAATCCTTTCTGATTCAATTTAACTGTTCGGTTTTATTTTTATGTTTTTCTAATAAATTGTCAATTGCCACTTTTTTTGGTAAATTACTTAATACTTGCCTATTAATCCTTTCTTGTGAATCGGGTTCGTGGGTTTGTTCAACCATTGCTTCTACTATCACATTATTTTTTATCACTGGCACTATTTACTTTTTACGAAAAGTACATTTATAACCGCCGACAATTAACATCGATTTGCCTTTGTCACTTAACAGTTCAAACACGTCAATTTTAAATAAACTTTACTAAAGCTTCCTCATAGAAAACGAGAGGATTCGAGCAGATTATCCATTATCCTCTTATATATTTCAGTTAAGTGTATTTAATTATAATTTAGGAGTAAAATTTTAAGTGCTTTTATTAAATAAATAACATAATAATATAGGGCTTTATAGACCACTTTAAAATGTAAATTACGTACTAATGAATATATAGAATTTTCTGTAAAAAAGTATTTGTCTTTGATCTAATTTTACTATTAATTAGTTAATATTCTACTGAATCTTTCATAATTAAAACTAATCAGAAGCACAATCCAAAATGTACGTTTTTAGAATGTTCAAAAATTTCATTTAAAAATATATACAGGGTGACCCACTGGTGTGTGCATGCTGCATATCATTTTTTCTACCCAAGCTATCGGTTTAATGTTTTTTTTAACGATAGGTCCAATAATGAGGCACATTCTAAAAATGTTTCTATTTATATAGAGGATGTCCCAAATAAGATACACAACTAAGTTCTGTTTTTTTAAATGGCAACCCCCCATTTTTGTTACATATTTAGATTCGACATTAAATTGTCGATATAATGCACCTAGGTTTCTTCGACTTATTTGCAATAGTTTTTGACTTATGTCAATTTATGTGTCAAAATAGCGTCGTGCAGAGATCCACAAAAACTTTAGAACTTCAGAACTGTTCAAGATAACTTAATAAACTTTCCAGTCGATTCCTTAAGCTTTAACGCATCTTTCGAGATATAGACGAACTCAGAGTCGATGTTCTGTCGCCTACTATGATTTTTTGAAAATGATAAATTACAAATAGCAATAACTCGACTTTTTGAAATGCATCACCCTATATTTTATTACATCATTGCATGGTATTTTTTAAGAGCTTTGTGGGGTTTATTTCGTAAAACTTTTATGCAAAATAAGAAATGTTTAACGGTTTATTCGAGAAAAAAAGGAATCGAGTAGGCCGCTGTCGTCAAATTTGACAGATTCATACAAGGGCGGATTTACAGGGTACAGCCTTGAGCTAACAATTAAAATGATTTTTTTTTATTTTTCTACGATTAATACGAAGGAAGATCTGGCAATTGAAAAATGGGTGTTTAAAGAAACTGGATCGTTCTAGCGCAGGGGTTCTCAAACTGTGGTACATTACAATGTTTAGTGGTACAATTTAACATTTAACATTTTGTTTTCAGAAACACATATTTTTCTTCAAGTTTTTAACTTTAACGGCTCTAGCTTTAATATTGAAATGACGAATTTTCCAAAAACTTCGAACAATCTCGCGACCCATTGATTTTTAATGACGAAATGCTTTTATGGTGGTACATATATTTTTGTTTCATATTTATGTGGTACAAAATTTGAAAAGTTTGAGAACCGCTGTTCTAGCGTAAATATCTCAAAAAATATGACTTCCACAAAAAAATGTATATAAAATCTTAATGAGAGAACAACATTGGGAATATTTTAAGACCAACCAGAACCGTTTAACAGAACAAAAGCTATGGACAAAATAAATTTTTTTCAATTTTTTTTACGCCATTTTTTTAGCGCCATCTAGACTGTGGTATTTGACAAAAAAATCCTTTTGCAGAAAGTCGTAACATATGTTTTTACAATTGTCTAGTAATTTTTAGCCCTATGGATAATTATTTTTTAAGTTTTGGTCTGTTAAAGTTGAGCTAAATTTTTGATTTTTTTGGTCAATACCTTGAAAAGTATTGATTTTTGAAAGAAAATTAAAGAGACAGGACTTTGAGCAACTGTTCTTCCAAATAATTACCATTTTTTTTTATCTTTGCATTTATAACCGTCAATATCATTTTTTCGGGTAAAATATTGAAAAAACGGTCTTTCCAATGAAAAAGTTTGTCATAACATGATATTTCGGCGATATCCTAAGCTTTAAAATGGCAAAAAATACATTTTTTTTAGAAATGTACGAATATTGTGGTGAAAATCGTAATTTTCTGCACACTATAACTCGGAAGGGAACATTCTTCTGGACACCTTTCCTAGCAATTTGCAAAAAATTTTAAGTCCATCTGATCAGTTACTAGTTTCTGCTCGATATTATAAAAAAATTTACTAGCTTTCTTGGACTACTTGGTAAGTTACCCCTCCCATAAAAAAAAAGCTAAATCCGCACTTGGATTCATACAATTTTGAAAAGAAAATGTTTCAACAAAATGAAATTGTAATATACCGGAGCCAACTCGAATCTCCCTTACAGTTAGTTCGCAGAAACGTCTTAATTAATTTGTGATTTTGACACCTTACATTTTAAAATTTTCTTTTATAATATAGCTATTATAACACTAAAAGTAGTGCTATAATAGGCCATAACGCGCATATTATAGCACGCCTTTTCACAGTTGGTAGCATAATTTCCTACATCGGTTGACTCTAAATGTTGATATATCAACATTTTTGTATAAATTTAGACAACATCTTAACATTGAGTAAGTCGTCCATAAGGTAGATGATTTAAATTTTTGGCGATGGAGTTCAAAATATACAAGTAACACATTTTCTGAGATGTTTTCAATATTACTTTCACGACACCAATCTTGAAACTTATTATATGCTTTCTCATAAAGATGCCGAGATTTGTCGGGAATTAAATTACCTATAGGTACTATTTTCCGCAATTTTTCGAATTTTTGGTGGCTTACACGACATTTCATCACTCATTTTCACATAGATTTTACAAACTTTAAAATACAAGAAATGAAAAAATGAAAATTCAAACTTGAAATGACTGTCAAGTATAAATGTCAAATCATTGTTACCAACTGCTACAAAATTAAGGAACTACGTTACTATTAAAAGTACGAAATATTTTTAATTATATAATAAAAATAGGCGTAAATTTTAAAAAATAACGTAAAGAACTCGTTTCATAATCCGTTTATTGTATTCGTTCGTTATAACGCTCGCCGCCAAGCGGCTCGCGTTATAATTTCGAACTCATACAATAAACATCGTCTTATGAAACTGGTTCTTTATTATACTATTATTTGTCCCTTCTTGTTATCTATCTAAAAATTTAACAAAATACTTTAGAAGGAAGAAGAAGAAAAAATGAGAAAAATAAGTTTGTGCTATTTAAAAAACATGAAAAGAGTCTGTTAAAATAAAATCAACCTCTTTTTTAACCAGTTGTGTATAGCTAAAAATAATATCGTCATAGTACGTCACAACAGGTGCAGATGTTTCTAATATCAAAAATATAACGCGGTATGAAAAATATTACGGGATATTTTTACCCGGGGTTTGAAAAATTCTTTTTTCATTGTATATAAGCATTTTTTCTACTAATTTTATATTTCGAAGACCAGCATAATAAAAAAGAATATTATTCCTTAAATTCGTGTTTTTAGCTCCATATAAATTTGAACACCCTGTAACTTGGACATTTTAATTTTTGGAAAAGGGTGAAATATGTGTTAAAAGAAGTATTGTTTTCAATTAAAAATCTCCTATATTCTTAGTGACAATTTTAAATAATTCCTTCCTATAATCAAATGGGCAAAGGTAAGTTAAGTCCCATCTACCTGAATTAAGAAGGGTCAAGAAATTTAGATGGTCGAATTGAGTCCTGTAATCTTTCTAATCCTCCTAATATCGGTATTTTGGAAATTCTAAATTACTTTCTAAATATCTGTATCAAATGATATTTTAATTACGTATTATCGAAGGATTTCATTGGTTATACATCTATGGATATCAGATATAAAAAGGGATCTCAACCTACAGAATGTTTAATATAGTTTGCTTGATTTGTATACGGTGTTAATTTTTGTTTATCAAAATGAGTTCTGTGAGAGTTGTAATAAGTGAAAGAGGAAAACAATGATTGTGTTAGATGGCTTCAAATATCGTTTTCATAAGATGTGAATTGATGCCAAACGTTGGATTTGTTGTGCACAGTCAAAAGAAAAATGCAAGACATTTTTAAAAACCGAAGGGGCTGACAACACAGTAATAGAAATTATGGATAACCACAATCATAACGAATTAAACGAAGAGGTACTTAATCGCCAAATTTTAAGTAACTCTTTAAAGCGAAAGGCTGTAGAAGATATTAGTGAACGGCCAATGCAAATTTTACATAAGGAGTTACGAAATGGCGATATTAATACCTTGACAACCGAGGATGTGGGATTGGTCAGAAAAAATCAGTATAATGTCCGACGATCTGTTTTGCCTAACTTGCCAAAAAATATGGAAGAAACTCATGTAATATTAAAAACATTTCCAGTGAAAACCAACACAGGCGAAGAGTTCCTCATGGTAAACGATATAGAAAATCAAATAATTATGTTTTCCTGCAAGACCAACCTAGAATTTTTAGCAGATTTAGATACTATTTATATAGATGGAACTTTTGAATACTGTCCGAAGTTCTTTCTGCAAATATTCTCCGTTCATGATCTGAAAGACGACCATTACATACCATTGGTTTTCTCACAGAATCCCAGAGTAGTGGAATTTGCGAACTATCTGGTCGATAATTATATATCAGAATCGGCTAGGTTTCCACCAGAAATATGGGCGGAGAAGACGAGCAGTATGCAACAGACGACGAATGCATGCAAGGTTTAACTTTAGATTTTATTTTGCCCATCCACATATATTTCAATTTTTAACCGTTTTAATAGATTTCCAAAACGACACATAAAAATTAGAAGCATTCAAAAAAATGTTAAAAAAGTTTATTCTTCACAAACTCTTAAAAATAAAAAATTTCTAGATCTTTTGGTTTATAGTATTATTGTTAACTAGTTGTAAGTAACCTTCTTATAAGTTCATTGGCAGTGACCTTGATATAGACAGGAAGGAATTTCCCGAAAAAGACAAGTACAATAAACTTCGCTGCAATGGAGATTGTCGACGTTCTTTCTGTATGAGCTGTACCGGCCTGGATAAAACTACTACAAAAGTGTTACTATTACAGAAATTCAACCATATACGATTCTTCTGCACCCTCTGTGACTCTCCTAATTTAAGGTACCTTAATGACAAAGTTTCTAATTTATCGAAGAACCAGATCCCTCATGAGATTTTTGACGCGGTAGCTAATCGTTTGAATCAGCTAACAAACAGCGTACCAACAGATGTATGATATTTTATTAAAAAACGAAAGCAGATGGAGACTTTTGGAAAATAAAATCGACGAAATTCACAAGATATCTGAAATATTTGCCGTCTTTAAGCCAGATTGATTGCTGAAATCATTAAGGGAAATGGAACAGAATATATTCAATTTGTCTTCAATTTTCTTCAACAATACCGAAGAGACAATGAAAATCCATGTTCAGGACGCTTCTTCCGCTGAGATTAAAGTTGGGATTGAAAGTTTGGGAAAAAAAATAAGTAACGTTACAAGCCTGGTTCAGGAATTAAACTCCAAAATTATTCCTAATCTTCTAAATAAATAACCAGAGAAGATATACACCACATCGTCGTCTACTCAAACCATTTCAACTCCAGAAGTTTTCAATACCCGAGAAAATCCCAAAGCCCCTATCAGTAGCCTAAATCACAAATGGCATTATGTAGTAGTTTACAATCTCCCCCCAGGCTATACTCCAAATCACGTTGTACATTACGTCAAGGAAAAATTGTGTACTAGTGAATTTATTCGTTGTTACCCCTTGATCAGTGAGAACAACGAGTCTAAGGGATCATTTAAAATAGGGCTGCAGTCGAGAAACTCCGCTAATAAATTACTTAACAGCAATATCTGGCCAGCTGCAGTCTCAATTAAATGATCAGCCGAATCCTCTTCTCCCCAAATGGCTCCGACTCCTCTTAAGGCTACGACTCCCCTTAAGGCTACGACTCCCCTTAAGGCTTCGACTCCAATATGGTTTCCTTCCTAAAAAATGCACTAGTGACGCAATGTTTTCCGTTCTTAATGAAATATATACATCACTTAATGATAAACTTTTCACAACTTCAGTATTTTGTGACTTTGCAAAGGCCTTTGATTGTGTTAATTATGAAATCTTAATTAAGAAACTACAAATTTATGGCGTACGGGGTTCTCCTTTGCAATGGTTTAAAACTTACTTAGAAAACAGAAATCAGCAGGTACGTGCTAATGGTGCTGATTCTTCAAATCTGCCAATTACCAGTGGCGTACCTCAAGGTTCAGTGTTAGGTCCAATTTTATTTTTATTATTCATCAACGATATCACAGACTTAAAAATAAGTGGAAGAATTACTTTATTTGCCGATGACACGAGTGTAACCTGGAGTAGTTCTGATATTCAGACATTACAATCTAGCATAAACAAAGATCTAGTTACTATCAAGTCTTGGTCTGACTCGAATGGGCTTTGTTTCAACACCAGTAAAACCGTAGCAATGTCTTACAGAGATACTTTACAGCCTATAACTCTAAGCAATAATCCGATTCTAACGGTGAACTCAATTAAGTTTTTAGGTCTTTATATAGACAAATTCCTGAAATGGTCCACTCATATTGATACCTTGGCAAAAAAATTATCTTCTGCATGTTTTGCCATTAAAACTGTTTCTAAAGAGCTGACCCCTACTACTGCATTAATGACCTACTTTTCCTTATTCGAATCTCTCCTTCGCTATGGTTTACCGTTCTGGGGTTCTTGTAGCTTATACCACTTCGAATCTATTTTCAAATTACAAAAAAGAGCAATTCGTTATGTATTTGGTTTAAGTAGTAGGACTCACTGTGAAAATTACTTTAAAAATTTCAAAATTCTAACCCTTCCTGATCTAATTATCTTTGAATCCGTCTGCTTAGTTCGCAAACACATTCAAAAGTTATCGGAAAGACCAACTCGTAGATATCCTACAAGAAATTTAGATACTGATGTTTACTTACCTATTCCCACCTCTGACCTAATAAAAAATTCTATTACTTACAATGCAAAAAAATTGTATAATAATCTCCCGATACAGCTAAAATCTATAAATTCTGATGATAAGTTCAGAAGATCCACTAGGGCTTTTCTTCAAGAAAGACCATTTTACACAGTGGCAGAATTTTATAACGTGCCTTAGACTTTTGGGTTGCAGCATATAGGAGCAATAATTAAATTAAGTTAATTTGGAAATTTTAATTTAAACAATAATTTATAGTGACGGATATTGCATATCCAATGCAATTGTTATTGTTATTTTGTTTGTGTTTTGTTTTATCTAGTAATTTATTTTTATTTTTATTATGATTAATTTCGCTTTGTCTATAAAATTTTTGTAATTTTTCTATGACAATAAAGCATATTCTCTCTCTCAAATTTTAAATTTAAATTGTAACTCATTGTCAAAATTTGAATTTCTCAAAATTGTAGGCTAGATATTTAAAATAATTAAATAAACGAATATTTAGCATGTTATTATAGGTAGGTATATTATAGTAAATATTTTATATTGTAAATAATTATTGTAAATTGCATAAAATTATATGTGTTATAAAATGAATTTTAGTTTTAATATTCTAGAAACAGATTACGAACCCCTACTAACTGTGCAAGCTCAGGTAGGCCCGGGACTCAATTTACCCATCTCCGGGACTCAACTTGGCTATCATTAAGACGGATTATAAATTCTGCGGCTCAATTAGGCATCTCCGAATCATCAAATACTAACACTATTTAGGTAGAAGCCAAGGTGACAAGGTTAAACAGAAATATTTTTTTCATAGAATCTCGAATACCCCACTTCACTTCTTTAGGAGTAGAGTATCGAAAAATCGATTACCTATTACAACAAAAGTAAATTGAGTCGATGTTTGCATGGATCAATAAATGTTGCTATTTGTCTGGCTATTTGTGGGTTATAATGTTGCTCTTATGGTACAGAAATTTTGCTTATAAAGTACATCAACGGGTAGTCCGCAAATAAATAAATTAAATTGTCTCAATATTGTATTATCCTAACATCCTGCATTTATTACTTTACTCACCGCTGCCGTGTCAGATACAATTTATAAAATTCCAACTAGACGCGATTCTGCTTTAAATTTCGAATACTTTAATTTGGCTTAACGCGACTACAAAATTCGCAGACATTTTGAATACACCCTTCTGCTGTCACTGTTATATAATTTTTCCGCAACACTCACTGTTGCGGTTAAATTCGACAAACTGGAAAATTGGCTTTTCACCGGCTTTGTTCTTGGGTTTATTTAAGCGGAAACTATTTTTCAGGTAAAAACATGCCACAGAAATTTAGTGTCAAGGCAAAAGGTCAAGTTTTTATTGGTATTTATCATGCTGCTCCGCAATCTCGCTGAATCGTTTCGAGATTTTTTCGAAAAGGTATAAAACCACGAATTTATTTTTTGGTCAGGTATTCAGATTATCTCTATATGTCCAAAAATGAAAGTATTGATTAAGTGACTAAATCTCCAAGGAGTAAATAAAGTATATTTTAGTATGTTCTATATACTGCTGGCCTTCAGCATATTTCTTACGTTGATCTCCAAGAGTTTGATCTATATATTTTTATTTCCTATACTTATACTATTATATTTCAGAAAGTCACAATTGTTTGAATAGCTAAATCAGAATTAGATTTGGTTTAAATACGTACATGTAACCGTCTTTGTAACACATCAGAGATAAAGAAGCCCTTGCCTCTTTGTGATTGTTGGTTTTCCTATATCCATCATGAGATAATCATAGAAGTTCTTTAGTATATCTAATGATTATCTCTTCTATCATTTAATCTTCTCTGCTATTTTCCTTCGGTCTTTCATTTCTATGGCTTTTATTCCTTTTTCCTATTTTTTCTGTCTTGTCTAATTTTTTTATGCTTTAGTTAGTGTCGGTGTTAGATTTTATTATTTATTTTTATTTATATTTATTTATATTTTGACTGCTTCGGCATCTAGCTAAAAATTTGTATCTTTACGTTTGATTTTTTTATTTTTATGTATTTTATTTACTATGATATTCTTCCTAGTAATTTTTAGATGTTATATTTCTCACTCTCTTTTTGTATATTTCTTCTATTTTTTTTCCGTAATATTTCCTGTAATGGTTCTATTACATCTCATCTACTTTTTTGTTGTCATAGGATTAAATAAACTTTTTTTAGTCTTTTACGCCTCTTTCTCTTGCAACTTTTTACTCTTTTTATGTAAATCCAGAATTTTGAATACATTCCTCTACAAACTCTGTTTATATCATTTTTCCGCAACACTCACTGCTGCGGTCGAATTCGACTAACTGGAAAACTGGCTTTTCACCGGCTTTGTTCTTGTGTTTATTGAAGCGGAAACTATTTTTCAGGTAAAAACGTGCCACAAAAAATCAGTGTCAAAGCAAAAGGTCATGTTTTTATTCCTGGTAAACCGGTTCCAGATTTTTTCGAAACGGTAGAAGCCTAGGAAATTATTGTGCATTTATGCATAAAATGCTGAGATCTTAAGATGGGTCTCTAAGATTAAATTTAAATAAATTTCATTTACATTTCTTCCTTTATGTATTTACTTAATGTTCTTTCTTTCTTTTTCCAATTTATTTGAGGTTTTCTATCCTCGTATATTTAACTGGATAAACTATACCAAAGTTGAAACCATCCACAAAAATAATGATTCAGATAAATATCTCAATATTAAGTTGAAAATCCTCTTAGTCATTTAAGATCATTCCATTTTTTTTATATACTGAATACGATTTAATTGTGGCCGTTACATAAAAAATGGGGTTCGGAAGAAATGGCGTGAGAAGAAATAATAAAACTAGAATAATTTTTGACCCTGAAATAACGGTTAAAACAAATCGATATAGAGTAGTCGGGTAATTAGATTTTTGAATTCGATTTTTTTGTGAGAATTTTTTTTGTATAATAAAATGGATAATATCTTCATATTTGTGTAAAGTTTTACTTAGTATAAAAGGCAGCACACTATTTTATACGAAATAGAATTTTTAGACTCGTTTAATTCTAGCCAGCATATTTTAATGTCGTCAGGAAACTTAAGAACCCTCTAAAAATTACTACGGCATAAATCCTCATTCTCAATTTCTTATTTTATGCTGTGAGTGATGATAGCAACTTTACTGGTATTTTATGGGCTCTAAACTGATTTTAAATTACCTGCCGTAAATAACGTTCTCTAAATTGCAATACTTTCAAATCAGAATTTTATTGAGACAATTTTCTTAAAAAAATGGAAACAAAAAGTGTTTTAAGCGGAATAATAATTTTTTAGATAATGTGATAACTGTCTGAGCTGGTAGCCCGAAGACTAGTTATTGAATGTTCAGATGCGACAACAATCGGCAATGTTTCATTAGTTTGACGCCCTCAATTTACTTTATTTTATAGTCATCGATATACAGATCTGGTCAAATTTTACCGGAACATAGCATTTTCAATGTATTTTGAAGAAGAGCTCACGTAGAAGTCGACCAGTGTGATATATAAGTAATCTACGCGACGACGTATCAACTATTCAATTGAACCACTCTAAATTATTGTATCCCTACTCTTCGCTAGCAGAGCGCCTGTCTGCGTTAGCTTAATAGCACTGACCGGCTGCAGTACGAAAATGTTAGGAGAGGAGGTGTGTATGTGAGGCTTTCAGGAACAGATTTTGCGACGCCGAAGTTCCATTGTATGCGAGAAATTATTTGTTTCAATAAATGTAACAAATAATTTCTCTTCTGAAAATAAATGCTGTGGTTCCTTCTTGCCATAACGGCTTTGAAAATAAAATACATTCTACGATTTAAAAAACAACGGTAAAAATACATTAAAATGTAAAAAAAAAAAACTACGAATATAATGTATTAAAGGTTCAAATAAACCTCCTTGTTGTGTCAAACAATAGCTAAATCTGTGATACAGCGATAATCTCATATCGCTGAGAAGATTTGGCGCAATGTTGGCACAAAGTTGGATAATTTTCCCCCTTAATTCATCAAGATTTGTAGCTCTCTGAAATTCATGCCGATAAGCGGATTCTTTCAGATATCCTTAAAGAAAGAAATCAGATGGAGATAAATCTGGTGATCTGGGAGGCCACTTGATCGTACCATGAGTAGATATCAATCGATCAGGAAACGTATTTAGGAGAAATTGTGTCACTAGTCGTTTATTGTGACTTGAACAACCGTCCCCTTGAAACCAAATGTCCCCAAAATTAATAGGAAGTAGCTGAAGTGGAATAATTTTGCAGGAGCTGTAAATATTTGTTACCATTTAGGTTACCATCGATAAAGAAGGGACCTATCATATAGTCTCCTTACATTCCTGTCCAAACATTGAGTTTTTGTGGGTATTGAGTACGCACAGGAATACTCAGATGCTGATTTTCCCGAGATCAATATCGTACAATGGATGGATTATGTTTCCAATGTAAAGAAAACGATGACTCGTCTGTAAATAAGACGTTTTTCAAAAACAAATCATTGCCATTTTGTTTATCCATCATGGCTTGACAAAATTCCATCCGTCTAATGTGGTCACGGGGAAAAATTTCCTGAGTTTTTTGTACTTTATAACAATGGTAACCATTCCTTTTCAAAATATGCCTAACAGTTCTGTCATTCATATTAATTTGATCTGCAATTTGTCGGCTCCTTCAACAGCGGCACATACACTTATTTCCCTATTTTGACGCTCTTCATTAATTGGCTTTACATGTGGTTCATCGAAATTTTCACTCTTCCGGCAGTTCTGAACACATCCGCATTTCTCGAACTTTTTAATAATTCGAGAAATGGTGGACTGTGTCGGAATTGGCCTATTTTCAAATGCAACAATAAATAAATTTATTGTATCTCGAATCGAGTGGCCCCCAAAATACCACTTTAAAATTTGTATCTTTTCTTCCTTTGTCAATATGATCATTTTATTTTCAATCGTTATCGGCTACTAATTCTACTGCGGCGTTGACTTTCAGTAGACTGAGTGGCTAGTATCACGTGCCAGTTGCTCGAGGCAGGAAGGGGAACAGTGGTTCAATTGAATAGTTGATACGTCGTCGCGTAGATAACTTATATATCCCGCTGGTCGACTTCTATGTGAGCTCTTGTTCAAAATACATTGAAAATGCTATGTTCCTCTAAAATTTGACCAGATCGATCTGTATATGGATCAATGCTGTTGATGTTCGTGACAAAGTAAATTCATGGTTAAGTGATTTTGATTAGATTCTCTCAGATTGTAAGTCCGGGTATACACCCTTAATTTAATCCCATCTTGTTGTGGCAAATGGTTACTTTTTAAAGATAGTTTGTCTAGGTATTCCTGAAGAAATCATAAGGAAATTTTTGAATTTTGGTGGGATGCCATTACCAAAGTATCAGCAAATAAATTTTGCTGTTACAGAATTGATATTAGTAAACAATACATATAATGTCCGCCCTAAGGCACTTCCTTGAAGTACCCTAGTTTGGATTACATATTGAAAGAAAACTCTTAATTCAGATGGATAGATAGAAGTCAGTGTTTGTTAATATTACTTTTCGGATAAGCTCTATATTTTGAAATTGAAAATTCTTTTTAAGTTTTCCTGGCGGATAGCAGAAGAGGAAGTATTGAAGAAAAATTTCTGACTATAATTTAATCCTCATTTCACGTACGTAATTTTTCACATGCTTTGTTAAACCACCACGCTAGCAAATAATATACACGAAATATAACATTTTACAAACTGCGAAGTATATTTTCCACATATCCATACTCTGCTACTGACGCCTGTTATGCACACTCGGTAATATAGGGTTGTGCCTCACTCCATGATGTAATTATATACCATTTCCGAGTTTTAAATTTGTTGTTCACAATATGCGAAATCTTCTCGAGTGTGTGCTTGGAATTCAAATGAATTGGTCTCGGATAGAATTTAATATACTTTCGGGGAAAATTAAGGGGTTGTAACTTGAGCCAAGAAGTAATTGCGAATTTTTGTAATAGATATAGACGGTATGGCTTTTTAATGTTTTTAAAATTAAGGGTTATTCATAGCAATAATTAGTAGGGGTTAATTTCGCTTCTGAGAGATGCCTTCTTTTATTAGGTATTAATAAAAAATGTCACAAAAGGAGCCGATATGGTTTATTTTGACATCTTTGAATCTATAATCAAGGTACTATTTACTGAACAAAAGAAAAATGACCTCGTATTTTCGTGACTACGCCATCTAGTTAGCGATTTAGTTTCTTTCGATCGCGAATATGGTTTCGATTGGTCTGAAAGATTTATGCGATAGATGGAAATTTGATATGGAGATGAAGAAACCTGATAGGCACAAATAGTGCTGCTTTCAATAAATTTCTTGTTTTTCTTTTTGTAACAACAAATTAGTGGTTATAGACTTCGAGTTTATTTGTTTTGTTTCTTAATATATTGAACATATTTTCAGTTTTAATATTATTGATAGTCAGTACATGCCTAACCGTTTCTGCTATCAAGAAGTACATTTGAACAATCTCCTTAAATTATAAGAGAGCTTGGTTTTCCATAATCTGTACTTTTCAGGATTTGGTTAAAAATATTTTTTATATTTTCTTTTCATGTACCAATAATAAACAAACGTACATCGCTGGAAGGGATAAATAATCAAGATAGAATTAGCTTCAAATCATGTCAGAAGTACGATTAAAAAAAATTTAGAATGGCCATTGTAGAATCATCGGCTGCTGATGATTCCGAACTTGTCACCCAAACGTGTGGTTGTTTTGGTAGATTAAATAAATTATCGAAAAAGAAACAAAGTAATTAAAGTTACATATTATAATAAAAATAGAATAAACCTTAAAAAAAGTCGTTTATGAATGAATCAAATATTTTCAACAAGAATTCTTAATACTTTCTTAAGTATTCGAAATTTACCCCTAAGTAACTTAAGGTTAAGTTAGAATAAAATTATATATTGATCGAACAAATAATCAGATTATAATGACATCCCTGTAGAGCTTATTTCCTAAACTATACTCTATTTGAAAATGATTGATATCAAAATTTTTATGACCCAGAAGATAAACCTCAATATAACATCATAAATCAGTGGCGGATAATTTCTAAAATAAAATATTTAGGATTATTTGTTCCAAAATGAAATCTTTTATTTATTTCAATTCTTGGTAAGTATGTAATCTCACAGGTAGAAAATATTTACAATTCAAGATCAATTTAAGTAGCCTTCAATTTTCTTAGAAAGGATTAAAATATCTAATCGGCAGAAAGTGTTGTGCAGATTGTAAATTATTTTAGTTAAAATTTACATTTCTGTTTGTGTAGTCCTGTGATTGTTAGTTCTGTAATAATAGGCGATAAAAAGCAATATTGATCAAGTCAATTTGTGCAATAAAAATGGCACAAACGGCTAATTATACTCCTGAAATAGCAAAAGAACATGAATGTAAAGTGTTGAGGTTACCACCTTATCACTGTGAACTTAACCCCATTGATCTAATCAGGGCTGAGATGAAGGGATATGTCGCGAGAAAAAATACAACATTTAAACTTCAAGATGTTCGTCAACTATTATGTGACTCCATATCAAAAATTTCACCAGACAATTGGCAAAACGCTATAAGACATGTCATAGCAGAGAAAGAGAAATTCTGGAAACTTGATATGTAGAGGAAACAATAGAACCAATTATTATTTCTGTAGGAAGTGAGGAAACTGATGATGATGACTCCTTATCGGGAGAAAACGACTTACTTATTTAGGTATGTAACTCTATATTTATATTAATTATAATACGTTTATATGACGCTAGTACCCGAAATACAAACAAACAAATTTATATGGAATCACCCTGTATTTCTAAAAACGAAATATGAGTATTTTATGAGAAAATATTTTTTTGCAAAGATTTTTTTTTTAGTATCTATATTATATAAATTTGGTTGTGCGTAGATATGTTTATTATTAAATTTTAAAATGTAAACTAAAAACCTTTTGTTGAAACTGTTGGCAAGGTGGTTGGTAAATCGCGAATTCTAGGACACATAATAGTAATTTACGTAAATTTGTGTACTCACAAAACAAGTTTGACATAACAACAAATTAAAAATCAAAACTGTCACTTGACAATAAATCGCAACATTATTACCATAGTAACGGAATCAAGGCAGACTGTATTCTTAAACAGCGATTGGAAAAAATGACAAAACATGGACCGGAAAAAGCTTTCCCTAACGTCCATTTACCGGTAAAACGTTATTTTCTATTATCCAGAAAGGGTACATTTTTTGATTGTTTTTTAAAAAATATATTTTTCATGCTGATTTTCAGGTTTAGTCACCCATAAGTTATTATTACGTATTGTGGTGTTCTCGGAAACGATTTTCCACCGATGTTTCAACTGTTATTCATATTAAAATGTGACCACAATTGGGCTATTAAGGTAAGCTATTGTAAACAAATTAAACCAACTTGAAAGCTGCCGTTTTTCCTTAATCTCTTCAGGAAAATAATTAATTGGAACGTCCATAATTCCTGTTATTTTCATTTAAAGCTACATAACATACCTACCATAACGAACGGCTCATAAATCAGAACCACTAATCTGTCTCTGTCCGTTACTGTTAAAAAAGCGAACGATGTCAACAGATATTTTGCGTTCAGAGCAACGGAAGGCAAAATGAATTCCCGGCTGTTTTGAAAAATGGCAACTAATTACTTAACCGATCCAGATAGGAACCTTCCACAGTTGGAGGAAGAACAATAGAGCATTTCTAAAAGAATTGCGCAACTTCTGCATCACCATTATCCCAGCTTTTATTTTGATTATTTCATTTTGCATGTGCGAGAGGCGAGCGCGAAATTACGAGTAATTAACTTTATGGTTTTGGTAATAACATAGCAAATGAAAGACGGAAACTTGTTGAGGTGGAACATGGAGAGTTTTCGTGAAAATAGTGGAAACCTCGACGTAGCGGTAGGGGGAATTAAAAGGAAAAATGAATAGCACAGATTTAGATTGTCTTTTTGTGGGATGTTTTAGTTTTATTCGCTGAATTAAATAATTTTACAGGATATATCAATTAGAACACACATTAGGGAGAAACAAGAAAATTTGAAAATAACGAACATACAAAATGCGTAAAAGGTGTTCCTGGTTCAGTTGGTTTAGCAGAAATTTTAGTATACACAATGATATAAAATGGGAAAGCCCAATAAATTGTCCCAAGTCAGAAAAATGTAGGCAAATGCAGTAGATGGAACAATGGAAGATAAAATCAATTGTGGATAAAACAAAATTACATTTGTAAATGCACAAATCTTTATATTTGCATATGATTAAATATCATACTTAGAAAAGCTAACAAGAGTTGCTGAATTTGGATTTCGACAGAAACACTCGACAGTGAAACACGTCTATCGACTCACACAAATAATAAATAAAACCTTGCAAAACAAAAAATATTGTTCTGCAGTTTTCTCGATGTCAGTCTGGATTTTGACAAATTCTGGCAACAGGGTTTGCTATATAAAATTAAAAGAACTTTTCCTCCAAACTACTACCCAGAACTTCTCAAACCAAAGTTAACGAAGAAAAGTCTAAACATTTTCTTATTACAGTAGGGGTGCTACAGAGTAGTGTGCTTGGTCCAATATTGTATATACTTTACAAATCTGATATACCAGAAATAGATATACAACAACTGGAAACTTTGCCGATTACACATCCATCCTCTACACCCATCAAGACCCAAAAACAGTATCAATGAATTAGGATTAAAGTAAATGAGATACAGATGAATCAATACATCAACATTTACGGTGCTCAAGCATATTAAATCTAAGGAGATATTGCCAAATACCTAGGAATATAGTTAAACAAAAAACTGAATTAGAAACACATCACAAAAAAAAGAAAACCACTTGACATAAAGCAAGGGAACTATATTGGCTAATAGAAAAAATCTAAAATCCTTATCTACACATCTATCATTAAGCCTACATGGACATACGGAATTGAACTGAGGGGTTGTGCCTCAACATTCAACATTACAATTATCCATAGATCACAATCTATAGTACTCCATTAGCTAGTATATACCCTATGGTATGTATAGAACCACACCACTCATGTAGACCTAGGCGTTCCTACAGTACAAGAAGTTTTCCAGGAAAGAATCACCAAACATTATGAAATCATAGAAACCCATCCAAATCCACTACTAGAAGAACAGCTAAGACCAAGAAAATATGGTCAATAGACTTAGTATGAGGTGCTAGAGGTTACTTCACTGGAGGTATTAGAGTTTCTAGTAACTCTAGCACTTGAGAGCAACTTGAGAGCAACTCTTAGAATTTATTAACTATTCTGATTGTTAATTAAGTTTTAATATAAAAAAAACGTTGGCTTTAAACCCCGAATTTTTGTTTTATTATTAATATAGTTTAATTAAAGATTTAAAGTTACTATAGATAGTTATATATAATACGGTCTTTCACTTTTTGATTTCAATTTTATTAAATCATAAAATTTTATTATCAAATTTTATCAAAGAGAAGTTTAATAAAAATACCTCAAGTAGTCTATAACAGAGTTTATGATCACTAAAACCAATAAATTAGAATATTTGTCTGTCTGTTATAAATTATAAAAGTTTCTACTGGAAACGATCGGAGGTTTCAACTTATTTGCAACAATACGGAGAAGCTTAATTAACGTAGCCAACTTCATAGCGTATAAAATAATATCGTATAACGAGAAATATAACTGACAACTGTGCACTAGAATATTAATCGAAAAAGAAAAACTTATCTTTATCTTTATTAAACATGTTATTTCAAGATATTTCAAGTCCATTTGAATTAATTTAAATTATGGATAACGTGCTTATTATGAAATACTTTTTTTTATATAATTTGCACAGGCACAAGCACAGGCAACGAATCCTTAGAGCTACAAGTCTTGTAGTGTAGGGCAAGTTCGGTCAATCCCGGTCAAAAACTCCGCTGACCATCTATTAACAAAACTTATAAATGAAGAAGAAAAGATGACAACTTGACAAAAATCTCTCATTACATTGGGGGTTTCAAGAAGTTCTCGTATTTCCAATAATAAAATTAGATAACATCTTTATCAAATCAAATAAAAAGTAATAACAAAAATGTGTGTTTACTTGGTAAATTCCAGTTATTTATTTTCTAACAACCCCTCTTAATTCTACGTTATTAAAGATAATGGATTCCTCAAATAAATCCAGAAAAAATACGGAATCTAAAAACTGAAGGAAAAATCCCTGAGCGCTTCTTTTTACATCGTCTTTCAGCAATTTATTATAGCTCGTTTATCAATTAGGCATCAAATAAGTGCGTGTTAAAGAGGTCGTATAAAATTTTCTACGGTTGGAATTAACCTCGAAACACGCCTCTCGAAATGCCTTTGTATTGGAGACAATCGATCACCGAGTCATTGCCCTTATTAGAGATTGACGTATAAGCTGACAGAGGTAAAATCAGCTAATAAAGATTATTGAGCAGGTTCTGAAAGTTTTCTGAAATTTTAATTTTTGGACATGTCCCAAAAGGTATGTATTTTTAACATATAAAAAAATATAAATGACAATTTCAACCCATTTAACTTCCAGTTATTTTACACGAAGAATGGGTACCTAATTGTACCTCACAAAAGACTTTCCAAATATAAACTGAAAGTATAGAAAATCCTACGAAATAGAACAATGCTGGAGGTGACTTAAAGGGGTCACTTCATTTTCTGAAACTAGACTTATTTATGAACAAAATGCGCATTTTTATTCGCAATATAAGTTGTTGAAATTTGTCTCCAAAGTGAGCCATCACTGGGCGGGACAGCTGCGACAGTGAAACAACAAGAAAAAACTGATTCGACAAACATTTTATAATAATAATAATAATAATAATAATAATGTTTATTCATTCCATAATCTACATAATACAATACAATATAATTGTTTAGAATATAATATATATCGACCATGATTAAATAAACATAAACATCACCACTGAAGTATAATAAATACTTGTTTGTGGTTACAAAATTGTAATATATAATTTAAAACTGTAATTAAAAAAATTTAAAGAATTTATTTTTTTTTTTTTTTAACTTATGTAACAAGAGACTTAAAGTAGAAAAACATGGCCCCTTTTTTTAATGTGTTTAACCATCTATAATTTCGTGTATATCGGTTCGTTTACTTTGTTTTAAAAATATTATTAATTTCTTTTTAAACCGTTTTAAGGTAGTTTCATCTTTTACTTTTTGTGGCAAGTAATTAAATAATTTTGGAGCTAAGTACGAGTAGTTTCTTTGTCCAATCGTTTTAGAGGCTAGTGGTATGCAATGTAGATGTTTTGTTCTTGTTGCGTACGGATGGTTTAAGGTGGTAAGTTCATTTTTATTTTTATATTGTTGGCATCCTAATTGAATACTATATAATTGCCTAATATCTAATATTTCTGTTTCAGAGTACGACAGATGGCTAGAGTATCTTGCAGGTTTGTTAAGCATTAATCTTAGAAATCGTTTTTGGGAGACTTCAACTGCCTGTAGGTAAGTTCTTGATACCCCTCCCCAACCAATAATGCCATAGTTGAGGAGTGACTCGACCAAACTATGATACAAAATTTGTTGCTGTTTGTAGTTTACAAATTGTCTAATTTGTTTGAATCTAAATAAAATGCTGCGGAGTTTTTTTGTTAGATACTCCATATGAGAGTTCCACCTAAGATGACTGTCTATATATATTCCTAAATATTTGATTTTTTTTGCAGGTTTTATGGAGAAATTTTTTTGGATATTTAGGATGTAATCTGGTAAAGATGTTTCAAGGCTGCTAAATGGTACGTATACAGTTTTATCAAAGTTAATTGAAAGTAATCTGCTGTCAAACCAGTCTTTAAGTTTACTGAGATCGTTTTCTATGTTTAATTTAAGGGAATACCAGTTGTCATTTTTGTAATAGATAATGGTGTCATCCGCGAAACTAATAATTTTACCGATTGTTTCTTGTAAGAATAGATTGTTTAAGTAGATGACGAATAATACAGGCCCCAGTACTGTTTCTTGAGGTACACCGCATGTAATTTTTGTGTCTGTGCTTACTTGGTTTTTAATTTTCACTTTTTGATTTCTTTCTGTTAGATAACTTTCAAATAACTTGTGCGCTGTACCTCTCACACCCATATCTTCTAGTGTGTCTAAAGGTATAGAATGATCGACAGTATCGAATGCCTTTTTTAGGTCTAAAAAGACAGCTATAGACGGAGTACTTGAGTCCAAGGATTCATAAATGTTTCTAGTTAAGGAATGAATAGCATCGTTAGTAGATTTATTGTCTCTAAACCCATACTGAGATTTTGACAGCAGATTATGTTTAGATAAAAAAGCATTTAATCTTGTTTTTAAAATTTTTTCAAAAACTTTGCTAATTGATGGCAAGACAGAAATAGGCCTATAGTTCGAAATATTTTCGGTGTCTCCACTTTTGAATATTGGAGTTACAATTAAGTTTTTTAAAATTGAAGGAAAGTATCCTATTTCAAATGATTTATTAATGATTTCCGTCAAAGGTTTGCTTATAAATTTTGAAATGATCTTTAAAGTTTCGGCTTTAATTCCATCATGCCCAGGGGATTTATTATTTTTTAACGTATTTATGGTATTTTCTATTTCAGTTGCACTTGTAGGTGTAAGAAAAATTGTATGATTATTTATACTATTTATACTTTTGTAGTTAGGATTTCTTTTTATATTTTTTGCTACATTGGCAAAGAATTTATTAAATATATCTGCAATGATTCTTGGGTCTGTAACGATTTCACCTTTTTCATTTTTTATGTTATTTATTTGTTTGTTTGTTGTTTTGATGTTTAGAATTTCATTTACTGTGTTCCAAAGTTTTTTACTGGAATTTTTTTCATTTTCAACTAATTTTTTATAATAATCTTTTTTTGCCATTTCTATTTTTTTTTTCTGTTTCTTTTTTAACTGATAAATAACTATTTTTTAAATATTCATTTTTTGGATTTTGTTTCCATAAGAGATATAAGTCATTTTTTTTATTAACATGTTTAATTAATGATTTCGTTATCCAGTTTTTTCTTTTGCGTTCACTGTTTTTTATTTTAATATATTTAGTTGATTTATGTATACAAGTGTTTATTACGTTAATCAATTTTTCTGTCGCAGATTCAAGATCCTGCACTGGATTTAGGACAGCTTCCCAATTAATGCAACTACTAACTTCTTGTAATAATGTTTCATCTATCCTTTCAAAATATTTTTTATTCTTAGTCGTGTTAGTTAATTCATTTTTTGTTTTACTTAATACAATTTGTCGATGTTAATGTCACCTACTAATAAATTGTAATCAGAATTTACATTTTCTTCATTTAGTATATTGTTGAGTTGGTCTAGAAAATCATTTACTTTACTAGCTGGAGATCTGTAGAAGGCGAAAATACTAAGGGTATGCTTATCTTTAATAATTTTTAGTTTTAATAATATACTGCCATTGAGTTTGATTTGTTCATGAGAATGGTACAAGTTATCTTTTATGAAAACAATTACACCATCATTTTGGTTATATCTACCTTCATTATATAGGGTTAAGTAATCAGGCATATTAAAGAGGGAGGTATCTGGAACTTGCCAAGTTTCTGTTAAAACTATGCAGTCAAAAGATGTTTCAAGTCCCTTGAGAAATATTTGCAATTCATTTATATTTTTTGAGATGCTACAAATATTAGTATTTAGAATTTTTAAATTATTAAATTTATTATTAATGAACAAAACTTCTTTAGCATCAATTGCATTTTTTAGGGGATAGGTTGTTAATTTTTCTATTTTAAAGTCTCTTATATAGGGATCCATTTTTTTTTAATATTAATTTATTAAAAGACTAACTATACACTCACTACCTGGACCACAATTGACAAAAAGGCACGATAAAAATAGAAATAGAATAGAAAATTAATGATGTGCATATAAAATTACGAGCTAAAACTTATACTACATCAGAAGCAAAACAAAACAACCATAAAATTTACTGTTATAAGATACAAGATTTATAAAAAGAATTAGAAAAAATTTATTGAATTGGATACAATAAAACTAAATAAATGGAGAATAATAATTTGTAATTTAATATTAATTTCTTCAGATTTACTTTTTTTTGATCAGTGTTTTAGGTATCATGAATGCTTTAAAACATCTGTCAATATAAGAAAAGCCAAAATAACAACAAAACGATTCAAAATGTTCTGATTCTATCAGAGATATGAGGTCTTTTTTTATTTGTTCATGGCAACCCTGATTTGATATGGTAACAAGCGGGAAATTCAAACTATAACCCAATTTAAGTTGATCTTTCAGGCAGGTCAGGGTACACTCGATTTTTCAAACTGTTATAAAAATAAGTTTAAATAAATATTTTTTTAAAAAATTCTCGCTGGCTTTTTAGATTAGCTATCTAAATAATCCTACAAAATAACAAGTAAATCGGATGAATGGTGTCATAAAAAAAGGATGTAATGACCCCCTTAAAAACGGGATCGCACCTGACCTCATTGTTCTTGTATTTGAAGTGTTCGTTAGTTAATACCTTGTTTCTGGGACTTTATTATTATTTATCGACCATATCAAGGTCAATAGTGCTCGGTAAGAATTACCTTAATATTATCATAGGCTTCTGTTGATGCTAACCCTGTCAGCGAAATGTATGTCACGCGTGATATTTTTTCATTTTGATTTAGAAGTTTTGTTAGTTCTTAAAAAGTTTAGAAAAATTCCAAAGATTTTAATTCGTCATTACATCAAATATTTTGTTTGTCATTTCAGATAAATGAATCCACATCCATTTCACATATTTCTCTAATTAAAAATAACGTTATCAAAACTTTATATATTCTATTCATTTTGCTGCTACATTTTACTTTAATTAATAATTTTCTGAGCATAGACTCTAAGAATGGTATACAAAAACAAGATATCCTTTAATTAATGTCTCTACAAGCTGACAAATTGCCCTTCCGGAAAAATCATAGTTCGCAATGTACTTGTCAGAAAACTTCACCGCGGGCTCGCAAAAAGATATTAAATTACTGAAAATACTGAAAATTGTGTCTGATTTGCGGAAGCCCGTATAAAAGATGTAAGTTTCGTGAAAGGAACACGTTCACGCTTTGTACGTGCAATGTGCTAACTGTCATCTTCATTTATATCTTTTAATTAAAAGAGCTGGATGCAAGTCTTGAACTGCATGTTATATTTAATCTGGGAAAAGGTAATCTAAATTAGAACTGACTGGATCGATGTCGAGGTTGGATTTCAATTTTAAGTTCGAGCTTTCTTATTTGTGTTTCTGGGGCGTAGGGGCACATCAACACCTTAATGATTTTTTTAAGGTAAAATTAAACAGCGTCAGTCGATAATATAGCGATTATAATTAAAAGTTAGTAAAAACTCCAAATCAAACCATTGGCATTCAGGTTATATTTTGCATCTCTGGCTAGAATTCCAGCTTTTTCCTACGCTTTATAGAATTTAGTCGACGCTGTTATTGTCCTTGGTCTTTCCCTTTTATTTTTACATATCTTTTTGGCATCCTTTTTGACTTTTTTGCGCATTTCAATCTATTTTCTCTATTTTTAGATTAGAGGAAAGTGCGAAAGAGTAATAAACTACTAGAGAAGAAATACAGAAATTTAAAAATATTTAAAAATACTAAAAGTAATGGGAAAGATATATTAGTTTGCAGTAGTAGAAATATTACTTTATCTAGGAACACAAACAAAGGAAGTATGTTTGAATGTTCTGAATAGTCTTCTAAAAAGCATCTATACAAAACGGTTGTAAAGTTCGCCTGTAAAACGTAGACATATAAATTCGGGAAAGAAAAGTGCCGGGAAAGATTGAAGTGAGAAGGAAACTAAATAGAATATGCAAGAGAACAAGCCAATAACTAAGAGATTTATCTCTAATCCTCAAAATATGACAAGTCACTTAGAAATACTTACTCAAAAGTCATTGTTCAACAACCTTTTTGGACATTTAACAAGAAATTGAAGTCCGATACAGTGTTATCATATATAAAATAAAAAAAATTATATCTCGTAATTGAATCCTCCCATTTAATTTTGAGATAGTCGGGCACTAAAATTAACGTAAGCCTGCTAGATCAATTAAACAAACTATTCAAACCTTCTAAACCGCTTATTAATCTAATTAGTACTTCTTCAATAGAGTTGGTTATCTAAAATGGCTCAATTCTTTTTATGTATTAAGCATCAGCGTCTCCATCTTCACTTTCTTCAATCGGGTCTTATTCTCCATAGCCATATTCAATTTTCACAACTCCTGTTTCGACTACTCCCCAGCAATTTCGGACTTTTCTTCCACGGTTTTGTCTAGGAGACTGTATATTCCATCACTGCTCATAGGAGCCTCTCAAGAAGCTCTACCGACCCGCGACAAAAGTCTGTCAGCAACGTCTGTTGATGACATCGTAGCATCCTAGGCCCATCCAAATACAGTCACCCAACTATCCAAATCAGAGAGGCCAACGTTAACATTGGAGACACGCAGTGATGACGACAAGCCGAAGAGACGTACTCATAAATTTTTTCTACAGAGTTTTCAATTACTCAAAAATAAATTAAATCGGTATTCCCAAATCTGCTAACACAATTATAAACTAACGAAATAAATATAGAGTATTTAAGAGTAATGTAAGTCAGTTATCGGCGCCAATCTACTTAATGCGGTTCTGCAGACGGCAGACCCTACTCGGCCTGCCTCCCACTTTGACCAATAGGAAGAATATTTCCAATTTGATCCCGCGCTGATTTGGATACAATATACAATATAGTACAATATAAAAATCAATAAATAAATTTTGTGGGGAGGTAAAAACATACTCTACGGCCTTGGTTGTATAAAAGCACATCTAAATCTTAAATTTATCACTACATAATAGTTTTTGAACCAAAGTACTACCTACCTTTTCAACATCTAGAAGTTGTTCTCCTAAAACAAAAGAAAAGTATTTTATTTTCTTTTCTAATTTACTGTTAGTTTTAAAAAAATGTCCTTAATTTTTGTGCAGTTCAAATCATTATTTTTTTTTGCATTTTTTGTTTATAAACATTTTCAGATAACTACTTGTTTGAGTAATATAACATTTTTTAAAGAACACTGGATCGAAAAGCCTGAAAAACAGTTTGCTTATTTTGATCTGGAACAAAACTTTTCAAAACGTTTTCTGTACTGTTTTTCCATTTTTTGTTCAATCGAAAAAATTATACAATCCACTTATTTTACGTCTAACAAAAGAGTCCAAAGATATCCAAGTTAATCGAAGGGTAAACAGAAATTTAAATGTTAAAACAATACCAAAGACATTAAAAATATACTTTTTCTACGTTCATGCAAAAAACAATACTTTATTGAACTATTTTTAGTGGAAAAATTGGTTCTTTATTGCACTCATCTGTCATTTTACTACAGCGTATTTTGATATGACAAACATAAACTGCCTAAGGATGTGAAATAAAATCACACTTGTTCCCAAGAACAAGGACATTAAAAATGTCCTACACTGCACCAGCGTCTGGACTTCAACAACCACTCCTTTGGCTGTATGCCCCACCAGGTATTGAATTGCGAAAGTCCAGACGTGGTTTGGTGCCCGACCAAGTCGGGGCTTTAAACCAAAAACTCCGATTTTGTTATTAAAGGAGCTTGCCATTCTTAGACCGGTTTCGGTATTATTGTACCTCATCAGTAAGAAGCAGGCTAGCTCGACATCCTATCGTTAAAGGATGTCTGAAACTGAATGCGACTCGCCTCGTTCTTATTAAAGTGTTTGCGTTAGAGCACGTATATCACGAACGAGGAGAGAAACGCCATCCATCTTCACTTTAATAACAAAATCAAAGCTTGCAAAACTATAGAAATCTACAACGAAGGTGGAATTTTATAGAAATCTACAACGAAGTGTAGATTTCTATAGTTTTGCAAGCTTTAATTTTGTTATTAAAGTGTTGCTCTCCTCGTTCGTGATATACGTGCTCTAACGCAAACACTTTTATCAAGAATGAGGCGAGTGGAATTCATTTTCAGACATCCTTTAACGATAGGATGTCGAGCTAGCCTGCTTCTTACTGATGAGGTACAATAATACCGAAACCGGTCTAAGAATGGCAAGCTCCTTTAATAACAAAATCGGAGTTTTTGGTTTAAAGCCCCGACTTAGTCGGGCACCAAAACACGTCTGGACTTTCGTAATTCAATACCTGGTGGGGCATATATCCCAAGGAGTAGTTGTTGAAGTCCAGACGCTGGTACAGTGTAGGACATTTTTAATGTCCTTGTTCTTGGGAACAAGTGTGATTTTATTTCACATCCTTAGGCAGTTTTGTTAGTTCCTAGTATATATTAGTTCCTAACTTTTTCAATGCAAATCGATAGTGCTAATTAATAATTAAATATTTTGCTATTTAATTACGCTTTTCAATTTTCTATTTAAATAAAATATTTTTTGTTTTTTGCATGAACGTAGAAAAAATGTTGTAACCAACTCGTGCAAAAAGTGCTTATTGCACTTGGCGTATTGTCCTTTTACTTTTACTTTTTGCACTTGTTGCATAAATCACTATTAATGTAAAATATTAATTTTTCCTGTAGAGAATCTTTCATTTTTTAATTTATAATTTGTATTTTTGTGAGAAACAACTGATTTTTTTTTATGTTTTTGGGAGGAAACAAGCTCTAATAATCCCTGATTGAACTTCAATAGAAAAACTTTTTATTACTTATAACAGTTATTAAAAATTAATTATTGTCCCCAAACCGCATGCGATAAAATATTAATTAAACTTCGAAATGTGTTGTAAAAATAAAAAGCCATTGTATCTAAAAAAAATCCAATCATCCATTCACCCAGTTATATTGCAAAATAAACATTTCCTCTCCGATAATAAAACGATTAGAAAGCGTCTCTCCAATAACAGAGAAAACATTTGCGAATTTCGATATCATTTTGAGGAAACGTATCGTAAACATCAAAATCAATTTGTCTGTGGAGACTGCGAGCACAGGCTTATCTCTATTGGTACAAACCAATATTAATTCGAAGGATATCCGTAAAAATTACATAAAACCCAAATTGAAACTTTAAAAACGACGTCGGAACTTTTTCAGCGCTGAAAGCCGTACGTGCTGTATCAGTTCGCGAATATATTTTTCCTCTTAAGTCCCTGTCGTCCTGGGAATAAATTGAAAGTAAACTGGTGCGATGAGTACGGGCAAATCTGTTGCTGCTGATCGTTTTTGTAGGTGGAATTGGGACGTTGGTAATAAATATACTTAAGCATTTAAATCAATAGCGCTGGAGTTGCTGAGATAAACGATTTCGCTGATAGTGACATCAAATTCGTGTGTTATGCCAGTTCTGGATAAGCTTTAGTAGCTGGGGAAATACATAATGTTCTCCGAACTTGTGATTGTTGAACTGTTATTTAAATTTAATTGATGTGCCGGTTGGAATGGCTGATAATATGACTATTTCCAATAAAGCTTTATTAACATTCATTCAAAAATCTACAAACTATCACAAAGACTATCTCTACGAACGCAATCGAAAGTTCTGTATTTTTACCTAGCAAGACTTTTTTTTTGTAAGGTGAAAAATGCTCTTTACGCACAACCCGTCGATCTTCTAGGGGTAGTGTCGGGCTCGGGATTCCAAAACACCTTATTTTTCCTCCACTATCCCTCCACCCGTTTTGGCCTACTTCGAGGAGAGGACCTGGTGTATTTACTGTTCTGCTTGTCTCATTCTTTCTTCCCTCTCCTTCTCCGCAATTACCTTCTTAATAAACTTGTGTATTACTTCCCATGTGCCTCTATCCTTCAACATTTGCCCTATAACATTATCTGTGGTTAGTTCACCACCCACCTCTAACTCAGCTTCCAGGGCATATGAACACCGTGTGTTCGGCTGTGTCCCTGTCCTCGCAATACGGGCATGCGTCGTCCGCTGTTTTGCAGATTCTGAAAGTGTACCTACCTACCAATGCAACAGAAATTGTGGCGACACTTATACCACTGTTTGATGTTTTTAATTAGTGATTTAGTCAACTATGCTGTTCCCGTGTCGACTACCCATTCCTCCCTCTACTGCTGCAGCGTTCGTGCTCTTTCTTCTTTTCTACAAGCTTCTTGTGCTCCATTGCCACTCCTATGCATTCTTGCTCTTTCATTTACCAAAAGATGTATAGGTGGGACTCCCGCAAACCTAGCAAGACTGGCAAGGACATATTCCACATAAGGTCCTGTAAGATAAATACAAGGTACGAAAACACTCAGGCAACTTGGAAGTAGAAGGTTGAATTACCATCGGTAAACAAAATTGATTACAACATGGCGGACGAGACATCCTTTACAGAAAACCAAAACTTTTTCGGTTGCTCCTTGTCAATTTTGTTTACCGACGGTAATTCAACCTTCTACTTCCAAGTTGCGCGAGTGTTTTCGTACCTTGTATTTATCCTACAGGATCTTGTGGGCCGTGTGGAATGTGACCTTGCCATTCCTGCTAGTCTCTCACAAAAATCATTTGCAACGAGGGACTAAAAATGTTGAAGTTTCAAAAGGTGATTTACATAATTTAGGCTCTGTACATCAAGTGCGTCAAAAATGGTTGGAATGGTAAAAGGCATGCGAGCGGATAATTATAACCTTGAAGAAGATTATAAGGATCCTTTCTGTTTAAATTTTAATGCATTTAACCTTTTTAGAATCCCTATTCGTCTTAACCCTTTATTTGGAAATCCATTTCTAATTATATATTTGAAGATAAAATTACTAACTGAAATGAGTGGATCACAAAATCCTAAATAAATAATAAAAGATCAATAAAGCTCGGTTCTCTTTACTGAAACCCTTTTGTGGTGTAAAAACTGTAAATCTGTATACAAATCCAGAACGATGTAGTATTTTTAGGCACAAGTAACGCTTTGACCTTTTCTAAAAATCAAGAAACATAAAATGCTCTACTATCTCTTGGAAGAAGTTTCAATAAAATTGTAAATTATCTGAAAAATCAGCAAATATTATAGATATATTGTAATTCTTTACTAATCGTAGATAGTTATGTATTTCTAAAGATCGACAGAAAGTTTTTGTAATAATTAATTACACATCCACACGGAAAAAAAAAGAATTCATTTCCAATGGACTAGTCCCTCATTTCTATATGTTTTCTAGTTCGCTGAATCCGAATCCGATGCCGTTTCACCCCATCAGGTATATGGACACTGTAAACCACCAAAATATCTTCCCAGCTAGCAATTTAACTTTTATAATGGTTGTGAGAACAACTATACAACTGATATTATAGAAACATGAAAATCGTATAACGCAGTTTAAAACTATGATACAATGTCTATTCAACCAAGAAGGGCCCACTTTTATAAAACAAATTGCTATTATAGATGTTCTATTAGCTAGTTATACAACACTTACAATATTACTATAACTATATACTATATACTTATAAAACTTTCGTATATAATCCTTATACAACAAATTTACATGTGCACTTCGGAATTGCTATACAATCATTGTATAGTGATTGTATACGGCAGCCTCGCACAATAATAGAACTTCGAAAAAAAATTTATAAGTGTATTATTATGCAGCATGTATTGCAATACGACAAAAATACAATCATTATGTTATACAGTGTGCCACGAGTTATTCTCGGTTAAAGATATTCCTTCGTGGGATTATGTAATCCGCTTTGGATGCCGGCTAACCACAGTGAAGTGGGGTGTGGATTGATATATCTTGTTAATTAAAAAGAAAAATGGGCGCCAGGAGATTGTTTTACCCTCATCCAAAATACAGTCAATTTAGTCACTCAACCTCCAGAATGGATCTAAATTGAGCCCACAAAAAAAAAATAAACTACGTCGCAACAAAAATTTGCTTACCTTAGTTCGGGTCAAGACTATTTGTGACTATTAGTAAATGAAAGAAAAGTAACTAATTACTCAATAACTGTTTAATATTTCCACTTACACAAAATTGCACAGGTCAAAAAAAATAAAAAGAAAAAGGAATCCAAGGGATCCCACTAAAATTGCACTAGTTAAAAAAAAATGATTAAATTAATTAATTAATTAATTAAATGACGAACAATAGGGGTGTTACACCGTCCGCGAGAGCTCTCAAGGTCGTTGGAATTGGGCGTAAAAAACAATACCACTCGCCCCTATAAGTCGCTTACAAAATTCCAAAAGTTTAGAGAAAATATATGAAAATATTAATTTAGAGGCCTTTAAAAATTACTAATTAACAAATAATGTATATGCACAAATATAAAAAAGAATGGAAAACTTGCGGTTGTTCCTAAATTAAATTTCGGCAACTTGCAGCTACTAACTCGTCAGGTCAGGTCAGCTCAATACGAAAATCTGGTTAACACTCTGCCCAATACGAGAATGTCAATACTAGAATGCGGTCCACAATCTGCCCAACACGAGAAGCTGGTAATCATCCGCCCAATACTAGAACCCTAAAGTAATATACATTAAACCCCTAATCGAATACCCCTCGGCCCAGAAAGAAATTTACAAACTCTAACAGGAACTTTCCTGACAGATGCTTCCGTGGAAGGTGAATCCTCGGAGAATCAAATCGTCTCCCGGGGAAGGAACTATCCCTATAATACTAATAGGCCTTACACACTTGCCAAATAACATAATACTCGACTTTAATGAAAAACGCCTTACCTGACAAAAATGGCGTCGTTACGAACGTGGCTGTTTGGTACAAAATATCAATTCCTCTTCAAGAGATTCAGACCAGGGTAAACACACCAAATCACCTGCACCTGCAAGTCTAACAATACGGGAATCGCTCGTCTATCCCAATCAATGGTACGAAATAATCTTCATAAAACACAGGGCGATTCCTCAAAATTTTGTCTAAACCACCCAACAAGAAAGAAAAGACAAAGCCAGTCCGAAATTTCCTTAAATCATTCTAGAACGAATTCCACCAAGCAAGTCCAGAAAGAGATTCACCTATTAATCGCCACGGGTCTCTGAAAACGACTGCGACTTGACCAACCATATAACAGGTGACTGGCTAACACAGCCGTACAGTACCTCAAATTTAACAGACGAAATGACCGAAACGACAGATGGAAACATGACATCGATAAAATTAGACGTAAACAATCTATTTTAATAGATATACTTTATACGAAACTAAATAACTCGTCCAAATGAATATAAAGTGAGTTAAAAAAAAAACTTGAGGCTATCTTATGTGATATATGGTTCCTAAATAATATAATCCGATCCCGACAGTGGCTCACATCTACAAGGTAGGGAAAACTAATTAATGTAGTAAGGTCTTAATACCGAATTTAAACGTTACAAGTGATGAAATGTCGAACAAAATAATGGCGTTCAAGATTCATTAAAGATTGCAGCGTACAAAGAAATAATAAAAAACATAAACATAATATAAGTATTGTATAAGGATATACAATGATATAACAACACTATCCAATCATTTTGTTCTGTTGTGTTGAAATTCGCAACGCTATAAAATACGTTAGAAATATAACCTACAAATTTCAATGATATTACGATATTACAGTTACTAGTTGAATGGTTATTACGAAAATATGTTTAAAATTATAGAAACAATAGAAAATGGCAAGAGGGAGTTGACAATCCTGCCCAGACTGCGAAAAAAACACTTTAGATTAATATTTAGCACACAATTTTGTTAAGTAATTTTCAAAATTTCCATCCTTCCTACCAGTGAGTAATCTACTCATTACCCCTAGATCAATAATCAAAACGTTAATTTTTTTCCATTGGGATGCTGAATCTATTTTTGCAAATTGACCCTACGAGATTATGTATAATCAGATTTTATAACGCAGAATTTGGGAGACTTTTATCTTTGTAAACTATATTTTTGTTCTATAAACAATTTATAATAGGGTCAACGGATGTAGTTACAGATTAATTATAAAAGGTTTCTATACTAGTTGTATAATGCTGCCGAACAGAATGATACTATTATACTTATCATACAAACTTTAATACAACTTGTTATATAATCTTTATTGGAATATTGCATAACGCAGATACTAAAGGTTATAGGAATAGGTTTACAACTGCAATATGATCTTTATACATTTCTTTTAAAATATTTTTATAAAGATTGTATATAGCTTTATAGACTTGTTATAAAATGTGTAATTTTAAAAAAGATTTTATTCTATAATTTAAGTTGTAAGAACATTTATACAACAATAATATAGAAACATTTTCTTACAAAACACAATTGTCGTAATCAAACACACCAAGTGGCACTAAGCGATAACTATAGGATAATTTATTTCTTCTAGAGTTCTATTTTGCTAGTTGGATTAAATTTCACTTCAAAGAGAGCCGTGGGGGTGACAATTTTTTTTTCATGTCCAATTATGAAATAATTTTCCCGATGATTTTAGGAGACTACTGTGAGGAAAGAGGTAAATATTCGACCAAGGCAATGGAACGCAGATATCAACAAAGATGTACCGTTAACATGCTGGAATTTGAAAAGAGAATACGCAGAAAAAGGGGTGAAACGTACAAAGAACCTACATCATAGGTCCTTTAAAGAAGAGAAAACGAAATACTACATGAAACGATCGATCGATTCACGTGAAAAATTCTGGTAAACTAGGATAATAAAGATTCAATCTCAAAAATCAAAATCAAAGTGTCATCCGCTGAAAGAGTAGTTTCAGCCCTGGGGATGTGTTCCAGGCAGGATGTCGTTCCTCGATCCTCCTCAGGTCTCTCTTTCAAATGTACAAAGAAAAAGAGCACAGGAAACAATAGTCAAATACTAAGAAAAGCCAAAAATTAAAGTACTAAATCCTTGAGTGAAATTTGAGATATTTTGATGGTTTGCGGTGTCCATAAACCTGACTGGAAAGGGATTCGGATTCAGTGACTTCAAAAACATATATATAAAAATGAGGGTGTTAATAATAAAAAGGCAGAAATGATCATAACAGACTGGAATGCATGGATGAAAACAATCTCGTTTTCTTGCAAAAACAAACCGTTACACAATTAGCATTTGTAACAAACAAAAATAATATATTTTTGGTCGACGTCCTTTGTTTTATGACTGTTTTAATTAATTACTTTAATTTATATTTATATAATGCATAAAAACGATAAAATTACTCATACGGTTTGCGAATATAACAAATGTATTATTATATTAAATCAAAACATATGTTATCTCATTTGCATTAATTTTAGACAGTTATCGATATAATTCTGAATATAAAATATCAGAATTATAATTTAAAATCCATATCCTTTACATAAAATTCCATAATCCCTACTATTATTATTATTATTGTTACTCACTCTAAAAAATGGTTGTGAAAAAACTTGATAAATATCGTAATTTTCAGAAAATATACTATGTGATCTACATTTTACATTATATAAGCCTCAAAAGTACATTGTAAAATTATTCACAGAATAATGTATGTGAAAAATACGGCCAACGTGAAAAATACGGCCAACGTGAAAATACATTGTGAATATTACTGATTTACAGAATTCATTCTGTGAATGAAATTGTACAGGTTTAGTTATGTGAATACCCCACCACCTGAACTGCGCACTATCGAATTTCTATTTTTAGAACACGGTGTCTCAGAGGAAAGCTGGCAAATTAGTTAAGGGTTACGAGAGATTGGAACGCAGTAATATTGTTTTTCTCCGTAACCTAAGTAATATTTATTTGTCTTCCAATCAGTTTTGTGGTATGAGTCGACCAGAAATCGAAGTAGGTGAGTATTCAATTGTCTGAAATTGTAATTTTTCTAGTGTCCACAACAAATGTTGTATCACTAATGCTATCAATATGTTCTAGGTTAGAAACCAACTACGACACTTTATTTTGTATATCTGGAAAAGACAAATATAAATGATAATGAATACGAAAATTTCTTGATTTTGAATACCTCAAGGATTTATCCACAACCTACAACTATGGAATTCATACAGAGAATGTTCCTTAAGAATCAAAAGAAATGTCAGCCGTTAAAAATAATCATCAAGAAGTTAGTGGCTATGTGAATCATGTATTCACATTAGTGTATTGGTCTTTTTCATATAATAAATATACTTATTCTGAATAAAATTACATGTTTCTTTATATTATGTATTTGAATGTTACTGTGAATTCACACCAAATAATTATCAAGTAAATTCACAGACACAGTAATAATTTCATAAGATTACACAATAAATCTAGTGAGTTTTCATTGTATTTTTACTTAATTTTACTTTATTAACATTCATTATTTTCAGATAAAAATAAAAACTAACTACAATAAAATTTTATTTTGACATTATTTATAACATCAAATCTTATTATCTTGTATTAGTTTACTCCCATGTCTCCATCCCTGGTGCAAATATTAAATGAACTAATAACTTTGCCAATTGTTCATGCAATACTCTTTTTTTCTTTTTATTAATTTACTATAATTGAACTATTATTTTTCATCGATTTGAAAAACCGATATAGGACTGTAAACCCCGGTTATTTGATTCGGTAAAATTAAAAAGAAAATCACACACTAAGAAAAAATTATTTAGATCGATTTAAGTTAGATTACATAACTTCTAAATCCCACTAGTAGTACTAAAAATGTATTTATTTTTTTGTTTTAACTACTGCATTTTTTATCAGTAAAAGAGAACCATTAAATTATTAATTTGTTTAAAGTTTAAATGGTAGTCAATATTTTAAACATATAGTTTTATTGTGTTCAATTGCAATGCATTTCTATGATTGACATGATAAGTCAGAGGATTATAGTGAATAATACTTCGATTTTACTTATTTAGTTTCTATTTTTGAGCCTTTACCATATCCCAAATTTTCAGAAAATAAACACCAGGATATGTTCGAAGTCTATCATTTACCTACAATAGAAAAGACCTGACATACTCTTAAAAGTTTGCTGTCTTCGATTTTTTCTTAAATTTATCAATTGTTTCTCACAAACATTAATGAAATAGATTCAGTGACTGGATCTCTTGAATTTCTAAAAGTATTTTTTCTGTTAAAAATTTAGAAATTAGAAGTTGTTGCACAATTACTGTACCACTAGATATATATTGACCCAATTTTTTTGTTTTTGAAATATTCCTTTCAAATATTAAAATAACCTTCTTTTAAATAAATACCCCTTTTCTCAGTGTAGCTATCAAAAATAACATCCACGAGAATTCGATAAACTTTAATCAATTTTATGAAGGGTAAATATACACATATAAAAGCTAATGGCTTTTCAACTCTCCGATTGTTATTTTCTTGCTGAAATACTAGTTCAATTTATTTGAAAATAGTGTATACTTTCGCGACCAATCGTATGGCAAACTTTAAAACTTTTAGAAGATTTAATTTCTATTTACTTTATGAATCAAATGGAAAAGAAGGCGAAACGAGGAAACAGACCCACTGAATTATGTAATGGTTTTTAGAACTAGAACTTTAAAACTGCACAAATGTTAATTGAATGGCAGGTTGTATTATTCAGAGTTAATATTCTGGATTTCTTACAAAAAAGCAGTGGTGGAGTTTATGGAGTATACTGAAAAGTTATTTTTCGATAGGCAGAACAATGAAACCAACTGGCTTTTTATCATGCACTTTTGCTGTACCGACTTTAAATATTTATTTTATGTTTCCTGGTTAGTCAACTTAGTAAAGTTAAGGGCAGTTAGGTTAGCGAAAAGTTTAGGTACATTCCTAATTCTTTTTTGTTTTCGTGGTCGTTGAACACGAATTTGAGGTTTCCTGACAGATATTTTGGCCGAAACATTTTTTTTTTGCAAAAAAAGGGCAAATTTTGTAATTTTTTTTAGTTTTTGGCCTAAATCTCGGTAAGTATGCATTTTTTCGAAAAGACTATTCTATAAAAAACTGAAGGCGACAAAATTTCCCAAAAGTTTCATAAACAACAATTTTTTCTACGACCAATAGTTACGCCACTAGTGTGCGTTGAAAAATATGCAGAATTTCCAACAATTGAAAATACGCCAAATCTTGCCTTTTTATATCCGATTTTCATGGAAACGAGCTATGTTACAATAATTTTGACTATTTATAAGCAGTTTTACAGGTTGAAAAATTATTTTTTTATACTATATATACACCTATATTGTAAGAATTAAACCGAGAACAAAATGTTCAATCAGGGCCGGCCCTACAATGAGGCGAACGGAGCGGTCGCTCCAGGCGCCGATTCCCAGGGGGCGCCAAAGCCGTGTGCCCATACGACAACGAATTTATTTTAATACTTCAAATTTATAAATTTCCATTCGATGTCCGTCAGAAGTTTTAATCAGCTGACGTAGAAGTGCAATGTCAACGAGCATGACGATTTGATAAATTAAACACAAAGATGTCGAGATCTTTCAAGTTCCATGCTTGCAAGCACACCTAATTATAGGTCTGTTTCTTTCAATATTTGGAGTAACATCATACACCCCACAGGTGCAGCACCAACACCAGTGGTATAGTTGAGTGTTGCAAAATGAAAGAAACGTGGTGGTGTAGAAAGATTTGTTTACTATTATCCAAAATGCTCGATTTTTCCCACGAATAAAATTATTTTTCTTTAATTTTGGCACCGCTTATCGTTTTTTTCTAAGTCGATTAACCCTCTGTGATAACTTTCAACAATCTAACATTTTTGTTACAGATTTTATTTTATTTATATAGAATTTATGGAAAATCGTTAAAAATATTATCCAGAGAAATTTTGTGGATAAAAATTTGTTAAAAAAGAGGTTTCGTCTAAAAATTTTGTGAAAAAAATGTCGAGAAAAGATATAATAGTGTCAAAATTAGACAACTTCGCAGTGTGCATGTCTGGTGTAGGAAATACACAGTCTGAAGAGGGTGGAGAAAACGAGCACCGGTGTAGCATCGGTGCAGCAACAAATATTCCAAGAAACACGTTAGTGATGTACTAATTGGACAAAGAAACAGACTGGTGCATTACTTTAGCCTTGGTGCAGCACTTTTTGGGCAAAGAAACAGACCTTATAGTCCAATAAACGAAGGTGCTAACCCGGGCATCAGGTCTGTCCGGCATCATTTTTTTTAATTTGCAGGTATTCATGGGTACATTCACCCCCGAAAATCTCAGCTATCTGAAATTTGTGGAAGGGCGGGAAAATGGCCCATTGGTCTCAAAAATGTGTTTTTTTCGCCTATTTTCGCCGATATTTCCAAAAATATGATACTTAGAGAAATTTTGTTTGGACGAAAATGAAGATCAGTTCATTAGTTAGCTTGTCCCCTTGTCGATGGCATTTTTCTTTTTTGTTCATATTTTTTGGTTTTCCGGAAAATTGAGAAAATCCTCACCTATACAAAAAATTGAAATTTTTTTAAAGGATTATTTTCTTTTCGTGCTAAAATTGTTTGGGGTTAGGAGTTGTACTAAATAAAAGATCACCTTCTGACCTTTTCATCAATATATGTATATATATATATATATATATATATATATATATATATATATATATATATATATATATATATATATATATATCAAGTATTTTATTAAGTACACGAGAAAAAACTTCTAACTTTCTCAAATTGGATTTTTTTTACAATAAATTTATTAATAAAGCGCAAAAAGTGAAAAAAAGTTGGTTATTATTGCCTTATCTTTTGCCTTCAGACAAAAACGGGAGGATATTCAAGTTTTGGGAGGATATTCAAATTATGCGTTTTCACCACAATAATTTTGCGAATTTTCAGATTCTCAAAATTGCGAATTTTTGAAACGGCGTTTTTGCAAAAAATATTAGTGTAGCCAAAAAAATCATATAGACAACTTTTGTAGGTAATAAACTGCTCTTCATTCTTTGTCTACACAAAAATGCTCTAAGGGTCATATTTCGGCAGATATCTTCGAAAAACGGATTTTCGGTAACTCTAGAGCCATTTTCCCACCCTCCCAGAAATTCCACGTAGCTGAGGTAAATGTACCTATGAATACCTGCAAATTAAAAAAAAAATTGACGGACAGACTTGGTGCCCAGGATTAGGGTTTTTCTGGCATTAATTTACTGGACTATTAGGGGTAATCAAAGGGGTGCCATAATTGGATCTCGCTCCATTCTAAAACTGGTCTCGGGCCGGCTCTGTGTTCAATATAATGTTTTATTTGGAGAACTTGTACCTGACAAGAACAACTTCTTCAAGTATTATTAAACAATGAATTAGGACAACTCCCTTCTTAAATCCAATGATTATCATTCTCGCAACGATTTTCCAAAAGCTCAACAGCTCTTTTTTCACACCCGTTACGTGCCCTCACGAGCTTTTTACTCCTTCGTCGTAATCGTACATTTTTTCACTAATTTGTCCCAATTTTTTCCCATCATTTAAGACAAATACTTCATTCAGGTGAGGCTTGTGCTAGACAGAGCCATTATTTTGTTTGTTTTTAAGTGTATTTTACAGGTCGTTTTCAAGTATTTATTAACAATTATAAGAGCCAAGTCAGTTGATAACAACAATTACCTAATGTTTAGTAGTAAAATCAATTCTAAAACTTAAATAACACTTTTTACGGTAAAAGATAACGAATTGTGCAAAACGTCAGACAAAAAAAATTGAAAACAAGTAACTGCTCGGATCGCTAACAATAATTAGAGAACGAAAATTCAAGCTTCGCGGAACTTTCAAATTAATATGCTTTGTAACAAAGTTTCCCAAATCTGCCAACAAATACAATTTGACCGAGCCAACCACGTCCTTTAACTAAAAATCTCACTTTGGCTTGACTTCAGAACTACTAAACTGGGAAGCTCATAGTTCTGGCTCGTTCTTGCCGAAAATATTTGAAATTAATTATTGCGAGTTGTTAGGCAGCAACATTAATTGAGGTTAAGAAGTATTTTATGTTCGGTCTTTGGTTTTTAGACTCGTAGAAATTATTATATTTCATTATAATTTTTTTCTTTTTTTTTGCTGCATAGTTTTAACTGCAAACTTCTTTTTTCTTTTTTAGGAATAGGTATTATTGGACAACCGTATAGTGAATACTTTTTTCTGTATACTAAAATCACTTTTGATATTAAAATATTACAATATAACAAGTGGTGTAATTATTCAGAGTATTTAAAAGAAGAAACGACTATGAAATGAATTACTGTACAGTGGTCTTAAAAAAAATAAAATAACTGTTTGTGTAAATTCTTCTGATTTCTGATACAGGTCTAAGAAATCACTCAAACTTTTTTGGAAATATTTAAGTTCTAAGTTCTATATAAACTGTAAATATTTATATTAACCTATAAAAAGAGTAAGTGGCAGGGGTGGTGTGATATACCAGGTATAACCCATCACCCAGTATATCGTACTAATGTTATTGTTTAGATATTGTTATTGTATAACAAACCGACATGAACGGCAAGGTCGGGCATCCATGAAGTTCACTCGAGTATAAGGTCAATGCCTACTATATATACTGTATTATTAGATAGATTAGGAGTGACATGAATTACACATTAGGTAGACATATATCGAACATCCTAGATGTAAGACTAAATGTTATATCCAGTAATTGTATTATTGTTACGGGTTAATCCCGAATATAGTTATTGTTATTGTTAAGGTAGAGTTTGATTCCTCTCCCTTCACTAAACTACCCTACGAAATTTATGTGTCACATGGCGATCCTGCCACTCTACCGAATGGAATTTGATATGGCGCGATAAAAAAAATTTTTTGGACAAATAAAGAAGCTGCGGAAGTATGTCTAGAGCCAACCAATCAAAAGAAGAGGTGATAATTACCCAGACAGGGAACAATGGAGACGCTTCAGGCTCCACAAGTAAGCATATCGAAATTTCTATGTTTGAGATTATGGGAGTCGTAGCCCTGATATTGACTGTGGTAATAATTGCATTCGCGGCGTATAAGAAAATTAGGACAGCGATGGAAATGAAGATTCGGAAGGAGATAACGAGGTCAAGAGAACTCACAGAACTCGTTTAAGAAGGAAAAAAGAAGAAAGAAGAAAGAAGAAAGAAGAAAGAAGAAAGAAGAAAGAAGAAAGAAGAAAGAAGAAAGAAGAAAGAAGAAAGAAGAAAGAAGAAAGAAGAAAGAAGAAAGAAGAAAGAAGAAAGAAGAAAGAAGAAAGAAGAAAGAAGAAAGAAGAAAGAAGAAAGAAGAAAGAAGAAAGAAGAAAGAAGAAAGAAGAAAGAAGAAAGAAGAAAGAAGAAAGAAGAAAGAAGAAAGAAGAAAGAAGAAAGAAGAAAGAAGAAAGAAGAAAGAAGAAAGAAGAAAGAAGAAAGAAGAAGAAGAAGAAAGAAGAAAGAAGAAAGAAGAAAGAAGAAAGAAGAGAAAGAAGAAAGAAGAAAGAAGAAAGAAGAAAGAAGAAAGAAGAAAGAAGAAAGAAGAAAGAAGAAAGAAGAAAGAAGAAAGAAGAAAGAAGAAAGAAGAAAGAAGAAAGAAGAAAGAAGAAAGAAGAAAGAAGAAAGAAGAAAGAAGAAAGAAGAAAGAAGAAAGAAGAAAGAAGAAAGAAGAAAGAAGAAAGAAGAAAGAAGAAAGAAGAAAGAAGAAAGAAGAAAGAAGAAAGAAGAAAGAAGAAAGAAGAAAGAAGAAAGAAGAAAGAAGAAAGAAGAAAGAAGAAAGAAGAAAGAAGAAAGAAGAAAGAAGAAAGAAGAAAGAAGAAAGAAGAAACAGTGCAAAGACATTTAAATTAGAATAGTATGTATGTAAGTAAACTTTTCTCTACTATATTTTTGTGTATCGAGTAAATACTTTTGTTGGGTAAAGATAAATGCCAGAAACAAAATTATTTACTTGTAATAATAATAATTAATATACTTTATTGGATCCCAATAGGCCATCGACCGAGGTCCTTCAGCCTTAAGTTGTATTTTACTAATAAGTATATTTATGAGGTACATTTTTATTCAGTATGTTTTTGAAAATTTAAAATATTAGGGCGTGTTTTAAATGTAGATGAATTAAGTTCTAATTTACATACCTACTTCAAGCCGGAAAAATAAAATTTTTACCTCTGAAACCAATGTCATCTGTACATCATCGCGTGTGTGATACTCTCAGCATAAGTGACACAAAATTAAAATGGTCAAAGTGGAAACAGAAAAAAATATCCAACCCCAGTGAAAAAATTGTAGCTTCTGAAATACCAGATGGGAAAAAATTCAAATTCGTAATGTTTAGTATCAAATGTTAAAAGATAAATAAAAAAAGAACAAGTTTTTGAAAATTGCCGAAAGAAATAAGTTTTAAATTTGAAAAAGAAGAATGCTTTTTGTATAAATGGTAACAAAATAATGTTAATTGACGGAAATCATCAACATATAATTGAAAAAAATATGTTAAATTCAGACAAAATTGATTTCATATTTTTAATACACTTTATGGCTAAATCCACCCGTATATTTGTATACAGAGTGATATAATAGTGTACAAAGTCTAGTATACCCTGCATATCCTCTAAGATAGAAAACAATTAGGGAGATTGCGGATTTAAGCGTTTTTAAATTATTTACAAATGGACAGAGTATTCCACAACGATATACTAGACCAAAATTTTATTTTTATCATTGCAGGAATATACGTCACAACTGGCCTATAATAGCTTCCAACTTAAACTCACTCTATTAGTATGTTTGGAGATACCTGAAGTAAAATTATATTGACAAACTTCTTTATTGTGAAAATTAAAGACAATCTCCCAAAAAGTTTTTTTTGATATCCCAAGAATATAGAATGTACTGAATTTTATCACAGAGTTGAATCACTCCGGATAATAAAACACCCTGTTATGATATTACACAGTGATTTTGCTATTTAATTTATGTATTAGTGAATTCGCAAGTCTTTTATGTAGTAATTGCCTACTTAAGCCAATTATATTATCGATAATCGGATTTACTTCAATTAACTTATAGGGACTTCCTATGAGTTGATAGTAAAATTAGTAGAATTGAGGAATCTATCTAAATATTCGTAATCATTTAATTCCTAAAAAACTAACCTGATATTCGTAACGAAATAAGACAATATTTATACGAATCATTCAGATGTTATTTAGACCCATTTCTTAATAAAATATTTTCATTTATTTTTCGCTTGCTAATGTCACTGAGTCCTTTTTCTCTTATATCCTCTACCAGCTTTTATGTATTTCCTTTTCCCTCTGATATTTTTCAATGTACATTTTAGATTTATATATCCTTTAAGATAACTCATCCACTGATCAATATTTGACAAATTAGGTTCCAGCTATCTTCTACTTATCTCCCAAAAATCTTGATTTGTTGTTGTTGTTCTCGAACACCTTCTTTCTTTCCGCAATATTCTTTGACAAATCATTCTTTTCTAAGCTTCTAATTTTTAATGAATTATCTGATTCATTTTTCATGTAAAGATTTTCTCCAATATAAATATTTGATATATCGTTGATCTGTTTGCCTAAACCCTTTCTGTCTAGTACGGTCTTTACAAAATATATATTCATTAATTAGAAAAACCTGCACTGATATTTTCTATACATTCTGCAATAAATGTCTTGTAAAAATTACTACAAGTATAATACATATTTTTCCGAATGGTTGAAAAATGAAGCACATATAATAGTGAAATACGAGCACATAATTCAATTGCCCCTTACCGTGTTTCAATGTACTATAAATTTTATTTAGGAATAGTCGAAACTTAGTTTTATTTCACCTTTAAATAGGGAAATATTTTTCATCTACCTGCTGTGTGTGAAGGATTGGTTAATTTCAAGACGCGGTTGGTGGTTGTAATCAAATACATGGTCACTCAATAAATTCGTAGGACGGCAAATACGCCCTTCAATTCACCCTCTTGAAAATATAAACTAACCTGTGAATCTTTCTGAAATACTTGGTACTACACGGCAGTAATGTCAACTTCTCTCAGCAACGCCACATGTCTCCAAACACGGGTATTTATTGATCAACCCTCGTTGAAGGATGGTCAAAAAAGTATTTGAACCAAAAAAAAGATGACACGAAGTAGTAGGAAAAGTACAAAACTACGATTTAAAAATAAGAGGAATGGATAAGATCTAGAAGACTTCAACTCCACTCAATACCTCACACCTCTATTTTATTTCTATTACATATTAAGAAGTTTCGAAACGGTAGTTTAACAGTAAATACTCAAACACTGTAGCAGTATCTAATAAAGTATCAACTATTCGTTAATCTACTAAAAGAGTCTCTTTGTTGCGCGAAGTTATATGAAAGTAACAAGTCAAGTTGAACTAATTGGAAACAACGTATGAGAATTCCTTTGTGACACGATGATTGAGATTGTTTCAAAAACTGGGACACATAGGGGAGGTGAGAAAGGAATATATTGGGGAAAAGTGTGTCAAGTAAACGTTTTACAATGCGGTAAAACGAAAATATTTCTGCTCACGTCTTAACAGTGCTAAAACTAAAATAAAGTATTTGACTCGGAAAAAAAATGGTTAAAAGTATGGGGATTTTGCGACAAGTTTATGAATAGATTGATTTGGCAATTATGTAGCTTGTCATTTTCCCCAAATTTTTGTAATTTAAATCTATGTTGAGCAATACCAAAAGACTGGAACGAAAATTCAAGTAGGTGTATAGGAACGACTTGCCTGAATGGATATTTTTGGAAAATCAAAGGTAAAGAACAAACCTGCTTAATTAACACATGGCCACCCTTTTGAGTCCTCGAAGTTTTGGAAAGAAGATCGGTCAAGGTTCATACAGATGTCTGGTCTTTGGGTTTAATTCTATTTATAATGTTGATGATGATGTTTTATGACGCCTTTCATGCGAAACAAGTGCAGTAGCACTTATCATTAATTGTATTTATTGAATAAATGTATAATGTATAATGTATAAAAGAAATTAGAGATAACGCTATGATATAATTAAAATCAGTTTTTGCAAGATTGTAGAGTAGTTTTCTTTCTTTTTCTACTTTCTTGATCTTTATCACGAATGAAAATACCACCATCTTTTATAATATCCAAATTAAGCATTGCTATCAAAATATCTGTTGTACCTATAACGCTACTTTGCCAACTCAAACTATAGTCCAGTAACTGAAGGGTCAAACCTGGGAATAAGTCTGGCATGAGTTCCCACATAGCGCATTTCGTAGGTCACCGCAGGAGTTTTAACATGAGAAAATCCTTAACGCGTTGTGGTCAAGGGGAGGGGCTGAAAATGGGCCCCAAAACCTGGAAAATGGGTTTCCCGCTAATATCTGGCTAAATATGCCAATTAGAGAATTTTTGTTCAGACATAAAATGGAGATCAGCTCATTCTCTACAAAAATGGCCCTTATCATTTTCTTCAAAAATTCAATAGTTTTCGAATTAATGGCACTCAAAAGTCCCCTCATTTCAGCTGCTGCTCTACCTTCAGGAATTCCGCTTTCTATGAATTAACGCGTAACCGGGCGGACGAATTGTTCAATATCTCAGGAAAAAATTAATATTTTTTGACCATTCAAAGTTCATCGGAATGGGAAAACCCGTAGCTACAATTCCATGTGACTTGAAGTCAGTTCGTATTTACCAAAAATATTTAAAAAAGCGGTCAAAGTTTTTTTCAACAATATTTAGAGGCAGCTTCATTAATTTATTCATATTTTCTTTAAAAATAGTCATTTATTCGAATTTTGCCTTGATAATGGGACCTTAGGGGGTCTTGAATGCAATACTTTTCTGGCGTTCTAATATACAATTGATTTGTTTATTTGCATATTTTAGCCGATTTCGGAGTTCCAGAGAATCTTCGGAACAAGCGCGAATTATAATCTTATGATCCGTTATATTGATTTCCAATGCACATCATTTCAAAGCTTAGATGGTCTACTTTTCGAATATATTTTTTTATTTTTAATAGAGTCTAATAATTGGTCACACGAGTCAAAACCGGCCTTTTTTTGTTTATCCATTTCTTGTTCCCCGCTCTTTGTTTCTTGAGGATTAATAATTAGATGAAAGTAAATTTCTGAGGTCATTCAAGACCCCCTAAGGTTCCATTATCAAGGCAAAATTAGAATAAATGCCTATTTTTTAAAGGAAATATGAAGAAATTAATGAAGCAGCCTCTAAATATTGTTGAAAAAAACTTTGACCGCTTTTTTTAAATATTTTTGGTAAATACGAACTGACTTCAAGTCACATGGAATTCATAGAAAGCGGAATTCCTGAAGGTAGAGCAGCAGCTGAAATGAGAGGACTTCTGAGTGCCATCATCTCGAAAACTATTGAATTTTCGAAGAAAATGATAAGGGCCATTTTTGTAGAGAATCAGCTAATCTCCATTTTTTGTCTGAACAAAAATTCTCTAATTGGCATATTTAGCTAGATATTAGCGGGAAACCCATTTTCCAGGTTTTGGGGCCCATTTTCAGCCCCTCCCCTTGACCACAACGCGTTAAGGATTTTCTCATGTCAAAACACCTGCGATGACCTACAAATTGCGCTATGTGGGAACTCATGCCCGACTTATTCCCAGCTTTCGATCTTTTCAGTCCTTCATTTACTGGACTACTAAGTGAAGCAATATCCGCAAATTATTAGCCAAACAAAGTATAAAATTCCTTTTAAGAAACAGTTTTGTGTATAATACATCTTTTGAATCAAAGCTAGTCTAAGTGCCCACGTGAGAATTCCGAAGAAAGGGAGAACTACGTAATTCTCGAGTAAAAAAAAACAATCCACAGGTCATTCTACAATTATTGTGACACTTCTAGAGCTGCTGTCTGCTTTTTGATAGCTGTCATGATCGACAATCCCGAGTCAAGTTACAATCTATAGGCCCTGAATCATAAAACTGGAAAATCTGTACATTACAGCTACTGTAACACTTCTGCATCTGTTGACGGGTTGTTGAGCTGCCATAATCGAGAATACCGAGTAAACAATATTTTTGAAAGTTATGGAGGTATTGAAAGCTTTTTGACCGGTGTTAGGACATCGTATATGGCCAATTTCATGTCTCCATGCTCGAAGATGTCATATCCAGTACCAGAAAACTTCCACTTGGTTTGGAAATACGTTTGTAATCAGCAGTTTGTTTTCACCGATTCGGTTTTAGAATGTCGAAATACATAATAAATCATAGTTCAGATCGCCAGCTCATGACTTTTGTTTACTCTTGTAGACGATGTAATATCACAAGCAGCATTTTTAGTTGCGGCTACTATGTCGTATTCGTTTGCTTCTTTACATGGGATGCTCGCTTTGTCTCTTTTTAAATTATTGAGTGAAATTCCAATAAATCTCGATTCTTTTCTACCACGTTTATTTTATTCTCCCATTTTCTATTCCATTATTTTTGGGTTACAATTTATTGATTACTATTTTAAATCAAGGGTACCTATCAATGAATAAAATTGTTTAGTAGGTATAGTCGAACTCAATCCTTTATTAGAATGAAAAAACAGCAAAGGATTACCGCCAATAGAACAAATACTCATGAATCTGGACATTTTTGAGCACTTTAAAGTCGAAAACACGGTACACTGTCCATATACATAAAAATAAAATAATATTTTGGCTATTAGGACCACTGTGCAAAGATTCAATAACCAACTTAGCTGGATATCGTTATAGGGGAGAATGGCGTATAATTATTAATTATGAGTTTAATATGAATTTACATTTTAATTTCTATAACGCATATTAGATTTGAATTACTAATTAAAATTTTGTCTTAAATTAATTTAACTAAACTGTGGGGTGTGAGGTTACACTCATAAGAGGCGGCAATGGAAGTGTGGTTATAGTTTTTACATTTTCAATTGCAGAAACAAAATTCTCAGATGTGCAGACAGGTTACTTTGGCGGCTTGTAGATGTGCCGACAAGTGGCTTTGTCGGTATTAGCGGCATGTAGATGTGCCGACAAGTGTCTTTGTCGGTATTAGCGGCATGTAGATGTGCCAACAAGTGGCTTTGTCGGTATTAGCGGCATGTAGATGTACTGACAAGTGGCTTTGTCGGTATTAGCGACTTGTATAAAGCGGGATCATTTTGTTCTGCAATTAAAGTAGGAAGTAGGAAGTTAGACAAATATTGTCTTCAGTAGTGAGGGCTAGGAAAATATTCATACAGTGATACACTGTGCTTGTGTTCGCACTTGATTTTTGATTTAGTGAATGGTGGTAGGTGATTCGTGGCGTTAGTTTATTTCAATTAAGATTATTCTTGGCTTCCGTGTATATACATACTTTTTTTTTATTTTGAAACATTATTACAGCGTACTTCTTATTTATTTATTCGGTGTCAATTTCAATATGTTTCGTCCTTGGGAAAATACAGTTTTTTTAAGTGGATCTAAAGAATCGGAACAATCATTAAATGATATTCCAATGGATTATGTGGTATCAGGTTGTAGTCCCAAAGATTCATGGCATTAAAAAGGGGCCACGAGGTATTGCGACTTCCGCCCTATTTTTGTGTATTTAAACCCATAGAATTAATTTGGGGACAACTTAAAAAAAGAATAACGCGTCATAACGTGTTTCACAAATTTGATGGGTTGATAGCAAATTTGGTAAAAGATGAAATTAACAAAATTTCAGCTGATGATTGGCTGAAAAAAATCAAACATGTCATCAAAGAAGAAAATTCTTATATAACGAGTCCGACCAAATTTATTATCAATGTTGATGACAGTGATTCCGATGGTGAGGGTTGAGATAGGGTAGGTAAGCTTAATTAATTTATAATATTTATGACTTTATTCAACGTGTTTTTAATTTTAGAATTAAAATTTGAGACAAAATTTTAATTAGCAACGTTTCTGAATCTCACAAGAGATCAGAAAATGAAGCTATAGGCCAGGTGGAGTGGTCAACCTCTATTCAAATCTAATATGCGTTATAGAAATTAAAATGTAAATTCATATTAAAGAAAGTTAATCAATATAGAAATTTTACGCAAATTACCCCTAACGATCTCCAGTAACTTGGTTATTGAATCTTTGCACAGTGGTCCTAATAGACAAAATATCATTTTATTTTTATGTATATGGACAGTGTGCGGTGTTTTCGACATTAAAATACTCAAAAATGTCCAGATCAATCAGTATTTCTTCTATTGGCGGTATCCTTTGCTGTTTTTATAGCGTTTTTTCTTTCTCATAAAGCGGTGGGTTCTACTATACCTAATATTTTCAACTTATATCTATCAATAAGAGGGATATTATTTGCTGATATTTGTTCGTTGCCTATTCAAAAAACTTAAAACGATTAAAAGTTTTCTGTCAAATGTGATGTTGATGGATCGAAAAGTAACAACACACCCTCTTAAAATGCATGTTTTAATTTTTTTTAATGAATAAGAGAAATCACAAAAATGTGCGAAATTGCCTAAAAATGCAAAAGGATATTATTTAATGTTTCTATAAGTTATATTACTTGAGCTTTGCTCAATTTTCTTTTTTTGGGGGTCAAATTTGAAGAAATAATTATTTTAGTACAATAAAAATGGATTTTTTATTTAATGACATCCATCATTTTATAAGAAAATATGGCGTCATTTTTAGAAATTACTTCTAAGTAATATTTACGTCAAAATAGATACTTCTACTATTAAGTCGAAAGTTAGTTTAAACTGTTAAATCGCAACCACTACAAGACGACTTCAAAGTTCCATAAGTCTTGTCTATAATTCCGAATGCTACTGTTAAGTTCAATTCGGAACTCTAACCTATAATATCATCTTCTTCTGATTTTCTAAAATGACCTAACCAATAATTTGGACGCGAGTTTAATTTCATTCATCAACTGCTGCTTTAATTTTCTGTAAAATGTGGAAGTGTTGGGAAATTAGAATTTTATAGTAATTTTAAAACAAAGTGGGTAGTAAAATATACCATACTGTAGTTTTCATGGGTATAATATTATTATAAAATTCCGTAATTTTAAAGGAATTTTTAAAGTAACAAAAACGTAGAAGTTACTTTCATCTCTAATATAAAGTAATAAAAACTTTAAAGCGATAAACAAGTAACAAAACAAAGTAACTGCAACCATTGAATATAACTTTAAAGTTAACGGGACTTGAACGTAATTTTGTTAGTAACAATTTCGTTTCAGACACTTCAGAAACTACTTAAAAGTACTGAAACCATAAAGTACCAACTCGTAGTGATCATTACTACCTAATTACTCAAACTTTCTTATTTAAGGTAATAAAAACCAGTAAGTCAATTTTAAAGTGATAATTACGTAATAATTCCCATATCTGTTACCGCAATTACCGCCACTGTAATGCTGCTTGGGATAACAGTAGTTTTAAAGATGATAAAACTCTGAAATCTTAAAGATGATTTGTTGGACAGGAAACATTGTTTATTGCAAGACTTAAATTAAATTGAAAATTTTCGGAATAGAAAGTAAATTAAACCTTGTAAACTTAAGTTAAATTTTTAGTTTATGAAATTGTATATTGTCCTTAGTCTCTTAAGGACTTGGTACAAGCTACACATATTATATATTATATTTTATATGTAGGTATACCTATTTTTTATTGTTTTAATGTTTAAATGTATGAAATGAATTGTATTTGTATTGACGTGTCATAAATGTCTTTGTACGTAATATGACTTAATTAATTTCTATTCTATAATTTCTATTTTTACTGCCCTAAAGAGAAACGATATTATAGTATAATCCCAATATTTTGAAGAGATAATATTTTACAATTACAAATTGATATTTGACGTAAACTCGTAGAATCCAAATAACTTGGAATCTTGGTTTCTGCTAAGAATTACGATTGCTAATCCAGTTAGTTTTAATTCGGCGTAAAGCTTCAATCTAGTGAAACTCCACAACAGCAGTAAATCTCTTCAATTTCTTCGTACGAAACAACTAATTTTGGGTTGTCTCCGCCAACGGCAACTAGGTATATTCAAATTCCTAATTACATTCTCTAATATAAATTCTCCTCCTAACGAATTACACAGTCCCACAAAATTACACGAATCCAACTCTTCCATGTCACATATCACCCTTAATCATGTTATTTTCTGCCTACAATTTAATTTAAGGGTGTATTATAGGGGCGACATAAATTCAAATTTCAAACTTAAATTTGCATATTTTTGTGGTGCAAAGGGTCTTTGTTCCGGAACTTATATTTACCTGTAATAATTAATTTGAAAATTCTGACTTGATTATTTGGACGATAAACATGGGGAAAAAGTTTTTTAAAACTGGGCTAAAATAGCATGAAAAATTCCTTCAATATAAGTAAATAAATAATAAATATGAGCTTTTCGACCTTTGGTTTCGAAGTAGAGCAATTAGCACCCTTTTAGAGAAATTAAAGTAGGCTCTGGAATTTTATTCCTAATAATAAATGCGGCAACAAAAATAAGGCAACAGAAAAAATTAAAATCGTTTTTCTGTAAAACAGTGCATCTTGTTGCCTCTAAACAAGAGTACCTTTTTTTAGAAAAAAAAAAGTTTTTAATTCATTACCAAAAATGTAAAAAGTGACATAAAAAAAAATATGGCTGAAAATATCCCTTGGCCCTCCAAATGAGACGCTTATGATCGTGTTAGAAAAATCTAATTAACACCAGAAAATGATCGAAAATGGCCCAGAAATCTAAACTTAATGGGGTATTAATCAACATTAATTTTAGATTGAAAATGACCCAAAAATCTAAATTAATGAGGGATTAATCAACATTAACTTTAAATTGAAAATGGCCCAAAAATTTTAAATTAATAGAAAATTAATCAACATTAACTTTAGATTGAAAATGGCCTAAAAATTTAGAATTAATGGAGGATAGATCAACATTAACTTTAGATTGAAAATGGCCCAGAAATCTAAAATTAATGGAGGATTAATCAACATTAACTTTAGATTAAAAATGGTCTAGAAATCTAAAATTAATAGAAGATAAATCAACATTAATTTTAGACTAAAAATTGCCTAAAAATCTAAAACTAACGGAAAATTAATTAACATTAACTTTAGGTTGAAAATAGACGCAGATCTAAAATTAATAGAGAATTAATCAGCATTAATTTTAGATTGAAAATGACCCAAAGATCTAAATTAATGGAGGATTAATCAACATTAACTTTAGATTGAAAATGGCACAAAGACCTAAATTAATGGAAGGTAGATCAACATTAATTTTATATTTATAAAAATGACCTAAAAATCTAAAATTAAAGAAAAACCAAGTTTCATATTTGCCCTGAAGACGCCAACTTCAAATGGCTGTATCTATCTATCTGTTGATAGGGGTGTCGATACACTGCGACCTATAAGATCTATTGTGCCCCCTTCTGCTGCCCATTCGTTAAGGATGTCTCAAAGATTAGAACAGATCCTCCAGTCCTATTGCTTTCAAAAAGTTCAGGATGTCGGAAGGCTTCAGGTATCGGAGGTATCCGAGGGATCGCACCCTTGGATTTTGCAGGGTTATGCATTCTGAGAGAAAGTGGATAGAGGTTTCCTCCTCTTCCTCGCAAAATATGCATTCTCCTTCCTCTACTTATCCGAGTTTCTTTAAGTGCCCTCTCAGCCGGCAGTGCCCTGTTATGATACCCGTTAGTATTCTGAGCTTGTTTTTACTTTTGCTAATGCAGTCGTCTGATCTGTTCTGGTTATAGTTTCCCAGTAGTATCGTGTCCTGCCTCATTCTTTGTAGCCCTACTCAGTATTGGGAGCTTTTGTTAATTACTTCTTTTGTAAGTTCATCAAGTATTGTACTGGTGCTTATTCCGCAGAAGGGTTCAGGTCCCAGAAATGGTGTTTCAGCCACTTTTTTGCTAGTACATCTGCTATTTCATTATCCTCCACTCCAGTTTGTCCCGGAAAAATCTTATAACACGTATTCTTTAACACCCTGTAGTAGAAAAAAATATCGTCTATTTTTTGCAGTTTTACGTACAGCTGTGGCTTTAACATTGATGACAAAAAGTGTATTATTATGGTGTAAAAAAATTATGGGAAATACCTCACATCGTATCTCACCTTTTTTTTCCTTTTTTTTAAGGTAAGATATTTGTTATGACATGTTTGTTTGGGAGATAGGATTTGAAATGTAAGATGTGAAATTAAATAAATATTATTAAAAAGTAAAAAAATAGAATTTACAATTTCATTTCAGTATATTTCTCAATGGTGTCACCTTGAATTTGATTCTGTGGAATCGTCCATCAATAATCAATGAGGTGTTTACTTTTTATAAATTATAAATGTTCAATCAGTGGCAAGTAATTGGGTAAATTTCATTACAAGTATAAACATTAAATTAGTTAAATATTTACGCCAAAAACGACACTGAATGCGTTTTACATTTTAAATATTAATGGCACTAGATCGACGTCATTCCATTAGAATGCATATCATAGTTCTCTATAGGAAAAACGGTAGACATTCAACAACCAAAATATCCCCGAAAGTTTAATAATAGAAAACTATATTTTGGACCTAATAAATAATAATCATTATTGTACTTTATTGGATCCCAATAGGCCATCGACCGAGGTCCTTCAGCCTCTTTTGGACCTACATTTATAAATAAATAAATAAATATTATATTAGTTGTGGTACTAGACTTTGAGTTTTTTCGATTGTTAAATTGAAAAATTGGGCCACATTTGAGATATGGAAAATCTGTTTTCAAAAACTGCCAGTCTGGCTGATATTTTCCTAACCTGCTTGATGGGTTGCCTACCTGCAAACTTTGAATTTGTTATTTGACTGAAGAAGGGCTTCGTCACATCCAGTGGCTATAAGTACCTGGTCGATCCAACGAATTCTTCAGACATTGCTTAAAGATGCTATGTCAAGCTTGTCTACTTTTCACTGATGAGGCACAAAAATACCGAAACCGGTCTGGGAATGACGAGCTTCTCAAATAACAAAATCAAAGTGTTGGTTTGGTTAACAACCTTCCAACTCGCGTCTCAATCGATGTAATTCAACGCCTGTTGTGGCTTTTGTCCCAGGAGTAGTTGTTTTCGATTTGGACGCGATTGCAATACAATATAATTTATATTATATTAGTTGTGGTACTCGACTTTGGGATATAGAAAATCTGTTTTCAAATATTAATTTGATCTGAACCAAAAATTATTACGTACATAATTTATTTTATGTCCTTTACAGGCCAAATTTTTCTTTTAGTGTTTAATCATAATTTCTCCGCATTCTTCCCGATTTATTGCTTTATTTTATCTATACTTTTCGTGGTCTTCCTTTTTTCCTTTTGCCAATTGGTTTTTTATATAGAACCATCCATGGACATGAACCAGGAATAGAAAAAAATAAGGAAGGGTTGATCTTTTATTCTCCCTGGGGGCGGTATAAGTTTTTATAGCCTCTTCAGTCGTCCTGAAATAATATTGACCAGTTTTTGATGTTGTAAAATTTAAGCGGAAAAATTGTTGGGAAAAAAAGTATTTAAAATATAGTAAAGTTTTCTTTGTAAGCTTAATAATCAATCGATTCTTTTACTGCATGATTGTTTAACAATTTTTCCTCTGAAAATTTACTAAGACACCTGCTGAGTTTTCCAGTAATATTTTTAATGCAATGCTTAAGTAATTCTTGGAAAACAAGTTACTCGCTTAAATTTTCTCGGTAGTAATAAATATTACAGACTTTTTTAAAAACGTCTCTATTCCGGAACACACCTGTTTTATTAACAAAACACGTAAGTTTTTCATCGAAACGAGACACGTGAGGCCATTGATCAAAAAACTTGGCTAACAGTAAGGATGAGGCCAATCCTAAAACGTATAATTCTTTGTTATTTTGGTATTGATATATTTATGGCCCTTTGCGTATTTTTGGATTGAAACAACTCCTTTGGCCTTAAACTATTTTTGCTTTGATTTGTTGCTTTTTGTAAAATTGTGGATTTAATAAGATTCTTCCGGAGCAATTACTAATTACTAATTTTGTTAATATTTCACGAATTCTAAAGTATTTCAAAGTATTTGGCATAATGTTTTGGAAAACATTGTCTACAAGAGAGACTGAAATGCGCAGATGACCATCAGACATTAAAATGCACTATAAAAGCCATAGATATAAGAGTTTGTTTACATTTCGGGGCGCGCCAACAACAAGCAACAGCGTTGTGTTATTGAATTTATATTTCAAGTTTCAATGTTGTGAAAGCTATCATAATTTTTCGTCATTACCAAAATCCTAAATCTATGTAAAAATTATCTTGGAAAATGAGATATTTTGTTTCGCTAAAATAATTGTACATCTACGTTAACACTAATTTTCGTAACTAACTATGTAACAACAAATCATATTGACAGATAAATATTGACAAAGATACTTTACCACGATTTAAGTTTAAACCATTTCTACGAAAATTTGTTAGAAGCTATCAAATGTTCTAACGTTATCAATGAAACCAGCGATAGAATGTTTCATAGTAAAATAGTGGCTGCCATTTTCACACGAATCTGTATGTTTATTATTGTGTTTCATAGGTTATAGCATTATAATTTTCTTTTTCACATTGAATTTATTGGTTTAAGTTGATTTATTAGAGAAATATGGTTCATCAGTGTGTTGTATTACAGCATAATGGATTATTTAAATCCCGATTTATCATTTTATGGGTAAGTTACTTGTAAGATTATAAACAAAGCTCAGGGGCGTAGAATTAGTATTTGATCGACTCTATAAACTCTTTAATAATGCCTAAAACTTTCATATATGTCGTTAAAAATTAAATCACATTTTGTTTTTCTGCCAAACTACGTAAAGTATTTAGGTAATATTAATTTTTCATTTAAACAGTTATACGAAGATTCCTTGTTAGGATTTGAGGAAGTGAAGTTCCTACCTAAAAATGCTTTTATTTGTTCAAGTCATTTCCGTGACAATGACTTTCAATGTAAACCAAGTGGAAGGAAATATTTGCAAAGCCAATATTGAGGTAATATACGTATATTTATTTGTTTTTTTAATAAAGTTAGGCTATATTATTAAAAATACTTTGGCGAAGCTTTACTAAAATGCAAACATTTTTCACTTGAAATAAGGTACTTCCAGTAATATTGTTTAAACATTATGGCCTAAATATATGTAATGTAAAAGGTCAAACCAATCTTTTGAGAATATGTTGAATATTTTAAGCAATCAAAAACATTTACATAATACCGACTGCTTAAACTCTAGAGATTTCCCATTAATATTGTAACTTTGATTGAAATTTTAATTTTGTATTTCTGTGTTCTGTAATTGTAGTTTTAACTAACTGTAGAAATTTGTTACTGCTGTCAATGTTTTTGTTAGTTGATATTTACTAACAATTTTTTCTGTTGTAGGTTCGATAAGATTGAAACGGTTTACCTATATATTTTTCAGAATTTATCTAAACGTAGAAGGTTCCTAGGATCCAGGATGATACAACTAATAATTCATTAGTGTTTAATTTGTAGTTAGTTCGCTATTCCTACCTCAATCCCGAATGTACTTGTCACAGAACAGCCTGATAAAAACAACATAGACACATTTGCAAGGAAATGATGAATTTTCCCTTGATCCTGCATTTGAATAAATAAATATATTTTCATTAGTATTTTAAATTTCCTATGTAACCGACGTGGTAAAATTAAAATCGCAGCATAAATTCTGAATGACTTGTTGGGGATGTGATAAAAACTATTTTTTTCATATATTTTCTTGTCCCTATCTGTATAAAGTAAATAATATTGTGTACATCTTCCGTAATCCTGCTGAATAATGCAATTACCGCGAAGACAAAAGGTCGATGTTTGCTCTATAATTAACTGATACATGTCCATTAGTAGCCCTAGGGATATTTTAGTTAGTAATAATTGTTCACTACCATTGAGTAAACAAAAAGTTCTGAGTAAGCAACCCCAATGCAAATTTACATTTGCGAAAAAGTTATGTTTATTAGATAAGTCATAATGTACTTTTTAAACTTCTCTTAGAAATGTTTCATAACATAAACACTTTTTTAATCACTCAACAATAAAAAGGTGAACAATTGAACATCAAAATATGCTCATACACATAAATTAAAAATTCAGGATATCGCAAATGGAATTTGTAACATTTTAATGTTGACTTCCTTTTATAAACATACACGGGCATAAATTGAAAGCAAAAATAAATTGTATGCATAAAAATGAATTAATAATTAACGTGAAATAAAACTAATTTCGTATTGTTAAATGTACATGTATATTTAAAACGTCATTATCAGGCTTTTTTGCTCTGATATAACTTTAAATTAATTCATAACCTACAGAGTACCTCAAGGATACGTTGTTGGGATCATACTTTGTATTATATACGTTAATCATTTTATGAAATTTTTATTTCTAACCTATGTTATGTATCAGAAAACAAAAACTTAATTTCCCACTAATAAATTAAAACTAAATATTAAATGTGTCCTACTTTAAACTAATTCTACTGGATCATTGGTATAAAACTTTTTTATAATTTTATCCATTATCAATATCTTAAAAATTTCTTGGCATGTTTTGGTTTCAAATATTTTTTTAGTACGTTAAGAAACTACGATTGCTTTAATTTTGTCAGTAAGTTTAGTAAGGATAGAGGCGGTTGAGTATACCCACACTCCTCCAGTTTTGCCTACTAGGGCATGTACCACCTCTTGCACAACGGAAGGAGGACGTCAGGACGAAGCGTCTGAGAAAATTTATGTACTAAAAGGTTGTGGTTAGGCAGTTTTATTATAAAAGTAAATAAAACATTTTTCTTAGATGCTTTGCACTAGTATCATCAGGCTGTGAGGCGAGTAGTGGGGCATGGCATAGTGGTTAAAAGTGTAGGAGTGGGGGTGGTCTAAACGGCCTCTATCACTACTGACTTTATGTTGTAATTCGATTTTTCTGTAATGAATTCTTCCAAAATTTCTATTTATACATACAAGACAGTTAAATAAAGATGTACTCTACTGGGTGTTACTTGTGACATCCTGCATATTGTATCTTCGATTCGCAGTAAAATAATCTATAATTAAATGTACTAATTTTATCACAGAACATTAATCAGTACTTGTAATAGAACACAATCCAATCGCAAATTAACGAAACCGTGACACCCCTACCGGTAAAATAGCAATATCATCAAACATTGTATTTGAGAATAAACTGTTTTATGTATTCATCATGAACTACCACCGCAGTTTATCGAGTGGAAATTGGAATAATCAGACCGTATTGCGTTTTAATCCTGTTTATCGCACTTTAGATATGTTTTCAAACATGATCTGATCATATTATTGCACACCGGTGATAACAGTAACAAAAGCAGATTTTTAGCATCCCCGTACACTGAAATAGTAGTGATCAGGATTTTAGATAACTGTCCGAAAACCGCAAACTTGTGAAAGTCGGAATCTATGCGAACGATCGTATTTTATTTTTAATCGGAAAAACTGTACAAAAAAATTAAATCGGTTTAGAAAAACATAATCTCATTATACAGGGTGTTTCATAGTTGAACCGACATACGTTAACTGTAAATAGAGGGTACCTTGGTTATTGGGTCTAACGCCTTTATTAACTGAGATACGGGGTGTTTCATCCATTTCGGCCAATATTTTGATAAGCCCTAACTTTAGAACCACCCTGTAGATTTCTCTCATACTTGGTACAGGTATAGTGTGTTAATAGCCCAATCCTATAGTCTAAGAATTACAATTAAAATCCATCCAGAATTTGTAAAATTTGAAAATCCCCAAAACAACACCCTGTATATCAGATTTTTTAAAATTGGGATGGATATTTAAAAAGAACGGAAAAAAATGAGTTAAAGCGAAATTTTTTTTAAGTGCACATCCCATTATACTACTGTAGTTTTAACGTCAAATTCATCAAATGCATTTTTTTCATTTTCACAAGCAGTAACTTTCGAAATACCTGGTAGATTTCTTTCATATTTGGTACAGGTATCATTTTTTAGTAGCCCAATCGTATAATGTAAGGACTACACTACAGTCAGTTAAAATCCAGATACGGATTAAGAAAAATTTGTAAAATTTGAAAATCCCCAAAGCAACACGCTGTACATCAGTTTTTTTTTAAATCGGATCAGACATTCGAAACGAATGGACAAAACGGAGATATTCGGACAAATTTTTTTATAAATGCACATCTCGTTCTACATTACTAAACTTTTAAAGTTAAAATTCAATTAATGCAATACTTATTGTCATTTTCATAAGCCATAACTTTGGAAATAGCCCAATCGTACAACACAAGATAAAGTTAAAATCCAGATCCGGATTAAGTAAAATTTGTAAAAGTTGGTAGAGGAAAGGCGCCAAATATGGGGTACTTTTTTTTGAAGTTAAATATTACATAGAAATATTTTTTCTAAAAAACTGTAAATACGTCTACTTACACTTCAGTTTATGTATTGTCATTGTGGAAACTCAAAATGACAGCTTATTTGAATTTACTAATCAAAACCACTGCATAACCATATCTACTGCAAATCCCATATTAGGCACTTAGCTATCCTAATATGGGGTACTAGTGTTTCCGAATCTGAGGTGCACAACCAAGTGTTTAAAATAAAGAGATTTTAATTAAAACAATATAAAAATACATATTATTTACAGAAATCACAAACATAATTTGTATCATCGTACCCAGAACATTCCGAAAGAGCCCAATTAAGACACATTACACATCTTTTTACTTTGCATGTAGCCCATTCTTTTCTCTCTACAAGCTTTAATAGCTTCTAGCATATTTTTTTCGTTTACTGGGCATCTGAAATAATACAATAGTACTTAACTATCTAACTATTTCCTAAGGTGGGGTACCCCATAATAAGCAAAGGATGGTACCCCATATTAGGCACATTATGGTTAAAACAAACCCTACAAAAATGTAAACAAGATGAATCTTGGAGCTATTTAAACTTTCATAGTAGATAGACAGAATCTTAGGCTTGTGATTAACTAAAATAGACATAAAAATCTTACCTTTTTCCCCCCGTAAAATACCTGTTAGCACACACAGCAAAAACTTTCGACGGGGTAGCTTGATACTTTTTGGTTAGAATAAAGTGATACAATTGTTGCCGATAAACGAAACTCCTACATATTATAGCGTAGGATCAAAGTGTAAGTTACGCTATTTCACAATAGATTATGGAAGTTTGTCGCCGGAAATAATAAGGTACCCCATAATAGGCGAGTACCCCATATTCGGCGCTTCTCCTCTAATCTCTAAAATAGGATCCTGTATATCAGATTTTTTTAAATGGAATCGGATACCTATTTAAAAAAGGAAAAAGAAAAGAAAAAAGATGTGTTATAATGTGTTGAAATATTTTTATGAGTGCACTTGAGTGTTCTACAAAAAAAATACAGATTTAATTTTTCGGATTAATTCCGGATATAAAACTCATTAAACTATCAAGTATGCTTTGGCAATAACACATCTTTTTTCTTTTTGTTTTTTTTTCAAATAGATATCCGATTACATTTTAAAGAATCTGCTATACAGGGTGCTATTTTAGAGACTACCAACTTTTACAAATTTTTCTTAATCCGGATCTGGATTTTAACTTTAGTTCTTGTGTTGTATGATTGGGCTATTTAAACAATCTAACTGTACTAATTATTAAATAAGTCTACAGGGTGTTTCCAAAGATATGGCTTATGAAAATGACAATAAGTATTGCATTAATTGAATTTTAACTTTAAAAGTTTAGTAATGTGTAGAACGAGATGCGCATTTATAAAAATATGTCAGAATATCTCAGTTTTTTCCATTCTTTTCGAATGTCTGATCCAATTTAAAAAAAACTGATGTCCAGCGTGTTACTTTGGGGATTTTTAAATTTTACAAATTTTTCTTAATCCGTATCTGGATTTTAACTGTAGTGTAGTCCTTATATTATACGATTGGGTTACTAAAAAATGATACCTGTAGCAAATATGAAAGAAATCTACCAGGTATTTCGAAAGTTACTTCTTGTTTGTGAAAATGAAAAAAATGCATTTGATGTAATTTGACGTTAAAACTCCAGTAGTAGAATGGGATGTGAACTTAAAAAATTTTTTCACTTTAACTCATTTTTTTTCCGTTCTTTTCAAATATCCATCTGAATTTTAAAAAATCTGATACACAGGGTGTTGTTTTGGGAATTTTCAAATTTTACAAATTCTTACACTATAGGATTGAGCTATTAACGCACTATACCCGTACCAAGTATGAGAAAAATCTAAAGAGTGGTTCTAAAGTTATGACTTAACAAAATATTGGCCGAAATGGATGAAACACCCCGTATCTCGGTTATTAAAGGCGTTAGACCCAGTAACCAAGGTTATTTGGAATCAACTAAGTACCCTCTATTTAAAGTTAACGTAAGTCGGTTTAATTATGAAATACCCTGTATATGTCGAAAATGTAAAAAGTAAAAAATACACTTTATATTGTGTAATTGACTTAAATAAATAAACACTATTTTGAAAATAAAAATGGCGTCGAATGAATGCTGTAAAAATGATTATTTTAAAACATAAGTTTTGTTAAACAGAGACAATGTTCATCATTTTAATTATTTTCACATCAAAAGTAAAAGTATAATGATGATAAATGTACAAGGATTATTTTTTGTTATGCCTCTATTAATGTATATCTTCAGAAAACAAAAAAAAAATAAAAACTAATGACTTCCTGAGAAAGCTTAGAGTATCCCCTTTAAAATGCTTTTTTTTGTTATTTTTTGCATTCATTTTAGTTTTTCCCGAACGCCTCGCTTGAATATTTGTATTCCGCCGCTTGTTTCGAAGACTTTTCGAATTGGCTTTCATATCTTTAATAATTTTTAATAGTACCTAAAAGATTTTTTTTTAAATTACAATATAAATTTTAATAAAATTTGCCGCTCTTTCACGTGGTGCTATCATTTTTTCGATTTTTTAATTTTTCGAGATATAACGCAGAAACCAAATTTTCGATTTTGTTTTGGAAATTGTGTTTTCTAAACCCAAAAGAGCCTAATAGCCTTGTTTCAGCGATATCACATTTTAAGAGAGATTTTGGTCTAAATGTGGCTCTGGCAACAACTGGACTAGTCTTTCGTGGACGATATTTTAGACAGTTTTCTTAAAACAAAGCTACAATGATTATTTATTACCAACGAATTATGCAGATAAAATCCCCGACATTATTACAACATTCATTTTCTCATGATTAATTTAAAGTTAAACGCTTTTAAATCAGTATTACTGTATTTATACATCACTGTTAGCATAGCTTTAGTTTGGTATTAATTTATTTAACAGCATATAATTAGTTAGAGCATTAAGTGCTATATTAATTTTGTATAAGGTTTCTCTATAATTTCATTCGTTTGTCACAATATTTCATAGTAACAATGTTCCCACCATTGTTATTATCCTTAACCCTAGTTATCACATAAATCTACTAGGTCACTCAATAAGTTCGTAGTGTGAATAATAAAACAACTTTTAGGCAAAATTTGATTTTATCCATCAACGTAGTCATGCATTTACCAAAACGAGCGCTTAATTGTAGAGTTAAAAAATGATTGATGAGTCGAAATTTCTTAGCCAATCAGATGCCTCTCAACGCTGCAAAATTAATTGTGACACCTGTCAATCAAGTCCGCTTGGACTGAATGAGGCTGTGACAAAGAATAAATTTATACAGGTAGAGATCATTATATTTTGTCCTATAATTTCGCATTAGCTCTGTAAAATTGTGCGGCGTATAGTATGTTGTATACAGGGTGACCCACGACTATTCCCTCGTTCTTTTGTGCCTAAACGGTACAAGATATCAGCTTAATTTTTTGGTGACATATGTAAATTGATAAGATCTATTTGTTTAAGTTATTTGCAATTATACAATTGTATTTTATCAAAGTTAAGTTTTTTAAATGCGACACCCTGTATTTTTAGATTATACGTTAAAAACTATGTCAACTTTATTCAATGAACAAGTTTTTTTTATCATTTCTAAATAAATCTGTACTTTGGCAGAACCTAACAACGTATAGATAAATATATTTTTAACCCTGAAAATCTACATTAATTTAAAATAAAAATAAATTTTGGCGCTCTAATTTAAATAATTAATTAATTAAAAAACATGTTTTATAACAATACGTAGTTAATATTCGCATCTCAGCAACATTCCTGCCTTACATGAATTCCTGCATAACCGATTCGTTCATCAATAAGTCACGATTTGATTAAGTGACCCGTTCCGCCGACGTGAATTCTATAGGATTAGGACTAAATTGGTCGTTGCAGGATTACTGAAACAAAATGTACCAAAGCTAACTAATATCCTGCTTTATAGAGGCAAGTACTCGCCGGTATTATGGTAATTAGACTTGTATCCATGGAGTAACATGAGATAATCTGATAGAGCTTGAGTGATACCTTCCTCTATAACCGCGTATTCAGTCTGCTTTACATATTTTCGTTTGATTTTGTACGAGGAAATGCATCTACTTGAAATTTAATTATTGAAGTTGAGAATTACTCAGTTTCTTTTTTTTACACTATTTTACAATGCATACAAGGCGGTGTAAAATTGTCTATTTATAAAAACAGGACTTTATTTTAAATAATGAGAACCGAGATATTTCAAAAAATTTAAATGCTGCCAAATCGCGCCTTTTAAAAACATCTTTTTTGTTCTCAAAGCACCAGGTAGAATGATAAGGAAATTCTAGTTTGTGTTAGAAAATAGTTAATAAATGGTTAGAAAATACTGTAATATTTTCTGTTGATTGTGCCGAAATGGCTGTGTCAGTTTATCATACGTCAAATAGTCACAATAGGTTCATCGACACTAAATAATGTAAACACATAGTAATCTGTAAAAAAAGGAAGGAGGTCACTTTAGAACAGGATAAAAAGGTCTTGTAAGTTACATACACACAGTTTTGGAGAAATTACAAAGCATCTTTTTGGCTAAAATTGGGAATATATTAAGTCTTTACAATAAAATGTAGATGGCGCTTCTATAGTTTCAATTTTTTAGTATTGACACGTTTTATTGCAGCCCCAACATGGCTTTACTTTGACGACCCCATTGCCATCTACATTTTATTGCAAAATAAATTCCCAATTGTAGCCAAAAAGATGCTTAATAACTGTATATCTATATAGTTTTAGAGAAAAAAATTGATAAAAAAGATTTTTTTTTCTGCTCTAAACTCTAAACCGTGATGAAATAATACTATATAGGTTTTGCTTACGTGCTCCAAATTGGCTCTCAACGCTTGGTCGTAAAAGTAAATATAAAATGAAAACTATTTACAAAAATGCAACACAAAATCGATTAAAAACCAGTTGAGACTACTCTTCTAGCATTGTCATAGACCGAACAAATTGTAATGAAAGTATTAATAAAATTTTAGATTGACAGTTCTCATTCTAAGCAACACAACCACAGTCTACTCACTTTCACCAAAATCGTCATTCACTATGTGTCTATTGTCATTTTCAACTTCAATATTTTCATATTTTGGACCCCATTTTGAATTCCCGAAGAGGTACGGAAGGGCAAATGAAACCCACAAACCCACAAAAAGTAAGCCTTTTTGATCGTAGGATCAAAATCTGAAGTCAGAATTTTAAAATTCATAAACACAAAAAAGAAACAGACACACACACAGCTCGAATTCAGATATTGACAAAAGTAGAACTAATATCCAAATAGTCACAATAGACAGGTTCATCGCCACTAAATAATTTAAACACAGTATATAGAAATCTGTAAAAAAATTGACTCTTGAAAAAATTATTATTTGTTTTAAAGCAGAATGTTACACTAATTGCAAAATTCGCTTTGAATCAACAGCTCCGGTCATTAAATATACAAATAAATTTATAAATTGGAATACAGTAAAAGTTAAACGTATTTACCATATTTAAATTTTTAACGATAAAAGTAAATAAAAAATACGTAGTTTTTTAAACAAAAATAATTCCCAAATGAATTATTGACATATGCATATTTATAGTATTAACTCTATAAATTCGAACTGGTAAGTTCAAAAGTTCCCCATTGTATCTCCATTGTAAGTTGTCTTGAAATATATTCTCCTTATTTGTCTCGAAGAATCTGGATTGTTATTGCCATTAGAAAATTAGTTTAAAAAAACAACTATGAACTATAACGAACATAATTTATTTTATCACATCTGCAAAAAAAAAAAAATAGTTTAGCAACAAGTAAGCGTAAATAAAACTATATAGCTTAAAAAGAGATATAACGCTTTTACCTCTTTCCTTTGTCGAATTGAAGCCTTAGGAGATCGGACTATAATGGGATATTTGTGTTTAAAGAACATGGTGATTTAGTGTTTATTGCCTTCTTCCTCATCAAGTATGCGCCGAGTTGCTATCTATTGTTCCTCATTGTTTTAAAATGTTCCACACCGGGGCGTTAAGTAAACTATTAAAATGAACAAAGCCTTTCGGGAAAACAAACAACTCTCTAAAGGATATTTACTCTTAAAGACATATATTTTTTCGCAATTACTCTAGCCAAAAACCCTTTATTTAGATGTAGATGTGTTTCGATTAGTAGAAGTATGATAATGTACGAGCACTTTTGAAAAACTCAGTAATGCATTAGAGCAGTTTTATGAGTATGTTCTAACTTATAAAATACAATAGGCAAAACAAAAAGTAACATAAGTACGAAATGATGTAGGAGAAAATTTCGGCAATGCAACAAAAAGTTAACCTTATATGTTCAGTAATAATGTCTTTGCCTAAAATTAAAAAGGACATTATTGTTAAGTTGTTGCTATCTGTTGCAATTATTACACTTTCCTTTTTCCTTTTTTTTTTTTGATTTTTCGTTTGCCGTAATAAATAATTGCTCTAGTTCTTCCTTACTGGGAGTCGATGTTATACTTTTCGTTTTTCTGGGTTGGTGCTTCATTCATGGTTCCTTTTTTCTCCACTATAACTATGGTGGAATTTTCCGAGAAGTAGGTATTATTGGTCGCTTCACGTAAATAACATATTCGTATTTTGCTTGCGGACGTTGCTCTTCCATGGCTCAAATATCTGCATTTTTCAGAGCCTTTCAATAAAACCCTCTGCTTTGAATATGTGTCTGTTTGTCGTAAACGAACTTTTACTTTTAAAACGTTTCACAGTTTTCTTCCTACTTTGAACTTTTAAATTCTGTGATATCAAATTGATTAACTGGACTGGCTGTTTATTCTCAAGAATGAACAAATTTCGTCGCTGTAAATAGTTTTCAGTGCATCTGTCATGGTTTTATTTAACAGTTAAATTTTATGTGATGAGTATTGTGTGCCATCATTTATTAACTGCACAGATTTTTCAGAAGTGGGGCGAACGTATTTCAAAAAATAATTGAAACAGTGAGTAAATAGTTTGTATCCAACCTGACTGGTGAAAAGCAAATATTTGTACACTTCGTGTAATACATATAGTAGCCCCAATTTAATAGCTTTAAAACGCGGAGCCTTTGATGCTACCAAACACTCACTTTTTAAGCAAACGCGGCATCCTTCAATTGACTGCTTCAAAGGATGCCGAACAGTTACACCATGATTTGGTCGTGTAGCCGAGCCATTAGTTTTCTCTATTTTTATTTTTTGTAAAAATTTTCTATACCTATGTAATGAATGTACTTAGACGCATTGAATAAAAATTATTATTATTATTATTAATCGTTTACAACTTAGGGATTGCACATGTTTTTATTTTTTTAATTTATACTTTCCACTTTTTGGCTCCCGAGTTACCTATATACATATTAAAGTGGAACACTCTATAGCGACTTTATAGACCGGACATGGCTGGACTAAAGCGATGAAATAAGACCTTTTTCTGCGTTTATTATTATTGTTACTACAGAGCCCCGTAGATCACATATATTTTGTCTTTTTACCATCATTGTAGGGGAAGCTCTACCCCCTTCCGGATCTTTTAGCTAAGAATGATTGGCCCTGGTCTATTCACCAACTCTAATTCAAGATGTTGTTTAAGATAGTTTCAACATTTTCACAATTTTTTGCCACTCGAGATAGAGGTTAGTTCTTGGATGACAAGCTTTTAAATATCCCATTTTGCCTTTTCGGCTAGCAATCATCACTTTGGTATTATTTTCTTTTTACCTTTTTACCTTCAGGTGTTTTAACTTTATGCGACATACCTGAAATATATAACTTTAACATTCTTTACTTTCATACATGTAGAACTTTGTTGCTCTATCATCTACGTTACTTGGGCACCATATGTGATAAATTTTTAATTGAGCTAACAGATTTCACTGCCAACTTACGGTGTGAATTTTGACTATACTTTTGGCTACTAATAAGGAGACGTACCATTGAAGATGATATAATATGATTTATAATGAGGCTTACCAGTTTTTTTTGTTGTTGAAAATTGAGTTGATTTAATTTATAAAAAGAGTAATTATTCAGATAAAATGAAATTCAATATGTTAAGTTTCTTTTATCTAAAAATAAAATAGTTTTTATATAACAAAATCCAAACAATAATTATGATTTTATTGGCACCAATATTGCGAATTGTTCCTCAATTGGATTTCAATGTTTCTAGTTGTCTGAAAATGTAAAAATATACAGGGAATTACATTTAAAAACACAAAATTGACGTTCACTTTCGATGTAACATACCTAAACAATATTACATTCATTAAATGCATCCAGTTACCGTAAGTTGTGCATCTAGAGATATACTCAATTAAGATTACAGCACAATTTAAATTCTACCACCGTCTGTTTCTCGCACCTGACAAAACATTGAAATTATGTCGTACCTAATTAGAGCGTAGAATACCAGAAAACCCAAATACAAATGGAAATCATCATGTTAGTGTCCAATTTGTAGCATGATAACAATTTCCCGGCTTGAGTTTCGTGCTGGAAAGTTGGTATCTCTTAAGCTTCTCATCAGTCACGGCTGACCTCGTTTATGACGCATATTAATAAAGCTCATTAATTTTTTGCAAGTGTTGAGGTTCATTTACTTCTGGTGTAATCAATTTTTGTGTCTTAAATTAGTTTAACTGTTTAATAGAGGCATTTATTTTATATTTTGTCTGAAAAATAAATATTTGCATAAATAATAGAATTAAACAACAACATAACAACAAGCCAACCAATCAACTTACTTTCATATTTATATATTATTATGGATATATATAAATATTAAAATTATAATATAAGCCCATTAAAACGGAAAATCAACCAATATATGCATATAAAATACAATAAACCAAGTACGCATTGTGATTTTCCTAATTCGGACTGCAGCAGCTTTCGCACATTTCGAAACAGGTGTTAATTTTGGATAAACATTTTAATTGGGCGTCCACAATTTGAATTTTAATAAATTTCTCTTCCAAAATAGCTTTCCAACATATGCAGCACAGGCAGAAACATTTTAATTTTAATATCCGTGTTATTGAAATGATTGTACATATTTATTACATAAAAAGCTTATTAATACATTTGCTAAAAATACCAAAAAAGCAAATAAAAATACTTTTACTGTACATTTATTTTGTAATGTTTCAGTGGTTTTTTTAATTATGTTTATCGGCTTAATCCAGAGATTACCCATCCAGGATAGTTAAAGGTCTGATTTGCATTGGTCACTACTCCTTTCAGTTACTATGTTGTTTTTTTTCTTCTATTTCATTTATTGCAAAATATATAAGTTCAATTGGACCTTATAAGATTTCTCGTATAAGTTTTTAGGTTATCCCAATCATGTACAGGGTGGTTCATAACTATTGGGACGTAAGCTAAGGGCAAGTTATTGGGACCAAAATATTGCGATAGTACCAAATATTCCTTAATAAAATATTGCTGTGGAATAATATATAGGGCGTTAAAGTTGATTTTTTTTTCGTTTTTTTCTGATAATGTCCCTGTATATTTATCAATTGTTATCAAAATCGGCTCAGAGGCCTAACTTTGGACAAGGAATATTACGTTATGTATTATTTCACATTTTGTTATAGGGGGCGCCACGTGAATGATTCCTGATGATGAAATTAAGTAGTATCTTTTTTTGACGTAACTTTTTTGTGATTTTGATTAGGAAATATGACGTAAACATCATTTCTACGTAATATTGGTACTCTTGTTTAAACACGATAATTTCACCCGTTTTCGAGAAAAACGCAACAAGTAATTTTATAATGTTTTCTTTGATATCTTTTATTACAAGAATTAGAAAAGGCATAGAGGTTGGAGGAGGCCACATAGAACATTTAATTTAAGTTTGCTCTTTTTATGTTAAATTATTTTTAATTCTGCTTTATAAACCGTTGAAATAGAAGCCCAGAATAGTTAACTACACAGAAGGGAAGGCTTGTCTATTTCAGGGGGTCAATTTCTTCTGCGCATGTTCGCAATCGCCATGTTCTAAGTGGCAAAACTGTCACGCATTTTAGTCGTTTCGTCAGTATCTTAGTTACAAGTTCTGTTGCGTTGTTGCCGTAGTTATTTCATATTATTGTTTTTTGGATTGTTTGTCATTTTTGTGTGTATTTATTTGTGTATATCGTTTTTCTATTACAACTATTATAGTGTATAGTGATATGGCTCCTATAACAAAACGAAAAAGATGTGCTTATCGCCCATGCTCGCCCCCAGTAGACAAAGAAACAAGTTCTTTTACATTCCCCAATTTTTGCAACATTGCATCTGTTATCCTTTTCTTAGTGTACTACCAACGCTACCTGCACGTTACAAATTTATTCAGTTTTCTCAGTGTAGCTAGAAGAGGCAGAGACGTCAACCGTCATCGAAAATATGACCCCCACTAGATCAAAGATACCGACACAAGCCTTCCCTTCTGTGTAGTTAATTATTCTGGGATAGAAGCCTTATGTTACAAGTTTTTTATTGTCTGTTGTTTGAAATCCCTCAGAACTGTTCAATCGCGTTTTTCTCGAAAACGCGTGAAATTATCGTGTTTAAACAAGAGTATCAATATAACGTAGAAATGGTGTTTACGTGATATTTTCTAATCAAAATTACTAAAAATTTCGTCAAAAAAAGATACCACTTAATTTCATCATCAGGAATCATTCACGTGGCGCCCCCTATAACAAAATGTGAAATAATACATAACGTAATATTCCTTATCCAAAGTTATGCCTCTGTGCCGATTTAGATAACAATTGATAAATATACAGGGACATTATCAGAAAAAAACGAAAAAAAAATCAACTTTAACGCCCTATATATTATTCCACAGCAATATTTTATTAAGGTATATTTGGTCCTATCACAATATTTTTGTCCCAATAACTTGCCCTTAGCCTATGTCCCAATAGTTATGAACCACCCTGTATAAGTATTATTTCATGATTAGTTGCTCGCTGACTCACCTCTACCACCACTCCCTCATAGGGTGGGAAAAATATAATATTTTATTTTTTTCCAAACCGGTTGATTAAAAATTGTGAAAAATTTTATAGTTGTAGAGGAAAATATTAGATCCAGAGACCCTATATAACCTCCCTAAAATAACTAAATAAATATACATAAAAAGGCTGCAAAAATCCTTTTTGATTAAATCATTTTTAAATACAAAACACTACTTTTTTTTCTTATTTTTAGACCCTTTTCGATTTCATAAAAAGTTTATGAAAGTAATGTTTAATATTGCAAATATTTCAAAATATATTTCTAATTTAATAAATTTTAATAAATATGGAACAGAATGTGCTTTAGAATCCCACAAAACAAAAATTAAATTCAATTTTTATGCATATTCATATGCATAGAAATTAGAAAAGTTTTTTATCAAAGGTAATACCACGAGTCCTCCAAATTTTATCGATTAAATTTTTGGTTTTCACGAAAACGGCTTTATTTGGAAAAACCACGAAAACAAACTGATTGAAAAAATTGATAAAATCACGAGTCTGCAGGACGAGTTTAGTGTTAAAGTGAGGTATGTAAAAATGTTAAAGGCGTTTTGAAATAAACTAATAAAAACAGGTTAGTTTACAAATACATTTTGAAATTTGGTTATTAACATAGATTTGCAATACATGTTAGTATAATAATAATTGATAAATGTTTACATTTGACATCTCAAATAGGTAAACACAGTTTAATCAAAAAACAAAAACGACGAAGCGGTTTTATCAGTATAAAACACAATGATTGGTTAGGATCCTGAGTTGTTATTGGCTGAAACCACAAAATCTGACTGTTTTGACAGATGAAAAAAATAATCGATTAAAAATGCTTAATTTTGTAAAATAGAAGTTTGTCGAAATCTTGGCGTGATACATAACATAATAAAATCAGATTAAGACACTTGCTGCATTGAAACACCCTATCCTATAACATTGTGATAATAATATCGCTGCACCCGCAGAGTTGTTTTTGTTATTGTTAGTTGTTAGTAACTCAATTTTCCCTCTTGAGGTTCTCAAGAGGATAAGCACACGCCTCGTTCAATGTAGATAGGTTTAATTTTAGCATGTATAGCATTAATCAGAGTATGTATAATGGAATGATGCGACAATAATATTAACAAAGTCAATCTAATATTGTTTAAAATAAGTTTTATCATATAAAAATAAATTTTTTATAAATCTTGAAATACGATGGTAATAACAACACTAAATAGTGCACTAAGGTTTTTTTTATTATGTCAAAAATATTTCTTGTATCCTGGAGCATTCTTTTGGGTCAACAAACAGAGCTATGAGTGGTTGACGCGTTATTAATTTTAATTGAATGTGAACAAACGAGGTATCCACTTGAATGTAGCTTTCTTATGGACAAATAATGTTCATGCAAAATGGATTTCTGATATCTTCAAGGTGTCAGCTATATCATGAAACTCAAATTTATGATTGGCCAAAACTATTTTCATTCATAGTCACATATTCAAAGAAGAAGAATTAGTAAGCCCAATTGAGAATAACATGGGACAAGAGGTTCGACATCGAACACCAACTCTTACAATAGAATTAAATGAACCACCCGCTAAAAAACTTAGGAGCAGTTTCCTTCGTTAGCATTTGGAAACGTCACCCCGACCAGGATTAAGTGGAATAGGCACCAAAAAAATTAAGAAGTCTATTCTTTCTTTGGATTCTCACTATTCGAATTCCATCTGGGCCAGGGAAATAAGACTTTACAAGTGGAAAAAATATCTTTTGAGGGGTACGATGACAGTCCAGTGGAAAATTTTAATAATTATTATAGTGATAGTATTAAGAGCATTGCAGAAGGAATAGAAGATAGGGAACTTCCAGTGTTATCGGATGAAGTTCACGATGTTGCAAATCATTTAGTCAGTTTTAGTGGTCTAAATAAGATCGTGCGGTCCTTAAAGAATAAGGGGTCGGGTGATGAATATCTCACTGTGTCATTATTAAAGGATCTATTTTGTGTGATAGGCTATCCTCTTTTAAATATTGTTAACTTAGTATTAGAGAAAGGACATATGCCAGTAGAATTAAAAACTAGTGTTATTGTACCTATAGCAAAAGTACCTTCGCCCACACGTCCGGAAGAGTGTCGACCTATAAACCTTTTACCGGTAGTTGACAAAATAATTGAGATCGTTATGAGGGATCAACTTCAAACTTTTTTAGAAAAAAATCATGTTTTATACTCAGGTCAATCAGGGTTTCGGGATGGGCACTCTTGCGAGGCAGTCATTCAGTTTATATGTTCACAGTGGCGGAGATAAATTAATAATAACAATGTAGTCGTTAGCGTATTCATTGATTTAAAACGTGCATTTGAAACGATAAATCGTAGATTGTTAATTGAAAAATTAAGCTCATATGGAGTACGTGACGCAGCTTTAAAATTAATAAGTAATTATTTGAACGATCGTTACCATTTAACAAAGCTGGGCAATATAAAATTTAAAAAAATAGCGAGTAATTATGGTGTACCACAGGGAAGCGTTTTGGGCCCTTTGCTGTTTCTTGTTTACATTAATGATTTACACATTGTATGTAAAAAATCTAGGGTAGACCTTTTTGCCGGTGATACAGTGATATCTGTCGCTGGAAGTAATTTTAATGAAATAACTAATACAATGAATACTGAATTAGGCATTTTGTATAATTGGTTATGTGCAAACAAATTGAAACTAAATGCAAGTAAAACTAAATACATGATATTTGGTTCTAAAACTAATTGTGCAAGATGCCTGATTATTAATGATGTAATTAGTATTAACAACGAGCCTATAGAGGGTGTTAAGGAGATTAAATATCTGGGTGTGATGTTAGATCCTCAGCTAACTTTTACCAATTACGCAGAATACCTATGTAGAAAATTAGGGAAAAAAATTAGTTAACCTACTGCATTTCGCTTCTCCTTACGTGCCCGAAAGTACAAATATGTAGGCTACAAATATTACAGAATAAATGCATGAGAATAGTTTTAAGTTGCAGCAGGTATACTGCTATAGATACAATGATAGAGCAGCTGGGGTGGTTGTCGGTCGAGCAGGGTATTATAAGGGCGAACATACTGTTCGTATATAAAATGATAAATAGAATGGTGCCAGAGTACTTATGGAAAATGGTCATAACAAGATCCGAGATTCATTCGCGAATGTTGCGTTCGGGAGCCGAATTAAATGTTCAATTTGTGAATAAAACATTTTTGAGTGGCTCACTATTTACGGAGGGGGTTCGCCTTTATAATGCCTTGCCCGAAAAAGTTAAGAGTGCAGACACATTGAACGAATTCAACAAAAAGCTATATGAGTACTTAAAAAATGAACTTTAACTTTATAAAAAATGTAACTTCTATGTAGTTGTATGTTAACTAGCCTTTGTGCTAAATAAAGATTTACTTACTTACTTACTATATTTAGTTTAGAAGAAATTTGCGAGAATGATATAACTGATGATGAATATAAAACTCTTTCTTTAGTAGAAAAACCTCTAAATATGTCATTTCAAGATATATGTCCAGCACCAACATTACAACAAAGAATATCACAAAGAAAAAAACAGCATTCTGTAGTATTAACAGCAACACAATTGTATTTGTGTAATATAATTAATTGAAGGAAGGAACATTAATATTGTAATGTGTAAGTTATGTTATATATGTTATATTTGGATTGAATGGTTTAAAAGTAAAGTAAACACGTCTTTTATTGCTCTCGTCATTTTCATCAAAAATACAGTCACTTAGTTCTGAAATAGAAGTGTCTTATACCAAAAGATGAAGGAAAAACTCCTCAGTTTAGTGTTGTGATTTATTCTTGAATAAAAGTGCAAGATAATGTGAAAACTGCAGTTAAAATAATCAAAAACAGCTAAAATTCCATTAAAACCAGGATAAAAAACTAGTCTGATAAATATAAACCTTAAAATAAATAGTGTTCTGTGATAGTACAAACTGTACCCTTGGCAGTGGAGTGTTGTTAAAAAGGGCTTTTAAAGTAATTTAATATGGAATCGGATTCGATAAATGCGATTAAAAGTTTAAAGGAAGAAGTATTAAAAAACAGAAGGGAAATCAAATCTGCTATTGAAGCTACCGAAACAAGACTTTTGATGAAAGTAGAGGAACTAAAACAAAAAGTTCTTCACCTTGAGAAAGAAAATCAAACATTGAAAAATAAAGTAGAGAATTTGGAAAGATGTTCAAAAAAGAACAATATTCGGATTACACAACAATGAGAACACACCTACTACTATAAGTGCAAAACTCAATACACTGCTGGAATTTGATGTTAAGGTATCTGATTTCAACAATATATATCAACTCAATAACGCAGAAAAACCCCCTGTGAAAGTTGAATTTCTGTCGTATTTGAAGAAACTTGAGGTCCTGAAGCAGTGCAAAAAATTAAAAGGTACGGGCGTGGCCATATCGCACGATCGTACATTTGAACAAAGACGTGAAAACAGAATTCTGCAAACCTTCTTGAATAAAGTCAGAGAAGATCCTACTGATCGGTCTTATATAAAAGGAAATAAACTATACATCAACGATAGCGTCTATACAGTGAAAGAACTAGAGGAAATAAACTAAGCAGAAGATCGCAACGCCAACAGTGCCCTTCCAATGCCGAATTTACGAAATTCTGAAAAAGAATTCGAATCTCCCGTCTTCATATCACAGGAAGATCGTAAAGAAGCAGAAAACAAGAAAGCTGTAGTTGATACCAACACACCTAAAACCATTGGAAACAAGAAGAATATTAAACAGATAGCTGGTGGACCACCCTTGAAAGAAAGAACACGAAGCCAGCGTTCAAACAAGTAAGGACAAACAAAAATTCAATACCTCACTATTTATGTAAATTAAGAGTTACCAAAAAAAAAATTAAAAAAAGAAATTTTATTTTTTGTTCTAACTTATTTTAATCTAAATTGTGTATAACTACATTATAAATTTTAGTCCAACAAGCTCTATTTTAATCTTACTAGAATTATTAAAAGGTAGATGTGTATATATAAGTAGGTACTTTAATATTTAATTAGTAATTTTGTGAAAACTATGGATGATTACATCAGAGATTTTGATATTTTTGAAATAGATACGAAAGAAGTCCCAGATATAGAACATTTGAACCAAAACTTGAATTATGATAATAACCAAAACACATTCACGATTTTCCATACTAACATACGGAGTGTCCAAAAAAACTTCAATCAACTCGAAATACAACAAGAAACTTTTGAAGACACCTACACTAATAATAACATTCAACAGATCGCAGATCATATATCCAAACTTATAACAAAAAGTATAGACAAAAGCACAATTACCAAAACAATAGTAGACGTACACAAAAAAAACCTTGGATAACAAAAGGTCTAATTACATCAATGAAAGAAAGGGATAAACTATTCAAAATATTTAAGAAAAACAAAGACGCACATTCATACAATGAATATAAAAACCATAGGAATGAAATAGTTAAATTGATAACAGAACTGAAACAAAATTACTATAAAAATATAATAATTGAAAACAGTAACAACAGCAAAAAAATTTGGCAAACAGTCAATGAATATAGTAACAGAAATGTAAAAAAAGTAGATAACGAAATAACTGAAATTCTGAATGATCAGAATGAAATCGAAAATAAACTTACTAATATCGTCGAAATATTCAACAAACATTATGCGACTGTAGGAGAGAAAATGGCAAACGATATTAAGCTCATAAACACGCAGACAATACATCCTAAAAAAACAACCCGCACTACATTGAACTCGATATTTCTACAACCCGTCTCTGAATCTGAAATAAAAAATATTATTCATTCTTTGAAAAATAACTCGACACCGGGTTTTGACAATATTACAACTTTAGCCCTAAAAGAAATAACTGAATTTATTGCGAAACCGTTATGTCACTTAATAAACCTTATGTTCAGTAAAGGAGAATGTCCAACTCAGTTCAAAGTAGCTGTAATAAAACCAATTTTCAAAAATGGAAATCGTAACGATCCAAAAAACTATCGCCCTATTAGTGTTATATCTATTCTAAGTAAAATTTTTGAAAAGGCTCTAAAAGAACGATTGGTAAACTTTTTAGAAAATAATAAACTTCTGTCCAACTTCCAATTCGGATTTAGGAATGGAAAATCGACCGGTGATGCTATTGCTGTACTTGTGAATAAAATTTACAAAAGTTTGGATAGCAGCAGGCCGTGTGCTGGGATATTTATCGATCTGGCAAAAGCCTTCGATACCGTAAGCCACAGCAAGCTACTATCTAAACTATATGATATAGGTATTCGTGGCCCCACTCACACACTTCTCAAAAACTACCTAAATAAAAGAAAACAAATGGTTAAAATTGATAACACGATTAGTAATCAGAGAGAGATAACATATTATTTGTAATTTATATGAATGAACTTTTAACGTTGAACTGCCATGGAACGATAATCTCATTTGCCGACGATACCGTGCTTTTTTTAGATGGGAATTCATGGGAGGAAGTCGAAACCAAGCTGAAACAAGACTTGAATATAATGATTAAATGGTTCGATGAAAATCTTCTCACCATCAATATAAATAAAACAGTATATCTGCCTTTTTCAAATTATAAAAATGGAATACCAAATACAGTACAATTAGAATTACATCTACCCTTTAGAAGAAATCATACATATCAGATTCAGACTACAACCAATACAAAATACCTAGGAATTATTATTGATAATAACCTAAAATGGGACCTTCAAATTCAGAACTTGACCAAAAAACTAAGATCATTGTTATATCTATTCAAACTAATGACCCACATATTAGACGAAAAAAACCTTCAAATCATGTATTTCAGTTTGGTCCAATCACTCCTAAATTATGGCATAATCGCATGGGGAGGCGCATATTCGAATAATATGAAACCTTTGGAAATAATACAGAAAAAAATTATCAAAATAATATTCAATCTTAACCAACAATTTCCATCGAACTTGCTTTTCAAAAATTCGAAATTATTGAATATCAGACAACTATTTTACAAAACTGCCTTACTGTATTTAATAAAAAATAATTTTATAAATAAGAATATAACACATACTTATCCAACAAGATTTCGAGAAAATGCAAACGTAATTCTTCACAAGTCTCACAAGTCTATTGGACAGCGATGTTTCATATATGTGGGACAAAATCTATACAATCACTTACCAAAAGAATTAAAAATGGAAATTTACATTAAAAATTTCAAAAACAAATTAAAATATTGGCTTCTAACATCAATTGACAAAATACTATTATAGACCTGTTATATCTTGGTTTGAACACGCTATTATATTATATGGTATATAATATCGAATAATTTTAAATATTTTAATCAATTTTAATCAAAACTTGTTTTAAATTTTAAATTAAATATATTATAATTCCCTACTACTGTTTTTAATTAGTTAGTTTTTAATTCTTAACTTTATATTATTAATTATAATAACTTTATATTTATATTATTAATACGTAACTTTATATCTTCATTTAAATCATTTTATTTTATATTTATAATTTTGCAATTATTTCAAAATGACCAAAGTCTATTCATGTTTAGGAACACAGTCTAGCTTTAGCTAAAGTGACCCTAAACATGACGCAACGGTAATAAAAAAAAAATCGGCCATTTTGAAATACAGATATTTATTCTCAAAATATGTTGTAATTATATCTTATTGTATTGATTGAATGAATGAATAAATATTATTATTATTATTATTATTATTATTATTATTATTATTATTATTATTATTATTATTATTATTATTATTATTATTATTATTATTATTATTATTATTATTATTATTATTATTATTATTATTATTATTATTATTATTATTATTATTATTATTATTATTATTATTATTATTATTATTATTATTATTATTATTATTATTATTATTATTATTATTATTATTATTATTATTATTATTATTATTATTATTATTATTTTGTTATTGTGTGATCGGAAGTTTTTGACAGAAAAGGGGAGAGTTGTCAATTTTGATAGAGGAGTCCACTTATTTAAAAAACCCTGAGATGTTAATATTTGTATGCAATAAAAAAATATAAAAATAAAAAAGGCCGTAATATCTAACGTTATGCTTGTTATAATGTATTTAAGAAGTGGACATAAAATAATGGAGAAACCTAGAAAAGAAGCAATTGAAGCAGGTCAAGAAGATATGGTTGAAATTTTACAAAGAACTGTGAAGGATGTTGACAAGGACAATAATAGTGATAGTGAAGAACAAATACAACCAAGAAGTAATATAGAAAAGGCTGTTATAGAAACAACAATTAATGAAGAAAGAAATCAAATTGATGAATTAATGCAGATGTTAATGAAAATGAGTGAAGAGAGAAGACAAGATCAAGAAAAATTGATGGAAAATCTAGAAAAGAATAAAGAAGATTTCATAAATATGGAAGAAAATATTAAAAAACAAATTGGAGATTTAAGAACGGAGATGAGAAATCAATTCAAGAAGAATAATGAGGAAATGATAATTTCAATAAGAAGAGAAATTGAAAGAGTTGAAGTGAGATTAGAGAAACAAGAAAATGAAGAAACTAGAGAAGAAGTAGCATTTGCTATTAATGCAGTAGCTAGAAAAGTGGACAAAAAATCAAGAAGAATTGAAAAGAGATATTCAGGAGTGCACAGAATCGTTCAAAGAATTAGAAGAAAAATTAAAGAAAAATCAAGTTTCAAGTGGACAAAAAATTATAATAATGGGAAATGATAATGAAAATGATTTGCAATTCTTTGGGGACAATAGACTTCATTCAGTGAAGTACATGAAAGGGATAGAAGAAAAAATAAAGGAACTATGAGAAATAGAAAGATGGAGAAAATGGATAGAAAAGACTGTTAAAGGACAGGAAGCAATATGGCGGAGTGTTAGCGAGGAAATGTATAAAAATTTTGAAGATTTTTGTGAAAAATTTTTAAATTATTTTTGGGGTGATATCGTACAAACAAATGTAAGAGAAAATTTGTATACAGGGAAGTACAAGGAAGGTTTTATTAGTAGGGAAATGTATGTAATGAAAAAATTGGACAAATTGAAATACCTCAATCCTACAATTTTGTCGGAAGATATAACAAAATATTTAGCCAGACATTTTGGACATGAAATAGCAGACCATGTGGCAATTAATAATATAAGAGAGCCAATAAAATTTTTAGAATATCTCAGACGAGTAGATGATATATTTTGTTATTGTGTGATCGGGAGTTTTTGACAGAAATGGGGAGAGTTGTCAATTTTGATAGAGGAATCCACTTATTTAAAAAACTCTGAGATGTTAATATTTATATTCAATAAAAAAATATAAAAATAAAAAAGGCCGTAATATCTAACTAATATGTTGCATTAGTCGGTATTATTTATCAAAAAATATGGTACTTTCGATAAATTTGTTATAGCCTCTTTATGCAAAAATATATTAGCTAGGAATCTAATACGTTTTTGAATTTTTTTGTACCATAATCATGCAAGGAAGATTTTCTTAAGTATTCGATATTCCCCATGTTCCCCTACTTATAAAAAATGATTATAATCAGAAAAAAAAACAATCGAGAATAAAACTTGAAAATCAAAACTATCGAAATCAAATTGAATTATTGCAGGAAATTTGCTTTGTATTATTCTATCAATCGATATATCTGCGAGCGATAAAACATAAGCGGGAATTACACGCGTTTTGCACATTTGCCAACCAGACGTTGTACAAATTGACCGTGTGATTGGCATCTCCTCTATCGAACCACCCTACTGTCTACATTACTTTTATCGGTACAGATCCCGAGCCCAAATAGCCGCTGGCTGTTTAGGGGAAACAAAACAAACTTTAGTAAAGTTTCAGTGATGGATTGGTCGTTTGATGTTTAGAGGTGTACTCTTTATTTTCGATTAATTATACAATTTAATTTTCAAAAAGAAATAAAAACCAAAAATAATTTAATAGCTTTCAGAAATTAACATAAAAGCAATTAGCTGACTTTAATTTTCCTAAACCAGTTGTGGATAATTCATAATTCACAAACTTCAACTTCCAAAAATACAAAATCTATAGTCATAAATTCTCGAGAACCTGAAAAATTGATATTCTATTTACCTCAACTTACGTCGGTTCATTCTCCAGTAGTCGAATAACGCCGTTAGTGCTTAAAACTCTCTAAAAGTTAGAAAATGATGCATAGACACTTTAACTTAAATTTTTCGATTCTACCTTCATTACGTCGGGCTTCGTCATGTTCCGCGGTTTATGAAATTATTCATAAAATGAGAAGTCGCCACGGAGCAGCCATTTTTCATAAAACCAACGCTGTACCTTACAACATTCGCATGGATGCATATTTTTACTTAGTGCTAAATTAATTAATATGATGGGTTATACTGAGAGGTTTTAAAGTAAATTAGAACTTATAGGTCTAACCTAAAATAATTATAGCACGCTGACAAAAAATACCTTAAAAAGTATAGAAGAAATAATGTACCTTAAATAAAATTAAAATGGATATTTTTACCAAAGAGCCGGAGCAAAGCAAGGTACATTATGAACAAATTCAAAAATAAGCTAAGAAACTAGGTTAGGTAGGTAGATGAAAATGAACCAAATAGGAGCTTTGATACATTTTTATTAACCTAGAAAAAATAGTAACAGAAATTTAAGTATAAAACTAAATCTATAAAAGTAAATACTAGAAAAACTGTTCTAAACCGAATAATATTAAAATATAATGTAAATTTAACGATGTAGATACAGATTGATTATACTCCGTTTGAAAATGCATGATAGCACACAGTTTTTATGGCAAAGGTCTTTATACCGGATTGTTCAATGCAGAAAAAAAGTAAATGTTGATACCTTCTTATCTGAATTTTCATTAGATTTTAGTATGACTACCCCGAAAAATATCGAATACAATACATCATAAAATGTAAATAAGCAAACCCTAAGGGATTAACCAATAATTCTATACCTCAGTGACGGGGAACACGAAATTACTTTAATATAGAAAATAGTAAACTGTCAATATTAAGTACCCACATTTATTTTTAAAAAAATAGTATACCTACTAGATATTAGGTTCGGTATATTGTGATTGCGCGCAACGGTCAAATACCTCCTGGGGTACTGAAATTTGTATACTGCGATTGCGCGCAACGGAAGGATTAAGGCAGGTAATCTAAATTCTTTAGAAAACGTAATCCATTTTCGTAATGGATATTATGTGCTGTTAGTTTTTGCACTTATAAAAAATAAAAAGACAGAAACTTATGAGCAAGTGTTCAGATCTGTAATGTGTGATCTGACATTTAATCCCAGTGAAATTGTGTGTGATTTCGAAGAAGCTATTCACAAAGCAAGCCGAAACGATTGGCCTCAGCTACAGATAACTGGCTGCAGATTCTACATCAGCCAAGCTTGGCTGAGGAAAATACAGAATGTTGGACTCAAAAGAGAGTATTCCGACAAGGACAGTAAGCTGGGGAAATGGTTACGTTGGTCTTTCGGCCTTATATATTTAGACAGTGCTGACGTTTCGGGATGCTTCGTTGAAGAATTGATTGCTGAAGCCCCCAACGATACCCGTATAACGTCCTTCTGCGATTATTTAACGGAGAATTACATTTCTGAATCTGCGAGATTTCCTCCCGAGATGTGGGCTTCATGTAGCCCAAGCCGAGAACGGACAACCAACGCCTGTGAATCTTTTCATAGCCACTTTAATAAAAGATTTTATTCTCCGCATCCTAATATTTTTGTATTTTTAAATGAACTGAAAAATGTTCAAATAGGAACTTATGTGCAATCATTTACAAAAGATTATTAAAAATATGAATTATGAAAAAAATTAAAATATGTAACAAACTTGATAGGTAAATTTAAAAATAAAGAAATATCCAGAATATAATTTGTAAAAACTATATGTTACAAGTCATGTTCAAATTAAATATATGTATGATTTTAGAAGAAGTACCCACTTTTTATTATCTTAATTATTTAAAATTAGTAAATTTTCCGTTCAAACATATAAGAAGAAAATAAAACTTCCGTTTACTATAGTTTCAGACTTTGCGCGCAATCACAGTATACCTTTTTAAAGACATGCACCATGGGCTTAGGACACCCTGTTGAGAACCCTGACCGCTGCGCGCAATTGCAGTCTGCCCGTTAGGTTAGGACATTTCTTTAAAATTTAATAATAAATATACACACAACCAAATTTATATGATATAGATACTAAAAAAAATTCTTTGCAAAAAAATATTTTCTCATAAAACACTGATATTTCGTTTTTAGAAATACGGGGTGATTCCATATAAATTTGTTTGTTTGAATTTCGGGTACTAGCGTCATATAAACTTATTACAATTAATATAAATATAGAGTTACATACCTAAATAAGTAAGTCGTTTTCTCCCGATAAGGAGTCATCATCATCATCAGTTTTCTCACGTCCCACAGAAATAATAATTGGTGCTATTGTTTCCTCTATTAACATATCAATTTTCCAGAATTTCTCTTCCTCTGCTGTGACATGTCTTATAGCGTTTTGCCAATTGTCCGGTGAAATTTTTGATATGGAGTCACATAATAGTTGACGAACATCTTGAAGTTTAAATGTTGTATTGTTTCTCGCGACATATCCCTTCATTTGAGCACAGATTAGTTCAATGGGGTTAAGTTCACAGTGATAAGGTGGTAACCTCAACACTTTAACTCCATGTTCTTTTGCTATTTCTTCTACACCATACTTCTTAAATTTTGGTGAATGTTGTTTACATAACTGCAATAGCTCTTTTTTGAGTAATCCCTCTTCTGCCACTATTTCTTTGGTTATTAGCCAATCGGAGAGTTCTTGCTTTTTCCATATAGTGTTAGGTAACGGTTCCTTTAATCTTGAATGGTAACTGGCATTGTCCATAACTGTTACAGAATTGCTCGGTAATAAATCTATCATTTGACTGAAATATTCTTCAAAAACATCAGCAGTCACTTCGTCATGGTAGTCTTTCGTAGAATTTGAAACAAATTCTAACAAGCCTCTATCAACAAATCCTTTTTCTCCTCCAATATGAGTGATAATTAAACGGGAACCTTTACCATTTGGAAATTTTAAGCCAGTAGACAAACCTTCTATAAATGCCTGATGAGCATTTGTAACCTGTTTATCTTGCCAAACTTTTTTTACAAAATGTCCTTCATTTATCCATGTTTCATCTAAATAAAATATATTTTTGTCTTCTCTTCTTAATTTTCTAATTTCCCTTAAATATTGCCTCCCTTAACAAATAATTTAATCCCTCTCTATGAGCGCAGATTTTCTATCGTTCTTTTCCCAAACGAAGTCTAATTCATGTAAAGTTTTCCACAATTTGTATCTTTTAACCTTTGGCAAAGTTTCGTCTCCATTAATGTCCACTAAAAGTTTATCCAAAGTAGGCATCTTTTTCTTGTAAATAAAACGAATGCACTTTTCTTCGGATCAGTTGTTTCATAGTACCGTCTATTGGAGTGGGTTTTCTCCCAGTTGACGTTTTAGGTGCTATTGGAATACTTCCATCCTTTCGTTGCTTCAAAAGTCTATAAATGGTTGCTTCTTCAACTCCGGTCATATGTGAACACTTAGAAACTATACTCCGAATAGTACTATTGAAATGTTCATGTACAAGAGCGTCATGTACATTTAACAGTAAAGTTTTCAGATGCACGGTTAAATTGCAGTTTAATATCACAGGAGTATAATTAGACGTTTGTGCCATTTTTATTGCACAAAATCACTTGATCAATATTGCTTTTTATTGCTTTTTAACTAATAATTCTGCGTGTTACAATCACAGGACTACACATACAGAAATGTAAATTTTAACTAAATCAATTTATAATCTGCACAACATTTTCCGCCGATTAGAAATTTTAAACCTTTCTAAGAAAGTTGAGGGCTACTTAAATTGAGGAACCGGTCAGTTGGACCACGAGTACCTGCATTAATCCTTTTTTGAAAAAGGTCAAGTTAAGCCTACCCTTCAGTTCGACCAGGATAAAATTTTATTTTCTAATCGATTTAATGGAATTCTTCAAAGATAATTACAATATCATTAGGGTAGTAATAGTGGGTAGTTTTTGACACTTGCAAATTTCTATCAAATTTTAAAATATTAATTTAAACCCAGCAACGTTCTAGTAAGCATCATTATCCTTCATAAGTATCTAGTCAATTTAGTTTGTTTAAGAAGTGTAACTACACCAAAAATGGATTTGAAGTGTATGATTAGTGAAAAAGGACACAAATTATTGTTACTAAATAATTTTAAATTTTCTAAAGCTCATGTAGCAAAATGCGGAAAAATTCGTTGGCGGTGTGTTAACAGAAAGTGTTCTTCTAAAATTTATACCGAGGAAAACTAAATAACTATCTTAGAAACACATCTAGAGCATAATCACATGGAAGATAGTACTCTTAAAAGGCAACAGGTTAGCAATGCTTTGAAAAGGAAGACGTTAGAAGATCTAACAGAAAGACCCTCCAAGCTAGTTCATAAGGAATTAAAGGTTTGTTCTTTTTATTATTATTACCACGCTTTATTTTACTTCATGTGTCTGTTTATTTATTTATCTGTTTTTATTTTTGCGCTTTTATTTTGTTAACTTATCTATCGCTAACATTTGTATATTTGTTTTTAACAGGATAACGAAATTACTGAAGAAATGATATCTTCCGATTTGGAATGTTTACGGCGTAATATATATGTCGCTCGTCGCAGTGTTTTCCCACCACATCCTAAAAATCAAAATGAAGTGTATGGTACACTCCTGGACAGGCAACCAAAAACTAATAAAGCTGAGGAATTCTTAAGTGTAGTTAATAAAAGAAAATGGTGTTATTGTGTTTTCGTGTTATACAAATTTGCATTTTCTTTGCTCTGTGAGTACTATATATATGGATGGAACATTTCAGTTTTGTACTAAATTTTTTCTTCAATTATTTACTGTTCATGCTTTTAAAAATGGCTATTATATACCTGTTGCATTTTGCTTATTACCAAACAAGAACAGCTCAAGTTATTTAAAATTATTTCAACTGTTAAATGAAAAATGTAAAACTTTGGATCTGATATTTAAACCTTCAACAGTCATTGTTGATTTTGAACAGGCAATTCATAACGCTTGTTCAATAATGTGGCCGAATATAAAAATTATGGATGTAGATTCCATTTGTGCCAATCGTGGTATCGTAAAATTCAAAATTTGGGCTTAGTCACAGAATATCGGAACAAAAACTCAGAAATAGGCAATTTTCTTAAATTATTTTTTGGACTTCCATTTTTAGACCCTCATGAAATAGGAAACTTTTTTTCTGAAGAAATTCATTCAATAATGCCTAGTAATCCGAGTCTATCGAAATTTTGCGATTATATCGTGGAAACTTATATCGATGAAGAAAGTAATTTTCCCCCAAGTATGTGGGCTTGTACTACAGATAGTATGTACAGGACCACAAACGCGTGTGAATCATTTCATTCTCATTTTAATTCTAATTTTTATAGTTCTCACCCAAGTTTGTTTAATTTTGTAAATATTTTAATAAACTTTCAAGCAGAAACATATATTAAAATAAATTCCGTAAAATGTTCTACCAAAAAACTAAAAAGTGCAACACAGAAAAAAAATGATTTTATTACAGCTAAGGTAGCAGAATATAGAAATGGCCTTTTATCACAAAAAGATTTTGTAAAAATTATGTCACCTCAATAATAAATAATATGTTAAGTAAATAGTGATTGTTTTAATTCTTAGAATACATCCTTAATCCGCTCGAAGAGCGGTCGTGGTCCAACTGATCGGTATACTTAAAACAGGTACCTGGCCCGTGGTCGAACTGCCCGACTCCCTTAAATTGATCTTGAATTGTAAGTATTTTCTACCTATAGAGATTACATCGGTACTTACCAAGAATTAAAATAAATTAGTATTTTAAAAAATTTTACGAAGAAAACCCAAGATTTCATTTTGGAACAAATAATGCTAACATTTTATTTTAGAAATTATCCGCCACTGATTTATGATGTTATATTGAGGTTTATCTTCTGGGTCATGAAAATTGTGCTATCAATCATTTTCAAACAGAGTATAGTATCATAAATCCCGTTTCTTCTACATCTTTGAAATAACAAAAAAAATAAATTTATGGAATAGTAGCTCTAAACGCCACAATTTAAAATTAACTACAAAGGTATGTGATGTTCCATTAAATCGCGCTAGACCAAGGTTTTTTTATGAAAAACCCTGTATTTGATTTTAAATTTGAACTCCTCCTATTTGAACCATACAAAGTAGAGTATTTCACCAGTTTTCGATAGATTATAATGAGTTAAACACAATATTTCAGTAAAGGAGTTGCGACTTCTTCTTATCGGTCGACTGGCTACCTTCTTTTAAGCCATGTTACTGCTTCGGGTTCTGGCAGTATTCGTATCGGTAACTTTTGATGTGCGTCTGTTCTATGTCAGTATTTTATACTTATTTCTATTACTAGACCGTTTTCGGCATTATTCTGACTCATTAGTAGAAATTAGACCTCTCGTTTGGTATTGTTTAACTAACATTAGATGGAAGGAAGGCTTCAAAGTTGTGTTGAACCGTCGTGAACAGATTTGATAAACAGAAATTCAATTCGATATCGCAAGACTGGTTTCTGCTTTTTACATTACATAATATAATCGATCGATGTTTATTTCTTCTAAATGTTAATTTAACGCAACCTCTAGATCTAAATTTAACCGCCGAGCTTTTACAGAAAGTTCATCAATCTTTAATCCAATAAAAAACATTCCTTTATAACAGAGAAACTTCTCAATTCTGAGGAAAGTTCAAAGAAAGAAAAAAATATTTATGTCCGTCTACTACGTGCCAAGACAGACCTTTTGACGTAATTTAGAAATAGGACAGGAAAGAAAAAGGTCATTTACATGGGCGACTGGCTAGTGCAATATATCTCTGTCAAACGATATTGGTGGAACAAGATTACCTTATGGGAAAATAAACCGGTCGTTCGGACTTTCAGCGACTTTATTTTTGGCCGAGTCGTATTCGAGACCATTACAGAAACACGATTTTATGTTATCGGCTCTTACTTTTTGTATAAAATGTGTTTTATATCAGCGTTGAATTCGTAAAGTTTGAAAGGTACGATGATTGAGAAGAGCTCGTATTTTAGTTAATGTATCCCAAAAAAAGAAATCGAAATGATCCTTTTTGTAAATTTAGGATTGTGATTAGAGATATTAAAGTTCTTTAAAAAAATACAGGTCCAATATTATTCACCCTAGTAGTGCATAGGTTAATAAAAGTATAGAAGAAAATAGTAGTAATTTTGATTTCCAAAATTTTTTTAAGGAAAATAAAAATTGTGTAATAAATAGTCACAGTAAAGGTGAACTGTTCGGTACAACAACATTGTAAGTTACATTTTGTTTTATATTTAAGTAAGTTTACTGCTCAAAAATTAAGGAATAACATCTAGAGTGCTTTCCAAAAAGTTGAAGGCATATGGAAAGATGACTTTATATGTAAAAATATAAAAAAATGTTATTTGCACAGGTTTCCTAGATAGTCCAATAAATTTTTTAATTTGCAGGTACTTATGGGTACATTCACCCCAGAAAATCTCTGAAATTTGTGGAAGGGCGGGAAAATGGTCCATTGGTCTCAAAAATGTATATTTTTTCGCCTATTTTCGCCGATATTTCCGAAAATATGACACTTAGAGAATTTTTGCTTGGACGAAAATGAAGATCAGTTCATTACCTAGAAAAATGATCCTCTTCATTTTTGTCAAAAATATGATACTTTTCGACAAAGCCGGCTCCAAAACGCACTCCCATTTTTAACTCCTTCCCTGCATTTAGAGAGCACGCTCTAAAGGAATGACACTCTCAAGCGGAATACAAATTTCTTAATAAATCACGTAAAAAATAATATGTTTTCATGATTCAAAGTTCAGATGAAAGAAGGAGCTATAATATCATGTTACTTTTTCCTTTTATCTATTTCTCTGAATTATTGAAAAACCGGGCCAAAGTTTGTTGATATTTGACCCTCCTAAAAATTAATTCTTATTTTTTTTATCAAGACTAATTTCACCGAATCCTTTTGGATAATGGTGAATAAAGGTGCTAGAAAAATTCAATAAATTATTTTTGTGTATTTTCATAAACAACATATTTTTTTAGGCCGTTTTTTTTTGGATTTCCGGAGTTTTCGAAAATGCTTGGGTCAATCGGGAATTAATAGATAATCAAGGACCATATCGATTTTCAACACACATCATTAGAAAGCTTAGCTTTCATATTTTTTGGTTTTCCGGAAAATTGAGAAAATTCTCACCCCTTTGAAAAATCGACATTTTTTGGGTTAGGAATTGTATTAAATAAAAGATCACATTCTGGCCTTTTCATCAATATCATCAATATATATATATATATATATATATATATATATATATATATATATATATATATATATATATATATATATATATATATATATATATATATAAGCAAAAAAGGAGTCTTTGCCGACAACGTTAGAAACAGAAGTTGGAATTATTGGGTTAACGGCTTGTATGAAATAAGTGTACTCTTTCAACTTAAATTCAAGCTTTCGAAAAAATTTATTTTCATCATCAGGAAAAACTACAATAAATGAATAAATGCATAAGTATCATCTATGAAAATTAAACACGTGTTTCATTTCAATAAAAAATGTACTTACGTTGTTGAGGTTGATATTTTCTTCGATGATACTAGTGCATGAGGCTTCATAAAAAAACTTTAGGAATGCCCAGTTATACATAAATTTACCACATTGTTACAAACATAATGATGACAAAAGTCTCATGTAAATTATATAAAATAAAATTTTTTTTTTATTAAGTGCACAAAAAACTCTCAAATTGGATTTTTTACAATAAATTTATTAATCAAATGCAAAAAGTTAAAAAAAGTTCATATTTATTGTCTTATTTTATATCTTATATAGGTAGATATTCAAGTTTTGGGAGGATATTCAAATTGTCCGTTTTCACCACAAAAAAAAATTGCGAATTTTTGAAACGCCGTTTTTGCAAATAATATTAGTGTAGCGAAAAAAATCATATGGACAACTTTTGTAGGTAATGAACTGCTCTTCATTTTTTGCCTCTAAAAGTCATATTTCGGCAGATATCGTCGAAAAACGGATTTTCGGGAATTCTAGAGCCATTTTCCCACCCTTCCACAAATTCAATGTAGCTGAGATTTTCGGAGGTAAATGTAAATGTAAATTTTGACCCACAGACTTGATGCCCAACTTGTAACTTAATTACTATTTGACCTCATCTTTAAATATTTACTATTATTTGACGAAAAAAGCAGAAATAGAAGTTGCTGCGGGGAAAAAAATCGTTCCTAGAGTGTTTAGAAATATTTATAGAAAATTAACCCAACTTGTCTCGAAGCTGCCCAACAATAATTTTAACTCATTTCTTCAGAAGTATTGCTAATTTAATGTTCCAAGTGATATGACCTCAAGAAGAAACTATGGTTATTCTTTTTACTCAGCTGTTATCAAAAAAATTAAATCTGAAATAGGAAATAACTATTTTTACTTTTCCGTAAATAAAAGAACTGATTCAAAAGGATCATTTACCTAATGGCATACCTACTTCACAACCAACAATTTTTACCTATCAGCTACTGTACTTTACGAAAGAATTTTACTTTTTTTTGCAGGAGTCTGTTCCATATATGGTTACGGTTACTCAAAATTAATTTAAGTGGCATGTTTAGCACATGATATCAATAGAGTTACTGAAGAAATCAGCACAAAAAACTGTATCTTAAAGAACCATTAAGAGCAGTTTTAATAAGATGGGGAAGGTGCCCAACAAACATTTAAAATAACTTTCAATAACAATTTTATTTTCTGAAAGCAACAATTATAATGTATCTTTTTACAGAGGTGCCCTTTACTTTTAGTGTCTTTTACTACATTAACCCTATGCCATAATCAACGCTTTCCTTTTATTATATAATATTTAGCTAGTAAATCTATTTCCACACTATATAATTTCCCAGTTTATCCTAAAATATCAGTGCATTTGCATTATAACAGTCACGCTAAATTTCACACATTGTTCTAGTGTTTAGTGGGAATAAATTTAAATTAATTTCGTTGTTTAAACAACTGAAATGCATGAACGGCTATCTTTTTGATTTTGTCGTAATAATTGATTTTGTAATTGATTATTTTTATATATTTAAAATTTGTTATACAACTTATTATTCCTATTATTTAGTTATTGTATGAAATTTCAATAATGAATGAAAATGTTTTATTAAGGCTAATCTAATCCCTATAAAAAAACTGCATATTCAAAATAACTAAAAGAAAATTTGTAATTTGAGTAATGTTAAATAAGTCCCAAACTCTCCCTAACTTGGCACCTACCCGGCACCTAACGGCAAGTTAAAGCTAAATAACCGGGACTTTGCCACTACTCCAGTACATTACGTTAAAAGACTACTCAACACTGAAGAGTCATAGGACAAATGTAACTTTTACTTTTCCACTACACGCAGTTCCCATGATGACGGAATATGACACCTCAATTCCAACATCTTCAGTGATGACGGTGTTACAGCTGAACTCTGGAAACACGCTGACGACAAATCAATTCGGAGCATCCACAAACTCATCAGTCTCAGTAGACTGGTCCTCAGTCATAATACATCCCTTCGACAAGATGTTACCTTTCTCCTGCACAACTAACAAGAAATCTTCCTCCTATCAGTCATTTACAAGATTATCTCCTGAGTAGTAAACCAGTCAGAACCACTTATAAGAGAGTCTTAAGCCGACTTCCTCCCAGAACAGATTCTCAACATCAGGGTAGTTCTATCGTACAATAACTGATGAACAGAGCAGTAAGGAGTAATCCTTGTTGACTTTCAGAATGCATACGACTCAGTAGACATCAAATTCTTCTTTCATAGCCAATAATAGGGACTGGATACTAAAAGCATAAATCTAGATAAGCTCGGTGGCTTTCATGTATTCTTTTCAACTGCACCATGGAGAAAATCCAGAGTTAACTGACATAATTTACCTACAACGTCAGTCGGTTATGAGATATTAATGGTATCGAAGAAGCCACACATTAACTCCAAAGTGTCTACCGGTTAGCGGCCAAGATCTCCACTTCGAAAACTTATATCAAAACCCTCTTGGAGGACACAAGAAGAAAGCTCTCCATAAACGCAGAGAGTTAGACGAGTAAGTTACTTCAGCCATTCAATCACAAATACTGAATGCGGTAAATCTATATTAATAAGTAACTATGTTCAAAACTATTTCGTGAACTATGGTTTATCTACCTTCCTGAAATCAGTCTTTCCTGGCAAACTTCCTTCCCATATCGCACGATAATATTCAGCGATCATGCAACAATTTTCAAGAATTCCAAATTAATTTAGTTAAAATTTAATGCTAATGCAGACTTTCCGAATATTATCTAATGGATCTGATGATATTAACCCGAATCGGATTTTGCCAATGGTGGGAGATTCTATTATATTCCAGTGCATGTCTGTCAATATTGGTCGTGTTCAATTACTGTTTAAGGATTTCCAATCTCTGCTTCACAGTCAGTAATATACAGTATGGGAGTAATGAATATTATAACTTGTACGAAGAAAAGTTAAGAACTGATCCTTGTAAAGAGGGATATTTGAGACTAATTTTGAATTTAACAAAAAACATAAATAGCCCAGTTGCCAGAGAAGGATATTGACCAAAGCTAGCACAAAATGTGATATCGATGAAACTTGGCACTTAAATACTTGAAAGGGTGTAGAAAATGATAAAAAAATCTTTGCTGCTCTAAAGTGTATGCTAACTTCACAATTTCGAAAATAAAATTGAAAATTTGGTTTTTCCACTATATCTTGCAAAAAAATAAAAATCTCGAAAAACTAATAGCACCACGTGAAAAAGCGGAAAATTTTACTAAAAATTATATTATGTCATTTTAAAAAAAAAATTGCATTACTGTAAAAAATTATTAAAAATAAGAAAGTAAATTCGAAAACTCTACGCGCGCCGAGCTGTGGAATACAAATATTCAGGCGAGGCGTTCGGAAAAACTAAAATATCTTTGCCTAAAATGTACGCAAAGGAAAAAAAATAAAGTATTTTAAAGAGGACATTTTAAGGTTTCTCAGAAAGTCATTAGTTTTTATTTTTTTTTGTTTTCTCATAGAAAATTTGACCGGAATTTATAATTTCTAAAATTCTCTATCTTCTATATCTATATCTCTATATTCTATATCTATTAATAGAGGCATAACAAAAATAAATCCTTGTACATTTATCATCATTATACTCTTACTTTTGATTTAAATATAATTAAAACGATGAACATTGTCTCTGTTTAATAAAACTTATGTTTAATTTTTATTTTCAAAATAGTGTTTATTTATTTATATAACTCAATTTCTAAATTATTTTTAACTTTATTTAAAAAAAAATTAATTTCTCATTTTGAAAATAAAAATTGCGTCGAATAAATGTTGTAAAAAAAATGATAATTTTAAAACATAAGTTTTATTAAACAGAGATAATGTTATTCATTTCGGAAGCTCATAGTGGTTTGTATTTTAATTTCTCTCTCTCTCTCTCTTCACTGCATTAAAACCACTAAGTTGTTGAAAAAAGTTTTTAATTGACGTTTCGGCTTTCCTATCGAAAGCCGTTATCAAAATGACATAACAAAATAAATAAATTTACTATAGAAACAGAACACTTGATAATCTTGCAAAAATAAAATAGATTTTGAGATTGAAGATGTCAAAATCTGTTTCAATCATATTTTTGTAACGTTTCTGGGAACGAATTTTGAAAGGATAGCGCATTTGCATATTATAAGAGAATTTATTACGAAGTATTAGGTAGGAATGAAATCTTTGTTACTTCGTACAGGGTGTCCCAAATTGGTGTGTTTTGCAGGGTATCTCGTAAACTAGAAGAGATAGAAGAAAAGCAGTTAAGATGTTATGACTTCTTTTATTGTTAAAGTAACGATATCCTAATTAAATCTTTAGTAACTCCCTGCAGTTGGAAGATACAGGGCGATTATTGAAAACTGTCGAAAACTACAAGGTACTATAACTTCTTAATTAAAAAAAATATAAAAAAACGTTATAAAAACTTTTGATAGATATAATATTAAAGAGTTCATTGGCGCACAGATTTTTTTTAGGGGGCTCACTAAGGAAATATAATGCAAGCTTATGTTTTTTTAAATGGGTATATTTTGACGTTTTTCGTTTCCTTTTTTAATTCTCATTCACCTGATATGACATATTATATATCTATTTTCAATGGTTGGAGCTACAGTGCAAATAAACCATTTATGGATGTTATCAGGTGAAACACCCTTAAAAAATTGAACACTCAGTAACGAAATTTAACATTTTATTATAAGGATACTGATGTGTGACAATTTTATTTATCAAAATTATAATTAATAAAAAATAAAACCAGATTAAAAAAATAAAAACAATAAACTTATGAAACAACAAGAAACATTGTAACAACTAACTTATTTGGGGATTTTAAAAAATATAATTTACAAGACTAACTTCGAGAGTAGGGAAGATTTATTACAAAATATTCATGCCGCATTTAGAAAAATAAAGCCAGTGCACATACTCAATTTTGTAAGATCAGTAAGAAAAAGGTGTCAATTATTACTACAACAAAACGGAGGACATTTTGAACATTTAATGTAATTTTTACATTCTAATAAAATTAGTGAGAGAGAGAGAGAGAGAGAGAGAGAGAGAGAGAGAGAGAGAGAATATGCTTTATTGTCATAGAAAAATTACAAAAATTTTATAGACAAAGCGAAATTAATCATAATAAAAATAAAAATAAATTACTAGATAAAACAAAACACAAACAAAATAACAATAACAATTGCATTGGATATGCAATATCCGTCACTATAAATTATTGTTCAAATTAAAATTTTCAAATTAACTTAATTTAATTATTGCTCCTATATGCTGCAACCCAAAAGTCTAAGGCACGTTATAAAATTCTGCCACTGTGTAAAATGGTCTTTCTTGAAGAAAAGCCCTAGTGGATCTTCTGAACTTATCATAAGAATTTATAGATTTTAGCTGTATCGGGAGATTATTATACAATTTTTTTGCATTGTAGGTAATAGAATTTTTTATTAGGTCAGAGGTGGGAATAGGTAAGTAAACATCAGTATCTAAATTTCTTGTAGGATATCTACGAGTTGGTCTTTCCGATAAGTTTTGAATGTGTTTGCGAACTAAGCAGACGGATTCAAAGATAAATAGAGCAGGAAGGGTTAGAATTTTGAAATTTTTAAGGTATCAATATGAGTGGACCATTTCAGGAATTTGTCTATATAAAGACCTAAAAACTTAATTGAGTTCACCGTTAGAATCGGATTATTGCTTAGAGTTATAGGCTGTAAAGTACCTCTGTAAGACATTGCTACGGTTTTACTGGTGTTGAAACAAAGCCCATTCGAGCCCAAGACTTAATAGTAACTAGATCTTTGTTTATGCTAGATTGTAATGTCTGTATATCAGAACTACTCCAGGTTACACTCGTGTCATCGGCAAATAAAGTAATTCTTCCACTTATTTTTAAGTCTGTGATATCGTTGATGAATAATAAAAATAAAATTGGACCTAACACTGAACCTTGAGGTACGCCACTGCTAATTGGCAGATTTGAAGAATCAGCACCATTAGCACGTACCTGCTGATTTCTATTTTCTAAGTAAGTTTTAAACCATTGCAAAGGAGAACCCCGTACGCCATAAATTTGTAGTTTCTTAGTTAAGATTTCATGATTAACACAATCAAAGGCCTTTGCAAAGTCACAAAATACTGAAGTTGTGAAAAGTTTATCATTAAGTGATGTATATATTTCATTAAGAACGGAAAACATTGCGTCACTAGTGCATTTTTTAGGAAGGAAACCATATTGATGAGGTGTTATGATGTTTTGTTTGAAAAGAAAGGGCAGTAGGCGATTTTTCATTAGCCTTTCTATTATCTTCGATAAGGTAGGTAATAGAGCAATAGGTCTATAGTTACAAGTTTCTGTTTTGTCGCCGCCCTTATGAAGTGGAATTATTATAGCTGTTTTTAGACAGCTCGGAAAGATACCAGATTCGAAGGATTCATTAATCAGCGAAGTTATAGGTAGATTAGTTGTTACAATGTTACAATAAGATTAGGCTATCGTTACTTTAACAAAATAAGAAGTCATAACATCTTAACTGCTTTTCTTCTATCTCTTCTAGTTTACGAGATACACACCAATTTGAGACACCCTGTACAAGGATTTTTTTGTTATGCCTCTATTAATAGATATCTTCAGTTTTATAAAAATCAGTGAGAATTTTAGAAATTATAACTTTATAACAAAAAAAATTAAAACTAATGGCTTCCTGAGAAAGTTTAGTTAGATTCTCTTCTTTAAAATGCTTTCTTTCTTTTTCTTTGCGTACATTTTAGGCAAAGATACTTTAGTTTTTCCGAACACCTCGCCCTAATATTTGTATTCAACGGCTCGACGCGCGTAGAGTTTTCGAATTTGCTTTCTTATTTTTAATAGTACCTAATACAATTTTTTTTTAATAATTTATAATATAATTTTTAGTAAAATTTTCTACTCTTTCACGTGGTGCTATTAGTTTTTCGAAATTTTTATTTTTTTTCGAGATATAATAGAAAAACCAAATTTTCGATTTTATTTTCGAAATTGTGAAGTTAGCATACACTTTAGAGCAGCAAATATTTTTTTATCGTTTTCTACACCCTTTCCTCCAAGCTAAACTGTTAAAAATGTAGTTAATTATTTATTTATAATAATGTTACTCTCGTATGATTTTATTATATTTTTCACACTTCTAACCTACCTAATATAAAATAATTGCGTGGGAATCCATGTAAACACATTTTTCTAGTTTTTAATATCTTCTAAATCATTTGAATGCCTTTTATGGCAATATGGATGGACACTAGCTGTATTGTTATTTACTTTTTATCGATACATGTGTTATTGTTGTATAATAATTCATGTTTTCTCTCTCTATTTTTAAGTATTAATTAGCTGGTTAACTGTCATTATCCTTATTTTCAAAAATGTATTTTGTTATTTTGTGTCATCCTATCATAAAATAATCTCTTAGATTACTTGTTGCGTGAGCTGATTTGTCAAAAAAAAATAGTAATCTACAGGGTGGGCCAAACTTCTGACATCGGAAGATTACGTCGTTGTGGTAAGAGATAAAAATGTTGTGTGAGCTAGTACAGTTACTGGGTGTACATTTTCAAAATAGTTTCGATTATACAGGGTGTTCCAAAAACTATAATATATTCAAGAATCGAAAAGATCTCACCGAGAGCGTTAAAAAAATATAACATATTAATATATTATATAGGTGTTTCAAAAAGATATGGCCAATTATTAGCAAAAATGACCCGATCTTGTAAAACAGTAAATCGAAATAAATCAACAGGTCTTTGTATTCAAATGTCATTCTCATATCGTTGGCTGTGCTCACTATTAATTACTTTTTATCTGTGGCTTCTTTAATAGAGGGTGAAACAGAACTCAAATTAAGCAATATCTCAAAATTTCTTTTTACAATTTGTTAGTACATTTAATAAGATTTCAAACGATATAGTATAGTTAGAGTATAAGTTAATAGAAAACTGTAAATATTTTATAATAACAGAAAAATCATGTATTTTACGTACGCACTGGCGATAGGACTTTGAAATTGAATCTTGGTTTATTTACCCTACAAAACAATTTTCTACAAAAGAAAAAAATAAACACTTATTGCACCATTGTAACTATGCAGATCATGGGTCTTTAATTTTATATGAAGCAACTGAAATATTCTACGCTAGAACTTTTAACCCACAGCCAATTTTCGGCAGCTAGAAATTTGACAAATAATCTCTGCAAAAAACCAAATACATACTTTGCATTTTATGAAATTTTAAGTATGGAGTAGCATTCAGGGACTTTAAAATTATATGAAATGAAACTATTACATTCTCACATTTCCCACTTACTCTAAATCAAAATTCTATATGAACACCTAAAAAGTTTTGGGTATATAAAAACGTCCGAATAACTTTTTCAGTGATTTATATCACAAAAAAAACTGACGCATAACTTTAACAGGAAGGCACTGCCCAAAAGTTCGATGCTATGCTAATACTAAATTGTTCAAACACGTGAAAATACAAAATAATTTTGAATAAAGCAGTTTTTAAGCTGTTAAATTAGATGGCACTTGCATACATGCTATAATATGAATAATAATAATAATTGGACTTATCACTTAAAGGAGAGAGAAAAATAAATACAGTATTGAATATGTATGTAATGAGAAATAGAAAAAAATTTCATAGTTAACCTAAAAAAAGAAAAGTTTTAAAGTCTCCTAAACTAAAATTAATAATTGACAAGTACTGTAATTGTTTAAAGATATGAATCTTAATACATTTTAATATGAAATTTTCTATCGCAGTATGCAAATCTTTTCATTGAAGGGATACGAAGGAGAGAATGACACTTTGACCAGAATCAAAAACTTTGAAACCACCAATACAAATTTGATATTTTTGCTTTGTGAAGTTATCAAAAAAACTCTCTTCTAGATGACAGCAAGGTTGCATTGTTTATTATTTTTATGCTGTAATATCCGCAGTTTTGTTCGTGTAGGATCTCATATTCTCGAATTTAAACGATTCATTTTTTAATCATCTATACAAAAACTGTTTGGTGGTAGAAACAAGCTATAAGTCATATCTCCAAATTTGAAAAACTTGTTAAATAAAGTCCACTTGCAAATTACATCAGAATTTAAAAAATGCAAAGTAACTATCCTAGATAGGAAATTATTAGCTGGTACGCTATTTTGCAGGTAGTAAAAATCTTGCATAAAATTCTGGAAACCTAATTAATGAAAATTTCATTATGCATTCTGCTCAATTTCTTCTGTTATGGTCTTTCAGAGAAACTTTCTACTAAATTAAATTTTAGACGGTGATGTCTCTACTTGAGTGATTAATTTTACTTTCCAAGTCTAGAAAATCGAATTTTTATGCATTCTACGAAAATCACACAGAATTATGGGGGCGCTCAAGTACAAACTTTAATGCAATTGATTTAAAACTTAACGAGTAATTAATGTTCAAGTCCATTACGGAGCTGCTAAATTTTGATGCAGCTCAGGATATATAGAAAAAAAATGAGTTTAATAATTTGCGCACTATACCCGGTAATTCTAATAATAATAATAATAAACTTTTTTTTAAATATAATTTATAATTCATTAAAGAAATTATTTAATTAATTGTTAAAAAATTGGATAATTGATCAACAATAACATTCACTTGTATTTATTGAATAAATAAATAAATATAAACGAAAAAAAAAAACGAAAATACAAATAAGTACAAATTAAAAAAGTACACAATACTGGGTGTTTCATTAGTAAACGGACAAACGGTAACAGTTGATAGGGAACACCAAGTTGGTTCTAAAAAATCTGTGGTTATTTGATCACGTCATTAATGACAAAGATACGAATAGTTTTATCGATTTTGTTCATTTTATCGAAACACCCAGAATATATTTTTGGATAGTTGTTATACCTATTTTCCTTGCACTACCCAAACGACTGACGCAATAGCCAAAATTAACAAAAAACTTATGTGATACCGTAATTTAAAATCTACCATTATGCATTATTTTTCTTTAGTATTAAACACCCATAAAGCCATTTAGTATATTACAATCTGGTCAACAGTGACCAATGATCAATTTAATTCTAACTTAATCTAATAAAGTTTGAAACTTTAAACTAAGGTATACTCATCAGCGTTCCTTAGGTTCTGTAGAAAGGATTGCACTAAACTTTAACGTGCACACACAAGCTCTGCTTTTGCACTAAAAACACTAAACTAATTCAAAGGGCTTGATCCTCTTAAGTCTTCTTTCTAACCCAGTATTGTCTAGGAGCTGGATAGCCTCGACATTGACAAGTCTTTCTTCTTGTCTCTTGGCTAATTTCTTGATGGTCTGGTCAACAGTGTCCATTTCCAGATCCCTATGGATATCACTATTGCGAATGTACCAACGGGCATCTACTGTGTTCTTCAGTGCTTTATTTTGAAATATATGGATGATTTCTAAGTTGCTTGCTTTGGTGCATCCCCATAGTTGGATACCATAGGTCCATACAGGCTTAAGTATCTGCTTATAAAGCATACGCTTATTATGTAGAGACTGAGCGGAGTTTCTTCCAATTAGCCAGTGCATTTTTCCATATTTCAGTCCAAGTTCTTCTCTTTTCTTTTTAACATGCACTTTGGCATTTAAGGTAATACCTAAGTATTTTGTTGTGTTTGAATATGGAATCAGGTTATTGTTTATTCTGACTGGAATATGATCTATCCTTTTGTATGTAAAGTTAATGTGGAGTAATTTAGTTTCGTTAAGTTTAATTTTCCATCTCTTCATCCAGTCATAGATAAGGTGGACAGCTGTTTGCAGCTTGTGAGTTGCTTCTTAATTGCTCTTTCCTACTGCTAGAATGACAGTGTCGTCGGCGAAGGTGGCTATGGTATTGTTTTCTAACTCTGGAATATCACATGTGTACAGTAAGTATATGACAGGTTCTAGGACACTTCCTTGTGGTACTCCAGCCTTAATTTCTTTAAGATCGGAATAGGCTTCTTCTTGCCTAATTCTAAAGTATCTTTCCGATATATATGAATAGAGGATATCTGTATATTGTTCTTTCTATAGTGATTTCTCTATAATTTTGGTTATTCTATGAACTTGGTCGATCGTCGGGTGCTTATTTCTAAATCCAAATTGGTGATGAGGGATCATTTCTCTTTCTTCGATAAGTTTTAGTCTTTTAAGTAGGAATTTCTCAAATAGTTTCTACATAACAGGCAGTAATGAGATCGGTCTGTATGACGATGCCTCATGTGGTGGTTTCCCTGGCTTGGGAACCATTATGACTTCCGCAATTTTCCAAAGGCTGGGTACATACTTCAGTCTGAAGGCAGCATTTATTAGGTTAGTTAGTTTAATTATTGCTTTTTTGGGTAATTGTTTTAAAATTTCTCCAGTAATTATGTCAAAACCTGGTGCTTTTTTCGGATTGATACTTTCTTTTATTTCGGTAATTACTTCTTTGGGAGAGGTAAATTCTATTTCTTGATCAATCTGTGGATGTTCTTCCAGAGTGGGTTCTTCATCTTGATCTTCATGAGGTTGAAAGACTTTTTCTAGATGATTTGCAAATCTTTTTGCTCATTATTTCTAGCCCATTTACTGTCTTCCAATCTGACAGGTGGTATTCGCGTTATGGGTCTTTTCAATCTCTTAGTAGCTTTCCAGAGTGAATAATCAGTACTACTGTCGTCTGTCAATTCTCTTAGGTAAATACTAATCGATTCTTCTTTAATTTGTTGTATTTCTCTTTTGAGTCTTTGGATAGCATTGTTGAGAATATATTTATCTTTTGGGGCTCTAGTTTGCTGCCATTTTCTTTTAAGCTTTCTTTTTTCAGATATTAGTTCCTTTATTTCTCTAGGATAGTTGTTTCCTACTGTCCTCCTATTAATAGCAGGTGTAGTTTCCAAAGCTGCTTGTTGGATATTATCATTAAGCAATTTCACTTCGTCGTCTAGTTGTTGTTTATTTCTTAAAGGAACAGATAGATTCATTTTTTCTTCAAGGATGATTTTGAAGCTTTTCCAATCTGTTAATTTGTTAGTCAATTTAAGGTTATTTTCTTTTTTAATAATGTTTTCACTAAGTGTTAAGATGATAGGGGAATGATCAGAATTCATGTCCCATCCTTCTTCTATTTCTAAAAAGTTGGTCGATATGTTTTTGATTACAAAGAAATCAATAAGGTCTGGAATCTTGCATTATGATAAAAAAATGTGCACAACAATAACAAGATGGGTAAAAAAAAACAAATTGCAAAACTGTTAAGCATGCATAAAGAAAAAATAATATACTTCAATATTAAAAATATAGACACTATCAATAATAAATTAATGTAGTACCCTGATACTTTTGTGAAACTATAAAAAAACACTGAAAATTTTTCTTGTTTTTCAAAAAAGAACTCTGGCTAAGCGGTCTTTTGCCAAAGCCACTAAAAAAAATGCCAACGAAGAAGGTGCAGACATTTGTACATTTATAAACTTTGCGATTCAAGAGTTGCGAAAAGAGTCACAATACTCTTTTCTGAACGGCGAATTCCAAATAATAATACTTCTTTTCATCTCTTTAATTACAGTAGAGGGCATCGCCGATTTCCGACCGCAAAAATAAATTAAGAAAACGAAAAACATTCAGATTTAAAATGATCTAACTGTAAGTTCACGAAGACTTGATAATGTTCTTAATTTGCGGTCACTGTTTGGAGAAGATTTAAAAAATCATCTCTATCCATACCACCTAAATGAAGTACGGAGGTTAGAGGATGGAGATTACATTGCAAGAGTCAATTTTAGTTGGTGAATAATCCAAAATGAAAGGATTCTGTAGATGTTTGTTTACCGAACAGGCGCAGTTCACAAGAGATGAGGAAATGTCATGTTTGTAAAGAAGAAAATCCATATGCGACGAGATAGTGTCACTCACAAATAAGATTTTTCGTTTACCAAACTTTATGTTTCAAGCTCTACTAATTGCTAATATCTTTGGTGCTCTGTATAAACAGTAACACAAATTAAAATTTAAAAATAAACAGTAAGTAGAACTTTTTTATTTTTTTTTGTTGTAGAAAATATCCACCAACACCAAAGTATCTTTGTTCATTTTACTATGTAAATTTAAAATATCTACCCTGTTGAATATCGAAAAGCTCAAAGAATAGAACCATAAAATTTTGGAAGTACTTAAATTTTGGGTACGTAAGATCAGCTTAGAGGTTAAGTACTCATGTGTTTTATGTTTTTAGCCCGTAAGGTTTAGGCTGGCTTTTATTAAATGAAATACCCAGAGATCGGCTTAAAATTGCTTTTATCAAAAAATCAATGTCAATGTTTGAGACACCTCTATGTTGATTACTAAATAAATAAGACATAAGCCAGATTAAATCAAATACAGGATGAGGACGAGAGATTTAGATGTCCGGAACCAATACGTCAAAGTGAATTTATAGAAATGCAAACACCAGGAATCAATATGAAGGTAACATATATATGTTTAGCATCTGCTAACCCATTCCGACTTGTTCACTGACGACGAAGCATTCACTCTGGAAATGTCCGTGGAATTTTGTAATTAACCTTAGTTGCAATTAGTTTTGATGTGTGTTTCAAAAAAAATTAAATACTGTGTGTGTCTCTGACAAAGTTGAGAATTTCCATTATCTTAAGAGACTAAAATACAAAAAAGTTCAACAAAATAATATTTTGAAATGGACACTTTATGCATTATTTTGAATTTAAATTTAATTTAAAATTTATTCAGGTATTAAATCGGCAAACGTCTGCAGTTACCAATATTTAGTAGAAATCAAGTTTGTGAGTTGTGTTTATTTCTTGATTGCTTTTAATGTAATTATTTCCTAACAAAGTTTTTTTTCGAATTATATTACAATCGATTACTAAAGTTTTATAAAGTTGTTTAATGTTTTTCCATAATGACATTTTGATTAACGTTTTGTGTATTTGCTTTTAGTTCTGTGTTAGTAAGTAACTATAATTTTCCATATCTAGATTTCATATATTATCTCGAATTTTTGGTAATTACTTTATTAATTAGTGGAATGCTAACGTAAAAAGTCAATTTGGGGCCTACACAAATCTAAATGATTACCAGGTCACACTAGGTCGTACGTAGAATGACATATAGACGTGCCAATATTGATAAACTATATTATTTTTAGGAATTACTAATCTTTAAATGATACGTGTCAAAATTTCATGACAATCTGAAGTTTAATTCACAAGTTATCGTGATTTTACTGACTACTGGCTACTTTTGTAATTTTCAAAATAATGGAAAAATCTGAATTTCGTGTGTTAATAAAGCGCCGCTTTTTATTGGAAAAAAAAATACCGTTAAAATGAAGCAATGGTTTGACAAGTGTTATTCGGACTCCGCTCCACCGAGATACATGGTATAGAAGTGATTTGCTGATTTTAAACACGACCCAATTCGGCAGTTATTCCAGAAAAAAAAGAATGACTGTATCTATATAATTGAAAATTTCACACCAACATTTTTTAACCAAAAGAAGCTTTTGTTTCAACTCGTTACTATAGCAACTGCAATATACTTTGCTTAAGTTTTTTCCTCCTGGGTACTCTGGGCGTGATTACAGCGATAGTATTATTTATATATAATTTAGTATTTGGTATTTGGTGTTAAATTCTGAACTTCTTGTCTTATAACTTCCACGCTTTCTTTCCCGAAACGAGAAATTATACAAAAAAGTCAATGACAGATAATTTACATGTTGGCAGGCATAGAGCCTACTTGGTAATTCCTACTGGAATTTCTGAAGTAAAAGGTATGTTATAATTTTTATATTACTTTGGTGTGAAATTTTCTTACCGAATCTTCCACGTTCTTAAATTACTACCTGGAAATATCTCCATATCTCCTCGAAAATATTTCCCATAGTAATTCAAGCACTAGGGAGATTACTAGTGATAAATAAATTTGAATTTTGCTTAAAGGATGTTGTTTTATTAGTTGTCCTACGAACGAATATCTACCTATTTTTTCTGTTCTAGTAAAAAAATAAAAATAAATAATTAATATAATACTAGTTATATTCACTGTTGTAGAAATTCCTCTTTTGCAAACTTTAATTCAAAACCTAACAAAAATGTTTAGCGTATTTATTTTCACATGCAAATTTAATTTCCATGTCAATTTACGTGTTCTACATTACTGTACTATTTGCTAGAACTAGTGTTTACCTTAGTCAACAAACACACTCATTTATTTGTATTATTATGTTTAATGTTGTATTTGTTGTGATTAATGTTCTACATGTGTACGGAGAAGTACAGTAATTTTAATTAACTTGTTTTAAAATTATTTAGAAATATATTAGAAAGGATTTTAAGTTTACAAATAGTAGTACAATTAAAATTATCAGCCTAATGTACTGGGATGACCTGGTATTAACAGCGGAGAGCAGAAGTAAGTATTTGCGAATTGGAACTTTCGCCTTTGTTTTATTTCATTGGAAATATCTGTTGCAACTGCTTCCAAAGTCGGCCGTTGCACATGTTTTTTGTGACAACACCGCTTCTTTAAACATTGTGTGACTCTTCTAAAATGGACTATATAACTTAATTTTCTTTTTTCCCAAAAATAAGGCGCACACGTTACTTTTAACAGGTTTATTAAAACGAAATAAACGTAACAATAAACGACACGAAAATACTAAAATGATTCACAGTACTTTGTATTAAAACATTTGGTTACTTAACTGTTAACCATAACTCATTTGTAAATGAAATAATTTTACGTTACATTGAACGGAGATGTTGTTCGCTTGAGATTGACCAACACACTCTTTTGATATGAATTTGTCAGAGATATATTGGGCATTTAATATCCCGGAAGCAAGCCCTTACGCGAAGGAGCTTGTTTAGAAATTATCTGAGAAGTATTTGGGCATTTAATATCCCGAAGCAAGCCCTTATGAGAAGGAAACTTGCGGTACGTCGCACTTGACGATCAATCACGAACTTTTTGCCGCATCAGAGGGAACTTGTAGTATTTAAATTTGTAAAAAATACTTTAAAAATTGTCAGAGAAAATATTAGGTGGTTTCTGTACCCCTGAGTAGTGAATCTTGTCAAGACTAACAACGTACTGAATTGAATATTCGTTAATTTTCGTCTCTTTAGCAACAATCCTCATCTAATTTTAGATTGATAGTCTCCGCCTAACAAGTGTGGATTTTGGGCGTACGTGACGGAATTTGTGTCCAGCAGAAGATGCGTTATATTTATCTCACTTTTTGGTGAGTTGTCTCTCTTTGACTCGTATAGAATGAAAAGGTTTTAGTTGATTTATTGTTTTAATTCAAATATATCTGGCGTGTTGCCAATGGCGCGGTTGCCAATAACTGATGTGTTACCAGTAGCGCGGTTGCCATTTATTTTATATGAGTGTAACGAATAATAGGTCTTCGAGATGCTGTAAAAGAGCAGAAGAAACTTCGATGGAGCCCTTTCCGACTTAATTATCTGTCAGTCGTTCACTGGTCATGTATTAATATTGTTTACTTGATCAGTTACATTTTATAGCAAGAACTACAAACATCACAAGCTGGGGAGACAAATCCTATATTGAATGTTTAGCCGCTTTGTTGTAAATTTTATCTTGAATATCATCGTTATACAATTTTCATAGCTAAATTATGTTTAAATTAGCATCCATGTAAATAAGCTTTATTTTTGTTCTTGAATAATGTATTTCATTGCCTCGTAATTTCTTGAAATACCTGACGAGTTGGTTTCTTTTGAGCTGACTTTTGAGAGTTGCGATTCCCCATCTCTCTTGAGTGGCTAGCTCACCTTTGTGAATAGAAACAACAAACGTACTCAATGTTGTTGGTTCTACTAGCGTAACAGACATAAAGAATTTTTTGTCTACTTGAAGGATGACAAATTACAGTTTATTTAAAAAAAACAACGGACGTTTTCATCAAGTTTAAAAAATATATATTTTTGGGGGAGATAAAAATTAAAAACGAAAAAAAAAACAGTTTTTAGCGTTTTTCTCGATAATTTTGAGGTTGTGTTAAAAAATGATCAATACAAGAGTTTTAGATTTTTGCAATAGGATGCATATTTTAGCCACAAATCTTAAAAACCAATATCCAACCCTCAAAACGTATATTTAGCTACCCCCACCCTCTTTTGGAACTTTTACTCAGACATCTTTATTTTTCTCAATTTTTTTCGTTCTAAAAAGTCCATTATTATTTCTAAACATATTAAGACCTCTGTAAACTGTCAGAAACTATTTTGATCACATTAAACTCAACAAAATTATTGAGAATGTACCATAACTAAAAGGTTATTGAGCAAAGCCTGTTAGTTGTTGGAAATTCGAGTGCTCCAAGTTGAAATGTTGAAAAGGCGGAGTTGGCGGAATAAAATGAAATGGAAACGTACGGATGTAGTGTATTTGCAATGTTTGCATTAGGTTGCAGGTTGGGATTTTATTACGGAGAAAGCATCGGGACCATTGTTTGCCACTAAGTAGTTTCTCTCACTGAGATATTTGAAACATGTATTCATTGTTCGGGTATTAAACATTGAATTTCTGAGCGTATTTCTCTGACAATAGGAATGGGATGTATTTGCAATTAATACCTCGTCGCCAGGGTTACTTATTCATTTCTGTATGTCGTTGCGGTATTGTAGATTTTTGCTTATTTAGCTGTTATTGCTACCAGCTTGACGATTTATTGCTCTGTCGGAAACGACTTAGTAAATGTCTCTAATTACTTAAAATTTATTTTTTTTTATTCGTCTGCAAACAGAATAAACCACAAGCCAAACAAAGATTATCGATAAAAATTATTTTATTAACTTATTCTCTTGTTTTATAAATTTTCTTAGCAATTAGAATCAATTTGTATCTCAGATTTATTCAAACTTGGAATAAAAACTTTTCTGTAGTTCATAGTGGCTTGTTACTTCAAACACTCTTCTATATGGATATTAGATATCAAATAGCAGTGATGGATCCAAAAATGATAGTAAAGCAGGCAGCGCTTTCTACTGTAAAGGTCTAACTTCACACTGTACTCTTCCATCGGCAACTTCCGTATTCACGTCAGAATTATGTGCAATCTGTATCTGTAAATCTAGAAGGGTGGGTCACCCCACAGTACGTAGCCACATTTGGCCCATTGTGAATCCTTCTGAGGTTGAGCCTTCCTTCTAGCTCGTCAGCCAGCCTATTTGTTTAAAGTAGGCGATGACGTCGCCTGAAGGTAGCTCCCTCATGTTGGCATGTGTTAGCCACTGCTCGCCGAAAAGAAAATGTCTCATTTGTGAGAGTGTCGGGCATTCGCAAAGAATGTGTTCGACAGTCTCGTCTTCCTGTTCACATCCTCTACACAGTGGAGTGTCAGATAACCCCATCCTGTAGAGGTGTTTTCGTAGATGACAGTGGCCAGTCAGGATACCTGTGGCTATGCGCAGGTTCTGTCTGTTCATAGTCATGTATTTTTTGGCGGTTTGGCTATTCGGATACTGTAATAGTTCCTTGGCTAGCTTGCAGCCCGTTTCGTCGTCCCATTTACCCTTAAACTTGTCAAGCGAGTGCTTCTTTAGTAGGTCAGCCACAGCTGATGCCGATAAGCTTATGAAAGTGCCAGGTCCCAAAAGTTTATGGGAGGCTGCTTTCTTAGCTAATGAGTCAGCTATACGGTTGCCTTTTGATTTTCCATGACCTTTGATCCAAGCTAAAGTGACCACGTTGTTGCAAATTATATGCAATTTGGCAGGCTTTAAAATTCATAGTTATTAGCAACAGCAAGGATAATCTAATATGTACAGACTCGTATAGTTCTCTAGAAGCATAAATAAACAAGTTCACCAAAGATCCACTCATTCAACGAATACGAGATACTTTACAGAGAGAGAAAAGGTACGAAAACAACTTTCCTTTGGACACACAGTCACGTTGGAGTGCCTGGTAATGAAGAAGCAGATAAAGCCGCTAAAGAAAGTCTAAAGAAAAATATAGAGGATATTCCAATAGCGGCCGATGACTTTAAGATCTTTATTAAACAACTTATCATAGCGTCAATAAAACCTTGGCATGAAAAAATTCCTTTGAATAGAAGAGAAGAGGTTGTTCTTGCCCGAATTCGCATTGGACATACACGTCTCAACTCTTTTTTCATGCTAACTGGAACAGACCCTCCAAGCTGTGATACTTGCCAAGTTCCGCTCACAATTGAACATATCCAATTGAAAATGCTGAGAAATGTTGGACAGTGTTTTGAAGTGCTTGCAGTAAAAATATAAGAATATTCAATAAAATATAAAAATATAAAGGGTGTACATACCACCATTGTACGGCTAATGACCATAGTAGTCGATGCCGATTCCTCTGGATCACTGGATAATCTCACAATTTTCATAATTTTAATTATATTTACATCAAAAGTAAAAGTATAATGTTTAAGTATACGTTTATATAAGGATTTATTTTTGTTATGCCAAATCAGTTAGAATTTTAGAAATTATAACTTCCAGTCCAATTTTCTGTGAGAAAACAAAGAAAATTAAAAACTAATGGCTTCTTGAGAATGCTTAGTTTCCTCTTTAAAATGCTTTGTTAACTGTTAAAAAATTTATTTTTATTTAAATATAATCGCAGCGCATGCAAGAAAATTAAATATCGGTTTAAAGGATAAAACCGAAATGCATTCGATAAAATTGGAAACTTCAGACCGATACCAGCACCATTCTCCAAAATACAACAAAATCCACCAACATTACGGGGTTCTTATCTACTTACATATCAGCTTTATATAAATTTTTACAACCAAAATATCATAGTTCCGCTCGTGAACGTTTTGATAGTTACATATCAGAGTTTTATTGAATCCTTGTACTGAATAGAAAAATATCTCTTGTTCGTGCGTTTTGCATTTTATTCCAAACAATATTCAGTGTCATGTTGAGTTTTATACGTCTACATCGCGGCTATCTACATTTCCATTTTTGGGAGGAAGAACTGACAGAATATGAAATTTTTGCAATATTTACCTGTCAGTGGGCTATAAAGTGTCGAAACGATCTACGGACATGGCAGATCGAATATTAGATAATTGACAACAAACCTCACTTTGCAGTATAGAACATTTATGAAACTAGGAATTTCAATTACAACGACCTTGATAGTGACGTTGAGCTTCAAACGTTTGATATTAATCCTCGATTAAAGCAAGTAGGAATTTATCCCTATATTACATGACAATCAATTTATTTACCCGATAACCATGTTCTTAATAAGCAACTATGTGAAGCTATAGCGCAATTTTGAATTACAAATGGTCAGTAGTTTTTTCGAGTTTACCCGCGGCAAAACTTGACAGCTGTTGTCACCAAAAATTACAATACCTTTGATAACAAGTAATTATGGTCTCCTAGGAACCCAGAAAACGGCGCTAAACAATTTTTCTGATTTTTTGTCAATAAATTTTGTAATATTGTTTTTAAACAGTGCTAGTAAGCTTATGTAGTGAAAATGAGTCGCTTTGGAAGTGATTCTATGACTAATATTGATCTGGCGATTGAGAAGAGTGTACCGTACAATACCGTTAAAATCCATACTTCAATATAGAAACAGTTTACGGAATGAACGAAAGAAATCTAGCTTTGGAAACTACAAGTTTAGAGCAACTAAACCTAATTCTGAAAGATTGGGCGTGGAGTATGAAGAAAGAACTAGTTGTGAAGACAATGTGGAACACCGTTGCAAAAAAAATGCAAGAGATGTATTTTATGAAGTGGAAAATTATTTTTGATCCATTTAAAGATATTATCTTCAAGTCTAGTAGGGAAGCTCGTAATGCGAAACGAAGGAATTTGCAGATGTGCGCCAATAAAAGGAAATCGAGCTCTGCTTCATTAAAATTGGAAGAATACTAATCAATGGTTTTATTATGGGACGAAGACACTCCGGCGAGACTCCAGCGAAAAATTTTACCATATCGCTTCAGTAGAATTTGCCAGGAGAAGTGGAGAAGCAGTCAATTGCAGATAGTATTATTTTAAAGGGGAAGTGGATAATTCTTGGATTGAAACAGGTAGATAACATAGTAACATATTTTTTTAGATAATTGATTTTCAGGGGTGGGTGAACAATTAATTAAAATTACTGGTCACAGTTCAGCCAACTCAATTAACCTTATCTGCAAATGGATAATGAGCATTATTCCAACATCATAAACACCCTTAGAAGTGACGCCTCAGAACCTCCAGCTAAAAATCAGAAAACAGAAGATCCAGCAGCCACTCCTCGAGCTTCTCACTCTACATCTGGACCCATCAACAACATTAATGATTTACCTACATCCAACATTATCAATGAGTTAACAAAGATTTCAAACAATACTCCTACTGTGTACCAAAATTGCAATTTATATTTTAATTGTACCATAAATAATTAAGTTTGTAGTATTTTGTGATTAAATAAATTACCTGTTTTTCAGTTTTGAAATTAATACCTACATATTTATTATGTATGCGTATATAATAGGTAGTATGTTTTGTAAGCTATGTGTATGCAGAATAATCTGTTACTCATGAAATAGTATGGTCAAATACCATTCGGGCATCTAATTTTTCCTGTAAAAAAAAATCGAAAAAACACAATGCAAAGTAATATTTTTTTAACCAAATACATTCGTGCAGGTGCAAAAATCCTCGTCTTCGACTCTGATTTTTTCGATTTTTTTTCGGAAAAATTAAATGCCCTTATGATATTACTTCCATTCCATTTTTTCTAAAATGATTAACCTTCGTAATGCGAAACTAAAAAATTTTTTGTTGAAATGATTTTCAGCATAAATTGCTTTACAAAATGTTACTTAATGAAAAATCTTTTTTAATACCTGTGCATAAAACTTCTAAATTGGAAATTTCTTTTCTCAAGATTTTCTACCTGCTTTTTTTCTAGTTCTTTTCTGCAAGCGCCCTTAAAATACAGTAATCTAATTTTAAATAGTTTTACAAGAGATGTTAAAGAAAAGCGTTTTCGCCGACGAACATGTCTATTTTCTTTTATAAACTTAGTTATAAAATATAGAATCCGAACACGCTTACCCGTTTTATCTCTGAACGTTTTTGCAAAATGCGGTGTATCTTAAAACCATGTTTCATTTTAGATGCTACCGAATCTGGGTTTAAGCAACTGTGCAAAAACAAATAGAAATGTGGAGGTTGTATTTAATTCTTTTAACACAGTTTGCTAAACACTTTATGGTGAGGTATTTGAATGGCTACCACCGGATATTGTGACCCTTTTTAAACTTAGTTTTTACTAGTATTTCTCTAATTTTTGGTATTTTGTAATAGTACAATAATGTGATCATCAATTGAATACCCTGTATATTTTTTACGAGTTGGGAAGGTCATTGTTTTACCTTCTGGAAAGAGTTCGGATCATTTTATTTTTTAAAGGATCACTTTCATTTTCGGATAATTTGTTAGCCCCTTTAAATACGTTTCGCATTTTAGGTTGAACTTTCTTTTTTCTATTTTCCTTGTTTTCTTCCTTTTCCTTATTTTCTTCGTTTTCCTTCAGTTTCTGTTTCAATTTATTCTTCTAGGAGCTACTGGTTAAGACTGCAGTTGTTCCACATTTTTGTTGTTTTCAAAAAAAGAACAAAGGTCAGAGATGTTACTTAGTAGTCTAGTTAATCCTAGGTCCAATTCTTTTCCAGAAACTATTACAGTATTTGTTTCTAAATATCACCATCAGTATCATCAGTAACTTTGAGGAAAACTGAAAAAATTAATAATTTCATTCAAACTTACCCATTTTTTAATTTAATAATTTTTACTTATTTCTTAGCCGCAATTTGGTTATTTCTTGTACTGAAAAAGTTTGGGCCCTTCAATAGGGACAAGTATCGAATAATAAGTAACTTGTGGTTAAATTTAAATTAAAACCAGATCGTAATTTCCCCATCAATTTATAAATGCAAAAATAAATGGAAATTCATATGTACCTAATTTTTTGTAAATTATGTGTACTCCAATACATTTTAACGACCAGGAAAATGGTTTAATTACATACGGTCGATCTATTTAACTATCGTAACTCATAAAAATGAATCATAGTAAACCAACACCCTGTAGAATTAAATGGGAATTGCAGAGAACGTAACAGATGCATGGCGGTCTACCGCAACCCAATAAATTTATTAGCCACATCTCTACTTCAACAATTCAATTAACTTTGATAGAAATCAATAAATATTCTCAACTCTGGCATTTAATAAATTTAACCATAATTGAATCTGGATGGTGTATTTTAATTTTCATGAACAAAACAAATTAATAATTGTTCAAGCTTTTCATGACAAGATAATCGAAAAAGGACCAGCGCGAAATTCATTAAGTTTAATTGGACCGGAAAGTTATTGATTGTGAGAATTTTTACAGAAGTTACTTCGAAAGTTGGAAAGCTCGGAATCATAAATAAAAGGAAACGGGGGAGTAGCCCACATGCGGCATATCTCATCAATTATGGGTCCTATAAATATTTTTCAAGCCCAGTTGACAAACGAAGCAAAGCAAACAAGGTGACTCGAGGAATTTGCACAAGTATCCAATAATTAGTTTCCAGCGACGCGTTAGGCCACAAACTGAGTTCATCCCCGGATCAGGATTTAAAATCAGCGTCTCACTGTGCGCTAAGCTCTGATACATCATTCTTGATAATTTTTATTTTTTAAAAATACTAAATATACATTCTAAAAATAAATAAAAAATAAAACATAAATACGTTATTTTCAGTTGAAAACGAATCGATAGAACTAAAATCAAAATTGAAATATTCCAAAACAAAAAAGTTACTTGTGTCAATAAATCTGATGATGCTTTCAAAAGTATAAAAAATATTTAAAAAATTGTTTTTCTCTATTAAAAAATTGATAATAGGGTAGACCCGAGTTAGTTGGTCACATTTCGACGTTTATTTTTTTTTAAATAAGGATATATTGGGAATAATTAAAAAATATATATTGTCACGACCCTAATGGTTGTGAGAATTATTAACGTATAATTATTTGCTACCTTTCTTTATGAAATAAAACCAGGTTAAACAGTAAACAAGTTTATTAACAACTATAAAAATATACACTTATAAAATACAAAGGGCCTTACCATAAGCTACACATATCTCTTCGTCACGACCCTAATGGTTGTGAGAATTATTAACGTATAATTATTTGCTACCTTTCTTTATGAAATAAAACCAGGTTAAACAGTAAACAAGTTTATTAACAACTATAAAAATATACACTTATAAAATACAAAGGGCCTTACCATAAGCTACACATATCTCTTCGTTGGGCACGTCACGCTGGCTTGGAGATAGGGCTGTACGATTTTGTACATACAATGACCCCTAGACAAGAGTCACCCCCGACTCCCAGACAAGAGTACCTTTATTGCTAACTCGGCGGATATTTATATCTCGCGAATTGGGTCTGACGTGACCAGCTCAATGTTATGTTATTAAAAAATACTATTATTGTTTATTCGAATCGCTGGTTTGATTATATAATTTACTTAACTTATATTAAATACAAAAATGCAAACTCGATGTACTGAGTGTTCTTTTGTTTAGCGTGACAATATTGATAATTCCTAAATAGCTATCCATACACGGATCACAAATCAGTCATTATAAATCACATCACCGATAAATGGCAGTCCAATTGGGAACAATACGAATCCAAACTCAAGAAAATTAAACCGCAGATCATGACTAAACTACCAGGAGCAGTCACAAGAAAAGACCAAGTAATTTTGAACCGCATATTCATCGGACACACACGTCTTACTCATTTGCTTAAAAGAGATCCAGCTCCAGAATGTCCCAACTGTGCTACTCAAGTAACAGTTAAACATTTTATGTTAGAATGCCCAGTGTACCATCGGCAAAGAAATACATACCAGTTAAGTGATAATTTAAGAACTACATTGACTAAAAACCATGAAAAAGTGCTACAATACCTGAAAGACATTAATCTGTACCATAAGATCTAATTCGTCAATCGTACTATGTTATATTATATTATATTGCTGTATACTGTTCAACCTGCTAATAACTCTTAGTAGTTGAAGCGGGGTTAAATGTGTTAAATAAAAATAAAAAAATGTATTGATAATTATACAGAATGTTTCGTACTTAAACTCACATACGTTAACTGTGGATAGAGGACACGTAGAGGGTTCAGAAACACCCATATAGTTTGGGTATATCTCGCTTTATTACCGTGTTACGGGGTGTTTTTTCGATTTTGGTCATTTCTTTTAGTCGCTGTATATTCGGAACTACATGAATATTCTCCTTTACAAGTGCAATCAATATGGTAGTAAGAAAATTAAAAATCCAGGTCCGTCTTTAAAAAAAGTTATCAAAATCATTTTGCTTTAGAACAACACCATGTATATGGAATTTAAAAAAGTGGATAACATATTCGAAAAGAGGGGGAAAAATTAATTGGGATTAAATATTTTATTTAAATGCACATCCCATTTTATGACCAAAATTTTAACATCAAAATTAAAATTTATAGGATTTATTATACATTTCTATTGGTATTTTCATCAGTTATTATTACTTTTTGATAAGAATGCGAATAGTTATTAACGTAATTATTTGGGGTGTCAAATTACAAATTATTAAGAATTTTTTATGAAATAAAATTATAATGCATTTTTAAAATGAGAAAAATAATGAAAATTACTTTATTTTAAATAGAATCTGCCAGAAATGTGATCAACTAACCCCGACAAGAATTGCTCAACTAACCCCAAAGCCAATCTATTCACAACTAGCTGAGAATGCTCTGCTAGCATTGTCATAGACCGAACAAACTTTAATGATAATTTTTTACTAACTATAGTAACCAATCAAATTACTTAATTTAGAGTCATGTGTCAAATTTCATCCAATCAGCTATGGATTACAGCGATAACACCCTACATGTGGTGTTTTCAGTTTGGTGTTTTCAACAAGTCAAGTTTTTGATTAAAAATTAATTAAACGTCAAACTGACAACTAGTTTAAAAATGTTTAAATCTACAAAGTAAAAAATTATCTTATCGAATACCCCTCGGGCCTTGATAAATCCTCAAAATTTTGTCATAGAGAATCCTTCAAGCGTGTTGCTTAAGGATAATAGCCCTCGGCCTTCGGCCTCGGGCTATTATCAAGCAACACGCTTACAGCATTCTCTATGACAAAATTATCTCGGTATTATCAAGGCCCTAGGGGTATTACTATTGAAAATTTCACACCAACATTTTTTAACCTATAAGAAGTTTTCGTTTCAACTCGTTACTGTAGCAACCACAAAATTTGGCGATAGTATTTTCCTCCTGGGCACCCTGAGCTGTACCACAGCGATAGTATTTCTGTCAAGTGTCAAATTATAAAAATACACCCTTCCGTTCACTGTAAAATGTTTATAGTAGGGGAGGCCGAGATGCTAAATTTGCAGTTACTAAAGCGTAATGGGGACCTATTGGATTGTGAAGATTAGGTTCTAAAACGAAAAAAATGTATGTTAAGTTTTCCATTTTAGTGGGGCGAAGAGCGTGTAAAAAATTTTCAAAAATGTAAAAAAAACAGTAATATGGTCCATTGTGGCTAAACGGTTAATATTTTGAAAATTTTATTTTTTCATGGATATGTGGGTTGATAAAGGCTACATTTTAAAATTATTTTGAAATATACAGGTTGTCCCAAATCTATTAATTTTGGAGTTATTTTTATTTTTGGAGTTATTTTAATTTTTGTTATATTTTTCATTATTTTTCTACCGTAACGCCTAAATATAACACCTTGTATTTGATCAGCTTGGACTATGATCCGAAAAAATTATCTTTGAAACTATGTGTTTGGTTTTGACATTATTAAAAATGTTTCGAGATGCATCAAAATCTGTATGGAAAAGACGGATAGATTTTTGTTTAAATTGTTTATGGGCATTGGAGAAGGTTAGTGAAGATGATTTTTTTTATAATATGCTGTTTACAGATGAATCAACTTTTCATAATAATGGATTAGTCTGAAGGTTAACCATACAGATTTTGATGCATCTCGAAATATTTTTAATAATGTCAAAACCAAACACATAGTTTCAAAGATAATTTTTTCGGATCATAGTCTAAGCTGATCAAATACAGGGTGTCATATTTAGGCATTACGGTGGAAAAATAACGTAAAATTTAACAAAAATAAAAATAACTCCAAAATTAATAGATTTATGCATAGTAGACCTTTATAATTTTTAAAAGGCAATGGAATTTGCTACATAATTGGATTATAAAATATAGGGTGTCCTATTTAAAATAAGAACGATAATGTTGTTTAAATATGTCATTAGAGAATCGCCCCGTTTTGGACGCACTGTATAATTTTAAACAACTCTAAATAAATTATTGCTTTCAATTGTTAGTCTAATTTTTCCAGTTAAAATAGGATTTGGCTGATTCCATAGGTTTCCAAGTTATTGGTTTTCTTGTACGTGCTTCCATTTTTAGAAATATCAAAATATCTCGAAAACTAAAAAGCTTAGGTATAGGGAATACTTAAGAAAGTTTATCTTATTTTTAACGTATAATCTATAAATGCAATAAAATATAGGGTATTCCGTATAAAATAATATAACTTTGATACGCCACACTTTTTTGGGACAACCTGTATATTTCAAAATAATTTTAAAATGTAGCCTTTATCAACCCACATATCCATGAATAAACAAAATTTTCAAAATATTAACCGTTTAGCCACAATGGACCGTTTTTTTTTACAACTTTGTGACTCGCCCTTATGCCTTATGCCACGCTCAAATTGACAGATTATTGAAATATACACTTTTCTGGATGTACTTAACTTACCTTTTCTTAATCTGTCGCGCTCGAGTTTTTCTAAGGATCGATTTTTTTTTACTAATCTGACGGGCTGCCCTCAATGCACCCCCCTATATTAAGGGTTCATATATGGTAGGAGTACATTACAGAGTGCAAGATTTCTCCCCATATGTATTTCTGACGCGCTCGAGTAACGCGGAAAATCCCCGCTTGGCCTCCCCTACTATTATTTCATACTACTAAAATCCTAGGATAAAAAATGGCCCCATCATCACGAATATTTGCAAAAAATATATTTTCGGTAAATTTTAGTAGCAAAACTTAAATTTAAATGGACTGGTCTTTAATTATTTCATGTAACTAAAATTCAAGGAACACGTTTCATTTGTGCCATAAATAGGTATCTTACATAAATGTCATGTTATAATTTTTTATATTACTTTGGTGTGAAATTTTCTTACCGAATCTCCAACGATCTTGAATTACTATCTGGAAATATCTCCTCAAGCAAGAATTCTTTTTAAAAATTTTCCCTCGTTTTCGACTCTGGATAACTTTTAAAAAATTCATGCTTTCGGAAATATTTCCGATAGTAATTCAAGCTCTAGGGAGATTACTAGTGAAAGTATTAATAAAATTTTAGATTGACAGTTCCTATTCTAATCAACACAGCCACAGTCTACTCACTTTTACCCAAATCGTCATTCACTATGTATCTATTTTAAATTCAATGTCATTTTAAACTTCAAAATGTTCATATTTTGGATCCCATTTTGAAGGTGTTCCCGAAGAGGTACGGAGCCCTAAGCTTACTTTTTGATGTTCTATCAAAGTCCGAAGACAGAATTTTAAAATTCATAAACACAAAAAAGCTACAGACACACACACAGAGATCGAATTCAGATACCGAACAATTTGTTCGGTGAAAATGTTAATATCGGCTTTATTGTATGTTATTGTTGTAAACTGCAGTTTAATCTGAAATATCCCCACTAAGCTTTCCCATAAATAAATATCCAAAATCTAGCATCAACAAATCAAATAAAATTTTTAATTCTTTACTTACGCGGAAAGTATTGTGAACGCACTAAAAAAAAATTGAGATAACGACGGATATATCCTTTTTGAGGTCCCCTGAGACGATTAAAACGATTTCCAGATGGACGTCTGTCCATCTGGGTCTGTCTGTGTGTCTGTCTGTGTGTCTGTCTGTATTTTTTCACGATAGCGTCAGAACGCTTAATCCGATTGAGCTGAAATTTGGTATATGGGTTTCGGATGATCGGTGATTGAACCCATTAGTTTTTAGTTGAAATCGCCCCACCAGGGGGAGCAGGAGCCGAAAAAATATAAGATTTAAAGTTTTTATTTGATATTTAGGTGCCTCACTGGCTTATAAATATATCCTGAAACTTTCATTCCTTAATTTTGAACCTAACCTAACTAACCTGACTAAAAATTCGCAACCCGTAGCTTCCAAACGCTTGATCCGATTGAGCTGAAATTTGGTATGTGGGTATCGGATCATCGCGGAATGAATCCGTTTATTTTTGGTTGATTTCGCCCCACCAGGGGGCGCAGTAGCCCTATGTACATTACAATAAAAATAAAATACCTAAAGTTTTTATTTGGTATTTGGTGCCTTATTGGCTTGTAAATACATCCTGAAAATTTCATTCCTTAATTTTAAAACTAAGCAATGGAAAAAAATTTAAAATTTAAAATCCAAATGACATTTGACATGTCAAAGAAAAAGTAAACAAAATTCCGACCCTAAAAAATTGTTTTACTGTTCTTTGACATGTGAAATGTTTTCCCTTTTATAATATTTCAAATGTCACTTTTACTTTAAAAAAATTCGAAACAAATTTTTTTTTGGGATACCAAATATCATTTGATTTGGACTTTAAAAAATTTTAACACCAAATTAATTTTTTTAATTTTTATTTTATAACTGCAGGGAAAGTCTTGTGGCGACACAACAGATATACTCCACAGAATCACCGTTGAACATGCAGTGCAACTCTCAGCGGCTTCTGCCGTACGGAATCTTAAATATAACTGACTTACCCCGCGTCCCAACTACCCCGGTCACCCCTACTTTGGGAAATGTCGTCAAATTTTCACCATTTAGCCCTCAATCCATCTTTTCATCACTTAGAGTTATTAAAAATACAGATATAAATATTTTGCATAATTTCGTTTCATTAACAAAAAACCGCTAAGCCCGTAAAACACTTTTCAGCAATATCATCCATCACGAAAATTATGGCTGTCATAAAACACACGAACGATGCACAGTTGACTTTATGAGATTAAAAACCGTAATGAATGTAATTATTCTGTCGGGTATCGAATTAATAATTAATCAATTTAAACTCAATTTCCATTACGGAACTCATCCCTAAAACAATCTGCCTTCCTAATAGGTTGTCGTTACTGAACATCTGTCGCTGAGGTGTGCAGAGGACTTCAAGAAAATCTTCTTGACGATCCCACCCCCCTTTTACTCTTCTCGGGGCTGTACACTGTTTAAGGGAAGTTTGTAATTATGTTGACTAAGTTTTCGGTATACCAAAAACTGATCAGGGACATATGTACTAAAACTGGTACAACGTTTAATAAGAGAAGTTGAACAGGAAATTGAAATGTTTCCCTTAATTAATTTCTAGTTTAATGTACTTAATTTTTTATTTAGTAATCAATACTTACAAGAATCGCCTGATATGTTGGCGGGTGGATGGGAAGGTTTGCGTATATTGTACAACGCCCACTCTTAGAATATATCCATAGGTATTTTAACAAATAAAAAACTGCTGAACGGATAGCATAGACTAAAAATTGATTTTGTTTATTTATTAATTCCAATTTCGAGTAAGGATTAACATTTTATATGAACTGGATAATTAATCATTTAATCAAATATCCTAAGTTCAATAAAAATTGATCCTTATTTACACGTGTTCGAGAAAAGCAAGATTACCCAGACGAAAAAATGTAGTAGTCTTCATGACTCCACCAAAACATGTTGGCATGTGAAACTGCTAATCAGAGATTTCATGAGCTATATGACGCGTCCCTCCAGACATTTCATCTCTCTAAAAGCAAATTTAAAACATATAACTAATTAGTCGAGAAACAAATTCTCCGATCGTTGAAGTTTTATTTCAAGTAAAGTGCCACAGATAAAACAAATGTAATAATAGATAAATACAAAGACTACTCTCCGTATGCATAACAGGTACAATGAGAACGTGCCCAACGGCCGCCATTGAGGTAATCCTAAGCCTTACACCCCTCCATATAGTGGTGGAGGATAAAGCGATAAGGACAACTTACAGAATGACCAGAGAAAGATCCACTAAACGCAAGTTTCGACTCCTTCCTGAAAATCACCAAACCTGGGACATGTCCCAGGATGAGATGACAAAGAATTCAACACAACGCTAAGTAACTAAAGCGAATGGGACAAAGAGACCATCCCAAAACTTAAGAGAAGTGCCATTAAATGGTACACAGATGGTTCCAGAACAACAGAAGGAACGGGAATAGGAGTATATGGGCCTGGAACCAAATATTCTGAAAGTCTAGGAAAACCTCCGATAATTTTCCAAATCTATGCCATCGGAAAATGTGTCCAGTTCAGCATAGAAAGAAATTTTCGTAGACATGTCAGACAGCCAAGCAGCCATCAATGCTTTGAACTCCCGCGTAAGCAACTCCAAGATGGTTTGGGAGTGTCTGGAAACTAATCGAACTAGACAAGAACAACACTGTTACCCTCCTATGCAGATGTTGCGAGGAAGAGGAAGAAACATCTATCCACATTCTCTCAGAGTGAATAACCCTGAAAAATCCAAGGGTACGATACCTCGTAGAATATCAAATAGAAGAGGCAGAAGGGGGCACATTAGATCTTATAGGTCGCAGTGTATCGACACCCCCATCAACTGATAGATAGATAGAAATAATAGAAAAAAGTTTTCTCATGTAAAAAAGCAATAAAGAGCCGTTTTTTTCATTTAAAAATTTCATGAACAGTTAAAAAAGAGTACCTATTGCAAATAAATAGGCAATCAATTTTCTATTAACATTTTAAGAACTTGATAGTCTCCTAGTGCTTAAAAAAACATTTAAAAATACTTTTTTTTAATGACAAGCACCTAAAGGCATATATAGAAACTTAAAAATAATTTCGAGCTATTTTTCTTTAGCATTTTTGTTATGAAATTCTTCAGACACACCCATCAAACTCTCAAAATAGTAACTAATGAAAATCTTACTTTTTATATACTAAGTAAATGTTTGCCTGTATTTACAAACAGAATAATTTTATCATTTTGCTTGCTTTTATTCGCAAAATGAGAACGAAGACCAGTGTTAAAATATATTGAAACATTTTCAGTTTAAACGACAGGAAAAAAGCGACAAAAAGAAGTTATTTTCCAGAATGCAAAATAGGTAGCCAGAGTTTTTCCGTATATATTACCTAGAATTAGATGACGCTATGGTATTAAGTACTCTACTCTACTACTCTACTGTATTAGGGGTTTGTGAGTTTTTATTTATTAAAATGGAAAAAACAAAGTTTTATTCATTTTTAAAATTAACTCTGAAGCTTAAAGGCCGTAATAAAACGTTGGACGCATATAGGTGATTCGGGTCAGATTTATTTACATTTTTTAAAAGAAAAATATTTTTTTAACAATTTTGTTAAATACTGTGCAAAATTTTTTGTCTATTGGAAGCATTTGGGAAAACAAAATCCGCAAATGTGCTCCCATCTATCAGTAAAACTGCTAAATAAAGTTTAGAAGTGAGTTTTGAAAGGTCTTAGGATGTCAAATCAAATAAACAATCAAGTTTTCATCCTTATAATAATTTTATTCAAAGGTAATACCACGAGTCCTCCAAATTTTATCGATTAAATTTTTGGTTTTCACGAAAACGGCTTTATTTGGAAAAACCACGAAAACAAACTGATTTTATCTTAATTCAGTTTGTTTTAGTGGTTTTGCCTAAAATAAAGGCGTTTGAGTATGAAGATCAAAAATTTAATCAGTATAAAACACAATGATTGGTTAGGATCCTGAGTTGTTATTGGCTGAAACCACAAAATCTGACTGTTTTGACAGATGAAAAAAATAATCGTTGTATAAATTTGATTACTATTCCCGCAATCTCTAAAGGATTTTTTTAAGTTGCCGCTTAGTGTACAGGGTGTTAATGAATACGTGTTACAGATTTTTAAGGTATGTAGAACATGCAACAATAGAATGAAAAAATCATATAGAGGGTGGTTCTTAAATAATTGTACATAGAAGTACTTTGAAATATTAAGATTTGAACCAACTTGCTCTAATAAAATGTTGCGAATAAGCAATATGCAGTGTGTTGTAGGTTAATTTTTAAGATTTATTTTTTGCAATAACTTTAGCGTTTTTGGATATGTATACATAAAAATTTGGAACTGGGGGTTTTGGGAACGACAAATCATAATCTGGTATTTTGCAGAGGGCGCTAGTTAGGCCACATTTGTGGCATAAATGTGCGATAAACTTTTTTGGTCTTTAAGTAAGCGCTATTCTTGTAGAAGAATATTAAAGCCACGTTATTTCAATTTAATCCTGATGATTATTATGTAAAATGACCTCCTGAATCCGAATATGATCTCAGTTTCTCGTCATCACCCACCGTTTTGTTTTTTCATCCCTCCAAATTATGGAAAGGTGATAAAAATAGGTCGGGGGCCACCCCACGAAAACGGTAGGTGATGGGGAAAAACTGAGGTCATATTTGGATTCAAGAGGTCATTTTACATAAGAATCGGCCAGAAAAAAAAATTGCCGACCAGTGTAATCATGCAGCTGATCCCTAAAATGCGATTATCTCGTAAACCGATAAGTTTTAAGGTTAATAACAAGTATCCTTTATTTGTACTAAAATAACGTGGCTTTAATATTCTTTTACAAGAATAGCGCTAATTTAAAGAGCATAAAAGTGTATCGCACATTTATGCCACAAATGTGGCCTAACTAGCGCCCTCTGCAAATTACATCGAAGTAGGTACCAGATTATAATTTCTCGTGTCCAAAAACCCCCAGTTCCAAATTTGTATGTATACATATCCAAAAACGCTAAAGTTATTGCAAAAAATAAATCTTAAAATTTAACCTTTATCACCCTGTATATTCCTTATTAGCAACATTTTATTAGAGCAAGAAAATTAGGTACATGGGTACCAACTTACTGCAAAAAATTCTTTTCAATCTGTTTGCGTGGGCTTTTTAAATTGATAATTCCCAGTATTTATTTGACAGAATGTGCACAGTTTCCATCATAGGCAATTTTCTAATGTACCATTGCAACAAAAATACTAACTCTTACTACATTTTAAATGTGAATAAAATATCGCTGCCATTTTGTATTATATCATAAAAAAATTATAAATATACTTTAATACATATCAAGCAAATCCCTGTATTGGGACAATTAATTAGTTCCTTTCTTATTCTACATCTTTCTTATTCTTAACGTTAAGCTGGTCTGGAACCAAAACTAGTCTAGATTTCATAACTTCCCCAGGGCTATTGTCGATTGGGAGATAGGTTGCGCCCCTTTTCAGGATTTCAGGAGTTATTTCCAGAAAATAAAGTTGGTTCTCGGATAGTTGAGCTATAAATTCGGTAGGGAGTATTATACGAGAACACAACCAACAAATAGAAACTTCGTCCCATTCACGGAACTTGAGGTGTGATTTGAGTTGAATTAGTTTCTCTTGTTTTTATAACTAATAAAATAAGGATACGTATGAGTTAAATAAATTGCTGATAAAACTAGCAAGTTGATAATTTGTTGCATTTCTCTTGTTGTTTCCTTGTTATTGTTGAATATAACGTTAAATGGTAGGACAATGTAAAATACACACATGTAAGTTGTCTCAATAGTGTGACATACTAGAATGATATAGGTTTTATTTCGTTTTTAAATTTAATTTACTTTACAAGCCTTTAAATATAAGTCTGCTACCACTTACAGATCCGATTTATAAACTAGTAAAAGATAAAGATCTTGACTCATTAAGTTGCTTGCTAAAGGGGAAGTCGACCTGCGTATCATCAGCAAAGAATTGTAGATAACTCGACTCCACCTGACTTTCTAAATATATAGAATAAAGGATACGAGTGTTACATAATCGCAGTGTGACCCTGTACACGATTTCATTTCTTTCAAATTTACACGCGTAATTTTTTAAGTGAATCAATAGGATGGGAACGATTTTGCTTTCTCCGGCAGTTTCGTCAGAAGCCTTCTTCCAATATCCTTTTATTGAAGGAATCAAGAATTTCTGAACTCAATTCTAATAAATATCATCGAAAGCCGACTGAGTTGGCAACAGAGCAAAGGGCTTCTTTCGTATGCATACGTCATCCGGTCGCTTAGGACGATAAGGGATTTAACCTCTAACATGCATGATTACTTTCCGCTCGTGACTTTTATTTTTAAATGATAAAAACTTTGGAAAGCGACGGCGGCACAAGGGATGATGTTTGAATACTAAATATTATGCCAGGCTTTTCTTTTCTCTGTGTGCGGATTCATTGTTTTCTCTGTAAAGGATTGTGTCCTTATTTTATTTTCAAGACAAGAAGTACTCTCGTCAGGTGTTCCCTTGGAAGCTTTCAGAATAGATTTAGATTACATAAAGTCATGCACGAAAAGAAAAAGATCAAAAAGTAAAAATGCCTTTCGGGAATGTAAAACTTTGTCCCTATCTACATAAAAAATGTATATTTTGGTCATAATTTTATATTTTATGGAACTAAAGGGGACCCTCCTTTCAGGATTTTTAAAATAAGTGATTTTTGTTCACTTTTTTTATACAGTGTGGAAATAAAGTCTTTCAAACGTGTTGCCATTTTTTTAATGAGTTATTCCAAATGTATATTTATCATCATCAGTTTACAAGAAAAATAGAACATGATGTGTGTGTGTGTGTGTGTGTGTGTGTGTGGGGGGGAGAATGGCCTCGGAACTAGTCCATTAGCCACAGAATAGAACATGATAAAAATTTTATTAACTTCATAATTTATTCAGTGAAAATATTTAAGTTCAGCAAATTTTATGATTAGTTTAGTTTTAGTAAAAGTACAGTAATATTAATAGTGCAGTCGGTACTGTATGCAGTGTCAAACCCCATAAAACTAAAAGTTGCGCATGGGATTATCTTCTTTGCAATACAGCATCCGATCGTCCTAAACAGAAAATAAAAAATAATCAATTTACACTACTTAAGGACCTTATTACATCAAAAATTATAAATTACACTAGAAATTAATATTTTATTGTTTAAAACCTAATTACACTAAAAAGGAAAACTGCATTTTTGACTCTAATCAATAAGTTTATGAATTTGTTTTCGATCCGAATTCAATAGACTTTTTAAACACACTGTTTATGAAATTTACTGAGTTTATAACTGTTAAATGTATCTTGTACATTTCAGGCAAAGTTATATAATTTTGCTGCAAGAAGATAATGACATCTTTGACTGAAGGATTTATTAGATCTGATGGTTTGTGTATTTAGATTGCTTTTTATTCTTGTATTATAGTTATGTTCAATACTCCGCAATATGCTTTTATTTTTATAAACATAGATTATTATGTTATACATATAGGTTGATCTTATATCTAAAAGGTTTGCTTCCTTATATAATAAATTAGGCGAATACAGAATAGGTTTTTTATACATAATTTTTATGAACCTTTTTTGTAACACATCAAGTGGGCTCAAATGTGTATAGTAAGCTCCACCCCAGCCCAAGATGCTATATTGGATCCTAGATTCAATCAGAGAGTAGTAAATAGTTCGCAGATAGGTTCTATCAAGTATGTTGGAGAGATATTTAAATTTATATAATATACTCCTTAGATTTTTTGTGACATTGCTAATATGTTTATCCCATTTTAGATTTTCATCTATTATTACCCCTAAGTATTTTATTTGTCGTGTTAATTTGATTTCAGTTACAACATCATCAGGTTTTACATTACATTATAATTTGGGATATTTTGCTGATATATCGAAAATGGAATAAAAAACGTTTTATCAAAATTTATTGTTAAAGTCTTATGGTTAAAAAAATATCTAATACTACTCATATCCTTCTCGGCTTTTGTCTTAAATTTTCCCATGTATTGTCCTGGTACAGGATAACAGTATCATCAGCAAAACTCCAGATTTGACCAGTTGTTTTTATAATAAATAAACTATTTATGTATATTATGAACAGCAAAGGTCCTAAAATGGTTCCTTGTGGTACTCCCATTTTTATTTCCATTTCCTCACTTTTTATATTATTTATCCGGACCATCTGCTTTCTTTTTAATAAATAGCTATGCATTAAATTAAGCGACACTCCTCTTATTCCCAGATCCTCCAAGACACTGAGTAACATAAAAGGAATAACAGTATCAAATGCCTTGGCAAGATCTTTAAATACTGCAAGGGCTTTTTTATTGTTGTCCAAAAGTTTATAAATTTCAGTTGTCAAGGAACTTATAGCATCAGTTGTTGATATTCCTTGCTGAAAGCCAAATTGCTCGGAGGAGATTAGTTTGTGTTTAGTTATAAAAGATGTTAATTGATTATGTAGAGCTTTTTCAAACATTTTAGTTAGATAGGTAATTAAAGATATTGGTCTATAGTTTGTTAGATTTCTTTTATCACCTTTTTTATACACTGGTATTACAACAGATATCTTAAATTGGTGTGGACATGCCTTTCTCAAATATTTTATTTATAAAGAAGGTAATAGGGGCAGCAATTTCATTCATCACATTTTTTAAAATTTCTGCTTTTATGTTGTCAATTCCGGGTGCTTTATTTTTGCTTTAGCGAATTAATAATTAATTTTATTTAATTTTCTGTTACTGGTGCCAAATAAAAGGATTTATTAAAGATATTTCGCCGAGGACTTTGAGAGTTTGGTTTAAGTTATGTTTTTAGAATATTGTTCACCTACGTTTATGAAGAAGTTATTAAATAAATGAGCTATTTGTTTTCTACCGCAAACTATTTTTTGTTTTTCATCATATATTTCATCGATTTTATTTACTTGTTCTTTTTGATCTAATTCTTTTATCGTTTTCCAAAGTGATTTAGAAGGAAGCAGAAGTTAGGAAAGTAAAAATTTAGCTGAAATGAGAGTAAAAATTAGATCAATTTTATTAGACAATAAACATTTATAATTAAAAAATGCACCATATTTTTTTTATGTTACTAAGCTAACAAACTTTTACTTAAATAATTTTGTGAACTTCTTTGGATATGCGGCCATATTGATCGAATCATAGTATACCAATAATAATATTCCCCTGAAAAATTTCATACTTTCTATTATTTGCTAATATTTTCATCGCCCCAGGTATTTTATTTGAATTCAAACAAAGCTATCAAGGCAGTATCAGTCCATCCATCAGGAGTAGAATCCATCTCCACACTTTTGTGTACTATTGGAGAAACGTGCAACAAACAAACTCGACGCTATCTCTGATACGTTAAAAGTCTGTTTTTGCGCCCTTTCTTTTGTTTTATTGTTAGAGTGCAAGAAACGTTGAAACGAAAAAGTACTTTTCGGTTTTGTGTTGCTAATTTACATTGCAATTTCAAAGATTACACTCCGTTTCCATTCTGCGTAAGCAGGCATTGTTTGGTTAAATAACTTTCAGGGAATATTAATTAGTTATTTTTTTATCTTTTGCTTTACCATCCCTTTTCTTATTCTTTTTATAAATCTTAATTAATTTTTAAATTTAGTAGTTAGACCGACAGCCACCGATATTTTTATGCGAGCTGAACTAATTTATTTAGACTTCTGGCTATCTGGTTTCTCTTCGTAGATGAACACTATTTTTTTTTGTCTATAACAATTTTTTTTATAGTACTTTATTTAACAATCCGAATATTACAAAATATAAGCTAAACTGCTAGCGATTACTAGTTAGACTAGTAAAGGAACGGCATGGTTAGGTTAATATCCATTAATATTACCTATTTTAATTTTAATTTGTTGTTTAATTTAAACTAGATCAAATGGCCCAGTTTTTTCAGTCTTTTGTTATTTAGTGGTTCTAGTAGCTGTTCTAGTAGCATAAGTGAATTTGGGTGTGTTGTCACAGCTTCGTGGTGTTTGGTGACCTTCTCATGGATGACTTCCACAACTGTCAGCACATGGAGATCTTCGTCCAGTGTATGGTTTGTCACGCAATTTGTCGTAGCACTTTCGACTGGCTTCTTTATATGATTGCTAAGTTTGATTTGGAAGCGCAGCCCCACAGTTCCAATCCATATGTCCAGATGGGTTTGATTAAAACTTTGTAAATTACTACTTTGTTTTCTATTGACACTTGATACTTGAGATTCCTTTCCTATTAACCATTGTAATTCTCTTGCTTTGATTTCTACTTGTTTTTTCTTTGTTAGTTTCCATGTTAGTTTACAGTAAATGTGAATACCCAGGTATTTTACTACTTGTGTTTGTGGTATTTGTATGTTATGTATTGAGACTGGAGGACATATTTCTTTTCGAAGGGTAAATGTAACGTGTACAGACTTATTTTCATTTATTTTTATTTTACAAAATGGCAGTGTCATCAGCGAAAGTCCCAATAGTCGTCTTTTGTGTGATTGGTAAATCCAATGTGAACATGACATATAGTAGTGGCCCCAGAACACTTCCCTGTGGAACTCCTGAATTGATTGGGATACAGTCTGATTTCTCTTTGTTCGGAACGTTCTTGTACTCAAGTACGATTTTAATAGTTGGAAGTAAGCTGGAGGTGGAGGTGTTTTATTTTATGAAATAGGCCAGGGTGCCACACCTTGTCAAATGCTTGACTGATGTCAAGGAAGACTCCAGTATAGTATTGTTTGTTTTCTAGAGTTTTATTAATGGTTTGCGTTATACGATGTACCTGCTGAATTGTGGAGTGCTTCTAGCGGAATCCAAAATGGTGATCTGGGATCCAATATTCTGGTGGTGGGTCTTCATTTATTCTATGTAATACCAGTCGTTCAAACAATTTTGAGAGAATAGGAAGTAAACTTATTGCCCGATAAGAGAAAACTTCTGTTAGTTCTTTTCCCGGTTTATGAATAATTATGATTTGTGCAACTTTGAGACACTTTGACCAGTATCGAGTTCTTAGACTAGCATTGTAGATGTAGGTTAGTAATACTATTCCTTTTCTTGGTAGTTCTTTCATCATTTTTGCTGTTATAAGGTGACTTCTTAGGATTGAGCAATTTTATTTCTTCGGTGATTTCTTTTGGCGTTAATGGTTTGAGAGGTCTATCAATTATTGGCGGAATGAGTATATCGTATTCTATTTGACGGTCTATTTCATTGTCTAGTGGTTGGAAAACGGAGGCTAGGTGTTCTGCAAATAATTTGGCTTTTTCAGAGTCACTTTTCGCCCATGGTATTATAAATATAAATATTAATTTTGTTTCAAATATCATACTAGAAAGACAAGCAATAGTAATCAACATAATTCGGAAAGAAGTGAGTGGCCATTTTTAACCTCTATGTTGTCTTAAATTCAATAAGTAGGTACCTTTGATCATTCCCGCAACCAAATATAGTTACTCAAATTGGCTTTTTGTATAAAATATGTTTAACTTGGCAACGTATCAAATCCAATAAAATTTTTCAAAAATTATGCTGACGAATAAAGCAAATTTGGCATATATACTTTTATTAAATTGCAAGCCCCCTTTTAGTCTCCTCAATTTTAGACTTCTATACTTTAGTTTAGAAAAGTCTGTCCGTCTGTACGCATTTATAACTCAGCTTCCAGAACCGATAGAGACTAACGGACAACGGATATGAACTCAGGATACCTTGGATGTGTGCACGCCTAAATTTCATCTTTCTACGACGATTTTTCAAATTTAATACTTGTGTTATCTTAACAAACACATATCCTCGCTATTTTGTCGGAGACGAAAGAGGCCTGAACGTCATTTATTTCTAATTCATTTTGAGTTAAATATTTTGTAGCATTTGCACATAATATACGGTAGTTGAATCACCGAAAACAACATGAGTTAAATTGAAATAAATTGACGTAAACCTTTGAGACAAATTTGGAAGTACATGGCTCAGATCCCTTTAGACGTTGGACGTTGCGAAGAAAGTTAAAGATCTATTGAATAAACTATTTTGGTAGCCTACCAAAGATCGAGTAATGATGAAATGATTAAGTAAATAACATTTTTTACGGATGTATGTTTTAAGATTTTTTTTCGAATTTAATAAATAATTTTTTGTTTAGTTTAGAAGTCTATTGTTCCCGCTCTCTAGCGAGTGCCGTTACTACTTGTTTTATAATGTAATACCCCAAAAAATGGGTTTAATTTAAGGTCTCTCAAATCTGGAAAAAATCAGTAGTTTTAGAATGTCGATTATGTTCCGGATTTACATTTTAAGAATAAATAAATGTACTTCCAATATGCTCCTGGTACAAAATACGAATCGAGAATATACACAAATCGTCATTTATGCAAACATTGCAAATTTATTCAAACAAAGCCATCAAGACAGTATCAGTCCATCCATCACAAATGGGATCCCATCTACATTGTTTACTTTAAAGGAACGTGGCACAAACAAACTTGACGCTATCTTTGATACATAAAAATCTTTGTCTTGCAACCCTTAGGGAAAAACTGGCTTTCATGAAGTTGAAAAAAATTGTCAAATCATTTTTAAAATTACAAAATATATCGGCGATGAGGTGACACTAAATAATTTTGTGCAAAATTGTTCGAGAGCAATTTAGGAGTATTTCAGTCCAATGAACTGTTAAAAAACGGTGTTTCTTAGATGTGCTACCATCTATGGCTAGAAGAGAGTATTGACACTAAATTTTGTCTGATTCTAGTCAAGATGTCACTCCGGTTTCTGCCTTTCGGCTTCATCAGTTAGGCTTTTCGAATCCAATAAAAAAAAGAGAGTGACATCTTGACTAGAATCAGTCAAAATTTAGTGTCAATACTCTCTTCTAACCGTAGAGGGTAGCGCATCTAAAAATGTTATCTTATAGCGGATATGGCTATTGACTTGTACGAGTTTGGAATTTTATTTATTGGATTCGAAAAGCCTAATTGATGAAGCCGAAAGGCAGAAACCGGTCTTAGGATGTCGAATCTGATAAATAAAAATTCCTTACTGGTTTACTAACTTTATACTAATCTCTTAAAGGCATAAAAAGAAGAGAGTGACATCTTGACTAGAATCAGTCAAAATTTAGTGTCAATACTCTCTTCTAACCATAGATGATAAATTGGCATTCCTTAGTGTTTTACTAACGGCGTTTCTTATTTAAATTAGATAAATATAATAAATTAGATTAATATATACAGGGTGTTTATGGCGTTAATGCGAGCAAATACTTTTAAGGGCTTTCGAGATTGTGGACTTTTGCTTATTTCTTAAAAAAATTGTACATTATTTTGACCTTTAGATTTTTCGCATTAAGTTCCTGAGCACCTTGTATATCCAATAAATTTTATCTTCTATACTTCGAGCCATATCAGAATCATAAAATTCATCAAGTCAGCAAAAACAATATTTTTGATTTGTTGTTTAAGAGGTGACGGCATTTTAAATATTCAGCTCCATTACTTTTTGGACCACCTAGAACGTTGCTTTAATATTTTAGGTAGACATATTACCAACAATTGTGACTTCCAGCACGAGGTTTATTAAATGCTGCTATCATAAAATTCTTTTATGTGGTTTGAGAAAATTATCTAGTAATCTGTCACTATACAGGGTGAACCACGACTATTCACTCGTTCTCTTGTGCCTAAAAGGTACAAGATATCAGCTTAATTTTTTGGTGACATATGTAAATTGATAAGATCTATTTGGTTACATTATTTGCAATTATACAGAAAATTGTAATTTACCAAGCCGTTGTTGTGGAATGTGGATTCGTCGGTGAATAAAACATATTTAAAGAATTCATCATCTTCCCCACTTTTTTCAAGACTCCATAAACAAAAGTCTAACCTCCGTTGAAAGTCTCGTCCATATAAATTCTGGTGAAGTTGTATATGATAAGGATGGTACTTATGTTTTTTCAAAATTCTGCAAACACTTGTTCGACTAATTCCAGTTTGTCTAGAAATTTCTCTTGAACTGACATTTGCATTTTTAAATATTGAGCCTAAAACTAAGAACTCATTCTAAAACCATGGCCTACTACAATTGGAAACGTTCACAGAAATTTTAGAAAAAAATCCTAATAACTTTTTAATCGTTAATTTTATACATATGCATTACTCATAGTTTTTGATAGAAAATGAAAAGTCATTTCACATAGGATAAAAAAATACATGGTGGTCCATTTAAGTTAAGTGAGTTTTTGTGGTTTGAAAAATATAAAATTAGGAAAAGCCTAAACACCCTGTGCCAAATATCAAAATCCTATACAGCGCAAATGAAAGCCCTAAAAGTCAGAATGAATCGATATAAATTTGTGTTACTGAAAGTAAGAAGTTTCCGTGTTTTTAGTTCTTGTTTAAATATAATATTTGAATAAGGTTGACTTAGTTTTTAACGTATAATCTAAAAATGTCATAAAATACAGGGTGTTGCATTTAAAAAAGCTAACTTTGATAAATTGCAATTTTCTGGACCACCCTGTATAATTACAAATAATTTAAACATGTCATCAAAAAATTATGCTGATATCTTGTACCGTTTGGGCACAAGAGAACGAGGGAATAGTCGTGGGTCACCCTGTATTAATGTTTTTATTTATTGTTGTTTGGTCTTTGATAACGGAAAATTTTATTAAAAAGTAGATTAATTATCAATGACACCGTAAAAAAACTAAAATAATATCAAAATTTCCTCTTGGGTTTATTGTGTTATCTTATAAAATATAGAAAATGCGGAATTCCAAATAAAAATCTTATTTTTTATATGACAAGAAAGTAATAAACGTTACCGTGTCATATCACTATGTTTTGCCTCTAAATAATACAATGGAGCATTGTTAACATGACCCAACTATTCCTGCAATATCTTTTCTTCTACGAATTTCAAAATTTTCATTCTTGAACTTAGCTGAGCGCCATGCTCCATAATTTTCAATCGTAGGTGAATAGAGGAGAGTTCTCATCTCTGCAAGTGAGCGACTTCTTCCGCGTTATTGTACGTCTTGTCCCATGCCTGTTGAATTGTGCAGGACTGGTTCCTGTTCCGGTGACGCTTTTCATCCTTCGCTACTGCTGCTGTTTACACATTCACATTCACCCCGGCGCGGCTGCCGCTATCGCGAACTCCACTTGGTAACAATTTAGTACACTTTATGCCCTTTTATTTCATTCGGAATGTTCCCTACCTGATCTTAATCGGTAACGGCACCACACAACATTCCGTGTTGGTTGTCGGTTATAATGATGTTACAGTTAATGATAAAAACATTAAAAATTACTTTGTAACTACCATCGCCTTTAATGAAACATTATATATAGTTGTAAGAAAAAATTCCAACTAGTTATTTGTGTGTTTCATAGTTCAGCAAATTTACTTTTTCATAATTACTTTGTTCAGAGATAGCAGAAAGTAAATGGTAGAACGGTAGAAAGAGAAGTTGCACAAGGTTCTATACTAGGACCTCTTCTGGTTAGCATATATAAGCAACTGTCCCTCTGCATTAAAATTTTAATTTTCAGATATGTGCCGATGACATAGAATTGTATTATTTATTTGGCAACAACAAAATGGACATTGCGCATACTCAAATCAAATAAACACGATCTTACTATAAACGAACAAAAACGTCTGTTATGGACGTACAAGCTAGATTGGATAATAGCATATTGCACTATCGGCCATTTTTCTCCACCCTGGGCCGTTTTATTGAAGAGAGGATTATATTCTACTATTCCTAAACAGTAGGATTTATTAAAAATCAGTTATTTAAAAAAATATGTACCTAACTACCGGCCTTAATCCCAGAATTATTCACTTCCTCTTTAAAATAATGAAATCTGTAACTGACTGCTTCTCCACCTCTCCAGGCAAGTTCTACTGAAGCGATATGTTAAAATTTTCGCTGGAGTCCCGCCGGAATGTCTTCGTCCCATAATAAAACCATTGCGTAGTACTCTTCCAATTTTAATGAAGCAGAGCTCGATTTTCTTTTATTGGCGCACATCTGCAAATTCCTTCGTTTCGCATTACGAGCTTCCCTACTAGACAATATCTTTAAATGGATCAAAAATTATTTTCCACTTCATAAACTACATCTCTTGCATTTTTTTTTCAACGGTGTTCCACATTGTTTCCATATTGATGTATGGGTTTTAACGGTATTGTACGGTACACTTTTCTCAATCGCCAGATCAATATTAGTCATAGAATCACTTCCAAAGCGACTCATTTTCACTACATAAGCTGACTAGCACTGTTTAAAAACAATATTACAAAATGTATTGACAATAAAATTAGAAAAATTGTTTAGCGTCGTTTTCTGGTGTCCTACTTGTTAGCAAAGGTATTATAATTTTTGGTGACAACAGCTGTCAAGTTTTGCCGCGGGTAAACTCGAAAAAATTACTGACAGGAGCTGTCATACAGTTTTTTCAATTAGATACCATTTGTAATTCAAAATTGTCCGTTTGTGATTGGTGGAAATTAAGACGAGGGAAATAGTTGAAGAAAATATTGGAAATAAAATTATTTTTAGCCATTCTTAATGAGGACTACAAAAAATTACCAACTAATTACACAGGTTTACAAAAAAAAAAAAGGTCGGGACTATTTGACCAGACCACGCTATTCCTAGGTATTTTGGCACCCTGAATCCGAATCCGGGCTCAGTTTTTCCCCAGCACGTCACGGAAACGAGATTTCAAGGTCATTTATAGATACTACATTCTGTGAGTCGGAAAAATATACAAAGGTTTTAAGCAGCAACCAAACCAACTCTGCCTCCGTTGTCGAGGATGCTGAACACGATAGCGGTGGTGAAAATTCTTTTGGAGTTGACCCAACCCCCCAAACGGCCAAAAACTACCCCCAAAATGGGGGAATCGCGGATTCCGCGACTTCCACGACCTCCGCCGGCAAAATATATCTTCCCCCTCCCCGTTTTCGAGGATGCTGCATACGATGGCGGTATGCAAAATTTGAATACCGCCATCGTGTTTAGCATCCTCGAAAAGGAGAGGGAAGATATATTTTGCCGGTGGAATATGCGGAATACGCGATTACCCCATTTTGGAGGAGGTTTTTGGCCGTTTGAGGGGTGAGGTCAAGTCGAAAGTAATTTTGGATAACTCCATCGTGTTCAGCATCCTTGAAAACGAGGGATAGGGAATATTTTACCGATGGAATATGCGGAATACGCGATTACCCCATTTTTGGAGTGATTTTTGGCCGTTTGGGGTGTTGGGTCATCTCCAAAAGAATTTTAACCACCGCCATCGTGTTCAGCATCCTCTAAAACGGGGGGAGAGTTGGTTTCGTTGCTGATTAAAATATTTGTATATTTTTCCAACTCACAGAATTTAGTATCCATACATGACCTTGAAATCTCGTTTCCGAGACGTGCTGGGAAAAAACTGAGCCCGGATTCGGATTCAGGGCGCCAAAATACCTAGGAATAGCGTGGTCTGGTCAAATAGTCCCGACCTTTTTTTTTTTTTGTAAACCTCTGTTATTATTAGGTTTATAAGGGTGGTCACAAAAATATTTTCTTCTAATTCCTCTAATAGAAGCTAAAATCACGCTGTTTACATTGAATATCATGCATTTTCATGTACTTTTTTCTCTGAAACCGTGCAACCGATTCAGTTCCGATTTTGTGGGATTATTCATATTGCTAATCTAAAGAGCTGTTGAGAATTTTATTTGAAAAATATTTGTTTAAGTAGTTTTATAGCATTTTGAAAGATCAAAACTTAATTTTGGTTATAGCAGGGTTCTTATTACTAGAGGGGGTTATGAAATGTCACCGATTTTGTCCGGCATCTTGTTTCGTCATTGGTAAATTGAAAAATGTGCGTGTGATTCTATATTCTATAGGTTCTGACCCTTTTAAAGTTTTCATGAAAGAGTCGTTTGTTGAACCCATGATTCATCCAGAATGAAGGTGGAGTGAAAAATATGAACAAGTTTATTCAATCCCGTTCACTATTTAGTACACTACATCCGTCAATCGAATCTCTGTACTAGTGCAAAAATTGCCTATACATATTAAACTAACATATTAAACTATTTTCGTGGCAATATCATTCAAGTGGCAAGACAGGATTGAAACTCACGGTTTTACCCTCCAACGTCTTTGAATATGGCCAGGTCATGTATCAGTCCACCTGAAATTAAGTCAATGCTTCTAATAATCCTTACATTCCTTCTCGAACGAGACATCCTAGTCACCTCAAAGAATACACACAAGACACGCAATGAGCAGTGAACAGTGCGTGATGAAAGTGAAACCACAAAATAGGATGAAAAAATGCAAACAAGGATGACTATTTTGGATGATTTCATTTTCGATGATTCACTTTGAATGAACATCAAAAGTGAAACAGTATAACGCAGCTTTAAGTATGAGGTTAAAGAAGTAGCTGAATTAGAAAGAGTTTTAATTTTAAGTGCATTTTCACTTCATTAGTAATCATCAACTTACCGCATAAAATGGATAAATGGAGGATATCTGAAACAAAAATAAAGTAAATGTACAAGAATTTCAAGCAGACTAATATTTTAAAGTAAGAAATAATAAATAATTAATTAAACATTAAGATAAATGTTTTGCCTTCATCAAGAAGATTACTTTTGCAGCTGTTTACGAGGTCGGCCAATGCAGGTTTTGCGTACAAATGCCACCTTTTTAAACACTGTTTAAAATGATATGAATGGACTGTATACATTTCTTTTTTTCCAAAATAACTCCAAGTGAAACACTCACGTTACGTTTAACACTTCTATTTAAACTTTTAACGACGTAACAAATAAAAACATTATATTTGGTAACACTAAAACGTTAAATGGTTTTAACTGAATGTGTGAAGGAATGTGTGCTTACGTGAGAATATGCGCCTACGTCACATGCAGGTGTTCAAACCCGGATGTCCGCGCTGCTAAAAATTGAGTTCTCCCGTCTCAAGATTGACGATTTCGTCTCACTCCTACCCGTATCGAGTGAAAGATATTTTATTGTCTTATTTAAATATATTTGGCGAGCTACTAGTACGATGTTGCCAGTACTTGTTCGTTGTTAGTGACGCGGTTGGCGCGGCTGTCAATTTGTTTATTAAATATGAATGAAAAGAATTATGTTTAATTTGTAATTGGAAATAAATAAACCTTATTACAATATTTAAAACACAAAAAAGTAATTTCTTAGCTGGAAATCCAGCAATGAATAAATGTCTAAACGGATTCAGCTTTAAATTTTTAATTTTAACTCAAGAGTATCTTTTTGTGAGTAAAGGAAGAAAATTTTTAATCACATCCCAAACCGTTGGACGCTATTTATAATCTTTTTTTTTATTAAATTGTACTGAGAATCACAGAAAAAGTAGCGTTTTCATTTCATCAGAAATTTTCACTCAGAAATAAAAGAAAATTGCAATTAGAGAAACATTTAAAGATTGTTAGGTTTTGATGTAAAATAATAATGAAAAGGTTTTATGATAAATTTTTTTCTTATTTAAGTAGCTGAATATAATGAAAGAATATGGTTTTTCAATAAATTTAAATTTGAGATAAATTTTATACAAATTTCTATTGAAGAATTCCTTCTTTTGTGATATTTTTCGCTTTATTTATTTGCTAAGCTTGTACTGATTCCATATAAAACGGTAATTTAGCCGAAATATTCGAATCATTGGACATCGGTTGCTCAGCGAATTGTGTAATTTTATAAAACGGTTATACCTGTAGAAAAATCTAGTAATAGTCCAGGCGATAAGTCACCTTTTCATAAAAATTATTTCATATACACGTAAAAACAATGACAATTAACCAAGTAATTTTATAATCGTTATTTTGGATTTATTGCAGGTCTGCAGGAATCCCTAAAAACCCCATATTTTTTTCCGACACTAGAATTTTTTTTCGACCATTTTCACTTATGAAGTTGACTAGAAACAAAACTGAGATGACATGACAAAAGAATTAAAAATGAGACTGTAAATATCCAGGATTATATTACAAACCACAAACTATATTTTTATATATCCTTCAAAGCAGAGCGAAACTTGAAACTCGTTTTGAAAGACACTAATCATGGTATTGTTATATTTGTTTCTAAAAGAATAGAAATTTCTACTTTAAAAATAAATTTCCTAATTTTGTATATTGAAAATACTCATACCTTTCCTGCAAGTCCTAACTTTTAACCAATGAGTTGTTTATCTCTCAAATGTATATTTTTATCGTATTTAGTAAATCCATCGATAGTTCTCTAACTTATAACACCAAAAGTAGACCAGTTTTTATTTAGTCTTCTTAATCTTAATATCTATCAAAATTGCGAAATATATACGATGACGAGATTACTTTTTAGTATCCTGCTCCTGGCCTATTACACTGGAATATTCCATTGAGCTAAAGTACATCAGTGGACAAAATAAAATCAGTATGGCAAAGAAGAGAATATTTGCAGACTCCAGTACTTTTAAAAAACGACAGGTATAGCACAACCTTTACAGACCAACCATTTTCATAGGGATAGCGGACTCTTAAGGGAGCCGTTCAGTGTTGTGTATTTGTAATCCAGTTATACTCAGAAACGATTTGACTTAGAGCTCAAATTTGGTGGGTAAACTCAAAAAGGATTGAAGTACTGATTAAATAGATCGAGCTTGATTTTATTCTGAATATTGATTTTTTTTCGATAATTGAGGAAAATAAGGGAATTTATGTTTCTGTCTCATTTCAATGAAGAAAATAGTTCATCTTCCCATTGAAAGCGAATCTCCAGATAATTTAGTTGAGATTAGTTGGAATTATGAAAATGCGATTATTTGACAAATTTGAACATAAAGCGGCACATAATGTCTACTTTACCAACATTCTTATTGGTTTCTTAGTTCAGCTGTTTTCAAATAGTGACCGCCATGATATAATTCATTCAGTATTGCGCCTACCGGTACGAATGAAATGGGAATGTAATTTTGATAACGTTGGTAGAAGGAGCAAGTTAGGTAAAATGAGCATGTTTTTAAATGGGGCTATTATTTTATCAAAAAGTTCACGTAAAAACAAAAAAATGATCACCTAAAGAACCATATACGATGATTTTTTGCAAACCAACTTAATTTTTGAAAAAAAAAATGTTTTTAACCTAAAAACTTTAATATCTTGAAAACCGTTAGATTTTTTAATCTGAAGTCCTAAAAAGGCATACTTCCACAAAATGCCATCAAAATTAAAATATTTTTGGGGAAATTAAAAATAAAAATTAATTTTTTGCGTGCGTGCTTAAAGTAACTTTTGTATTTCTTATATATCTTAATGGGAACGGTAGTAGAAAAAATAGTGTATGCAATTCGTATGTTAAAGGCCTTTTTTGACTCATTCGTCAAAAAATGCCACTTTACACACTTATTGCTTAAATAACTATATTTTGTTAATTTTTAAACGAAAAATCACAAGATGTTTACGTGCCATTATATATTAAATCTATGAAAATTTGCTCCTATTTGTTTTAATAAATATCAAGTAGTTTTTAAATAATTTTTATAAAATAATTGGTTTAAATCGCTTACAATACGAAAATTTTATATTTTTATAAGTATCATAAACCGTTAAATGTTTAGCAGATGGTAAACGGAACAGTGGATCCAGAACAGTAAATATTCATGAAAATAACTGGTGGCTCCTCTGTCGGATTAGTTTTCCTAGCCCGACTGATCGGCGCCCTTAAGTAGTTCGCTTAGAGATATTTGAATACAGGATTTGTCAAGAAAATTGTAATATACATTTTTTAGAAGGTAATTTATATTTAAGATAAGTTTTCATTTTAGATTAAAGCCAACATTTTAATACCATATGGTGTCTTCGTGAGGAAAATAGTAACATGACAAAATATAACTTTTCTTAATAAAGTCAAATTAAGTTCTCAAAAGCGTCGTTAATTATGGAAGTTTTAAAAAATACGCCCAAATGAATCTATTTTTATCCTACATTATTAATTAGGAACTTCGCTTATACAAATACAGGATGGCCGAGATTTTAGTTTCTTAGTTTCGGTGATACGCGATAAAATTGAAATAATTCAATTCCTACTTTATTTCCTTGCACTATTATATTATCAATATTACCAAAAAAAATAATTGGAATAATTTCTCTGTATATTAAATTAGCTACAAGTAGTCATCATTAAATTAGGAATGCCTTTTTATTTATTATTAAACGGTAAATTCAATATGTCAAATTTGTCCGCTTCCTAACGTTTCGTGAATAAAAATAGTATCATCAGTTATTGATTCTTTAAGTTCTACATTTTTCAATACGAACCTAGCGAGGAAATAAATAAAAGAATTGGATAGGTTTAATAACATAAATAAATATATTAACTTGAATATTTATATAATACATCAAAGAAAAAAATAATACGGTATAAGCTCCACACATAAATCAATCCCACGGAAAAGCTAGCGAGCAATGCAGGTACATTTATATTTCGGTAAGCAGGTAGAAACATCTATATGAAATATCATTTTGCTAAAATAGTTATCAGCTAAATTTAAAGCAAAATCATTGATTTCATGCAGCAAAATTAATTTTTAATTCGAAAGCAAATTTGTGTAGTCTGTTCGAAAAGCATTAAAAAAAAATAACCCCAACGGGAATTTATTTTTAAAATTTCAATAATGACTGTTCAAAATATTTACGATACTGAAACTGGAACGAATAATATGTAGTTTATCTTAGTTTCTATTGAATTAGATTTAAAAATACTGTCATACCTTATTTATTTTGCGAGGCGGTAACGCAATTTCTAGTTATTTCTGTTGTCAACGGAATAAACACTAAAACACTAAGAGCAAATACGATTTAAACTTAACGTGCAGGGGAAATTAACTGTTTAAGGTTGGCAACACTTCATGACGTTGCCAGTGTGATATAGCGAAAATTCTTGATTTATGCAATCGATGTGGCTACTCACTTAGAGCAGTTACAAATTGACCTCCAAAGTGTCAATGTACTGTAACATAGTGGCATATTACAATAAAAATTCCAAAACTACATAACTATTACTTTTTATTTGAATCTTGAAACACTTGTTACTATTGAAAATTCTTTATTGTGAAGATTTCATTGTTCCATAGACTAGCAGTTCTTTTTTACATCCGTTACAGTCTTTAATCAAGTTGATAGCACATTAGATGCACTTATATTCAAGCTAAGTAAAATTAACTGACACAATTTTATCTTTAAGTCAACGAAAAAAAATTCTACCTGGCAACGCCGCAGATTTTTGACGCTAAAATAAATAAGATATACGTAATATATAGCCAGAGATGATCCTTTGTCCTCAACACTCTCAACATTTTAAGATTTGAGTCAATTTTGTAACATTTAAGTTTATTAGATTTGAAATCATTTGTGAAAAATGTACCAATATGTTATAAAACTGTACCAAGATTAATTAAAATAAAAATCCAAATGTACCGTATTTGAATAAAATGCCATGGTTTTCATATTAGATTGGGGATAATGTGATAAGACAATATTGCGTTAGGATCGCAAGGATAAGTTCACCGCAACGTAAAATGCATTTGGTCACGTAGCCGACCCATTATTTTTAAGAAAATTCTGTTCAAAAGTTAAAATATATAACAAAACCTATCTGTTAGAAATATAATCACCTAAAATAATTCTGCCTAATTTTATAACTCATTATTGGCCATGAATAATATACCTATCGATTATTTCACTAAATCTCACTATGCTACTATGCTGGAGTATTTTAATTTTCTCATTATGTATTCAGTTTTATGAACTAGCAGGCGACGTCCTATATATATATAAAGAAAAAATATAAAGCAAACCGATTTTCATTTTAAATATATAATATATCAGCTTGGAAATTATGATCCTCTTATAATGTGAGGTAGAAATTACATCTACTTTTACGAGAAATTCAAATGTTCCCGTTCTCACTTGAAATAAGATCTGTACAATATATTATCCTCCGGCTACACCAAATGTAATTTAATATCCTCAAGGACTATTTTCAGGGTGTTATTTCAAAATTTTCCGAGATGTATTGTCACCATTTCGGAAACGTACGAGTAATATATTACTACTTATATACATTTAAGACGATTTGAATTGTAATAATTCTCTAAAATTGGAATAGGTACGAGAAAATTGAAGCCTTCTTAATAAATTATTCGGTCTCGTTACGAATTGATTAAAGTAATTTTGACAAAGTAAGCTCGCACGAACGCTTTGATAAAGTCTTGTTTTTTTAATGAAAACTAAGTAGAAAAAATACAAAAGACATCTAGGACATTTTTAACACTTTGACCTAATCATTATCCCTCAACTTCTTGCATCTCCCCCAACACCTTTCACGCTTTCCTTTCTTGTCTACTGTTGGTAGTCTGCCGGTCAAATAGGCTATGTGAACTGACCAAGGTATCTGTCACTTTAGTCTTTTGTCTCAATATCTTGTTTGCTCTTACATATATCTTGTTGTTATACCCCACGTAAATAACAGAGAATTGACATTAATTGTAGACTTTTTTCTTGAAGCAAATTGGTAAAGTTCCTTCTTGCCAAAAGTAGACTGTTTTGTTTTTAAAGGGTCTGGGTGATAATGAATTAGAGCTCAATATTTTCAGATACACCACTGAACTTTTTTAATGATTTAACTCATTTAATACACTTTGTGTACGATTGACCAATAAACCGCTCTTTATAGAACAGTTTTGCGTCACTACAGCAGCACTTTATTTTACTAGTAAAATAAAGCAATTGTCAACGTCACTGACAAGTTGCAAGACAACTAATTTGATATGTTTAAAAAATAAACATAATAGCTATTATATTACAAGTACATAAACAAGGGCTTTATTGAACGAATAATTTTATAGCCGAGCGAGCTTGCGAGAGAGACTATAAAATGATGAGTACATAAATCCTGTTTATGTACGCGTTATATACATGATTTTATGTTCGATTGCAATTAAAAAATAATAATAAATTGAAAAAATTAAAATTTGATACGATTTTGGCTGGCAGCAGTTGCGATGACAAGTAGATGTTTATTTTTTAAACATGTCAAATGAGTTGTCTTGCAACTTATCAGTGACGTTGGCAATTACTTTATTTTACTAGTAAAATAAAGTGCACTTTATTTTACAGTAAAATAAAGTGCTACTTTATTGACGCAAAACTGTTCTATAAACAGCGTTTTATTGGTCAATCGTACATAAATAACTATTTTTTTCAACTAGTTTTTATGAATGGTAATTATTTTCCCTAAAGTTAGAAATCGTGTAAATCTGGCGGTTTCAGCTACCTTTTGGCAAAGGTGATATTTTAATAAATATGTTTATTTTGTTTCGATATAAAAGATAAATGCATTAATTCTCTGTCGCAACTGATGGGTCGAAAAAAGGAAAATAAATTAGATAACCCCAGGCACAATTGCATGCTGTTAAAAAAACAATGAGCCTGTCACCAGTAATGAATGGCGTACATCTGGAAAGAAAACGGTCGTTGTTCAAAACAGATTTTTCGTTAAAATACTGTATTTTTTATCAAAATTCGATAAAAAAGTAACTTTTTCTGGAAATTTAGTGATTGTTTTTAAAAAATAAATTTTTAATTAGAAAAATGTAGCATAATTGTAAGAAGAAACATAAGGCCTTTATTTGGTGTTCATTATGATCAAAAAGAAGTCAAACTTGAAAATTATTACTAACAGTAAAATATAGACCACCGCATAAATGGAAAAAAATATATAAGAAGCCATTAAATGAGATGCGGGAGGGGCGAGAGATCGTAATATGTATACCTATATAAATATCAGACATCAACGGCATTTGCATGATATATATTAAAACTTAAGTTTTCAACTCTGGTAATTAATAAAATAAATTTTGCTCGCTAGCTTCATAACTAACCATAAACCACCGAGTTCGAACTTAATCAATTTACAGAATTTGAAGTATCTTTCAGTAAATCACGATTTGTAGCCCAGCAATTTGTCTCACGGCTTTCATCGATTTACTCTATCGGGTCTAATTTCTCTCCGATATGAGTACGGCCCAAATGAAAAATAATTGTCCTTTATCCCGTTTCAAGTTATTAATTTTGATTTTTTAAATTTAGTTCTTAAGGAGGAATCCTCGTATAAACCGTCATAAAAGAGATTATTTTTGATATAAAATAAACAGTTCGTTTTGTTTTGATATATTTAAAAAAGTAATTGAAAATTTTTCTACGGACTTAAATAGAGAAGTTGAAAGGAAAGAAACTAAATGACATGATGTTAACTTCTCCTAGATCTGAAGTTACCAATAAATTGTTTCAGCCACTTTTTATATGCTACAGATTTTGAGCTTCTTTGTTACATACTAATAAATTTGACTTATATCAGGATTCTACAAAATAAAATTAGTTTTTATATAGAAATAAAATTAATTATAATTTTTTACCATTAACATAGATGAATAAACAAACTCCCTGTTTTAAAATAAACACCCTAATTACTTCATTTAATTATATGTATTAGTAGATTTGATTACAAGCATCAACATTTGATCAAAAACAGAATTTAAAACGGATCATTAATATTTTATTTCATCTAATTTAAATTATAAAATAGCACCATATGATAACTAACGAAATAAATACATTTGTTTAATTTCGTTGTAGCATAAATGTAAATTGGTATTATTCCGAACAAATACAGATGATTTATCATTTTATAACATTATTTCTATATATATATATTTCATTTATAATATGAATTTAAAAATTTTTCCCTTATAGCCTTACTGAATATACCTGATTTCCACGTTTTTAATCATTTATATATTTTTGTCCAAGACTGTTTTAAAATGAACCCATTTTTTATTAGGTATAATATTATGGATTATACACTAAAAGGACTATAGCCATTGAATAATCATTATTCACTACTTTTTGTCACACTTCTATCATATTTCCATTGGTAACATGTGATTTTTTATAATTTTAACGGTAGGCTACGCGCTGTCACTTAAAAGTCAAATTACTTATTTATTTAAAACGTCAAGTTTTAATTGTTAAGAATTGATTCATTTAAAAAATGGATTCAGAAATGTTATTAACTCCGCCGGAGGTGAAAGAAGCTGCGGAAGTTGTATCGTTAAATTTATTGCCAGAAAAATCAAAAAGTAATATATAACTGCATATGAATCGTTTTTGTATTGGAGAAAAGAAAACAAATCAAATCGTTCTCGGAATCAGTTTTCTTTTAGTTTACTCTACATTCTGGACCCATTATTCGATCCCAAGAAGTACAATTAAGGAACAGGAGTTTATATAATAAAGGTGTTAATTATTAATGCAAAAGTGATTTGCTATTTTTAAACTACTAGAACGGTAAATGTACAAGCCAAAGAATTGGTAATAATAAATTTACTAAACTGGGCAAAGAAATTGCGACTTTCTTATACCAACATACAAAACGATCAGTCTGCAAGTAATCAAAATATAAAGTTAGGTGTAAATTCCATACTAGCAATTAATTTAACAAACTGTTTTCTAAATGTTCTTAACATTTTCCTAAGCAATAATAAGCAGTCGTGGACAAAGTATAGTATTCTATTAGCATATAATGGCTATTATATGCTCATCATCATTGTAGTGTTGGACCAAACGTATAGATGGAGTTCGTCGTTTTTGGACCTGTCGTAGGAGGGGGAAAGAAATGTTTAAAGTTGAATGTAGAAAAGATATCTGTATTTTTAGACTGATTCACCAGTGTTTTAAAGTTTCTCGATCGTAGATGTCGCAAATTCTCAAGGAAACCATTTTTATTCCTTTCAAACTAAATAATAATTTTGATATTTAGCTTTAGAAATGGCTATAAAATATTTTTTTTATCATCATGATATTTTTGTACTAAAAGATTCTAAAGAATATAAGAGCGTCTCACAAAACAGGATCGGGCTTCTGAGTAAACTTTCACTATTGTCAAGAAGAATTCGTAGAAAGACATCTCGGCTTTCACAATTAAAAACAAAATCAGACTCATAACGCAAAAAGATTGACAGTTACGAGATTTTAGGCATTTATCACCATCTGATCAAGCTCTAGTAAGTATGCAGATGTATAGTTCGTGAAATACATATAATATCCCCAATTTAACAGCTTTAACACGGAGAACACGGCATCCTTTAATTGACTGCTTCAAAAGATGCCGAACAGTTAAACCATGATTTGTTCGTATAGCCGAGACATTAGTCGTTTATAACTTAGCGATTGCACATATTTTTATTATTTTAATTTATACTTTCCACTCTCTGTCTCCCGAGCTATATATTAAATATAGTGACTTTTTAGAAATTTTTAGATGGCTGACTAAAGCAATTGCAAGAACCACAAACCTAGAACTCCCTTTTTAAAAGATGAGAAAAAAGTAGCAATCAGCATGTATTATAAGTCGCCCGGATTCTACAAGTTCTTGCGTAAAAATCAAGTCATATTTCCAACTGAAAATGATATAAAAAAATGGATAACCAATTTTGATGTTATAATTGTAGACCTGGACTAGGGTCCTGTGGGAAAGTTTGAGTATGGAGAATTTTTCTTCAGGAATGTTTATTAGGTGTCCTAGTAAGTGTTTTGGACTTGGGTGGACATCCTTCACCCCGTACATTTTCCAGCTATGACGTCATCAAAGATGGCGGCCGCCGGAACACAGAAATTCTCATATTTCAGGCAATACTTGACCGATTTGCATGAAACTTAGGTCAGTTTGTTATAAATATTATTTCGTTAATTATATCATATTCTTTATAACTTAATAAAAACATAAGTATCATGAATGCACACAGATATTGTATTGAAATATGGTTAGATTATAATTGTTAGAACTACACGATATCACATAAAAATGACTTAACACCGAAACATGGTTATATGATTGTCTAAAAAGGATTTTTACAGGTTGACTCTAATTCCTTACTGCCACACTTGCAGAAGGAGCAACATTTAACTTCCTTTTCCCTACAAATGCAGGAGGATGTGGCGCATTTTAAACAGTTGCAAGCACCAACAAAATCAGTGGGATATTTGTGTAAGTGCTTTTGGGGCACCAAATCATCCTCAAACACTGTAAAACCAAAATCACAAGGGTCTAAGCCAACAATGTCTCTGAAAGTATGTGTAGAAATACGATCTCAACAAATGGCACCCAACACTTCTGCTTGTAGGCGGCAAATCTGCAATGTCTATATTCTTGGCATGATGATACAGCCACAATCTAAGTTCGTCTAAGGACTTACAAGATGACCCTTTTCTAATTAACGGCACTAGGTATTATTCTGCTGATTTGAGGCTTTGTTCTATGTCATCCCAGTTAGATGATACACCAAAGTGTTCCAAGTACACTAGAGATGCACTTTGAAGAGCTGCTTTTTTGGTGCCAAACTTACTCGTATAATCTGATCCAGATAATGCGTGGATGGCTGGAAGCAAAGAGTATAAATTTTGGCCCATTTTTGTATGCATATCATTAACATACAAAAGTCGCGTGGAATCACCAACTCCAGTGCGCACCCAAAGTTCTTGAACACCAAGTTCATGAAGAGTAGCCCAGTGAAACAAAGCTAACACCATTATATCAGTGTCCTCACGAGGACGACTTTTTTGAACCCACACAATATTGCCTGCTTTGAATGAATCAGCATTCTGAAGTCTGCTTCCTCTATTGACATACAATTTAATTCTGGATGGTTCACTTGTCTTCCATCTTGCACCGATGTACAATTGAAAGTGACCCCATCTTCTTCATCACCATAAAAAGCACCGAACGTGTGGTTGGTAGTAGATGGTGTTTCAGTTAGAGAAGCTATCAGTGTATTGGTAATGAACAATTGTAAATTCAACTTGTTCCTTGGAGAACCTCAGAAACTGCTGAGTTGGACAGGCAATGGAACATTTAGGCGGTATGTATGACAGTGCCACTACCTTGTTTTTGCATTATTTCAGGTGTTTTCGGTGATAGTGTCTTATAACTGTCAAAAACATAATCTACTCTTCAACAGTTCTTAGTTATGCCTCCGATATAGGATGAAAAAGCAGAAACTGCTTCGCCAAATGTTTTCTTCTCACTTGTCATAACTTTTCTAGTGGAATTCATCACATCTATTATAAAACAGGTCTTGTCATCTGACTTGAACAGTTTGACATACGTACGATGTTTCTAGCTCTTTTAATAATGCACTTTTCTGTGGTTTTGCCATTAACCTAAGTTTCATGCAAATCGGTCTGTGTTCCGGCGGCCGCCATCTTTGATGACAGCATAGCTGGAAAATGTTCAGGGTGGCGGATGTCCACCCAAGTCCAAAGCACTTACTAGGATACCTACTAAACATTCCTGAAGAAAAATTCTCTATTACTATTAGTCACGGATTTAATACAACTCTTTTTAATAAAATTAAACAAAAATCTGCAACAATGACAGAGGAAGAAAAAAAGGCTTAATAATGTTTGATGAAATGGATATGAAACAGTTTAAATGGCCTAAACTACATTTAAAGTAAATGACGAGAAATAGAGAAAAATGAGACACGAGATAAACGCGACAATAGAACCCCAACACCAGAAACTTCCAGATATATTTTAAAGTAACGGCACTAATATTTTTAAAGATAACAAATGCGATAAATAAAAATTATTATATATTTCTGATGATATTTCGATGTCCCAGTGGGCGAAACTGACACCGGAATAGACCATTTCTTGCAGGAAATATAAAACGCAGCCTTAATGTAAAAAAATAAACGACCCTGATTTCTCTCCCGAACGCTGTCAATCGTCACGCAGTTTGGAAAATGCTTATACGGCGAAAGTTACAGAAAGGGCGAAGGTTGGAAAATATAATAATATACATCGAAGGGAAAATTACTCGCTATTGGCGTTCGGGTGGAAGTGGGAAAACAATTTGGGATAGGGTATGTACGAAAATGTCTCATTATCTAATTTTACTATGCATATTTTATGAATGAAACGGTATACATTGATATGCTTAAATAGTAATGAATGTTTCTAATTGTTCGGTCGATATTTCAAATATTTGGATGCCTATCTTACAAAAAGAGTTAATTATAAAATATACCTTCTATGTCGGGATAGTATCGTAAATTTTTTTTCTGGATTTTTTCTTATGATATTATTATTATGACTATTTCCCCCATATTAATTTCGACCAATCATAACGCGCAATTTTGAATTACAAACGGTTTCTAGATGAAAAAACTGTATGACAGCTCCTGTCAGCAGTTTTTTCGAGTTTACGCGGCAAAATTTGACAGCAATACATTTTCTGAAAATGAATTTACATTCCTGGTAGTGCGGCAGTCCATGAAACTTTTATATATTATTTCAAATTTCAGGCAACAGATTAAGTGTTGTAAGGTCGATCGCTTCTCTTATATCTGGAGGTATGCACATTTCTCTGAACTAATTTTCACTTAGCTTTTCTCGTTATCGAAAAATATTATATTGTCACATTCGACATGAGTGACAGAATACCAGGTAACTTGATAACATTTTCTCATGGCATTAATTACTTTGATGTTAGTTTACACTGCAAAGATTTAAAATCCTGGGGGAGTCCATCGTTGTCGATGATGGTGTTGTGTGGTTTTTCTGGGTTTTCCCACAACTGTAAAGCAAATGCGCCAACAAGCATCAGTAAGTCGCCCCAGAGCGCCACGGCAAATAATAATAATAGCCGTCCCTCCCCCGCACAAGCTGCAGAGCTTCTGGGGTTCACTCGTAAGGGAGTGAATTGCAGGGCGTATATTATTATTATTATTATTATTATTATTATTATTATTATTATTATTATTATTATATAGACTATTATAGAATTGCTCAAGTACTGTAAATTGTGTGTTTGAGCGAGTCTGTGTGTTTCTGTGTGTGAAATAAAAATTTAGCGATATAATATAATCACGTTTCATGTATCGCGGTCACCCTTTGACGTCGTTTAACCACGTGATAATAGCCGATAGATTCGTTCGCTTGAGCAATCCTTATAGTGTAATTCTAGACATTCTTGATATGACAATTCGACTTCTGGAGCGTGAGTTATGGTTTATAACTCACCCAAATAACTCTCGCTCTGTAGTTATTAATATCATTTAGATAATAATTGTATAATTCAATAGGAGCAGATAACATAAATTAAAAAATTAAAGATAAAGTATTGAATTTTGCATTGTCATAATTTTTCGTTACATGCTTCACTTTCTCCTAGCAGAAAACTAAAAGGGAGTCTGCGAGAAAACCTAATAAGTGGAGATGGTCGAATTGAAGTTCATTTCATTATATCTACATTTGGTATAACAACCCAATAGCTGGATCGTCCTTACTTATACTTTTTCAATACTAAAAAATTCTGCAATTAGATACTCTGAAACGTTCATTTTTAAAAATGTTAATTTTAAAAAAGGTATTAATTTCATTTAATTTCATTTGATTAGCCCGAGGATCTCTACAGCCATCTGACTTTTATCTACGCACTTGCATACTATAATTTAGTAAAATTTAAATGGATCGGTAAAAATTTGTCAACTATTCCCGGTCTCCCTAATACTATAGTGTAATTAATATTCGCTTACAAACAACCAACTTTTTACTGCATACATTTTCTCCTCTAAATCACATAAATGTACTTTCTACAGAAAATATTCAAATTTATTAACTAATTAGACTTTACCTCTAACAGTTTATAAACTAACAACCTTTAGGTATTTATGTATTTAGAATTAGAAATTCAGCAACTGAAAATTTAAAGCGAATTCCATGCCGTTATTGAATAAAGATTTTCTTGCAACAGGATCATTAAAAAACATATCCGAGAATAAGAGCTTCTGATGTAATAGAAATATAAATAGAATGTCAAGAGTAACAGAATTTCAAGTCGATATATTTTGCAAACAGTCATTTATATATTTAAAATGTGCCTTCGTAACACTTAATATATAAATTTTTGACACCAAAAGTTCTTTCTCTTCTTTAAAACTTGTTTACTGAATCAAAACTATTTTTGAAAATTTAATAGTTTAAAAACACCTTTGAAAAACATGGACATATTCGAAATTTACTCAAGACTCCTTCTACATTATTACAAAATTTAAAATACATTAAGGATGTGTTTTTCTTGTGCAGCCTTACAAAGTTATTTCGTGTTCTCTTTTTTGTTACTTTAGCTTTTTTGTATTTTTTTCTCGTTATAAAAACTTGAAGTAATTTCTACCGCTTTGTGTATGGGTTTTTTTTTCTATTGGGTTCATTTGAGTACAGGATTTCCATATATCTTTAGTATTAAATCCCGAAGTATATGGTTGACTCTAGGCACTATGTCACAAATATTCTGGAACCACATTTCTGTTCACTGGTTTGTCAGTAGCCATTTTTCCACATCTTTAAAGTAATATCTGCTCATGGACTTAAAAAATCATCTATTTTCTAACAAACTCAACTTTTAAATGTGTCCTTAGGTCCACACATCAATATTTCTATTAAGCACCCACAGAGACGATTTTTTTCTCTCTGGCACAACCTACTTGAAAGTTGAAGGCGCTGGAATATACCAAACTGTCTTCTATTAACTGTAATATTAACTCAAATATTACTTTCGTAATAATATTAACGTGTTATATGGGCAGAAACCTTTCAACTAAACTTCACAGGGTTAGTAAAAAAATCAAATATACCAAATCTACCCATTCATGAGAAATCTGTCAAGTCTGTTAATAGCATTCCGTCATAACTACAATAATTATTAAATTTGAGGTATTATTTCCCAGTGGAAACAGAAACCCATCAAAATCCAATCATGAAGTCTACACAATGGGACCCATTGTACTTTGTACCTGTATTACAGCGAAATGAAATTTGCCATAACGCAAATCGCGATAATAAAAGGTCAGTCTTCGATTTAGGTCCATTAACTAATATCGCTGGTTGTTCCGTCTCGGGGTTATAAAGGAAAAAAAACGGGATATTGAAAATGCAGGAGGCAAAAAAATGAGAATATTTCCAATAAAACAATACACAAGGTGAAAATTTTGCTTCATTAAAAAATAAGAAGTAGAATTTTAACATATGGGGTTATCACAAGTAAATTATGATATAATTATTGTTTCCTGAACATTATGAAAAGCAGTGGCCCAAGTACACTACCTTGAGGTAACACTGTTTCCACATTTAATTTGGTAGAATATTTCTCGCCAATTCTTGTTTGCTAATATCGATGACTGAAACCAAAATAGTTCTTTTCCGCAAATCGGTAGGAAATTTTGACATTCCAGACAAAATTTCTTAAAGAAAAAGTCAAGATTTCCTAACTGTTAGGAAATATTCATTTCCTTGCTGTAAGGAAATGATATTTCCTTAAGGTTGTTAGTGTTCTACATAAATAATAAATAATAATAATAATAATAGTTTATTCGATAATATAATAAATATACATAGATTGGTAAGAACATGGAATAATATAATAAAACATAACAACATAACATAATAAAATAATACAAATAATAGTTCGAATAAACAAAGGTAAGACACGGAAGTAATCGGTAAGATTACTTGTATTATGCCAAATAACGTTTGTTTTGCCTTTTTTATGGCGACACAATAGGGTATTTTGTCGAATCCTGTTTAACATAAAGTCTAATCCGGTAAGATATGTACACATTCGGGATAAAATAATCAAATAATGTTGAAATGGATACTTTTTTTTGTTTTTTTTTAATATATAGTTTGATTTACTATATTTGTTTCCATTATCCATTTCTTAATATGTCTTCTAAATTGGTTGTAACTTGTTAAAGTTCTTATATCATTAGGTAATACAACATAAATTCTTGGGGCTAAATAGTTGGTAGTTTTTTCACTACGTGGGAAAACGATCCCTTCATTTCTTCTGGTATTGTAAGGGTGCTCATGATTTACAAATTTTATTTTATTTTGGAATATAAAAGACAATATTTTTTGAATACAAATTTGGCGGACATCTTTAACCTGGGCATCTATATACAATGTGTATATGCATATACATAAATTTATATGCGTCAAGTTTAACAATTCAACATTAATACGTTTCCATAGTAACGCTACCAATTTTATTACGAATTTCAAAGCACTATTTATTTGCGAATAAAATTATTCGCGATTTTTTCAAAATTAATTAAGATCCATCGAATTTTAAACGATTTGCGGAAAATAGTATGTTTACCTCGTAGGAAAAGCCACATTCCTGGACTCTGTGTTGCTAGCAATCTTCACAGTGTCCAGGAATGTAGACTTTTTCCTACTCGGTCAACAATGTACTATTAATTTTAGTAATAACATTTAATAATAAATTATTTGCTTTTATTGCTTCCGTAATTCTTACACTGTTAAGAAAAATATAAAGTACCTACTTACCCATCATAAAATACAAAAAACAATAAAACAAAATGTTCACTTAAATTAGACGCAGTATTTCAGTGAGTAAATCATTTTTTATTATAGATTTTGAAAAAGAGTAGGAAAGATAATGAAAAAGACTCCTGGAACAGCTTGATGTTATGAGGGGATGTCTTCTAATTTATACAAAATTTAATTTAATATAGAAATAATCCGTATGCAATATGACCTCGTCTGCAAGGGAATTTGGTTATATTTAAGTAAACAAATCTCATTTACAGGGTGATATTAGAACGAAGGTTGAATTTTTTGAACCATAAAAATTCCAAAAAAGGACCATGGGCGTAACAAAACTGCCTAAGGATGTGAAATAAAATCACACTTGTTCCCAAGAACAAGGACATTAAAAATATCCTACACTGCACCAGCGTCTGGACTTCAACAACTACTCCTTGGGCTATATGCCCCACCAGGTATTTTAATTACGAAAGTCCAGACGTGGTTTGGTGCCCGACCAAGTCGGGGCTTTAAACCGAAAACTTCGATTTTGTTATTAAAGGAGCTTGCCATTCTTAGACCGGTTTCGGTATTATTGTACCTCATCAGTAAGAAGCAGGCTAGCTCGACATCCTGTCGCTAAAGGATGTCTGAAAATGAATTCGACTCGCCTCGTTCTTGATAAAAGTGTTTGCGTTAGAGAAAGTATATCATGAACGGGGAGAGCCCAACGCCATCTTCACTTTCATAACAAAATCAAAGCTTGCAAAACTATAGAAAACTAAAACGAAGGTGGAATTTTTTGAACCAAAAAAATTCCAAAAAAGGACCATGGGCGTAACAAAACTGCCTAAGGATATGAAATAAAATCACACTTGTTCCCAAGAACAAGCACGTCCGGACTTTCGTAATTCAATACCTGGTGGGGCCCAAGGAGTAGTTGTTGAAGTCCAGACGCTGATGCAGTGTAGGACATTTTTAATGTCCTTGTTCTTGGGAACAAGTGTGATTTTATTTCTCATCCTTAGGCAGGGTGATGTTAATAAATATCTATGTAATAATATTTATTTATTTATTTATTAAAAAGACAAGCCTAATATATAAAAAAATCTTTGATATTTTCTCCTAATAAGATTCAAGTTTAAATATTTGACAAAATTTTATTATTTATCTATACGATTTCTAAAAAGTTGGTACGAATACGTGGAAGTAAAAAAAATCATAATTTTCAAAAATTTTGAGATCTGACAAAGTCTCCCAAAACTTTTTTGGGTGATTTTTACTTTTTTTATAGATTATGATAACAAAAAAAGTATATTTATTTTAACAAGGAAAATCTAGCCGCTTTCCAGAAAGTTTCTGGTAAAATTATATAAAAAAGTTACACTTGAAATAATATCTATTAAAAATATTTTCCGTCGACCGACCATTTATCAAATACTATTAAACGAGCAAGGTTTGTATGTGTGTGTGTATGTGTGTGTGTCCAGAGGATCTCGAAATCTACTCGTCAGAATTCAATGAAACTTTCGGGGTAGACTAATTCCTATCTAAATCGGCGAAAAATGTTGGTCTCATGTCTGTGAAAATTCGATCTTCCGAGATATTTACAAGAAAAGTTAAGCTTTTAGTTTTATTTCCTAGCAACGGCACATAATAATAACTTGTTTCTATAGTAATATATACTATAAAGGATAGATGAGTACAGTCAAAGTGGGGATATAACGTCACATTCCATAGGCGTACTTTGCAAAATAAATTTCTATAATATAAATAAGGTCACAGCATATAAAATATATATACGCACTTCGTAGATTAAATTTTGAAGTTATATTATTTACAAAAAATAAAAATAAACTTTATGCATCCGACACTTTAACATTGAACGAATTAAATTTAACCAATAAATAACAAGGAGGATCATATGTTGGGATTAAATTAAATCTCTTGGCATTAAAAGTAACGCTTCAGTACTTACCTAAACTCAAAGTTAGTTGAAGAACTATCTTTAAAAGTTACTGTCTTCACTAAAACTACTGGTATCACTATAATTGTCTTTTCTGAGGTTTATTATTATCAGTTCTATTAAATTATCCATTGATATATCCACTTTCCTAAATGAATTTTCCACATTTTTAACATGATCAATGCATTTTCGCCAATGTTCTCTATTTACATCTGAAACTGCCTTCAAAAACAAATTTCGCACATCAGGAAATTTAAATGTTTTATTGTTTTGAGAAACATAACCTTTTAATAATTGAGACCAGATCAGTTCAATGGAATTTAACTCTGCGTGGTTCGGAGGAAATCTGAGAATTTTAATTCCTTTTTCTCTGGCCATCTCATCCATAATATATTTTTTGAATTTGTTTTTATGTTGCCTTGCTATTACTAATAATTCTGCCTTCAAGGATTTAGGAGGACTGATAATATTTTTAGAATGAAGCCATTTTGAAATATATATTAATACAAAATTCTGAATCAATTAAAATACATACGATACGGCTATGAATAAATAAAGTCTGACTTATCTGTCAAAAGAACAAATTTATTACAGTAAAAACCATGGAAACAAGAATCTAGACAAAAACTATATTAGGCCGATCAGATGTATTAAAATTTAAATTTTAACTACAAATAAGCATTGAAGGATGAGGTAAAAATAAAATTTCTACCTCTTCTGTATAGTATAGTAGTAAAAAGGTTTGACTTTATTTAATTTCTGGCGTTTTAATCAGAAAGAATTCAATTTTAAATTTGTCGCTTTATATAAAAAAGGAAAGGTTCATTTGACGGACATAAATAATTTGCTTGTCAAATGACAGCCATCTTATTAATTCAAAGTTGAAAATTCAACGTTGCCAATTCAATTTCAGAAATCATGGGTTTAGGTAAATATTTATAGGAACGTTGAGTAACACTGTTAAAATGGACACTTGTCTTCCCTTCCCCGATAGTGTGAGACTACCCCTTACGGCTACTATTTTATTATGCGGACAGTTTTAATATTTAAGTTTTCATGATCAGAGAGAGAGAGAGAGAGAGAAAGAATTTTTGAAAAAATATGATATCAATATCTGCCACACGTCGAGAGTCTGGTCACAGGTTTTTGTGGAGGTTTTTACCCAAGTATGAATATCAGACCTATAATTTTCCTTCACTGCAGATCAAAAAATAATAAAATCAATTGAACATAGAGTTTTTCTTATATAGTGATAAATAGAGTGAGCTGAGCGATCTTCTGTTGACGGGACGTGTGCCCTACACGCTGCTGTTGCCCGTCCCGGAAACGGGGCCTGTCCGCCGTGACAATTCGCGAAGATCAAGCGTCAGTAGAAGTTGACCTAAAAGGGTGAAATCCCCAGAAGAACTTTAATGCATTTAACTAACCTCTGTGACAATCAGTTGATAAACGTCAACAACAGCTGCAGCCAATTGAAAATTAACACTGACAGCTTTTTTAATTTTCCCGCCTACTTTCAAGCCAATCGCCAATCAACTTTTTATTTATCTCCCTATCAGTAGTTCAAGTAGATGTCGCCCACTCCGTGATTTTCGCGAATTAATTAATAATTTGTCATGTTATAAATATACTTAAATTATATACTCATTGGGCTGCTTAAAAATGTAGATTTGAATATTAAGAGCGAAGCTCGGTGACCAGATATTGATGTATTTTAACGCACTCAAAATCGTTGACGAATGATCCCTATTAATGAATGATTTTCTATTAATCAACGATTTTATTAAATGCAACCCAACGTGCATTGCTCTTATTATACATTTATATTGAATTGAATATTGAATGTTCATGTTATGTTACATGTACCTTTTTAAACAAACGTTTTTTTTATAATTTAAAACCATTTGATTTTTATTTAAAATATATTTTAAGTATATGTTTTATGGGGCGACAATTTCACTTTTTGTCCGGGGTGACGTAAAAGCTAGAGGAGGCCCTGCGTACATGAAGATAGACAAGCTTACAGTGGCTTGAAAAGCCAAAACTTTAGGGGGTTCCTTTAAAAAATTTCCAAATGGATGCATTCTACGTTCTACTTCTATAAAGATAAAGAGACTTGTTTTGTTCACTTTTTTATTTTATATTTCATTGAAAAACTTTTATACTTTTCGTCCGGTAACACAATTTGGCATTCACGCCAAAGTAGCTGTAAGCACAACGGCCAGACTTTGCCAAGATTTATTAATATTTATGCTCCTTTTTTACTGGTACCATATATCAACCAAGTCATTCCGAAGATTGCTCATTTGATAGATTTGGGAGATTTATGGTAAAAACTGTTTCCGGCATGTTATAAAAATTCCACAGGGAGTTATGAGTGCGGAGAGTTTGAAACTTATGATGAATAGTAGTGAAGGTGTTGTCCAATTTTTATATTTTCCTCTAATATTCACTTACTATGATATATCGTTAAAAAAAAGTTTTCTGCTTAATTTAATGGGTCATGCTACACATATCCGCTGTATATAAAAATATATAAAATTTATCCTAGATAGATTTTTTTTAATTTTTAAATGTATGCGCCAAAATTTTAGAAACAATTATATCAATTTTCTTTAGAGCAATCACATAAGTTGGTGCATTGTGTTACGATTGTCGAGTGTTCCATTTTTTCCAACACCTAAAAAGAGAGATCCAACTAATTAAAGAAGAATCTATGAATACTTATACCTAAGAGATTTAACAAATGAGAATAGTACAGATTATTCTCTTTAGAAAGCTACCAAAAGACTCAAAAGACCGATAAGTCAAAACCCTCCGATTAAACAAGTTGATGAGAATTGGGCTAGAAACAACAAACAAAAGGCAGAAATTTTTGCAAATCATTTAGAACAAATATTTAAACCAAATGAAGATCAAGAAGAAAAGCGAGACTGGGGAGAAACATTTCAAGAAGAAGAAGTAATCAAGCCTACGTTACCTAAAGAAGTTTTTACTGAGATAAAAGAAAATATTAACCCAAAAAAGGCTCCAGGCTTTGACCTAATAACTGGGGAAATATTGAAACAGCTTCCAAGAAAAGCTATAGTTAAATTAACACACCTAATCAATGCTGCTTTTAGGTTAAGATATTTCCCTAGATTTTGGAAAATGGCCGAAATCATTACGATTTCCAAGCCAGGAAAACTTCCTCATGAAATAACGTCCTACAGACCGATATCACTACTGCCTGTAATATCAAAATTGTTCGAGAAACTCTTACTAAAAAGGTTAAAACCCATTATAGAAGCTAAGGAATTAATCCCTAACCATCAGTTTGGATTCAGAAATAAACACTCTACAATAGACCAAGTTCAGAATAACAGACATAATAGAAAAATCTTTAGAGGAAAAAATGGTATGCTTTACAGTGTTCCTAGATCCTAGATCATTTATATACAGGATGTTCCATTAATAAGTGTACATACGTTAAATTTTTCAAATTATTTTTAGTTCAATATTTCTTCTTCTTTAAATCTAAGAACATAATTCGAAACATAACTGTCAATAGTTCCACAAAACTATCTATTAAACGAATGGCGTGTATACTTCCAAAAATATTGACCACATTCTGCAATGTATCTCATTTACTTTATCAAATTTAATTACACACCGTTTACTCTCAGCTAATATTTACTAAAGAGGTCAACGTATCTGACAAAATGACGAAACATCATGCAACGTTGGCTTAATAAATACAGCATAATTACCGTTTTTCTCGACTAACGATCGACAGAGTTGGGTCAGACCCCCTAAAATACGTTTCATAACGGCCCATTTAGTAAAGGAAATGATATCAATAACTGAAGTATAGACTCCACAAGCCCATATAATCTTAATTTCAGTCTTGAATGGACCCTTATATATTTATTAACGGGGAAGGATAAACGGTAAAGGGAAGGTTGGAGGACTATCAAAAGCGATACTGGGACATAGATAGGATATTAACACAACAAGCAAATTAGGTGAACAAGATCCTTCTTGTGTTGTTTATAACTGAACCCTAACAGCTTATTATAAATTCATTACTGACCGAAACAGCCGCTGTCAATACTTACTGCTAGGCGTGAGATTGAAACCAGATAATTTTCTAAGAACACCAAAAACAGTAGACCACACTGTGGACCCTGATGAACGCCGAAAAAGCATTTTTAGGGTTAGCGGGAAAGAAAGACGTATGATTGTTTTTGTGTATGCCTTGCCATTGCAGTATAAGGTATCGATAACCTGGCAATGTCATAGTGTCCTTTTTGGCAGACAAAAGCACGAGAGTTGTAAATAAATAAATGTCTTCTTTTCTGATAAGTGCCGTATTCAAATAGTATCAAAAGGCTACTCCTATCCAGATTGGCCTCGAATATTAAAGCTGTAGAAAATTCCTGTATGACTTTCAAATGTTAAAAAATGTTTTAATAACAATCTTTTTTTTACACTCTGTTTGAAAATGATTGATGTAATCTCTACAGGTAGAAAATATTTACAAATGAAGATCAATTTAAGTAGCCCTCAACTTTCTTAGAAAGGATTAAAATTTCTAATCGGCAGAAAGTGTTGTGCAGGTTGTAAATTATTTTAGTTTGCCTTTGCCATAAAAGCTGTGCTATCATGCATTTTCAAACGTAGTATAGACGAAACTACATACAAAATGGTGAATTGTTAAAGATGTCTGACGTTCAATTTCTTCAAGAAAGAAAAATAAAAAAACCTGTGTTCAAAAGTAGTGTGTAAAAATTCGATTTGCAAATTGCTTTATCTATTTTATACTTTTCCATATTTACATATTCAAAGCGTGATGAAACTATTATTAAATTAACAATAATTTAAGTAAAACACAACGGAAACTTTGGTTGAAATACATGATATAAAACAACAAAAATATAAAAGTATTTGTATTTATATTGTATCTCCAGATATATCTAGACAAACAACAGACCGCAGATTCTCAGAACATCATCATTTTGCCGTAAGAGCTCACTTTGTATAGAGGAGAACATCGTTTACGTCCAACATATTTTCACATCCTATAGATTGTACTAAACTCGGGCAAAGTGAAACTAAAGTTTGGTGTAACGGTATTTTACGGTTGCAATACTGCAAAGTACAGGTAAGAGAAAATTTTATACCATGACCGCTGATTTACGTGCCGGATATTCTCTCGTGAAATTGCAACATCGTTTTTGCTATACTCAATTTTCATACGTATAGAAGGTGGATGTTGGCGATAGTTGGAAATTAATGATAGAGTAGTTTTGAATAATTGAAAAATTATGTGGTATAATAAAGAAAATATTACTTGCAGGTAAGCAAAATGTAAAATGGAGATCTATTAAATGATCTGACATAAATAATTTATGTTATGTAATCATATAGTTTTTAATTTAAACGATGAGTTAAATAATACAATGCGGGTAAGAGTTTTAAGTTCTTGGAACTGTGATTAAATATTAAATAAGAATGAAAGGACTAGTTAAGTTTTAATATTTGAAAGACCTTTATTATTAACCGTACCAAATCTTGAATTCTTTGGACAAGAAGAAGGCAAGAACTCATTACGTGACAAGCAAAAATTAATTTTGGATTAGGCACTGCTATTGTAATGTGTTCTTTAATTCTTATTTCAGTGCGTGGTCCCGATTTTTCTGGTTTATGAAGGACTGTAGTATAATTACAATGAAAGCGTAAATGGTAATTATTATTGTCTCTAATTTCTTTAATAAAACACACTGCTTGGGTAAAATTTTGTGGTAAACTAAAAGTTTTTAGATCTAAACAAGCTATTCAAGGCTGCTATTCTGTGTGATATGTATTGACAGAAAGGATCTTGACCTCAAAATCTCTAGCTGGATAAGATAGGGAGCGAAATCCCACTAGGGTTTCACAGAAATTCGCGCACTTTTATGTTTTAAAAAAAATTACCTATAATTTTGAGCTTTCGACATGCATTCTAGCGCCTGTAAAGGTACTGTTTCAATCCGAGTTTCTTAAAATTTGGAGATGTACTAAGTCTACTATACAGGTAAGACTTATTTTTTTATTTTTCGATGCCAAATTCGAATTATGGCAGCCAAAGGAAAATTTAGCACCTCTGTAATAGTTGCCTAGCAACTACAAATTTTAGCAGTAAGTAAATTAATGAAAATCTACGCCCATGAATTGTTTGAGAAGTTTTATTCATCGGGTCGGTACTTAAAACGCGAAAAACCCGCTTTATTATTTTTCAAAACTCTTCAATATTGAGTACTTAGTTACGAAAAATTTTCAAATCTAATATTTCAGAACTATTTCAGTTAATTCTTGTTAAATACTGGATTGCAAGTTTTTAAATCATTTTTTGTCGTTATTCGATAATAAATCATTAAATAAGTTTTTCAAATACATGTTTTTGATAGGATTGCAATCACGTATGTTAAACTGATACAGCCGTTTCGGCACAATCAACCGAAAATGTTACAGTATTCTCTAACTATTTATTAACTATTTTCTAACACAAACTAGAATTTTGTAATTCAAGTGGTTCGCGAGAAAATGGTGTTCTCTAGGTTAACTATTAAGCTTGCACAACCTTTTATAACTTTTTCCCGGAAATAGTTATGAAGATGATTCTAACGCCCAATTTTCTAACTTTTTAATAACTCTCGAATGGTATATATACAGGGTGTCCCAAGATTTTTTTACAGGCTATAACTCAGGAACTAACGAACAGATTTTTTTGAAAATTGGGTAATCTTTTTGGGACCTACAGTAATTTCATCTGAGGTATACAGAGTATCTGTGACGTCATCACAGAAGCAGGGACGGCATCTCAATAAAAAAAATTAAATGGAAAGGGGGAATCAAACTTAGCTGAAATGAAAAGGTTTTTTATTTCAAATTCAACGGTGTATCACAATGAGGGTACCAAAGTAATAATTTTACCAAATTTTCAATTTAATATTTATTTGCAACAATAACAAGTGATATTTAAAATGCCGCAATGTCCAAATTTACTTTTGATTGGCCTATTTTTACTTTTAACTAGTTTTTTGTAAGCTGAAGAAAACAGTTGAAAAGTTGAAAAAAAATTGAAAATTTGGTAAATTATTACTTTGGCACCCTCATTGTGATACACCGATGAATTTGAAATAAAAAACCCTTTCATTTTGGCTAAGTTTGATTCCCCCTTTCCATTTAATTTTTTTCGTTGCGATGACGTCCCTGCTTTTGTGATGACGTCACAGATACTCTGTATACCTCAAATGAAATTGCTGTAGTGCCCAAAAAGATTACCCAATTTTCAAAAAAATCTATTCGTTAGTTCCTGAGTTATAGCCTGTAAAAAAAATCTTGGGATACCCTGTATATATAATTAGAATTCGAGCAAATTTGAAGTTTTTAAGAATTTTTTTATGGCCATGAAATTGCAAAATATTGATTCGAAATGCTTTTTCGTCGACATACTGTTTAATAACTCCAGCACAATCGTTCCAAATAGAAATAATTTAGCTTTTTATAATGCATTTTCCAACAATAGTACAATTGTGATAGGAAATAGTCTAGGAGAATTTTTATATGGCCATGAAATTGCAAAATATTGATTCGAAATGCGTTTTCGTCGACATACTATTTAATAACTCCAGCACAATCGTTCCAAAAAGAAAAAAGTTCTCCTAGACTATTTCCTATTACAACTGTACTATTGTTTTATTTAGAACGAATGTACTGGAGTTATTAAATAGTATATCGACAAAAACGCATTTGGAATCAACATTTTGCCATTTCATGGCCAAAAAAAAATTCTCGGCACCCGTAAAAGCTTCAAATTTGCTCGAATATATATACCATTCGAGAGTTATTAAAAAGTTAGAATCATCTTCATAACTATTTAGGGGAAAAAAGTTATAGAAGGGTTGTGCCAGCTTAACAGTTAAGCTAGCACAACACCATTTTCTCACAAACCACTTGAGTTACAAAATTCTAGTTTGTGTTAGAAAATAGTTAATAAATAGTTAGAAAATACTGTAATATTTTCGGTTGATTGTGCCGAAACGGCTGTGTCAGTTTAAAATACGTATTGCAATCACAGCCCGAGAACAAGTACAGCTAAACAAACTTTCGTAACTTTAAAATTTGGTGAATTCGCTTTAAAAATTGAGAATGTATCCACCAAAATTTGAAGTTTTCTAGTGAGATATGAAACTTTTATGGGTTTATTATTGGATGGAAATGAGGGTACTATATTTCTTTATTACCTACCGTTCAGTCCGGATTTAGTAAAAGCTATAACGCCTGCACAACTGCACTTTGTCATAATTGTTAATGATATACTAATGGCTGAGTACGAGAAAAAGTGCACCATTTTAATTTTGTTAGATTTTAATCGGGCCTTCGACATAATCAATCCATCACGATTATTGTTGAGTGTTCTGAAATTAAATGACGTTTCTTTAAGTGCACGGCTACGCTTAAAATTTTATTTGAAGGATCTCTTAAAGGATCTCTTAAATATAGATTTAGGAGTCCCTCAAGGCTCGGTCCACTGTAATGTTCTATATATGTATTATAAGATTATAATATGCTGGTGACACGTAACTCTATCTTTTATTTAGAAAAAAATGTTTACTAGGAAATTATAATGGATCTAAATAAATTTCGTTTGCGACTACTTAAATGTAAATTCAACTAAACGTTTTGATATCTGGTCCGAGTAACTACAGACACTTATGAACTGTCTGCTAATCTAGATATACAAGGTGTAATAATGGACGGTAATCCAAGATTTAAGAAACATATAACGAAATTAATACAGCGCATATTTCTTTATATTAAAGCAGATCTAAGATGCAGATACAAATCGAGTAATTTTTCTATGGCTCTATGTTGACAGATGCCCAAGTATATTGCATGACTATATAAAAGGAAGCAAAGTAGCAAAGTTGCAAACTTATTAATATTGATATCTGATTTGACTTCAAGAAATATATTATTCAAATTAAAACCCATATTATTTATCTCAGGTAATAAATTCCGCCCTTAATTCTCAATATGCCTAGAACGAATTGTATTAGTTATATGTTAATATCTTTAAACAGTACGTTATTGCTATTATTACTAAAATTAACCTCTACTATATAACAGGTACCCCAGTCAATAGTTAAAAATTAAATATGACAAACAGATTAATATAAGGACATTATTTTTCCATTTTTTTACATAGAAACATGCGAGCCAACATTACTTTAATGGGTTTCCTGTTATTGTTTGCCTTTTGTGAAAGTAAAGTTGTTCAAACAATCATTTGCTATCGCAGACGGTGACAATAAATTAATGGTTAACGAAAAAAAATCAATCAATGTCACAGTTATCGTTTGTTGGTTATTTTGTTATGAATTAATGATAAAGTGCAGGTAGGGTAAATAAAAACTCGAAGTATTTGTCTGTATATGATTAAATACTTGATTTTATTTATTTACAGGAGATTTATTATTTCAATAGTTCGATTATTTTCTGATTTATCTATAAGTATGATTTTTTTATCAAATGAGCAAGGTTTTTATGTGTGTATGTACTCGTCAGAATTCAATGAAACTTTCAGAGTAGACTAATTCCTATCTAAATCGGCAAAAAATGCAGGTCTCATGTCTGTGAAAATTCGATCTTCCGAGATATTTACAACAAAAGTTCAGCTTTTAGTTTATTTCCTAGCAACGGCAGACAACACAGAAATAATATATCCTGTTTCTGTAGTACATTTTTTATTGTATATTTTGTTATGTAATTTTGAAAACGACTTTCATTCAAGGAATACAAAACATCAATTAAAGCCCCCTTTTTCTTTAAAATAAGTGGTTTTATTTCCATTAGAAGAAATATTAGTTTAATTTGTCAGTTTTTGGCATTGTCAAAAGTAGTTAATTGTCAATCATCGATCAGCGATGGAAATCACATCATATTTTTGTGCGAGGGGTGTTCCAAAGCAACGTTCAGTAACGTAGTCGCGATACATAATGTTGGTCAAACAGTGGCCGGCGAAAACATTGGTGGAGTGATGATGAAAAATCGTCATAAGAAAATAACCTATTTTTATAAATATCAACGTCAAGGTTTGACTTTATTTAATTTCGCCATAATAAGCTACAAATTTTGATAACTACTGACACGCACATCTCTGGGTAAACGTTAAGAATATGGGGCCGGCTGGGATTTTCATGAAATTTTCACAGATGCTATAAAACATGATAAAATCAATATAGCAATAGAAATTTTTGCACGGAAAAATATTTTTCACATTTTTTTAAAAAAATATATATATTGGGATACTCCCTCCCAAGACAAACAAATTCAGTACGTTGAAACGATTATTTAACAATTTTTCCAATACAAACGCATAGGTACAAGTGCCCAAGTAGCAATTTATAGCCATAAACAATTTGCTTGTCAAATGACAGCCATCTCATAAATTCAAAGTTGAAAATACAACGTTGCCAATTCAAATTCAGGAATCATGGATTTAGGTAAATATTTAATGGAACGTTGAGTAACACTGTTAAAATGTGCTAAAAATATTTGTAATAGTTTCGGTTTAATCATTTTTTCCGAGTTAAATATTCGTATGTCTATTCTAGACTTTAATATTGAAACTCGGTTTGTTAAATTTGATAAATTTTCGGGCAAATATCGTTTTGGCGAAGAACATCGTAAATTTTTTTTTCTACAACTGCTATGAAAAGTATCGAATTTCTCATAGCTTACTTAATTTCAAAACCATGTATTGCCCACACCGTGCGGGAATACTTTTCCTCACGGCACTTTGCCCACACCACATACATTTATATGGAGAATCAACAAAAATCGACAAAAACTTAGTTGGCTGCTGTTCAGCTTCAAATAGTTGTCACAACTGTCAGTTTGTAGAAGTGTTTTAAATTCCTAAGGTAATTTTCATTCGTGCTTTGATAAAAATCGCAATTTCCATTAAATATTATTTTAATAATAATAAGATTTATAATAAATAATATGGATACTGACAGTAGTGACGATTTTGATAATACTCCGCCAAAGATATTGGAAAGGGCCGCAAAAGTAACGTTAGATTTGTTGCCGGTAATTTCAAGAAAAAAGTATGAATTGGCATACGAAAAATTTATGGAATGGAGAAGAAATACAAAAAAAAATTATTTAACTGTTAAGAGGTAGGATACTTTCATATTATTTTAGTTTTGCTAACCATAAAAATAAATATTAAGTTACATTAGGTAATTGTATTCTTTAAATTTGTGCAGTTGTAGAAAAAGTATAGTATGCAACACGTGGGGAAAGTACTTTTCTCACGAGTGTGTTTGCGGCACTCGCCCTTCAGGCTCGTGCCCCAAACTTTCACACTCGTGAGAAAAGTTGAACTTTCCCCACTTGTTGCACAATACACTATTTTTAAATGAAAAATGTAAATGTTTCTTATCGTAAAAATTTTGTTGGTCCAGATATTTAAATTAAAACAATTATTGAGGAACATAACTTGATGGCCTCCCATCAATTTCGTTTTAGAGGAACTAATTGTAGTAGTGAAAAGGTCCATAAAATTACCAAAGAAATTAAGTTTAATACAGAACGAAACAAAAAAATCAGTTGGGAATAGCCTAAAATAATATCAAATCTTAATATAGAAGATAAAATAGCAGATAAAAGAGATAAAACGTAGAAATAATAGACATTTCCAACTCTGAGAAAGACACTACTAAAAGCGATAGTAAAACACAGTGAATATCGAGCTGACTTCAGGAGGAAAGATGAATCACCAACCAAATATTTTTATTGGCAGGAAGCTATAAATATAAAATATTAGCCATTATTTTGTTCATCGACTTTAAAAAACTTACAACTCCATCAAAATATCCAGTTTACCAAAAATATTAACCGAATTCAACATATTCAAAGCTAAATAAAGTGTTGTACAAGATATTAAAGAACACCATAAGCAGTGTAAGTATCAAACAAGAAACTGTTAAAAAACTACTTAGTCAGAGAGACTTACCCAGAATGGGTAAATCTACAGAATTGACTTCTAATAATTTGAAAACAAAGAGATAGCTTGGAAAAGAATTGGAAAGAAAGAAATGTTGACCAAGGAAAAAACTTGTTGGTCAAAAAAAAGATTTGCAGTTCTAATAGATATATTTAAATTACAGAAATTTGTCATCAAAAGTCAAATACTACTAAACAAGGTTTGTTTGTATGTATGTGTGTATGTGTGTCCGGATGATCTCAAAATCCACTCGTCAGAATTCAATGCTACTTTCAGGGTAGACTAATTCCTATCTAAACCGGCAAAAAATACAGGTCTCATGTCTGTGAAAATTCGATCTTTAGAGATATTTACAAGAAAAGTTAAGCTTTTAGTTTATTTTCTAGCAACGGCAGACAACACAGAGATAATAACCTGGTACTTTATGCTAAAAGGCGTATATTTAACTGCATTTGTAGAAAATATATTAACTTTTAGAACTAAATTTAAAATCGTTATTGAGATAAGAATATCAAACACGTCAGTATATCTAAATGGGTCGCTTAATCATCGAAAAACTTAAACAATTGTTATTATCTAGAAAGTAGTGATAATTATGCGAAGATAACTTTGTAAATGAGTCTTAGGCGGGCATAAATCATTTGAAAATTCGAAAAATAAAAGACCCGCATAATATTATGGGAGGGACGCACGGTAGGGATTAATTTGAATAAGACAAATGCGGAAAGTTTGCAAAGAAAATATTGAAATGAGAAAAGTTAGGAGTGCTTTTTTTACACTTCTCGGCATCAAAATCGAATTAGCCGGCTATTACCGTATTTATCTTGAGAAAATTGGATTAGTTTATGATTTCTGCTTTATTAGTCGTCCGGAAAAATTTTGATAATGAGGTTTTTTATTGTTATGGATAAAAAACGTGCTGGGTCGATTATGAGAGTTTAAATTTTTTTTTGCTACACTCAAAAAAATCTTTAACTAAATCTTCAAATGCAAACATGTTTATTTGACTGTTATATACAAAATATACATTTATGTAAGTCTCGTTACATCAGTCTTTCAAAAATAAACAAATATTTATTATTATTTCTTACTGAGAGTTTAAATCTTTTATCTCGTCCGGTAATCACATTAGCTCATTGTTAGGAATGAGATTTCAGATTTACTAGCCTTCACAACTATTAAAGGTACCTCTAATATTAAGTTCAAGTAAACTTGGTTCTAAGCTTCAATTATAGTGAAATTTTAATACCTCTAATACATCTATAATAGGAAGAAAATTTCCTACTCTAAAACACAGAATGAAAGTGTCCTACAATATTCATCAATACTTAAGATCGACATGTGAGAAGATCATGTAACAAGATTGCATTAAAGCGTTACAAGCAAAAGATCAAGCAGAATTAAATCGTCTAACATGCATTTAGTAGTCGAGAGAATGAAGAGATACTATGTAACTGGAGAGGTAGGTATTCTGCGTTAGCTATCAGTAATTTTGGCACATAAGTATTCTCTTATAGAATAAAAATTTTACCTCAGTAACATCTGTTTGATAGGGTTAATAAGTGAGTTGCTATTCGTTGTATAGTTGTGTATGTTATTGTGAATAAGTGACAGTTACGATGAATTTCTAAAAGAGAATGAGATATATAGAAAGCCGGTAATGTCATACTTCAAAGAAAAAGAAGTGTTGTCAGCCTTGAAACAGATAAAACCGAAAATTACAACGGGTCCCGATAGCATCCCTGCACTGTTGGTCAAAGACTGTGCTTATGTCCTGGTTAGTCCACTGATAATGTTGATTAATATTGGCATCAAAACTATTAACATCCCAGATCTATGGAAATTGTCTAAAGTTCGCCCAATTTATAAAAAAGGATATAGTTTGATGTTGAAAATTTTAGAGCCATATCAATAATATGTAATTTCGCTAAAGTGTTTGAAATCCTTCTGTACTGCAGGTTATATCCTCATCTGAGCAACCAAATTTCATCACTTCAACATGTTTTCATGAAAGGTCGCTCGACAACCACCAACCTTCTCAATATCACTCAATATATTGCAGAGACAACTGATAGGAGATCCCAAACCGATGGCATATATACGGACTTCTCGAAAGCGTTCGACAAACTTGATCATGGAATACTACTATCGAAACTATACAGGTATGGCTTTTCTCATACACTCAACAAACTCTTTGTGTCGTACTTCACTTCAAATCCATTGAATATGCAGCTACCTCAGGTATCCCTCAAGGCAGTAATCTTGGTCCACTTCTCTTCAACGCTCTCATAAACGACATAGTTGATGTGATTGACCTCAATTGCTTAATTTATGCAGATGACTTAAAATTATTTTCGGAGATTAACGGAATCGAAGACTGTCTTCAACTGTCCCTTAACCTGAAGCGCATTGAGCAGTGGCGTTCCCATAATAAGCTTCCTCTTAATGCAAGTACATGTAATGTAATGACATTCACATTGAAAAATCGGCCACTTTTATTTCAATATTTAATCAACGATATTCCACTCCAACGGCTTGTCACATACACCGATATAGGTGTTATTTTCGACTAAAAATTGTCTTTTGTCCCTCATGTTGAAGTCGCTGTCAGCTGCAAACAGAATGTATGGATTATAGAGTTATACATAGAAAAGGTTGAATAGCTTCCTCAAACTTCTCTCCTATAGAACGGACAACATATATCCACCAATTGATTTCCCCCATGACTCATTATTGGCTAGACAAGCTACGAACAGCCTAAGCTGTCGTCGTGATTGTCAGTCCACAATTTTTCTCTTCAAACTTATTAACAACGTAATCGTTGACCCACATATTCTGCAAAAACTCTATTTCAATGTACCTAGACTATCATCTAGAGCAGACAATACGTTTTATTTACCAACATCACGAACAGATATTTTGAAATACTCTCCAATGCATAACATGTGTGTCAAATGTAATTCTGCTTACAACTTGCTTGATATTTTTTACTGTTCAATCTCTGTGATTAATCCTACTTCTTCAGTTAATTCTGTATGTATTGTTATTTCGTTAATTTGTTTTTATTTTATATATTGTACTTTACTTTATTGTACTATAATTGAAACTTAAATTCCTGTTCTGTAGTTGGGTGTAACCTGTAGGACATTGTAAGATGAAATATAGGTTTAGAGCCATCCCTAGGTCCTGCACTATCAATTATTCTGACAACATTTTTTTGGAGGATAAATCGTCGGCTGTATGCAATAGTGGCATAACTCAAAAATAGACAAAATTGATTTAACATCATCAAAGTGCTTGAAAAATCATCAATATTGCATATAGCCGACGAAATATACGTTCAGCCTGTGAGGAATTGCTCCACACGGTTATTCTGAAGTCTAGATGAGAATGGAACAGTGAGAAATACGAAATTCTGATGGCTGTAGTACTAATTAATTTCTTCAAAGTTCTTAGTAAACAATTTGAGTAGAGAGTTTTCACTTAGATAATCAATATAGTTTACTGTCGAGGTTGATTCCTAGAAGTTTGACACTGCCATGAAAAACATATTTTTCCCTGGATTGCTGACAAGTCCATTGGGTTTAAGCAGCTCGTCTACTTTGATTTGTGTGGTGTGGTCATTTTTTAGTAATGTGGCAGTATTGTTGAGTGGAAGAAAGTAATATCGTCCGCAAAGAGAATAAAACCAATACAAATTAACACCTAAATATAATTTTAAAATTTAACGAGGTATAAATAAACTTATATAGGAGATCCAACAGTTTTATTGTCAATAAAATAAGAGTATCCTCTTCGACGAAATTGTATTTTCTAGCATTTTATTATGTTGAGAAAAAGCAGACATCTCTTTCGAGATCCTTTAAACAAAATGTAAAAGCCACTTGTTTCTTTTGTCACTTGAAAGAAACAGGAACTTGTGAGAAAATCTCATTATGTTGTTCTTTACAAGATACAAAGTTTAGAAACTTCGGAAATGATTTCTTAGAAATACACGCGGTATATTCGCATGCTCGACTTCTTTCATACTTGATTAAGAGATACAGCGGCAAAAAGTTTGCTTTGCCAATTTCGAATGTGAAGTTTGTTTTTAAGTTCGCCAGTTAAAATAATTTTAATTTTATTTATATAGCGAATGTAGAAATTTGCAATTTATTACAATGAAAAAGAAATTTTTTTGACCCACCGACTCTTAAATTGATGAAGGAAATCCATAGCATTATTATTTCCCTCCATTGAAGGATGCGTGCGTCTTCTTTAAGTGTAAACAATAAATAATTTTCAAACTGGTTCAGTATTGCATCTATTTAAAAAAAACTCGCCAGAAAGTCGTAAGAGAGATTTTAAAATAATTTAAATCGTTACCAAATTAATTTATTTAAAAAATATTATTATACAAGCTTGTTTCAATAGTTGTGACATGTTTATTTATACGTAGTGTAAAGAAGTTATTTTTTATTGAGCATTCAAGATCAGATCAAATGAAAAAATGAAAAAGACGGTTTCTAAGAGTTGAGGAGTAAACCACATGAAATAATCTGGCGCCCGAGCATTCTCTGTTACAAGGCGTCACTCGGAAGGCATAATTTTCTGTATGGCAAAAAAATCCTTACAATAATGTAGTTGTAAACTTGTTTTTTCATTTTTATTCTAAAATTGGATGAGTTGTGAGCAATTCGACAAGGTTGCTAGATGGATACGTAAAACATTTACTTACGTAGCTAGTAATTACCTAGCGATCAATATCCTGTCACGTTTCAGTTTCTATTGCAACTGTTCTATCAAGGGGGAAAAGGAAAATTAATTTAACTTATAAAAAAGTACTAACAGCTCTGTGACAAAATCGTTTGACTCGTACGATCAAACAAAGAAAATTATTAAAATGAAATGAAAAATGAAAAAAGTCTAAATAGCGTAGGTCTTTTCGATTTTTCCAGTTTTTTTACAAAAAAAATATAAAAGTATATTTAAACGGTATTCCATAAATATACTGGAATCAATTTCCTGTAAGTAATGACTTTTGTAAAGTAATTACATTCATACAAGATTTACTGTATTTAAATATATCAAAGGAAAACATCAATATGCGAATAAGGAAAAAGAAACCGGTGCCTCGAATAGAAATCGAATTATGTCGAACCAGAACTAGAGATATTAGTATCTGAGGTTCAACGTGGTTTTTTTAAAGAAATGCGATATAAAAGATAGCGAATGAGTTCCGGTAGGAAGTTATTTAGTAATTTCATCTCAAATTACAGGACCGTTTCCAGTGGCAGGTAGTCCACCCTTTTTGGTCCGTATTTTGGACCCGCCGCTCGACCTCAACCAGTTCAGTAAAGGCATATTCAAAAGGCTGTAAGCAGCAATCACTGTTTATTCTATTAATATTTTAGATATGACTTGGTACCCAAACAAAACCAAAAATTTTTGTATTTCATATTTTTTTGCAAAACAACCTTATGACCTTCAAATTAGTTTCCATTATACTTAATATAATTGCCCTATCTGTGATACCATTGTTGACACATATTTGATACCCATCTGTCATGTCCGGTGCTGGACTAAATCACTAACTAAAAACATCAAACATTTGTATGAGTATCGCCACAGAAGAGTAGATTATTAAGAAGGTAATGGCGGAGAAGGAGAGGGAAGATAGAATGAGAGAAGCAGAATAGTAAAGGCACCAGGTCCTCTCCTCTGGTCCAGAGCTACCTTACCGACAGAAGAATACTGATAGACCAGGAAGAGCTTAAAATCACAGCGGGAGTACCACAGGGTTCGGTCTTAGGACCAACTTTGTGGAATATACCATATGATATTGTGTTAAAGGAAGAACTAACAGAAGGCGCAAAAGCGATAGGTTTTACCGACGATCTAGCCATCTTGGTTAGTGCAAGAGATCGAGAAGAGTTAGAACACCAGACAACTAGAGTTGGCTCCTGAAAAAACAGAGGCAGTCATACTACGAGGACCAAGGAAGAAAGCCCAACGAGAGGCACCTCAGTTCGAACTAAGAGGGGTGGACATCAGACCATCTAGGGCCGTCCGATGCCTAGGCATCACTCTGGACGATGTGGGAAGCTTCGGTAAACATATCTCTGGGGTAGTAGCAAAGACAGAGAAGAGTGTGGGCATATTGTCGAGGATTATGACAAACATGGGAGGTCCCGAGAGCCAGAAGATGCTATTGTTGAGTGGAGTCGTCCACTCAATACTGCTGTACGAAGCACAGGGTGAAGACATGTAGATGCAAAATGGAAAGAGCCCAAAAGAAAATAGCCCTTAGGGTGGCGAGCGCCTATAGGACGGTATCATTGAGAGCGGTCCAATTAGTAGCCGGCATAGTGCCCATCCACCTACTGATAGAATAAAGAAGATACCTATATGGAGTAGAAAACTAAAATATGGAAGAAGAAAGAAAAAGAGCGAGAGAAAACAGTTTAAGAGCTTGGCAACAGGAGTGTGACGAAAACCAACAAACAGCCCAATGGATGAAACAACTAATACCGAGCGTGAGTAGCTGGATGAGGTGCGAACATAGAGCCACAGACTACTGGCTGATGCAGGTACTAACTGGACATGGATCTTTTAGAACTTACACTTACAAAATAGACGATAAGAGGTGCATATACTGCGGGGAAACTGCACACGTTTTTTGTATGTGAGAGATTTCATCAGGAAAGACTGGTGACTAGAATAGAGACGGGGGAAAATTTAACGGTGGAAAACTTCGAAGATATCATCATTGGAAAGAGAGAGAATTGGCAAGCCCTCCGGAGATTGGCAAAGCGTATAATGGAAATCAAGGAAAAGGAGGAAAGAGAATTCGAACAAAGATAGTAAAAAAAGAAAACAGACCGCCTGTCAACGCGACGAAGGTTGCATAAACGATACCACGTTGGCAGGAGTAGAGGAGGGGTTTTAGTGGGTAACCCGGTCTTGCACGACTATAACGGAAGTCCCACACTATCACATGCCGCTAGGCAAGCGTGTGATGTCCATAAAGGTCCCACACTACCCCTAGAAGATCGTGGAGCAATGAAGTCATGCTGTTTTTGGTAAAAAACTGGTGCATTACCTCATTCCCAAATATTCTGATAAAATTCGCTGAACCGACAAAACAATTCAGTTAACATCGCCATGTTAAATGGTCTGTCGTCAGTCTTCAAGCAGAAGTTTACGAGTTTTCTCTTTTGCTGGTTCAGGCAGTTTTTCCCAAAACATCAACATTTCTCAGCCTCACGTTGTTCGACATCTTCAGAAATAAGAAAAGAGTAAAACAGCTGCGGAAAAAAAATCACTACCTTCATACAAAACTTTCCAAGGCGACGCCACAGGCAGTACTCAACTCGAATACGTTCTACGCAACCTCAACCAGTGCTTGTCCGATTTTTTATTGCCCTGATATATGCCTATAATTTTCCAAAATTTCTAGACCAAATAATTACTCAGTTGTTTCACATTTCTGTCTTGATTTCTTAATGAAATTTCCTGCATCTTGATAATAATCATAAAGCGAGAAACAAAACACGCTACCTTTACACCATCATACCGATTAGAAATTAAAATCAAAAGGCAGATATTTCCAAGCAATTTCTAAGCAACCTTTCCTCTTTCAAATACTTCAAATTCATTTGAAATGCGGTTCTTCGAATGTCTACCGCACCTACTATGTAGTCAAGTATTCATGAGCTTCCAAGCGATTTATATACATTTTCGGTCTTTTTATCAAATCCGAATTCCGAATCTATACGTACTGTTTATAGGAATCCCTTATTTGACCACCGATAATGATTTATTTATTCAAAGAGAGGTACTTAACGAATGCCGATAGATTCTTTCCTCAATTACTTGTATTTCATTCATCTTGTGAAGTTTATTGAAGTGTGAAGATTACGTTATTCCTATACTTGAGTTAGATTTTTTGTGGCTGGTGGAGTGTTGGTTTACTTTTTTCATAAAATAAATAAAACATTAGTTAAAACGAACTTGATTTCATAAAATGAATCACAAAATGTGTTATTTGATTGGAAAAAACAACATGAAAGAGGCATTATCATCGTCGTTAAAACGCGCTTTTGAAACGATTGGTAGGAATAAATTAATAAAAAAATTATAAGGATATGGTATAAAAGGTGTAGCTTTGAGATGATTAATTGACTATCTTCGGAACCGAAAACAAGTAACAAAAATAAATGGGAAAACGTCTTCTGAAATAATAAATAAAACGGGGTGCCACATGGTAGTATACTTGGACCACTTCTGTTCATACTTTACATTAATGACATTATAAAAGCAGTTAAAATTGTCAATTACATCTTTTTGCTGTTGACGTACTAGTATATTTCTGTTGTGAAAACCTAAGGGACTTTATTGATAATATCTGGACCTACAAAATTTTTTGATTCTACCATGCATTTTGTATAACGATAAGAAACATTTACATTTTTCATTTAAAAAAAAGTCACGATGTTCTTCGCCAAAACGATATTTGCACGAAAATTTATTAAATTTAACAAACCGAGTTTCAATATTAAAGTCTAGCATATACATACGAATATTTAACTCAGAGAAAGATGATTAAAACCAAAACTATTACACATATTTTTAGCACATTTTGACAAGTGTCCATTTTAACAGTGTTACTCAACGTTCCATTCAATATTTACCTAAATCCATGATTTCTGAAATTGAATTGGCAACGTTGTATTTTAAACTTTGAATTTATGAGGTGGCTGTCATTTGACAAGAAAATTATTTATGTCCGTCAAATGAACATTTTTTCCTTTTTTAATACTTTTCAGGCTTATTCTGGTTATAAATTGCTACTTGGGCATTTGTAGAAAAGTTATGTACCTATGCGTTTGTATTGGAAAAATATGTTAAATAATCGTTTCAACGTACTGAATTTGTTTGTCTTGGGAGTAAGTATCCCAATATATATTTCTTTTTAAAAAAATGTGAAAAATATTTGATTGATTTTATCATGTTTTATAGCATATGTGAATATTTCATAAAAATCGCAGCAGGCCCCATATTCTTAACGTTTACCCAGAGATGTGCGTGTCAGTAGTTGTCAAACTTTGTCAAACCTTAACGTTGATATTTACAAAAATAGGTTATTTTCTTTTAACAATTTTCCATCATCACTCCACAAACGTTTTCGCCGGCCACTGTTAGACCAACATTATGTATCGCGACTACGTTACTGAACATCGCTTTGGAACACCCCTCGCACAAAAATATGATGTGATTTCCATCGATGATCGATGATTGACAATGCCAAAAACTGACAAATTAAACTAATATTTATCAGTTTCTCTTCTAATGGAAATAAAACCACTTATTTTAAAGAAAAAGTGGGCTTTAATTGACGTTTTGTCTTTCTTGAATGAAAGTCGTTTTCAAAATGACATAACAAAATATATAATAAAAAATGCTATAGAAACAGATTACATTATCTCTGTGTTGTCTAGGAAATAAACTAAAAGCTTAATTTTCTTGTAAATATCTCGAAAGATCGAATTTTCACAGACATGAGACCTGCATTTTTTGCCGATTTAGATAGGAATTAGTCTACCCTGAAAGTTTCATTGAATTCTGACGAGTGGATTTTGAGATCCTCCGGACACACACATACATACATACACACATACAAACCTTGCTCGTTTAATAGTATTTGATTATCCAAATGGTCAAAAATTACTGTGTTTAATATCTTAATACTTCTCCACTTTACGTTTGCGCATCTATTTTGTACATGTATAATATAAGCGAAATTGGCAGGATGCAGAAATTACAGAACAGAGCAATGAGGATTATTGTGCCAGTTCCAAGAGGGACTCAGATTAAAACAATGTTATGTCAGTTGAACTGGCTCTCAGTACCATATTATTTGGAATAGCAGACCCTAATACTTATCCATAAATCCATAAATAAAAAAACACATATACACACAATGACAACACATGTACAAGAACAGACATGTTAGACAGTTACAACTAAAAATAAAAAAGTGACTGAAAAATCCATATTCCATAAAGGCATTTTTGCATATATTAATTCTTTAAAAAATCAACTAAAGGCTTTTTATTCTATAAATGTCTAAATTAATTTTTAATTGTAATGTTAGTTTCTTTCTACTGTGTACTACTGTGTGCATTCTGTGAGTCGGAAGAATATACAAATATTTTAAGCAGCAACCAAACCACCTCTCCCCCCCCCGTTTTTGAGGAAGCTGAACACGATGGCTGTGGTTAAAATTCTTTTGGAGGCTGCCAACCCCCCAAACGGCCAAAAACCATCTCCAAAATGGGGGGAATCGCGTATTCCGCATATTCCATCGTTAAAATATTCCCTACCGTCAGTTTTCAAGGATGCTGAACACGATGGCGTTATCCAAAATTATTTTTGACTTGACCCCACCCCTCGAACGGCCAAGAACCACCCCCTAAATGTGGGAATCGTGGATTTCGCGTCTTCCACCGGCAACATATATCTTCCCCCTCGTTTCCGAGTATGCTGAACACGATGGTGGTATTCAAAATTATTTTCTACTTAGTCCCACCACCCAAACGGCCAAAAATGGCCCTATATACAGGATGAAAATTTTTTTTTGCTGTAAATAAGATAACATATGGAATTTCATGTTTCTTTTGTTGCAGTACACCATTATCACTTTTAAGTTAAGTCGAAACTAATTTTAGATACCGCCATCGCGTTCAGCATCCTCGAAAACGAGGGGGAAGATAAATTTTGTCAGTGGAAGACGCGGAATCAACGATTCCTCCATTTTGGGGGTGGGTTTTGGCCGTTTGAGGGGCGGGGTCAAGTCAAAAATAATTTTGGACAACGGCGTCGTATTCAGCGGCCTCTAAAACGGGGATAGAGAATATTTTACCGATGGAATATGCGGAATACGCGATTCCCCCCATTTTGGGGGTGGTCTTTTGCCGTTTGGGGGGTTGGGCAGAATTTTGACCACCGCCATCGTGTTCAGCATCCTCGAAAACGAGATTTTTCCGACTCACAGAATGCACTATACCTACAAATTAGCTTGTGCTAAATAAATGAATAAGCATCCCAAAATCCAATAGCTGCGCGTTTAGAATTCAGCAACAAGGAAATAAACTGAACAAAACGTGGGAAAATAAAGAAGAAAATTATTCTCTAAAGATCAGAAAAACAGTCATTAACATTAGTACAATGGAACGAATATGATATTTAAATTTAAACGAAAAATTAAGTTGTATTCTAATTGAAAATAATTCAATTACTTTTCCAACTAATTTGAATTTTCATTCAGATTTAAACCCTATAATTGATAATCGCTACCGGTAATTGGTAATTATCTGCATTACAATTAAAATCAGATTCGCTTATCTACATTTTCCACAAAATATCGTCGGCACAATTATGCCCTGTACGCATATTGAATTATTGAATGCATTTGTCTTGAAGCAAGATAAGGCGAACGATGGATTCAGGTTGATGTAGACGTAAATTACTGTGGTAGTTTGAGGTAGTCATTCTTGGGAAACAGCGTAGTCAAAGTGCACATTCTCTACTATAATTAACCATTTGCATTTCCCAATAACCTGTCTCGTTCGTTAATACACCAAAGATTAGTTTATTTGCAGATCATATTACGTATAGCATTCCTACAGCAATTAAGAACTATTAAATTAACGATTTTGTCAAAAGAGTAACAAACAGTCAAACCAGATTCCGAGTAGATCGGTTATAGTTTAAAATTATTACTAGTCGCCATTATATTTTTATAAGAACGTTCACAGTTCACAGCAATATTAGAAATAATAAAATATATTAAGGTGAACTAGGCATTTAAAGTCTACTTTTCACATCACTACCTTATTGTTTGAATATGTACTCATGTGTTCCTACCTATTTCCCTCTTCGTGATAATAGCTATTTATATAACAAGTACATAAACAAACGATTTTAGCTCACAGCATTTGCGATGACAAGTAGATGTTTATTTTTTAAACATCTCAAATTAGGTGTCTTGCAATTTGTCAATGACGTTGACAATTACTTTATTGACGCAAAACTGTTCTATAAAGAGCGTTTTATTGTTCAATCTTACATAATAGTTATTTATGTGCCAAGGACGAAAAACTGTCTATTATAGTCGAGTCTGCAAAATGATAGCCGAGGCGCAGTCGAGGCTAGCAAGCAGGCGAGACAATAGACAGGTTTTCGCCGAGGCGCATATTACTTTTTTTCGTCGACCTCTACAAAAACGAACTAATTTCTGAAAGAAAAATCGACCATTTTTGAAGGCAAACATTTTTCGTCCGCAAACACTTTTCGTCCGCTGTGGTTATTAGGATATGGCACGGTGCGAGTCATTTGAAGACTGAAAGTATTTGTCTTCAAAAATAGTTGACTTTTTATTCGGAAATTAGTACGTAAACTGTCATTTTTTGTAGAGGTCGACGAAAAAAACATTTATTAAACGCGTCATATACCGTTTGCACTTATCAGTCTTTTGTTTATTTGTGTATATATAAAAACAGATCTTTTATTGTTCATTCATTTCATTATTGACTCTCACACTAACCACATCGACACTCTTTGTTACTGCTTCCGTTTTATCAGCTACAATATTCAAATCATATTTTATAATCACTTTTTTCCACTTATTGATGTTGTTTTGCAGATTTCTATCCGAGAAAGCTATTATCAAATCAAATGCAAATATTAATTCTGACATATATACTGATTGCACTTTTGTTACCCTCACTTACAGTTTTTTACATTTTCTTCGACATTTTTTTGCTATTTATTCTTATCCTTATCTAGTACCTACTTTTAACGCAAATCCTTGCGATTGTAGCTTATCTGTTCTGGTAATACGTTCGATAACTTTTAGAAGATTTTCCTACATTTTCCCTTTCTAGTATCTGTCAGATTTTGTTCCTAGGTAAAACGTGTTTTCCAGATCAACAAAAGACAAAAGCAAGGTATCCTCATATGGAATCGACTTCTCTGTTAATTGCCTGACTGGCTTCCTTTGCCCTGTTTTAATCCACAACATTAACGACTTAATCGGTAAGGTTGATAAGCATCTTACGTTAAAAGGTAAGGCTCCGTCATTTCTAACTGGAACAAAAGCCTTTTGTTTATTTTTAATAGTTTGTTCTAAGGGTGATGGTAAAAAACCTTAAATAACCTTAATTTTAATTATTATTTTACACAGTTTACCAGCTAATATTGAGATTCCTCTATAATACTTACACCTTTTTAGATTTTCTTTTTAAGATATTGGTAATATGTTATGCAGTTTCCAATATAGATATAGAGTTACATACCTAAATAAGTAAGTCGTTTTCTCCCGATAAGGAGTCATCATCATCAATTTCCTCACTTCCCACAGAAATAATAATTGGTTCTATTGTTTCCTCTATTAACATATCAAGTTCCCACAATTTCTCTTCCTCTGATGTGACATGTGTTATAGCGTTTTGCCAATTGTCCGGTGAAATTTTTGATATGGAGTCACATAATAGTTGACGAACATCTTGAAGTGTAAATGTTGTATTGTTTCTTCCGACATATCCCTTCATTTGAGCCCAGATTAGTTCGATGGGGTTAAGTTCGCAGTGATAAGGTGGTAACCTCAACACTTTAACTCCATGTTCTTTTGCTATTTCACCTACACTATACTTCTTAAATTTTGGTGAATGTTGTTTACATAACTGCAATAGCTCTTTTTTGAGTAATCCCTCTTCTGCCATTATTTCTTTGGTTATTAGCCAATCGGAGAGTTCTTGCTTTCTCCATTTAGTGTTAGGTAACGGTTCCTTTAATCTTGAATGGTAACTGGCATTGTCCATAGCTATTACAGATTTGGTCGGGTAATAAATCTACCATTTGACTGAAATATTCCATAAAAACATCAGCAGTCATTTCTTCATGGTAGTCTTTCGTAGAATTTGAAATGAATTCTAACAAGCCTCTATCAACAAATCCTTTATCTCCTCCAATATGAGTGATAATTAAACGGGGACCTTTACCATTTGGAATTTTGAGCCAGTAGACAAACCTTCTATAAATGCCTGACGAGCATTTGTAACCTGTTTATCTTGCCAAACTTTTTACAAAATATCCTTCATTTATCCATGTTTCATCTAAATAAAAAATATTTTTGTCTTCTCTTCTTAATTTTCTAATTTCCCTTAAATATTGCCTCCTCCAAGAAATAATTTCATCTTTCTCTATGAGAGCAGATTGTCTATCGTTCTTCTCCCAAATGTAAAGTTTTCCACAATTTGTCTCTTTTCACGTTTCAAGTTTCGTCTCCGTTAATGTCTACTAAAAGTTTATCCAAAGTAGGTATCTTTTTTTGGTAAATAAAACGAATGCGCTTTTCTTCGGATCAGTTGTTTCATAGTACCGTCTATTTGAGTGAGTTTTCTCCAAGTTGACGTTTTAGGTGTTACTGTTCGTTGCTTCAAAAGTCTATAAATGGTTGCTTCACCAACTCCGATCATATGTGAAGACTTAGAAACTATACTCCGAACAGTACTATTGAAATGTTCATGTTCATTTAACACTAAAGTTTTCATATGCACGGTTAAATTAAACTTTAATTTCACAGGAGTATAATTACACGTTTGTGCCATTTTTATTACACAAATTCGCTTGATCAATATTGCTTTTTATCGCCTATTATTACATAACTAACAATTTTGCGTGTTACAATCACAGGACTACGCAAACAGAAATGTAAATTTAACTAAAATAATTTACAATCTGCACAACAATTTCTGCCGATTAGAAATATTAATCCTTTCTAAGAAAGTTGAGGGATACTTAAATTGATCTTGAGTTGTAACTATTTTCTACCTGTAGAGATTACATACCAAGAATTGAAATAAATTGGTATTTTTAAAAATTTTAGGAAGAAAACCCAAGATTTCATTTTGGAACAAATAATGCTAAACATTTTATTTTAGAAATTATCCGCCACTGATTTATGATGTTATACAGGGTGCGCCAATTATTTCCACTCGTTCTCTAGCACCGAAACTAAAAGAGATATCAACAAGATTTTTTGTAGGGGTAGACAGTGTCACTCGGACTACAATTTTAAAATATTTTGATGTATACAGGGTGGCTAATTTTTGTGGATTGAAAATTAATTTGTTTTTTTTTTAAATTGAACACCCTGTATACGATTATGTCTTCTGATTCTACTTAATATTAGATTTACGGTAGTTTTTTGTATTTGTAAATCCGACGCGGCGTTGACAAGTTATTCCTATTTTAAGCAGATTTAATGAAAAAACAGCACTTCAGAAATATTAGCATAAAAACCACATTTTTTAAAAAATTCCTCAAAAAAGCTACTATGATGTAAATGAAACATCACAATAATCACAATAATCACACAACATCTTCACCTGTTGCACAGGTGTTTGCCGATGGCGTGCCAATAGTCTAGTTTTCAAATGGCAATAACTTAATTTTTTCAAATGGGACACCCTATATATTTTTCTTCACTACGCATTAAAAAGATATAGGGTTTTGCACACCTAACTTTACTATTTACTTTAATAATTGACGTTAAGTGAAAAACAACATATTTTACACAATTTTTAATAAGTACAAAATTTTACAAAGTTTAATCGTAAGAAAACTACAATAGTGAAAGTTAAAATTTATAGTAGGTGTTCAAAATGTCTTCCATTTTCATTTATACATTTTCTTGCCCTTTTTTTCATTGATTTACGCACATCTCTTAGCCTTGTAGGGGTCACCTGTCTAAATGCTGCAGTAATTCTTTCTTTCATATTTTCTTTTGTGGTAACCGCTTCTTTGTAAACAATATTTTTAATAAAACCCCACAAGAAAAAATCGCAAGGTGTAAGGCAAGGCGATCTAGTAGGGGTGATATTTATTCTTTTTTATTTTGCGTCTAATTGTGGTATTGGAAATATCTAACTGATTGCTTAATTGCCTTGTGCTTATATTGGGATCTTCAACTATACTGATCATTACCTTATATTCGTTGTCAATAGTAACAGCTGTAGTTTCACGTGAATGTTTTTCATACTTGACAGTTCCTGTTCTATCAAATCTATTCTTTAAATTCTCAAAAGTATCCTTTTGTGGATGATGTCTTTCTGGGTATCTTTGACGATAGAACCTACTAGCAAGAAACGCATTTTTTTGATATTCACCCAGTATCCATATCATATCAATATTTTCTTGAACACTATAATTCTTATTAAAATCCATTTTTTATGCACAATACCGATTAAATATAGTAGACGTGATACAATACAAAATTTTATGTTGAAAATTAATGCCATAACAAAATATACCTACTGTCATTTTCATAGGTAACTTGATTTCTTAATGCGTATTAGGGAGAGCTTCTAACTGAAGAAAAATATACAGGGTGTCCCATTTGAAAAAATTAAGTTATTGCCATTTGAAAACTAGACTATTGGCACGCCATCGGCAAACACCCTGTGCAACAGGTGAAGATGTTGTGTGATTATTGTGATAGGTGCATGTTTCATTTACATCATAGTAGCTTTTTTGAGGAATTTTTTAAAAAATGTGGTTTTTGTGCTAATATTTCTGAAGTGCTGTTTTTTCATTTAATCTGCTTAAACTAGGAATAACTTGTCAACGCTGCGTCGGATTTACAAATACAAAAAACTACCGTAAATATAATATTAAGTAGAATCAGAAGACATAATCGTTCAATTTAAAAAAACCAAATTAATTTTCATTCAAAAATTAGCCACCCTTTATACATCAAAATATTTTAAAATTGTAGTCCGAGTGACACTGTCTACCCCTACAAATAATCTTGTTGATATCTCTTTTAGTTTCGGTGCTAGAGATCGAGTGGAAATAATTGGCGCACCCTGTATTTGGGTTTATATTCTGTGTCATAAAAATTTTGCTATCAATCATTTTCAAACAGAGTATAGGAAAGGAATTTTAAGTTTGATAGTTTTGCATACAGAGAATGAAAGCTAATTGTGAATCAAGATCTGTTTGAAATCGATACTGACTTTAAAAAATAATTCCAGTTTCGATAGATAGTAGTGAATATCTAAAGAAATGTGGAATTTTAGTTATTTGCCTTGAAATTTTCAAAAAATTATTAAACCTCTAAGTTCAAATATCCTGTTACTGAGTCCATTTACAAACCTAATTATCCCCATTCCTCTAATTATTAAAAAACAAATCAAAGGCTTCTACTGGGAAAAATACTAATTAATAACTTTGACATCAAATAATTATAAGAGTATTTTTTATCTCTCATTGTTAAGAATAAAAAACTTTTTTATTTCATCTTATTCCTTGTTAAAAATTTCCGGACGGAATCATTTGTAAAACAAGAATACCTACTAATAAAATTCTCAGAATAATAAATTTTCCCCTTAGAAAAATAAAAGTAAGTAAACAGGTGTCGTCTTAGATGCCTTGGATACACTTCGTCATTTTTCTTTTAGCGCTAGATTTTCGGGACAGAGACATATTGCCTGACGGGCGAACGTCCTTCGATCTCTTTGAAAAGGGACCGGGAATATTAGCGAAAAAGGAAAGTAAATACTTCGACCGAAAAAAGCTGGAATTTTTGCACCATTACTTTCATATTCATGTTTCTATTCATTCTTTTATGGGTTTCTTGATGATATGGGGCTGATTTGGAGATGTGGCAAGACAGGTTTTTATTTTTACATAACCTCATCAATTTGTATGGGAAGGTAAAATTGGGAAATTTTGTTCCTCCTAGATCTAATTTTTTTTTCCTAGATCGGCGATTGATTTAAAAAATGTCAGTCTTTGAACGTTTAATCTACTTTGGAAGCAAAAATTGAAACGATACCACAGTCCAAATAAAAAATACTGACATAAAGCATAAAATTTCAAAGAAGCAACTTGTGTTTATCATTTTTCCATATATTTCGTATACTCGCTGGGGTTAAGCGGCAGCTGAAAAGAAATCTTGAAAGAAAAGCCTGGTTTTTGTTTCAAGTGGCAATAAAAACTCCCCTTCATATTTCCCGCCGCTTTGGATTCAGTAGAGTTTTCGCTCTTGTTAGGCCACGTAGATGATGTCAAATTGGAAAATCGTGTTTGTGGGATGATTTTCTAAACTACGAAAATAAAAAAATGAAAAAGATGCGTTTTTTAAAATGATATTACGCTATCAAAAATTCTCTTACAAACTTTACATTCCTCAGATATATCAATGAGTTTGATTTTAAGAACAGAATAGAATAGGTATTATAGAATCTTTATTTAATATAGGAAGTCCTAATACATAGTAGTTTAAAAAAAATATTACATATTATAGTCAGTACGCACAAATTCAGTTGAATAAATAGAATACAATCTTGATAAAATTAATAATAAAAGTAAGAAGTTTTAGTACTAAAGTTAAAATAAATACATACCTATTAAAGTAAATATACAAAGTTACAAAATTAACATACAAAATTACAAAGTTAATTTACGGACTGGAAATAAATTGTAGCAAATATTTTTTAAACTGAGGTAGAGAGATACTCAGATACTCGTTTTAATTTCAGTAGGCAAAGCATTAAATTCACGTAATCCGCATTTAAAAATAGATTTTGTTGCTATAGCTAGTCTGGTTTGTGGTATATAGAAATTATTAACACATCTTATACTGTAGTTATGTATTTCATTATTATAGATGATAGAATCATGGAAGTACTCAGGAAGTTTTTTATTTTTTGCTTTGTAAACAAAAGTAATTGCTAAATAATAAAATCTTTGTCTGACTGAAATCCAACTTAAAGTAGTCAGCATACCATTTATTGGTGTGTATCTGTTACATCGAAGGATTATTCTCATTCCTCTATTTTGCAATTTTTGTAGTCTTTGTAGACAGTTATTATCCAATTTATTAAGTAATGATCCGCAGTAGTCAAAGTGAGGTTGTATAATAGTTTTATACACTGTTAATCTAGAAAAAAGGGAGAGATTTGAAGCAATTCTTGAGAAGAAAAATAGCTTTTTTGATATTTTTTGCATACATATTCACAGTGTGGTTTCAATAATAAATTTTCATCTAAAATAAATCCCAAGTATTTAAATTCATTAACCCATTCTACGTTCTCGTTTTCAATTATAATTTTATTCTCATTTATTTGATTTAATTTATATTTACTTCCCCAAATCATTGCGCTCTTTTTTTTAGTATTAAGTTTAAGTTTATTTTTATTTAAAAACATAACATGCTATCAGTGTATCATCTGCAAATAGATTAAAAAAGTCACACTCAATATAATTAATGTCATTTAAATATATGATAAATAGAAGCGGCTCTAATATACTTCCTTGCGGTACTCCTAAGTTATTTTCTAGCATTTAGATGTTGATTTACCTATCAGTCATATACTGTTCAAACCAGGACAGGACTCGTCCCGCAAAACCATATTATTTCAATTTATTAATCAAAATTTTACGATCTATTGTGCTACTTTTTCTTTAATTACAGACAAAATAAGATCGCTTTATATTGATATCTCAATATCTACTGGGGAATGTAACTAATTGCCACTAACAATTTAAAAAAATACTTAAAGCCGTTTCTGAATCACAGTTAAAGGCTATTAGCCCCAGTTGTTAGAGACTTTGACCTCTCATAAAATGTGATATCGCTGAAACTAGGCTCTTAGGTACTTTAAAGGGCAAGGTATAAAGTCCGCCACGTACCCCGGGTGGTTAAAAAATGATAGGCAAATATTTTTATCTGTCATTTGCCAGACTTCATGATTTCCAAAAAATATTTTATTCACTTTTGCTTAAAAGGTTGTTTTAGACCGTAAGATTCTGGCATAAATTTCGAGATCGTTGAAATTATTGAATGAAAATAATAACGAAGTGGTGGTGTAATTCACAACTTGTTTATCTAGCAAACAGGTAATTAGGCATTGGGTAATATTTTAAAGTTGTACAAAAACTATGCATCAAATGAAGAAATTATAAGGTGATCCATTTAGAGAAATGGGTTACAAACATAACATATATGTCGATCACAGAAGTCACATATGGATTTCACATTAAAAAAAATCATTCATTGAGATTATGGCGATGAAATACGAAGAATTGCAATTTTCCGAAATAAAACTTTTTGAAGAAAAACTATACACCTTATAATGTAACAATATATCTTTGTATATTCTTGTCAGTCATCAAAAAAGTCGTTCATTGAGATTATAGCGTAAAAATATGAATATTTGCCATTTTTCTAAAAATAGAGCTGGAATACTTGATGAAATTTGTAGATCCGTTGATGGTGCTTCTTACGGATCGATAATATACAGGGTGTTCCATTTGAAATAAGGAAGATTCTGCAAATTTTTAATGACGATGTGTGGCAAGCTGTTTTTCATACCCTGTATATCAGAGGTCGATTTCAGATACATCGTTTGAGAGAGTTACCAATGTACAATATTTGACCAAAAATAAATTTTAATGGGACTTGGCATAACTTCACAATTTCAAATATTCTGAGTGACGAATATTGCTAGAAATCTCGAAAACCGTCAATATTTTCGAAATATAAACATGCTTAAAGTATCTTTTATTTTTCATGTAGAAACCGAAAAAATCAATATCGAATCTCTCTAATTTCCTAAACTCCATTTTCACTAATACAACAATACAAGAAACAGATTAGGTAAATCTATTAGCAATTAGAAAATGTTTTTCGAAAGCTCTTTCATAAGGCAAAATTGTAATTAGTCTACTATTCATTAGATTCTCAAAATGAATAAACGGCTTAATTACTACAGTGTAAAAGGCAATAAATTACACCTACTGCCAGATACTCATTTAAAAGTCGAAAGCACGAAATGGAAAACATGAGGAAAACAAAAATAATTATCTTAACAAAGTTACATGTAAAATCAATAGACCCTTATTTGCCTAGTTCATGTAACTGTACTAGATTTGTTTTTGATTTAATTTGAATTCAGATGTTTTTCTCGACATAGTTTTCATTATTACTTATTTACTACGACATGCAAGAGAATCATTTATTACCTTAGAAATGATAAATTAAAATTTAATGTTTATTGAATGATACTTTGATCTCGTCTAGGATATATTAATATGGAAATTTAAAATAAAAAGCAATTAATAAATGGAAACTGACGAATTTCTTCCAAAATATATTAATATAAAAAAAAATGCCTTTACCATTGATTCTGATGAGAAATCACAGATTTACTTTATATCAATGGAAATAATAAAAAATTTGATTGTTTTGGTTACTCACAAATCGAGCTTCAGAACCTGTGTTAAGAGTAAGTAGCAAATACTTGGGAAAAAGAGTTTGAGATTTATTCGATTCAAAGACCCAACTGAAGAAGCCAAAAGAAAGACGCCGGTCTTGGGGTGGCGAATCAAATACATTAAATTCCAAACTCGATATTTTTTCAGAGTTGGAATTTTGAAGCAAGTTAATTTTAAATGAAAAGTTTTTGAACTCTCTAATAAACACGTTGAAATTATTTAATATATTTATAGCAATTAAAGGGCTCCTTTCATCTAATTCACAGCGTTAATGAATGCGCCTTGTGTAACTGCTGAAAATTAATATTATAAAGTTCAAAATGGCTTCTCACATGAAAGTTTGTGGTTACCACACATGTTTGTTTTCAAAATTCGAAAGTTAGCAGTTCGTAAAGTTTCTAATGAAAAGCTGACAGGGTAATTTTACGTTTTTATTGTGCATAATGGTCGTATACTTTTTGAAAGGTATAAAATTAGCCGTTTTATGGACATTTAATAGATGTGCGCTCTTTGGGTTTTAATTATAAAGTCGATGGTTACACAGCGTATTTTAAAATATTTTCATGAAGTTGCACATATTGGTAGTTAATTATAATTAAAATAAAATTACCTTAAACACTGTATGTAACATCCGTACAGGGTCACCAAAAGTGAATAAATAGCGATAAAATAAAGGCAAAAGTTTTGGGAAGAATTTGAAATAAAAATGGAAAAAACTTTAATCTTAATCAAAAACTATTCAATAGAAGATTGAAAAACATGGAAACAAAACAACAAGATATAAAACAAATAAAAGACCGACAAGGAAAAATATTTGACAGGTGAAAACTATATTTTGAAGAATTATTAACTAAACCACAGAAAGAAGACGAGCAAGAGAAAGAGAAATTATTGGTAGATAAAATAAAAAATAGCAATGCTGCGGCCTATTATAAAATCGCCAACGAAATACTCAATAAATGGCAATTAAAGGAATCGAATGGTTAACAGAAATATCTAATGGAGCTTGGTCAGAAGAAAAAATACCAGAGGACTGAGAAGTATTTATTTAATAATGGCAATAAAGGAAACAGCACGAAGTATAGGGGAAAAACCTTCTACGTCTCGTATTGACCATATCTTTTTAATAAAATAAGCAATAGCTAAAACAACGAAAAAAGAATCCGGAACGAATTACCAAAACATAGATATGCCAGTAAAACAAATGTGGAAAAAAACACATTACAAAAACAAGATAAAAGCTGATGACAATATGGGATGACACCATTGACAAAATATTAATAAGAAGAGAACAAGTGAGAAACGAGGTGGAGAAAATTTGAACATGAAGACACGTAAGGACATTAACTTCTAACATCACCTTTCCGCATTTGAGATGAAAACACCTTCATATTTTCACGTATGTCAAACTGACACAGCCGTTTCGGCACAATCAACCGAAAATATTACAGTATTTTCTAATTATTTATTAACTATTTTTTAACACAAACTAGAATTTTCTAACTCAAGTGGTTCGCGAGAAAATGGTGTTCTAGCTTAACTGTTAAGCTGGCACAACCTTTTATAACTTTTCTCGGAAATAGTTATGAAGATGATTCTAACGCTCAATTTTTTTTTTGGCCGTGAAATTGCAAAATATTGATTCGAAATGCGTTTTCGTAGACCTACTATTTAATAACTCCAGCACAATCGTTCCAAATAGAAATATTTCAGTTTTTTATGATGCATTTTCCAACAATAGTACAGTTGTGATAGAAAATATCCCTGGAGAATTTTTTTTTGGCCGTCAAATAGCAAAATATTGATTCGACATGCGTTTTCGTCGACATGCTATTTGGGTTGAGTACGACGACTTAACGTGTAGTAATCGTCGCTTGACGCCAAATAATTTAGTTCATCCAGCATTGACATTAATGTTGAAAATAGAAAAATGACAAAATTACAAAAGATGTTGTTTTATTTCGCATCGATTCGCGTATCTTAACAACGGTATGTATCATTCATCTCTAACCAAAAATCCTCAAGAGAATATTGATTCAAAAAAATATTTTTATGCATTTTCCAACACAACAACTGTACAATTATTGTAAAATTCATCATAATTAAAAAAAAATTTTCAATTATCACGATTTTGTTGCAGTTATCAAATAGTATGTCGACGAAAACGCATTTTGAATCAATATTTTGCAATTTCACGGCCAAAAAAAGTTCTCCAGGGCTATTTCCTATGACAACTGTACTATTGTTGGAAAATGCATCATAATTAAAACTGAAATATTTCTATTTGGTACGATTGTGCTGGAGTTATTAAATAGTAGGTCTACGAAAACGCATTTCGAATCAATATTTTTTAATTTCATGGCCATAAAAAAATTCTACAGGGCTATTTTCTATAACACCTGTACTATTGTTGGAAAATGCATCATAAGAAACTGAAATATTTCTATTTGGAACGATTGTGCTGGAGTTATTAAATAGTAGGTCGACGAAAACGCATTTCGAATCAATATTTTTCAATTTCATGACCAAAAAAAATTCTCCAGGGCTATTTCCTATCATAACTGTACATCTTCATAACTATTTCCGGGAAAAAGTTATAAAAGGTTGTGCCAGCTTAACAGTTAAGCTAGCACAAAACCATTTTCTCGCGATCCACTTGAGTTAGAAAATTCTAGTTTGTGTTAGAAAATAGTTAATAAATAGTTAGAAAATACTGTAATATTTTCGGTTGATTGTGCCGAAACGGCTGTGTCAGTTTAACATACGTCATATTTTCGTTATTTGAAGTAATACAGATTTGAATTTTTGCGCTGTCATACAGATGCAAAAAATAATGAATAGTAAATCAAAAACTATACTTTGTTTAAATCACCTATATTTTAATAATATTTTTTAAATCTCCCACTTTTTATTTTATAAATTAGAAGTAATAATTAATAACTAGTAAGCAGAAAAATCATGTTAACTCTTCTTCCGAACACGCGGGAATGTTAATATTAAACCTCTGCCACAAAATACCGCTCAGCAAAAAAATGTAATTGCGGTCCTACCACAGAGACTCGCTTTGAGAAGTTGTATGAATTATTTTATCGTTAACTGCAACCAGGTCATTTTATTTAGGTGCACATATATGCTCATCAGACTGTGTAGCGAATAATTTCAATTTTTCGCACAGTTTAACTGAAATTATTTGTGGCACAAATATCGTGTACGCTATGTGCCGTAGGCATTATTGGTTTATGAAAATTTATATGAAACATGACTCGACGTAATGACTTGTCTCTGGTGGAAAATAAAAATACTGGGTTGATAAAGATTTTTGAAGTTCGCAGTGAGAACCTCAAATTCATTTATGTAGCTCATAGCATAGTGATTTGTTAGTTTATATAATGAAATCATCCATTTAAAAATATATTGGGTGTACAAATTTTACTTTGTTTTTACTGTGTTGAAGATGACGAATTTTGTGTTAATCAAGCAGCAGTTGCGGGAAGAAATGCAATTGAAGCCCATCCAATGCTTGTTGAAGTTTATGGTGACAAATCATAGGCCATTATATATAGACATAATTTTTACAAAATTTAACAATAATTAAAAAAGTTTTAAAACTTCAGTTGAATGAAGAGTAAGTTTAAATGATATTAAGTCTGATTTTGCAACCTTTTCTTCTAAACGGAAGATATTTAAAATCAGGATTTAATGAATTTTCGCATTAATAGCGCGAAAAAATTTCAAAAGTTCTGCAAACTTTCGAAGTTTTGAAAAATAGCATTTTATCCCAATTTCATCCCAATTTTTCGAAGAAAATTCCAAAAGTTCTGCAAATTTGAAAAAAATAACTAAAATAATGTTCTTGAGAAGTACTATAATTTGCAACCTCTTGCGACAAACGGAAAATATATTTTTTCATGAAATTGTTTTTTTCTATTAAAATAAACATCGAAGTTTTTACAAAAGTTTTGAATAATGGTTGCAAATGAAGATGCCCTAACGTACAATGTTTTCATTAATTTGCAACCTCGCCCGCAATACGGAAATGGAGGAATAATTAAAAAAAATCATATTTTCGTATTTGCACCCTACCAAAAAAGCAACTTGGCAACATGGCAGCGAGTAAGACAGACGTGTGTGAAAATGCAATCAACCAGTACAGCGTATAAGAACTGTACTCTATGGATAATCAAGTATTTAACTGGACCACTGTCGCCCTTTTTTGTGTGGCACTAATTTATTCACTAGATTTCCAAATTAATGAGTAATCTTAAAATAATTTGCAAATAGTTTCCAATTTATAGTCATATTGCAAACAAAAAACGAAACAATTGAATGTAAAAATGTTCCTTTTAAAAAAGACGGATTCAAATATCTCTCAAAATATTAGTCGTTGTTATAATAGTCCAGTCAATGAACGCTTAAAAGGGGGGTGTAGAGCACTCGGAGCCTAGGAGGTGCGAGGGCTGCAGGGGGGCACAGAGAAGGTCACTTTTTTCGGCTTTTCACTTATATCTCGAAAAATATGCACCCTAGCAAAAAAGTCACCAATACAAAATTAAATATCATAAAATTTACTATAAGATTGGTTGATATTCATTTTTTCCTATCTCTTCTTGTTCTAGATATATTTGCTAGCAAAAATGCAAATTTTGAAAAAAGTTTTTTAATGAATTTAAACAATCTTGTAGTAAGTTTTTTCCTATCCCTTTTGGTTCTAAAAATATTTGCTAGCAAAAAATGCATAGTTTTCAAAAAAGTTTTTTTACCTCTCTCCCCAAGAGACTCAAGACAACTCAACATTAATTTCTTAATATTTTTTTAGGTATAGAAGGTTATAGCTCTTAAATAAATAACAAAAATTAGAATGTACAGTTTTCTTTGCGAATGTAGAAATTTGCTGTAACTTTTGATTAGTTTAGGTTAAAACAATACCTAAATAAATATATCAATAAAATTAAAAGGTCGTTAAATCTTCTACAACTTCTTTTAGAAAAACTTTGCTGTAAACCTAAAGGTTAAGCCGCTGGTAGGCTAAATAATTAAAAAAAACATAATGTGCATTTTTTGCTAACAAATATCGCTAGAACCAGAAGACATAGGAAAAAATGAATATAAAACAATCTTGTAGTAAATTTTACGATCTTTAATTTTGCATTTTTTGCTACGATGCATATTTTTCGAGATATAAGCGAAAAGCTGAAAAAAGTTACCTGCTCCGTGTCCCACTGCAGCCCATGCACCTCCTACGTTCGGTGACTTTTAGTATATTTATATACCTCCTAACTACTCCCAATACAGCCCTGAAGTCCGCTCGCTCACGTACTCTATAATTCATTCATTGAGGGGACTATAACTGCGGCAGAACTAATATTAGTAAAAAAATTAAGGTTCCGTTTTTCGTATGGGGTGCAAAGTTACATATCCACTGAGACCGATATTCTCTTTATTTGCAACCACGATAAAAAACTTTTGTAATTATTTCAATGCTTGTGTGTATTGAAAATGGCAGCGCCTAGAAAAAAGGTTTGATGATGCGTTTTTCAAAAATGGTTGCAAATGTACCAGAGTATATGTTACATTTTTTTTCCGTTTACTTGCCCAATTTGCATAACTTTTGTATTTTTTTTAAACAAAATACAACGGAAAACTTATACAAATGAGAAAAAATAAGGTTCCGTAGCTTTTGAAATGTTGAAAACTTAATACATGTTGTAAAACATTATTACTAGCGATATTCCTAGTTTGCAGAACTTTTGCAATTTTCAGTGTAAAAATAAAAAATAAAACGTTTTTTGCAATTTAAACAATGTTCCATCGCAGACTTCTGCAAAATTTTATAGTTTGTTTTCATTAATGCACTAACATACCATCTAAGTTTGAAAACTTTTGGAATTAATGTTAATTGATTGTCTATATCTACTAGCCTATCACGTAGTGAATGGTTTCCACGTTTGAAGGATGTAGATTTGATTATCGAAGACAAGACTTGCTCTGGACAGCCAAAAAAATTCGAGGACAAAAAATTAGAGGCTTTACTTGAAGTAGATCAGAGTCAAATGCATGAGGAGCTCGCAGTGACTCAAGAATCCGTTTTCGTACGATTTTGAGACATGGAAATGATTCAAAAACGAGGAAAATCAACACCAAAGCCGAACGTACATGGAGAGAACAAACGGGTATTGTTTAGGATCAATTCCAAGTTAAAATTTGTGTTCTTGTCCGACAGAAAATGAATTAATCCAAGCTGATTGTAATGCATTCGATTTTTTTCAAATCTATTTAAAAGTGAATTTACAACATAGCACTAACTCGAGAAAAAAATTTAAAATTTAATATTTCTGCTATTTTATGTGGATAAAAAATTTCATCAAGTTCCTTAAATCCAAGCCGGAATTCATTAAGAAAATATATATGAAAAAGGTAGGAAACTTAAATACTCCCGCAAACTTTTAAATTCGAATGAGAAAAGTTTTTTATCAGTTGCGCATTTAAACTAAATGAAAACTTTTTGTCACTTTCTTGCTTTCAAATTTTTTTACTTTAGATATTTTACGACAATTTTTTAATAGTATCATACAGTGTGAAAAAAAAAGTGTAACAAAATGAATGAACAGATCAATTACTACTACTACTACTTTTTCCTATCTCTCAGACAATTTTCGAATTCTATCTCGAAGAATGACTTCAGGCGATCCAAGTTTGAAGCTAATTTTCGAAAGAAGTGAACCGATAGCCTGCCAAATCGTGTTGCATCATTCGGGACAACCAGTAATCAGAAGGTGTAATGTCTGGACAATACGGCGGGTGCAGTAAAATATCCCGTTTAGTCGATGTCATGAAGAAGAATAACTTTATCATGTCTTTGAACTAAGAATTCATTCTTTTCCCGCAATTCAAATTATTTCGAGCCGAAAATTTGATTAGCCGTTCCGCCGTTTTAAAAGATATTCCGAGGTATAAAATTCTTAGCATTGTTTTTCCGTAATTTTTTTAATTTAATTTTGCCGTGTTAAAATAGGATAGTCTAGAAACGCGTTAATTTTGCTCCGAAATCACATTTGCTTATTTTAAAAGATAAGACGCCGACGACACCATTTCACTGTTTACGTTTTTATTTGTTTTTGTCCGATTGTTTTGCGGTCATTAATTTGGGAATAATTTAGTTATTGGGAAATAGAATTCATTTCATTTTTACGAAGCGTTATTTAGGTTTTAAAAATCAATGGGGTGAAGTTTTCATTTTAGTTTTCATTTCTATTTACTGAATAATTGGCTGAAATAGTTTGTTTATTTTTCCGGTTTTTTAAGTTAGTTTACTCGTAATTAAATTTGTCTGTCAGTAGCGTAACTATTTTAATTTCTAGGAGAGTTATTTAATTTTAAATACCATTATTTTTCTGAATTAGTAGTTCGGAAGTAAGTCATTTAGCTTGGGATCCGTAATTCCATATTTATTCATTTTTAAGGGGAACCGTTTAAGTTTTAAATACTAAATTTACTTTAAAAACTTTATTTTGAAAGTAGTTATCGAATAATCGTCGGAACACGATTTAATTATTTACTTTTCCGTTATCCAGAGTTAGATTTCTTTGAATTAGATTACATTTCGTACCGAACGACAGACTGTAGTAAAAAATCAGTTTTTTTAACAGTAGTTCGAGAATTGAATTATTTAATTGAAAGTTTAAGAGCAAACCGAACCCCTTGAAAAATTTTAATAACCTTTTAAACCTTTAGTTTTAGTCTGATTTTTGTGAAATTTTCAGGAAATACTAATAATTACGAAACTTAGGGTGGAGATTCCTTTTTTTTTTTGTAAACCTTCGAAAAGTATTTATTTTGTTAATTTTAAATGGAAAATCACAAAAAGAAATATCCGCGCCATTCTGCATTAAATCTATGAAAATTTTCTCCTATTTGTTTTAATAAATATCAAGTAGTTTTTAAATAATATGGTTTCCCATTTCTTTCTTACATATTTTTGTAAAATGCTGCCACATCGTTACATACATTTAAAGCTGTCGAGAAATATGCCATCGCCAAGTGTTCCCAGCGCGCATATAAATACAATTTTATATTAGAAAATCCTCATAAAATAGAAGTGAAATTTGCTTCTCACGAGAACTCCGGTTGCCCCTTAAGGTATACTTTTGCCCTTTAGACTGTTCCGTTGCATTTCTTATCTTAAGAAATTTAAATAACTCTTCCGATTTGTCTCGCCAGTTGATAAAATTAAATAGCTGTTTGGATTAATTTCGCGATTCGACAAGTTTAGCCAGTTTCCAGTTTTTTTTATTTAATCGATTAATAATAATTAATTTTATACTTAATAAATATAAATAAAGTCTGATTGAGTCACTTCGTCATTACCGTTAACTAACAGAGCCGAATCGAACGTTTCTTTTAACATATTTTTTTTTGTTCAGTGGTGGGCTTTGAAATATAAAACAATTTTTAATTGTAAATAGGTAAACACAATAGATGTGTCAACGTTATTTCTAGTTTATATTCACAGACCTTACCTCTTTTCAGGGCTTTTAAACAAGTATATAATAATAAACTAGTCTGAGATCAACAAGACCCCTGGAGAATACCTTATCTCTATCTGAAGCTACCTGTGCCCCTAAGACACCGTTTCTAAGGGTTGTGGAGTAAACCACATTAAAATAATCTGGCGCCCGAGCAATCTCCGTATTAGGCGTCACTCGCAAGGCATACTTTTCTTTGTAGCAAGAAAAAGCCTTACAAAGTACCAAATAAATTTATTTAAATCTGATAAAGTTATAGCAAAATAAAAAAAATGCGATTTTGGACGATTTTTTCGATATATCTCGATAAGTTACATCTTAATCGAGATACAAAAAATGAATCGAAAAATATTTTTTTTATCTCCAACTTTCTCATTTACTTTTTTTATTGGAGTTATACTTTTTTTTATTCACGAAAAACCGTTATGTTAATATTAACATAGCATCTCTAAATCCGAATTTTCTGTTAGACAATATTTAATTTATTCATCCAAATACCACGTATCTTTTTTGAAATTAAAAAATGTTTTGTAGATGGCTTACTAAAAATATAAGTCCATAATTAGTTAAATTTCTATTGTTTTTAAACACAGGATAGGTTATTGATTTTTTAAAAGCAGGTTAGTTAATTAGGTATCTTGGAATATAATTATAAATCAACTTAAGCCTTTTATTTTATAGTGACATACTGTTTTTTCTTTTTTAAGTTTCATAATTCCGATTTCTATTTCAGCTATACCGGTATCTGCACTTATCTAATTGGCAAGATTTTTCCAGTACCTTTAAAGACTTAATTATCTTGTTTTATCCACATATATTTTGTATTTTGTTTTAGTTATTTATGTTTGGATATGTAAAGATGCTTCTTATTAACAAAGAGGAAATCAGAAACGATAGAACTAATAAAGGTGATTGGGTGACAAAACGAACAAATAGTAAAAGATGAGAGTTGGTTTTAACAAAATTATTATTAATTCCCATGAAGAATGTGATGAAGTTAGGCTTTCTTTTAGCAACAATAAAAAATCAAAATGTAATATTTAATAGCTACAGATTACTTGCATATCCTGTATAGAGGTTCATTGCCTCAGACTAAAATACTAAAATAATATCTACAAATAGAGTCTACATATAAAATATAACAATCTAGCGAGATTATGCATTGACACAAAAAAATTTCTTGTGAACAAAAATTTTTAAAAAATGTTTTGGAAAAACAATTTGTATCCTTTGGTGGTTTGCAACTATTTTAATTTTATAGCTTCCTTTATTTGATAACATTTCATATATAACTTTTACAATATGGCGGATATCTTAATAATCATATTTATTATAAAAATAAGTACTAGAATAATATTATAATTACCCAGATTTGAAGAAAAACGTACTCAACCCAGAACTTGATGTTCTCATGTTAGTTAGGTATTTAAAATTAATTAAAAAGTAGATTCCTATATATAAAAAAACCGATATCTTAGATCCACATAACTTTCCAAATTTATTCTTATATTTTATCTAAATTACGTACTGCTATTTTCCTGAAATATAATTAAATACTTTTTTATTCAAATAATTCATAAACTAACATTTACCTTTTCCAAAAAAAAATTGCTTTCGTTCCTATATCAAATCAGTGCCACAAAAAAATTCTGCAAAGTATTTTTATTATCCACACTCACGACACCGCAAGTTTTCCACGCGAGGGAAAGTGAAAATCACGTAATTTTCCCACGAAACTGAATGCCGCGCGCCACGCTACCAACTGCGAGCTTTCAGCGCCTCAAGTACAGTTTTCAGCGATTCAAACCGAAGACCAGCGAAATTGAGCGAACTGGGATTGTAAATTTTACGTTTTTTTTTGTTAGAATACCTTTAACAGTCTTGCAGATCGTAACGATAGAACGGTCAGTGTCCTGCTGGAATTCTTTTGTGATCTTCGTTGCATTTACGTATGTACCTACAGTTGGAAAAATTTTTCTAAAGTTGAGAACAGTCCCGCAAGGATCCTTCCTGAGCTTTTTTTAATATACACAAATTAGAATCAGAAAAACAAGAAAATGTTTTTTAGGGTTAATATAAAAATATTTAACAGTATAATAATTATAGTGAATGATACCTTTTGCTTGAGACAGAATGAGATTTTCTCTTATACGACAATTTTCCTTTTCTTTATCTCTCTATCTATCTGTGATGGGGGTGTCGATACACTGCGACCTATAAGAGCTATTGTACCCAATCGTTAAGGATGTCTCAACGATTAGAGCAGCTCCTCCAGTCCTATTGCTTTCAAAAAGTTCAGGATGTCGGTAGGCTTCAGGTTAGGTAGATCTTCCTCTTCTATTTAATATTCTCCGAGGTATCGTACCCTTGGATTTTGCAGGGTAATGCATTCTGAGAGAATGTGGATAGAGCTTTCCTCCTCTTCTTCGCAGAATCTGCATTCTTCTTTGTCTACTAATCCGAATTTCTTTAGGTGGCCTCTCAGCCGGCAGTGCCCTGTTAGGATACCCGTTAGTATTCTAAGCTTATTTTTACTGTTACTGATGCAGTTGTTAAGATCTCTTCTGGTTATTGTTTCCCAGTAGTGTCTTGGCCTGCCTCATTCCTTGTAGTCCTATCCAGTATTGGGATCTTTTGTTATTTACTTCTTTTCCAAGTTCATCAAGTATTGTACTGGTGCTTATTCCGCAGAAGGGTTCAGGTCCCAGAAATGGTGTTTCAGTCCCTTTTTTGCGAGTACATCTGCTATTTCATTACCCTCCACTCCAGTGTGTCCCGGAATCCATAGGAGGGTAACAGTGTTGTTCTTGCCTAGTTCGTTTAGATTCTCTAGGCACTCCCAAACGATCTTGGAGTTGATTACGTGGGAGTTCAAGGCATTAATGGCTGCTTGGCTGTCTGACATCATGATGATCTCTTGTCTGCGAAAATTTCTTTCTATGTTGAAGTCGACATATTTTCCGATGGCATATATTTCAGCTTGGAAAATGCTCGGAGATTTGCCTAAACTTTCGGAATATTTGGTTCCAGGCCCGTATACTCCTATTCCTCTTCCTTCTGTTATTCTAGAACCATCTGTGTACCATTTAATGGCACTTCTCTTGAGTTTTGGGATGGTATCTTTGTCCCATTCGCTTTTGTTACTTAGCTTTGTGTTGAATTCTTTCACAAAGCTAAACTTCTTTGTCATCTCATCTTGGGGCATGTCCCAGGTTTGGTGATTTCCAGGAAGGAGTCTAAACTTGCGTTTGGTTGATCCTTCTCTGGTCATTCTGTAGGTTGTCCTTATCGCTAGACCTCCACTACTATATGGAGGGGTGTAAGGCTTAGGATTACTTCCATGGCGGCCATTGGGCACGTTCTCATTGCACCTGTTATGCATACGCAGGCTAGTCTTTGGATTTTCGCTAAATTTGCCTTTGTACTGAACAGCTTAGTTCTGCTGCCCCAGACTACTGCTCCATAAGTGATGGCCGGTCTCACTATTGACGTGTACATCCACTGCAGGATCGTTGGGTTACATCCCCAATTTTTTCCGCAAAATTTCTGCACACCATTAGAGTTTTCGTAGCTTTGCTGGTTACTTCTCTTTCGTGCTTATTCCAGATAAGTTTATTACCTAGTATTAGTCCCAGATATTTGACATCTGGCTTCCATTCAATAACTTTCCCTTCCAATTCGATGGTTTTGAGGTTAATGTTTTTTTTTTCGTGTAAAGGCAACTAAGGTAGTCTTGATGGGGTTGACGCTAAGTCCCATCGATTGACACCATTCTTTAGTATAGTCAAGCTCTCTTTGAACTATATCGCAGAGGGTATTCTCGAATTTGCCTCTTGCGATTATGACTATGTCATCTGCATAGCCTTTTCACACTTCACAATAACAAAAATAACGCTCAAATTAAACTCACAATACAACACAATAGTGTGGGGTGAGTGTATTACATCCGGATAATTTGAAATTATGTTACTTTTATAATATCTACATTAAATTAAAAATTTACATTATCTGTTCTCAGGTATAATTTGAAAATTGTCCATCGTCTTTGACTCGAGATAATTTCTCAAAATATTCATGAACATACTTTGTTTTTTTTAATTAATAGTTAAAGTAAATTATTTAAAGAAACAAAATTAAGAAATTGAACAAGAATTTAAATTCTCATATGATTAAAATCATCTTAATTATCAATTAATAACTATTGCTATTCTAATTGTCTGATGTGAATTTAAACTTTGCATAAGTAAAGAAACGCAAATAAGTATTTTGTCGGTATACAGAGTAAGTCATGAGGAACTGTACATATTTCTACTTCGTATTGAGGGCCCTATATAACCATTAAAAAGTGTCTGCTCCCATTGTTTAATAATATACAGGGGGAGTTGCGAATTTGTCTCATATTTTGGTAAACACCTAATTAACTGATTTATTCAAGGTAGAAAAAAATCAGGTCCGGCTTAAAAAAATTAGTTCGTTAAAAAATTAAAATATGGTTAACGATTAGCAATGTCAAAATTACCGAAAAAAATGTTTGGGTCATTTTTGAGAGAAAAAGTGAGTTTTCTAGGGTATAAATGGACCTAGACTCCCAAAAAAAATTAAAATTTGGTTTACGCAGAATGAATTTTGTATAAGAAACGATTGGCAAAGTCAAAATTACCGAAAAAAAATGATTGGGCCATTTTTGAGAGAAAAAGTTAGTTTTTTAGGATGTAAATGGACCTAGAATCTACAAAAAAAAATTAAAATTCGGTTTACGCAGAATCAATTTTGTATAAGAAATGATTGGCAAAGTCAAAATTACCTAAAAAAATGTTTGGGCCATCTTTGAGAGAAAAAGTGAGTTTTTTAAGGTATAAATGGACCTAGACTGAATGAATGAATTTTGTATGAAAAACCAACGGCGGCTCCAAGTAGGGACAGTAGGGGCAATTGTCCCCCATCCAAAGTCCGGCAATGAGAGGATATTTCTCAACAAACCCAAAATATTAAACTTATATATACAGGGTGTACCGTTGGTAAACGGAAATATTTTAAAGGTAGTAGAGGTCACAAAGGCGATTCTAAATAACCCATATATAATGGGTCTCTTGGCTTCCACAACCGAGTTACAGGGTGTTTTATCAATTATGCATGATTATTGATTTGGCCAGATCTTTTGAATCACTTAGTATATCTTTTCCATTTTTGGCATACAGCTTACACTTCTCACGAATAATTTACTGAAACATTGAGAGATATTAAAATCCAGGTTCGGCTTTAGGAAAAATTGAAACATAATAAAAATATAAAAACAACACCCTGTATATTACAATTTTAATATGTCCATTTTAGATTTGAGCAGAGGAGAAAAAACTGAATTGAAACAAGTTCTTGTTTTTATCCCGCTACCGATTCGAATTGGAAAATTTTGAAAGTGAAAGTAAAATTTTCATTTAATTTAGAAAAAACATTATGAAACTCATTTTTTCTTTAACAATTTTAAAAATTCACTTCGCGTCATTTACCTATTTCTTGTTTATTCGGCTTAAAATAATTTTACACTGTACTGGTTTACCTGCAGGCCCGTACTTGGGGGAAAATATTCAATTAGATATTTATGTTTTAAACGCCCAGTATAAAGTAAAGCGGGACAATAAACGCTTACAGTAACTAACAAACATTTATTAATAATTAAAGAAATTACTCAAAATGTCCACCATTTTGTTTTATGCACTTTCTTGCACGTTTAATGATGTCCCTTACTAATTTTCTTATAATAAATTGATTGTTTCTCAGGTTCTCGCAGGCTTCCTAAATTGTTTGAAGCAGTTCTTCTCTATTGTTTATTTCTTTATAATACACCTTGGATTTCAGGTATCCCTATACTGCATAAACCACTGTGCTAAAATAAAATTATACGAGGCTATCGAAAAGTAATCAATTTAATATTTTGTTTAAAGTACGGATCTGCAATATTACTTAAAATAGTGTTGAAACGGACAAATAATAAAAACATGCATAATTGAGGACTGTCTAAATATCGAAATTAAATCCATTTTGAATATTAAACGATAAAAAAATTATTTCTTTTTTTTTCTCTAAAATTTTACTTTCAGTTTCAAAAAAAAGAGACGTGCAAGAAAGTGCATAAAACAAAATAGTGGACATTTTGAGCAATTTCGTTAATTATTAATAAATGTTTGTTAGTTACATAGTTAATATGAGCGTTTATTGTCCCGCTGTACTTTATACTGGGCGTTTAAAAAATAAATAACTAATTGAATTTCTTCCCCTAAATACGGGCCAGTACAGTGTAAAATTATTTTAAGCCAAATAAACAAGAAATAGGTAAATGACACGAAGTGAATTTTTGAAATTGTTAAATAAAAAATGAGTTTCATAATATGTTTTTTCTAAATTCTAAATTCTAAAATTTTACTTTCAGTTTCAAAATTTTCCAATTCGAATCGGTGGCGGGATAAAAACAACAACCTGTTTCAATTCAGTTTTTTCACCTCTATTCAAATCTAAAATAGAAATATTAAAATTGTGATATACAGGGTGTTGTTTTGATATTTTTAATATGTTTCAATTTTCCTTAAAGGCGAACCTGGATTTTCATATATTTCAATATTTCAGTACATTATTCTTAAGAAGTGTAAGCTGTATGTCAAAAATGGAAAAGATATACTAAGTGATTCAAAAGTTCTGGCCAAATGAATAATTATGTATAATTGATAAAACACCCTGTAACTCGGTTATGGAAGCCAAGAGACCCATTATATATGGGTTATTTAGAATCGCCTTTGTGACATCTACCTACCTTTAAAATATTTCCGTTTACCAACGGGACACCCTGTATAACCCTAAAAACCGACGACGTTGCCCCCCCCCCCAAATCTCTGGGCTGGAGCCGCCCTTGGTTCTACATGCCCCAAAAAGCTATAATACGTATTCATTAACATTTTGTATAATAATATAACTTTTGTATTTTTGAAAAATATATATTTTCATAAAAGCTTAACTAAAATCAACTAATATATATAACGCTAATGAGCTGTATTTAACTGAACCCTTTACGGATTAGTTCTAACAAATGAACTAAATCCCTTTAAAGCGGTACCTTTTCAAAAAAATAAAAAAACAACTGATCCGATTCAGTTAATTAAAATAGCATGGCATTGAAAACAAATGAATATGTAACAAAGTTATATCGAATGTAAATGGAAAGCTTTGGTTTAATTGCAAATCTCTTTGAAAACCAGACTTCGAAGTTATTAGTAGTCTGGTAACTTTTCCACCAATTTTAAATTGAATATTAAGATATAAAAGAAAATTGATTCGTTTTAAAGATTATGAAAACTCAAATAAGTCACCAAACCATTTTTGTTTTATTTGTATGTCAAATTTGAGAATTTTTGGGTGCTACAATAGAACGAAATTACACTTTAAAATTTGCAATCCTGCATTTGTTCCTGGTAACACAGCAACAAACTGCTACCAAAAACTCTTATTATTTTTAAAAAATAAAGAAACTAAAGAGGTCGTACTTGGAGTCACTTCATCCGGTATATCAACAAAAAATGTGTAGCATTTATTTTTAATAAAGTTGGTTTACTCTCCATCTGCTGTATTCAGATTGTAAGAATTTGCCGTTTTTGTCTCATCTATTTTAATTAATAAAAGCACACAAAAACTGGCCTATTCTAGCGGAAAATTTTTCACTTGGCTCTCACCATCCCATATCGACTATGGTCACTGACAGGTAAGAGCCCTCCAGCTGATTGATCGCTAAAGGGCAATAGTGCCGATAAACTTCCTGATGACCCGACCTCTGAACCGAAGCCGAAGGAACTTTTTAAGCGGGTGACTGGTATAACACTATATGGGTATCTGTGTAGCCTCCAATTTTCCTTAAAAAAGTCTACAGAATATAAAAATAAATGCACAAAAGAAATATATTTCACATACAGCCTGATCAACATCTGTGAAAAAGTTCTATATATCCGTTATCATAGAAAATACTGTTTACAAAAACTTTTCTTTTCTTTATTATTCTACAACTCCATACCATAAACTTACGCATACTCAAACGAGGTGGTCCTTGCACTTTTTGAGTGGTATTATTGATAATTATTGAAAAAACAGTAAATGGTGAGGTTTACTTAGATTTTTTAACCAATCATTTACCTATTTTGCTTAAAGGCCTGTCAATTAGCAAATCTAATATCTCCATGATGGAGCTCCTACTCCCCACAACGTTCTTCAATAGTAAATTTATTAAGCGAATTTCCTGAAACATGGATAGGAAGAAAATAGCCAATTTTCTGGAAATCTAGATCAATAAATTTGGGTAAAGTCGATTTTTTTTGGGCTGTACGTGTATCTTTTTTTATAGGTCATTTCGAATAACTTTTACCAAGTTCTTTCTATCATTTTGTTTTTATAAATGAGTAAGGCAAAGTGATCTAGTAAATTACATAAAATAACTGACTTGAAATTCAAAACATGCAGATACTTTACTTCATAATCACTAATTCTGAGATCCTATAATTTATAGCTTTTGGTATTTCGTTTAACATAGTTTAAAATATCTTTTACATATAACTCGGCCAACGCATAAATTTTCCAAAAAAAATTCGAGTGGATTGCTTCACTATTTTTTAAATATCTCTGGCTCTAAGAGTCGTGGAAAAATAGAAAAAAATTAAAATGACCATGATAAAGTAGAGTATCAATCCGTATAGTAGGGTTTTTTAAATGCATCCTAACCTCAAAAAACGAATTCGCCCACAATATTTTTTTTACTGAATTGGCAATAAATAACCAAAGAATCCTCGAATTTTCTTAAAAATTGGAGAAAATATGTATTTTTATGTCGGGAAGACATGGTAAAAATTTAAAAAAAAAATTGAATTGGAATTGGAAAAACAATAGTAGAGAAAAATTTTTTATCTTAAAAAGGATTTTTTGTGTACTTTTGTCTAAGAAAGTCCAACATTTTATTTCTTTATTTAAAGTGCCCAATTTAGGGAATAATAAAAAAATAAAAATTCGATTTTCATTTTTTTCCAATTTTTTTAACCCGATAAATACAATACAATTTTTTTTTTAACAAATACAATTTTTTTTTTAATTTTTACCATGTCTTCCCGACATAAAAATACATATTTTCTCAAATTTTTAAGAAAATTAGACGATTTTTTGGTTATTTATTGCCAATTCAGTAAAGAAAAATAATGTGCGCAAATTCGTTTTTGAGGTTAGGATGCATTTTTAAAAAACCCTACTATATGGATCGATACTCTACTTCATCACTGTCATTTTAGTTTTTTTTTTATTTTTCCACGACTCTTAGAGCCGGATATATTTAAAAAATAGTGAAGCAATCCACTCGAAAAATACCAAAAATGCAGTTTTTGGGACATATCTCGCGAAGCTCCAGCCAAAATTTATTGAAAAATTTTTTACAAGCTTCTCTTTATCTATAGAATCAAAAAAAATTAAACAAATTTGACTTAGTTCTTACATCCATATAAAATTCTAATTTCACTCCACTAAGAACCAGACAACTTACAAATTTCAGTATTTTGGCGATAAAAATTTAGGTTTTTTAAATTTTGGTGGATGCATAAAATTTTTTGGTGGTGCGTCCACCAAAATTTCAATTATATACGTTTAAATGAACATTTTATAATTTTGGCCATGTTTTCAGGTAATGAAATAAACTTTTAACACCGCGTTTTTCTGTGTTTTTATAGTATGTTTTCTAGGATAAGTTCAGCTCTAAAATGTTTTCCGACAAAATTTGTTTAGTACTATAAATATGCTTTACATAAAGTTCATCTAAATTTATGCTAAAGGGGTCTGTTATATTAGTGCATTTCAAATTTCTATGGATGATGATCGCATTCAGGAACTAGAACTATTAATATCTACAGGAATATCATTAAAATATTAAACAGGCGATATTCAAATACCGTGGGTTGTACATAGAACTCGTGATATAAGACAATGGCAATATAGTAAAGGCGCTAGCTGCATGCTGATTAGATTATTATTTGCTTATTTATTACAAATAGATGGCGTGGAAATAAAAAAAGAGGATTGAGAACAGAGTTGTGAAGGTAACAAGTAGACAACTAGTTTCGTCTTATAGCCCTCATCAGGTCTAGTAATTTATATGAAGAATTAAGATAAAATTTATGGGAAAAGAATCAAGATCAGCTAACTGACTAATACAAAATAATTACCAAGGTATTCGATGTCTTCCCTTACTCAATATAATTTAACCCTACGAACAAGAGTCGACCCTGTCTTGAACGTTAACCGTGGGCGCTCTCCCATTTCAAATGTATCAATTATCAGAGAACAGGCTGTATTCCGTGATATGCAGTGACTTGTTTATGCGAAAGATAGGCTAATTAGGGGTGACGCAGATGATTAGTGGATTGTTGGTGACGACTATCGCGCCACCAACCGCGAAAAAAGAAATTACGGTAATAGCTGGTTGTCTCGGTGAAGCGAGAGCCAGGGAAATAATTTAGATGATAGATCGGAACTTTAATGAAAGACCGCCACCGCATTGGAAGGCAGTGACGTAAATATATATTAACAACGTGCTAATTTTTGTTAAGTAAGGGTCGTGGGAAATTTAACACTTTTGTTTTACGTAGAAATTATTTTGAGATTTTCAAATATTTGAAGGAAACAATCACTAAAAAAGAATGTTTGGGTGATAAGTAACCTTAACAAAGGAAAATATTATCCATATTTCAAATATGAGAGAAAACTGGGTCTGTATCATGTCTAGACCACACATTTGTTAAAACAAAACAACAAAATTACAATAATTTATTACCTTTAACTATTTCCACCACAATCATAGAACACTATATAATAGTATTACAAATTATATTAAGTAAAAAAAAAATATTTGGCACTGGTTTTCACAACCAACTGGCCAGTCGATATTTTGAAAGGATAGATGGAACATTATTACAAGAAGTTAGTAGTTGCATTAATTGGGAAGCTGTCCTAAATCCAGTGCAGGATCTTGAATCTGCGACAGAAAAATTAATTAACCTAATAAACACTTGTATAAATAAATCAACTAAATACATCAAAATAAAAAACAGTGAACGCAAAAGAAAAAACTAGGTAACGAAGCTATTAATTAAATATATTAATAAAAAAATGACATACCTCTTATGGAAACAAAATCCAAAAAATGAAAATTTAAAAAATAATTATTTACTACTTAAAGAAGAAAACTTTGCAACACAGTAAATGAAATTCTAAACATCAAAACAACAAACAAACAAATAAATAACATAAAAAATGAAAAAGGTGAAATCGTTACAGACCCAAGAATCATTGCAGATATATTTAATAAATTCTTTGCCAATGTAGGGAAAAATCTTGCAAAAAATATAAAAACAAATCCTAACTACAAAAGTAAGAATAATATAAATAATCATTCAATTTTTCTTACACCTACCAGTGTAACTGAAGTATAAAATACTATAAATACTTTAGAAAATAATAAATCCCCTGGGCATGATGGAATTAAAGCCGAAACTTTAAAGATCATTTCAAAATTACGGAAATCATTAATAAATCATTTGAAGTAGGATACTTTCCTTCAATTTTAAAAAACTCAATTGTAACTCCAATATTCAAAAGTGGAGATACCGAAAATATTTCGAACTATAAGCCTATTTCTGTCTTGCCATCAATTAGCAAAGATTCTGAAAAAATTTTAATAACAAGATTAAATGCCTTTTTATCTAAACATAATCTGCTGTCAAAATGTCAGTATGGGTTTAGAGACAATAAATCTACTAACGATGCTATTCATTCCTTAACTAGAAACATTTATGAATCCTTGAACTCAAGTACTCCGTCTATAGCTGTCTTTTTAGAACTAAAATAGGCATTCGATAATACTTTTAGACAAACTAGAAGATATGGGTGTAAGAGATACAGCGCACAAGTTATTTGAAAGTTATCTAACAAAAAGAAATCAAAACGTGAAAATTAAAAACCAAGTCAAACAGACACAAAACTTACATACGGTGTACCTCAAAGAACAGTACTGGGGCCTGTATTATTCGTCATCTACTTAAACAATCTATTCTTACAAGAAACAATCGGTAAAATTATTAATTTAAGGACTGGTTTGACAGCAGACTACTTTAAAAAAATAATAGATAATAATAAAAAAAATATATGTAATACTTCAATTTTATTTATAAAGATGAAACTTTGATTTCATTGTTTAATTTTTTTTAATTAAAGTTTTAAATTGTATATTATAATTTTGTAACCACAAACAAGTATTTATTATACTTCCGTGGTGATGTTTATATTTGTTTAAATCATGCTTGATAAATATTATGAACAATTATATTGTATTGTGTTAAGTAGATTATGAAATGAATAAACATTATTATTAATATGTAAATCAATCCCTCACAATGTTATTCTTTAACAAGAAAGTAGACAACTGTTTTTTTGTAATATACCTAAAACCATGCAATAAACTAAATGGTTAATGATTTCTATTAACAATAATATGCCTGGACCTTTGAAGGGTTTGAGATTTAGAGTTAATAATAATTAAATAACTCTGTCGCTTTTAGATAGCTTACAGCGAGAAGTCAATATTATTTTTTTTCAATTTGACTTTAAAATATAGAAATTAAAAAAATGTGTATCTATCTGTCTTTTGTCATTCGTTTGGTGTATTTTATTTATATAATTATTTTTCAACAAATTCAAAAACATAGGCCGCTCAAATGGCTGAGCATATTCACCTTTAAAGTTGGTTCATTTTTGTATTTTCTAGTAGAATAAATTTGCCTTTTCAATAATGTAGAATTCAGGCCTCACTGTATCAATTATTCGACTTTCCTGTAGCTGCTATAACCTGTTGTCTGAAATTACGTTGATCAGTTGAGATTTATAAATTTATATCACATGTCATATTTTTTGCGAATCTTATTCCTGTAGGTATATAATCCCTCTCCGAATAGGGATTTTTTTCTTTATAAAGTGCGTCTTTTTATAAATTATTTATTTATGTGTATTTAGATTTATTTTGATAGAGTAGATGTTAGGAATTTTATTTTTGTATCACTCTCTCTTCCTCTCTCTCTCTACATAAATATATGGACCTAGAACCACACATTAGCCGGCAATTTATTTTTATCTTCGGGTTTTTGTAGTTTTAAATATTAAATGCGTTTTTCTTAAAACAGTTTTTTAATTGGTGGGAAAGATAAATCAAAAAATCAATTTTTTTTGCAATATTAAAACTTTTATCACCGTTATCATAATTATCCTTCTTAAAAAGTTTTTTTCACAATAACCCCCAAAAAACTTTCTATTTTTTTTAAGAGCGTCTCATTTTGTAAACTTTTGATTTTGTTTGTAAAGTGTGGTTTATTTTAGCATTTGGATGTTCAAAAACCAAAATTTTTTGCTTCCATATTGAAGTGGCTAAAATGAGAAGAATATGACTCCGCCATTTCCTATTTTTTAAGCTCTAAAGACAGAGTTTCATAAATTTCTTTCATGTCCTTCTATTCGAAAAAGATACATAGTGAAAACACTCTGTATATACAGACATATAAAAACTAAATGTTTAATAGACCCTTTAAGTTTGATTGTCGAAGAGCCTTCGTAGACAATAATGGCATCGACAAGTTCTGAGATATTTCCGTCAGTTCGCGTTTGCAGAAAGGACATTCTGAAAATTGACGCGTCTCTCACAACCTTCATCATCAATTTCTGCGAAGGATTTTGATGGCCGTTTTGGCTGTCGCCCTTCACCTAACCTCTCTTTTATGAGGAATTTTATTAAAAAAGTCATTTTAAGAGACGAAGGTGATGTGGATTCCCGCTTTTTGCTACTGCTCTTGGAAAAAGAATTTTCCTCCATGTATACTTATAGAGAACCAAGGCCGTAGTAGCCAGAAAAATATTTTGGGTAGGAATTTGTTGCATAAATCTCTTGAAATGGAATGAAATTTTAAAGTTACAATATTCAATGTATTTTTACTCCATTTTAAATAACCCACATATATTGGGTCTCTTGGCTTCCATAACCGAGTTACAGGGTGTTTTATCAATTGTGCACACTTATTCATTTGGCCAGAACTTTTGAATCGCTTAGTATATCTTTTCCATTTTTGGTATACAGCTTACACTTCTCACGAATAATGTACTGAAATATTGAGAGATATGAAAATCCATAAAAATATCAAAACAACACCCTGTATATTACAATTTTAATATTTCCATTTTAGATTTGAATAGAGGGGAAAAAAACTGAATTGAAAAAAGTTGTTGTTTTTATCCCGCCGCCGATTCGAATTGGAAAATTTTGAAACTGAAAGTAAAATTTTCATTTAATTTAGAAAAAACATATTATGAAACTCATTTTTTCTTTAACAATTTCAAAAATTCACTTCGCGTTATTTACCTATTTCTTGTTTATTCGGCTTAAAATAATTTTACAATGTACTGGTGCACCTGAAGGCCCGTACTTAGGGGAACAAATTCAATTAGGTATTTATTTTTTAAACGCCCAGTATAAAGTAAAGCGGGACAATAAATGCTCCTAGTAACTATGCAACTAACAAACATTTATTAATAATTAACGAAATTGCTCAAAATGTCCACTATTTTGTTTTATGCACTTTCTTGCACGGTCTCTTTTTTTTTAAACTGAAAGTAAAATTATAGAGAAAAAAAAAAGGAGAAATTATTTTTTTATCGTTTAATATTCAAAATGGATTTATTTTCGACATTTAGACAGTCCTATATTGTTCATATTTTTATTATTTTTCCGTTTTAACGCTATTATAAGTAATATTGCAAGATCCGTACTTTAAACAAAATATTAAATTGATTACTTTTCGATCGCCTCGTATAATATTATTTTAGAACAGTGGATTATGCTGTAACGGAATACCTGGTGTATTCTAAAGAAATAAAGAATAGAGAAGAACGGCTTCAAAGAATTGAGGAAGCCTGCGAGGAACTAAGAAACAATCCATTTATTAAGAAAATCAGTAAGGGACATCATTAAAAGAGCAAAAAAGTCCATAAAACAAAATGGTGGACATTTTGAGCAATTTCTTTAATTATTAATAAATGTTTGTTAGTTATTATAAGCGTTTATTGTCCCGATTTATTTTATACTGGGCGTTTAAAAAATAAATACCTAATTGAATATTTTTCCCTAAGTACGGGCCTGCAGATACACCAGTACATTGTAAAATTATTTTAAGCCAAATAAATTAGAAATAGGTAAATGACGCGAAGTGAATTTTTCAAATTGTTAAAGAAAAAATGAGTTTCTTCATATTATGTTTTCTCTAAATTAAATGAAAAATTTACTTTCAGTTTCAATATTTTCCAATTCGAATCGGTGGCGGGATAAAAACAACAACTTGTTTCAATTCAGTTTTTTCCCCTCTCTTCAAATCTAAAATGGAAATATTAAAATTGTGACATACAGAGTGGTGTTTTGATATTTTTAATATGTTTCAATTTTTCCTAAAGCCGAACCTGCATTTTCATATCTCTCAATATTTCAGTACATTACTCGTGAGAATTGTAGGCTGTTTGCCAAAAATGGAAAAGATATACTAAGTGATTCAAAAGTTCTGGCCAAATGAATAATTATGCATAATTGATAAAACACCCTGTAACTCGGTTATGGAAGCCAAGAGACCCATTATATATGGGTTATTTAGAATCGCCTTTGTGACCTCTACCTATCTTTAAATTATTTCCGTTTACCAACGGGACACCCTGTATATCTCTTTATTTAGTCAAAAAACAATTCCATTTACAAAAATAAAAAATCATAAATATAAAATTTTAAACATCGTACATTTAGTGGTTTTTAAAAAACATACATTAAAGAAACAAACAAATCACATCTACACAAATATAATATATCACACTGCACTTATTCTGTAAGTAAGTATATTTTTAGGGATCTTTTAAAACTTTTTTTAATATAATCTGGTAAATTATTAAAAGATTTTATGCCTTTGTGAAATACGGAGTTATATGTACTGCCTTTTCTACATCTTTGAATTCTAAAATTTTCCTTATTCCTTGTATTATAATTATGTACATCAATATTATTGGTCAGTTTATCTTGCAAATAAAAACTAATGTGTGAAATAAAATTAATTTCGTTATAGGGAGCCACCTTAATTCATTTAACATACTGTTTATAGGAGTGTACTTCGAACACTTTAATATTATTCGCATGGCACGGTTCTGCACCTTTTGAAGACGATTTATTTCATTTTGGTTAAGTAAATAAAGAATTGTAGAACAATAATTAAAATGTGGTAAAATTACAGAATTAAAGATTGTTAATTTTGACCATTGGCTAAGATGTGGCGAACATCTTCTTAAATAATTAACTTTATAGGCTACAGATTTGATAACTTGATTTGCATGTTCTTTAAATATTAAATTATTATCAATAGTTACTCCTAAATAAACAAATTTTTTTACAATTTCTAATTTTTCATCACCCAACATAATATTTAAACTATCTTCCCTAAGCCTGTTTTTTATGCCAAATATCATACATTTTGTTTTTTGAATGTTGATTTTTAACAAATTTGCACAGCAATATATATGCACTCTCTTCAAAGCCTCCATTTATAATATCAACAATGTCATTCAAATAGATTAAAAATAACAAAGGTCCCAAAACACTACCCTGAGGTACATTACATAACTTACTGGACTGTATGTTGTTAAATTTTAACTTTTCATATATTTTTGTGACTTTTTAGCTCTTTATCTACATAGACATTAATCTGTAAAGTGAATAAACAATTTTTTAATTTAATAAAAATATTTTGAACAAAAATAAAAACTGCCAATTAAAAAAATATTATTCCTGACATAAATATTACAGAAAGATTACTTTAATTCTGGCCAATCTACAAAAATATCCCGGATTTTAACCGTCCTTTTTATTAATTCAGTTCGGCAACTCTTAATTACTCATAATCCTCAACTTTTCCATGGTGCCCAAAAAATCGATCATCCTTTGATCCTCCCCTAAATCCCAGGTGGCATGGCAACAAATCTCCATGTATCCGTTTATTAAAAATAAAGTAGGTAACTGCGCGTTCGCCTTAATAATAATGAGCAACTCTTCTTTTCGATACTCCTGTGCCCAAAATGCGAGTTTATATAACTTTTTCTTCGAAAGCTTTTCTACCACGAAAAAAGCAAAAGCAAATAATTTACAATTTTTTGCACTTTAAAATTGAATAAAAATAGTTTTTGATAGAACTATTAATCCTTCGTATTGTTTTTATTTTTTTGTATACAGGGTGTATCATAAGCAATGGTCAATATTTTAATCATAGGTTACTACTAAGATACAGGGTGTTGAAGATAAAATTTATTTTTCGTTTTTTTGCAATAATTTCTTTATTATTTAATATATTGACTTGAAATTTGGTACGGTTATATTTTTAAGTTAGTAAATCATAAGCGTCTTATCAATTTTGAACCAAAATGGTATACTTATGCTTATGATTTACTAACTTAAAAATATAAACATATCAAATTTCAAGTCAATATATTAAATAATAAAGAAATTATTCCAAAAAAAACGAAAAATAAATTTTATCTTCAACACATCTTAGTAGTAGATAACATTTGGAGGTCCTGAATCTATGATTAAAATATTGACCGTTTCTTATGATATAGCCTGTATAGACCATATTTTAAAAAATAATTCAACTTTTTGATTTTCCCTTCGGAAATCTTTTTCAAAATTAACATTGACAATAGGGGTTTTCAATTTATTTAAAAAATTGATTTTCATATACCATGTATGATTATCCACATGACCATTCACTGTTGGATTCTAATTATTAACAGTGCTGCTCCTAAAGTTGCGCTGAAAAATGTGATAATAGGCATAGAATAGAAGTTGATGCCGTTGCCAGGTTGCCATACAATGAAAAAAAAACATTGACAATATAAATAACAAATACTATACTTATCAGATTACTAGATAATATCACCAAATTTGATATTACATTAAATATGAAAACTAGCGGGTAAATCAAAAGTAGCCATAATAAAGGAGAAATCCTGGAGAAGATTTTAGATTGAAAGTGGCCCAGAAATTTAAAATTTATGGGAAATTAATAGGAAATTAATCAACATTGATTTAATGAAAGAAGAGATAGAAGAAGAAGAAGAAAATGAAGATGAAGAAAAACGAAGAAGAAAAAATAATAAAGCAGAAAGATGATGAAAGAAATCAAAACATATAGGAAATTGAATTCGATATTTGATAACTCACGAAAACTGGGCGAAGAATTTAAAAAATACGAATACAATAAACTTGGCCGTTATAAAAAAGGTAAGCAAAATAGCAGATAAAAAAAGAAGAATAAAAATAAACAAAAATAAATAAGAAAAAATAAAAAGAACGTAGAAGAACAAAAAACAAAACGCTAAGTGAAATAGAATAGTCATTGAATCAGAAGCCTGAAAGAGCAAATGAGGTTAGAAAATTTTAAACATATGTATTTAAAAAAAAGATAGGCACATATTTCAGGAAGAACACGACCTTAAAAAAACTACTTCTAATCAAAGAAATCGACTAGACCTTAATGAAAATTTCATCCACTCTCTTTCGTCCTCTCTTTATACCGTGTTCCCCGCCCAGCAACCCCAATTTGCCGGAGGGCCCAAAGGCAAATATTATTTATCCCCCTCTTCTTCATCAGTCGGTGGCGTCGCGTAATTCGATTCTATCTATTGCTTTTCGGGATACAGTAATTGCTATCCGGACCCGAGGTTGTGAAGTAGCATGTAGTGATAAAAAATCTAAATCCTAAAAAAAGCTTTCCTTGGGTTCAGTGGTAGAAAAGAAATTACACAAATATATAAATAAAAATGTATTGATCCGACATAAAAATGTATGAGATAATAAATACAAACGTTTGGGGAAATAATATAATCCTCTAATAGTATATTCTGTAACAAGGTTGGATATGAGGAACCACGTATGTCGAATTTTCCAACAGAGTAACAGACTGTACTTTCTCCACGGCCACAGAAAGTAGGATGCGGACGTGATATTTACAGCTAGGTATTACATAATGAATATTCTAACACAAGAGTAAGAATGAAATACGTATAAAATCAAAATACATAAGAGACAAGTGTTTCAGAATTTTCTTTCAATCTCAAGAGCGAGAATGTTTCTTTTCTGCTATTATAAGTGGTTTCAGAATAACTACATTCAGTAGGTAGTGGCCGTGGAGAATAGTATATTACATAACGAGTGCGGAAAGTGATACTTTTCACACGAGTGGGAAATATGGTCCCACGAGCGTGAAAAGTCACTTTCGCACAAGTAATGTACAATATTTTTCCACGCGATGATTTTACCAAATATTGTGAAATGTGATGGTTTCATTTGTGACAGGTTCTGTTTGTTTGTATTTAGTTTACGCAGGGTGTCCCAGAATAGATTTTATATTTTAAACTTACCTTATGCCGATCCTGTTCGAAATTTCATGAAAATATTACGTCAAGCGTATAGCGGACAAGTGCGGATTTAAGTTATCATGGAACAGTGGACGAGTTCGCAGCGTGCCTAACGGTTGAGGCTTATTTTAAAGCCAACGATTCGTCCACAGTTGCTCGGCGGCGTTTTTGTGCGCAGAACAATATTCGACGCGTGGGCGATGTTAGTTCACGCGTGGGTAAAAAAATTTAGAGAACAAGGAGTTGTTACAAAAGGGGACACCCTGTATTACAAATAATGCTGTTTTATTTACAATCACTTTTGTAGTAGAATAAAGGGAATATTGATAATTAACATTAATTTGAAAACAAAACAGTAACAATGAACTTGTAGAACAGATAGGAAAGTAATTTACACGTGTGCGAAAAGTACCACTTTCCGTCGGAGTAGACAGTGCAATATCTGTTACTTTCCTATGTGGTCGTAGGAAAAGTATATTCTTACAAAGTTTAGAAAGAAGGAAAGTTTTAAAAAAACACAGTCAATAGCGCAAACTGTAAAATATATTGTAAACGTTAAATTTCCAATTTTGATTGACCTATTAAACGCACATCTTTTTTCCCAATTGAACGTCTATGGTTTCCAAGATAGCAATGTTCAATCAATTTGGGTCATTTTATACTTAAAGGTTATAGGGCTAGCCGTTTTATAAGTTTAGAAGTTTAATGCAGAATCACTGGTAATTGCCTAAAACAGCTCAAAAAACCCATGTCAATAAATAAAAATGTCACAAACTATTATCTGGAAAACTAAAACTTTCAACTGATATTATCAACATAGATTTTCTTTATAAACGAATTTGTGGTAAAAAGAACCTATTTAATTCTGCAAAAGTTTTACACAAGTTATATTGAATCTATTACTGGCGGGATAATAAATTAGTTCAGCTTTAGTATTAGAGAGAAGTTTGGAAAGCCAGTCGGCTTGGACTACTCACTTCCACTTTAGTTAAAGCTCGGGCAGTGATAGATAAATAAATCTTGCGCTTAGATAAACTTGAAACAGAGCCATAAGTATTTTTATAAGTATTCCTTTTTTATCACATGTTTAACATTTAATTGAGAAACGTTATGATATAGAGTAGCAAGTTATTCTTAATATTATTCATTACGATTCAAAAATAAAATTACATTATGAAATGGAATGGAAACAACCTGATTTCATATAAAAAAATCAGCAGGAAATGTCCTTGCATTAGTTCTCTGGAACAAAGAAGGAATAAATATGAACGACTATTTGTCTTTTCTAAACAAATCAATCAAATCTTTATTTTACTGTTAACCATTAGCAGCAATAAAGATTATTTATCCACATAGCCACTAATGCTTTCTTTTGAATAACTTTATGGCTATCTATATTTCGTTTTGTTTATTCACACATCAATTTTCAGAGGTAGATATATAATCCATTAAAGGTAAATTGAATCTTTTTGTTCAAGTTATTTACTTAAAATAAAATTACTGCACGACTCAATTTGGAAGTTGACCCTATTTATTATGTACAAATTTACCTGCTTACCCAAATTGAAATTGAGTTTCTAAATATATACTTTACAAGGCGGAATCTCTAATGTTAGAATAATTTCATCATATTTTCATTGCAAAAACAAAGTTGAATTTAGGAAAACGAGTTTATTTTAGAAAGCGAAGTTACGAACAATACAAAATTGTATTAAGATAATATAGCCGAGAACACATGAAAGAGACAGGAAAGCGATAGAAACAAATATATTGGGAGTACAAATAAGTCCGGGAAGATTTTTTGTGTTCTAAAATGTATTTATTTCAAAACAAAATTAATGAACAGATCATTTATAGTGTTTCCTCTAGCTGGCTCCTAGTTTCCCCTATCTCTCAGGCAATTTTTAATTTCTATCTCGAAAAAATGACTCGTCTTTTAAGGCGAGCAATCCCTTTTAAAAAAAAAGTCGATTTTTTTTAATCACATATTTTGAAATTATAATATCCAAAGGATATATTGACCAAAGGAAAGCCCGAAATATTGAATATTAGCGGAATTATCAACAGTAATACCACAAGTGATTGAATTTTCGCGATAAGTCTGTCGATTCATTTCATAACGAAACTGAGTTGCTTGAAAACACCACGAGTCCGCAGGACGAGTGGTGTTTTCTTCAAGCAACTCTGTTGAGTTATGAAATAAGAGACAGACTTATGAGATAAATTCAATCACGAGTGGAATTTTATTAGACTATTTCACAAACAAAGTAAAAGATAAAAAATCTGAAATTCGGCAGAATTAGAGGAAATTAGCAGAAAAGGCAAGAAGTTGATCGGAAACATTAATAAAGTTTAATAAACAGGAACCATTGACATCGATCAAAAATCATATTGAATTAAATCAGTATTAACATAACTTACTTAAATATTTCTCAATTGTAATTATAAATGGTGCAGTTATTATATACAATGCTTTGAGCTTGATTATTTGAACACCCGCTTGTACTTGCAATAGTTGTCTTTACGACACATTCCTTGTAATTAGAACCATTCATTTTTATCATGTTGATGCCCAAGTCCTTTAATATAACAGGCGACAGGCGTAGCTCATTTTTAGCGTGGTTATTTATATTTGACGTTTAACTGTCACATATGTAAATCTGAAAACACCGAACTTGATAGGCCAATCAGAGTCAAGAGTCAAGTTCAGAATTGTAAGGTTTGTTCCAACATAACACAAAACCAGTTTGCGTACTGTCGGGATTCTGCGCAGTCTCGATTTAGTGACACCAAATCTAGTCTGCGCAGAATCCCGACAGTACACAAACTGGTTTTGAGTTATGTGGGAACAGACCTATCGATAAGCCAAACTTGACTGGAACTCCTGATTGGTTCATTTTACAAGTGCGTGAAATAGTCAGTAGTAATATCACAAGAGCTTCGAAAATAATCGATTATACTTCCGAGTCACGAGACGTATTTGGCGGAACACCACGAGAGCGGAGCTCGAGTGGTGTTTTAAAAGAAATACGTCGAGCGAGGAGGAAGTATAATCGATTATTTTCGTATGCTCGCGTGATATTCGATACGATTATATAACGAATTATATAATTATTTTTGGTGACGTTTGCTCATTATAAACGTCAAACGTATTATTACTATGACAAACTTTTCAAGATGGAAGGATGCGAAAATCAAAAACGGTTATACAACGTCGTCAAGGGTATATTCGCTTATCAATAGAGAGTTATTGCACATCATTTGGGGTATACGGTATGCCTTACAGTGACAGTTACGCGTGCGCAACAGTAAACAACCATTTTTAAGGTATAACGTCGTACGCTATATCTAAGGCATAAGGAGAGCCTTAAACCTTATACCTTATGCATATTTGATGTTCTAAAACCAAAAAGCGGCTTTTTCGCGATCGATTTTAGAATTAAATAACAGAAGAAGAGCAATGTTAAACCGTATTCAATGGTTAACGTAAATAAAGTTAAAAAATTGAAAATTTGTAAACAAAATTTTTCGACTGAACATTAGACTTTAATAAAAACGATTATTCTCGATAATTTTGAGTTTATGTTGAAAAGTAATACAAATTAATACAAAAGTTTTAATTATCTACATTTATATTAAACTTTTTATGATATATTTCAGCTACAAATTCTAAAAATCCAATATCCAACCCTCAAAACATAGCGCTTCGGTACCATAAAAGGGTTTGTTAGATGAATTAGTTTATGAGTATTTTGAAAAATAAATTATTGCATTATTTCAAGGAACTTAGTCTGTTTGGATTACAACAGATTGGGAAAAACCTATAATCCAATCGTTATAATGTAAATTTAACTGCTGGCTGGGGATTAAAGAAATCATTTTCCAAAATTCTGTGCTTAATTGTAATGTTTTCTCTATATGTATTTAAATATATATTAATGAAAAGATGTTAATTATTTAAAATACAATAATGAAATTTTCCATTAGTTTTGATATCTGATATTTGCATTTTAGGTTTTAAATAAAACAAAAAAACTATCAGTCTTAATTTATTGCTTAATAAAGGTAAGAAAGTTAAAAATATTTTATTTCAAAGTAATTTAAACTTAATTCTACAACATATTTCTATTTCTTGGTTTGTTTTTTGCTCCGATGGATCTTAAGAGTCTTTTCTTGTATGAACTTCCTGGTTCCCGGTTTTGATTGTTAAAATTTCATCAAAACCCTTCAACCTATTCGTATAATCTAATCTTCTAAGCAAAATGCACAATCCTTCAAGTCCTGTAACACAAAATGGGGTAATAGGTTTTTACTTTCATTAGGAGAAAGTCAAAAGTTTATACCTGATATAAAATTACTTCTTCTTGATCTAATTACAGCTGGTAACATAAGACGTTCTGCTAAGAATACAATGTGTTCTCTTTCAAATCGGAAATTTGATTTTATGTAATGGGTTAACATTAACTCTAAATTGAGGCGATCATTGATATTTCTTCCTCGACCTTCCCTATTATTGATAAGGTGAAATAATATGGCTTCATCTATGTGTTCATCTTCATGTTCTTCCTCAACAAAAATATTCAAAAGTTCTTCCGTAATTTCGTTAATACTTTTCTACCATCAACTCAAGCACAATATCCAATATTTATATTTCAACACCATTGACACCCCACTATTAGCATGTCAAACGTCACTACCTTGAGAAAAGCAACTGCAATAACTCACTATTTTACGCATACCTTACATCGTCATAGCGCTAAGGTATAACGTATACGGTATACATTCTGCCAGTTTGCAATAACTCTCTAATACATGGTAACTAAGTAAAAATTGCAACTGCTATTGGCTAAATTTATGATGAGTTATATAATCGCATATATAGCGGAGAAACAACACGAGTTAGTGCCGTTTCACATGGAGCATATGGTCATAATTTTTTAGGTATATCCTTCTCCTTAATAGAGAGTTATTGCAAACTGGCAGAATGTATACCGTATACGTTATACCTTAGCGCTATGACGATGTAAGGTATGCGTAAAATAGTGAGTTATTGCAGTTGCTTTTCTCAAGGTAGTGACGTTTGACATGCTAATAGTGGGGTGTCAATGGTGTCGAAATATAAATATTGGATATTGTGCTCGAGTTGATGGTAGAAAAGTATTAACGAAATTACGGAAGAACTTTTGAATATTTTTGTTGAGGAAGAACATGAAGATGAACACATAGATGAAGCCATATTATTTCACCTTATCAATAATAGGGAAGGTCGAGGAAGAAATATCAATGATCGCCTCAATTTAGAGTTAATGTTAACCCATTACATAAAATCAAATTTCCGATTTGAAAGAGAACACATTGTATTCTTAGCAGAACGTCTTATGTTACCAGCTGTAATTAGATCAAGAAGAAGTAATTTTATATCAGGTATAAACTTTTGACTTTCTCCTAATGAAAGTAAAAACCTATTACCCCATTTTGTGTTACAGGACTTGAAGGATTGTGCATTTTGCTTAGAAGATTAGATTATACGAATAGGTTGAAGGGTTTTGATGAAATTTTAACAATCAAAACCGGGAACCAGGAAGTTCATACAAGAAAAGACTCTTAAGATCCATCGGAGCAAAAAACAAAGCAAGAAATAGAAATATGTTGTAGAATTAAGTTTAAATTACTTTGAAATAAAATATTTTTAACTTTCTTACCTTTATTAAGCAATAAATTAAGACTGATAGTTTTTTAGTTTTATTTAAAACCTAAAATGCAAATATCAGATATCAAAACTAATGGAAAATTTCATTTTTTGTATTTTAAATAATTAACATCTTTTCAATAATATATATTTAAATACATATAGAGAAAACATTACAATTAAGCACAGAATTTTGGAAAATGATTTCTTTAATCCCCAGCCAGCAGTTAAATTTACATTATAACGATTGGATTATAGGTTTTTCCCAATCTGTTGTAATCCAAACAGACTAAGTTCCTTGAAATAATGCAATAATTTATTTTTCAAAATACTCATAAACTAATTCATCTAACAAACCCTTTTATGGTACCGAAGCCCTATGTTTTGACGTTTGGATATTGGATTTTTAGAATTTGTAGCTGAAATATATCGTAAACAGTTTAATATAAATGTAGATAATTAAAACTTTTGTATTAATTTGTACTACTTTTCAACATAAACTCAAAATTATCGAGAATAATAGTTTTTATTAAAGTCTAATGGTCAGTCGAAAAATTTTGTTTACAAATTTTCAATTTTTTAACTTTATTTACGTTAACCATTGAATACGGTTTAACATTGCTCTTCTTCTGTTATTTAATTCTAAAATCGATCGCGAAAAAGCCGCTTTTTGGTTTTAGAACATCAAATATGCATAAGGTATAAGGTTTAAGGCTCTCCTTATGCCTTAGATATAGCGTACGACGTTATACCTTAAAAATGGTTGTTTACTGTTGCGCACGCGTAACTGTCACTGTAAGGCATACCGTATACCCCAAATGATGTGCAATAACTCTCTAATATCTCAGTAAACGAATGACACTTGTTAAATCTTTTTCGGATCAACAGCAAAAGAGTTGCTAACTGCAGCAGTTTCCGATGTCGCGAAAAACAGGCGCCCGAAGACCCTTAACAGCGCATTTTTTTTTCAACTTAGATGTTATAATAAACTTATGTCAAAAGTTGAAAATTATTCGATTATTTTATCCCCTCTAAAAAACTACCTATTTTTCACGCTCCTAAAGGGATTGCCTCTCTTAAGGCGATCCAAGTTGGAGCCAATTTTCGATTTCTGCAAAGGAAATGAACCGGTGGTCCGCCAAATCGTGCTGCATCCTTCGGCACAACCAGTAATCAGAATAAGGAGCATTAAAGGAGAATAAATATAAATATATTTACCCCTTGAACCCGCTCTTATGTCTATTACCACTACTATTATACTTTACTTCCAAATCTTCTAACAAATAAACAAAGACCCCTCCAAATAACCCCGTAGTTTTAAAACTTCATAAATAATGTAATTTTAATTATGGCCCAACAAAATGCAGCGTATTTTTCACTATGTTATATGTTTGACTAAAAACGTGTATATACGAAATGGTTATTAAAATTTTTGTGAATGTAATGTTTGGCACTGTTTACAGTTCGTTATTAACAACATTTAATACATGAGTTTTGTTTTATAGTAGTGAGGATATAATGAAAAAATATTACCTTCGTTTGTATGTTGGTCGAAACTGTGATATGAACAGATTTTATTCTGGCAACTTGGCTAGCTTGATTAGTATTATTTTTTTTTAATTTACATTCCGAACACGTCCAAATTTTTTTGCTAGACATCTTTAGGCAGTTAATTGTTAATTTTCTAATCTTCTTAGCTTGAATATGCCGTTTTATATCATTTACCACATGGACATTTCACATTATTCGCCTGTGTGTCTGTTATTTTTTCACCTGTGTCCGTTATTTTATAATATAAGTTTAAACGAACAGGAGAGAAAATCTTGCTTAACAAGCGAAAGATTCAGGTTTTGATTCATTACAGTCGATACCAAGGCGATGCGTCTGAAGTCTGCGTTACCAAAAAAAGGATAACGGGCGCTATCACGGAAGCTAATTGTTATTAGAAAAAGAGGGCTACACAATTGTAAAAAGATTCAACAAGACTGGTTACTAAATTATATCAAGAAAACTGTAGTTATTTGTTTGCTAACTTTGTATTAATCCATTAAAGGGATACGAAGAAGAGGGTGACATCTTGACTAGAATCAGTCAAATAAAAACTTTGCAACACACAATGCAAATTGAGTGTATGCAACACCCAATACATCGGGAATAGTTGCTTTGCAAAGTGTCAAAAATCTCTTCTAACCATAGATGGTAGCACATCTAGTTATTTGTTGTTTTGTTGTGACCTTCAAAATAACTAAATTGAGTAAGTATATTGAGACAAATAATTACCGATAGCGGCGCCACACGTCGATCAGCTGTTCACACGAAACGCGTAATTTTTGGTAAATAGTGCATTAAGTTATACTGAGTGAATGGTTTATTTGTAGTATTTTAAGACTTTTTGTGGTTGTTTGAGGTTTTTGATTTGGAAATTAACATAATATACCTGTACATGTAAGTATTTAGACTCAATTGAACCTGTTTTTTGTGTCGTTATTGTAAAATTGAGGTTATTTATTTAGCAAATCTTACGTTTTTCAGAAATTTATTGTTTACTTCTGTTTCTGTGTGCTTTTTTTGTTTCAGGATGAATATAGCCTAGAGGTATTATCATCTCCACCTCTACTAATATAGAATGATATTGGAAGGGAGCTAAACCATATGCCAAAGAAACATACAACAGTTTTCTGCTGATAAATTTTATTTCAATTTTTTCAGGATTATAATTGTAATTGTAAAAGTGATTTAAATAAAAAATGATTTCTAAGAACCTACTTTTGATTGATTTATGGTAAAATATATCCTATTCCTTGTTTCAAAATTATTTTTTAAATCAATATCAAATTAAAATATAAAAAATTAAGAAATTTTTTTCTTGGCTTAAAACACTTCATAGGCCATCAAATGTAAAATTTTTTATTTCATTTATCTACTTTGTTTTTTTCAAAATAAACACAAAATGTATATTTTTTAATCCTTTATTTTAACATAATTTCAAAACTAACTTTGAATTATTCAGTTTTTATTTATTTATTTATTTACGGGCAAGCCCATTTAAGATAAAGATTACAATTTAAAAAGTATAAGAACAAAGAACATATAAAAGTGACATAATCACTTGTCATACATACTAAAAATACAAATAAGCAGGTAATATAAAGGACACGACAAAAAAGGTTCATTAAAACATTAAACGTTAAAGCTCTGTATTCAGTAATTGAGTTTTAAAATGATGAAGGGAGGTGTTAAACATCTCAAGATTACTGTGAGTATTGGCTAATCTTAACATTCTTGGGATGCAGCTATTAAACGCTTGGTTCAAACGATACAAAGGTACATGAAAAGTTTGTTGCTGTCGAGTTGTGCGGGTTGGAACAAGAAGATTTATTTTTGATAGAAGTTCACTACAGCTGCATCTGCCATTGATAATATTAAAAAGCAATGTGAGGTCTCTCTGTTTTCTCCTAGTTTCTAAGGAGGGGATGCTAAGAAAAAGCTCGATCGATTCATAATCACTAGGGGTACCCAGTTTATAAGCTATGTATCTCAGAAAATTATGTTGTACTTTTTGGATGTTCCTGCTATATGTGATATAATGTGGAGACCAGACAGAGGAACAATAATCTAGGTGGGGTCTGACTAGTGAACAATATAGGACTTTAATTGCAGTAGTGTCAGTGAAATCGTGGGTTAGCCTTTTGATAAAACCTAACATTTTCATTAATTTATGGATAGCCGTAGGTATGTGTTGGTTAAAGCTTAAAGTGGGATCTAGTTTTAGTAGTATTTAACATTTTATTATAATAATTCATTACTAATTGTAACTGTATAATTATTGAAAACAGGTGTTGTACAAGAGGGGAACATAATAATGGTATTTTTAAAATTATGATGTGACAAAGGTTTTATTTTACTGAATATTACCTTTAGAAAAATGATAAGTTGAAATATCAGCAATAATGTGCACACCTAATTAGATTTTAAGTTTACATATATAAAAGTACAACTGTACACAGTTTCGACAGTTTGTAAGGACAAGTTTACTTAGTTTATAGGCAACACTGCTGTCTTCTAACTAACCATCATTCCTTGCACATTTAATGGTTTTAACATCAAGTGGCTTACTGGACAAATGATGTGATAGCACATACTTTTTGCACTACTTGGGTGCTATTTTGTTTGAAATAATTCCTAAAAACATTTCAGTAGTAATCAAGAAATAATCTCAGAAATGCTAATCTTTATCTTACCTGATTTTGTAATATAATCTTCAGATTTAAAATTGATTACACTTTTTCCGGAATTTACGACGATCAACTTCCTCGATGACACCTTTTTTGTTGCTTCTTGGGTGGATCATAATGAAAGTGTAATTCCGAATTTTTAGATTTCCTAGAGGTATACCCATAAACGCAATAGTTTGTATTATTTTTATTGGGCATTTTTAACGTTTAACTAACAAATAACAGCAAAATACACGAAGCACAAAATCAAAACACACGTTTGACTTGCAGGTAAACATATTAACAATTATGCTTTTCGTGAAGGTTCAAATTAATACCGGTGGTGTCGCTTCAAAGTTGTGCTCGTCTCAATAACCAAGACGATTTTGGCATCACTTAGCATTTGAAAACAACAAAATAAAAAACATGCAAATCCATTCAATATAAAAGGGGTTCCAAGGATGAAACTTAATTGCATGTACAATTTTCGATTATATGTTGGCAACCGGCAAAGGGCAGACGATACAGTCGGCCGACATTCTTTCGATCCTCCGTGTTTACTGGAATTTCTTATGGTATAGAAATTGTATTTCTCCTATATTCGATTAAGCTGGTAACAAACCCACCGAAAGTTTTCCTTCGAGAAAACGAAATCCTTGCTATATCAACTTAATCGAATAAAGCTATTAAAGTAATGGAAGAGAGGAAGAGTAATTACTGTTGGCTTCTTTGTGAAATTATATTACAACTGCAACTAATCACAAAATCATGTTTTGAAATAAGATTTAGCAAAAAGTAATTAATTACGCAGTTTGCCGGTTTCAGTCTGGAACGCCGCGGGCGCTCAATTCTGGATATACTCTTCGACATTCTGGAAAACAGTTTCCTAATATAGACCGGTCTTGAGGGCATAAAACGAGCGATAAAGTAAAATTATTATTAAAATATATCCAAGTTTAAGAAAAGTAGATACACGCGAAGAGAACGTGAGTGTTCTAGTACACACAGGGTCGCATTGGGTTTTATAAAAATAAGTAATTCATTTATATAGCGTTTGCGCTCTAAACGCGAATCCTTAATACAAACCTGTTACAAATTCAGACCGTTCGTTTTCTACTTGATAGGATTTGATCTAAAACACTAGACTAGGGATGAAAAGTTGGTGAAAGTGTGTAGAAAATAACGCCACGTTACGTGGCAATGGCGCCTATTCAATTTTTGTAAACAAATTTTGAGTAAACCATTCTAAAGAAAAAAAGATAGAATTGTGCTTTGTCTTTTAATAGTTTTGATATAATAATTAAAAAACATGTGTATTATTTATAACCCTTTGAAAACAATTCTAAACGACATAATTTAAAATTTAATCAAAAAATCGTAACTAAACTAATCTATTCTTCACATTTTTAAAAATACAATATATTTTTTAATTTAGTTTCCAATTCACATTTAAATTTAATAGCTGCTTGCTCTATGTAGTAAACGACCTGACTGATTCGATAAAGAGAAGAACGCGAAGCTGATGATAACCTTATAAAAAATAAAGGTTAACGTTTTAATAATAAAGAAAAATAAGAAATGAGTAAAATAACATCAATTCAGGTATTAAAATTATACAAAGAATTACTGCGTTACAGTGAACAATTAAAATTTACGGATAAACCTTTTTTTTGCCGACGTATAAAAGAAGAATTTAAAAAAAATAGAGGACTTGAAGACAAAACTGAGATTAACCATAATTATAAGGTAAACAAAGCGATCTTTTTTTAATTATATATCATTAATTCAAATACAAGCAATGTCCTCCTATTAAAAATGTCAATTGTTAATTCCATGTTACCTTATTGATTAGTACTTACTTGTAGAAGGGTGTCACACTAATATTAAGAAGGTCTGTTCAATAATGTCGATATCTAGAACATACTTCAGAATACAGTTCTGCTTCTCAAGACTGACACACACATTAGATCGCTCAAAAGTACCAGTTCTCTTTGAAAAAGATGTCGAAGAAATGCATGTTAGAGGCAGTGGACCTGGAGGTCAAAAAATTAATAAAACTGCCAGTTGTGTCGTTTTAAAGCATATTCCTTCAGGTAAATATACTAAAAGAAGATTAACACCAGGTTTCACAAAGAAAACTTAAATGGTCCCCTAAATTTAGGAAGTTTCCTAACAATATACAGATTTTATGAAACCATACTTTTGTAAATCTTTGCTCTAACTGTTTCGTTGAGGATTTTGGTGTGCAGGTTAAAATTCAATTTGTTATAAAGTATAATGCTCAGATATTTAATTGAGGTCATTTATTTTATTTTTCTCAAAAATAAGTTTCCTACCTACTTATCCTTTTCAGGTATTGTAGTTAAATGTCAGGAAACAAGATTTTTAGAAAAGAATAGAAAAATTGCAAGAGATCTCTTGCAAAGAAAATTAGATAATTTTGTTAATAAGGAAAATAGTGTAGAAGCACAAATTAAAGCAAAAGATGATAAAAGGGGTGCAACTAGGGAACAGAAAAAAGAGAAGATTAAAATATTAAAAGAGGCATGGAAAAATCGTGAATTAAGTAGTAAATAATTGTAAAATATGTTAATAAATGATTACCAATTTTTAAATATTTTGTTATTACTTTTTCCTTTTCTTTTGCTTTAGATTAATTTCTTTATTATATTGATCATTGTTCTTTGAAAACAAGTTTTGAGTTAATCCATTGTTATTTTCCCTACCTTATCAATTTTATTTTAGCAAAAATCTGCTACAGGTAAAGGTAATAATGGGAATAGAACAAAAATAACATTTTTGTTCAGGTATAGTAAGTTAATGTATTAAACAATTAAGAAAGATTTCTGTGTTTTTGGTATTGTATCCCAGAGATCATTCAAACATGTTTAGGTTAATAATAATAATACTTTATTCATCCTTTAAGATCAAATACATGATATAGGATAGGTCATAGTGTACAATAGTATGTAGCGTATATTAACAAAACACATAAAATCTTATAACTGCCACATTAAAATACAGAAATTGACAATACGCAAAATTAACAATTAAAATGAAATGGGACTGACATGCTAGGAAACCTCATATGCACTATTAAAAAAGAATAAAAGACTACTGAAAAAATTCATCAATGCTGTAGGGGCATTTTTGGGATAGATAGTTTTTCAATTTAGATTTAAATAATCCCAGACTATCTATTTGTTTTAGATCTGTTGGTAAATGATTATATAACCTTATTCCAGAGTAGTAAGCACTTTTTTCGAACATAGTTGTGATCCGATTTAAGGGTAAACTTGAAGATGTTTGTTTTTACATATACTACACATTTACAAATATATATTGCTGGAAAAGTCAGTATATTATATTTTTTGAAAAGGTCTGCAGGTATTTCTTGTATCAAGGTTAAAAATTAATCGTATTAGTCTTTTTTGGCAAATAAATACTCTCGATACACCAGTTGCATTTCCCCACAGTAATATATTGTATGCTAAATGTGAATACGCCATCGCATATCGCATAGTATACTTGAAGAAGCTGTCTAGTGTCAAACATATTTTTTAGTTGTAGAATTGCATAGTATGCACTGTTTAATTTTTTACAAACGGAATCAATATTGGAATTTCAGATCATATCTCCATCTATTACAACTCCCAGGAATTTTGTTGACGCAGACAGTGGAATAGAAACATTATTTATTTTTATTGAAAAGTCTGTGTTTATTCTAATTCTAGAATGAAACTGTATGAGTACTGTTTTATGGGAATTAACAATTAATGCATTTCTTTTACACCATGAAGTAAGTTCTCCAGCAACAAGGGACAATTTGGAATGAAGGTCCTCAGGTGTTTCTGCATCAACAGCAACATTGCTATCGTCTGCATATATTGAAATGTGACAAAAACGAATTAACTTATAAAATGTATTTACAATATTTTTATTAATATACAATAAATAACAATTATCACATTTTAGCAAAATTATAAATTTATTTACATAAAACGTAATATATTAAAATCGTTTCCATGCATCAATTTATATACCGTATTTATCCTGAGAATCCATATTTTGAATCAGTATTAAAGGAACCCTAAAATGAAATAAACTATTTAGACAGTATAATTTATAAGATTATAATATAGCGACAGGGGTCTTTCCATTAAAATGAGACTTTAAAACTTGGAAAAAAATTGGAAAATTTTGTCCAAAATTTTTCATGGGATGGCCAATACCGCAGATTGTTGAAATTAAAAAAAAATCAATTCAAGTAATTCATTTCTGTAGTTCGTAGTGATTTGATATTTTAGATGTTTTCTGGGTCATAAACCACTTTTTTATTTTAAAGAAAGAACAAACCACTATGAAGTACAGAAATCTTCTCAATACATTATATTACTCAAAAAAATGTTCTATTGAAAAAAAATGTCAAAGAAATGTAGATTAGAAGCAATTTCTATTCAAATGATACATTTTCAAATCCGATATTTTCAAGTTATCATAAAAGAAATTAGATCAAATAGTCTTAATGTATACTCACCTCCAAAAAATTTGAATTATTTTTTGATTTGCTATTAGAACTACTATGTACATTTGGAATATTTCCCTAAAAAAAACATATAATTAATCAATCATATTTTATGGTTGAGTTATGTCTTACCTTATTTATTTCTGGAAAGATTGTACTAAGGTTAAAGTTTGTTAAAGATGTTCCTGCCGTATTTAAAGAAGGAGAAACTTGAGGATGTTGTATGTTATTTCTTGAAATTCCTGGTAGCGGTAACAACGGGCCAGAATTAAATTCAGTTCCTTGTTTCTGATATAACGAATTTTTACAAGGATAAGGAGTGGTAGGAGGTAGGAATGTAGCATGGGACTGAAAATCGTCTGGGAGAATTGGAGAATTTGTAGTTCCTTGAATCGGTAATAATGGATACTCAAAATTTCCTAAACCATTGTTGGTTTGATTGGGTTTTTTACTTTTCTTAACATTGCTTGGGTAACTATTTTTCTCCTCTTTATTAGTTACTCGGTAATTCTTATTATTACAATTTTTGTTATCTTTTAAACTACAGTAATTCATCATATTATCTGTAGAATAATCATGGGAACCTTCAAAATTAGTAGTTAAGTAACTAGAACTGATAGAAGGAGTAGTATATATAAAACTATTTCCAGGGTAACTATTATTTTGAAAGGAATTGTGAGTGTACGTATTGTGAAAGTTCTGATTCTGATTCATGTAAGTATCATCCACTGTAGTAAAATATGGCATTATATTTTCGGTCAAAAAATTAGATGAACATATTGATTTGGTAGGATTATCTCCACATTTTTTAGTCTCTTGGGGACCCTGGTTACCGATTAGTGCTTCGGCAGAATAATTGCTTATAACATTCTTATTTGTATTTCTGCTTTTTTGATCATAAAACAAGTCAAAATTATTAACAACTTTTATACTGCCCTTTTCAACATTTTTATCGAATCTTTTAGGTTTCGTTGTCGTCATATTCTTCGATTTACTTCCGCTTAATCTTCTGGTTGTAGTTCTGGCTGGAACATTCTCAGTTTTATTTTGATTAACGAGTTGACTGACGGACAAAAAATTAACTTGATTGTCATAAGTTGTCTTTCTTTTAAATTCTTTCGGGTATTTGTATTCACTTTTATCGTTAATAGGTAAAGAATTCCCTAGTGCTAAATCACCCACCAAAGTAGGCAGTGTCGGTGTTATAAAATTATGCGTCGGTTCCAAAAAGTTAGGCAACTTTGTCGGAGACCAGGAAAATCTTTTATCTGTCAAATCCGTTGTTTTCTTAACATCTGTTAAATTATTGATATCGTTAGTATCAGAGCTAATACAAGATGTGAATGAATACGACTGATTTGTAAAAGATGGTAGAAAGCAATCGGAAGCTTGAGACTTCTGTTCAGTCATCCAATTGACAGGTTTATTTTGCGTTACTGGTTTTTCTTTTGAAGCACTATTTTTTCTATCTCTCGTAAAATTAATAGTGTTACCGAAGGATGCATCAGTTTTCCGATATTCCTGGTAATTTTCATAATTTAGCGAATAGCACGGCTTCGCATCAGGTTTATAATAATTCTGATTTATATTTGCATCTGGATAATTATAACTGTAATTGCAATTTGTGTAAAACGGATTAGAATAATTCCTTTGATTTTCATATGTACATGGAGGGCAAGGTTTCGAAAAATCTGGTTTATAACCAGGTGTACTGGAATAATTTGAAGAAAAGTAACAAGGAGCTTTCTTATCAACAGATTTAGAACAAACCTCATTCATTCTTATTGTAGTATCTACCTTATTAGTTTGGCTGTCTTTATCAATATTATTATTCGGCTTATTACAGTTATCTATTACATTTAGAGAAATTTCTTTTGATGTTTTTGGTATCTCAAACGGATTGTAATGATATGTATTATTAATTTTATTGTTAGTCTTATTATTATTACTGCAGTTTTCTAAATTTTGATTTGGAATTTCGGAGTTTTTCATAGAATTAATAAGGAAAGGGTTGCAAGATATGTTTATGTGTTCTTTATTTACGAATTGTTTTTGAGGATTTGAGACAATCTTAGTATTTGTGTTGAACTCATTACTGCTATCTTTATTGTTGTTCGAGGTTTTGAACAGATACTGCATCTGATTTGATGTATTTTCTGCAGTATCCAATTGTTTTCTTAACTGAACTTGAACATCTTTCTCACTAAAATTCTTATAAAGAATATTATCTGTTAAATATTTATCGGATGCTGAGCCGGATTGGTTTTCTTGAGTTATATTATAGTTTGAATTGATATTGCTGGATAAAACGTTGCAAGCAGTTTGTAACTTGTCTGGGATGTCAGTGTATGTGTTAGAAACTTTTCTATTTACATTTTTGTCCTGGACTATCTGAACCATTTCATTTCCAGATTTCTGGAAACTCTTTATTTCCATATTACCGGTCTCAGTTTGTTGGAAAATATTAGATCCATTTCCTTTACTTTTTTCTTCTTCAAACATAATATATTGTTCATTATTGAGGACGCTCCGTACATGGTTGCTATTATTTTGAGTATCGCCCAATTTTTGGTTATTTTTGCTTTCCAAAATATGTGATTCGGATTTTGGAAACATTTCATATGATACTTTGAAATTATTTTTTGCCGGTCTATCGTTTGCTGTATAAATATTGAACGTCTCGTTTTCTAATTTGGCATTTTGTGCTGCCTCAGAATTTTTATTATTTCCAAGGTTTTCATTGTTAGTATTTGTTTCTTCTTTAGAATTATAATAACTTGCGCACATATCCTTAGTATTGAAAAACGGAAAATTATCCAAATTAAGCAAATTATCATTAGGATTTGTTTTAGAATTATCCATATTTCCAATCTGCAGTAAAGTGGGAGTTTCCCTTTGACTATCTGAATTTTCTTCGTCAATTACCTCTGTCACCTTAATAGAAGACACTAATGGAAAAGCTAAAAGAAACGCGGCGGTCGGAGAGGTTGACTCTGTATTTTGACAACCAGGAGGCACTTGCAACGAAGCAAAAATATCATTTGATAAATCCGAATGCACAAGAGTTAAATCGATATTTTTCATGGCTTCTTCATGAACAGAAACACTTATAGCAGAAGTCACAGTTGAACTTCTAGATACAGGCGTTGAAGATACCTCAGAATTAACGGTTTTATCGGGTATATTGGTTTCATTAGATGATGTTTTAACCAACGAAGTTAATTTGTCAGATTTTTCTGAAATTTGGTTATTGCCAGGCATAGATTTGGAAGTAATATCTGCGTCTATTCTCTCCAAAATTTGGTTTGATGTATCTTCCTCAAGAGTTTTTTGGTTTATATCATTCTGTGTATTAGGTGTTTTAATATTGGTGTTGTCGTTAGTTATATTTGAACAGGGTTCAACGACAGTTGACTCAGAAATACTAGTTTCTATTGCTATATTTTCAATAGTCTCAGATGCAGAAATTTCTTTATTTTCTGTTACTTTGGATTTTTGTGACTCAGTAATTTCATCAGTTTTTTTAGTTTCATTTCTAGCTTTTTCTTTGGGTTCATCACTTACTTTGGTCTTGCTATTTTTAGGTTGTATATCGCTTTCACCGTCAATTTTTCGTTTTGTACCTTTCACTGTAGCATTGTTGCTGATTTTAGTTGGCTTTTTATTATTAGGTCTTTTGACAGAGTTTGAAGAGTTACTTAAAAGTAAAGTTGTGTTTGCATACTTTGAAGTAAGTGCTGGAATAGGGAGTTTGTTAATTTGTGTAGTTTTTGTAATACAGCGTTTTGGTTGCAGAAAAGTATCCTTTACTGAATTGTTTGATTTTGGTCTTTTAACTACCTTCGAGAACACAACAGTTTGGGAGGGTAAATTCAAACGAGGAATCATTAATTGAGGTTGAGGTAGGAGAGATATTATGTTACCGTTTCCCAGTATCAAAGTACCAGGACCCAAACCCGTAGATCCAAGATTTAAGTTGACCGGAGTCAGTGCTGTTGCTTTTGTTGATTTGGTCGGTTTTGTAGAAGGAACTAAAACGTATTTTTAGATACAATAGTTTCAAATAGTTTAGAGGGAATAAGAACAGTTTTATCTATTTTTCAATTAATGTGTATTGATTTTCAGGGTCAAAATTAATTCATTTCAATACTTAAAAAAATCGAAAAATGGGGAAAAGGTATAATATTTTGAAAATTATGTTAGCAGTATTTATTGACCTATTAAATATGCAACTCTACTCCTATTTTTTCTATTGTTTATTATTTCCGAGATAGCAGCGTTAAATCACGAAAAAACCCTATATATAAGATAAATTAGGTGTTAAGAAACTCTTCCACTGCATAAAAATAACTACAGGTTTCCTTTAAAAAACCTGACAATTTTTCTCCAAAATGGTTTGTTATCAAAGTATCTTCACTTACCCAGAACATTAACAAATTTATCCAAAAAAGAGATCAAATAATAAAGCTTTAAAAATTACCTGTTAATAGAGTTGATCCTCGGGAAACGTTATTCAGAGGTGTATTTGGTACAAGTACTAGTTGTTGATTTATTGCAGGCACTGCAGGTATTTGTGACAGCAAAAGTAAACTGTTAGTCACAGAGTCCTTTTTATTAGATTTCTTTGCTTTCTGGGTCTTGACTGGTGTGTTACTGATTTTAGAACATTTTGCTTGATTTGTGCTGACAAGTTTAGCTCTTTTTGATTTAGTAGATGAGCTAGCAGATACCGCATTCTCTTCTAAGAATAGAAAATAAATTATAATACTACGTGATTTTAATAAGACGTGACGGAAAATGCAAAGAAAACAAGTACCCAGTTGGACAATATGGCGAGGGTAAGAAAACTAATGGACAAATAATATATATATTGTTATGATGTTAAGGTGGGGCGGGGTTTGTGGGTGTATTTAAAAATAAATTATGTGAAGGGGACTTAGTGGATAGTGGTGTTGACAGTTTTGAGTTTTTGAAATTGATGTTAATGTTAATTGGAATTTGATAAAAATGAAAAATGTGAATGTTAATGGTTTGGAAGATGTCAGAATTTTAAAAAGAATTATATAATATGAAAAATGTGAATTAAAAAAAATAAAAGTTGATTAGAAGTATTGAGAAGAATTTCAATTGCATAACAATTGGCTCCCAACGTGGGGCTATTAAAAGTATTTTGAAGAATTTTCACATTAGCATAACACTTGGCATCCCAACGTGGGGCTCTTTGAAAACAGGGCCTAAAACATAATTAAAATTAAAATGGGTAAAATTAAAGTTTTAAATGAGTTGAAATATTCGGAAATCAGTGAGTTTCTTGAAAAAAGAGGTATGGATAAAACAGGAACAAAATTAACTAAAATGGCGAGATTAAGGGAAGCATTAATTAATGAAGGAAGAGATACAGAAACATATGGTTTTGAGTTAGAAGAAGAAATGATTAAGCCAGGGGAAGAAGTAGCAGTAAGAAATATATTAGAAGAAAGAACTATGGGAGAAATACAAGAAAATCCAGACACTTCGGAAGGAGGAGATAGTCAAATACAAGAGGTAAATGTGGAAGATAAAGAACAGATGTTAATGCGATTTTTGAGTGAAAATTTTTCAAAAATATCTGAAGAACAGAAGAAAATGAAAGAAGAAATTAAAAATCTAATGGAAGAAAAAATTAGTGATTTAAAGAAAACAATGGAGAAGAAGTTAAAAGAACATGAAATAGAATCGACTAGAAAATGTGAAATGATTGAAGCGGAAATGATGATACAGAGGGAGAAAATTACCAATTTACAAGAAATTAGAAATAACAAGAAGAAATAGAAATTTCTTTAATCATGCAAGAAGAGAAAATTATAAATTTGCAAACAAATATACAAAAAGAAGTGCAAAGAAACACTGAAATAAACATAAGTAGAACAAAGGACAAAATTGAAAAGAGACGAAAGAAGAAATAGAAAATATTAAAAGAAATTTAATTATAAAAGGTAGAGATATTACAAGTTTAGAGGAAGAAACAATACAAGACAATTGGAAAATTGCAGAAGAGAATTTAAAAACCAGAAAACATACAGAACAGAATTTGAAAATAATGAGACAAGATATTGAAATGAATGCGAATTTAAATAGAAATAAAATTAAAAAAAATTATCAAAGATGGAAAATTAAATTAAAAAAAAAATATATATTTTTTGGATTTTGGAAGAAAATTAAAAAAATAATGAATTTGGAAATAGCAGAGGAAGAGAATTTAAGTATATGAAAAGAAAAGAAGTGTGCTAAGCTTCAATACCATTTGAAGGACCTTATATTATATATAATGAAAATGGAATAAATAGTTCCCGATTAATAGATCCAGTGACTAATAAACTCCCAGGAGTATAGAATATTAGTCAATTATACAGATTTTGTTTTTAAAAGTTGAAGTTGAAGATTAAAATGGGACAAAATTTGTAAAATTCGTTGAACTTTTCTTATTTATTACTTTGCAAGAAAAGTTCAACGAAATTTTAGGGAATGTTGTTATGATGTTAAGGTGGGGCGGGGTTTGTGGGTGTATTTTAAAATAAATTATGTGAAGGGGACTTAGTGGATAGTGGTGTTGACAGTTTTGAGTTTTTGAAGTTGATGTTAATGTTAATTGGAATTTGATAAAAATGAAAAATGTGAATGTTAATGGTTTGGAAGATGTCAGAATTTTAAAAAGAATTATATAATATGTCAAATGTGAATTGATTAAAATAAAGTTTATTAAAAGTATTTTGAGAAGAATATCACAAGCATAACAATTGGCATCCCAACGTGGGGCTATTAAAAAGTATTATTTAGAAGTATTTACAATTTAGCATAGCAATTGGCTCCCAACGTGGGGCGATTAAAAGTATTTAGTTTTTCACATTAGCATAACAATTGGAATCCCAAGGTGGGGCTATAAAAAGTATTTAGGAGAAGAATTTCATTAGTATAACAATATATTTGTATATAAATAATATAATTTGCAACACATTTTTCAAACAGCTTCATATACAGAAGTATGCAGGAGTAATAGAAAGAGAGAAAAATCAGAAAATGAGCTAATTAATGATACATGAGGTAAGAGTGGCTATGAAATTTACCACTACCAAGTAGAAGCGAAATTAAGACAACTGGAAATGACAAAAAAATGGGAATTGGAAAAACTTAAAATTCAGCGCAATATATAAGTAATTATAAAAACAGTTGCAAATTATACATGTAAGGAGCAATGAAAGCTAATTAAAGTCATGGTAGTAAAGAACATGAAATGGGAAGTATCAAAATAAAACTAAAATTAATGTATAAACAGGGTGTCATGAATTACTGTACATAGTTCCATATTGCAAGTATACATAGTTTAATAACTTTTTGTACTGAGATACAGGCTGATATATGTATTTTTTCAAAAGTTTAATAGGCAAGTACAATAAATATGTCACAACTCCTGGACCAGAGCTTAAATAATTAACAAATATTACACAGAACACAAGGTAAATGACCATAGTACTTGATGGCATTTACACAATTTACACAGAAGTAAAGAAATTGTGAACTTATTTCTGAGATTTGGCGTAGACATGAACTACCACCTAACGACCCTCACCAGTTCAATCCTCTTAAATTTAGTTATTTTTTGTTCATTTACTTTTCAAATTAATAGAAATTACCAATCAAATATATGCATTTGCACCAAAATATTTTTATAAAAAAATTTGAAAGATTGAATTACATAATTTTAATAAAGAAAAAGCAACAGCTTTTTAACACGTTGAAGACCGCATTGAAAAATCTTATTTCTCACATAGGGACCGGCATTTTTTTATTGTTATATAATTACGTATGTCGTGTGCCCACCCGTGAGCACGCGGGCCGGTAATGTTGTTGCGGAGTGACCCACCGGTGGGCATGCGGTCTTTAACGTGTTAAATTCAGACTACATATGATCATTATAGTTTTTCATATTTTTTTAACTATTACTTACTTTCAGTTTCCTTTTTCTGTTTTGTATGCTGCGCTCCTCTATTACTCCAAATTCTAGTTTTTCTAAATCTTGTAATTGGACCAACAACCCTGGGAGGTTTAATCCCAGCATTTTTGAATAAATTGGTAAGTTGTTCATTTCTAATAAGAAGTTTTTTTACTCTCTCCTGCAGTTTCTTTACTTGTTCATCTGAAAGCAAATTATAATGTTCTGAGAAAAAGGACCTAGTCATCTTCATATAATCAAACTAGTTAATAGATATGCACTAACCTTTAAATATATTATTGCCTTGATTAGACGATGTAAGTAAGTCTATTTCACTTTTTAATTCAATAATAGCTGTTTGAGCTTGTTTTAATATATCAATTTTGTTAATGATTATTGAAGGATCATAAGAAGGTAATACTTTGGCCAATTCCTCAAAGCCGGCTTTCAGACGTTCTCTTCTCTCTTTTTCCCAACCCCTAGTTTTGCTAAAATATAAAAACTAGTAAATATTTTGGTTCTTAGGATAAGAACAATTTATATAAATGTAAAACATTCAAGTTAAAAATAAACTAGTCTATTATACCTCGCCTCTCTTGGCATAACAGATGAAATTACTCATAACGATTTTATATTTCAGTACGAGAATTCTTTACGTCTTAAAATTAAAATAAAATTTTATTCTTGTATTAAAATTGATCACTTATTTTAAAATAACATGACGTTGACGTTAGCTTTTAAGGTTAAAATAACACATCAAGCTCTGGTGTTGCCAGCTTCACGAAATGACAAATTCTTTAAAATTCAAGTGTAACTAGAATTACTTTTTATCTTTAATGAATTTAAAAAATACCATTTTAAACAGATTTAAATATTATCTTTTGGACATGACAAGTCCTATTAAAATGATTCAAAATATATGAGTCTAATAAAATTTGAAATTCATTTTAGAATTCTTCGAAAAACTCGGAATTCTCCGTCTATTGGCTGTGCTATTGGCAATACTCGACTATCTAGTTTGACTTGTCAGGGATACCAATATATTTTAACTTCAGAGTAAATTTTGATTTTGAACATACGTCTGAGAATAGTGAATGATGTCAGTTGTCTAATTCTCAATAAATTATTTATGTCAAAAATGAAGATGGCTGATGGTTCTACAATTTTGCGAAGAAATAGACCTGGAACCAAAGCCAAAGTAAGATTGTATAAACAATACGCTTTTAGTGAATAAACAAAGGATAAATTATATTTCTTTTGGTACTAAATTTTTTTTATTAAAATATTTGTAATGTTTTTCAGGATTTCAGTCGTTGGCCTGATGAACCGTTTGAGGAAATGGACAGCACCCTTGCGGTCCAACAATATATTCAACAGCTCATACGTCGTGATCCCAACAACATAGATTTAATATTGAAAATGCCCGAATCTCAAGATGAAGGAGTCTGGAAATATGAACACTTAAGGTAGTTTCCCATAAATTTTTTTATTCATATGATCTCTTATTTATCAGTTTTGAATGTATTTATGTAATTATATTGCAAATTTTTTATTTAGGCAATTCTGCATGGAACTCAATGGGTTAGCAGTAAGATTGCAAGGAGAATGTCATCCAGAAACATGTACACAAATGACTGCTACTGAACAGTGGATATTCCTTTGTGCTGCACATAAAACTCCCAAAGAGTGTCCTGCTATTGATTACACTAGACACACTTTAGATGGTGCTGCTTGTTTATTAAACAGCAATAAATATTTTCCAAGTCGGTAAGTATAAATTGTAGAAATCATAGTTTATAGTGAAAACCATTGAATTGAAATATTTCCAATATTTTTGTGTGATTTCTTATACTTTTAAGCCTTAGAGAAAAGTTGGATGCTTTCTGAATCTGTTGGTTCATTTAGTTTTTTATCTACCTTTAGTAGTTTAAATACCTATAAATTATATTTACTTTTTTATGCTACTATAAAATTCTTTCTTAATTTATTTTCTGTAAAATTAAACTTGACAATTTTATATCCAGAACTGAGAAGAACTGGCATGTTTAATTGTGTTGATACAACTTAGTGTTCAGTATGGAAGTACATAATGTTTTCTAAGAATTCAAATGAATTTTTTACAGAAAATATGAGGATGATTTTCTAACATGTGTTTGCACACAAGTATTGGGTTGGGATATTTTATAATTAACAAAACACATTGGTATTTCTTGCATAGAATTTACAACCAAAAAACAAGTTTAATTTGAGATTAATCTGAAAATAGATACTTAAAATTAAATAGTAAGCAGGTTAAGAAGTGCTTATTACAATGGGACAGTAACTATAGACAAAATTATCAGAATTATCAAAATTAATTTTAGTTGTAGAAAGCCAGTTTAAAAATTTGCATCCTAAATGAATATCTTTAAATTTTATCTCAACATAAAAATTATGTTCAATCATACTGTAATTAAGTAAGCGAAAAATAATAAGAACTATTGTTTTAGTGTTAGTATTAAGGAATCATCTGTAGCAAAGCTAGGATCAGTATGTAGAAGAGTTTATCGAATTTTTTCACATGCTTACTTTCATCATAGATCTATATTTGATGAATTTGAAAATGAAACGTGTTTATGCAAAAGGTTTACCCAATTCGTAACAAAGTACAATCTGATGTCCAAGGATAACCTTATTGTACCGATTTTGGAAGAAGAAAATACTCCTGGAGAATCAGAAGCATAATTTCTTGAATATATCATTATTATTTATTCATAACAAAGATTATCAGCAATGTTTATATACAGGTACATATTTAAATTTCTGTGAATGGTATAATGTACTATATTGAAAGTGAAGTTAATTGTAATATTTATAACATGTATATATTTATAAACTGGTCCTTTTAATTTGATAAAGAAAATTAAATTTAAAAAATAATCAGTAGCTCATACGATTTGTAGTAGCACTACATAATTGTAAATTAAATTTCACTCTTGAGTAATTTCAAAGCAATCGTTTAACAAAAATGATAATTAAATTCATTGACAAAATATTAATTTATTAAAGTAATGTAAAAATCAAGTTTATGTACACAAAAGGACCAGAATTTGACTAATTCACTGTAGAACTGTAAACTTAAAATAATACTGTCTAATACAATTCCTTATGCCCTTATGATGCCCCATGTTGGGCCTTAAAAGCCTAATCGCCAAAAGTGAGACCGTATAATTAGGTCACCTGCATTTGCTGACAAATTTAAAAAAACTAAACGGATTTCGATAAATCGCATTTTTTTATAAAAAAAAAATGAAAAAACCATAAATTTTATATAAAATATAATCATTAATTCTTAACATCGCATTTAACGTCGGCATGTAAAACAGCATCTGGCAAACAAATTACCTTAGTTATTCCTGTACTATTTAATTCAATTTTATTTATTAACTACCCGCATATCCCCATTAGTTGAGGCCATGAGTGCATTGTATTAATTGTTAAAAAATCAAAAATTAAATTTAAATTCATCATTCAAGATATCCGAATAGATAATAATAATAATATACACAATTTAATTCACCCCTTTCTAAGACAAAAATGTCACGAAGATCTAATAGTAGCAGTCATATTCCAGTACGGTTGTTTCGTAATAGTACCACTGGGAAAGATGTTTCTGCAAAAAAAAAGATCTAGTTCTACTTCAAGATCGCGTCAACAAAGAGAGTCAAATATAATGAAGCCTAAAAAAAGCTCCATGGTCAGACCCATCATTAATTTTATCAAGTTTACCAAAGACAACACCTTTAAGTGCGAAGACAATCTTCATTACCCCGTCACCAGTAGTAGTGTGCATAGCCGAAGTCCAATGATTTCACCAGCTACAGGATCAAAATATAAGAAACCTATCCAAAAACTGTCTAGTACAGAATTTTATATCTAACGGCGGATTTTTTGATTCAATTGTAATAAACCCGAACAACACTAAACGTCCAAGTATTAAAAGTTTTATTGACCTTGGAAACACTCTTCTAAAGAGATTATTTCCTGTTGTAAAAATTTCTCAAGGAAACTACAAAGAAGAATTAGTGAAGAAGTTAAATACATTGAGTTACCCTGGAACCATGACAAATTCAACATTGAAAACAGTAAATACAACTGGCCTCAACAAATGGGAATGTGCGGATGGTAATAGATAAAATTATAAAATTGAATTAAATAGTAACCGGCCTCGGTCTTTATACTAGGCCAGTGTTCAGTCGTAGGTTCGATCCCTGCGAAACTCAAGTGGAATTAAAAGTCAGATAAGACTTTGGCAAGTGCAAAAAGGTATTTGTGTCATACGCAGTTACATTCACGCCGGTAAACCGGCCGGATGAGATCGGATATCTCGTGGAACTGAAAGGGGTTGGTGGCACATTTACACACTTGTTAGTCGGAGATCACCTGCATGACAAAGGCATAGTCCTGGGTTTAAGGTGATTGAGGACCGTAGTTCGGATCCCAAGATAAGCTGTAGGTCCTGTTCAGATTAGCCCTAGTTGCAGATAGGAGACGTTAAAATTAATCAAGCAAGAATTAAATAGTACAGGAATAACTAAGGTTATTTGTTTGCCGGACGTACGTCTAAATTGTGAATTGTCCAAGTTGTTATTTGATATTTGATTGTACATGCTGACGTTACTGCATTTTTAATTGTATCAAAAAATCCACAGTTAGATGAGGCCTTGTATTTGCTGTTTTCAATGTTGAATTTGTCATGGGTCCAGGGTAATTCAATGCATTTAACTTCTTTTCTAATTCTTCTTTGTAGTTTTCTTGAGAAATTTTTACAACAGGAAATAATCTCTTTAGAAGAGTGGTTCCAAGGTAAATAAAACTTTTAGTGGGGTTTAGTGTTGTTCGGGTTTATTACAATTGGATCAAAAAATCCAATGTTAGATATAAACTTCTGTACCTTTTTGAATTGCTCAGCCACCCATTTTGCGGATATCTTAATGTGTCCGCATCGAGACGACTCTGGTTCGATTCCTGGGAAATTCAAGTGGTTCATAATGTCTCGGCAACCCGTCACGCCGCGGATAGCATGTAAAACCGTCGTTCTTGACTATATAACTGTAGTCATTATGCCATGTAGTATATATGCTAAAAAACACCTTTGAGTAATATTGTTAACAGTTCAATAAGCTTGAAAATATAAAACACTAATCAGACAGTATTCTTTTTAAGTTACTCTATTTCTTTTATCAATCAGTCCATCCAATTATTTATCTGAGATTGACGACTTAGTCAAATATACCATGACCAAAAAGTCTTTTTTTTTTTAGTTTTGTTACCTTAAAATAAAAAACTAATAAGAAAATGTTCTACTGAATACAAATTGCATGTACATGCTGGTGTAACTTTTCCTTTTTTTGTACTATTAGAGTCGATCGAATAAAAATTCATTATTTAATTTCATGTAGTGTCATCAAATCCATTACTGTATTTGTATCTAGAATAACAATAAATTCTATGTATTGGCAATGTTCAATGTTCGTACAGGGTGGTTATTCACGAGATAAAATTTAATTGTTTTTTGATCCATATTTTACATTATGAAAAATGAGTGAACTAATAATTAAAGAAGTCAATATATTCAGCAAAAAAAAATATACTGTCCATTAACAAAATATTTTTTTCCCTCCCCGGTAAAGTTTTCAGAAACCATTGGAAATGTTCAAAATTATGTTTCTTTTAATAAAGAACCTGTAATGGCCCTTAAATAGGTCAGGCGTTCGCATAGTGTCATATATAAATCGTGAATTATCACCCTGTATATAACCATACCAATCTACCACATTTTATATACCGTTTTAGAGTTTATTAGTGATAATGTGGAGTCTCTGGTATAGTGATAAGTATTTGTATGTAAATTTTATTTTCCTTCAGTTTTTTTTTGTAAGTAACTTCAGTGTCGAACTATTTCACATTGTTAAATACTTTGGTATTTATATGTTGAATTTTATAAGATATTTAGTTTTTCTGATACTATTAATAAATATTGTTAAAAAAGGTGAAAACAGAATTGTCCAATTCAATTGAAATAAAAGAATATCTTCTAAAGGTTCAGAAACAAGATATGTTTAATAAAATTTATTTCTAACGATCTGTCCTTATAAAAACCAAACAATCTCCCCAAGTTTGGCGACGTAGTTAACATACATACACTGTGCAAAGTGTATTTTGGGTACGACTCGAAGGACCAATGTTATAAATCCACCTGGAAGGACCAATATGAACCCCGCTCGAAGGACCAGCGTTCTGAGTTCGACTAAATAGTGTTTGCAGGTCTTAACTGTATTTTTTGTTGTGGAAATGAGTTTTAACCATCGCTGGGAGAGCTTTATTAAGTTATAAAAATGAGGGTAAAGTAGTAAAACTAGTCATATTTAAAATATTCTGTAAAACCCATTATGACGTGGTATTACAATGAAGACACCAAGAGGAATTTAAATTTACAAATCAAATACAGGGTGTTAATTTAAAGAAATGTAATTATGGACTAGCACGTTCTGGAATGCCCTCAAAGGATTTATGAGAGACTGGACTTTATCATACTAGTCAGTCATCCTGTATTTATGTAATTATCTTCTGTCATTTTTTAGTTGAAAGGTATAAAGAAAAATAAATAATATATTCAGTCTATAAAAAATATTTGCAGATAAATCCGGTATATTTTTAAGTAAACATATTTATCAATTTAAATGTAAACGTAATTTTTGGTATGAGTGCAAAACTTGGTTGGAAAAGTTGGTACTTCACAAATAGAGAGCAGTACTTGAACCTTGTGATCAGTCTCTCAACGTGGTCTACTTAAAAACATTGATCTTGAATCATTTGTATTGTTAAAAATCTACATAAAAGTGAAACTTGTTCATTTTCAAATTGAAGAAAAAAAACGTTTACAAATTGCAACTTTATCAGTGCTTAACCTGACTAAATTAGTCAATCTGATTGAATCAATCAACATGACCTGTGTTTTTTTTTTGGTAAATTATTAAAAATTAATTATTTTATTTTAATTTGTTCAATGTGGCTTTTATTTAGTGTATAGGATTAAATATGTTAGATGTTTTCCAACAACGTTATCTTTGACTTAGTACTTAGACAGATCTGACACCCAAACTATACTATATCCAAAACGAAGGGGCCAGCGTTTGTTTATTTATCAGCTCGTGTGGTGTGGTGTGGGAGTGGGAGGCAATGTTTACGTTGGTCTGTTTGATTTGGATAGAGTATATATAGTATTTAACAATGATATACACAATTACAACATGGGTATATGCGTTTAGGTATTTCGGGAATGGTGGCAGATAAAAAAACTTCTTCTCAAAAAATAACACTTCAGATATAGAAACGATTTCTTTTTAAATGAAGCGTATATTCAGAACTTAATTTGAGGGAGCTGGTTACGTCACACTGTGGGCTCAATAATGGAGAAGATTGTTTTAACTCAGCTGCTTTAATAATACTTTGAATACAAAACAAATATTTGTATACTATAGTATCTTTTTATTATGTTTGATTCATTCGAATGATACGAAAATTTACCACTCCATTGGTTTTCCTTCCCAAGTATAAAATAAACCATTATGTTTCTCTGAAACGTTTTTCATCAAATTAAGTATACCTTCAGCACATGAGTCTATTTCCATTGGAGCTCCAGGACCACCCATCTCGGTTTTGACCCAACCAGGGTGGATTGAAGTCACTAGAATACCATCATTTTTCAAATCGATGCTCAATGATTTGGTAACCATGTTTAATGCAGCCTAAAAAAAGAATGGAAGATGTACATTTGTAATAAATGAAAAATCCATACTTGAATGTAGTCACAGTATGTAACAAACAAAAACAATAATAGCGACTAGTTTCGGTCCCTCTTCAGCCGTTTTAGAGTTGGTTACACAGAAATAATATAAGAAATAAATTATTAAAAATAAAAGAAAACGTATAAATAAAACTTTATTTTATTTTTAATTTTAAACATGTGTTGTCACCTTAAGTTTTCAATAATTATTTTTCTTAAGTCGTTTCTCAAAATGTGACTAGCTCTACACAGCCTGAAGATGGTCCTTATGACCGAAACTAGTTCTATTAAAATATTTAGACCTTTATGTGGTATTGGTTTTGTGATTTCCTATGTTACTTCCCTTTGAATTATTTTTCTTTTATTGTAGTAAACAATAAATGAATCGGTACGTTTTTATTCATTTTTGCAAATATTGAAGAATTTTCAAAAATAGGGGGAGTGCAATAGGAATTTATTTGTTGAGGGTTAAAAATATATATTATGTCAAGAAAGTTTATAAAACTTTGTGGTCATTACATATTTAATGAAGATCCTATGGTTACATATTACCTTTGAACACCTATAAGGATAGAGTCCACCGTTGTCGTTCAATGTAAGCGATCCTAAAAATGAACTCATATTGATTACAGCTGATCTATTAACCCCCAAGGGCTGTTTTGAGTTCAAAGAAGCAGCTTTCTTTAGTAAGGGCAATAACGCCTAGAAAAAAATATAAAATTCAGATACACCTATTATAGTTCATACGAGATGGTATAGTTAACTTTGGAACCTAAACAAAACCTAAATCGGTTATCATTAATATGACTATGATGTCTGTCACATAGAAATAAACGTTTGTTTCAAAATAAGGTAATGTGATCAAATACTAAAGGGACTTCAAGTGCAAAAGCTAATTACCAAACAAGATTACAATAGTGTTGAATACTTTGTGTGTGTGTGTGTGTGTGTGTGGGGGGGGGGAGAATGGCCTCGGAACTAGTCCATTAGCCACAGAATTTTAATTTGAATACTTTGGTTTTTATATGTTGAATTTTATAAGATATTTTATTTTTTCTGATACTATTAATAAATATTGTTAAAAAGGTAAAAATAGGCGTTATTCTTAAGCTCCTTAATTGGTGGTAATATTTTATTTCTAATTCTAATAAGCTTCATTTCGTAAGGCTAATTTAAATTTATGTAAAAATTTTTGTAGTAAATCAACAAAACTATGGTAACACAACGTATTCTAAACAGAAAATAGCAAAGAAATTACTTATTGATTCGTGACGGAAAATATAGAGTATCTTGATAAGATTCTAAAGTGCATAAATAAAAATAGATAATATGAAGTAATATAAAACGCGACAAAAATGTCAGCGTCATATGCCTTCTAATTTAAAAAATGAACCTTTGTCAGCATTAAGGGTCCAACTGTATTGATGGCATAGGTTTCCAACATCTGCTCGGCCTTAACGAAATTAATTCTGGTAGATTTGGGAGAATAACCCGCATTATTAAGTAACACATTCAACCCATCGTCTTTCACTAGTTGTTCAACATTTTTGGCAACATTTTCGAAAGTACCTGCCTTCTCCACATCTGAAATATAAAATCTTCTGGAGTAAAATGAGTTAATATTGAGTTTTTTATTACTCCTACGCACATATTATAGATACACTCCGTTACTTTTATATTTTTCGACCCAGAAACCAGTTTTTTTTAATTAAAGACTTGACTACTCGGTCCGTGAGGTAAGTCACACCCATTTTTTTTTTCGAAAACCCCATATACCTTCTCCCAAAATCGCTCAAATTTCAATTTCGCGATACCACATTTTGGACCAACGAAATAGACAAAAAAAATTGGGCAACCGGTAGTCGAAAAATTGTTATTTGTGATTTTTAATCTACACGATGGTACGTGTATACGCAAATTATGGAATATACAAATTTTGATGAGGGAGAATCCACCCAAAAACGATAGAATTTCAATTTGTACAGTGAAAAATGGTACACATTTTGGCCGAAGGGGCAGATTAGTACTTTATTATTAATAATTTATTGAACAAACGCAGAAAATTTCTGGTTACATGTTACTTACCTAATTGAAGAATATGTACATTTTCGTTTTTATCGGCTATTTCTTGTAGTTCCTAAAACATATACCAATTTGTATTACACTAAAATACCAAGTGAGCCATTCTCATAAAGAAACTAAATAAAACAGGTAGACTAGAATCACCAGTGATATTCCTCCATTAAACTTCCAAACTAATGAAATGTGTCCTGTGAGCATTTTAGTTTAGATTGGAAATATAAAATGGCTTAAATTTAGTTATAATTTTAAATTAAAGAGAAAAGACCAGACTTTGAATAATCTGTTTTTTTTTCATTTCTAGTACAAAATATAGTATCATCATTTATTTTAATATAATAGTTTTAAACTTCCGCTCCTCGGAATCTTAGCCATTTCTGTGAATAACCTGAAAATTTCAGGAACTTTTTATTTTATCACAATTTGATAAAAGAAATACAAACATTGTAGAAATTTCGAGGCTACATAGAATGACTTGTAAAATAAAGAAATAATCAAATCAATTATCTTATGTAGGTAGGGATACTATATAATTCATGGAAAGAAAGAAATAGCATCAAAGTAAAACCCAATTTTGCGCTGGCGCATTACGTCGCATTTAGGTGTGTGTGGAATTTTGACGGAACATAACGACATAACCGTAAAGAATAAAGAATTACTCTTTCAAAGTATTTTATCGAAGTTTGTGCGTTTTCAAGGCTCGTTATAAAATGGCACCAATAGGTAAGTAAAATAAAAAAAAGTAGGTTAAACATCAACTTACCGTCGCTTTCTCTAGGTTCCTACATGTAACTACAATACATTTTGGGGATATTTTATCTTTCACTAACTTTTTAACAAGTCCTAAACCTATACCTCTATTGCAACCTGTTATTAGTATAGACTTCATTAATATTTATTTACGCGATTCCGGCCACGATTAATTGTGTCGGTGCCTCCTTTGTCAAGGCCAGTAAGTTATCAGAATTCCATTCAATTAGTAATCAGTAGATACAAAATATTAACCTCACTTTTGTCTAAATGGCGACAGTTTTTTGTTTCCGTAATGTCATTTTCCGGGGAATAGTCAAATTTCGTAATTGTGATCCAATCTTAAATGGCCCAAAAACGTTAGTGTCCAGTCTAGTTAGAAATGTTTCTTTCAGTTACTTTGGACCTCAAGAAATAAGTAAGTCAAGTTTCTGTCTTCTGTCTAAATTTACAGAGTTCAAATGATGTAATTACATAAGCTTTTTATTTGACTAAACATTCATTCATGCAGAAAATGTAACCAATATAAGTAATACGAGTAACAAATAACTAATAAAATTTGGTTTTAAATAAGCCCAGACATCTTTTCTGAAAAAAGTTCCGCGAAGTTTGCGATTTGCAGATTTCTTCAAATAAAAGAAGTTTAGGCTATTATAATTTGGTAATATCCCACACCCACATATAAATATCGTGACTCATACCTTGATTTGTTATTATTACTTAATATTCCATTATTTTCCCCTCTTATGATGAATTGCACTTTTTCGATAGTGTATATTATTCCAGTAGCCGGAAATTTAAGAATCGATAGTACTCATTGGACGGTACAATTCGTTAGTCGTTACTATGGTACAGAATTATTTAAGAATGGCCTGATTCAGTGATGGAATATGAAACGACATATAAGAGATTAGTTCATGTTTTGGTAAATACATAAATCAAAATGTGCTTGCCCCCGTTAAAAAACTGATTATATGATCAGATTCATCAGGAGTTCAGAACCAAAGTATGAAACTGGTCCCCTTTGTTGCAAAATTGCGCCCTATAATCAATTTCATAAAATCCTTACTTTTTATATATATTTCTTTGCCTCTGGCGCAGGGTTTCCCAAAGTGTGTGCCGCGGCAACTTGCCATCTTCTCACTTACGTCTTAGCTTATTATAGTAAATTTACCTCCATGTTTTAAAAGGTGCTGATACTGATAACAAAATATCCAAATTATCAAAAATTTCATTAATCCGCTGCACAATTTCCGACATAAATTGAGTTTAAAAATAACTAATCAATAATCGATTTCCTTTATTCAGTAAAGATATGTTGACACAACTATACTCGGTTGGTTATTTTTAATGTAATTTAACCTTAGAATTAAAAAAATTTAAAACACAAAATTCGTGTTTATCATAATTTATTTTTTTCATTACCATTTTTATCATTATGATTGAATTAAAATTGAAGTCGAAATTCTTCATTATAGTTATCTTAATATTCACATATTTGATTACATTACATGCCATCAAAATTCTCTTGGGATTATGCTATTAGCGCTAAAAACAGATTACACTTTACTAAATTAATTTTCTTTGAATGTCACGGAAAAATAATTACCATTACTTTTATGTTTATTTTATTACATTCTTCATCTACTTTTTCTGAAAACAAATGAAATAATAATTTACTTATCAGAAGTCGTTATCTAAAGTAACTAAACAAATATGTAAATGAACTACAGGAAGACGTCAGATTATTAGATAATATTTCAAAATGTCGTAACAACATGGATTAATGAAATAAGAATTTTAATGAAGATATCAGAATCTGAAATCGTCAGAATAAATATAAAAAAACACAAAACACTCTTTCGTATGGTTTCCCTCAAGGTTCATTTCTGGGACTTCTTCTATGTTCGAGTTTTGTAAATGAAATTATTGAAAATTTAGTATGCGAATCATACTTTGTTGTTTTGACATTCACCGATTATATTAGACATATTAAAAGTAAAATTTTGAAATTAATAATTTCCGAGCTGTATTTACATTTAATAATATATTTTTATTTTATGTTGTCTTGCAACTGGTTTTGTTAATATTTATATTACAATTCTATTTATTACTGTCGGGTCAATTTTTATAGCTCCTTTTTACACCATTTTCATGTGTAACGTTTGTCGTGGCAAATATATAAATTATTGGTATTTAAATTTATAAAAAGCATAAGGTTACACCATAAAGCCAGTTCATGTTATTATTTGGATTTGATTGAACTTCAAACCAATCCAAAATGTTTTCTCTGTTATTGTTTCTATGCAGTCTTTTCATGTTTGGTAGGTAATTTTCATAATTTTATTTGTATTAATAATATACGTTAGAACTACTCGAAATATACGAAAAAAAAACATTTTACAAACATAAAAGAAATACTGATTTCTTTCTGTAAGGTTCTTTCAAAACCATTATTATTTTAATGTCTCCGTTAAAAAATGGAAAAACATTCTACTACACCACTGTTAAAAAGAAACTAAAAACATATCGCTGTCATTCCAAACAAAAGGCTATTATAAAAGGGAGTTTGACTGATTATATTGATCAAATCAATATAATGATGTCAATGTCAAATCTTGTAATGAACATAAAATTGAAGTGAACATGTTTAATATGCATTTAGAAGGTGTGTTATTTTATATTTGCGTTTTTCTTTAATTATATTAATATAATAATTGTTCTGAATTGGCTCCTTTAAGATAAGTTAAATATATGTTTTGATATGATTAATGAACTCTTTTTAAATATTTAAAACTCCAAAAGTTGTTTAATTGAAATTAAATATTTTTTATTTATACAATACACCTCTCTAAAGATGCAAAGTATTAGGTGAAATATGCATAACCTTTAAGTCTTGAGCTCTCTTTACGTAAATTTAAAAGAAACACTATATACTTTTTAAAACAACGTTTTTATTCCAGGTGAAAATTTTGAGTATGATCTCATCGTTCTCGGGGGTGGTTCAGGTGGGTTGGCTGCAGCTAAAGAAGCAAGCAATTTGGGCGCCAAAGTATGTGTCTTAGATTATGTTACTCCAAGTCCTAGAGGTACCAAATGGGGTTTAGGAGGTACCTGTGTCAACGTAGGATGTATACCGAAAAAACTCATGCATCAGGCTGCATTATTAGGTGAAGCTATTCAGGTAGGTTTTATAACTATCATTTATTCAATTTGATATCTATACATTTGTATCTTTGAGCGTTCATATTTGACTTTATATTTTGTGGTAGTGAAATTTTATTTTTTTTACTTACAATTTTTACTTATACACGATAATTCTAGTAGATCAAAAATAAGATTTATTGAGATTTCGAGACTACATTGGTATAGTAGGCAAAACTAACGAAATGTTTTCATTATAACCTATTTTTTTTATAAGGACGCTAAAAGTTATGGATGGCAGTTACCTCAAGCAGAAAATATTTCACATAGCTGGGAGGAGCTTAAAGATGCTGTCCAGGGACACGTTAAATCAGTCAATTGGGTAACACGAGTAGAACTCAGGGATAAGTAAGTCCATGTTTAATTTTGCAAATGAACGATATTTAATAGTTCTTCTACTTTTAGGAAAGTTGAGTATGTCAATGGATTGGGATCATTTGTGGACCCCAATACAATTCGCACCAATGTTAAAGGAGTAGAACGAAAACTTACTGGAAAATATATTTTGATTGCTGTTGGTGGAAGACCTCGTTATCCTAACATTCCCGGTGCATTAGAATATGGTATTAGCAGTGATGATATTTTCAGTTTGCAAAAACCACCTGGAAAAACTCTAGTTATTGGTGCTGGTTGTATCCTTTTCATAATAAACTTTAAGGTAAACGCAAAAGGTAATAATTTGAATAGACCACGGAGAAATTTAATTTCCACTACTACAATTTCCGCCCAGTCCAAAAAGCGAGCGAGGCGTGAAAGAACACTCCACTTTTGTCATGGCTAGTCATTAGCCAACTATTAAGGCGATTAGGACTGGAACAGCACAATTCCCGTCTAATCCCCCACAGATCTTTTATTTTCAGTGCAAAAAACAAGTTAAGCAATTGAATCATTTTTCACATAACTATAAATTATTTGGGAGTGTAAATAAATTGTGTGTTCGCATTATTTATTGAGTACAAACGTTTCCTTAACAAACTGTTAGACATCGGATTGGAGTGTGCTGGATTTTTAAACGGTTTAGGATATAATGCAACTGTGATGGTAAGATCTATTCTTCTGAGAGGATTTGATCAACAGATGTCTCAGGTCATTGAAGCAGAAATGCGTCATAAGGGAGTGAACTTTTTGCACAGGTATGGTAATTATTTATTTTACTAAATTTTGCCCGCAGCTTCCCGCCACTTTAATTTTTTATTATGTTAGCACAATGTGTGTTCTGTCATTTTGAATAATTTAGTTTACCCTCATGTGAGTAAAATTATTAAAAATTTCTCGTTTCAAATTTTATGTTTCCAGCTCCATCTTCTGTTCTTTCTACTATTTTTCTTTTTTGAAAACTACGTTCTCAACAAGCTTCTATTTCCAGTTCTTGTCACTAGTTAGCATTTTTTACACGGTTTTCTTAATTCCCCTACTAATTCATCCGTCTTCTTTCTATTGCCCATATTAAAAATTGAATAAAAGCACTTATCCGTATTGCTCTACTTGAAGGGTTTTTGCTAAGTCTGACAACATCTATGCGCAGTTAAGATTTGAGTAAGGTAAAAATTTGTTGTACCCTTCATGGGGTGTTCCCTTTTACTTGGCGCAATCTGACTTATATTTTTTTTATATTTAGGACAATTAAATGGCTGTGGATTTTTTAGATTAGCAAGATAGGAAATAATCGATTTCATTTAAAGTCTAATATAATTGATAAGAAAGCATTATAACATTTTTTTATGATACAGTTAATGACAAAATTATGTTTCATATCTGAAGTGGTATTTTATATCTGACTACCAACGTTTTATACCGAAGTTATTAAAACTTTAATTTGCCCAAAGCTAAATATAACTATTGTTTACTTATTTTTTTTCATAAGATAAATATATTTTTATTATATTTGCGCCTCCTATTTGTTTTTGCTGGTGTATCAATTTAAAATAGCAATGATTTTAAATTGTAATTGGGGGAGACGGGCATACAGTTTAGTACCACTTCGGCCGTTCCCATTTGGGCCGTTGCTTTGGATTAAAAAGTTGCATTTCGGCCAGTCACACTTTTGGTATATTTAAATTAAGATTATAGAGTTGCATTTCGGCCGGTCAACCTTTTTAAATTAAAATTACTTAAATAATATCGGCCGTTTGTTTATTTAATGAATACAAAATCTTTATTAAAGTTTCACAATAATGTCTAAATCAAATTATTTTTTGAACATTTCGAGGAAATCTTACCATAATTTTATTTTTAGTAATAATTATGCATTCCAATCAATGGACCTTTACATTTACGAAAAATAAATTCCAAAACTTATATAAGTCGGTGGTATTTCATATGAAACGTCTAATTCAGTTAGAGTGCCACCATATATTTTTCATTTAAAAAAATATCGCTTTTGAAAGTGTACCCTTGACGTCACGTTCATCGGAAACACCTCCCTCCATAATCTACGTTCAAAAACACGCATCACTGTTCTTCCCAAAAATAAAGCTCACTGCTTGATATATACCATTGATATATAATTGAACTCTGTCAATTGATCGACTCATCTATAAAATTCCACATTTTTGCTACTGTTTTCTGTACCTAAAACATTCGAAGTTTCTGAACGGGCCTACCTTTTCATGAAGAACGATCATTGGCAACACCGCAAATCCTAAACACAGTTCTCACGGAACAATAGTTGTCAGGCGTATGCTCAGAGTAATAAAAGTTGTATGTTGCATGAGATTTGAGGTTAACGTTTGTTTACAATATTTTGCTCCGTGCAGCAAACGAACGAACCTACAATTCAGATGTAACTGCAATTCGAGGTTCCATTGTGCACAACTCGCACAACGATGCCAAATCTAATTTCGATGAACGTGACGTCAGAAACATGTTTTTCCTGATTATGGAAAAATTAGCTATCAGAGAATTCAAAAAACAAAATTCTCACTAATATTAGCACATATACTTTCTTATTACAGTGTTCCCCTCATTGTTCATGGAAAGGTCCATTACTGATAATAAAGTCCAGGTACAAATTGGGGTTTTCTATTAGAGATAATCACCCTTTAAAATGTCCTTAATACTTCTTACAATTATTCTTCTACAATTATTGCTTAAATTGAACCACTTTATAATTAACTCTGCTCCTAAAATTGCCATGGTTTCAGATAAGTAGGTAAATAAACCGTCTTAAAATGATGGAGGCCTAATCTCACCGAAATTCGTTTCTACTATACATCAAGAAGTGAAATTTCTTTTGAATTTTATACTACTTTACTAGGGGACATAAACCATATGATCCTTTTTTACAGGTCACTGTGTTTTTGATAGCAACATTCAATCATAACCGCACAACTTTAATTTAAAACATTTTTTTGTATATGCGATAATAAGGATGACAAAGGGTGGGTAATTTGTAGTTAATAACCTTGTACATCGACCGGCCGAAATGGGACAAAAAGAGGTAGATTTTTCAAAACGGCCCAAGTAGGAAAACACTGGGCATATGTATGTATTTGTGGGCTAGAAATCATTAATTGTGTGTATATGTTTATTTATCACTGGTTTCCACAACCGATAGAAATCATTAATTAAAAAAATAAAATACCAAAACCATAATTTTACAAAATTTCATGAACTATTTACAATCTTATCAAACCATTTCAGTGAATACGTGCATTGGTTATTAGCCTTAATAAAATATTTGTTTCGAGTACAAACCGTGTTTATGAAATGCCAAAGGTATCTTCCAAGTACCGCGTCAACTACCTCGTGACAATCGAATTAATTATAGCAACTTTGAGTCATTTTCGTAATATTTTCCATCCTAATAAAATTCATTCAGTTTTGTATTTATCATAAAGCTATAAGTTCTCTCCTAGCGCTTTGTCAAAAAAATCAGGATATCTTGTAATATTGTAATGTTTTTAGATGTATTCCAAAGAAAATAGAAAAACTAGCTGACGATAAATTGAAAGTGACGTGGCAAAATGATCAAACACAAGAATTTAGTGATACATTTGATACAGTTTTGATCGCCATTGGTAGAAAAGCTTTAACCGGTGACCTCCACCTAGAAAAAGCTGGCGTAAAGGTCGCCGGAGATGGAGAAAAAATTGATGCCGTAGATGAACAGTCGAACGTTCCTAATATTTACGCAGTCGGTGACGTTTTATATGTAAGTTAATTTTTTAAGGAAACTATACCGTGAATATCAACTCTCTTTTTTTTTTTTTTTTTAGAAAAAACCAGAATTAACACCAGTAGCAATACTTGCTGGTAGATTTTTAGCTCGAAGATTATTTGGCGGTTCAAAACAAACCATGGATTATGAAAACGTAGCCACTACTGTATTCAGTCCTTTAGAATACGGTTGTGTAGGTCTTAGCGAAGAACAAGCAATTGAAAGGTTTGGTGCCGATAATGTCGAAGTTTACCACGGATATTACAAACCAACGGAATTTTTCATTCCTCAGAAAAATATCTCCAACTGCTACTTGAAGGTCGTAGCAAAAGTAGAAGACAACCAGAAAGTTTTGGGTTTACATTTCATTGGACCCAATGCTGGAGAGATTATTCAAGGTTTTGCTACCGCTATAAAGTAAGTGTTTTCTATGACTACATTATTGAAGTTCGACTTTTAAAATAATACAAAATTAAAAAACATGAAAAGGTATGCTTTTAGCGAAAATTATTTCCAAATTATTGAGACTTTAATTCCTCCTTCCATTAACAACCCACTTAAAATTAGCAATCACCTATTGTTACCCAAAAAAATTAAATTCCAAATATTTAAATTTCAATTAAAATATTTTCATCAGCATCTTCTGATTCTTCCTTATCAACTGAAGCTTATGTTATTCGACAATTTTAAGGTCATTGTACAATCTACCCCCCCAGTTTTCGGGGATGCTGAACACGATGGCGGTATCAGAATTACTGTTTTCGATTGCTGAATCCCCTGATACATCATTTCCCTGTAAAAAACGTCTTTCTCCCCGTTTTCGAGGATGCCGAGCACGGTGGTGGTGTTAAAGATTACTTCCTAACCTCACCAACTCCTCCACCGGCCAAAATTCAACCCCGACAGAGGTGTTTTTTTCCTTTCTTTTAACAGCGACAAAACGTTTGTGTCCCCGTTTTCGAGGTTGCTGAACATGATGGTTGTATGAGAATTTCTCTTTTCGCCAGCCAAACCCCCTAAAATGGCCAAAAACTACCCCTTAAAGGGGTTAAACGGGCAGTACATCATTTCCCTGTAAAGAAAACGTCTTTCCCCTCGTTTTCCAGGATGTTGAGCACGGTGGTAATGTTGAAGATTACTTTCGACCCTCACCAACCCCTCCCCCGTTTACAAGGATGCAGTTGAATGGGAAAAATAATGATACTTCTCTTCTTGGTTGTAATTTTCTTGCTTTTCCTCTTTAGTTGAAAAATTATAATCGAATACCCAGCGGGTGAATTTTGGCCGGTGGCGAGATTGGTGAGGTTCGGATGTAATCTTTAACACCACCACTGGCATATTCGAAAATGGGGAGAAAGACGTTTTTACAGTGAAATGATGCGCTGACCGTTTAACCTTTTTAGGGGGTAGTTTTTGGCCGTTTTAGGGTGTTCAGCAATCGAAAACAGTAATTCTAATATCGCCATCGTGTTCAGCATTCTCGAATGGGGGAGGTTCTCTCAATCCTGGTAAATTTTGGTCCATTTTTCATGGTTTTTTCGACTCACAGACGCCACTAAAAGTTCAAACAGAATTTAACCCCTTAGCGCACACATTTTTTGAAAAATCAATTCCGTTTTATTTAAGAAAACACATTTTACAACTTTGTTTTGGCAAAAATTAAAAAAAAAAATACAAAATTTTTATTTTAACTTTGGATTTTGATCCACATTGCAGAAAAGAACCGAGTATATCAATATTGCCCGTACATCGACATTTTTAATCTTTCTTTTCGAATTGCTGTTTCGAAAAAAAAAACATTTTTATCAACAGTAAAAACACAAGAGCTTTTTTTTATCGGATAAATTTCTCTTTGTATCGAAACATTTTGCCAATCAGTAATTTTACCGGAGACCGGAGGTCGAGCGATTTTATCAAATGTCAGTTTTTAGAGTAAAATTACTGATGGAAAAATGTTGAGATACAAAGAAATTTATCCATAAAAGAAAAGTTTGCGTGTTTTTGGATAAGATAAATTAACGACAGAATATAAGAATAAAAAACAGAAACTTTATATTTGTTGAACAATTAATAATTTAGCAGAACAATTAATTAAAGGAACAGTTATTAAAAATACAATTATTATAGGTTGGTTGGATTGGTGTACTTATTTTAATATTTTTTTCTCGGGTCTCTATATATGTCGTATTTTCATTTTCTCTTAAATTACTATAATGATAAAATTGTGAGACCGAAGGTTTCCTTGGATTATTTTATTCAGTGATGTTGGTCTAGGTATAGATAACATCACCGAATATGGTTTTCACATGTCCTTTCATTTGCCTTCGTCGCATGTCTAGACGAGACTTTTCAACAAATTTGATAAAGTTCTTAGTGAATGACCTTTAGTGTTTAATTTGACATTGACGTATAAATTAAAGGTCGTGCTGCAGAGTAAATGTAAATTTGTACTTGATTTTGATTGGTTAAATTTAGTTGCCCTATATTGGTTATTAAAAGTGTTGTATTTTCATTATTCAACGCTTTTTAACCAATTAAATCAATTTTTCAAACACACTATTGAATAATGAAGGTCAAATTTCGGTTTGTTTTTGGATTTATTATTTGACATTAGTAGATAAATAAAAAAAAGGTATAGCTATACTAATAAGGTATAGATATAATAATAATAAAAGCAAAAAAATTCTTAGCAGCATAAAATACGATGCTGCTGAAATTATCTCGAGCGTGCACAGTTTGACCTATTTAGCGCGCTCGAATTAACTCGAGCCCACGCGTTAAGGGGTTAACTATAACTAGTCAGTAGATCCCTGTCCTAATTAAATGATTTTTTTAGACTCAACTTGACAGTAAAAGATTTGATGGATACTGTCGGAATACATCCAACCATTGCGGAAGAATTTACGAGAATAAACGTAACCAAAAGGTCTGGAAAGGACCCCAATCCTGCATCGTGCTGCAGTTAAATTAATAAAAAGTTTCTAAATAAATATTTTATTTTTATATGTGTAGATAATTTTTAAAAAGTATTCCCTCACATTATTTTACTAATTTAAATCTCACTTAGCTTGTTTCTTTCACACTTAAATTCTACGCAGAAGACGATGAGTCTCTTGGTACATCTTGTATTATTTTTTTAATTAATACCTACATTAAATTAATTTGTTTAAGTTACATAATAAAAAACATAGTTTAATTAAGTTATGAATTTTTTTTATGTCACTACTTTTTTGATCCCCATTGTACTTTATGGATTCTATAGGGATGTGTGCTGTGTTCATTCATCGTTATTTGGCCTGAAAAACACGAAAATTTTGTCTGAGAGAGTGTCATCGATGTCGTCGTCGGCAAATTTTCTTGTTAGCACGATAAGTCGATTAATACATATGGAACCGATCGGGTCGATACAGATCCTGATTGGGGTTGATACAAGGATGGCGTCTATTGATTTTGGGACAGGTCGGGTATATTATCGGAATAACATTTACTTGCTGTGATATGTGTTTTTTTAAAAAGTGATATTTGTAGGTTATGTTAAAATGTCAAAATAGTTATAATTTTTGTTTGAAATTTGACATTTCTTACACTTGTGTTCTATTGCTTTTTAGTGTAGTATATAGTACACCGATCAGCTATTTGCAAATACAAATGCAATGAAACGCGTTTTTTTTAAAACTATAAGTAGAAATAGGTAGAATTTTTCTTTATTTTATTAATATTTTTTATATTCGAATAAAAAATATTGTAGGATAACGCGAACGAGAAGTTTCTTTTTCTCCATAATCGTCCGAAAAAGTAATACTTCTCGTTCTTGCATCATAAACTACTATTTTGAGCGAAAAAGTTCGTTATAGGCTAAAACCATTGATTTCCTTCAATGTTCGGCTTTGGAAACGAATAATAATTCTTAGGGCATAGGATTACGACGAAATAATCTATTTAAGAATGCATACGCCATTTAATAATTATACATCAAAACATTACAAAAATTGGTTTGCAATATGCCAATGCTGATATTCACAAAATAGTATATTACATAATGAGTGCGGAAAGTGACATGTTTCACACGAGTGGGAAATATCGTCGCACGAGGCGTAAGCCGAGTACGACATTTCCACGAGTGTTAAAAATCACTTTCTCACAAGTAATGTACAATATTTTTCCTACGACCACGCGATAATTTTATCTTTCTAGAACTCAAAAAATATGTACATACGCAAACTTTTTTTTTCTACGAAGTCGTTATAGCGAATTCTTTTGACTAAATGTTATATGGAACGTTTGTTTTTTTCTTCTTTATGTATAATTAGAATTTAATTTTTATTTGTTATATATATACATTTATTATGAATTAAACAACATGCGCGTAATTTTTTAAGGAAATATGTTTAAACCCAAATTAAATGAGGAAAATATAAAAAAATACAAATTTCTAATATACTAAATTTGTAAGAAAAGATAATTCGAACGAATTTTAAAAAAAAATGATTAGAAAAAAGTATAATTAGCTTAATTTGGATCTGTTAAAAACCATCTCATGATTTTGTTCTCATTTTCTGAACATCCAAACCAAATGGTTGGCGTGGGCATTGGAGATTCCTCTGTTATCATTACCCAGTTGTTGTCAAATTTCCAAAATAGACCACCCCTGAAAAAATATGTAATACCTAAAAAAGATTTTTTTATTAAAAGGTTCATATAAAATAAAAAAGAAGGCACGATTTTTCAGTGATTCTACATTAGACTATAACCATTTTTGATCAGAATGAAGTGTAAAATGGCTTAAACTAAATTATATTATCAATTAAATTATGATATAATTAAAAAAATACAAAAACAAAAAAGAAGACTATAACTAATCGATGTTGGAACTCGGTACCCTCAACAGTCGTAATTATACATTTTTGCAAATATATCTGACTTGTAATTTACTCATTTATTTTGAATTACTAGAGAACATGGTTCTCTCTGAACTTGTCTTTGTTAACTTAACGTTTTTATTTGAAGTATTTAATTTAATAATTATTAAATAGAAGTTTTTTTTTCCATATGCGAGTAACACACCCAAAAATTAAAATAGACTCACCGTCTTTCCAAGTAGTTGCAGCGTCCAAATATGATGGAACTCCCCTCCATCTTTCCATGTGTTGAGGATATTCGGGATCCATTTCTTTAGAAGTTTCGTTGTACCTCCAAAATCTTTCGTTTTTGTAAAAATAGGTTTTTTCTACAAATAAAAATTAATTTTGTAATACTGTTATGTACCTTTAAGAAACCGACAACGTTTATTCTTTTTACATTTCTCGCAAAATCATGAAAAATATCACTTGTTTTTGAGATTAGTTTAAAATTAAAAAAAATGTTATGGTAATTTAAAAAAAAAATAAAAACTTATTTTTTATTAATTAACTAAGAAATTGTAGAAAAGGATTTAATGTTTCTTCCCCTATCTTTGATAATTTAGCCGTGAGGGTGTCTAAATTTTGAATCTTGTAAATATATCTTTAAAAAATCATAAGTAAGTAATAAATCAGCATTTTTTTTAGTTTTTTCCCGTTCATGTTCGTGACTTATTATATTAAAAAGGTTCGTATCATTTTTTCTGTAGCTCTTGTTTCTCATGACTCATTATCAAATTGAACTTTTTTTTCTACGGTCCTGACGTTTGAGTGGGATAAATGTATACGTCTAACTCTCTACCACTTTCTACTCCTGTTCGTTCAACCACATTTGAATTATTTAGTTGATTAATGAAGTTCTTTCTTCAATTATTTAAAAACTAATGAGCTGTGAAAAATATTAATGCTCGATTTCAATGTGAAAATTAATTTAAAACTAAAAATAGTGGTCGAATTTATTTTAATATAAAAATAAGTTTTATTTTTACGTTTTACCAAAATTTTCTTTTGTGGAATATTTTTATAAATAATTTCTTACGATTTCTACTCCAGTTTTGAACGGCGTCTAATTCAGTTACATATTCAGGAAGACCATAGTGCGTTAAATGTTGAGGACTTCTTTCTAAAAATGTTTCTCCATTGTGTACCCAGAAAACATTTCCTAAAAAAATATGTCATTTGTTTGAGGATTTTCTTAATAAATTGTCCAACAACACAGGGTGTCCCTAATTACACAGTGGACGATGAAATAGTTTCTAAAATATGGAATATGCTGATGTACAAACCAATACAGAATTTATAGAACAAATCAGGACACAAAACAAGATAATGCGATTCATACACTAAGACAAATATCTTCATTGATGACTGAATTATTGCGAATTTCAACAATGTGAAAGACTTAATTCAAATGTGAAAGAGGAAATGCGAAATAAGAAAAAAGACTGGAGCGTTAGCCATAATATTCTTGAGATTGAACAGCAGTGACCAGGGACGTACCGAGGCGGGGGTGTTGGGGGTGTGACACCCCCCAAACTTTTGTACCAAGTCGGCATTTTCGTCTGATTCGGCATTTTCATGCCGTAGTCATCATGCTTGAGAAATATGACTGGGAGATCGTATTGTATAGTCAGCAAATTTTCCTTGACAAGTCGGCATTTTCAACTGCATTCCCAACTTATGAGGCTCGATACGCCCCTGGCAGTGACATCAAATGAACAAATTGTACTTACCAGTAAATAAAACGATCATTCCATCTGGTCGTTGATAAGCAGCATCAACTTTTTTAATATAATCTGGGAGTGTTGGAAACATTTCTTTTAATTTAACTGGATATCCTTCTATTAATCTTCTTTGATCCTTGAACCTCCATATGTACTAAAATTTATGAAAAATATTATTTTATTTATAGCAAAAATGACAGTTCTTTAGTTTATAATGAAAAGCTGGAAGAATTTATACAATTTTTAGAACTTGCTAAAAAGATAATTGTTTAAAAAATCTATGTTTTCCAGTCAGATCAAAACGAAGGTGATTGTTTGTTTGTATCGTAAAAATCAATCTAAACTGACTTCCCTTGCAATTATGTTCTGAAGATGTGCCTCTGTAACACCTTAAAAATATTAAATTGCTATGAACTATGAGCTATTGGTTTATGATTTTATGGATGAGATCTAAAAGTGACTCTTTACCTATTTTTAATTTCTGCTTCTAAAAGTATTATAATACACATATATTCTGCAGTGTGGTAATTTACCTGATCTCGAAAAACAAACAGTTCATCTCTTAATGTAGCAATAGTATCAATGTGGCCATCACAAATGTCTGGTAAACTTGGTGCATTGTTTTTCGGTATGTTGTGTTTGTTGTCATGATTTTTGTGAACTTCTACGGATTCATCGTCACCTGTATAATTAACAGTAGAATCTTCATGATTTGTTGAAGAATATATAGTCGAGACTTCTGTGAAGGTGTTCGAAAAAGTACTTGAATAATTTGGTGTATATTCTGTTGTAGTTAACCTAAAAATATTATTAACATTAATATAAGTACATGTACATTCCGGATAAAATAGTGCAAAGTTTACAATGTTTGCAATGATCTATTTATTTATATCTCTGATAAGTATCTTTGCTTCCAATCAGCTCGTTCCATTTTTGGGCCTGCCTCAATTTCTTTTTGTCGTACGTACCTCAAAATATGAGGTACGCTGATGACACCGTCTTGTTAACGAGCAACCTTGAAGACACACAACACCTTTTAGAAAAATTAAATGATCGATGTAATGAATACGGACTAAAAATCAACTTTAAGAAAACCAAGTTAATGGTAGTTACAAAATGCCCACAAGATCTGAACCTGGGGGGTGGGTGGCTCAGCGGTAGAGCACTGGAATCATAATCCAAGGGTTGTAGGTTCGAATCACACCAAAGGCAGAAATCTTTTTCTGATTTTTAATTAATTAAAAATTTAGAAATTGATTTTCATATACCAGGTGTGATTCCTCACTCGACCATTCACTGTTGGGTTCTAATTAACAGTGCTGTTCCTAAAGTGGCGCTGGGAAACAGTAACAAAGCCTACACAGAATACGAGGCTAATGGCCATAGTAGTCGATGCCGTTGACACATAAGTAAAAAAAAAAAAAAAGATCTGAACCATGCGAACCTGACGGTGGCAAATACCACGATAGAGAATGTGTCGACATATAAATATCTAGGAACTTGGATAGAACAATCGGGTGACCAAACAAGAGAAATAAGAACGAGGATAGAGATAGCCAGGTCAACATTTGTAAAAATGAAGAAGTTTGAAGCATGGACCCTCAAGAAAAACCACATCGCCAACTACAAGCATTCGAAATGTGGTGTTACCGTAGAATGTGGCGTATTCCCTGGACCGATAGAATTACTAATGCCGAAGTGCTGAACCGGATGCAGAAGGAATGCGAAATCATTAACATTAAGCTTCAATACATTGGTCATATAATGAGAGGACAGAAATACACATTTCTCCAACTGATAGTCCAGGGAAAGATTAGTGGAAAGCGGAGCATTGGCAGACGCCGTGTGTCCTGGCTAAAGAACCTGAGGGATTGGTTTAACTGTGGCAGTGTTCAACTGTTCAGAGCTGCAGTCAACAAGGTCACGATTGCTGTGATGATAGCAAACCTCCGATAGGAGATGCACTATAAGAAGACCTCAAAATATTCTCGCCTACTTTTGTCTTCTTTGGTTAGTAGTTTCTTATTTATTATTTCCTTCCTGTTATGATACTTACTTCTTTAGAATTATTTTTAATTTTATATGTAATTTTCCTTCTTATTTCGACCAAATGTTACCTAGGCTTTATACTTTTTTTATTTTATTCTTCATATATTTTGTTTTGTTATATTTTTCGTACTTATCCATGTTTGTTTTTATATTCTATAGCTTTTATTAATTCATGCTTCGTTTCAAATTTCTTTTTACTGTCATTATTCTTCTTTAAGCAGTTTTAATAATTTCTGCATAAATATTTTGATACTTTTGTAACAGTAACAGATTTTTTTTACTTACCTCCCGTCATCACTTTCTGTTGTCAAAAAATTAGTTGTGTACGGTGCATTAGTGCTGGATGTATGTTCATCATTGTCGTCTTCATTCAAAGCTTTTATTTTGTCTTCTTTCAGAATCCTTCGTACTAAAATCATAAGTATTCAAGATTATTTCACATTTAATTTTATAGAAATGACTAGTTCATTATCGATTATTGTGTCCTTTTAAAATTATCCTACATATCACTTACTGTACATGTCGTACATCGCCAAAATATCATCGTAGCCCAACTGAACTCCCGATTCGGGACCCTGGTAGTAAGGAAACATGATAGAGCTTTGTACTGGAGAGTGTGCCAAGCCCAAAGAATGACCCAATTCGTGAAGTGCTACCGTATAAAAATCTGTTCCGTCTGATAAATCGCCTTCAACAGATTTGTCTACCCATTGTTCGTCTGCATCAAAATGAATATCGCCACCGAGGTCGTCTTGTTCATGGGGAAAGAAGGCATGTGCAAGTATACTACCGGGTCCATCAAATGGGTTACTGAAACATATTTACAACGTAAAAGTTACCAATAACTAAGTATATTATTTTTTGTGATAAGGGATAAGAGTTCAAGTGCGAAAAAATTATTTAATAATCGTCAGTAATATCATTAGACGCCCGAATGGTATTTGACAAGACTATTTCATGAGTAACAGATTATTCTGCATACACATAGCTTACAAAACATACTACCTATTATATGTGCATACATAATAAATATGTAGGTATTAATTTGAAAACTGAAAAACAGGTAATTTATTTAATCACAAAATACTACAAACAGTAGGAGTATTATTTAAAATCTTTGTTAACTCATTGAGGGTGTAGGTAAATCATTAATGTTGTTGATGAGTCCAGCTGTAGAGTGAGAAACTCGAGGAGTGGCTGCAGGATCTTCTGTTTTCTGTTTTATAGCGGGAGGTTCTGAGGCGTCACTTCTAAGGGTGTTTATGATGTTGGAATAAGGCTCATTATCCATTTGCAGATAAGGCTTAATTGAGTTGGCTGAACTGTGGCCAGTAATTTTAATTAATTATTATTCACCTACCCCTCCTTTAGCCAGGGTATTGACTGTTGTCGACCGCATAGAGTGGTGTATTATTTTTATTTCTTTTGTCTTTAATCCTGCCTTCTCTGCTGCTTCTTTAGTCCATTTCGAAAGTTCGTTTTTTCCCACTGGAGTGTTTTTGTACCATCCACTTGATTGTTCTTTGTTGCATGATTGGTTTACTGTTAAGAATAATCTATCAGTTGTTATTCTAGATGAACGTTGAACTATTAGAATTTAAAAAAGACGGACTGGACAAAAGGTAGGGTTCTTCGTGTTGGGGACCAGCCATTTGCTATCGGCCAAGACGAGGGAAATAGTCTTTAATAAATGCAGTTACTTATCTAGATGAGTAATACATTATGTAATATGGAACTACTAAAAAATATTTGAGTTAGGGTAGGGTCACAATTTTCTGAACGTTTCAAATTTTTATTGCCAAATTTGACCGATAACTCAAAAATGTTTTAAATTATTGTATAAATCTGATCTCTGGTCCATGTACTGCGTAGAAGCTGGCGCTTTGAGTTGAACCCAAAGAGCGATTAGCAGCGAAAATGTTCTACTGTGTACTAAATATGGGAATTAATATTTATTTTGTCGAATATCGCAACACCTGGTGTGTGACCGACTATGAAAAAAAGAATTACTGTTTTACTGACCTATCTCCATGAGATCCTTGAGCAAATGCTACAATAATGTCAGCATCCTGGGAATTTTTTCGATGGAATTGGAGTCTTCCATAACCTCCCCAGACATCAAGCGCTTTTTGAATATTTTTTTGTACTAACTGTTCTCCAAGTCTTGGTGACCAATTTGCTAGGCTAAAAACCTTCAAGGACTTAAAAATAAATTAAATATTCTAATATTACGTACTCTTTTTTAGAAGTTGGAAAAGCACCTGTTAAAACTTTTTTATTTGTTTATTTTATTTTTATACTTACAAGTAGCTAATAGTTCTCTTCTCCCAACCCTGCGGACCAAGTACATATCTTCGTTTTCTAGTTGACTTAATTATATCCGGAACTCCACATCGACGTAAAGTTGTGAGCTATAAAATGGAGTAAAGAAAACGGGAGTTATAAATAATTTTATTTCAAATTTAATATTTTTAAATAAATCAATTACCTTTTGTGTTGCTTCATCAAAAATACCTGTTTCATTTATACCTCCAAATCTCTGCATAACTTTTATAATTTCAGATATGCCTCCTTCGGTATATAACGCCTCTGAGTCTCCGTCATCCATTTGCAGATATCCATATTTTTTCATAAAATCTAACTAAAATATACTTATATGTAAAAGTTTGGCAGTTATTAAATTGTGATCCAATAAAATTAACTCCAGGTCTTTTATTAATTTTGGAAAATATACGACAAGAATAGCAGGACCCAGAATTGATCCTTGGGGTATAACGCGTTTTATAGGAAGTCAAATATATTAATCATATCAAATTTGGCCGAAACTATTTTCTTTCAGAAAATAAGTGATCGATCTGAGGTACGCTTTTTATAGTCCTGTGATCTATATACAGGGTGATTCATTCGGTAATGCTCAAAGAATAAGGCTAGATGGAGGACACCGAGGTGCTTCTAAATAACCTATATTTTATGGGTCTATCATTCTTTATAGCCAAGATACAGGGTGATTTATTCATTTTCCCCATTTTTTCAATTAATTATAACTTAAGAAACACCCTATACATTTTTCTAATAATTGGTTCGTATGTTCTTTGTCCACAGTGGCGTCGATTAACATAATAAAAAAAGTATTATTGCAGGTCCGGCCTTAAAAAAAATTAATAAGTAGGTTTCGAGTCGAAACAACACCCTGTATGTCAATATTTTAAAATTTTATTTACAAATTTTGGAAAGAGCAGCAAAAAATAAGTAAGACTAAATGAATTTGGTGTTTCCCCATACAATTTTTTTACTTATTAACATGAGTCAAATCTAGATGTTTCGATAATGAGGTGAGGTAAAAAAAAATACATTTTCTGTCCCAAATGGTACTTTTCCAGCTTTAATCCATAAAATGATCAACTATTTCTTTTTCTCCTAATTTCTGGATCCCATCCTTATTCAAAACCGAGAGGACAGGTCCGTATTTGGGACAAATTATTATTATCAATGACTAACTTTCAAACACCCTGTATGGGTAAAAAATTATAAAAATGAGGAAAATGACCATTCCGAAAAAATCATAACTTTATTTTAAACAAAAATAATGTTGCAGCAGATTGTTTTAAGTTAAACGAAAAGGTCATTTTTCAGTTCCTCGCGTGCGTCCTCAATTACCCGTAGAAGGTCCTCTCTAGTGTTTACTTCAGTTGAATAAACTTTTGATTTTAAATAACCCCAACCATGGTAATCGATTGGATTAAAATCGTGGCCCCTTGCAGGCCAGTTGTGAGATCCTCCTCTGCCTATCCAATGATTTGGGAAGTTGTCATTTGAACAAAAATAACGTTGCATCAAATCTACATTTTAAAGGTTAAACGTAACAGAAAATCAAAAAAGACGACATATCGAGTTGGAGCAAGATATTATTAACCTTGTACAAAATTAGTACGAGAAGAATCAGTCACGCCACTAATGTTCCTCAATCTACTGTTTGGAGAAGATTAAAAAAAATACTCTACAACCGTACCATTTACAGCAAGTTCAGAGGCTACAACCAGGAGACGAAATTGCTCGATTGGCTTTTAGTAGGTGGGTATTTCAAAATAATAGGATTATACAGAAGTGTTTATTTAGCGATGAAGCTCAATTTACCAGAGACGGTGGTAATAATTTAAGGAATTCTCATGTTTGGGCCTAACAAAATCCATTCGCCATAAAACAAACACATTCTCAAATCAGGTTCTCCTTTAATGTTTGGTGTAGCGTTATTAACAACCGATTAATTGGACGCCATATCCTAGTTAGTAGATGAGTAACGGATGAAGCGTATTTGGAGTTCCTGCAAAATATTTTACCCATATTGCTATATGATGCAGGAGTTGATATTAGAGGCATGTACTTTCAACATGATGATGCTTTACCTCATTTCAGGATAATAGTGAGTTTTTGAATGACAACTTCCCAAATCATTGGATAAGTAGAAGAGGACCTCACAACTGACCTGCACGGGGGCCCGATTTTAATCCAATCGATTACCATGGTTGGGGTCATTTAAAATCAAAAGTTTACTCAACTGAAGTAAACACTAGAGACGACCTTCTACGGCGAATTGAGGACGCATGCGAGGAACTGAGAAATGACCAAGCTATGATTAGAAAGTCAATTACAAATATTACTTCAAGAGCACGGAAATGTATTGAGCAAAATGGAGGCCACTTTGAACAACTGTTATAAGTTACGTTGTTTACATTTTTTTGTGTCTAATTCTTTTCCTTTAACTTAAAACAATTTGTTGCAACATTATTTTTGTTTAAAATAAAGTTGTTTTTTCGGAATGGGCATTTTTATAATTTTTTTACGCACACAGGGTGTTTGAAAGTTAGTCATTGATAATAATAATTTGTCCCAAATACGGACCTGTCCTCTCGTTTTTGAATAAGGTTGGGATCCAGAAATTAGGAGAAAAATAAATATTTGATGATTTTATGGATTAAAGCTGGAAAAGTTCCATTTGGGGCAGAATTTTTTTTTTTTACTTTTGTGCCACCTCATTATCGAAACATCTAGATTTGACTTATGTTAATAAGTAAAAAAATTGTATGGGGAAACACCAAATTCATTTAGTTTTACTTATTTTTTCTTCTCTTTCGAAATTTGTAAATAAAATTTTAAAATATTGACATACAGGGTGTTGTTTCGACTCGAAATGTACTTATTAATTTTTTTAATGCCGGACCTGTAATAAGACTTTTTTTATTATTTTAATCGACGCTACTGTGGACAATCAACATAGGAACCAAATATTATAAAAATGTATAGGGTGGTTCATAAGCTATGTTTAATTGAAAAAATGGGGAAAATGAATAAATCACCCTGTATCTTGGTTATAGATGTTGTATATGTTGCGGAACGCACCATATACAACAATAGAGAACGATATACCTATAAAATGTAGGTTATTTAGAAGCATCTGGGTGTCCTCCATCTACCCTTACTCTATGAGCATTTCCGAATGAATCACTCTGTCTACCTGAGGTCATCATTGAAATGACCTTTACTGTATTTCAAGTCTTTCAAAAACACTAATTATTTTTTAAAAATTATGACAGAGAACATACATGTTCTCTTAAGGATGAAGTATATAAAGAAAAAATAGAAAAATACTTGGCGAAACCTTACAGAGGAATTTATAAAGCAAAAGTCTACTAGTTTGTTTTTAGTTTAAATTAAAAAATAATGAACGGCTTACCGCCTTAATGGATGGAATTTGCTTTGGTTTATCCTGATTTGGAGCGGTGTATCCATATCTTATTAAACTAACAGTCACCAAATATAACAAATATTCAAAATTCATTGTAAATCTAAGAACAAATAGTAACTTCAGATATCAGTGTGATTAAAAGAATTGTGACATATTTTCGATTTCATTGAATAATTGTTTATTTTGCGGCATTGATAAGAGATGAAATAAAACAACATTAATATTGTGGTCAATTCATTAAAAAGTGGAATATTTATTATTCGTCATCGCTTCTTAGAAAATATTTAAAGTATTTTCAAGGCTGTAATTAAAATGGTAATTATGTAGATAGATTTATGATTTAAGCTTAACAAGATTTTAATACATGGTTGTGGACTTAATAAAAATATTTTTAGGTACAACATTACAGAGATAAAGGGTTATTTTTTTACTATTTCACTCTTTTTAGAATGTTTACATTCTGACCAATGACAAATCAAAGGCATCTTGTATTATCGCGAAAACATCAGCTGCCTTTCAATTCTGATTGGTCTATCAGCTTGGTGTTTTCAACGACGTAACCATAGATACGGATTGCTAAACAAGGTTTGACAGTGTGACAAAAAATAATTGTAGCTGCGGACATCAAAATGACTCGCTTCAGTGCTACTTCAAACGAAGTTATCCACAAAAAAAAAATGAAAATATACCCAGTAACACAAAAAATCAAAATCATATATATAGAGACAATTTATGACCTTCTATGTGGAACTCAACTATAAATTAGATGCAGAAAATCGCAAAGAAAGACTAGCATTCATTCACTTTGTTCGTGAAATAGTCTAATAAAATACCACTCGTCATTGAATTTATCTTATAAGTCTGTCTATTTATTTCTAAACTCAACTGGACAGGACAAAGAACAAAATTAGCTCTATATCTTACTGTGGGAAATTAACATACAAGGCATTTATGTATGTACAAAAATGCAAAGACGGTGAAAACAATAAAAAAATTTAATTGCAGTGGTGATCAGAATTCAAGCAAATGTAGGAGGGTTTTCCATATACATAGGATTAACCACTGATTTGTGGATTTTCTCATAAACTATCGAAATATCTTAAAATTATCTTAGAATTATTTTAGTCCAGATACGGGTATTGAAAACCAAATTTTGTTAGAACAAATTCAGCCTTTTATTCTATTATTATAAACCAGTTTCGGCATCATTATGCCTCATCAGTAGCAAATAGGAGAACATGAAGAATTTTTTTAAAATCTTCCAGAAGCAAATATTGATATACAATGTCTTTTAGGTATAAATAAAATAAATACATTTTGGATTTGCACCTAAACAAAATATAATATTTAAGAGACATTTGATGTATCAAGAGTTAATAAATTTTAGTATGGCTCAGCAATCAGGCGGAAAAGAGTCCCAAAATATATTGAACTGACTAAATTCGCTTTTGTTTACCCCTAAAGGTGTTTTAAAAATTAAGACTTGTATTCAAATAAATGTTGATTTATTTTGTGACATTTTTGTCTGGTTTTCCCAATTACCCCGCTTTTTCCGGACAGAAGAACTTTGCTGATTGAAATTATAAAGTAATATATTCCACATACAAACTTAACAAACTTAATTTTCTTCAAAATAATTTATTAATCAAATTGCTAAATTTGTTAAATAGTACATTCTTCTGGTTTTAATCTAACAAGCTTTTTTGAATATTCAAACACATCCTTGCAAAATTCTTTGTTGTAAATCTGAAATGGCATGAAAAACTGACGACATTCCAAAAAGAATTTTCCAGTGACGTTATCCATGTTCTTATCACAAGCCAGATGCACTGCTGTTTGTGCAGCTTCTTCAGTGCTCTGAAAAAAAAATATTATGATCATTTCATGAACCAAAAATGTATTTTTGCGAAAACAAAAAGCGGATATTTCATAAAATATTTAATATTGAAAGTGTTTTTAAATTTATTTAATTAATATTATTCTGATATAAGATATATCCATTGGTTTTGGTTCAGTGTAAAATTGATCTGATTAATTTATAATTCACTCATATACCCACCTTCCCAAATGGTATTGTAAGAAGCCCAAAAAGAATGGGAAAAATGGATATTTCCTCTTTAACAGCCTTTACAAAAATTCCAGATCTTGCTCCACCAGGATGAAAACTGTTGACAGACACATTACTTCCTTTTAATTTCTCCGAAAAATGTTTTGCAGCTATAGCTAAACACAGTTTCGAATTTACGTATGTTCTATAAGGTTTGGGATCATCTTCTTTTGGATTCAAATCTTCTAGTTTCAATATAGTGAAAAAGGCACCAATGGAACTAGTGAATATAATTCGACTTGGAGCAGATTTTTTTAGTACGTCTGAAAATACAAGAAACGAATATACAAGCAAATGTAGAAAAATATTTTTTTAATAATAGCAATTTTGATTTATCGCAAATATCCCAAAAAAGTTAAAATCTCAGAATAGTTTCTTCCACGTACACTCCTACATAGTGGAGTGAAATTAGACGAAAATATTCTGAAAATGGATGTAAGAGCTAAATCAAATTTTTTTAATTTTTTGACCATGATAAAGTAGAGTATCGATCCGTATAGTACGGTTTTTTTTAATAATGTATCCTAACCTCAAAAAACGAATTCGTGCACATTATTTTTTTTTACTGAATTGGCAATAAATAACCAAAGAATCCTCGAATTTTCTTAAAAATTGGAGAAAATATGTATTTTTATGTGGGGAAGACTTTTGTATAAGAAAATCCAACATTTTGTTTCTTTATTTAAAGTGCTCAATTTAGGGAATAATAAAAATTCGATTTTCATTTTTTCCAATTTTTTTATCGCGATATTTCAGGTTCTAAAGTAACATTTTAGTGAGGGAACGAATCAATATAAATCGATAATGAAAAAATGAAAATCTAATTTTTTTTATTATTGTTCCCTAAATTGGGCACTTTAAATAAAGAAATAAAATGTTAGATTTTCTTAGACAAAAGTACACACAAAATCCTTCTTTTTAAGATAAAAATTTTTTCTCTATTATTGTTTTTTCTGACCTGACTGACCAAATCAATTTTTTTTCGAAAAATGCCGATTTTGGCTGGACAAATACATTTTTTTTAATTTATAAGAAAATTCGAGGATTCTGTGGTTATTTATTGCCAATTCAGTAAAAAAAATATTGTGCGCGAATTCGTTTTTTGAGGTTAGGATACATTATTAGAAAAACCCTACTATATCGATCGATACTCCACTTCATCACGGTTCATTTAATTTTTTGTTTATTTTTCCACGACTCTTAGAGCCGGAGGTATTTAAAAAATAGTGAAGCAATCCACTCGAAAAATACCAAAAATGCCGTTTTTGGCACATATCTCGCGAAGCTCCAGCCCAAATTTATTGAAAAAATTTTTACAAGCTTCTCTTTATGTATAAAATCGAAAAAATTAAAAAAAATTGACTTAGCTCTTACATCCATATAAAATTCTAATTTCACTCCACTAACAGTGACATCAATTGACATCAAACATCTTTGGTACGTCATAGATAAACAAAAGGTACAAGATAGGGTCAAGCACACTTCCTTGTGTTACTTTTGGCTTAGCTTGTTTTGGTTTATTACTTCCTTTTTTTTATTTAATCTGTAGAATTTAATCCATTATGCACGATTTTAGAAGTTGTCAATACTGTTTTAGTGATATTTGTTTTAGACTTTATTAAAAGTCTGTGCAATGCCAAGGCAAAATGTTCTTTTTCTTCATAGAATTTTTAAATTAAATTTATTAGCATGTGATTTTGATCTATGATTGTAATTAAGAAAAGTTATATTAAATTTGAAATTTAGGGAACTTTTTTACTGACGAATGTTTCAATTTTAGTTTCATTTACTCACTTACTTTCAATCTGAAAATTGAGAAATCTCGTTCCGTAAAAAAATCGTATGATAATGGAACTATCTTCAATCAAAGTTGCTACTAGACATTGAGATAATCGTTTGCTTGTACTTACCTAACAGAAGGTAAGTTAGCAAAAAATGTCCCAAATAATTGATTTGCATTGTTCGTTGAAGCCCATCTTCGGTGTATTTCAAAGCTGTAGACCCAATACCTGCGTTGTTAATGAGAATATCTATTTTTGGTTCGGTCTCTTTTATGAACTCTGCGAATTTTCTAACTGAAGTTAAGGATGCTAAATCCATTTTTTTCGTAAAAACATTTTTGTTATTTGTTTCTTCTATAATTTTTTGTTTTGTTTCTGCTCCATCAAATTTATCAGCGATGATGACTTTACAGCCACGAGAGGCTAATGATAATGCTATTTGATAACCGATTCCTAAAATAATATTTTGATATATTATGGTCTACTTCAAAAAGTTATAATATGAAAGAAGACCTAAAAGATATAGACCAGGGTCGATAATTTTTGAAACCAAAAAAAATAATAGTAGTATGAAACCTATTGGAAAAGGAAGAGAATATAACAAAAATGAAAGGAAAAATAATTTACGGGCGATCTGAGGTGGGGGATTGGAAGAGGTGAGTTTTTAAGGACAAAAAACTGTTTATCTCGATTTTCGACCAATAGAAAAAAGTTAAATGGAAAAGTTATTGGTAATAAAAAGATCTACAACTTTTGTATTTACACTGTTTTCACATAACCTCAAAATTTATGTGAAAAATTCAAATAAGCAAGTTTTTGGTTTTTTATTTTTATCCCTTACAAAAAAAAATTTTTTTTCTCGAGATTTGGTGACAACTTACCAAAAATATCTGCTTTTTTTAAAAAACTCGGTGGGCTTTTTGGTCGTTGAAATCTTTACTTTTTGATGGTGTAAAAAAATATACATTATTATGGTAAATGTTCTCAAAAAATGCAAAGAAACGAAAAAACTCGAATACGAATTTTTTTTTAAATCATCATGTACAATTTTGAGCTATTTATTAAAATTTATACTTTAATTACTCGAAAAACATGGAATGTAACACGGAATCTTACGTTTTTCGATTAATTAAAGAATACATTTTAATAAATAGCTCAAAATTGTACATGATGATTTAAAAAAAAATCGGATTCGAGTTTTTTCGATATTAAGTAAAAATAAGGTGAATAAATAAATATTTTAAATCAAAAAAATTACAGTGTGTTTGGGACATAAAAAGGTAAGTTTTCACCAAATTTCGTGAAAAAAATATTTTTTCGCAAAAGATAAAAATAAAAAACCAAAAACTTGGTTATTTAAATTTTTCACATAAATTTTGACGTTAAGTGAAAAAAGTGTAAATACAAAAGTTGTAGATCTTTTTATTACCTACAACTTTGCTGTTTAACATTTTTCCATTAGACTTGTAGTTTTGCCCGAAATCGAGATGAACAGTTTTTTACTCTTAAAAACTAACCCCCTTTCAATTTCCGACCTCAGACCGCCCATAAATCCTTTCTATTTTATTATATTCTCTTCCTTTTCCAATGGGTTTCATCCTACTATTATTTTTTTCACTTTTTACCATTTTCAAAGGCTTCAGCCCTGGTTTAGTAGTTGTTACACAGGAAATAAAAATTGCTTTAATGTTGAAAATCGAGAAACGCATTTACATTGAAATGAATCACAGGTGAACTTAAGATGCAAATCTTAAAGTTTAGTGAAAAAAAAAACAATCCAAAAACAAAGAAAAATAATAGTGCGAAAAAATAACTGCGAGTAAGGTTAATGTTAAGCAATAGCTGATAGCATACAAATTCAAAAATTAAGTATTTAAATATTTACAATGTTTTACGTAACACATATAGACTTATAGACTATGTACCCCTTTACAGAATATTCTATACTGTATCGTAGCCTGAAATGCAAAAGCTGTGCGCACCCTGCATAGATTTTAAAGCGGTTCTGCCAAATGTACAAAAAAATTATAGACAAAGACATTATAGTATTAAATAAATCCTAACAGTTGAAGTATAGGTTGTTTCTGAGGTCACTGATAAATAATATATTTAAAAATAAATGAAGATAGATAGAAATCAAAAGAAAATGAAAAAAAAAATATGGGAAATATAAATGAATATTTCTGAAATAACTCTATAACCAGAAGAACTCCCAATAAAAGAAGCAAAAGCAAAGACAAATTAACGAATTTAAAGAAAATGATTAAGATTCTAAGCAACTAATACTGAAATGAATTAAACATTGTAAAAAAATAAATAAAAACCAGTTGAGAATGTTCTTCTAGCATTGCCATAGACCGAACAAATTGTAATGAAAGTATTAATAAGATTTTAGATTGACAGTTCTTATTCTAATCAACACAGCCACAGTCTACTCACTTTTACCTAAATCGTCATTCACTGTGGTCTACTTGAAATTCAATGTCATTTTAAACTTCAAAATTTTCATATTTTGGACCTCATTTTGAAGGTAAGCTTACTTTTTGATGGCGATGGAAAAAGGGAAATGAAGAGCTGGAAGTTAGAAGCGATATTGACCCACAGACAAGTTCTGAAACTAATTGACAGATGAAGAGTATGATTGATAGTAAAGCCAGATAATGTGAAAAAAGTAACTAAATGCAATAAAATAAATACTGTCAGATGGTGTATGTCTCAAATGCAGGTGTATAATTAATTTTCTTTGAAGGAAACTCCTAAGCACATAAAGTCGTATTTTTACGTGATATTTTAACCTTTTTTAAATACCTGAGTTTCCTCCTGTAATTATAGCAGTTTTTCCAACTAGGCACACTTTGCTATAACACCATCCATTTGTTAATTTGCAAGCGACGATTAGGAATAAAATAAAAAAACAAATATAGAAAAACATTTCAACGATTTCAATAATATAACTAAAATGAAAGCATTTCAAATGCTATTGTAAATAATTGGAAAAAATGTGTCATTCATTTTATCGCGATTTATTGTAGCTAGAAATCAAAAACATGTAGTTAATTATTGGACATTTTATTTAATTACTTGCATCTATTTTATGAAAGCCTTGAGTTTCAAAGTGCACAGATATAAAATGCAATACATTTTCTATAAGAAATTAAAAGGTAAGCAGGGTTGTAGTGAGCCGCTGTGAATTTTTTAACGTCATTAAAGTAATGAAACGATTTCTCCATATACCTTGATCTGGGTCTCTTTATCATTTTTTTTGTCGATTCGTTCTCTCTCCCTTTCATTATCTTAGTCTTTGACCACTGCTTCTTCTTTACCAGGAATGATGTACAAATAAAAAATTTAATCATCGCCTAACAGAGGGTAATAGGTTATGAGCCCAGATCGATACTCGGCTCATTAAGTAATCGCTAGTCGAAGTTGGATAAATAAATATTAAATTCTGAAACGTGTCATTCGTAACATTTTAAGTTAAGTATTGGTAGTTTGATTTAAAAGAAGACCTTTTTAATTTGTTTAAATCTTAAATATTGCTGGATCACGGGGGTTAATGTATACATATATCCTGGTTTGAAACCTTCTTGGGATTATGATAGAATATTACAATTTTCACTATAGGTTATTAATCTATTAAAAATGATGTGTGTGAATATTTTTGCTGCATAGTTAAATAATAAGTGGGGTCCTTTTTTTGAAGGATAACAAGTAACATTTCGGATCACATTTGAGACATATAACAAGAGTCAAAAATGTTGTTTGTATCCAAGTATTGGGAAGATTTGAAAAACATCATATGTCGTTACATTTAAACTTTAGAAACCCGTTTTTGGTTGTAACTACTCTTTATAATAATTTATAACCAATACACTGTTGTTATTAGATTAAAAATACATTTCGATATGTCAATTTATAGTGTGAAGAGTGAAAATAAATCAACAGATAATTTGTTTACCAACTGAATTTATTTATTGAAAGCAAATATATTTCAAAGATATATTTGATTTTGATGTTTATTAGATAATTGGTAATTCATCAAAAATTTGAAACAACACATTTATCAGTCAGCTTTAAATACGATAACGAGCAAATTTTAATTTACTGGAGCTTCATATGACAAAAAATACTTTTATGTTAATATATTACCTACTTGAATCATCAGTTTTATATAGCTTATCTTAAAAAATAATAGACCAGGGCCTTTGAAAATGGTAAAAAGCGAGGTAAGAAGTGAAAAAAAGTAATAGTAGGATGAAACCCATTGGAAAGGGAAGAGAATATAACAAAAATGAAAGGAAAAATAATTTACGGGCGATCTAAAGTCGGGAAGTGGAAGGGGGTGAGTTTTTAATGGTAAAAAACTGTTTATCTCGATTTCCGGCAAAACTACAAGTCCTATGGAAAAAAGTTGAATGGCAAAGTTGTAGATAATAAAAAGATCTACAACTTTTGTATTTACATTTTTTTCACATAACCTCAAAATTTATGTGAAAAATTCAAAGTTTTTGGTTTTTTATTTTTATCTTTTATAAAAAAAATTTTTTTCACGAAATTTGTTGAAAAATTAACCAAAAATCTTGTTAAAAGGCGTTGAATAATGAAAATTCAACACTTTTAATAACCAATAATATAAGCAACTAAATTTAACCAATCAAGATCAAGAACGCATTTACATTTACTAAGTAACACGACCTTTAATTTACACGTCAATGTCAAATTAAATTAATGCCAGTAAAAGTCATTCACTAAAAATTTTATCAAATGCTAGTTCTAGTAATATCATATAAAATACAGATCACAATTTTGGTGTTGCAGATACAACAATTCATTTCTCAAATTGCAGCAACATAACTTTAAAATTTTAATAACAAGTAAGAATTAATTTAATATAAATAAGTATTTATATTCGTATAATAGTTTCTTTAGCATTTAAAAATGTTTTGTTCTTGATTTGATTTAATAGATATTTTTAAGGTATAAATAATCTATTATTTGTCGACATTAGTAGATAAAGTATTATATTCAACTCGTGGTGTGGTTATTTTATTACACTCGGATGATTACAGCACTCGCTCGCATGCTCGCTCGTGCTGCAAACTTCATCCGCGTGTAATAAAATAACTCACCCAGACTCATTGAATAATATACTATTATCTGGTTCTCTTCAGCTCTTTAAAAATTTTACTTGTTCATTATCTTAATATAATGTACCAATAATGCCAAGTTTCACTAAATTTTGAACAGTAATTCTAAAACAGAGAGTGTCCTTCTATTTAGAAAATTTTTAATTTTAAATATTTAGTTTCCCACTTCCCCGACAATGTTTTTTAATTAAATTTGCAGAGATAATGAGGGTCCATGTTGATTTATTACTCTCAGTTGATCTCGTAGTATAAGGTCAATTTTTTATTACCGAAAAAAAATTTAAATCCACTTCTATCAATCAGTACGGTTAAGGAATTCAAATTCTTTTATTTAACCTTACATATAAAATTGGGATTTCTTATTACAATAAATATTTGTTCGTAACATGTTTCCCACTAACTTTATAGGGGTTTCGTGATTTGTCAATTATAGAAAAATCATATTATTGTCACATTTGTCTATCTTTAAAAATTAACATTCTCATATTTTTTGTTTTGTTGACATTTTTTGGGTGGCAAATGGAGTTTTAAAAGGGACTACTAATTCAATTGGTGTCAAACTTTATGTGCGTCATCGAAAGTCGTTCTAAATTGCCCCAATATCATCACGTTTGTTCATTTTTCTATCATACTGACAAACTTTTCAAATTAAAATAAACCACATAATTTTTTTAAGTTAAAAAAAATCTTTATTAAATTGTAAAGATAAGTTGGGTCAAACAATCAATCAATCAATCAATCTTATTTACCTTCAATTGTTGGCATTGATGCTTGTATATGAAGTCTCTAATTCGCCTGTATTTATCCTTGATTAGAGCTATTCTGAGACACCCGTTTAGGACTATTTGTAGCCGATTGATATATTTCTGAGCTGCCGAACATAAACAAGGAGTTTGTTTTCAATTCAATTGATGTTCTGTTTTGAGGATTTTTAAACTTGATTGACCCGACTATATGCTGAGATAAATTTATAAAACAAAAATAAACCAAATCTATTTAAACTTTGTTCGTGATTACTACTGAGATACTACACGATAAATAAACGATAGAAGATAATAAAGTTATCAGTTCCATACTTTGTGTCATACTGGATTTAGTTTTTCAACATTTAATGTAAGTTACTTTTTTTTAACTCAAATAGGTATTGATGTGAAAAATACATCACCTTATTTTTCTTTTCAGGAATAATGTTAGTAACAAATAGTCTTGTGACTGATTTATGGATAGCAGTCGTAACGGTATTCATTGCTGCTTATTTGTACATCAAATACAAGTACAGTTACTGGACAAGAAAGGGAATCCCACAACTGACCCCAACTTTCCCATTTGGGAATTTCTTGAAAGGATTACCAAGAGGAATAGCACTTGGAGCGCATTCTTTAAACTTCTATAATGAATTTAAAAAGTCAGGACATAAATTAGGCGGTAAGTTTTTTATTTTTTATTCCTTTATACTTACTTAAAATCTAGTTTTGGAAGTGGTTTTAAAACCTTGGTAATTTTACAGGAGTCTATCTAGGATTGGATCCTTGTCTGGTACTGACGGATGCAACGTATGCAAAAAATATATTAACCAAGGATTTCTCGCATTTTGTAAATCGTGGGATATTTATAAGTAAAAAAAATCCAATTACCGTTAATATTCTAACACAGGAAACAGACGAATGGAGAAAATCTAGGGTAAGAATTAATAAGATAAACATCAAAACCGATTGAATTCGTTCTATTTTTTAATACTGCATGTGATTTTTGTTCAGCTGAATGAACTTAAAGGAATTTTTGACAGAAAATTTTTTTGAAATCTAACATAATATTTTAAAAACTGATCTTCGATATTTCCGTGCTCTCAGCAAGCGCAAACTATATCTTTCTTGTTCTTTTGATAAGTTATCTACTTTTTAGATATTTTACTTTTCTTGACTTATACAAGTTTCTCGTTCTTCTTAAAACTACCATAGTTCCTCCATCCCTTCGAGTGGGTCCTGCCTGTTTTAATGGAGGTGGAATGTTATCATCTAGAAATTCCTTCACATTACCCTGATTTGTTTTCTAATATCCTACTGGATCATTTGTAATTTTTTCTTGCAGCCGCATCATACATTTTTGCTGGAGAATCTTTAGATAAACTACATTTTTTGCAGTTTTCTAACCGGCACTATTCTAACAATATAATTTTAGATCCACATACACACTAAATTAAAATTCGGGTGACAAATTGCTACCAATGCCTTTTATGACAAAATATTTAAGTGTAGGGAGATAAAAGATGGTTCTTAAATATACAGAAAACACGACTATTTCGTGTATTTACATCACAGTTAGAATCATATAACATACAATTTCATGCTTATTGTTTTATAAAATTATTTATATTGAATGTCACGCAAGTTAACATTACGTAAGTAAATCAAGCAGAGGGGTATCAGAAGGGTATCAAAGAGGTATCCAAGGGGCATCAGAGTCATATCAGAGGGGTATCAGAAGGGTGTCAGAGGGCAAACAATATTATTGACATACAACGTCTGTATCGCGTTATTGTTCTCAACTGATTTTGACAACCCTTTTGACCGATGACATACGACAAACGTCAGATACATCGAAGCCCTACGGGGTTCTCCTAAAACCCGATAGGGCCCTATGAGGGTAGGAGCTTACTTATGTTCCTGATGCTACTTCAAACATGATAACTTTTAATCTCAATTTTTTTTTTTCGTAATTTTACTTACAAAATGTTTGGACATATTTCATGCCTCTCCCTGAGAAGGTTCATACTTTTGCTTAGAGCTCAATTGAAAACATTTCCCTATCTTATGCATCTCCATATTTTGATTTTCTGAGTTTAATGTTCCATTTTATTATTGTTACAGACAAAAATGACTAATATATTTACAGCCTCCAAGATGAAGTTCTTTTTTTCTACCATCAAAAAATGCTGTGATGATTTGAAAGGCAACTTGAAAACACTTTCGAACGATGATAAAGATGTTGATATTTACGAAGTTATGGCTTGTTACTTTACTGACGTCATAGGTATGCATTCTATTTTAAGATATAAATTTGATCCAATTACTGACTTATTAACCTGAAGCTATTTGAACGTACGGACACCTGTTGGAACCCGACCATCTAAAAAACCTTTGGTTCTGTTATTAAAGGACAGGTTTCGGCATCGTAGTTCCTCTTCAGTAGAAAAAGTAAATCTATGTTAGACGACCATATTCGTTGTTAAATTGTTTACGTATAAAGCGCAAGGAACATCAGGAAATCACTGACAAAATTCCAAAAGTAAATTATTCATTTCCTGAGCAAACGTTACTAAATTGCAATACGATGTTTCTTTATCCTCTAGAAAATATTGAGGTACTAGATCTTTTTAATCAATTAAAAAACAAAACATCAGCCGGTATATGTGGACTGCCAAGCAATATATTAAAAGATGCTAGACTACTGCTAACAGAACCTATAAACTATTTAATAAATGAATCATTTAATTGTGGAATTTTCCCAGAAGCATTCAAGAAAGCAATAATAGTGCCAATACACAAGAAAGGCGAAAGAAGTGACATGAGTAATTATAGACCAATTTCACTTCTTTCGTCTGTCTCTAAGTTATTTGAATATGCTATGCTAAATCGTTTTATGTCGTTTTTGGAAAAATTTCAAATATTAACAGATAAACAGTTTGGATTTCGTAAACACAAATCAACTGTAGGATCCATGTTGGCCTTCTATGAAGAAATTCTGAATGATTTTGAAAATAAAAAATATCCTGTTGGAATTTTCTGTGATTTAAGCTATGCATTTGACTGTGTAGATCATGACCTATTATTACATAAACTGGATAAATATGAAATACGAGAGATTCCTCATGCGTGGTTAAGATCGTATTTAAACAACAGAAAACAACTAGTCGAAATTAGTAGCAATACCAGAGATATTAATGTAAAAAACATTCGAGTTTAATATTTTGTAATATTGGAGTACCACAAGGCTCAATTCTTGGCACAGTTCTGTTTATAATATATACCAATGATTTACCATGTTTTACTGGAGACTCCAAGCTGGCTATGTATGCAGATGACACAAATCTATTGACATCTGGATCTCATAGCCAGGAGACAGAGAGCAAGACCAATGCTTTGTTAGGGAATATTTATAACTGGTTTTGTGGTAATAATCTACTTCTAAATGAAACAAAAACACCATTCGTTCACTTTATGCCACGGCAAGAAATTCCTGATGACTCAGTAAATGCAATGTTAAACAATGAAACATTAAGAAAGTCCGAGGTAGTTAAATTCTTAGGCATTACTTTTCAGGAAGAACTTAAATGGAATGAGCAGTGCGAACATGTATCAACATTTATTATAGCAAAATAGAATCGAGGTTGAGATATGGGATTCTGCTATGGGGATCGTCTACACATGTATATCTAGTATTGAAAAATAAAAAAAGGGTTATTAGATGTATATATTCAAGACCACGTAGGGAAAGTTGTCGACCTTTATTTGAACAATCAAGAATATTAACTATAATTAATCTATATATCCTGGAAATAGCTATTTTCCTACATGATCGAAAAAACATTATATAATTCGGGAAACAATCAATATTCATCGCGCCATAATAATCTTAAACTCCCGCAGCATAGACTACAATGTACAAGTCGGGGTACAGAATGGGATATAAAGTATATAATCATCATCAGATCAGGACATTGTCACAAAAAGATTTAAAAAAAACCCGTAAACAAATTTTAATTGATAAGCCATTTTATACATTGTCGGAATACTTTAACCATTGTATATAGAATATAATCTATATACAATGCTTTAACTCACTAATATGAACTTAACTGGTATTTTTCTTATACTAATACATAATATTTTAATGTGTTTCTATTTCTATTTTTATGTATTTTCTATATCTTTTTTTGTATTTTTTTGACGTATTCTATATCTGTAAAAGATCCAAAGAATAAAAGAATATTATTATTATTATTATTATTATTATTAAGTGGACTGATGTAATTAATTACCTGTTAGGATGGGTAGTTCAGTACTAGCTTAATGTTCAGATACGGTGCAACCCCTTTTGATATAATTCGTAGTTCTTTGTTGGGGAAAGTAGAAATCTTTTAATTATTTATTTTGTCGTCCCCTTTCACTTCTTTTTGAATTTTAGTAATGTAGTAGTAGTTTAGTAATGATATCGTAGTAATATTATTGTCACTGAATTTAAAAAGTAACGCGTAACGCACTATAAAATAACAACTTGATTGTAAGTTGAAGGCTTTTTCAGGATCCGTAGTATACGGTGTTGAGGCCAACAGCTTCAAACATCCCGACGCCATATTTAGAAAATTAGGAAGGGACCTTTTCGAGACGTATACACTACCTTTTAAAATTGTTTTATTTTTAACAATTTGTTACCCAAAACTCGCAATATTTCTTGGGATTGGCAGTATTCAAAATGATATTGAAAAGTTTTTTAACGAATTTGTACCGGAAGCGTTAGAACATAGAACAAAGAATAATATACTCAGAGCGGACTTTTTGCAACTGTTAATTGAAATGAGGAAATCTGGAGAAGATATGACAATGCAAGAAATGGTTTCGCAGGTAATTTTCTACAAATACAAATTTTCCAAAACCCTAAATCATCCCACCAGCTTATCCATGAAAGTTATTTCCTGCTTATCCCCTCTTTTATTATTCATCTTGCTTTAAAGATGACAATGTAAGAAATTCAATATCTAAACGTCCAAGTACTTTTTTATACTCTAGTATTCCAAAGATTTTTCTTTCTCGTTTTTTTAGTCTTTCACCTTCTTTTCCGCTGGATTTGAAACTTCTTCTAGAGTTTCTTCACTTTTATTATACGAACTTGGTATGAATAAAGACATTCAACAAAAATTAAGGGATGAAATAAATGAAGTATTAAAGAAGCATAATGGTGAGGCTACTTATGAATCATTTAAGGAAATGACATACTTCGATCAAGCATTTTACGGTAAGAAACTGCTTTTATTAATTGATTAATTAATACATAAAACTTTTTCTAAGAAAATATATTATACTTTATTAATTTTTTTTGTAGAAACTATGAGGAAATACCCTTTATTAACAACATTAAGCAGAATATGCGTGAAAGACTATCAATTTCCAGACAGCAATATCGTCATTGAAGAAGGCACTAAAATTATACTTCCAGTTCTTGGATATCATCGCGATCCAAACACTTTCCCAGATCCTTCAAAGTTTAATCCAGACAGATTTAAAGATAAAACTGTTAAATATGAAGGATATTTTCCATTTGGTGATGGACCTAGAAACTGTATAGGTCAGTATAAAAAAAAGTGTTGCACTTTTAATTCTCATACTTTATTATATTCATTTACTTACTTAATTCTTGTACCCTTTGGGTGTCGCAATTATCCTCCTGTTGGAATTTCTTCCTTTTTTTCTGTATTTTCCATTTATATTAGCTTATATCTGCTAGTGTTTCCAATATAGCAATACTATCCTTCTAGGTCTGATTATTTAAATTTATGTAAAATATTGAAACAAAAATAATTCTTAAATGGTTTGACACTTTACAAAGCAACGATTCCCTGTATTGGGTGTTGCATATCACACAATTTGCATTGCGTGTTGCAAAGTTTTTATTTGAGCGACTCTGGTCAAGATGTCACTCTTCTTTGAAAATTAATATTGATAGAACGATTTTTAGGATTATACCTATTTAATTTTTATATACAGGGTGTTTCATAGTTAAACCGACATACGTTAACTGTAAATAGAGGGTACTTAGGTGATTCCAAATAACCTTGGTTAATGGGTCTAACGCCTTTATTAAGCGAGATACGGGGTATTTCATCCATTTCGGCCAATATTTTGATAAGCCGTAACTTTAGAACCACCCAGTAGATTTCTCTCATACTTGGTACAGGTATAAATGTGTGTGTAAATAGCCCAATCCTGTAGTGTAAGAACTATAATTAAAATCCAGATCCGGATTAAGATAAAGACCGGAAAAAAATGAGTTAAAGTGAAAAAAAATTTTAAGTGCACATCCCTACTACTCTGCCATACTAAGCGCAAAGGGGCTATCTGCATTTTTTCGGCCACCTTGAGATATTATTACCAGATTATTTTTTGCTATTTTCTGCTTGTTTTACTAAGGTTTTTGTGATGCAGAATAAAATTACATTAATGGCAGTAATATTTTTTAAATCTTTAAATTTCAAAAAACTAAAAAGAATTAAGTTATAGAACTTTGAACTTCAGTTTCTCAGTTTTAGCCGAAATGCAGATACCCCCTTTGTGCTTAGTAGGGCAGTACTGGAGTTTTAACTTCAAATTACATCAAATGCATTTTTTTCATTTTCACAAGCAGTAACTTTCGAAATACCTGGTAGATTTCTTTCATATTTGGTACAGGTATCATTTTTTAGTAGCCCAATCGTATAATGTAAGGACTATACTACAGTTAAAAACCAGATACGGATTAAGAAAAATTTGTAAAATTTGAAAATCCCAACGCAACACGCTGTACATCAGACATTTTTTAAGTTGGATCAGACATTCGAAACGAATGTAAAAAACTGAGAAATTCTGACATATTTTTATAAATGCACATCTCGTTCTACATATTACTAAACTTTTCAAGTAAATTCAATTAATGCAATACGTATATTGTCATTTTCATAAGCCATAACTTTGGAAACACCCTGTAGGTTTCTTTCATATTTGGTACAGGTAGATTGTTTAAATAGCCCAATCGTACAATACAAGAACTAAAGTTAAAATTCATATCCGGATTAAGAAAAATTTGTAAAAGTTGGTAATCTCTAAAATAGCATCCTGTATATCAGATTCTTTTTAAATGTAATACCTATTTATAAAAAGAAAAAAAGACAAAAGATGTGTTATAATAAAATATTTTTATAAGTGCACAAGAGCGTTCTACAAAAAAAATACAGATTTAATTTTTCGGATTAGTATACAAAACTCATTAAACTATCAAGTAAGCTTCGGCAATAACACATTTTTTTTCTTTTTTTTTGTTTCTTTTTTCAAATAGGTATCCGATTACATTTAAAAAAAATCTGATATACAGGGAGCTATTTTAGAGATTATCAACTTTTACAAATTTTTCTTAATCTGGATCTGAATTTTAAAGTTACTTCTTGTATTGTACGATTGGGCTATTTAATCAATCTACCTGTACCAAATATGAAAGAAATCTACAGGGTGTTTCCAAAGGTATGGCTTATGAAAATGAAAATACGTATTGCATTAATTGAATTAACTTTAAAAGTTTAGTAATACGTAGAACGAGATGTGCATTCATAAAAATATGTCAGAATATTTCAGTTTTTTTCATTGTTTCGAATGTCTGATCTAATTGAAAAAATATCTGATCTACAGCGTGTTGCGTTGGGGATTTTCAAATTTTACAAATTTTTCTTAATCCGTATCTGGATCTTAACTGTAGTATAGTCTTTACATTATACGATTGGGTTACTAAGAAATGATACCTGTACCAAATATGAAAGAAATCTACCAGGTATTTCGAAAGTAACTGCTTGTGAAAATGAAAAAAATGCATTTGATGTAATTTAACGTTAAAACTCCAGTAGTAGAATGGGATGTGCACTTAAAAAAAATTTTCACTTTAACTCATTTTTTCCGTTCTTTTCAAATATCCATCCCAATTTTAAAAAATTTCATATACCGGGTGTTGTTTTGGGCATTTTCAAATTTTGCAAATTCTTCTTAATCCGGAACTGGATTTTAATTGTAGTTCTTTCACTATAGGATTGGCCTATTAACACACTATACCTGTACCAAGTATGAGAAAAATAACACGGTGGTTCTAAAGTTACGGCTTATCAAAATATTAGCCAAAAATTGATGAAACACCCCGTATCTCGGTTAATAAAGTCGTTAGACCCCAAGTCTATTTGGAATCACCTAAGTTCCCTCTATTTACAGTTAACGTATGTCGGTTTAACTATGAAACACCCTGTATATACTTTTCCATTTTAAAAAACTGTTATAGATAAATAGTTTTTTGACTACATTTTACATACAACATATACATATTTTATTTACTATAAAATATTATTATTTTTTAGGGGCGAGACTTGGGCACTTGCAAGTAAAGATGGGCATAATCGAAATAATAAAAAATTATGAAGTGTCTGTTAGTCCGAGTACAAAGAGTCCACTGGAATTCGACCAACGCACTTTTGTTACAAAAATGACGCAAAAGGTTTTTGTTACAATTAAAAAAATTGAAAATTAATAATAATGTATGCATTTTTAATATTATTAATAAAATTTTATCATATGAATGTATCTTTTCAATCGTCACTAGATGTCGCCATGTAACGTCTAAAAAATAAATTATTTTAATAAATCATAATAGTTAGTTGCTTATTAGAATTATAATTTTAAATAAATTTTCTTTTATACTTAATAATTTTCGATATTGGGTAAAATTCATATTTTCTAATATACCTCGAATATGACTGGGAATTTTTACAGAACTCTTTATGAAGAATAACTTTTTTTCGTAAAATTAATAATAAAAAGTTTCCCAAATATTACGAACTTAAGTGGATTCATTGTATACAGGGTGAGTGATGAGGAACTGTACCTCGTATTGAGACTCCTATGGGAAATATTAAATGAGCATTAAATAGTGTCTGCTGATATACTGGGGGAGTTGTGGATTTTGACTTTCACGCACACAGTTTTGTAGTATTTATCAAAACGAAGATTTTCAGATGAAAAAAAATTCGAAAAACATCATCTTGCAAAACGTAGGTTCACATTTGCGCCGAAAATCAGTTTTTTTCTATAAAAATCAAATTTTGGAGTCGAATTTCAGAAAAATAAACACCGAAACCAAAAATCCTAAATGAGGGATCGATAGGGAAATCCAAGACGAACATTTAAAAAAATCCACCTCAAACAGTTTAACTATGTGAGGTGTAGAGTAATTTGAATGTGACAGTGGCGTTTCGTCCCACTGTGCGACGTAATGAGACCCTGTAATATTTAAAAATCATTTTAAAATGTAGTACTTAATAAATTTTTCTAGTTGCTTAATGGTTATTTAACGAACAAGTGTATTAATAAGGGCGATTAACAATCGAGAGAATTTAACGCGTGAGCAGAGCGAGCGAGTTAATGTTCGAGAGTGTTAATTGCCATTTTAATTCACGAGTTCGTTACAGAACTTTTCCATCGACCGTACTTTTCAAAAATAAAGATATAATAATGACATACAATGACAGATAGTATTAACACACCTTCTTGATTTCAAATGTATATGTAACCATAGGTAACTGTCAATATAAATGTATAATAAGAGCAATGTACGTTGGGTTGCATATAATAAAATCGTTGATTAATAGAAAATCATTCATTAATAGGTGTCATTAATCAACGATTTTGAGTGCGTTAAAATACATCATAAATGGTCGGTCGACGGAAATATATATAATTTAACGGAGAAATTGAAAATAGTCAGAAGTTTAGGACACCTTATACAGGGTAGCTAATAAAGGGAAATATTTTAAAGGTAGAGGTCACATATAGAAAAAAGTTATATTATTTAATATCGATAGTTTGGTAAAAGTTACACTACTACAACCTACAAACATTGGGAATTCAAGGAAAAATCTTACACATTGCAATGACTTTTGTTAAACTTTTTTCAAAAAGCTCTCACAATTTCCAATTTTCTTTTGGTACTGAAGATGGTGTAGCGGTTTAATAAGAGTATATACATCAGATTTTCTACATCTCAGAGCAAATTTTATTGAATTTCTATGAAGCATTGCCATGTTACACCTTTCTTTACTCTTACTAGTTTTAATTGATTTTCTTTTCGAACTAAAGATGGTCTTGGAGTTTCATACCGACAAGCAAATAAGTCAGTTTTGCTACAGCCATTTATTTTAATGTATGCATATATGAAAAGGTCTAGATATTTCTTATATATAAAATTTATTACATCCTCGTGGAATTTCTTGTTTTGGATTTCATTAAAAGATTTTGTATTTACAATAAAAGATTTTAATGTATTATTTGTTTGAAACATTGTTCTTAAATTAAATTTATGGCCAATGCAATATAAAGAATTTTTACTATGTTTGAATGCGATTTAAATTTTCTTCTTTATTTTTAATGTCTCCGTAAAGTCCATGATCTATAAATTTATTTGGGTAGTTGTTCTTAAGTAAGACAGATTTAACAAGTGATAATTTCTTATTTAAAATATTGCCATTTGAACAAATTACTTTTGCTCTGTCGAAACAAGATTTGACAATACCTCGTTTAACACATGTTAAGTGGATTTAATGAATATTTAGATATCTATTTGTAAGTGTTCCTTTTCTAAAGACTGATATTTCAATACAATTGTTATTGTTGTGTATTAGTACATCAAGAAACGGTAATTTTTTATTATGGTTCCGAATTATTAATATTATATAAAAATGTATTAATATTTTCCCTACCATATAACTTCAAATCAGTACCTATACCTTTTTTTTTACTTTCCCGGCCCCTCGCCAAGGGAAAGTATTGCGAACGCGCTAAAAAAAATTGAGATAACGACGGATATATCCATTTTGAGGTCCCCTAAGACGATTAAAATGATTTCCAAATGGAAGTCTGTCCGTCTGTCTGTCTCTATTCTTCCACGATAGCATCCGCACGCTTAATCCGATTAAGCTGAAATTTGGTATACAGGGTGGGCCACGCTCAACGGGACGGAGCTTACTGGGAAAACAAAAAATGTTATGAAAAAGTTATTTGGCAGGAGTACGTAGGTTAGTGACGACTACATTTCTAAATTAGTTAGACATATACAGGGTGTTCCAAAAAAGCGTGATATATCAAAGTTATGTTTTTTTAATGGAACACCCTGTATTTTATTTTATTTTTGAAGTATATTGAACAAAATAATGTCACTTTATTAAGGGCTCCCTATACCCATTCTTGATAGTTTTCGATTTAAATGACTATTTTTGCGAAATAAATATGGTTTAAATACATTCATTACACTTCGTCCCATAAAAATTAACTAACGCATTTTTGTTTATTAATTGCCAATTAGGAAGGCCATCGATACGAATTATTGTAATGTAAAGTTTATTTACAGGGTGTTGTTAATTGAGAGTTTCATGACAATACAATATTTTATACGATTACTGCGTTATTCTAAATGGGACACCCTGTATTTTGTTATTGTAATAAAAGGGTAAAACAATTCCCTTTCAAATTACTACAAGGTTCCCTATACCAATATCCACCAATTTCAGACTTATTTGCATTATTTTACCTGCATCAATAAAAATCGGTAATTTTATAACACGTTTTTATTAAGTAAGCTATGAAATAGACAAAACAAATAACTTTACAACAAATGTTCAAAATGGTGCCCATTTTGTTCGATACATAATTGGACTCTCTTCTCAAAATTTTTTTTTACACTTCTTAACATTTCTGGCGTTACGGTTGCAAACGCTTCACGGATACGAATTTTGAGATCTTGGGCAGTCGTGGGTGGAGTCTGATACACTAAATTTTTAATGTACCCCCATAAAAAGAAGTACATGTTGGTTAAACAGGGAGATCTAGGGGGCCAATTGTTAGGACTACCTCTACCAATCCACTTTTCCGGAAATTTTCGATTTAAATATGATCTTACAATGAGAGAAAAATGTGCGGGAGCACCATCGAGCTGTACCCACATTCTGCTTCTTACATTCAAAGGGATATTTTCTAACAGAACAGAAAAATCTCTCTGAAGGAATCTGGAAAACTTAAAATGCCATTAAAAAAATACGGTCCCACAACATATTCTCCTATTAATCCTCCATAAACGTTTAAAGACCATCGGTTTTGACGATCTATCGTTCTAAATTCTTTTTTATTTTCGGTACTGTAATAGTGAAAGTTGTGTCTATTCACTAGTCCACTATTATGGAACGTAGATTCGTCTGTGAATAATATTTTATCAAAAAAGAATTCGTCTTCTCCCGCTTTTTCGAGAAACCATAAACAAAATTCCAATCTACGGTGAAAATCCGTTCCATACAAATGTTGGTGCATCTGAATGTGGTATGGATGGTAACAATGATTTTTAATAATTCTTCTGATACTAGTCCGACTTATTTCCAATTCCCTGGCCATAACTCTTGTGCTAGTGTTTGGTTTTTCAATAAGTGATTGGAGAACTTCCAACTCTGTATTTTCGTTGCGAGTTACGAGCTTTCTAATATCTCGTTTTTTGTAAGAAACACTGCCGGTTTCACGAAACCTTGCTAGCAGCCTTTCAAATACCTCTTTGCGAGGATGATCTTTTAAGGGATATCTCTCGGCATAAACTCGTGATGCTAATAGACAGTTTTGAAAACATTCTCAGAGTATGAAAATCATATTAACTCTATCTTCAACTGTATATTCTTTCATTTTGTATCTGAACGACAGCTAATAATACGGTAAAAATTAAACTATTGTCACAGTTTGACAGCAAACTAGTGTTTTGTCTATTTCATAGCTTACTTAATAAAAACGTGTTATAAAATTACCGATTTTTATTGATGCAGGTAAAATAATGCAAATAAGTCTGAAATTGGTGGATATTGGTATAGGGAACCTTGTAGTAATTTGAAAGGGAATTGTTTTACCCTTTTATTACAATAACAAAATACAGGGTGTCCCATTTAGAATAACGCAGTAATCGTATAAAATATTGTATTGTCATGAAACTCTCAATTAACAACACCCTGTAAATAAACTTTACATTACAATAATTCGTATCGATGGCCTTCCTAATTGGCAATTAATAAACAAAAATGCGTTAGTTAATTTTTATGGGACGAAGTGTAATGAATGTATTTAAACCATATTTATTTCGCAAAAATAGTCATTTAAATCGAAAACTATCAAGAATGGGTATAGGGAGCCCTTAATAAAGTGACATTATTTTGTTCAATATACTTCAAAAATAAAATAAAATACAGGGTGTTCCATTAAAAAAAACATAACTTTGATATATCACGCTTTTTTGGAACACCCTGTATGTATGTATGTCTAACTAATTTAGAAATGTAGTCGTCACTAACCTACGTACTCCTGCCAAATAACTTTTTCATAACATTTTTCCTTTTCCCAGTAAGCTCCGTCCCGTTGAGCGTGGCCCACCCTGTATAGGTTTCGGGTGATCGGGGATTGAACCCATTAGTTTTTGGTTTTAAATCGCCCCACCAGGGGCGCAGGAGCCCTACGTACATTGCGAAAAAAGTATAAGACTTAAAGTTTTTATTTAATATTTAGGTGCCTCACTGGCTTGTAAATACATCCTGAAATTTTCTTTAATTTTAAACTAAGCAATGGAAAAAAAATTTAAAATTTAAAATCTAAATGACATTTGACATGTCAAAGAAAAAGTAAACAAAATTTCAACCATAAAAAATTGTTTTACTTTTTTTTGACATGTGAAATGTTTTGCCCTTTTCAAATGTCATTTTTACTTTGAAAAAATTCGAAAGTCTTATGGCGACACAACAGATTTTTTATAGTTTCTAGATGGTCATATAGAGAGATTTCGGATTTATATTTTTATTTATTTTTACCAGGAGGTATTTTACCCAATTTTTCATTTGATATTGCTCTACAGTACTATTATCATGTTGCAGTTCACTTTTACTATGAATTATCATTAAATTATATATTTACTAATAAACATATTTGAGTACGCATGTGCTATATTTTCCGTAGTTTTTTTTATTTCCTTGCATCAAGGTTTTATTTGACCTTTTAATGTTGATAATCACATTATTGTTGTATAGTGCATTGCAAGTGAGGTACGTCGTTATTTATGCATAAAAGGTCACATTTTATATACATTTAATTTTTTTCTGCATGTTGTTTAAAGCACAATGTTCTTAAAGAAGATATCACAAATCACTTTATGATTTCCAATATTCCAACACAGATATATGTGTCTTATGTAAACATAGACTGATTGCTGCGTTTACAAATATATCTGTAATTTAGATATCTTTTAGAGCTGCCATTTTAAAAATATTTATTATATTGAGGTTTGATCCCTTTGTTATGTATTTCCTTGTCGACCAAGTAAAATTATTTCTTGAATTTCTAACAATATCATGCTTACTGAATCATCAAATTATGCTCAAACTATTTTGGCCATAAAAAGGAACAGAAAATGGTAAATAAACTTGTTTTTGTTTAATTAAATAAATAATTTCTATGTTCCTTCAATTTTTTTTGCCAAATCATATTTAAACACAGTAATAATAAACTTTGTAACAAAGTTGAAATAAACAATAAAACTTAAATCATACTAATATTATCCATTAATGATGACTTAGAACAGAAGTGGTGAAGGTTCTATAGGAATCTGATATGAAAACGATGATTATTTATACAGTGCTGTATTGTGAGACGATATAGTAAGTTAATTTTTTATTCCCAAATTTAAATTGTAAAGATCTGAATGTCCATTTGATTTTATAGATAGTGATTTTTAAACCACAGAATAGACAATACCCCTGAAGCTTTATTCGATCATCCATACTTATTCCGCCTATTTAGTACAATTTTTGGGATTCACACATAGCTGCTCCCATTCTTATAGTTTAACCAAGAGGTGCTAATAAAAATACTATCTTTAATACAATTTTAAAAAGTTGATCATTAGCACTCATTAATTCAAAGGGTTTCCTCAAGGATCCGTTGCTATTTATCATATTCATCTATAACATTAGCAAGAAAAAAAAGAGTAAAATAATGTATTAATGTTTTTTTAAAGACTGCTTTATGATATCTTTATTATTTTTGGGGAAAGGTTGCGACAAATTTGAAAGTTCGATTTTCTTCAAACATTATGTTTACGTTTTGATTTTTGTTACCTCATTAATCTAAAACTATCAGCTGTACATCTTTAATTTTTAAAAGAGATGTTAAGAAAGTACGTGAAAATGTTCTGTTAAAGATCCCTTTATAATATCTCTATTGCTATAATATGTCTTTTAACAAACTTAATAACCTATTTTTATTACTGTTTGAGAGAAAGCGTTTTTGTATAGGGAAAATATAAGTTATCAAAAAAAATGATGATCATTTTTATTATATTTTTATTATTTTTAACAATTCATCGGTTAAATCTCACCTGAAAAAGTTTTTTGTTTAATTCGTACACAAAATTAGAGCTAATATTTTTGGTTATGTTTAATTTTTTAAAAGCTTGTAAGAATTAGGTTTATTTTTTATAGCACCAAATTTTTTTTTCCCAATTTTGTAAAAGGCCTCTACTTGATTGTGTATAAATAAATTATTAAATAATAATAGGTCTAGTAAATTAATTACTGGAGGCAAAATTGATTAGGAAATAGATCATTTTAGGGCAATTGGGTTTTAAAGTTTTGTTTAAAATTTTTGTTTCAGAGAAAATGTTTATTACAAACCATTTCCTGATAGATTTATCCATAGGATTTATAACAATTTTTATTGCTACTTTTATTTATATTAAACACAAATATAGCTACTGGACTAAAAGGGGAATTCCACAAATATCTCCAACTTTTCCATTTGGAAATTATGGCAAAAACTTACCAAGAGGGTTCTCTCTTGGACCGCTTACTAAACGTTATTACGATACTTTTAAAAAATCCGGAGTTCCATTGGGCGGTGAGTATTATTATTAGAATTTAGATATTTTCAATAAGACCGCGCAAACTTTAAATGCAATAAAAGAAAACAATTACTTTTGTTGTAGCGCAAGGTACAGTTCTTAGCCCGCTGCTTTTTTACTCTAATATATATGGTAAATTACATAGCACAAAAAAACGCATTTATTAATTATAAAAAAAAACAGGAATAAAAAAAATTAGATGCAAAAATGTGTAGGACACTTTTTATCTACATTACGTGTCGCAATTGATTTAAAAAAATCAAAGGCCCAATTTAGAGCTTTAAACAACCATTTTTGGATCATGCAGTAGGAATGATTGTTAAAACTTTCGTTGTTATAGGCTTAAAACGGCTCGTTCTTTGCGTTTTTTTAGGTGTCTATTTGGGATTAGATCCGCATTTGGTAGTTGTCGATCCAGTATATGCAAAAAATATGTTAACCACAGATTTCCAGTATTTTGTGAATAGAGGAATTTATTTAAACAGAAAAAATTTCATTACGGTAAATATTCTAACACAAGAGGAAGACGAATGGAGGACGGCAAGGGTAAGATATATTTAGAAATAATATTTTTAACAGAATTAAAAATTTGTTTGAATTTGGATATCAAATTTGATACAAAGTTGGATGGAAAAAAGTCAAACCCAATAAGATAAAGATAAAGAGTAAATAAACAAGTATTGACAAAAACCTAGTGCTATAACCTAAATAATTTTTTTAACCAATTTTAATTATTTATAGGGAAAGCTGACATCTATTTTTACATCATCCAAAATGAAGTTTTTCTTAAATACTATCAAGGACTGCAGGCACGACTTAAGAACACATTTGGAATCTTTAGCACAAGACAATGCAGATGTTGATATTTATGAAGTAATGGGATGTTATTACACCGATATTGTAGGTGTGATATATTTTTATTGTAGGTCTTTAATTTTTTTAGAATCGTTAGTCGTTATACAGGTTGTATACAAAATTTAACACAAATTGTTCGACCTTTGACAAACATTTAAAGAAGAACAAAATTTTTCTTTTAATTTTAAACGAAACAAAATAAATTTAAGTTTAATCTTGCATATTTTAATTTTTAGGATCCCTAATTTATGGGGTTGAAGCAAACAGTTTTAAACGTCCTGATGCCGTATTTAGAAAGCTTGGAACGGATTTATTCGAATCATTTACAGTACCTTTTCAAATTATGTTATTTTTAACGATTTGCTATCCAAAAGTTGCAACGTTACTTAGAATAAACAACTTTCAAGCACATATTCAAAAATTCTTCTTCGATTTTGTAAAAGAATCGTTAGAATATAGAACAAAAAATAACATATATAGGGCAGACTTGATGCAAGTGTTCATTGAAATGAAAAATTCTGGGATTAATTTAACTGTGGAAGAAATGGTTGCCCAGGTAATTTAATTTATTTATTTATATAAGAATACAAACAGGACGAGCCCAGGACAGTATTCACTGTTTACTAAACTAATACAAAATGGATAAATCCTTATTAAATATTGCTTAACAATAAACATAAGAAAAAGACATATATTATACATATTATATAAAAAGAAACTAGTCAAGATGAGATAGATATAATTTTTTAATAGTGTTTGTAAAAGTTATCAAAGAGGAAGAGAAGATATCCACATCGATGAGTGGATAGTGTCTTCATTCCTTAAAAATGTTATATATTGACATTTTTTTGTGTTCACTTAAAGATGGTTTTGTTGGCAATACAGAATCAGACGATTTAAATCTTCTTGGATCAGGAGTTTATCGGAAGAATTGGATATTTTTCGAAAAAATTTCATGTCGTCAGCAAACTCCAAGAATTTTGTATTAATGAAACAAGAGGAGATATCGTTAATGTATATGTTGAACAGAAGGGGGCCTAGGTGTGACCCTTGAGGAACCCCTGAGGTTATTCTAGAAATAGGAGAACGAAACTTTCCGATGGATCTGTTGCTGATGTAGGAACCAAACCACCTAAGGAGATTGCCATTTATACCGACTTCGGAAAGCTTTCTAAGTAGGATGCTACGATCGATTTTATCGAAAGCCTTACTAAAATCGGTGTAAGTGGCGTCTACCTGATAACCCGTGTTCATAATTTCAGATATATAATCAATGTAAATAATTAAGTTGGATTCGATGGAACGTCTCTTCATAAAGCCATGCTGTTCCTTTATAATTGATTTCACACCTGCATATAGAAAGTCAGTAATAATTGATTCCATTATTTTTGACATTAAACATAATTTGGAGATTGGTCTATAATTTTGAACCAGTGAAGTGATTTTTTTAAATAAAATGTGTAGTATTACTGACAGCTCGTTTGCACAGGTATTTCATCAGCACCAACGGCCTTCTCTGGAAGCTCTAAAAGTTTATTTAGGATGGTGGCATGTGGGATAGAATAACTGTTTCCATGGTGTGGATTTGGTTTAGTGTTGTCTAACTTAAATCCATTACAAGGCGGGTTAAAAACTGAACTGAAGTGGTCAGATTGTTAATAATTATGCTTTGCTTTATAGAAGTAACAAACAAAAATTATTTTGCCCCAAAAATAATTTTCCTTGCGCATACGCATAGCTCTCCATGTCTTAGAGCACGATAAAAAAATCTTCTCCAGCCTTGTGTGCACAGTCAATGTTTTCAGAAACGTCTTCGAACAGCAACCAAATTGATTATATTAAAGTAGAAGGGATGAACTAATGCATGATACATGAAAATCAAAAAAATAACATTTTTAAAGAAATGGCGCTGCTCGGAATATGTAGTTACTTTCGAAATTGTCATTTATTTTGTTGTTTTTTGCAGTCTTTCATAATCTTTACGGGTGGATTTGAAACATCATCATCACTTTCAATGCTTCTATTATACGAACTTGGTTTACATAAAGATATTCAAGATAAAGCCAGGAAAGAAATAAATGACGTTTTAAGAAACCACAACGGAGATTTCGATTATGAATCAATTAATGAATTGACGTACCTCAATAAAATATTTCATGGTAAGAAAGTATTTTTGCCAATATGCAGAAATAAAAAAATAATATGTAATTTTTAGAAACATTACGAAAATATCCTACATTGGCAACACTCAGCAGAGTTTGTGTCAAAGATTACAAATTTCCAGATAGTGATATAGTTATTGAAAAAGGAACTCGCATTATCTTTCCAGTTCTAGGATATCATCGCGATCCAGACTATTTTTCAGATCCTATGAAGTTTGATCCAGATAGATTTGAAGATAATAATTTTAAATGCAATGGTTTTTTTCCGTTTGGAGATGGACCACGGAACTGTATAGGTTAATTCTACCTTTTTAATAAATTTTTTAAAGTTTCTGATATAAACTTAAAAAATGAAAGTAAAATTTATATTGAAATTCCAAAGAGATGGGTCCTGAAAATTCATTGAAAACTAAGTTAATAGATAATTTAATTTTGAATTCTCATAACATTTATATTAAAAGTATTGGTTGAATAATATTTAATAATTTATTTTCATAAAATTTTAGGACAAAAAAACTCAAAATCAGCATCATACAAACCAAAATAAATGCAATTTTGATTCTGTTATTAAAATATAGATGGCGTTATTAGACTTCATTTGTTGTTCCGAATCTTTTCATAACTATTTAATACAACTTTGAAGCACCCTATCCATCTTAAGTTTTAATTAATAATATCAAACCAGCTAGCTGATTGCTACCGACAGGAGGAATAAAGGCGTAACGGGTCTATATAAATGATTCGATCCTTCCTGTGGAACTAATTTTGAGTTTTATTTAATCCTTTATTGATTATTTTATTGTTTTAGGGGCAAGACTTGGTTTACTGCAGGTGAAGTTAGGTCTGGCGGAAGTAATAGGCAAATATGAAATCTCTGTTAGTCCGAAAACAGTGGAACCATTAGAATTCAATGAATATGTGTTTGTAACGAGAATGAAACAAAAAATCTTTCTTAAGTTAAAAAAATTGTAAAATAAAATAAATTGAATAATAAATTTAGGTTATTGTGTTGACTTGTATTCCAGAAAAACATATTTTTGTTTGAGGATTGAACAATACCTTTCATACATATAAGGATGGGCCAAAAAAATTAATTTTTCGAGTATCAAATTCTTATAGGGCTCAAAAGTTGCTAATTTGTACGTTTATCAATGAAAAAAATCAGTTTAAAAAAAATGACCAAACAGAAAATTTTAATTTTGCAATAAATATACAGGGTGTCCCATTAAGAATGGGACATAGAACAACCGCAGATTCTCCAATTCAAAATAAAACGATTAAGCGAAATATGCTTAGATAAAATGTTACTCGTTTCCGAAATACGGGGTGTTGAAGTTGAAAACTGAAAAATTATTAATGGCCATAATTTTTTTAATACATCGTATAATTTTACTCAAATTGGCACACTTGTTAAATATCATAAAATGCACCTAACAGTAAAAAAACAGTTCAGTACGCTCTACCAGTGGCGTACGGCAGGAGTAAGTAATGCCGTACCCCTTCTAAATGTTACGCCGCTGTCTAAATTTTAATTTTGACTATAATTTTAATTTTTTTGATATTTTCTAAGTCAATAATGTACACTTGTTAGTTTGTTGTAAAGTCATTGTTTTTCGAGATATTCGCAGTTAAAGATAGATAGACATGTACTTTTTATTTGTATTATTATTAATAATATTCATTTTTACAATTTTGTCTTAACCAATCAAAGTAAAAACTAATGTAATGAAATTTTTACTTCAACAAATTAACAACAACAAATGAAATGGGATAGAATACCTCAATTTTCTTCAAAACCATATGGAGGACATGTTAGATGATATTCCTTTAAATTTACGTCATAACTTCTGGTTTTTGCAGGATGGTGCGCCAGATGTTCGGAATTACCTAAATTTATGTTTTCCACATCGTTGGATTGGACGTGGATTGGCCTCCACGCAGTCCTGAATTTAATCCTTTAGATTTTTATTATTGGGGCTACATCAAAAGTCTTGTTTATGGTGAAGCAATAAATACCCGTCAGGAACTTTGGAACAAAATTCAGAATGCTGCTGCTACAATTACAAAATCATGCAAATCAGTTGTTTAAAGTGAGACAGTCTTTAGTTAAACGTCTAAGGAAGTGTATACAAGTTAATGGTGGACACATTGAAAATTTGTTGAGGTAAAAATTTCATTACATTAGTTTTTACTTTGTTTGGTTTTAAGACAAAATTGTAAAAATGAATATTATTAATAATAATACAAATAAAAAGTACATGTCTATCTATCTTTAACTGCGAATATCTCGAAAAACAATGACTTTACAACAAACTAACAAGTGTACATTATTGACTTAGAAAATATCAAAAAAATTAAAATTATAGTCAAAATTAAAATTTAGACAGCGGCGTAACATTTAGAAGGGGTACAAGCATTACTTACTCCTGCCGTACGCCACTGGTAGAGCGTACTGAACTGTTTTTTTTACTGTTAGGTGCATTTTATGATATTTAACAAGTGTGCCGATTTGAGTAAATTTATACGGTGTATTAAAAAAATTATGGCCATTAATAATTTTTCAGTTTTCAACTTCAACACCCCGTATTTCGGAAACGAGTAACATTTTATCTAAGCATATTTCGCTTAATCGTTTTATTTTGAATTGGAGAATCTGCGGTTGTTCTATGTCCCATTCTTAATGGGACACCCTGTATAAACACAGAGACCGCTCATTGGCTTTAATAACATCTAAGTACCTCTCAGTTACTTGATGACAGAAAAATGAATTAAAAAAATCTGCTGTGTCGCCACAAGCCTTTCCCGGTAGTTATTATTCATTAATTCATTAATTAATTTGGTGTCCAAATCAAATGATATTTGGCATCCCAAAAAATTTTTTTTTTAAATAAAAATGACAGTTGAAATGTAAAACAATTTTTTAGGGTCGGAATTTTGTTTACTATTTTTTGACATGTCAAATGTCATTTGGATTTTAAATTTTAAAATTTTTTTCCATTGCTTAGTTTTAAAATTAAGGAATGAAAATTTCAGGATGTATTTACAAGCCAGTGAGGCACCTAAATATCAAATAAAAACTTTCAGTCTTCTTTCAGTCTTCGCGATATACACAGGGCTCCTAATGGGTTCAATCCCCGATCACCCGAAACCCATATACCAAATTTCAGCTCAATCAGTTTAAGCGTGCGGACGCTATCGTGGAAGAATACAGACAGATAGACACACAGACAGACGGACAGACTTCAATCTGGAAATCGTGTTAATCGTCTCAGGGGGCCTCAAAATGGATATATCCGTCGTTATCTCAATTTTTTTTTTAGCGCGTTCACAATACTTTCCCTTGGCGAGGGGCCGGGAAAGTAAAAGTCATAAATAAAACGGTCATTGAAAATATCCTGTAGATATATATCTTTCATCTAATAATTAAAAAACCGTAAAAAAATGTCATTACAGGATCGTTGCCTTATATACATCGAATATCAAGAGTGTTTTTAATCATGGTCTAAATACGTTGTAGTTGTATTGTAGTTTTTAGAATTTAATAACAGGGATCTGAAATGAATATGGTGTGTTAAATATCGTTGGAACGAACATCACTTACGATATATTGACAGTAAAATCAAAAGCCCGGTACGAGAAGTCATATGACGCATTTAAAAATTGGTGTCGGCGAAAAAAGTAAAAAATATAAGTGAAGAAGTCCTTTTGGCATATTTTCCTGAAAAATCCCAAAAACTGGCTACTTCAACATTATGGAGTAGTACGATTGCATTCCGTGGAAAAATCCCCTAGCAAAATCGCATCCTATACAGGCGAATTCACAGGTCACTGCTTTCGTAGAGGCTCAGCGACTCTGCTAGTAGATATAGGGGTGATATTATAAATTTTAAAACGGCATGGAGGATGGAAATCCTTCACCATAGCGGAGGGCTACTTTGAAGAATCAATTAAAAACAGTTGATATAGCAAAAACAATATGCAAGAAACTAATTTTGTTAGTACCACTATTCTCAGGTCCCTTCAGATATTCAACGTTCACAATTGTAGATTTTACATAAATATTCAGAAATAATGTCAGTTTATGCAGTTGTATCCATTATCTTGTTTTAGTATTTGTTACTCACTTTATTATCAAAAATAAAATAAATAATTAAGTTTACATCAAAGTGTCGGTCTTAAAAAATATATTGTACGTCACGGGACCGAAAATTAATGTTTAGCAGGTCTCTCCAAGCTTTCAGGACTCGCATACGGCTCGCCCTGGAACCTGTTTGTCTACACTACTTTCCGGTCTTATAACGTAAATTATTACTGTTGAATTTCTAACATTTCTAAGTTTACTGAATAATCAAATTATGTTCAATATATTTATGCCAAAAAAAGGAACAGAAAATGGTAAATAAACTTGTTTTTGTTGACTTATCCTATACTTATAAATAAATAATTGAATAAATAATTTCTATATTCCTTCAATTTTGTTTTGCCAAAACATATTTAAACACAGTAATAATAAATCGTTTATTGTTTACTCTGAAGCAAAGTCAGAATAAACAATAGAACTTAAATAAATAATACCTATATTATTTCTTAATGACGACTTACAACAGAAGTGGTCAGGGGTCTATAGTCTACATAAAGATATGAAAAATAAAAACGATGTAGTTCTTTATTGTGAGACGATATGGTAAGTTAATTTTTTATTCCCAAATTTAAATTGTAAAGATCTGAATTACCGTATGATTTTTAAACAGAATAGAATAGACGAATAGACTGAAGCTTTTTTTGATTATACATACTTATTTTACCTATTTCTTTTAATTTATTGGAAATTGTGTCTCACCTAAGAAAGCAATACATCAGGCGCAAGCGCGAGTTTTTCCCAATCCCGCTGAAAACGGAATTCTATCACAATTTATAGGATGATTTCTACATACTACATTTTTACAATTTTTGGTACTCGCACATAGCTAGCCCCATTCTTACATTTTTACCAAGAGCTGCTAATTAAAATACCAACTCACTTTAATTCAATTTTAATTTTATCATCAGTAATCATTAATTCAAAGGGTTTCCTCAAGGATCACTTCCAGATCCGCTGCTATTTATCATATTCATGTATAACAGTTGCAAGAAAAAAGTGTCAAAGTCTGCTTTATAATAGCTTTATTAATGTTAGATTTTCCTGGTTCCAATATTCTGGTCTTTGTTACCTTATGACTCTAAAACTAACAGCTGTACATCTTTAATTTTTGAAAGAGATGTTAAGAAAGGATGTGAAAATGAATACCGCTTTAAAACATCTTTAATTGTTTTGGTGGGAGGTGGCGACATATTTAAAATATAGATTTTCTTGGTTCCAACATTATGGTCTTTGTTACCTTATTACTCTTAAACTAACGGCTGTATATCATCAATTTTTGAAGAGGTTTTGTTTAATTTTTTTTAAACTTGTAAGAATTAGGTTTATTTTTATAGCATCAAAACTTTTCTCCATTTTGTAACAGGCCTCTACTTGTATATAAATAAATCATTAACTACTAATAGGTTCAGTAAAGTAGTTACTGCAGTCACCATTGATTAGGAAATTCATATTTTTAGGAATTTGAGTTTTAAAATTTTGGTTCAAATTTTTGTTTCAGAGAAAATGTTTATTACAAACCATTTCCTGATAGACTTATCCATAGGATTCATAACAGTTTTTATTGCTACTTTTATTTATGTTAAACACAAGTATAGCTACTGGACTAAAAGGGGAATTCCACAATTATCTCCAACTTTTCCATTTGGAAATTATGGCAAAAACTTACCAAGAGGGTTGTCTCTTGGAGCGTTTACTAAACGTTATTACGATACTTTTAAAAAATCCGGAGTTCCATTGGGAGGTGAGTACCTATTATTAATAGAATTAAAGTATTTTCAATAAAACCGCGCAAACTCTAAATGCCGTAAAAGAATAGTATATTATAGGACAAGTGGTTGAAATTTTATCAACCACGAGTTGCATATACTATTTTTTCTACGGATAAAAATTAAATCACTCATAAAAAATAAACTATTAATAATAATAATAGTAATAATAATAATAATAATAATAATAATAATAATAGGGGGGTGGGTGGCTCAGCGGTAGAGCACTGGACTCATAATCCAAGGGTTGTGGGTTCGAATCTCACCAAAGGCAGAAATCTTTTTCTGATTTTTAATTGATTAAAAATTTAGAAATTGATTTTCATATACCAGGTGTGATTCCTCACTCGACCATTCACTGTTGGGTTCTAATTAATAGTGCTGTTCCTAAAGTGGCGCTGGGAAACAGTAACAAAGCCTACACCGAACACGAGGCTAATGGCCATAGTAGTCGATGCCGTTGACACAGAAGTAAAAAAAAAAAAAAAAAAAATAATAATAAACAAATCGACCTCATGCGTAAATACTTTCATGAACAAGCAACGCATTCCTCGCTGCAACGGGCAACTGTAGACCTGGACAAAAACCTGACTCCGCTAAAACTAAATAATAAAGAGCATGCATGCGATCCGCAATACTCCACCCAAACACTGGTAAATCAATGGAGGGAGAAAGAACTTCACTGCCGCTACCCAAACCTGCTTGATAATGTTAACCTTGATAAAACAGCATCGCTTGGATGGCTTAACAGAGGAAACATATTCCCAGAGACAGAGGGTTTCATCTGTGCGATTCAGGACCAGGTCATACCAACACGATCATATCTAAAATACATTGTCAAGGATCAGAATATTACAACAACTCAATGCAGAATGTGTGGAGAAAAGCATGAAAACGCTGAACACCTACCTAAGTGGATGCAAGACACTAGCCCCGCGAGAATACACTGACCGTCACAATAACGTTGCCAAAATAATACACGAAACTCTGTCACAAATTAGAATTAACCAAATAAAAGGTCCCCTACTACAGATACACCCCACAACATGTGATAGAAAATGAGAAGTACTTACTATACTGGAACAGAGACATTCAAACAGATAGGCCCATTCAACACAAATAGACCAGATATGGTCATATTTAACAAGGAAAAGAAAGAAATCACCCTTATCGATGTAGCAGTTCCATCTCCTGTGAACATCGGGAAAAAAGAAAAAGAAAAAATAGAAAAATATCTACCGCTAAGCGAAGATCTAAAGCAAACTTGGCAAGCCCGAAAAGTTAACACCATTCCAATTGTCATAGGAGCAACAGGAGAAATACCAAAAGATCTTTAGAACTACCTAGAAAGCCTTGGACTCCAAAAAACCCTCTTCTTCGAACTGCAGAAAGCGGTCATATTAAGCACCTGCAACATAATAAGGAAAGTGTTAAATAAACCATAGCATTAGCTGTGAACCTTGCAACTTACCTTGCCGGTTCTAGTGTTAAATAACCGTTTAACGTAAAAAATAATAATAATAATAATAATAATAATAATAATAATAATAATATACGCCCTGCAATTCACTCCCTTACGAGTGAACCCCAAAAGCTCTGCAGCTTGTGCTTGTTAATTAACCAATATCTGGTCACCGAGCTTCGCTCTTAATATTCAAATCTACATTTTTAAGCAGTCCAATGAGTATATAATTTAAGTATATTTATAACCTGACAAATTATTAATTAATTCGCGAAAATCACGGAGTGGGCGACTACAGAAAGGTAGATAAATAGAAAGTTGATTGGCGATTGGCTTGAAAGTAGGCGGGAGAATTAAAAAAGCTGTCAGTGTTAATTTTCAATTGGCTGCAGGTGTTGTTGACGTTTATCAACTGCTTATCTCAGAGGTTAATTAAATGCAGTAAAAGTTGCCTAGTTTCTGGAGATTTCACCCTTTTAGGGCAACATCTACTGACGCTTGATCTTCGCGAATAGTCACGGCGCCGGCGGACAGGCCCCGTTTCCGGGACGGGCAACAGCAGCGTGTAGGCACAGTGGTTTCAGTGGGGTAGTTTTAGTGAGTAGCCGTAAGGGGTAGTCTCACACTATCGGGGAAGGGAAGAACCTTTACCCGATGTGCATAAAGCATTTCCACCCGCAAAAAAAAGATTAGCTTTAGGTTAGATCTTTGTAATAAATAAAGAAAAGTACGATACGTGTGACATTTGTTACATTCTTACTGGTGTCATATTTTGACATTTGTTCATTTTGACAGTTGTAACATTCTGACACGTATCACATTTTAACAGTTGTCACGTTTTGACAGGTGTCACATTTTGACAAGTGTCCATTTTAACAGTGTTACTCAACGTTCCTATAAATATTTACCTAAACCAATGATTTCTGAAATTGAATTGGTAACGTTGTATTTTCAACTTTGAATTTATGAGATGGCTGTCATTTGACAAGCAAATTATTTATGTCCGTCAAATGAACCTTTCCTTTTTTATACTTTTCAGGTTTATTCTACTTGGGCATTTGTAGAATAAAAAAATGTGGAAGATATTTTTCCGCTCAAAAATTTCTATTGCTAAGTATATTGATTTTATCATATTTATAGCATCTGTGAAAATTTCATGAAAATCCCAGCCGGTCCCATTTTCTTAACGTTTAACCAGAGATGTGCGTGTCAGTGGTTGTCAAAATTTGTAGGTCATTATAGATAAAAGCGGCAAATTTAAAATTGAATACTGTCAGAATGAAACGCCAGAAATTTAATAAAGTCAAACCTTTTTACTACTATACTATACAGAAGAAAGGAGTGCAGTATTTAATTTGCAGAACGTAGTACAGGTTCAAGAGGTAGAAATTTTATTTTTACCTCATTCTTCAATGCTTATTTGTAGTTAAAATTTAAATTTTAATACATCTGATCTGTAATAAACCTGTTCTCTTGACAGATAAGTCAGACTTTATTTATTCATAGCCGTATCGTATGTATTTTAATTGATTCGGAATTTTGTATTAATATATATTTCAAAATGGCTTCATTCTAAAAATATTATCAGTCCTCCTAAATCCTTGAAGCAGAATTATTAGTAATAACAAGGCAACATAAAAACAAGTTCGAAAAATATATTACCATGCAGAGTTAAATCCTATTGAACTGATCTGGTCACAATTATTAAAAAGTTATGTTTCTCAAAACAATACATTTAAATTTCCTGATGTGCGAAATTTGTTTTTGAAGGCAGTTTCAGTTGTAAATAGAGAACATTGGGGAAAATGCATGGATCATGTTAAAATGGTGGAAAATTCATTTAGGAAAGTGAATAAAATTTAATAGAACCTATAATAATAAACCTCGGAAAAGACAATTATAGTGATACCAGTAGTTTTAGTGAAGACAATGACTTTTAAAGATAGTTCTTGAATTAAATTTTTTTTTTAATATTTGAGTTTAGGTAAGTACTGAAGCGTTACTTTTAATGCCAAGATATTAAAAAAAGTTAAAGTGTCAGATGCATAAGGTTTATTTTTATTTTTTGTAAATAATATAACTTCAAAATTTAATCTACGAAGTGCGTATATATATTTTATATGCTGTGACCTTATTTATATTATAGAAACTTATTTTGCAAAGTACGCCTATGGAATGTGACGTTATATCCCCACTTTTACGGTACTCATCTATCCTTTATAGTATATATTACTATAGAAACAAGTAATTATTATGTGCCGTTGCTAGGAAATAAAACTAAAAGCTTAACTTTCTTGTAAATATCTCGGAAGATCGAATTTTCACAGACATGACACCTACATTTTCTGTCGATTTAGATAGGAATTAGTCTACCCTGAAAGTTTCATTGAATTCTGACGAGTGGATTTCGAGATCCTCTGGACACACATACACACACACATACAAACCTTGCTCGTTTAATAGTATTTGATTAAATTTTTTTTATTTTTGGTATACATCAAATACTATTAAACGAGCAAGGTTTGTATGTATGTGTGTTTGTGTGTCCAGAGGATCTCGAAATCCACTCGTCAGAATTCAATGAAATTTTCAGGGTAGACTAATTCCTATCTAAATCGGCCAAAAAGGTAGGTCTCATGTCTGTGAAAATTCGATCTTCCGAGATATTTACAAGAAAATTTAAGCTTCTAGTTTTATTTCCTAGCAACGGCAGATATAATAACTTGTTTCTATAGTAATATATACTATAAAGGAGAGACGAGTACAGTAAAAGTGGGGATATAACGTCACATTCCATAGGCGTACTTTGCGAAATAAGTTTCTATAATATAAATAAGGTCACAGCATATAAAATATATATACGCACTTCGTAGATTAAATTTTGAAGTTATATTATTTACAAAAAATAAAAATAAACCTTATGCATCTGACACTTTAACATTGAACGAAGTAAATTTAACCAATAAATAACAAGGAGGATTATATGTTGGGATTAAACTTTTTTTAATCTCTTGGCATTAAAAGTAACGCTTCAGTACTATCTTTAAAAGTCACTGTTTTCACTAAAACTACTGGTATCACTATAATTGTCTTTTCTGAGGTTTATTATTATAGGTTCTATTAAATTATCCACTTTCCTAAATGAATTTTCCACATTTTTAACATGACCAATGCATTTTCCCCAATGTTCTCTATTTACATCCGAAACAGCCTTCAAAAACAAATTTCGCACATCAGGAAATTTAAATGTTTTATTGTTTTGAGAAACATAACCTTTTAATAATTGTGACCAGATCAGTTCAATGGAATTTAACTCTGCGTGGTTCGAAGGCAATCTGAGAATTTTAATTCCTTTTTCTCTGGCCATCTCATCTATAATATATTTTTTGAATTTGTTTTTATGTTGCCTTGCTATTACTAATAATTCTGCCTTCAAGGATTTAGGAGGACTGATAATAATATTTTTAGAATGAAGCCATTTTGAAATATATATTAATACAAAATTCTGAATCAATTAAAATACATACGATACGGCTATGAATAAATAAAGTCTTACTTATCTGTCAAAAGAACAGGTTTATTAGAGTAAATACCATGGAAACGAGATTAAATCTAGACAAAAACTATATTAGGCCGATCAGATGTATTAAAATTTAAATTTTAACTACAAATAAGCATTGAAGGATGAGGTAAAAATAAAATTTGTACCTCTCGAACCTGTACTACGTTTTGCAAATTAAATACTGCACTCCTTTCTTCTGTATAGTATAGTAGTAAAAAGGTTTGACTTTATTTAATTTCTGGCGTTTTAATCTGAAAGAATTCAATTTTAAATTTGCCGATTTCAATTTTTTATTTTACAAGAAACTTCAAACAGACATTTAAAATTCTCTATTTTCATAGTACATTTTAAGGTTGATTGTGACTTTGTATTTTCCAAGAACAAATTGTAATGTAATGTACGAATGAACTATTTTTGTAACTGAAACACTTTGAAAAAATATGATATCAATATCTGCCACACGTCGAGAGTCTGGTCACGGGTTTTTGTGGAGGTTTTTACCCAAGTATGAATATCAGACCTATAATTTTCCTTCACTGCAGATCAATAAATAATAAAATCAATTGAACATAGAGTTTTTCTTATATAGTGATAAATAGAGTTAGCTGAGCGATCTTCTGTTGACGGGACGTGTGCCCTACACGCTGCTGTTGCCCGTCCCGGAAACCGGACCTGTCCGCCGTGACTATTCGCGAAGATCAAGCTTCAGTAGATGTTGCTCTAAAAGGGTGAAATCCCCAAAAACTAGGCAACTTTTAATGCATTTAACTAACCTCTGTGACAAGCAGTTAATAAACGTCAACAACAGCTGCAGCCAATTGAAAATAAACACTGACAGCTTTTTTAATTTTCCCGCCTACTTTCAAGACAATCGCCAATCAACTTTTTATTTATCTCCCTTTCAGTAGTTCAAGTAGATGTCGCCCACTCCGTGATTTTCGCGAATTAATTAATAATTTGTCATGTTATAAACATACTTAAATTATATACACATTGGGCTGCTTAAAAATGTTGATTTGAATATTAAGAGCGAAGCTCGGTGACCAGATATTTAACTGTAAAGAACAATTTGTGCAATTATTTCCAATTGTATTTAGAAATTTATCTGAACGATTCGTATAAGAACTTAAGCTTGTAGATAATTTATCTACAAATGACGAATTTGTATTCATTTGACACCCATCAGGAATAACTAAACTAGTTGATGGTTTATCTGTAAATAATTTGGTCGCTATATCTTTTCTTTCAGATAAAGATTCATCTATGTAATTTTCGGCAATAGCCGACGATTTCCAGCCGCCGCACAGTGGGGCCCAATCAATAAAAAGTTGGCAAAAATTATTACATGATAGTAGAGGGAAATTTATTACAAAAGATTAATAATACTAGTATATACAAGTCATTTTTATTAATATAAGTATACAGTGTCATCCCCAAAGTACGCACCATATGGGAAACTTTTTTATTAAGGGTTTTTCGACAAAAAGTTATTCATGATAAAAGTTTGTGCATCATCTAAAACTAAATATGCACCAACAAAATATAGTAAAACACTTGTAATATATGAGGAGCCTTCAAAAATTTGATTTTGAGACAAGAGTAACGTACCCTTATTTTGAAAAATATCAGGAAATGTTATCTAGAAAAGTTGTTCAGCATTAAAAAATGAGATTTTTCAAAATAAGGGTACTTTACCCTTGTCTCAAAATCAAATTTTTGAAGGCTCCTCGTATATTACGAGTGTTTTACTATATTTTGTTGGTGCATGTTTAGTTTTATGGGATGCACAAACTTTTATCAAGAATAACTTTTTGTCGAAAAACCCTTAATAAAAAAGATTCCCGTACTTTGGGGATGACACTATATATCTTTAAGTGGAACTCACGTCCGATTCGTCTTCCGATGATTTCGAATCCAGTTGACCGATTTCTGCAGGCAGTAACATATCCAAAACCTCTTTATCTTGACACTTGAAGTTTTTTTAGTTCACTAATATACGGGTCAGATGATATCAGCAGCCAATTTAAAATGTCTTCGTTTGTTTTCTTGCGCGACATTTTTCGAGAAAATTTTTCGCGGTAATTTTTGAAAAGTTTATTTTAAATCATAAAATGTTCGTCTCGAAATAAATATTTCCGAAAATCCACTTCCTAAAAGCAAAAATTAAGAAATTTAAAAAATTGCAAACGGTGCACAAAACCACTTTGTTCCGATATATACGATATATCATCAACTGGGGCACATATGGGCAAAATTTTGTTTATGATTATAAAAGTAAAAAATATGTATACATAATAACTTAAGCGTGCTTAACTCTTTAATACTACGTTGACTCAAAATAAGAAACAGTTATTATTCTTCAATATTTCAACACTACAGTAACTATTTTTTTTAGTATGTTGTCATGCATATCTCAATATAATAATATTTAATTTATACTGTGCATACCTAACGCCAAACCTTCCATATCAAATTCAATTAAAAAATTATCTGCACAAGGTAGAGGAATAATTCAAAATACTACTTAATTTTCTCGCGTTCGCGCTTGAACAAAACAGTCTCTATAGCCGAGAAGTTAAGACTAGTTAAAAGTAAAGCGATTCGCCTCTCCCTTGTTTTGAGTGTAATCGATGGTTGGTTGCTATGGGCTATTAATTTATGTTTTATTAGTAATTACAACAACGCCTCCTATTTTTATTTTCATACTTTTTGCCAACTTTTAGTTGGTTTGGCCCCACACGCGCCGTGCCTTTTAAGCACAGTTATGTTGCTTCCTGCGTTAACTAACATAGTGGCAGATGTTCTTCGCATTGCATGTCCTGTGTAGTCTTTGGGATTGCTTAATTTTAAATAAGTAGCGACTGTTTTTGACACTGCACTAATTTTTTTTATGCCAACAAATTGCCTTCTACACTTTCCGGCTTGATAATTACAAAACAATCTTGAATTTTCTAAATTTGGAGGACGAAGTGAAAAATACTTTTTCCACAATTCAGTGTATTCCTGAGGAACATCAAATTTTCTTTTGGTTTTGTTTTTGGTGACTGAAAGTGTTACTACAATTAAATTTTCAATGGTTTCAATGTCTGTCGATTTTAAATTATAAAGTTCGTCGCATCCACAAGCGCCTGAAATTCCCCTTATAACAAATGGAAAGTTAATATAAAAGTTTTAATTTTTTTGTTTTTATATACCTTTGTAAACAAGTAAACGTGACCAGGAGCTTCAATTTGGCTAGATTTTTTTGAATACTGGGCCCAAAGTGTTGAGGGTTTCATCTTTTTTGCTAGTTCTGCAAAATATGCACCAAATACTTCTTCCGAAAATGAATTAGTTCCTTTTTTAGATCTCCAATCCATAAATTTTTTATAAGTAAAATCATAAACATGTTTTGATTTCGCAGGAATTATGGAAAATGTTTACAATATTTAATCCCTTTATATTTATTGCAAAACTATACAATTTTCTTTTAGGTGTCTATTTGGGATTAGATCCGCATTTGGTAGTTGTCGATCCAGTATATGCAAAAAACATGTTAACAACAGATTTCCAGTATTTTGTGAATCGAGGAATTTATCTAAACAAAAAAAATTTCATTACGGTAAATATTCTGACACAAGAGGAAGACGAATGGAGGACGGCAAGGGTAGGACTATGTTTAGAAATAATATTAATAATAATAAACTTAAAATTTAATATAAACTCCCAATGCAAGTTGGGAATGGGTTGCTTTGCACTCACTCCTAAAACCTTATTTATCAGTTAATTTTAATTTATTTATAGGGAAAGCTTACCTCTATTTTTACATCAGCCAAATTGAAGTTTTTCTTAAATACTATCAAGGACTGCAGGCACGACTTAAGAACACATTTGGAATCTTTGGCACAAGACAATGTAGATGTTAATATTTATGAAGTAATGGGATGTTATTACACCGATATTGTAGGTGCGACATATTTTGTATTGCAAGTCTTTAATTTTTTGAGAGTCGTTAGGTACAGGTTGTATACAAAATTTAACATAAATTGTTCGACAGGCAGACATTTGAGAAATATTAAAAGCACAACAAAATCATTTTCTCAGTTTCAAATGAAACAAAATAAATTTAAGTTTAATCTTGCATATTTATGTAGGTCAATTTGAAGTAGTTTTCAAAAAACTGCACATATACTATATGAAATACAATAAAAAAGAAAAAATTATTAACCATAAAACTAAAATAATATAACATACATTTATTGTACTACACTGGCAACAGTGCCAAATTTACTTGCCTGGTTTTTTTAGTTTGTATTTAAATTGGTTGGTTGGTTGGTTGGTTCAAGTGGCGGGCTCCGGCCAACTGTTCCGAACCCCAATTAGCGCTTTAGCACCGTTTTGCTACCACGATCGCGCGAACCTGAGCTTTATTTGGTTGTTTAGATCCATCCCGTGGTGTTCAGGAAATGTACTGTTTCCGTAGGCCACTTACTAGATAGATCGGTGAGTTCATTAAGGAGGTAATTCCCGAGAGAGCAATTCCTGGCCCTGGCCAGCGCTGGGCACTTGCAAATGTAGTGCGTAATTGTCTCTCCTTCGCTGGGATCTCCACAGCTACGACACGACCGATTAAACGGAATACCAAGCCGAGAAGCATGCTCTCCAATTGGCCAGTGTCCCGTGTAAACAGCCGTAGCCCTAGCTATGTCCTTCCTCGAAAGCTTCAGAAAGTTATCCGTTTTGCTTTTGACGTACGAGGGCCATGTTTGCCTGGCCGTCTTGCATGTTGTTAAGGCTTTCCACCTAGCGTCGGCTAAGGCTAGGAAGTGTAGATAAATATCTCGTTTAACCGTATTAATTGGGGGTTCAACCTGTTCAGACATTGTCACGTCCATGGCTGCGCCTCTCCTTGCTAATTCATCGGCGCATTCGTTCCCAGGTATATTCCTATGGCCAGGAACCCAGAGTAACGTCACGATGTATAGGTTGCTAATTAACGCAAGCTCCTCTGAGCATTTGCTAGCTAATTTCGATGATATGGTAGTAGCATTAAGGGCCAAAATGGCGGCTTGGCTGTCCGTAGCTATCACCACGTTGTGTTTCGGAGACGGATCGTGTCTCACCGCTTGGCATGCACGCCAGATCGCTAGCATCTCTGCTTGAAATACGCTAGATTTATCTGGTAGTCTAAATGATTATCTAATTTGGAGTGATTCTGAGTAAATACCTGCACCTACACCGCAGTCCATCTTTGAACCGTCAGTGTAGATCACCGTGTCTACCCCACTCAGTAGATTATTATTTTTCCACTCACCCCTAGCAGGTATCTTGACTCTGAAATTCTTGCCAAGACACAGCTTGGGAATGGTGTAATCAGTGGACGCGGGCAGCATCTGCCTCACCTCCGAGCTGAGAATATTGCTATGTCCATAGGGTTTTGCTGGCCAGTGCCCGTTTTCTTTGAGCCTGACCGCGCTACAGGTAGTTATGTATTTAATGTGAAGGTCGGTTGGGAGGAGAAAGAGGAGAGCATCCAGAGCATCCCGTGGCGTTGATCTCAGCGCCCCCGTTATGCACACGCATGCACTCCTCTGAACCCTACCAAGCTTGGTGCGGATATATTCTCTCCCAAGGGCCGGCCACCATACTATTGAACCGTATGTAAGAATGGGGCGTACAATAGCAGTGTACATCCACAAGGCCATGCGTGGTTTTAATCCCCATTTCCTACCTACCATCTTATTTGTAGAGTATAAGGCTATACAGGCCTTACGAACTCTCTCTTCAACGTTTAGTTTCCAATTTAGCTTGGAATCTAGGATTACTCCCAGATATCTCACACTAGGGGATAGGTCCAGCACGACACCTTCCAAACTCGGTTTTGTGAAAGCTGGGATCTTAGTTTTGGTCGTAAATAACATTAGCTCCGTCTTTGCCGGGTTGGCATTCAGACCACAGTCTTTGGCCCATTTGCCAACACTGCCTAGGGCCCTGCCCATAATTTCGCTAATTATGTGAAGGTACCTACCGGAGACCAATATTGCTAGGTCATCTGCATACGCAACTGCTTTTATACCTTCCCTTTGGAGTTTTTTGAGAATTTTGTCCATCACAAGTAACCACAGCAGAGGTGATAGCACGCCACCCTGAGGTGTACCCCTGCTAACATACCGAGTAATGTGATAGTTACCAAGATCCGCCGAGATCTCTCGCGTTTGTAGCATGTTAGTTATCCACTGACTGAGTGCTGGGTCTACACCCAGTTCAACCAGTCCATCCTGGATAGCTGACACTTGAACGTTATTAAAGGCACCTTCTATATCTAAGAATGTGGCTAGCGTGTATTGTTTGTATTGGATAGACTCTTCCACCGTTCGCACCACTTGACTCAGTGCTGTCTCTGTGGATCTACCCTTGCAGTAGGCATGTTGGGAGGGACAAAGTGGAGTTCTCTCCAGGATACTCCTCAGTTCCTGCTCCAGAATTCGTTCGAGAGTTTTTAACAGAAAGGATGAGAGACTGATCGGCCTGTAGTCTTTTGCCGTTTCGTGTCCCCTCTTTCCAGATTTTGGTATAAAGACAACCTTCACCCGTTTCCACGTCTTTGGAATATAACCGAGCAGGAGGCTGCCTTTAAATAGTTTTCTAATCAAGGGAACGGTCTGTTCCTTTGATTCCTGTAGCATTTTAGGAAAGATACCATCCAAACCAGCAGATTTGTATGGTGCAAAATTGTCAATTGCCCAGGCAATCTTGTCAATCGTTATTACCGAGTTAACCCAACTCTCTGATCTCACGATTTCCCCTTCATCATTCAACTGGATGCTTTCCGTGCACCCGGGGAAATGTGTGTTTATAAGAAGGTTTAGCGTATCTGAGGACGATTCTGTCCACGTTCCCTCCGTGGTTCTTAGGAAGGAAGGGTTGGAATGTTCTTTTGATAGGACCTTGCTTAGTCTGGCAGAGTCCCTTGTGCTCTCGATGGATTCGCAATAGTCTTTCCATGACTCGCTTTTAGCCGATCTAAGAGCCCGTTTATATTCTCGCAGGAGGTCCTTGTAGAGCTGCCAGCTATCCTGCTGGTAGCAGATGTTGTAGGCATCTCTAGTCTGCCTCCGTAGGTTTGTTAAGTTTTCATTCCACCAGACAGGGAATGTTTTTTTACTACGTTTAATGGGGCACGAAGCCTTGAAAGAGACCTGCATAGCCTTCACAAAGCTGACCGTCTTCTCCTCAAGTTCGGCTGAGGAGGTCATGTCATCGTTACCTATGGTTGGTAACTTCCGCTTTAGCACTGACCTGAATTTTGCCCAGTCAGTGTTTTTAGGATTTCTATAAAGCTTGGGACTTTCAGTTTTAAGATTTAACTCAAAGAGTATCCAGTTATGATCCGAGAAGGATCTTTTCTCGGACACTCTCCAGTTTTCCACTTTAAGGGTGTCATCATTACTGATACAGGTAATATCTATGACATCTTCCCATCCCGCATACCTGTCCGAGCTTGGGAAGGTAAACGTGGGGGTATTACCTCTATTGGATATATTTAAGTTAGTATTTAAGATAAAATCAAACAGTGACTCACCTCTTTCGTTGGTTTCCGAACTACCCCACAGGGTATGTCTGGCATTCGCATCACAGCCAACCAGCAGTCCTCCGTCTATGGTCTGCACTAATTGCTGGAACCTAGGTGGCGGAACCGGTGCATCGTGGGCCATATACACTGAACTTAGGTATAGTTCCTTGCCGTCACTTTGCTCCACTTTCACCACTGTTAGATCTTCATAGCTAAAATTATTGCACAGATATGCGTTTATATGTTTCCTGACTAGAATACACGTTCTGGGCTTACCTTTGTCTGCTTCTACATTTTTGTAAAACAGGTTGTAATCTCTCTGGCCTAGACCTCTGACTCTGGAGGTGTTGACCCAGGGTTCTTGAATGAGGGCAATGTCGAGATCTTCCTCAGCTAGGAAGACCTGCAGATTATCCGAGGCACTCTTAGAGTGCTTAAGGTTAATCTGCACCACCCTCATCGCTTTTACTGGCTCGTTCTTGGGCTTTAGCTAGCGACAGTTCCTCCAGCCGATCGCTAGCTTCGTTCAACTCGTCAACTTCTGGATCTGTTGAACGGAAGATTTTTAGCTTCGCCAGACGAATCCCGAAGCGAAGTTTATACTCCAGTTTCTCTAGAGGTTGTAGACTTTCCTCGTTTATCAGAAGAAGGAACGATACGCTACTCTTCTGGAGATCTGGCATATCTGATTCCTTCTTCAGGATGGCCCAATTGTCCATAGGCACAGCTGGATTATGTGCCTGCAAAAGCTTGAGAATCCTCTCCCCGTCAAGATCCACCCTAGGTAGCCACATGCGGGCTCTAGGTCTCCTTGGGATATCCTTAGCTGGGATTAGGCCAATCTTGGCTTCCTCCCAGGTGTCACTAATCTTAGCCACACTGCTGCTAAGGAACTCCAAGGAGAACTGATCCTCGCACTTGATCACCCGGTAACCCCTGACCACCTCGGATGAATCGAAACACGGAAGAGGACCCCCCGCATTCTCCAACACATAATCGAAAACTATGCTCGACAAGGCGTTCTCGATTTTAGTCCACAGATCAGCCGTGACCTGCCGGTTTTTTGATTTTTCGTTTACAACCGCCAGCTGTAAGTGATCCCTGACTATATCACTAAACTTCTTGGTCGGTTGTTGATTCTTGGTCTCCTTTCTGGCGACCTTGGCCCTTTGCAAACTCAGGGAAGAGCCGGACTCATCTTGAGACCGACCCCTTTTCGTAGGGTTTGGTTTGCTGCCTGCTTCGTACTCTTGCACGATCGCACCGTACGTCTCTTTATCTTTCTCGTCCTTCACGTTGACGATTCCAGCCGCTTCATTCTTAGCAATCTTGCCAAGGATGAATTTAGCCTTCTCGTAACGTCTCTTAAGGACCGAGCCATGGCTTCTGGGTTTTTTACCTAGGGGCTTCGCTGCACTAAGGCTGGTGCCAGCGCTGCCGCTAGGTAGTATCTCACTGACGATGCTTTGTCTGGCATCGGTATCATCTATGGCAGCCTTAGGAGTACTGTGGCTGGTACAAGCGCTGACCATAGTGTCGCTTTCCTCGCTGGACTTGAGCAGTTCGTCCTCCGAGGACGAGCTGGGGTGCAACTGTTGCTGCAGTTGCTGTTGTTTTCTTTTTTCTTTTTTCTTTTTTTCTTGTTTGTTTTCCATATTTGTTCCCACGAATATGTTCGGAAAGGCGGTCCATCCTGGCAGAGCCGACTTACCAGGATAAGGCACTTATACAACCGACCTTGCCTGGGCATCGGAGGGAGCTACGTTAGCGGCTGGTTTGACCCCCAGCCTTTCATTCCTCGGCACGGTGCTCACACCACCTTGACGTTGGGTATGGAAGGGGTTGGGGTATTGGGGGGATAGAGGAGTGAGGAAGGAGTTGAGGTGGGAAGGGTAGGCGACTGTCAGCTACATTGAACATTACAATGCATTGCCCAGGGTGAACCCCGCGTGATGGACAGGTCACGCGTACTTGGAGGTCGTCGCCACTCACCCCGTATTTAAATTACATATATCAATTAATTTTTAGGATCCCTAATTTATGGGGTTGAAGCAAACAGCTTTAAACGTCCTGACGCCGTATTTAGAAAGCTTGGATCTGATATATTCGAATCATTTACAGCACCTTTTCAAATTCTGTTATTTTTAACGATTTGCTACCCAAAAGTTGCAACGTTACTTAGAATAAACAACTTTCAAGCACATATTCAAAAATTCTTCTTCGATTTTGTGAACGAATCGTTAGAATATAGAACGAAAAATAACATACATAGGGCGGACTTGATGCAAGTGTTCATTGAAATGAAAAATTCTGGGATAAATTTAACTGTGGAAGAAATGGTTGCCCAGGTAATTTAATTGTTAATAATTATGCTTTGTTTTACAAAAGTAACAGACGCACAGCTCCCCATGTCTCAGAGCACGATAAAAAAGTTCTCTGCCTTGTGTGCATGGTCAGTGTTTTTAGAAACGTCTTAGAACAAAAACCAAATTGATTATTAAAGTAGAAGGGATGAACTAATGCATGATACATGAAAAAATAACGTTTAAAAAAATGGCGGCGCTTACTTTCGACATTGTCATGTATTTTTTTTATGGAATAAAACAGCTCAAAGTCGGTACCACATATATTTATTAACGATGAAAATTAAAGTTTAGGCTAAAAAATTAAGTAATCAGAGTATTAAAATTTAAAATTTAGAATAATAATTGCCGGCACATAGTAGTCACGGCTGACAAAGGTTTGAGTTTAACACAAACAACATTTTAGAGGCCGATAAACTCAAGATAACCAAAAGTTCAGATTTCTTTAACGGTAGACATCAATAATAAAGCTGCCCCATTACAGAAAGGAACAATGGTGAAAAAAGCACTAACATCAAAAGTATAAGTTGAGGCGTCACTAGCAAAGAACAAAATGTTGAAAAAAAAAGCACTAACATCAAAAGTATAAATTGAGGCGTCATTAGCAAAGAAGAATTTTTTGTTTTTTATCGGCCACTAAAATGTTGAGCCTTTTACGCCGCTTTGTTGTTTGTGTTAAACTCAAACCTTTGTCAGCCATGACTACTATGTGCCGGCAATTATTATTCTAAATTATAAATTTTAATACTCTAATTACTTAATTTTTTGATGTTTTTTCGTGACCCATGAGCCTGAAGATGGCTGTTTGTGGCCGAAACAAGTAGGCTAAACTTTAATTTTCATCGGTAGTAAATATATGTGGTACCGACTTTGAGCTGTTTTATTCCATAAAACTTTTTGGCCACATTTGAGAAAATGGATAACTTATTCCACTTATTTATTTTAATGCTTTTTGTAGTCATTCATAATCTTTACGGGTGGATTTGAAACATCATCATCACTTTCAATGCTTTTATTATATGAACTTGCTTTAAATAAAGATATTCAAGACAAAGCCAGGAAAGAAATAAATGACGTTTTAAGAAACCACAACGGAGATTTCGATTATGAATCGATTAATGAATTGACGTACCTCAATAAAACATTTTATGGTAAGAAAGTATTTTTTCCAATATGTACAAATAAAATATGTAATTTTTAGAAACATTACGAAAATATCCTTCATTGACAACACTCACTCGAGTTTGTGTCAAAGATTACAAATTTCCAGATAGTGATTTAGTTATTGAAAAAGGAACACGCATAATCTTTCCAGTTCTAGGATATCATCTCGATCCAGATTATTTTTCAGATCCTATGAAGTTTGATCCAGATAGATTTGAAGATAATAATTTCAAATGCAATGGATTTTTTCCTTTTGGGGATGGACCACGGAACTGTATAGGTTAATTCTACCTTTTTAATAAATATTACTTATAAAAATTCTGATATAAACTTTTCCAAGACATTTACAAACTTTTTCCATTCTTGAAAGTAAAATTTATGTTGAAATTCCAAATAGACGGGTCATAAAAAATTCAGTGAAATTTATGTATGTTAAAAGATAATTCAATTTTGAATTCTATTACATTTCTATTAAAAGCATTGATTGAATTGAATTTAATAATTTATTTTCACAAAATTTTAGGACAAAAAAACTCAAAATCAGTATCATACAAACCTTCGAAAAATAAATGCAATTTTGATTCTGTTATTAAAATATAGATGACGTTATTAGACTTTATGTATTGTTCTGAATCAATTCATAACTATTTAATACAACTTTGAAGCGCCCGTCCATCTTAAGTTTTAATTATTAATATCAAACCAGCTCGCTAATTTCTACTGACAGGAGGAATAAAGGCGTAACGGGTCTATAAATGATTCGACCCTTCGTGTGGTACTAATTTTGAGTTTTATTTAATCCTTTATTGATTAGTTTATTGTTTTAGGGGCAAGACTTGGTTTGCTGCAGGTGAAGTTAGGTCTGGCGGAAGTAATAGGCAAATATGAAATCTCTGTTAGCCCGAAAACAGTGCAACCACTAGAATTCAATGAATATGTGTTCGTAACGAGAATGAAACAAAAAATCTTTCTTAAGTTAAAAAAATTGTGAAATAAAATAAATTGAATAATAAATTTAGGTTATTGTGTTGACTTGTATACCAGAAAAACATATTTTTGTTTGAGGATTGAACAATACCTTTCATACATTGGAGGGTGGGTCCAAAAATAAATTTTTCGAGTATCAATTTCCAATAAGGCTCAAAAGTGATTGAAATGATTGAAATGATTGAAAGTACTTTGGGGGTATATAGTATATGACAAAAAATCTGCAATTATATTAGTAATTTATAACAAATTTCAAAAGAATACTCATTAATGAATTATTGATTAATGTTAAAATACCTATTCGTTCAGAACATCCTCTAAAAATGTATGCATCGAATGAAGTACTAGTTCTATCTTCCAATTAGTTAATCTTTCTACTTTCAAAAATGTACTAGGCAGGTCTTATGACTCTGCTGTATATCCATAAATTAATTTTTGTTGTAATTCGCTATCTTTTCCGCAAATCCTTCTACACCATAATTCAAGAAGATTAGTAATCGAAATACCAGGAATTATTTAGAACAGGTTTAAAATAATTGATCGAGATAACGAGGCAGTCTAAATCACTTTCAATATTTTTAACAATCCCGAGAGTTTCTGATATATTAGGTGATTTAATTTATCCATTAGGGAAAACAAGGAGGGTAACTATAATTAGCCACAAATGAAAGTAATCTCTAGAGAAAGGTAGTAAAGAAGATAAATCATAGGAATCTGTAACAAATTGGAACGTTAAATATTGATTAATAGCAGTAGATTTAAGCAACATCTATTGCGAAAGGGACAAAAGTAGTGGCCGAGTTGGTTGAAAGATGTGTTGCATAACTAAAAGTCCTGAAAATTCAAATTTACATTAACTCCTTTCGTGTTTATACAGGGTGTTAGGCAAATAGGTTTCGTAACTTCAACCGATGATTCTATGTCTTATGACTTGCAAAAAAGTTTATTACAACATAGGTCCTAAAACTTACCGTTTTCGAAAAATTTAACATTAAAGTTTGGATGTGTGAGTTGTAGATACCACAAAATACAAAATCCACGCATGAATAACTATTTTATTATCAGTTCATTACTTAATCGTCTATTTTCACGTTAACATTAATTTAAACCAAAAAAATGAATATTTTTTAAAAGCAACATGAACAGATATTGAAATGTGCGTAACTTGACAACTCTGCTCCGCTATTTACTATACTATAAAGAAGAAAGGAGTGCACTAAAAGTGGGGATATAACGTCACATTCCATAGGCGTACTTTGCAAAATAAGTTTCTATAATGTATAATATATATACGCACTTGGTAGATTAAATTTTGAATGAAAAAAGTTATATTATTTACAAAAAATAAAAATAAACCTTATTCATCTGACACTTTAAAATTGAACGAATTAAATTTAACCAATAAATAACAAGGAGGATAATATGTTGTTAATGGGATTAACCTCTTGGCATTAAAAGTAACGCTTCAGTACTTACCTAAACTCAAAGATTAAAAAAAAGTTAGTTCAAGAACTACCTTTAAAAGTCACTATCTCCACTAAAACTACTGGTATCACTACATCGTCTTTTCTGAGGTTTATTATTATAGGTTCTATTAAATTTTCCATTGATATATCCACTTTCCTAAATGAATTTTAACATGATCAATGCATTTTCCCCAATGTTCTCTATTTACATCTGAAACTGCCTTCAAAAACAAATTTCGCACATAACCTTTTTATTGTGACCAGATCAGCTCAATGGGATTTTACTCTGCGTGGTAAGGAGGCAATCTGAGATTTTCAATTCCTTTTTCTCGGGCCATCTCTTCATGGTAGTCTTTTGTTTTCTTTGACTCGAACATTAATAAACTATCTGGCCAAAAATCCATCGGTACTTCCAATATGGGTTATTATTAAACAATTTCCTTTTCCTGGTGGATTTTTTAATCCACAAGAGACCCCTTCCATAAATGCTTGTTTTTTAGTTTTGATTGAGGTATCTTGCCAAACTTTTGATACTGTATGTCCACACATGTTTATTGGTTTTCTTGTAAGTGCATCCGTTTTGAAAAATATCAAAATATCTTGAAAACTAAAAAGCTTAGGTATAGGGAATAGTTAAGAAAGTATATCTTATTTTTAACGTATACTATAGTAGTATATAATAAATGCAACAAAATATAGGGTCTTCCATAAGAAATAACGTAACTTTGATATGTCACACTTTTTTGGGACAACCTTTATAATTCAAAATAATTTTAAAATGTAGCCTTTATCAACCCACATATCCATGAATAAACAAAATTTTCAAAATATTAACCGTTTAGCCACAATGGACCGTCGCGTCTACGGTGACTCACCCTGTATATTTTTTCCAAAAAAATTTTTTTTATCAAATTTTTTTCCATTTATTGTCAGAATTTCGCTCCCTAAATTTTTTCTCAACGGAATATTTCACAATTTCACAGATTCGTCTGGCTAAAAAATTTTTTTTTAACAAAATTGTTTTCAACAGAATATTTCACTATAGAAATTTTTTAAACGTAGTAGGTAATTGAATTTTTCCTGACGACATTTTCTTTAAATTTGTACATATTAAAACTCGAATGTAAATAAAGATATTTTTGATTTGTTTGAACTTATGGCATACAGCTATAATTACACGCACCATAATATATAAGTCGACATCCAATAATTTTCAATAATTTGGTGTTTGACGTTGCCCTATATAAGTTTTCGCCAATTATTTAAATTAATCGAAGTTTAAAAAGAAAGTATTATTTCGGTATATTTGAGTTACGAATTCTCATTAAGAAAACTTGACTTTCATAAAGATTGAGTTCGTTTTATTGGAGTTTTATTTAATGTTTTTACTTCTAATTTTAACTTTAATAATCAAAGAAAAATTAAGAAACATTCATTTGACTGTTGAAATTTTAATTGCAGCCTGGCTGCCCCGCGATGAAATTAATGAGTATTTTTAAGCTGAAGAAAAGTTCCTTTATTAAAAAAGTATAACTAATTTGCGCAGAAGATTAAAAATATATCTCGCTTGTATCAAAACTGGTTACAAATTTTTGCAAATCACGTTTTGCAACTTAGGCATACGTACATAAACATAAAGAGAAAACAAATTGACCTAAGACTAACAGAAATATATTGGCTACTTGGAAGAAAATGAAGATTGCCCTTGAAAATATGGACGTACGGTATTGAACTGTGAGAATGTATCAGTAAATCAAAAATACGTCGAGCCATCAGTGATGCTCCCTGGTATGTCACCAACCAAATGTTACATAAGGACCTGAGAATACCCTTGGCTTAAGATGGTATACGAGACAGAAGCCCCAAACACCACAACAGACTACAATACCATCCAAATACAGTGCTTCGACCTCTTCTAGAGACAAGAGACTGAATAGAGGTTCCTGCTGGAGAATCTCTATCAAGATATTTGAGAATCCATCTACTGAATTCCATGCTTACTGAATAGCTTATAGAATGTATTATTCTGATTCCTATTAATTAAAATATATTGTAACGGTTGACTAATGTGAAGAATTAAATAAAGAGAATACAAAGCTTATATTCAATATATAGAGAAATAATGAAACGAATAAATTAATCAAAACCATTAAATAACTATTTATTTTAATTTAAATAATCACTAGATAGAATGTAATTTAGAAAATAAAGTTTGAAACTAATTTTAGAGTAGTAATTATATAAGAAAATATAGAATTGTAGATATCACATTTTAACATGGTAATTCCATAAGGGATTTTCATCGACAAGTATTACTGTAAAAAAGGCAGTAATAATAATGTTTAATATAATTTAAGAAATCGATAATGACGAAAGTAAAAAGTCTTCATGTAAATTTAATGTAAGTAGAAATAGTAAATAAATTATGTCAAAATCATTCTTGTTGTCTCGAGAATGAAGTGGTAATAATCAAAAAGTGTATAAAAATTAATAATTTTTGAATTTTATAATAATTTAATTTAAAATTCTGTCAAATCCCAATCGAGTGGGCTTTGATATGATAGTTTATAAAAACCAAATTTCGCTGTCAAGCGAGGCTTTTGCTCAAAATCTTTTGAACTGTCCACGTCAGAGCTCGTTGCAAAAACAAAAGAAAGTTAGAATCAAAGCCATACTGATTGATGAAAAATATTAAAAGAAAATTTTACCTGTCAAATTTAAGTGAGGTTATATTTTGTGTAAACCAAGAAAATTGAGAAGTAAATCAAGAAAAGAATTCCAATCATTCATTCCTTCGTTTGTTCCTGAAAGAGCATCCAAATCATGTTGCATCCTGTTTTATTATCCATATCCAACTGTATCCCGTAGAAATTTATCCAATACTCCTGATTTGATTCCTGGAAGATATTACATTCGTCACATTTTGAATTTAGAAAGAAATTAACCAGAAGTAACTAAAAAGATATAAGTCGTATCAAAGGTACCAATTATTCACTATTAAATATCGATATTTCAAAACGTCTATAAACAAAACAAGGCCAAAAGTATTTCATATAATTAGGTTAGATTACATTTTAACAAGTAACTAAATTTAGACTGGAATAAGGTAAGAGGGTAATTGTAAAACTGGTATTATTGTTAATTTCATAAATAAGAAAAAACATTACTCTTACCTTCTTCTGTCTAACAAACCCTTCACAACAACCATAAGTTTAATCGTTTTTATTTGATTGTTAATAAATATTTCTACATTTACCAACTGAGTCATTATTATCGATTTTTATAATTCACAGCCAATTACAGAAGCACGACTGGGATTAAGACTCATTTTTCTACCGACTGAGTAGATGGCGCCCAACAAATAATTACAATCTGGCTAAGATTACGACAGAGGGTAATAAACAAAAAAATATTTTAGTAAAATTTTAAAATATTAATGAGTTAGAGTCGAGGTTAAAGAATCTATTTATTAAATCTTATAATAATAAAATCCAATAATTTTTAATAGGTTGCTTACAAAGAAAATAAATTTCAGGTAAACTAAAGTTAAAAATAAAATATTGAATAAAAGTTAAATATTTCTCACATTTTGTTTCATGAACAACTTTGGGGAAATAGATAGTAAACAACAATATATGTAAAAAATCCTTTTTCTAGATGCAATTATTATGTCTCGCAGATGACCTATTTTAAAGACTTAATAATAAAGCTTTTAAAGGCAGGATATCGTGAACTTTCTTATAATTGTATTTCTCTTTATTTTTTTTTCAATGAAACTGTAAATGACAAATTGAAAGAGATGTTTAATGGGATAAAAAAGAAGTTAACGATCAAAAATGCATTGTTTTATCAAGTGTAAAAGTGGGTCGTAGTTAGAGAAACAACTTCAGGGGTATATGCAGGACCGGGGAAACTCTTATCGATTGGATCCTTGCATCAGGTCAACAACTTTAGCTTGCAGTTTATAAGCCAGTCATTGAAAACGAAAATAAGAATAAAAATAAACAAGAAAAACATATTTTTTTAGTAAGTGCACATCCACGAACTTTGTTCATTGGTTGAGGCCGATTTAAGAGTTTCACGTAATGTTTATGAAATTTAAAAGTGGATTTAACTAAAACAAAATATAGAAGAAAAATTAGCTTCTACTGGCTTTTAAACGAATCTACCATATTGCTACATACTCCAGATCAGCCTGTTTTTGTCATGCACTAATTTTTAATTATATTATGGTCTTTGTCAGTTACCATGGTTGATCGAGATCTACAAAATATTGAGGTGATTTTCTTCCAGATTCTAAAATTAGTCAGCTTTCTAGAGGCTTACGAAACTAAATGAGTCTTAGTAGGAAACTTGAAACGAAACACATTAATTTGGAGATAAAGGGTCTTATATGGAGTGATTGTCGAGAAGAAAATCAATAGGGCATCACATCTTATTTAGCCAATTCGCTTCTTTATAATTACCGTGCTTCCCCAGCTTTATTTCCAAGGAGGTGAATTATAGAGGCTCGTGCTACAATCTCTTCGTCGGAAATGCGTATCATTTAGCGCTTGTTATGACTGAATTTTGGAAAGCTTCTCTCAAAAGTACGATAGCGTGCAGATTTCAGGGAATACAACAAAATAATATATTTTTTAAAATGAGATACCCTGTATATTATTAAATTTTTGGAATTATCCCTTTTTCCTGATTTCAAAAATATACCATGTATTACCCCTACCATATACAGTTTTTGAGATATTAAACGTCGAATATCTTAATTAAACTAGTTACTCTTAATATGGAAAAGTTAATATGATTAAAGTGAGCTGTGAAAATGATAACTATTAGGTTTGATAAGTGTCATTTCTGTAATGAAATAATCAAAATGATTTACAGTGAGGAAGAAAAAGTTCAAATATTTAAACAAAATAGATTTATTTAGGAAATATAAATAAATGATAACTCATAAAAGATGGTCGATGTGTCCACCATTATTGTCAATGCATAATTGATAACGTCGTCTTATATTCATAATTGCACAGGAAATGGCTTCATTACTTACATCAAGATTGTTTATTTCAAATCAAATCCTGTCTTTAATGAACTGAATACTATTATTATTACCATTGACAATGTCTTTTAGAAATCCCCAAAAAAATGAATTCGTAGGGATCAAATCCGGACTGTTAGGTGGCCATTTAATTGTTCCATTATTCTCTATCTATGTTGGGAATACATTATCCAAATGATCTCGAACGGCTAGGATACTATGCGGAGTTGCCCCATCATGCATCCAAATCATATCAAGTTCGGCTTCGGGAAAATTCTAAATAAGAATATTTTCTGCTTCTGGTATAATTATTTCCAGATAGGTAACTCCAGTTAGAGTATAATCATAAAATATAGGCCCAACAGTTTTATTTCTGAAAATTCTGCACCAAACACTAACAGCTTTTCTTCCTGATTTTTTTTATTTGCTTTACCAATCTTTTTCTGTTGTGCCTGTTTTCTCATGACCTTCGGTTTTTCCTATTAAAAACTCCTGCCGTAGAAAAGGATGATTCATCAGTTCATAATATTTTAGTAAAAAAATCGGGATCTTCATCCAACTGCTGAATCATCTGATGGCAAAAGTCCAGCCTTTTCCTTTTATGAGCCTCTGTTAAAACTTGTACGGGTAAAATTTTGTATGGTCTGTAGTTATTATTTTTTAACGTACTTTGGATTTTGGAATAACTTTTACCTAAATGATCGACTGCGTTATTTATACTACACTCAGAATTTTCTAAAAAATAATACAATATTTCAAAAAAGTCTATTCGCGAGAAAATATGGATGGACCTACCTTCGAAATGAAGCAGTATATCTAGCTGCTCTTCCTGATTTGCTAGAACTACATGCTTTCTTCTACTAAAACTAGAGGTATTATTCACAGTTCGGTAAATATTTTTGAACGTATTTTCTGATGGTGTTGGCCGATTTGGATATAAAAAACTTTTTCTTCCTCACTGTAAACCATTATGATTATTTCATTACAGAAATGACACTTATCAAACATAATAGTTGTCATTTTCACATCTCACTTTAATCATATTAACTTTTCCATATTAAGAGTAGCTAGTTTAATTAAGATATTCGACGTTTAATAACTCAAAAACGGTATATGGTAGGGGTAACATTTGGTATATTTTTGAAATCCGGAAAAAGGATTATTCCAAACATTTAATAATATACAGGGTATCCCATTTAAAAAAATATATTATTTTGTTGTATTCCCTGAAATCTGCACGCTACTGTACTTTTGAGAGAATCTTACCAAAATTCGGTGATAACCACACAACTTTCCTTCAAAACTTTCTTTCTATAGGCAATAATAACGATGATAAGGGTTGGGTAATTTATAATGAATGTACTCTGTACTCTGTACAATATAATATTTTCTTATTAGCCCTTTTAAATTTTGACGACAAAATACAGTTTTGGTGTGATCTAAATGTCATAAAAAAATCGTAATAATTTAAAAATACTAATAAACGATAAATTTTGAGTGAAAACTGATTTGAAAACAATAAAAAACATTTATTTACAAATTAAAAACATAAACCAAGGTATCATTTGGGATGAAAATTTGATTGGTTGTTATTGAAATTTATGAAAACAAAAACTATTACTGGGAAAGAGGAAAAATTTAAAGAATTGCGTCAAAACCTAATACCTGTTTTTGAAAATATGAATAAATTTTTGAACGATCCGACGTTCCTATATCACAAGAATAAATTCCTTATAAAACTGTAATTCAATATTCCGTAGAATTTTTACGGCATACAATTTATGTCCCATTATTCGTGCTACTTTTTGGTGCATTTTGCATATGTTTACAAACAAGTATAATTCTGGTCTGGTATTGGAAAGTAGGTGAGCTTTATTCAAGGATATGGAAATGAAATGGATATGGATTTTATTGGGAACGATAGATGACCTTAATTCTAAAGGACTTTTAGAATAAAACTGTGAAACCGGATTTTAAATTAAATTGTTAATTTTTTTAAGCACAGCCATTCTAATAAAGAAATTTGATTAATATCAATAAGTATTTTGTAATAAACAAATATTCTGTTATTTTTTTTATAAATTGACAAGTCTTATCTATATATCTCATATTCTGTTAAAATGTGTTTAAAGTTTACATCAACTTTTATGCAACGGTTATTTAAAAGTTTAGTAGTAAAATGAAAATTGGTTCAAAACCCATTTTCGGTAAAAATGGTCAAAAATTATCATCCAGCGGCACAAAAGTTGGAGCGTATCCAAATGTTTAAATTTAAATTTCATTATTAAAGGAAAAATTTGGAAATGTCTCTGTAACCTCTACAAGGAAACAAATTTTCCGATATATTGCAATGAAAAATAATCACCCTGTATATTAAAAAAGGGTAACCAGGAAACGAGGTAAAAAAATGAGAAGATTGTGACGCTGATATAAATTGAGAAAGCTGTAAAAGCATCGTGTTAATTTGGCTAGATTCTTTATTAAAATTATTTAAAATACCCCTTGAAATATAATTCTCCAAGACAATCGAGAAAAACCCTACATTTTTGGGGGCTCGTCAGGGATCGAGAAAGAACATTGAAGAGCTGAGAACGAGTTGATATTTGTTCCTGACGTTTGTCAAACCGCAAATTTAAGGAAGTTTTACGACAAAAAAGATTAAAAGACATATTCATTGTAGAAGACGAAAGCAAGAAAACTTCACGGATGATAAACGATAGACGATTCAAGAAGTAAAGTAGACGTGGTATAGATAGCAGAAGAAAGAATTCTAAAGTATTTAGTTTGAAAGAATTTTTTTTAAACTATAGGCCAGCCCCCCAGCCCCACATCGGCTGACGCGACGCGAGCGCCGCTCTACCGGCCGGGAAAAACAATAATTGATTGTCGATTTAAATCGATCGTTTAAGTTTAATTGAATAACTCGCTTATTTATTGTTATTAACCGTCCACAATGTCGGTTTTGCTAAGATGTGGGTTCAAGCCGGTAAATTTAACAATTTTTCGAAAGGCAAGAAACTCGTCGAAAGCCATCATGTTTCCGGCGTCTATGAGTTAAAAACTGACGGATCATCTGAGATTATAGGAACTGTTTTGCGCTAAGCACTAAGCACCAAAACGAAAACAAACCTTTACAAGCCGACAATCGAGCTATGTTATGTATATAATTATTACAATTATTGTATAAGTTCTAATAACAGATAATGACAAGTTAAAGAAACGTAAACGTCACTGATCTTGCAAGTACACAGGGTCGCATTAAGGGTGTTATAAAAATAAGTATGTAATCGATTTCATAAAAAAATATCATTTTTGATTTTTTAATAATACTATTTTCATTGTAATATGTACAGCGTGTTTACTTCAGTTAAACCATATGGAAAACTTTTTTTAAATTAATTTTACGAAAAAAGTTACTCTTTTTAAAAAGTTCTGCATCGTGTAAAACCCATGATAAAATAATAAGACATTAACATTTCTAGATGTGCCGACCATATCATTTAAAAAAAAATCATATAGTTGATTGATTTTAGGTTGATCCTGACAGAAACGTTTTGGATACAAACTGCACTTGCAAAGGAGGAAGAGGATTCTGCAAGCATGCAGCAGCGGTCTGTATCCACGTCAATGAAGAGAACAACAATGCAGTTGCAGGTGTATCAGAAGGGAATAGAAGTAGCAAATCTATGGCCATCAAAAGTAAATCAAAAAGAGGTAGTGAGCCTACGAGTGTAAGGACGTCAGTAATGTTTCTTCTGATCACTTGGTGGAAAATGTTATGCTAAGCAACATAGTGTTAGCAGAGGAAAGATGCAGGGTGGGAAAAGAAGCTAGACTGGTAGAAGAGAGACAAAAAGAAGACATTTATACGATTTGCAAAGTGTTAATGCCAAACACTACTATCATTTCATCATGGGTTTTACACCATGCAGAACTTTTTATAAAGAGTCAAATTTTTTTGGTAAAACTAATAATATAATACATATTACAATGAGAATAGAATTTAAAGTATTATTAAAAAATCAAAAATTATATTTTTTATCAAATCGATTACATACTTATTTTTATAACACTCATAATGCGACCCTGTGTACTAGAACTGTCACTTTTCTTTATTTTGGAAATATACCACACAATTTTTGTCGGACCCGGTCGCCCAGATGTCGCGTCGGGAGATGTGGGTTTGGCGTATATTTTGTAGTGTATAAACGTCACAATATTCACGTTTATCGTGACAACTAGTATCAATATATCATATATACTGGGTTGCACCGATCTGGACTTAAAATAACTACTCCTGGGACTACTTGCCCCTACAGGTATTGAAATTATGTTTTTCTAGCTCCAGCAGTTTGGGAGAATATTATATTTTAGTTTTGCTACATATAAAAAATTTAACACCCTGTATTTTGGGCTAGAGTAACAATTTTGAAAAATATTGAAAGCCTCGCTTTTAATTTGTCTAGGTTATGCAATGAAACGTAGTAGGAGTATGGATCATCAATACTGACAATACTGAGGGTCTTTTGTCCTTAGGAATGACCAAGACAGAGTGGAAAATAATTAAAAAATATTATCTACACTGTTAGAAGGTGACCAATGGTCGTTATAGGAATAAATAGGTTGTTGGACTAACTGGAACAATGGGCCTTAGATTTAGATGTTAAAGAAGATAGGAATGAAATCGATGAAAAATTGTCAAATATAAGCGCGCGACAATTGGATGTATTGTGTTGTGTTAATATTAGATCCACGTCATAAACCAGAAACTTTTTCATCAAGTTAAAGTTTGAAAATATTTACAAAAGCCAATATTACGATAATTTTAGCGAAAAGGTCAGGTACAATTAACAGGAATTATTAACAAAATCAGCCCTTCAAAGCCAATGTAAATATTCCAAAAATTTTGATATAGATGTACTAGCTTTCTCTCAAATATCTCGCAAGTAAAAACCCAGTCCCAGTCGATGAAAATTCCTGGAAATAAGAAATTACAAAATATTTATCTGAAGGAAGGGCTGATAGCTCAGAAAATGTATTAAAATAGTAGAAGAGGCATGAGACTGCATTTCCAATACTATTTAAATTGGTTAGAGATTTTCTAGCGATAACTGCAGATGCATCAGAGGATTTTTTCAGGGCTTCTCTAATAATTACCAAACGAAGGAATAGACTAAATAATTAATCTGTTAGATGTTTAATGACTTCAAATTTCTGGATGGTTAATAAAGTTTTAACAGACTTTATTTCAACATTAAAATGTAAAGAATAAATTGAAAATAATATCCAACTCTAACAGATAATTGATTTAAATGATTTACAACTCTCTTATTTTAAAAATACTTTATTTTTGTTGGCTTTTTATTATGCATTAAGCAGCTTCTTTTATACTTAAGTATACTATAAAATACTTGTAAACGACTTAATTATTCAAACTTTCCAAACTAGTTTGATCAAAATATTTGATATTTCAAACTTTTATAGTTTGATTTGATTTGATTCAAAGCACTGCTAGGCTGATTTCAAATCAAATACTCGTGAGTCGTTTGAGAAACATTGAATGAGGGTTCAATTTTTTATATTCAGCAAAATTTATTTTACTAGTCTGAACAGTTTGTATTTTGTGCAGCTGAAATCTACATATCGACCATAGTGTATCTGGGAGATAATTGGACCACACCTGAAAACTGGACAGGCAAAGAAATGATAATACCATTTTCAGGTTTTGCCACCTGCTTCACCGCGGAATTCGCCATTATTTATCGCAACAAAAACGTTCCCACACATTTGTTGCGAACAGAAGACGATAAGTCATGTTTTTGTGCGGTTTTTCTACGGATGGACGTTTATTTTTGGTAATTCGCTTTGGTTGTTAATTTTTTTGTTTTCAGTTAATTTAAACGATATTTTTATTTATAATCATGTTTGTCATATTTTTGTTTCTATAAAATATATATTTGCGGCGTTATTATTATTATTTGTTATTTTCTCACCTTATTCTCCGATACTCTAATCTAAGTTATTTATAGGTTAAGTAATTTTTAACCTTAGAAAAATTAGTTATGGATGGCCTTTTATTGTTTTAAAATGTATTTAAATATCGATATTTAATGAAAATTGGTACCTTTATTTAAGACTAAGTCTTCCTTATTCCTACAGTTATTGTTGTTAAATGGGTGTTCTTCAAAAATACAAATTGAATGTTTTCAAAATGGAAACTGAATAAATTTAGTCAGGATACAATTCGATCAGGGTACTCTGGATCTATTAATCGAGATACAGGACAGGATGGATAATTGTGGCTTCTTCTCTTGATTTAAAAGTTTTTTCATTTTTCTTGAAAGATAGCGTCACTTCTTGACAGGTAATGATTTTTATTCTTTTATCAGTGTTGCTTTGACTTGACTTCGTTTGTTTTAGTCATGCAGAGCGATGTGAACTGTTCAAGAGTTTTAAGCAAAAAGCCTCGCTTGACAGCGAGAAATAGTTTTTATAAAAGCCCAAGTCATAGCTTACTAGATTGGAATTTGACAGTTTTTTAACTTAAGTTTAAACAAAAAAAAAATTATTAATTTTTTTACAATTTTTAATTATCACCAAATTATTCTAGAGAGAAAAAGTATAATTTTGATGTAATTTTTGTACAATTTCTACTTATATTAACTTTATATAAAGACTTTTTATGTTCGTTATTATTGATTTCTTAAATCTCATAAAACTTTTATTATTTGAGGTTAAGTTTAAAATTTATTTTTCTCCAAACATTTAATAGATATAATAATGTTAATAATTATTATTGTGATCGCAGACTTATCTGAGATTATATTATTTTAAATTTTTCTATTCAGTTCTTCGCTAAATTATTTGTAAATACCCTAAATCTGTTGATCAAAATCTCTTATGGGATTACCAAGTTAAATTTTGACACATGAAATTTTATAGTTTATTTTACAATTACTATGTTAAAAATAGTTTCAAACATTATTTTTGAAATAATAAATTACGACGTTTTCACCAAGTTTCATAAACAAAAATTATTTTGCAGGAGATAAAAATTAAAAAAGAAAACATTGTTTTTATCGTTTTTCTTGATAATTTTGAGGTTATGTTGAAAAATAATCAATACCAAAGTTTTAAATCTTTCAATTATCTACAACTTTTACATGAAACTTTTTTCGATAGTATGCATATTTCAGCAACAAATCGTAAAAAACCAATATCCGATCCTCAAATTGTATATTTAGCTAACCCCACACCTCTTCCTGAACTTTTAATTTGTCCAATTTATTTATTTTTTATTTACTGATAATTTTTTTTTGTTTAAAAAACTTTTTTTTAATCGTAAATTATCTAGAGAGATTGATAGCGCTTTCCTTCTTTGTTGGAATTTATTTTATTACTATACAATGTTGCCAAACGTCAAAGTCTGGTGTTGCCTGGCTGAGAAAATAAATAAAAAATACATTATTTTATACTTTAAAAATTAATTAAAACAATCATTAATATCCATATTATAAACAAGAAACCAAACTATTGCAAAACATTGTACAATTGCCCTTTACTCACAAAATTACTTACAGACTATATTAAATAAAATACTCACAAATGCGAGTAATTACTCACAAGGCGCCGCATTTTCTGAATTTCCAGGAAAAAATTATAGATGGGTCTAGCAACGGCGATCCAATGCTTTTAACATTGTGGTTGACTGACTATGTACTCTTTAGATAATGCTAAAACGCTGTTTTGGACTACTTTTTATTACATTACATCCAGAAAAAAAACTCAAGCTGTGGCGCCCCCTGGCCGCGGCCGCATCCTTCGCGTACGCCTTAAACCGGCCCTGCCTATTCCTGTATCCTTAGTTATATATCCAAATGCAAACTCATACCTGAAGTAGCAGCGCGTATACGCTGGTAAAATATATTGTAATAACTCCGACTCTTTCTTTATAACTTTATGCCCCTGCGGTCATTTTACTGTTCTAGTTGTTCTTTTGTTAATTATTTATTGAAGCCTAAAACTCAAAAACTCTCCTTTGAGAATTTACTTCTCTGACGGGTTTTATTGAACGTCGTCCGCAGTTATACAATCTAACTTCACATACACACATTTATTGAATGCGGTATTTTACCCTTGAAAAACAAAAACTTTTATTGAACTGGCGTTTTTTGTCGTAAAAACTTCCTATATTTATAACCGTTTTGTGTCCATCTCGTCAGTCAGATGATTGATGGTTTGGCTGCACTTGCACGAACTAGGTGTAGGTCAACATGAGTAGTTAAGATCGAGCCCTTTGAAGGTTATCTTTCTGAAAAAATTAGTCGATAACGTGTGGCAATGTTCGTTTTTCCTCGGCCTTTAGATCTTTTGTCGACCTTCAATTTTGTTTATCGCGTTTCGTGTGGACGTTTAGTCGAACAGTATTGGGCTTTGACGCAATGAATTTTCTGTAGATCGATCGATTTTATTTGAACAATGTTTTTGCAATGCTTATACGAAATATTTTACAATTAATATTATGACTTGTCAACTCAAAAGAATATGTTACCTTCCAGGAATCAATAGAAAATCATAATGGTATTAAAAATACAAACTGTGGATTAGCAAAAGTTTATTTTATGTATACCTAAGAGGTTAGTTACTATGTATTTTATTAAAGCTGTTGCTTGAAAGCCTTGACTTACTTCTCCTGCATAACATTTTGTATATTTTCCTATATCTTTATTTCCGAAGCAGATCCATTCAACTTCCTTCTATCATTTTTTTTACTTCTTCTAGTTTTCCAGGTGCAATGTTTTCACATTCGAAGCGATTTTTGTTAGTTATTCATTCTTTTTTTATTTTCTTTGCCTCTGTTTTGATATATTACGACTAATTTATTCTTTAATCGAAATCTTGTCATTTGCTCTATCAGGAACCATTAGTGCTTCTTTGTATCCCTTCCCTACATTCTGCCTCCATCAACATTCATTGTTCCCATTTCATATATGTACACTTTCTTATTTACTGTTATTTTTCATTCTCCATTTTGCCTCTATCCTCTTGTGCTATCTTTCTTATAATTTTCCTACTATCTCTTTTCTATCCATGTTATTATTTATAAATATTTTCCCTAATTTCCAGATGCACTAACCAATCAAAATGTGTTTTTTTGACAGGTCCCACCAGCGAATTATAGTGGAAATTTTTTGATTTTTCTAAGCAAAAGTTTGTAAACTGCCGCCAAATACTTGACTTGGATTTCTTATTATTCGCGGGTGTTAACTGCTCAATCTTTTGATGAATATTTTCTTTACTTTCTTTATCTAAACGAATCATTTTGCTTGCGGCGCGGCACAGAGCTTTGCTACAAAAGTGACAGCTTTGGAAAACATACTTTTTAGGTTAAGGCTTTACTTAGTTTCCATAGCAACTGAATAACCAAGTCAACTAATACTTTCTGTTAAAAAAACTGTTAATTCGATTTTAAAAATGTTTGAGAATTGGTCTTTACAGCTCTTTTGAGTTTGTATATCCAAAAATCCCCCACTTGCTTGGATTATTACCGGAAATTTGTGCACGAATATTGTGGATGGAGGAGATTACAAGTGAATTTTTTGATATCTTAAATATTTTTATAGAGATTTTTATGGTGTGGTAAATTAAAAGTTGCCTTTACTGTAGTTTAAATGACCTATTTTGTTAAACCAATATTATATCACAAAAGACAACCATTTCTCACCACTAAACTAATTACTTTATTTTCTTAGAGAGCTAATTTAATTTTTTCTATTCTTTCCTTATCAAACGTTTATAAGACTCTCCCTTCGTTCTTATTTTCAATGGAAAACATCTTTTTCGCATTGTATTCGGAACAAAATTGACTGCATTTCCTAATGGAAACCGAGAGATAATTCACCGCCGAGTCCACCGACGCGCCATCTCCCAAAAACCAATTTACGAACGGAAACGCTGAAGAGAGCTTTTCGAGATAAGATAATCTCATTCAGAAAGAAACAATAAATAAGTCACTACAGACTCGTCCGACATTAGTTATATGGTGTTCGAGTTGACGGAGGAGAATAAAAGGTGCTATTTTCTAAAGTAGCCATTTGAAAAGGGATACTGGATAAATGATCAAAGGGTCAATACAATAGAAGCTTCAAACTTTATTCGTTAATGATACATATAAAATGATTTACAAATTATTTTTTTTACTTCAGTGTCAACGGCTTCAACAACTATGGTTATTTCGCCTCGTGTTCTGTGTAGGTTTTGTTTCTGTTTCCCAGTGCCACTTTAGGAACAGCACTCTTAATTAGAAAATGGAATAGGAAAATGGTAGATTTCGCTCTTAAATATAACGTGTTTCACGATAGTCAGCACGGGTTCGGGAGAGGTAGATCTATTCAAACTGCTGTCCTAAACTTCCTTAATAACCTCTATGATAATTTGAACAAAAATAAAAGAAATCTGTTGTGTCGCCACAAGCCTTTCCCGTCAGTTATAAAATAAAAATTAAAAAAATTAATTTGGTGTTAAAATCAAATGATATTTGGTATTCCAAAAAAAAATCGTTTCGAATTTTTTTAAAGTAAAAATGACATTTGAAATATTATAAAAGGAAAGACATTTCACATGTCAAAAAAAAGTAAAACAATTTTTTAGGATCGCAATTTTGTTTAAATGTCATTTGGATTATAAATTTTAATTTTTTTTCCTTTGTTTAGTTTTAAAATTAAGGAATGAAAATTTCAGGATGTATTTACAAGCCAATAAGGCACCTAAATGCCAAATAAAAACATTAGGTCTATTATTTTTTTGTAATGTACATAGGGCTACTGCGCCCCCTGGTGGGGCGATTTCAACCAAAAACAAACTAATTCATTCCGCGATCACCCGAAACCAATATACCAAATTTCAGCTCAATCGCATTAAGCGTGCGGACGCTATCGTGGAAGAATACAGACACACAGACAGACAGACAGATTTCCATCTGGAAATCGTTTTAATCGTTTTAGGGGACCTAAAAATGGATATATCCGTCGTTATCTCAATTTTTTTTAGCGTGTTCACAATACTTTCCCTTTGCGAGGGGCCGGGAAAGTAAAAAGTGTAACTAGGTATTTTCATGGATTTAAGCAAAGCATTTGATCTAGTAGATCATGATCTACTTAATGATAAACTTTGTAAGTCTGGTTTTAGAGGAAGAGTTGGTGAGTGGTTGAGTTCGTATCTGACAGAAATCAGTTAACAGTCGTTAATTCTTGTCTATCAGAAACACGTTTAGTTAATTGTGACGTACCTCAGGGCTCTGCCATTGGGCCTCTTTTATTTTTAATCTTTATCAATGACTTAGCTCTGACGGTTAATAATGACAGTATTGTACTATTTGCTGATGATACGTCCTATCCTTTTGTAATAATGATATCTCCTAATAACTGTTGAATTTTATATTAGAATAAATAAGCTAGTACAATGGTTTGACGAAAATAAACTTATTGTTAATAAAGAAAAAACTGTTTATTCATTTTACTCCTAGGGTGAATGATATACTTGAGAGTCATCTATTAAGAATAGATGGAAAATCTATTAATCAAGTACAGTCCACAAAATTCTTAGGTTTTCACTTAAATAACTCTTTAAGCTGGGAATTTCATATTGATATACTGTGTAAAAAACTTTCATCTGCATGTTTTGCACTTTTTAGGCTTAGAAATATAACTAATAAATCTGTTCTGTTGGCATATTATTACGCACATTACTATTCTCTCATTAGATATGATTTAATTTTTTGGGGCTCATCAGCTCATGTATTGAGGGTTTTTAAACTTCAAAAAACAGCTTTAAGAAAAATAGCGTCACTGAGTATAGGCAGTCATGCAGAGAAAATTTTAAAGAACTTCCTATATTACCACTGCCTTGTATTTATATTTTAGAACTTTTAATGTATGTCAAATCAAACCTTTTCGTACTAAACTTCTATCATAATTATTTAACTCGAACTCGAAATGATTTGATGATACCCACACATAACTCTGCATTTTTTTAAAAAAGCCCTCAATACATGGGTATTTCAGTTTATAATAATCTTCCTACTATTATGAAATCAATAGGACCTTTGAAACTATTTAAGAAAAAAGTATAAAAGTTATCGATGGATAACTGTTTTTATTCTGTTGAAGAATATTTGGCGTATTCATTTTAACTATTAAATTTTAGATATACGTATATTCTTTTTCTCCTTCCTATATTTTTTGTATTTTGATTTTCCACATCTTATTAACTGTCTTTTGACTTGTCCCATTTCATGTATAACTGATTATATGGACAATAAAGTTATTATTATTATTAACAGTGAATGGTCGAGTGGGGAATCGCACCTGCTATATGAAAATCAATGGGGAAGATCACAAATGAGTAAATCCAGTTTAAATGTGCAAATAATTAAAATATAACCTCTAAATGACATGTTTGCATAATTTTTATTACAAATAATATTTTGAAAAACACCATTTGAAAATCAGAAAATTTCAGTGAACATTCAAACTGCTACTCGGAGGCGCTCGATGCTACGTCACACGCTTGATGCTACGTCACAAGTACTATGAATTGTGTGTCTTCTACCGATCGATAGATAGGGACGGCAACGATGTTTTTCTAGCTTCGATTGGCCTCGGCAGCCTACGAGCGTTATGTGATTGGCCAAAGCCGCCAAAGTACTTGTGACGTAAATTCCCCGGTCTTTTTTCGTCGTTTGAACGAGAGTATTTTTTCGGGATTTTTTTAAAAAGAACTACTTCGACTAAAAAATCGAAAAAATATTTTTTGACTTCACTCGTCGTAATTCGAGCTGTGGTATTTTTTTCCAGAAATTAGTTTTCTCGCCCATTTCTAAATATTTTTAAAACAATGTTAATATTTTTCTCTCGATTTATATTATTTATTAACAAATTCTTTACAATTTGGGATAAAAGAACTCCAATACATATAATATGACGTAGAGTTTTTAAAATACCATACTCATTGAATAAAAGAAAAAAGGAAACAATAACGTTTATACAAATATTTCTTTATAGAGATAAAAGACCACACAACAACAGAGAGAAACCATTGAAACAAAATAATTAAAAATACTTTCAATGTCACCAAAAACTCGTACATTCGTAAAAGTTCTAAATAATAAAACAAGTCCCGGAGATTTGCCAAACTCTGCAAGAGTTAAATCAATGTCCCTGGCATCTCGACTAGTGTTAGTTTTGCAAACCACTTCAAGCATGTGAATCACTCAAATCTGTCGCCATCTGACTAAAGTCCTTTGGATTTAAACTCTCTTGAGTGGAAAGTTCCCAGAAGTTAGTTCGAATCTACCCTTCGCCAAACGGACTTATCATCAACATTTAAGGGTTAGTTGGATTCATTGTAACTGCAAATGTTTAAAATACATTTTTATAATATATTTAAAAATATCTGCAAAATATCTTTTTGAGTTTTTGTGTAATATTGGAACGATTAATAGAAGCTACAACTGATAAATAACGAAAGCTTCTTATACTATTGCTAATAAATAAACGAAAATATTATAGAAGCTTTTATCTACAAAAACATCATTAAAATATTACATTAGAAGGTAAAATCTGTTAATTCGATTTTAAAAAAGTTTGCAAATGCTTTAGAATTGGTCTTTACAGCTCTTTTGAGTTTGTATATCCAAAATGTTGTGTTGAACGTAGTCAACAAAAGGCAAACGAAGAATCTTTGGTTCGAATGAAGGATGAGTGATAGCTTGTCAAAGGATTATATGTTGTTGACACACGAGTATATTTATATTTCCGGGATTATTTATGTTGTTTTGTTTGTTAATTTTAACGTCTCTTTTCTGACCTAATGGCCTAAACTGGACGGGACCTACAGCTTATCGTGGGCTCCGAACCACGGTCCTCAATCTCCTTAATTAAACCCAGGACTATGCCTTTGTCATGCAGGTGATCTACCGACTAACAAGTGTGTAATTGTGTCACCAACGCCTATCAGTTCCACGAGATATCCGATCTCATCCGGCCTGTTTACCGGCGTTAATGAAACTGAGTTTGACACAAATACCCTTTTGCACTTGCCCAAAGTCTTATCTGACTTTTAATTCCACTTGAATACGGCAGGATTCGAACCTACTCCCCGAACACTGGCCAAGCTGAATCGGCAGACGCCTTACCAACTAGGCCACCGTGTCCGGTGGGGATTATTTATAAATGTATAAGAAAACGAAGGCAATTAACAACAGAGTTTCTAAAGCCCGTAGTGAAATTAAAGTTTTTTTTTAAATGTTATAGAGGATGATTAAATTAAAATCATGATTCACTAAAATTTACCCATTGTAGACAATCTGATTCGGTTTACTTCAGCCGAAATCACTTTCGGTGTGGAAAATTAAATTTCTTAAAAGTGAAAAACTAATTGAAAATATGTAAATTGTGTTGCTCGATTGACTGAAGTTGAAAACTCAGAAGTTAATTTGGATCCAGATTGTGTCCTGCCGACATTTTTCATTTTTTATCTGTGCTCAGATTCATAATTGGAATGGAAAATAGGATAAAAGGAAAATAAATGATAATATAGGACATAACGTTTTTGGTCTCATCTCCCGGTCTGACTTCCAATTATTATTACCGCAGTTTCGGTTTCAGGAAAAATTTTTCATGCAGTGATGAGAATTTATACCACAGTTTATTCGTATACGCGATTTTTTCCCGTATAAAGCTTTGTTATTGACTCTAGGCATAGGCGGATCCAGGGGGAGGGCTGTGGGGACTGCAGCCCCCCCTTTAGGTTACGTTTTTTAATATATTTCATAGCCTTCCGACCCTCAACTCCAACTGATGTGGAAGACAGCCCCCCCTTGACAATCGGTTGGATCCGCCCATGACTCTAGGTAAGTGTAAAAGATGGTATTTTGGAACAAATCTCACAATGACACTTTGCTACTAAAACAAATCAGTGATTGTTCTAACAAAATATTTTTTTACTATTTTCTTCAAACATCTATCAAAAAAATCTTTTAATAATTTGTCACACTACAGCTTTATCTCTCTTATTGGTGGAGTGAAAGTCAAATTTTTTCGATTTTATACATAAAGAGAACTTTGTAAAAAAATTTTCAATAAATTTGGGCTAGAGCTTTGCGAGATATGTGCCAAAAACGGCTTTTTTGGTATTTTTCGAGTGGATTGCTTCACTAGTTTCTAAATATCTCCGGCTCTAAGAGTATAGTAGGGTTTTTTTAAAAATGTATCCTAACCTCAAAAAATAAATTCGCGCACATTATTTTTTTTTACTGAATTGGCAATAAATAACCAAAGAATCTTCGAATTTTCTTAAAAATTGGAGAAAGTATGTATTTTTATGTGGGGAAGATATGATAAAAATTTAAAAAAAAATGTATTTGTCCAGGCAAAATCGGCATTTTTCGAAAAAAAAAAATTGAATTGGCCGCCATTTTTTGAAAAACAATAGTAGTTATCTTAGAAAGAAGGATTTTATGTGTAATTTTGTCTAAGAAAATCCAAAATTTTATTCCCTTATTTAAAGTGCCTAATTTAGGGAATAATAAAAAAAAAATCGGATGTGGCCATGCACATGACTTTACCATACTTTAACGGCCCTACGGGCTCATAATCCAATTACTCGTACATATTTAAGGCAGGCCATGCCTGGCAAGATCGTACAATTGTCTCCATGGAACAAAACACTTTTACTGCGCTTGCGCTATTATGCAACTATGTTATTCCATATTTTTTTTTAATTCGCTTATAATACAAAATTTGAAAAAAGTTTTTAAACAAAATTTATAGTAAATTTAATTTAAAATAAATTTTTTCTCTTAATATTTTTACATAAACTTAATAGAAACGATAATAATTGTGAAAATCTGAAAATTCTCAATAGTAAACCCCCACTTCCGGTTGTCCGATTGTGCCCAAAATCTAATCAGCTCATTAGCATGTTGTAAAAATGCTAAATATAAAATTTGGTTAGGAAATTCCGATCGCAGTTGGAGTTAGAGCGCACACAAATTTTTCCGGACTACATACTCCATACTCCATACTCCATACTCCATACTCCATACTCCATACTCCATACTCCATACTCCATACTCCATACTCCATACTCCATACTCCATACTCCATACTCCATACATACATTTTCTGGAAATGGTCTTAAATGACTTAGGGGGTCTCAAACCATGTAAATCCACTGAAAGCTGAACTTTTTTTTTGCGATTACAATACTTTACCTATGGTAAAGTAATAATAATTCGATTTTCATTTTTTTCCAATTTTTTGATCGCGATATTTATGCTTGATTCTCTTAGAAAAACTGTATTTCAGTCCAAAAAATGTTTAAAAAAATATTTCAGGTTCTAAAGTAAAATTTTTGTGAGGGAACGAATCGATATAAATCAATATAAAAAATGAAAATCGATTTTTTTTTTATTATTCCCTAAATTGGGCACTTTAAATAAAGAAATAAAATGTTGGATTTTCTTAGACAAAAGTACACACAAAATCATTCTTTTTAAAATAAAAATGGCGCCAATTCAATTTTTTTTCGAAAAATGCCGATTTTGGCTGGACAAATACATTTTTTCTTAATTTTTACCATGTCTTCCCGACATAAAAATACATACTTTCTACAATTTTTAAGAAAATTCGAGGATTCTTTGTTTATTTATTGCCAATTCAGAAAAAAAAATAATGTGCGCGAATTCATTTTTTTAAAAAACCCTACTATACGGATCGATACTCTACTTCATCACGGTCATTTTATTTTTTTTTATTTTTCCACGACTCTTAGAGCCGAAGATATTTAAAAAATAGTGAAGCAATCTACTCGAAGAATAACAAAAATGCCGTTTTTGGCACATATCTAGCGAAGCTCCAGCCCAAATTTATTGAAAATTTTTTTACAAGCTTCTCTTTATGTATAAAACCGAAAAAATTAAAAAAATTGACATCCATTTTCAGAATATTTTCGTCTAATTTCCCTCCTCTATACTGGAAATAACTTCGAGAAGTATAAAAGCGCCCACAAGAAAGAAAAAAATTGACTTAGCTCTTACATCCATATAAAATTCTAATTTCACTCCACTATATCACCAAAGAACATTGGCATCACATAGTTAGTGCCCCAGAGTCAAAATTACATTCAAAACAGTGGACTGCACATGATAGAAAATGATTGAAATTAGCGGAAAAATTCATTACAATAAAAGGAAAACTCTGTAGATAAAATCCAGCCAGGAAAAAAATACTTCGGAGAAATGGATACTAAAATATCAGCAAGAAAAAATTCATAAAATTGTGTTGGAAAATCACCAAATCGTCTTTTTTTTACCTGAAAGTAAACATTAATAGTCAATTCCCATCATTTTGACAGTGTAATTATGGATTTACAATATTCTCTGCGTGTTCTACTTTCCAATCTCCATCTCTTCCGACTATTTCATCGACCTTTCTTCAATTCCGTATCTCTGATTTCTTTTGTGTACATTCACTTGGTTTTCTTCTGTCTGAAGGTTGCTAGATTAGGATTTGCTTCAGAATTTTTTTGTTCAGTTTTTGTACATATTCGAATCTGAGTGAAGTGCCTGTTCCAATCCAAATCTTCCAAAAAAAAAACCGTTCGTTCGTTATTCGTTGTCTTCCAGACCTTGTGCTGCTCTTCGTTCTTATTTTTTTCAGTTGCTTCTTTAAAGCGCCGTACTTCAGATTCAGATGCGTATATTATTTACCACGGTATTATATTTAAGTTTTTTATTTTCTTTTGTAATATTTTTTTTTGTTTTGACCTCATGGGTTTTGAGACAAAATCTAGCAATTGTTTACGAAGATTGCCGATTCATTGACAACACCGCTTTTTTAAACAATTGTATGTAGCTTCTAAAGTGAACTCCAGAATTTTTTTGTTCAGTTTTTGTACATATTCGAATCTGAGTGAAGTGCCTGTTCCAATCCAAATCTTCCAAAAAAAAAAACCGTTCGTTCGTTATTCGTTGTCTTCCAGACCTTGTGCTGCTCTTCGTTCTTATTTTTTTCAGTTGCTTCTTTAAAGCGCCGTACTTCAGATTCAGATGCGTATATTATTTACCACGGTATTATATTTAAGTTTTTTATTTTCTTTTGTAATATTTTTTTTTGTTTTGACCTCATGGGTTTTGAGACAAAATCTAGCAATTGTTTACGAAGATTGCCGATTCATTGACAACACCGCTTTTTTAAACAATTGTATGTAGCTTCTAAAGTGAACTCCAGAATTTTTTTGTTCAGTTTTTGTACATATTCGAATCTGAGTGAAGTGCCTGTTCCAATCCAAATCTTCCAAAAAAAAAAACCGTTCGTTCGTTATTCGTTGTCTTCCAGACCTTGTGCTGCTCTTCGTTCTTATTTTTTTCAGTTGCTTCTTTAAAGCGCCGTACTTCAGATTCAGATGCGTATATTATTTACCACGGTATTATATTTAAGTTTTTTATTTTCTTTTGTAATATTTTTTTTTGTTTTGACCTCATGGGTTTTGAGACAAAATCTAGCAATTGTTTACGAAGATTGCCGATTCATTGACAACACCGCTTTTTTAAACAATTGTATGTAGCTTCTAAAGTGAACTCCAGAATTTTTTTGTTCAGTTTTTGTACATATTCGAATCTGAGTGAAGTGCCTGTTCCAATCCAAATCTTCCAAAAAAAAAACCGTTCGTTCGTTATTCGTTGTTTTCCAGACCTTGTGCTGCTCTTCGTTCTTATTTTTTTCAGTTGCTTCTTTAAAGCGCCGTACTTCAGATTCAGATGCGTATATTATTTACCACGGTATTATATTTAAGTTTTTTATTTTCTTTTGTAATATTTTTTTTTGTTTTGACCTCATGGGTTTTGAGACAAAATCTAGCAATTGTTTACGAAGATTGCCGATTCATTGACAACACCGCTTTTTTAAACAATTGTATGTAGCTTCTAAAGTGAACTCCAGAATTTTTTTGTTCAGTTTTTGTACATATTCGAATCTGAGTGAAGTGCCTGTTCCAATCCAAATCTTCCAAAAAAAAAAACCGTTCGTTCGTTATTCGTTGTCTTCCAGACCTTGTGCTGCTCTTCGTTCTTATTTTTTTCAGTTGCTTCTTTAAAGCGCCATACTTCAGATTCAGATGCGTATATTATTTACCACGGTATTATATTTAAGTTTTTTATTTTCTTTTGTAATATTTTTTTTTGTTTTGACCTCATGGGTTTTGAGACAAAATCTAGCAATTGTTTACGAAGATTGCCGATTCATTGACAACACCGCTTTTTTAAACAATTGTATGTAGCTTCTAAAGTGAACTCCAAAATGATACACACATGTTACTTGTATTTAATAGTTTATTAAAACTGTTTTAAAATAACGAACAAGTACAAAGTAACAGAGAAAAACAGCTTACAATTGGTTTACACTTTATGTCACCAATCACTCAGAGAAAAGCACTTGCATTTTTAAATGCTTTGGTTAATTAATTATAAAAATGAAATAAATTTGCACTGCATCTGGACAGCGGAGATGAAAAATATTTTTGAGTAGACTGGTTTGATTCGTGGCCAAAGTCTTACTAATTTAATTTGCTGCACTGTTGGAGCATTTTAATAATTTAAAAACACATTACGTCGTATTTGAGACGACGGAGTAACCTTGCTTGATTCGCAGCGAAGATCTTACTAATTAAAAATTATTAAACTGTTCGGGAACCAAGTTCCTTCTTGTTTAAGCCACGCCCACCGAGTGGTGTACGTGAGAATATTTGCATACGTTATACGAACGACCGGAAGTGTGTCTACGTGAGACAATGTGATGGTACGATGGCGAGTCGTAAGTCCGTCTCGATTCTTCCGTCTCAAGTGTAACAATTCTGTCCCACTCGCTCTCGCATTGAGTGAAAAAATATTGACTTTATTTCGATCGTCCACGTCAACTAAGGGTAAAAACATAGTGAAGCCTCGCACCCAGCATCGCACCAAGCCTCGCCTCAAGCATCGACTCAAGCCAGGCATCATAGGGCACATAGTGAGGATCTATAAAAGCAGTTGTAAGAATCATGAATCCACAGTCGTAGTGAGGTGTTGGAAATAGGAAATAGTTGTTTGTATAGATAATATGTTTTCTGATAGTGATATATATGCAAGTGAATCGTTAAAATGGTGGATAACTGATAACTGTAATGGACGAGAATATAATGTCCACCCGGTGAACCAATTGCGGAGGCAATTTGGTGAATATCATCGACTCTTTGCTGAGCGAAAACGTTTTCCTGACATATTTCGAGAATACATGAGAATTTCGTTCAAAACATTTACATATATTTTGAACACAACAATAGTATAACTTTAAGAACTACGATACTGACAAAATACGGGTAGTGACTGGGCTTCACACGACCTTGAGCGCACCAATCATACATCACATTTTGGGCATAAGTCCTGAGAAGAGTCTTGAAAATCAAACTGATTTGATTCTCCAAAACGACGATGATCGAGTCTTTGCTTTAGTCGATGCTCGATTCTTTACTATGAACGGTTACCGTTTAATAAATGTATTTGTTTTTGATGCTTGAGGCAAGGCTTGGTGCGATGCTTGGTGCGATGCTTGGTGCGAGGCTTCACTATGTTTTTACCCTAATACTGAGAGTTAATTTGACCTTCATGTCAAACTCGTCAAACACTAGAGTAAGAATGAAATACGTATAAAATACATAAGGGACAAGTGTTTCAGAATTTTATTTCAATCTCAAGAACGAAAATGTTTCTTTTCTGTTATTATAAGTAATTTCAGAATAACTACATTCAGTAGTGGCCGTGGAGAAAAATATTTACTTGGCTGAACCTCCTAAAATATTCAATCTAGAAAACACCGAACACGAACCTCATTTTTATAAATCTCCACCTCTTATGGAGAAAAATGTAAAATGAATTTTTCGGTGCCTCTTCTACTAAAAGCAAAAAGAATAAGAATCGCTACTTTTACCTTGACAGCGTATTCTCAGGAAACGGAAGAATAATCTCCCAGCAGAAGACGCTAAAAATGTAAATTTATAGCACACATGTATGTCTGACGTCTTTATTAAAGGTGTAAGGACGAAGATTTTTACTTTAAAATATTATTTTTGAAATGTTTGGGCACTTTGTTTGAATTAGTGTGTACATAACGGTAGTTAGTACTCTCGGTATTAGAATTACTCTTTTATTTTACTAATTTAGAACATTTTTAAAAAGCTACAGAGAACCAGAATTGTTTCCACATTGTATCATTAATGCTTTGTAATCTGAATACTTATTTCAAATGCGGTTAAGTTATTTATAACCTAATGTCAAACCCATACACATACTTTTGCTTTTACGCGGCGTTGCCAAATATAAATACCGCAGTAGTAAAATAACACAGAGCACGCATTTGACTTTTATCAAATTGAAAGCTGAATACCTTTAAAGTAGTTTCATACTAATTACAAATTCGGACTGGAAATAACTGATCGTAGCCAATTTCTACTAAAATCAATTAGGTCAACAAGTATTATTCAATATTTTCCGTATTTGAGTTCCGATCACACTAAATTCCATTAATTTTCCATTCGCCGATAACACCGATGAAATACTTTCTGTGTAGTATAACGGTGGCCATGGAAATTTAATTGCTTGTTACTTTGTTGAGAGGTGTTTGTTTTTAAACATTTTAATTTGAAAGGTTAAAAGGGCAAAAGTGTTTTTGACAGAGTGCTTATTCATACTCGGGAGTGGATACTGAACTCAATTTCGTGGGTTCAGTAACAAGGTTTTAACTGATTTAGATTTTTTTATTTACAAGAATATTTGGTTCTATATACTTTATCAGAAATTCATGAAAACAGTCTAAAAGTCATGTAAAATTGTTTTTCTCTCATTTTTTTAAACAGTTATAATAGTCCAGTAAATTAACCCCAGATAAACCCCAAACCTGGACATCAAGTCTGTCCGGCACCATTTTTTTTGCAGGTATTCATAGGTACATTTACCTCCGAAAATCTCAGCTCTCGAGTTTTCGAAAATCCGTTTTTCGACGATATCTGCCGAAATATGACCCTTAGAGCATTTTTGTTTAGACAAAAAATGAAGAGCTGTTCATTACCTACAAAAGTTGTTCCTATGATTTTTTTCGCTACACTAATATTTTTTCAAAACCGGCGTTTCAAGAATTCACAATTTTGAGAATCTGAAAATTCGCAAAATTATTGTGGTAAAAACGGAAAATTTCAATATCCTCCCAAAACTTGAAGACAAAAGATAAGGCAATAATAACCAACTCTTTTTCACTTTTTGCACTTTATTAACAAATTTATTTTCGTAATTCAATACCTGGTGGGGCATATAGCCCAAGGAGTATTTATTGAAGTCCAGACGCTGGTGCAGTGTAGGACATTTAATTCACAACCTTAGGTAGTCTTCGTATTCAATATTAAATTTTGTATTCTCTTTTTGAGCTGGTCAATTTAGTTAACCGTTACAATGTATTTGCGGCGTTATTATTAAATTTCATTTGAATGGTGGAGAACATTATTTCCGTTTTTTTCCTTAAAAGTACCCTTATAAGTGGAGGGTTATATATAGATAGCGGTCTATTTCCACTTCGTCCTGTTAAGTATATTTAGGAACCCCGACAATTGCTCTTCAACGTAGCTTTCTGCCTCTGGATATTCCGTTTCCTTCTATTAGAACCTTGGCCTTGCTATTCCTTCGCATCCGCTTAGGATATGGATTGAGGATTCTTCTTCTTTTTGCCAAAACCTGCATGTGGTTTCTTCTGCCAGACCTATGTTTTTCATGTATTTGTTGAGTTTACAGTGTCCTGTAAGCATGCCTACTATTGCTTTTACGGACCTTTTGTACTTGCTCAGTCGTGGGGATTGTTCCTACTAACTTTGGGCATATTTTTCCACCCATTTCCTACTTGCTTTTTTAACTATTGCTATACCGCAGTAGGGTTAAACGAAAAGTTATAAATATGACAACTTTGAATATCTAAAAGAAAAATAATAAATTAAATAAGTTTTCCATTTATCTAAGAAATTATGCCCCACCAGGTATTGAATTACGAAAGTCCAGACGTGGTTTGGTGCCCGACCAAGTCGGGGCTTTACATCCTTCACATCCTTAGGTAGTTTTGGTACGCCCATGGTCCTTTTTGGTATTTTTATGGTTCAAAAAATTCCACCGTCGTTTTCTACAGTTTTGAAAGCTTTGATTTTATTATAAAAGTGAAGATGGCGTTGCACTCACTTCCTCTTTCTCGACTTTACCGTTTGTACTAAGAGTTGGTGGGTTCAAAGCGATCTTCAGAATGTCTTTAGAGATAGAAATTCGAGCTAGTCTACTTCTTACTGACGAGGCACAATAATGCCGAAGCCGGTATAAGAATGACAAGCTCCTTTAATAATAAAATTAAAGTTTTTGGTTTAAAGCCCCGATTTGGTCGGGCGCCAAACCACGTCTGAACTTTCGTAATTCAATACCTGGGGGGCATATAGCCCAAGGAGTAGTTGTTGAAGTCCAGACGCTGGTGCAGTGTAGGACATTTAATGTCTTTGTTCTTGGGAACAAGTGTAATTTATTTCACAACCTTAGGTAGTTTTGGTACGCCCATGGTCCTTTTTATATATTTTTATGGTTCAAAAAATTCCACCATCGTTAAATTTATTTTAAAAAACTCCAATTTGAGAAAGATTGAAGGCAGAGTTTTTTCTCGTGCACTTAATAAAATACTTGATATATTGCAATGAAATAGTCACCTTGTATATAAAAAGTACTGCCTAAGGATGTGAAATAAAATCACACATGTTCCCAAGAACAAAGACATTAAAAATGTCCTACACTGCACTTAATAAAATACTTGATATATATTAAGTATTTTATTAAGTGCAGTGTAGGACATATATATTGATGAAAAGGTCAGAATGTGATTTTTTATTTAGTACAATTCCTAACCCCATAAAATTTTAGCACGAAAAGAAAATAATCGAAAAGGGGACAAGCTAAGCTTTCTAATGATGTGCGTTGAAAACCGACATGGTCCTTGATTATCTATTAATTCCCATTAGACCCGAGCATTTTCGAAAACTCCGGAAATCCAAAAAAAACGCCCTAAAAAACATGTTGTTTATGAAAATACAAAAAAATAGTTTATTGAGAGAAAAAATTGAGACGGCAATGTGCCTTTAACAATGTTTAATGTTATTTAAGTTCTTTTTTCTACATAATAAAAAAATTTTTTACGTCTCAATTTTTTCTCCTGTGTTTATTAATCGTACTGATGATGAATACGAATGTATTTGAAAACATGTTCTATATATAACGGTTATAGCTTTAGACTTTAAACCATTCAACTTTCCCCTTGAGGGTTTAAATATACTTTTAATTATATGTGTGGAGACGACTTTGTGTTTTATTTTGGTTGTCTAACTGAAACTCCACTTTGAGAATGGACTATTTCCTCCAGATTTATTTAATTGACCTAAGAAACGTTTAAAATAGTAGAAATAGTAGTAGAAATTCCTACTTTTTCCTTTAGACCGAAAATTATGTATCACTTTTATTGCAGTTAGAAAAGTTTTCACAGCAATATTTCACATTTACTTCATTTGCGAGGAGGAGATTTCCAAAGTTTAACTCAAACAAATGATGAGACAGAAACTCTTACAAAATTAGAAAAGAGTTGCAAAACTTGGACGAGTTGCAGAGCCATGTGTGATGTGCATGTGTACTTTAACGCTTGAGAAATAACTGAAAAATTTAAAAGTTTTATTAAACTTTGTTGAAGAAAATCGATGTAGTTGGAATAATTTCCTTTCAAGGAAAACTGAAAGGTTGTAATACACTATTTTTCTGCTACAAATATAAAATTAAAGTATTACAGGAGTAAAAGTGCCAAACTTGGCAACGACTTTGATGTTTGCAAGATGGTTCCTACTCTTTTGGTAATTATACGTTCAGCTCATTCTATAATGTAATTATTTATAGAGACCATAATGTTGATAGAGGTGAATATTGATTAATTCCATCTGTTTTGGAATGGATTATTATCCTGCATATTCTTACATAAAATATAGAACTCTAAAACAGCCATTCAAGATAGATGAAAAGATCGATATTGAAAGATATTTAAGAACCAGAACGCGCTGATTCCACTTATCATGCAAAAAAAAAACAGGAAAAACTAACAATTTACTCCACAATATAGCAAACATAAAGAAGCTTTCTCGAAACCCGCAATAGCTTCGAAAAAAAATAAATGACCCATCTTTAATTCTCCCCTTTAGTAAAGTAAAAATAGGGTTTAGGATAAATATAAAAAATGATAAAATTAAACAAGCTATTTATTAATTTTAAACAGACTATTTAAATTGCAATTCAGTCTTTGTGGCTGAGATGTATGTGTGGTAAACCACATATATTGTATTATTTTTACAAAAAAACACAGTTATATGATTATTATAATTATTTCAAATTCACAGACAAGTGAAATTTAACATTCACTTGTATACCAGCATATTTAACCTCACTTTTTTGTATTAAAAATACAGTAAGAAAATATTTTATGAACAACATACAGTTTTATGTAAGAATAAATTACAGGGTTACCTATATATCATTGAAAAAAAAAGTTACAAAGCCACTTTTTTACAATTATATATAATTAGGATAAAATTAACTTGGAGAATTTTATTTTATTATTTATTATTCTTACTGATGCAAAATTTGATCATTAATAATATTTTACTTTAGAAAAAAGTGTCGTTAAACATTTACCAAGTGTAAATATAAACAATTCAGTTTTAACTGGTATTTTATAGAATCAGTGCTAAAATCTCCAATTCAGTTCTGTTAGTAAACTAATTAAAATTCTTAGTTTCCTCTGATCCATGTATCGGTTAGGTCATCATAAACGTACGTTCTCCATTCACCATTCATTACAATGGAGAAAGAATTGTTACTGTTGTTTCCACCAAATCTATTGTTTAATGGTTGGTTTGAACCGCCATTTGACGAAACACCGTTGTTTGTTGGCCTTGAATTGCCATTTTGTGAAAATCCGGTGTTTGATGGCCATGAAAAACCAGAACCTTGATTTGAACCGCCATTCTGTGATATACCATTGTTAAGTGTTGGTTGTCTTGAGTTGAAAACATTTGGGTTGTTTGTATCGGCATTTGGTAAAACACCACCTGGACGTCCTCTGTGTTCTTCAATAATTTTATAATTGGTTAACCAAAACGGTTTGTTTTCTTTGGGCCAAGTATTCATTCTATTAACCAGATCAACATCTCCTCGAGCATCTATAGGTATGTTAGTATTGTCAATATCTGCAATTCTGTTTCCCAGGTTCGTCGGGACTACATTATTGTTAGTCGGTCTAAATCTGGGATGCAATTCTGGAATACCTTTTGGACTTCCGCCGGCATATGGTGATCTTTGTGCGAAGGTTGTAGCTACGAAGCAAGCAAGAACTATGAAGGATTTCTGAAACAAGTAAACAAATGTTTATTACACTTTTGGACAGAAATCTAATTGCAGAGGAAAGTTAGATATTAGAGAGGTGAACTGAAAATAAAGCAATCATAAAACTGAACTTATAATAGTAAATAAAGTATAAAAATATAATAGCTACAATAGTTACGGGAATATTGGAAGAAATAATGTGGAAAAATCTTGAAAACATACTCGCTAAAACTCCATAAGAGGAATGAGAAGAATGACCCTATAATTGTAATGAACAGTAGAAGTGTGGGTCAGTAATAATAAATAAATACGTAGGTATGTTTTGTAGAAGAAGCATGTGACAAAATCGGATGAAAGGATGTATCAAATAGTATAAAAGAAATCGATGAAAAAACAACAGAGATTTTTGATAAGGCAAAACTACAAAAAAGTAAAATTAACCACAAAACGAAAGAAAGGACATACGATCATCGATTTGAAATGAAATGGAAGATCGAAGTTTCCTTGAAGAAGAAGTAGAGCCTCTATGAGGAATAGGAAATGGCATTACATTTAAAATTACAATATATCGAATAGCGCATAAAAAAACTAAACAGTGACTCTTAAATAATAAGAACAATTTATTCCAGAAATAAGGACATTCGGCTTTATTGGCGCCGCGGCGTTCAGAATTTTTGTATTTTCGAATTTTTTACAAATTCAGACATGATTCATTATTCTCTGTAGTCAGTAGAACATCTTAAATAGAAGTTATTTTTATATCATTTATTACGTAACTAAAATTATTTACTACTTAATTTGGGATATTTGGTGCGGGAATTAATTAATGATTTAATACAAATACGTCACCAAAATTATTATTCGCCTTTTAATATGGTGGATCAGTCGTTAAATATAGGTTAATGTTTATCTAATTAAAATGAAGGACGTTGACTTTTGAGAATAAATAGTTGTTTAAATATTATGGGTTTTTCTGAATTGACGCTCTTTCTTCGTTAAAAAATGTTTTCGTAAGAAAAATATTAGTCCGTCAAAAAATGAGATTTGTAGATTAGTTAGAAAAGAATAAAATTCGGAAGAAAATGTAGTTGATTCGACATCTTACAGATTGGCTAAAAACTAAGAAAATTAAAAACTATAATTTTTCTAACGTTGTACATGTTGATCAGTAGGTTTTGGATATCTTAAAGATTAGATTAGTTATTTCCGTTTCCTTTGATACTTAAAAACAAAGATAAAATAACTTTTAATTTGATTACCTGCCTACACCTTTTGTGGTAAATCAGTAAATATTGTTTTCAGATGGTTATCTTGGATTATTTATTTTTTTTCGGATATGTAAAGTCTAATTAATTTTTAAATATTTCACATAAACAATTAGCAATTGAATATTTTTAATTTTTTTGTAATTATTTAAAAACTAAACTTGGAAAGTTTGACTTTTGTTTGATTTTTTAATCTCAAAAAATTTGTGGTTATTTGAGACCTAAAAAGGTATACTTCCACAAAATTTCATAAAAAATTAAATTTTTTTGCGGAAATTAAAAATAAAAAACTAAAAAAAAACATTTTTTTAAAGTAGGATTATCCATATGTGAGTAATAATTATTGAAGGTATGGAAGAAAAAGTCCTTTTTATCTCACAAGTTATTTATTGAAGGTGCGACCGGTTTCGGCGATCAAATCGTTTCAATCATAAAAATCCTGCTGAAAATTATTATTGACTCTAAATCTAATTTGCCTGCACTAGTAGTAATTGTTTGATTTTCAGACTCGATGAACCTTCAGTCTCTGATTTTTAATTCTTTGAATTTTATATTTTTTCATTAAAGATTTATTATTTAACTGTACCTACTTTTCAAAAATATTAAATAGTTCCATACTTGCAAACTACTTATTTTAAAAAACTGACGGATTGTTGATGTGAAAAAATGTCTAATTTTTAATATAATAAATCGAATTAAATAAATTAAATGTTATTAATTGTACATTTGTTGTTAAATCTATACAAATAACGAGCAAAATACTGAATGACGATCGCACAATCTATATTATATGCAATTGTGTATATTCACTTTAATTTCCAATTTTCTGTCAAAGCAAATACATCCATTGCCGTTTGTTTAAAATGTTGACTTGGAAAACAATGACAATTATGAAATGGTATATTGGTTTACAGAACGGTTATTCCAAATCACATTATTGAAAAAAGCGTAACAAAAATGAAAAAAAAAAAATTTGTTTTAATAGTATTTTTCAACAAATCAAAATCCTGAAGTCAAAAGACAAATTAACCGATACAACAAAGATATCCAAATACTTACAAATAATACAAAGAGCATAAATGGGGAATGAAATAAATAAAGAAAAGGGAAAAAAGTATTGGCTACAGATAAAAAACAATCTTTAAATATACCAGATATAGAATCGAATGGAGTGATATATACAGAAGTTCAAGACAAAGTACAAAAATTTGCAGAACACTACCAAAATGCATTCACAGAAGATCAAAATCCACAATATGATGACACATAAGACATAAGACAAGAAGATGAAATTGATGAAGAAATATACTTCAACGCCGTATTTCTAAACCCAACACACAACATAAAAATGTGAAAAATTATCGTCCAATAACAGTTACCAGTATTAGGAAAGAACTTCGAAAATATTAACCAAAATATCATATACCAAAAATGTGGGCACAAAATACCAAAATATCAATTTGGATTTAGTGAACAGCGATCAACAACACATCCAGGCTCCATTCTAACTTCAAACATCCAAACTGCAAAACTTAAAGGGAACAGAAGTGCGGCAATATTTCTTGATATCAACAAAGCCTTTGACAGAGTTTGGCATAGAGGATTTTTGTACCAATTATGGTTATTAAACTGTCCAAAACAAGTATTGTTCTCCTTTAAAATTATCTAGACAACAGGACAATACAAGTCAAAATTGAAAAATGTTATTCTAATATAATACATCCAAAACAAGGTGTGCCACAGGGTTATCCGCTGTTCGCTCTACTCTACAATCTATATTGTAATGACTTATACAACTACGATGAAAACGACGAATATTTTAACATATATATTCTACAATTTGCAGATGATACGGGAATGATTAGTCACAATTCAAACTTAACGGAAACAATAAATGAATTATTAATCACACTTCTACATGGTTCGACAGGTGGAGAATGAGATCAAACCCGACAAAAAGCAAATTTATAATATTTAATCACAAAGTAACCCCACATTCTCCAGTAGTATATATCGAAAATCACAGATTAGAAAGCACTCAGTCAGCGAGATATTTAGAAATAACATTGGACAGTAAACTAAATTTCAAACTTCACAGCCAGGATATTAAGAAAAGATGTATTACTAGAGGAAAATATTTTAGAAACCTTACATACAAAAATCAAGGTATAAGTACAGAGACGGCTACTCATATTTACAAATCTATATGTCGGCCCATCTTGGAATACTGTCATCCAATTTATACCAACGTTGGAAATCCCACTATGAAAAATATAAAGGTAGCAGAAACTACAACCCTGAGGACTGTCAGTAAAACTAGACTCCCCAGAAACCCTCTACACAACCCACCAAATGCATTCCTTTAAGAAAAAAGAGAAAACATATTGGATATGGAAGAACTAAGTTGAAAACTATCGTCGACCACTCAACCAAAACACAATTTTTACACACTCTACGCGCGTTTCGCCAACTATGTTGGCATCATCAGGAGTTGATGATAGACTTAGTCTAAGTCTATCATCAACTCCTGATGATGATAAATGAGTCCCGTAAGTTACCACTACTGTAACAATATTTTATAGTGAATAACGATTCCATTCCACTTCCAACTTTCTTTAAGACCGGATGTTCAACCCGTAATTTTTTTTATGAAACATACTATCAAAAGAGACTACTTTTAGAATAAAGAAATTAATGCTAGTCCATTTTCCAGTCTAATATCTACGTTACAAATTAAATCCATATAAAAAATAGACTTAGCTCTAAGCAAACTACCTATTTTGATTATTTAATCCTTGAAAACAGAAAAATATCTAAAACAAAGTTGTATTATATTTTTAAAATATCAATGCAATTTTTTTAAAATTCTCCAAAGCAAAATCAGACAAATTACTTAATAAATGTCAACTATTTTCTCTAGTGTATGAATATGTTGTCATCAACAAATTAAATCTTAAACTGATAATGTTTAAAAAAAGTACAAAAATACTAATAATAATAATTAATGTACTTTATTGCATCCCAACCGAGGTCCTTCAGCTTGCAAAAATACTATTTACCATTTAATTTAAATAATTACCACATTAATTATTTAATAGTTTAATACTTGAATTTGTAGGGTAATAAAGGCACAGAATAAATTCAAATTAAAAAATATTCTCCAGCTTTAGAAATATGTTTAAAATAAATAAAAATATATTGTAGATTTTTCAGCAAATAATGTAATAAACGCCAATTATTTTGTCTATATATAAATATATAGGCAATCAATAAGATTATAAAGAAATACAAAAATACTATTTAACAGTTTGTTATAATAACTGAAAAATTATTTAAAAAAATCTAAATAATGACTACTTACCATATTGTTATCAAAATTAAATAAACCACAATCGAAAACAGTAGAACTAATTATAACAACCAATCGTACGGAGCTCTCAACAGTGACAATGTAGCCAAACTGGTCTCCAGACTTATTTATTTACATCAAAATTGTAATTCCATTTAAACTCGAATTAATCGACAAAGCAATTTTGGAGGAAGGAATTTCCAACGACGTTGAACGACTCCATTCGTTTAAGGCTGTGAAAACCACAAAAACAAAAAGAGCAACTCAACTTTTGTGACTCATGTGGGTAGTCTGTTGATGACCTAGAAGAGTCGTTAGAAGTTTGTTTTGACGAAAGGGAAATGTGCGTCTTTTAGAAAAGTTTGTGAATCGAAACTTTGAATGTGAATCGAAATTTTTCGATAACGAAACGGCATGAAGGAATAGGGTTTATCAATAGTGCATCTGTTGAAATTTGTTTTTAATTTTTTATATTTTACTAGGCAGGGATTTTTATTCTAGGCAGATTTTTTTAAGATTTTCTACTTTATTTTTTTTACTAAAATAAATAATTACTATACTTTTATAATTATAATTATCTCAATTTCAAAACGTTTTCAAAGAGGAGTTCTGTTATATGCAAAAATAGGCGGCTTATCACCCCAACGAACACATATTGAATTCAAATCACTGTCTTTTAAAAAATCCTTTATCTTAACAGTTAAGTAGAAGAGTTAAAATTAGAACTCTTTGCAATTAGGCGGCGTAATGACCTAGCGTTTTTTAAGTATAAAAGTTAGTTAACAAGTAACTAGTGCTTGGCTGAATTAATAGGGTTTAAGCAGTGGCGGTTCTAGAAATTAAGGGCGGGGGGGCATATGTATTTAAAGTAATACTGTATTTATCATAAAAAAAATAATAGAATATATATGTTATTTTCAGTAGTAATATTTTTAAACTCCTCCAGAACGACAGAAAAATCTAAACAATGAAAGGATATTTCTTATAAATTTGAATTTTTTTTCAAATTTGGTTTAGATAGTTTTTTGTGGATTCTAGGTCCATTTATATCCTAAAAAACTCGCTTTTTCCTTCAAAAATGGCCCAAACATTTTTTTTTTCGGTAATTTTGACATTGCCAATCGTTTCTTATACAAAATTCATTCTGCATAAACCAAATTTTAATTTTTTAGAATTTTTTTTGTAGATTCTAGGTCCATTTATATCCTAAAAAACTCACTTTTTCCTTCAAAAATGGCCCAAACATTTTGTTTCGGTAATTTTGACATTGCCAATCGTGTTTTATACAAAATTCATTCTGCATAAACCAAATTTTAATTTTTTAGAATTTTTTTTGTAGATTCTAGGTCCATTTATATCCTAAAAAACTCACTTTTTCCTTCAAAAATGGCCGAAACATTTTGTTTCGGTAATTTTGACATTGCCAATCGTGTCTTATACAAAATTCATTCTGCGTAAACCAAATTTTCATTTTTTTGAATTTTTTGTAGATTCTAAGTCCATTTATATTCTAAAAAACTCACTTTTTCCTTCAAAAATGGCCCAAACATTTTTTTTCGTTTCGTTTTGGTAATTTTGACATTGCCAATCGTGTCTTATACAAAATTCATTCGTAAACCAAATTTTAATTTTTTTGTTTTTTTTTTGGAGATTCTACGTCCATTTATATCCTAAAAACGTTCTTTTCCCCCCAAAAATGGCCCAAAAATTTTTTTTCGGTAATTTTGGCATTGCCAATCGTTTCTTATACAAAATTTATTCTGCATAAACCAAATTTTCTTATTGTATAATACATTCTATGACGGGGTTAAGTGGAGTAGCTAAGCTAGCCTTTGCGTCTTTAAATTGTTTACTGTATTGTATATCACAATACTAAATAAAGGCATTTTATTATTATTATCTTTAAGTTCTCTAAATAATAAACCCGCCACTGGGTTTAAGCCAAATACACGTTCTACTACATGTGGTGCCAACGTAATCAGATGATAGAATAATCCTATATTGTGCAGAAACGTTCTTATTCCTCAAGGGCGTAACAAGTGCCGCAATTTAAAAGTGAGAAATTGAATTTTTGCACATTTTTTCTATAGCTCTTAATATCGATATGAAATTATACACCTATATGAAGTTAGCGAGACAACTTCGAAAAAGTTGATAACGGATTATCCCATAATTTGCCGCCTATTTGGCGCTAATTAGTTGTGCAGAAAAAAAATTTGTCGCTCTTTTTTTGTTTTGTTTTTTTTTTAAATATGCGTTGTTTCGCTAACTTCAATTCTATTTTTTCACAGTTCTGAAGTGTCCATAATTAGTCGCCTATTTGTCGCTAATTAGATGCGAGGAAAAAAATATTGTCGCTGTTTTTTTTAAATATGCCTTATTTCATCTAGTTTGACTTAAAATGTTCACATTAGGAAAATCTTAGATTTTATTTTTGATTAAATTAATTTATTTTGAAATTTTACATTTCGCGCTAGAGAAATATTACTTTCTGGCACTCTTATATCACTTTTAGAAAATTGTAAGTATATAAAAAGTGAACAAAAGTTTTTTCATGGCAAGAAGGTAAAAAGCTAGTTTTAAAGTGTTAGAAACTGAAGTACTGTATCTGTTTATAAAAATCTATATATTAGGGTGAGTTACGGTAGACGCGACGGAGCATTGTGGCTAAACGGTTAATATTTTGAAAATTTTGTTTATTCATGGATATGTGGGTTGATCAAGGCTACATTTTAAAATTATTTTGAAATATACAGGTGATCCCAAAAAAGTGTGGCGTATCAAAGTTATATTTTTTCTTATGGAACATTTTATTGCATTTATAGATTATACGTTAAAAATAAAATAAACTTTCTTAAGTATTCTTTATACCTAAGTTTTTTAGTTTTCGAGATATTTTGATATTTCTGAAAGTGGAAGCACTTACAAGAAAACCAATAACTTCGAAACCTATGGAATCAGCCAAATTCAATGTTATCTGAACAAAATTAGACTAATAATTGAAAGCAATAATGTATTTAAAGTTATTTAAAATTATACAGGGCGTCCAAAATAGGGCCATTCTTTAATGACTTTAACGATAATATCGTTCTTATTTTAAATAGGACATCATGTATTTTATAATCCTATTATGTAGCAAATTCCATTACCTTTTAAATATTATAAAGGTCTACTATACCTAAAAATATTAATTTTAGAGTTATTTTTATTTTTGTTAAATTTTACATTATTTTGCCACCGTAATGCCTAAATATAACACCCTGTATTTAATCAGCTTAGACTATTGAAACATCATTCCAACAGTTCCCAGAAACTTTTTCTTAAAAATTGCAAAAATTTCTTCCCATTTAAATGGCCATCAAAGAAATATGGGTAAATAACTTGGTCACCTATAATTCCAATGCATACATTGATGTTCCACCGGTTCTGATGATCTATTGTGTGGAATAAATGCTGGTTTTGAGTATCATAATAATGACAGTTATGGCGGTTAACTAATCCATTATTATGAAAAGTGGATTCATCTGTAATTTTTTCGGATCATAGTCTAAGCTGATCAAATACAGGGTGTTATATTTAGGCATTACGGTGGAAAAATAATGTAAAATTTAACAAAAATATAAATAACTCCAAAATTAATAAATTTAGGTATAGTAGACCTTTATAATTTTTAAAAGGTAATGGAATTTGCTACATAATAGGATTATAAAATACAGTGTTTCATATTTAAAATAAGAATAATATTGTCATTTGAATATGTCATTAGAGAATCGCCCCGTTTTGGACGCACTGTAAAATTTTAAACAACTCTAAATAAATTATTGCTTTCAATTGTTAGTCTAATTTTTTTCAGTTAAAATTGAATTTGGCTGATTCCATAGGTTTCGAAGTTATTGGTTTTCTTGTAAGTGCTTCCATTTTCAGAAATATCAAAATATCTCGAAATCTAAAAAGCTTAGGTATAGGGAATACTTAAGAAAGTGTATCTTATTAAATATGGGGTGTTCCATAAGAAAAAATATAACTTTGATACGCCACACTTTTTTGGGACAACCTATATATTTCAAAATAAACACAATTTTCAAAATATTAACCGTTTAACCACAATGCTCCGTCGCGTCTACCGTGACTCACCCTGTATAACAGTTTATATTGTTATATTGTTGTAGAATTTTAAATTAGAAAGAATATTTAAAATTTCTCTAGCAGATTGGGCTTAAATTATTATTCTCGGTAGAAGAAGTGGGGTCAATCCATATCAAGTGGTCCAGCACTAGTTGCTTGACCATCATCAAAAATTAATATTTGGTAGGTACATTCCAATATGTTTTGGAAGTTCAAAAATATTTTTTCAAAATTTTTATTGTGTACCATTTGGAAATGGCGGCCATATTTGTTTTAGGCCGCACGCTATTTTTCGCGTTTGCAGGCATCTACGATTTTTTAAATTGTACAGCAATGGATTATCCTAGCCTTCTCAAATAAACTGCATTGAGTTCAGTACAATGTGGCCTAACTATATGTATTTATTCATATATTTTTTACAGCTCAAAATTATTGGTCGGAAATTGGCAAAATTCAATTTTTGAAGGGTAATTTTTCAAAGAAGGAATAACTCCTCAGCCTTAATATTTTTTTTTGCTGTTACACTACACACTATAGTTACTTTTTATAAAGTATTAATGGTGAGACTCTTGCCCATAAAAAGATATGCATTTTTAAAAAACAACTTTTTGAACTTTCTTCAAAGTTTAACCTGCAATATTTTTGTTGGGGGACCAGATAAAAATCTGAAAAATGCACACATAATAGGTCTTTATGATATCAAACTTCAGTATAAACTTCAACATTGCTGTACAATTTAAAAAATCGTAGATGCCTGCAAACGGGAAAAATAGCGTGCGGCCTAAAACAAATATGGCCATTTCCAAATGGTACACAGTAAAAATTTTGAAAAAATATTTTTGAACCCCCCAAATATAAATTTTTTCTGAGATCGTCAAACAACCAATTATTTTTTTTTTGACCACTTGGTATGGATTGACCCAGTGGGTATTAATATCTAGTTGGGGATCAAAAAATGTACTTGTTTTTCATGAATGTTTTTGGTCGGTTTATTAAACATTTAAAAAATAAAAAATTTAACAAATTGGAGAAATTATGGCTGTGGCTGTGGTAATGTTAATATCAGGACCATTTATCTGAAATCAAAACCCCAGGAAATTAAATATGTGTATTGTATTGCGAAGAGCCTGAAAACTGAAAATTTTGCCCCTTTATTAAATTTATTATTTATTAAACTTTTCTTAAATTAATCTACTCTTCACCTCTGCACTACTAATCACTTTAGCCCACTTCGGAATAATTTTTTTCTTTAGAATATTTGACAGAAAGTTTTATTTTTACTGCCACTAAAAGTAGATTTTTTGGAACGACCCTATTTTTTGTTCAAATGATATAGAAGGAAGGATAGCACAGTGTTTAATGAACTATGAACGGTTTATTGAAAATTGTGGTAATATTACATCATCTTTCTTTAATTAAAATAGAATTTTCATCAACAGAATTAATATCTCTGGGAGTAAAATCTAAAATTATAGGTGGATATAAAGCAGCTTCTTGAATAATTGAAAGTATTGGGTTCTGGTTTTGTTCATTTTCAATATGATCTTGTTCTTTCCAATGTCTCAAGGAAATACCGCTGAATATTGAGGCTTTTTTAAAACCATTAATAATTATTTCAAGTTAAGAATTAATGCAATGGAAATGAGATTCCTTAGGAAAATTGAAGGAAAGACAAGGCGAGACAGAATAAGGAATGAAACATTTAGACAACAGCTACAAATAAAACCAATACAATATATTAAACCCAATGTACACCTTACACCTAACGGTAAAATGGTTTTTAGATTAAATAAAATAAAATAAAAATTATTTCTTAAATCTTGCAAAAAACTGTCCCTTCTCTAATTTATTAATGTTCTTTGGTATGTTTCTTAAATATTAGAACCAAGACGATACATTTTTAGAGCTAAGTGAGAGAATATTTTTTATGTAAGATTGACCAATAAAACGCTCTTTATAGAACAGTTTTGCGTCAATAAAGTAATTGTCAACGTCACTGACAAGTTGCAAGACAACTAATTTAATCGTATCAAATTTTTACTTTTTCAATTTATTATTATTTTTTAATTGCAATCGAACAAAAAATCATGTATATAACGCGTACATAAACAGGCTTTATGGAATCATCATTTTATAGCCTCTCTCGCAAGCTCGCTCGGCAATAAAATTATTCGTTCAATGAAGCCCTTGTTTATGTACCTGTAACATAAATAGCTATTATTGTATCTGTAGGACATAAAAAATAAACTAAGCTCTTTATTTTTAAATATTTTATAATGTTTTATTTTGATCTGTTGTTATTATTAATGCATCCATAAAAATAATAACACGTAATACTCAGTATTATTTTATTAAACATATAAATTAATTATTATAAAAATACCTTATCTATAAAACTGGATAAGAATTGATTGACCTAAGGCCTGATTTTGTTTTAAATAATGTATTCATTTGTAAATAGAAAAGCTATTTTTATTTGCAATGGTAGATTGAAAAAAAATCCCTAAAAAAAATCAAAAATTAAAAACTACAATAAAATTTCATTTAAGTTTTTAGAATAATCCAAAAAATAAATATTTTACAATCTTTGGTTGATATAAACAATACGTAAAAGGAACATCTAGGATATTCATTTTTAATATAAATACAAGGTAGTATCAATACCTTAGAAAAATTTTCATAAACATAACCGAAAGCGGTTACGATAAAACAATAAACTTAATTAATATATAAATGTAGTTAAAATGTATCAGTATGTTCTCTCACTATATTGACCTGAAAGTTGTTTCATCATCAATGTATTCGTTTATTCTTTTCCCCAAACAATATCTGAGTTCCAGTGCAGAATAACAGTTATAAATTATAATTATTAAAAAAAAAAATTACAATTAAATATATGTTACTTGCACCTAAACTCTTCTAACCCACGAGTCAGATGAAGGATTATACGCGTACGTTCTCCATTGACCATTCATGACAATGGAAAAAGAGTTGTTACTATTAATTCCAGGTTGGCTGCTAACGTCAGCAAATCTGTTGGTTAAGATTTGGTTTGAACCACCATTTTGTTGTGATCCAGAACTACCAGTCGGCTGGCCCGCAACATTGCTGTCTTGTGAACCAACATTTTGACTCTGATTATTGCTAACGACAGGACGCCCTCTTTGTTGCTCAATAATTTCATAGTTAGTCAACCAGAATGGTCTGTTTTCTTTAGGCCATTCGTTCAAACGGTTGACAAGATTGACATCGCCTCGTGCGTCAACTGGTAACCTTGCAGTTGTACCATCAACTACTCCAAATCTGTTTCCTAAATCCGCTGTGGTTTGGCTACTGTCGCTTTGATTTTGTTTGAATCTGGGGTGTAGATCTGGAACGCCTTTGGGACTGTTGCCGGCGAACGATGGTCTTTGGCTCATGGCTGAAGCTAAGAAGCAAGCAAGGACTACGAGGAATTTCTGAAATAAAAAAAAAGTAATATAAATTAAAAGTAATAAGTGTGGTGTTTTAAGGATAAGATAAATAATTTTTAAGGCGCCCAAAATATAGAACAAATATGGACCAGGCTTTTCGCTCATACTTTATATATATATACTTTTATTTTTAGTTTATTAGGATGCTATAATCGTGCAATATTCATACGTTATAATAAAGTACTTTTTGAGTTTTTGGAGGAACAAAAATATACAGTATGTCTTTAACATACTTGTCTCTATCTATTATATAAAAACATAAATATTTACAAAAATTAAAACAATCTTTAATTCATTGTGGGTAATAAATATATTTATTTATAAAAAATCTACTTTGACCTTTCGACTTCCTGTCTGGAAATACATTTTAAAAAATGACGTTGACTATAAAAATAATAGTAAATTATTATATTGATAGAATAGACCATTGGATAATTACAGAAAAACATTATAATACGGAACATATTTTATGTAATTTGTAATATTAAATTAAATATCAAAAGTAATTAGTTTCATTATCCAGAATAAATGAAGGACGTACCAGTGACTATATTCTCTCTACGTATTTTTTTAAAGATTCCGCGTATTTTATTTTACATTTTAAATTAAATATTTATATAAAATAAACATAAACAGGCTTCAAAATATTGTTTTTTAAACCAGTTTTCATTAGATAAAATTTGACTATATTAATTTCCCTGAATACATTATATTTTATATTTATTATTATTCTTGTTATTTCCATAATAAAATTTATTCATATTCCAAATAGTACATAGATAAACCATCAGTTAAATTTCAATCTATGCCATTGGCACCCAAAAATTAATAACATAGCGTAGAATGAGCCCATAAAATTCAATAAAAAGAAAAATATGATTGATATATTGATGAAAGAGCTTGCTGAGTGGGAAAAGTTAAGACATTTATTTTTGTTAGAACTGAAGGTTAAAATGGATGAGTTTAATGAATTATTAGCAAAAATAGAGTTGTCAAAAAGTATCTGCGGTATATTTTTAGTTCCCAAAACGAATACAGAAAAATAACAATACTGGTGATGAAAATTCAACTTCTTAAAGGATGAAACAGGATAGTTTATATGTTTATAGGGAGCATTTGAAATATTGTACGCCAAAATAAAAGTGCTGAAGCTAGAAAGGTAAAACTTCAGTTCTTGTTCATTTTGTGAGCCACCAACTTAGAAGACTTTCTAATTATTTTACTAAATTAAATAAGACTTGGGAGAGCACATGTTTAAAAACAAATTCAAGCTTGGAAACCCATGGGCAACATCAAGTATGTGTATATATGACGTAATGACGTAAAAATAATTTTTGGAGTATTTTAATAATTCTAAAATTACTGAATCAAATGAGTTAGAAGAATCGAACAAAAAACACTAGTTTTTATATTTAAATTGTATTAAAATGAGAAAATATAAAACCCACGCTAATATATAAATTGCAAAATAAACCACTAAAAATGCTCTTTGGATTTGGAATAAAATTGAAGCGCATTAATTAATGTAAATGAAAATATGAACAATTATTAATTAAATAAACAAAACTTACCATCGCGTTAAACTAAATGAAACAGAATTTGTCTACCATCGACTATCAAAACAACTTTATAACTGTTAACACAGTTCAAGAACGAGACAACTCAGTACGTCAAGATTCACCGACTGAACGGATAATCTCCCGACTTATTTATTTAATCCGATAAATCCATTCAATTTAAATTTATTCAATTAATCGAAAATTCGATGTCGGCGGAAGGAATTTCCGACAAGGTTTGACCAACTTTACCAAGAAAACCACAATCCCATGCAATTTTATGAGTAACGATTATGCTTTGTTTGGACTGGAGCTGATGACCTAGCGAATTTGTTTAAAGTTAAAAGTCGGTAGGTGTGCTTGTATACAGGGTATAAAGAAAATCTACATAGAATAATTTTTTTTAAATTTTTTCATTAGATTTGCAGGAATTTGCAAGGAATAATAACACATTTTTAATTGTGGAATTATTATTTAAAATGAATCCAAAAGAATAAGAAAAAACTATTGTTCCCTTGCCAATGTTTCGAATTTAATTAAATTCATCCTCAGGACTCATGGTTTCTCAAATATCAAAATTAGTCCAGTAAATTAACCCAAAACCTGGGCATCAAGTCTGTCCGGCACCATTTTTTAATTTACAGGTATTCATGGGTACATTCACCCCCGAAAATCTCAGCTACGTGGAATTTGTGGAAGGGTAGGAAAATAGCCCTCGAGCTTCCGAAAATCCGTTTTTCGACGATATCTGCCGAAATATGACCCTTAAAGCATTTTTGTTTAGACAAAAAATGAAGAGCAGTTCATTACCTACAAAAGTTGTCCCCATCATTTTTTCGCTACACTAATATTTTTTGCAAAAACGGCGTTTCAAAAATTCGCAAGTTTGAGAATCTGAAAATTCGCAAAATTATTGTGGTGGCAATAATAACCAACTTTTTTTCACTTTTTGCACTTTATTAATAAATTTATTATAAAAAATCCAATTTGAGAAAGTTTGAAGGCAGAGTTTTTTCTCGTGCACTTAATAAAATACTTGATATATATACAGGGTGCGCCAATTATTTCCACTCGATCTCTAGCACCGAAACTAAAAGAATCAACAAGATTTTTTGTAGGGGTAGACAGTGTCACTCGGACTACAATTTTAAAATATTTTGATGTATACAGGGTGGCTAATGTTTGTGGAATGAAAATTAATTTTTTAAAAAATTCCTCAAAAAAGCTACTATGATGTAAATGAAACATGCACCTATCACAATAATCACACAACATCTTCACCTGTTGCACAGGGTGTTTGCCGATGGCGTGCCAATAGTCTAGTTTTCAAATGGCAATAACTTAATTTTTTCAAATGGGACACCCTGTATGTTTTTCTTCAGTTAGAAGCTCTCCCTAATACTCATTAAAAAAATATAGGGTTTTGCACATCTAAGTTTACTATTTACTTTAATAATTGACGTTAAGTCACAAACAACATATTTTACACAATTTTTAATAATAAATCAAGTTACCTATGAAAATGACAGTAGGTATATTTTGTTATGGCATTAATTGTCAACATAAAATTTTGTATTGTATCACGTCTACTATATTTAATCGGTATTGTGTATAAAAAATGGATTTTAATAAGAATTATAGTGTTCAAGAAAATATTGATATGATATGGATACTGGGTGAATGTCAAAAAAACGCGTTTCTTGCTAGTAGGGTATATCGTCAAAGATACCCAGAAAGACGTCATCCACAAAAGGATACTTTTGAGAATTTAAAGAATAGATTTGATAGAACAGGAACCGTTAAGTATGAAAAACATTCACGTGAAACTACAGCTGTTACTATTGACAACGAATATAAGGTAATGATCAGTATAGTTGAAGATCCCAATATAAGCACAAGGCAATTAAGCAATCAGTTAGATATTTCCAATACCACAATTAGATGCATAATAAAAAAGAATAAATATCACCCCTATCATATCCAGCTTCACCAAGAATTGTTACCACGTGATTTCGTGCGTAGAGTGGAATACTGTAGATGGTTAATAAACAAGATAAATACAGAGCGTAAATTTTTAAACAAAGTTTTATTCTCCGGCGAAGCCACGTTTCATAAGAACGGTTGTGTAAATAGACACAACTTCCATTATTATTCGGATCACAATGAACATTTATTTAGAACCACATCACAGTATCGATGGTCTTTGAATGTGTGGGCGGGAATAATAGGTGATTATGTAATTGGTCCCTATTTCTTTGATGGGACTGTAAATGGAGCTATATTTTTAGATTTTTTAGAACATGATTTTCGCAACTTATTGCAAAATGTGCCTCAAAATTATCGCAACGGAATGTGGTTTCAATTAGATGGTGCCACACCACATTACCTATTAGATGTTCGCAATTGGTTAATTAGGGAATTTCAGGATCGGAAGGGGAGGACCTATAAATTGGCCTACTAGATCGCCTTGCCTTACACCTTACGATTTTTTCTTGTGGGGTTTTATTAAAAATATTGTTTACAAAGAAGAGGTTACCACAAAAGAAAATATGAAAGAAAGAATTACTGCAGCATTTAGACAGGTGACACCTGCAATGCTAAGAGATGTGCGTAAATCAATGAAAAAAAGGGCAAGAAAATGTATAAATGAAAATGGAAGACATTTTGAACACCTACTATAAATTTTAACTTTCACTATTGTAGTTTTCTTACGATTAAACTTTGTAAAATTTTGTACTTATCAAAAATTGTGTAAAATATGTTGTTTGTCACTTAACGTCAATTATTAAAGTAAATAGTAAAGTTAGATGTGCAAAACCCTATATTTTTTTAATGCATATTAGGGAGAGCTTCTAACTGATGAAAAATATACAGGGTGTCCTATTTGAAAAAATTAAGTTATTGCCATTTGAAAACTAGACTATTGGCACGCCATCGGCAAACAACCTGTGCAACAGGTGAAGATGTTGTGTGATTATTGTGATAGGTGCATGTTTCATTTACATCATAGTAGCTTTTTTGAGAAATTTTTTAAAAAATGTGGTTTTTGTGCTAATATTTCTGAAGTGCTGTTTTTTCATTAAATCTGCTTAAAATAGGAATAACTTGTCAACGCCGCGTCGGATTTACAAATACAAAAAACTACCGTAAATCTAATATTAAGTAGAATCAGAAGACATAATCGTATACAGGGTGTTCAATTTAAAAAAATCAAATTAATTTTCATTCCACAAAAATTAGCCACCCTGTATACATCAAAATATTTTAAAATTGTAGTCCGAGTGACACTGTCTACCCCTACAAAAAATCTTGTTGATATCTCTTTTAGTTTCGGTGCTAGAGATCGAGTGGAAATAATTGGCGCACCCTTTATATTGATGAAAAGGTCAGAATGTGATCTTTTATTTAGTACAAATCCTAACCCCAAAAAATTTTAGCACGAAAAGAAAATAATCCTCAAAAAAATGTCGATTTTTCATAGGGGTGAGAATTTTCTCAATTTTCCGGAAAACAAAAAAAAATGCCATCGACAAGGGGACAAGCTAAGCTTTCTAATGATGTGCGTTGAAAACTGATATGGTCCTTGATTATCTATTAATTCCTGATAGACCCGAGCATTTTCGAAAACTCCGGAAATTCAAAAAAAACGCCCTAAAAACATGTTGTTTATGAAAATACATAATAGTAAATTAAGCAACGCATTTTATATGGCATTCTGTTATGACACGAGTCCAAGTTTAAAAAACGAATTGCGCAGCGATGAGTTTTATAAAGGACGAGTGTCATAACAGCCATATGAAATAAGTTGCTTATAATACTTTTTATATTTTGCCATTTTATTAATTTTTTAATAAATTTATACTTTGGATATTAGAGAAAAGTTTGCTTTAAAAAAAATGAGTTGGTAGCACTGTTGTAGAATTTTTAAAATTTGACAGGTTTGAAATTTAATTTCAATAGACAACTGTCAATTCATGTCATTTGTTGATTCATATTACCAACCGTATAACACAAAAAGTTGCGTACTCTAATGAAACAGTAGAGTACTCAAATGCGTATCATAATGTAAAATATTATAGATGCAAAATATAAAAAAATAATTTATTGAATCTGTCTGAATATATTTAATACCTTGTAAAGCCCTATTATCCAAAAGGATTCGGTGAAATTAGTCTTGATAAAAAAATATGAATAAATTTATAGGAGGGTCAAAATATCGAGCCAAAACAAACTTTGGCCCGGTTTTTCAATAATTCAGAGAAGTAGATAAAAGGAAAAAGTGATATGATATTATAGCTACAGGTTCCTTCTTTCATCTAAACTTTGAATCATGAAAAAATATTAATTTTGAGAGTGTCATTCCTTTATAGCGTGCTCTCTAAATGCAGGACAGGAGCTAAAAATGGGGGTGCGCTTTGGAACCGGTTATGTCGAAAAGTATCATATTATTGACAAAACTCTAAGGGTCATATTTCTGGAAATAACGGCGAAAATAGGCGAAAAAAAAACACATTTTTGAGACCAATGGACCATTTTCCCGCCCTTCTACAAATTTCAGACAGCTGAGATTTCGGGGGTGAATGTACCCATGAATACCTGCAAATTAAAAAAAAAATGGTGCCGGACATACCTGATGCCAGGGTTGACACCTTCGTTTATTGGAATAAATAGTTTGTACTTACTGTGCCCTTGGTTTTTCGTTTTGTGTATGTATCATATCTGACCATGTTTTAAATTTTAAGGATTTTAACTCGAAAATAATTACTTTTTTAATACATTTAATTATAATAATACAACGTGGCAAATACAAACTATTTTGTTAATTGAGAAACTATTGTTACAGAACAATAGTTTTTTCTTCAACATACACTGATCCCAATCCCAACTAAACTCTGACAAAAATAGATTTTTGATCATCAATTTATCACATTTATAAATGATAAGAATCATAGAGAGTATTTTATAAAGACAACACCGATTCTCTAAGGGTAACAGTTCATGAAAAAAATGTCAGAAAAGTAAATCACATCCGCCGGAACAATATATTATTTATTAATAGAAAACACTAAAATAAAAACAAAAATAACCTCAATACTTAAGAAAATCAAAGAAATTTACAATAAAGATTCTTAAATTTGAGGAAATTTATTTGTTTTTTTAATGAAAACATTATTTTTGAAGTTGTTTCCGCATCAATTTTTTATTGTTTTACCATCCAAGATTGTGGTGTTTTTAGAAATACCTTGGACAAGCTTCAATATTTTCCCTCTTATATTAGGAAGTAATAATTAGATTTTTTCTAATACAACTATGCTCTGATTTGGCCTTTCCTTTTATTTATTTTTGTCTCATTTCAAGCTCTGCACTGTTTTTATTTTTGTTTACTTTTACTCGTGCTACATTAGAGAAAGTTTTCATTAAACCACATGGCAGTTGTTGCCAAATTTTTCTTTGATTAATCAGCTATCATCTTAGTCTATTGCAATTTTCGATACCCCATTCCTAACTGTTTTCAGTAATGTCTCAAACAGACAATTCTCCAATTCAATATCGTCTGACACTTTTTACAACAGCGTTTTTATTCTCAACATAAAGTTTAACCTTCACAAATCCACGTAGTTAAATTAAAGTAAAACGATTTGAGAACCAATTAAATTATTTAAAAAATATCTACATTTCGTAATATAACAAGTCTACGAAAAATCCACTTTACCGGTTATAAAAAATTTGGAAAATTACATGCAAATTTGTTTAAGGAAAATCCTATTTAAATTGTAGGCATTTATTTGCCAAGGAAAGCTATTGGAAATAATGAGTCTACAAAAAATATTTGGTCTTTTCAGAAATTAAAATTTTATAAATATCTGAATGGTTTTCTAAAAATATATAAACTTTTTCTGAAAAGCCTGTAACATTATATAATTGAGGACGACCACAATAACATATAACATATAAGTTTTTTAATTAACCACAATTACGTACAATTACTACTTGTTAGTTGAAAAACTAAAGAATTATTAAACTGTGGTTATTTTAATTATTTTTTGATTATCAAATCTAATGACATAATATAAAGGGATTGCCAATAAGACACGAATAAATATGTCATGAGAGTTGAGGATAATAAAGTTTCTTTCCTAATTTCAAGGTATCTAAATAAAATATTTTTATTTTTTGACGTTTCGACCTTTCATTCGTCATTTGTAAAAATTGCCTTTAACGTAGAAACAATTATAATTTACCGCATAATTTCACGAAATATGATAACAACATGACATTAAGAAAAAGAAAAAAAGATACATTTTTTTAATATTTTGTTGAATATAAAACTTTTTGCCTTTGCCCCCTAAGGGAACGCCAGTAAGTATAGAAATCAATATAATGATAGGGGACAAAAAGGTAGAAATAAAAAAACAACATTCTTCTTGAAAATAGGGAACCTCGAAAACTATGTAGACAGAAGAAACACAGAAAAAAGGAATACAAATAAGGGATCCAGTTCATGAAAGGAACTTTGAGATCGTTTTTCATCACATTCCATTAGCTTTTTACACCGATGGACGAAAAGTAGAGCCACCATAACGTTCTTAAAACAAAATGATACATAAAAGAATGAAAACTGCCCTTTTTATATTTGTTTAATACTTTCCATACTTCTATCTTCTATCAAAGGTTTTGACACACTCAAAATATTCTACTTTTAATGCATGTAATTATTATAATGAAATTATAATTAAAAAATCAATAAATATATAGTGTTTTATGAATTTTAGATGTATTTTAAAATAAATTTAGACTTATTTCAGAATTTTAGAAACATATATTTCCTTACTTATAGACGACACTGTATATTTGAGCATTATTAAATTTTCACAAATGTGATGAGTTGGTTTTGTAATAAACCACAATTTATTTATATTAGACATAAAAAAGAATATATTAACACAAATTGTAGTTTGTAAAATTAGTCTTACTAATAAAAATGGTATAACAGGTAAAGAAGGGATTCCCAACAATTACGTCACAACAAAATTAACTTTCAACGCACTTCAATAAATTGTTTTAGAACCATAAGTTATTAAAAAATACAGTGCCGTGAAAATATTTTGGAGACAAAAAAATATAGGAAGAAAGAAAATAAACGTCGCATGAAGAAGTACTAATAATAGACCAGGGCCAACCTTTTTGAAAACAAAAAAATTCTTAGCAATATGTTGACGATCGAAAAATTTAGGATAAATTATAATGTAAGGGTCAGTTGTTCAACAGTGAACCACCCTTTTTTCTTATCGTTATTGTGTCCTTCCGACTGAAGCTAAAATTATGAGTGGGTCTGGAATGTAAAGTGCGGCTTAAATCCTTCAACTATAGGTACTATTAGTGTGGTTAAATATAAAATTATTTGTACTATGGATAGTTAAAAAAAAATAACCTTGGTTCACTGTGGAACTCTAGCGGTACACAATGAACTACAACTGTGTACACAGTGAACCATGACATATGTTACCAAGGATAAAATATATAAACAACATCTAAGAAGCTTGATCAACATTTAATACAAAAATAAACAATATTTCTTAATAAAAGGAAAAAAATATAGAATACAAAACTTTTGGTAACTAATTGCATCTTTAATTAAAATCTATGGAACGCCATTGTCTAACGCATGTTAAGTGCATTGAAAGAAACATCAAATTTGCAGTAGGTAAGATTGTTGTCGAATTTTTCCATACACTGGTTCAGTGTAAGACATCCATAAGTGGTTCAGTGTGTACCACTATGACTTTTTGATAAGAAAAAAATTATCAAACCAAAATGTTCATTAATATCATTAGTTTTTATACTCAAATGTCGAACCAATTCATCATTACTAACGACAAATTAGGAACAATAGCCGCTGTGATGCAAACAAGGAAATTATGAAAAATATAACTTAACTTAAAAATTTTAGTTTGGTATCAAAGAATCACGTAAACCTCTTTACTCGCTGCCGATTGCAAACTGAGGAATGATGAGGGATTGGGATTAGTGTTTTCAACTGTAATATTTTAAATTTGGTTAATAGAGGGGGTGGTTCATTCTACCTGCATGGTTCACTGTTGAACAACTGGCATACTTACGGCCACTATAGAAAACAGCTCATTACGCACGGTAAACAAATCGCACGGTTTTGGTAAACAAAACGCACAGTTTATACCTACATAAAAGTAACCGGAATTTTTTTTTAATAATTCGCAAGTAGGTAGTGATCGCGTAATCCCCCTTCATGGCCGTAGGTTAAAGTATAGTACGTAATGCGTGTTGTAAAGCAATTACGCACTTATGGTATGACGCACTCGCCGCTACGCGGCTTCGTGCGCAATTTTTCCTTTCGTGCGTTTACAACACTTGTTACGTAATATACTATTACCCCAACTTTTCCGGCCACCCACATACTGCTAAGAATTTTTTAAGAATTTGGGTATTTAAAATCGATTAGGCCCTCAAAAAAAAATAAAAAAAATTTCTTGATACCTAACTATGTTTGTTATGGGCAGATACTTTATTTATTTATTTTAAATTGATAAAGCAAAATTCCTAAAATATTTATGACCGCTCTCTCATTCTCCTGTACAATACAGACTTACGCGGTTTTAAAGTCCCACTGGCGAAATAAGTATTTAAAAAAGATGATTCATAAATAGAAAGTCGATTACTTTCTAAACCAAGAACGTTTAATGTATAAGATAAATTTAAAATTGAAGGTTAAATCTTAATGGTTTTATTTGTAAAAGTCAAAGTAGGTTGAATACTCTTGATAACAAGTTTTGGATATTTTTGTGTTTGGTTAAATATTATTGGCAGAGTACAAAGTATTTTCTTTTTTTTTAGATAACTGAGCTATTAGAATTTTAGTGTAAATATTTTTTCTGTTATAAAATGATGCTGTTTCAAATGATTTCTTCAAAAAAGATGAAAAATGTAAAATGTAGTAATTTTAATTCGGTAAATTGTTGTATAAAACATATTCATTTGACAAAATCTAGAGGTTAACGTATAGTGCGAATTTGATACACCAAAATTACTATTTACCAATAACATCGCTTTTTTAAAATACTAAAATTATGTCAATTTTTACTTATACATAGTGTCCCAATAATGAGATAAAGCCCAACAACACTATTAATACAATTTATACGAAAAAATCAAATTGAAAAAAATTTCAAGGCTCCATTAACTCTATATTTCAAAATACTTTTTTTTTATTTTATTTCCAAATTTTGCATACTTTTACAAGACTTGGCGTATCAAAGTTATATTATTTCTTATGGAAGACCCTATATTTTATTGCATTTATAAATCTATAACTCCATAAGAAATAATATAACTTTGATACGCCACACTTTTTTGGGACAACCTGTATAATTCAAAATAATTTTAAAATGTCGCCTTTATCCACCCACATATCCATGAAGAAACAAAATTTTCAAAAATATTAACCGTTTAGCCACAATGGTCCATCGCGTCTACCGTGACTCACCCTGTATACAACACGGCCGAGAAATCATATTAATTGCTTCGCCAGATTCTGCAGCCTCGGCAATTACCTTCGGCAATTCGCCTCGGCTGCAAACTCTCAGCCTGTTAGATAATATAGTATTTTCTTTCACTTCGAAAATTACTTTTTATTTGTTATCACGAAACTTTAAAGAAATTAAAAATCAATGGTTACTCGATTACATCCTAAGTCGTAAATTACAATCGGAAATAGAGGGATTCCCAACCTCGTGAAATAGCAGTTTAACAAAACAATTACGATGACTTACATATTCATAAAATATAGATAAATGAAAAAAGAGGGATCCACGTTCACAGGAAGATGACTGGTATAAATATATTAATATCGGATTTGATAAATTTCGTTTAAAGATGACGAAATAAAAAAGTCTAAACGTTATCAATACATGTGAATTAAGTTTATTTTATTTTTTAAAGAATCTCGATGCTTTAGTTAAAAGATTAAACCAAGTAACTTTTGAATATTGTTCCCTTATCACATACCAATAATAACAATAATTGGCTATTAAGAATTATTAAAAAACTTCAGCAAAAGGTGATATTCATATAAGTCACTTGATAAAAGCCCTCGACATCCACTTCCAGAAAATATAATTGAAGAAGTACCAAAGTATTTTGCCGCAAAATCTAGAGGCAAAAAATACTCCGGATATTTTTGTTTTTTAGAACGGAAATATACCCAACAATATATTGGAATCAACGGACTGTCTCAGATTCCATATAAAATTGCAAAAGATTTGAATTTAGATAATCTACTACTCGTCACTGCCTGCGAAAATCTTCAGCAACACATTCTTGTAAATTCTGGGGCCAGTATCTTGAAACGTTAAGGCAGATGGACGTCTGCGACGATCAAAGAAGGTTATCTTGAACTACCCTTCAACATTAAATTGGACGTGTGTGAGAAGATCCCAGCCCTTAATGAAAAATTTGACCAAAAAAAATACCGATCAAGTGGCTGGATTCATTTCTTTTTGAAAAATATGTGTCAATTTAGAATTGGGCTAAATGTCTTTTTTTACTGCATCTTCCCTTAATTCCTGCCACCGAATCCATTCGAAATTTAATAATATAGGTAAATACGTTTATTGACTTTCATTTTTGATCACTAGTTTTTCTTAAATTTTTTTATTATACAGGGTGTTTCATAAGGAATGGTCAATATTTTAATCATAGGTTCAGCACCTCCAAATATTAATATTTTACTAAATAACTCTGGGTCAAATATTATCACTACTAAGATACAGGGTGTTGAAGATAAAATTTATTTTTCGTTTTTTTGCAATAACTTCTTATTATTTAACATATTTACTTGAAATTTGGTATGGTTATATTTTTAAGTTAGTAAATCATAAGTGTTGTTATCAATTTTGAGATTAGATAAAGAGGGCGGCACCTACACTCTACTGGATGAAGAAAAGTATAATTTTTTTTATTCCTGGCCCTTTTAGAATTTTTTTCAAGACTTTATGATATGACCCTGTAATTTTGAACATAAAAGGTATACTTGTTTTAATAGCATAAATTCAACTCATTTCGAGATATTTGCATTTAAAATATTCTAGCCACAGTATCTATTTAATTTACTTTAACATATTTCAACATAGTAGGCTTTGAAACTAAAATGAAAATGTACAGCTGTCAAATAATTAATTTTTAGATGTAATTTAATGACTGCAGTGTTAATTTTGTTCAATAAATTCCATCTAAGTAGGTAGTGAAAATGCCACGACACAACCATTTCTCTAATTCAGAAATGATAGATCTGATTTGTGTTTATGCACAGATACCTACATGTTTCTGGACTTGCTGCTGCCATCAACCAATTAATTATTTGACAGCTGTACATTTTCATTTTAGTTTCAAAGCCTACTATGTTGAAATATGTTAAAGTGAATTAAATAGATACTGTAGCTAGAATATTTTAAATGCAAATGTGTCGAAATGAGCTGAATTTGTGCTATTTGTTCAGAATTACAGGGTGTATCATAAAGTCTTGAAATAAATTCTAAAAAGGCCAGGAATAAAAAAAAATTGATAGAGTGTATGTGGCGCCCTCTTTATCTAATCTCAAAATTGATAACACGCTTATGATTTACTAACATAAAATACAACCATACCAAATTTCAAGTCAATATATTAAATAATAAAGAAATTATTGCAAAAAAACGAAAAATAAATTTTATCTTCAACACCCTGTATCTTAGTAGTAGATAACATTTGACCCAAATTAGTTATTTAGTAAAATATTAATATTTGGAAGTCCTGAACCCATGATTAAATATTGACCTTTCCTTATGAAACGCCCTGTATATAGCTAGACAAACAAAAGTTATTTCTTGAGATTCTCGAATAACATATATCAAACATTACGACTGACAGCTCCTCTGTTGCTTCATTTAAAAATCTTAGAATGAAGATGATTTTACTAGAGCTATGGGAGAGAAATAAAGGGAAGCATATTTTCGAAAATATCCCGGGTATTTAAAGACCTTCATGTAGGAAATTAAGTAAAGGTATTTGTTTGTTGGAAACATACTTAATGAATATAAGAAAAAATAGAGGACAAAAACTTTTGTATAACGGCGACAACGATGTGATATTGTACGTCATTTAGAGTTACATTTTTGAAACATTCTGCCTTAAACCCAACGTGACCACAGCGCCCGTTTTAATTTTTTAAATATATCAAAAGAAAAATAAAAAGTCTTTTATATATCTTTTGAGAAAAAATATCAGTATATCAGTAAAAAGGTGGATTGAAAAGCAGTCAGGTAATAATAGTGGAGTCAAACTAGCATTATACCTGTAACATTTTTCGCAGAAATCGGATCGATATGTGTTTTTTTTTTAATTTTCGAAAAATTATCAGTAACAAAATCTACAACTAACAACTTTACGCTCGAACATTTATAATTATTTATTTAACAAATTAGACTATTTTCAGGAACAAAGTAATTAATTTGTTAATTAGCCAGTTCACAACAATTGAACAATAAACAATTATGTGCTACAACTTTGTGGGCATGCTACTCCCCGGGAACCCAGAGTTTTATTTGGAAAAAAATCGAGTCCTTTAAGTATTTAGGGAGCAGAGGTATAGTCTGTCCAAGAGATAAGTCAGAAAGAAAGGAACACGCCGCCAAAGGTACCGCCTATGTCGCCCTATTTGAGTGAGACGCAGCAGCGCCGGCGACATTAAAGAGGCTCCTTTCTTTAAAGGCGCTTCGGTCTCAGCGGTACCTTTGACGGTGTGTTCCTTTCTTTCTGACTTATCTCTTGGACAGACTATATCAACTTATTAATTAGCCAGTTTACAACAATTGAACAATAAACAATTATGTACTACAACTTTGTGGGCATGCTACTCCCCGGGAACCCAGAGTTTTATTTGGAAAAAATTCGAGTCCTCTAAGTATTTAGGGGGCAGTGTTATCAATTTGTTAATTTGTTAACTCGAAAACCCACACGGGAGAATTTTCCAGTTCTTTTGTTGAACAGGCAGTCATATTTTCCATACCCTCGTCGAAACTCTCAGAAAATTGTCCAATTTGTTAAATAAATAATTGTTTAATTTTCAGACAATTAAACATATAAACTCATACTCATTCTTCAACCGGCAACGTCGCACCAAATACGTTTGGAAACTGTGCTCAGACGGGATAGTTTTTTTACTCTATTTCACAATAATCTAAGACGCAATTCTAACCCTCTCGTCTAGACAATAGAAAAAATTGTACATGCTTGTTTACGCGGTTCACGCTAAAGAATCTTTCGAGAAGGTGTTGCGCAATCCGGGAAGGGATACATTTGAAACCGATAAACTTCGCCGATTTTAAACACAGTTTGCATCGAGCCCTCATTATGAGCGCATACTCCGGGGATACAGAAAACCTCGTCAATAAATTCATTTTTTTTTTATAATGCCTCTTAGTACGGCAAGTGAGTGCGTCTTTAACTGCGAATCAGGTTAGACCCTCCGTTGACACCAGCTCAACGTAAAAATATTTCATCTTCACAGTGGTACTTTGCTGCGTATCAGGCGGTCCATTTTATTGTGCACTTTATATTTTCAAAATCAAAACTCAGTGCTTCAAGATTTTAAACAGTGTGATTCTAACTGCGAACCAAGTTAGATCCCTCCGTTGCCCCAGCACAACGTAAAAATATTTCGTTTTCACAGTGGTACTTAGCTGCGAATCAGGCGGTCCACTTTATTGCTTATTGTTACTTTTAAATTTAAACTCAGTGCGTCTTTAACTGCGAATCAGGTTAGACCCTCCGTTGACACCAGCTCAACGTAAAAATATTTTGTTTTAACAGTGGTACTTTGCTGCGTATCAGGCGGTCCACTTTATTGTTCATTTTATATTCGAATCTAAACTCAGTGCTTCGTAGTACAGCAAAAACAGTGCTCAGCGACGCTTCGGGGCAACAAGGCCTCGTCAAACCAGTGGGACTTAGCTGCAATCAAGCGGTCCATTTTATTTTAAAAATATTTCATCGAATCAGTGGGACTTAGCTGCAATCAAGCGGTCCACTTTATTGTTCATTCTATATTTAAATCAAAACTCAGTGCTTCGAGAATTTAAACAGTGTGTTGCTAGCCGCGAATCAGGCTAGGACCCTCCAGTGTCTAATTATCACTCACGCAGAACACACGCAAAAATAATATTTTCTGAATGATGTGATCATTTCTTTTAATTAATTATAATACTTTGTTCATGATTACTAGTTTAATGTAATCTTTGTTACGTTGTTGTTTTATTCATTTATTTATTTAACAAGTTTAATAAATGGTTAAATAAAAGTGTTCATTGTTTTTGTTGGATGAAGTTGAGAAGACAAACCTACTACAGTACACATATCTTCAATCTAAAAAATACAGTCCATTTTACGAATACACCGATGCGGTTTAAAAAGGCGGTAACACATTGTTGGCCGTCCTGGGAAACTGGCACAACATAGGGTTTATTCCAGAACCCTCAACAATAATTATAAATGTCCGAGCGTAAAGAGGTTAGTTGTAGATTTTGTTACTGATAATTTTTCTAAAATTTAAAAAAAAAACTGCATGTCGATCCGATTTCTCCGAAAAAAGTTACAGGTTTTCAGTTTTTTTATGCTAGTTTGACTCCACTATAAACCGGTTAGGCAGACTTATGAATAAATACTCACTTTAATATTTTACTTACACCGACACCCATGAATACAATACGCTTTTTTTAATTTTAGGAAGCGGACGAGATAATCAAAACAAAATATGTGGACTATCTAATCGCAACTGTTGTGGTTTATATGGTTGTTTTGTTTTCGTTGCAGAATTAAACAAAGTCTAATCAAAGTAATCTGAGATTCGGAAAACTTAACCGAGAATAAGTGGATTATTAGTATTATTAATCAACGTCCTGTGAATCCCTCTGATCCCGACCGAATAAGAGTTATCTTAAAACAAGCTTGTAATCTTTGAAAACAGTTCACTGGAAATAACATTCATATAACAACATGGGACAAAGAAACAACTAACCATTGTATTCGAATTTGTCATTTAAATTTTTGATATTTTTACTAAAAAATATATTATAAGTTAGTTAAAAAAATAATTGTATTACTATAAAAAATTATTAAAAATAAGACAGCAAATTCGAAAACTCTACGCGCGCCGAACCATTGAATACAAATAAATATTCAGGCGAGGCGTTCGGAAAAACTAAAGTATCTGTATCTAAAATGTACGCAAAGAAAAAAAAAAAGCATTTTAAAGAGGAGACTTTCTCAGGAAGCCATTAGTTTTTATTTTTTTTTGTTTTCTCATAGAAAATTTAACCGGAAGTTATAATTTCTAAAATTCTCACTGATTTTTATAAAACTGAAGATGTCTATTAATACAGGCAATCCTTGTAGACTTATCATCATGATGCTTTTACTTTTGATGAAATATAATTGAAATGATGAACATTATCTCTGTTTAATAAAACTTATGTTTTAAAATGATCATTTTTTCTACAACATTCATCCGACGCAATTTTTATTTTCAAAGTGTTTATTTATTTATATAAATCAATTTCTAAATTAGTTTTAACTTTATTTAAAAAACAATTAATTTCTGATTTATATAAACACTATTTTGAAAATAAAAATTGCATCGAATGAATATTGTAAAAAAAATGATAATTTTAAAACATAAGTTTTACTAAACAGAGATAGTGTTCATCATTTTAATTATATAACTTAAAATATAATTTTTAGTAAAATTTTCCGCTTTTTCAGGAGGTGCTATTAGTTTTTAGAAATTTTTATTTTCTTTTTCGAGATATAATGGAAAAACCAAATTTTCAATTTTATTTTCGAAATTGTGAAGTTAGCATACACTTTAGATTTTTTTATCGTTTTCTACACCCTTTCAAGTATTTTGTGGGAGGTCAAACTCTCTGACAAATGGGCTAATTGTTAATTTTTTGAAAACGAAATTAAATTAAATGAAATGGAGGAGAGGGCCTCCAACACTACCTTGAGGTATATCTGAATTGATAGGGTGATATTTTTGTGTGAAAAAATTTGATAAATAGTTTACAAAAAGAACCATTGGATTTAATTTTTCCACAAATATTTTGTGCACTTTTTTCAACTGATACTAGTTTAAAAAAATACATAAACAATGTTGGAAAGAAAAATATTTTTTCCTAAAAATTTTTCTCCTTGTATTGCAGTGAGGACGTATACAGGGTGTCCCACGACGTACTGTACACAGTCCAACCATAAGTACTATGGACCGAGGCCATTTCATATCTGGTATTAAAAAATGCCTTGTTGCGTTTTTGACGGATGTACAGGGTGATATTTGAAAATATGTAAATTATTCTACGTTAAGCATATCTAAAAGTAAAAATCTCAGACCAATCAAATTGATAGCACATTATCATTTTTTAACAAAAATCATAAGGATAGTTCATTTTACTCGATATAAAGTATTATTCAATCAACCGTTGAAATTCCAGGACCGTATTTATTTTTTCAAAGTTTTTATTGATCCTGTAAAAACAACACCCTGTAAAGCGAGTTGTACAAATTTTCTTTCAGTAATGTCAAAGAAAAAACTATTACTTTTGATAATTGTGAAAATGCAAGTAGGCTTATATTCCTCTTTTATCTGGAACTCCTTATAAATGATTCTTTAAAATATTTGACCTAAATTTTTTTATAAGCCACAATGATGTAATGAATGTGAAAAGAAACAACAAAGATCTCTGAGAAAGATAGTAAATAGTTATTAACTTAAGTAGTTAACTAAGTTTTTTTGACTTGTTTACCTTGAAATTGTTATCTAATGCTTTACGTATTAATTGTCGAGATTTTTAAATTCATAAAATTGTGGGAAATCGGAAATGTATATTTAGTTACAAAAGTCAGTTGTAAAAGAGAGAAAATTTGTTTATTGATGAAAGTCGTTGGGTATTCCGAAAATCGCCCCTAAATTTGAAAAGGTGCTTTTTGGAATTTTTTTCTCGGGATCCCATGCATGAAAAATTCTGAAAAAATTCCTGAGTCAGGCAATGAGGATAACTATTATTAGATTTTTTTTCAGCTACCCGTACCCTTTATATACCAACAATTTTTTGGTAATTGTCGATTGAAAAGTCGATTTTATGTATTTATAGCCATTTTCAGGAGTATTTTGCTCAGTGTATATCAAAAAAAATAATAATACATGTTACAGAATTGAACTCAATGAAATTCTGTAGGTGTGAATGCGCAGATTCCGAATACTTTTCTCGGAAAGACAAATTAGAAAACATCGAGTTATATTAGTGTTCTAATAATAGAGGAAAAACAATTCTGGAGGCGAATAATTAAAGTAGTGTAGTAAACACTTGAAACACTTAAAACTGTTTATATGTTTGTCACGTGACTATATGTTTTCCCAAAAGCAAGTATACATATAATAAAAACAACGTAAGCCTTACTTGATAAAAACAACCGTCTACATTTTCAGTTGCACTTTCGTATTGCATATTTAATTTTATTGACCAACAAATCTCTCTTTATCTTTAGTGTTGCAGAATTTTGCACTGTTTTATTGGCAAAGGAGATATTACACAAATCAACTTTAGTGCACAACAGTTTCAGCTCCTATTATCAAGGGCGTAGCTAATTTTTTTTCGATAGGGGTTAACGGGAAAAAATAATTTAATAGGTTATATAAAATTTAGTAATTTTTACACCACTACATAATGTAAGTTGTCACCATCCATTAGGATAGTGCAGGCAGTGTCCTTGGAGGCAATGCTATTCTTATCGAAACCCGATAAGGCGTGCATTACACCAGGTTTTATCCTGTAGATTCTCGTTCTATATATAGGATCATGTTGTTTAATTTATTTTATTTTTATTGACTTTTAATTTTAAATTTTAGTACAAAACCTATAAAATTTTGTTGTTCTAATTTTGAATCAACTAACCTCGACTATAGCTCTTCTCCTTTTTTATTTAATTTAATTTATTTCTAATTTACTTACTTTATTAACTAACTTTTCTTTTTAAATAAATTAAAAATTTATGGGAAATATTTTTATTCTTACCTCCTTCGTAAGCTTAGACAGAATTTAAATTCTTACGTTTGACAGAGTAGAGATTCTTAACCTCAGTATGTTTCTAATTGGCTTGTAATTTTAAAAATAAATAATGACTACTGAGATAAATTCATAAACATTTATTAATAACAAAAAAAATCAGTAACGAAAAACCTTTTTCCTACGACCACCTATGAAAATGGCAATTTCCGAATTGTTTTGACACTTCGAAAGTGACAAATATCATACGAGTTAAAGTTAAAGTTAAAAAGAAGAAATATATCACACAGTCGTGTCACTTTCCACACTTGTTACGTAATATACTATTTGTTGAATGTGCAACAAATATTTGGTCCAATAAGGTAAGTGTATTTTTATTTACTACAAAGAAAGATTAACAGTTACAAGTGAAATATCGATATTTAATTAAAATTGGTACCTTTATTTAAGACTAAGTCTTCCTTATTCCTATAATTATTGTTGTTAAATGGATGTTCTTCAAAAATACAAATGGAATGTTTTTTAAAACGGAAATTTCTTCAATTTTAGAAGTCCGAACACTCTATTTTCCCGATTTATTCTATTTCCCTTGAATTTGAATTGATTATATTGATGTATCATAATATTTAAATTTGAGGTTAAGTTTAAAATTTCTTTTTCTCCAAACACTTATAATGTTCTGATTGTTATTATGATCGCAGACTTATCTGAGATTATATTATTTTAAATTTTTCTATTCAGTTCTTTGCTAGTTTATTTGTAAATACCCTAAATCTGTTGATGAAAATCTCTTGTGGGATTACCATGTTACATTTTTGACATTGAAATTTTATAGTTTATTTTACAATTACTATGTTAAAAATAGTTTCAAACATTATTTTTGAAATTACATTCTGTCCTGTGATTACTTAAAGTATAATAAATAGTTATTTTATTGGTATTAATAAAATTATCTCTTTCTTTTTTACTCTTCGTATTGAATATTAAATTTTGTATTCTCTTTTTGTGCTGGTCAATTTAGTAAACCGTTACAGTATATTAATGATTAAGGTAACCAAGCTATAGCTTTATTATATTTTAGTCAGTAAAACGTTTCTATATCAGAAAAAAGATAAAGACAAAACATAAATACACTGTGACTTCTCTAATTTGCTCACTATAATCCTACTTCCTGACAAATCTCTGGACGCGCCTATTGTGAGAACGTTTGTTTCCTATAACGGGCTGTAAACGCTTCCAGTTTATATTCTCACAGTCTGTCTACTTCTGATATAAAATTCATGAACTTGCAGAAAATTCATGAGCTTCTTTAAATGCCCCCAGGGTATTATTCTTTGTCTAATCAGCTTAAACCGTCCATTAGTATGAAAGACAGGGTGAAAAAATGTCTCGTAAATTATTTAGTGGTGCGACTCAGACTATTCCCTTAAATACCCTCTCAATCCCGGCGTGTCCTTTAATAGCTTGTGAAGAAGGTAAGAGGCAGTGGCGTGTCTCAGTAATTGTTATTGCTTTTGAAGAAAAAATATTACTATATTTAATATTAGGTAATGTATCTTTAATCGGTATTCTGTTTTATTACTACGTATTTAAATAATATTTTGGACGGAAAATGGCGGCTTTCTCGTACTAAGATTGTCATCTGTTGGAGACTAATGACCTCGGTGCCCTGTTAGTGCATTGCATGGTACTATAGAACAACATAATGTGGAAAATATGGAACCATCAACAGGCATACACAAGTTATACAAACAGAAAAGTATTTATTTTAGAAATTACAATTATTCCTCTGGGAGTTTTAATAACCCTTCAACTTTTAGGTCCTGCAGAAATTTAAAATCTCTTCAAAAGAGTTTTTATCTATATAGATCTACCACGTTAATTTGCAATTTTCTACAACCCCTCTTCTTTTACATACCATAATAAAATACAGTTTATGTAAGGCGATATCACAGCTTCTTTTATTTTTACCTTCCTGTTCAATTTATTATCGGAGGCTGTATCTTTCGAGAGAAAATACATAATGGGTCCTTAAAAATCTGCAGCACCGCGTAGCTTCGACTAATATATTTTCATGCGGTTTTAGACCGAGTCTGAAAAAGTGGTTAAAATTTGATTATAAAGAGTGATGGTGATGCTTCAGGTGCATTTTGTGTAAAATTAGATATTATTCCCGTTCAGTTTTAAAATGAAAAGCCGTTATTGATGCATTTTGCCATCATCTTTTAACTTCCGAAGATTTTAATTTAAAAAAGTAATATACATTTTTCGATTGTGAAATATTAATTTATATTACAAATAAATAGAAATATAACGAAAAATAGAGTCTATTATCTATATATGTATGACTCTATTAGATTTTACACAACATCATCCACTATTATTATCTTATTTATTTATTTATTTATTTATGCCACTTGAATAAACATTGTCATTATATTTCCGATCCCTGGAAACCGAGCTATTGTAAATGTGATATATTTGGTAACTTAAACATCCCATTTCTCGGCTGACAGCTCTAACAATAAGTACACCTATGATGTGTAAATCTCCACTAGGGCTTGAATGAATAATTTGTGGAGTATCAACAAAATCAATAGTAGCTTTCGAGAAGATAAATGGCAATAATCGTCCTCGCACAAGGTCAATGTATCTATCCAGACAGGAATAAACGGGATAATTTATGGCTAAACTGAAACATCATATCTATTTGGATTTGGGGTGCGCGTGGCAGGAATCGTAATCCAACGTGTTGCTTTTTTTGCTTCAATATTTATTTTATAAAGGAAAATATATGGCAGATTTGGGTAATGGCTTTACTGCGTAAGTCCCTAATAAGTTAAATCTTGTTTTCGGAATGTTATTTCGTAGGAAAAAAAAAAGAAATGTAGGACATAGAAATATTACTAACATAAGTTGTTTTCCACTATCACATTTCCTGAGTTCAGTAGAATATCAATATTCTAGGTTTAGACGCCTATTGCCATATATTTAGCCATTTTGAGTTATTGGTTCCCACAACATTTAGTTTTTTATATCTAACACACCTCAAATGCATAAACGTACAACATTTTAAAGGATAAAATTTAAAATTCCTAATAAGAACCTAAAAGAATTTATATCTATTTGTAAAACTTACTCTTATAAATACATATAAAAATACACAAGATATTAAAGTAAACCAGAATATTTCATGGTCCTTTGTCTTAAGCATAAGTCATTGTTGAGAAATTAACGATTTGATGTATATTTTGCTGAAATAATTAGTTACTTCATTAATCTAGTTGGCGATTCTTTCACAAGATTAAAACTTATAAAAAACAGTAATCAAGAACTTTGTAATTATTTAGATGGAAGACTAACCAGTAGAGTCAGCAGACAATCGCGACTTTTAGCAAGCATGTGGAAAAGAGGGAGAAGTTTTCTATATTGTCTCTATTTTTGTTAACGTAATAATCTTTTGGTTGTTAATTTTTAAACCCCATCGTGAACCTTTTTTTTAAGTTTCCATAACAAGTTCTCCATGATAAAAAAAGCTTTCAAAACTTTCAAAATTTTATTAGTTTATCAATCAATTCTAGACGTTCACCAATACAGCACCGAATCGAGTAAACATTCAACATCTCTGTGAACAGCAACTCTTGTAATTCAATGGAATCCAATAAAATTTTGATCTACTCACAAGGCAACTTCGCAAAATTCTGAAAGACAATTAAATTATTCTCCCCCATTTTCAACTCACGTAAATGAAGTCAACCAATTACAAATGTGACATCAGATGTACGGTTACTAATTCAATAGCGACTGTTGTTTCTCATTTATTGTCAAAGCACACTGTGAATGTTCTGAATTAAGCTGGGCACTGATAATTGATAGGATTAACGTTTATCCTGACCAAATAAAAGAACTTGAGGCTGATAAGGTTCGATCAAATGGAGCAGAAATAGACTGGTCCGTATTTTTTTGTTAGCCTTATCGCGAGTAGGGTATGTTTTGTAGCTATTTATTAGAGGGATATTAGTAACTCATTGTTATTTTAAACAAAGAGTCCATTAAAGCAAAATCTCAATAAAAGGGTATTCATCTAGTCTTCCAACACAATATAAAGTATAGTATAGAAATAGATTAGAGAAAAAACAGTTGCGATTAAATGTGGAAACACTTCAAGTATTTTAGATTACTGTAAAATAGATGTTTAATTGACTTTATCAAAGAAAACAGAAGCAGATGCAGAATTTTGGGTACGGTTACATTGCGGATTAGACTCATTAACAAAATTTTTGAAGGATCACATTTCAAGCCATTTTCTTCGAAATATAAATAATTAGTTTTCAAACTACGGTATACATTATATTATACTCTGATATACTATCATCCAACTTTGTTCTCGTTTACTAAAGATTTTTAATAATCTACCATTTTTGCTTAGACATACATTCAGCGATGACGTACACTCTAAAAAATGGTTGTGAAAAAACTTGATAAGTATGGTAATTTTCACAAAATATACTGTGACCTAAATTTTACATTATATAAGCCTCAAAAGTGCATTGTAAAATTATTCACAGAATAATGTATGTGAAAAATACGGCCAACGTGAAAATAGATTGTGAACATTACTGATTTACAGAATTCATTCTCTGAATGAAATTGTACAGGTTTAGTTATGTGAATACCCTGAACTCGGCACTATCGGATTTCTATTTTTAGAACTTGGTGTCTCAGAGGAAAGCTGATGTTAGGCAAATTAGTTGAGGGTTACGAGAGATTGAAACGCAGTAATATTGTTTTTCTCCCTAACCTAAGTAATTATTTGTATTCCAAGCAGTTTTGTGATATGAGTCGACCAGAAATCAAAGTAGGTGTAATTTTTCTAGTGTTCACAACAAATGTTGTATCACTAATGCTATCAATATTTTCTAGGTTAGAAACCAACTACGACACTTTATTTTGTATATCTGGAAAAGACAAATATATATAATAATGGATACGAAAATTTCTTGATTTTGAATATAAAATACCTCAAGGATTTATCCACAACATACAACTATGAAATTCATACAGAGAATGTTCCTTAAGATTCAAAAAAAGTGTCAGCCGTTAAAAAGAAAGTTTTCTATTTAAGAAGTTAGTGGCTATGTGAATCATGTATTCACATTAGTGTATTGGTATTTTTCATATAATAAATATACTTATTCTGAATAAAATTACATGTTTCTTTATATTATGTGTTTGAATGTCACTGTGAATTCACACCAAATAATTACCAAGTAAATTAACAGATTAATGAAGAAATCACAGTAATCATTTCGATGTCGCGACTACTGTCTACCAGAATAGCATAGACTAAAATGGGACAAGACACTATTTCCATCTGCACAACCAGAGGATACCCACAAGGAGGAGTGGCCTCCCCTCTTATGTGGAGCTTAACAGTGGATCGACTCCTCTGCGATTTGACATAGATTGGTATATCGTGTCAAGCACGAAAAAGAAGTAACCAGCAAAGCCACGAAAGCTTTAATGGTGTGCAGAAATTTTGCGGGAAAAAACTGGGGATGTAACCCAAAGATTCTACAGTGGATGCACACGTCAATAGTGAGACCGGCGATCACTTATGGAGCAGTAGTCTGGGGCAGCAGAACGAAGCTGGCCAGTACAAAGGCAAATCTACCCAAAGACTAGCCTGCGTATGCATAACAGGTGCAATGAGAACGTGCCCAACGGCCGCCATGGAGGTAATCCTAAGCCTTACATCCCTCCATATAGTAGTGAAGAGTATAGCGATAACGACAACCTACAGAATGACCAGAGAAGGATCAACCAAACGCAAGTTTCGACTCCTTCCTGGAAATCACCAAACCTGGGACATGCCCCAAGATGAGATAACAAAGAAGTTTAGCTTTGTGAAAGAATTCAACACAAAGCTAAGTAACAAAAGCGATTGGGACAAAGATACAATCCCAAAACTCAAGAGAAGTGCCATGAAATGGTACACAGATGGTTCTAGAACAACAGAAGGAAAAGGAATAGGAGTATATGGGCCTGCAACCAAATATTCCGAAAGTTTAGGCAAATCTCCGAGCATTTTCCAAGCTGAAATATACGCCATCGGAAAATGTGTCCAGTTCAACATAGAAAGAAATTTTCGCAGACAAGAGATCATCATCATGTCAGACAGCCAAGCAGCCATTAATGCCTTGAACTCCCACGTAATCAACTCCAAGATAGTTTGGGAGTGCCTAGAGAATCTAAACGAACTAGGCAAGAACAACACTGTTACCCTACTATGGGTTCCGGGACATACTGGAGTGGAGGGTAATGAAATAGCAGACGTACTCGCAAAAAAGGGGCTGAAACACCATTTCTGGGACCTGAATCCTTCTGCGGAATAAGCACCAGTACAATACTTGATGAACTTGGAAAAGAAGTAAATAAGAAAAGATCCCAATACTGGATAGGACTACAAGGAATGAGGCAGGCCAAGCCACTACTGGGGAACTATAACCAGAAGAGATCTGACGACTGCATCAGTAAAAGTAAAAATAAGCTCAGAATTCTAACTGGTATCCTAACAGGGCACTGCCGTCTGAGAGGCCACCTAAAGAAACTCGGATTAGTAGACAAAGAAGAATGCAGATTCTGCGAGGAAGAGGAGGAAACCTCTATCCATATTCTCTCAGAATGCATTACCCTGCAAAATCCAAGGCTACGATACCTTGGAGAATATCAAATAGAAGAGGAAGATCTACCTAACCTGAAGCCTACCGACATCCTGAAAGCAATAGGACTGGAGGAACTGGTCTAATCATTGAGACATCCTTAACGACTGGGCAGCAGTAGGGGGCACAATAGATCTTATAGGTCGCAGTGTATTGACACCCCCATCACAGATAAATAGATAGAATCATTTCGAAAGATGACACAATAAATCTAGTGAGTTTCCATTGTATTTTTACAGAATTCATAACGTAATAGGATTAGTACATAAATATCTGTATTTTCACATGATTTTACATAAACTGTTTTATCAGTGTAAATGGCTGATAGCAGATTTGACATTCACGTGATATATTCTGTAAGAAAGTCAGGATTTATCTAACGGACGGGGTTTCAATGCATAGCGGACAGTAGTATGTGACGTAATCGATAGATCTCTTATACAGATAACCAAGTTTAAAAAATTAACGTAAAAAACTAACTTGGCTGGGGTTTTAACTCGCCACTATCTGGAAAAAAGTGTGTTAAACGTCAGGTTCCAATATTTTTTGAATCGATACTGATCATTTTCTTTGCGAAACTATTCGTTAATTGATGGATCACGTCATGAAGTAAACGAAACAGGAGGGAAAACTGAATCAAAATATTTTTTTTTTAATTTAAAATGGTTGTGTATACTTTTTTTTATTTATTTTGATTGGGTTATATGTATAAATTTTTTAAGTTATTCAAGGACCATTTTATAAATTAATTCTTATATCTTTTTTTTCAAGCACATTTTCATCATGTACGATATTATTTTTCATCTCACGTTCGATATAAAAAGTGGATTGTTGTGTGAATAGAATTTTTTTAAACAATACAAAAAACAAAAAATGCCGTGTGAATAATAAATCAGTTGAGATAGACCGAACAAATTGTAATGAAAATTTCACACCAACATTTTTTAACCAATAATAAGCTTTCGTTTCTGCTCGTTACTATAGCAACCACAAAACTTTGCGATAGTATTTTCCTCCTGGGTACCCTGGACGTGATTACAGCGATAGTATTTTTGTCAAATGTCAAATTATAAAAATACACCCTTCCGTTAACTGTAAAATAATACAGATTGGTTGATAGCTAATAGAATACATTATTTTAGACTAACAAATGTTTATTTCATACTACTAAAATCGTAGGAACATATTCTTTGGATATATATGGAGACAATATAATTATTATAAAATAAAAAAAAGTGGCCCTATCGTCACGAATATTTGCAAAAAATATATTTTAGTAGCAATATTTAAATTTACCGTATCTCCCACGTTCTTGAATTACTATCTGGAAATATCTCTTCGGGCATGAATTTTTTAAAAGTTATCCCTAGTCGAAATATTTCCGATAGTAAATCAAGCACTAGGGAGATTACTAGTGAAAGTATTAGATCGACAGTTCTCATTCTAATCAACACAGTCACAGTCTACTCACTTTATTTTAGACAATCATTTATCACTGAATAGCCATTTTAATTACATACAGAAAAAAATCTTAAAAGAAATTGTATTTTTTTTCAAGAGTGTCTCAGCACTTAACTATGCTGTCACGAATAACGGTATATTTTACAACCACATTTCGAATATTGTCCTAGTCTTTTGTACACATCTGATTTGAATAAAATGAGAACACTACAGAAACTACAGAATCGCGCAATGAGGATTATTTTGAGATGTGACAGGTATGCTCCGATATCTCTAATGCTAAATACTTTAGAATGGTTATCTATAGAATTTAACGATGGTATATATTTATAAAATGTTACATAATCTTCTACCTTCATATTTTGACAAATATGTTATTTTTACTAATCAAATTCAGTATAATACTAGAATAAGAAATAATTTGTATATAAATAATCAAACAAAAACGTTTAATACTAAAACATTAACTACCTGATAATGTAAAGTCTTCTACCAGTCTTATTCTGTTTAAAAGGAATGTATTAAATCACTTAATGAACCATTAAAATATCAAATTATGACATTTAATGTCTTTTTTTGTTGTTGTATTTTTTGTATTTTAATAATTTAGCACTTATAAATAAATATTGTAGATATTTTGAAATTGTGTTTATATTAATGTTTAATATTATTATCTTTTTTGTATATTAGGATGTACCTATTTCAAATAAAGTTATCTTATCTTCAATGTCATTTTAAATTTCAAAATTTTCATATTTTGGACCCCATTTTGAAGGTGTTCTAGAAGAGGTACGAAGGGGCACATCAAACCCTTAGCTTACTTTTTGATGCTCTATCAAAATCTGAAGTCAGAATTTTAAAACTCATAAACACACAGGTCGAATTCAGATACCGAACAATTTGTTATCACAAAGACGACAGCAAAAATAAAATTATCACTCAATATCCTTTACTTTAAAATGGAATATAATAACTCTACTAAAAAAGGTATGTGCAGAAGATCTTTGAATTATGAATAATTGCAATAAAATATGTAGTAACATTTAGGTAGAATGCATTTACTTTTTTAAAATTTTTATAGACATCAAAGAAACCTGTCTGAAATAATAAATTAAATTTAAAGGCATTAAGATATAATTATTCCGGGGAAAGTATATTTAGTACATATTTTTGAATGCTTTACAAGAATTTCATATTTAAAGTAAATGCTATTGAGATTCGTAAATATTTAAATTAGTTAATGATATTGTATGTAACGCTAGGTAGAATAGTGGAATGTTGACTGATTTTTTTACACAAAGGTGGAATTGTTTGAACCATAAAAATTCCAAAACATTTAGGTAGAATGCATTTACATTTTTAAAATTTCTATATACATCAAAGAAACCTGTCTTTTATCAAGAACGAGGCGAGTCGAATTCATTTTCAGATATCCTTTAGAGACAGGATGTCGAGCTAGCCGGCTTCGTACTGACGAGACACAATAATGCCGAAACCGGTCTAAGAATGGCAAGCTCCTTTAATAACAAAATCGAAGTTTTTGGTTTAAAGCCCCGACTTGGTCGGGCACCAAACCACGTCTGGACTTTCGTAATTCAATACCTGGTGGGGCATATAGCCCAAGGAGTAGTTGTTGAAGTCCAGACGCTGGTGCAGTGTAGGACATTTTTAATGTCCTTGTTCTTGGGAACAAGTGTGATTTTTTTAGTCATGTAGCAGGATTTAGAAGAATCAATAGCGTTTTTTATACTCAATTATAATTTAGCTCTATTTCATTTCAAATCGCTTTTATTACTTTTTGTGGTCCCGTAATATTTCTCTTATATCCTTGAATTGGTTTCCCTTTCAGCTTGTAATAATTCTTAGACATTCTTTCCATGCAACCATTAATTATTTTCTTGAGGAAAATTCAGTGAACAGAGAGGGTAGGAAATTTTCATTAATATAAGACATAAATTTATTTACCCCACTAGTTTAGACTGAAAGTCATCATTATGGGAATATTTATATGCTTATAAATTGTACAGAGAAAAAAGCAGCACAGTTACTAATGAAAAATAAAACAAAAGACATATCCGATTTATTTCAAGATTGATACCATCCTACTTTTGAAAGAAAAAATAAAGTGCATAAAAAATACAAAGTCTATTAACTTTTCTCTCAAGACACTCTAAATAATTGATTCAAAGATATTACAAAAACTACCAAAATAATTCCCAAAATGAAATTCTTCTGCTTCTAGAAATACATCAAAACAAAAAAGAAAACCACACCAATGTACCACATTTTTTCGAAGATAAGTCAGCTGATAATGGTCAAGATATTTGCAATCTATTTTCTACATATTTTAAGAGTGTATACTCCAAAGATTCATTTGCAAATGACCATACACTGTTAGTTGATGAAACTATTGCAGATATTTCAGAATATCAAGTTTTTGCGATCGATAATTTATACATCCGGTCCTGCTAATATATCTAGCATATTCATTAAGAACTGGAACAGCACCCCTTTTCCATATTTTCAATTTATCACTTCATGCAGGGGTTTTCCCAATAAAATGGAAATCTTCCACTATTATGCCTGTCCTTAAAGGGGACATCAGGAGGAATATCAAGAATTATAGACCCACCAGCAAACTCTGCTTCTTTGGAAAAATGTTCGAGAAAATTGTTCACGAGGAACAGGATTATTTCCAATAAAATGGCTTTTTCGTCGGTAGATGTATAGATGCAAATTCGAATTCCCAGATCACATCTTAGAACAGATGGAGGAGCAAACGCAAGTAATAGTTTATTTATTTCGTGATATGATACATTTATACAACTAAATAATTCTAATATAACTTAATAATCACAAAAAGAGACTGAAAATAACTTTGACTTACAATGTAAATCAGCTGATCTTAGTTATGATCTGGCTTCATTCTTACGAATTCCATATATAAATCTGGGGCAAGATTATTGCACCCTTTGTATATGTGCGATGTCAATTTTGTCTAACCACGGACCATAAACAATGTCCCCATAGTTCAAATGACTTAGTACTAAAGCGTCCGTTAATTTTATTTTTAATTGTTTGGAAAGTAGATGTCTATTTGGATAAAGCATTTTTAAATTCATACAGCTTCTCTGAATACATTTTGTTAGATGATTCTTAAATCGTAAATCTACATCCATTTCTGCTCCTAAATTTCTGGCAACAGTGGAAACATTTATATTTTCATTTTTTAAACATATATTAAGTTGATTTTTAATAATGTCCCGATTGCTGCCAAATACAAGTAATTTTGATTTAGTAGCATACACCGATTTCGGGTATGCTGAAACTCTCTTGATTCATATTCGTAAGTAATATCATAAGGCCATCTAATTTTTCATCTAGTATTTCATGAGTAACAGATTATTCTGCATACACATAGCTTACAAAACATACTACCTATTATATATGCACACCTAATAAATATGTAGGTATTAATTTGAAAACTTAAAACACTATTTATGTTACAATTAAAATATAAATTGCAATTTTGGTACATAGTAGGAGCATTGTTTGAAATCTTTGTTAACTCATTGATAACGTTGGATGTAGGCAAATCATTAATGTTGTAATGTGTCCAGCTGTAGAGTGAGAAAACTCGAGGAGTGGCTACAGGATCTTCTGTTTTCTGTTTTTTAGCTGGATGTTCCGGGGCGTCACTTCTAAGGGGGTTTATGATGTTGGAATAATGCGCATTATCCATTTGCAGATAAAGCTTAATTGAGTTGGCTGAACTCTGGCCAGCAATTTTAATTAATTGTTGTTCACCCATCACTATTCCTAAAAAGTAGGATTTTTGAAAATCAGTTATTTAAAAAAATATGTAACTATGTTATCTATCTGTTTCAATCCCAGAATTATCCACTTCCTCTTTAAAATAATGAACTCTGCAATTGACTGCTTCTCCACCTCTCCAGGCAAGTTCTACTGAAGCGATATGGTAAAATTTTCCCACCGGAGTGTCTTCGTCCCATAATAAAACCATTGCGTAGTATTCTTCCAATTTTAATGAAGCAGAGCTCGATTTCCTTTTATTGGCGCACATCTGCAAATTCCCTCGTTTCGCATTACGAGCTTGCCTACTGGACTTGAAGATACCTACATCTCTTGCATTTTTTGCACATTTTGTCTTCACAACTAGTTCTTTGTAATTTTCACCGTTCTATTTCTCCATATTCCACGCCCAATCTTTCAGGATTGTGTTTAGTTGCTCTAAACTTATAGTTTCCAAAAGCTCGTATTTCTTTGCCTTGCAGAATTCCGTAAACTGTTTCCATATTGACGTATGGGTTTTAACGGTATTGTACGGTACACTTTTCTCAAACGCCAGATCAATATTGGTCATAGACTCATTTTCACTACATAAGCTGACTAGTACTGTTTAAAAATAATATTCCAAAATTTATTGACAATAAAATTAGAAAAATTGTTTTGCGTCGTTTTCTTGTGTCCTAGGAGACCATAATTACTTATCAAACGTATTGTAATTTTTGGTGACAACAGCTGTCAAGTTTTGCCGCTGGTAAACTCGAAAAAACTACTGACAGGAGCTGTCATACAGTTTTTTCATCTAGAGACAATTTGTAATTCAAAATTGCGCGTTTGTTATTGGTGGAAATTAAGACGAGGGAAATAGTCGCATTCATATACACTAAATTAAATTTTGCATCAATTGTTTGGAATCCCCAATATGTCACTTATCAGCAGACAAAAAGCATCCAGAACAAATTTATGAAACAACTAGTTCGTAAATCAGACATCCCAATACTAAACAGTAATTACAGTGCAATTGTATGTTTAAAATGTGACAAAACTATCATTCAATATACATTAATTTTTTAACAATTATAACTCAACTTCTACCTGCGAAGGTATTATGTTAACTACTCAAAAGTAGGAGTAATTTTTAGGCTTACGCTCTTTCACCCGTTCTACCCTTCGCATCCTTTTTTTCAAGTAAACTCCATTCTGTAAATCAAGGATTTCTCGTTTTCATTGAATGAGGTTCCAAAATTTTAAGTACCTCAATTTCGTCGAAATACACGAGATACAAAATAATCCAAGGGTTATGTAAATCCAAAGGGTTGAATTAAAACACATCCGATTCGAGTCTCATGCGTTGAAGATGGCGCTTGCGTTGCAACGCCGCGAGTTCGGCCGCCGGGACGCCAACCAGTCTGTATGAGGACGCCAAGGTCGCGTGTACATGTGCATTGCCGATTCTTCTTGAGATAGTATTATCAATGAGAGAGAAAGACATTGGTCGGTTTTGGACCGTGTTCTAGTTTCAGGAGTCGTGGCGGAAGGACTTCCGGAACTGTTGTTGGTGTTTTTTTTTAATGTTGGTTGGAACCATGTAGTGTTTTTTTTTGGAAATAAACTTGATTACAAAAACTGTAAAGTGTAAATTTAAGTTTTGAATATGAAAGACTAGACATAAAAAGTGAGTAATGAAACTTTTTATTTCATTAAAAAAATTTAGTAATATCGAAAAGATATAATAAAAACATGAAATAATTTTTTTGATTAACAGGAATACAAAATATTAATAACTTCTATTTTGTAATACACGTGTTATGTTATTTACAAATACATAATTTTCTAAAAAAAAGATAATTTTATATTAATAAAAAGTAGACAAAAAATAGTATATTATGCAATGAGCACGAAATGGAGCATATTTTGTACGAGTATGAAAGTTTGCAACACGAAACATAGGCGAGTGTGGCAATTCATACGAGAGCTAAATACGTATTTCGTGCAAGTTGCATACTATACTTTTTCTGCGACTGCATTCTATTACATATAAAGTAAAGTATAAACAAACACAAATCGAATAAAAGATTTATATTTATATATTTATATTTATATTTTATTAACTTGAATATTTTACAACGCAAATAATAAATTGTGGATAAATGAACCCGATTGAAACTGAAAAACTGGTCAAGCCTAACTTCTTTATACAATTTATTCATAAATATTAAATTATTCCAAACCATCGGGAGTTTCTTTTATAAATTTGTCGATGTCATTTGATGTAAAATGCTTTCAAATTCAAATATTTTCTAATATCTATATTATTATTAATGCTGATAGTCGTTCTCAACATCGAATATGGTGTCTAAAGCATAGAACTTTTAATTTTTTTCGTCAATTAGTCAAAATAAGCCACTAAAACGTTGTTTGTAACTGGGTTTGTGTTCTCATCACTTTTTCCAATTCATAAAGGAGGCATAAGATCGTTGATATAATTTTTTTGATGTTTCTAGTAGATAACCAATTTAAAGTTGTTACTTTTGCAACTTCCTTTAACCTTGGAGGTGTTAATTCTATGTCCAATCACTTTCCACTTTATTTATTTAATTGATCTAAAATGATAATTCTCAGATACGTGAGTTCTGTCAATATTAATTATACTGACAATGACATGTCAAAGTGATCGCATAGTCGCCTTAGTTTTTAAGAATAAATACGAAATATTTTTTTGTACAACTATCTCATCTCAATTGATGCGTAAATATTTACTTTTTTTCACCGTGAAAAAAAGACTTTTTTTCACTGCCAAAATATTTCACAAAATAAACATGAAATATTACTTTATGAAGGATATATTTTTAACAGAGTCAATTATTAATTGATTATTCATCATAAAACAATTTCAATTATTGGAATAATAATTGATATTAAAGTTTGAACAATTACTTTGAACATAAATTCCCGAAGAAGTTCCATGTTGCTGCTGATCAGAAACGTTAGATATTTCTTGAAGAGTTGATTCCACAATTTTATCAGATATTTTAATTTGTTTGGAAGAAGATGGACTATTCAATATTTTGATAGAAATCTCAATTTTGTTATTCAAACTGTCTTCTATATATGCTTCTGCTACGTAGGTAGATTTCCAGCCACCGTGACGTTTTATGGATATAATGTTACCCCCTGCATTGGCTAGAAAAGTTACAGAGCTTCTCCTGAAACAGTGACCCGTGTAGCTCTTATACATGTCTCTTTCAAGCCGTTTTGCAATCAAGCTGGGAATTTCTCCTATTTTATTTATCCCCACATGTTGGTTAATACATTTTCCTCTCGAATATTTCAAAAATAATCTGATACTTTTTGTATGGGGCGGCCTATACTTGCGATATATCTCAATATAATCAGAATTTGAAACAGTAAACGTTCTTGCGCAATAGGTCTTCGTACCAGGTATTTTAACAATCAATATAGATCCAGCATCTTCAATGGCATCAATAGTTATATGTAATAATTCTTCACGGCGACAAGAACCGCTGATACCCAAAATTAGGACAACCTACAAATAAAAAATATTGAAATTACTACTAATCTTACAAAATTATGATTATATCTGTACCTTATAAAGTAAATTTGTTTCGTTATCAGCATCTTGAATAAATGTATTGATATCATCCCTTGATAAAACTTTAGATTTATTTCTTCGTTATCCGACGATTTTGTTCTTAATGAGCGGGACCAATTTTGAAAACTTCCTTATATCAATATTTTCCTTAACATTTAATGTACTTTTCAACATTTTTGATTTTTCCTCAAAATAGCATATTTTCAGAAACCTTTTTTATCTCAATTAATGTTTCTTGTCGCACCATTCACGAAATTGGCCTTATGTTTTCTCATATACTGACTTGGATTTGGCCGATAACATATTTGCTTTCTCAGATATATCTGATGGGCTATCACTACCACTATAAATAACTTGAAATTGAAGCAACTACGAGCAAACACAGTCAAACACGCGGCGTGCCAACAAACCGTTTCTATAGTAACGACACAGAAAGACTACTGGATGCTGTGAAATTGTGCGATAACTTATCGGGATAAAAAACCACGTCAAGATGTATTGGATGTATTTATTTTTAATTTATTTCAGACGATGTAAAGTCACATTCACAGTTGTACAAAAAATGTTGTTTGTATTTCGTGTATAAAGTCCGTGTTTTCGTGGCACATTCGAGAGAAATTACGCACTTAATACAAAAATAACTAATTTCGCACGGGTTGCTTAGCAATGTTGTGTAAAATGTGTATAATATAAGTTCCAATAGCTGTATCAAAATGAGGACTAAAATTATATTTTAACAAATTTTAATAATACAAAAGGAGGGTGTAGATTTAATTTTAAAATTTTCAAAAAATTTGTAATGGAAATTGAGAAATGTGATTTTTTTTCAAAAAATTTCCTGTTACTCACTGAAATTTTTATTAAAATTTACAAGAAATAGTTTCGTAAAATCAGATGTACAAACCCCAGTCTTAATTCCTACTTTAATGATAAAGCAATGGTCCAGAAAGGTGATAATATTTTACCTGGCTTGTTTATTACGCACTAACCGCACATATAAAGAATTTATAAATTATAAAAAACTAATTGATTGAGAAACTGCTTGAACTGGAATTCGGTTTATACAGCAGAAAATGAAAGTATCGCCACTGACCTCTTTATAAAAGAACTACAAACATTAATGCAAAATAGTAGAGAAAAAAAATATGTAAAAGAGAAAATACAGCTTTTGCTCCATGGCTCCCAACTAGCGCGTTAAAAATGATTAATAAAAGAAATGAATAAAACACCTAGTACAAATCATACAAAAATAAAAAATAATCTTACTAATATTTTGAAAAAACTAAACAAAAGTACTACAAGCAACAATTACTAAAAAACAAAAATAACACTAAATACCTTGTGCAACTTTATGTGGGCGGAAGCAAAAACAAAATGATATCGAAATAATCAATACGGACAATGAATAATTCTTAAATGATGCTCAACTAATAGCAAATTCGTTTAATACATTTGTGAGTTGTGGTAAAATTTTAGCTGAACAAATTCGAAATAACCCACATTATAAACACACACCAAGAAGATTGCCTAATTCCATGACATTTACTCCAACAAATGGTACAGAAATATACAATCTGATCCATGACTTAAAAAATAAAAAATCGCCCGGAGTTGACGGCATAAGTACAGAATTTAAAAAAAAATTGCGGGTCAGATATCGACTCCTCTTGTACATATAGTGAATGGTTGTATCGAAAAGGGTATATGGCCCGAGGCCCTCAAACACTCTGTGGTCATACCGATATAGAAAAATGGCGAGAGAACAACGGTTAACAATTACAGGCCCATAATAAGTCATATAGCAAAATTATTCGAAAGATTAATACAAAATAGATTAACAACTTTTATATCCAAATATAAATTATTATCCGATAAACAATATGGTTTTAAAGCAAAAACTTCCACTGTGGACGCAATACTCGACTTAACAAAAAAAGCCCATGACTCACTTGAAAAGGGAATGCCTTGTTTATGTCTATTTATAGACTTAAGTAAGGCCTTCGATATTGTAAGCCAACCTCTATTAATCCAAACTCTTGAGGAGTCAGGGATCAGAGGAAGCCTCTTAGATCTATTTAAAAGCTATTTAAACTCGCGGAAACAAGCGTTAAAAATAGGTAACAAAATAAGTAACGAAGCAATCATTACATATGGTGTTCCGCAGGGTACGATCCTAGGACACATATTATTCAATTTATATGTCATTGCTTGTTCAGCTTGAAAACAACAGGTGAAATAATAGGCTACGCAGACAATACAGCCATATTCTATGAAGCGCCTACCTGGAAAGAACTAAAAGAAAAAGTTGAAAAAGATGTGAAAATGATAAAAGATTGGTGATAGTATATACGGCAACATCTAACATCAACATCTAAGATGGGATAGGCATATTAACTACATTATAAAAAAATTACAAAAAATGATCTATACATTTAAGTATTTAAAAGAATATCTACCTGAACAAGAATTAAAAACTTTGTATTATTCACTCGTGGATAGCCATCTTAGATATGGAATTCCAATCAGGGGAGCAGCTGCGCGTATCCACATAAATACTTTGGAAATTACGGATGATCTGTATAGGATATCAGAAATTATGGACTTATGCCAATTATTCTACTTTAATATATGTCTAAAATATCATTATAGTAATAACAAGGGACCTTACCCTGACCATCAGTACCATAATAGACAGAAGGAACTTCATACCTATCAATTTGTAAAACGGTCATTATCACAAAAAGCATTTTCGTAAATTGGAACCAAATTGTATAACTCACTCCCTAGAACATTAAAATTAATAAATAATAAATATAATTTTAAAATCCGTCTAAAGGAATTTTTAAGAAATAGTAATAGAACCATGATTATAAATTTAATAGAAACTCGGTAATAATCTAATCTATTCCCACATTTAATTATTACTTCCACTTACCTCTCCAGTTTCACTATAAAAAACGATTTTCATCTAGCATCAATCCTCAGAATGATCCCAAAAAAACTAATGATTCAAAGTATTCAACACAGTTCTAGTTTTAGTTAGATGTATTTATTTAATTACAGTATTTGTATGCTTTTACATTTTTTTTCTTCGAAACGAGTGTTCTCACTTATCGATTTTTACTTTATTTATGGACGTAACTTCGTGTACCGTCATATATTTGTTATTTTTTTTTAAACTTCTGTGTCAACGGCATCGACTACTATGGCCATTGGCCTCGTGTTCTGTGTAGGCTTTGTTACTGTTTCCCAGCGCCACTTTAGGAACAGCACTGTTAATTAGAACCCAACAGTGAATGGTCGAGTGAGGAAACACACCTGGTATATGAAAATCAATTTCTAAATTTTTAATTAATTAAAAATCAGAAAATTATTTTTGCCTTTGGTGTGATTCGAACCCACAACTCTTGGATTATGAGTCCAGTGCTCTACCGCTGAGCTACCCACCCCCTATGTTTGTTATTATTAGTATTATTGTATTGTAAAACATAAATAATAGAATATTATTCAATGAGTTTGGGTGGGTTATTTTATTACACGCGGATGAAGTTTACAGCACGAGCAAGCTTGCGAGCGAGTGCTGTAATCATCCGAGTGTAATAAAATAACCACACGAGTTGAATATAATACTTTATCTACTAATGTCAACAAATAAGAAATTATTTATACCTTAAAAATATCTATTAAATCAAATCAAGAACAAAATATTTTTAAATGCTAAAGAAACTATTATACGAATATAAATACTTATTTATATTAAATTAATTCTTACTTGTTATTAAAATTTAAAGTTATGTTGCAGCAATTCGAGAAATTAATTGTTGTATCTGCAACACCAAAATTCATATTGTGATCTGTATTTGATATGAAATTACCAGAACTAGCATATGTTGTTGGATTATTAGTATTATTTTTATGGATTTGATGTAAAATTCTATTAATAAAATATCCATTTCAACAAATTTGATTAAGTTTATAGCGAATGACTTTTACTGACATTAATTTAATTTGACATTGACGTATAAATTAAAGGACGTGCTACATAGTAAATGTAAATGCGTTCTTGATCTTGATTGGTTAAATTTAGTTGCCTTATGATTATTGGTTATTAAAAGTGTTGAATTTTCATTATTCAACGCTTTTTAACCAATCAAATCAATTTTACAAACACACTATTGAATAATGAAGGTCAAATTCCGGTTTGATATAACATTTATACAAGAAGTATTCGTTCTACCGCTGGTAAATTGGGTCAAAATAAGTCTCACTAATTTGATATAAATAAATGTGAACGTAAATTACGAAAACCCAAGAAATATTCCAAATTAATCCTGAGCTCTTTAGAAACCCCAAAAACACCTTTCAAAAACGTCGCACCCCTCTCGAATTAAGATAAGAATTTAATATTAGAGTTGTCGACTTCCCTCCTCGGAATTGTTTGATTTTCAACTGTTTTGAGATTGAATTTACACACAGCCACTCCATGTGAAAACAGCTCCGTCTTCTACGCTCCAATTAATCAACAAGACAACATGCAAATTGGACTCTACTTGTCTTCAGCAAGTTTATTTTACTGCTCACGATGTTTTAAGCAGGAGATAATTTCGTTGGAAAATAAGAAAATATGTCCGTAATAATGGAATGTAGTCCATTTGAAATAGGAAGTGCGTTTAAAAATGATTCAGAAAAGTTTAATCCATCCAATTACAGTGTTATTATATTATATATTGAAGATTATTGTGATCTAGTCTGCTGATAATTCCCTGCTTCCAAGATGTAAGCTATAAAATCTTTCTTTAAGCGTATCTTGCCACGAGTTATTCCCGGATTAAAGATATTCCTTCGTGGGATTATGTAATCCGCTTTGGATGCCGGCTAACCACAGTGAAGTGGGGTGTGGATTGATATATGTTGTTAATTAAAAAGAAAAATGGGCGCCAGGAGATTGTTTTACCCTCATCCAAAATACAGTCAATTTAGTCACTCAACCTCCAGAATGGATCTAAATTGAGCCCATTAAAAAAAAATAAACTACGTCGCAACAGAAATTTGCTTACCTTAGTTCGGGTCAAGACTATTTGTGATTATTAGTAAATGAAAGAAAAGTAACTAATTAGGGTTACACAGGTCAAAAGAAAAATAAAAAGAAAAAGGAATCCAAGGGATACCACTAAAATTGCGCTAGTTAAAAAAAATGATTAAATTAATTAATTAGTTAATTAAATGACGAACAATAGGGGTGTTATACCGTCCGCGAGAGCTCTCAAGGTCGTTGGAATTGGGCGTAAATAAAAAATACCACTCGCCCCTATAAGTCGCTTACAAAATTCCAAAAAAAATTAATTAGAGAAAAATATATGAAAATACTAATTTAGAGACCTTTAAAAATTACTAATTACCAAATAATGTACATGAACAAATATATAAAAAAAGTATGAAAAACTTGCGGTTGTTCCAAAATTAAATAGCGGCAACTTGCAGCTACTAACTCGTCAGGTCAGGTCAGCTAAATACGAAAATCTGGTTAACACTCTGCCCAACACGAGAAGCTGGTAATCATCCGCCCAATACGAAAACCCTAAAATAAAATACATTAAACCCCTAATCGAATACCCCTCGGCCCAGAAAGAAATTTACAATAAAAACATTTAGATATCTCAACATACCCTTTTATACAGTGAAGGGGAATTCTCGGCAAATCAGGAACTTCCCTGACAGATGCTCCCGTGGAAGGTGAATCCTCGGAGAATCAAATCGTCTCCCGTGGAGGTACTATCCCTATAATATTAATAGGCCTTACACACTTGCCAAATAACATAAATTCGACTTTCATGAAAAACGCCTTACCTGACAAAAATGGCGTCGTTACGAACGTGGCTTGGTTCGGTACAAAATATCAATTCCTCTTCAAGAGAATCAGACCAGGGTAAACACACCAATTCAAATAGGCACCCTGCAAGTCTAACAATACGGGAATCGCTCGTCTATCCCAATCAATGGTACGAAATAATCTTCATAAAACACCGGGCGATTCCTCAAAAATTTTGTCTAAACCACGTTACACTTATCACCCAACAAGAAAGAAAAGACCCGGCCGGTCCGAAATTTCCTTCGAAATCATTCTAGAACGAATTCCACCACGCAAGTCCAGAAAGAGATTCACCTATTAATCGCCACGGGTCACTAAATACGACTGCGACTTGACCAATCCTATAACAGGTGACTGGCTAACACAGCCGCACAGTATCTCAAATTTAACACAAGAAATGTCCGGAACGACAGATAGAAACATGACATCGAGAAATTAGACATAAACAACAAACTACTTTGATAGATATACTTTATATGAAACTAAATAACTCGTTCAAATGAATATAAAGTGAGTCAAAAAAAACTTGAGGCTATCTTATGTGATATATGGTTCCTAAATAATATAATCCGATCCCGACAGTGGCTCACATCTACAAGGTATGGAAAACTAATTAATGTAGTAAGGTCTTAATACCGAATTTAAACGTTACAATCTACAGAAGGTATAATCTTAAAAGGTGGGATCATAGAAGTGTCATTTACATGCAAGGGCCAAAGATTTTTAGAAAAGATAGTGTATTTGATAATTATTTCAACATCTATGTCTTCAAAATTTTAACAGAAAATTTCACTTTATATTATATATACTTAAATGTTCTGAAAGTGTTTTTCAACTGGATTTTTGTTCATATTATACTTTGATATAACGGTTTTTTGTGTTTGTTTTTGACTCTCTTGTTTATTTTTCTTCACCTGGGTCTAATTTTTTCATCCTTACTTTGTAGAAGAAGTAGCAATTTCTTGACCAATCTCTCTCTGTATATTTAGTTCGTGACTCTTCAAATCAATATTCAATCATCAATATAATCTTTCCCTACATCCTTATTAACTTTTTTCGCATTCAAGTATTGGCAAACTCAAAATCAAGAGTTGATATGTTAAAGAAAGAATTGTATAAAACTGTCTGAATTCACGTACAGTAAAGAATTTTATTTTTTGCACTTTCTCTTACACCATTTAGCTTAATTTCCAGTATACACTAAAGGGAACTTCCTTAAATATACCTACACAAAATCATTCTGAAAGCTCTTGGAAAAGGAAAAATAAGAATCCTGGTAGTTAAACACTTTAAGGAAGGAAACTCGTAAACAAGGAAACATGGCAGTGGTCAACAGAGTTGCACAATAAGGCAAAGGAATGAGTTTTCCAGTGGTAGCTGAAAACGATTTTATTTGTTACGGAACAGCATTAAAATAATCGAAGCTGCAACAATTAAGGAAACAAGAGACGAAATTTTAAAACCCCTAACTTTTCTAATAAATAAAAGTTTTAATGACGAATGTTTTCCAGAATTATAAATCAGGCGACAAAACGTTGACCCATAATTATAGACCTATATCGCTATTGTCAGTTTTTTCAAAAATCTATGAAAAAATCTTTCAAATAAAAATATCCAAATTTCTAAATAAATTTTAAGTTATAAGTGACAATCAATATGGGTTTAGAGAGAAAAAGTCGATGGGAGATGCAATACATGCTCTAACATCCAAGCTATATTGCTTTAGATACAAAAACACGTGTAATTTGCATCTTTGTCGATTTCTCTAAAGCCTTTGATAAGGTTTGTAGCAGAAAAAATTAAATTTTCTGGACTGCGTGGAAAAATATATAATATATTAGATCAGAAAGCTACCTAAAAAATAGGACGCAATACGTGAATATCAATGGAGTATTAAGTGATCCAAAAACAGTTACAAATGGCGTTCCACAAGGGACTGTACTGGGACCTCTCCTATTTACCCTGTACATCAATAGCCTAATGACATTAAAAACAATTGGAGATATAATAAGTTTCGCAGATGATACTGTCATAACTTACAAGTCAAAAAACTGGCACATGTTGAAAATAGAGTGATACAAAAACAGTTACAAATGGCGTTCCACAAGAGACTGTACTGGGACCTCTCCTATTTACCCTGTATATCAATAGCCTAATGACATTAAAAATAAATGGAGATACAATAAGTTTCGCAGATGTTACTGTCATAACTTGCAAGTCAACTTAATAAACTAACATTAAATATAGATAGAACGAAATATTTACCAATCACCTCTTATATAAATAATCTACCGAATTTTGGTCCAATATATGTAGATGATAACTCTCAAATTCCTGAAGCGTCATCAATTAAGTACTTGGGTATCATTCTAGACAGACATTTGAAATGGGATCTGCAAGTTAAAAGTATTACCAATAAATTTATCGGACACCGTGGCTCAGTTGGTTAGGGCACCTTTATTCTCTGGGTCACTGTTCGAAGAGTAGGTTCGAATCGTGCCGCATTCAAGTGGAATAAAAGTCAGATAAGACTTTGGGCAAGTGCGAAAAGGTATTTGTGTCATACGCAGTTTCATTCACGCCGGTATACAGGCCGGATGAGATCGGATATCTCGTGGAACTGACAGGGGTTGGTGGCACATTTACACACTTGTTAGTCGGTAGATCTACTGCATGACAAAGGCATAGTCCTGGGTTTAAGGTGATTGAGGACCGTGGTTCAGAGCCCACGATAAGCTGTAGGTCTCGTCCAGATTAGCCTTAGTTGCAGAAAGGAGACGTTAAAATTAACCAAACAAACAACAAACCAATAAATTTAGAGCGTTACTGCATAAATTCAAATACTTACGCGACTTTTTAAATGAAAACCATTTGAAAATGTTATATTTGTCTCTAGTACAGTCTCACCTTACTTATGGAATTATTGGTTGGCGAGGTCTGGCAGACTGCCATTTAAAGCATTTAAATAAATTTTAAAAAACCAGCAACTTAGCGACACATTTTTTCCACAACATAATTACTCTACTAGAGGTAAACGCACTTACCCTTCAATTAGCTCAAATACCGTAGGACAACGCTGTTCGACTTATTTTGCACGGAGACTTGTCAATTTGTTACCAGATAATGTTAAGAATATAAATTCACTGCCACATTACAAATATTTTATAAAAACCTGGATAGCCAGTAATAACAGATATATTTTTAACGATCTAATCGATTTAAGGTACCTAAAATAATTTACTATTTAGAAGATTTAAAATTTTAAACCGAATCTGAAAACTGAACTCCAAAGCTAAATACTTATTACCCGATTATGACTTTATCCCCAAATTATGTCATTCCCTAACCCAGATAATGTCGGTTTCAATTTCTGCCATTGTGACTATTTAATATTACTTATACATTTAAATGTTTCATAAAAACTTGTTTGTCATTGTTATTTAATTTAATATCTTTATACATTTAAATTAGATACAGGGTGTTCCTATATTCGACCGACAACGCTTTACAGGTGATAGCCCTTGACAAATGATGAAAAATGAGCTAGGTACATAAGCACCTAAGATTCTTAGTTTACGATATTCAGGATGTTAAAGTTGAGAAATTAAAATTATTTTTTTGCGATATTTCACCTACCGTTTTAAATTTTTTGTTCTTCAAACTTGGTAGTCGATTTACTTTTTAGAAGCTTGAAAATTTAACAAAAAATATGCTTGGCGTACTTCATCCAGTGGCGCACAATAATGGGTAGTGGTAACGTCGCCCCCCCTATTTTTTACGATACTGTATAAATCGACTTTTTTTTTCATTGTATTTAAATCTTTGGTTATTTATTTTACAAAAAGTTACTAACTTTTATTGCGCTAAAATCAACAATTTTGGAGATATTTGACTTTGAAGAGAAGTCTACAATTCGTCTTTTCAATCGTCGTGTTAAATCTGGAGTTTTTCATTTTAATAGTTCGGCATTGGACAGGAATTTTTGGCAATACCATATCTTAAATATGCAGGACCGTATTATATTATTTGATAGAAAATTTCAATACCTGTTTTTCGACTGGCATAAATACATATTTTAATTAAAGGAAATTTTATTATAATTAGAATAAGAATACAAAAAACTGTTACATATTAAATTTATAGTAACTGTTCAAAATGTTGATCGTTCACTTTACATCTTGCAGGCCACAAATATGGTCCACCACGACCAATCCTTGTTATTCTCTACCTTCCTGCATTATTCGGTTTAATTACTAAATTTCCAGTTTCCCACAATCTTATTTCAATGCTAGCAAAAGTTGAATGATGTGGTATTCGGCGACCAGAAAATTTTTGTTCGCGTACCTTACTGCCATTCTTCCGTTTTTTGGGCCTTTCCATATAATAATAACATATCGCTCATTTTTTCAAAGGAAAAGCTCATTGTTTCGAAAATAAAAATAAAAAACTTCGACAACACTGCGCAAAATTCAATGAAAACATAAAATACACGACAACAAGCAAATAAACTGTAAAATTACATTTATGACATATGCGTACTAGATTGTCTAAATAATAGTCTGCATATTGGATCAGTGACGTATGTCGTTTCTGTGTATTCTTATTCCTCACTAATTATAATAACATTTTCTTTAATTAAAATATGTATTTATGCCAGTCAAAATACCGGTACTAAAATTTCCTGTCAAATAATAGAATACGGTCCTGTATATTTAAGATATGGTATTGTCAAAAATATCTGCCCAATGATGAACTATTTTGTAAATATTTGTATTGGGTATTTAGGTTCAGACATCTGTTCATTGTAAATGAAAAAATGCAGATTTAACATCGACGATAGAAAAAACGAATTGTAGACTTCTCTTCAAAGTCAAATATCTCCAAAAATTGTTGATTTTAGCGCAATAAAAGTTAATAACTTTTTGTAACAAAAATAACCAAAGATTTAAATAAAATGAAAAAAAATCGATTTATACAGTGTCATATAAAATAGGGGGGCCGAAGTTACCACTACCCATTATTTTGCGCCACTGGATGAAGTACGCCAAGCATATTTTTTGTAAAATTTTCAAGCTACTAAAAAGTAAATCGACTACCAAGTTTGAACAAAAAATTTAAAAGGTAGGTGAAATATCGCAAAAATATAATTTTAATTTCTCAACTTTAACACCCTGTATCTCGTAAACTAAGAATCTTAGAGGCTTATGTACCTAACTCATTTTTCGTCATTTGTCAAGGGCTATATATCAAAATAACTCGCACACAGGCATTAAAATTACTCAGCGAGGTATCAACGTTTATTTTGTATTTTTTAAATATTTGTAATAGTATTTATTTTAATTTGAATCCTTCAAAATAAACGTATTATTATCTTTAGTTTATTTTAATAAATGCTTTATGGGGATAAATTATGGATTTACCTTACAACGACTCCTTTAATTTAAGTCGTACAAAAAGTAATGTTCTCTATATTTTTATTAAAATGTTGTAATATAGGAAACGATACCAGAAATGGGTTATTTTTAAGTTTATATTGATTAAACGTCTTTTAAAACAGCTGATTTACTGCTATTTCCCTTACTGAATGTAGGTCATCTTTATCTAAAGAACTCGCCTTATAATCAACTTTATCCATCAAGAAATTCCTACTATTCACTTTGGTCTGACATTCACACCGGCGTGAAAGATTGAGTCGCAGATCTCATGGTTTAACAAACAAGATAGAAACTTCTTGAGCGACGTAGAAATAGAAATTTTTATAAAAAACATCTGATACTATTAGGATAATTTTCTTAATAGCAGATTAAATAAAATATCTGGTCACCGAGCTTCGCTCTTAATATTCAAATCTACATTTTTAAGCAGCCCAATGAGTATATAATTTAAGTATATTTATAACATGACAAATTATTAATTAATTCGCGAAAATCACGGAGTGGGCGACATCTACTTGAACTACTGATAAGGAGATAAATAAAAACTTGATTGGCGATTGGCCTGAAAGTAGGCGGGAAAATTAAAAAAGCTGTCAGTGTTAATTTTCAATTGGCTGCAGCTGTTGTTGACGTTTATCAACTGCTAGTTAAATGCATTTCACCCTTTTAGGGCAACATCTACTGACGCTTGATCTTCGCGAATTGTCACGGTGGACAGGCCCCGTTTCCGGGACGGGCAACAGCAGCGTGTAGGGCACACGTCCCGTCAACAGAAGATCGCTCAGCTCACTCTATTTATCACTATATAAAAAAAACTCTATGTTCAATTGATTTTATTATTTATTGATCTGCAGTGAAGGAAAATTATAGGTCTGATATTCATACTTGGGTAAAAACCTCCACAAAAACCTGTGACCAGACTCTCGACGTGTGGCAGATATTGATATCATATTTTTTCAAAAATTTTCAGTTACAAAAATAGTTCATTCGTACATTACATTACAATTTGCTCTTGGAAAATACAAAGTCACAATCAACCTTAAAATGTACTATGAAAATAGAGAATTTTAAATGTCTCTTTAAAGTTTCTTGTAAAATAAAAAATTGAAATCTATGTTAATAGTACACGTGTACAAGCATTCATTCTTTTTCTCTCTCTCTCTCTCTCTCTCTCTCTCTCTCTCTCTCTCTCTCTCTCTCTCTCTCTCTCTATGATAATGAAAACTTAAATATTAAAACTGTCCGCATAATAAAATAGTAGCCGTAAGGGGTAGTCTCACACTATTGGGGAAGGGAAGAACCTTTACCCGACGTGCATAAAGCATTTCCACCTGCCAAAAAAAAAAAGATTAACTTTAGGTTAGGTTAGATCTTTGTAATAAATAAAGAAAAGTACGATACGTGTGACATTTTGACATTTGTTACATTTTGACAGGTGTCATATTTTGTCATTTGTTCATTATGAGATTTGTTCATTTTGACAGTTGTTACATTCTGACACGTATCACATTTTAACAGTTGTCACGTTTTTACAGGTGTCACATTTTGACAAGTGTCCATTTTAACAGTGTTACTCAACGTTCCTATAAATATTTACCTAAACCCATGATTTCTGAAATTGAATTGGCAACGTTATATTTTCAACTTTGAATTTATGTCATTTGACAAGCAAATTATTTATGTCCGTCAAATGAACCTTTCCTTTTTTATATAAAGCGGCAAATTTAAAATTGAATTCTTTCAAATTAAAACGCCAGAAATTAAATAAAGTCAAACCTTTTTACTACTATACTATACAGAAGAAAGGAGTGCAGTATTTAATTTGCAGAACGTAGTACAGATTCAAGTGGTAGAAATTTTATTTTTACCTCATCCTCAATGCTTATTTGTAGTTAAAATTTAAATTTTAATACATCTGATCGGCCTAATATAGTTTTTGTCTAGATAAACCTGTTCTTTTGACAGATAAGTCAGACTTTATTTATTCATAGCCGTATCGTATGTATTTTAATTGATTCAGAATTTTGTATTAATATATATTTCAAAATGGCTTCATTCTAAAAATATTATCTGTCCTCCTAAATCCTTGAAGGCAGAATTATTAGTAATAGCAAGGCAACATAAAAACAAATTCAAAAAATATATTATAGATGAGATGGCCAGAGAAAAAGGAATTAAAATTCTCAGATTGCCTCCGAACCACGCAGAGTTAAATTCCATTGAACTGATCTGGTCACAATTATTAAAAGGTTATGTTTCTCAACACAATAAAACATTTAAATTTCCTGATGTGCGAAATTTGTTTTTGAAGGCAGTTTCAGATGTAAATATTGGGGAAAGTGCATTGGTCATGTTAAAAATGTGTAAAATTCATTTAGGAAAGTGGATATATCAATGGATAATTTAATAGAACCGATATTAATAAACCTCAAAAAAGACAATTATGGTGATACCAGTAGTTTTAGTGAAGACAGTGACTTTTAAAGATAGTTCTTGAACTAACTTTTTTTTTTTAATCTTTGAGTTTAGGTAAGTACTGAAGCGTTACTTTTAATGCCAAGAGATTAAAAAAAGTTTAATCCCAACATATAATCATCCTTGTTATTTATTGGTTAAATTTAATTCGTTCAATGTTAAAGTGTCAGATGCATAAAGTTTATTTTTATTTTTTGTAAATAATATAACTTCAAAATTTAATCTACGAAGTGGGTATATATATTTTATATGCTGTGACCTTATTTATATTATAGAAACTTATTTTGCAAAGTACGCCTATGGAATGTGACGTTATATCCCCACTTTTACTGTACTCATCTATCCTTTATAATATATAGTACTATAGAAACAAGTTATTATATCTGCCGTTGCTAGGAAATAAAACTAAAAGCTTAACTTTTCTTGTAAATATCTCGGAAGATCGAATTTTCACAGGCATGAGACCTACATTTTTTGCCGATTTAGATAGGAATTAGTCTACCCTGAAAGTTTCATTGAATTCTGACGAGTGGATTTCGAGATCCTCTGGACACACACACATACAAACCTTGCTCGTTTATAGTATTTGATCTACAGTGTCGTTCGTAAGATTCAGACAAAATCGACAAAAGAAAATGGATGTGAGACCCATTACAAGTTATTTTGTGACAACTTTCTGTCCATAACGAATGCAGCACCCTGTATTAATTATGCGTTTTCCTTTAAGACTCAACATTAACTTTCTCTCGAATCAGTTTTTCACATCTTCTTTTATTTTTAATATTCATAGCCTACACCAAATAATCACACCTCTGAATTTTTCATCCCTACTCACCTAGTAAACTGACCGAGGACTCTTTTAAACCTCCTTCTCATCAAATCCCCTACATAAAAGAGTAAGTTAAAATTGCCTGTCTAGGGTGAATATGTGATTCCCATACAGAAACCCTTACTCAATCCCGATTGAAGGATCTCTTCCAATATAATATAGAGACCAGAGACGGATGTCTCCAATAAAAGTTTCCATTTCCACATGTCACTCAAAATAGTCGTCAATATTCTCGGAAGAGTTCAGCATTATAAATGCCGTTGAATAGGAATTTTTTGTGAATAAATCAAAAATATTATAATGTGATGTGTGCACGGATATTTATGTCTATTATAAAGATTTTTCAAAACAAATAAAATAGAAAAAAAGTGTATTAATGTTCCAACTTATTCGATATTACATAAAATACCTGTGGGAATTATAACATAACTAGCGTATAGGCGACATCTTTATTTGGATTTTTAGTTTCTCTTTTTATATGGAATACGCCAACCCCACATCTCCCGACGCGACATCTGGGCGTCCGGGTCCGACAAAAATTGTGTGGTATATTTCCAAGATAAAGAAAAATGACAGTTCTAGTACACAGGGTCGCATTATGGGTGTTATAAAAATAAGTATTTAATCGATTTGATAAGAAAATATAATTTTTGATTTTTTAATAATACTTTAAATTCTATTCTCATTGTAATACGTATTATATTATTAGTTTTTCGAAAAAAATTTACTCTTTATAAAAAGTTTAGCATGGTGTAAAACCCATGATGAAATAATAGTAGTGTTTGGCATTAACACTTTGCAAATCGTATAAATTTTTCAATAACGCTAATAAAATGTCTTCTTTTTGTCTCTCTTCTACCAGTCTAGCTTCTTTTCCCACTCTGCATCTTTCCTCTGCTAACACTATGTTGCCACCAAGTGATCAGAAGAAACATTGCACCCGTAGGCCTCACTACCTCTTTTTGATTTACTTTTGATGGCCATAGATTTGCCACTTCTATTCCCTTCTGATACACCTGCAACTGCATGGTTGTTCTCTTCATTGACGTAGATACAGACCGCTGCTGCATGCTTGCAGAATCGTCTTCATCCTTTGCAAGTGCAGTTTGTATCCAAAACGTTTCTGTCAGGATCAACCTAAAATCAATCAACTATATGATTTTTTTTAAATGATTCATTTATGGTCGGCACATCTAGAAATGTAAATGTCTTAAGGCTCGTCCATACTCATCCGAATAAACGCAACTTTTTAAATCGGAATAAAACCGCCACATCGTTATATGTTGCAGCTTATCCATAGAATACATTACACAACAGAAAAATGATTCTTTTCCTTGAACTTTATCTTATCAATGGTAACATGCATTTTTTCAGTTGTAACGATGTGGTGGTTTTTTCCGATTTGAAAAATTGCGTTTATTCGGATGAGTATGGACGAGCCTTTGTTATTTCATCATGGGTTTTACACGATGCAGAACTTTTTATAAAGAGTAAGTTTTTTTCGTAATATTAATTTAAAAAAAGTTTTCAATATGGTGTAACTGAAGTAAACACGCTCTACATATTACAAAGAAAACAGTATTATTAAAAAATCAAAAATTATATTTTTTTATGAAATCGATTATATACTTATTTTTATAACACCCTTAATGCGACCCTGTGTACTTGCCAGATCAGTGACGTTTACGTTTCTCTAACTTGTCATTATCTGTTATTAGAACTTATACAATAATTATAATAATTATATACATAGCTCGATTGTCGGCTTGTAAAGATTTGTTTTCGTTTTGGTGCTTAGTGCTTAGTGCAAAACAGTTCCTATAAACTCAGATGATCCATCAGTTTTTAACTCTTAGACGCCGGAAACATAATGGCTTTCGATGAGTTTCTTGCCTTTAGTGAGGCCTTTCTTTCGAAAAATTGTTAAATTTACCGGCTTGAACCGACATCTTAGCAAACCCACATTGTGGAAGGTTAATAATAATAAATAAGCGAGTTTTTCAATTAAACTTAAGCGACCGATTTAAATCGACAATCAATTATTGTTTTTCCCGGCCGGTAGAGCGGCGCTCGCGTCGCGCCAGCCGATGCGGGACTGACCTATAAAACCACTTATTTTCTTGGAAAAGTTTTAATTTTTTGACGTTTCGACTTCTAATTCTGAAGTCGTTTTCAAAATGACATAACAAAATATATAATAAAGGATCCCGCAGTTTTTGATAGGAAAATGGCTTTCGGTGGATTTCTCTAAAACTTCGGAAATTTATTCTTCATCCCATCCCGATCAAAAGTGTTCACGGGTCCAACTCAATTCTATGTACAGATTTCGAGCTAGCGCGAATGTAAAATGATTAGGGGGAACTCGATATATCGGCATTTATCGGCAAGTTAGGCGTTCACCTCTTTACGATTATGGTTTATATGATGGATATATGTCATACACACCCAGATACACACACACGCACACATTTAGCGTCTTTTAGAAGATTTTATTTTGATTTCTAAACTATTACTTAAGAATTTATTTTTTATTGACATTACATTTTTCATTTTTCAATCAGTTTTTGTTACCATGACTATGTCCGACATGGGCGTTTCATTAACAGGGTTAAACACAGCCAGTCACGTTGAAATAAATTAAAAAACTAAATAAATGTTCAATGGAGAAATATTTTTTGTAAGAGAATGCTTAACAATTAATATGTTCAGCACAAGCGTCACTTGTCGTTATCTCATCTAAACCCTACTCTTTTATACTCCTACAAGGGTTCCACGACTCGCATAGAGCAAAAATGCAGCATAATCATTATGTTTATTATTCTTATTTATTTATAGCACATGTGTTATTAATCTAACTACAATTTGGCGTAGTCTTTGGGAGATCAACTCGTCATATTTGTTTAAAATGAAGGATTAAAAAGGAACATACGAAAAACCATCTTGCCATCAGCGAAATAACAACGATGCTTATTTCAGCTCATTTTCATAGTGCCCCTATTAAAGTAACATGTATTTAACTATATGTTCTATAATCTAGACATCTATCACTCGCGGTCCACCTTCAATCTAATAATCTTGTTGACGGATCTTTCTATGGTCTATTTTTATGTATGAGAGAGTAATAAAACAGCATTTCTAATGCAAAACTTAGTACGGTCATTTTAAATATTTTTACGGAATAATCTAAATATTTCCTCAAATTGTCATAAATGTACCTGAGCTAATACAAGTTTTGGGTCTTTTATTGGTCTTTTATAACCATAAGCTGTACAGAACAATAGAAAAAGGTTTGGACAGGCCAAAAGCCCTGTGTATTAAAGATAACATAGCCGCATCTTAAGATTATTTTCAATAAGTACCTATTTGCCAATTTTGTTTTATTTTAATTCCAAGAATTTCTTACAGTAATCGAATTATAAGTAGATAAATCCCTTACCAACAAATTTCACCGAAAATGCGATTGTAGGTTTTCCATTTAGTAAGGAAGTCCAGTTGTGTATTCTTGACAGCTTACTAAATGTCGTTTAGTTGCAACATGCAAGGTGCAGTGTGCAGTCTATTGTGAATTCTAGTGTGATCATGGAAAATTTGGAAGTACCGCGTAAACGACAAAAAATCGGTCCTTTAACAGTTAATGAAAAAACATTAATATTTAATTGTTTTAAATCATTTACAGACAAACATTTATGTAAAAGTGTTGATGACACAGTGGAATTAGTTAGTAGTACGCTTGGTGTTGGGAAATCTACGATTTACAGAGTTGTTAAAGAAGAGAAATGTGGCGAGTTTCAAACAGCACGTAAAGCTCCAGGAAAACCAAAATTTCAAATAGAAAATCATTTGAAAGAAAGACTTCGAAGGAAAGTGCATGCGTTCTTCTTTAGAAAAGAATTTCCGACAGTAGACAAAGTTCTTGCCACGGTTCGAGATGATAAGGATTACCCTGAAATGAGTCAAAGCACACTATGGAAACTTTTAAAAGAAATAGGTTTTCTATGGAAAAAGCATTCCAGAAAGTCTATTTTAATAGAAAGAAGCGATATTGTAGTATGGAAAAGAAATTACCTAAGGACTATAAAAGAAATGAGAAACCAAAGAAGAAATATATTTTATTTAGATGAAACATGGATCAACGAGGGACATACACCAAATAAATTTTGGCAAGATGAAACTGTTACAAGTCGAAGTCAGGCTTTTTTAAATAATTTATCTACTGGTTTAAATCCACCATCAGGAAAGGGGCGCAGACTGATAATAGTACACATCGGTAGTTCAAACGGTTTTGTTAAAGGTGGTTTATTGACTTTTGAATCTACTCGTACCGGTGACTACCATGAGGACATGAATGCTGATGTCTTTAAAGAGTGGTTCGAACAAATGATAGATCTTCTTCCTCAGAACTGTATAATAGTAATGGATAATGCAAGTTATCACTCGAGACTTACAGAAAAAATGCCCACAACCAAGTGGTTAAAAAAAGATTTACAGAATTGGCTAAATTCAAAGAATATTAAGTTCCATCCCGGTTCTGTGAGAAGAGAACTGTATCATTTGTGTTCCCTTCATAAAGAGAAATTAAAAAAATATGAAATTGATGAAATTGCAAAAAATCGTGGGATGACGGTGGTTAGATCACCACCATATCATTGCGAAGTAAACCCGATTGAACTGATATGGGCACAGATAAAGGGAGAAGTTTCAAGAAAAAATAATTCTTTTGAAATGAGTGCTGTTAAACAGTTGTTTTTGGAGGCTGTAAATAATGTGAAGCCTGAAAACTGGGAAAAGGCAGTAAATCGTACGATTAAAGAAGAAGAGAAAATGTGGAAGTTGGACAATATTACTGATGAAATGATTGAGCCACTCATTGTAAACATTGGTTGCGACAGTTCATCTTCTGATTTCGATTCTGATTTGGATTTGTAGGTAAGAAGTAGTTTTTATATTAAAATTACTATTTATGAACGTAACGTTGTTTAAAAGTCAAAGTTTAAACCCTTATACCTACATAACTCGTTTGACACAATGTTCTTAACATACCTTGTGGAAAAATAAAATATTTTAGAAAAAATTGCACTTTTTTACCTTCAGCTGCTTAGAAGTTATAAGCAGGTTAATTAGGTGAAAATATAAGTGTACACCCGATATATTTATTATATTTATACAAAGGTTATTTCATACGAAAATACTCGAGGTATAACTTCACAAAATATTTTAACTGTCTACTAAAAGAAGTCTATGGATTTCGAACGCTTTATTATTTTAATACTCTCTCATACATAAAAATAGACTATAACATGAATTATTAAAAAGGAACATATGAGAAACCATCTTGTTCTATACATTTAGATAGAGTATGTGTAAATGGTTTTAAAAGATACTCACAGTTTAATTTAATTATTTCAGACTTTGTGTTATCTAACCAACGAATTTCCCATTTTTTAAATCAAAATAGGTGCAATTAGTAATAGATTTTCATCTCTTTTTATTTGGTTTGCTAAAGCTCTTATTAAATTCATTAGCAATGTTAATTTTATGCTGGACATAATTGTTAAGTGTTCTCTTACAAAGAGTATTTCTCCATTGAACATTTAGTTTTGTATTTATTTCAAGGTGTCCGTCCGGCTGTGTTTAACACTGTTAATGAAACGCCCATGTCGGACATAGTCTAGCTGTATTCATGGTAACAAAAAAGTGATTGAAAAATGAAAAATGTGATGTCAATAAAAAAAAAATCTTAAAAAATAGTTTAGAAATCAAAATAAAATCTTCTAAAAGACGCTAAATGTATGCGTGTGTGTGTGTATCTGGGTGTGTATGACATATATCCATCATATAAACCATAAACGTAAAGAGGTGAACGCCTAACTTGCCGATAAATGCGCATATATCGAGTTTCCCCTAATCATTTTAAACTCGCACTAGCTCGAAATCTGTACATAGGACATAGGGCCCGTGAACACTTTTGATCAGGATGGGATGAAGAATAAATTTCCGAAGTTTGAGAGAAATCCACCGAAAGCCATTTTCCTATCAAAAACTGCGGGGTCTTTTACTATAGAAACAGAACACTTGATAATCTTACAAAAATATAACATCAACATAGGACACTTAGAAAAAGATTTTAAGATTGAAGATGAATGATAATATTAATAAGAAAACTTCATTTGTGACGAAGTATAAATTCTCTTATAATATGCAAATGCGCTATCCTTTCAAAATTCGTTCCCAGAAACGTCACAAATATATGATTGAAACAGATTTTGATATCTTCAATCTTAAAATCTTTTTCTAAGTGTCCTATGTTGATGTTATATTTTTGTAAGATTATCAAGTGTTCTGTTTCTATAGTAAATTTTTATTATATATTTTGTTATGTCATTTTGAAAACAACTTCAGAATTAGAAGTCGAAACGTCAAAAAATTAAAACGTTTCCAAGAAAATAAGTGGTTTTATTCCATATAAAAAGAGAAATTGAACTAGCAAACCACTATGAGCTTCCGAAATGAATTGGATTTTTACGTTATTACAATTTTAAATATGAGAATTTAAGTTTACAATTTTCATTACTTAAAATTATTTTAGGCGCCATTTAGTTTTGTTAATTAAGTAATTTCCACTTTTAATGTATTTTTTAATTTCATATGATTTTTGTATTTCTAAATATTTGAGGCATCATATTCTGTGTAGGCTTTGTTACTATTTCCCAGCATTACTTTAGGAACAACATGTGAATGGTCGAGTGGAAAATTACATATTGCATATTACAAATTTTTAATTAATTAAAAATAGAAAGCCATTTTTGCTCTCAGAGCTACTCATCCATTATCCCATCCTCTATCTTATTCGATCTTATTAAAAATTTCACATTTCTAGTTTATCCAATCATCTAGTTGATGTTTATGAAAGTAACGATAACCTGAAAATTGGAAAAAGTGCATATTTAAAAAAAATTAATATGTTCGTAAATTTCCATTAATATTTTCCTGCAACTATTGCAATGAAGTCAACTGAAATAATCTCCCTAATATTACATTTCCCCGAGGTTGTGTAAATCTCAACTCATTTATTAAATCTCTCTTGATTGATACGATGGGTATTTGCAGAATGTACAGAAAAATAACTAATGAAATGTCTTTCCCAAAGATCAATAAGGTAAGCAGAAATATTCTTTAGATTTATTTAGTTTTATCATTAGGGGTTCAGGATAAAAAAATGCATATTTAAAAAAAATAATGTGATCGTAAATTTCGATCTATATTTTCCTGTAACTGTTGCAATGAAGTGGACTGAAACAATCTCCGTTATATAACATTTCCCCGGGGTTGTGTAAAGTCTCAACTCATTTATTAAATCTCCCTTGATAGATACGATGGGTATTTGCAGAATGTACACAAAAATAACTAATGAAATGTCTTTTCCAAAGACAACAAGGTAAGCAGAAATATTCTTTAGAAGTATTTTGTTTTATCGTTAGAGGTTCAGAATAACATTTCAGATCAATTTGTATCGAAACTTTTTCTTGTATAAAACCAAAAGCAATTACCTTAACGGTGTCTATGATATTTAATACATAGTTCTTTGAGTATTGGTAAAAAGAATATTTTCTTATATATGATTACAAGATTATATACACGGGTTTTAGCACCGCAGATAAGTCTTACCAAAGTGCCATCTTAAACCCTTCAATATGTATTATTAATATCTGTATTTGAAATCCTAAGACCGGTTTCTGGCGTTCGGCTTCGAAGTTAAACCTTCGAATTCAATGAATCAAATACGAAAAACGCCTAACGTAGGTAACTAGATCAGCTAAAAGATAAAGCTGGTTATTTACGCTTTCAGATACTAAATTAAAATAAGTTTAATTAAAATTAAAAATTGGTATTTATTCCGAGTTAGTGAAATTAATCTCTATTGCATGGTGATTTTTAGTTATATTTAATTGTCGTAAGTAATATCATAAGGGCATCTAATTTTTCCGAAAAAAAACGTTGCTAAGTAATATTTTAACAAGAATCATGAATGCATTTTGTTAAAAAAATATTACTTTGCACTGTGTTTTTTCGATTTTTTTCACAGCAAAAATTAGATGCCCGAATGGTATTTGACAAGACTATTTCATGAGTAACAGATTATTCTGCTTACACACAGCTTACAAAACATACTACCTATTATATATACAGACATAAAAAATATGTAGGTATGAATTTGAAAACTGAAAAACAGGTAATTTATTTAATCACAAAATACTACAAAATTTATTATTTATGGTACAATTAAAATATTTGATACACAATAGGAGTATTGTTTGAAATCTTCGTTAGGCAACTCATTGATAACGTTGGGTGTAGGTAAATCATTAATGTTGTTAATGGGTCCAGCTGTAGAGTGAGAAAGCTCGAGGAGTGGCTGCAGGGTCTTCTGTTTTCTGTTTTTTAGCTGGAGGTTCTGAGGCGTCACTTCTAAGGGTGTTTATGATGTTGGAATAATGCTCATTATCAATTTGCAGTTAAGGCTTAATTGAGTTGGCTGAACTGTGGCCAGTAATTTTAATTAATTGTTGTTCACCGCTCCCTCCTTTAGCCAGGTTACTGACTGCTGTCGACCGCATAGAGTGGTTTGTTATTTTTATTTCTTTTGTATTTAATCCTGCCTTCTCTGCTGCTTCTTTAGTCCATTTCGAAAGTTCGTTTTTTCCCATTGAGTGTGTTTGTGCCATCTACTTGATTGTTCTGTGTTCCATGATGAGTTTACTGTTAAGAATAATCTATCAGTTGTTATTCTAGATGAACGTTTAATCATTAAAATTTTAAAAAGTCGGACTGGACAAAAGGTAGCGTTCTTCGTGTTGGGGACCAGCCATTTACTATCAGCCATTTTTTTTCTCCACCCTAAGCCGTTTTATTAAAGAGATGATTATATTCTATTTTTCCAAAAAGTAGGATTTTTGAAAATCAGTTATTGTAAAAAATATGTAACTAAGTTATCTACCTGTTTTAATCCTTGAATTATCCCCTTCTTCTTTAAAATAATGAACTCTGCAATTGACTGATTCTCCACCTCTCCAGGAAAGTTCTACTGAAGCGATATGGTAAAATTTTCGCTGGAGTCCCGCCGGAGTGTCTTCGTCTCATAATAAAACCATTGCTTAGTATTCTTCCAATTTTAATGAAGCAGAGCTCGATTTTCTTTTATTGGCGCACATCGGCAAATTCCTTCGTTTCGCATTACGAGCTTCCCTACTAGACTTGAAGATAATATCTTTAAATGGATAAAAAATTATTTTCCATTTCATAAAATACATCTGTTGCATTTTTTTGCAACGGTGTGAGTCTTCACAACTAGTTCTTTGTAATTTTCACCGTTTTCTTTCTTCATATTCCAGGCCCAATCTTTCAGGATTAGGTTTAGATGCTCTAAACTTGTAGTTTCCAAAAGCTTGAACGGTATTGTACGGTACACTTTTCTCAATCGCCAGATCAATATTAGTCATAGAATCACTTCCAAACCGATTCATTTTCACTACATAAGCTGACTAGCACTGTTTAAAAACAATAATACAATATTTATTGACAATAAAATCAAAAAAATTGTTTAGCGTCGGTTTTTGGTGTACTAGGAGACCATAATTACTTGTTACCAAAGGTATTGTAATTTTTGGTGACAACAGCTGTAAAGTTTTGCCGCGGGTAAACTCGAAAAAACTACTGACAGGAGCTGTCATACAGTTTTTTCATCTAGTAACCATTTATAATTCAAAATTGCGCGTTTGTGATTGATGGAAATTAAGACGAGGGAAATAGTCATTATTAAATAATAGTCCATTACATAAAGTATGTAATAATTTTTTCGTCATTCTTTTATGACAATAAATTATTGTTTTCTTTTTTGGCTTATACCACTTTAATTCTCTACGTTAAAAAACCTAAACCAGCTGGGTATTCTCTTTAAGCAATTAACCCAAGTATTACAACAAATTTAAAAAAAATAAAATTCTTATATCTTTTACTTATATGGAATATTTACATAGGGCAAACAACGCGCGTTATAGCATCAAGAATTAAAGATCATTGGAAAAACTTTCTGTTAATTCTAAAAATAATACGGCACCAATAAAGAATTTTTTAATAACGAAGCAGGAGAAAAGACAAAGTGCCCCACTTCCTTCATTCAGAATTTTCTACACAATGCAGATCTCTGTAAAATACAAAAAATTATTATCGTTCTTGAAATTTTCTTTTATTATTTGATTTTCAAGACCCCACTTTTTTTATTGCTCTTCAGTAAAATCTAATTTGTTCTGCGCGATAACGGAATTATTCTTGGAAACAGCACTCAAAGTTAAGTCGGTTGACGTTTAATTAAAATTGGAGATTGCGATAAATCAAATAGCTGCAGTTATTAAAAATGGATTTTTAAAAGAGCACTTACCTTTGTTATGCTATATATTTTATTGTACAGTTTTTAAATTAATTCTAAATCTGTCAAAACACTCCTGGAGAGAACGGGATATATAGGGAGTTTAAGAAAAAGTACTGGGCACCGAACATCGCTCTTAATATTCAAATCTACCTTTTTAAGCTGCCCAATGGGTATATAATTTAAGTATGTTTATAACCTGATAAATTATTAATTCGTGTTGTCTGCCGTTGCTAGGAAATAAACTAAAAGCTTTTCTTGTAAATATCTTGGAAGATCGAATTTTCACAGACATGAGACCTTCATTTTTTGCCGGTTTAGATAGGAATTAGTCTACCCTGAAAGTAGCATTGAATTCTGACGAGTAGATTTTGAGATCCTCCGGACACACATACACACATACATACAAACCTTGCTCGTTTCAGTACTCCCTCAAAAATATTTTCTTTACTAAACATTCTATATGTACAAATCATAAAATATTTTAAGCCAAAGGCAAATTGTGAAATCATTGTTATCACTTTTACGTCATACGTATAAGATTAATGTGAAAAGCCTCCTTTCAAGACGAACCCATTGTGACATCATCCACTTATTTTGCGATATTTAGCGATGATCCAGAGTTTTGTGAATATTACTCCCGACTTCTTGGTTACAGACAAATTGAATTAGGTATTTGTTGAACACAAAGCCTTCGTTGGATATCATGCCAGACCAATTTAAAGTTCCTTTGTTTCTAATTGTGGAAATAGAAATGACGTCGGTGTATTTGAATTGAAATAAATTATTAACTAATGTAAACGGAGTTATTTGGTTTTGAAAACTTTAACGAAGAATTATAAATTTTCCATACTTTTTAATTTGTGTATACTCGATCAGTTTATCTTTATTTGTCATAATATTTGATGATAACATTTCTATTTGACAAACTTTTTTAACGGTGTTACAGTACACGCTAGTCACTTCTTCATTGCAGTCAAATCTTTTTCCCTGGGTCATTCCGTTTAGGTCTACAAACACGTAAGAGTCGCTGGGAGCCAGATCTGGAGAATATGGTGGATAGGAAAGCAGTTGAAAGTGAGATTCGTGCAATTTTCCCATTTTGGGACCAATTGGATAGTTAGATAGATAGATCTTTATTAATTAATTAGGAATCCTAATATACATATAAAATTAGACTAAAAAAATACATTAATCTAAGAGTAGCATAAATAAATAAAAACCCTTAAAATACATATAAACATTTCAACTATAAATAACAAGTACAAAATAATATAGACAAAATAATATTCATTAAAAACATCAAGTAATGGAAGTAGTAAAATCTTAATTAAATTGAATATTTTTAATAAAGTCCTTAAGCTTTTAAAACAGTTTATTGTGATTGATTCGCGTATAGATAAAGGGAGATCATTCAATTTTTTGAAACCTTTAAAGCAAAGGCGGATTTAGCTTTTTTTTATGGGAGGGGTAAAACTTACCAAGTAGTCCAAGAAAGCTAATAAATTTTTTGTAATATCGAGCAGAAACTAGTAACTGATCAGATCGACTTAAAATTTTTTTCAAATTGCTAGGAAAGGTGTGCAGAAGTAGAAAACTTTCGCTAGTTGCGTTTTGAGTGGGGGTGTGAAAAAAAAGAAAAAATTTTTACGCAATTGATAAATTACCTTTTTTAATGAATTAATGTTCCCTCCCGAGTTATAGTGTGCAGAAAATTACGATTTTCACCACAATATTCGTACATTTCTAAAAAATATGTATTTTTTGCCATTTTAAAGCTTAGGATATCGCCGAAATATCATGATATGACGAACTTTTTCATTGGAAAACGGTCATTTTCATTGGAATGACCGTTTTTTCAATATTTGACCCGAAAAATGACATTGACGGTTATAAATGCAAAGAAAAAAAGGTAATTATTCGGAAGAACAGTTGCTCAAAGTCTTGTCTCTTTAAATTTTTTTCAAAAATCAATAATATTCACGGCATTGACCAAAAAAATTGAAAATATCTTATACAAAACAAAAATTTAGCTCAACTTTAACAGACCAAAACTTAACAAATAATTATCCATAGGGCTAAAAATTACTAGACAATTGTAAAAACATATGTTACGACTTTCTGCAAAAGGATTTTTTTGTCAAATACCACAGTCTAAAAAAATGGCGTAAAAAAAATTGAAAAAAATTTATTTTGTCCATAGCTTTTTTTCTGCTTATGTTAAACGGTTCTGGTTTGTCTTAAAATGTTCCCAATGTTGTTCTCTCATTAAGATGTTCTATACATTTTTTTGTGGAAGTCATATTTTTTGAGATATTTACGCTAGAACAGCGGTTCTCAAACTTTTCAAATTTTGTACCACATAAATATGAAACAAAAATATATGTACCACCATAAAAGCATTTCGCCGTTAAAAATCAATGTGTCGCGAAATTGTTCGAAGAAGAAAAATATATGTGTTTCTGAAAACAAAATGTTAAATGTTAAATTGTACCACTAAAACATGTACCACCAGTGGTACATGTACCACAGTTTGAGAACCCCTGCGCTAGAACGATCCAGTTTCTTTAAACACCCATTTTTCAATTGCCAGATCTTTCTTCGTATTAATCGTAGAAAAATAAAAAAAAATCATTTTAATTGTTAGCTCAAGGCCATAAAATTAGTTCATATCAATTTTTACGTAATAATATCACATTTTCGGTTATATTTAAAAAACTTTTAGAAATGTATGATTTTAATGGTGAAAATCGTAATTTTCTGCACCCTATAACTCGTTTATTTTCATGAAAAATTAATTCATTAACAAAGAATAACTTCTCGATTGCGCAAGTTTATTTTCTTTTTTCCCTCACTTTTGATGAAACACGCCACTATCGAAAGTTTTCTACTTCTGAACTAAACACCTTTCCTAACAATTTGCAAAAAATTTCAAGTCGATCTGTTTCTGCTCAATGATTTTACTTCATTTCTTGGACTAAAGACAAGATGTTTAAAAAAAACTTTATTAAGACTAAATTATAATCACAAAAAGACTAGCAAAGTACTTAGAAATGGTTAAAACAAATAAAAACACTTTTAGACTGCTACTATTAAAAGTCTAGTAAAATAAGGAAGCTGAATACATTTTTCTTTATCACGTTATAAGAAGCACCACTTTCTTTATTATGTAAAACAGTTTTGTGTGTATTATGTTTTATAAATTTTTTTATAAATTATAATCATGGGGGGGGTACAGGGGGTAATACCCCCCCCCCCTGTAACTCCGCCCTTGCTTTAAAGACGATATGTAGTTCTTGCAATGTAGATGTTATTTGTACATCTTGTATTATAATTATGGATATTATTGTTGAACTGGTGCCATATGATTTACTATTTTAAATACTAAAATCATTGTAAAATAGTACATTCTTTTCTCTACTGGAAACCAATTTAGAGTATTCAACATTGGCGTAATTGGAGTAAGACGATTTGTTTTCAGTATTACCCTCATTCCACGATTTTGAAGTTTTTGTAGCATGTTTAATTTATTTAAGTTGAATAAGTATAATATAGATGCGTAACAATCAAAATGAGGCTGAATTATGGTATTACATACAGTAATTTTGGTTGCAGTTGAAAAGTTTTGGGAAATTTTACTAAAGAAATAAAGTTTTTTAGATATTTTTTTATAAATATAGTTAAACTGGCTACCAAAATTTAAGTAATTGTCTAGTTGAAATCTCAAATATTTGATATTAGAAACAACTTCAATGTGTTCATTATTAATGTTCAACTGTGTGTTTTTAAAGTCGAAACTACTATATTTGAATTTCGTTGTGAAGACCATTGCTTTAGTTTTTCTTAGATTAAATTTTAGGTTATTTATGTTCAAATAATTATTCACCGATGATAATGAGGCATTCATTTTCTCTATGGCTTTATCCAGATTAGCATAACTACATGTTATTAAAGTATCATCAGCAAAAAGATGAATGAATTCACAATCAACAAAGAGTTCAATATCATTAATATATAAAATAAAAAAAAGATATTAATATCACAGGATGTTTGGTCAGCAAAACGGACTCTCTGCTTGCGATTATTTAAATAGTTACTAAACCACTCCAATAAGCTACCCCCAATACCATATTGTTTCAATTTTGATAACATTATTTGTCTGTCAATTGTCTCGAAAGCCCTTTTTAAGTCCAAAAATACTCCTACAACATATTTATTTTCGTCTAATTTAGTTTGGATGTTACAAAGTGTAAGTTGTAGCGCTGATTCACATGAAATTTTTTTCTAAAACCAGGTTAGTTACATATTAGGATCGAATTTTCAGAAACATGTTAATTGGGCGTCTTTCTCCGGTTGCTGTCTTAGCTGTTTGCTTCAAACAGAGCTCTGAACAGAGCAAACAGAACAAACAGAGCAAACGCGGTATCCACTTCGAATAAAAAAAATAAGTTTCATAATGTTTTATTCTAAATTATATGAAAATTTTACTTTCAGTTTCAAAATTTTCCCATTTGAATCGGTGACGGGATAACAACAACTTGTTTGAATTCAGTTTTTTTCCCTCTATTCAAATCTAATATGGAAATATTAAAATTGTCATATACAGGATGTTGTTTTGATGTTTTTAATATGTTTCAATTTTTCCTAAAGCCGAACCTAGATTTCCATATATCTTAATCATTCAGTACTTTGTATGTGAAAAGTGTAAGCTGTATGCCAAAAATGGAAAAAATATATTCAAAAGTTCTGGCCAAATGAATAATTATGCATAATTGATAAAACACTACCTTTAAAATATCTCTCTTTACCTACGAAACACCCTGTATAGTAACTTTCCCTTTACATTCAGAAGAAAATTACTTTATTGCTTTATTCATTATTTCATCGTTTCCAAATGTATTTATTTGACCTACACAAGATTTAGTTTTCTCAAAACGTCTTTTTTTAAAGAAAAATATTACACACTAAAGAACTAAAGTACCGTTAATGTTTAAAGTGCTTCAATAATTTGTTAAACTAAATTTTAATGTTAGGCTAAAAACAGCTTCCCTTTGAAGTATGTTTATGTAAATCGGAAACTAATTAAACATCTACTACAAACTCTAAATGTTACAAAATTAATGTTTACGAACTTTACTTAAACAACCTTGTACGAAATTCGAATAAATAACGCTCAATCAGGAAACCAAATCACGAGTCCGTATTCAGAGATGTCCTGCGGAGATCCCCGAAACAAAGCTACTGTGTTTATTAGCCATGTAGGGCGTATCGTAATTAATTTGTTTTAAACGCAAGTTTCAATGAGTTTTGGTGGATTGAATTTTTTTTTGTAATAGTATAATGCAAATAACTTTAGAAAGTTAGTTAGTAAATTTTATTTAATTCTTATTAATTAATCTTAATTAGTAACGGTCTTCGAATTTGACGTACCGATAGGCTCCATTTGCTGGATCACGACAGTTTCAGATTCGGACCTTTTTTCGTTAGTTTCTTGTTTGGGAAATGTCGTAAATCAGCGAATATTATGATTATGCAGCCATTTGCAAGGTCAGCCGGTGGAGGTTGTCACTGCGCCGCCTCTTTAAATGCTGTCTGAATTCGATGTAGAATTTGTGGACTGTATAGATGTAGTTTGTTGTAAAAACTCCCAGTAAAACTCACACATTACGTTTTAACACTTTTTATTTAAACTTTAAACGGAAATAAACAAAACGTAACAAATAGAAATATTATATTGGTTACACAAATAACTCTGAAATAATTTGTGCAGCCACCCAGAAAATCGCTTGTAATTTTATCTTTTATAAAAACGATATATTATTTGCCGTACTATGAGACAGAATGAAAATTTGTCAAAGAATTTACGAAATAGATTGTGTTGCGCAGCGAAAATCGTACTGATTATAGTATGTTCTAATTTTTCGGGTCCTAGCGAGTCGCTCTACCCTATCCCAAACATGTCTATGCTTAGGAATGCTTAGAAAGTGTTTTTTAAGTTGAGCGAGCCATTTGTTTTCATCTCACTCTTGTATAATGCCGTCTCGTTCCGTTGGATGAAGTATTTTTAGCGATATATTTGGCTAATTTGCAACCGTATGAACTGTGGGCTACGTGGAGGTTTTGGACAGGCGCTGAAACAAAGAGATCTTATGTCCTTCTTGCTCGCTTAGAGACAGAAAGTTTTGATTCTATAATATGATATAATTAATATTGCAGATTTAAAGTTGCGGCGTTGTCATTTCTTTGTCCGTTTTGGCTGCGTTGCCTATTTGATTAGTAAAATGAAATGAAATTGAATTATGTTTAATATTTTGTGATTGAAAATTAAACAGGAAATATGTAGTTCGTCCATAGGTATATCTAATATTTATACCTGTTTAATTAGTTTTTTTTTTTTTTTTCTTCAGGGCAAGATATGTGGGATTTTTACCCACTAAAAAACCTCCTTCGCTCTGAGAGTTAGTCCTCTGGTACCACGAGTCCGCATTCCTTCAGAGGAGCGAGCATTGAAGTTGCAAGTGACTATAGTCTACTCCCTTCTCCTTAACTCAACCTCTTTCTGTTTCATAACTTTTGTTATCCACATAATGATCAGGTCCCATTTTCCCCTTCCAGACAGCATAGCGTTTACTAAATTTTCACTTGTTATAGTTGTTTCAAGTGTTCTCTCTATCTCCTGTCTCCCCTCTCTCCACCTTTCACACTGAAATAAAGTGTATTCCGCCGTATCTATCTGCTGGCATTCCTCACATTCATTTTCCTCCGTTATCCTCATCCTGCAAAGATACTCCTTAAAACAACCGTGTCCTGTGAGAGCCTGAGTCAGATAGAAATTGCCGTTGCCACGTTCCCTTGCTGTCCATCGGTCTTTTCACAGGTGTTCCATTGATCCTGCCATTTATTCATCGTGTTACTTCTAGCCACCGTTTTTTCTCTTCCCTCTTCTATCTCAATTCTTTCCCTCACTATCAAGTCAATTGGGACTAATCCTGAGAGTACAAAACTAGCTTCCGTAGAGACTGTTTTATATGCCCTGCATATCCTAATCGCGACTATTCTTTGAACTCTCTTTAATAGGGTTTGGTTGTATTCCTTTTCCAGGCTGCCCCCCCATATTGTTGCCGCGTAGAGAATAATGGAATTAATGACTCCGCTTAACAGCCTTCTTGTATATTCCGAGGCTCCACCTATTCTTGGCATTATTCTCGCTAAAGAATTAGCTGCGCTAGTCGCTTTAGAGGCAATCTTCAAAAGATGTTCCCTGAAGTTCATGCCTCGGTCCAAGGTTATGCCTAAGTAATTTAAATTTCTTTTGGGTGTTATTCTATGACTTCCTATCCTAAAGCTTATTTCCATCCTTGTCCTTTTTTTGCCTATGAGGAGCACAGACTCCGTTTTTTCAGGTGCAAGACTCAGGTCGTGATCTCTTAACCATCTCCCCACTCTTTCCAGTGCCTGATTTATTTCGTTTATTAGTACCTCTTCATTTTTGGCAGTAACTAGTATAGCCAAATCATCAGCGTAAGCAACAAGTTTGGTATTTTGGGATGTTTCTATTCGTAATATACCGTCATACAGTATATTCCAGAGTAAAGGCCCCAGAACAGATCCCTGGGGGACTCCCGCTGCTACAGAGTACACCGTTTCATCCTCGTCCACGATCGTCCGGTCGGAGAAGTAGCTTTTTATCAGCACGCGTAGGTATTTACTAATATTGCGTCTCCTTAATTCCTTGAGAATCTCTGTCCAGGAGGCGGAGTTAAACGCATTCTTGACATCCACTGTCACCAACGCACATAACCCCCTTTTGCTGTGTTTTTTCCTGATTTCTTCCCTGGCCTTGTTCACTACTTCCTGAATGGCTTGTACCGTAGACCTCCTTTTTCGAAATCCATATTGATTTTTTGCGAGGGGTCCCTTCTCCTCCAGTTCTTTGTTTAGCCTATTCGCGATTACATGCTCTGTGAGTTTCCCCAATGTATCCAGAAGGCAAATGGGGCGATATGCATTCGGCTGATCTTCTTCCTTTCCGGGCTTTTTTATTAAAACTAACTTAGCAGTCTTCCATTGCTTCGGGTATCTTCCGGACTTAAATATGTCGTTTACCATCCGAGCTATGAGGTGCGGTGTTTCTTCTACCACCAACTTAGTTATTTCGGCCGGTATTTCATCTGGCCCCGGTGCCTTTCGATTTTTTAATCGCTTAGCTGCCGCTGTCACTTCCTGTACATCCACTACTGGAATTTCTACCTCCTCTCCTTGTTCAGGTAACCATGTCTTTATCCCTTGTTTTGGAAATAAGGTGTTTATTATTGTTTTCCTAAATTCCGTCGGTATATCAAGTGGTGTAGGTCTCAATTTTCTCATGACCAATTTGTAAGCTTGTCCCCATGTGTCGTTCTCTACTAGTTCGCATAGTTCATTCCAATTTTTTTGTTTGGATCTTGCGATACTATTCTTCAGTACTTTCCTAGCTGTTTTTAGTTCTTCATTTAACCTCTCCCTCTCGGTCACGTTTTGTTCCGGAGTTCTGCTCTTTTGCCTTCTAATCTTATTACATTTTGTTCTATTTTCAGCAATCTCAGTCGTCCACCAGTATTTTTCTTTTCTCGTGTTTTCCTTAGGTCTTTTAGGCACTGTCCTATCGCATGTTTCTTTGATGGCTTTTATTATCTCTGTAACGTTGGTATTTTTTAGCGCTTCTGTTTCTTGTCTCAGTGCCGTTCTAAATTTTTCCGAGTCTAGCTTACTTAGATTCCAGCCTCTTTTTCCTTTCTTGTACTTCACCTCCTTCTCCTTTCCATGGATTTCAAAGTAAATAAATCTATGTAAGCTTAAGGACTCCTCACCTGCTAGGACTTTCCAATTCTGTATCTCTTCCTTACAATTTTCTGTAGTGAGAGTTATATCTAGGATTGATTGCTGTAGATTTCTGACGAAAGTCGGCATGTTTCCCCTATTTTGAACCACAAGTCTGTTTCTTGATATCCATTCATTTATTACTTACCCTCTTCTGTCTTCTCGAGAAGAGTTCCATAGGTAGGACTTTGCGTTAAAGTCCCCAGCTAGAAGTACCTTTCTCTTCGTACTTTTTATATCTCTTTCCAGTTCTTGTAAGTACCTTTCAAATTCCTCTAGAGTACAGTTCGGAGAGATGTAACATGCAAAAATTCTGTACTCCCCCACATTTACCCAGCAGAAGCCATTTCTTCTTTTCTTTCTGCCTAATTTTAAACTACGGTTGCATATAACTATCGCGCTATCTTGCCGTTTATCTGTAATCCAATTTCCTTCTTTTTTTATTAGGTTCTTATTCGGCTCGCTCAGAATTATTAAATCGCTGCCTACTTTGTCTGCTATTATGTTAGTCATGTCGTATGAGTATTTACTTCTATCGTTATTAATTTGTATGACCTTTATTTTCTTAATTTTATTGCCATTTAAGGGTATCATAAGTAAAATACAGCTGTATAGGGGCTATAGTATGTAGGATTAAATAGAGTTAAAAATAAGATTAAAATTAAAATAAAATTAAAAAGAGAAAGGGTATTAAGATTTTGTTCTATTGATTTCCTGACGTAGGGCTTTTTTATATTTAGGGCATCGGAAGTCTTTATGTCCCTTTGACTCACATGTCCAGCAGTACTCAGCTATTTCTTCCTCGCAGTCTGGCATTTTGTGATCGAATCCACCGCATTTTTTACATCGATTTTCTCTGTCAGGCCCTGTACAGTTTATAGCTCTGTGACCGTATCCCCAACATTTAAAGCATTTCTCGAAAACGACTTTTTCCCGAATACGACAGCTGGTCCACCCTATGTTTAATTACAATATTATTTAGTACTTAATTTAATGGGCATACTCTAGAAGCGTTCTGTTTTACCCGTTTTAATCCGGGTCCAAATTTTGAGATTGTCGAGTAGCGCCACAGGTAAAGACTAGACATTAAAAATTTATTTTGAAATGAAATGGGTCAATTCAACCCAGCGACTTAAGGGTCATAGAATTTGCAGACTACTTAGTAGATAACTATATAACTTCTAGCAGTTTCCAACGCACAAGAAATGCCTGTGTAAGTTTTCGTTCGCGGTTCGTCAGATATTTTCTTGACGAACAAATATCCAAATCAAGTAATTAAAAAACCTGATGTTACATCGAGGCGTTCTAGGAAGAAAGGGAAGAACATTTTTGGCCAAATGCGAAAATTTGGCATTAAAAATCGAGTTTTGCGTATTACTGTCTAAAAATTCGGTAAACGAAAAATATTTTAGGACTAATTTTCAGATTTATCCATGTCAGCAATGCTTAGCTAGTATGAAATCGCTTAGTATATAATTAAATATTAAATATCACAAAATTTTAGTACACTGAGTTTAATCCATAATTTTGGATACTGAATGTTTCAAAGGTAGGTTATGGAAGATTCAAATTTAATGTAAAAACTAACCGATATTTGGAACCTTCAGGAAAATAGATGGATGAAAACGGTTATCTAATAAATAGTTTTCTGGTTTCGCAACCATATATTCTAAGCAATTTTCATTAATTATGTCTCTGTCTCCCACATGCCGCCCAAGTGATTAGCAGTTCACATGTTTGGTTACCACGATCGATCCTAATTTTCTGGTCAAGATACAACAAGATGTTACTTCATCGATATTTCTACGGTTCCAGTAAATAATTTTATGAAACAAAGTGAAATTTCAGCTAAAATTTAACACAGAAAATTGTTTTCGGAGATTTCTGAAAGATCGTTTATTGAAAAAAGCACGAAATGATAAAAAAGTTAAATATAATTTTTCTCCGAACATTCCACTTTTGGCAATTTTAATTTTAATGCTCCCAAGAAACATTGGATTTTTCAAATATGCGGAAAAAACATTCTGCAGTTTTAATTCTGTTATTTAAGTGAAGATGGCGTAAACAGTTAATACAGCTTGGCAAGGAACACCGTTATTTTCTAATAGCACAGTCACTGAAGGTTTTCACCTACGATTTCGTTGAACCTCCATCGATTTTCATGAAAATTGGTGAGTAGTTAGAGGATTCCTCAAGAAACAAAAGCGACATGGTTCCAACTTGCGCTTTTACCCTGGGGGTGGATGCCACAGGAATCGATAGAGGTACCAATTCTAAGCAAAATTTGTTATATAACGTTATTAAAAAAATCAATACTTTTTGAGTTATTAAAGATCAAAAATTTTGATTTTTCGTGAAAAAAATGCATGTTTTAAAGCGGTTTTTCATAAATAACTTAAAAACTATTACTATTATACAAAAAAGTTGTCATTACCAAAATTAAAGCTAATAAAAAAATAAATTTCTTACTTGAAAAACCCTTTAATATTAATTCAAAGTGAGTTATAGGTAATTGAATGTATATTTTTTTCGGCGAGTACTCAAATCGTATTCAAGCTTAAATAACGGGAAAACGATGCATTTTATAAAATATACTTACTCAACACTTTTCAAAGTACTCAGAAATACCTATAAAATAAGCTCTAGAAGAAGTTGATAGCATCAAAATTAAGCAAGTTATGATGAAAATAAGAGAACCCTTTGGATTTTTTTAGGAAAAAGTGAAAAATAAAACACGCCATTTCCACAAAAAATAAAATTTATAGTAATCCCTATAAGAATTTCTTTATTTTAGCATAAGTAGTGACCTCAAAAATTTTGACCGCTTTAGAATGCATATTTTTGAAAAAAAATATGATTTAAAAAAATCTGAATTTTTCAAGTTTTCGTAAATTACATTTTCTTTTAATAATAACTCCAAAAATACCCGATATACGTAAAAAATGATAGAAAACGAAATTTGAGTTTTTTTTTTAAAAAGATTTTAATTTTTTTTTATTTTTGTAGGTTAAAAAATAACCGAGATAGAAACGTTTAAAGCCTAAATTTTTACCATGTAACCGGGGCCCTTTAACCTTTTATCTTTTAAAAAATAAGGGATTTAAAAGATTAAATTTAATACGATGTTATAGCCTTTGAAATTATCTTTCAAATGATTTTTGGATGAACCTGATATCATAAAAATGAACGGAGTTATTGAAAAAAATCCAATAACATTTTTTTGGAAAAATTTTTGGAGCAGAGATTTTGTATGTATAGGAAAAAAGATAGATAGTAAGAAGTAGACGTGTCGATAGGTACCTGCTCACAAAATATACATGTATGGGTGTATATTTTGAAGATAGAAAAAGTGAAAGGAATTCTGTACATCACAAATTTTCCATTATTTTTATGACAAGGGATAGTTTTTAAGGGTGGAAAGTTTCGTAATAAATAAATAAAGATTTTAATATTCAGTAAATGAGATTTCAATTCAGTAATGTATTATTCAAATGATTAAAGTTTCTTGAAACCAATTTTTTCAATGATTCTGCTTTAAGGGGGTGGTTTTTAAGGGTTGAAATTTCACAGTCAACCAAAAATTATATCATAAACATTAAACAAACTGTTTGTGTAATGTTAATATGCGATTTCATATTTAAGGGGTGGTTGCTAAAAGGGTTGAAAAATTAAGTAAAATCATAAATCATGCATATAAATGTTGGAAAATATTTATTTATTTTATAGGAATTTAAAATATAAACCCACTCAGATAAAAATATCTAACAGAAAATAAAACTTGGGGAAAGACACTTAGCATTATGTCTTCCAAAATTGATCCGTTTGTAAACAAAGATTGAAATGTTGAAGTTTTAACTCTAATAATACTCTGTTTGGATAAACACAGAATTAAGAACTCATTAAAAGCAAGAACTCATTATTATTAAATTATCGTCAAAGACAACAACTCTTGTTATTTTAAATATTAAGTTTAAAAAGCGCAATTGAAAATTTGGCCGTTTTCCTTTACCTTTTTCCATTAAATATTACTTGAACGGGAGTTTCGAATAAGCAAACAAGGCTTTGCTAAAAGTACCAAAGCCAAAGTTATTTCAATCAAATTCGTATCTTCTTACCATAGACGAAGTTTTGAAGTCAAAATGGGATCCCGATTTTTTTATAAATTTGCCAGTTGATATAAATATACTTAGGTAAATATAGATAAATACTTTTTAAAATATCGACAAAGATCTGAAAACATAAACTTTCTAGTATAGTGGCTAACAAATTAATCCAAAATGTTTACCTGTAAATCGTCAGTTGTCAACTAATAAATTGTCCTGGTTTGGAGTCAAAGTGAATTTATTTTTATAAACAATTACCATTGCGCGGCATTGTGTTAACATTACAATCTGATCTAAAGACTAACTAAGGTCGTACTCAACAGCATCCTTAGATTTCTAATACATTTTGTAGACTAGTTAACATATACTGTGACACGCACATTACTCTGCTTTTGTCAATCTCACTTCACCAACTCGAAAGGTTTAATCCTCTTGAGTCTTTTCGTTATTCCTGCAGTGTCGAGGAGCTGGATTACCTCGACATTGGTATGATGATGAAGTCGTAGTTCGTGACTCGTGGCAAATTTGACTATAGTTTGGTCAACAGTATCCATATTCAGATCCTTATGGAGGCTACTATTTCGATTGTACCAAGGTGCATCCACGATGTACCTCCCTTGTTCTGAAATCTTTGAATGATTTGTAGACTACATTGACTAGCACAGTTTGAGTATAAGTTTATACAGCATAAGCTTGTTGAGTACAGACAGAGTGGAGTTTCGTCCAATCGGCCAATACATTTTTTTATATTTAATTTGTAGTTGTTCCCTTTTCTTTTTAATATGAGCTTTCCAGCGAAGCTTAGCATCGAGGGTGATACTTAAGTATTTTGCTCTATTTGTGAATGGAATTCGTTTTTCATTTATGTTTATAGGTATATGTTGTTGAGCTCTGTTGGTAAAGTTTACGTGTATATATTTGGATTAATTTATTTTAATTCTCCACCTTTTTGTCCATTTGTCTATTTTATCGATTGATACCTGTAATTTTTCTGCAGCTTCCCTAGAAGGGGTCCCAACACACTGCCCTGTGGCACTCCTGCATTAATTTTTTTAATGTCAGAGTAAGAGGAAGCATACTGAAGTGTCTGTCTGATATGTAGGATTCTAATATATCAGAGAACTGAATAGGCAAATATATCTTCAATTTAGGTTTTAACCCTTTATGATAAACTTTATCAAATGCCTGTGCCAAGTCAAGGAATATTGTTATTATTTCTTCTAACGATTTTTCTATCATATTTGTAATTCTGTGGATCTGATCGATAGCAGAATGGCTTTCTCTAAACAGGGAGAAGAAAGGTAGGCCTGTAAGAGGAAACTTCGTGTTGGGGTTTACCTGGTTTAGGGATCATAATGACCTCTGCTACCTTCCAAATCAATGGTACCCATTTTAGCCTAAAAGATGCATTGATTAGGTGTGTTAGCTTAACAATTGCTTTTCTTGGGAGTTGCCTTAGGACTTCACCAGTAATGAGATCAAATCCAGGGGATTTTCTTGCATTTATATGTTCTTTGATCTCTTTCAAAATTTCTTTAGGAGATGTGAGCTCAATCTCTGCTTCTTGTTGTGCTAATCCTTGATCAATATTATCATCACCTTCATTTGGCTGGAAAGTGTTGATTATTTTTTGCCCATTTGCCATTTGGCGTCCTAATTTTAATCCTTTAGTGGATTTCCATAGTGAATAGTCTGTGCTGGCTTCGTTTGTCAATTCACATAGGTAAGTATTAATTGATTCGTTTTTATACTTTTGTATTTCTCTTTTTAGTATCTGGGTAGCATTATTTAAATTCCTCTTGTCAATAGTGGCTCTAGATTGATGCCATTATCGCCTTAGTTTCTTCTTTTCACAGATTAAGTTTCTAATTTCTTTAGGATAGTTGTTTCCTTTAGTTATCTGTCTAATAATAGGAGTATTATTCCATGCACATTGTTGTATTTGTTTCACGAATAATTCGACTTCTACATCTAGTTGTTGTTTATTTTTTAAGGGTACTGCTAAGTTAATTTTTTCTTCTAGTTCTAACTTAAAACTATGCCAGACTGTTAGTTTATTTATCAATGTTGGATTATTTTCTTTTTTTATATGTTCACTAACTGTTAGGACAATTGGTGAATGATCGGAGTTCAATTTGCATATAGTTTACAGATAAGAGAATTTTAATATTGTTTTGTACATTATTTTTAGTTTAAAGATGAAATATAAGATAACTTTCCACTTTTCTTTTCACTTTTGAATGATGTAGTTTCGGACATTTAATAGGAATAAAAGGTAGTAAACAAGTTAATGGAATTTAAGAAGCAGCTCCAATAGGGAAATTGTAACTATATAGAAGTACCTAGAGCATTTCTGTAGAAGCTATACTAGTCCGAAAATGAGCTACAAAAACAGCAAGGAAGAGGAAATTCTACGCCTATGGCTTGCAGCACTAAAACCCCATACTCCTCGCCACAACAATGCCGAATTCATTTCAAATACAAATTGAGACGAGCGTACGGAAAGTGGATTCGTATTGTGCAAATGCTTAAGCTCATTTTATTCCTGTGCTGCTATCAACAAATACAGTTCCCTCGACGCTGTATAATGTGACGCTACTTCAACAAGTAGGTGAGTGGAAATTCCGGCGTAGACCCCATTTTAATTTTGTTAGTATTATGTGGGAGTATAGCCTGAAACATTGTATTCGTGATACATAGCAAATTCCTCAATCCGTTACCTAATTTTAACATGGATGCTTTGTTCTCGGTTAAAGCATCGACCACCTGTAGGCGCTATACAGGGATTATTAGAATAATTTTTTAATGAAACAATATTCTTGCATGTTTTCATGTCCTTTTATGACCACCAACACGTTGAGTTACAAGCTTCTTTGTGATCCACAATGCCCCCAGGTAGACGGTTACACCCGTAATATTTATATGTTTAGATTCCACACAACAATGAATACAACGGGCTAATACATTGCCACTAGCAATCCAGGCAAATATTTTAAGTGGGTGCAAAATCTCAGTATCAAAATTTAGACACTAATTCTTCAAAATGAACCGCATACATTGGAAAACTTGAGAAAAAGACTAAATACTAAGTGAATTTCCTTAGAGATCATCAATTAACATATCAATCAGAAAAGCTAAACAGAACTGGCACTGGATGTTATAAGTAGACAACTTTTAAGCACTATTAGTAGATATTTCATGTCCGTGAAAAACGTAACATAATAAATGGTAATAATATAATTTACATGATCACTCAATAAGTTGGTAGGATGACATATAGATGGTGCCAAAAATTTAGAGAATGACAGAGTATACTGTTTTGCTTCTACTAAATCAAAGGCAGTTTGGTAAATAATCAATCACGATTTAAATTACAAAACCCGAAATTGTGCTGAAATATCAGAAATGTTTGTTAATAACGAGAAAATGTGTGATCCGTCTCTAATAGCAAATTCATTTAATGAATACTTTATAAATACATCTACCAGATTGTTACGGGATGTTACCAATTATCCATCTCCTTCTGCTTTACATAAAATCAGAGATGTCTTATTAACTATTTTCATTGGCCCGATCACAGAAACAGAAGTCTTAAATACTATATTTGAATAGAAGAATTCTAATTAGTTCCAATATGCTTAAATACATTGCCTATTATATTATTGAGTTTTTAATTAACCGATCTTTTCAAGAAGGTGTTTTTCCTAAGTTATTTAAAACTGCCAAAGTTATACCACTGTTCAAAAAAGGTGACGTATTATGTATTAGAATAATAATAATATCCACGTTATCTAGTGTTTAGGAAAATTGTAGAATTCGCTCTGAAATATAACGAATTTCATAATGGTCAGCACGGGTTCAGGACAGGTAGATCTACTCAAACTGATGTCCCAAACTTTCTTAATAACCTCTATGATAATTTGAACATCTGGTAGATCATGGACTACTTAATGTTAAACTTTGTAAGTATGGTTTTAGAGGAAGAGTTGGTGAGTGGTTGAGTTCCTACCTAACTGACAGAAATCAGTTAACAGTCGTTAATTCTTGTCTATCAGAAACACGTTTAGTTAATTGTGGCGTACCTCAGGGCGCTGTCCTTGTGCCTCTTTTATTTTTAATCTTTATCAATGACTTAGTTCTGACGTTTAATGATGGCAGTATTGCACTATTTGCCGATGATACTTCCTATCTATTTTGTAATAATATCACAATTAACTGTTGAATTTCAAATTAGAATAAATAAGCTAGTACAATGGTTTGACGAAAATAAACTTATTGTTAATAAAGAAAAAACTGTGTTTATTCATTTTACTCCTAGGGTGAATGATATACTTGAGAGTCATTTATTGAGAATAGATGGAAAATCTATTCATCAAGTACAGTCCACAAAATTCTTAGGTGTTCACATAAATAACTTTTTAAGATGGGAATTTCATATTGATATACTGTGTAAAAAACTTTCATCTGCATGTTTTGCACTTTTTAGGCTTAGAAGTAGCTAATAAATCTGTTCTGTCGGCATATTATTACGCACATACAACTCTCTCATTAGATATGGTTTAATTTTTTGGGGCTCATCAGCTCATGTATTGAGAGAGAATATGCTTTATTGTCATAGAAAAATTATAAAAATTTTATAGACAAAGCGAAAATAATTCATAATAAAAATAAAAATAAAATACTAGATAAAACAAAACACAAACAAAATAACAATAACAATTGCATTGGATATGCAATATCCGTCACTATAAATTATTGTTCAAATTAAAATTTTCAAATTAACTTAATTTAATTATTTCTCCTATATGCTGCAACCCAAAAGTCTAAGGCACGTTATAAAATTCTGCCACTGTATAAAATGGTATTTCTTGAAGAAAAGCCCTAGTGGATCTTCTGAACTTATAAGAATTTATAGATTTTAGCTGTATCGGGAGATTATTATACAATTTTTTTGCATTGTAGGTAATAGAATTTTTTATTAGGTCAGAGGTGGGAATAGGTAAGTAAACATCAGTATCTAAATTTCTTGTAGGATATCTACGAGTTGGTCTTTCCGATAACTTTTGAATGTACTTGCGAACTAAGCAGACGGATTCAAAGATAAATAGAGCAGGAAGGGTTAGAATTTTGAAATTTTTAAAGTAATTGTCACAGTGTGTCCTACTACTTAAACCAAATACATAACCAATTGCTCTTTTTTGTAATTTGAAAATAGATTCGAAGTGGTATAAGCTACAAGAACCCCAGAACGGTAAACCATAGCGAAGGTGAGATAGTAGGGGTCAGCTCTTTAGAAACAGTTTTAATGGCAAAACATGCAGAATTTGTCTATATAAATACCTAAAAACTTAATTGAGTTCACCGTTAGAATCGGATTATTGCTTAGAGTTATAGGCTGTAAAGTACCTCTGTAAGACATTGCTACGGTTTTACTGGTGTTGAAACAAAGCCCATTCGAGTCAGACCAAGACTTGATAGTAACTAGATCTTTGTTTATGCTAGATTGTAATGTCTGTATATCAGAACTACTCCAGGTTACACTCGTGTCACCGGCAAATAAAGTAATTCTTCCACTTATTTTTAAGTCTGTGATATCGTTGATGAATAATAAAAATAAAATTGGACCTAACACTGAACCTTGAGGTACGCCACTGCTAATTGGCAGATTTGAAGAATCAGCACCATTAGCACGTACCTGCTGATTTCTATTTTCTAATTAAGTTTTAAACCATTGCAAAGGAGAACCCCGTACGCCATAAATTTGTAGTTTCTTAATTAAGATTTCATGATTAACACAATCAAAGGCCTTTGCAAAGTCACCAAATACTGAAGTTGTGAAAAGTTTATCATTAAGTGATGAATATATTTCATTAAGAACGGAAAACATTGCGTCACTAGTGCATTTTTTAGGAAGGAAACCATATTGATGAGGTGTTATGATCGATAAGGTAGGTAATAGAGCAATAGGTCTATAGTTACAAGTTTCGGTTTTGTCGCCACCCTTATGAAGTGGGATTATTTTAGCTGTTTTTAGACAGCTCGGAAAGATACCAGATTCGAAGGATTCATTAATCAGCGAAGTTAAAATGTTAATTACTACATCAGGTATATTTGAAAATATTTTAGTGGACAAGCCATCATTTCCACAGGAAGATTTATTTTGAATGCTGTTTATGGTTTGCACTAGTTCGTGCTTATCTACTGGCCCTAGGAAGAAACTATTAGTGACCCTTTTAGTAGGTAGGAGGAAGGAGAGAGCATCCTGGCCCGGAGCTATGTTAGAGCTGATATTCTTACTTACATTAACAAAATAATTGTTTAGTTCATCAGGACTAAGATTAACAGTGTTTGAAGAATGGGTTTTATTTCTTAAGTCATTTATAATAGACCAGGTTTCTTTGGAAGAGTTTTTAGCTCTTGAGATGCGATTTTTATAATAGTTTTTTTTAGTAGATTTGATAATTTTCCGATACAGTATTCTGTAGTTGTTTATATAATTTGATATATAATCTGAGAATTTTTTAATATACATAAGTGATCTCATATTTTTTGAAGAAATTCTTATTCCTTTAGTTGTCCAAGGTTTATGACGTTTAGTTTTAATGTAGCGAAGGGGAAATGCTGTATTGAAACACTTAATTATTTTATTTAGGAAGTTCAAGAATTTAGAGTTAATATCTTCAGAAAGACCATTCCAATTGGTAGCTAGACACAAGTTATAAAATTTTTCAAAATTACGCTGAGGGAAAATTCTACCCATCTGACTGACTTTTTTTGGGGCTGTGCGTGGTACCGCAAATTTGGCAAAAACTGCTTCATGGTCCGAAAGACCTGAGCTAATTACTTGGTGTTCAACATCAGCGGGTTTAAAAACGAGACTACGTAATCTATAATTGTTGATGATGTTTTGGTGATTCTAGTTGGCGAATCTACGTCCATAGTGAGACTGAATGATTCAAAAATATTTGTCAAGGACTTTTGAGTAGCACATACATTAGCAAAGTCAATATTTAAATCGCCACATAAAATTTTCCTACTTTTTATAGGCAATGCGTCAAGTAAATTAAGAAGATTCTCGAGAAAAAGGTGGACATTTGATTTGGGAGTTTATTAAATACAAATAATAAACAAATTAATGTTTTTGTTGTACACTACGGAGAATTCAAAGACATTTTCAGCTTGTAAAAAATCGTATTTAGAGACAGCAGAGAAGTCATCATATAAGGATAAAATTAGAGTTCTACCATGGTCTGTAGTATTTCTGTCATACCTGCTAATTACAGTATATTTTTCAATAAAAATTGGTTCATCTACTTGTAACCAGTGCTCTGTAATAGCCACTATTTGGGGAAACCCTAACTCTTCCAAAAACAAATACAACTCCTCAGTTTTGTTCCGCATTGATTGAATATTAATCAGAACCATTCTTAATTTACTCTCTGCACGACCAGTAAGACTAGCTGGGGATTCTAGTTCCCCAGATCACGTCAAATTAACTAATAATTTTTCCTATGCGTATCGGCAGTAAAATAGCGGTTATTGTACTCCCTTTGATTTTGAAGGTGAATTCTTCGTTCGCGGTGACATACTGAGGGTTTTTAAACTTCAAAAAAAGATGTAAGAAATATAGCGTCACCGAGGTATAGGCAGTCATGCAGAGAAAAGTTTAAGGAACTTCGTATATTACCACTTCCTCGTATTTATATTCCAGAATTTTTAATTTATGTCAAATCAAACCTAGAACATTTTCGTAACTCGAACTCGAAATGATTTGATGATACCAACACTTACCTCTCCATTTTTTGAAAAACGCCCTCAATACATGGGTATTTTAGTTTGTAATAAACTTCCGAATATTATGAAATCAATAGGACCTTTGAAACTATTTAAGAAAAAAGTAGAAAAGTTATTGATGGATAATTATTTTAATTCTGTTGAAGAATATTTGGCGTATACAGTTTCTGTTAAATTTTAGATATACGTTTATTTTTTTCCCCTTCCTATATTTTTTGTATTTTCATGTTTTATTAACACCCTTTTGAGTCCTTGAAATTCTGAAGTAAATACTCTGGAGAAAAGGAAATACTTAATTGGAAAGAAGATCGGTCAAGGTTCATACAGATGTCTGGTCTTTGGGTATTTATAATTTATTTATAAGTATTTATAATGTTGATGATGATGTTTTATGATGTCTTTCATGCGAAACAAGTGCAGTAGCACTTATCGCTTATCATTGTATTTATTGAATAAATAAATAAATAAATAAATAAATAAATAAATGTTATAAAATGTTATGTCCCACATCTTATAAACTGTCCCGTTTCATGTATAACTGATCATATGGACAATAAAGTTATTATTATTATTATTATTGACAGATCTATATGATTTTTTGGAAGTCAAAATTTTACAACGTTTAGTTCACAAATTTTTAGTGAAGCTAATTTTATCGTTCTACCAAAAAACATTGAAATACTAGAGAAGCATTAGAGTGAATGTTTACATATATTTAAAATAGTTTTGGGTCACTATTATATTCCTATATTACTATGAAATTTTTGTAGTTCCGTTTATTAAAGGTCCATCGCCAAAAAGTTTCTAAATTTGCGATGTCATTGCAAAGTATTAAAATAAGTGTGTATTACTTACGAGTTAAAAGTTACATATAAATATCATGGATCTAGTCGAAAATCTCTTTGAAGATTCATCCAAAAGATGTATTGATTTCAACTATTTTGAGATGAAAGGTGAAAAGTAATCAAATAAATGAAATAACTGCAGTCAATGCTAGGATATCTATTAGTAAATATGAAGCTAGATGCAATAGAAACGTAGAATAAACAGTATGTTGTTAATTATTTTTTCATTAACCCTTTTTAAACTTTATATAGATAAATACCCATAAAGATTTTTAATTAGGTAACGATAATTATGTTAAAATTTTTAGAGTCTGTCAATTTGACCTATCTATCAAATTGATCTAGTCGCTCTGTTAATCCCACAGGCGCGGATCCAAGGGGGGGGGTCATGGGGGTCATGACCCCCCCACCCTCCCCGATCACCCGAAACCCATATACCAAATTTCAGCTCAATCGGATTAAGCGTGCGGACGCTATCGTGGAAGAATACAGACAGACACACATACAGACGGACAGACTTCCATCTAGAAATCGTTTTAATCGTCTCAGGGGACCTCAAAATGGATATATCCGTCGTTATCTCAATTTTTTTTTAGCGCGTTCACAATACTTTCCCTTGGCGAGGAGCCGGGAAAGTAAAATCATTTTAAAGCTCAAGGCCATAAAACTAGTTCATATATCAATTTTTACGTAACATTAACAGATTGTTGATTATATTTAAAAAACTTTTTAGAAATGTACGATTTTTGTGATGAAAATCGTAATTTTCTAGGCCCTATAACTCGAGAGTGGTTTTTTTTCATGAAAAATTGTGTTTAACATTAATTTATCGATTTTTTTATTTTTTTCCCTCACTTTTTGAAAAATTAAATTTTTGCAGGAAAAGTTATATTTTTTGAAATCCATGGTATTCATTTTGCAAAACTTTTAATTTATAGTCAAATTTGTTTTTTTTTTATTAGAAATTTAGTAATCATGTGGGGAAAAAAATAAATACGCAATTTTTGTTGTCTATTTGTGTACTTTGTAAAATCCTTATTAGAGTTTTCAAAAACTATATAAAGGGTGAAATTTTTTTATATGAACCAAACGAACTAATTTTTTTAAGCCGGGATCTGATTTTTTGAGGTTGAGTTTACCACATGAATCACAAAAGTATTTTTCGATGTTCAGTCAGCCCCTCCACCATAAAAACTTCGTGACGGAAGTCTGGATCCGCCCCTGTAATCCCAGTAATCCTTGAGGTAAGTTTATGTTTTTCTAGATTCTAGATTACAGACTTTATCAGTTAATGGATTAAATATTTTTCATTAAAATATTATTTTGCGATGTCGTTGCGGTATAAGGCAGTTAAAATATAAATGCGTTTTGAAAAAGGCAACCTAATCTGAAACTTAAATAACTTTTAAGGTGTCATTACTTATTTTTTGCTCTGATTTGCGTTTGAAGTATAAAGCTCAACCTTTCCCACCTAGGAGTTTTTCTCGTTAAGAAACTCATTAAAACTGTTTAGATTCCAACGTACTTTGTGAAAAGCTACTTCAATTTTGTAATTGAAGATAATTTTAAAATAAATAAAACACGTTAAAACCGCTACTATTAAGTTCAGTAACGTTTTTTTATTTACATACATAAAAATCAGAAATATTTTTATTTATAGTCTCTTGGGCTGCTCAAATCATTACAACACGATTTTGTAGTTTTTCACTATCTAGACACCTTTGACTGTGACGTTTCACATAAATTTTCTGGTTCTGAACAATATAGGCATTTATTCTATTACAATCTGGTCAACACTGACCAATGAGCTTAACTTAACTTAATCTAATGAAGTTTGAAACTTAAAACAAGGTATACTCATCAGCGTTCCTTAGGTTCTGTAGAATGGATTGCACTAAACTTTAACGTGCACACACAAGCTCTGCTTTTGTACTAAAAACACTAGACTAACTCAAAGGGCTTGATCCTCTTAAGTCTTCTTTCTAACCCAGTATTGCCAAGGAGCTGGCTAGCCTTGACATTGACATGATGATGAAGTCTTTCTTCATGACTCTTGGCTAATTTCTTGATGGTCTGGTCAACAGTGTCCATTTCCAGATCCCTATGGAGATCACTATTGCGAATGTACCAAGGGGCATCTACTATGTTCCTCAGTGCTTTGTTTTGAAATCTTTGGATGATTGCTAAGTTGCTTGCTTTGGTGCATCCCCATAGTTGGATACCATAGGTCCATACAGGCTTAAGTATCAGCTTATAAAGCATAAGGTTATTATGCAGAGACAGAGTGGAGTTTCTTCCAATTAGCCAGTACATTTTTCTATATTTCAGTTCTTCTTTTTTCTTTTTAACATACACTCTCCATCGGAGATTGGCATAATAATTGGCATAATAATAATAAGTATTTTGCTGTATTTGAATATGGAGTCAGGTTATTGTTTATTCTGACTGAAATATGATCTATCCTTTTGTTTCTAAAGTTAATGTGGAGTGATTTAGTTTCATTAAGTTTAATTTTCCATCTCTTTGTCCAGTCACAGATAAGGTGGAGAGCTGTTTGCAGCTTGTGGGTTCCTTCTTCATTGATCTTTCCTACTGCTAGAATGGCAGTGTCATCGGCGAAGGTGGCTATGGTATTGTTTTCTAACTCTGGAATATCACATGGGTACAGTAAGTATAGGACAGGTCCTTGGACACTTCCTTGTGGTACTCCAGCCTTAATTTCTTTAAGATCGGAATAGGCTTCTTCTTGCATTGTGTGAATTAGTGAGAATGAATATTAATTCAGACAGCGATGAAGAATTTACGAATAATCCACCAGACTTGCAAGAAGAAGCCTAGCAATGTTTCTCTAAATTTTTTACCTACAAATTCAAGACAATGGTATGAAAATTACTATAAATGGTTTAACAACTGGAAATAATATGTAATAAATAAATTGGTACAGCGATATGAACAAGAACATTATTTATAATTTTGATTTATTGTATTTTTGTTTCATGAAATTAAACAAAAAAAATATGCTGAAATAAGCTTGCTCATAATTTAAAATGTTTGGGAGTATTACGAAATAAAAACAATAAATCCTACGATCCATCGAATCGTCTTCGAACGGTGCCGATGCAGAAATATAAATCATAAAGTTTTTATCTCTGTGAAAACTGGCAATCCAATATCGACTATAATCGATATATGTTGGAATTGTATCTGAACAAAAGTCAAAAAGAATACTAGGACAATATTTTCAGACATGTGAGAAAGGAGCAGCAATTTCATTGGTTATTATGGTACACAGGAAACACACCGACCGACGTCATAAATAAACCTCAGAACTTGCAAGGATGTTATGCCAAATTCTCACAATTATTTCTCTCTGAATTCACAAGAACAAAGGATTGGTTTCTGTAGTATTTAAAGAAACTTTTAATAAAAGAAAAATAAATCTACGTAGGTTAAAAAAATCTTCAAGAAGGTAGTTATATCTTTGATAAAAAAAAATCAAATAAATATTTCTTTATTCCAGTAAGACCATTATTACACGGTACTGGAAAAGTCACTTTTTTTACAAAGAATATTTATCAAAACATCACATAACAAATAATATAAAAATGTTATACACATATAGGCCGAGTGGAGAAGATACTTATTTGGTTAAAATTATAGCATTCATGTACATTATAAAAACAATTTTTTCTTAAAAGAATTAAAATTTGGTTCATCTTTTATGATTTGGGGCAACTTATTGTGTTCCAGAATAAGACGGACATTTTTCATAAAACGTTGTTCTATGATTTGGAATTCTTAATAACTTACCATGCCTTGTTTCATAGTTGTGACTTTCAAAATTTTTTCTAAATTCATTGAGTTTTTGTCTAATATATATTATGTTATAGATGTTTATAGAAGGTAATGTTAAAATCTTAAATTGTTGGAAATATGATTTATATGATATTCTTCTGTTTAGACCAAAAATTAGTCTAATAACCCTTTTTTGTAAAATGAAGAGCCTACTAGAGGATGATGAATTTCCCCACACTATTATATTATATGACAAATGAGAGTATATCATTGCGTAGTAAATATTTATTGTTGTTGTTTGAATAGGATATTTTTGAGTTGAAATATAGCATAATACCCACTGTTAACTTTTTTACTAATGTAATCAATAATCAATGATAACGTGCTATCAAGAAATGTTCCCAGAAATTTTGTAGAGTCAGACAATGTCACATTTAGAGTATTTGTTGTCACTGTTATTATGTTCTCAGTTATCTGTAATGTTAAACTTCATCAATACAGTTTTTTTTAATTTAATGTTAAGTGATTAAGGTGACACCACTCATTGAATTTGTTATATAGAAAATTTAATTTAATTGAAAGTTCCTTAAAAGAATTTGCATAGGAAGCCACTGACACAAAATCTGCATCTAGAACAATGCAGTATGCGTTCAGGTAAACCATTTATAAGTATGAGAAATATCAAAGGTCCTAATACATATCCTTGCGGTACTCCTATATCTACATTACCTCTTCATTCACTTTTACAATAATTTTTCTGTGTCTTAAATATTACATTAACCCACTCAACACATTTCCTCGAAAACCCAAAGAATGAAGTTTCGTTTCCACATACTTATCCCAAATCTAAGCAATCAGAAGCTAGTGTAAGATCAAAGAAAAGTGCTCCAACAACTTTTTTATCGTCTAGATTTCTAGATGTTTGTGTAACAGTTCAACAAAATCATAAACAGCACTCTCTGTTGATCTACCAGGGTAAAAACCATTTTGACATTTTGCTATGATATTATACTTTTCTCGATACGAAATCATTCTACTATACATAGCTTTTTCAACTATTTTACTTATGACATTAGATACTGTTATTTTTCTATAATTGTTCAAACTAAGCGGATCATCTTTTTTGTATAAAGGAGTTATTAGTCCTACTTTCAGTTCATCAGGATATTCACCAATTTGAACGAAAACATTAATTATATTTGCCAATGGTCCCAGCTACATGGTAGGCAATATGTTTTATAATTTTAGTGGATATACAATCTACCCCTACATAATTAGTATTTTTTAAATATCTAATTATCTCTAAGACATCTTGTTTTAAACAAGATGTTTAATAAAAACTACTGTATATATGATAGAACACTAAAAAGTAAGTTGAGATTGCTTAATAAATATAAGTCCTAAGACAAAAAAAATTGCTTATAACTATTCTCTCTTACAATATCTTTTAAAACGTCATATGTCCTATTGGTTAAATTAGATCTCATTTCAGCAAAAACCCAAATAGCCAATTATGTAACATATGCTGCATGGGGCTTCGCCTGGAACAATAGAGCTTTCACAACCTACTGGGTGAGTGACACTGACATATCTCCAGTAGTGTACAATAGTATTAATCATGGATAACTATGAAATCTATCTATCTGTATTATATCCATTAAAAACGAACTACAATCCTGCAATCGAATCATAGTTACCAGGCAATCCTGGTTATATACTGTTGATTTATGAAATATCTGAATTAGAGTTGAATTCGAAAAAACTATGACGTTTTGGAATAATAAAGCTCCTTTTAAACAATCTGGTACTTTTCTATTCAACAAAAAAATGTTTACCGCTGGTACATTAAATTCGGATTATCAAATCCCTGGCCCAAGTGACAAAAATACAAAACTACAACTTGATGAAACACACACACTGAAAACTTAAATATAAAAAAAATAGAAAAGTATGAAACAGAGGCACCAGCAATTTGAAAAGATTCCCTGTGACAGATCTGAAAACTAAGCTGATGAAGAAACCCCACTGATCTGTTATTGTTTAGTTCAATTTGATGATTCTAAAACTGGAAAATTAGTTTTTTTTGTTTTGTTTTGTTTTATCTACCCAATTTATTTGTAATCTTATCATTAGACTTTTTTTTATTAAATATGTTTGTTCCTTAAGTTAAAATTGTTTATTATGCATAAATAAGTATTTTTCTTTAACAACAAGATAATAATAAAACCTTAGAATTTTATAATTGTAGCATATTACGCTGTGTTCCTTAGTAAAATGACTTATCCTATCCTGTTATTACAAAAACGAGTTGTAAGAATAATGTCAGGGGCAAGTTATATAGAACATTGCCAACCCATTTTTATAAAACTAAAAATTTTACCATTTCCCTGTTGTTTCATATTAGAATGTCTTGTACATACAAAAAAAAACTGTCTAGAACAAAGTGTTATATTAAACACAATGATGTGCATGAATACCTTACTAGAAATAGAGATTGTTTAAGACTTCCTTTTTGTAGGTTAACGAAATCGCAAAATTCTTATCAATATGTCGGTATTCAACTATACAATGCATTACCATCTGAATATGATAAACTGGGTTTAACCCAATTCAAACATAAAATTAAAAGTGATTTACTAGAACAGTGTTTTTACTTCGTTGGTAAGTTTCTGGCATATTTTGGATACTTAAATCTGTTTTTTTATACTGATATGCGGTGTCATGCGTTCTTTGTTTGGTTTGTTAAATTTTTTTTATGATAGATTTTGGGTAGACTTTAATAGTTATGTTTTTTTAAACTGTTTCATGCGTTCTTTGTTTGGACTTTAATATGTTTTTTATAATGATATGATGCCTCATGCGTTCTTAATTGATAATAATAATAATATACGTCTTTATTCCCCAATTTAAAGAATATAAAATACAATTTAAACAAAAATAGAACAAAATTGGGAGTGGCGAAGTTTAGCCTAAGGCTACTCATAGTTAACCGCATTAACAAACAAAAAATATATATAAAAGTAATAATACAATATAAAAAAATTTAAAAAAATTCAAAAAAATTTATTTTACTATATAGTAAATATTAATTTTTCTAAGGAAGGGAACATTGAACAGAGCTCCGAATTGCAAAAGTGTCATATGTCATATTAATCATTGTTTTGCCCATATAAAAAGATTTTTTTTGCTTTAGACCTAAATGTAGAGTGTTTAAAAATTTTAAATTCATTTGGTATCGCGTTATATAATGACACTGCGTTATATATAAAACTGCGATTAAACATTACTGAACTATGGATTGGCATAGTGAGACGGTTGGGGTCTCGAAGATTTACATTCGTAATGTGTTTACAAGCAACACATTTTTCTTTTATGATCTCGAGTGTAGAAGTGAATAATACTTTATGAACATACGTAGTCAAATGATATTTCGCACGGTTTTTCATTATAAACCAATCTAATTCCTTTATTTCATGAGTGATATGATCATATTTTCTTAAACCAAAGATAATCCGACAACATGAGTTTTGAATATATTGTACCTTTGTCCTATCAGCTTCGCCTAAGCAAAAATAGTAAATGTAGTCGCAATAAGTCAAGTGTGAAAGAACCAACGACTCACACAAAAGTTTTCGCAAATTGTGACTAGGAAGTGCTTTATTGGCATAAATAAATTTAAGAGAAATATAACATTTTTGCATTAGATTACGTACATGTGTATGAAATCTCAATTCATTGTCAAAAATAACACCAAGATTACGGGTTTCATCCACTATAGGTAAAGGTATCCCGTCTATACTAATATCAATATTTTCAGAAAGAAAGACTTTGTTATTTCGGGATGAAAATATCATTACTTTTGATTTTGATGAATTTAATTTTAAATTAATGTTGTTTGGCTAAATCAGAAATACATTGAAGGTCCTGGTTAGCGAGTCGGCAAGTTTCTTCACAATTTTTAGTAGAAAAACGGTAATAATATTGCGTATCATCTGCATAAACCTGTACCCTACCACGTCTTGCCGAAGTTAAGATATCAGCCGTGTAAAAAATAAACAATATCGGCCCAAGGATAGATCCTTGAGGAATACCACTTAAAATATTAATAGCTTCTGATCTGACACCATCAACCTCGACTACTTGTGACCTATCAGTTAGATATGAAGAAATAAGAGAGACTGCAGCTTGTGACGCACCATAATAGCGAAGTTTGGCACAAAGCAGTTTATGGTTAATGGTGACAAATCTAATAAAATAAGAAGACTGTTATCTTTTTTATCAAGTGCATTAATAATGTCATCCATTACAACGACTAAGGCTGTGGCCGTACTATAACCTTTTCTCTGCTTGTGTGTTAGGTATTAATTGGTTTTCTTTAAAAAAGTTGCATAGCTGATTAAATAATATTTTCGAAAAAACTGGCAAAATGCCAATAATTCTCAGGTTAGAATGTTCTTTGGGATTAGAAATTTTAGGTAACGGCTTACCAACTATTCCAAGCCTTAGGGACGTAACTTTTTTCTATGCAGGAATTGATGAGGTGGATTAAATAAGTATCAATAAATTGTCTACAAAAAATTAACATTAAAAGTGATTATCATCATTTCCAACAGCATTACTTTTAATTTCATCTAATGCCCTAAAAACTTCATCAAGTGTTGCCATACGAAAAGAAAAAATATTTTGACCTAAATTACCAACATTATTTCTGTAGAAATCCATTTTTCCTTTGCACTTATCATCAGAATTATCGCGCAAAAAGTCAGAAAAGTAATTATTAATATCATTGGGATCTGCTAAGTTATCTGGAATATCAAATTTAGCATTTTTGCATAATTTTAAATATTTAAACGTTTTCCATAATTTATTTTTGTCTTTTTCTTTAGCAATATTATTGATAACATTTTTACGATTTTGTCTTACTAATTTTACAGTTTCATTTCTAATTTTTTTGTAAACATGAAGGTCACTATCCAATTTGGTTTGTTTAAACTTAAAGTTTTCTTTCTCTCATTTTAATTTTTAAGGGTAGATCAAGCCATGGTGCTGGCTTCTTGGTAACCCGAACTAATCTCAAAGGCGCAAGAACATCAAAAACAGCTATTAAATACGTGTTAAAAATATTTAATTTTGCTTCAATATCCTTCTCACTAAGGTACCTTTGCCAATATAAAGTTTTTAGATTATTTTGAAGTGCGTTTAAATTAATTCCCTTAAACTGCCTTTGCTTAATGAACTTAATTTTAGTTGAAAATATAGATATATCTAAGTATCAAAAGCCCATCTTATGATCAGATATATTATTGCAGTTAATTGTTCGATTTTGTTTAAAAAAACTTGTTTATGCTACATTTTGAGTACTGTGTCATGCATTCTTGGTTTTTGTTTTGTTTACAAAAAATTGTATTGCTATGTACAATAAATTTCTTTCTTCTATTTATAAGTATATTTTATAGATTTCGATTTATTCAACAAACTGTTTTTTGTCGTGTTTACCTACCTTTCCTCGTGTTCATTTAACTTCCATTAGCAACATTTAGCTCGATTCAGTTCCAAAAAAAATATTTTGTATCAACAATAAAATATCCTACCAACTTTTTCCATACACATTCTCGTAACTTCGACATGTTTTTCTCATGACATTAGAGTTTAACCTTCAACGATTCATGGCTCTCAAATATCACTAGAACAGAGGCAAATCCTACAAGTGAAGTGGGTATTACGTGAAGCAAGAATCAAGGACGTCTATATACTTTTTTCCTTTTGTTAAGAAAACCCATTTGTTGGAGATTAATGTTTACGTCTTTGGCAACAGCCGTCGCTAAGAATGATTTCGGCTCTAATGGATTTTTTACGTGTCTCATTATCAACACAATATAGCCTCGAAGTTTCCGTATCAAAGTTTAATGTAATCAGATTATCTAATACAGATATAATATAAACGATGTAAATGTATTTTGTTTGTGAGCGAGTTTTGCATTAACCCTTTGCTTAAACATGGTAATTTGGGCATTTTATATAGATCCATTTGATTTTAAATGTTTATGCCCTGGTAAATATTACAGTATTCTTATAAATAAAATTATAATAAATGTAAAATAATTGTTCCAAAACAATAGTGGAAAATATTCAAAATGATCAAAATACCAACAAAAAACTCTACAAAAGCCTGAGTAGGGAAAGCTATATAGTACACAAAAATGTATAAATAAACAATAAATAAATGATTGATCCAATTTTGAAACGAAAATAAAATACATAAAACGAGAACAACAAAGAAATGTTTACGGATTCCATTTTTTTTCATTCTAAACAATTGACCAACAAATTCTATATATGAAATACATCAAAGTGATTCAAAACCGATTCGTTCGAGTTTCGAAGCTCTTCACAAAACCAGATAAAATAAAAGTCATCGAGGATTAAAAATTAAATTCCACTTATTTGCTTTTGCAGCGGTAACACGTTGAAAAATGAGCGGAAGTAAATTGAAATTTTAGAATTTATTGCTTATATCAAATTGGATAGTATACGGTCCGGTGGTAAATGATAGATGGGGTATAACTTTTAGAACACATTGTTACTTTTATTCTTCAATATTGTTTCCTGACTTTTCGATTCCCTTTTAGAATAGGTTTCAGAAAAAACCTTCACAATAGGCATTTGTTTCAGAGATGATTCTCTAATTCATGCTGAATTTCCAGCGAGATTCTTCTTCAATATTGGAAGAAAAAAACGGCCGGTGTAAATCGGGCGCCAAACTGACCCATGTACCTGCTCCTCTAAAAGGGTTCCATAATTTCGGGCACCAGCGTTAAATGTATAGGGATTAAGATTTAGATAGATAGATAGATAGATAGATAATTGATTCGTCTATCAAATATGTAAAAATTACAATTCATAAAAACGTTTTTGACTTACAAATCTAAAATGCAGAATTAAACTACATAAGTAGGGTCAGTTGTCAGTAAACCATGCAGGTACAGTGAACCACCCCCTCTATTAACCAAATTTAAAATATTAAAGTTGAAAACGTATGTGACATAAGACACTAATCCCAATCCCTCATTATTCCTCAGTTTGCAATCGGCAGCGAGAACGTGTTGTTGTAATAAAGAGGTTTACGTGATTCTTTGATACAAAAATTTTTTCATAATTTCCTTGTTTATATCACACCGGCTATTGTTCCTTATTTGTCGTTAGTAATGATGAATGGGTTCGGCATTTGAGTATAAAAAGTAATGATATTAATGAATATTTTGGTTTGATAATTTTTTTCTTATCAATAAGTCGAAGTGGTACACACTGAACCATTTATGGATGTCTTACACTGAACCAGTGTACGGAACAACTCGACAATAATCTTACCTACTGCAAATTTGATGTTTCTTTCAATGCACTTAACATGTGTGTCTAATGGCGCTTCATAGATTTTAATTAAAGATGCAATTAGTTACCAAAAGTTTTGTATTCTATATTTTTTGCCTATTATTAATAAATATTGTTTATTTTTGTACTAAATGTTGATCAAGCTTCTTAGATGTTGTTTATATATTTTATCCTTAGTAACCTATGTCCTGGTTCACTGTGTACACAGATGTTGTTCATTGTGTACCGCTGGAGTCCCACAGTGAACCAATGGTAATTTGTTTTAACTATTCATAGTACAAATAATTTTATATTTAACCACACTAATAGTACCTAAAGTTGAAGGATTTAAGCCGCACTTTACATTCCAGACCCACTCATAATTTTAGCTTCAGTCGGAAGGACTCAATAACGATAAGAAAAAAGGGTGGTTCACTGCTGAACAACTGACCCTACTATTAAAAAGAGGGAATTAATAATAAACCTTTTTTTTTGACAATATCCAAAATTGTTAAAAAGAAAACGTGTTTATTACAATGTTTATTTACATTTAAAAACGTTTTTATTTAAAAAAGTTATTTCTAATTTTTATTGAACACTGATAACCTTTCAATTGCTTAATCGTCAGTTTGTAACATTGTAAGGATGCGTTCAAATGAATAATAAATTTTTATCGCATAGAAAAGTTTGAAAAAAGAAAAAATAATTTTTTAACGTAAATAAATTTTGTTACATATGCATGTGAATCTTTTCATTCACGATTTAACGCCTCATTTTATGTTACTCCTCCATCTATATATATTTTTATTGAAAAACTTTAAGAGTTAATATACCTAACAAAATTAAAAACAATGCGACAAAACGTTAATTACATACATTTATGTGAGCAACAACAAAACCCAAGGCTTCATGTAGCTTATTTTACATGTGACTGAAGCTAGCCCACCACTTTTAGCCCTCCACAAATCGGACCGTGGGACATTTATTACAAATTTATTACAATTTATTACAATCTGAAAAAAATTTATTACACCTACCGTTTTCGAAATATGAGGTTGTGGGCCAGGTTTCGTCTCAAGGTAGGGGTAAACGTTGGATTGAAATGAATATATTTATTTATTACAGCAGCCCACTCACTTCTATATGGAAAAATATTATTCTCTTTAACTCTGATATGCCCACCAAATACATATTTCGTGAGTGGGCTACTGTAATAAATTTAAAAACAGATTATTAGAGGTGAACGTAGGATTAAAATGAATATATTTATTTATTGCCGCAGCCCACTCACTTCTATATGGAAAAATATTATTCCTTTTAACTCTGAAATGCCCACCAAGTACATATTTCGTGAGTGGGCTTCTGTAATAAATTGTAAACAGAGTATTAGAGGTGAACGTTGGATTGAAATGAATATATTTATTTATTACAGCAACCCACTCACTTCTATATGGAAAAATATTATTACCTTTAACTCTGAAATGCCCACCAAGTACAGTTCTTCCCATGGGCTATAGCTACCGATTGGCGAAATAATTTTTTAAATCGGACGTAATTTGCTTGAGTTATCTTGTTCACTAACATCCAGACCTACAGAGATAAGGACAGACAGGCACAATTTTTTTTGTCTAGGACATTCAAAACGTCGAGAAAAGTCATTTTGAGCAACTTTAATTTTTATTTTTCTTCCCAGGATTTCAAGACTTCGTACCCCCTTTGGTCGGGCCGAAGTAATAGTAGAAAAATTCATACCGCAGTTGATTTAATTTTCGTAATGTTAACTTGTCACATGTGGACATTTTTTGTTGGGTAATGCTGGTGCCTAACTTTTCTTCCTCCAATAAGGATTCCAAATATTTATCTCTTGTAAAACCGCGACAATAAAGTTACCTTATCGGAGGATTTGAATAGTTAAAAGTCTTTTTGAATAAAGAATGGCAATTATTTGGAAACATCTGGTCAGCCACCGTTTTTTAATTCTCTGCAGAATTTCCTTAAATAATTTATTTCAACACTTTGTTTGATCTAATCCAGTTCCCATTTTCTTCTTGTATTTGTGTGAATATGTTTTAATTTTTTATTAGTCGATTTCCATAGTGGATAATTTACATTATTGTCATTTGCTGGTACTGTAAAATATTATTCAATTAATTCATTTTTATTGTTATTTAAGTATTTATCTTTTCAGTGATTGTGTCAATCTATTAACAGCGATTTTTTCATTTTGTTGAGCAATTATTTGATTCCTTTGTCATATTAAATGAACAATTCCTAACTTGCCTCTATCCTTAAACTGTAATCGAATATCAAGTGATCGGAGAAATGGACTGTATATGGGAGTGTAAAGTTTTGACCCGGATACATCCCTCATTAAATAAGTGATTTGGGTAGAGATGGAAATCGTATCCCATTAGTTCACTATCTAGCTCGAAGGACCAAGATTTGAGCAGTGTAGGGATTTTTGATTTATAAAGTGGTTGACGTAACATGTACCAATGGAAAAATTCAACTAAGAAAGGCTTGAAGAAACCTGAACACCATATGCTAACACAGAAAAGTCTTTAAGGATAATATTAAACTAAATTGAAAGAAACATATTAAAAACCTAGAACATAAGCATTCTGGCGTGAAGTAACATTGACTTGAGAATGCCAACAGACGACGGGTTGCATGAAGCAATACCGTAAAGGCTTGTCCAAGAGATGGACGATCAACAACTAACAGGAAGGCTCAAAATAAAGAAACTATGTGAGGTTAATGTCGTTTAATAGTGAATAGATCTAGGCGAAGTCTTAATTTAAACTTATATATAAAATGGTTTGGATGTGCACTAAAATCATAGATCACAATAAAGTCTTTGTAATGTACACTTTGCACCAAAATATGTTACCAAGCTTGGGCATATCCGACGAAAAATATGAAATTTAAAATTTTTGGAATTTTTACAAAATTTAACTCGTATCTACTTCTATGGCATATTGAAAACCTAAAAGTTGGAGTATAACTAGAAGTCATAGATCTTAGCTATTAAAACTTTTAACAATAGAGTGCAATCTAAAAATACGTTTCTCATTGTCCATAAGAGACCACCGAAAATCGATAGCCATTGTCGGGCATTGAATTAAAGTTAAGGATAAAATTTCTTCTTGAACTGTATTCTATTACTAATTAAGGATAAAAAAACATAGTCTGGTTTAAGCTGACTATCCCTTGTGAAATATAATAGGATATGTTCTAAAAATATGTTTTATTGTATCGAAATCACAAAGAATACAGTATTTGGCCAAGAGACAAAATTTTTTTTTACGTTTTACTTTATGAAATAAAGAATATACAATATACAATATACAATATTACAACGATTTTCCAAACCTTGGAAATAAAATATATTGTTTTTTTTACAATTTGTGGCTGAAATCGAAATAAAATCTAAAAGTTTTGTATTAATCAATTTTCAACATAACCTCAAAATTATCGAAAAAACACTAAAACCCGTTTTTTAATTTTTATCTCCCGCAAAAATAATTTTTTAAATGAAACATGGTGAAAACGTTCTTTTTGGGTTTTGAGTAAGCTGTAAGTAATTTTTAGTAAGTAATATCATAAGGGCATCTAACTTTTCCGACAAAAATCGAAAACACACGTTGCTAAGTAATATTTTAACAAGAAGCATGAGTGCAGGTGGCAACAAAAATCCGAGTCGAAGGATTTTTGCACGTGCACGAAAGCATTTTGATAAAAAAACATTACTTTGCATTGCTTTTTCGATTTTTTTAACAGGAAAAATTAGATGCCCGAATGGTATTTGACAAGACTATTTCATGACTAACAGATTATTCTGTATACACATAGCTTACAAAACATACTACCTATTATATTTGTATACCTACATAATAAATATGTAGGCATGAATTTGAAAACTGAAAAACAGGTAATTTATTTAATCACACAATACACATCTGCAAATTCTTTCGTTTCGCATTACGAGCTTCCCTATTAGACCTGTTTTAATCCCAGAATTATCCACTTCCTCTTTAAAATAATGAACTCTGCAATTGACTGCTTCTCCATCTCTCCAGGCAAGTTCTACTGGAGTCTCTTCGTCCCATAATAAAACCATTGCGTAGTATTCTTCCAATTTTAATAAAGCAGAGCTCGATTTCCTTTTATTGGCGCACATCTGCAAATTCCTTCGTTTCGCATTCCAAGCTTCCCTACTAGACTTGAAGATATCTTTAAATGGATCAAAAATACATCTTTTCTTTCTTCATATTCCACGCCCAATCTTTCGGGATTACGTGTAGTTGCTCTAAACTTGTAGTTTCCAAAAGCTCGTATTTCTTTGCCTTGCAGAATTCCGTAAACTGTTTCCATATTGACGTATGAGTTTTAACGGTATTGTACGGTACACTTTTCTCAATCGCCAGATCAATATTGGTCATAGAATCACTTCCAAAGCGACTCATTTTCACTACATAAGCTGACTAGCACTGTTTAAAAAGAAAATTACAAAATTTATTGACAATAAAATCAGAAAAATTGTTTAGCGTCGTTTTTTAGTGTGCTAGGAGACCATAATTACTTGTTATCAAAGGTATTGTAATTTTTGGTGACAACAGCTAACGAGTTTTGCCGCTGGTAAACTCGAAAAAACTGCCGACAGGTGCTGTCATACAGTTTTTTCATCTAGAAACCATTTCTAATTCAAAATTGCGCGTTTGTGATTGGTGGAAATTAAGACGAGGGAAATAGTCATCTGGAAACCATTTCTAATTCAAAATTGCGCGTTTGTGATTGGTGGAAATTAAGACGAGGGAAATAGTCATCTGGAAACCATTTTTAATTCAAAATTGCGCGTTTGTGATTGATGAAAATTAAGACAAGGGAAATAGTCAAAGTAAAATATTTATTTTTTCATTTTATACGAATTTAAATAAAAAAAGAAGCCTAATTATTTCATATTTTTCCATACGAACAATATATTTTTTCATACGACCTTAAAGTTGAGATGTTAACGAAGAAAATGAGCAGTGATAAAGTTACATTGAAAATTTGTAAAGAAACTTTTTCGATTGATAATTATTTTGCTTTGAAAAAAATTACAGCTTATTTAAAACATAAAAATGAACGTTTTGACCAAGTTTCATAAAAAAAATATTTTTGCATACATTTTACCAATATTTTTTAAATTTACATATTTTCGCTTACACTTTCTCGCATTTTAAATAAATATTCATAAGGGTAAATCACTCTCTACTACACACACATCAACAAGTTGGATTCCAAAGTAAATTCTGTTGCCTGCGCATAAAGAGAGCCTTTTGCAAATAATATTAGATCCTGATGATTATATAAAATAAATTTTTTGCACAGTTAGAAAATATTTAACGAGTCACAAGTAACTTAAAGTTAGTGTAACGGGTGGTTCCGTCCGACTGGTGTATATATTTTCACCACCGCTTTCTACATGGCTGAATAACTATAGTTATATTGTGACAGTTTTACATGTATGCAAAATGCGCACCAGACAAGAAAATGTGGATCAAAATGGGTGGACCACCTGTCACCAGAAAAGGTCCCAACTGTCCTATATGTATTTTAAGAATTTTGCAGAAAAAGAGAATGATTACTCAAAGAACATGTCGCATTTCGGCAGTATGCTCTTAGTTCTGTAAATATTATTCTAAAGTAAGTCGTATTAACTGATTTCCGTAACGTATAACTTTATTGTATCGTTTAATTATTCGTTTTCGTTTTAAAAACAACTCTACTTTAGTTTTTTATGTATTTTTAATTAACTTTTTGTTGAATTTACATCAGCAAACAATTCCAACTGTATAAAATGTCGTTTGTTTAAAACAAACTACCAAAATCAACATTACATGGATGCCAAGCGATACGTTTCAATAAAAACTTTTAAAAATAACTTCAATTCCAACAGGCAAATCCTGCCAAATAGGACCAACCCAACTTTTCAGCGCACTACAACAAAATCCTAAAAGGATACACAACTCTCTAAAGTTTAGGACTGTAAATAATTAAAACTGTCAAGCTGTCGTCCCATCTATCCGAAACAAAACTATGACTTTAATTGGGTTAGTCAGGTTAAGGGTTATGGACCTAACCAGAGAAACTTTCCATTATCTATTCCTATTCGGGATTACAGATTCAAAATAGTGAATGATCCCTGGGACATAATCAAATAAATGTGTTTTGTCTCGATACAATGCTGAATGAGATTGCTTAAGTGTTTCTTGAATTTGTCCTGCAAACGAGGGATATTCCAACCTAATAATAATAGGGTAAATATTGCTTTAGGAAGTTTAAGGATTCCAGATTAATTATCCCTATTTATAAAGATATTAATAAAATTTAGTTTAAAGGTCCAAACATAATTATCTATACTGTAACGGTTAACTAAATTGACCAGCCCAAAAAGAGAATACAAAATTTAATATTCAATACGAAGAGTAACAAAGAAACAGCTAATTTTATTAATACCAATAAAATAACTATTTATTATACTTTAAGTAATCACATGACAGAATGTGATTTCAAAAATAATGTTTGAAACTAATTTTAACATAGTAATTGTAAAAGAAACTATAAAATTTCATGTGTCAAAATTTAACATGGTAATCCCATAAGAGATTTTCATCAACAGATTTAGAGCATTTACATATAGTCTAGCAAAGAACTGAATAGAAAAATTTTAACTAATATAATCTCAGATAAGTCTGCGATCATAATAACAATGAGAATATTACTAAGTATATTAAGTGTTTGGAGAAAAAGAAATTTTAAACTTAACCTCAAATTTCAATATCATGATACATCAATATAATCAATTCAGATTCAAGGAAAATAGTATAAATCGGGGAAATAGAGTGTTGGGACTTCTAAAATTGAAGAAATACAGTAAAAAAAGGCAATAATAATAAATATTTATGATATGATAAAATTAATATAAGTAGGAATTGTACAAAAATTACATCAAAATTATTCTTTTTGTCTCTAGAATAATTTGGTGCTAATTAAAAATTGTAAAAAAATTAATAATTTTTGAATTTTGTTTAAACTTAAGTTAAAAAACTGTCAAATTCCAATCTAGTAAGCTATGACTTGGGCTTTTATAAAAACTATTTCTCGCTGTCAAGCGAGGCTTTTTGCTTAAAACTCTTGAACAGTTCACATCGCTCTGCATGACAAAAAACAAACGAAGTCAAGTCAAAGCAACACTGATAAAAGAATAAAAATCATTACCTGTCAAGAAGTGACGCTATTTTTCAAGAAAAAAAGAATAAACTTTTAAATCAAGAGAAGAAGCCACAATTATCCATCCTGTCCTGTATCCCGATTAAGACATCCAGAGTATCCCGATCGAATTGTATCCTGACTAAATTTATCCAGTAAACCAGTAAGGAATTTTAATTTATTAGATTCGACATCCTAAGACCGGTTTCTGTCTTTCGACTTCATCAGTTAGGCTTTTCGAATCCGATAAATAAAATTCCAAACTCGTACAAGTCAATAGCTATATCCGCTATAAGATAACATTTTTAGATGTGCTACCATACCATACCATCTTGACTAGATTCAGTCAAAATTTAATGTCAATACTCTCTTCTTACCATAGATGGTAGCACATCTAAAAATAAATTTATCCAGTTTCCGTTTTGAAAAACATTCCATTTGCATTTAACAACAATTACTGTAGGAATAAGAAATAAAGGTACCAATTTTCATTAAATATCGTTATTTAAAAACATTTTAACACAGTAAAAGGCCATAACTAATTTTTCTAATGTTAACAATTACTTAACCTATAAATAACTTAGGTTAGAGTATTGGAGAATAAGTTGAGAAAATAAGAATACATTTCACTTTACTTGTAACTGTTAATTTTTCTTTGTACTAAATAAAAATACACTTACCTTATTTGACCAAATATTTGTTGCACATTCAGTTAAAAGGTTTTTCGTTACTTGTTTTTTTTATTAATAAATATTTATGAATTTATCTCAGTAGTCGTTATTATTGGTTTTTGAAATTACAAGCCAATTAGAAAGATACCTGAGGTTAAGAATGCATAGTAGATGGCGCCCAATGCATTCTGTCAAACGTAAGAATTTACATTCTGTCTGAGCTTACGAAGGAGGTAAAAATAAAAATATTTCCTATACATTTTAAATTTACTTAAAAAGAAAAGTTAGTTAATAAAGTAAGTAAATTAGAAATAAATTAAATTAAATAACAAAAGGAAAAGAGCTGTAGTCGAGGTCAATTGATTCAAAAATAAAAAACAACAAAATTTTATAGGTTATGTACTAAAATTTAAAATTAAAAGTCAATAAAAATAAAATAAATTAAACAACATTCTATCACATCAAAGTTAGTACGTGACAATACATATAGTTGAATAATTTTAGTAGATATTGTCATTAATATGTACAAGAATACAAAATAAGGAGTGTGGTACTTCAACAAGAATATTTTCTCTTTTGCACCTATATAATTGTAAATATGTATATAAACATATATTTTATTAAATAAAAATACCAATAAATATTAATTAAAAAATACCAAGTTTAGTCAACCAAGATTGTAGGTCTGAGATCTTTATCGGGTTGGATGAATCAAAATAATATATAGCCTCTTGCTTAATCTGCTCCAGAATCTAACACTTACAATAAATAATCTATCCGTCTTTTACTTATTTAAATCGAAATACTGCCCCGCTTCAAAAATTAAATTATTTATGAATGCTTTTAACGAAATGAGGTCCTAAATAAAGACTTTCTCCTTCACCCTGTACACTTAGCATAAACGAGAGTTTGGGAATAGGGAAACCCTTTCCATCTTTCTGCACAAACCCTTCTTACTTAAAGGGTTGTCCTCCATAATTCATTCTCGCAAGATTAAATTAACCCTATGCAGAAAAATAGTACAAGCACGAGAATACTCGATGGGACCATTAATTTAGCTCTGAAAAAATTTCTTAGCGTAGCCGTAACATGTTCCTTCTCTTGTTATTTGTCAACATAAATAAAAAGTTTTTGTTTCAACGCCTGCTGTGGTCAGTGGAAAATTATTTTCTCACTCTAGAAACGTGGAACGATTCGAAGAATTCAGGTGGCATTCTATGACAGTTACTGAAGGTTCCTAAATTTATAAAAAAAGTGCTTAACAGCTCTCGGTTTACCAGTATTCTCAAAATTGTTAAAAAAATAATTAAAAGGAGTTCTGGTCGATTTTGAAATGGTTTTTGTACTCCATAAAATTTACTACATATGAAATATTTTTTTAATTCTTTTTTAGGTTTATCAACAAAAAGTTTTGTTTGGAGATATTTTTTTTCGACTATTTCCGTCGTCTTAATTTCCACCAATCACAAACGCGCAATTTTAAATTACATATGGTTTTTAGATGAAAAACCGTATGACAGCTCCTCTCAGTAGTTTTTTCGAGTTTACCCGCGGCAAAACTTGACAGCTGTTGTCACCAAAAATTACAATACCTTTGATGACAAGTAATTATGGTATCCTAGGACACCAGAAAATGACGATAAACAATTTTTCTGATTTTATTGTCATATTGTTTTTAAACAGGGCTAGTCAGCTTGTGTAGTGAAAATGAGTCGCTTTGGAAGTGATTCTATGACAAATATTGATCTGGCGATTGAGAAAAGTATACCGTATAATAATGGAAACAGTTTACGGAATTCTGCAAGGCAAAAAAATACGAGAGCTTTTGGAAACTACAAGTTTAGAGTAACTAAACCTAAACCAGAAAGATTGGGCGTGGAATATGAAGAAAGAAAACGATGAAAATTACAAAGAACTACTTGTGAATACAATGTGGAACACCGTTGCAAAAAAATGCAAGAAATGTATTTTATGAAGTGGAAAATAATTTTTGATCCATTTAAAGATATTATCTTCAAGTCTAGTAAGGAAGCTCGTAATGCGAAACGAAGGAATTTGCAGATGTACGCCAATAAAAGGAAATCGAGCTCTGCTTCATTAAAATTAGAAGAATACTAAGCAATGGTTTTATTATGGGACGAAGAGACTCCGGCGGGACTCCAGCGAAAATTTTACCATATCGCTTCAGTAGAACTTGCCTGGAGAGATGGAGAAGCAGTCAATTGCAGGGTTCATTATTTCAAAAAGAGGAAGTGGATAATTCTGGAATTAAAACAAGTAGATAACATAGTTACATATTTTTTAAAATAACTGATTTTAAAAAAATCCTACTTTTTTGGAAGAGTAGAATATAATCCTCTCGTCAATAAAACGACCCTGGGTGGAGAAAAAAATGGCCGATAGTAAATGGCTGGTCCCCAACACGAACAACCCTACCTTTTGTCCAGTCCCTCTTTTTAAAATTCTAATGGTTAAACGTTCGTCTAGAATAAAATCTGATAGATTATTCTTAACAGTAAACCCATCATGGAACAAAGAACAATCAAGTGGATGGTACAAAAACACTCCAGTGGGAAAAACGAACTTTCGAAATGGACTAAAGAAGCAGCAGAGAAGGCAGGATTAAATACAAAAGAAATAAAAATAAACAGCTCTATGCGGTCGACAGCAGTCAGTAACCTAGCTAAAGGAGGGGTCGGTGAACAACAATTAATTAAAATTACTGGCCACAGTTCAGCCAACGCAATTAAGCCTTATCTGCAAATGGATAATGAGGATTACTCCAACATCATCAACACCCTTTGAAGTGACGCCTCAGAGCCTCCAGCTAAAAAACAGAAAACAGAAGATCCTGCAGCCACTCCTCGAGCTTCTCACTCTACAGCTGGACCCATCAACAACATTAATGATTTACCTACACCCAACGTTATCAATGAGTTAACAAAGATTTCAAACAATACCTCTACTGTGTACCAAAATTGCAATTTTTATTTTAATTGTACCATAAACAATTAAGTTTGTAGTATTTTGTGATTAAATAAATTACCTGTTTTTAGTTTTCAAATTAATACCTACATATTTATTAGGTATGTAATCGAACTGCAACGATTAAAACAATTGCTTAACTTAGACATTTCTTGTTACAGTCTAAAGCATAAATAAAAAATTACGAAAAAATAATTATAATTATCCATTTAATTAAGGTTCCAAATTTCTCAATCATACATTTTTATTTTTAAATATTTTTTTTTATACTATATTAAAATTCATTTTAATACTACTTTTTATACTAATAATATAATAACTTTTGAGTAAACCAGTAAGGAATTTTAATTTATTAGATTCGACATCCTAAGACCGGTTTCTTTCTTTCGACTTCATCAGTGAGGCTTTTCGAATCCAATAAATAAAATTCCAAACTCGTACAAGTCAATAGCTATATCCGCTATAAGATAACATTTTTAGATGTGCTACCATCTATGGTAAGAAGAGAGTATTGACATTAAATTTTGACTGAATCTAGTCAAGATGTCACTCTCTTCTTTTTTAATAACTTTTAATGATATGTGCCAACGTTCAGGTCCTTAGTATGTACTAAACTTATGTATTAATTTAATAATATTGTACTTGTATTGTACTTGTACGTGTCATTAACTATTTAAACGTTTGTTGGTAATTAATTATGAATAAATGATTATTATTATTATGATTATATAATAGGTAGTATGTTTTGTAAGCTATGTGTATGCAGAATAATCTGTTAGTCATGAAATAGTCTTGTCAAATACCATTCGGGCATCTAATTTTTTCTGTGAAAAAAATCGAAAAAACCCAATGCAAAGTAATATTTTTTTAACAAAATGCAGGTGCCACCAGCACTCATGCTTCTTGTTAAAATATTACTTAGCAACGTCTTTTTTCGATTTTTTTCGGACAAATTAGATGCCCTTATAATATTACTTACGACAAAATTTTGTTTTGAGAAAGCAATTTTATTTATTTGTATTCAGGAAGTAGTGGCATATTCCTGCAGATATTTGAGATTCATAACCATTAAAAATGGTGCATCATGACAATGCTGTTGATTTATTTATACTTCTGAAACAAACGTACACAAACGCTTTAAAAATACTAACAACTTAATAAAGAAATTCGGAAATATTAAAAAAAAAGTAATACCATTTTTGGAGACCTATAATTTGGAGGCGAGGGCATGTAATAATTCAAAACATTACATGAAATGCTAATATTATTTAGCACCCAACTATACGCCCCCGACTTTTTTAAATTAATACCGAAACATCGAAAAACCCAGTATACAAAATAAATAAAATATACTCTAAATAAGGAGTATCTCAAATAACCTAAAACGCGTAGAATAATCCTGACAGGGTCAATATTATAAGGATGGATAATCAAAGTAAGGACTTCAGAAGAGATTTTAAGCATGAATGGCAGGGCTTACAGGGATTCGACTGTTTTAGAAATGGTGGACTTCCAAGTAGAGAGATCTCGCCTCGATCTGTGCGTCTAAAGCACACGTCCTAGACGCGTATTTGGGATATAGCCTAAAGAGTTTCAAAGTGTAGTTTAGATAAAGACTCTCTAAGTGGGTTTCTGGCCGACCCAATGCTGTATACTAAGTGGTTAGTTCGCCCAAAAAAAAAATTACAATAATTTATTGGTGCTTTAAGAGATAAATGGGAATTCGGAAAAAACGTTGAAGCTTTAGTAAAGTTTTCGATGGAAATTTTTTTATTGATTCAATAACCAGTTTTTTAAGTTCGTAAAATTATACAGGGTGTTGGAATGAGGAGACAAAGATTAATTCAAATTTAAAATCAAATCAAGGGTTTCCTTTTAAAAAAATATAAAGGACCCTGCACCATTCTTATGGAAACGTGAGCACCGTCAAATTGTCTGAATTTTTCATATGTGAACTTGATGTCCTGATCAATAGTGTACATGGGCCCAATCCTATCCTATGGATATATTTCGATATACAGGACGTTAAAATTCAAGATCCCGAAATTTTAAAATGTGTACCAAAAAGTCCCTGTAAAATATTTTTAAAAGTTTCTGGCGGATACATGTAGTCAAAATAGATATGTTATAAATAAAATCAAAAATATATTTCCTTACAGGGCGATTCATGTTTCCGCAGGCCATTTTGTTCAAAGTATGTATTTTTAACATGCAGAAATAGCCTGAAATATCGATAAAAAAAGTCACCGTCAAAGTTTCTGAATATTGGATATAATGTAGATCTTAACATCCTCGTTCAAAATTGTAATAGGTAAAATTTGATCCGATGGCTTGTTTCATCAATTTTTATCAATAGCAACTTTTAGTAATAAGAAATAAACGAAATATTGTAAACTAAATATTTTTACACACTGTATTAGATTGTATTGCACCGTTATATTAATTAGAGGCAGGCTAAAAATTCATACTTACAGGGCGATCTCACTTGAGCTTGTAAGATGACGAAATCAACAAATCTAAAACAGCTGCCAAACAATTAAAAGGTTTATTGTTCCAATAAATAAAAAAATAGGTAGGTATATTTGAGTTTTTTTTATCGAACGCACAATATTTAAAGCTCGTTTCTACAACACCAATGCGTTAGAGGTCTAGCGTTGTGGTTTACTTGTTATCCCTTTTTAGGAATATTTCACTGATATTTGTGGAAAATCGATTATTCCATCGAGCTTTGAAATACCTTCTATTACACCACCCTATACATTTATTTAATAGCGTTTCTTAATTTTTCCGAGGGATTCTTCACATGAAAATTATATTTTTCCTATGTAGTTTATTAAATCCAATAAATAATTGAATAATATGAAAAAAAAGACAGTGTAAATGATTAAAGTAGATACAAACAATCCACTATATTAAAGCTGTTTCTAAGACCACTATTTCATTTTTTTAATTATCAAAGTATCAAAAAAAATATACTGAGCAACCCTTTATATACAGGGTGAATGATTATTGTGACAAAGCTCAGTAGATCTGTTACAATAAAAGATGCGGAAGAATGTTATTTACAAAAATTGTAGGCAGCGTTAAGCTTTACATTTTAAAATTAGTTACTCTGTTACAGGGTGTTTCATAACGCCTTGCCAGGTCAAAGTTATATTGTTTTTTATGGAATTCCCTATATATTTTAACATTTTTAAAATCTCCTTAATGAGCTGATTATATATCACACTTACTATCTAAGCTAAATAGTAAAGGATCTACAGCTACTCAAAAATCACATTTTTGTAAATTCTGGTGGCTGCTGTAGCCAAACAGTTGAAAATCTAGAAAAACGGATGTCCCTATCCTAACTTTTCTTATTCTATTAGGTGACATAAATACGGTATGATGCGGTATGATACGGTATGATCAAAAATGGGAAGGAATTTATGTTTTTTGATCACCCTTGGGCTTAAACTTTATTAACATTACATACCTACTATGCTTTTTATGATCGCATGTGGTGGCCTTCAGTTTTTGACCATAAAATTGATTTAATGATTCTTCAAAAATATCAGAGGAATAGGCCTAAAAGGTGGTGTGAATTATTAATTGTTTGGCAGCTATTTAAATTTGTTGATTTTGTCATCTTACAAGTTCAAGCGAGATCACTCTGTAAGTGTGAATTTTTTAGCCTGCCTCCAATTAATATAAAGGTGTAATACAATCTAATACAGTGCGTAAAAATATTTAGTTTACAATATTTCGTTTATTTTGTGAATATTTTTTATTACTAAAAGTTGCTATTGATAAAAATTGATATTTTTACAGTTTAAGCGTTTAATTTCTCGAAAACAAGCCATAGGATCCAATTACCTATTACAATTTTGAACGAGGACGTCAAGATCTACATTATATCCAATATTCAGAAACCTTGATGGTGATTGTTTTTTATCGATATTTCAGGCTATTTCTGCATGTTAAAAATAAGTACATACTTCGAACAAAAAGGCCAGAGGAAACATGAATCGCCCTGTAAGGAAATATATTTTGATTTTATTTATTACGTATCTATTTTGACTACATATATCCGCCAGAAACTTTTAAAAATATTTTACAGGGACTTTTTGGTACACATTTTAAAATTTCGGGATCTTGAACTTTAACGTTCTGTATATCGAAATCTAGCCATAGGATAGTATTGGGCCCATAGACACTATTGATCAGGACATCAAGTACTATCACATATCAAAAATTCAGATAATTTGACGGTGCGGGGTCCTTTGGTTCCTCCGTTGTGGTAGTCTAAAATTGATTAAACAGTCTTAGGCGATCATCCTCTCTTTTAGCTTTGTTTTCATAGATTAAATAGTAATGGACTCCTTCTCTTATTCCTTCTATTGATTTACTGTTTATTCCAAAATTGTTGTTGATGTCATCTCCTGGTTATACCTTTAGAACTTAGAACTTAAACTTTTTATCTTCTTTAGTACATAACCACTTAATTTGAGATATACGTATAATACTAAACCTGTATAGAATTGTAAGTAATTTTCGGCTCGGTAACTTTGCAATTATGTATTAAGTTTCTGCTTTCCTCATTAGCTCCGTATACAGTATAAAGTTTAGGAACAAAAATTAACTTGTCATCGTTTTCTCTGCACCATAAGTTATGGCACTAACTTGATACAACTCATACTTGTTTATCAAAGTACGCAAACTAATTATAAATTCAATTTGTACCTTAAAGTTCATTTAGAATAGCATATTTTGAGGTAAAGTTAAAATTATACTGATTGTTGTCGCTCCAATGAATGATCTTTTACGAAAAAGAAAAAAATACGTTTCTACTATTTCCAAAACAATAAATAAAAATTCACATTGGTTTATCACAGTTCAATTTCAATTTCTCCCGGAATATTGCCTTTAGTTGCCGTAATTTTATGTATAAGCGAATCGGACATTTGCTCAATTGGATTAGGGTCCGGAGTTTGCACTGGCCGTTGCAATGCTTTAAATCCCTCATTGGTCAACCAGATCATCAGAACAAGCACTACCTTGTATTAGGGGGTCAACAGCATCTGCGAATAGGCGAACAATATAAATTTGGAACAGCATCGCTTTATGAAGAGGAGTTCCATCGAATCCAACTTATTTATTTATATAGATTATATATCTGAAACTATGAACACGGGTTATCAGGTAGACACCGATTTTAGTAAGGCTTTCGATAAAATCGATCATAGCATCCTACTTAGGAAGCTTTCCGAAGTCGGTATACATGGCAATCTGCTTAGGTGGTTTGGTTCCTACATCAGCAACAGATCCCAATCTATATCCATCGGAAAGTTTCGTTTTCCTATTTATAGTATAACCTCAGGGGTTCCTCAAGGGTCACACCTGGACCCCATTATGTTCAACATATACATTAACGATATCTCCTCTTGTTTCATTAATACAAAATTCTTGAAGTTTGCTGACGATAAGAAATTTTTTTCGAAAAATATCTACCTAATTCTTCCGATAAACTCCTGATCCAAGAAGATTTAAAACGTCTGACTCTGTATTGCCAGCAAAACCATCTTGATCTGAACACAAAAAAATGTCAATGTATAACATTCTCAAGGAAAAGACACTATCGAAAACGAATATTTCCTCAATATTGAACTTTTAATAAAAGTTTCGGTGATCAAAGATCTCGGTATTTATATCGATTCCAAATTCTTTTTTGACCAACATATCGAATATGTTTCAAAAAAAGCTAATAAACCACTTGGATTCCTAATGCGCCTTTGTCACGACTTCAAAGAGGTAGAGTCTGTTAGAAATCTATACATGGCATATGTCATTAGTGTTTTAAGCTTCGGTTCTTCTATTTGGAATCCCTATTATAACTGTGATATTGACCCATTACAAAAAGTCCAAGATAAATTTATAAAATATGTTTCAAAAAAATTTCATACTATGCAGACTTCGATATTTGCAAACGAGAACTGAAGCTCATATCACTAGTCGACAGACGTCAACTTTCAGATGTTAAATTTATCTACAAAATCGTTAACGGGCAAATTTAATCTAGCGAAATTTTAAGTAAAATTAATTTCATTACTGCATCCTATAACACGCTAGGGAAAAATCTTTTCAAAATTGCTAAATGCTGTTGTAATAAGAATCCATTGGAAAAAAGGAGCTCGTTCATTTCGGATCGACTTCACGCTTTTGTCCGATGAAAATCTGGATTCCTGTGTGAAAAAAAATGTAGCACAAGCTTCTGTATGCAAATCAGCTGCCGTAATTAAAGAAAAATCTACTCTACGTTGCAGTTGTAGAGCGTCCAGCGTTCCAGTTTCTCTAGGACGCCCATCCACTCACTTTTTATGTCGAAACTATTTTTATATAACCCACACTCGAGGCATCAATGATTTGTCTTTATCAATCAATTAAGTTAGCAACGTAACTTGTTTATACAAAAATATAGACTAATATAATTTCAGAAAATGTCATTCTTCAGAGCTACATTTTTTCGCAGTATTATTAAATCATTATTAAAGTTTTTTATTCCACAAAACACCATTTCGCTCTTATTCTTCCATTACTTCGAAACGGATAGTGTCTGGTGTCAATTCAGAGATGAAAAATGTAACCTTTAAATGAAAAAGAGAAATATAGATATGTCTTCCGCGGCCCGATGTCGCCCGTCAATCCATCGACAGTGAAAGCGCACCAATCACAGTGATCTTTATTGAAAAATAGAAAGGCAACAGCTTTTACAACACATAAAATATTCATATGTGCTAACGAGGGTTGACATATCCAGGTCGAGAGTGCCATGCCTTTCAGGAAAATTGTATTTTCAGTTTTCATTCATAATTAAGTCGCACGTAGGAGTTGCGAATTGAATTAGAAGAATAATATATTAACTTTTGACTTGGTTAACTGCCCGGTTTGGTTTAGAGTGGAAGTGTACGGAATGGCAGTGAGTGATTAATTAAAAAATTTGATTTACCTTGCTTGACGGTTTATTTGTTTGTTTTAGTAGCAAACATTTTCCGGAAGATTAAGGAACCAGCAAGGAATGTTTGAATATTCACATATTCACATTAACTATTCTATATATTTGTCAAACCTTAATAAATGATCTTGCCATATTTGGGACACGGTATTTTATTGCAGTTTTAATAATATTATAGTGAAATCGCAATCGACACGGAGTAATAAATCAAAAATTTATGGGAGTTTTGCAGCACAGACAGCTCAAACAAAATATGTGATTTTAAATAGCCGGTAGTTAAAAGGTGTGTTAAAATTAAGAATTTTGCTTATGCCGCCCAGTTTTGTTGAACATAACAATAGACTATCCTTATTTTAATCCCTTTTAAGACTCTGATGAGTGCACGGTTGGGTAAATTAGGGTGTATTTGTTTGTATTATTATTTTTTTGTTACTATTTTAAACCCGGGGTGCATATACATAAACTGCAGACGCACAAGGGATCGCCAAATGATTCGTAAATGTTCGAATAAAATCGGCTGGAAATTTGCTCGTAAACTGGAGACACAGAATGACCTTTAACACAAGTGTATAAGAAAATATTTTATTATAAAACGATTTAAAAAAGTAATATAAACAATGGAAAACATACTTCCATAGGGTTATGAATATAACTTTATAAACCAAAGTAGTTTTAGAACAAAACCACAATCTAAAGAAGAGGTAGAGGTTAGTATATTATTTATGGCAATACAACATACAAAATTAATCACACAATAAATAGATATTTAACTCAATTGGAAGGACGTTTTGTTAACATTCACACCAGCCATTTTGGTGCTTTTTAGTAGAAATAGTTCGAAATTATTATAAGAGTCGGCAGTGTCGACACAGGGAAATATTTGATCAAATTGCTTGCTTCTAATTACTGACCGTTCGGATCTCCAGTGCGTTGCAAATGAATGTTCTAATCAGAACATATTAAATTTTAAGAATATATTGAGAAGTACAATTTAGGTGAAAACATAATGGGGGAACGTAATTAAAATTTATAAATAGTAATTGTTATTTGTGTTATGACAGGTTTGTTGATGTTGATAAGAGAGTAGATTGTTTTGAGTTTTGAAAAATGTCAGATGAGAAATTGAAATAAAGTTAATATAAAAAGTAAGATAAATCATAGAATTTCATTTCAATATTATCTAAATATATTGTGCCTCATTTACATTTTACAAACAGTAATAATCTGCAGACGTACTAGTATAAACTACGTCTGCATTCTACGAGCTGATCGACAATTGGACGTATTAGGATAAACTACGTCTGCTCTTTACTTGCCTTCTTATTGGTAGAATTAATCATAAAAAGCCGAATCAATGCACTATCCCTTGTGCATCTGCCGTTTACGTATATGCCACCGGGGTTCTTATTTTAGGTGAGTCCCCTCGCCATTGACCCCTTTTGTTGGCTAAGGCCAATTTTTTGTTTTTGTGTTTTTTGGTGGGTAAACTTGGTAAATTCAATATTTTCACCACTTTCTGGTGGTCTCAATGCCGCGCCACCTTACTCTACTCTTTTTTTACTAATTTCACAATTTCTAGTCTTTCTATTTTTATTGATTTTTCTGGAAAGTTAATATTTCTGTCTGTTAGCCACTTAATGATATCATCTTTCTTCCATGAAGTATTTGGCACACGTTCAATTAGACGGGAATGGTAACTAGCGTTATCCATTAATATAACTGAACCCTTTGGTAAATGTTCTATCATCTGCTGAAAATATTCTTCAAAAATATCAGCGTTCATATCTTCATGGTAGTCTCCGGTTTTTTTAGATTGATATATTAGAGAACCACGTTTTGAAAACCCGTCATCACTTCCAATATAAGTTATAATTAGAAGTCCTTTACCGGAAGGAACCTTCAATCCTGTAGATAATCCTTCCAAAAAAGCCTGTCGTTGTGGTGAAGATTGAATGTTTGTGTCCTGACACATTTTGCTAACTGTAACCTTCATTCACCCAGGTTTCGTCCAAATAAAATATTTTTTTGCCTTCTGCACGTAATTTAAAAATTGTTCTGAGGTATCTCCGTCTCCAACAAACAATTTCCTCAGAATCAATAAGTGCTGCTTTCCTGTCCTGTTTATCCCACTTGAACTTCAAATCTATTAAATTTTCCCGTAGTTTTGTTTTTCCCATTTAGGAAAATACGGATCACTATTAATTGCGTCCAAAACCTTGGCAATTGTTGGTATCTCTTTTTTAAAATAAAATTCTTGAACTTTTCTTCTTATTCCGGTTTTAATTTGTTCAGTAAATTCCACTTTTTCTTACCTCCTGCATTTTTCTTTGGGGGTTTAACAACTCCACTTTTTAATTCACTTATAACTTTATATATCGTTGATTTGCTTACACCCATCATATTACTTGTCTTTTCAAAAGTATCTTCAACACAAAACGAAGCATTTTCCATTCTTAGGCAATTATAAACATTGCTTATAAATATTTTCTCGTTAACTGACAACGCACACTCTGTTATACGTTTCACATGTGCAAAGTTTGAGCTTGAACCACACTGCATTTTTCAATACTACTGTCACTATTAACCGAAAATGACCACAACGCCCTAATAGATAATACCTATAGAAGGCTAATCAAACAGGGTAGGTAATATTGGGAACTGATCAAGATACTAACTGCAACTGCCTATCTTATCTTCATACCAAATCCTAGGTAGGTAACCATCTTATAATCCCAACCCCCTTGTTATCATTTTGGTTTTTCCATGGCATTAGTAATTTCCAAGAAGATGATAAAATAACGATTTACCCTTAGATTGTAGATTTCTATAATCTAAGGATTAATCCCATTTATAGATTATGAACCCTCAGGTTACTTTCTATAATATAAGCTAAGCTAAGATTTCCAAGAAGTCAATGATGAATAACGATTTAAACAATGTAATGTAGGTATACCTAATAGTCAAATTTATAGGTCATGAAAAATATTTGTTATATACCTTGTTGTTAATTTACTCAAACAGATAACTCTACGATTTACATAACAATTGCATAACTCAAAAAATTTTTGTAAGGTACCTACCGAAATAATACTCAAAAAACTTTCCTGTTCTGACAGATATATTACTCGGGCAAATGCGATTTTACTAGTCTTTTCTCGAGCAAGTATTTTGCTTGAATAATTGAATAATTCTTCAAAAATAATATTACATTTTGTGTCTCTAACAAAGTATAAAAATTAAAATTAAATATATACAAAATTAACGTAATATTTCTTGGAATTTTTAATCAAACATAAATATAATTTTCCGTTATTATTACCAGCTTACACCAAAGTCAAAATCAAATTATTCAAATTAAAAATGAACTTTTCACTGAAATTCAGCTGGGAATTAGAAACGTACAAATTGAAAGTGAATTTATAATTAAATTCATTTTAGAAAATATTCGTTTCGACCTTCTTTCTTATTCTCATTCATACCAGTGAAGTTTTTCAATAAATTTTGTTACGTTTAAATGAACTAGTTAATTAATAAAAAAAACTTTTGAAAATGAGTCCAACGGTTTATTTGTGAATTTGTTTACTTGTTTTGGAAACAAATTCATGAATGAATCAATAAAGTTCCTGGAAATATTAACAGAGTTTATTTCAACAATAAAATATGAAGAAAAAATGAAAACGAGATAATATAGATAAAATAGTGGTAATATATGCAATTAAGAACAAAATTCACTATTGCGGCTCTTTAATTCTTCGCTTTCTTGCAAGCTTTTGAGATAAAACGTTATCTTTTGAATAATTCACCAAATTCTAAAAATCAATGAATAAAGTAGCATTTCAAACACCAGACCTTTTTTTCTATTCAATGATGTTGCGGTGCGTAGAGTTCGGCCCTTGGCTGCTTCAATTTGTACACTCAACATCTCCTCGTATGCGGTTTTCAGGGCTCTTATCAGTTGTTCGTTTATTTATACGTTCTAATCATGGAAGCGGCCACATTGTTGTACGCCATTCAGGACTTCTATAAATAGTCTGTTTGAATGTACATTCCTGTTTTCGTCTCATTTTCTCTTCCTTCTCGTTTTTTTGTTTGAAATGTCTGCAGGACGATAGAATAGATAGAGGATAGAAGTAGTTGAAATTTAACTGTTTTATTTTTTTAATTATATTGATTAGTCTGCTTAATTGTTTATATAGTTTTATTAAAGGTAATACCACGAGTCCTCCAAATTTTATCGATTAAATTTTTGGTTTTCTCGAAAACGGCTTTATTAGGGAAAACCACGAAAATAAACTGACTGCGGACTCGTGATTTTATCTCAAATCAGTTTGTTTGAGTGGTTTTGCCTAAAATAAAGGCGTTTGAGTATGGAGACCAAAAATTTAATCTATAAAATTTGAGAGGACGTGTGGTATTTGGATGGCTTATTTTTTGAATCATTTTGTATTAAAAACAGAGAATATAGTCATTTATGCAAAAGACACTTTACACACAAATGTTCATTATTTTCTTTATCAAATTGAATTGAAACATCAAAAAATATTGAGCTGTTATAGTTTTAAATACATGGCCACCAAGGCATACGTGATTGCGATATAGAGTTTGACATTTGTCAGTTTTAGATTTATGGATTTTTAAGTATTTGGGTATTCAAAAACTCATGTTGTGTGTGTGAATAAACGAATAAACAGGTTAGTTTACAAATAAATTTTGAAATTTGTATATTAACATAGATTTGCAATACATTTTAGAATAATAATAATTGATAATGCTAAATAAAAGTTGTTAAATGTTTATATTTGACATTTCAAAAAAGGTAAATACAGTTTAATCAAAAAACAATTACGAAGAGGCAGTTTTATTAGTAGTTTTATCAGTATAAAACACAATGATTGGTTAGCATCCTGAGCTGTTATTGGCTGAAACCACAAAATCTGACTGTTTTGACAGGTGAAAAAATAATCATTTAAATTATCTAAATAATAAACCTAAACAAAAAATCGTCCTGTGTATTAATTAGTTCTAGGTATAGAGCAATTTATAAGCACACACTTTTCTTTTACAGTAAAGTCATAGGAAATCACAAATGTACAACATAAATTATATTTTAAATTTAATGTCCACACAGATATTCCCAATGAGTAAAAACATTTTAAATAATGATTTTAAATCCAATCTAGTCATTACAATAGAGAGAAAATATAATATTTATTTAACAAAATTTAAAGCATTAGATAAATTTTAAATAAACAGGTATTATTCACGCAAAATTAAATTAAATTTTCAATTTATTTGGTAGATAAATTTGAAAAAATGGTGGAGGTACGCGCTCTCACCAATTTTTTAAAAAAATGTTTCGAGAACATAATTTTCTAAATAACTTTGATACTAATTAATATGTATTCCAAATATAATTGATATGTATTCCAAATATGTCAAATTTTGAATCAAATATTAACAACTACATTTGTTTAGTTTCTCTGCCAATTTCAAACAGAGTTAAATTGTTAGATATATCTAACAAATCAATGTTACCACTGCAAACGTCACATATTCCAATGTCTGCATTCATTTAAATTCTCTAACGTATCTATGAGCTGGTTTTAGGGACAATGAACTAAATTCAATTAAATTTAAAATTTAAATAATTAAATAATTTTTTAATATTTTATTTATTGGAAAAATTGGTGGAGGTTGGCGCTCTCACCAGTTTTTTTAAAATTGTTTCGAGAAAATGGAATAAAATTTATTATAGAAATGTTATAAAATCACACTCCAAATAATTATTTAAAATTCAGGAGACAAATGGACATCTAGTTTAGGTTTATAGCCCATCATCATCGTCCGTATACAACTATGTATATTACTTTACAATCGTAGAAAAAATATAATAAAAGAAGCACTTAAACTGGACACAAACTAAATTTTTCAATTAAAATTCCTGTTTTACTGGAATGTGGTATATGCAGTTTCAGAAATAATACGGTATTGTTGGAAAATGATAATGATCAAATTTCGTTTACGTATATAATGCACTAAAATTAATTAGTATTTAGCGTTGATTATAATTTGTATTTCCAATTTTAATATTAATAATTTTGTTAACTGTGGATATGTTGTTAATTGTTTAATAAAAAAGACGGACTGGTATGTAATGATAAAATATATATTTGGATGAATGTTTCAATATTTAATAATATATCAGTACAAATAAAGAATCATCTATAAAGTAAACAATGAGAGTAACTAAATAAAATACCTTTTGTAGTCTTAAAAAATATATAAAGATTGTCAGGATGTATTTATTTAGGACTATTTACATCCTGAAAATAAAAAATGACATGAGATGGCAAGTCTGCAAATATTTTCTTAAGTGATACAAATATTTACTGTAATAATATTTGAAAAAGTATCGTTCATTAGAGACAAATGGAAGGAATTTTATTTTGAAAAAGGTTAGTTCCGGATACTTTTTTAAAGAAATTTTGTTTCATTTATATTGCATGTTTAAAAAATTCAAGATATATATTTGCCTTAAAATGTTAAACAAAAAAAAAGAATATAAATGTAAATAATTTTTTATTCTAGTATAAATTTGGGCTCTTTGTATGGATAACACCATCTCACAACATTTTATGCTGAACCTTTTTTCCGTTGAAAACAGCATATGGTCGATTGGGTTTTGCATAAATTGCTTTCGACGTAATATAACGAGCTATTCTTTCAATTTGAATATAAACGAACACGTTATAGTCAGAAAGATATGTTTTGTAGGGTTTTTGTTAGCATCATTGGAGAAAAAACACTAAATTTTAAACATGGGTAAAACGTATATTTCCGGTATTGACCGAATTAATTACAATATGGAAATATGTATAAAGACACTGGAGTCTTCTCACTGCTAACAAAATTATCATTGTACTTTAAATTTATATTGTAATGGTATCGAATTTCACTCATATAAAATTCCATTTCTAAAGTTTGCAATGATTATCTTGTAGCACGAGTAAAATTTATCTAACAAATCAACTGCAACCAAGGTCGCCGTTACTTAAGGGCAAGGGGGGGCGGACGCCTCCCCTGTATTTTTGATTTATTAGACGATACGCCGCGTGACACGCGATAAACTTAATTTGCTGGAGTATCAAATAACAGTTCGGTAGATTTCACGGTCGCTCGTTGGCCGTCAAGACCATGTGACTCCCAAAAAACAGGATCTTCATTTCAATTTAATGCAATACTTTGATTTAAAAAAATGTGCCCCCCCTGACGTTTTTTGTAACGGCGCCCATGACTGCAACTATGTCTTCATTGCAATTATGGATAATTTGGGTACATACACCATTTACTCTAACTTCTAATGTCTTTTACCACCTACCAACATGATTGTTTGTTTGGTTAATTTTAACGTCTCCTTTCTGCAACTAAGGCTAATCTGGACGGGACCTACAGCTTATCGAGGGCTCCGAACCACGGTCCTCAATCACCTTAAACCCAGGTGATCTACTGACTATCAAGTTTGTAAATGAGCCACCAACCATTATCACTTCCACGAGATATCCGATCTCATCCGACCTCTATACCGGCGTGAATGGAACTGCGTATGACACAAATACCTTTTTGCACTTGCCCAAAGTCTTATCTGCCTTTTATTCCGCTTGAATGCGGCAGGATTCGAACCTACTCTTCGAACAGTGATCCAGAGAATAAAGGCTGGTGCCCTAACCAACTGAGCCAGATACCAACATGATCAAATTCATGAGTCACAATTCGACTATTGGATTAATCCTTGAATTAGAAACAGATTTTGCTCCATTAATTATTCTGCTCTAGATAGTTCGCAACTCTGGTAATAATTTGTCAATATCATATCTCAAAAATTCTCAACCTAAACCCTTCATATCATTCTCTCGCCGGAAGGTCTGATATATCAACGCAGTTACCTTGCAATTGTGGTTCATTAGCAAAGTTAGCTTTTGCGCCACTAGGAAACTTACTAAGAGCTGTTAATTGCCATTATTCAAAGTTATGCAACAGAGTGTACACCGATCGTGTCGGCGTTATGTGAAGTGGATAAAGGTGATGATAATAACCAATTTTAGCTTTAAAGATCCATTTAAAACACTTAGCACTTGCATAAAATTAAACGTTAATTGTTTTTAACTCTCTTTTGTTTCTGTTTTTAGTTGGAATATTTAGAATAAGTACAAAAATAAAAGAGATGATAATTTTCATAAAATTAGAAAGGTTAGCCATCAGAATCGCTGTCTTTTACTTATCTAACCAATAATTTTTGTTATAATTGTCGATTTATCGATTTACTTAACTAGTTGCGAAATTAGTGGATATTTACAAACTAAATTTTGTTTTTATTATTAAATCATCTGCAATGTCTATAAAAAGAATATTTAAACTCGATAATATAAAATTATAAAAACATCCAGGATGATTTTGTACAATGAACTCCAAAAGCAAATTATTTTTGATTCGCCACTTAATTTTAATAAGTATAGTTACGATTTTAATAAAATAACTAGTAACTGAATCTCAGAAAAATATTGACTTTAAACAGTTTCATTTATTTTAAACTTGAAAACCTATTTTTGAATCTTCCTTAATCAATTAAGTACACTGAATTTTGTCTGATTGTAAAAAAAATAGTAGATGTGCCAAAATTTTAAAACAATTGTTTACATAGTGAAATTTAAATAGACCCTAAAATAAATTTACCCACTCTGGCCTTGAAAATTTAACATAAAGAATGGGTGGCTCAGTATTAGAGCCTCCAACAAAGGATTTAACAATACTCAAACTTATTCTAATAAATAATTGTTAAACCATATTTAATAGTCCTTTGATACTTACCATCTCTTTCTGCTGTAGAAGTATGTACAGTCATTCGTGACATCCTGTATATTCATTTTTGTAACTCACAATGGTTTGCTCGTTTATATAATCTTTTTGAATGATTTTGTTTCAAACTATCAGTCTGTTCTAAACAAAATGATATTGATTAACATGTCTGTGCCTGATAACAACGATACATACCAGGAGAAGAAGGCTAAATATTCAGAAATAGCTATACAAATTCTACAGATGCGGAAGGTACATTCTTTACGAAGACTTGGTCATTCTGAACACCCGTCGGACCTTCAGGAAATTTCTACCGGAATCAATGTCGCCCTCTTCAAGTGAGATATGATTCTTTGTAGGACAAGCATTTTGATCCTTTGTATCTGGGCGAGGTTAAGTTTTATCCAGCTGAATGCTGCATTAATTAAGTTTATAATAATAAAACCACTTACTTATTCATATAATACCAATATTTTATTAAAATGTAACTGGTTTTATTACCATATATATGTCTCAGCATTTATCTTAACAATTTTTCTTACTATAAACGAATAACAGCAATTCGTCGCACTAAAATCCATTGTAGATTGTTACTTGGTATATATTTTAAGGATTTTGTCCTAATAATTCATCAGGGTTCACTTTTAATGAATTTTGAAAGACAATTATGTTCGTAAATGAGTAAATTAAAAATCACAGCGCGCGTTAAAAAATATTAACGTGAAGAAAAACGGCAAATAAAATTAAAAAACCCGCGAGAAGCAATTAATCCAATATTCAAACCACGAGTCTATTCAATTTGAGTATTTAATAAATTTTCTACGCAAAAACTACTTAAATAAATTGGAATGAAGCGACGCTCTGAAAGCCGTGTATTGATTTCGGGTTATGTTCGATCCAGTAAGCATTTTGAATAGTATTTTAAAGGAATTCATGGAATTTTACGTAGAAAAGATTTTTTAGAAAAAATCTGAATTTTTAAGAACATCTTCGGTTCACTTGTACTGGTATTTTGTTCAATTGGACTTTAGGCGAGAATATCCAGTTCAGTTACAAAAATCACAAAGCAACAACTGGCTAGTTCACCTACCAATGGTCTACCATAGAAGAAGAAAATGGATATTTCACGTAAGTCACCTACCAAACAAGTTCCTTCTAGCTACAAATTAGAAAGAAGCATCTAAAAAATTTGCGTGTAAAAATTGTGAATAGAGGTACAATGTAGAATGTAGATACAGTCCAAGACGAAGAAAACTACAAAACGATAATAGACAAAGGCAATGCTGCAATAAGTGCCGTAAATATACTAAAACGCAGTTGAAAGTATGAAAGATCGAATGAAAATATTTGAAAAAACTAAGATGCAGAAAATGAAAATCAAAACTAAAGATTTAAGAAAATTAAACATATGATTAGAAGTGGTAAAGGGGCTTACAATGAACGTAAAAAAATTCGTCCAACAAGAGGGATGCTAAAGGGTTATTTTGAGGGGGGTTAAAAGAGAGGCAAAATATCCAAAATATCCAATGGCAAAGTTGTAGATCTAGAAAAAATGTACAACATCTATATAAGTCATTTTTTACCATAACCTCAAAATTTTCGCAGAAACTGCAAAATATTATTCAAAATTCTTTTTTCTAGTTTTTTATTTTTAATTTCCGCAAAAATTATTTAATTTTGATGAAAGGACCAGGCACCTTTCTTATGGGAAAATGGCTTTCCGTCAAATTATCTGAAAAGTTGGTATAATGTAGAACTCGATGCTCTGACAAAAAGTGTCTATTAGCCCAAACCGATCCTATGGCTAGTTTTCGAGGTACAGGGTGTTAAACATCGGAAATGCCACTTTTTTGTAACCAGATTTCTCATAACAGACCTGTATTATTCGCATTTGTTGTAGGAAACATGAATTTTAGATTATTTAGCAACAATAGTTTATGAATAATTACTGTACAATTTGGTTATTTATAGGGTGGTTCGAAAATAAGTAATATGGTTTTTTTGAAGAAATCATTTTTTTTATATCATTGCATCATGAATATATAGTTTAAGTAATTACTTCTTGCTGATGAATCATATTTTATACAGGGTGACTCATAAAGGTAGTTACAGAAGGCATATTATGTATTTTGGCTTTAACGAATCGCCCCGTATAAACGATGTGTTATAATAATTTTGTATTATCTTAAACAAATGTAGGACTTGTCACTCTACCACCACTCTATGTCATACAGCGTGTTAAACTGATTGCAAATACTTTAAAAATTAGAAAACCAGTGTTTTGTGCACCACCCTGTATTTTAAAAGTTTCTCCGTCAACTTTATAAATTAATACATTTTCACTTTAACTGAGCAAAATTTTGTTGTAATCCTATGACCAGTTTTCCTAAAATGTGTACCCATAGTTACTGGCTGTTCTAAAATAATATAAAAAAAAAGGTTACTAATTATAAAAACAGAAGGATGGGTACACATTTTAGGAAAACTGGTCATAGGATTACAACAAAATTTTGCTCAGTTAGATACTGAACTTCAGTTAATGTGAAAATGTATTAATTTATAAAGTTGACGGAGAAACTTTTAAAATACGGGGTAGTGCACAAAACACAGGTTTTCTAATATTTAAAGTATTTGCAATCAGTTTAACACGCTGTATGACACAGAGTGGTGGTAGAGTGACAAGTCGTACATTTGTTTAAGATAATACAAAATTTTTATAACACATCGTTTATACGGGGCGATTCGTTAAAGCCAAAATACATAATATGCCTTCTGTAACTACCTTTATGAGTCACCCTGTATAAAATATGATTCATCAGCAAGATGTAATTACTTAAACTATATATTCATGATGCAATGACATTTGCTTGCATTTTTAAAGCTGATATAAAAAAAATTATTTCTTCAAAAAAACCATATTACTTTTTTCAAAAATAAAGTTGGTTGGCAAAATATCGTCGTACATGGTTCTGTAATTGCTGTTTTTTTTTTTGTTTTTACGTGAACTTTTTGATACAATAAAAAAAATAATAGTCCCCATTTAAAAACATGGTCAAAAATTGAAAAAACTAAAAAAATGATTTTTGCAATAGCGAATTTTTCAGTAATTGTTGATAGTTTAAAAAAAAAACAAAAAAAACTGTTTCATTGTTTTATTTGAAATTTGATTTTTGTTCCTTTTAAAATAACCTCAAAACAAATTCGAAAAATCGTATTTTTTCTTTTTATTGCTGAGCAAATAATGTACTTTTGATCAAAATTAAAAAAAGTATGTCTTTCTGTATCAAAATTCCATAGTGAAAAATCGTCTTGCAGATTAAACGAATAGAAACTATATTGATGTTGAATAATGAAGTTTCATAGAAAAGAAAAAAATTATTGTTCCATTTTTTTATCATAGAAAAGTCACGTATACTTTTTGGGTTTAAACAGGATTAATAGCTGTATAATGATTTTTAAAATGAAATTATTTTAAATTCAGAATTTTGGTTTCAAAATCATTCTATAGGTATTTTCCAAGGAATATTTATAGATTTACCAGAAATTAGAAAGTGAATGCTTGATAGGATTGCCTTTCTTCTTCATCTTCTTGAAAAGTTTCTTCAATATCACTGGATTCTTCAGTTGCATATTCATTTTCGGAGTTCAAGTTAAGACTCGGTTAAGACTGGATATTTTTTGATTATACAACAAAACAATTTAAAAAGAATTATTTTTTATATTTATCTGCATTTTCATTATTAAAATTGAATATTTATAACAATACGGAACAAAAATCAAATAAAACAATGAAACACACTTTCTCTCTCTTTCCACTGGATTAAAACCACTTAGTTGTTAAAAAAGTTAAAAGTGGTTTTAATCCAGTGGAAAGAGAGAGAAATTAAAATACAAACCACAATGAGCTTCCGAAATGAATGAAACACACTGTAGAATTCAATGGAATCATCAGTTTTTTACTGAAAAATTCGTTATTGCAAAAATAATTTTTTTCAACTTTTGAGCATGTTTTAAATGGGAACTATTATTTTTTCATATTGTATAAAAAAGTTCACGTAAAAACAAAAAAATGAGCACTTAAAGAACCATGTACTATGATATTTTGCCAACCAAAAAATGTTTTTAACCTAAAAAATTTAATATCTTGAAAACCGTTAGAATTTTTAATCTGAAAATTTTTTTGTTTATCTGTCCTAAAAAGGTATACTTTCACAGAATTGCATCAAAATTAAATTGTTTTTGCGGAAATTAAAAATAAAAAACTAGAAAAATTTTTTTTAATAATTTTTTGCATTTTCCGCGAAAATTTTGAGGTTATGGTAAAAAATGACTCGCATAGAAGTTATACATTTTTTCTAGATCTACAACTTTGCCATCTGATATTTTTTGATAAGATGTCAAGTTTCGCGGAAAATCGCAAAATACCATTTTGCCCTCTTTTAACCCCCCTCAAATTAAGCCTTTAGCACCACTCTTGTTGTCATCTAATTTGTCTGGTCTAATATGGAAATTATAACACAGAAATGGGAACTGGAAATAGACAAAAAGATTTTATTAAATACAACACAATCCCACACCTTGAAAGGTGTAAGGATAATAGTAAAGAAGAAGAGGAAATGCACTTATCAGTTATCTTGTACAAAAAAAAGTTTGAAACCAAAATAAAATAACTGCAACTTCCAAAAAAAATCTTTATAACTACATAGATAGGCATGTATTACGCTTTTGTGTAAATGATACATTTTAAAACTTTTTATTTTCTTTTATAGTCGTACTAAGTTTTGAGGAAAATATTATGTCAAACTCATTCCGCATTCTAAAAGTTTCTTAACAATTAAATCGATTTAGATTTTTGTGACGGTAGAAAAAGAAATCTCATTTGTTTTTAACGACTAACGCGTCTTTACTACTTAATGATTCTTATCTGATCCGCTTTCAGAAGTTTCTACGTCTTATAAAGTTCTCTATCTCACACACATATACATAGCTCGATAGCTACATTTCGTATGCAACAGGGTAAAACAAAAGTTATTATTACCACCCGCAAGTGGCCTACACACAAAACTCGTCCTAAACTGAATATGCCACCCACGTTCCTGGATCCGTCCGAGTAATATAAGTCAAAATCGTTTCTTGGGGAGTTTTATTAGAAGTTACAGCACAGATGTCTAGTGAACTAGACGGAAGATGAAAATCGATTATAGACAGACGGTCCATGAGTTCTATTTAACTTTCTTAGTTCATATATAAATAGCGCTCTTTATTCTCAAGTCGTAATCTTTCTCAAATGAGAATCGCTTTTTATATTACCACAAAAAACGCCCATTAAACTTTGCTGCGAGTCTCGCCGATCTAAAATATTGTCATGAACTTGGTTGTTTGTGTAGGTCAACAATGTGTAGTTTAACTTTTATTACAGTTGCACGGAGAAAAATATATATGTCGTTGTAACAATAAAAATGCTTAAACTCACATAATTTAAATAGACAATAGAAGAAGCAGAAATTATTTCCAACAAAGTTTTTTAACGGAATAACTTTTAAAGATCCATTAATATTTTAAAGATGCATTAGAAATAATACGATCTTGAGGTATAGATCGACTTAAAAATAGGAAAAAAGGAATAAAAACACAGGCTACAGAAAAGATTTTAGGAAGTATAAAGCTGTAAAGAGTACAGTTAAGAACGCTATGAAAGTTTTACAGATAAAATATCCAAGATACAGAAAACTGAATAAATTTTAAGTAAAAATAATTGAAAGGTGTGTATGTTGTGTCCTGGCATCAGGAAACATAGTTCTCAGCCATAAAAATCATTTAAGTTATCTACGATCCCAAAAATAGTGCCTTGTGCTTTTAGATAAATTATTGTTTACCCTAAATCTTGTTTATCTTGTTTATTTTTGTTTTGTTTTGTTTGCTAGGTTGTAACGTTTAAATTCGGTATTAAGACCTTACTACATTAATTAGTTTCCATACCTTGTTTTTCTTGGGTAGATATGAGCCACCGAATTATATTATTTAGGAACCATATATAACATAAGATATTTTACACTTAGCCTCAAGTTTTTGACTCACTTTATATCCATTTGAACGAGCTAGTTAGTTTCGTATAAAGTATTTCGAATATTAAAATAGATTGTTTACGTCTAATTTATCGATGTCATGTTTCGATCTGTCGTTCCGGTCATTTCTTCTGTTAAATTTGAGGTACTGTACGGCTGTGTTAGCCAGTCACCTGTTATATGATTGGTCAAGTCGCAGAATTTGACCAGTCATGTTATATGATTGGTCAAGTCGTTTTTAGTGACCCGTGGCGGTTAATAGGTGAATCTCTTTCTGGACTAGCGTGGTTGAATTCGTTCTAGAAGGATTTAGAAGGAAATTTTGGGCCGGCTGTCTTTCTTTTCTTGTTGGGTGACTAGTATAACGTGGTTTAGACAAAATTTCGAGGAATCGCCCGGTGTTTTATGAAGATTATTTTGTACCATTGATTGGGATAGACGAGCGATTCCCGTATTGTTAGACTTGCAGGGTGCCTATTTGATTTGGTGTGTTTACCCTGGTCTGATTCTCTTGAAGAGGAATTGATATTTTGTACCAAACCAAGCCACGTTCGTAACGACGCCATTTTTGTCAGGTAAGGCGTTTTTCATGACAGTCGAGTTTTATGTTATTTGGCAAGTGTGTAAGGCCTATTAATATTATAGGGATAGTACCTTCCACGGGAGACGATTTGATTCTCCGAGGATTCACCTTCCACGGAAGCATCTGTCAGGAAAGTTCCTGATTCGCCGAGAATTCCCCTTCACTGTATAAAAGGGTATGTTGAGATATTTAAATGTTTTTATTGTATAAACTGTTAGAGTTTGTAAATTTCTTTCTGGGCCGAGGGGTATTCGATTAGGGGTTTAATGTATATTATTTTAGGGTTCTAGTGTTGACCTCATTCTCGTATTGGGCGGATGTTAACCAGCTTCTCGTATTGGGCGGATGTTAACCACCTTCTCGTATTGGGCGGTTGTTAACCAGCTTCTCGTGTTGGGCGGAGTGTTGACCACATTCTCGTGTTGGGCAGAGTGTTAACCAGATTTTCGTATTGAGCTGACCTGACCTGACGAGTTAGTAGCTGCAAGTTGCCGCTATTTAATTTAGGAACAACCGCAAGTTTTTCATATTTTTCTTTATGTTTGTTCATGTACATTATTTGTTAATTAGTAATTTTCAAAAGTCTCTAAATTAATATTTTCATATATTTTCTCTAATTAAATTTTTGGAATTTTGTAAGCGACTCATAGGGGCGAGTGGTATTTTTTTTACGCCCAATTCCAACGACCTTGAGAGCTCTCGCGGACGGTGTAACATCCCTATTGTTCGTAATCATTTAATTAATTTAATCATTTTTTTTTACTAGCGCAATTTTCTTACAATTTTAGTGGGACCCCTTGGGTTCCTTTTTCTTTTTTTGACCTGTGTAAGTGGAAACATTAAATAGTTATTTAGTAATTAGTTACTTTTCTTTCATTTACTAATAGTCACAAATAGTCTTGACCCGAACTAAGGTAAGCAAATTTTTGTTGCGACGTAGTTTATTTTTTTTAGTGGGCTCAATTTAGATCCATTCTGGAGGTTGAGTGACTAAATTGACTATATTTTGGATGAGGGTAAAACAATCTACTGGCGCCCATTTTTCTTTTTAATTAACAACATATATCAATCCACACCCCACTTCACTGTGGTTAGCCGGCATCCAAAGCGGATTACATAATCCCACGAAGGAATATCTCTAACCGAGAATAACTCGTGGCAAGGTCCGACACTTTGTATCAGTTTTACTGTTTGTCGGCTCTATTTTGCAGTTATTGTGCGTACGATATTTATATATTTTTATTTTTTGTTGTTTTTATTATATATGTAGCTGCAAATAAAGATTATTATTATTATTATTATCTTTCCTTTCCTATAACTGAATATTAGCTCTTTTAATAAACTATACCAGTCCATCGAAAACATTCCTACTATTCAGAGCTAATAAACAAGTTAAAGGACCCTGCACGGAATACATAGCATTTTGGTTGATTGCGGAATTTAATGAAACTCTAGTATGTTGTAGACCGTGACCTCTCGGTAACACTTTAAATGGACCATAATCAAATCGTATGATTCGTTTCGGACAAACAGGGTGATTTTAAAAGTAGTTACAAAAACAGAAAATAAAGTTAATTTATCATAAATTGAGACTATTTTTGGTTTGTTCTCGTGATTTGGCTAAAATATGTCATGACTTGGAAAAGGAACACTATTAAGATTAAAATCAGTGTTTAGTTTACCGGGGTCATCACAAACGTACTCAAAAAATCATATTTCGTCGTTTTGTTTACTTCACTTTCAGAATTGAGATTTTTTCTACATTAATTTCGAGAGTACTATTGACAATTTGCAAAAGCGATACAATTATTATACAAATACAGCATTTTAACATATCGGGTCATCGGAAAAGTACCTAAAGATATCCTATATATAACCATATATTTTAACATTCAACGTTAATATCTGAAAGGATGTTCGCCAATGGCGCTATTTTTTGTTTTTGGAGTTTTCCAGTTGCGGCTGTCTCCATTGATATAGATACGAAACTCAATGAAAATGGTTTTATTAGAGCCAGATTATTTTCCGGGCATAGAAAGAATTGATTTGGATGCGAACGAAATAACAGGACATTACTGCACATGTCGGTCTGCTGCCAGGATGGTGGGAATGTGTCATATGGCAAGAAAATTAGCTTCCTGAAATACTAAATTATTATTACATGCATATCAAGTAATCACGTACAAATGTAGAGTTACTTTACGTAGGACCCTTGTATTTTAAAAATATAAGTTTGGCTAAAGTTTTATCACATAATATGGCTTAAGGATATTAACATAATAACTTGAAAACATGTGGTTCTTTATGGTTTCTATTTAAAGAACGAAGTAAATAACTTTGCAATGGAATATTTTAAGTATTTATCTGATGACGGCGATATACTAAAATACTGTATTTGTATAATAATAGTATTGTTTGCTAATTAAAGTAGAAAAATCTCAATTCTGATAGGTGAAGTAAACAAAACGACGAAATATGGTTTTTTGAGTACGTTTGTGATGACCCCGGTAAACTAAATACTGATTTGGATCATAATAGTGTTGCGTTTCCAAAGGCATGACATATTTTAGCCAAATTACGAGAAAAAAACCAAAAATAGGCTCAATTTGTAGTAAATTAACTTTATTTTCTGTTTTTGAAACTACTTTTAAAATCACCCTGTTTCTCCGAAACTAATCATCCGATTTGATTATGGTCCATTTAAAGTGGTCATGATCTACAACATACTAGAGTTTCATTAAATTCCGCAATCAACCAAAATGCTATGTATTCCGTGCAGGGTTCTTTATAGGGAAAGAAACATCATGTGTTTACCACTTCCAAAAATTCATTTATTTCTTCAGTGTGGTTTTTAGAAGAAAATATCAAGTGGTACAGATCAGCTAAAGTGGAGTTATCACAAGAACATTTGGATGTCTGATTTATACCAATTTTTGCTAAATGAGCTGGAAATCTGATGAGCTGATTAAGTTTTAACCGCGTTATGGTTACGCTATAGAATCTGTTAATTTTGTATACTTGAATGTGTGGTATTTTGTTCGGAGGGTGTGGGTGAATGAGTGTATATGGATTAGTTGATTTAATAATTGAAAGGGAACACCCTATAAATTATTTCAAGTGTACATTAGGCTCATTCGCGCCATACTTCTAATACAGGGTTTCATTAAATTGTAAAGGGTATATTAGAAGTTACTGTCAATTTGGAAAATTCACCGTCCTATAAATGAGCCGTACAAAAATTGTATATATTTTATTTTCTGAGATATAAAGGGGAGATTTAAATTTTTTTTTAATAACATGTCGTGGAAAATGATAATACCTAAGAGTAATTGTATGGACTATTTCCCTCGTCTTAATTTCCACCAATCATAAACCCGAAATTTTGAATTACAAATGGTGTTCCTAGACGAAAAAACTGTATGACAGTTCCTGAATCGTTTTTTTCTCCTTTTTAATAAATTAAAAGTTTTTACAAACCAATATTAAGACCACGTCAACTAATACTGACAGTTAATTTGACGTTCATGGCAAACCTTATTTTTGTAAACAATCACGGAATACAGATTCTAGCTCTAGAGATAGAATGTAATACATATGAAATACATAAGAGACAAAAGTTTCAGAATTTTCATTCAATCTCAAGAGCGAGAATGTTTCTTTTCTGTTATTTCTGTGAAACAATTTTTCTGATTTTATTGTCACTATTGTTTTTAAACAGTGCTAGTCAGCTTATATAGTGAAATGAGTCGCTTTGGAAGTGATTCAATGACTAATATTGATTTGGCGATTGAGAAAATTACAAAGAACTAGTTGTGAAGACAATGTGGAACACCGTTGCAAAAAAAATGCAAGAGATGTATTTTATGAAGTGGAAAATAATTTTTGATCCATTTAAAGATATTATCTTCAAGTCTAGTAGGGAAGCTCGTAATGCGAAACGAAGGAATTTGCAGATGTGCGCCAATAAAAGGAAATCGAGCTCTTCTTTTGGAAAAATTAATTTGAACATTATTTGGTAGCTAATATAATTTTAAAATGGAAGGCTGACATATTACTGATAGTCAAAGGCATTTTTAAAATCTGATCATGTCAGGTGAAGTAAAAGTGCAATTTAGCCGGAATTTGTAGAAATATGGACAATTTCACCTGAAGTAAATCAGACTTTTTTTAATTGTCTGCGTATACAATTAAATTTGTAAAAAATATTTCTCAAATATTTTTGTCGTCGGATGGTTGTTAAAAATCAAGATACAAAAAATAAATACAAATGATTCAATGACGAGAATAGAAAACCAAAATACACAAACGGGTTTTTTGCTAACAGCCTTATTAAAATACAAAAAGCTTTGTTAGCTTATATTCATCGTTTTCTGTCTGATAAAAAATATTTTCCACAGGTTTTTATAAACCTCAAAGATTATGTCTTTAAGTCATAAGCTTCTTGACATATATTTACCATAAAGTATGGTTTTATCTTTTATTCTACGAAGCTATAAGAAAAATCCATTTCGGAAATGTGTAAAATCGTCTCTTAAACTCCACACTTTCCTCAATTTTACAAAATATTTCGGGTTACATAAACAAATACATAAATTCTCATTTTCAGACGACCTTCTCCAAAAATATTAAGGTTTCATATTGTTCTTTTAGCCCGACCTTCCTGGAAATGATAATAAATCTGATCTTTTCCTAAATCTCTCTAATCTACAAGCAGCAGAACGAAAAAATTGCAAGGAAAATCGATTTTCTCCTTATATCTCCCTTATTCGCGTTTCAAAAGCGACACTATAATAAAAAGTCACCTAAAATACTCTTTCAACAATTTCAAATGGCTCATGTGTGTCATGCACGTGTGAACAGGATCGGAACAAAACTTGATGTGCTATTTTTTACTAAAATGTTTATGGTAAACTTTTTCATAAAATACTTGAAGAGCTTTTGGAGAAAAAAGTTTTAAAAGAACGTAAGTATTTTTTAATAACAGGTTCAGTATATCACAAAGGGCGTTTCACAATATTGAATCAATAATTCAGAACGTAGGCGGTACTGAGTTAGTGTATAAAATGTATTAAACCTAAAAAGATACAATTTGGTTATCCTGACTAAGTCCTTATACAGGGTGCGCCAATTATTTCCACTCGATCTTTAGCACCGAAACTAAAAGAGATATCAACCAGATTTTTTGTAGGGGTAGACAGTGTCACTCAGACTACAATTTTAAAATATTTTGATGTATACAGGGTTGCTAATTTTTGTGGAATGAAAATTAATTTGGTTTTTTTAAACTGAACACCCTGTATACGATTATGTCTTCTGATTCTACTTAATATTAGATTTACGGTAGTTTTTTGTATTTGTAAATCCGACGCGGCGTTGACAAGTTATTCCTATTTTAAGCAGATTTAATGAAAAAACAGCACTTCAGAAATATTAGCACAAAAAAATTCCTCAAAAAAGCTACTATGATGTAAATGAAACATGCACCTATCACAATAATCACACAACATCTTCACTTGTTGCACAGGGTGTTTGCCGATGGCGTGCCAATAGTCTAGTTTTCAAATGGCAATAACTTAATTTTTTCAAATGGGACACCCTATATATTTTTCTTCAGTTAGAAGCTCTCCCTAATACGCATTAAAAAAATATAGGGTTTTGCACATCTAACTTTACTATTTACTTTAATAATTGACGTTAAGTGACAAACAACATATTTTACACAATTTTTAATAAGAAATCAAGTTACCTATGAAAATGACAGTAGGTATATTTTGTTACGGCATTAATTGTCAACATAAAATTTTGTATTGTATCACGTCTACTATATTTAATCGGTATTGTGTATAAAAAATGGATTTTAATAAGAATTATAGTGTTCAAGAAAATATGCACCAACAAAATATAGTAAAACACGCGTGATATACGAGGAGCCATCAAAAATTTGATTTTGAGACAGGAGTAAAGTACCCTTATTTTGAAAATTTTCGGGAAATGTTATTTAGAAAAGTTGTTCCGCATTAAAAAATATATCTAGATTTGAAGCCATCTAAGTAAATTTTTATTTTTTTAAAAAGGGGACTACAAAAAAAATTGCTAAAACCATAAAAAGACAACATCCTGTATAAGATGGTTTATTTAAAAAGCCTGTAATATTACAAAATACACAACTATTGTGTCAATTTTTTTAAAGAGCAAAATAATTTTCAAAATTTTTGATGCAAAGTTAATTTTATTTTTTGGTAACAGCGAAAATTACCGTGTATTACGAGTGTTTTACTATATTTTGTTGGTGTATGTTTATTTTTAGGGGATGCACAAACTTTTATCACGAATAATTTTTTGTCGAAAAACCCTTAATAAAAAAGTTTCCCATATGGTGCGTACTTTGGGGATGACACTGTATATAGGGTGCAACAAAAAGGTAGATCATAAATTGTACCACATATTCTGGAGTCAAAAATAATCCGATTGAACATAACTTACCTTAATACAAATGTGCACACACAAAAAGCTACAGCCATTGGAAAGTGCAAAATGAAAATCGATTTTTTCCAATATTTCATGAACTGTTTAACATTTTGTAATGAAAATGGACACATGTCTTATCGTAAGAGCATCTTTTTCATATAAAACCACGAAATCTGTACAGCCCATAAAAATTTTAGGGGGGTTTTGAACCCCTAAAACCCCACAAACTTTTCTATGCGTTGCAATTAAATTAGTATTGTGACACCATTGGTTTAATACATCATTTCTGAATTTTTTTTAGCCTCTGAGCACTTTTTCGAAAAGCCAGTTTTTATCGAGATGCGGCCTCTTTTTCTTAAATCGATCTCCATTTTGTACTTTCCAAGGGCTGTAACTTTTTTGTGTGCAGAATTGCATTAAGGTAAGTTATGTTCAATCGAGTTATTTTTAACCCCAGAATATGTGGTTCAAATTATGAGCTACCTTTTTGTTACACCCTGTATACTCTTACTTTAATTTAGTGAACGTGACATATTCTATTTTTTTCTTATTCTTCTTTTAGATGACAAAATGTGTCGTATCTTCATCGAGATACCCTTTGGAACTGTTTCCAAGGTCGGCCTATGCATTTTTTTTAAAGATCGTTTGAATATGATATAAAGTGGACTGCAATAACTTTCGTTTTTTCAGAAAAACTCCAAATAAAACACACACGTTACGTTAAACACCCAGAATCAACTTGTGTATTTTTATAACATTTTGTGAAACAAATATTTTTACGTTACAATAACGGAGATGTAGTCAGTTGAACAATCAGAGCCACTCTGTATTTGCCGTACTAAGAGAAGATTTAAAGAATTTAAAAAATATTACGTCGTAGTTTAACAATGGAGCAGTCCGCTTGGTTTCGCAGCTGACGACACACTGGTTAAAATAATTTTGTAATCTGCGCTTCTAAGCGTTTGGTCTCGCCTTTGTTAAGTCCCGCCCACCTGCTTACGTTCAAGAATGCGTGTACGTGTTGGAATTCGTATACAGGTGTTCAAGGAAACGGAAGTTTGAGTTATCAAGCTGAAATTCGTTTATCTCAGTGACGCTGTGGCCAATATCGCTTTTTAATGGCCTTGTTGCCATTTATTTTTTATGAATGCAATTGAGTATTTGTTTAATTTCAATGGAAATGAAATAAAATCTTTAGCTTAAATTACGACGTGTATTTCTCGTCATTATTTGGATGCTAATAGGCATGCGTCAGGATAATTCTTGTTTCTCATGATTTTGGATAATCAGTCATCTGACTTTCTTCATCTATCTCTTTTTACCAATATTTTAGTTGCAACTTCTATAAGCTCATAAAACTTAAACAGCTATTTTAACGTAACAACCCTTTTATAACTTTTTGATGGACGTCTTCTAGGGTGATGTTTTTATTAAATTCCCCCTATTTCCCCTACCTCAAATTAAAAAGAATACAATGGCCTAGTCAAAACTTATTTGCTGTGTCGCCTGGTACGTGACCTTAGGGTTACGGCTGGAAGAGACAAATACGAAAAGTTGGATTTGGTATGTATTTTCGTGACATTCGTCCATGATAAATGGTCCAGGTATGCAACTACAGCTGTTAACGTAATTTATATCTTTTGTATTCTGGAAAACACTGGAGAGTAAAAGCATATGTCTGGATATACGAATGGGCTTTCGAATAAAATATTAAAACTCCTCAACCAGAGGATCCGTTTATGACGTCTCGATATATATATTTCAGTATAATTTTAGTGGAAACAGAGAAACTATCTATTCTCAAAATTGTCAGATTGCAAAAAATAAAAGACGCAATTCTGGAAAACGTAATTCTAAAAAAGAAAATCAACCACTTCTGTATGGCGCTAGTGCGGAGAAATCCATTGGATGTATTCCAATGACTGAAACAAATGTTTATACCCTGAATAAAATAAAGAATGTTTTGGAATGAACATGGAAAAAATCCATTAATATTAGGATTATAGTGCCTTCGATAGACGCTTGCGATAGTGAGCATACCATAAACAGTGGGGATTTATCCTTTAAAATCTAGATGGTTAAAATTATTTTGGTGCATTTTTTTAAATTTTATTTACTGGTTGATATGTTCAAATTTTTTTCTAGAAAAAAATAACATTGAAAAATATCATCAAACCATTTTATTGATCTCCAGGTACAGGGTTATTCATTATAAATTTCCCACTCTTATCATCGTTATTATTGCCTATAGACTGAATTTTGGTAAAATGCTCTCAAAAGTACAGTAGCGTGCAGATTTCAGGAAATACAACAAAATAACATATTTTTTTAAATTTTTGGAATGATCCTTTTTTCCTGATTTCAAGAATATACCATATATTACCCCTACCATATACCGTTTTCGAGTTATTAAACGTCGAATATCTTAATTAAACTAGTTACTCTTAATATGGAAAAGTTAATACGATTAAAGTGAGCTGTGAAAATTACAACTATTATGTTTGATAAGTGTCATTTCTGTAATGAAATAATCAAAATGGTTTACAGTGAGGAAGAAAAAGTTCAAATATTTACTTGTTGTATACAAAATAACAAAAATAAACGTGCTGCAAAAAGAGCATATAGGGTATTATATCCAACGCCATCAGAAAATACGTTCAAACATATTTACCGAACTGTGAATAATACCTTTAGTTTTCGTAAAAGAAAGCGTGTAGTTCTAGCAAATCAGGAAGAGCAGCTAGATATACAGCTTCATTTCGAAGGTAGGTCCATCCATATTTACTCGCGAATAGACTTTTTTGAAATATTGTATTATTTTTTAGAAAATTCTGAGTGCAGTATAAATAACGCAGTCGATCATTTAGGTAAAAGTTATTCCAAAATCCAACGTACGTTAAAAAATAATAACTACAGACCATACAAAATTTTACCCGTACAAGTTTTAACAGAGGCTCATAAAAGGAAAGGGTGGACTTTTGCCGTCAGATGATTCAGCAGTTGGATGAAGATCCCGATTTTTTTACTAAAATATTATGGACTGATGAATCATCCTTTTCTACGGCAGGAGTTTTTAATAGGAAAAACCGAAGGTCATGGGAAAACAGGCACAACAGAAAAAGATTGGTAAAGCAAATAAAAAAAATCAGGAAGAAAAGCTGTTAGTGTTTGGTGCGGAATTTTCAGAAATAAAATTGTTGGGCCTATATTTTATGATTATAATTTAACTGGAGTTACCGATCTGGAAATAATTATACCAGAAACAGAAAATATTCTTATTCAGAATTTTCCCGAAGCCGAACTTGATGATATGATTTGGATTCATGATGGGGCAACTCCGCATAGTGTCCTAGCCGTTCGAGGTCATTTGGATAATGTATTCCCAACACGGATAGGGAATAATGGAACAATTAAATGGCCACCTAACAGTCCAGATTTGACCCCTATGGATTAATTTTTTTGGGGATTTATAAAAGACATTGTTAATGGTAATAATAATAGTATTCAAGTCATTAAAGACAGGATTCGACTTGAAATAAACAATCTTGATGTAAATAATGAAGCCATTTCCTGTGCAATTATAAATATAAGACGACGTTATCAATTATGCATTGACAAAAATGGTGGTCACATCCTAAATAAATCTATTTTGTTTAAATATTTTAACTTTTTCTTCCTCACTGTAAACCATTTTGATTATTTCATTACAGAAATAACACTTATCAAACATAATAGTTGTGATTTTCACAGCTCACTTTAATCATATTAACTTTTCCATATTAAGAGTAACTAGTTTAATTAAGATATTCGACTAAACGAAGGTGGACTTTTTTGAACCATAAAAATTCCAAAAAAAGGACCATGGGAGTGACAAAACTGCACAAATGACGTGAAATAAAATCACACAAGCTTCCAAGAACAAGGACTTTCGTAATTCAATACCTGTTGGGGCATATAGCCCAAGGAGTAGTTGTTGAAGTCCAGACGCTGGTGCAGTGTAGGACATTTTTAATGTCCTTGTTCTTGGGAGCTTGTGTGATTTTATTTCACATCCTTTGTGAAAATATTCGACGTTTAATAACTCGTACATGGTAGGGGTCACATATGGTATATTTTTAAAATCAGAACAAAAGGATCATTCCAAAAATTTAATAATATACAGGGTATCCCATTTAAAAAAATATATTATTTTGTTGTATTTCCTGAAATCTGCACGCTACTGTACTTTTGAGAGAATCTTACCAAAATTCAGTCATAACCACACAACTTTCTTTAACAACTTTTTTTTCTATAGGCAATAATAACGATGATAATTTATAACGAATAACCCTATACATCTACATATTCCGAATACATTTGACACTTTTTTCAAAAGTTTTCTGCAGTTATACTCAAATGAAAATGTAGAGGATTGAAAAATCTATGACGTGTAATTTCAAAATATTAAAACAAAAATCCCAGCCGAACAGGAGCATAACTGTTTATTAGTTGACAGATATTTATGTTCGTTTATATTTTGTGCTAGGTCGAAATCTTTATTGACGAATTTATTATTTCTGGCCGGGGCCGTTAGGCGATTATTCTGGAGATTAAGAGGAAAAAGGGAGAATGTTACTAAATTTAGAATTTAAGTTATGGTATCCTACAGGTTTTTCTATAATCGAGAGATACGCTGAAAAAAAAACTGTGTTATTCCAATGAGTAAATATTCTAATTTTTGGATTTGGAGCTAACTTCTTTTCTTTATTTAATGGAGAGTCTACGTAGTCGATCGTCCTCATCTAAAATATCAAGATTATTGAAAAGTTCATTTAGGTGAATGACACTTTTCAGATTACATCACCCAGTTAGGGGAGCAATGTTATTATCCACTTATTTACTTACAAATTTCATTTAAGTGGGAAACAAGGGCATTGTAAATATTTGAAAGTATCAATAACACGTACAATGCCCTTCCTCTTGGAGAAACAAAAAATGTAAATCCAGAGATAAATTTGGGTCGCTCTTGATCTAATAATAAAATGTTTCAGAAATTATCCAATAAAAGTCACCCCTCGAGGCATGGAAATTCGTCTTGGTTTGTTTCACATATTACATCAGCTTTTTGATGTCAACAACACGGGTGCCTCAGTCTCCCTTATTCGGAATTACTACGTATGAAAAATTAAAGTGATATTTTGGAGAGAGAGTTTTGCTTGATTTAAAATCAACCGTATGGATAATTTTTATATTATTATTGGAGTGAAATTAGACGAAAACATTCTGAAAATGGATGTAACAGCTAAGTCAAATTTTTTTAATTTTTTCGATTTTATACATAAAGAGAAGCTTTTAACAATTTTTTCAATAAATTTGTGTTGGAGCTTCGGGAGATATGTGCCAAAAACGGCATTTTTTCGATTTGGTAAGTAATTTCAGTAAAATTCCAGGAGATGACGTTTTTAGCCTGGTCGCGGGCACCAGGACCTCCGGAGGACGATGCCGATGTCAGATCTGGGACGAGACACCCTAAAAACCCCCCTGTGAGGTGTTTTGATGGATTTGATAAGTAATTTCAGTAAAACTCCATCTATTTAGCCAGGTAACGTGCACCAGGTTCTCTGGAGGACGATTTCGATGTCAGAACTGGGACTAGCGAGCCGAAAAACACCAGGGTAAAGAGATTCGATCGATGTTTGATGAGTTTACAGGGAACTCCAGATACGCCGGGGGCTCATTTGGCCATCATATTCAGGTTAAGCGACCCAAAACACCCCCGGGTACTCAAATTCGTATGGTTCGGATGTTTTCTGTGCAAGATATGAATTTGTTCTTCATTTGCCATTTCAAAAAAGTACATGATCAAAATATGCCACAAAATTTCTAGACGAGCTAACGAAACGAATGCAAAAAACCCCATCCGACTTACTGCAGCAAATTTCACATTTTTTTTCTATATTTTCTCGCCTATTAAACGATCCCCCTACTTTGTTTTTCTATACATCCGGAAATAATTTTTTATTTGTACTATCAAAAGCTCCTTTTTAGATCTTCAAAAGTCAGAAGCTCCTCTAGTTTTCTTTCAATAAAATTATATGCGTTGGGAATTGAAACTAAAAAGTTTGCTATAAACATACGCTAAAATTTATGCTGGCAATAAGCGTTCATTGGAAACATTGTCTCTTTAAGCTGATGAATCATCTGCCATTGAATGAAAACGTATTTAAAAGCACTCTAATGGAATTCAGCGAATTGTTAATTGGTTCATTACGGACACTTTGATGGCATCATGTTTAATTCATGAAAAAAATAGCCTAATAGATCTCTATAGTATTTAATTTTTGTTTACTTTGAGATTTTTATATTTTTTTTTTCAATTTCGTTCTTATTAGTTTATTGTATTGTAAATACTAAGTTCTGACTTGTTTCTTTAATCTTTTGCAGTAGCTATTAGAAATTGGCAATTGATTTATTGATTTAGAAAGACATTTTATGGAATTTACTCTAAGTAACGTGGTTTTTTTGAGCTAGGAGATTTAAACGTCATGTAGGTACGTAGAGAATACTAAGATAATCTATACAAGATCTGGAAAACATAAAGGAAGTTTCGTGAAAGCCTCACACTTAAGCGCATTGATACAGTTTTCTGTTTTATTGTTTAATATGCTTTGGATGTTTGTTTTGTCAGTTTTCTAGCTAGAAGGATTTTTAGATCAGAATGGTAATACTGCAAAATGTATTCACTGTTATCAGAGGAGGCGACTCTTGAAAATATTGTAACGGTTAACTAATTTAATTAATTTAAAAAGAGAATACAAATAATAAAAAATTATGTTAAATTCTGTCAAAATTAAATCTAGTAAGCTCTGATTTGGTCATTTATAAAAACTATTCCGCCCTGTCAAGCTAAAAATCTCTCGAAGTGTTCACATCGCTCTGCAAAACGAAAACATATGAAAATCGAGTCAGAGCAATACTGATAAAGTGAAAACATTACCTGTTAACGAAGTGACGTTATTTTGAATAATAAAGAAAACTTAGGAATCAATCAAATTATTCATCCTGTCCATTGTTTCTGATAAAGAAATCCTGATTATCCTGATCCTGTTTTGGAAAGTATTCTATTTGTATTCTGTTTTGAATGCAACTAAAACAATAATAACAGAATGACTAAATCGTAAAAAAGGTACCGATTAAACATTAAATATCGATATTTAACAAATCATTAAATTAACAAAAAAGGCCTAAAACAATTAACTAAGGTTAAAATTTATTTAACCTATAAATAAGATAAGTTAGGTTAGAATATAAAATTGGAGAATAAGATAAGAGTATGAGAATAAACTCTTACGACAACATTTTAAAATAAATCAAATCTCACAACAAAATATTTTTTTCACACTTAATAAAAAAGTTTATGGTTATTTAACTTTCTGTTCCAAATAAATGTTTCTAAAGTTTATTTCATCAGTCGTTATTATTGATTTCAAGCCAGTAGAAACACCCCTGAGGTTAGGAATCTCTACTCTATGGTAGATGGCGCCCAAGGAAAATTGTTAAGTAATAAAAGGAATTCTCATTCTGCCTAAGATTACAACTAAAGCTAGGAGTAAAAAGATTTTACGTGAGTTTAAAATTTATTTAAAAAAATTAGTTACACAAATTAAATTAAATTAAATTATAAGAAGAAAGAGCACAATATATATTACATGGGTACTCATTGTATGACTTTTGGATTGTGGATATCAAACTTTGTAAAATTAATACTGCATTTCAAGTAAATGGAAATTTTAAAAGCATTTTAAGCTAACTTTGTGGAATAATAATTGCTGTCATAAATTCACCCTGTTCGGGACCGAATTTAATTATACCGCCAGGACTAATTGTTAAAATGTGTCTGTACATCTTCGCATCTCCCGTATTGTTCGTTTGAAACGTTCACGGGCTGTCAAGAGGATCAATATTTCGCGTTGTTTGGAAGTTGGCCGCACAAAAAATTACTTTTAGCATCGCTCTATGCAAATTCGGTGTTATCCTCTGCTAAATCGTGGTCGTGTTTTGAAATGGTCCTGGGTAAAAAAGTTTGTGATTTTATCTGAGAGACAAAACAGAATGTGTATGCCCGATGGGGGTGCCATTTATTGGATCAAGTTCGTTTGCCCTATCTCCTTTAAAAACCTCAAAAAATGTATTTTTAGCCAAACACTGTCGAACGACTCTACTTACACCTACAACAGGTAATAAGTAAAAATAGGAGTAAGACAGGGGGAAGTTAGCCATCTATGTTTAATTACTTGAAGCAAAGCGTGAAATGAAAAGAAAGCCAATGTTTGTCGGCTATGGAAAGAAATGTCTATTCTGATGACTGTAACGAAAAATATGATGCACTCGGACAATAGAAAGATAAAACATACAAATTATTATATACAAAAATAAAAGACTTTGAGATCGTATACAGATCTGCATTAACTTTCAGATGCTAATCATCAAAACTAAATTGACAAGAAAGTAGTAAAATTTTCTAAACAGAAATGAATTATTTAAGAATATTTCGTGATAATACCAAAAGGATCAGGATAAGATAATATGAGTTAAATTAATAATACAATAAGTTGAACAAAGACATCTTTGCATGTTCAAGCTATGACAGCATTGGAAAAAACAACATTAAAATCGCTCCCTGATCGAAAATAACGAACGAGAATATTGAACAAATTTTAAGTCTTGAAAAATTGTAAAAAATAAAAGTTTTAACTATAAAAGTTCATGCATATTTGTATAATTAATATTTAAACTGAATTACTACTAAATTATATTTAAGTAAATAATTGCGGCGTAATATATAAACTTAAAATTCGAGCTAATTGCCCAATAGATTATAGGTTATTAAAAGAGAGAAAGAAACATATGTCAGTTTTCTGAAAGTTGATCCACGCATAGCTGTATTACCTACAAAGAGTTTTTTTAATTTTTTTAGAAGAAAAGTAAGAAATCCTAATTCTTAATGTTACAACATGCCTTTTTGCACTAATTCCTTATTTATTTATGACAGAAAAAACTATAGAAGTTAAGAAAACGATAAAGAAACTTTAGAAGAAGAAAGAAATTATAAATACAAAAACTACAGAAATAAAGATTTGTTTAAGAATAATACAGCAAAGAATGTTTCTGTTTCTTCGTCATTCTGCCTTTTTTCGTAATTCCTCACATTCTTCCTAAATATTTTATTTTAGCAGTTTGAATTTGACATTATAAATCCATAATTACAAAATTCAATAATTTAATTTTCAATAACGCGATATGTTTAAAAATTGACACGCTCTAGCTGTAATCCCCCAAAACGATGAAACAAGATATTACAATTAGTGCTAGTAGATGATTAAAACATTCCTTTCGGGATCATTAATTCTGCTTTACTTTACATGTTGTTGCTGTTTAATGAATTGGAATTTTATCGTAAAAGGTTAAGCAAATAATATTGAAAGGAAGACATATTTTTTATTTCGACAGTTTTATTCATTTCGAATTTTAAATATATTGTACAATTATATTTGATATTTTAGGGAGATGCATTTTCAGGCAAACATAATTTGTTTTCCAATTTTCTATTGATAAGGGGGTTGAGATAGTCACTAGAAACGTGGTTGTGAATAAAGATATCCAAGGAGGCTTGTATTGTTTGTATATATTTATTCCTATTAGATCTTTATGACAACGTAACATAATAAACAATATATTTATTTAAATTTAACTCCTTAATTATACACTAATAAGAAACTATATTAAAGTACGTGAGATGGTGAGAGAGAGGTTCAGTACGACTCGTATATACATTTTCAGACCACAACTACTGCTTCCTACATGCTTTAATGACTACATAGCCAGAACCGACGGTTTTACATCCTCACGGTGTGTTGTTGATATTGTCAACCACTTGATTTTCAAGGGGATCGAGTCCGAGTCGTCCTGTTGTAGAACGGACAAATTTGGAAAGTTTTTGAAATAATATTGGTCAATGCTACCAAGAGCGTCTGCAAAATGGGGCGAGTGAAAAATTACACTCATATAATGTAATATCAGAACGTCAGTTTGGATTTAAGGAGAGCAAATCAACCCAAGATGCAGTTTTAGAATTGACAACCAAAATTCATAAAGCGTTAAATGAGAGCAAACCATGTCTTTGCATTTTCCTCAACTTAGCCAAAGCCTTCGATACAGTACATCATAATATGCTATTAGAATCTTTGGAAGACATTGGCATCAGAAATGAATGTCTTAAATTATTTAAAAGTTATTTATCTAACCGAAGCCGCGCAGTCAAAATAGGTAAAGTTACAAGTGATTCTAAAAATCTTAGGACCCATATTATTTACTATTTACATTAATAATCTATTTTTATTATAAGAAATTAGCGATATTATAGGATTTGCCGATGATACCGCCATATTTTACAGCCACGCTACATGGCCCAGACCCAAAAATAAAGTTGAAACTGACCTTGCAAAGATAAAATGCTAAACTATTTACTAATGACTTCAACAAAACAGAATTTTTACCATTTTCTTGCACAAATACCAATACTCCCAATTGTTTTGAACCCTTGGCAATTAATGTTAATGGCTCAACATATGCCATAAATCCTGTAAGGACAATAAAATATTTAGGAATTATTTTTGACTGCAATTTGAAATGGAAAGACCACATAACATATGTTATTAAAAAATTGCAAACCATCGTAAGTACGTTTTTATTTTCATTTTTGTGGATTTTTGAGGTCATTCAGTGATTAAAAATGTATTTTTTCATAAAATTATTCGTTTCCCGTTTACCATAGTTTTGTTTGGCTGTTTTTTTAAATGTGGTATCAATTTTAAAGGTGCCACAACCACAACGCAATTGTGTCCTATAATACCATATTTTAAATGTGACATTATCTAGTAGGCAAGCGTAGAATAATATATCTATCATACAATAAGTTATTGTATTTCGAGTAAATATTTCTAAACATTAGAGGCCTGTTTTATTATTTACAGCGATCGATATAATTTACTATAAGTATATGTTTAATTTTCTATTTATAGAAACACATGGTATTAATTTCAGTATCCGTAAAACAATTTTACTTATGAGTATTTGTTCTGATATCATCGCAAACTGTCTTTCCTACGCCCACTACTATACATTTTATAAATAGGACCTCCAATAATGCTAGTTAGAGAAAACTGTATTTTAGCGTTTTAATTAAATTATGTCCACTTACTATCAGTATCTGCTGGTGTTGTAGTTAATTTATAATATAAAAAACACAAACTTATGTGTCTTTGTAAAATGATGTCATATTTATGTCAATTTTCAAACGACAACATTTATTTTTCCTAGCAAAAATACTTTTCTCGTAAGTAATATCATAAGGGCATCTAATTTTTCCGAAAAAATAAAAAAAAACGTTGCTAAGTAATATTTTAATAAACAGCATGAGTTGTGGTGGCAACAAAAATCCGAGTCGAAGACTCAAATTGCATTGTGTTTTTTCGATTTTTTTCACACGAAAAATTAGATGCCCGAATGGTATTTGACAAGACTATTTCATGAGTAACAGATTATTCTGCATACACATGTCTTACAAAACATACTACCTATTATATATATATATATATATATATATATATATATATATGTTTTTCAGTTTTAAAATTAATACCTACATATTTATTATGTATGCATATATATATATATATATATATGCATATGCATATGCATACATAATAAATATGTAGGTATTAATTTTAAAACTGAAAAACAGGTAATTTACTTAATCACAAAACACTACAAACTTAATTATTTATGGTACAATTAAAATATAAATTGCAATTTTGGTACACAGTAGGAGTATTGTGTGAAAACTTTGTTAACTCATTGATAACGTTGGGTGTAGGTAAATCATTAATGTTGTTGATGGGTCCAGCTGTAGAGTGAGAAGCTCGAGGAGTGGCTGCAGGATCTTCTGATTCCTGTTTTTTAGCTGGAAGTTTTGAGGCGTCACTTCTAAGGGTGTTTATGATGTTGGAAAAATGCTCATTATCCATTAAGGCTTAATTGAGTTGGCTGAACTGTGGCCAATAATTTTAATTAATTGTTGTTCACCAACCACTCCTTTAAAAAGGTTACTGACTGCTGTCGACAGCATAGAGTGGTTTGTTATTTTTATTTCTTTTGTATTTAATCCTGCCTTCTCTGCTGCTTCTTAGTCCATTTCGAAAGTTCGTTTTTCCCACTGGAGTGTTTTTGTACCATCCACTTGATTGTTTTTTGTTCCATGATGGGTTTACTGTCCGGACTGTTTAGTTTCGATAGGATGTTAAATCAATAATATGGACAAATATCCAGAAAATACGTCTGGGAAAAGGAATTTGTATGAGCCAGAAATGGTTTTACTAGTTCATCGTAAATTTTTTGCATTCTATATTTTGTTTTGGGCTCAACTGTTACGTTTCATTACATTTATCACAAGCAGAAATTAACATGGATCTTCGTCAAGGCACAGTATTCAGCCCATTTGATTTATTGTTTATATAAATACAAATATTTCCATATATAACATCGACACTGACTAGAAACGATAAAAAATTTTGAGTTTAATGCTATGCTGGGTTTTCGTGCTCTTCTACATCTTCTTCAGTCCAATCTGGAGTTACTACCAAACGTAAATTCACCTAAACATAATAATATTTTAGAATCCAGAACTTTCTGGTGAGATACATTAATTTCAAAATCTATTATTCTATTGTAGCATGAACTTTGTTAAAATATAAATTCATACATAATCTATTTCCTTTTATTTCCATCTCTATTAAATATAATGTTTGTAATGTGTTCTCGTATTTGTATTGTGAGCTTCGATCTGATCAAGCACACCACGGAATTGATGTATATGAAAATAAAATAACTTCTAAAAAAACAAATTTAATTTAGTTCATTTTAATACCATCGTTAATTTTTTCCTAATACTTTTATTAATATTAGTTATTGAAAAGATATTTGGATAAACCATATAACTAATTTTGACTTTTGTTTCAGATCAACATGCAAAGCTCTAGCTCAAAGAAATCGGAATGCATGAAAATATTCCAAGAGAAAGCATCGACGTGAGTCAAAATGCGTTAATTCCTCCAAGCCAACCAAATGATCACACAATGATAGTAAATGCTATGGCTTCACATTCAGCAACACTATCTACGAACCTAGCAAGCATTTTACAGAATACTACTCTTCATAATAGAACTAACGTTACAACTATCGAAAATCCCCATCCCGACTGGGTAGATTTTTTCCTCCTAATAGTCAAAGGTTGTATATTCAGTATAATAATCATTAGCGCTGTTTTAGGTAATGCTCTAGTGATAATCAGTGTTCACCGACATCGTAAACTCAGGGTTATAACTAATTATTACGTTGTGAGTTTAGCTATGGCTGATATGCTGGTAGCGTTGTGTGCCATGACGTTTAACGCCAGTGTAGAACTAACCAACGGCAAATGGTTATTTGGGTACTTTATGTGTGATGTATATAACAGTCTAGATGTTTACTTCTCCACTGCAAGTATTCTTCATTTATGTTGTATTAGTGTAGATCGTTATTACGCAATAGTGAGGCCATTGGAGTACCCAATCACCATGACCCATAAAACAGTGTCGTTTATGTTGGCGAACGTTTGGGTACTACCAGCTCTTATCAGTTTCACTCCGATCTTCCTTGGGTGGTACACCACAGAGGAACATAAAGAATTCAGACTCAACCATCCGGAAGCGTGCATATTCATCACTAACAAGTACTACGCGGTCATCAGTAGTTCTATTAGTTTTTGGATACCGGGTATAGTGATGGTAACCATGTACTGTAGGATTTACAAAGAAGCTGTTAGACAGAGAAAAGCTCTAACAAGGACTTCTTCGAACATTATTCTAAATTCTATACACCAGCACAGGACGTCGTACAGAGATAGGTATAGTGATCATTACCTGCATCCGTACGATGGAGAACTTACCACAGTGGGACAAATTAATGGTAGGAGAAGCACCAGCTCCGGATCTGCTGCTTCCTACGGAACTACGATAACGGAGTTTAATACAGCGATAAATACTAGAGATAGTAAAGCTGCTACGGAACTTAACGTAAATGGTAAGTTTTTAAAAATAATCTCTCATTTGATAAGATAGTACTTTGAATTTTTAGATTTTTTTAAACAGGAATAGTCGGGATTATGACAGTCCTGATTAATATTATTTTTCGAGATTCATTTACCGCTTATTTTGTCATAATAAAAAATAGTATATTTACAATTAATTAGAACATAAATATTATTTAATTAGCACAAAATAAATCAAACAACGTAAATAATAAAAATATTGTGAAAGTTAATTTACATAGTGTGATGTAAAAATATAAATTTCGTCACATTACAAGATTTTAACAAATTCCCTTCATTCAATATTTGTCCTGTGCCAGAAAATACTGCAAAATGCAAAATCTTTTTAAAATATACGCATATAAATCTAGATATATTGAAATTCATACATATAGGGTGGTCCTTAAGTAATTGTACAAAGAAGTATGGTAGATTCCTCACTTTAAAATATTACGATTTGAATCAACTTGGTCTAATAAAATGTTGCTGATAAGGAATATACAGGGCGTTAAAGGTTAAATTTTAAGATTTATTTTTTGCAATAACTTTAGCGTTTTGAATATGTATACATAAAAATTTGGAATTGGGGGTTTTTGGGCACGAGAAATCAGAATCTGGTACCTATTTCGATGTAATTTGTAGAGGCCCCTAGTTAGGCCAAATTTTTGGCATAAATGTGCGATAACATTTTTAGTCTTTAAGTTAGCGCTATTTTTGTAAAATAATATTAAAGCCACGTTAGTTTAGTCGAAAAAAGGTATACTTGTTATTAATCTCAAAACTTAACGGTTTACGAGATAATCGCATTTTAGGGATCAGCTGTGATTACACTGGTTTTTTTTCTGTCCCTGAGACCATTCTTGCTGATTCTTATGTAAAATGACCTCCTGAATCCGAACATGACCTCGATTTTCTCCCATCACCAACCGTTTTTTTTATTCCTTCAAATTATGGAAAAGTGATAAAAATAGGTGGGGGCCACCCCCGAAAACAGAGGGTGATGGGGGAAAACTGAGGTCATATTCGGATTCAGGAAGTCATTTTACATAAGAATCAGCAAAAATTGGGTCAGGGCCAGAATTTTTTTGCCGACCAGTGTAACCATTATGCTAATCCCTAAAATGCGATTATCTCGTAAACCGTTAAGTTTTGAGATTAATAACAAGTATACCTTTTTTCTACTAAAGTAACGTGGCTTTAATATTATTTTACAAAAATAGTGCTAACTTAAAGCGCAAAAAGCCAAATGTGGCCTAACTAGCGCCTTCTACAAATTACATCGAAATAGGTACCAGATTCTGGTTTCTCGTGCCCAAAAACTCCTAGTTCCAAATTTTTATGTATACATATCCAAAACCGCAAAAAATAAATCTTAAATTTTAACCTTTAACACCCCGTATATTCCTTATTAGCAACATTTTATTAGAACAAGTTGGTTCAAATCGTAATATTTTAAAGTGAGGAATCTACCATACTTCTAGGTATAATTACTTAAGGACCAGCCTGTATATTGACGTCAGTTAAAATTTTCTAAAGCCCTGAAAAATAAAATTCGTATAATTAATGTAGCAGTAGGTTAAGGAGATAGCGCGCCCCTGATTCAATTCAAAGAACTACGCGGAGTATTATTGCGCCAGTGTGCAACCATACTTTTACAACTAGATGCACCTATTATAGGACCTATTTAGTGAGTTGGCATTTGCAAGATTGTCCGAAACAATTTGTTTTTCGGATATTTGTGTACTTCCTTTACAGAATATACCATTCTAAACGAGTATGTCGTACAAGGCTCGCCCATAAAATTCTAGTATCCCATTTATTTCGTCGTTGAATACTGTTGTAAACAAAGATTTTATCCATATAATGTAAGAAAAGTTGAGTCACTATACGTGAAAGACGAACAAATGATCGGGTTTTGTCAGTGGCTAACTTAGAAATGTTCCAGATGAAATGTTCCAGATTTTTCAAGAATTGTTTAGTACATTAATGAAACTGTAAATAGTAAATATTGTAGCCGCGGAAATTCGACAGAGTCCTAAAGTTATTTCAAGCGTTCAGAATTTAGTGACAATTGAAGTGGATACATTTATTTTTTAGTGTAAAAAGTACAAAATTTTACATCTATCTGCGACGTGGAATCACAGTATTCAATCAATTATCCGACAACAAGGCGCTTGGTGTCTTCTGGTTGCTATGTTTTGTTTTGTTTACTTGTTATATTGTTATTGTTGTTATTGTTTTATTTTTCAGTATTAGAAAAAATTTGTTTATATTAATAAAAAATACATAACCGTCAAATTCAAAACTGATTTTAAAATTTGTCAAAAATTATTAAAAATTTCAATAAAATATCGTGTTAAATAAAATCAAATAATTCTCAAATAAACAGTTAATTTTATTTAAAAATTCTTATTCGAAACTCTCTACAAGAGAAATTTACTCGGCTTCATTTCGAACCAGCTTCGAGCTGCTTCAAAGAATTTAATAAATTTCAATTTCACATCCCGACCGTTAAACGTCTATCACTGAATTTTTCACAAAACAGAAATTTCAGAACAATTCGTAACCACTTTAGAATTTGCCGCGCTCCGCTTGGTTTTTTGAGTGATCCGTTTTTGTCGTCGCTTAATATTATTTGTATCTGGCGTGACAAGTATCTAAAAAAAATAAAAGAGCAGGTTTAAGATATAATGATGGCAAAGAATAAATAAGTTAGGAAAATAATATTATAAAAAGGCTATTAAACAAGGATTGGCTCAAAGTTAATATTCAAACCGCATATAAAATGGAATTCAATGTTTTTAAATACTTTGATTACAAAGTTTAAAAACATTTAGTGTATTCAGTCACAATTAATGAAAAATTCTGATGCCAAACGAATGGATCTGAATGTTAGGAAACTACAGCTAATTGAATTTTTAAATATTTCTTTTTAAGAATATAATGATTATCATTGTTTTCGATGTTATTTTTAAAAAACGGTTAAGAAATTAGAATTTTTAAAAATAATTTGAAGATAGCAGAAGCTTCAAAACGTAAATTAAATTATACAAATGAATAATTTTTTCATAGAAAATAATGTATTACCAACATTCTATTTCTTTCTCTGATTATACTAGGCATTTAAAAGTATTTCATGGTGTTTCTTTTTGAAACAAATTACCATTTGCACCAATATTGTCTTCGTACTTCGATATCAATCGTGCTTTAATAGTTGTATAATCTGAAATATCCATTGTTAGGATGCTTTTTATCACCTGTAAATAAAACTGGCAATGTTTATTCTCTTCTATAAGTTGGCTTATTTGCTTCATCTGCATCTACTAATAATACTTGTGGATGAATAAGTTTTGTTCTTCAGATACATTAACAATTATATTTCTCAATGAAAGATAAACAGTTACTTTAATTGCTGTCAAATCCATCATAAACCATTAATGAATATTTTGATGATGTAAGTATATGCTTAATTTAAAAACAGTTGAGAATGCTCTTCTAGCATTGCCCTAGTACCTACTAATAAATTTTTAGATTGACAGTTCAACACAGCCACATTGAAAAAAGCGTTTTGTGAAATTACAGTTAAAATCATGGGTTATTTGTGGGCCTAGATATTGACTATAATTATTACCTTTGTAGTTGTGAAATTTCCCAAGAAAATTGAAAAATTCATGAATTCATTGTGAAATCACAGTAAACGCTTGAGCAGATTTCAGAATACTTGTGAAATTAATATTATTTGTATTTCTATGTTGTGAAATTACTCGAAACTTGTGAAATGGTCATGTAAAATCACAGTTCAACTAAAAGAGTATTATGATTTCACATGTTACTTTCACCATAAATTTGTGAATGTACTCACTAATTGTGCAAAGATGTTGTGAAATTAAATTATGGAAATGATTCAATATGGCGAATTCACAATGTAAGTCTTTATTTCTTGTATAATCACATCAATTGAGAATTTGTATGTGTATGGGATTAGGTAAATATTAATATTAAGAAACTGTTTTTTCTTCAAAAATAACAATTTATATTGCTCTTTCATATTCTGGAGAATTTTTTTTTATAATTTTTTATTTGTTTATTTAATAAACAAATTGTTGTAAATAAATAACATTTGGCGTTATATTTTTTTATTGAACAAAATAAAATCAACCATGTTTCATTTTTTTGGGATTTTTTTTTTATTTTTTTTAATTTTAAATACTTGTCATTTTAAAAAATAAAAAAAATGAAACATGGTTATTTTTATTCTGTTCAATAAAAAATATAACGCCAACATTTATTTATTTATAACAATTTGTTTATTAAACAAACAAATAAAAAATTATAAAAAAAATTTAGAATATGAAAGAGCAAAGAAAAAACAGCTTCTTTATTAATATTTACCTAATTGTTAATTAACAAATGCATTTTTAAGGAATACATACAAATACAATACATACAAATTCTCAATTGATACAAGAAATAATTACTTACGTTTGCATAATTAGTGGGTACATTCACACATTCAATATTGGGTCACTATTGAAATAATACAATGCATTACCATCAATTGGTCAATATTGACAATTTATTAATTTATTTATAAGACAATTTTTTTCTGTCCCTGGGACCTCCGTCTCGATCACTGTCCGTGGCTAAATTGGTCCCAACTCCCAACGCATTTTAGGATTTCTTTATCTGTTGTCGAGGGGAACTTTTCTCGAATAATTATTATATATAAATTATTAAATTTGTAAAATTTGAACAGGAATATTTAAGGCACATCTTTAACCATCAATTTCTAAAGGTTTTGAGATTGAGGTTATGTTTATTATGTTAATTCAAAGTAATTGTAATTAAGAACGTACCTATGTGCTACCACTGCTGTTATTCAATCACAGGACATTGGTGTGAGAGTTAGAGAACAAATGAAGTAAGTATAATCACTGTTACTTTTGTTTTCCTTATCAAAGGCTCCTGGAAGTGGTGTAGCTGGAAGTACATTTGTGTTGTTCGCGTCAGTTTTATCGTCTGACTGAGATTCTGTATCCTACACACTTTTTGACAGAAACTTGCATTACTTTCTGAAGATAACTCTGTAAAAATATGCATATTAAAATCGTCATTCACGTCATTCACTTTAAATTCAATGACATTTTAAAATTCTAAATTTTCATATTTTATACGCCATTTTGAAGGTACTCCTGAAGAGGTACGGAGGGGCACATCAAACCCTAAGCTTACTTTTTATGCTCTATCAAAATCTGAAGTCAAAATTTTAAAATTCATAAACACAAAAAAGCTATGACAAAATAATGTTTTTAAACTAAGCAAATGTGCTACCATCTAACAGCACCTTTATTGAGTATTTTTACTTTCTTTTATTACTTTTGGGTAGTTCATATTTTATATGAACTATTGGTCTTACGAGCGTTAGGAATTTGATGTGTTACATTCGGAGTCTCAACTGACGAAACTACTCGATTGAGATCCAAATTTGTTTCCCTACTTTTTCAGTGGATTATGTTATTGTATCGCCTCTTGTCTTTAAAAACCACATTGTGGTCTTCTATTATGCCCTAAATTACTGTTTTATTCTTTTTTTATCACATTAGCTACCAATTTTTGGATTCTCATTATTTATCTTCATTCATGTGCGCGCCTATTTTTCCCCTCATCTAAGGTTACGACAGTAGCGATTGTGTCGCTTGACTATGAATGTATCAATATGTCCTTTATAACTGTGTTTAATTCACATTTCTATGTTTGTCACTAATGAATAACATAAATAAATTGTCGTTTTTGAGGTTTAGGACAAGTAAGTAAACAATAATCATGTACGCTAAAACATCACGAAAAATACAGAAGTCTGTCAAACTAGTAAATTAATGTAAATAAAAACATACCTTTTTTTAAAAACTAGAAGTTTTCGTCGTTCCTTAAAACTAGTAACTCCACATTATACGCATTATTGGTTACGAAATACACAACAATACAACACTTTAAAACTTAACATAAAAATAAAAATAATACAATTTGAACACCACAACCGCAACAGATTGATACATTTGATGGTTTCGCTTAGGTTGAAGAATTTAAATCATTCTTTCTTGTTGGATATTATTTTTTTTATTTTCCTAATGCATTGTTGCCGTTGTTTTATTCTTGTATTGGTTTAAAAAATGTTTATACTGGATGTTGAGTCCCTGTACATCTGTACTATGATTCACTGTGTTATTCAATGTTATGTGTACCATTTCGCTTATGCACCTTTTCTGGTATACATTTTCCCCATCCAAAATTGACAAATTCGAAAAATTAAAATTATGACCAGTGACAAAATGATGATTTGCAAGAGCAGTTTTTTCGTTTTTTTCTTTATTATATTCTCTGCAATCATATTTATGTTGATTAACTCTGGACTTTAAATATTGCTTTGTGGTTCCAACATTTAAATTCTTTAACATAAGCGAAACCATCGAATGTATCAATCAGTTGCGGTTGTGGTGTTCAAATTGTATTAGTTTTGTTTTTATGTTAAATTTTGAAGTGTTGTATTGTTGTGTATTTCGTAACCAATAATATGTATAATATGGAGTTACTAGATTTAAGGAACGACGAAAACTTCTAGTTTTTAAAAAAAGGTATGTTTTTATCTACATTAATTTACTAGTTTGTTAGACTTCTGTATTTTTCGTACTGTTTTAGCGTACATGATTATTGTTTACTTACTTGTCTTTTAGAGTGGTCTGTCAATTCTTTTTTATATCGTTGTAGCCCTGAGGAAGACATAATAAAAGGCCGAAACGTCGGCAATTTTTATTTAAGAAGTTTGATTTTTGTCATAAACCTCAAAAACGACCATCTGTTAATTGTTAATGCTAGGACGCTAATTTCTCAACTATATATAAATTCTTTTAAATTTTTATCGTTTATAGTTAAAAATGAACAACTCAATTCTTCAACAAATTTTACCATTAAAATCGGTGTTACTCGTACCGTTACCGAACGTATCGAACTCAATAAAATGATTTGTAACGAAAGATATCATGACAAAGTATAATTAGTAGAACAGACTCGTTTCCCTCATACCTATTTCGTCTAACAGTAGAAATTAATAGATAATTCTGGGGTCGAGCAAACCGTGTACAAATAATCAAAGTTTTTTGACCCTTATAATATATTATTACAAAAAAAACGAAGTAACAGAAATTCCAGATGTAATAAAAATGTGTCGGAATATTAATAATTGATTTTTAAATGGTCAGTTCATGTAAATTCTTCTTCAGTTTGAAATTTTTGATGTCGGCTCCCACATGTTAATTTATTTTAAGCATTGTTTTAATTTGACGTGTGTATAGAACTAATTCAACTAACTAACTAATTATTTAGTTTTAATGGAGACGAATTTGACAACGAAAATTATAAGGAATGGAGATTATCCATCTTACAACTGTGGATAATTCGATAAGAATAAAAAAACTCCAAATCTATCGCCCACATTTACGTCATTAACGGTCATTATCATTAAAATATTTGTGTGGATACATTTTGAGTTTTTTATTCTTAAAGAAAATTATCTTAATCTATCAGGAAGATATGAACAGTAGTAACGGCACCCGCTAGAGAGCGGGAACAATAGACTTCTAAACTAAAAAAAAAATGATTTATTAAATTTGAAAAATCAGTATTTTATTAATTATTATATGAGATAGCTCCAATCTGATTGCATGTACGGATTCAGTGTCCAATTTTGCATAGGAATCCATTTTTACAAAACCGGAAATATCACAGACGGCAGACAGATAGAAGCGTTCCATAAGACTTTCCAAACTTTTAGGGATTAGAAGTCTAATAAAAATTAATAAATACACGAAAAATTAAAATCTTTTTCCTTCTGGACCCTATAACAAAATTATTTTCTACTCCTTCATAGCCTTTATAAAATAAACTGTAGATTCTAGATCCTGAATTTTGTTTTAGGTCCATAAATTTATGGTGGCTCTCATTCTAGCAGCCTTTGTGTCGTTATTAAAATGCGGTTATAAACACTTTCAAATTTCCAACCGCAGAAAGTTAGAGGTCACTTGTGACCGTTTGTTATTTATAACATAATTGCAAAATTTCTAAATAGTTCCCAAATATATCCACTCCATAATCCCGAAATACACTACAGCTATTTGAAAATGGATTTGTTTTATATAATGCCCGATTTACGTTTATCTCTCTATTCACCCACCAACGCCGAGCCCAAACTGATTCAACTCAAAACAAAATTTTAGTAGTAGTTAACTTTTTTATCTAAGCACCCTCCAAAAAACCATTTTTTAATGGGGCAAAACAGAGTGTTTATTTGAAAAAATAAAAAAAGTAAAAAGTACTTCTGAAACTTTAATATTGTTTTTTCAAGATACAGGATAAAAGTTTTTTAAAGCAACTGTAATATTCTTCTCTTTGAGTTTTTTGTAGCAAAATTAAATTTGTCGCTTATCCCAAATTACTGGACCTAGAAACAGGAAACTTGGTTCATACAGGGTGAGTCACGGTAGACGCGACGGTCTATTGCGACTAATCGGTTAATATTTTGTTTATTCATTGATATGTGGGTTGATAAAGGCTACATTCTACAATTATTTTGAAATATACAGGTTGTACCAAAAAGGGTGGCATATCAAAGTTATATTGTTTCTTATGGAAGACCCTATATTTTGTTGCATTTATAGATTATACGTTAAAAATAAGTTACACTTTTTTAAGTATTCCCTATACCTAAGCTTTTTAGTTTTCGAGATATTTTGATATTTCTAAAAATGGAAGCACTTACAAGAAAACCAGTAACTTCGAAACCTATGGAATCAGCCAAATCCAATTTTAACTGAAAAAAATTAGACTAACAATTGAAAGCAATAATGTATTTAGAGTTATTTAAAATTATACAAGGCGCCCAAAATGGGGCGATTCTCTAATGACGTATTCAAACGACAATATCGTTCTTATTTTAAATAGGACACCCTGTATTTTATAAAACAATTATGTAACAAATTGCATTCCCATTATGCCTAAATCTATTAATTTTGTTATTTTTATTTTTGTTAAATTTTACATTATTTTTGCCTCATAATGCCTCAATATAATAATATAATGTATGTATTTGATCAGCTTAGACTATATGATCCGAAAAAATTATCTTTGAAACTAGGTATTTAGGTTTTGAGATTATTAAATATCTATCATTAGATATTAAACAAAAAATGATGTTGCAATTGGATGGTGCTCCAGCGCATTTTTCAAGAATTGTACGAAATTATTTAAATAGAAAGTTTCCAAATAAATGGATAGGGAGAGTGAGGCCCAAAGGGTTGGTCACCTAGATCCCAAGTTATGACTTCCATTGACTTTTTTTATGGGGTTATGTAAAAAATATAGTTTATACCACCCCTTCTACAACATCAGAAAATATGAAACAATGAATTAGTGAGGCATTTCGGACAATAACACCAATTATGTTGAATAATGTGAGAAAGTCCTTTGAAAAAAGAAGAAAGTTTATCTTATTTTTAACCTGTATAATTCAAAATAATTTTAAAATGTAGCCTTTAACAACACACATATCCACGAATAAACAAAATTTTGAAACTATTAACCGTTTAGCCACAATTGACAGTCGCGTCTACCTTGACTCACCCTGTATACAAAAAAACGTATTTTTATCATTTTTTTACATGGTTACTGGGGACCAAAATATAAAGGGTGTTAACATTTATAAAGAAATTCGGGAAAGGTATCCATTTGCCATAAAGAAACCCGATAAGAAGTGATTTTGAAAATTAAACTTCTAAAGGAAACGGGATGATTATATTTGGAAAATTAAAAAATAATTAGGGATATCATTATGAAATTAAAGCTGGAAACTTTAAGGAATTAAGAAGAAACTCACATGCGGGTATAAATGGGTAAGAAAAAAAAATCTGTGTGCGCATCCGCGTCAAAAGCTATTAATATATATACATAAAATAAAGAGATACATTTATGAAGTATTTTAGTTCACTCTTTTATCCCTAATAATCCGTTCAACATCCTCGTTGTCAAACCTAAGTTAAGTGGAAATATTTTAGTAACGATTTTGATTTCCCAAAAGGCTTCCAAACTAATTTTGTTGGATCTTGTAAAATTAAATTTGGTAAAGGTTTCAGGAAAAGCGAGCCCTTTTTGTACTTGTTGCTTAAATAAAGAATCTTAGCTTTTGAAAGATCCTATTTTTAGAACTGACTCAAGAAGAGTTTTGGATATACGTATGGATGAAAAGAAGTAATATTTGATTAAATATTTTACAAATCTAAAAGTAATTGGAATTTTGCTAATGTTTTTTATTAAATGGAGCAACACTGCTGAAAAAACAATGTTTGATAATTAGCTTACTAAAAACTTTGTTACTGGGTAAAAGTCAGCAAATAAACTGGATTTGGAATTTTCTTTCATTTTTGTATGTGGTTAAAGGGCATAATAATTATTATTTGTATCATGTATGACTTCACACTATATTTGTTGTACTTTTATGTTAAATATACCTATAAAATTTTAGTTAATATGCATAAAAAATTTCTACATCAAAATTACAATACTTAAAACACTAGCAATAAAATTCGTCCAAATTACAAATTCACTTGTTCGTCACGTTCCAGTGTGATTCAAATTCATCGCATTATTTAAGGTAGAACTTAAAAAGCTTGTGGGTATTTGAAAAGTTTTAAATAGAATGGCAAATACAAACCAGCGATGTTTAGCGCGGATACCTCGTTATCCTGATGTGATTACGAACTTATACCAGGTTTATCCACAGCACACTGGTAAAATTTCAACATCGTGTGGGTGTTTGGGAAATAGTTTCGAAACAATGAAAATTCTGAAACTGGGTGACAGATTTTAAATGGTGCGTGAAGAGACAGTGAATCTGGTATGTGCAGATATGATGAGAAAATTATGTTACAGCAGAAATTGAAAGCATGTGAATAATTTTTTGTTTGAAAAGAATATATTTCTGGTATTTATCTATTTAAATAAACTTGTAGTTAAAGTAGGTTCATAATCTGAATCAGGGAGTGTAAAATATATAAAGGGTGTCTCCAAAAGTAATTTAAGAAATAGTACGTAATGTAATGCGTAAACTTACGTATATAAAAGTTTGAAAGGAAAAACCTTGTGTAACGAGTAAATCGTTACATTTAGACAACACGCATTACACTTTAATGTGTCATCAGTTGTATATAGTAATTTAAATTCATATTGACGTGTTTCGATCTCCGTGGTGCAGAAATTGCGAATGTTTTCGAGTAACAACGATCTGGATATTTTTATACGCAGGTAACTGTTTGAGCTTCCTTTTTGATCATCCATCTTTTGAAGAATTCATATTAATTGTTTGGTGAAGCATTTTTATTTTTGTGATGAAAAATGTACGAAAATTCTCTTTTTAAACTCATTGTTCTAATTGCTGGTTATTAATTGATTCAAATAAGTACAGTTCCAGAAATTATTAAATAGTTTTTATACCGGCGCCACAGACATTATTAGTGTAGAAAAAAGTAATAAACAACATTATACATGCTCCGTTAATTCAAAAAAATAGTAATAGGATGTTCTAGAATGTAAATATTTTAATTTTGGATTTTTCATCAATTACACTGCTCCCAGAACAGCTCATAATATCAAAAAGTTCCCTTATCCCTATAAATATAGCGCTGGAGCTTGTTCCTGAAACCAAAAGCAAAAAATAAATACGATTGACTAGACTATAACGAACTAGAGAACCTCGGAAAAGAGCAAATAAGTGCAAAAATTTAACTATTTCTGAAATTTACAATCAATATACAATGCAAAAACTCAATAATTAAAACTTGGACAATCTTGGAACACAACTAATTATCATAATATTTCTGAGATTTATATAAATATCAAACAATTGGAAGTTATGTTACTTTATAGCTATTTTTTAAAACTATATAAACTTTTCTGCTAATTTACAGCTATTAAAATGTTGATACATACCTGAGCTTCAAGGATCTATAGCAAAATTATAATATAATTTGCACAATACTGTTCAAACACAACTAAAGAAACAGCTAAAAATATTACAATAACAACACACATATAGTCATCAAAGGTACCTGGCTTAGTCTGAAAGCTCTATTGTGAACTAAAGCGTTTTATGGTAGAAAGGATAATGGTTTATTGAAATATAATAAAAATTTATTTTTACGAAATATTTTAATTTTTGATTTATTGCCCCACGTGGCGGCGTTGTTTTTTTATCTATATAGATGCAGAGAAAATGGATGACATGGTTCAAGTTTTTTATTGTTTCGGTAAATATTTAAATTCTCCATCTTTTATGAACAATACAGAATAATATTGCGAACCAGAATAAATCGCCAATAGGATATATCGTAGTTTAAATGTAATTTTTAATGTTCCTAAGTTTTTCTTACTCATGTTTTTTGTCATGTTAATCGAACGTCATGTCATGTTAATCGAACGTGTTAGAAGATGGACAGACCTTTTATTTACACAGCAACTGACATGAAAAGTAGGCCTGGAAATAATCAGGAACCATTTTTTGAGAAGGAGACAAGGAGAATCAGTTGTCAAAAGAAAGCCAGAGTTATTTGAGACCTGAAAAGCAGCCGACCTTAAGTAGTAACTAACTCAGAAACCACTTCGTCCTTCATTCCACTGTAACGGCTTCATTTTTCCCCAGACTTTAAATAATTTTTTGGATGCCCCATAATTTTTTTATTTTGACAGTAGTGACTGACGTTAGGAATTGATGAAAATTCCTAACTGTTCTAGTTTACTGTAATTTTGCGTTTTTACTCCAATATATCCACCGTTTTAGTTTTAAATGGGTATTTAATTAAATATAATTTTGGTATACAGAAATTGTAAAAAACGAACGTTGACGACAAGTTCGTTTGTATTTTGATTTGGATTTTTTGGAAAGTCGGTAATGTAGATTCTATTTTCGAGTTGCAATTAGTATTGGTCCTAAAGATCACATGACTGATGCCAGATTTTCCAATTGGTTACGGAAATTCAGACATGCGCAAAAACTATATAAAATTTGTAGAGGACGCGCGGTTTTTGTTTTAGAAAAGTGTTGTTGTTAAATAACAGCTTTAGAATTGATACAAGCTTTGGTTTTTTTTCTCATTTTGGAAGAGGCACTTATATTGTGGTAAATGGCCATCCCTAAGTTGTTTGGGGGATTAAAAGTGCCATTCCTTTATTTGCGAGCACTGAGAAGTATTTGGTACAGTCGGTTTTTCTCGCTCGACTACCGTCGAATTATTAGAGGAATATTGCCGTCCTTGTACTACAACTCTACTGCCTGGTTAATTTCTGCTGTCTTTTGAAATTTGATTTGGATTTGGTCAATTGGAAATTTAATTTGTGTTTGGTCAGTTAGAATTTTATTTTGGATTTGGTTTGTTTGAAATTAATTTGGAAGAAATAAGAAGTCAAACGATTTGATAAATTTATTTTTGTAAATTGCGCATACCAATATTTTTGTAGTTTTCTTTCTTTTATATAAACGGAAATTAAACTAAATTTTATCGCCATTAACTTTAACTATTTTAATATTCCATTCAGCCTTGGTACCACTGCTAAATGAGAGCGTCAATTTCTTTTCTTCAGGACGTTTAATCTCTGTTTAATTAGTTGTTTTGAACCATATATTTTTATTATTTTGAAATTTCCCATTTGAACATTTTTATATTTGATTTACGCATTTTTATATATACTTATTGATTATTTGTTTGGGATTTGGGTTATTTGTTTTAATAAATCGGTGATATATTGGAGCTTTGTCTTGCATTTACCTCTTTTGTTGATTTTCAGAGGTAAATTAGGTCAGTTAAGCTAATTTTAAATCAACTGGCGCTTCCCGAACACTTAAAAAAGTAAGTTTTCGATCACTATTATAATTTGGAACCACGACCGTCTCCACTACAGAGCTACGCCGATAGGCATAAGGTTGAGATCAACAACCCACCATTATATGTAGCCCTATATTGTTTTATAGGCGTATAGGGCGTTAAACCACCATCCTCCAAAAGTCTACCCCAGAGAACAGTTAATTGTCAAATATAAGTTTGTTGCTATTTGCATTTTCAACGATAGAGTCAGCAAATTATTAAATATAAGATTGTCTATTTTCACTTCATTAATTAAATTCACTGTTTTTTTTTCATTTGCAATTTTAATACATTTATAATATTCATTGTAAGTTTTTCAATTTAATTTCTTTAAATAATATTTTCATTTTATGTTGATTTTAATTTATTTCTAACTTTCAGCTGATAAATTCATAGTACATTTTCTTGGTTTTAATCAAACAAACCAGGTGGCGTCCTAAATATTTTCTCTTCCTTCAGTAATCTTTTTAATTAAAGATTGTGCTCTGAGAATACCAGTGGAATTCTACCTGAGCTAGACCGAGCTACGTTAAAGTTTTTTTTGTTAGTTCATATTTATTTTATGTAACGTAAGGGTTTGTTTTAACGTAACAACCCAGCGACAACGATAATTCGTTACAATTTGGCGTCCAACGTAAAATTTTTAAAACGTAACACTTGAAAAAATTACGAATTAAGATTTTGTAATGAACAAACAAGTTTGTAAAATTTCGGAATATTAAAAATAAGGTTACTTTTAAACCTTACAGCGAACACCAAATGGTTTAATTTAAAATGAAGCTCTGCCGCCTTTTGTCACTTACTAAAACTTTCCACATTACTTTTTATCCCTGTTTTATTCTTTACTTTTCCTGAACAATCCCTTTTTTACATTTAAAACTCCTTAATCCACTATTAGCTCCAAAGTCTGAATAACCTTTGGAAAATATCGTTTAAGATAAAAGTTTAATTCTCAAGCGATAATTTTCCTTAGAGCAAAAAAAATGATTCAAAGAAACGCCAGAAGAAAATATGACTCCATTTTAGAAGTGTTACTTAAAAAGTTGAAAATAATTTCGATTTGTTCACAAAGAACAAAAAACTTTAGAATTAGCTGTAAGAAATTTTAAAAAGTCATAATGGATGTAGAGTGAAAATTTTTAAGTGGTTGCGGTTTAAGTTTATATTTATTCTTAGCAAATGGGTATAATGATTTTTGTTGAGGGATAATATTAATATTTAAAATAGTTATTTGTGTAACTAGTGCAAAAAGTGCATATTTGTTGCACGATGCATGAAGTTTGCAGCACTAGTGCAAAAAAGTAAATCTTTTGGCACAGTTGAGAGTGCAAAAAGTAGTAACTTTTTGCACGATCGTAGAAAATAGTATATTGTGCAACAAGTGGGGAAAGTTCAACTTTTCTCATGAGTGTGAAAGTTTGGGGCAAGAGCCTGAAGGGCGAGTGCCGCAAACACACGAGTGAGATAAGTACTTTCCCCACGTGTTGCACACTATACTTTTTCTACAACTGCACAAAGGACCAGGCACCTTTCTTATGGGAAAATGGCTTATCGTCAAATTATCTGAAAAGTTGGTATGATGTAGCATTCGACGCTCTGACAAAAAGTGTCCATTGGTCCAAACCGATCCTATGGCTAGTTTTCGAGGTACAGGGTGTTAAACACTTTTTTGTAATCAGATTTCTCATAACAGACCTGTTTTATTCGCGTTTGTTGTAGAAAACATGATTTATACATTATTTAGCCACAATATTTTATAAACAATTACTGTACAATTTGGTTATTTACAGGGTGGTTCGAAAATAAGCAATATGATTTTTTTGAAGAAATCATTTTTTTATAACAGCTGTAAAAATACAAGAAAATGTCATTGCACCATTAATATATATTTTAAGTAATTACTTCTTGGTGATGAATCATATTTTATACAGGGTGACTCATAAATGTAGTTACAGAAGGCATATAATTTATTTTAGCTTTAACGAATCGCCCCGTATAAACGATTTGTAATGAAAATTTTGTATTATCTTAAACAAATGTACGACCTGTTACTCTACCACCATTCTGTTATACAGCATGTTAACCTGATTGCAAACACTTTATAAATTAGAAAACCTGTGTTTTGTGCACCACCCTGTATTTTAAAACTCCGTCAACTTTATAAATTAATACATTTTCAGATTAACAGAAGTTCAGTATTTAACTGAGCAAAATTTTGTTGTAATCCTATGACCAGTTTTCTTAAAATGTGTACCCATAGTTACTAGTATTAAGAAAACTGGTCATAGGATTACAACAAAATTTTGCTCATTTAAATACTGAACTTCTGTTAATCTGAAAATGTATTAATTTATAAAGTTGACGGAGAAACTTTTAAAATACAGAGTGGTGCACAAAACACACGTTTTCTAATTTTTAAAGTGTTTGCAATCAGTTTAACACGCTGTATGACATAGAGTGATGGTAGAGTGACAGGTCCTACATTTGTTTACGATAATACAACATTTTCATCACACATCGTTTATACGGGGCGATTCGTTAAAGCTAAAATACATTATATGCCTTCTGTAACCACATTTATGAGTCACCCTGTATAAAATATGATTCATCACTAAGAAGTAATTACTTAAACTATATATTCATGATGCAATGACATTTTCTTGTATTTTTACAGCTGTTATAAAAAAAATGATTTCTTCAAAAAAACCATATTATTTATTTTCGAACCACCCTGTAAATAACTAAATTGTACAGTAATTGTTTATAAAATATTATTGCTAAATAATGTATAGTTCATGTTTTTTACAACAAGCGCGAATAAAACAGGTCTGTTATGAGAAATCTGGTTTCCAAAAAGTGACATTTCAGATGTTTAACACCCTGTACCTCGAAAACTAGCCATAGGATCGGTTTAGACCAATGGGCACTTTTTGTCAGAGCATCTAGTTCTACATCATACCAACTTTTCAGATAATTTGACGGAAAGCCATTTTCCCATAAGAAAGGTGCCTGGTCCTTTAAAGAATATTTATTTTTATGGTTAGCAAATAGTATAATTATGCAACGATCAGGTATTAATAACCATTACATGAGAGTTGCATACGCTATTTTATCTACACCCGATAAATAATGAAGAACTATAAATATTATATTTGTATTGAACACAATAACAGTAATTACTCGTATTTATATAAAAAATTCTACAAAATTGTAATTTGTATTTCTCCAGTCCATAAACCGTGGATATCTAACTCAATGAAATTTTTTCATTCAATTCTTTAAGCTTTAGCGCAACTTTCTAGATATAGACGAACTCGCCTCCTACGATTTTTTGTAAATGCCAAATTACAAATAGCAATAACTCGACTTTTTCAAATACATCACCCTATATTTTATTACATCATTGCATGGCATTTTTTAAGAGCTTTTTGCTGATAAAGGGTTTGTGGGGTTTATTTTGTAAAACTAGAGATTTATTGCAAAATAAAAATCTGTATCGTAATGAAAAATCTGTATCATAATAGATCTCATTATGAAACGGATTATGGGCATATAAGTGTATTATTATAGTACAGGTGTAGATAAACTAACATAACATGAAAGTATCCTACCTCTTAATAGTTAAATAATTTTTTTAATTTTATATGCCAATTCCTACTTTTTTCTTGACATTACCGGCAACAACTCTAACGTTACTTTTGCGGCCCTTTCCAATAGCTTGGGCGGATTATTATCAAAATCGTCACTACTGTCAGTATCCATATTATTTATTATAAATCTTATTATTATTAAAATAATATTTAATGGAAATTGCGATTTTTATCAAAGCACGAATGAAAATTACCTTAAGAATTTAAAAAACTTCTACAATCTGACAGTTGTGACAACTATTTAAAGCTGAACAGCAGCCAACTAAGTTTTTGTCGATTTTTGTTGATTCTCCATATAAATGTATGTGGTGTGGGCAAAGTGCCGTGAGGAAAAGTATTCTCGCACGGTGTGGGCAATACATGGTTTTGAAATTAAGTAAGCTACGAGAAATTCGCTTCTTTTCATAGCAGTTGTAGAAAAAAGTAATTTTTTCTTGTGTTGTATATATCGATCGAAGAAATATTTCTTCTACATCATTTTAATTTAAATTTTTTGCAAATCCAACTTCAGATAAGAGGTAGAGACTTTTTTTATTAAATCACAACTTTGTGGATGTTCCAAACTTACTTTGTCAAATCAATTTGCTTGTCCCCGGAATTCGCGCCCAGAAAGTGGAAAAAACATGTAATCAAACCAGCCAATGATGTATACATATCGCTAAAATTATAGTTAAATCTAGTGATAATTCTAATAAAAATATTTGTTTTCAGAAATCTTTTCTTGTATTTAAATAATTTCTACAAAAAGAGCATCCACCAAAATTTGAATATATGGTGTAAGTTATAATTCCTCCACCAAAATTTGAAAATGGTTTGTACACATTTAAACCTTCACTGATATATTATATTAAAATTTTGGTGAAGTATTTGACTTTCAGCTCGATTGTTGATTATCGGTACTTAACAAGAGTATACAGCATGTAAATCGTCGAGATTGCAACGGCTGAATGTTTGTGCTAAAATAAAAATTAGTTAATGATTGATAACGAACAAGTGTTTTAATAAGGGCGATTAACAATCGAGATAATTTAACGCGCGAGCAGAGCGAGCGCGTTAATGTTCGAGATGTTCAAAAATAGAGATATCTTACTTACTCTTTGAATTTTAAGAAACAGATATTATTAAAACACCTTCTTGATTTCAAAATATATGTATGTTTGGTTGCCTACACCATAGGTAACTGTCAATATAAATGAATAATAAGAGCAATGTACGTTGGGTTGCATATAATAAAATCGTTAATTAATATAAAATCATTCATTAATAGGGGTCATTAATCAACGATTTTGAGTGCGTTAAAATACATCATAAATGGTGAGTCGACGGAACTATATTCTTTAATATAACTCAGGAAAAAATGTGAAATAATTCTATATATTATATTGTTTTAATGTATTAAACATGCCTTGATTTTTTTATTTTGTAGGTTAATAAAGGATTGGCTACACAAAGCATTTTTGTTTTATAGCAATAATTTTATTTCCTCAGATTGCCAAAAAGTGAAATATTTTGTGCGATAGGACTTGAAGAAGTAGTAATAAAAAAATATATAAAAGTGATGTTAAATTATGGGTAAAGCAATAAAAAATATATAAGAAATAAACGTGGCAATAAAAAATTGTGTTGATGAGGAATATAACTTGAGTTATAAAAAAAGGTTGGGAACGGTGAAAATAAATAAAATGTCTTTTGTCTTATAAATTATTGTGTATTTTATTGCTCAAACGGGTTTATTTATTATTTTTTTAAATGTTGTTACAGGTATTTAAAAGTAGGATTTAACAAAATATTAAAAAATGGTTGAATGATGAGTACCTATGTATTTAATAAAAATACATATAATGTGGTAGGAAAATAATAAAAAGAGTCTGAAAGGTGTGAAAAATTATTCAAATTTTTAAAAACGATAGCAAAATCATTTTTTCCTATAATAATACATAAACAATTTTGAATCTAAAAAAATAAATTTCGATAATTATATACAAAATTCAAAATCCAATACTTACTTTGACAAAATTATATTAAAGTCTAAAACTGATGCTAAAATCATGGAACATTATTACAAGCATTTAAAAATACAAAACTAGATATAAATAAATAAAGGAAAAACGGAAAGGAAAATTAGAATTAAAGGTCATTTAATGTTAAATAAACAGAATAATAAATCTATCCTAGTGGGAAAATATTCCAATAGAAACGCAACTGCCTTGTCGACCGAATAAGGATGAAAAATCAGAAAACATTTAATAAATAAATATTAAAAAATATAGGCATTTTGTCATCTTCCCACATCTTTTCTAAGAAGGTTAACTTTTAAGAGAATATTATATGTTTAATTATCTATCAGTAAAACCGATAAATGAAGCTTAAAATTGAGTTTTGACAAATTTACAATGCAACTAATTCCCATCTTGCATTGGGGGTTGAAGAAATTTGATTTATTGAATTCGAAAACCTAACTGACGCAGCCGAAAGGAAGAAACCGTTCTTAGGATGTAGAATCGAATAAATTTAATACTGACTCGTTTGCTTACATTGTGTGTTTATTCATCGTTAGTAATTTTTCATATATTATTATAAATCGTAAAAGTTTTATTTATGAGCTGCAATTTTTATCCAGAAATAAAACCTTTCATGGAACGCAGTAATAAAAAGGTATTTAAATTCGTCGGTAAACTATGAATAGAGTAATAAAAAAATGTATTAAATAAGTATAGTAATAAAAAAGTATTTGATATGTATTTTTAAACACGTTCTAAAGCACAAAAAATAATGAAATTTAAAATGATACTATGACACTGGGATGCTCTCTAATAAATGTATTTGTATTGGACATAACAATTGCCACGAATTTTCCGGGTTCTAGATCTTTCGTGATATTTATTGTATCCACCTTAGATGCCGGCTAAAACTGCAGTCTGACGATATTTAACCTTCGCAAAATCCAAAGCAGTTTGTAAACAATCACTCAAATTACCTCAAATTAAAAATTAACGAAGAAAATGCTATTAAGCAGGGAAACACATTATATATAGGGTGGCCCACCTATCGTCGCTCGGACTATAGCTGCTAGGTTGATGAAGATCGAGAAAAAAATCTTATTGTATTTTATTGGAGGCTCGATATGCTACTTTTTAAAATTATTTTCGAGTATACATGGTGAAACATGAATCCGGGGCAAAACATTCGGTCTTTATATGTTTCTTCATTTTTTAAAATATGTCATGTGGACTTTACATACCCCTTTTGTTTCTGAGGGTCACATGCAACTTTGTCAAGTTATTTACATTTTAATAAAATTTTATGAAAAAACGTGAACGACGAAAAATCTTCATAAAAACGATATTTTTAAAAATTGGTGGAAAAAACTGGATATGCAAGTACCAAAAGTATGTGTAGATACATACACATCATTTGGGTTCATTCAAAAAGTACAGGGCCAACTTCAAATTGCCGAAACTCATTTTTTTCAAATGGATCACCCTATATATGATTTCATAATTTGAAGGCCCATTCAATGACCTTTCGAATGGTGTCAAATGGATCATATCCAATCCATGATACTTTTCGATAGGTAAATAATCCATTTGAAAAAATGAGTTTCAGCAATTTGAGGTTGGCGAAACTTGGACCTTGTTTCGAAACGCCCTATATTTTTTGAATGACCCCAAATCATATGTATATTTCTGCACATACTTTTGGTACTTGCATACCCAGTTTTTTCTATCAATTTTTGGAAATATAGGTTTTATGAAGATTTTTCTTCGTTCATGTTTTTTCAAAAAATTTTATTAAAATGTAAATAACTTGACAATGTTGCATGTGTCCCACAAAAACAAAAGGGATATGTAAAGTCCACATGACAGATATCTAAAAATGAAAAAATATATAGGGTGATCCACTTAAAAAAAAGACCGAATGTTTTGCCCCGGATTCATGTTTCACCCTGTATGCTCAAAAATAATTTTAAGAAGTAGTACATCGAGCCTCCAATAAAATACAATAAGATTTTTTCATCAGCTTAGCAGCAATAGTCCGAGCGAGGATAGGTGGTTAACTAACTTACGAAATTTTTATATAACATAGCCCAGTTGTCAGACAGTTTGACCTCGCACAAAATGTGATATCGATGAAACTTGGCACTTAAGTACTTGAAAATTTGGTTTTTCCATTATATCGCGAAAAAAAATAAAAATTTCGAAAAACTTGCTATTAGTGAAAGAGCGGAAAATTTTACTTAAAACTACATTATAAGTTATTTAAAAAAAATTGTATTGCTATAAAAAACTATAAAAAATAAGAAAGGAAATTCGAAAACTACGCGCGCCGAGCCCTTGAATACAAATATTCAGGCTAGGCGTTCGGAAAAAACTAAGGTATCTTTGCCTAAAATGTATGCAAAGCAAAAAAAGAAAGCATTTTAGAGAGGAGACTCGAAGCTTTCTCCGGAAGCCATTAGTTTCTAATTTTTTTTTGTTTTCTCATAGAAAATTTGGCCGGACGTTGTATTCAACGGCTCGGCGCGCGTAGAGTTTTCGAATTTGTAATCTTATTTTAAATAATTTTTTATAGTACCTAATACATTTTTTTTAAATAGCTTATAATATAATTTTTAGTAAAATTTTCCGCTCTTTCACATGATGCTATTAATTTTTCAAAATTTGTATTTTTTTCGCGATATAATGGAAAACCCAAATTTTCGATTTTATTTGCAAAATTGTGAAATTATCATACACTTTAGAGCAGCAAAGATTTTTTAATCGTTTTCTACACCCTTTCAAGTACTTAAGTGCCAATTTTCATCGATATCACAATTTCTGCGAGCTTTTGGTCAATATCCTTCTGGCAACTGGGCTAAGAGTGAAAATGACCCAGTGATAACTATTGAATAAGCTGATTATAATTTATTCTAATCGTAGAAAAGTTTTTTATTGGAATAACTTTCATTCTGAAATAAAACATCCTTTTTCGAAAACCTCCACGATTTCATATAAACCAAATAAATCCTGTTCATTTTTAAAGTGATATTAAATAATTAATCTTAAAAAAACAAATCACCCATTTAATTAACTAAAACCAGGTCAAATACCGCATCCCAAAGATTACTCTGGAATTTTCATTTCCCGGCGAACGCAGGGGAGCTATCTTTTTTTTTGTTATTTTTCTGTCCTGCGTCGAAGTTTATACTCGCAATATTCAAGAAGTTCGACGTGATTGCACGCTGAAAATAAAAAATTGCTGACGTGAAGCTTTACAAGACCTAAAGCATAGAACCATAGAACAAAGGAAAATATTTGAATGGAGTAGGGTTAACAACCTGCCAAGATAAAATATTTGACACTATATCTCGATAGCTTTATTTTGTCGTCCTGAAGGGAATAAATAACAAATTCAATTTCGGTGAAAAATTAGGTAAAACCGAACGATGAGGACAAGTATAGTCTATGCAATTCTAATAGAGAAAATCTTGTAAGAGAAAGATTTTATTGATTTTAATAATTTATGATTCGGCAAATGTGCTCCCATCTATCAGTAAAACTGATAAATGAAGCTTTAGAAGTGAGTTTTGGTAACTTTACTACAAAGCAACCAATTCCCAACTTGCAGTGGGAGTTGCAAAGAGGAACAAGACGATTATCAAAAAGAATAAAAGGAATTGGAAGAGGAAGAAGAAAAAAAAAAAAGAAGGACGACAAGAAGAATAAGACGAATAAAATAATTAAACTTTTAACTAGTAATTAAAATACAGATATTTGATTACCATTTAAACCTTTGCAATATACATTTTCTCAAACAACGAGTATTTATTCTGTGTAACTGAAAAGTATTTGTGAAATGCTTCTATTTCTTTCAATTTTCTGTTATTATTGCCTAAATATTTACATAAAACCGTCCCTGGCATTTCATCTGATTAACCCCATGAGTATTTTCCTCGTTACACAGATGTAAATTGTGGAAATTAATTATTTCGTTTCTATGGAATCCAGCCTCATCGGTAAATATAATCCTACTGACAAAAGACAATTTTCTGCGTATTTGGCTGAAACTAATCTACGTATATAACATGAGAAGTTTAATTTTCTGGAGTAATCGTATACACTTTCTGAATATGGTATGGTGGAAAAATTGTTCCAGTAAGATTCTATGGTCAGAAATCTGTCAGACGCTCCTGCTGGGATTATCATGTACCAACTTTAAAATTTGTTCTTTTAATTCAACAGTTCTTACAGTTCTTTGGACACCTGCTTCTGTTTTTTTCGTAATATACCTTTTTAAATCTATTTTCAAACTCTTCTTAATAATAACATAGTACTTATCTATATATAAAGTGCCTACAAGCATAATATATTTTCTCCACACCCCTTACTGAAACCACTGATAATAACAGAAAAGAAACATTCTCGCTCTTGAGATTGAAATAAAATTCTGAAACACTTGTCTCTTATGTATTTTATACGTATTTCATTCTTACTCTAGTATCAGAATGTTCATTTTGTAACACCTAGCTGTAAATATCACGTCCGCATCCTAGATAGCTATGAATTTCATGTTTGACAGTTCTACGCGACCTATTATTTATTTAGTTTGAATTTGCCCGAACAAAGATAAGGTGCGTTTTTTGAGGTTTCATTTTACTATATTCAATTCCTACTTTCTGTGGCCGCGGAGAAAGTACAGTCTGTTACTCTGTTACAAAATATACTATTCAGTAACTATTTTATTAATTTTTCTATGCTTAGGGTGAGCGAGTAAAATACTATTTGGTATTATGCCATCTTTGTTTTGCTTGCCGTTTCTTAAAATAGTTCTCACAGTTATACCTTACATTTTTTTTATAAAAATACAAAAGGTTTCATTTTCGCATGGTACACTTATTCTTCCGAAATCCACCCCTGTCTATTTAATTTACCACCCTAATACAGATACTCCATTTATATATATTAAATTCGCTTTTCTTTTTTATATACCATTTTTTCCCTGATATTCCAATCTAATCATAAATATACCTGTTCCATCAAAAGCGGGCCATAAAAACGCTAACAAATCCGAAGTTCAATAACCATTTCAATAATGACTTCACCATTGAAAAGCAGCCTTCAGGGTCTAAACTGTAGCCTTTTTTCCATCTAACTTTTTATGAGAATCACTTTGAAGATGAGATCTTTACGCATTGGGGTAACTCGCATTTTCATAAATAACTTTAATGTATTTTCGCTATAGGTTTAGGTAAAAAATTAATATTTATGACAAGATGAAAATTTGCACTTTTAATATAACAAATATTTTTTATAAAGCAAAAATACGCATCGGTACATTGATCCCTTAGAAAACATTTAAATTAATTTTGTCCAGGTACATATTGCATTTTTTGGTTATGGAAGTAAAGCTTTCTGGTTGATCCTTGCTTGGTTTTTCCTTGCTATATCTGGCTATAGATGATTCATGATTCTTAGTTGTTATTTTTACATTCTACATTTGTGGATTGCCCGCTGTATATAGTAAGTAGAGTACCATTTTTCTAATGACATTTTTGGTAAAATCATCAGTTTTTGGAAATATATGTTAGAGTTTTTCTAGAATCAAGAAGTTATTTTCTTTCTATTTTCACTTTACGAACCTTTCATTACCTTCTTGTACGAAGGTAGAATTTTTTGAACCATAAAAATTCCAAAAAAGGACCATTGGCGTAACAAAACTACACAAAGGATGTGAAATAAAATCACACATGCTCCCAAGAAACAAGGACATTAAAAAAGTCCTACACTGCACCAGCGTCTGGACTTCAACAACTACTCCTTGGGTTATATGCTCAACCAGGTATTGAATTACGAAAGTCCAGACGTGGTTTGGTGCCCGACCAAGTCAGGGCTTTAAACCAAAAACATCGATTTTGTTATTAAAGGAGCTTGCCGGTTTCGGAACTATTGTTCTTCATCAGTAAGAAGTAGGCTAGCTCGACATCCTGTTGCTAAAGGATGTCTGAAAATGAATTCGACTCGCCTAGTTCTTGATAAAAGTGGTTGCGTTAGAGCAAGTATATCACGAACGAGGAGAGCCAAACGCCATCTTCACTTTCATAACAAAATCAAAGCTTGCAAAACTGTAGAAAACTACACGAAGGTGGAATTTTTTGAACCATAAAAATTCCAAAAAAGGACCATGGGCGTAACAAAACTGCACAAAAGATGTGAAATAAAATCACACATAATCCCAAGAAACAAGAACATTAAAAATGTCCTACACTGCACCAGCGTCTGGACTTCAACAACTACTCCTTGGACTATATGTCCCACCAGGTATTGAACGGTACACTTTTCTCAATCGCCAGATCAATATTAGTCATAGAATCACTTCCAAAGCGACTCATTTTCACTACATAAGCTGACTGTTTAAAAACAATATTACAAAATTTATTGACAATAAAATCAGAAAAATTGTTTAGCATCGTTTTCTGGTGTTCTAGGAGACCATAATTACTTGTTATCAAAGGTATTGTAATTTTTGGTGACAACAGCTGTCAAGTTTTGCCGCGGGTAAACTCGAAAAAACTGCTGACAGGAGCTGTCATACAGTCTTTTCATCTAGAAACCATTTATAATTCAAATTTGTGCGTTTGTGATTGGTCGAAATTAAGACGAGGAAAATAGGCATGTCAAAATACGCTGTAGTAAAATGACAGATGAGTGCAATAAAGAACCACTTTTTCCACTAAAAATAGTTCAATAAAGTTTTGTGTTTTGCATGAACGTAGAAAAAGATCATTGTATAATGAACGAAAAAAAATTGCACATTTTAAAAAGGTTTATTTCTTCTTTGATACATTTTTATACTCGTGAGAAATCTTCCAGACCGAAGTCTATCTACTCTGATTAAAATTTATTCATCTTGTCATAAGAATGGATAAGTTTAATTAGATAAGTGTATATTCGAAGGTTCAATTATTCGTGTGATATACGAACGAGGAGAGCCCAACGCCATCTTCCTTTCATAACAAAATCAAAGCTTGCAAAACTGTAGAAAAATTCAATACCTGGTGGGACATATAGTCCAAGGAGTAGTTGTTGAAGTCCAGACGCTGGTGCAGTGTAGGACATTTTTAATGTCCTTGTTTCTTGGGATTATGTGTGATTTTATTTCACATCCTTTGTGCAGTTTTGTTACGCCCATGGTCCTTTTTTGGAATTTTTATGGTTCAAAAAATTCCACCTCCGTGTAGTTTTCTACAGTTTTGCAAGCTTTGATTTTGTTATGAAAGTGAAGATGGCGTTTGGCTCTCCTCGTTCGTGATATACTTGCTCTAACGCAACCACTTTTATCAAGAACGAGGCGGGTCGAATTCATTTTCAGACATCCTTTAGCGACAGGATGTCGAGCTAGCCTGCTTCTTACTGATGAGGTACAATAATACCGAAACCGGTCTAAGAATGGCAAGCTCCTTTAATAACAAAATCGAAGTTTTCGGTTTAAAGCCCCGACGGTCGGGCACCAAACCACGTCTGGACTTTCGTAATTCAATACCTGGTGGGGCATATAGCCCAAGGAGTAGTTGTTGAAGTCCTGACGCTGGTGCAGTGTAGGACATTTTTACTGTCCTTGTTTCTTGGGAACATGTGTGATTTTATTTCACATCCTTTGTGCAATTACCTTCTTGACTTGAAAAAACTTTTACTCACTAAAACTTATATTTCTTTGATTATCCGATTCACTTTGACACCACTTGTAATATAACTTTAATGTAATTGCTCGCTTCTTATTAGGTAGTGATCTGAATATAACGCGGGAATTCGATTTTTTGGGGCGGTCTGGCACCGACTAAACTGGATTTTGCTTAGGACTGTTGGTGTATTAATTTTAACAATAAATAATTATCCAATTTACATAGTGAGCTCTATGTACAAAAAGTTTTTATACGAACAAACTATGGGTAAAAAATTGCTTAAAATTATTTAAATTATAAGAGACTGTTTCCTTTTTTGTTAAATTGTTTAAGTATTACTTTATTTTCACACTATATGAGTAATTTAAAAAAAGTAAAACTTTTTACTTGTAAAATGGGAATCGTGACGAATATTTGTTTTTCTCTAATATGTATGCCTTTCCTAAACGTCAAAATTTGATAAATTGTATGTTCAATAAATCCGCGTAATCAATTTAATAGCTCATTTCAAGTAGGCATATAATCACTTGTCAAAACAACTCATACCATGATAAAGTGTTAGCTGATAATGGATGATAAATAATATAAATCTGTTTTGGGAAATGTAGTAGTAGTAGTAATATTTTTTTTATAGAAAAAAGTAACTAATGACAATTTTTTTGAGAGACAAAAAAGAAGAAATAGTAAATATTTAGGCATTAAACATTTTACAGATTAGCTAAAGTTCTAAATTCGGAGAGTTACGTAGATATGGAGTAGGTGAATATTTTTTTTTACCCTGTGTTCAATTCAAAATCTAAAAAAATCAATTCAAGTGAACTTTAAAAATATAAATCTTACATATACTATGCTTAAACATCTTCAAACTGTAGTCTGAATCTTCGAAGCGTTGTTATCGATCGATTGAGCAAAAACGGTGTCCACTTTGAACAGAACTTTCTCATGGACTAATTTTTATGCAAAATGGTGAATACACTGCCCTATGATATCTTGAAGCTGTCTTATGCAACTTCAATTTACGACCAACCAAAACTAATAGCAAACTAGTGACAGGATGATGAGGCACAATAATGCCGAAACTGGTCTAAGAATGGCAAGCTCCTTTAATAACAAAATCTAAATTTTTGGTTTAAAGCCCCGACTTGGTCGGGCACAAAACCACGTCTGGATTTTCGTAATTCAATACCTGATGGGGCATATAGCCCAAGGAGTAGTTGTTGAAGTCCAGACGCTGGTGCAGTGTAGGACATTTTTAATGTCCTTGTTCTTGGGGAGCTTGTGTGATTTTATTTCACATCCTTTGTGCAGTTTTGTCACTCCCATGGTCCTTTTTTGGTATTTTTGTGGTTCAAAAAAATTCCACCTTCGTATAGTTTTCTATAGTTTTGCAAGCTTTGATTTTGTTATAAAAGTGAAGATGGCGTTGGACTTTCCTCGTTCCTGATAGACTTGCTCTAACGCAACCACTTTTATCAGACATCCTTTAGTGACAGGATATCGAGTTAGCCTGCTTCTTACTGATGAGGCACAATAATGCAGAAACCGGTCTAAGAATGGCAAGCTCCTTTAATAACAAAATCGAAGTTTTTGGTTTAAAGCCTCGACTTGGTCGGGCACCAAACCACGTCTGGATTTTCGTAATTCAATACCTGATGGGGCATATAGCCAGCAAGTCCAGACGCTGGTGCAGTGTAGGACATTTTTAATGTCCTTGTTCTTGGGGAGCTTGTGTGATTTTATTTCACATCCTTTGTGCAGTTTTGTCACTCCCATGGTCCTTTTTGGTATTTTTATGGTTCAAAAAAATTCCACCTTCTGTAGACTTTTTTATATTTTCTAGAACAGCTGTCTAACTTGAGCGACTAGAAAGTCAGAAAACCACTTCTCTTCTATTTGTCTCAATGGACCAGAGTCCAAATAATACTTGCCATTGCTTTGCTAAAACATTGTTTTTTCTCAACACATGAAATTGAGGTTTTCCATTTCTTTGAAAATTACAAAAGTACCATCTCTAAAGCCACTGTAACTTGTGATACAACGGCCAGATTGTCATCAAATTTTAACAGGTATTATTTGAAAAATCAAATGTCTCAATAGTGGAACTATCTATATGTCATCCTATGAACTTATTTAGCGACAAGGTATATTTATATTAAAAATAGTAGCGGAAAACAGCAGCCAAATTTGACTCCTTTATTTGCTTGTAATCTTCATCTCCTTTCTATAAATATGTTGGACCCCTGTTGGAAAAGTCGTGATTTATCATCATTTATTTTCATCTTAAATTCGAAACAGTTGCTGGGCTGTTTTTTCCTCCAGCGATAGTTTACCCAATTTACTTATTGTACAATGAAAGCAGAAGCAGAAATTATAAATAAGTAAAAACATAATTACTCCCATCTTAACTAAACGGTATCGCTATTAAACATTGCCTTATTAAACGATGCAATAATTAATGCACTTATTCCACTTCGTTTACATTTATAAGCACTATACAATTATTTCCATTATTATCTTTATCTCCTTCTAGTTCTACTGAATAACCTAACGCTTTCCACATTATTATTTCCACCTCGCTTTCAACGCTTCCGTAATGCTTTTATCTCAAAATGCGTAGTATCTAAACAGGATAAAATTCTAAATCTGAGCCAGAGGCTGAACTTTCACAATAAAAAGGGTTATATGGGACTCTAATTAATTTTGATATGTGGGATTTTTCTTTGTGATTCATCAACCAAAATTGATTCAGCAATTAATTTGTAAATTGACCAAAATTCGTTTTGGTTTTAATTTGTCTCTAATTAGATTTTGGTAGAAAATATAAGAGCTCGGAAAAGTAGGGTAGGATTAAATCATTAAAAAAAGGAAAATCTGGTGATACAAGGCAACGAAATTATTTTTATTGGTTTTGTTCACATACAAATAAATTAAATCGTGGGAAGAATATAATCAAGTTTTATTTTAAGATAGTGACAGTTGATCAAGCCAACCTGGCAAGCAGTGGAAAGTTGAAGTAGAATTCAAATTGTAATAAAGAATAATTTAAAGATATTCAACTGTACATACGAATAAGTGGTTTTGTCAATTAAGTAATATGTAATCTAGAATGAAACATACTGTTGCATATATAAACAGTATTCGGTATAGGATAGGAAATAGTATATTATGGGAGAAGTGGTTGAAATAAAATTTCAACGTCGAGAGTGGTTCTTTGCAACGAGCTATAGCGAGTTGAAAAATTTAACTCGAGACCTTAAAATCTTATCAGCCAAGAGTTGCATATACTATTTTTTCTACGGATAAAAATTAAATCACTCATAAAAAACAATAAACCATTGTTATTAACCATAAAAAATTTTTTATTTCTGGTTTACATTAACTGTAATAGAACAATTTGTGTAATTTATCTGAAGTATTCGTATAAGAACTTAAGCTTGTAGATGATTTATCTACAAATGACGAATTTATATTCATTTGACAGCCATCAGGAATAACTAAACTAGTTGATGGTTTATCGGTAAATAATTTGGCCGGTATATCTTTTCTTGCAGATAAAGATTCATCTACGTAACTTTCGGCAATAGCCGACGATTTCCATCCGCCCTGCCTTTTAAGCATAGTTATGTTGCTTCCTGCGTTAACTAACATAGTGGCAGATGTTCTTCGCATTGCATGTCTTTGGGATCGCTTAATTTTAAATAAGTAGCGACTGTTTTTGGCACTGCACTAATTTTATTTATGCCAACAAATTGCCTTTCCGGCTTATTAATTACAAAACAATCTTAAATTTTCTAGATTTGGAGGACGAAGTGAAAGATATTTTTTGCACAATTCAGTGTATTCCTGAGGAACAACAAATTTTCTTCTGGTTTTGTTTTTGGTGACTGAAAGTATTACTACAATTAAATTTTCAATGGTTTCAATGTCTGTCGATTTTAAATCATAAAGTTCGTCGCACCGACAAGCGCCTGAAATTCCGATTATTAGTACGACCTATAACAAATGGAAAGTTAAAATAAAAGTTTAAATTTTTTTGTTTTTATATACCCTTGTAAACAAGTAAACGTGATCAAGAGCTTCAATTATAAATTTGGCTACCTCTTCTTTAGAAAAGGTTTTAGATTTTGTTGGGCCATCATATTTTCGTTTTAAAAATGATCGTAATTTGAAATATTTGGAAATATCAACGTTGTTTTTGATGGAGACAGTTGTCGACAACATTGAATACTATACCCAAAGTGTTGAGGTTTTCATCTTTTTAGCTAATTCTGCGAAATATGCACCAAATACTTCTTCCGAAAACGAATTAGTTCCTTTTTTAGCTCTCCAATCCATAAATTTTTTATAAGTAAAATCATAAACATGTTTCTATTTGGCAGGAATTAAATTTGAGCCTCTTTTATAATTTCCTCTGGATCTATATCACTCTTATCCACACTAGTACCACTCATTTTTACAAATTAAAACTATAACCTCCAGGAAATTACTGACAGTGACATTTCTCTTATTAATATTTGAATGTCAAATTACGTAAAATCGTCGAAATCGCGGTAGTCTGAGAATTTCAACCACTAGTGGCTGAAATTTAATTTCAACCATCGCAATCAAATTGAAAACGATACATTTCAATGTAGAAAAAAATACTTTTTTGTGCTCAACAGGAATCTTAATTACTTACCAGCTTCATGGGTAATCCAGATCCAGAAGTGTTACAAAATACATATTTGGAATGACTTATGTAGGTTTCGATACAAATACAAAAAACGAGCTTTTGCCTGGAGCTTTGCAAGCTTGGATTTTTTATCTTTAGCATATTATGGCTTTTGTCATATTTTGTTATAGTTTGGATTTGAAGTCGAAGCTCCATATAAATTTTAATACTCTGAATGTTGTTTATATTAATTTAATACACAATTTCACCTCTTAAGAAGTAAGTGGGTGCCTACGTCACAAAAATAATGTACTCCTTAAGTTTTATGTTTCTGGTTTAAGCAATTTGGACTATCCGTTAATGAGTCACTTAGGCATACCATTATAAGTAAGTATATTGTAATGGAATTTGAAATGTATAAAATCAGATTATCACACCCTGTACATTAGACAGATAAAAGAAAAAAATTATATAAAAACAGGTAAGTATACCTTAATATTTTTTTTTTAATAAAATCACTTGTGAATTAAAATCTACAATAGAAAATAATATTTTTGAATATATAAAATAAAATAATGAATGACCAATTTTAAAATAATAATCAAAGATAAACTTTGTAATGATACAATTGTGATCATATTATATCATCGGATAAAGTCGTAGATTTCCATAAATGCTATTGGTTAGAAATTTCTGATTTTGAAAAACTAAAAAAGTTGTTGATAAAACAAAACATGACAGAGAGTGTTTAGTGTCGACCACCACATCACCACGTTTTTGCCTCGAAAAATGCTACTTTGGAAGATATCAATAATATTGATGTATTGTTGAGGATTGTAGCTGATTCCAGTGCTACACATTATCACCGATAAGAAAACAAACAGCACTAGGTCCTGTGACAAATAACGCTCCCATTTGAACAAACAAAATTTATGCAAATATAGTTTAAAGGATTTTTTTAATTCAACTTCATAGTTTTTATATAAAACCTAGTGAATTACGCGTATATAATAGAAAAAAATATTTTTTTGGAGGAAAACTTTGTTAATATTTCAATTTTTCTCGTAGCATCAGTTTTTCTGATAGATAGTAGCATAGTTGGGGGAGTTAAGGCCTACTTTATCCACAAAAAATTGTATTGTGTCCCTATTTTTTACGGCTCATAAATATTTTAAAGCCATTTATCGAGTTATAAGTGATATTTATGAAGCTGAAATATTTATAATTTATTGATCATCTTCTGTTATTTTTAATACACGTTATGGAAATTCCGAATAAATTTGATCTACATGCATTGCAGATATTAATAAAAAAATTAATGGTCTATTTTTAGCGGGATAAAAAAGAGTTACCAGAATTTATGACTGGTGTATTTTTTTCCTAATATAGTGAATACGGAGATCCAAAAGGTCAGTTATGTTTGGTCCTAATAGTTGGTCTTTTTAACGATAAAATAAATTTGCAAATGTTAATAGAGTATCGTTCTGGTCAGATAAAAGTAAACACACAATCAGGTCTGTTTCTAAATATTTTGGAATCACTTCATTACCATCCAATAGTAAAATGCAGACATATAATGTCAATAACATTAGTAGCTGACGCGTATAAATGAGTTATGCCTAAACCCAAGTTATTATTGCTGAAGTAGAAAGTATACTTTTTGGTTTTATTCCACATCCTCGGCGCTCATGATGCGGATGTGAACATGTTCTTTTATAATGTCGCGTATGCATAAATTTATGTCAATCGTAAAGGGGATGCTCATGACGTCCTTCCATTTGGGTGAGGAAATATGGTTTTGGTTATTTTTACTTTTTGGCATAAACGTCGTATCGATTTATTTTAAACGCGCTGTGAACGACATGCGAAAACATAAAAGAGCGAGTCTAAAACCACGGGGGCTACGTTTCCTAAAGTATGTATATTTTGTTCCTCGTTATAAATTGAAATCTCTGATTCGGGGTTTTATGTGCGAACATAAACGTTTTGATTCATATTAACGGGGCAAATGTATGAAAAAGAATACCCTACTTATACAGAGTGGCCCAGTTGATAAGAACAGTCTCACAACTTTTTAATTATGGCTAGAAATATTAGACAAAATTATGTTATATGAAAATTCAATACAGCAGACAAAGTAGGTAATGAAAACTAGTAAACCAAAGAACCACAGGATTGTTAGACAAATAGTGGAAATGTCACTATAGTATAATAAACTTGTACTTTATAGACTTAGCATAAACCGGCTGGTCCAAAACGCTTACCAAAAAGGGTGTACTACCTGCTACTAGAAACCGTCCGATAATCTTAGATGAAATTTGTCCACCAGACCCTTTTTATTATTATATATATATATTATAGTAGAGTGTTAATGAATTAATACGTAATTATGTTAACTGAAGGTTCAGAACTCCCAAAAACGTTTTACTTACTTACTTACCAACTTCCCTTGCTTCTTCAACAAAACTTTACTTAAACAACCCAATTATGAAGAAAACCCTCACAATTGTTCAAACCTACTCCTTTATAATTTAAATTATTTTCCTGATTATACTGTTATATACACTGATGTCTCCAAGTCAACTGTAAGTACTGGCTGCGCCTATTATGCCCCGTTCCTTAACATTAAGAATATGTTTAAATTACCTGATAACTTCTCTAGTTACACTGCACAAGCAATTGCGATACTAGAAACCTTACAATTTGTTTCAGAATCCAACATTAAAAAAGCTTTAATTGGTTCATCTACCTATCTTAAAATCAGTGGTAGGAATGGATATACCCAAGTTTAATTCTAATCAGTATAAGATTTTGTACCAACTAACGAATAGTAGTGTAGATACCTATATATTTTATATGGGTAAAGGCACATATTGGTCTGAAATACAACGAATATGTTGACATGCTTGCCAAATCTGCAATAAAAATGGAAATAACACAGCTTATAACATCAGTAGTCCAGATGTGGTTGCCTTACTAAAATCTAACACTATGAGAAGATGGAGGTGTGATTGGTAACAATTCTGCTCCACTTATTCCAATTAATATACAAAAATATAAAGAAATATTCCAAACTCACCCAAACCAAACCAATATATTTGTGCGATTGTATTATCCTCATATATACTTGTTTTAGTTTTGACTTTTTATGTCAAACTTATTTTGGGGTTATGTTTATTATCGAGGCATCATTCCTTATATCATATATGCTTCGCTAGATACGGCATCCTATAGTGTTTGTTTGGCTCTAGAGGGGTAATGACGAGAGGGGGTGAAGGGACAATAGCGTACTAGAATACAGTGGCGTACCATTTGGAATATTTTGGTACAGTGTAATATATTGTCATATTTATACAACACATATTTCAATTTCATTTTCTAAGGAATGAGTGACTTCTATGTAGGTTACGGTAAAATGGGAATTAATAATGTAAATCGAAAATAAATAAAATACCATGGAAGACTACGAAAATTGTTTGGATTGGAAATAATCTGAGAGGTTGAATACCATCACCTTGCGCTTCTGTTTATTTCAAATGCCATATCATATAATACGCTTTATGTACCTAGTATTAATTTTGTAGATGTTATGTTTATGCCATACAGTATTATTCATTTGGTAGCCAGCAGTAGACCTACATATTTGAAAATAATCATACATTCTATTCACGTTTGTGACTAAATTTTCTTGGCTAATTTTATCATGATATTAATGATCGCCTTTATTGGTTTCAAATCGTCATTGGCAACAACAAACAAAATATTTTTTTATAGAAAATTAAAAATCCCATTAATTATAAACTCGTTGATACAGAAAAAACAAAATGAAAAGTTGGTAGGTATATTAATACAAAAGATACGTCAAAATGTACCTTTCGTATAGATTGGGTTGAGTAATAAATGAAAAATTTGCTGATGAACACGGTTTATTTTAATAAAACATAAATTGACATACAATAGATAGATATTTAAATAAATTTAAATAAAATAAAGTATACATAATTTACGTTTAGTTATTTTCACTTCCTGGCCTATCCAACAGCACGCCTATGGAATACATACCTGTGAAAAGATCTGACAGCACCTTTCTCAAATTTGATGTTGTACACTTAACAAGACTTTGGCATTTTGTTGAGAAATGCGACCACTGTTCTCTAAACTAATTGTACATAGCAAAAACTTTCAAAAAACTATTAAAATACACAAGATTAGCAGAATAATTCCCAAAAAACAGAATATCTGACATCTGTCAAACTTTACGATATAAGCGGGTATCGTCGAAATTTGAAATCGACCAATCAGTGGATTAGTTCTCTAAACTCCCCCCTGTAAACTAAAACAAATAACCTGAGTACCGTATCTATATATATATATATATATATATATATATATATATATATATATATATATATATATATATATATATATATATATATATATATATATATATATATATATAAATTTTAGAAAGACAAGCACACTTGCCTAAAATGTCTAAAAGGAAATGATAATGTCATTTTAAAATAAAGAAAATAATTCATTCAGTGTTAGTTTTTAGAAACCCGAAAAAGGTTCCTTCTTTTAATTAATAATTCATGATTTGTTTTCGATAATTTTAAACTCGCATCATCAATTATTCTCGGCGACACAGTGATAAAGTGCCTGGAAGCAAAAGTGCATATCTCCATCTGAGTTACTACGAACAAAATGCATTTCTGCCGACGATATTAATATCGTTCATAAGGATAATTTGTAACTCGAGTCGAAGTTTTACTCACTGATTTGTTTATGAAAGATAAGTTAAATGGCTGCCGGCGACAATAGAAACTTTCAAGAGTAATTCAGAAAGTTATGTCGAGCAGGACAAGTCCTCAAACTCGGAATGGAAACTTGAGAGTTATTGTTGACCCGTTTTGGAAATATAGAAAGAAATAGTGTTATAGACGTTAGCATTGGTGTATAAAGTTTTCAAGGTAGTTTTCAGTAAGGAATAACTAATAAAATTATGTAATTTGAAGAAGATAGGATAAAACTTTACAATGGAAATAATTTTTATTGAGCAAGCGCAAAATTGCTAATGAAGATGTTAGTTTAAAAAGGGTTTGGACAAAAACCGATTATGCCTTTTTTACTAGAGGAGGATGCCAAAATGATAAAATTTCTGAAAGAATAAACGATGACACTTATAGGAACATTAAAAACCTTTAAATTCCTGAACAAAATAAAAAAATTTAATTTCAAGAAAAAATACTTTAACAAGTCTCTCTAAGGGAGGCATCTAAAGCAGTTTTGTAGAAGAAGTAGAAACAATGATTATTTGTAGTAAACGCAGAAAATGTAAAACCAATGCTAGGGAGCTTTGTTAATCCAACACTGTGAGCAAAGCAATCAAAGTAATTTAAAAATATGTATTTCTCCACGGCCACTACTGAATGTAGTTATTCTGAAACCACTTATAACAACCGAAAAGAAACATTCTCGCTCTTGAGATTGAAAGAAAATTCTGAAACTTTTGTCTCTTATGTATTTTATACAGGGTGCGCCAATTATTTCCACTCGATCTCTAGCACCGAAACTAAAAGAGATATCAACAAGATTTTTTGTAGGGGTAGACAGTGTCACTCGGACTACAATTTTAAAATATTTTGATGTATACAGGGTGGCTAATTTTTGTGGAATGAAAATTAATTTGGTTTTTTTAAATTGAACACCCTGTATACGATTATGTCTTCTGATTCTACTTAATATTAGATTTACGGTAGTTTTTTGTATTTGTAAATCCGACGCGGCGTTGACAAGTTATTCCTATTTTAAGCAGATTTAATGAAAAAACAGCACTTCAGAAATATTAGCACAAAAACCACATTTTTTTAAAAATTTCTCAAAAACGCTACTACGATGTAAATGAAACATGCACCTATCACAATAATCACACAACATCTTCACCTGTTGCACAGGGTGTTTGCCGATGGCGTGCCAATAGTCTAGTTTTCAAATGGCAATAACTTAATTTTTTCAAATGGGACACCCTGTGTATTTTTCTTCAGTTAGAAGCTCTCCCTAATACGCATTAAAAAAATATAGGATTTTGCACATCTAATTTTACTAGTAGGTGTTCAAAATGTCTTCCATTTTCATTTATACATTTTCTTGCCCTTTTTTTCATTGATTTACGCACATCTCTTAGCATTGCAGGGGTCACCTGTCTAAATGCTGCAGTAATTCTTTCTTTCATATTTTCTTTTGTGGTAACCTCTTCTTTGTAAACAATATTTTTAATAAAACCCCACGAGAAAAAATCGCAAGGTGTAAGGCAAGGCGATCTAGTAGGCCAATTTATAGGTCCTCCCCTTCCTATCCAACGATCCTGAAATTCCCTATTTAACCAATTGCGAACATCTAATAGGTAATGTGGTGTGGCACCATCTAATTGAAACCACATTCCGTTGCGATAATTTTGAGGCACATTTTGCAATAAGTTGCGAAAATCATGTTCTAAAAAATCTAAAAATATAGCTCCATTTACAGTCCCATCAAAGAAATAGGGACCAATTACATAATCACCTATTATTCTCGCCCACACACTCAACGACCATCGATACGGTGATGTGGTTCTAAATAAATGTTCATTATGGTCTGAACACAACCCTTCTTATGAAACGTGGCTTCGTCGGAGAATAAAACTTTGTTTAAAAAGTTACGCTCTGTATTTATCATGTTTATTAACCATCTACAGTATTCCACTATACGCGCGAAATCACGTGGTAACAATTCTTGGTGAAGCTGGATATGATAGGGGTGATATTTATTCTTTTTTATTATACGTCTAATTGTGGTATTGGAAATATCTAACTGATTGCTTAATTGCCTTGTGCTTATATTGGGATCTTCAACTATACTGATCATTACCTTATATTCGTTGTCAATAGTAACAGCTGTAGTTTCAGGTAAATGTTTTTCATACTTGACGGTTCCTGTTCTATCAAATCTATTCTTTAAATTCTCAAAAGTATCCTTTTGTGTCTTTCTGGGTATCTTTGACGATAGACAAGAAACGCATTTTTTTGACATTCACCCAGTATCCACATCATATCAATATTTTCTTGAACACTATAATTCTTATTAAAATCCATTTTTTATACACAATACCGATTAAATATAGTAGACGTGATACAATACAAAATTTTATGTTGACAATTAATGCCATAACAAAATATACCTACTGACATTTTCATAGGTAACTTGATTTCTTATTAAAAATTGTGTAAAATATGATGTTTGTCACTTAACGTCAATTATTAAAGTAAATAGTAAAGTTAGATGTGCAAAACCCTATATTTTTTTAATGCGTATTAGAGAGAGCTTCTAACTGAAGAAAAATATATAGGGTGTCCCATTTGAAAAAATTAAGTTATTGTCATTTGAAAACTAGACTATTGGCACGCCATCGGCAAACACCCTGTGCAACAGGTGAAGATGTTGTGTGATTATTGTGATAGGTGCATGTTTCATTTACATCGTAGTAGCGTTTTTGAGGAATTTTTTAAATAATGGGGTTTTTGTGCTAATATTTCTGAAGTGCTGTTTTTTCATTAAATCTGCTTAAAATAGGAATAACTTGTCAACGCCGCGTCGGATTTACAAATAAAAAAACTACTGTAAATCTAATATTAAGTAGAATCAGAAGACATAATCGTATACAGGGTGTTCAATTTAAAAAAAACCAAATTAATTTTCATTCCACAAAAATTAGCCACCCTGTATACATCAAAATATTTTAAAATTGTAGTCCGAGTGACACTGTCTATGTATTTTATATGTATTACATTCTATCTCTAGAGCTAGAATCTGTATTACGTCTGTCAGTATTAGTTGACGTGGTCTTAATAGTGGTTTGTAAAAACTTTTAATTTATTAAAAAGGAGAAGAAAATCAAACGATTCAGATGTAGAATTTGAAAATACTCCTCCAGAAATAAAAAAATTGCCGATAACATAACTCAAAATTTGCTACCGCAAAAACCCAAGCTTGAATATAAAAATACTACCTACACAATATTGAGAGATTGAGGTTTCATTTTACTATATTTAATTTCTACTTTCTGTGGCCGTGAAGAAAGTACAGTCTGTTACTCTGTTGGAATGAAAATCCGACACTCGTGGTTTCTTACGCTCGCGTTCGGAATCCTCCACTCGTGTCGAATTCTCATTTCAACCTTGTTACAGAATATACTATTCTTACCTCAACCTTGTTATGTGAGACTCTTGTGAAGTCACCTTAATTTGTGTCATATTTAGTTGGCAACAATGTACGACAATGACACTGTCACTTGTCAACCTGTCAACGGCGCCTCTTTCTTCGTTTCCGGCCTTTACAACATGTCTTTGAGTATAACATTCTTCATCCATATAATTATTTTATTGTCAGAACCTATTTAGTCTATTAAAGTTATTAGCTACATGGGGTCCAATGTCTAATATAAACGTTAATATTTATATAAAACTCTGAGACAACTATTGCTTTCTTGCTGCTCGAACATCACCATCATTCTTAAATTTAATGATGTCTATCATTTATAATTTTAATATTGTTATTCCAAGCTTTAAATCGGCTAATCCACTTAACCACAATTTTTTTAAGCAGTTTTATCTTTAAATAACTTCATAATCGTATATTAGGGATCTTAAAATTTTATCTTTCTGGGTCATATATTAAAAAATATTGCTCATTAAAATACCCTAACATCCTAAAAATACGGTTTCATTAAGCATCCTATTGTTAGAAATTATGGAGGGTCATTAAGAGGGTATAACATTTTTATGAAGAAGTTTGCTTTTATTGACCATAAAAAATATTGCCTGTGATGGGAAAATAAATAAATATCTCAGAAATTACACAGTTAAAGATTTTCAGGTTGCAATATATTTTATAATGGGTAGGTAATTAGAATTATCACAATTATCACAAGACTATAGAAGATTGGATAATAGTCAAATTGCCTAAATATTTTGTATCAGAAGGTTCATATTTAGACCCTGCATGATCTTCAAGAAAATATTTGAGTGAAGTTCAACTTGTTTCAAAATTTATATTACTTCTAGGACGTGCAAATTTGAATATTCTCCAATTACGTACTACTTCAGGCGAAATATTAAGTTTCTTTGTCGAAGGCGCAAAACGTTTAATTGCCTATTTCTCAAGTAATTTCATGTTTAAAATGAAATATTCTAGGAAAGTTATTTATAACGGAAATGTTTACATTATATCTCAATTAACGGGTAAATATGGATCTTAATTATATTTAAATTTAGTAAAATATAAAATTTAATTTCGTAAACAATTAATTTTTAGCCACAAATAATTTTAGATACAAAAAAACACTGAATAAACAGGATCTGCTAAAATTTGTTTCTAAAAATAATCGTTTTAATATAATCGACATAAAAACCGAGTCATTTTTTAAGCTTTTTGAAACGAATACCATTTTATTGAACTTAAAATTTAATGAACCATTAAACGAATCCGCTGTGCTATTAAACATTCAATATTTTATGAAATAAATTCTAGAGAAATCAATGCAACCGCGTTTATTTTTCATTATTGAATTAAATGGTTAGATAATATTTATGGTCGTAAAGGAATATAGTTAATTTGATGTTTTATTTAATATAATAAAAAGGTCATTTACAGTTATGTTTGCTTCAATATCACACCTTAATTAAGATAGATAGATGGATCTTTGAGCACATAATAGTTTTCTTCATTTTCATACAATTCCCTTTATTTATTGAGTTATTCCTTCTTCCGTTATACAGATCTGGCAAATTTTTAACGGGACATAGAATTTTCAATGTATTTTGAACAAGAGATTATGTAGAGGTCGACCAGCACAATATATAAGAAATCTGCGCGACGACGTATCAACTATTCAATTGAACCACTCTACATTGATGTATCCCTACCACAGTAGATACAGTAGTTCCACTTAGCGTCGGCACCTTTGATATTGGTGTCCAGCAGTTTCATTTTTTATATTCGCACTGGTATTGACACTATTGACAGTAATGACATTTCTCCCCGCCACGATCCCTAACAATGCTCATATATACACTGCTCGATATATCAATTATTGATATAAACTGCTCGCTAAAATTCAGGCTATGCAAATAAGGTTGGAAACATGGAAAAGTAGTAAAAATTAATTATGCAGTTTTCAATGAGGTAAAATTCATTTAATCGGATGCACCCGAGATAAAAAAAAATGTTTGGTGATTCTTACGTATTTTTGTCTCCTGAACACGAATTTGAAGTCAAAAAGCGGAGGTCTCGAATGCTTTTTGAGATATAGGCCCGAAAAGTATGAAAACTTGTTTCTAATCTCACGATTATCTTTATTGCCACACTTATATTAACTTCATATGTACGTTTATTAGTACAAATTTGAACCATTTCTAGTCGAGTTGAGATTTGGCAACAAAAAATGAGTTTTATGATTATGGGTCGATGTTATTCAAACGTGGTTTAAAGGAGTTTTTGGGAATGGAGTTTCTGCCAAAATTCAATATGGCAAATACAAAATTGTGGTTGAGTTGCGTGCTTATATAGTTTGATTCTGTTTAAAAAAGTTAATACAGCCATTCAATATTCGTTGTTAAAAAAAATGCAAGAGATTATTACGAAAATATTTATTTTTCCCATTTCAGTTGACATTTCACATTCCTAATATATAAGAAAGAAATTTATTGCATACAATGTACATAGTCAATACAATTTTTTTTTAAGAAAACAAGAACCAAGAATGCATGACACCTAATAAAAACATAGATAGATAGATAGATAGATATTTATTAATATAAAATTACAAGAATTTTACACTCGTCACAAAACATTACAATTATTACAAGCTTAAAACTATAATTTACAATAACAATAACAGACAGACACCCACACAGCAAAGGATATTCCCAGAATATCCTCACAAGATTCCTATGTTCTTTTTGCAGAATATTCCTAAGCAAATATTCTGAGAACGATCATAGAATGTATTGGATATATTAAAATATTTAGCATATCTATAAAAAATATCTTCAGTTAGTAAAGAAGTTCAATATTGTTTCAGAAATTACTCACCTTGCATCATCTTTGGGAAACCTAAAAAAACTTAATTGGGGATTTTCCCTCGAATTGCTTCGACATACTACACAAATTGTACATGGTTTTTTAAGCACAACATCACCAACAACTGTAGACATTTCGCTTTTACTATTTCGCACAAAACAAACAGAAAACACCACCAAATAATACAAACGAAAACGAATGAAATAATAAATTGAGCAACACAATTAAAAATGTTTTCATATTGCAATGTTGCCAATGCTATTGTAGAATTGTCACAAAAATGATCACTTTTCAATGAAATAAGTGGAACATACATAGGGATTGACGCCTCATTGATAAAATATCCTAAAACCAGAATTTGATGAAATAAGAGACTACTTTATGAAATGTTTATAACACTTCTAATATATTACACAGTAGATTGGATGAAACTTTTTAAATCCCGCAACAATGGAAGAGTGCCGGTCGTTCTTAAACTCGTCGTTTGCGCATTAGCCAGGAGTCGCAACTCCTGGCTAATGCGCGTTGAAAACTTACAACCAGAAATTGGCCGAAGTGGAATTACTGTATCTACTGTGTCCCTACTCTCAGCTAGCAGATCGCGTGTATACGTTAGCTTACTAGCACTGACCGGTATCGGCAGCAGTATGAAAATGTTAGGAAAGGAGGTGTGTATGTGAGACTTTCAGGAACAGATTTTGCGACGCCGAAGTTCCATTGTATGCGAGAAATTATTTGTTGCAATAAATGTAACAAATAATTTCCCTTCTGAAAATAAGTGCTGTGGTTCCTTTGTGCCATAACGGCTTTGAAAATAAACTACATTCTACGATTTAAAAAACATAACGATAAATATAAACTAAAATGTAACTAAAAAATGTTTAGTGCTAAACAATAGCCAAATCTGTGAAACAGAGATAATCTCATGTCGAACTTTTTAATAAGCCTCCAAAATACCACTTTAAAATTTGTAGGTTTTCCTCGTTTGTGAACGTGAACATTTTATTTTCAATCTTTATCGGCTTACTACTACTGCGATTGACTTTCAGTATACTGAGTGGCAAGTATCACGTGCCAGTTGCCCGAGGCAGGAAGGGGAACAGAGGTTCAATTGAATTTCTCTCAGTTTTGATGAAATGCATATAGGAGTCAACAGATACAAAGTATATACCTATTAGAAGAAAATATAAAACACTCAAGCCTTGGATTACACATGGTCTCATAGTTTCAATACGGGAAAAAGAAAAACTTTACAAATAATATAGAAAAGACGGAAATAACTAAAAGAGAGACTAAAGAGATACAGAAACACATTGAATACACTAATAAGAAACTCGAAAAACGATTTCTATAATAAAACACAAATTGATGAAAATTCCAAAGACATAAAAAAAATATAGAAAATTGTTAATGAAATAACAGGCAAAAAGAATAAAAGTAAAACATTAGTAGATAAAATTATAACAAATGATAACCAAAAATATAGATATTGCAGACTTCAATTCCTATTTTTGTGATATTGGGAAATCAATGGCTGAAAATATAAAATCTAATCCACTTTCAGCTGATATCCCTACAAACAATAAAGTTGTAAGAAATTCCATATTTTTGTCTCCTGTGGCTGAAGAGGAAATAATAAATCAAATAATAACACTTATGCAAACTCCATACAAACACGTACCATAAAACAAATTGCTGTCCAAATATCGAAACCATTAGCATATATCATAAACTTATCAATGCAAATGGGAGAATTCCCAGCATCATTCAAAAAGAGTACTATTACACCTATATTCAAATCTGGAACAAGACATAATGCTGGTAATGATCGTCCAATATCTGTTATTAACAACCTTGCAAAAATTCACGAAAAATGCATAAAAACAAGACTAACAGAATTCTTCAATAAACATAATATGATATCAGAAAGAGAGTATGGTTTCAGAGATGGGCTTAGTACAAATGATGCTATTTTTGAGGTAACAAATATATTATATAACTCAATTGATAAAAACAAAAAAGTAATCGCCGTCTTTCTCGATCTAAAAAATTAGAAACAAACGAGGAAAAGCTGCAGGTCTTGTGAAATCTTATCTGACTGATCGCTTTCAAACAGTGAAAGTCAACGGTAAAAATAGTAGTGAAAAAACTACTATCTATGGTATACCACAAGGGACTGTATTGGGCCCGTTATTTTTCAATGTTTATTTTAACGAGATTCTAAATTTGCAATTAGGTAAAAATACAAAGATCGTTGCTTATGCTGATGACACCGTTGCCCTACTCAGTGCTAACTCCTGGGAAGCAGTAATACATGCTGAAATGGGGATGAAAATAATTCATAATCAGATGTATAAAAACTTACTAACTCTTAATTTACAGAAAACAAAATTTATCACTTTCTCGTTAACAGAAGCAGGATATCCAAATATCAGTAAAATAAAAATACAAAAATAATTGTACTCATACTTGTGACGCAACGAACCATTTTTGCAATTTATTATGCGCTTGTTCAGTTAATTTTAGAATACGGTATAGTAGCATGGGAGCATCTCATCAAACGCATCTAGAACACTTAAATACTGTGCAAAGGTACATACTGAAATCAAAAAGAATCGGCTATATTCTACGAAATTACTATATGCGGAAGCAAATGTATTCAACAGTAATACCACAAGTGAATGAATTTTCGCGATAGGTCTGTCGATTCATTTCATAACGAAAATGAGTTGCTTGCAACATACATAAATCTGAAAACACCAAACTTGATAGGCCAATCAGAGTCAAGAGTCAAGTTTAGTATTATCGATAATCCAAACTTGACAGTAGCTCCTGATTGGTTCATTTTACAAGTGCGTGAAATAATCACAATAATACAACTATTCCAAATCAATGCATTATTAATTATCTATAATAAGCACCCCAATATTGCACAAAATTTGAGCATAACTACGCAACCAGAAGTCAAAGAAAAACACAATTACAAATCCCAAGACTCCAAAAAACAATCTCTCAAAAGCACGCAATTTACATTGGCATACATTTATACAACAATCTACCTGAAGCATTAAAGAAAATAAATAGTCTAAAACTTTTCAAAAGCAAAATTAAAAAATATATTATGAGAAAGGAATTATCAAATAAATAAAACGCTCGTCTCTGTCATGAACCAATTGATTATTCTTATTTTTATTTTTATTAGTCTTATTATTATTATTTTTGCTTATTAGTTGAGCTACCATCTATGATTAGAAGAGAGTATTGACAATTTTTAAAGCAAAAAATTCCCGATGTATTGGGGTTGCATACACAATTTGCATTGTGTGTTGCAAAGCTTTTATTTGACTGATTCTAGTCAAAATGTCACTCTCTTCTTTCGTATCCCTTTCAGAGATTAATACATCGGGAATTTTTTGCTTTAAAAATTGTCAATACTCTCTTCTAATCATAGATGGTAGCACATCTAAAAATTTTATCTTATAGCGGATATAACTATTGACTTGTACGAGTTTGGAATTTTATTTATTGGATTCTAAAAGCCTAACTGACGAAGCCGAAAGGCAGAAACCGGTCTTAGGATGTTGAATCTGATAAATTAAATTCCTTACTCGTTTTCTAGTATTATTAGTATTATAATTCGTATTGTTATTATTTTAATTTTAAATTTAAGTTAACATCTTGTATCGTCGTGCACAAACCATAGGTTTTTTTGACGATATTTACCACCATGTTGTAAACATTTTAAAAACATTTATTAAAATTAAAGAAAGAAAAAAAATTACAAGTAAAAATAAAATTACAAGTTGATTCGCCTTCGCGCACATCTTGTCCAAAATACATTAAAAATCCTATGTTCCGTTAAAATTTTGCCAGATCTGTATAAATTTCAATTTTATGTGTATTCACCAATTTAATAAATTAAAATTAATCTTTGCTATCGACATTTATAGATAGTAAATCAATACTTATCCAAACGGTGACAGACGCTAAAAACTTTTATGTCAACATCCACCACATACTGGCGAAACAAATATCGTTAGTCTTTATTACCGCAATAAAGAAGCGTTTACTGAAATGTTACAAATAAAAGCAATTTTAATGTAGTCAATTTACTCCAAGTAGAAAATCGCCTAGGCACTTTTGGGACCTCCGGACTATACCGGAATCCCATAAAGTCTCCCAATGGTCTTCTTAACCCAGTTTAGTGTTTTAGCAGACGCGATTTAGTGTAGGCGGTGGTTAAAAATATAATGCTCCTGTGAGTCCTGCGTAATTTATTTACACTTTTTGTTTTCGTTTGATTATGTTTAAGGATGTTGTGATGTTGTGAGCTGAATAATGTCAAAAAACAAGACGTAGAGTTTACAAAATAGTTATTCAAATCAAAATGTTATAACCTAAATTAAAAATAGACCCTAAAAAATCGTTCAAAGCAAACAGTAACTTTTTTAAAGTAATGTTGAGTTTTCTAATTAAAAAAATCGTTTTCAAATGAATAGTTAAGATGAAGTCTCACAAAAATCTATTTAAGAGAAAGAGAGAGAGAATATGCTTTATTGTCAAAGAAAAATTACAAAAATTTTGTAGACAAAACGAATTTAAAACTAATCATTATAAAAATAAATTACTAGACAAAACAAAATACAAACAAAATATGAATAACAATTGCATTGGATATGCAATATCCGTCACTATAACTTCATGTTCAAATTAAAATTTTCAATTTAACTTAATTTAATTATTGCTTCTATATGCTGCAACCCAAAAGTCTAAGGCACGTTATAGAATTCTGCCACTGTGTAAGTAAAACGATCTTTCTTGAAGAAAACCCCTAGTCGATCTTCTGAACTTATCATATGAATTTATAGATTTTAACTGTATCGGGAGGTTATTATACAATTTTTTTGCATTGTAGGTAATAGAATTTTTTATTAGGTCAGAGGTAGCAATAGTTAAGTAAACATCAGTCGTTAGCTCTGTAGAAACAGTTTTAGTGGCAAAACATGCAGAAGATAATTTTTTTGCCAAGGTATCAATATGAGTGGACCATTTTAGGAATTTGTCTATATAAACACCTAAAAACTTAATTGAGTTCACCGTTAGAATCGGATTATTGCTTAGAGTTATAGGCTGTAAAGTACATCTGTAAGACATGGCTACGGTTTTACTGGTGTTCGAGTCAGACCAGGACAGTTACTAGATCTTTGTTTATGCTAGATTGTAACTTCTGTATATCAGAACTACTCCAGGTTACACTGCTAATTGGCAGATTTGAAGAATCCTCACCTTAGCACGCACCTGCTGATTTCTATTTTCTAGGTTTAAACCATTGCAAAGGAGAAACCCGTACGCCATAAATTTGTAGTTTCTTAATTAATATTTCATGATTAACACAATCAAAGGCCTTTGCAAAGTCACAAAATACTGAAGCTGTGAAAAGTTTATCATTAAGTGATATATATTTCATTAAGAACGGAAAACATTGAGTCACTAGTGCATTTTTTAGGTAGGAAACCATACTAATGAGGTGATAGGATGTTTTGTTTGGAAAGAAACGGCAGTAGGCGATTTTTCGTTAGCCTTTCTATTATCTTCGATAAGGTAGGTAATAAAGCAATAGGTCTATAGTTACAGGTTTCGGTTTTGTCGCCACCCTTATGAAGCGGGATTATTATAGCTGTTTTTAGACATTTCGGAAAGATACCAGTTTCGAAGGATTCATTAATCAGCGAAGTTAATATGTTAATTACTACATCAGGTAAATTTGAAAATATTTTAGTGGACAAGCCATCATTTCCACAGGAAGATTTATTTTGAATGCTGTTTATGGTTTGCACTAGTTCGTGCTTATCTACTGGTCCTATGAAGAAAATATTAGTGATCCTTTTAGTAGGTAGGAGGAAGTAGAGAGCATCCTGATAGAGCTGTGAACGAGGATGAGTCTGATTCAGCCTCGTCACAAGTGCCAATTCTTAAACTGGTCACAACTAGAATTTTTAGTTTTAATTCTAGCTGTGTCAAGTGTAATAAAAACTAATGTAAAACTTTTGATATGTTTATATAAAATGAAAAATACAAAATACCTTTTGACAAGCTTTTCTAATTAATTATCATAATTTATTTTCAAACAAACCGTTGCCCGTCAACGGCATTCCCAGCCACACATACGAGGGTTGCGATTTGTAATACGTGGGTTGCTCAAAAGTCATAGACTGACTGATATTCTTACAAGCTGATATTCTTACTTACATTAACAAAATAATTGTTTAGTTCATCAGGACTAGGATTAACAGTGTTTAAAGAACGGGTTTTATTTCTTAAGCCATTTGTAATAGACCAGTTTCTTGGAAAAGTTTTTAGCTCTTGATATGCGATTTTTATAATAGTTTTTCTTAGTAGATTTGATAATTTTCCGATACATTATTCTATCGTTGTTGATATCTGAGAATTTTTTAATATACATAAGTGACCTCATATTTGTTGAAGAGATTATTATTGCTTTCGTTGTCCAAGGTTTATGACGTTTAGTTTTAATGGGGCGAAGGGGAAATGCTGTGTTGAAACACTTAATTATTTTATTTTATTTAAGAAGAAGCTTAGAGTGCAAATTAAATGACACAAACGATACAGCCCTTTTATTGAAGTTTCCTTTAAAATTGTAAGTAGGAACTGTCAGACTACCATTTTAAAGATACTCCAAACACTGCAGAATTTGAATTTGCATTTAAATGTGGTCCGCTGTCACGCTCAGTTAAAATTACGTGGACTATGATATCAGATTCATGTTCACAACCTCGAAAAACGTAGTGGCTCTGGATTATCACACACAAATTGTTTCGTTTCGTATAAAATCACTTCGAAATTATTCAAATTTGCAGTTTTTCTACAAACAAAGAAATAAACTCGTTTTATATCCTCTCTACTAAAATTCATCCAATGGTCTTCCTAACCCACTTTACCTCTTATACCCTTTATTTCTCAGTTTCTAGAGTGTTCGGAGAGATAAACGTAGACTTCCAACCTCGATGTTCTTCCACCTGATTAATGGTCTTCACTATACATTTCCAATAAGGCCTTTGGTCAGTCGGCAGAGGTTTTGACTCCGGTTCCTGTAAGTCTGTCGGCCCTAGATAAAATTTTATTAGCTTCATGGCATTTTCACTTTTCCGGAAACTGTTCCACGATCTTAGGTCGCTAAATGATCAAGAGGAATTTTGCGGAATGGGAAAGTAAATGCGGAAAATCGGAAATGCGGAATTTTATTTTGCAATTCTGAATCTCCAACTTCCGAGATGTTTTAGTAATTTATTCAATATTGAATTATATCTTATCATAATGCCTAAATTATAAGTGTAAAATTACCTGTACGATCATTTGTTATTGATTGGTTATGAGTTCAACTTTACGCGGAGTTATAATAATAATAGTTACATGTATTTATTGCAACCTCTTTGAAAGTACATAAAAATGTATATTGGGCGAAATTTAGCTGTAAGCTATTTTATCACTGGTTTTTACTTACTTTGTATTTTCCCCTTAAACGGATACAAAGAAGAGAGAGGAATCGGTCAACCCCTAACGCAAATTGGTAATATTTGGTTTGTAAAGTTGCCAAAACTCACTTCTGGACTTCATTTATTAGTTTTGCTGATAGATGTTAGCACATTTTGATCATTTTTGCACGATTATATAAAGTCAAAAAACAAAATAGTAATCTGGCCTCCTAAAAAAACCCTTTCGAGTATCCAGTACGGACAACAATAAATCTCTTACGATCTGGTAATCCTGCCAAGATATTTTATTGTTTTCTCGTGAATAAATTCAAGTTTTACAAAAAAAAAAAACATCATGGATGTGTTTTGTTCTGGTTTGATATATACATACCTAAACAAAAAAGAGTCCTTTGCAAAGCAATATGACTTTGTTTAATTATCTTCTTCGCTTATTAACCAACTTATATTTAAATGTATCATTTAGGATTTTAAGGGTAACGTATTATTTAAGGTGCTCCTGCAAATAGTTTTTAAATATTAGGTAGATTTTCTTACGTACATTTGATTCTGCACTACCATTTTCTCCTGCAGGTGTATCTGTAGTTTTTAGCTTTAAACCAAGTTTACTTTTTCCGGGGAGGATTAAAGCGGATTATTCTCATTTCTTTTTGAAAATTGTACACTGTTTTTCTTAATATTTCTAATGCACCTGCTATAAAACTGTTTCCTTTCAGTTGAGACTTCTTGATGGTTTCAGAGGCTTTTCATTTTATTTCACAATTTTAAATTATTCATATAAGTTTAACACAGTTTGTTGTACTTAATGGTATATTCAGGAATAATCTAAAAATAATGATGAAAAAAAATTATAAAACTTATTTGTTATATTTTGACATTATTGTCCTAATAAATAAATAAATAATATTTATTGATCCTTGAAGACATTACAAATGTATAGGACAGGTCATTAAAAAAAAAAATATCTACGAATAGATAAAAGTACACAACTATAGATAAAAATATAAGAAATAAGAAAAACAAATAAAATGCACTTAAAATTATTAATCAGAATAATTAAAATCATGTCTTAAAGGTATTCATCAACACCTTGATAAGTAATATGTTTTTTTATAGCTTTCTTAAAGTGGAATTTACTCAGACATTTGAATTTATCTGGTAGAATATTACATAATTTAATACCTTGATATGTGGGCGACTGTTCATACTTGGAAGTCCTATGCATAGGAACATTGAGTGTGTCTGCATGTCTGGTCGAGTAGTTGTGATGACTTGAAAGTTTGGTCATATTGTTCAAATTATCATAGATAAATAACAAGCATCTGTAGATGTAAATACTTGGAACTGTCATTATCCGATTTTCCCGGAATACGGGTTTACATGAATCTCTATGTTTTATATTAAAAATCATTCGAATAATTCTTTTCTAAGAAATAAATATTCTTGAGCTGTCAGTTGCATTACTCCAGAGTATAACATTGTAAGTTAAGTGGCTGTAAACAAGACTATAGTATACATTCATAATCGATGTAATGGTAAAGAATTTTTTATTTTATTAATAGCATATTACGAGGCATTTTACGGTATTGGTCGATTTTAAAACTATGCCATTATAGGATAAATTTAAGGAGTAATTACTTGGATGATTACTAAAATAAATACATTCTGTTTTATTAACATTAACCATCAGCCCATTAATGTGACACCAATCAATAAATTGTAGGATTAAAGAATCGCATAATTCGATCAACTCATCAATCGATCTAGCTGATACACATATTGATGTGTCATCAGCAAACAAATAAAAACAAAAGAGGTCCTAAAATCGAACCCTGAGGTACACCTAAATCTATCGGATAACTGTCAGATCTACAATTATTGACCCTAACCATCATAGATCGATCCGAGATGAAACTACGAAGCATATTTTTAGATATGCCTCTAAAACCGACGTTATATAATTTATTTTCAATGAACTTAAAATTAAGGGAATCGAATGCCCGTGAGAGAGCAAAACATAATCCAGCAACATGCCACATCTCGTAGAAAGATTTGTAGATGAATTCAGTAAACTTATAGGCAGCTGTTTGGGTTGATCTCAGTAATTATGTTGAATTTGGCTAGATAGTTTAGCATCATACTTGATACCAATTTTTCAAAAACTTTTGAGAAAACACTCAATATTGAAATTGGCCTATAATTTGCAATGTTATCAGCGGTATTTTTTTATAGACCGGAATGACAGTAGCCATTTTTAGGATCGAAGGAAACATGCCAGTAGTGATAGACATATTAATAAGGAATATTGGATTTTTAAGAAAAATAAGTATAATATAAAAAGATTAGGCACACATGCTGGCCAATGGATAAGTTTATGTACATATACAACACAAATATTTAAAAAAAAATGCAAAATCTAAAAATGTTTAAACCAGAAAACACGTAAAAGACTCTATTCGTTCGCAATATCCTAGTTAAATATATGTTCTGGATTAAACCCATTTTCCAAATACGACAATACTCACGTATCATACATATTATTTTAATCCAGATAAAATTACTCAAACCTTTCACATCTCAAAACAAACTTAATCATTTCGGATATTGATTTCGTCGAACGAGGCCTACTACCCCAATTTAATGCCGAGTTTCTATCAATTTATAAGGGGATTAATCGACAAAATAATTTTAAATGCCTAACTATCCTTCTGCACGCAATTGGGTTTGCTGGAAACAGTTGCGTCGTAAATGCTACATTACCCTCTAATCTGGTTCCTCCGGGGAACTCTGGATTAAAGTGGTAATAATTTACAGATTTTTCAATGAACAAAATAAGTGTCGAAAACTTATATACAAGAAGAGTTTTTGGAATTCATAGTGGTTTGTTCTTTTAAATCTTTTTTCTGGATAAAAAAGTGGTTTTATTAACCAAAAAGAAGAACATATACAGTATGTCTCACTAAGTTGGTACTGTACGAAAAACTTTTTTATTATTAATTTTAGGAAAACAAGTTATTCTTTATACAAAGTTCTGCTTGTTCTAAAACCTAAAATGCAACTATCAGATATCAAATTTTTGCAGTCGTATATGAGGTTTGTCAAAAAATATTATGTAAAATCATAATATTAGGTTGGCCATTTGTAACCAACGAATAATCATGTAAAAATATAGAAATTTATGTATGAATCCTATTACCTTATGACACTGGCGCCCCCTAGAGTTCTGAATAGTTGATATTGGTTCAACAACTAGAGTCTGGATATGCAAGTACACCTTTTGATTGGTTTTCAACAAGTAGGCTAATTAACTTAGTAAAGTTAAGGGAAAGTTTAGGTTTTCTGACAGATATTTTGCAAATTTTGTCAATTTTTTTTAGTTTTTGGCCTAAATCTCAGTAAGTATCCATTTTTCGAAAATACTATTCTATACAAAATTGAAGGTGACAAAATTTCCCACAAGTTTCATAAACAACAATTTTTTCTACGACCAATAGTTACGCCGCTAATGTGCGTTCAAAATGTGCAGATTTTCCAAGGGCAGTTAGCGGAAAGTTTAGGTACAGTCTTTTTATTTTTTAGGTTTTCGTGGTCGCTGAACACGAATTTGAGGTTTTCTGATAGATATTTTGGCCGGAACATTGTTTTTTTGCGAAAAAAGTGCAAACTTTTTCATTTTTTTTTTTAGTTTTTGGCCTAAATCTCGGTAAGTATGCATTTTTTCAAAAAAAATATTCTATACAAAATTAAAGGTGACAAAATTTCCCACAAGTTTCAGAAACAATAATTTTTTCGGCGACGGCGACGGTGGCTCAGTTGGCAAAGACGGTTACATTTCAATATGTATCATTAATAGGTCTGTCCGTGCTCTGGTTCGTGCCCCGGTCTAGACAATGAGATTTTTAAATAAAAATTTTCATTGCCTACTTCTGGGCATGATTTGTAGCGTATTTAACATTCATTACTTTGATGTTAGTTTACGCTGCAAAGATTTAAAATCCTGGGAGAGTCCATCGTTGTCGATGATGGTGTTGTGCGGTTTTTCTGGGTTTTCCCACAACTGTAAAGCAAATGCGCCATCAAGCATCAGTAAGTCGCCCCAGAGCGCCACGGCAAATAATAATATTAGCCGTCCCTCCCCCGCACAAGCTGCAGAGCTTCTGGGGTTCACTCGTAAGGGAGTGAATTGCAGGGCGTATATTATTATTATTATTTTACGACCAATAGTTACGCCGCTAGAGTGCGTTGAAAAATATGCAGATTTTCCAAGGGCAATTTGCACTTTTTTTGCATAAAAATAACAATGTTCTGGCCAAAATGTCTGTCAGCAAATCTCAAATTCGTGTTCAGAGACCACGAAAACATAAATAATAAAAAGAATTAGGACTGTACCTAAACTTTCCGCTAACTGCCCTTCGATTTTCTAATATGACTAGCCTAAAGACGAAAACACACGTTATACAAACCAAAATTATTCGTTGTATTGAATATTTTCTCAAAGACTCAAACATCCCAAATTTTTGTCATTTAATCACTTTGGTTACAAATTTCCATTAACTGATGCCCCCCCTGAAAAACTCCCTAGATCCGCCACTGCCTTATGAATTAGAAGAAGAATCTTTATTTAATATAGGAAGTCCTAGTTTTTAAAAATTATTATAGTCAGTACGCACAAATGTACGCACAGTACACAAAAATAGATTTTGTTGCTATAGCTAGTCTTGTTTGTGGTATATAAAAATTATTGACAGGTCTTGTATTGTAGTTATGTATTTCATTATTATAGTTGATGAGATCATTGAAGTACTCAGGAAGTTTTTTATTTTTTTGCTTTGTAAACAAAAGTCATTGCGAAATAATAAAATCTTTGTCTGACTGAAATCCAACTTATTAGATTATTCGTGTGTATCTGTTATATCGAAGGATTATTCTCATTCCTCTATTTTGCAATTTTTGTAGTCTTTGTAAACAGTTATTATCCAATATACACTGTTAATCTAGAAAAAAGGGAGAGATTTGAAGCAATCCTTGAGAAGAAAAATAGCTTTTTTGATATTTTTTTGCATACATATTCGCAGTGAGGTTTCAATAGTAAATTTTGACTTGTAATCTCCCTAGAGCTTGAATTACTATCGGAAATATTTCCGAAAGTATGAATTTTTTAAAAGTATCCCGAGTCGAAGATATAATTAATGTCACTTAAATATATGATAAATATGTGATAAATGATTAGTGGTAAATAACTGCATACGCATGGGTGGTAGAACATATTACTAGCTATATACAACAATATACATCTTAATCTAGTTGAATAGTAATGTGTAGTAATAATAGTAAAATGAATAGGAATTAATAGGAATGAATAGGAAGATTGACATTGACCGTTTTTATATACACAATAATTAATAACAATAACTCTATACGTGCTGGTTTATCGACCTTCCTATATCACGTAATATAAATATACCTAACCTTCCAGTAATAGTAATAACTAAATATTCTAATCTACTGGGCGATGCGACTCTGCATGCCACAAATAGAAGTGGCCCTAATATACTTCCTTGCGGTACTCCTGAGTTATATGAATTCTGTAAAAATACTATGTAAAATCACTATACATATCACTAAATGATTACTGTGATTTCTTCATTAATCTGTGAATTTGAGATTTAAAATTACATTATTCATTATGTCACTCTACGATGATAGTGGTGTGACTCAAAAACACATTGTGTTCTTCATAAGTGAAATTAAATAAGGTATTCTTTGAATTCACCCAATAAGGAATTTACTTTGTTTGGAATTCAGAGTGAAATTCAAACACATAATATAAAGAAATATGGAATTTTATTCAGAATAAGTATACCTACTTATCTATGAGTATAAAAAACAAAATATTTTTTTGCTTTTTAGTTTGATTGAAATGTATTATTTCTATTTGAGTACAATAGAAGTATTGAGATTAAAATGAGTATCACAAAAGGAATAAAGTACACAACATATTGAAATTAAATAAAGTTTAACCAAACAATACAATCTAAACGTCATCTTCAAGTAAAAATTGATTCTCCTTATTTTATTCGTTTTCAACTTCTAACATCATTTCTATTCATGATTTACAGTAAACTAAAGATTTCTGAAATGCGAAGAAACAGGTGTCTGAAATATATAGAAGAAATATTGATTATAGAATAGTGATACAAGATTTGTTGTGAACACTAGATGAACTACAATTTAATACAATCGAATGCGCACCTACTTCAACAATTGTTGGAGGTAGGTAGTTCATCTTGTTCTATGGTAACTATAGCCTGGAAGAAAAAATAAACTTCACAATTTACATGAAAACATAATATTAAAAGAATAAGTAGGTACTTAACTTCGATTTCTGGTCGACTCACACCACAAAACTGCTTGAAATACAAATAAATATTACTGAGGTTAGGGATACATAAATGTATAAACAAAGTATATCCTAAACATGATTGTTATCCTGTGAATCAATTTCATATCAATCCAAAATATTTCTTAGAATTTTAAAGACAACAATGTTGTGTTCTTGCTTCTTGAACAAGCACCATTATTTCATTATATTATAGCAGGTGAGACGTCTGTGGGAATCGAACCCACGAACTCTCGAATGTGAGGCAGATGCGTTGGGATAGAGCCACCTCTTTGGGTAGTAGTTTGACACATCGGGCTTTATAACGATTTCGCCTACTTCAGTTTTTTCTTGCTCCTGGAATTTCGAGCTGTTAGCAAGATTATTTTCATTTAGTAATTCTAGTTATTAGTGACCTAGCTCTGATTTTTCCATTGCATACAATATTATTTCTTACTACTCAGGAGATACTATATTGCTGTTTACAAGGAACGGTGTGCTAGACCTATTCAACGACATGAGTATCATCCATATTTCATAGATGAGAAACAAATATTGAAAGGAATATCGCTTTCTTTTAAGAATTTTCTCGTGAAGTAACACTAAAACTTAATTTAAAATACTTCTTTTACTTTTTATATATCACAAGAATACATAATTTACTATAGGGATGCTGAAAGGAGAATTTTTGCAAACAATAACAAGATAATAACAAACTTCTGCCCCGAGAACTCTAATCACATTTCTACGTGTTCGAAGTAACATCAAAGCTATTCGCTTGTCTCTTATTTTCCGACGCCCTTCGTGAATTTCTTTTATTTAGCTACTGAAACAAGGCATCGCTATTCACCTCGTGTAACGTATATTTCGTGGAATTTCACTGTTTGAGACATGACCGGAACAGTGAATTTAGTCACGATTTAAGAATTCGTTCGCCATTAAAATCAGACGGTCGACGTCTTCGAGATATTAAAGATTTTTAATGACTTACGCTTGAATCAAACCTTTTTAATTGAATCCAATTCAAATGTTTCCTTGAGCTTTTTTTTAAGTACACGAACTGAGATTATAACAGGGACAGTATTGCTAGTAATATTTTTTTCTAAATTTTAGGGTGAGTCAATTTATTGATCATTATCAGATATTTATTGGCTTGTAAAAATTAAAATTTTCTTATCTTATGGTATATTGACGTAGAATGTTATTAGAAACAAGTTTCTTTAATAACTATTTTTTCATATTTCAAAAATACTTTACTCTGCACTCTAAAAAATGGTTGTGAAAGAATTTGATAAATATGGTAATTTTCACAAGATATACTATGTAACATTTTACATTATATATGCCTCACAAGTGCATTGTAAAATTATTCACCGAATAATCGCCGACGTAAAAATACATTGTGAAAATTACATGTTTACATAATTCATTCTGTGAATAAATTTGCACAGGTTTAGTTATGTGAATACCCCACTACCTGGACTGTGCACTATCGGATTTCTATTTTTAGAACGCAGTAATATTGTTTTTCTAGTTGATGCCCTGATGAAGTTTTTGCAAAAAATGAACGAGACGTTCGCTGAAAATTAAGATCTTATTATTGTCCTCATCCGACAACTCCTCTTACCTATAAATATTAAAGGACGCAACTTCCACTTGAATTTTGCTAATGTTACCGACATGACTTTTAACAAATCTAAAATTCCGCCGAGCATTGTGTTGAATACCTGTTCAAATGTAACGTTTACTTTCAACAACTGTTTGTATGCTTTCATTTGCAAATAATCGTAGAAAAATAATAGTGTAGAACTCGCGCCAAATAAGCATTTTCCACTCATAAAGTATTGAAGTGAGAAATGCTTTTGATGTTTGTTGTACAATATCCTATTTTTAATAAATGAATTAGCAAAAGAGTGCAGAACGCAAAATGTTCAAACGGTATACTAATTTTACACTCACAAGATACAAAATTATTTACCCAAAAATAATTTATCATGAATATGGAGAATGAAAGAAAAATTACAAACCCATAAATTCCTTTGAATTGTCTTTATCTCCGTTAGCAACGACTGAAAATAATTGCAAAGCGAAAATTACGTGGAGCGTTGCTTTTATATTAAACAGAATTGTTCGACCCACACTTTGCCAAATTTTAGAACACAGACCGTGTCAAAAAAATTACAGGACAGACAACTTGACAATGAATTGTAAAGTAGAAAGAAGTAAAGTCGTTTTATACCGTTTAGAAAAAGAAACTCGCAATATTTAATTAAAAAAAACCACTCGACTGCAATTTTGATAACCACCATTAAAGCATTGCTGTGCTCCTCCTAAAAAATATTTACATTTAAAAAATGTATTACACGTAAACGTTTTTTCTTTAATTCTGAAAAGACTCCCTGTGGACAAAATCCAGAGAATATATTGGTTGTGCGACCAACTCTAAAGCCCATTGATAAAGAATCTTGTTTAATTTTTTGTAACATTTTAAGGAAGCATTCAAGCCATAATGCATGTTTATAACATTCATTCTACTACACCAATAGTTCCACTATTTGTAGCTTTATATGCATAGACATTAACACGTATAAACTGAGACGATACTTGTGTCTGAAGCAAACCTAACTTGCAAGCATCAAATATAGAAATATTTCCAGCTGAACGCCTTCAGAAAACTGGATGAAGCTCTATCCAGAGTAGAGTAGAAAACTATTCGATTCTTACAGAACTGATTTCTAAGATACAGTAAGAATTCTATAGGAAGAAATTCACGAGTTTCTTCCATAATAATCTGTGGATTTTCTTCTACATTATTTAATTTCTGATGTTTCCCACCTTCATTTAAATAGTGTTTTGATACATGGAATTATATAAATTAATGGGCTTCTACATTGCACCTTTAGGTCGTTTAAAGAGCATGTATATACAGTGTGAGCCAAACTTCTGACATCGGAGGATTACGCCGTTGTGGTAAGAGATAAGACTTTCAAATTTTGTGTGAGCTAGTACAGTTACTGGGTGCATATTTTGAAAATAGCTTCGATTATGCAGGGTGTTCCAAAAACTCGTGGCAGCACAAACTTACAGTTTTTTAAATGGAACATAGTATATTTTATTCAAAAATCGAAAAGATCTCACCGAGAGCGTTAAAAAAATATAGCATGTTAATATATTACATGGGTGTTTCAAAAAGTGATGGCCAATTATTAGCAAAAATGACCACGTCTTTAACACTCTGTAAAACAGTAAATCAAAATAAATCAACAGGTCTTTGTATTCAAATGTCATTCTCATATCGTTGACTGTGCTCACTATTAATTACTTTTTTATCTATGGCTTCTTTAATACAGGGTGAAACAGAACTCAAATCAAGCAATATCTCAAAAGTTTTAAATGGATCACCCTATAAGTCTTTTTACAATTTGTTAGTACAATTAATAAGCTTTTAAACGATATAGTACATTAAGGGTATAAGTTAATGGAACCCTGCAAATATTTTATGATAACGGAAAAATCATGGATTTTACATACACAAGTAAAATGGTATTAAAGGGTAGACTTTTTTTTTGTCATATGGGGGGGTGAAGTCGACTCGGAGAGAAGATTAAACATCACCATCGCGTTTAGCATCCTCGAAAACGTGAGATGACGCGGGTTTTCTCGATTACAGCGAAGAACAAATAATTTTTCACCATTTTGGAGGTGGTTTTTGGCCGTTTGGGAGGTGGGGCCAACTCGAAAAGAATTTTAACTCCCGCCATCGTGTTCAGCATCCTCGAAAACGGGGGGGAGCGTGAAAATTTATTTGTATTTTTCAAGGTTTTTTCCGGCTCACAGAACGGACTAATAAATCCGAATATCTATAGGTTTGTTCCAACATAACACAAAACCAGTTTTCGTACGGTCGGGATTCTGCGCAGTCTAGATTTGGTGACACCGATTCTAGTCTGCGCAGAATCCCGACCGTACGAAAACTGGTTTTGTGTTATGTTGGAACAAACCTAATATAAAAGTATGCGGTTCTCTAGTGGTAACAGTAAAAAATAATAGAAACGTCCAAAATTACGATTACAATTTATAGAATATTCTAATGCCTTAGAAAACGTAAAATATACAGTACGTTTCATGTGTACTTAAAATACATGATTTTTCCGTTATCAGTTTTCCATTAACTTTAATAATAATAATAATAATAATAATAATAATAATAATAATAATAATAATAATAATAATAATAATAATAATAATAATAATAATAATAATAATAATAATAATAATAATAATAATAATAATAATAATAATAATAATAATAATAATAATAATAATAGGGGGGGTGAGTGGCTCAGCGGTAGAGCACTGGACTCATAATCCAAGGGTTGTGGGTTCGAATCACACCAAAGGCAGAAATCATTTTCTGATTTTTAATTAATTAAAAATTTAGAAATTGATTTTCATATACCAGGTGTGATTCCTCACTCGACCATTCACTGTTGGGTTCTAATTAACAGTGCTGTTCCTAAAGTGGCGCTGGGAAACAGTAACAAAGCCTACACAGAATACGAGGCTAATGGCCATAGTAGTCGATGCCGTTGACACAGAAGTAAAAAAAAAAAAAAAAAATAATAATAATAATAATAATAATAATAATAAAAATAATAATAATAATACTTTATTAGGGGAGTGGGTGGCTCAGTGGTAGAGCACTGGACTCATAATCCAAGGGTTGTGGGTTCGAATCCCACCGACGGCAGAAATCATTTTCTGATTTTTAATTAATTAAAAATTTAGAAATTGATTTTCATATACCTGGTGTGATTCCCCACTGTTGGGTTCTAATTAACAGTGCTGTTCCTAAAGTGGCGCTGGAAAACAGTAACAAAGCCTACACAGAACACGAGGCTAATGACCAGAGTAGTCGATGCCGTTGACACTGAAGTAAAAAAAAATAATACTTTATTCAACTTTACAAAATAAAATTTACATAGTTCCCAGCTAATAAATTTCTTTTTGGCGAGTATTGTCAGGTCACAAACATCTAGACGTTACATGCACACACACATACAAACGCATTCATCATACTTTCAAAATCTAAAATTTATTTCACATAGTACATAAATGAGAAGATAATAACTACAATAAAAACTTTGTTAACAAGCACACAATATGTTAAAAGTAGTACTATTTAGATTTTAAAAACTCCTCTACTGAGTAAAAAGCATTTGAGACGTTTGGTTTAAAAATATTTTACGAGTTATTGCCAACAGCACGGTTGAAGCACGTAATACCCTGGTAACCTGCGGAATTCTGACCCACTCTTAATCGGGAATATGGTAATCTTAATTCATTTGCTTTTCTTGTATTGTGTTGATGGATCATGTTATTTTTTTGAAATTGTAGTTCATTCTTTTTTACGTTAAGTGTGATTGTGTATATGTACAGACAAGGAAGAGTAAGTATACCTACTGATTTAAATAGATTTCTACATGATGCGCGAAAATGAGAACCCGTGAGATTTTTTATTATTTTCTTTTGTATTAGAAGAAATACTTTTAACATATGTGGGGAATTTCCCCAAGCAGGTAGCCTATAAGATAAAACAGATTGTACTAATCCATAATATGCCAATTTCAAAACTTGAAATATAGCTGTTTTATATAGTTGTCTGATTACGAATCAGACACTGGATAATTTGGAAGTTAAATTGACTGTGTGTACCTCCCAAGTGAGTTTTTGGTCCAAAGTGACTCCTAAATATCTCAAGTGGGCAGAAGTTGTAGGTTATATTTTTTTGTTGAAAAGTCATATATACAGTTTTTTTTTACATTAATAATTAGCACATTATCAGAACACCACCTTGCAAAGTCTTTCACACTAGAGTTTGTAATTTCAATTGTTAGGGGTAGTTTACTTTCAGCAACTATTTGACAAGTGTCATCTGCATAGACAATCATGAAATTAAATAAAAGTAAATTAAACCCTAACTATACTATATCGATTGAAATCTTATTAATTGTACTAACAAATTGTAAAAAAAGACTTATAGGGTGATCCATTTGAAAATTTTGAGATATTGCTCGATTTGAGTTCTGTTTCACCCTGTATTAAAAAGCCACAGATAAAAAAGTAATTAATAGTGAGCACAGCCAACGATATGAGAATGACATTTGAATACAAAGACCTGTTGATTTATTTTGATTTACTGTTATACAGAGGGTTAAAGATGGGGTAATTTTTGCTAATAATTGGCCATATCTTTTTGAAACACCCATATAATATATTAACATGCTATATTTTTTTAACGCTCTCGGTGAGATCTTTTCGATTCTTGAATAAAATATAGTATGTTCCATTTAAAAAAATGTAAGTTTGTGCTGCCAGGAGTTTTTGGCACATCCTGTATAATCGAATCTATATTCAAAATGTGAATCCAGTAACTGTACTAGCTCACACAAAATTTAAAAGTTTTATCTCTTACCACAACGACGTAATCTTCCGATGTCAGAAGTTTGGCCCCCCCTATATATAATGCAACACAAGGGTATTTTAATCCTTCGTGTGCTTATTGTTCCCGCTCTCAGTCGATAAAACGACCATAGTGAATAAAAGTAGTTGCATTTCGATCCTCCGGTAAACAAGAATAGTTCTCAATGATTACATAAAAAGTTTGTCAACAACAAATGGCAGAAGTCATTACGAAAAAACGACCTCGTCGAAAATCGCTAATAAAGATCAAGTTCATTGTAATCAGAGGCTACAACACGCCGTTACGTAACGGTTCGTTTCGAATAGGTAATTCCGATGTGGTGGCGTGTTTGCGCTTCATTTTCCGATGCAATTTATTCCGAAAATAGAACAGAGAGGGCTTGTATTTGACTATAGAACGGACCACCATGCTAAAATGGTCAGTGATTTATATTTATGGGGTAGGATATTTTTATATAATTTGGCAAGTGAAGGTTATCGGCCAAAATATATTAAAAGAAATGTATTAAAGAACTGTAGGATATTTAAAGGGAGAAAGAAATATCAGTGAATTTAGAACTGATACATACACAGCAGTATGAAACTAAATAAAAGTAAATCAAACAGTAGGATAATCGCAACAAAAAGTTAACCATAAAAGTAGATGACGTACCATCAATTTACAAGTCAGGCTCAAAAGAAAATATTGAAAACTATCTGCATTCAATCAGATATACCTAAATTACCGGATTGTTTAATAACAGAACAACTAACCTGGGAGTGCTAGAACATTATAAATAATGAGCAACATGGTTTTGTCCAAGGTAAATTAACTTCAACCAATTTATTACTTTATCAACATTTTATTGTCAATGCATTAGAAAACAAACTACAAGTCGATTCTACCTATACAGATTTTCCTAAAGCCTTCAACAGAGTCAAACATGATCTGCCACTGGCCAAGTTGGAAGCGTATGGGATTTCTGGGAGTTTGCTCAATTGGCTAAAAAGTTAGCGGATCGTATACAAAGAGTGAAAATAGGAAACATTGTATCAGAGCCCATTTTTGCGACTTCTGGTGTCCCCCAGGGGTCCCACTGTGGTGCACTTTTTTTCAATCTGTTCATAAACGATATATCTCTCCTAATTAAAAAATCTAAATACTTTTTATTTGCAGATGACCATAAAATATTTAACAAAATTGAAAATGACCATGATGCTTTAAATCTGCAAATAGAACTTTCTTTGTTTTATGAATGGTGTAAGGCTAACATTCTAGATTTAAACATCAATAAATGTCATCAGATAACATTTTCCAAATCGAATGCAGCGGTCTACTGCGTGTCTATAATGCTGGTTCAGTCGTAAATACAAAAAGATCTATTTAAACAAATATGGCTTTTTATCTTTTTATTTTGACAAGTTGACAGTCACAAAAAAACTATATACCGTATGTATATCGAAGTCATCAATAATAATAAAATAACAAAATAACTAAAAACTAGGCAACAACATTCTCCCGCCCCAAATGCGTTATTCATTTTTTAAAAACATCTAAAACGCATAATTTTGAAACAGGTCGTCTAAAAGTTCCTTAACAGTTTTAACGTCGGCAACTCTAACTCTTGCATCTCTTCCCGGAAACACAGCTGTGACTATACCCTTTAGCCATGTATTTCTTGGAGATTGATCGTCAACAACAATAACTACATCATTCACTTCTATATTCTTTTTGTCTTGATGCCACTTGGATCGTAGACGAAGAGTGGGTAAATACTCATTTATCCATCTTTTCCAAAATTTATTAGCAAGGTCTTGAACATACATCCACTATTTCCGTAAGCTGAAATTATCTATCTTCTTCTTTCATGTGCCTTATCCGGTCTCCCGAACGTTGGCTATCACTCTGGCTAGGGCATTTCGATCTTCTGCTAAGTGTATGAGTTCTCCTACTGAACGTATATTTGTCCATTCACGAATGTTCTTCAACCATGACTGTTGCCTTCTTCCAGGTCCACGGCGCCCCTCTATTTTCCCCTTCATTATACTTTGGAGTAGTTGATATTTATCTCCTCTAAGTATGTGACCAAGGTATGCAATTTTGCGGCATTTTATGGTGGTCATTAACTGTCTGTCAGTTTTAGCCCTTCTGAGGACTTCCTCATTTGTTACATAGTCCGTCCAAGGTATGCGCAGCATCCTCCTGTGCATCCACATCTCAAATGCCTCTAGTCGGTTCATTGTACTGATCTTGAGTGTCCACGTCACCGTACCATACAACAGTATTGACCATATAAAACATTCAGTCATCCTTTGTCTTAGCTTAAGGTTTAAATCATCATTGCAAAAAAGCGGTCTCATTTTGTTGAACGCTGCGCGCGCCATCTCTATTCTACTTTTTATTTCTGCATCAGGGTCCAGCGTTTCCGTTATGATGCTTCCGAGATATTTAAACTTTGTGACACGTTCTAATGGGGTACCATCATGGTTTAGATTGATGTTATTTTGTACCGTACGACTCACTATCATGAATTTTGTTTTATTAGCGTTGATATTCAAGCCGTATCTTTTTCCAACGGTGTTAATTCTGTCTAGCAATGTTTGCAGATTTTCTATTGTGTCTGATAGTATTACCGTGTCATCAGCATATCTAATTGTTGTTATAGGTAAGCCATTAATTTTAATTCCGCAGTGTCCCAGTTCTTCAAGAGCTTCTTTAAATATTTGGTCGGAATAGAGGTTGAAAAGCAGTGGAGAAAGTATACATCCCTGCCTTACTCCTTTTTGTATTGCAATATCGTCTGTTGTTATATTACCGACTCTTGCACTTGCTCTTTGTCCCCAATACAGATTCTTTATCAGCTGGATATCCTGTCTTATTATCTATAGTAAGATTTTTAAGGAGATGAACTCTCCCAGCATTATACTTCGGTCCAAGAAGAAAATGATTTGGGGTTAGTGCTTCTTCGTCTTGACTATCTAATGAAATATCTGTCAGTGGTCTAGAATTTATTATGTCTTCAACTTCCAACATCAAGGTATGCAAAACTTCTTCGTGGGGAACTTGTTCTTTTAAGATGATTTTGAGGGTTGACTTTACGGATTGTATCATCCGCTCCCAAACTCCGCCCATATGACTTGCTGTTGGAGGATTGAAGTTCCATTTCACACCACTAACAGAAAGGTTAAGAGATATTTGTTGTTGGTTAAATTCTTTTAGAGCTAGCTGAAGTTCTTTATCAGCTCCTCTAAAATTAGTGCCGTTGTCGCTGAAAATCTCTAATGGATAGCCTCTTCTTGCACACATTCTCTGAATGGCCATGATGGCGGAATCAGTGGTAAGGGAATTAGCTATCTCAATATGAATGGCGCGAATAGTTAGGCAGGTAAACAAAACACCATACCGTTTTTCTCGGCGCCTTCCAATCTTTACCAAATATATAGGGCGTGGTTCTTTGAATTGGCAAGTTTCCCATGCAAGGAATTGCTGGAATTGACTTCATATTTTTACAAAACTGACAGTCCCTAGAAATCTTTTATACAAAATTATTTAGTCCCAGTATCCAATATAACTGTCTAATTTCATTAATTTGTGTTTTACGACCCTGATGTTTAAATTTTTTATGATAGAAACCAACGAGTAGTTCGGTAAAATGATTTTTTGAAGGAAGTATAACAGGATTATTCTCAAATCCAGGAATATTTGTGTCAATTCGACTTCTAAGTCTCACTACGTCAAATTCATCTAAGTAAGGATTTAATTTAAAAAGTTTGCTGTTTCTACCTACAGAACCATTAGTTTTTAATGATTGAATTTCATCATAAAATGATATTGACTGTAATAATTTCCACCATACCTGTTCTGTAGTATGCAATTTCTCCACAGTTAAGTTCTGTGAGTGAGAATAATTTTTGCGACAGTGATTAATAAATCTGAAAACCCAAGCAGATGACCTTAATAAACGTTGCCATGATGAAAATCTATTACAATCAGGTAAAATGTCAGAGAGTGTATTAAATGTTATAGTTACTCCTACAAATGTTTGTTTTACCTCTGGTAGGTCTTTCACATAATCAGTAAAGTCTTGAGGCCAATGCTCAGATGATTTTAAAAGGAAATCTGGTCCTGAAAGCCACTTTGAGTTTTTATTAAGTTGTTCTCTAGTTGCACAATCTGCAGGATTAAGTGCAGTTGGTAACCACTTCCACATGTCTCTTTCAGTAAAGTCTAAAATATTTTGTATTGTTGCCAACATATTGCTTAAATTTAATTTTTTGAGACATAATCCACGAAATGACAATTGATGAGTCTGTGCAAAAGAACGTGTCATTAATTTTGATCTCTAAACATCGTTGAATACGATCTGCAAGTTTACTACTCAAGAGAGCTGCCTCTAACTCTAGTCTGGGTATTGTTATTTCCTTTAAAGGGACAACCTTACATTTTGACGACAAAAATGCTACTTCTACACCTCGTGCACTTTCTATTCTTAAATAAATCACACAAGCGTAGGCTTTAGTGCTAGCATCAGAGAAAGCATGCAATTGGATAGAGGTAGCATAAGGAATATTTAAAGAATAACAGCGGGGTATATGAATGTTGGTTATGAGTTTTAACTCATGGAGCCACTGTTGCCATCTGTTATTTAAGTTACATGAGATTTGGTTGTCCCAGTCAGTCTTTTCCCGCCATATGTCTTGCAAAATAATTCTACCTTTGACTGTAATATTGTTTAAAAATCCTAAAGGATCAAAAACACTCATAACTACTTTTAAAGCCTCTCGCTTTGTAGGGATAAAATTTGAATTTAAAACGGTATCTGATATTTTTTCCAAATTTAATTGAAACCGAAATACAGCATATTCTGGATCCCACTGAATCCCCAAAACTCTTTCTATTGGTAATTTAGAATATGAATTAAAGTCTTTAACGTTTTTCAGTCTCATATCTGTTGGTAAACTGAAAAGTACCTTTTTAGAATTTGATAGCCAATTTCTAATATGAAATCCACCCTGACTATGTACGTGAATAACGTCAAATATTAGTTTTATATGTCTTCTGAATCACAAGAATCTAAATAATCATCGACATAATGTTTATTCAGAATACCATGAGACGCATCTGGAAATGTTAATTGAAATTCAGAAGCATTTTTATTCTTAACATATTGAGCTAATGTTGGCGAACATGTAGCTCCAAATGTCATGACCTGCATTTCATATACTGATGGTTCTCTAAATCTCTCCCGGCCTCGCCATAAGATTCGTTGTGCTTTTTGGTCATCTTTAATAATTTTTACTTGATGAAACATCTCCGCTATGTCGCCACAAAACGCTATCTTACGCTGTCTAAAAGTCCAAAGTACTTTTACTAAAGGTGTCAATAAGTCAGGACCTGACAATAGCATGTCGTTAAGGCTAGTCCCATGCGATTTGGCTGCGGCATCGAAAACGATTCTCAGCTTTCCTGGCTTATTTACGTTAAAGACCGCAAAATGAGGCAAATACCACGTCCTTGGAGACTCTAAAAGCAACTCATCTTCTCTAACCTGCCTAAGATAACCTTTTGAGATGTATTCATCAACTTTTTGACAGTAAGCGTCACAAAATTCTGGATTTTTATCCATTTTTCGTTCCTGACAATATAAACGATGATATGATTATTTTTCCATAATAAACCCGTCTCGAAACGATTGTCAACTCTATTAGTTGTCGTTTCCATAATAGTCATGGCATATTTATCTTCAACAGATAAAATTTTATCGTTTTTAGGAAAGTCATAATCATACAATTTAAAAGAATCCTGAACTAAAGAAAAAAGTAAGTCGTCTGAAAAATTTTTCTCACAAATGTGAAATGAGAAATTTTCGTCAACTTTTCCTTTAAAGGTATAACCATTTATAACCCAGCCTAGTTTTGTTAACGTAGCTTTAGGATCATATCTATTATTTTCAATAAAATTTCGGGGCATTGTTAAGTCATAATTGTCTGTTCCTATTAATAAGGTTGGTCGTACATTTTTAAAAGATTCTATTGGGACATTATTTAAATAAGGCCACTGTCGTTTAATTAAGTCCATATCTACTGATTGCAAAGGTAAATTTAAATTGTCTACTGTCCTAACATTTTTTATGTTGTAGTCTTTTGCGTCTGGTAATTTACCTTTAATCGTCAGTTTAACTTCTAGAATTATTTACTTTTTCCGTATACTTATTAGTCCATTGTAAACAAAGAGGTTCTAGAACGCCTTTGAGTCCAATTTCATCAGCAACACTTTTTTCTAGTAAAGTAATAGTTGAGCCTTCGTCCAACAAAGCATAAATTAACTTGTGACCTTCAGGACCATATACATAAACTGGAATGGTTCTGAGGAGAATTGCAGAATTTTTAATCTGGTGAATTTGAACCGGTTCCTGGTTTTCTAAAGTATCATTTTCTGTTAAATTTTCAATTTGTTTATGTAGTAAATTATGATGTTTAAATTTACAATTGTTTATACCGCACGATTTTTTGATGAAACAAGTATTTAGACGGTGATTTGATTTGAAACATGCAATACATAATTTGTTTTTTGTTACGTATTCCCAACGTTCATTTACAGACAAATCAATAAATTTTTTACATTTATCCAAATTATGCATTTTTTCACTACAGCAAGAACATTTTTCATTTGAGATTTTTCTAGTTACAAACAGACTTTCTAATTGTTTCTGATTTTGTAAACGATCGTTTTTAGTATTTGGTGACCAAGGAGGACATAACAGATTATTTGCTCTACCTATTTTCTTTAACCACTCTACAAAGTCTAGCAACGATACGTCTTTTAGTGAGACTGCATGAAATGACCATTGAAATTTAAGGTTAGTAGTTAAATTTGACACAATTTCATCAAGGAGCACAGGGTTTTTTAAATATATGTCATTATTTAGATGTTTGATAGTAGTCACAAGATTACATATCATGTTTGAAAATTTGACAATTGTATCTGGTTTGTAGTCTTTCAAAGGTGGCGTATTTTTAATTTGACCGATCAAAAATTTTATTATATAATCCGGACGCCCATAATTACTTCCTAAAGTATCAATTATTTCAGAAACATTTAAATGAGAAATAAGCAACATCTTAACTGTTTCCCTAGCTTCGCCCTTTAGACATTTGCGAAGCCTAGCCAAATTTTCACTATCTGAGTAGTTACATAGTTGACTTGTTTCATTATACTCAGTAATAAATAATAGCCAATCAGAAGGATTGCCATTAAAATATGGTAACTTACGATCAATAACTTGCCTTCTTAACATGCAAATATTTAAATCATCATTAGAAGTAGAATACTTATTTTTTACTGCCTTTACCTCTATGCCTAAGGCTTCGACACAATCAGTTTGAGATAGCTTTACCTTAGACCCTTTTTCTACCACTTCTGACAGATCACGTCGATCTTCCTGTTTATTATTTTTACATTTCTCTAACCAGTCTGTAACCTTTTCTTTCTCGCTGATAAAGCTGCACAACTCTTCGTCCTCTACGCTATTTACACTTGCTGCTTCATCTACTTTCAATTTTTCTATAGCTAACTGATCTAGAATTATCTGTTTTTCCATTTCCATTATTTTTCTTTTTGCTTCTAATTCTAGCTCCATCTTAGAAACCGTACTTCGTCTACTTTGAACTGTAGTTCTGGATTTTGTCTTAGTTTCTACGTCATTTTGAACACTCGTCTGTTGGTGTTCTTCACTTATGAACGTATTTTGGTCTTTTTGTCCAATATTCTCTAAATCGCCTTCAGTTTTGGCTTTAGCGCGTTGTCTGGTATTGTATACCTTCCTAACTGCTCCTAGCGATTTTTGACTCGCCATAACGTTGACCGATAGATCTTATTGTGTCTTAACGTTCGAAGGACCAAATGCAGCGGCCTGCTGGTTGTCTATAATGCTGGTTCAGTCGTAAATACAAAAAGATCTATTTAAACAAATATGGCTTTTTATCTTTTTATTTTGACAAGTTGACAGTCACAAAAAAACTATATACCGTATGTATATCGAAGTCGTCAATAATAATAAAATAACAAAATAACTAAAAACTAGGCAACAACATCGAATTCGCCTGCGAGATACGAATATTTTTTTGATGATCGTCCTATCAGGACAGGCAATGAAATTCGTGACCTGGGCATTACATTTGATACCAGACTGACATTCTATCCACACATTAGATACATAGTTTCGCGTTTTTCAAAATGTTGGGTTTTATAATAAGGAATTCTCAGTTCAAACAACAAAAGTTCTATATTGTGCTTTAGTTAGATCAATACTTGAATATGCAGCCGTTGTATGGTCTCCTACAGCTACCAAAAAAATAATGTAAAGGGGTTCAGAAAAAATGTCTGCGTTGTTTTGCCTACAAAATGTGGTTGAATTATGACGAATATACAATCTCTGGAACAAAGAAGAATCAACTCTGATATTTGTTTTCTTCATAAAATAATATCAGGAATAATCAACTGTCCCTCTCTATTATCTGAATTTTACCTGAAGGCCCCAATTAGACAAACCAGAAATCCCAAAGTTTTCCATACAACCTTATGCACAACTAACTATGCACAAAATTCACCTGTTAATAGGTTGGCACAGTATGGAAATGTATATAGTGATCAGATTGACTTGTTCGGCTCCTCATTTGCGTCTTTAAAGGTAAATTGAAAAAGATACCTTGAACCAAAGCTCTTTGTTCTCTATGATGATTTTGATGTGTCTGTAAGCTGTCCTTTTAATTGTTTTAACATGTCTGTATAATTTCTATTTTGTCTAACTTTTATTTTATTTTAGTTTAGCTATAAGTAAGAGTAAGTTATGGATTTTGTATACTTTTGTATTCATATGTAAAAATAGGGTTTACCCGTTGATTATAAATAAATAAATTAGAATAAGTAAGTTTATTGCTAATATTTAAGCGTAAGGGAGATCAAGAACTCGATATTACCAAGCGAAAGGGGCCATGTTGTATTTCATATTAAACAAAAGTATCCAAAAAATAAAAGTTAATAAATCTGGGTAGTAATAACTACTTACTGACCTATGGTTACAAATACTAGGGCAAAGACGTAAAGTAAAACTTTAACGTAAGATTGAAAAGTAGCGCAAATTTACATATGAAAAAGAGCAGAGATGAAACTATAATTCATACTTGCTGGTTTAAGTGCTCTTCTTTATGGAAATAAAACCACTTTTTATTGTCCACAAAGAAGAGTATGTATACTAAGTGTTGAGGGTTCTGGAATAAACCCTATGTTGTGCCAGTTTCCCAGGACGACCAACACTGTGTTATCGCCTTTTTAAACTGCATCGTTGTATTCGTAAAATGGACTGTATTAGGATTGTCTTCTCAACTTCATTCAACAAAAACAATGAACCCTTTTATTTAACCATTAATTAAACTTGTTAAATAAAATAAAACAACAACGTAACAAAGGATTACCTTAAACTAGTAATCAATGAACAAGTATCATAATTAATATGTGCTTAACAAGCACTAACACATATTAATGAAAAATGAATTAAAATAAATGATCACATCATTCAGAAAATATTGTTTTGCATGTGTTCTGCGTGAGTGATAATTAGACACTGAAGGGTCCTAGCCTGATCATGGCTAGCCCCACTTCTCTCTTTATTCGACAACCTCCGTCGCTTCAAAAAAATCTTTCTTTTCAGATTGCGCAACACCTTCCCGAAAAATCCTTTTAACTTGAGCCGCGTAACACGTGTAAGCTTTTTTTTATTGTCTAGATTCGACGGTTAAATTTGCCCAATACCATTATTAACATCGAGCAAAAAATAACTTTGATGAGCCGCGCTTCCGGGTTTGATACCGCAATTATGAAATGGAGCAAAAAATTATTTTTGCCGACACCGCATCTTTGTGATGCCGCTCGTCAACGTATTTTGGTGCACCGTTGCCGGTTTTACGGTTTTACGAGTAACGAATATGAGTTTACATGTTTAATTATCTGAAAATTAAACATTCTCCCCCCGCGAAAAGAGGCGGAGTATAGCGACGCATTGGTATTGAAAGTTTTTTTTTTTTTTTTTAATTTTAGTAATTTGGGTCATCACCCTGTAGTTTGGGAATGAATTTAATTGAAATAAGTTTGAAAAATGTAAAAGGTTTTAAAATATTTGGATATTTGGATCCTGGCCGCTTGTGGGCGCATAGTTTATAAAAATTGGATATTTGAATCCTGGCCGCTTGTGGGCGCATAGTTTACAAAATATGATTTGTACAAACGATTTGTGATTAGGCATCACCGAGCCATGTTCCTTATTTGGAATTAAAAAACAAAACATGCCAAAATCTTAGCAACATTTGCAAAAATTGCAACTATAGGCGTTGGCTTTCCCAGATCTGCTAGCAGGAATATCCCAGATCAATTCCTTAGCCCTCTCTCTATAACGACTACCTCAGCCTACAATAGTTTTTCCCTACAAATGAATGCCAAAATAGTACATGAATGTTTGAACGAAAATGGGCAAAAAGATCCCAAGGGTATACGATCACCCTGTATGAGAATAGAATTGTTTAAATATTTGGATGGATATAAAATCCTAAGGGTATTTGCTCACCCTGTATGAATGAATTGTCAGAGTAACTGGACACGAAATGTCCCTAGGGTATAATCTTTGGATGAGATCACCCTGTATTAAAAGTAAAAAAAATGTAAAGGTTTCTGAATGATGGATATAAAAAATGAAGAAAGAAAAAAAAATGAAAAATAGAAATTGCATCACTGCTTGTTTAAGGTCTTTGCTATAAAATGAAGTGCCTTGTGCAATTCAAGCAGAAGTGCAATAGCAGGAGTATCTCCCGTTAAAGGTTTCGTATCACCTTGTATAAATGAAAAGATAAAAACGTATGAAATATTTGAAGGTATGCCTGCTCTCAGCATAATGGCATCCTTCATTAAAAACCCTAGGAGCTCCTTTGACAACCTGTCTGAGACTCCTATATATATATATTTATTTTCCCCAATAGCCCCCGGGTTCGGCTATTAAAATTTAAGTTAGTACCCACCATGGACTCCTTTTTTTTTTTTTTTCAAAAATTGCGTAAACGCTTAAGGGAACGTCACCGTTGCTGGTGTGCGATCCGAGTGCAGCAAAATTGTTACCCATCTCTGCAAAAGGGGGTAGGCGTCCACCCACCACCCCTTAGCTAGTGTAACAAAATTGTTGCACACAGGTAAGTCAGTGGGGTTTTGAAGGAGAGGATAGAAAAGCGTGAATTTACATATGCGGTTAGATGCGACAAATATTAATGCCTGTACACAGACAAAAATATAACAAAAGGAAAGTAAAATAAAGCGTTTATTGGGGTTGATCAATGTCATTACCACCAATAGGGACGACTTTAGTAATCGGTCTTACGTAAGTACTGCCGTTAGATAAAATTTTAATCGAACGAATATTACCATCTCTGTCAGGGTAGGTTTCAAGAACTTTAAATGTAAATATGTTTCGTGAAAGCGACAATTAAAATGAATGAGTTTTATTTTATTTTGTTTTTAAGATTTATTTATGTAGTTTATTTGATTGATTTTTGTTTGGTTTGTTAAAATGATGGGTTATTGATCCCTTGTATGTATAAAAGTAGAAAGGTTTGATTTAACGAATAGTTTTTTGTTGTGGAATGTTTTTTCCAGTACAACAATTGAAATGAATGTACGAACACCTTTTTTGGCCACACCAGAGGATTTTTGGTACAAAGTAAAGTAGAAATGTCAAAGAATGTTTATGATAAAAATAATTGTTTGAGGGTAGTTTTCCCTGAAAGTTGAATACATGAAAAAAGTGTGATAAATGGATAAGTAATACTGAAAATAGAGCCTTATTAGAAGGACATTTTTAAAGTTTTTATTTGTTAAAGAGGGTAGTTTCCCTATACAGTTGACAAGAGTTTTTTGTTAACATAACTGGGCATTTTAGTATCCCGTCTACAACCCCTTGGACCTAGTTTGGCACCAAAGGGAGGTGTCTCACCATAGAGATCACCTAGCATTGTTGATTGACAGAGTCTGGGCATCCAATATCCCTGGGGGTAGTTTCCCCATACAACCCCTTAGATCTGAAAGATACCAAAGGGAGATGTCTCACCATAGAGATCATCTTATTTTTGTCATAGAGTCTGGGCATCCAATATCCCTGAGGGTAGTTTCCCCCATACAACCCCTTAGACCTAGTAAGGTGCCAAAGGGAGATGTCTAACCATATAGAACATCTTGTGCGAAAATGAAAAGTAGAATTGCTAGAAATTTAAATGTTTGTTAGAGAAAAATCAAAATATATTTGCAAGAGAAGGTATAATCTTTTAGTAGATCACCCTATAGAAAAAAGTATAAAATTGTCAACGAAAATTGAAATATGTTTGCTAGAAGAGGGTATAATCTTTTAATAGATCACCCTATAGAAAAAGTATAAAATTGTTAGCGAGGATTTAAAATATGTTTGTCAAAGAGGGTATAATCTTTTAGTAGATCACCCTATAGAAAAATAATGCGAACGAATGCGAATAAAAATAGTACAGGAGCCTTGCTATAAAATGAAGGACTTCCCTTTAGATTGAAAATGTGAAAATGAACGAAATACAAGAAGTCTTTAAATAAAGAACTTCTTCTTGAGTGCAAAACGAAAAAATAGAAAAGTATGTGCAATGAACGATAGATTGAAAATTGTTTGGCTATGGAGAGCCTGTTGCTAAGGGATAATTTTCCCTATGAACGAAAATAAAAATATAAGGGTATGCAGCCCTTTTGTACCTCTGATGCGGCGCTAGTTTCTAGAATAAAAGGGAGGTGTCTTATTTTTGAAGAACACCTTGTATAAAAAGTAGAAAAATAGTAAAATGTTTTTATAGTATTGAGTTGTAAGTTAAAAAATGATTTTTATTTATTAAGTGAGATATTAGATCTCGAAACAACGATCAGCTATTGTTTTGTGAATTTTAAGAATAAAGTTTGGTTGTAAAAATAGCGAATGTTTGTGATTTGAGTTTTAAATATTGTTTAGCGATTTATTTGTAGAATCGTAGAACCATATCTACGGGTTTTTTACGAATTTGTTGCGAAAGTATTGAAAATGCGAGAATTATTTTTTGCCGTCGGCAAATGGAAAAAGTAAGTTAAGAATAAATGCGATTTGATTATTAGTGCGATTTTCTTGTACGAAAATTTGTTTTAATTACGAACGATACGAGTTTTTTTTTTTAAATTGTGTTTGTATAGTGAACGAGTTGAATTGTTGATTCTTAACTTGGAAAGGTGGCGTTTTAAAAGCCTAGTTATTTTTTAATAAACTTTCGTGCTGTTTACACGAAATGTAAAAATTCGAATGCATATTTTCTGAATGATTGTGACAAGATTTGGTAGCGAGAACAATTTTTCAATTTTTGACAGAAAAATGTTTGTATATATGAAAATTGAGTTCATTTTTGGATTGTAGATTTTGATTGTGTGAAAATTTGTTCTTTCTATTAGAACACAAAATATGTAGGATAAAAGTACGTAAATACAAGTAGATGCAATGTATTATAGGTTAAAAATATGCGACAATTATATAAATTTAAATTCCTACAGAAAAAAATGTATAAAATGCGACAAATGTTTTATATGTTAAGAAAGAATGAAAAAATACATGTATCTGAGCTTTATAGCTATAACTATGTAGAATACATAAATACGAAATGTTTCCTTTTTTATAAATGTTTGATAGTTTACAGTAAGTAAGTAAATAAATATCTACGGCCGGCTAGTTAGCGCATGCGCCGAGAATTTGGTAAGTTTAAAATACAATGGAAGTTTTTTATACGTAAATGTAACGAAAAAATGTGTGCATTAATTTACCACAAGCCTACGATTGTTATCGGACCGCTTTTAAGTGGTTACAACGAGTTTAAATGAGTTTTACAAAAAATACCTTACAATTTCTTGCTGTGAAGAGTTGCTTGAAGGTTTGAAGTTGCTTGAAGTTTTTTAAGCCACCATAGGCCTACTGATGAAGTTGAAGAGTTGAACTGGATCGCTCAGGATCATTGAAGAATCTCTGGAATCGCTCAGGATCATTGAAGAATCTCTGGTTTAAATCCGGATCGTTTGGACCATGTTGAGGTCCGAGAGAAGTTTTGCTAATTTCGATCCGGTTCGAATGGACCATGTTGAGGGTTCTGGAATAAACCCTATGTTGTGCCAGTTTCCCAGGACGACCAACACTGTGTTATCGCCTTTTTAAACTGCATCGTTGTATTCGTAAAATGGACTGTATTAGGATTGTCTTCTCAACTTCATTCAACAAAAACAATGAACCCTTTTATTTAACCATTTATTAAACTTGTTAAATAAAAGTAAACAACAACGTAACAAAGGATTACCTTAAACTAGTAATCAATGAACAAGTATCATAATTAATATGTGCTTAACAAGCACTAACACATATTAATGAAAAATGAATTAAAATAAATGATCACATCATTCAGAAAATATTGTTTTGCGTGTGTTCTGCGTGAGTGATAATTAGACACTGAAGGGTCCTAGCCTGATCATGGCTAGCCCCACTTCTCTCTTTATTCGACAACCTCCGTCGCTTCAAAAAAATCTTTCTTTTCAGATTGCGCAACACCTTCCCGAAAAATCCTTTTAACTTGAGCCGCGTAACACGTGTAAGCTTTTTTTTATTGTCTAGATTCGACGGTTAAATTTGCCCAATACCATTATTAACATCGAGCAAAAAATAACTTTGATGAGCCGCGCTTCCGGGTTTGATACCGCAATTATGAAATGGAGCAAAAAATTATTTTTGCCGACACCGCATCTTTGTGATGCCGCTCGTCAACGTATTTTGGTGCACCGTTGCCGGTTTTACGGTTTTACGAGTAACGAATATGAGTTTACATGTTTAATTATCTGAAAATTAAACACTAAGTTATATTTGATTGACTTTCTTTCTGACGAAAGTTCATTGATAAGAAGGAATTTAAAATAAATTATTTGAAAAAATAAATCCAATCAACTGGTGGAAAATTATTCTTTAAGATAACATCATAAAGTAAGCAAATTTCTGCATTTCCGCTTCATATGGCTTTGGAATCCAATAAATCAAATTCCAAAACACCATATTTAAATAATAACCGTCAAATTATGAGGTACCTATCAGAATTGGAAAAATACAGAACCTAGTTACACAAAATTAGTTTATTTTTTTAAATTTATTTAAAAGATAAAAAAATCATCAATGATGATAATTCCGAGATAACTTGGTTATATATTTGCGAATCCATTCCATCTCATATGTATACGAAAGTAAGCATAAAGCGGATGCCTGAAAATCAAGAGTATTTCATGCATGGCATATTTCATTTTCCCCAACGATTTAAATGAGAAACTATTTGTTTGTGACCAATGGCTGCTCACTCTTAAAAAAAATATATTAATGACTAGCAACTTGAAGCAATTTCCGAACCGGACTGGAGTTAAAGCTGCGGTTAGAATTAATTATAAAAATACGTGTAGTACTTTTTGAGCTTTTTCTGTCGGAAGTAACTTGTTTTTCGATGCAATTAACCTTGCCTAACCGACTTTTTGCCAATATCCGCTTTAAGTGTTAGAGTAAACTTTGAAAAAGACCTTAACTACGCTTTTTTTGTGAACTCGTAATAATATTTTAACGAAACCGTGTCGTGAAAATACTTTTATACATGTCTTGGTGAATATTAGCTAGCTCAATAATTAGCTAGGAGGAATTTTACCTACCAAGCGAGGGTAGATAATGCTACATTTCATTTTTCTCAACAAATATCATTTTGATGGTTGTGTGGTATGCAAAATTAACCAGTTTCTCCCAATCTCTTATATAGAATATTAATATTTCAAGTCTGATTCTGGATGGTTTTATACTTATATGGCATTTTACCACGAAGACTAAATCCAGGAGATGTTATGCTGTAGAAGTTCCAATGTATTTTTTGGGTGACAGTTCATCGTGGAATACTTGTTTTTCTGCTTCATCGGACATTTTCTTGCTTGAAAAATTTACGAAGGATAAGCACCAGTTTACTCTAAATACCCAAATGGTACCCTGCATTGCGCAACGTTCGAGAGTATCCTGGATCTCATGTACTAAGGAATAATGCCTTCTATAGGGTGTCCCAGAAGTGCCTTTGGAAAATTCAGGGATGAATAGAAGTGGTAAAAATAAAATCATTTTTTATTTATAACTTTCGTACCGTAACCTCAAATTCAACCAAACTTTGGTAGGTTACAAATCGCATTAGTGTGCTTAAATTAGTTATTTAAGTTTGTCACAAAATCTTTTAGGAAGTCTGGAACGGACTATGCCCAAAGGTTAACACCTCATAATTTTTAGACAAGTAGTGACACTGAACTGTAAATAACATTAATGGATTCCTTAGATATTTTTATAACATAAAGATACTCTTGCTTGATGTCGATTAAGTTAACGGTTTAGGAGATTTTTTAACTCTAATGCGGTAAAGCAGAGTATACAGCGCATCCACCATTTTATAAAGTGCGTCATTATTTGAAGTTTAATACAATTTGATTTTATAGTGTGCTGTGGATTCATTTGACATCCAACATCTGTCAGTTAATTTGCTATTTTGTAGTTGCGAAATATTTTTCTATTGATTTTTTTGTTTAAGTACATTTTCATAATTAAGTTTACAGTTTACTCTAAATGAATACGCAGATATTCATGCGCTATTCACTCTGCATTACCGTATTAAAGTTAAAAAATCTCCTAAACCGTTAACTTAATCGACATGAAGCAAGAGTATCTTTATGTTATAAAAATATCTAAGGGATCCATTAATGTTATTTACAGTTCAGTGCCACTACTTGTCTAAAAATTATGAGGTGTTAACCTTTGGGCATAGTCCGTTCCTGACTTCCTAAAATATTTTGTGACAAACTTAAATAAATAATTTAAGCACACTAATGCGATTTGTAACCTACCAAAGTGTGGTTGAATTTGAGGTTATGGTACGAAAGTTATAAATAAAAAATTATTTTCAATCTTTAAATTTAGAGGCCCATATCTCGGAAACGAAGGCCCGTAGGAAAAAAAGTTATATGAAGCAATAATGTTATTTTTACCACTTCTATTCATCCCTGAATTTTCCAAAGGTACTTCTGGGACACCCTGTATAAATGCCTACAGGTTGAGACCTTTTGTATTCCGAAGTAATGCTTTTTGGGCTGCAGAAAGTTGGTAACAAATAAGGTGGTAATATTATGTGGACTATAATAACACAGCATCTTAACCTTTCACGTGCATCTGAAAACTTGTCAACTAAATATCTCGAGAAATGTTTGCTGCAAAGATTTTTCTTGGGTTTCATGCTTATTGCATTGTGATACGGATGTATCAGTAGTGAGCAATGAGCAAGTTCTGACTCATGGAGGAGTTGCAGAAATAGGATAGAAAGATTGGAGAGTAGTGGTTGCAAAATATGTGGTATTGATTAGAATGACTGGAGGGGTTGTGGATAAGACTGTTTGATAGTTTGGGTTTAATTAATTGAGAAAGACTCTAGCCAAAAAATTAAGTTATTAAATTGCTTCCTGAAGTAGATTTTTAGTGACAGCAAGGTTTCTTTTTCTGCAGATAATAATTAGGTATTCGATGTTTTTGTAAATATTATTGATAACAAAAGTGACTACTATCGTACATTTTCTTGTGGAATTGGATCGGATGTGTTCCTATTCTTTATTTTTTTTTAGTTTGAAAGTTTCTGTGTATTACAAGATTTGAAACACGGAGTAATAAGTAGGTCAAATCTGTGTTGTTTATTACATCGGTTATGTAATTTACTTTAACATTGATTCCTTTCAACAACAATATCACTTTGATCCAGAGATGTAATTTATTCATAAATCTGCTTCAGCGTATTGAAAAGTAATTATCTTACATTGGGAGGGGGCACAATTTGTGTCTAAAAAGGATCCGCAGTGTCAACAAAATTTATACCGTGCCGTGAATTTCCCAGAATGATATTATCATGGTGGTAAATAACTTCAATTTTGATTTATATTTTAGATTAAATTATATTTGGGAATGAAGTTTGTTTTGCAGTTAAGTCATATTTTGACTTGTATACGGATATTTTGTCTCGCAACTTTTATTCTATGTCATCATTTATATCCTGTTTTCGATCCTCATTCCTACACATTTCTATTTATACCTACTCGACAACCAAACGATATTTTTTCTCTTAATTAACTGATGAATCTTTACTGTCCACCTAGATAGAAACGAAGGTAATGATAATAAATTTTATTGTGAATTACATCTCTCGTTTCCTTAATAGTTTCGTGCGAAAAAAAAATCTTATCAGCGGGATATAACTCAAGATACTAATGTTGATGAAATACATAGATAATGAAATCTAAACACCATCTCGCATGTGTGCAAATTTTTACGTATTAACCCATTAACACCCAAGCGAATAAAATGTCTTGAGTTTAAAAAAATTGTGTAATAAATATCACTTTATAGTTTCGAAGGTGCTTTTTTATGGAAACATGGATCCATCACTATACTTCAGAGTCAAATTGGCAGTCAGCTGAGTTGACATTAGCTAGCGAAAGCCTACCAATGCTATCAAAAACGCAAATGTAACGTGGTAAGGTTTTGGCTTCCGTATTTTAGGATTCGCCCGTTATTTTATTCATCATTTTTCTTGAGAAAGAAAAAACCATCAATAGGAAACATTTTATGGTGTTGTTAGTGCTTTCCTATTCACCGTATTCCCCGGATCTGACTCTCAGCGACTACTACCTGTTTGCAAACCTAAAAATAATGCTCCAGCAAAGGAGATTTGGCTAAAATGAAGAAGTGATTGCCGAAACTTAAGCCTATCTTGAAGGAGATTATGTTGGTGAATAAAGTCGAGAGAAGCTTATAGAAACAGATAATTGGCTCTCGACTATCGACTTTGTTACTTAAATTCATTAATTATAATTAAAATTCATAACTGGTTTGATGGTGTATGACGAATTCCATTAAATTAGAGATGAACATTAATTATACACAGGTATTCATTAGCGTAACTCATTTGACAGGTGTTTATTTTTAACACTCGCCTATTGAAATGTCAAATTTTAAATTTAAAACTGCTGTGATTTTCCACAAATTAAAAACGTAGAGTTGTTTTCCGACCGCACATTTAACCCTGCCTAAAAAGTTGTACTTTTCTCATTATTATTTAATGAAGAGAAAGAGTCGTGCATTTTAAAAAAGTGTAGACAGGGATGAAACGTTGATAATAAATTAGTCAAATTTAAATTTTTTTTTTACACAAAAAGTACTGAGTTCATTATTTAACTTTTGTTAGGGAAGTTTTCCTTATTTTGACCTGTTAATTAAATGTTTTTATACACACCTTCTATACAGGGTGTAATTAATGTAATAGACTTAAATTGAGAAAGTTTTTTGTTATTATTAGTTTTTCATTAATAATTACGATGTAAAGATAGAAAGGACAAGCACTTAATTGGATATGGTTTCTTTGTTTGATGATACCTGTTGACTATACAGGGTGTCCCATTAAGAATGGGACATAGAACAACCGCAGATTCTCCAATTCAAAATAAAACGATTAAGCGAAATATGTTTAAAATGTTACTCGTTTCCGAAATACGGGGTGTTGAAGTTGAAAACTGAAAAATTATTAATTGCCATAATTTTTTTAATACACCGTATAATTTCACTTAAATCGGTACACTTGTTAAAGATCATAAAATGCACCTAACAGTAAAAAAACAGTTCAGTACGCTCTACCAGTGGCGTACGGCAGGAGTAAGTAATGCTTGTACCCCTTCTAAATGTTACGCCGCTGTCTAAATTTTAATTTTGACTATAATTTTAATTTTTTTGATATTTTCTAAGTCAATAATGTACACTTGTTAGTTTGTTGTAAAGTCATTGTTTTTCGAGATATTCGCAGTTTTGGTCGAAATGCACCCCTTTCACCCAACCTGTCATACAGACATTTGAAAATTTTGTGTCCTGGTTGATGTCTATTTGGATACAATTCTGAATATCGCCTAGTAGCAGCTCTACCATTAAAATTATTCTGGGCATAAATACAAACCTCATTTCTAAATTGGAAAATTCGTTATGACGTGGTATTTTACAATAATATTACAGTTATTAATAACAATAATCACATATCGGCAACAGTTAGTTACTCCGAAAATGTTTAACTGACAGTGACAGAACTTCATTATAAATCAAAGCCTACTGTCAAAATGTTCAATTATAAATTAATAAATATTCTCACAATCGCAACGTGCATATTAGGAACTTAACAATACAAATCAGAACAAAAAAATAAAAAAAATAGAATAAAGCTGTTTGGTCGCGAATCTCGTTAATTGTAAAAATGAATATTATTAATAATAATACAAATAAAAAGTACATGTCTATCTATCTTTAACTGCGAATATCTCGAAAAACAATGACTTTACAACAAACTAACAAGTGTACATTATTGACTTAGAAAATATCAAAAAAATTAAAATTATAGTCAAAATTAAAATTTAGACAGCGGCGTAACATTTAGAAGGGGTACAAGCATTACTTACTCCTGCCGTACGCCACTGGTAGAGCGTACTGAACTGTTTTTTTACTGTTAGGTGCATTTTATGATATTTAACAAGTGTGCCGATTTGAGTAAAATTATACGGTATATTAAAAAAATTATGGCCATTAATAATTTTTCAGTTTTCAACTTCAACACCCCGTATTTCGGAAACGAGTAACATTTTATCTAAGCATACTTCGCTTAATCGTTTTATTTTAAATTGGAGAATCTGCGGTTGTTCTGTCCCATTCTTAATGGGACACCCGTATATTCTTCTTCATTGTTAATAAAACCAAAACATGAGTATATAAAGCAAGAAAAAGCCACTCTTGAGTTACAAAAAATTTATTACCTCTTCACTGGTTAGTCAATTATTTATTTATTTATTTATTTACTACACTATTCTACAGAGAATCCATTTTTAGAATAGGAACTACAGAACGGAATTGATTTTAAAAATAATATAAAAATAATAACAGCTTGTAAAAATAAAAATAATAACGTCATATAGGTTTACTTACTAACTAAGAAAATGATTTTTAATACTCAACAAGTTGCAACAAAATAAATCTACTTCCTTTACCGAATTACAGGTAGACATCATGAAATATAACGGAGAATTCTTTAAAATATTGGTACGAGGAGTTTCGAGATAAAAGGTATTGTTGTTTCTTGACGATAATTGGGGAATACAAAAGTAAGTTAGAGCAATCTGTTAGATTATTAATTAATTTAAATAAGAGTAGAAAGCTGTAATATCTACGACATATTTCAAGACTAAAGAAGCTATGTTTTAGAAATAAGTCTGCACGCTATATGCCGATTGGAGGATAAATTCCGTCAGTTTTTAAAGTTAACAATTTCCAAAAAAAGACGTTGAAGATTTTCCAATTGGTCAATATGAAACTGATCATAGGGACTCCAGACAACCGAGGCATATTCTAGTTTTGATCTGATAGCTTTAAAGTTCCGACTTCTTCAGATTCAGCGCCGTTTCTATATAGAACTTTATATTTATTTTTGATGCAAATATTTCACAAAAACATAGTAGGGTAAATTAGGGGCAGTCGATATTTCTGCAAATCCAATAACATGTATCCAAAACAACAACCATAGAATAAGTACATTTTCAAATTTCCATGAGTAAGGTCGTACGAATTGAGTATTTTAATACTCAAACTAAAGTAAAGTTGTTCCATTTTATTGATGGGGCAACACATATCATGAATCATGGGGTAAACAAAAAATCTTGCCCCAGCTATAATTAGGGAATTAGGGAATGTGAAATTGTGAAATGAGCTGTTGAATCCGTAATCAACGAAAGAATTTCAATAAGATCTGCAGTCAAAGATTACGAAAAATGCAAAGAGTAGGTCTGAAAAGATACAGTTTCCAAAATGCTCTCAGTCGGCTATTCAGCTAGTCGTCGAATCTTCACAGATAAACAATAAAATGATTACCTTAAACAAAAAATGTACTTTGATTTGATGTTTAAACTTCAATAATTTAGAGCATTGAGGAATTGGAAGATATATTAAATCGATGTTTTTATGGTAAACATTATGGAAATTAAGGGTGCAAGACCAACGTTAGATATGTTGAAAGAATCTCATCATGTGGGACTTCCACACCCATGTTTTTAATTAATGTGGTTGGATGACTAAATTAAAATTTCTTTTGTTTATGATACATTTGGTCAAGTAGGCGAAAACTGTAAAACGATCCACGTTTAAATATTCCGGTTTTAAATTTTGATAAAGAAAATGACATAGCAATATTGTCGATTCTGTTTCATTACTCCCATCGGCATCAGCCATTAGATGTGAGAGTATAGGAGCCCTTTAAAAAATATCTGCCTTTTGCTTGAGACGCAGGGAAACAACGCGGATAAAGCGATGACAATCTAAAATATAGCGAATTGTATCAACTGGTTATCCTTTAGCATTGTATTCTATTGGCCTGTCTGTCCGTGCTCTGGTTCGTGCCCCGGTCTAGACAATGAGATTTTTAAATAAAAATTTTCATTGCCTACTTCTGGGAATGATTTGTAGCGTATTTAACATTAATTACTTTGATGTTAGTTTACGCTGGAAAGATTTAAAATCCTGGGGAGTCCATCGTTGTCGATGATTGTGTTGTGTGGTTTTTCCTGGTTTTCCCACAACTGTAAAGCAAATGCGCCTTCAAGCATCAGTAAGTCGCCCCAGAGCGCCACGGCAAATAATAATAATAATAGCCGTCCCTCCCCCGCACAAGCTGCAGAGCTTCAGGGGTTCACTCGTAAGGGAGTGAATTGCAGGGAGTATATTATTATTATTATTATTAATATTATCGACCCTGCCTAATTATTGATATTTTAATCAATCATCAAGAGAAACCTAAGTGGTTTGGAATTTCCTCGGTGGGTGACGGTATCTACTCTATCTCGATATCTGTAAAAACAATTTTTTTTTACTCATGCAGGAAAAATAGTATCTTTGCGCCCGCCTTTTCGGGTGTAAAATGCCTGTTTGGCTATTTAATTAGTTCCGTGCGCACGCAAAATTTACTTTTCACACGGAAATTGACAATACAGACCCCCAAAAAAATGTGACGTTTAAGTGACAGATAAATTGATTGATTAAAAAATTAAAATTTACAATAATGAATTTCAACTCCATGATGATACCGGAGACTGATGAGAGTTCTGACGATGAATCCGTACCACCTAAAATTTAACACTATCGCTGAAGGTTACGTTGAAGAATTGATCGGCAATAAAAAACGAATCGGTCAGCAAATTGCGATCGCTATTTTGGACAGACCATCTACGAGTACTTCACGTGAAAATGTACACCAAATCAACTCAAATATCGAGACGACAAGTACCCATCAGAGACAGTGTCGAAGACAAAGAAAATATTGACTTGAATACGATTTCCTCTAGAATCTCCAAAAATATAAATTTCAATTTCACCAATTGTACAAATATTTCGATAATCATAGGTGAAAAAAAAATTATTAATTGTCTTTTTGAGTTACCTAGTTATCGTTAAAAATAAGAAGTTATTTTAATTCTAAATATTTTGCTTTTTATTTGATTAATTTTTGATTTTTTTGTCGTTGGCACCTATTTCATTTTTCATTGTTCCCCGCATTCGTAAAAAAAAAAATAGTATCTGCAACTCGTGCGGCATTGTCGATTGCCCACGAGAGCGAAGTTAAGCTCGAGTTGCACAATATACTATTAGTGTACATTTTATATATTTATAAATTCTTTTAAATGCTTCCTTTGTAAATCAATAATGTTAACACATTTAATTAATATAAGATTCTATCCAAAATAAATATATTTTATTTTCTGTATTATCGGACCAAACTTTCGTCTACGTATTTTTTAGTTCATAATTTTTTTGTTTAAATCATTATCATCATAATTGCAAAAATAAAAACATAAATCATAAAAAACAAAATACGTGCGTTGTTTCCTGTTGAATTAAAACATTTACCATGCAATGTATAACGAGTTTAGTTACAATATTAAGTACTCAACTCTTTTATTTAGTTAGTCTGGAAAAATGTATTTTTTCGACAATAAAAACAAAATACCTGTAAACGCCCTTCAACTATAAACAACATCGAACGTACGAGTTTAGCTGGTAAAAACCACAAAAGCTCCGTGATATACAGCACCAATTTACATTTAAAGCGAACGTGTTCGGTATGAGAAAAGTGTATGTACAAAAAGAATTGCGAAGAGTCGACCTCTAGGCATTTGAAACTCCACTAAACTTCCGTCGGAAAAAAACATTTTATGCTCATATTTAAATAGGAGTGTTTAGGTATTTTTATACTGTACGTTGAATAGTAAAGATGTGGTTTTTTTTCTTTCTGTTCTAAGATCTCCGATATCGCTGAAGCCTAGCGTTTTCTGGCCATTTTATGAACTCTTTTACTGGTGTGTGACCAGTCAGGCAGTCATAAGTTCTGTTATCTCTCTCAGCTTACTTTGGTCCAATGAGAGTAGTTCAGCTGTTCTTTTTGAAGGTTTCCTATGTAGAATTGTTCGTGTTTTTGCCCTAATACGTTTGTGTTGCAAGTGTCGTTCTCTAATCCAGTTTTTGATACGGTTTATTAATTTATGAGTACGTCGTGCAATATTTTATTCTAGATCCCATTGTTCTTCTAATCTTTCTCCATCCATCTGATGTTTCTGCAAATACTGCATCCTAGTAACCTTCTGTTTTGAATGTTCCCCCCCCTCAAAAGGAAAATTTCTGTATCTTTACTTGAAATATTAGAAAAAAAATTTCTTTACGATGGACAAACTAGAGTTCCTTGGTTTTTTATGACCCCCCCCCCTCGAGCAAATCCTGCGCACGGGCCTGGCTCCACTTGATTAATTAGGTAAAATTTAGGTAGCAACGAAGCAATTACCAATACGATCTGCCCACGCGTTAATATATGTTTTAGTAAAATCCTTATTGATAAATAGCGCGTGGGTTTTTCTCATCCAAGATGTAGATATATCTGAGATCCCCTCTTAGGATTTACAAATCTAGGTAATGTATTCTTGGCATGTCATTTATCACGGACTACTTTTACAGTGTGTGCGTAACTACTGTAGGTTAAATTCCAATTTTCTTTTTATTACATCGAATAAAGCTTAAAATAAAATTATCTTTTGTCTACGATTATGAAGAAAAGTACAAGTTTCAGATGTCCCATCAATTAAGAAACATACATAGTTGTCATTTACTACAAATTTGAATTGAATAAAAATAACATTATTTACTACTACATACTATAATAGTCCATCTAAGTACTCTCTATTTTCATATATATATTTCTTATACAGATTGACAAATATCTTATATTTGGTTGCTGTTTTTGTTGAATTTGGTAGAGAGTTAAAGATTTTTTGAGCCAAAATTGTAGCAAACCTTTGGTTAGCATCATATTTTCGAAAAGATACAAAGATCATATGACTTGTATTATTTCTTGTTTGATATTGATGATTTAAGAAGTTTTTTGTTTTAAGTTTAAAATAAAAAATATAAATACTTAGATGATATAAACATCGAACATTTAAAGTATTTTCATTATATAATAGATTGGTTGAATAGAGTCAATCTTTAAAGAAAATTATCCGCAGAATATAATTATGTATGATATTTAATTGGTTTAGGGCATTGTCACCCCAAACAATGTTACCATATCTCAAGAGTGACTCCACTAAAGACTTATAAATTTGAAGAAGAAGTTTTTGAGGTAAAATTCTGCGAATTATATCAAATTTATGTATCAAACGCCTAATTTTGTTCGTTAAATCTTGAATATGTTCAGTCCACTTCAACTTTTTGTCAACTTTAATGCCCAGATATTTCATGGTGTTAGTTTCCCAAATAATATCAGAGTCATTATTTTGATACAATTAAAATTTGGTCTGTTTGTATCATTCAATGAAAATGCTATGTAAAAAGTTTTATCGGTATTTAAAGTTAATTTGCTACAATCTAACCAATATTTGACCTTATTAAAACCCTTAATAACTTTATCTTTGACAGTCTGTCAACTTTTTGCTTTAAAAACTAACACTGTGTCATCGCATACTTGTTTCCAATTTCAATAAGGAGTTAATATATATAATATCTGGTCACCGAGCTTCGCTCTTAATATTCAAATCTACATTCTTAAGCAGCCCAATGCGTATATAATTTAAGTATATTTATAACATGACAAATTATTAATTAATTCGCGAAAATCACGAATTGGGCGACATCTACTTGAACTACTGAAAGGGAGATAAATAAAAAGTTGATTGGCGATTGGCTTGAAAGTAGGCGGGAAAATTAAAAAAGCTGTCAGTCTTAATTTTCAATTGGCTGCAGCTATTGTTGACGTTTATCAACTGCTTGTCACAGAGGTTAGTTAAATGCATTAAAAGTTGCCTAATTTCTGGGGATTTCACCCTTTTAGGGCAACATCTACTGACGCTTGATCTTCGCGAATAGTCACGGCGGACAGGCCGGACAGGTCGGACAGGTTTCCGGGACGGGCAACAGCAGCGTGTAGGGCACAGGTCCCGTCAACAGAAGATCGCTCAGCTCACTCTATTTATCACTATATAAGAAAAACTCTATGTTCAATTGATTTTATTATTTATTGATCTGCATTGAAGGAAAATTATAGGTCTGATATTCATACTTGGGTAAAAACCTCCACAAAAACCTGTGGTTAGACTCTCGACGTGTGGCAGATATTGATATCATATTTTTTCAAAGTTTTTCAGTTATAAAAATAGTTCATTCGTACATTTCATTACAATTTGTTCTTGGAAAATACAAAGTCACAATCAACCTTAAAATGTACTATGAAATTGAGAATTTTAAATGTCTCTTTAAAGTTTCTTGTCAAATAAAAAATTGAAATCTATGTTAATAGTACACGTGTACAAGCATTCATTCTTTTTCTCTCCCTCTCTGTGATAATGAAAACTTAAATATTAAAACTGTCCGCATAATAAAATAGTAGCCGTAAGGGGTAGTCTCACACTATCGGGGAAGGGAAGAACCTTAACCAGATGTGCATAAAGCATTTCCACCCACCAAAAAAAAAGATTAGCTTTAGGTTAGGTTAGATCTTTGTAATAAATAAAGAAAAGTACAATACGTGTGACATTTTGACATTTGTTACATTCTGACAGGTGTCATATTTTGACATTTGTTCATTTTGAGATTTGTCCATTTTGACAGTTGTTACATTCTGACATGTATTACATTTTAACAGTTGTATTTTCAACTTTGAATTTATGAGATGGCTGTCATTTGACAAGCAAATTATTTATGTCCATCAAATGAACCTTTCCTTTTTATACTTTTCAGGTTTATTCTGGTTATAAATTCCTACTTGGGCTTTTGTAGAAAAGTTATGTATGCGTTTGTACTGGAAAAATATGTTAAATAACCGTTTCAACGCACTAAATTTGTTTGTCTTGGGAGTGAGTATCCCAACATATATATTTTTTCATAAAAAAATGTGAAAAATATTTTTCCGCGCAAAAATTTCTATTGCTAAGTATATTGATTTTATCATATTTTATAGCATCTGTGAAAATTTCATGAAAATCCCAGTCAGCCCCATTTTCTTAACGTTTACCCAGAGATGTGCGTGTCAGTAGTTGTTAAAATTTGTAGGTCATTATGGATAAAAAGCGGCAAATTTAAAATTAAATTCTTTCAGATTGAAACGCCAGAAATTAAATAAAGTCAAACCTTTTTACTATTATACTATACAGAAGAAAGGAGTGCAGTATTTAATTTGCAGAACGTAGTACATGTTCAAGAGGTAGAAATGTTATTTTTACATCATCCTTCAATGCTTATTTGTAGTTAAAATTTAAATATTAATACATCTGATCGGCCTAATATAGTTTTTGTCTAGATTTAATCTTGTTTCCATGGTTTTTACTGTAATAAACCTGTTCTTTTGACAGATAAGTCAGACTTTATTTATTCATAGCCGTATCGTATTTTAATTGATTCAGAATTGTATTAATATATATTTCAAAATGGCTTCATTCTAAAAATATTATCAGTCCTCCTAAATCCTTGAAGGCAGAATTATTAGTAAGGCAACATAAAAACAAATTCAAAAAATATATTATAGATGAGATGGCCAGAGAAAAAGGAATTTAAATTCTCAGATTGGTCACAAATATTAAAAGGTTATGTTTCTCAAAACAATACAAAACATTTAAATTTCCTGATGTGCGAAATTTGTTTTTGAAGGCAGTTTCAGATGTAAATAGAGAACATTGAGGAAAATGCATTGATCATGTTAAAAAGGAGAAAAATTCATTTAGGAAAGTGGATATATCAATGGATAATTTAATAGAACCTATAATAATAAACCTCAGAAAAGACAATTATAGTGATATCAGTAGTTTTAGTGAAGACAGTGACTTTTAAAGATAGTTCTTGAACTAACTTTTTTTTTAATCTTTGAGTTTAGGTAAGTACTGAAGCGTTACTTTTAATGCCAAGAGATTAAAAAAGTTTAATCCCAACATATAATCCTCCTTGTTATTTATTGGTTAAATTTAATTCGTTCAATGTTAAAGTGTCAGATGCATATTTTTATTTTTTGTAAATAATATAACTTCAAAATTTAATCTACGAAGTGCGTATATATATTTTATATGCTGTGACCTTATTTATATTATAGAAACTTATTTTGCAAAGTACGCCTATGGAATGTGACGTTATATCCCCACTTTTACTGTACTTACTCCTCTCTCCTTTATAGTATATATTACTATAGAAACAAGTTATTATATCTGCCGTTGCTAGGAAATAAAACTAAAAGCTTAACTTTTCTTGTAATTATCTCGGAAGATCGAATTTTCACAGACATGAGACCTACATTTTGAGTGGATTTCGAGATCCTTTGGACACACACACACACACACACACACACACACACACACACACACACACACACACACACACACACACACACACACACACACACACACATACAAACCTTGCTCGTTTAATAGTATTTGATATATATATATATATATATATATATGTAACCCTACGTTCCGGCACCAAAAGCGACCTTATATAGACGTTGTGGCACCATATAAAACGTTGTGGCACCAATTTTTGGTGCCACAACGTTTTAAGTCATTTTTGGTATCTTGAGCACCCCAGGATGCCCCACAGCAATTTTCAGGAAGGTGCCACTTGGACCATTTATATGTAAAAACCCGATTTTAGTTAATCCGTATACTCCCCAGGGGTCACCCCGACTCGTCTATAGCATACGCTACGTACAAGCACCAGGACGCGGCCGAAGCGTTGTGGCACCATGAACGAAAGTACGTTCAAGCACCTTTTAGTCGTGTTTTGTGAATGCGATGTAAAAATAAACAAGATGATATTTGCGATGTAAGCTTAAGAGGTAAATTTTGCTTTTGGATTGCGATTCATGCTTTAACAGCTAGAATTATAATTTTTCATAAATTATTTTATTAAAAATAATATAAATAATCCCATTTGGGAATTATCAAGAATCACTAAAAAATTTTCTCCACGGCCACTACTGAATGTAGTTATTCTGAAATCACTTATAATAACAGAAAAGAAACATTCTCGCTCTTGAGATTGAAAGAAAATTCTGAAACATTTGTCTCTTATGTATTTTATACGTACTTCATTCTATCACTAGAGATACTCTTTATTCCATACTTGTTTAAAAAAATAAGGTTTGCCATGAATGTCGAATTAGTTGACGTGGTCTTAATATTGGTTTGTAAAAACTTTTAATTTATTAAAAAGGAGAAGAAAATCAAACGATTCAGATGTAAAATTTGCTACCGCAAAAATCCAAGCTTGAACATAAAAATACTACCGCCACAATGTTGAGAGATTGAGGTTTCATTTTAATATATTTAATTTCTACTTTCTGTGGTCGTGGGTAAAGTACAGTCTGTTACTCTGTTGGAATGAAGATCCGACACTCGTGGTTCCTCCACTTGTGTCGAATTCTCATTCCAACCTTGTTACAGAATATACTATTATTTATACTTTATGACATAAATAAAGTCAGTCTACAAAATATCGTGCTTCTAAAAAAAAATAAGATTTGCATATGAAAGTCTTAAATGTTTTTAAATTAGGAAAATGTATAAAAGAATTAAAAAGTAAGGATTATGTATTATTTTACACAAAAATTTTTAATAATCAAAAACTTTTTTTTTTATTTAAATGAAACAATTACTTATAATAATATCGATGCTATATCTTTAAAATTTTATTTTTTTTTTACAAAAAAAGCTTTAATTTTTTTTTATTAACTTCCTAGAAATATACAATCTGTCTTTTACAAAACAATAAGTACTTAAGCTTTAAATAAATAAAATATAAATTGCTGAAGGACCTCGGTCGATGGCCATTTGACTTTGTCAATAAAGTACTACTATTATTATTAATTATAAAATATCTTTAAAAAATTTCTGAAAGTTTATAAAGAATTATGTATTTTAAGAGCAGAAAAATGTGTGGAGATGAGAGGTTACGTAAAATAAATCAAATAATGCAATTTTGTTTCACAAAGGCTCATTTTAAATTATAAACAATTATGCATTTTGTGTAAAATAATAAATAATGTTGATAATTTTAGTCATTTTCTTAGTTAATTAAGTGGTGTTTTTACAAAATTTCGATAGAACGCCAATTCATTTCTCAAGAGTAATTTTTACATTTACACTTACATTTTACACTTTACATTTTTACATTTACACTTAAATTTTACACTTCACATTTTTACATTTAAATAATTAAAATTAGATTTTAATTTTAAATTATAATAGCGGTATCCATAAATAATCAATTATTTTAATAACAACCAAACCGATTATTTTTTTTATATTTATTAAAAAATATAATATTTAAGACCTTTTGCCATTTTTAATATTTTCAAGGTAACCACTAAAACAAAATCTTAATTTTACGAGAAAGTTATTCGTTATAAAAAAATCATGTTTGTCAAAAAAATAAGATTCGTATATCACAATTTTAAGTTACATGTAGAAAATTAAGAAAATGTGTAAGAATATTAAAAAGTAACTAAGATTATTTAGTATTTTACTCAAAATGTTTATATAAGTAAGTTGTTGTCCAAACTAAAAATTTTTACATCAAAAACCCTCAAATGGAACCTTTACTTATATCAATATCTACGGAATCTCTAAAATTTTATTTTATTGCAAAGAAAGCAATAACAAAATTTAATAATGTAATTATTGTTCACTTATACTTAGAATATATTAAATAGTGCAATTTTGTTTAAACAATGTGGCTCATTTTAAAATATTAACAATTGTGCAATTTGTGTCAATTAAAAAATAATTTCGATAATTTTTCTCATTTAATTAATTTCTTAGTACATTTGTGTTTTTACAAATGAACTAAAATTTGGATTTGCCAATTTTATTTGTCCATAAGACTAATTTTTATGTTTTAAAAACTGAAATTTAATTTTTAATTTGAAAATTTATGTTTATATTTTATTTTAAATGATGCATACAATTTTTTCAATTCCTAAACATTTTGTGAATAATAATAAGTAATGTTAGTTTTCTATTGATACATTTTTACTTTTTAAGACACCGTACAGGTATTCTAAGATTTGGATATTCTGATCTTATTTTATGGACTTTAGTAAGATTTTTCTAAAGAATAAACTAAAATAATATTTTTTTCCACTTTTCGATTCCATTTGTGGATATACTGTATATTCTAACCTAGAGCATTTTTTAGAATACGCGATTTTGGCAAAAATTACAAGACTTCGAATTAAAATGACTTAATAGAAATTATTAATTAAAAAGACAGATTCAACAGTTTACGAACGTTTAATAGTATTTTTTATTAATTAAAAGTCTCATTATAAAATTGGAATAAATATTAAAATATGCGTTGCCAGAGAAGGATATTGACCAACAGCTCGCACAAAATGTGATCTCGATTAAACTTGGCATTTAAGTACTTGAATGGGTGTAGAAACCGATAAAAAAATATTTGCTGCTCTAAAGTATATGCTAACTTCACAATTTCGAAAATAAAATCGAAAACTTGGTTTTTCTTATATCTGGAAAAAAAATAAAAATTTCGAAAAACTAATAGCACCAAAAGAGCGGAAAATTGTACTAAAAATTATATTTAAAGTTAAAAAGTTAAAGTTAGTTAAAAAAAATTGTATTACTGTAAAAAATTATTAAAAATAAGAAAGCAAATTCGAAAACTCGACGCGCGCCGAGCCGTTGAATTCAAATATTCAACTAAAGTATCTTTGTGTAAATTGTAAGCAACAAAACAAAAAAGGAAGCATTTTAAAGAGGAGACTCTAAGCTTTCTCAGGAATCCATTAATTTTTTAAATGCTGCTTTTTATAAAAGTGAAGATATCTATTAATAGAGGCATAACAAAAAAAAAATCCTTGTAGATTTATCATTATTATTCTTTTACTTTTGATTTAAATATAATTAAAATGATGATTATCTGGGTTTAATTAAACTTATGTTTTAAAATTTTCATTTTTTTTACAATACTCATTCGACGCAATTTTTATTTTCAAAATAGTGTTTATATAAATCAGAAATTATTTTTTTTTAATAAAGTTAAAAATAATTTAGAAATTGATTTATATAAAATAAAATTTTTTATAGTAATACAAATTCTTTTTAAAAATAACTTATAATATAATTTTTAGTAAAATTTTCCGCTCTTTCACGTGGTGCTATTAGTAATTCGAATTTTTTTTTTCGAGATATAATGGAAAAACCAAATTTACGATTTTATTTTCAAAATTGTAAAGTTAGCATACACTTTTGAGCAGCAAAGATTTTTTTATCGTTTTCTGCACCGTTTCAAGTACTTAAATGCCAAGTTTCATCGACATCACATTTTGACGAGGTCAAACTCTCTGACAACTGGGCTATTGCTTATTTGCTCGAATAAAAATGTACTGTTTGTATGCTATATGTAGGATTAAAAGTTTTTTAACTTTTTGACTTTAGGTTTTTTTTATTGAAAATTTTGTCATACGCATTAATTTGTTAAAAAATATTTTTTCAGATTTTTCATTATACTTTTCTAACGCCCCAACCTCCTTAAGCGTTCGAGTCGAATATGTCTGTCCAAGATAAAATTGAAAAGTGTATTCTGAAATAATATATATGGTGCCAGACAGCATATACAGTCAAAACATATATACGGTGCCGGTAGAACCTCTTATCTCTCTACAATTCCGGGTTTGTATACGTCGATTTAGTTTTTGGTGCCAGTACGTAAGATTACCGGTATATATATATATATATATATATATATATATATATATATATATATATATATATATATATATATATATATATATATTAAAAAGTAATGGACCAATGACTGTTCCCTGTGGATTTTTACCATTTGATTTCTTAATCAGTCCTTTATAATCAACGACAGTTTGATAAAACTTCACTAATAGTAACTGACAGTTCTTAAACGCAATAAATTGAATTGATTTGCACGAAGTAAATTGAAAATATTAGCCTGTAAGAATTTGTAAATGCTGTCATTTAAGAAATTTCGTTTAATATATATATATATATATATATATATATATATATATATATATATATATATATATATATATATATATATATATATATACATAATTATAACAAGATCTATTAATATTAATAATAAATACAAACAAGTTGGATTAAATTATCTTTCAAGAATACCGTTTTAATAAAGATTTATCAAAAGATATATATTTCACTCAGTTTAATAATCCCTTAAATCTTACCGTGTTAAATTAACAATTCTTTTTTTTTTCGCATTTTCTTCTTTCTCGGTTTAAATTGTTAACAAAGTGTTAAGTCCACTCCCTCTGATACCGCCGATATAAATTACGGGAACTTAAAAAACGTAATTAAATCTTGTCAGCAGTTGGCGGAATGGAATCCAGGATATTTTAATTAAGGATGATAAATAGGTTTACTTCGCAAACAGAATGTATTCTTATATTCATTGCATTTTTTCTTCCACGAAACAGTCCCGATAAAAAAGCTGAATTGATTTTCAAAGAAATATACACGAAAATATAAAGAAAAGAAATGAATTCCGATACAAAGATTTTCTTTTGAAAATACGCAAAAAAATGTGTGTGAAAGATTACACGTGGCTTTTCATTCTGTTTTCAATGCAATTTTAGATTTGGGAAGACGCTTAATATTAAATTCTATGAGGATGGAATGATATTTATTTATCTTTATATAAATAATGACTTTTTATTCTTCGAGAATATAAAAGGATGCTTGAGGGAAGATTGAGATAAAAAATATAACAAACTTTACAGCGCAGGATATTGAGTTAAAGTCATAACAGGGAATGGTAAAATATATTTGTGCACAATATACATAAAACATACACTTTCAAAGAATTATAATTGAAAAATCAGCATTTCACACTAGTATAATGGTGAGAAACTCAAAATCCAGTACCAGCACAGACAATGGAAAACTTAGTGGGAAAAATTTGAGTGCAATAAGAAAAATAATATAATATTATAATAATACTTTATTCATCCTTTTTGATAAAAATACATGATATAGCACAGGTCAAAACACATTTTACATTAAACCTTAAAATATTACTTACATACAAGCTAGTTAAATTAAAATCGTTTGTTTAAAAACTCTGGTACATCATAAAAACATTCAAAACATTTTTAAGTTTTTATTTGAAAACATTGAAATTGCTCTCATATCTTATACAGGTAGGTAAATGATTTAGAAATTGAATTCTTTTCTAGACAGGACTTTTTTCAAATACTGAGGAAACATGTTTTGGAGGCCGGATAAGCTTGCCAGACCTGGTCGGGTAATCGTGGAAATCAGAATTAAGGTTAAAATCGAAAAGCCCAACTGACGAAGCTGAAAGGCTGAAACCGGTCTTAGGATAGGAAATTAAATTCCTTACTCGTTAAAACCATTAAAATTACTTTTTGTGTATAATATGCACTTGTAGATGTAACTAGAATAAAATGTGAGGATACCGAAATCTTTAAAATGAGTTCTGAATGTTAGTCTGTAATCTAGATTAAACATTAGACGGATAATTCTATTCTGGGAAATGAAAACCTTTGAGACATTGGCCGCAGCTCCCCTGAGTATGACATTATACGAAATATGGGAGTAAACTATTGCATAATCAAATACTATTAAACGAGCAAGGTTTGTATGTGTGTGTGTCCAGAGGATCTCGAAATCCACTCGTCAGAATTCAATGAAACTTTCAGGGTAGACTAATTCCTATCTAAATCGGCAAAAAATGTATGTCTCATGTCTGTGAAAATTCGATCTTCCGAGATATTTACAAGAAAAGTTAAGCTTTTAGTTTTATTTCCTAACAACGGCAGATATAATAACTTGTTTCTACAGTAATATATACTATAAAGGATAGATGAGTACAGTAAAAGTGGGGATATAACGTCACATTCCATAGGCTTACTTTGCAAAATAAGTTTCTATAATATAAATAAGGTCACAGCATATAAAATATATAAACGCACTTCGTAGATTAAATTTTGAAGTTATATTATTTACAAAAAATAAAAATAAACTTTATGCATCTAACACTGTAACATTGAACGAATTAAATTTAACCAATAAATAACAAGGAGGATTATATGTTGGAATTAAACTTTTAATCTATTGGCATTAAAAGTAACGCTTCAGTACTCAAAGATTAAAAAAAAGTTAGTTCTTTAAAAGTCACTGTCTTCACTAAAACTACTGGTATCACTATAATTGTCTTTTCTGAGGTTTACTATTATCGGTTCAATTAAATTATCCATTGATATATCCACTTTCCTAAATGAATTTTACACATTTTTAACATGACCAATGCATTTTCCCCAATGTTCTCTATTTACATCTGAAACTGCCTTCAAAAACAAATTTCGCAGATCAGGAAATTTAAATGTTTTATTGTTTTGAGAAACATAACCTTTTAATAATTGTGACTAGATCAGTTCAATGGAATTTAACTCTGCGTGGTTCGGAGGCAATCTGAGAATTTTAATTCCTTTTTCTCTGGCCATCTCATCTATAATATATTTTTTGAATTTGTTTTTATGTTGCCTTGCTATTACTAATAATTCTGCCTTCAAGGATTTAGGAGGACTGATAATATTTTTAGAATGAAGCCATTTTGAAATATATATTAATACAAAATTCTGAATCAATTAAAATACATATGATACGGCTATAAATAAATAAAGTCTGACTTATCTGTCAAAAGAACAGGTTTATCTAGACAAAAACTATATTAGGCCGATCAGATGTATTAAAATTTAAATTTTAACAATAAATAAGCATTGAAGGATGAGGTAAAAATAAAATTTCTACCTCTTTAATCTGTACTACGTTCTGCAAATTAAATACTGCACTCCTTTTTTCTGTATAGTATAGTAGTAAAAAGGTTTGACTTTATTTAATTTCTGGCGTTTCAATCTGAAAGAATTCAATTTTAAATTTGCCGCTTTATATAAAAAAGGAAAGGATCATTTGACGGACATAAATAATTTGCTTGTCAAATGACAGCCATCTCATTAATTCAAAGTTGAAAATACAACGTTGCCAATTCAATTTCAGAAATCATGGGTTTAGGTAAATATTTATAGGAACGTTGAGTAACACTGTTAAAATGGACACTTGCCAAAATGTGACCCCTCTAAAAACGTGACAACTGTTAAAATGTGATACGTGTCAGAATTTAACAACTGTCAAAATGAACAAATCTCAAAATGAACAAATGTCAAAATATGACACCTGTCAGAATGTAACAAATGTCAAAATGTCACACGTATCGTGCTTTTCTTTATTTATTACAAAGATCTAACCTAACCTAAAGCTAATCTTTTTTTTGGCGGGTGGAAATGCTTTATGCACATCGGGTAAAGGTTCTTCCCTTCCCCGATAGTGTGAGACTACCCCTTACGGCTACTATTTTATTATGCGGACAGTTTTAATATTTAAGTTTTCATTATCATAGAGAGAGAGAGAGAGAGAAAAAGAATGAATGCTTGTACACGTGTACTATTAACATAGATTTCAATTTTTTATTTTACAAGAAACTTTAAAGAGACATTTAAAATTCTCTATTTTCATAGTACATTTTAAGGTTGATTGTGACTTTGTATTTTCCAAGAACACATTGTAATGTAATGTACGAATGAACTATTTTTGTAACTGAAACACTTTGAAAAAATATGATATCAATATCTGCCACACCTCGAGAGTCTGGTAACAGGTTTTTGTGGAGGTTTTTACCCAAGTATGAATGTCAGACCTATAATTTTACTTCACTGCAGATCAATAAATAATAAAATCAATTGAACATAGAGTTTTTCTTATATAGTGATAAATAGAGTGAGCTGAGCGATCTTCTGTTGACGGGACGTGTGCCCTACACGCTGCTGTTGCCCGTCCCGGAAACGGGACCTGTCCGCCGTGACTATTCGCGAAGATCAAGCGTCAGTAGATGTTGCTCTAAAAGGGTGAAATCCCCAAAAACTAGGCAACTTTTAATGCATTTAACTAACCTCTGTGACAAGCAGTTGATAAACGTCAACAACAGCTGCAGCCAATAGAAAATTAACACTGACAGCTTTTTTAATTTTCCCGCCTACTTTCAAGCCAATCGCCAATCAACTTTTTATTTATCTCCCTTTCAGTAGTTCAAATAGATGTCGCCCACTCCGTGATTTTCGCGAATTAATTAATAATTTGTCATGTTATTAATATACTTAAATTATATACACATTGGGCTGCTTAAAAATGTTGATTTGAATATTAAGAGCGAAGCTCGGTGACCAGATATTAGACATTAATCAGTTGCCTAGTTGTAAACATATTTTTTAACTGTAGTATTGCAAAGTAACTGCTATTTCATTTTTTACAAATCTGATTGATATTGGTATTCCAACTCATATTTTTATCAAGGTAGGTACCTAAAAATTTGGTAGAACTTGAAAAAGAAACATCAGTATCCTTAACTGAGATACTACTATCTTCAGGAATATCTGTCCTTGTAAAAAAATGCATAAGGATGGTCTTTGTCGAATTTACTATCAGAGAATTCCTTTCACACCAACTGATAAATTCTTTAAGATTAGCTCATATGGAGATTCAGCATCAATCGCTAATGTGGTGTCATCTGCATATAGTATCAAATGATTAGTGATAACATATTTAGAGAGATCATTTATGTATAATAAAAATATCAGTGGACCTAAGATTGATCCTTGAGGTACGCCAATTGCTATAGGTTGGGGAAGGGACTTCTGATATTCAATTCTAACAATAATTTTTATAGCTTACAAGTATGATTTCAGCCACGATAGAAATTTGCCCCGAAATCCTAAATCTCGTAGTTTATTTATTGTTATATCAGTACTAACCGAGTCAAAAGCCTTTGAAAGATCAAAGAAGAGTGCGCCCACATACCTTTTCCTATCCAATGAGGTGTGAATAAAATTAAGTAGGGCTATGTATATACTCTCCGTTGATCTGCGAGGTTAGAAACCATGTTGATGGTCAGATATAACATTATACTTTTTAAGGAAAGGAAACATTTGTTTAGAAATACATTTTTTTATTATTTTACATACAACAGTTTGGACGGTTATTGGGCGTTAGTTATCAAGACTATGTACTGGCGTAACAATTCCTATCTTTAGATTAGATGGAAACGTTTCTGTTTCTACTGAGTAATTAATAACGTATGCTAGAGTGCAAGCAATTTGTGGACCTATACTTTTAATAATATTTGTTGAAATACAGTCAACACCCTCGGCATTAACATTTTTCAGGCAATTAATTACATGCAACACATCTTCAGGGATAACAGAATTGAAATAAAAAGTATTAGCGACACACATTGTTGTATAATATTCCCAGTAAAGTGAGTATTTATTGCTTTTTTAGTATTCATTGCAAAGAAAGTGGCAAACAAATTAGCAATTTCGTATTTGTTCCGCCTTATTTCTCCATTTAAATCAACGGCATCATTTGTAGTATGTCTCTTTTTTCCTATTTTTTGTTGTACTGTTCGCCATATATATTTTTGTTTTACATAGATTTTTTTGGTAGAACAATTTTTTTGATTTGTTAATTTCAGTGATATAATTTTGCTTTAACCTTTTATAATTTAAATGATCATCGGGATTTGGGGAATATTTTGTTAACCAAAACATATTCCTCATCTGTATAATATTGCGGTCAACCCATGTTTTTTTGGTTAGATTACATACGTTTTTTGTTAAAATAGGGCAAATAAAATCAATCTAACATATAGTATCTAAAAATTCATTATACAGGGTGGTCCTTAAGTAATTGTACATAGAAGTATGGTAGATTCCTCACTTCAAAATATTACGATTTGACCCACCTTGCTCTAATAAAATGTTGCTAATAAGGAATATACAGGGTGTTAAAGGTTAAATTTTAAGATTTATTTTTTGCAATAACTTTTGCTTTTTTGGATATTTATACATAAAAATTTGGAACTGGGGGTTTTTGGACACGAGAAATCAGAATCTGGTACCTACTTCGATGTAATTTGTAGAGGGCGCTAGTTATGCCACATTTGTGGCATAAATGTGCGATACACTTTGTTGCTCTTAAAGTTAGGGCTATTTTTGTAGAAGAATATTAAATCTACGTTATTTTAGTAGAAAAAAAGCATACTTGTTATTAACCCTAAAACTTAACGGTTTACTAGATAATCGCATTTGCATGATTACACTGTTAGGCAAAAAAAATTTTTTTTTCTGGTCCTGACACCATTCTTGCTGATTCTTATGTAAAATGATCTCCTGAATCCGAATATGACCTCACTTTCCCCCCACAACCCACTGCTTTTTTTTTCATCCCTCCAAATTATCGAAAAGCGTTAAAAATAGGTGGGGGGCCACCCCCCGAAAATGGTGAGCGATGGGGGAAAACTACGATCATATTCGGATTCAGGAGACCATTTTACAAAAACCCCTAGTTCCAAATTTTTATGTATAAATATCCAAAAAAGCAAAAGTTATTGCAAAAAATAAATCTTAAAATTTAACCTTTTAACACCCTGTATATTCCTTATTAGCAACATTTTATTAGAGCAAGTTTGGTCAAATCGTAATATTTTAAAGTGAGGAATCTACCATACTTCTATGTACAATTACTTAAGGACCACCCTGTATACAAGATTAACACTTGAAATGTTTGTATTATTTAGATATTCATAGACTGACAAGAAACGTTCATTTTCTAGCTTGTAAACTCAGTAAATTGGATGGTGAGACATTTCTAAAATGTCTCTTTCTTTTATTTAGGTTATTTTCGCAAAATGTACATAATGTAATCTACTTGAATGTTAAGTCCTAGATGATCAGCAAGTTTCATATCAATCACGTTTTCGTTATACTCAAAAATCATATTAGTTAAGAAATAGTCAACTTTAGTTTTTGTCGTTTTCAAATTTTTATTTGTGAAAATCCTCGTTGGTTCACAACTTTTTAAGGAATTAAAACTCTCCATTAAGTCAATTAGTAATGTTCTTTCACGTGATATACTTAAATAATCAATGTTAATGTCTCCACAAATAATAGTATAATTATTTGAACAAAAATTTAGGACTTTAAAAAGTCGGTCCATGAATATCTCACTGTTTCCTGATAAAGGTGATAGCAGGTTTGAATAAAAACATAAATATAAAAAGAATTCCAAATAATATCCAACTACGTGTTACTTGAATTAAATAGGGTACTACTGCTGAGGACTTATAGCACATTTTACTTCCCATATTTCCTAAAGTCGAAACATAGCCACTTCCTCAATAGTCACCGCAAAAAGCCAGAGCTTTCCCGGCAGTGTATTATTTGTTAGGAATTCTAAATGTTTCCCACGGATATTATTATCAACACGAATCAAAATGATCCTCTCCTATAATTGGAAACTAGTAATCTGCTGTTTCCCACACTAATTTACTAGTTCATATTCATTAAATTCATGCAATACCTGCAGATGATCACTGCCAGAGACTGGCTGTTAAAGTTTATTACTGAAACTGAAAACGAAGTGAATTGTTTTGGGTGAAATGTAACAGGATTGGTTGCAGATAGTTAGTTAAGCTGACGGGTCGAATTAGTTGAAAAAACAAACCTGTCTCTGTTGTTAACGCAATAATCTGCTTATACCAAAATAATATTTGTATTTCTATTAAAAAAATGGATATATGTTATTAATTTTTCATATTTACGTACACTTTTTTTAACATTACAAATACAATTTGTTGATATGAAATTTCAAATAATGAGTTTGTGTGATTTGATAAAATAGGAAACTTATAAATTCTGTACACTCTAGATATGAAAAAACTGTCGTATCTGTCGGTTACGGCTATTTAAAGCTGGATATAGGACGAGTTTAAATTGTGGAAACACGCACCGAGAATAATGGAAATAATTAAGAAGGATGGATTCCATTAAAGAACGGGGTACATTTCTTTTCTAGATAGCGTTAAGAGACTTCTTTACCAGTTTCTTACTAACTGCAATTTAAACATGCGTTTTAGAGACGGTGATCTTAAAAATATGCCCTCACTTGGTGATAATCTCTCCTTATTAAAATATGACTTCTAACAGCAAGATATTAGTTTGGATGCCTGTAAGAAGCTGATTTTTTAAAACGAAAAAACTCTTGGGGTCAAACAAGCCTTTTCAGTATTAGTCTTCAGTCTCTTTCTATCTTTTTTCCATGGTAATTTTAGGCTATATCAAGGAATGATTCAGATTTCCTATTTTACTAGGGTCGACCATTTCTCCAATCCTCTATATCCTGGTATCCAAAGAGGGCCGGCCTAAGAGCAAAATGTTGTGTGTGCAAGAATGAGTTTTGGCGCCCCTTACAATGAAAATGGGTATAGAAAACTCCCCAAAAAATGTTATTTGTGCTATAAAACGAATTTTTCAGAGCTTAATAATTATTGAATTTGGCACAATCATTGTTCTATGTAAAAACAATGAAGCGGAGCGTTTAGAACTAGTTGAACAGAAGTTATGAACATATTCAAATGGCTAATTTGCATTAAAAATAATAGTCCAATAAACGAAGGTGACAACCCGGCCATCAGATCTGTCCGGCACCATTATTTTTTAATTTGCAGGTATTTATGGGTACATTCACTCCCGAAAATCTCAGCTGTCTGAAATTTGTGGAAGGGCGGGAAAATGGCCCATTGGTCTCAAAAATGTGTTTTTTCGCCTATTTTCGCCGATATTTCCGAAAATATGACAATTAGGGAATTAAGATCAGTTCATTACCTACAAAAATAATCCTTATCAGTTTTGTCAAAAATATGATACTTTTCGACATAACCGGCTCCAAAACACACCCCCATTTTTAGCTCCTCCCAAGCATTTAGAGAGCACGCTCTAAAGGAATGACACTCCCAAGCGGATTACTAATTATTCAATAAATCACGTAAAAATGAATATTTTTTCGTGATTCAAAGTTCAGATGAAAGAAGGAACCTTTTATCTATTTCTATGAATTATTGAAAAACCGTGCCAAAGTTTGTTTTTGCTCGATATTTTGATAGATTCAATGAATTATTTTTGTGTATTTTCATAAACAACATGTTTTTTAGGGCGTTTTTTTTTTGGATTTCCGGAGTTTTCTAAAATGCTCGGGTCTATAGGGAATTAATAGATAATTAAGGACGGTATCGATTTTCAACGCACATTATTAGAAAGCTTAGCTTGTCCCCTTGTCGATGGAATTTTTCTTTTTTTTCATATTTTTGGTTTTCCGGAAAATTGAGAAAATTCTCACCCCTATGAAAAATCGACATTTTTTTGAGGATTATTTTCTTTTCGTGCTAAAATTTTTTGGGGTTAAGAATTGTACTAAATAAAAGATCACATTCTGACCTTTTCATCAATATATATATATATATATATAGGGTGGACTAAACCTCTGTCGTCGGAGGATTACGTCGTTGTGGTAAGAGATACAACTTTCAAATTTTGTGTGAGCTAGTACAGCCAACGGGTGCACATTTTGAAAATAGTTTCGATTATACAGGGTGTTCCAAAAACTCGTGGCAACACAAACTTACATTTTTTAAATGGAACATACTATATTTTATTCAAGAATCGAAAAGATCTCACCAAGAGCGTTAAAAAAATATAGCATGTTAATATATTATATGGGTGTTTCAAAAAGATATGGCCAATTATTAGCAAAAATGACCCTATCTTTAACACTCTGTAATATAGGAAATCAAAATAGCCCAACAGGTCTTTGTATTCAAATGTATTTCTCATATCGTCGGCTGTGCTCACTATTAATTACTTTCTTCATCTGTGGCTTCTTTAATACAGGGTGAAACAGAACTCAAATCAAGCAATATCTCAAAATTTTTAAATGGATCACCCTATAAGTCTTTTTACAATTTGTTAGTACAATTAATAAGCTTTCAAACAATATAGTATAGTTAGGCTATAAGTTAATGGAAATCTGTAAATATTTTATAATAAAGGAAATTATATGGTATTACATTTTTACATGAAACATACTGTATATTTTAGGTTTTCTAAGGCATTAGAATATTCTACAAATTGTAATCGTAATTTTGTATGTGTCTATTATTTTTTACTGTTACCACTAGAGGACCGCATACTTTTATAAAGATATTAGAAATTATTAGTCCATTCTGTGAGCCAGAAAAAACCTCGAAAAATACAAATATATTTTGACGCCCCCAAATTGCGCTCCCCTTCGTTTTCGAGAATGCTGAACACGATAGCGAGGGTTAAAATTCGTTTCGAGTTGGCCCCACTCCCCAAACGGCCAAAACCCACCCTCAAAATTGTGAATCGCGTCTTTCACCGGCAAAACTAACGTAACTCTCCGTTATCGAGGTTGGTGGACACGATGACGTTGGTGACAATTCTTTTAAAGATGACCCCACCCCTCAAACGGCTAAAAAGCATCCCCGAAAGGGTGAAAAGTTTGTTCTTCGCTATAAACAAAAAACCCGCATTATCTCCCGTTTTCGAGGATGCTGAACACGATGGTGATGTTGGATCTTCTCTTCGAGTCGACTGCACCCCCCAGACGGCAAAAAAAGAAAAAATGTTTACCCTTTAATACCATTTAATTTGTGTACGTAAAATGCATGATTTTTCCTTTATCATAAAATATTTACAGTTTTCCATTAACTTATACCCTAACTATACTATATCGTTTGAAAGATTATTAATTGTACTAACAAGTAGTAGAAAGACTTATAGGGTGATCCACTTGAAAATTTTGAGATATTGCTTGATTTGAGTTCTGTTTCACCCTGTATTAAAGAAGCCACAGATGAAGAAAGTAATTAATAGTGAGCACAGCCAATGATATGAGAATGACAGTTGAATACAAAGACCTGTTGATTTATTTTGTTTTACTGTATTACAGAGTATTAAAGATGGGGTCATTTTTGATAATAATTGGCCATATCTTTTTGAAACACCCATATAATATATTAACATGCTATATTTTTTAACGCTTTCGGTGAGATCTTTTCGATTCTTGAATAAAATATAGTATGTTCCATTTAAAAAAATGTAAGGCTGTGTTGCCATGAGTTTTTGGAACACCCTGTATAATTGACAATATTTTCAAAATGTGCACCCAGTGACTGAACTAGGTCACACAAAATTTGAAAGTTTTATGTCTTACCACAACGACGTAATCCTCCGACGACAGAGGTTTGGACCACCCTGTATATATCAAGTATTTCATTAGGTGCACGAGAAAAAACTCTGCCTTCAAACTTTCTCAAATTGGATTTTTTTGCAATAAATTTATTAATCAAGTGCAAAAAGTGAAAAAAAATTGGTTATTATTATTGCCTTATCTTTTGTCTTCAGACAAAAACGGGAGGATATTTTCACTACAATAATTTTGCGAATTTTCAGATTCTCAAAATTGCGAATTTTTGAAACGCCGTTTTTGCAAAAAACATTAGTGCAGCGAAAAAAATCATAGGGACAACTTTTGTAGGTAATGAACTGCTCTTCATTTTTTGTGTAAACAAAAATGCTGTGTCATATTTCGGCAGATATCGCCGAAAAACGGATTTTCGGGAAATCTAGAGCCGTTTTCACACCCTTCCACAAATTCGGAGGTAAATGTACCTATGAATGAAAAAATTTTTACGGGCAGACTTGATGACCAGGTTTGGGGTTTTTCTGGCGTTAATTTACTGGACTATAAAAAATTTTACCGAATTATTTTTTCATCTTTTTTCTCATTTCGGCGCCCCTTCCCAAATCGCACGTGTGCGACCGCACGCGTCGCACACGCCTTAGGCCGGCCCTGTATCCAAATCCATATATTCTAGTGATTTTAAGTTGATCAAGACCAGCTTTGATTCTATTCGGTTGAAACTCGGTCCCATAAGTGCAGCCTGGCCAGAAAAAATATTTATTTTTCTTGTTTACTAGAGGTTAATTCATTAACTTTATAGGCTGAACTCGTAGGAAATGATTCATTTCCTACCGATTTCATAGACAACTATACTGGCATTCAGTCGTTATATAACAAATCATTTCGCGCTTGTCGTACAATATACTATTCCAGATGAGTTAGCTTGAGTAGGCTATCGTTGATTCTTTATCTTTATAATAGAGGGATATGTCAGTACCGAATCGATTGTTGCCTACAACATATTTTCCTACTACTTACCTACATGAAATGAAATAAAAAAAATTTGATAATGAAAACCTTCTAATTTCATTAGTTTTGCAATAACGTGGTATAATGAAATGAACAAAATATATTCAACGTTTCTCGCATCAAAGAGCAGGAAAACGGCAGCATTAAATCAGAACAAGCTGTTGTATCTCATTTTGCTTTGTAAAAAGTCTTTCCCAATTACAGCCGCTCTCGTGAGTTCACCTCATTGCATTATTCATCCTTTAATCAGATTATTGATTTAAGGGACTTCGGAGTTTCGTATATAAATAATATAATAAAAGTAGCTAGACCAAAGAATTTTAAATAAACGTATTTTGATGCAAATTTAAACAATTGTTTTTATGTACATACCTAAAGTGGTTCATACAGATTCAACTCAACCGGGAGAATCTTAAAATTTTATTTTTATGGTGGATAATTTGGGTAACTGTAATTTTTTATTTTAATTAATAAGTTTCATGGAACTTTTTTGTAATTTAATAAACAAAAGATAAATCATTCTTAGTGTTGTAAGTAAAAACTATTATAAAGTAAAAGTTAATGAATCTTTTCTTTTTCTTTAAACTAAGGTAATAAAGACCTTCATTATTGGTATTAAATATTTCTTTTTCTTCTTGGTCGGGCACCAAACCACGTCTGGATTTTCGTAATTCAATACCTGGTGGGGCATATAGCCCAAGAAGTAGTTGTTGAAGTCCAGACGCTGGTGCAGTGTAGGACATTTTTAATGTCCTTGTTCTTGGGAACAACTGTGATTTTATTTCACATCCTTAGGCAAGTTGTTTAGTTGTTTCCATAGAAATAAATCTAATGGAGTAAAATCAGGTGACTGTGTTGACAACCTTAATACTTCGTTGATTTGGTTCCAAAAATCCATTACCAAAATTGATCACAGTGATACCAACACGAGAAGATATAGTGTAGACATTTATCTTAGAATAACCGTAATATTAAATTATTCTTGTCAGTAAAAATTACGTCAAGCGTGATTTTTTTAGTCTTGAGTTGAAATAATTTTGAAGTTATGCTTTCACATTTAAATTTCTCCTAACCAAGGAAATAAAAAATAACACAGATACAACTTTTAGCATGAAAAATAAAGCATTTCAAAATAAGCAGCTCATAAAAATACAATTCGTTTTTATACCAGAAACGCCATAAAAAGAAAATAGCTGACTTATTAAGAAACAAATTGTACTGATCCCAATCGACATATCTTGAGTCCTCGATACCTTAAAACCCACGATTTCTGCCTTAAGGATCTTACACGAAGTAAAATGCTACAATTTTTCCAAGTTGATCCCTCAGATATCGTTCGTTTATGTCTGTGTCTATGTATATCATTTTTTGCCGACGCTATAAAACAAAAAATATTATTTCTCTTTGGTAGAGCAGGTACAAATTGCAATAAAAGCAGAAAGCAGGTTCATCAGATACTTGTATGGAGAAAAAATATATACAAATTGTTTACGGAATTCATTGTACGGAAATATATAATAGGTATATTGAGAATTTAAATTATGTATGAAGACTTTTCAACAACTAGTTTTTAGCTACAAGATAATGGATTTAAAATTGATTAGAAATTAATGTATTATAGGTTTATAGATGATAAATATACTTTAAATCAAACTGTACAGAATAGTTTTATATTATATTTAAATAATATAAATAATAGTATATTATTTAACAAGTGTATAATGTAGACCTGAGCGAGTGTTGTAAATATTCGAGTGTAGTCCATTATACACGAATTACTATACACTATACACTATACTTTATCTACAACTGAATACGGGGGCTCACCGAAAACAAAAAGGTGATTTTTAGAAAAATTTCTTTCAAGCTGTTATAAATAGAATTGACAAAATTGTTTATAATTTAAAGACCTTTCAAATGAGGGGTATTTAAGCCCCCGTGTGAAATAAAAAGCCAATTTATACAGGAACTCGTTAAAATTTATTTATTGATATAATTAACAGTAACATTACAATTTGAAATATTAATGGCTCCGGCAACATCATTAAGATTATTGGTAGTTAAAGAAAAATTACTATTGCTATTAATGAGTACAGAATCACGACGATTGCTGGCAGAATATGATGGATTATTTAGGCCAACACAATTATCATTATTGATTTGACTTAAAATTGCTTCAGCTGTTTGTATTTTGTTCTTTTTTGAATTGGCGATGTACCCTTCTGCTGTGGAGGCGGATTTTCAGCCTCCATGACGTTTCAATGTTGTCATTGAAGCTCCAGAATCAGCAACCAATGTTGCAGATGAACGCCTGAGGCAATAGCTAGTATATCTCTCAGGGTTTGGTAATTGTAAAAACGTTGCAATTTGCTTTCCCATTGCGCCAAACTTGTTTATTCCTATTACTTGTTTAGTACACTTTCCTTTTTGGAAATTGAGGAAGAAATCTTGTGGTGCATTTTCAGGCCGGAGGTCAATATATTTTTTAACGATTTTGAAAAAATCATCCCAAATTGTAAAATTTCTTGGGACTTTGGTTTTTGTTAGTGGCACGTTTACTTGAAAACATCCCTCAAAACATCTTAAATCCTCAATTTTCATATTCTTTAATTCACAGGATCGGCAAGCACCCATTACCCCCATAATCAAGGCAACCTTAAAAAAGTGTGTAGATTAAGTTAAGAATTTACATTTTCGATTCGAATTTTTACCTTTGTTCCAAGATATTTAAAATCTGGGGCTTCCTTTATAAACCTGTCAATTTGTTCACCGGTCAGAGCTTCAGATTTCTTAGGTTCGTAATTTTCAGATCGCCTTTTCAACAAAGCACGTAATCTCGGATATTTATCAATGTCGACATTGTGCTTGATGCTTAACGTGCTTTTTAGCATGGAGTAGTTTGTCCATAAAGTAGACGATTTGTATTTAGTTGCAATTTCCGTAAAATATACAAGCACGGTGTCTTCGGAAAAAGAGGATACATTTTTTGTTTGTCTCCACGATACAAATTTGTTGTATGCAATTTCATAATTTTTCCTCGATATCTCGGGTAGTAATTCCAACGACGCCACTTTAGCAGCGTCGCGGATTTCGGGAGGTGTTAGTTCCATGTAATCATCGTCATTGATATACACTTAAAACGGGCTTAAAACTATTAATTTTAAGTTTGGTTTCAAAAAAGAATCGGGAACAATGAATAACTGTCAACTAATTTGACAAACGCGTACCTACTAGATCTAATGATTTTTAATTCTATTCCGGCTAATAGACAAATACCGTGTAATATGAATATATTTTCACATGTGTAATATGGATTGTCTTATGTTGCCTTAGATACGCAAATAATTACATCCATATAATGACAAATAATGATAAATAATATTTTCATCAGTGCTAATATATGGAAAAATATCAATGCTCTGCGATCGTTTGAAATCTGATATTGCGGGACGTCGGTGAATTTGTTTGTATATATTCGTGTGATGCTTTGTATAAAGGCAGATTTTTTTTACTTTTTCGTGTAGGTACAATAAAAAACGAGTATTTTTAATCATAGCAGGGCATAACCATAAAAGCTTTAATCAGATTCCGGGAAAGTAATTATTTTGAACCAATGTTAATATCGGACCATGTCATTAAAATTGAGTTTCAAATTTTCAAAGGCATTGCCGATGCCGGTTCATAATAAAATTTTTATTTCTTGTAGAATAACCTTTGAACATTTGAATGTCTACTTGTCTTTAATAACAAAGGACCCTGCACGGAATACATTGGAATTTGGTTGATTGCGGAATTTAATGAAACTCTAGTATGTTGTAGATCATGACATGTCGGTAACATTTTAAATGGAACTTAATAAAATCGTATAGTTTTGGAGAAACAGGGTGATTTTAAAACTAGTTACAAAAACAGAAAATAAAGGTAATTTATCACAATTTGGTTTCTCCTCGTGATTTGGCTAAAATATGTCATGACTTTGGAAACGCAACACTATTATGATCTAAATCAGTATTTAGTATACCGGGGTCATCACAAACATACTCAAAAAATCATATTTCGTTATATTGTTTACTTTACATCAGAATTGAGATTTTTTCTAGTTTAATTTCGAAATTTGTCTGAATAGTGTTGTCAATTTGGAAAAGCAATATCATTATTATACAAATACAGTATTTTACCATATCGGAGTCATCGGAAAGTACTTAAAAATAAAAATAATGATTAACATAATTATTAATAAAAATGTTATTTACTTCATTCTCTTAATAGAGACCTAAAATAACCATATGTTTTAACATTCAACGTTAACATGTGAAAACCCTTAAGGCAAACTTATATTTTTTAAAATACATAATAATAATAATAATAAGATCCTACTAAAAAAAATTGCCAGCGGCACTATATTTTTGGATGCCACAGTCGAGTTAGCTAACGAGATGCGTCGAAAGCATAAGGCTTTGGAAGAAAACCGTATTAAAAACTACATGGAATAAAATAATTTGACCAGACGTCACGGGATTTGGCAGAACCTCATTGGGCATGAGATTGATTTTCCCAGACTTGCATTAGAAGCCCTTAAAAACTTTTGGAGTTTTCCAGTTGCGGCTGTCTCCAACATATATGTATACATGAAAAAAAATATGGACAATGGCGGAAGACACTGATATAGATACAAAACTCAATGAAAATGGTTTTATTAGAGTCAGGTTATTTTCCAGGCACAGAAACAATACTAAATATCAGTTGTTCGTGAGATTTGATTTGGATGCGAACGAAATAAGACATTTTTGGTACCTCAGCTACAGTAGGTATATTATGGAAAATATAAATTTTCCAACTACCAATACTTTGGAATACGTTCAAGGTGTCGCTATTCGTGAGGTTGCGGAAGAAGAAGTAATCATGTATCATGTATGTAGAGTTACTTTTCGCAGAGCCCCTGTATTTTAAAAATATAAGTTTGGATAAAGGTTTTTTACTTATTATGGCTTGAGGATATTAGAGTTGGGGGGGGGGGGGGGGGGGGGAATGGCATCAGACAAAGTCCATTAGCCACAGAAAGATATTAGAGTTGAAAGTTGAAAAAACATATTGTTCGTTATGGTTTCTATTGAGAGAATAGGATATTTTTAGTTACTTTTCCGATGACCCCGATATGGTAAAATCCTGTATTTGTATAATAATATTGCTTTTCCAAATTGTCAACACTACTCAGACAAATCTCGAAAATAAACTAGAAAAAATCTCAATTCTGATAAGCGAAGTAAACAAATCGACAAAATATGTAAACTAAAATATGCGGCTCTTCGTCCAAGTTATGCTACCAGTCGCCGATTGTTTTTGAAATAAAAAATAAGAGATGTTTTAACCAAGTTGTTGGAATAAATTGTATTGATAGCAGAACACCTAAAATTATCTACACTAGTCATTGTTTTCGGAGAACTTAAGCTACACTTCTTGCTAATGTGGGAGGCGATATATGTGTTTTGAAGCGACATGGAGGATCGAAATCTTTGACCGTGGCCGAAGGATACGTGGAAGATTCTATCAATAATAAAATTCAAATATCAAATAAAATTTTAGATTGTGAAATTTCAGGATCAGGATCATCTCTACGGCAGTTGCTTCCAAATCAAAAATGGATAGTCTTCCAACCCCCAAAACTGCAATATCACGGACTGAATCTGAATTATCTGATTTAGGAATAAATATTGGTTCGTGTACTGGCTGCACCATTAATGTTAACATTGTACATAATAAATAAAATTAGGTAGTGTAAAATTTTGTCACAATTTGAAAGCGTTAAAAAGCCTTAATTATTATTATATTAAATTGAGGACCATAAAGGTTAAAATACAAAAATATCGTATAGTTTACATGCAGTGCGCGAAATATATATTTCGCACACTACTTCGCGCACCGTGAAAAAAAGGGTAACTTCGAATATTGTTATGAATGCGCGAACCTTGTCATTTTTTGACGTTTGTAGAGAAACGATATTTTAGAAATTATTGTAAAAATAGAATAAACCCAGCAAACTAATCTTTCCTTTTCAAATAAAGTAACTATAAAATAAAGAATTTATGACAAAATGATAAAACAATCTTTCCTAATTTAAACAAATAATATTTTATCATTTTGCTATCATTTAAAGAACCCTTAAGGATTTTCATCTAATAAAGCATATGAAGACAACCTTTGCTAACAAAAATACCTCGGTTAACCTTCATTAATAACCCGCCACGATGGGTAATAATGACTAATAAAATCGTTAAAGCTATGTGTAATGGAGCGGGATTATAATGTTGCTTCACATATCCTCTCGCAAATTAAGGTTCTCCCGGTGGCATATCCCGAGCCAAACTCCTGCGATAGAGCGGAATTTCCTTGAATGTGGGCCGCAAAAGGTTTTAGAGGTATTACGTGATAAGAATTCTCATACTGAAATTTACATCAACGCTCTATACCGTAGTCACTCAAAGTTCTATTTACGCACTGCTTCATATGGTCTTCTTTGAGACAGTATCGGCTTTATATACATTTTGTATATACACAGAGAAAAACCAGTTTTATTTTGCCTGGCTTGGATGTTTTATTACTTAAGAAAAAAATTAAAAAATAAGTTTTCATCAAGATTTGATGAGGTACCGACATTCTTAATAAAAAGAGCTTTGATAGCACTCCTAAAGCCAATTTTGAATCTTTCATTTGTTACGGGTTCTTTTCCAGATTCATTAAAACTTGGTAAAATAACACCAATTTTCACCTTCTCTAAAGTATTTGAATACTGTTACTTAAATAGACTTCTCTCTTTCTGCGATGAAAAAACATTTTCTTTACTAATCAACATGGGTTTTTAAATAATCAACAACCCCAAAAGGGGTGAAACGCGAACACACCACCTTATACGGATGATGATTCCTCGTTTGTTGATTGATCTTTTACCCTAAAAAATAGCCCGCGTACTTTTGAATGTAATTCTGCCGTATATGTCGTTTTTTCACATAAATACTTTTTGGTTTAACGGGCAATCAAGAAACCTGCATCCGGCGTGTATTCAATGATCTACGAATATATGATTCATTTTCTCTGTTGCCGTTTGAGGGGTAAGTTTACTTCGCGAAGAAGATTCAGAATCCCCATAATGTTCAGCATACTCTAAAACGGGAGGTGACGCAGTTTTTTTCGGTATATAAGGTATATTCATTCATGTTCCACCCCTTTTGGGGGTGGTTATTGGCCGTTTAAGGGATAGGGTTGACTCGGAGAAATTCAAAAGCACCGCCGTCTTGTTCAGCATGCTCGAAAACGGGAGGTGACGCAGTTTTTTTCGGTATAAGGCGGTGTGTTCGCGTTTCACCCCTTTTGGGGGTTGTTTTTTGCCGTTTGGGGGTGATGGTCAACTCAAAAAGAGTTTTAACCACCGCCCTCGTGTTCAGCATCCTCAAAAACAGGGGGAGGGGTAACTAGTTTCGTTACGTTAGAAAATATTTTCTTTTTTTGAGGTATAACTCCTGAATCCGGCACGTGGCGCCATTCAAAATTTAGAATTATAAATATTCCATATCCTGATTATTAATGGAATTTGAGTATTTACATATTACCTAATTTTCCTCCTTTGAAGATTATAAAGGTTTTCGACCCACACGCCATGTTAATAATTCTTAATTACTTAATTTATTTCTGAACGATTAACTTATTTAACCCTTAGGGATTTAAATTATTTTCAAATTTCAATACTTAAACCTTTCAATCTACTGAAAGCCCAGTTACCAGAGCCTCATTTAGATCAAAAGTTCTCATAAAATGTGAATCGCTGAAACTCTTAGGTACTATAAAGAGTGTAGAAAACGATAAAAAAATCTTTGCTGCTCTAAAGTGTATGCTAAATTCGCAATTTAGAAAACAAAATGGAATTATATCTTGAAAAAAAAATTCGAGAAACTTATAGCACTACGCGAAAGAGCAGAAAATTTTACTAAAAAGTTATTTATAAAAAAATTGTACTACTATAATCGAATAATCGAATACACAAAAGTGATGCTAACTCTCTAAAAGTTCTAACAATGCCGGTTCTGCGTTTACCTATTTCTCATTCCAAGCAGAAATATTTCATCTTTCCTGATATCGAATAAATATCCCAACGAATAAGAGACCCGAATATTGAAGTTATTACAAAACTAATTCGGTATCAGCAGCACGGAATTTTTTCTTTTCTATTAGTCACAGTTCCTAATAATATATAACGAAATGAAGAATCCGAATTTCAAGCATTGTTGGATGAGGATGATGCTCAAACATACCGGACCCCACTTTCAAACTGTCCCTTCCTTCAACTCTACCCTAATTTCCGGTCTGAGATGCTTCAAAACTGGCGAAGTTAGACTTCTAGTACTTTTTTTTAATGGAAGGTTCTGCGTTGTCTTCTAATAAATTTTCATTGGGAGTGACTGTCAGTGGTGATGAAACTTTTATTTTCTATCTCAGAACGGCGATACTTTTGCAGTTTGGTAATGAACAAACCTTGCGCTAACGCATCAGGACTTTTTACGGAATAAAGGACTTGGTTTCATTTCAGTTTGAGTATTCCTGCTTTAGCGAGTCAAAGAAAACAACAAAAAAACCGGAAAGGATGATCGTATAAACTGCCATAATTATAGATGAATAACTGATTAAAAAATAATAAATTATCAATAATAAACTGAAAATATTGGAACCCCAACTAGAAGGCTCACAAAGTCGACTGAGACCCAGAAAAGACAAAAAATTTTATTTAGCTTTTGTAGACATACAGGGTGCAGCAAATATACCGTCGGTTATAAATATTTTTAGAGCTAAAGGTATTCGAAAATTGCAGATTGAAATGGAGGTGTCTGTCATGAGAATATGAGACATCATTTTGTTATTTCCGATTATAATTTCGTTTAATTTAAATATTAAATATTTTGCAACCTTAGGACATTATTCTGTACTTTTCAAAATCTTTCGCTATATCTACCTCAACCTGTTTTTGGATTATATATTTTCTATGGAAACAACACTTTTTTGGGACATGGTATGTATCCTAAGCTCGCTGGAAACCCATTTGATGTTCCAGAACTGTCCGTAATGTCTGTTGATTAATTGGTTTTCTTCTGTAATCCTGTAACAAAATAATAGAAGTTTGGGGTAAAATGGGATAGTATTCGATTATCCCTTTCAGACCCGAATTATGTTCTTGGTTAGAAAAAATTTTTTTTTTTGTAGATTTGGATCAAGGTATTTATTTGTAACTTAAATAATATGGTTTATTTTTTTTTAGTACTTTCATGGAGAAGTTTGATGAATGTCCACTGTAATGGACAGTCGGACAAAATAAAAACAACATAGTTGAAAAAATATTTATTTAGGAATCAAATAACATGAAATAATTTGTGCCTTTTACAAACCATACGTGAACGCGACATTTTATACAAAAGACATGGGTTTTTCCCTTGCATCCAGGTTGTTTACACCTTGTGGCCTCCTTATTTTTGTCATATTCCGGTAAATGGTCAACCATATCCTTCTGAATTTCCCGAAATGGTCTTGGCTCTAAAGTTCTTCTTTTGTATCCAATTGGAGTAGGGGAATTTTCACTTCTGGGACGGCCAGGTTTTCTACTGATAGTTGCAGGCTGTCCGATTTGAATAAGAGCCTCTGCAATTTTCATTTTGAAGTGTAGGAGATCCATTGTTTCTTTTTTTGAACGCCTACCTGCTTGATTTTTTGATCATACTCAAGCTATTGGTGCAAACAAAGTCAAACGCGTGGAATATCATCCGAAGAGTCCATTTTTTGGATTTTTTAAACACTCTGTGATAAGACAATAGTTGATTCAACTTATCAACTCCCCCCATTTCCTTATTATATAATTTTATTGCTTCTGGTCGTTGTACCTGCACGAATATTTTATTTTTCTTGTCCCAACTTTCCACTTTGTCTTCCTTCCCCATTCCCACAAAATTTGAACCAACCACGACTGGTTTATTGTCTTGCCATTTACACAACACCACTGTCCCTTCGTAATTTACAACTTCTTCACTGAATCCTCTATGTTTTTTGCTAAATTGTAACCTGCAGTCCATTACAATGGACATTTCATTTTTTACATATTTCCAATAAAAATTACAAAAAAATGATTTTTACCTATAAAGTTATGAAAGGTTCTATGTGCTGTTGGCAGTAAAATAATTTTATATTGCTGAAATATTTGACACATCAAATGTAAAAAAATGTTTACTTACGTTTATTTTTACTAGTCGAAGCTGCCATGACCTTACCCTTGCAATTCACTATTAACACTAAAATCATAAACCTGGTACTTTTCTACTCTAGCCACGTGTTCTACGGTGATAACAGAATAGCTAAAATAAATATAGAGGCAATATTAGTTCCATAAGTTTGTGTCCATTGTAATGGACGCGGGGTCTGAAAGGGTTATGCCCTTCGCGCCATATTTCTTAACTTTTCGTATTTTTTTTTATTAATAAACATCCATAAAGGCATTTAGTATATTACAATCTGGTCAATAGTGACCAATGAGCAACTTAATCTAATAGAGTTTGAAACTTAAAACTAAGTTATATTCATCAGCGTTCCTTAGGTGCTGTAGAATAGATTGCACTAAACTTTAACGTGCACACACAAGCTCTCCTTTTGCACTAAACTAACTCAAAGGGCTTGATCCTCTTAAGTCTTCTTTCTAACCCAGTATTGTCAAGGAGCTGGATAGCCTCGACATTGACATGATGAAGTCTTTCTTCATGACTCTTGGCTAATTTCTTGATGGTCTGGTCAACAGTGTCCATTTCCAGGTCCCTATGGAAGTCACTATTGCGAATGTACCAAGGGGTATCTACTATGTTCCTCCGTGCTTTGTTTTGAAATCTTTGGATGATTGCTAAGTTGCTTGTTTTGGTGCATCCCCATAGTTGGATACCATAGGTCCATACAGGTTTAAGTAACTTCTTATAAAGCTTAAGCTTATTATGTAAAGACAGAGTGGAGTTTCTTCCAATTAGCCATTTTATTTTTCTATAATTCAGTCCAAGTTCTTCTCTTTTCTTTTTAACATGCACTTTCCATCGGAGTTTGGCATCTAAGGAGATACCTAAGTATTTTGCTGGGTTTGAATATGGAATCAGGTTATTGTTTATTCTGACTGGAATAAGATCTATCCTTTTGTTTGTAAAGTTAATGTGGAGTGATTTAATTTTATTAAGTTTAATTTTCCATCTCTTCGTCCAGTCATAGATAAGGTGGACAGCTGTTTACAGCTTGTGGGTTGGTTCTTCATTGCTCTTTCCTACTGCTAAAATGGCAGTGTCGTCGGCGAAGGTGGCTATGGTATATATTGTTTTCTAACTCTGGGATATCACATGTGAGCAGTAAGTATAGGACACTTCCTTGTGGTACTCCAGCCTTAATTTCGGAATTGGCCTCTTCTTGCCTAATTCTAAAGTGTCTTTCCGATATATATGAATGTAGGATATCTGTATATTGTTTTGGAAGGAAAAGCTTGAGCTTATGTATTAAGCCTTCATGCCAAACCTTATCAAACGCTTGTGCTACATCAAGAAAGATAGTAGCACAAATGTTTTTCTCTTCTAATGATTTCTCTATAATGTTGGTTATTCTATGAACTTGGTCGATGGTCGAGTGCTTATTTCCAAATCCAAATTGGTGATCAAACAACATTTCGTAATAAAAAAAAACGATTTTTTTATTTTGTCCCTCCTACCCCTACTTACAAATAACTTAATTTTAACAGCTGAGTTGTAAATATTAAAATATTCTAAAATTTCCCACAGTTTATATGCAGTTTGCCGCTGTCTACCCGAGAAAATTAATTGCTCTCGTCCATTTAAATGTTCTTGCAATTTTGCACCTCTTACCTATTAATTATTTTGTTTATTTAATTAATGGTTAAAGTTTTATCACTTTTGTAAACGCGTTTGTGAAGTTAAAATATATTTAGTTTTATGTTCTGTTTTATTTATAATGATTAACTTTTAGTATCCTCTTAAACTGCAAATTAATTATTGCTGTTTTTTATGTCGACCTTAATTTATAGGTAGTGATTTTGTTGGGGCAATTAAACTTTTTTGTTTTGTCATTTTACAAGGGTGACATTCCAAAAAATATTTCGGCATTTTAAAGATACAAAAAAATTAACAATTTGTTTCTTTGTCTATTTCTATTAAATGTAATTGGTAATATTTTAAACTAGACTAATAGACTGTAGAACTATAGAATGTTATTAATTCAAATCCTAAAAATAATAATTATAGTCTCATCTATTATAATCAAATTAATAATATCGAGATATCTTAGATTGAAGTAAAATTATAATGTCTAACAAATTATTTAGGAAAATTGGTCAAAACGTTTATCAGTAAACAATAGAACATAATAATTTGTGGCCCATGATTGGATTCAAAGATCAATAAGTAAATGGTTCGTATATTATTTTAAAATCTGTTTACTCTTTACATTGAGCAAAATCATCTATTGCATACATCTTGCTGTATTCTTCAAATAGTTTTTCGTAAGGCTCTTCAAAATATAAATCTTTAGTTAAAAAAATTTGTATATCGGCTTATAAAAATGTCGAATTTTAAATGTTTCTTAAAAATCTATAATAGTAAGAAACAAATCATGACACAAAATATTCAAAGCAGCCAAGCAAGATATAAATTAAACAAAATCTATTTAGTGACTTTTTAGAAAATAAATCTAGGTAATTCAATACCTGTGGAGGCAAGTAGTCCCAGGATTAGTTGTTTTAACATTTTAGATATCTTTTGGATATATTTCGAAATTGCGAGAGAGCAAAAATCTGCAATTGATCAGTTTAATGTGCAACGTGCTCTTGCATAAAGTTATTGCGCTATAATTGAGGATTTTGGTATGTGTATATGAACTACCTAAGGTTGTGAAATAAATCACACTTGTTCCCAAGAACAAAGACATTAAATGTCCTACACTGCACCAGCGTCTGGACTTCAACAACTACTCCTTGTGCTATATGCCCCCTTAGGTATTGAATTACGAAAGTCCAGACGTGGTTTGACGCCCGACTTTAAACCAAAAACTTTGATTTTATTATTAAAGGAGCTCGACTTAACCGTTTGTACTAAGAGTTGGTGGGTTCAAAGCGATCTTCAGAATTTCTTTAGAGATAGAAATTCGAGCTAGTCTACTCCTTACTGACGAGGCACAATACTGCCGAAACCGGTATAAGGATGCCAAGCTCCTTTAATAATAAAATCAAAGTTTCTGGTTTAAAGCCCCGACTTGGTCGGGCGCCAAACCACCACGTCTGGACGAGTATGTGTATATGGTTTATAGTAGAGGTAATAAAACTGCCCCCACTATAGTAAAAATTGTTTCATAAATTGGTCATCCTACAAATCAAATGACTTTATTTGTTATATCATTATTAAATGAAAATGTCTGAGCAAGTCAACTTAAATAAATAAGTTTGATAGTTTTTCTACAAATAGCGAAGTACGGTCTCAAAAACTTCCCTCTTAATATAAAACCCACTAAATAACGAAAGAACACTTGCAGGAAAACTGTAAAAATAAATACTCCATCAGAAATATCAAAAATACAAGTTGCCTTATCTCGCCAGCAGGAATAATTGAAATGTAACAGCGCAGTTTATAGTAGACGCAATAAAACTTTGATGAAATTCCTCGAATTGAATTTTTCGTTGTGTTTCTCTCAGTATTTAAAAGTACTTTCCTGCCAACTGAGTCGTGTTGGATTTCCTTTTTACGTTTTCTGCTAGATTTTATTTTATAGTAATTACTCTGTAGTAGATGAGATGGAAATGTCAGATCATTGTCTTTTAGATAAGCCCCTCATTCGGAGATTTTATTTGCCACTTGAAAACTTTATTTTTTTTTACTGTTTTTTAACGTTGTATTATATTAGAACTTTCTTTTCAAGGGTGTAAATTTTAAACTGTTGAAAACGCGTACAACACTAAATGTTTTGGAGCAACAGGGAAGCAGGATTCCTGATAGAGAAGAGAACATAGTCGATTTTTGAGCTGAATTAAAACATAATTGTGTTTTCTTAAATTCAAAACATCAGAGGACTTATTTTACGTAGATTTAAAACTTCATGAATATTTTGTAACTTTAGTACAGAAATTATCAGAAAGCTTCTAAACGTTTAAACTATTAATCGATGCAATGCCTTTATTGAATCCGCTTCAGTTAAGTTCTTTGAGGATCACACAACTTTGGCGTTATTACATGAAACTCATATCTGCGGTGGGGTATCGGTTGTCTTTAGAGAGTTGTATAAACTCCTATCTAACTTTCCAACAAACGGAATAGCTGCTTTTCCCCGTAGGGTAATCCGTAGTAACGGCTTCAAAGAACTTTTATTTGTAAAGTGGACTTTTCACGAATTATTTAAATGCGAATTGTGAAAGGAATCTTAACATGAAAATTGGATTTCCAAAAAAAAATAAATACAAGACAAAAACAATCCTTTGTCTAGTCACAAATATTTAACGACAATGTACAAAGTTTAACTGAAATAAAATTTATAATAGAGAAACGCTAAATGTTTGTAAAAACTTCTGAGATACACGTAATTTTCTGAAATTTAACATTTTGTAACGTATATTTTTTTGACCAAAACCATTACACATTTATGGATAAAAAACTGACCTAACTCAACAAAAATGTGCCTATTGATTGATTGCAGCTTTTTTATAGTCCAAGGAATTGCTGTTTTTGTGACATATCCTGAGATGAAACTTCAGGAATCATTTAAATTTTTAAATGGTCACTTGAAATATGTTTACGATGGATTTCGCATAATTTAATACAAGGAATGGTTTTGACTCTCGATTTCTATTTTTCTCTTTAATAATCACTATCATTATCTTCGATTTACTTATGTTTGTCTTCATCCTTTTTTTTTAACTTCCTTCTTCCAAATATCTAGCATCTTCTGCATCTTCTTGTTGGTCTCGAAAATCATAACAATATCGTCTACATACATCATGATATCAATTTTAATAAATTAAGTTGGCTTTCTTGGTACATCTGTTTATTTCGTACGTTTTACATTTTTCTTTGATGCTTTCAGTAAGTTGGTATTTGTTTTTTTCTTAAGCATTTCCAAATGCAGATTTTAAATATACAAAGGTAAAAAGCACTTCTTCTACTGCATCTATTCTCGTCTCTAATATATATTATATATCTAAAATCTGTCTACAGGCCGTGCGCAGGATTTTCCCCAAAAGGGGGGGGGGGTACTTAAAAAATCAAAGGAACTCTAGTTTGTCCATCGTAAAGGTACTTTTAGGGTCAGATCAGTTTCAGTTTCAATTCCGTTGTCAGTTCAGTTTGGAAACTCTGCTGTTGTTACTTTCAGTTTTCCTTACAGTTTTTCGTATTTACACATACAAATAACTGACAGTTCTACTGAAACCCTCGATCTGACCGTCTAAAAGTACCTTTAAGAATAAGAAATCCAACTCGGGCCTGTCTGTGCATGACGCTTGCTTATTCTCTAACTTGTTGGGAGGTAGATCACTTTATAGTTCACAATCTGAAAATATTCCTTACTTAGAAATAAGTATAATTATATTTCTTTCCCATATAATTAATATATTTTGATTAGGTTAAGATCCCACAGAGAATCAAGGGATTCAGAGTATCGGCAACTCACCATGCCTTGGAGAACATGTAAATCTGTCCATCCTGTTCATATAATAATCATTAGGGTACGCATAAAACAGTAGTATGAAAACTTCTTCAGATGGAATAGATTCAGTTACACAAATTTTCTGTTAATTATTTTTCATCAAAAAAACAGTTGGAGCTTAATTTACATATTTTAAATATACTTCTCAGAGGGAAAATGGATTAAAGCGAATGAGAATGGCGAGTATTTTGTGGAGCAATAAAGTGGTTTTCTTGACAGAAATATAGTAATTTGAAGTGACAAGAAAAGAAACCCTTTAAATAATTTAATTTCGGCACTGTATTTTTTTCATAATTTGCCACTGATATAAAAAATATATAGTGAATTATCCTGTTCTAGAACAGTTAGTGTTACATAAGTTTTAATTCATAAGGTTTTATATTTCTGAAATATCATATTTCGTCCCCTTTTGTCTCTAATAATACCAGTGTAGGATTCCTTGTGTAATTTTTTTGTTGAAACTCAATCCTATTTCTTGTTATTTTACTGTCTCCAGAAAATTAGGTCCTCGAGATTTACATCTCGGGTACTGTCAATAAACCTGATTTGGATTAAACAGTATAAAGTCCGTATAGAACAAAAATCAAATTTGAAACGAAAAAAATCATTGGTAATCTAATAATTTTCTTTTATCATGATACAGCCAACGGCGTTTTCTTATATTGCAATGGCTGCTGTACAAGGGAAATACATATAAAATATAAAACTCAAGAAAAACGTTTGATAAAATTCGTATAATTAAATTTTAAAAATGTAGGTCAAAAAGATAGCGCATCCCTGATTCATTTCACTATTCTGGGCCACCATACTTTTACAACTCGCTGCACCTATTTTATTTTAGGATCTACCCAATGAGTTCGAATTTTCAATATTGCCAAACGAGTCTAAATTTTTATTTATATTTCTGTAAATATTAAACCAATTTATTTTTCCAGTTTTTTTCATGAAAACATCAATTTATCAAAGGTAATACCACGAGTCCTCCAAATTTTATCTATAAAATTTGAGAGGACGAGTGGAAAGGTTATTTTTTGAATCATTTTGTTTTAAAAAGAGAAAATATAGTCATTTATGCAAAAGACAGTTTACACACAAGTGTTTAATATTTTCTTTAACAATTTCACCGATATATTTAATTTAACCGGCAAAAAAATAAGCACAGGGCCCAATTGATTGACTTGTCAATTTTAAACGGATTTGCGGCTGGCAAATGCACTTGTATGCAAGCCATAAACAAAGCGAAGAAGAAGAATATTTCTGTGTTTATAGACTGATATGGAAAGTCTTTCTTAATTTAGCTAATTTGAAGTGTTAGGCATTCAAAAACTGACGTTTAATAAACAAAAGTTGAAGTGTATTAGGTATGTGATGTATTAAAGCGATTTGAAATAAACGAATAAAACAGGTTAGTTTACAAATTTTGGTTTTAACATAGATTTGCAATACATTTTAGTGTAATAATAATTGATAATACTAAATAAAAGTTGTTAAATGTTTATATTTGACATTTCGAAAAAGGTAAACAAAGTTTTATGAAAAAACAAAAACGAAGAGGCGGTTTTATCAAAGGTAATACCACGAGTCCTCCAAATTTTATCGATTAAATTTTTGGTTTTCACGAAAACGGCTTTATTTGGAAAAACCACGAAAACAAACTGATTGATAAAATCACGAGTCCGCAGGATGAGTCATTTTATCTCAAATCAGTTTGTTTGAGTGGTTTTGCCTAAAATAAAGGCGTTTGAGTATGAAGATCAAAAATTTAATCTATAAAATGTCAGAGGACGAGTCGTATTTGAAAGGATTGTTTTTTGAATCATTTTGTATTAAAAACAGAGAACATAGTCATTTATGCAAAATACACTTTACACACAAATATTGAAAATTTTCTTTACCAATTTAAATTGAAACCTCATGATGAGCTGTTATAGTTTTACATACAGGGCCACCAAGGCGATTTTTTGATTGGCTACTCCGCGGAACGGCGCCGTAAATAAAAGCGAAGAAGAAGAATGAAATGAAGTCTTTCTTAATTTAATTAATTTTAAGTGTTTAGGTATTCAAAAACTGATATTTAAGGAACAAAAAGTTCAGTGTTGAAGTGAGGTATGTAAAAATGTTAAAGGCGATTTGAAATAAACTAATAAAAACAGGTTAGTTTACAAGTACATTTTGAAATTTGGTTATTAACATAGATTTGCAATACATTTTAGTATAATAAAAATTGTTAAATGTTTACATTTGAGATTTCAAAAAAGGTAAACATAGTTTAATCAAAAAACAAAAACGACGAAGCTGTTTTATCAGTATAAAACACAATGATTGGTTAGGATCCTGAGCTCTTGTTGGCTGAAACCACAAAAACTGACTGTTTTGACAGATGAAAAAAATAATCACCACAAAAATTGAACTTCGCCTTTTATTTCCATTTAGTTTAATTTTTTTAAGTTAAAATGTACAGTCTTAGCCTACAGTTTTTTTATAATATAGCACTTAATTTTTCCAAATTGGCTCGCATCCTTTATGTTCGTAATATCTAAATGAAATAAGTTAGTGGTGAGGGAATAAATAGTATTTCGTACGATATGAATATTAACGGAAGGTAGAAAGTGTGGACGGTTCGATGCACTTAAATTATTCCCCGATGTCATTTAACTAATTTAAGGTCGTTTTAATATTACCAACGAAAGGACACTGGAGATAAACCCAACTCCAGTATAATACATTTTAACATTAAAGTTAATATACGCCCATTTGTCTCAATTAGTAGAGAGCGAAATTAACCAAAGAAAATTATCCGTTTTTTTGGAATCCACTCTCTCGCTCAGTTAGTAAATGAGTTTTTTATACCATTAATAACTAAAATTGGTTTAAGGACGACGGGCATAATTCACTTTCTGGCTACTGTTGAAGTATTACTCGCATTAGTTCTAGCCCAAGTATTATTTGGAAGTTATAAGTTAAAGAAAATATATCCAGTTCTTCTCGAAAACTTTCTTCTTGTGGGCTTCAAAGCTTTATACTTGCTCCTTTTTGTATGTAAGTAATTGTTATTATGGTTCATTTAATCTAAAGCCTTTAGTTTTCGATCTTGATATTTCGTACAAATTTAGATGCATCAAATCAAACTACTTACGCTATTATACTTAGAGTATTTCGTCCTTATGAATGTCGAATAGGTACAGGAAATAATTAAAAACTTTCATTTATTTAAAACTATTCAAAACATTATCTGCACTGTTAGAAGGCGATCAGTACTGTACTCTCCCAATGGTCGTTATAGGAATAAATATGTTGTTGGACAAACTGAAACAATGGACCAAACATTATAAGCGCGACAATTGGATGTATTGTGTTTCGTTAGTATTAGATTCAGAAGAAGATTTTTTAATATTTGAAAATATTTACAAACAATATTACGATAATTTTAGCTAAACTAAACAAAGGACTAAATTATTAATCTGTTAGATGTTTAATGTCTTTAAATTCCTGGATGGCTAATAGAGTTTTAACATTAAAATATGAAGAAAAAATAACTCAAAATCACTTTATTTTGTAAAAAAAAAATTTAAAGGTGAATAAATAGCTACTTAACAACGAAAAAAGAAAACAACGACAAATAATTTAAATATTCAAGAAAGTTTTGAAACTACGCTGTTGTAACGTTTAAGGTAGATTATATCCGGTAAGTTCACAAAGATTATTAAAATATATATTTCGTTTCTTGTTTACTTACAAACTTGTTATCACCTTCACTTTTCGTGCGGAAAATGGGATTACAAATTATTAACTCTACTAAAGTTTCACCTTTTGAAAGTAGTTCGAGAAAAAGTTCATTTAAGTTAATTACATTTTAACATAGGTTAACAATATTTTTTAGGGATGTTATGTTAAGAAACTTTAAAGCTACCTTATTTTCAGATCTTACATAAATAATTGTACTGTGTGAGCTTTTTTCGTTGGTTTCCGGAAGTCAGCAAATTAAAAATATCCCACCTCAAGTTTTTATTCTAATCTTCTAATCATAAAGGCGCTCCCACTCTGTTAGTAAACTTGGTTGGACCTGTAAAGGGAAGATTTATATGATTAGATTTATTATTTTATTTCGGATAGAATAAGAGAATTAATCTTTTTAGTCTTGGAACTTAATTAAGCGGTAGCCTTTGTTTAAAAATGAACAATCAATCGGAATAGCTCAGAAATAAAGGTATTTCTAACTTGCTTGAAGTTAGATAGTGACAAATAATCAATGAGTTACCAACATTTTACGTATTAAACTATTTCAGCAATTTCAAAATAACAAAAAAGCTTCAGCGTAGTAGTGAAATTTGTTTAATAAGTTTTGGATCCATCGTGGGAAGCTACTTTTAAACTTCATGTAATTATTTGAATTGGAAATAGATTATATGGAATTTATTTTGAGCAGCGTAATTGCTTTTGAGCTAGGAATTGTCTACGGATTGACAGAAAAAGTTCTTGCGTTTGTTCTGCTAACACTTCTTGGAAGAAAAAAGACTAAAATACAACCATATTCTATTATTAAGATTTGGAGAATATAAGGGAAGTTTAGGGATCGGCATTCCACTTATCCCTTTAGACAATTATATTGTAACCCACTAGGTGTTCAGTATACGGGTCATTCCATAAAAACGGGACAATCTGTGTCCTGTTGATTTTTTCAGGATATCACTTGCCTCATAACACGGTTTACCTAGACATATTAAACTGTTCTATATATGTCTCAAGTAAAAACACCTTGAAATATAATATTATTAGTGTTTTTTGCCACATTTACAGCTAAAACGTCAACACCGTAGAGTGTTCACCTGCCTGTTTTTTATTTATATTCAAATATTTTAACTCTACAGATAGTCCAGATATAACCATAATGCTGTATACATTCGAAAACGCGTTGAATTGTAGTAACTAGTTATGTACATTGAGAGTTTTTGATTAATTCTCTATTTTTATGACACATTAATAAGTGTCCTACTAGTTTGGCATCAACAACGTTCTCAAGAATGATGTTTCAAAATGGAGTAAAGTAGTGGAAGTAATTATGCGATTGAATTTCCATTCAAACAGTTAAAATCTCGTTAGTTGAGCGTAAGGTGTCAAGGAGGTAGGCTACTTGTTCTTTTTTTGTTTTGTGCTGTGTATTGGTGACGTTAAGGCAGGCGTATGTTTATTATCGTCAACACCGTACGTTGCGTTAAATCTATTTTCTTCGTTAATTTTTTTGTCATATTTTTTTACTTATTGTTAATAGTGACGATAAGTTTACATTTGCAGTTTTACTCGTCTAAAATGATATTAAACAGTAAAATTTAAGCTTGAAGTATATTTTGGTCAACACCATAGCTATCACCACCATCACCACCAAATTTCAACTCATTGCCGAAGAAATACAAACTGAATATGTGTTAGAAGTGATTTTGAATAATATATTTATTGTTTATATTAGAATTTTTGAGACTTAGTTTCATGTTTTATTAAATACTAAACATTATTAAGAATATTTAATTTGATCTTATTCATCATTTATAAAACTGTCAACACCATAGGCAGTGAGTCAACTTCGAAGTCCAGTAAAACCTAAAATTACTCAAAATTCGTGAAAACCCAATCTATGATTTCTGCTGCTCCTCATAGCGGAGTAGGTAGATACAAATAATCATATTAAACTTACTCTTAAGTAAAAGTATGTCATACTGTATTGAAAATGTCTTTGGCCAATTGTCCCACTTTTATTGAATGACCCATACCCATACCCATTCCTGATTTATTCTGCGATTGTTCAAAAACGATGAACCTTGTTCTCGGGCAATTTTATCAGCCATAGCCATTGTGCTCTCTTTTTTTGTGTTAAAGTTAATTATTTTTATAGTTGGTATTAATGTTTAGATTTATTTTCCTTTTTTATAGTTGGTATGAGTCGTTAGTTTCTATGACTTTGTATTTATAAAAACAAGTGATTTCTTGTTTATATAGTTGATTGTAATTTTTACATGTTAATTGATAGCATTTTCATTTTAAAGAAAATTATTTGGCAAGTTACAAATAAAGAATATATTAAGGAAAACATTTATGGTTTTTATTGAGTGAACAAATATCAAGAAGTAATATAGAAAACAACAGGTTATGGGCCCAATCACGAGAAGCCTAGTCACGAGAATCCTAGTCATCAAAGTTTAGTAATCAGAATTGTAGGCCAGATATTAGTTTTGCCGTAAATTATTTCAGTAGGTTTTGTCAAAAACCTATGATAAGTCATTGGAAGATGGTGAAGCGTGTCTTCCAGTATATAAAGGGGACTATACTATGTGGGATTTTCTTTGATGTAACATTCACAGATTATGGAGGAGACACTATCACAGGACAGTCTACTAGTGGAATTTTAATCATGAGAGAAGGACCTCTTATGTGGTATACTCAAAAACAATGATTGGTAGCAACATCTACTGCTGAAGCTGAATATCGCGCAGCTGTCTCATCTATTTATAACATTTGTTGGATTAGACGTTTGGATCAAGAACTTCAAATGTTGGATGTGAGAAAGCCTACGCTACTATACGTGGATAATCAGTCAACAATCTATATGCTAAAGAACACGTACGAAGGGAAAATTTCAAAAGGAAAAAAGCATATTGATATTTCAAGAAAATTTATTCAACAGCATGTGGACAAGACCATACAACTGCAACATGTCAGAAGTTCTGAACAGCTCGATGACATACTGACAAAACCTCTTGTTAAAAATATTTTTGATTGTTTGAAAAATAATTAAGGAGGATTATTAAAGTTAATTATTTTTATAGTTGGTATTAATGTTTAGGTAGATTTATTTTCCTTTTTTATAGTTGGTATGAGTCGGTAGTTTCTATGACTTTGCATTTATAAAAACAAGTGATTTCTTGTTTATATAGTTGATTGTAATTTCTTTCATGTTAATTGATAGCATTTTCATTTTAAAGAAAAATGTTTGGCAAGTTACAAATAAGGAATATATTAATGAAAACATTTATGGTTTTTATTTAGTGAACAAATATCAAGAAGTAATATAGAAAACAACATTTTGGTACCCTTACTAAGGTTTCAAATTAACCTTTGTAGAACCGACCACTTTTAACTTAGCTCGGCTGTCCTTTACATGGTGATGTACTACGGCAATTTCTGCCTGAAATAACATCGCCTTCATTAGCTTTTCAGCCGTCAATATTTTTGAATCTCCATTAATCATATACAATATGTAATCTGTTAATTTCTGGCAATTTATAATTTATTGTAAACTTAGCTACCTCAAGAATAAAGACAGATATAGATCTACCCCAAAAATTAAATTATACCTTAATCAAATTTCAGAAACCTGCTGGCCTACGGATCGCACTCTCCGTAAATGAAAGAGGGTTGAAGATATAGGAATCGACTAAATGCCACTAAAAGTCGTCTGTATTTTCAAACCGTGACATAAAATGGGCCTTAAAACCCTAATGAGAGGAACTTTCATAAAACCTCTATTTTACGCTTTGTCACTTTAGTGGTAATCAATGGCGGAGTCGCCGGGTGTTCGGGAAATTGAATTTGAAATTTATAAAATTAATTTGCGTTCGTATTATAAGTATCTTTATTTAACACGTGGGAAAAGGATAGGAAAAGGATTTCGACTTTTTTACCTCAATGTGAAGACATTGTGAAACACCGTTGCAAAAAAAATGCAAGAGATGTATTTTATGAAGTGGAAAATAATTTTTGATCCATTTAAAGATATTATCTTCAAGTTTAGTAGGGAAAAGGAAATCGAGCTCTGCTTCATTAAAATTGGAAGAATACTACGCAATGGTTTTATTATGGGAGGAAGGCACTCCGGCGGGACTCCAGCGAAAATTTTACTATATCGCTTCAGTACAACTTGCCTGGAAAGGTGGAGAAGCAGTCAATTGCAAAGTTCATTATTTTAAAGAGGAAGTGGATAATTCTGGGATTAAAACAGGTAGATAACATAGTTACATATTTTTTTAAAATAACTGATTTTCAAAAATCTTACTTTTTAGGAAGAGTAGAATATAATCTTCTCTTCAATAAAACGGTCCAGGGTGGAGAAAAAAGAATGGCTGGTCCCCAACACGAAGAACCCTACCTTTTGTCCAGTCCGTCTTTTTAAAATTCTAATGGTAAAACGTTCATCTAGAATAACAACTGATAGATTATTCTTAACAGAAAACCCATTGGGACAAAGAACAATCAAGTGTATGGTACAAAACACTCCATTGGGAAAAAAACGGAAGAATTAAATGGAATTAAAGAAGCAACAGAGAAGGCTAAAGGCTAAAGGCTACAGGCTAAAGGAGGGGTGGGTGAACAACTATTAATTAAAATTACTGGCCACAGTTCAGCCAACTCGATTAAGCCTTATCTGAAAATGGATAATGAGCATTATTCCAACATCATAAACACCCTTAGAAGTGACGCCTCAGAATCTTCAGCAAAAAAACAGAAAACAGAAGATCCTGCAGCCACACCTCGAGCTTCTCACTCTACACCTGGACCCTTCAACAACTTTAAAGATTTACCTAAACCCAACGTTATCAATGAGTTAACAAAGATTTCAAACAATACTCCTACTGTGTACCAAAATTGCAATTTATATTTTAATTCCATAAATAATTAACATTTTTGTGATTAAATAAATTACCTGTTTTTCAGTTTTCAAATTAATACCTACATATTTATTATGTATGCATATATAATAGGTAGTATGTTTTGTTAGCTATGAATAATCTGCTACTCATGAAATACCATTCGGGCAACTAATTTTTCCTGTGAAAAAACTCGAAAAAACACAATGCAATGTAATATTTTTTTAACAAAATACTCGTCTTCGACTCGGATTTTTGTTGCCACCAGCACTCATGCTTCTTGTTAAAATATTACTTAGCAACGTGTTTTTTCGATAAATTAGATGCCCTTATGATATTACTTACGACTATATCTTTTTAGGTATTTTTGATATTAAATGATTTCTAGAGTAAGTAAAGCTTTTCAAAAAACTTGAATTGCAGAAATTTACTTTTAACATTTCAATTACCGTTTAAATACGTATTGAGGGAAATGGGTTTGAGTTTCTTAAAATGCAGTAATAAAGATATATCGAAGTAAATTGAATTGAGTTTCTTTATTCGTTTTAGACGAATATATTTGTTGGTTTCCCTCGATTTCAAAGAACGCCATTGGATTGGAATATTTGAATTGATTGCCGAGTCTTTTCACGCGTATTAACCCTAGAAAAGTGACTAGAGTAGAAGCTAGAAAAGTTATTAAAAAAGTTTGATTTGAGTTGTGAGTAACTAAAAGTTTCCCATGAATTCGAACTGTTTTAATGTAATTATAATTAATTTAAAAAGTAGTTTTCAAGTAGGTATATCTTTATTTCCTCATTTTATTTAACTAAAGTTTAAAGTTTAAATCAGTGAACAGTGAAAACTCTATTTATTCGAGGGCTGTTTGACGGGTGAGGTAATTTTTGTAAGATGACGCACATATCTCAATTATACTTATATTTCTATATTCCAAGTATGACGTGAATCTGTCAAGTATCATTTTTTCAACAGTCATTTGAAGTAAATAAGTTTTGTCTTTTGTGAACAATGAAAAAAAAAAGGAAATTTTTGTTATTTTACTTGAAAAAAATATAAAACTAGTGAAGTAAACTAAAAAAATGTTATCACATCTACTTGCAAATGGTTTATAGCATTTCAATGCGATCCCATATCGACAGAAGATTGCAAAATAAAAGATTGGATTTTAAATAACTGGTGACTGAAGATGCCCCAGATAACTAACATTGTGACATCTCAACTGAGCGAGAATTATTCATGGCTTTTTGCATATGAAAAAGTTATCAGCAAGATGAGTGCACTCGAGCAAAAATGAAATCGAGTGGTCATATCAAGTGAATATTTAAAAATGTTAAAACATAATCCGACCAGAAACAAACTAACCATCGAAACAAGTCAACGTGCTCCAAAGAAGGCCAAGGAGGTTTTTTCGGCGAACAAGGTGATGGCCACTGTTTTTACTTTCTCGGCCCCTCGCCAAAGGGAATGTATTGTAACCGCGCAAAAAAAAAATTGAGATAACGACGGATATATCGATTTTAAGGTCTCCTGAAATGATTAAAACAATTTTCAGATGGAAGTCTGTCCGTCTGTCTGTGTGTCTGTGTGTCTGTATTCTTCCACGATAGCGTCCGCACGCTTAATCCGATTGAGCTGAAATTTGGTATATGGGTTTCGGGTGATGGGGGATTGCACCCATTTTTGGTTGAAATCGCCATACCAGGGGGCGCAGGAGCCCTATGTACATCGCGAAAAAAATATAAGACTTAAAGTTTTTATTTGATATTTAGGTGCCCTCCTGCCTTGTAAATACATCTTGAAACTTTCATTTCTTAATTTTGAACCTAACCTAAAAAAAAATTTTTTAACTAAAAAATCGCAACCAGTAGCGTCCAAACGCTTGATCCGATTGAGCTGAAATTTGGTATGTGGGTATCGGATCATCGCGGAATGAATCCGTTTGTTTTTGGTTTAAATCGCCCCACCAGGGGGCGCGGTAGCCCTATGTACATTACAAAAAAATAAAAGACCTAAAGTTTTTATTTGGTATTTAATTTTAAAACTAAGCAATGGAAAAAAATTTAAAATTTAAAATCCAAATGACATTTGACATATCAAAGAAAAAGTAAATAAAATTCCGACATTAAAAAACTGTTTTACTTTTTTTGACATGTGAAATGTTTTTCCTTTCATAATATTTCAAATGTCATTTTTACTTTAAAAAAATTCGAAACGGATTTTTTTTTGATACCAAATATCATTTGATTTGGACTGTAAAAAATTTTAACACCAAATTAATTTTTTTAATTTTTATTTTGTAACTGCCGGGAAAGTATTGCGGCGACACAACAGATTTTTTGAAAAGTGAAAACAATTAAAGGCTGATATTATGTTGATCTATCTCTATCTATTTTAAAGAAAAAATGCCCTCATTTATCAAAGAAAAAACAACACACCAACACATTTATCTGCAATTACAAGAGCAAAATTTGTAGATTTACAATACAAAATCTTGCCCATCCACCTTATTCACCGGATATGGACCCGGCCATTTTTTCATCTTTCCAAACCTTGAAAATGGCTCGGAAAAAACTTTTCTGGAAATGAAGGAAAGTATTTTTTGACAGTCTTTAAAAAAGTTAAAATTTTGTTGGACAAGTGCATTGAGTTGAAAGTATATTATCTAGAAAAATATACTTTTTTTTATTAGAAAGTACATCACGCGTAATGCATCCCTAATTGTAATTTTTAAAATAAAACCTTATGCATAATTACAAAAGTTAAATATCTTTGTTCTTTAAAAACTTTTCATTAATAATATTAATAATCTGTTACTTACAAAATTATTTTAGGAAATAATTGGAAGCAAACAAACTTTTAAATTTCTCCTTACAACTTGGCAGATTTTTTTTTAAAACGTATTTTTATTTTAATTGGGTAAAAGTCAATAATGTTTCAAGTTTTGTTTTGTAATATGCTAGAAAGTCATGCTATCAACTTATTTTCCAAATTAATTTTTAAAATTCATAATTTTATTACAGTAATTACGATTTTTATGCTTGATTCAGCTTTTGATATTAATCTACAATTAGGTAGCTTTTTTTCTAAATCTGCTGGAATTTTAGCTTTCAATTTGATTCCAGTTAATTTAAAAATAAAAACAATTATTTTTAGGCAGATGTGTCTATTTAGACAAATAGTAATGGCCCCTGTATTTCTTTAACAATGGCTTAATAGTGATTTTGTCTTTGGTAAAGGTTAAATTAATTTAAGCATTACATAATAGTATTTTTAATTACACCTTGATTAACTTTTCTTTTTGTTTTCAAATATCATTCTGATTTGTTTTTCAAGTTATTGGCATTCTTAAAAAAGTGATGTTGGTCCTTTAAAAAACAAAAAACTCCTTCCTACTTATATTCAACTTTTGAAGAAGATTTATGGAAAAAATTGGAAGTAAACAAACTTTTAAATTTCTTTCTAGAAGTGGGTAGATCTTTTCAAATTATATTTTTATTTCAAAAGGAATAAAACAGCGCATTTTTGCGCTTGTCAGCAGAAAAATGCAGAGTTAACTATAAAAGACAGTGGTGATAAATGAAGTTCAACTGCAGGTAACCTGGTTAATTAACGAGTTATTAAGAGCATAAATGGAACTGGCGGAGAATTTAACACCAAGTGTTCTCTTAACGAAGCGACTGTTAATCATAATTCTCTGTTTCAAGCATACATATACATACGTGTTAACAGTCGTTTGGGATTCCACAAAACGCAAATTAATTATTAATTAATTCTCTTTCATATGGTTAAAACTAACCAGTTAAGAATGCTCTTCTAGCATTGCCATAAACCAAACAAAATGTAATGACATTATTAATAAAATTTTAGAGTGACAGTTCCCAGTTCTCATTCTAATCAACACAGCCAACAGCCACAGTCTACTCACTTTTACCAAAATAGTCATTCACTATGCGTCTACTTTAAATTCAATATCATTTTAAACTTCAAAATTTTCATATTTTGGACCCCATTTTGAAGGAGTTCCCGAAGTGGGACAGAGGGCACATCAAACCCTAAGCGTACTTTTTGATGCTCTATCAAAATCTGAAGTCAGAATTTTAAAATTCACAAAGACAAAGAATCAACACACATACATACACAGGTCGAATTCACAATTATTTCACAATTCGAATTAACAATTTGTTCGGTGAAAATTTAATATTTCACGAACGTATTCAACTTTAATTTTCCGTACAATATAGACAACAATCACAAGGAATACAATTGTTTTCAGAATTTGAGGTACTTGGTAGAATATACAGGGTGTTAATGAATAAGTATTACAGATTTTTAGAGCATGTAGAACCTGCAAAAATGTAGTCAAAAGTTCCTATAAACATGCGCTTTTGGACTTCTGGTTTCAGAATCTGAGGTACTTGGTAGAATATACAGGTTGTTAATGAATAAGTATTACAGATTTTTAGGGCAAGTAGTAAAAAGTTCCTATAAACATGTGCTTTTGGACCTCTGGTTTCGGAGTTACACACTATACTTTTCCTAGGGCTGCGACTTTATTATCATATATATATATATATATATATATATTTTTATTGGTACCTATTTATTGTTAGGTAAAGCAAATCTTATTTAAAACGACCAGATGTTTATAGTGCTTTTCAACATAGAATAGTGCGACCACAATGTTGAAGATTTATATTTTTGCGCTAATTCTTCAAAATAAACAAGCAGAACATTCTCTGATAACGAGTTTAGGTTTCGTTCATTTTTCCATTTTATGAATGTTTCATAAGAACTTTCATACCTCTCTTTGGAAATTAATGGTAAAAGATTTTGCGTGATTTGCGTGATTTTCAAGTATTTCTGGAGGAGTACAGTTAAATTCATCTTCTATCATCGTGTAACACTGCTTTTTTAAAATTTTGCAATAAATTTGACTTTATTTTAATGAGAAATGAGAACTGTCAGTAGTGACAGTGTCCGCATGCTAGATTTCATCTCGATTCATTGATATGTGTTGTTAATATGAGTTGTGTTGTCATTTTACTTTGCACACAGCGTGTGCAAACGTTTACACACGCTGTTTGAAATTGTCGTTTTTCAAGGGAAGTTGACAGTGCGTTTTTATGCATATTCTAAGCAGCCGTAGGAAAAATAAATAAATAAATATTTTATGATGTATATTTCTTCTAAATAATTGAATTATTCCCGGAAAGGTTTATTATTACTTGTTCTGTTTTCTAGTATAATATTTTGGCCAAGTTAAATTCAGAACAAATAGAAATTTCTTATCTCCACATCCATTCCATTATATCTACAACTTTAACTTGAGTTCTGCGTCCGCCCTGTGACTGGCATCTTAAATTGTTCCCATATAAATGATTAACGAAATAAAGACGAAACTTTTAACTCCGTCAATATTCTAGAAATATTCGTCTAAATTATTTTCTGGCGTTACGACGAAACGTCGTTACTTAATTTTCTCCAGACTTATTTACTTACTAACATGATTTATTGTTATATTTTATGAGTTTTGAGCTGTGAAGTTTTATATACTTCATACGGGTTGTCCATATTTTGTCGCTTCTTTAACAAAAGTTTGGAAATCGACTACTTTACAGACCAAATCGTCATCACCTTTCAATTTTACATACGATAGACGCGTTCCTTCATTTTTGAATGATAAATGGTTTTTGTTTTGTAAAAAGGTGTGAAAAGTTACTTTAAATCATTTTTTAATACCTTCTGGCATAACAAAAAGATTAAACTTGCTTCTAAAAAGGATGTAGGACGCAAATAAGTTTCTTGACAGGCATGAATTTAAAATTTATATATACTATGTTATGTTAACAGTATCAGAATGTATTTATAAATACAATATTTACTGCAAATATCCACCTATGTATTTTCAAGAAATAGTAGAACAATTAGTTAATAATTTTTTTAATGTTGTTCCAGGCACTACTATCCGCCAACAATCGAAAAGTTGGAGAGCTGAACACAAAGCAGCTAGAACTCTTGGTATCATTATGGGTGCTTTTTTGTTTTGTTGGCTTCCTTTTTTCCTCTGGTAAGTAACAAATAACAATTTGTATTGGGTATGTGTAGAGGAAGAGTGAGTTTGGCAATGAAGAATATCCATTTGCCATTAGGTATTAATTTTATTTATAAAGAAAAAAATAGTTGAGTTGAAATATACAATTTAATAGTACATAAAAAATTACGACTAAGTCCAATATTGATCTATCTTGCATACCAAAAAGTGAAGTCAGGATTGTAGGTTATGAAATATTTTTAACGCCAACTCAAAATCACAAGATTCATGTTATTGGTTTTCATAATCCACAAAAATATATCTTGATTGAAAGATGGGACGTCATCATACGTTGGATTAAATACTGTTGGTTTGAACTTTGTTTTTAAATATTAGTTTATTTGTTTGTTTGTTTTTTTATTGACCTTTTGTTGTCATACATAAAGAAGAATAAGGCACGTCAAAGTAAAAATATAGAATATAAAAATATAAAATATAAAAATATACAAAAAAGCAAAAGATATGCAGTAATTAACAAAATTACAAATCAAAATTAAAAATCAAAGGAAAAGATATACAGAATTAGACATTACAGTAAGATACATTACAAACCAAAACAAAAATTAAAAATCTCATATATCCGTATTTATGTTAGCAAGTGTGATACTGATCTAGAGAGTAGAAAGCATTATTTATTATTTATTTATTTTTATATTAAATATTTTTAGTGATTTAACATTTTTTTGGGTTTCGCGGTAACTTGTTATAAAATAAAGATAAAATAACAGGGTCATTTCTTAAAGTTTGCATGGTTGTGCTGCGTCAGATACAGGGTGCGCCAATTATTCCCACTCGATCTCTAGCACTGAAACTAAAAGAGATATCAACAAGATTTTTTGTAGGGGTAGACAGTGTCACTCGGACTACAATTTTAAAATATTTCGATGTATACAGGGTGGCTAATTTTTGTGGAATGAAAATTAATTTGGTTTTTTTAAATTGAACCCCCTGTATACGATTATGTCTTCTGATTCTACTTAATATTAGATTTACAGTAGTTTTTTGTATTTGTAAATCCGACGCGGCGTTGACAAGTTATTCCTATTTTAAGCAGATTTAATGAAAAAACAGCACTTCAGAAATATTAGCACAAAAACCACATTTTTTAAAAAATTCCTCAAAAAAGCTACTATGATGGTAAATGAAACATGCACCTATCACAATAATCCTACAACATCTTCACCTGTTGCACAGGGTGTATGCCGATGGCGTGCCAATAGTCTAGTTTTCAAATGGCAATAACTTAATTTTTTCAAATGGAACACCCTGTATATTTTTCTTCAGTTAGAAGCTCTCCCTAATACGCATTAAAAAAATATAGCGTTTTGCACATCTAACTTTACTATTTACTTTAATAATTGACGTTAAGTGACAAACAACATATTTTACACAATTTTTAATAAGAAATCAAGTTACCTATGAAAATGACAGTAGGAATATTTTGTTATGGCATTAATTGTCAACATAAAATTTTGTATTGTATCACGTCTACTATATGTAATCGGTATTGTGTATAAAAAATGGATTTTAGTAAGAATTATAGTGTTCAAGAAAATATTGATATGATATGGATACTGGGTGAATGTCAAAAAAGTGCGTTTCTTGCTAGTAGGGTCTATCGTCAAATATACCCAGAAAGATGTCATCCACAAAAGGATACTTTTGAGAATTTAAAGAATAGATTTGATAGAATAAGAACCGTCAAGTACGAAAAACATTCACGTGAAACTACAGCTGTTACTATTGACAACGAATATAAGGTAATGATCAGTTTAGTTGAACATCCCAATATAAGCTCAAGGCAATTAAGCAATCAGTTAGATATTTCCAATACCACAATTAGACGCATAATAAAAAAGAATAAATATCACCCCTATCATATCCAGCTTCACCAAGAATTGTTACCACGTGATTTCGCGCGTAGAGTGGAATACTGTAGATGGTTAATAAACAAGATAAATACAGAGCGTAACTTTTAAAACAAAGTTTTATTCTCCGACGAAGCCACATTTCATAACGGTTGTGTAAATAGACACAACTTCCATTATTATTCGGACCACAATGAACATTTATTTAGAACCACATCACAGTATCGATGGTCTTTGAATGTGTGGGCGGGAATAACAGGTGATTATGTAATTGGTCCCTATTTCTTTGATGGGACTGTAAATGGAGCTATATTTTTAGATTTTTTAGAACATGATTTTCACAACTTATTGCAAAATGTGCCTCAAAATTATCGCAACGGAATGTGGTTTCTATTAGATGGTGCCACACCACACTACCTATTAGATGTTCGCAATTGGTTAAATAGGGAATTTCAGGATCATTGGATAGGAAGGGGAGGACCTATAAATTGGCCTACTAGATCGCCTTGCCTTACACCTTGCGATTTTTTCTTGTGGGGTTTTATTAAAAATATTGTTTACAAAAAAAAGGTTACCACAAAAGAAAATATGAAAGAAAGAATTACTGCAGCATTTAGACAGGTGACCCCTGCAATGCTAAGAGATGTGCGTAAATCAATGAAAAAAAGGGCAAGAAAATGTATAAATGAAAATGGAAGACATTTTGAACACCTACTATAAATTTTAACTTTCACTATTGTAGTTTTCTTACGATTAGACTTTGTAAAATTGTGTAAAATATGTTATTTGTCACTTAACGTCAATTATTAAAGTAAATAGTAAAGTTAGATGTGCAAAACCCTATTTTTTATACACAATACCGATTAAATATAGTAGACGTGATACAATACAAAATTTTATGTTGACAATTAATGCCATAACAAAATATACCTACTGTCATTTTCATAGGTAACTTGATTTCTTATTAAAAATTGTGTAAAATATGTTGTTTGTCACTTAACGTCAATTATTAAAGTAAATAGTAAAGTTAGATGTGCAAAACCCTATATTTTTTTAATGCATATTAGGGAGAGCTTCTAACTGAAGAAAAATATACAGGGTGTCCCATTTGAAAAAATTAAGTTATTGCCATTTGAAAACTACGCTATTGGCACGCCATCGGCAAACACCCTGTGCAAGAGGTGAAGATGTTGTGTCATTATTGTGATAGGTGCATGTTTCATTTACATCATAGTAACTTTTTTGAGGAATTTTTTAAAAAATGTGGTTTTTGTGCTAATATTTCTGAAGTGCTGTTTTTTCATTAAATCTGCTTAAAATAGGAATAACTTGTCAACGCCGCGTCGGATTTACAAATACAAAAAACTACCGTAAATCTAATATTATGTAGAATCAGAAGACATAATTGTATACAGGGTGTTCAATTTAAAAAAACCAAATTAATTTTCATTTCACAAAAATTAGCCACCCTGTATACATCAAAATATTTTAAAATTGTAGTCCGAGTGACACTGTCTACCCCTACAAAAAATCTTGTTGATATCTCTTTTAGTTTCGGTGCTAGAGATCGAGTGGAAATAATTGGCGCACCCTGTATATCTTTTCAGCATTTCTAGTGCTATATCCATGCACATCGCTGTGCTTTGTTAAATCATTCATTTTATTGAAAGTGAAAGATAACAACTTGTATAGATACAGGGCAGGAAGGGTCAGAATATTTTTACCTTTAAAAATTTCTGGACAACTGTCTGTATAGCATAAATAAAAAATCTATTGTGTCGCGACAAGACTTTCCCGGCAGTTATAAAATAAAAACTAAAAAAATTAATTTGGTGTTAAAATTTTTTAAAGTCCAAATTCGAATTTGCTTAAAGTAAAAATGACATTTGAAATATTATGAAAGGAAAAACATTTCACATGTCAAAAAAAGTAAAACAATTTTTTAGGATCGGAATTTTGTTCATTCATTCATTTGTTCATTCGGCGATGATCCGATACCCACATTTCAGCTCAATCGGATCAAGCGTTTGGATGCTGCGGTTTGCGATTTTGTAGTTAAAAAAATTGTTTTTTTAGGTTAGGTTCAAAATTAAGGAATGAACATTTCAGGATGTATTTACAAGCCAGTGAGGCACCTAAATATCAAATAAAAACCAAAATATACCAAATTTCAGCTCAATCGGATTAAGCGTGCGGGCGCTATCGTGGAAGAATACAGACAGACATACAGACAGACAGGCAGACAGACAGACAGACAGACAGACAGACAGACAGACAGACAGACAGACAGACAGACAGACAGACAGACAGACAGACAGACAGACAGACAGACAGACGGACAGACGGACATACTTCCATCTGGAAATCATTTTACTCGTCTCAGGGGACCTCAAAATGGATATATCCGTCGTTATCTCAATTTTTTTTAGCGCGTTCACAATACTTTCCCTTTGGCGAGGGGCCGGGAAATTAAAAATTTACCGAATTATTCTTGTTTGTGATATGAATACACGGGAACTGTCGGTTGTTTGGCCCCAAATGATTATGTTTTGATTTAAGATTGAGTATACATGAGCATATTAAATTGACAGTAGTGATTCTAATGGGATATCATTTTTAAGTGAATATATCACAAAATAAGTTTTGTTAAGTTTTTTGCAAATATAATCTATATGATCTATAAAATTTAAGTTATAATCAATTAGTGTACCAAGAAATTTAGTTTGTGTTGCCGAGTTTATTAGATTATTACTTTTTTTAACACAGATTACGTTAAAAGATGAATGCATAAATAGGAAAAGTGAACACAAACTATTTTTCCTAGATTTAAAGCCTTTCTATTAAGGTCACACGATTCTTTAAATGAAATTATAACTTTTTTACTTTTTCTTCTAATGCAAATAGAAAAATTTTTTGTTACAATTATTTTTTTTAAATAATTATTTTGCAACATAATACATTATAATTTAATTCTAACATACAGTTTTGAATGTGTCTTGAAATCGACGAAAGTAGAATGACAGCCTTTTAAAATGGATCGATTTAAATCTCGTTAAAATATTTGCTCCGGAGTTTCTATTTCTTTAGTCACAATTTAATGCAAAACTGACATTTTAAGTAGATGTACCATCGATCAGTAATAGACAAAAGCAAATAACGTTTACATTTCTGTAGCTCCAAAGATTTATTAAACCAATATTATAATCTAGGATCCAATACATAACTAATTAAATTGGAGTTTACATAAGAAATGTTTGTGAACACGTTACGTATATCTCGAACTTCGAATCTTTAATTAAAGTTCGAAAACTGAGCTTATATCTGTTAATACCTCGCGGGAACACTAATATCACAAATCATTTTCCCTGAGTGACTATCATCATAACAGCTTAGAACTTTAACTTATTAAACTGAAATTGCTTTTGAGACTTTTTTTAAAACTCGATCTTTTCCGTCATATAACTCTCGACACGCACATGCCTCGCTAAGTTTATTTCTCCAAGGATTATCCATTAATTTAGTTTTTAGTTTGCAGAGATTGTAAAAATTTTAACGGTATAGTTATTATACCTTAATAATAATTAAATCGAAAACCAATAAAATACAAGTTTCTTAAAAATAAGCAGACCGTTATATACAAAAATATGTCTAGACTTGGTGGCGGCATATCACCTTACAAACTTCCACTGAATTCAGATTAACTTCCAATTAGTTCAGGACTTTCGAACCATGAAGCAGTTTTTGCCAAATTTGTGATACCACACACAGCTCCAAAAAAAATCAGTCAGCTGGGTAGAATTTTCTCTCAGCTTAATTTTGAAAAATTGTATAACTTGTGTCTAGCTACTAATTGGAATGGTCTTTCTGAAGATGTTGACTATAAATTCTTGGATTTCGTAAATAAAATAATTGTTTCAACACAGCATTTCCCCTTCGCCCCATTAAAACTAAACGTCATAAACCTTGGACTACTAAAGGAATAAGAATCTCTTCAAAAAATATGAGGTCACTTATGTATATTAAGAAATTCACAGATAACCCTCTAATATTAAATTATATCAACAACTATAGAATACTGTATCAGAAAATTATCAAATCATATCAAGAGCTAAAAACTCTTACAAAGAGACCTGGTCTATTATAAATGACTTAAAACCCGTTCTTTAAACACTGTTAATCCTAGGCCTGATGAACTAAACAATTATTTTGTTAATGTAAGTAAGAATATCAGCTCTAACATAGCTCCGAGTCAGGATTCTCTCTCCTTCCTCCTACCTACTAAAAGGATCACTAATAGTTTCTTCATAGGACCAGTAGATAAGCACAAACTATAACCATAAAAGCATTCAAAATAAATCTTCCTGTGGAAATGATGGCTCGTCCACTAAAATATTCTCAAATTTACCTGATGTAGTAATTAACATGTTAGCTTCGCTGATTAGTGAATCCTTCGAATCTGGTATCTTTCCGAGCTGTCTAAAAACAGCTATAATAATCCCGCTTCATAAGGGTGGCGACAAAACCGAAACCTGTAACTATAGACCTATTGCTTGACTACCTACCTTATCGAAGATAATAGAAAGGCTCATCATTATGGTTTCCTTCCTAAAAAATGCACTAGTGACGCAATGTTTTCCGTTCTTAATGAAATATATGCATTACTAAATGATAAACTTTTCACAGCTTCAGTATTTTGTGACTTCGTAAAGGCCTTTGATTGTGTTAATCATACAATCTTAATTAAGAAACTCCAAATTTATGGCGTACGGGGTTCTCCTTTGCAATGGTTTAAATCTTACTTAGAAGATAGAAATCAGCAGTTACGTGCTAATGGTGAGGATTCTTCAAAACTGCCAATTAGCAGTGGAGTACCTCAAGGTTCAGTATTAGGTCCAATTTTATTTTTATTATTCATCAACGATATCACAAACTTAAAAATAAGTGGAAGAATTACTTTATTTGCCGATGACACGAGTGTAACCTGGAGTAGTTCTGATATACAGACATTACAATCTAGCATAAACAAAGATCTAGTAACTATCAAGCCCTGGTCTGACTCGAATGGTCTTTGTTTCAACACCAGTAAAGGCGTAGCAATGTCTTAGGGTAAAAACACAGTGGAGCATGGCAGGTCGCTGGTAGCCTAATTGGTCGCTTACTCGCTTAGAGCTAAGTAGAATTAAAGCGTGAAAACCTACAGGAGTGTACACGGTGGAGCATAGCAGTTAGCTGAGATAGTAGCAGTGAGCTTAGCTCTAAGCTGATATAATTGCCAAGTCGATTGTTTACAACGCTTAGAGCGAGGATGTCCCGGCTCGCGCACGCGCATTGACACATTTTATGTGACCATTTTCTATAAACACAATATAATTAATAATAGGTGAATAAATCTTAAAATTAAATAGATCGGTAATTCAATTTTATTATACTAAGACTAAAACCGTCTACCTACATTATAAATTACAAACAAGGATTTTTTTGAGCAAGACTATATTAACACTTTTTTATGTAAATTTATACCTCCTTTCAATTTCAACTCCGGCGTGTAAGATGTAGCCTATCTCTATTTTGAATATTTAAAAGTAATAATATTATGCCTTTGAATATTCTGGGAGACACCATATTTTTAAGTATGCAACAAAAAGTTTATTATAATATGTTTTATTGTTAATAAATATAAACTCTCCATCTTTAACACGCCGACAAGCGACAGACTGAAGCTCTAGTGTGTGTGTTACAGCTTCCTGTAAGCGACCATCTAGGCTACCAGCGACCTGATCTGCTCCACTGTGTTTTTACCCTTACGGAGGTACTTCACAGCCTATAACTCTAAGCAATAATCCGATTCTAACGGTGAACTCAATTATATAGACAAATTCCTGAAAGGGTCCACTCATATTGATACCTTGACAAAAAAATTATCTTCTGCATGTTTTGCCATTAAAACTGTTTCTAAAGAGCTAACCCCTACTACTGCATTAATGACCTACTTTTCCTTATTCGAATCTCACCTTCGCTATGGTTTACCGTTCTGGGGTTCTTGTAGCTTATACCACTTCGAATTCGTTATGTATTTGGTTTACGTAGTAGGACACACAGTGAAAATTACTTTAAAATTTTCAAAATTCTAACCCTTCCTGCTCTATTTATCTTTGAATCCGTCTGCTTGGTTCGCAAGCACATTCAAAAGTTATCGGAAAGACCAACTCATAGATATCCTACAAGAAATTTAGATACTGATATTTACTTAGATACTGATGTTTACTCCTCTGACCTAATAAAAACTTCTATTACCTACAATGCCAATAAATTTGTATAATAACCTCCCGATACAGTTAAAATCTATAAATTCATATGATAAGTTCAGAAGATCGACTAGGGCTTTTCTTCAAGAAAGACCATTTTACACAGTGGCAGAATCCTATAACGTGCCTTAGACTTTGGGGTTATAGCATTTAGGAGCAATAATGAAATTAAGTTAATTTGAACATTAAGTTATAGTGACGAATATTGCATATTCAATGCAATTGTTATTCATATTTTGTTTGTATTTTGTAGTGTCTAGTAATTTATTTTGTTTTGTTTAAATTTTTGTAATTTTTCTTTGACAATAAAGCATATTCTCTCTCTCTCTCTCCCTAGAAGGAGCTAGACAAAAATCCTTTGTCTAGCCTTAAACCGTTTCCACTTCCATACGCAATCAGAGATTATAATATATAGGGAAACAAATCTGTCTTTCAATCGGGAGTTCGTGAGTTCCATTACTAAGACTTGTTATGGGGTTTTTAGTGGGTTTCTCAAATGCATTAAGCAAATTCTGGGTCAGTAACATCCCCTCAAATATTTACTACTATTCCTTCCAGATCTAATCCTCATATCCCTTCAGTGCGGCTGAAGAAGCTTGGAAAGCCTGTAGTGAAAAATACAGACCTAATCATTAGTTAATTTAAATCAGCTCCTTTACCCTTCTGTCATGTTTGATCAACCTTAACGGTCTCCCACAGTTAATTTTCCAATGAGTATTTATCGGTATCGCAGGCCGTTAGATTGATTATTCTCCTAATTCGATTTTGGCACACAGGCATGGACAGACAAACGATAACGGATATAATTTGACGTTAATATCAGAAATAGAATTATGTTGAGATTTTAACTGCTTTAATTGTATCAAAGAGTGAAGAGATGATTGATAATTTGTTCATTAAGTTTCAATTAAAAATATCGATGTTTTTTTATCACTAAATATGATCAAACGTTCTAGGTGGTCAGCCCTCTAAAAGGAAATGATTACGCATGGTGGAAATTATTACTAGTGTTAATGACACCCTAATTACTTGTTTTTACTTGAATTTATTTATCAAAACGTCTAGATTAAAACAAAAAGGTGGACAATTGGTAATTTTTATACTGCTCTACTCCAATCACCCTTTCTTTCTAACTTGTTAACCTCCTTATTTTGCACTTTAATTTCTAAAATACTAACGATATACAAATTACAAGTTACATTTTTAAATCGTATTGCTACAAAGTCCTGAGACCGATGTGACTTTAGAGCATTCAAATATGAGGAGGTATCAATATAAATATTCTAGAATAAATTATTGCAAAACATAGTGAACGTCCATCGAAAGTGCGTTTTGCAGATCAGATCCTCATCCAGACCTTTGAATACCAACAGTAAAGAAAGAAATTCAAAAGTTTGCTAGCAAGAATTAAAACAGGCATGACCTACATGAGAACAGAGATGCTCTTAATCTGCTGATCAATCAGTTCCATGTCCAGCAATTGAAGAACATCGAGATGTTTGATTTGAGGTTTGCTGGCAAGACTAAAGAAAGGCGTTACTTACATGTCAACGCAGATGCTCTTAAGCTGTGGTGTATCAGAATAAAATTGTACTTTCAACATCACCAGTTATTTGCGTGTAAATTCGATTTAATTCACAACGGAATGTCTTCATTAATCAAAAATAATAGCCAACATTACTGGGTGCAGATATTTCTTTTTTAATTGTAGATTCATCAAAATTTACAATAATAATTCTCTAACAAATGATTTATACTTTTTTTCACCCAAATAAAATTGGCCCAGTATTTTTAAGACGTCCTTCCGAGTGATTAGAAAATACTAATCTAATATTAATTTTTAATTGACCATCAGCCACTAATTCGAGTTTAATCCTTTACTTAAAACATTTATGAAATTAATTTCGGAAGATAACGGATATAAATTGACTTTTTGATCGAAAATGGAATTATGTTGAAAATTTTACTACCTAGAGTTGGGTAAATGTTCAAGACGAGATGATCGATTACCATCACGTACCCTTGTCGCAACAGAAGACAATCTGTTTAGATTATATTTTAAAAGGGTACGCGATACTGTGACAAAGTGTAAGAATTATGTTTGGATTTTCATATTTTTTTTATTTTAGAGCAAGATTAAATTCTTATTTATGAATGTTAACTGCGAATTTTGATTTCCTAATATGGGATGGTATTTTTGTCTTTGATTTTTGATTAAAAAACGATTTATCTTTCTATTAAAGTACCTGCAATTTTTCGACAAATTATCAGCTACTGGATCAACCTACTGACATATGGCAACTTACTTTTTGTGATCTCAGCAATGTCTTTGCCTGCGTGGATTCTGATATATTGAATAACGTTTATTTCACTCTTACCTGTCAAACAGAGAACAGTATGGCCACTGTGACGTTATGGAGCAATTATTGAATATAATGTTCTACAAGGTTCAGTCCTGGCCTCAGTATTATTCCTACTTCCTACAGATGCAGTTAAACATTCTAAATGTCTTCTGTTCACTGAAAGTGCTCGAGTCAGCAAACATGGTGGGCATTTACAAAATTACTATTTACTGAAAACTTACGAGTGGCCAAATAAGAATGCGAGTTATTACATCTGGGAAACTATCCATCGTAGAGGCTTGCGGAAAAAAAACTTCACTAAAATGGACAAGAGAAAAACCTGGAAAATATTTTCAAGTTTCTGAAATGGCCGCAAGGGGGCGTAACTGCAATCTTTAATCTAAGAAAGTGATGTTTCTGTGATTCCGCTGTATTAACCTAACAAAAAAATACCTGATCTTTAAAGTAGAGGATAATCTGATCCTTTTTTGTTTGACAGTTTTTGCTGTATCTCTAAAAATAAAGTGGGGGTACTCAAAGGTTTCAGTAAAAAACACCCTGTATATTCGGAACGGCTTATCCGATTTTAACAAACTTGGGCTAGTTGAAAAGAGCTATTCTTGGGCTACAAATGTCATAATATTTGAAGTTTTGTTAGTTTCACATGTCGCCGCTAGAGGGCTTTTTTTTTCAACATTTGGACAGGAATGGTTAATTTCCTCAAAATAATTAAATGCATTGGTATGATTTATTTTTCTTGAAAAATTTAATAAATGTTGCCTAAACAAGCTCGCGAAAACCGCATCTCGATATCTTGTTCCTAACCTAAAATTTAGGCCAAAGAAAATTTTAAAGGGAAATCCCTTAAATTTTTATTTTTAAAATTAATTAATTCCTTTTATTATGTAAGTTGTGGCCCTAAAAAGGACCGATTTAAAAGAGAAAGGTTTTTAATGTCCCCGTAAATGATCTAAATGCTGACCATCATGCTCTATGCATCGCTGAAGCCTCTCATGGGTAGACAAAACTGCAGCTTCAATTTCTGCTTTCTTTATGTTACGTAATGCATTACGAATCCGGTTTTTCATATATCTTTGGTCGCAGGTTGAGTCTGAAAATTAAGTCAGGTTAAGTCTGGTGATCGCGCAGACCATGGACAGTCTTTCCTCTTCCAATCCTCCGCTGTTGTAATACTGCATTAATATGCTCTCGCACAATATTGGATAATTTTTATTTCAAATTCCTTGGACCGATGAAGCCACCTTTATATCTGCACAATATGCATTATTGGACTGCAGAAAAATTCGCATTGGTTGCGTGAAGTTCAGCACTAAGGACGTTGGAGTTTAAATGTGTGGTGTGGCATACTGGGAGGCCGAATTATTGGGCCATATTTTTTCGAGCAATCCCTAAGCGGCAATATCTTTCTTGACTTTTGGCCAATAAATTACCGTTGTTGTTGGAAGATGTGCCACTTGAAACCTGTCAAAACTTGTTTTTGCAGTTGGATGGTTGCCCAGCACATTATGCTATTATTGTGCGAGAGCATATTAATGCAGTATTACAACAGCGGTGGATTGGAAGACGAAGTCTGTTTCCATGGCCTGCGCGATCACCAGACTTAACTTGTCTTGATTTTTATTTATGTGGGCGGTTAAAGGACAGAGATGATATGAAAAACCGGATTCGTAATGCATTACGTAACATACCTACTGACAGCCGAAATTGAAGCTGCAGTTTTGTCTACCTATGAGAGGCTTCAGCAATGCATAGAGCGTGATGGGCAGCATTTAGAGCATTTACGGGGCATTAAAAACCTTTATCTTTTAAATCGGTCCTTTTTAGGGCCTTACATAATAAAAGGAATTAATTCATTTGAAAAATAAAAATTTAAGGGATTTCCCTATAAAATTTTTTTTGGCCTAAATTTTAGGTTAGAAACAAGATATTGAGATGCGGTTTTCGCGAGCTTGTTTAGCTATTCAGCTACTTTTTCATGAAAAAGAAATCATACCAATACATTTAATTTTTTTGAGAAAATTAACCATTTCTGTCCAAATATCGGAAAAAAAAAGCCCTCTAGCGGCGACATGTGAAACTAACAATACTTCAAATATTATGACATTTGTAGCCCCGAATATACAGAGTGTTTTTTACTAAAACCTTTGAATACTCCCACCACTTTATTTTTAGAGATACAGCAAAAACTGTCAAACAAAAAAGGTTCAGATTATCCTCTACTTTAAAGATCAGGTATTTTTTGTTAGGTTAATACAGCGGAATTCACAGAAACATCGCTTTTATAGATTCAAGATTGCAGTTACGCCACCTAGCGGCCATTTCAGAAACTTGAATATATATTTCCAGGTTTTTCTCTTGGCCGTTTTAGTAATAACTTTTTTTTCGAAAGCCTCTACGATGGATAGTTTCCCAGATACAGTACCTCGAATTCTTATTTGCCCACCCTGTATACAAGAATAACTTTCATTGATCATCTTCAGAAAGAAAAAGCAACCAACAGTGAGCATTATGCGAACTTATAGCAGCGTTTCAGTGGTAAAATTAGCAAAAAACGTTCACTTTAGGCCAAACAGAATGTTTTGTTTGATCAAGACAACACACCAGTTCATATACAGGGTGTTTCCAAATAACACTTACAACGTCTGGCTGTAGATACCTCTCTTAAAATTGGACAAAATGATATAACGAATGAGGGGTCCAACTCGATTACTTTTCAAAATACAGGGCGTTAAAGTTAAAAAAAAATAAATGTTTTTATTTAAAAACTTTAAAACGGATTAATATATTAATTTGAAATTTAGCAGGTCGTTTTTAAATATAAAAAGACATATTTTAGTAAAAAAACATGTTTCATATCTAGATCCAGTGGCGTGCAGTTAGAAGAGTATGTCCCCTTTTTCCCACCATTTTCCACGCCCGTGGTATTGAAGCTATTTTTAATTTTTTTTGTATTGCTTAACAGTTTTGACGTAAACAAGGAATAACCTTTACATACCCAAAATGTTGTGGTCTTTAAGATATTTAATGGTTTTATGAAGTCTGTAAGATCTTTTATTAATGAAATAATTAATGAAATAATTTTTTTATAACCATTAGACTTGTGTCTAGTGTCTAGTGTCTAGTTGTTATAAAAACATTAGAAAAAATTATTAAAGAAATCCAAGAAAAATATTGTTGGTTATTTCATTAATAAAATATCTTACAGCCTTCATAAAAACATTAAATATCTTAAAAACCACAACATTTTCGGTATGTAAAGGTTATTCGTTGTTTACGTCAAAACTATTAAGCAATACAAAAAAAATTAAAAATAGCTTCAAATACCATTGGCGTAGAAAATGATGGGAAACAGGGGACAACAGGTGGTAATAAAGATACACAAATATAAAAACAATTATTTAAAACAATAGATATTGATATAATGAAATACACATATAGAACTAACGCTCTAAATATTCCAACAATTTACTTGTAAATCGTTTCACAGTATTTTCCTCCTCAAGGCTCTGCTACGCGGGTACGCGAAAATGGTATTGTAAGGGTTTAGAAATACAGGGTTTTTTTGGACAGCGTTGTACTTTTTGGCTTGATTTTTTTTATTTTATAGATAAAGGAATCCATACATGCTTATAACTATATGAGAAGTTTAGTTTAGTTATATGAGAAATAGAAAAAATAAAGTAGGCCTTATGACATATTTAAAAGTAGTTAAAAGCATCGAGACAACATTTCCCTATAAGTTCGTAAAGAAAATTTAAAAAAAAAAATATACCGTTGCTGAGAAAACCCTGTATTTCAAAAAAAGTCCATTTTTACCGGCCAGGATGTGGCGCCCCTACGGATTATTATTGAGATTACTCAAAGTTCGGTAAAGACAAAATACTTTCACTTATTTAAATGTTTACGAAGGGTAGACTGATGGGCGCAGAATTATAATTTCTTTGGAATATTAAATTATTAGTAAATGCTCTTCTTTATGAATATTAAAACCATTTTTTTAGATTAAAAATGTTTTTTAATTTAACATTTCGACTTTAACTCCATTATTAATTTAAGAAACACTCGTTTTATATATTTTGAATATTTTGCAAAATATATCAATTATCTGGATCTAGATATGAAACATGTTTTTTTACTAAAATTTGTCTTTTTATATTTAAAAACGACCTGCTAAATTCCAAATTAATATATTAATCCGTTTTAAAGTTTTTAAATAAAAACATTTATTTTTTTTTAACTTTAACGCCCTGTATTTTGAAGAGTAATCGAGTTGGACCCCTCATTCCTTATATCATTTTGTCCAATTTTACGAGAGGTATCTATAGCCAGCCGTTGTAAGTGTCATTTGGAAACACCCTGTATCCGATATCGCGATGGCCAAGTTTCACACGCACCATCTTCGACAGATTTAGCCCACTCACATTATATTCTGTTTTCAAATGGCTGGGTGGTAAAAGATTCACCAACAATGAAGAGGTGGAGCTTGCGGTTGATACCTATTTTTTTATTTTTATGATTTCAGAGGTATACTTTAAGCTTCTCAATTTGTATACCTCCATTCATCTCCAATGCAAGAATCTTATAACACGACTGTGATTTCATTCGACGCTTACGCTCACGCTTATTCGGAACGAATGTTTTTGCGGTCCTTCAAAACCGAAAAATTTTAAATGAATTTTAACAGCATTTTCATGTCAAATTCACCTGTTACTTTTCTCTGAACTCCTTTTACACCATACGAATGTCTCACGTCGATTCGCGTTAGCGTTAAATTTTGTTACCACAATGCAACTAGAACGAAGTGCAATATCTGATTAAGCGACGCTGAATGGCCGCTATTCCAAGTTTGGAGTTTTCAATTTAATCTCTTAAGGTACCAGAGAATCGAGATAGATTGTTTACACAGGCACATGATAGAAAAGTAGAAAACTTTAAAGAACTCACGATCTTTTTAACAGTTGAAGGAGTTATTGGATTGTTCGAAGTTGGATAAAGTTAAATGTGTAAAAGGACTAATACAAAACTGACTGGAACTCAATCTTCTTTGGTTAAAGTAGGTTTCTTTGGGTCCATCATTAGTGCTGTTCAGTTTCAAAAACGACAATAATTCTCCACATTTTGATATATCAACTTTTTTTCTGATAACTAATGGTAACATGGAATATAATTAGCAGAGAGTGGACGATTTTTTCAGTTTTCCTAATCCAAGATTTTTAAAATTTTTCTCAGTGCACTAGTTCTTATAAATGTTGTAAGCATTTTCTTACCTTGCTTTCTTTTTCCGTCAATAATTCTTCTTCAGTTTATTTCATTTTTATTATTTGACAATATTTTAAAAACAGCTCATGTGTGCAAAAGATTCGTCGAAAAACATTAGTAAACGGACCCAAAAAAATTCTGGCAATTTATTAAAAAAAACTTTCATGACTGTGCCTCCTTATTTGCAGAACCTTTAACTTTACTTTTCAACCTCTCAATAAAATACCAACAGTTCCCTGATATTTTGAGACAGTCTAAGTTAATACCTGTTTTCAAAAAAGGAGACAAACATGACATCGAAAACTATCGCCCTATTGCTATAGTTAATAATTTCTCAAAATCTTTTGAAATCCTGCTCAATAAACCACTTTCCAATCATGTAAAAAATCAAATTACAGTGTTACAACATGGCCTCTTCAAAGGTAGGTCAACTACCACCAATCTCTTCTGTATTACCCAGTACTTAACCAACACATTCGAAAATAATGCCCAGGTTGATGTCATATACACGGACTTCTCCAAGGCCTTCGATAAGCTTGATCAAAATATATCACTCGGTAAATTGAATGCCTTCGGCTTCTCAGGGAACCTGAATACTTTTTTTACTTCCTATCTGAGAAACCGATCCATCTACGTAGAGTGTTATGGTCAGAATTCCATTTTATTTACACCAACATCTGGCGTCCCACAAGGTTCTGTTTTGGGACTTCTTTTTTTCAATTTATTCATAAATGACATTATTGAGGGCCTCGAAGTCAATTGTTTATTATATGCGGACGATTTGACATTATATAAAAAAATTAACTGCTTGAATGATTGTGCCACTTTACAAAATACCCTAGATAAAGTAAATACTTGGTGCAAAAAAAACCGCCTTCTGTTAAATGCTCAATTGTGACATTCACTCGAAAACAGAATAAAATCACTTATAATTACTCAATCGACAATGATATGCTCCCTAGATCAAATTCTGTTCGTGACCTTGGTATTACCTTCGATCATAAATTATCTTTCTCAACTCACGTAAATAAAGTCACCAATGAATGTTCAAGGGCCTTAGGTTTCATTGTCAGAAATACTCGGGATTTCACAAATAAGAATACACTGCTCCTGTTATATAATTCGTATGTTCGATCTAAAACAGAGTATGCATCTATCATTTGGTGTCCATATTATAATGTTCATTCAAATAGCCTTGAAGGAATTCATAGATGCTTTATGAAATATCTCTCTTTCAAGGAAGATGGTGCCTACCCTGCTATAGGAATTCCCAATACAGCTTTATTAGAGAGACATAACTTTACTTCTCTTGCAAGTAGGAGGAACACAGCTGCTTTGATTTTTCTTTATAAGGTGATCATGGCCAAATCGGCAGTAATGCTGTTTTGAGTATGCTCAATTTTCATGTTCCAACAGTAAATTCAAGGCAGAACAATCTATTTTATCTCGAAGCCCCTAGAACAAATGTACAGAAAAACTCACCCTTATTCAGAATTTGCAACAACTACAATGCTATCAATGATAGGTGTGACATCTTCTGTTGCAGCATTGCTTCATTAAAAAAAATCAGATTTTAATATTTTTTGTATTTTATTTACTGATTTATAAATTCATGTAAATAAAAAAAACAATTGTGTTTGATGATTAGAAACAACACAGGGAACCCTCGATTATCCAATTATTTGACAATAGAATATTTGACTTTCAGTATTTTTTTCTGGAATTTTTCTCATAAAATATTTCCTTTTTTATCGTCTTCTGCTACTTATATTTATTAATATACATTTATTACGTAAAAATTAAAACTGCGCGCCATTACTATCTTAAACATTAAAACGCGTTCTATTTAAAACAAAGATAAAATAGTTTGATAATATTAGGTGTACATATTAGTTCAGTAGATTGTAGATCACAAGGGGGTCGTTTATTATTATTATTATTATTACTTTATTCAATACATACAATGAATGATTAGCGATAAGTGCTACTGCACTTGTTTCGCATCAACATTATAAATAGAATTATACAATTATACCCAAAGACCAGACATCTGTATGAACCTTGACCGATCTTCTTTCCAATTAAGTATTCCCTTTTTTCCAGAGTATTTACTTCAGAATTTCGAGGACTCAAAAGGGTCGCCATGTGATAATTAAGCAGGTTTTTTCTTTACCTTTGATTTTCCAAAATTATCCAATCAGGCAAGTCGTACCCGCATATACACCTACTTGAATTTTCGTTCCAGTCTCTTGGTATTGCTCACCATAGATTTAAATTACAAACATTTGGGGAAAATGACATGTCATACTTTTATTAGTTTGACAGTTTTGGTCCAATTGGCCTTACCACACTGCGACCTATAAGATCTTTTGTGTATATCCTCGTCTATGTTTTAGGCCAAAAGATCTAGGCTTTTTAGATAGCCTATTATCCGGTTTGGAGCTAGTACCAGGCTCTAAGAAGACCTGTATTTAAGGCGTTGGCGGACAATTACCCTGTAGTTGCAGATTTGTTCCGCCGTCTCATATGCATCATTGCAGAATCTGCATGTTCCACTGTCCCCTTTGCCCATTTTACAGATATGGTATGTGAGTGAGCAGTGTCCAATGAGAATTCCTGTAATTACTTTGAGATCGGATTTCTATTAGCTCAATAGGTTTTCAAGAGATGGAATTCGAAAATTGCCTGAAAGAAAGGAGAAAGTATGATGTGTTCATTCATTTTGTTGTGAAATAAATAAATTTCTGAACACAAAAAACTAATTTGTACTCCCAATAGTTTAATAATAATTTAGTAAGAACCACCTCCAATAAAGTTGTATCCATTAAATATTGAACAAGTTCGCCTCTCCCACGTATAACCAATAATTTACACGTAATTGAAAAACACGAGCGACAATAATTTAAATTAAATAATTTCCATAACAAAGCCATTAATCATTCGGAAGCCAAAATTCGTTTATGAGTGAAATCATATTTGCAATTTAATTTAAAATATTACCCTACGCTGCAACATATTGCAATTAAAGTGGAATTATTATAACCTTATAAATTATATTTATTAGCTATTGGAGCACGTATAAAATTGTTTGTTGCTTTTTGTAAGACAAAAATGTAACTTTGTGAAAACACAATTTCGATTTACACAAAATAAGTCAACTAAAGTTGCCATTCATTTATTAACACAAGGAATCTACAAGAGTCTTGTAAGCAATGCCTTCAATTGGAGTGTTTGTAGATCTAGCTTAAGCCTTCGACACTGTTGACCATTATATCCTCTTAAAAACTCTTAACAATATGTATAAGAGGGATTCCGCATGAACTATTTAAAAGCTAAACGATAGAAAAGAAAAAGTTAAAATTGCCAAGAATAAACTATGTGGAGTACCTCAGGGGACAGTGTTGGGGCCTATATTATTCAATATATATTTGAATAACCTCTTCCTGCTAGATACAAAATGTAAAATCATAAGTTTTGCAGATGACACAGTGTGTTCTAAACTTAAAACTTGAAAGAGATCTTAAAAAAATTCAATCATAGTTTGACTATAGGTTGCTGAGTATAAACTTAAAAAAAAACAGTTTAGCTCTTATAGCAACGCCCTTCCTTCCAAAAATTTTTGTCCGAACAAACCATAATTAGGAATCAAATGCTATTTTTAAAATAATAAAATCGTTATGTAAACTACTTGCATTAACAATATTAAAAAAAGCAATTAACTACCCAAACATAATATATGTATATCGGTTATAATTATTACCGAAATATTAAATTACGTTCATTACCAGAGCGAGGCTATTTGTATTGTGCAAACTGAATATTATCGCATCAAGGACGGTCTTTTAACTAAATTATAGCTGTATTGTGTGTAGGTCCATATGGTACCTGATATATATTAAATACAAATATCTGGGTGCAGGAGGAATATATATTTAGAAATAATTAGTTCTTGAACTTGCTCTGTAGCTCTGTAACATGTTTGCAAACTTTATTATATCTTTCTTTTCTTTAGATCATTCTTCGATAGTAAATACTTTTCATATTGTGAAAATGATCTAAATCTTAATACAAAATAGAACATTTTGATATTCTATTGAATTTTCTAGGTATGTGATAACAAACCTGTGCGGAGAATCCTGCTACACTCCGGATTGGCTAGTGGGACTCCTCTTCTGGGTGGGCTACTTCAATTCCGCACTAAATCCACTAATATACGCCTATTTCAACCGAGATTTCCGAGAAGCCTTCATGGATACGCTACTTTGCGTAATGCCCTGCTGTTTCAGTTGCTGGAAGACTCCTGCGAGGTTTCTTTAGCCTCAAGATATGTCTTCTGGTTACTATCAAGATGAAAGGCTGTGATATTAGTCTGCTTCTATGGCTTCTTCTTCCTTCTAAGTAGGTATATTAAATTTATAATATAAGTACATATTTGAGCTGAACCTCTTACATATAGGGTGTGTCACTTAGATGGCCATATATAGAGAAGTACCTATAGACATTTGAAATTTGAAAATTGACATCAACTTTGGTATTTCAAGTGACATGTAGCCTAGTCAAATGGTGTTCAAAAGTGCCTTTTTGGAAACATGAGAGCGGTAGAAAATTTTTCAACGGAATTATATGTTTTTCGGACTGCTGAAACGAATCTGAAGTTTGCTGGCTCTTAGCAGGACCGCAACAGGCCCAAAAACGCAAAAAACCTCGAAATTTTCCGGTTTTCCGCTCATTTCTTGTAAACGACGCATCGTACGGAAAATGTCGCGGTATTCAAAGTTGAATAGTATAAAATTCTGCGTCGAATGACGTCTCTAACATCCTAACCGCAAAATTTATAAGGTCGCCATCGGTAATCGAAAAAAGCCAATTTTTACCAACTTTTGTGAAAACTGCAATATACTCACAGTTAGACGACTGTGATTTAAAAACAGCCAGTTTATGTGAAAAACTGGTAAAATAAAAGTTGTAAAGCATCAAATTTAGAGTTCATTGAGCACCGAAATTTTAAATTTGGATCAATATATACGCACATACTGATTGTTTCTCCATTATCCCTCTAATCGCTTATTTGACCAATATGAAGGGGTCCAATAATAACAAGTCTGCGCCTGTCAATATGAACCCCCCTACCTCTCGAACTCCTCTTCCCAACCCTTAATTGTAGTACCAACCTCCCTCCCTCTCTCAAACCCCCTTCCCAACCCTAAGTTACTTCCCCTCCTTTTTTGTAAGCCTGCGTTGAGGACGTATTATGTAGATGTAATAAGAAGTAATTAGTACCCATTTACAAAAAATATATTATTTATTACATTTAGATTTACAAGATAAAAGAAGTAATTTTTCAATATATATTGTAGGAAAAATCATGGAAAGACCAAGCAGCTGAAAAAAAAGTGCAAGTAAGTTGTAGTATAGTGTGAAGATGCGATGTATGGAAAATACCTAATAGCAATATCCATTTTATTTTTTGTAAATGGGTACCAATTACTTCTTATTACATCTACATACTTATAAATCCTCAAGTCAGGCTTACAAAAAAAAGAAGGGGGAAGTATATGCGTATATATTGATCCAAATTTAAAATTTTTGTACTCACTGAACTCAAAATTTGATGCTTTGCAACTTTTATTCTACCACTTTTTCATGTAGTGTGGCTGTTTTTAAATTAAAGTTGTCTATATATATAATCCATATCCCCTTCTACCTAAGATAGGTGTAGGGCGTGAGGTTTCCATTATCCTTCCTCGTGGACGAACTTCCTCCATTTCTTTTTGTCTTTTGCCAATTTATTTGCTTCTCTTCTGTCGATCCCCCTTCGTTCTAATATTTTATTGATGGTGTCATCCCATCTGCCCCTTTTCCTTTTTGTGTGTGGTTTTGCCTCCCATCTCTGTTTTACCGGTCTCTCGTTGTTCATCCTTATTAGGTGTCCGAACCATCTTAACTGATTGGTTTCGATTCTCTTTGAGATTGGTTTTACACCTAGTTTTTCTCTGATATGGTCGTTCCTTATTATGTCTTTCCTCGTCTCTCCTAAAATTCTTCGCAGGTACTTCATTTCCATGGTTTGTATTCTTGATTTTAGCTTTTTTGTCAGCACCCAACTCTCTGATCCATAAGTTAGTATTGGTACAAATACTGAGTTGTATACATTTATTTTTGTCTTCCGTGATATTTCTTTTCTCCCGATGAAACTATTTTTAATAGAGTGGTACAATTTTGAGGCATTTCCAATTCGTTTATTGATTTCTATTTCCTGTGTTCCTTTGTCATTTATGTACACTCCTAGATATTTAAAATTCTCCACTCTTTCTATCTTTTTATTATCTATTTTTATATCTACTGTTTTTTCTTCTTTGCTGCTGATCATTATTTTTTTCTCTTTATTGATTTTTAAGTTTCTGGATTTTGGTTTTTCTTCCCATATCTGCAAATTCTTTGCACATATAACTAGATCATCGGCGAATAGGCACTCTTGTAGATATATCGTTTTTAATTCTTTATGGCCAATGTAGAGTTTGTTCGTTTGATTTCTCGTTTCCTTTGTAACATCGTCCATCACATTAAAGTTGTCTAACAGTGAGTATATTGCAGTTTTTTCGAATGATGATGGCGACCTTATAAATTTGGAAGTTAGAAAGTTAAGGACGTTATTCGACGAAGAATTTTATACTCTTCAACTTTAAATACCGCGACATTTTACGTACGATGCGTCGTTTGCAAGAAATGAGCGGAAAAAAAAAGTTTTTTAGTTCGGGTCCTGCTACGACGCAGCAAACAGATTCGTTTCAGCACCCCGAAAAACATATAATTCCGCTGAAAAATTTTCTACCGCTCTCATGTTTTGGAAAAACTACCATTTGACTAGACTACATTTTTCTTTTTATTTTTGGATTCAGCATCAAATTCTAAACTAAAAATTAGAAACATGCCACAGGTCTAAGTATAACATTTTGAAAAAAACGCATTTACGTTAATTTTCGTATCTGTCTTAGTTGTTAAGCTATTAATTTCAAATTTTATACAGAGATTGTGAGAATATCCTTCTAGCATACGATGAAACGTCAAATGCGATATTTTATACAGGTTGTCTAGAATGGAGCGTCCAATGTCCATATTTTTAATTCTCAATAAGTCGATAATTTCAAATGAAACACCCCGTATTTTATTATCACGCCTGAATCAGTTTTTTATTCTCTTTTGATCTGTATTAGCATTCCCTATACCTAAAGTTACGTATTTCAGAGTAATTGCTAGATTTATTATAATTTAGAGATATTTTACATAAATTGGTGCTCAAAGAAATAAAAATATTAGTTAAAGAGAAAACAAACTTTAATAATAAAAATAGTTGCAGAATTAAGTGCGGTCCTGGCAACCATAATTAATTTTTTAGAAGTTGCGCTTGTTATTATCAAAATAATTTTTTTTTGTAAATGGAGACCAAACTAGATTTATTTGTTGATCTATAAAAAGTAGCCATAAAGAAATTTTATCTCATGCAACAACATTTCTTTCTATTAAAGAGCACATATTTTCGATTTTATATCGGAAGCAATATTTTATTTTCCGATAAAATTTCAGCATAAGGTATTTTATTACAAAATAAATTTACAGAGTTTCTTATACGTGCACTTTCTACAAGTTTAAACCCGAACTTGAACAGTTTAAGTGCTTTCTCGGTTCTTTATTGATTTTTGATAAATCTGGTTAGAACCTTGCCAAATCCATGTATATAAATAGCAACTTATTTCTCATTTTTGCATGTTAAACTAAACATTGTAAAAACATGTTAATTTATTTTTCAGCTAGAAAAATAATCCTTCTACTACGTGGTTTTTTGGTTACCTACTGCATATTCTCTACAATCCATGGATGAAGCATAGATTTTATTTAAGTGAAGTTTGAACATTTTTATGTAAAGTGGTATCACAATCATACATGTAAAGGAACAAAATAATGAATCCATTCAATAAATACGAGGGTAGCTTTTTATGTATTGAGAATAGAAAGAACAAAGAAATGAATTTTTAAAAAAATATATTTATTGCTTTTCAAAATAGTCGCCTTTAAGATCTATACACTTTTGCATGCGATTGAACCACCCTTCAAAGCACTTTGTCCAGTCAGAAGATGACAGCTCTAAAACATGCTTTTTGAATGCCTCAACCGCTAATTAGTGGGAACAAGAAGAAGTCATTTGGTGCCAAGTCGGGGCTGTAAGGCGGATGACCCATCAATTCGATATTTTGTGTGTCCAAACACTCGATTGTTTCATGTGATGTGTGTGAGCTCGCAGTGTCGTGATGCAAAATGATTCGTCGTCTTGCATTGGTTTCTTTCAATTTACTGAAAACTTCTGGCAAACAAATGGTCGTATACTACGCTGAATTAACCGTCTTTTGATTTTCAAGAGCCACATTTGCCACATGACCGGTTTTCCTGAAGAAACACGCCACCATTTGCTTCTTAACGCTTAAAACTTTCGTTTGCTTTTCTTCACATTGAAACGCCCAAACTGCCGATTGGCCTTTTCTTTCTGACACCTGTGACGATGCTGTATACGGCTTTGGATGCACCACAGTTGTATTTTTTAACCATTTTACGGCACCAAATGACATGATCATTTTTCTGAGTATCTGTCAACAAATGTGGAATCCAACGCGCACATAACTTCCGAACGCCCAAATGTTCGTGCAAAATCTTATGGATGCTGGTCATACTAATGCTTAAACATGTCTCGATTTCACGATATGTCACATGACGATCTTCTTCAATTAGTTTTCGCACAGTATCGATGTTTTCCGGCACAGCAACCGAGTTTGGACGATCTTCTTTAACTTCGTCCGTGAGGGAACTAGCGCCAAATTTGAATTCAGTGTACCAGCGATATAAAGTGGCTTTGGATGGTGCTTCATCTCCAAAAGTTGAATTCAGTTGATTGATGCACTGTTCTTGAGGTATACCACATCGAAAGACATAGTAAATCATACCTCGAAAATTTTCGCGAGTTAATTTCATTCCTTGGCCGAGATGAAATTTTCAACTTACTGTAAACAATACAAATATTGCTCGCAATACCAGTATTGCCAGTTCTCAATATATAAATAGCAACCCTCGTGCATTTCAGTTAATTCGATATATGATAATGTTACAAATAGTATAATTTCAAAAAACTTTTCTTGATAAAATCTCAATTTGAGTGTGACTTTTAGGAGGGAGTATTTCCAAATGTTACAGGACACCATGAGAATCTAGATAACTGGATAGTACGATTGAAATTTTAAATATCTATTTGAAAATGTTAAATTGCCTGATCCAACGTCTCTTATATACAGGGCGTTACCAAATAAGAGCGAAAAATATATTTTTTTTCTTGAAATTGCTGAAAAGTTTAAGAAATGGCATTTTGTGGTCATGTTCTACCAATAAAAAGGCTTTTAATTTTGTTGTGATCTTTTAAAGAGGAGAAACAAAATTTCTCAATTTAAAAATATGTGTTGAAAAGAACGACTCATTTCAAAACTTTTTAACTCTTGTGCACTGATTTGGTAACACACTGTATAATTGGCACACTTTGCCAAGCGGAAACAACGCTGTCTTTAGAAGGAAAACCAAAAAATTTTATGTCATTATTTTAATTTGAAAATGTTTGTGATACCACTTAAAACCAGAAGCTTAGAATTTAACAACAGTAAAATGTCTTGCTTTTAAAATAAAACGGATATTGTTCTACATTTAGACTAAAATTTTAAAATTTATTAAAAAATTTACTTTTTAAGAAACATACGTGAAAAATTATATTCCTAATAAAATTTAATCTTTAAATATTTATTATGGCTGGAACTAAAATTTATTGATATTAACGAGAGTATTTGTTTTTGTAGTTAACTTATATTTCATTAAAACTTCAGAAAATTCAACAATTTAATCTATGATATTTTTTTTCTGTAGAAAATTAAATAATTATCCTACAAAATATGACAAATATCCCTTTAGAAAATAAAAATGTATGTTTTTATTTACACGTAAAGTGGAACAGTTAAATACATAAAGCAATAATTCAAGACTCGTTTGTTTTTCACATTTATAGTTGTGTCAAAACCACAAACAGATATACAAAATACTAAATTTATTATTAGTTTTTATTTGTATCCAATTTTTTAGAAATGAAACAACATTTCTCATATTATTATGTTTAAAAATGCTCCAAAAATGCCCCTAAAATATCTGTCACAAAAACTGTTACAAAATAGTTATTTATGCACCAAGTGCGCTATATAGATCCTAACGCCCGGAGAGTAACACTCAGCCAAAGGGATGAATGTTGCCCGACGGGCGTTAGGATCCAGTAACGCGCGCTGCATCCAAGATTGTATTTTTCACGAAAAATGTATTTTATTTTAATGAAAAACCGATTTTTTGATATTTTGATATTTGCTGTCATTGTTTCATTATACTTAGTGAACGTCATTGCTGCTTTGTGTTGTATACGTCTTATAAAAGTAATGGAAATAAATATCGATTTTCCAAAACATATAAAAGAAAATTTGCATCCAAAGCAACCAAAAATTTATTGCCGGAGTAATCCAGACCCTCCTCGTAGAATTAGCGGGCGTTATGGCCATAACGCTCATTATGCCCTAAGGCATTATGAGTGTATTTATAGCAACCGTATCCAAGATAAAATAAACAAATACTGTACAAGTGAAAAATATAGTAATTTATGTATCAAGCAAATTATAAGGGCACTAATTCCCGAAGGCAAAGTTTGCATCGCGAGGGCCTCTGGCCCGAGGGACTGCAATTTCCTGATGTAATTAAGGCTCATTAATTCCCGAAGTACATAGATTTTTTTATTTCAGATCGATTTTAATAAAATAAGCTGCAATGGCATTCACTAAATATAATGAAACACTGACAGCAATATTCAACAAACGTCAAAATATCCTAACAACGGGAATTAAGCCTGACCGGGCTATTATAAGCTTATATCATCATGGTTACGCTATCAATAAACGGGGTCATAACTCCCTTGGGATATTAGAGGTGCCTTAATTTCCCGTTGATCAGAAATAAAATAATCTATGTACCTCGGGAATTAATGAGCCTTAATTACCTCAGGCAATTGCAGTCCCTCGGGCCAGAGGCCCTCGGGATGCAAACTTTGCTTTCGGGAATTAAGGCCCTTATAATTCCCTTGATACATAAATAACAACTATTTATTATGGGAGTACAAATTAGTTAAAAATGAATGAACAGATCAATTAAAATATTTTCCATCCAAGTTTGAAACCAATACCACTTTTTGTAATAAAATATTTTTAATTTTTTAAATATTGATGTATCATAAAAATATCAACAGTTTTAAAATTTTACAGCTTACAAGATAAACTATTATTTTCTTTCTCTTGTTGGCAGATATAGGGTTACTTTTTGGGATCGTTTTTAAAATCGTCTACTAAATCTTTCGGTTTTGGGAAATTCTCCTCATATTATATGTATCTATTGAAACTTGACAATCTTTAAATATAAATAAATATATAATAATTAAAAAATTATATGATTCTATGTATGTGTATTTGATATATTAACCATTCGAAATAAAATGCACAAACAGTTTTGTGATAATTTCATATCGTTCTATGCCACATTTCAAAATTATGTGATAAAAAAGTAGAAAAAATTAAAAATATCTTTGAGCTACTTAACTTTAATAAATTAATAAGCTACATATTTTTTCCTATATTTACATTTTGATATCTTTATATTTATCTTTATGAAAATTTTGTTTTTTTTGTACATGAAGTAAAATATAAAAATAAAAATTTCCGTCCTATGAATAAGTTTAGATACAAAACGAGCTTATTGTATTTTGTTTAACCGATCATTAACAATTTAGTAATCATGACTGTCTACTTAAAAAAATTTAGCAACACAGACTAAATCCTTAAAAAATCCACATAAAATAGGAAAACACATTGACGCATTAATTTTAAGAAAGTTATATAGTATTATTAATTCAGAGAAAGATAAGTAATATATTTTGTTTATATTTTAAGAAATTCTTTAGCGGCTTTTAAAGATTATTAGTCCTAATTCCTGCTTCATTATGTCCTTTTTTACCTCATTCAACTATTTAGATCTTTTTCGATTTCTAATTCACTAGACTTTTTAGGGGTTTCCCATAAATATTCAAGCAATTTTTTTTGCTTCTTCACTGAACATAATAATGAAACGTACTGAGTACATCCTGCAGGAATTAATAAAAAATGGAAGTCATGGAGTAAAATCAGAATGAATGGAAATAAGTGTAATGTGTCGAAAATGAAAAAAAATAAGCTAGAGAATATACAGTTGGGAGAAGTCAGAAAGAAATAAATTGCAAATTTAAGAAGAGAACAATGTGTGTGGGCTGGAATAGTCAAATTTTAAGATCACAACATGTATCAGGAAAAACTATATTAAAATATAAAACTTGCAAGATTTGGATATTAGTAAACGATATGGAAACATGTAATAAGAGAATTTTTGTAGGAGAAAATGAGGTATACCGAAAAATATTTCATAACCTAAAAAAGGCTTTTAAAATTTGACACTTTGTAAGGGGGTTAGATAGTTTTTGACTCATTTTAACTGCTATATCTGATTACTAAATATGACATATTAGACAAAATGTACCAAGCTAAGTTCAGGTCCTTTCCTTTCTCAAAAATACTTTTTTTAGTAATAGAATATCTATTTGTGGTTTTTAAATAAAGTAACTTTATTCTGTGATATTATTATGCGTAATTATTTTCATTTGTAAATATATTAAGTATCAATGTGGATAAGAAAATGTGTGATAATGTAGTATTTTGTAAATAAGTTTAGTATGGGGTATATATATATATAATACGGAATATCATTAAAAATTTTTTTTTGTAAACAAATATAATTTAAATTAGTAAATTTTTTTACAGTTTGTTAGAAACTTTGTAAATTTCTTTGTTGTTTACTATATGCATTCTAGAATGAACCATTCATTACTGAAATTTAATTTAGTCTTCCAGTTAATGGCTAGACAAAATGTTTGATTAATTACAACATTAATGTTATAAATAAATAATAAAAATCACTACTAATTTCTAAAATTATTTTTTTTACTAAAAAAAAATTGTGAAAAGACAATTGTTAGTAAACGTAATTGTAAGTTGATGTGAAATATCTGTTTTTCTAATTAGATATCAAAAATTAACAATGTAAATAAAATTATGGAATATTGATATAAAAGACAATCGTGTAGGCCTATTTGTAAAGCGTAGCAGAAGATGTCACTACGGATTAAATCAATGTAATATAAGTATGTGTCAATGTACACAAAATATATTAAATAAATAAATAAATATTTATTTGTTCATGTATTTTATATCACCTTTACCACTATCCCTTAAATATGTTCCAAACGATTTAAGTTAGAGCCTATAATTTTCTGTAATAATCATCTATACTGATGATTTTAAAACGTTGTTTGAGAAAAACTAACCAATATTGATTTGCAAATAAAGTGAATTGTATCTGCATTAAGTGGTCCAAATATTTTGATAAACCAATTCCGTACCTTTTAGTACTGGATTCATCAAAATACCGTAACCTAACCTGTAGATAAGAGACAGAAGGAGCAAAACCTGATAGCTAATATTGTAAGACAAGAAATATGATTTCAAAAGTAGACATTAACAGGAAATGAACAGATTCTGGCGAAAAATGCAAGGAGGATCTGATGTATCAGAATTTTCTTTAACAGAAAAATAATCAGCTTTAAATTTGAGTTTACCTTTACGTTTATTTGATATTAGTTTCCTTATGGATTCACTCTTTCTCTGCGTTCCTCTCTTTGGATATTTTTTAGTTTCTAGCAAAATCTCTAATATTTTTCTTTAACAATGTGATGGTGAAAGAAAACATTAAATCTTTTAAGCAGCAAGGATTCATCATGTATAATTTTTACTGACAGTTTGGCTGAATAGATGATTTAGCTATGGCAGGAGCCTTTTCAGTAGCTGATACTTTAACTGAAGTAAAGTTGATTTTGTCTCTATATATTTTAATGAAGTAAATAAATGGTCAGAACTTATCGACCTGGATGCAAGGCATTTACGTACTTGAAGGTACCAGCTTTACGACCAGAGGTTTCCTGCAGCATTTATGCAGCTCTATACTTCAATTGAAACATCTACCTACAAGTTTCTTTTATTCTCTACAAATAAATAAGATCTACCTAAAAAATTATGGCCTGAAACCCAACTGATTTTCGATTTTGAAGAACAGCTGCTCTCTATTGCTTATTTTATATATTTTATAAGCGATAACATTAAGAATTACTCCAATATCTGGGAAAATCATGTAAACGAATAGTTAAATGAATATAATTTTTTTTAAAAAAAGTTTGATCATTTCTCTGATAAAATTAATAATTTTTACGAAAATAATTAAACAATACAACACGTTGCGATTTTGTATACTTGTATATTATGGACCACTTCGAGAATATTATTAATTCTTGCAAAAGTATCCAAAATATGCCTTAAAATTGTATTTCAATAAAAACAGATGAACCCCCTAGGTTGTAACTTTTATAATCACAAGACAGCAGTCTTTGTAATCAGTAAATAGCTGCCTTTTATACCTTCAAATAATTCTATATTCGTGAAAGTTCAGTAATAGAAATCTATATTCAGAAGTCATATTTTTCGTATTGGGCACTCTGGGAATATCATTATTGATTCGGTATCATCAACGCAAACTCCAGAGATCTTCTTCTAAAATAATATTGGATCAGATTCTGTGCATGAGATGGCTCTGCAGGAGTTCTTTCGAACATGCACTGAAAGTTTTTCTTTAGAAAACTGATATTTGTCAGGATTGTCTAAAGCTCCTACTGTCTTTTGATATAACAAACCACTATATATACCAGTTAACGGGAGGCAGGAATTTATATTGTTTTTAACTTGATGAAAAATGACAAAAAAAATTTAACGCATGATGAATTAATGACGTTTCCGACCCCTTGGGAAAAACTTAATAATTCACCATGCAAATTTTTCAGGAAACCAGTTTTAAAGTATAAAACGGTGTAACGGGTTCATATACTGAGTAGTGAGTATATCCTGTTTCTTTATTTCATCAATATATATTTTATATTATCGTGTTATTCCCCTGTAATGAGGGACTTCTTATGTTATTTAGTTGTAGTATCACTTCAAACAACTACTTTAAATCGCTAAATATTTTCTTAGGTGTTGGCAGGCTATATGGGATTCGAAATTATTGCTTGTTTGTGCTGTATTTCTACTATCCTTTTGTCAGACATTGTAGGAGGCCATTCCTTCATTATTAACCCACTATAACAGTGCATACTCTATTAGATTCATATCGCAAGCATACAGTTACTTCATTATATGTTATGATAGTAAAATTGGTAATTTGGTAATTTTAAATAGAGTAGGAATTTAGTCACTTAATAAAAATTATGAAAGAGGGATTTAAAAAAAAGGTATATTTGTTTTGATTTGTGAAAGATGTCAGATGTGAAAATTGGAAATAATAGCTATTTATATTACAAGTACATAAACAAGGGCTTTATTGAACGAATAATTTTACAGCCGAGCGAGCTTGCGAGAGAGGCTATAAAATGATGAGTCCATAAAGCCTGTTTATGTACGCGTTATATACATGTTTATGTTCGATTGCAATTAAAAAATAATAATAAATTGAAAAAATTTAAATTTGATACGATTTTGGCTGACAGCAGTTGCGATGACATGTTTATTTTTTAAACATGTCAAATGAGTTGTCTTGCAACTTGTCAGTGACGTTGGCAATTACTTTATTGACGTAAAACTGTTCTATAAACAGCGTTTTATTGGTCAATCGTACATAATAGCTATTTATATTACAAGTACGTAAACAAGGGCTTTATTGAACGAATAATTTTATGGTCGAGCGAGCTTGCGAGAGAGGCTATAAAATGATGAGTCCTGTTTATGTACGCATTATATACATGATTTTATGTTCGATTGCAATTAAAAAATAATAATAAATTGAAAAAATTAAAATTTGATACGATTTTGGCTGACAGCAGTTGCGATGACAAGCAGATGTTTATTTTAATTTTAATATCATAACAACATTCCTTAAAATTTCGTTGAAACTTTTCTTGTAATGTGTATGAATAAGAAAAGTTCAACGTATTTTAATAATTTCATTACTTTTTTCTGCATCATTTCTCCCAAAAAATAATCTAAAAATGCCCCTTTAAAATTTACAAATTCCATATACTTGTCTTCAACGACATTCCAATATACAGCTGCTCTTCCTTTTAATGTTTTCCGTCTTAATTTCTTCCAATTTCTCTCTCTACTTTCATTTAATATTTCTTCTATGTCTTTGATGAATCTTACTGGATGTATTTTTAAATCTACATAATATATTAATTCTACCTCAATTCTTTCTCTACCATATATGATTCTCTTTTCTCCACTTGTAATTTCTTTTACATTCTGTTTGTTTCTTTCTTCAGTCTGTTCTTGTCTTGTTTCATTTGCTCTTCCAATTTCTTAATCATTTATGCTGATTTCTTATATTCTTCTTCTTTGATTTCATCACTTATTTTGAATCCTTGTTCCATTTCTTCTTCTATTTTCTTGATTGTTCCACTGTTTCTTACTATGTAACGACTCTGATTCTCTAATTTTTCATTTATTCTCATTACTCTCTGTCTTACTTCTTTTCTATCTTCCTTGATCTCATTTGTTATATCATACATTCTTGTTTGTATTTGTTCTGTCTCCTTTGTTACTATTTCTATCTCTTGTTGTTTTGTCATATCTTCTCCCTATTACGTCTCTTCTTTATCTTGTTTTCTATTTTGTTCAATACATTGTTTGATTTCGGCACTGTTCTTCTCCATTTCGTTCATTATAATCTGTAAAATTGCATTCATTCCCTTTTCCTGTTTTTGTTTCTCTTTATTTTTTGCCTCTTCTTTATCATGTTCATCCTCTGATTCTTCTTCTGCACTAACTGTGGCTTCATCTTTTTCTTTCCATGATTATTTCTTATGTTTTGCAGCTTCTTCGTGGATTTCCACTTCCATTTGTTTGACCTGTTCACCTCCTCTTAGCTCCATTGTCTCTATTGTTTTATTTTATAACCCTATTTTCGTTATTGCCCACTTTATTTAAATTCGCCCCACGTTGGTATGCCAATTGTGATGATTTTGTGAAATTATAATGAAGATTATATGCCAACCCCACATCTCCCGACGCGACGTCTGGGACATCTGGGTATTATAAAAATAAGTATGTAATCGATTTGATAAAAAAATATAATTTTTGATTTTTTAATAATACTCGAGCGGTAAACCGCGAGTTAAATCTTTGTAAACTAATGGATTTTTTCATAAAAATGACCACTAATGGCTAGTAATGGCCAGTAATGGCTCACTATTGCCTAGTACTGGCCGAGTAATGGCTACTAATGGGCGAGGTCTGTACACCAAAATGGACCTCGCGGTTTACCTCTCGATAATACTTTAAATTCTATTCTCATTGTAATATGTATTATATTATTAGTTTTACGAAAAAATTTTACTCTTTATAAAGAGTTCTGCATGGTGTAAAACCCATGATGAAATAATAGTAGTGTTTAAAATTAACACTTTGCAAATCGTATAAATTTTTCAATAACGCTAATAAAATGTCTTCTTTTTGTCTCTCTTCTAGCTTCTTTTCCCACTCTGCATCTTTCCTCTGCTAAAACTACGTTGCTTAGCATAAAATTTTCCACCAAGTGATCAGAAGAAACATTACTGACGTCCTTACACCCGTAGGTCTCACTACCTCTTTTTGATTTACTTTTGATGGCCATAGATTTGCCACTTCTATTCCCTTCTGATACACCTGCAACTCCATTGTTGTTCTCTTCATTGACGTAGATACAGGCCGCTGCTGCATGCTTGCAGAATCCTCTTCCTCCTTTGCAAGTGCAGTTTATGTCCAAAACGTTTCTGTCAGGATCAACCTAAAATCAATCAACTATATGATTTTTTTAATGATACATTTATGATCGGCACATCTAGAAATGTTAATGTCTTAAGGCTCGTCCATATGTTACAGCTTATCATAGAATACATTACACAACAGAAAAATGATTCTTTTCCTTGAACTTCATCTTATCAATGTAACATGCATTTTTCCAGATGTAACGATGTGGCGGTTTTTTTCCGATTTGAAAAATTGCGTTTACTCGGTTGAATATGGACGAGCCTTTGTTATTTCATCATGGGTTTTACACGATGCAGAACTTTTTATAAAGAGTAACTTTTTTTCGTAAAATTAATTTAAAAAAAGTTTTCCATATGGTGTAACTGAAGTAAACACGCTGTACATATTATAAAGAAAATAGTATTATTAAAAAATCAAAAATTATATTTTTTTAAGAAATCGATTACATACTTATTTTTATAACACCCTTAATGCGACCCTGTGTACTTGCAAGATCAGTGACGTTTACGTTTCTTTAACTTGTCATTATCTGTTATTAGAACTTATACAATAATTGTAATAATTATATACATAACATAGCTCGATTGTCGGCTTGTAAAGGTTTGTTTTCGTTTTGGTGCTTAGTGCTTAGCGCAAAACAGTTCCTATAATCTCAGATGATCCATCAGTTTTTAACTCGTAGACGCCGGAAACATAATGGCTTTCGACGAGTTTCTTGCCTTTGGTGAGGCCTTTCTTTCGAAAAATTGTTAAATTTACCGGCAAATTACCAATTTTAATATCATAACAATATATGAGGTGTCCATAAAGTATCTTTGTTACTGTTATATACTCGTTTGACTTTTTCTACATTTTTCACAAATTTTTATATTTATGTACACTTTTTATGAAAACAAAACTTCCACTATGCAGATTCCAAACACATAAAAAATAAAATTTTATAATTCAATATTTACTGCCTTCAAATATAATATGGTTCCTCGTAGAACTGTAATGGGGTTTTTGATGAATTCCGAGTAGCTCAATTGGGATCGCATGTGGCAACTGCAAAATGTTATCAGCATGAATATGGCATTGATAAAAAAAATCAGCAGGGTTGGTGCATAGAGAAATCGATCGCAACAGCTTTGTTCCCCTTCTACAATCACGTCATTGAACACATTGAGGAATTTTAATGATCGATTGTGCAAATCATGATTTGCTTCTTAATATACTGGGAAAGTATGAAATTAGAGGTACGGCTCTCGACTAGATCACTTTCTTGTTATGTGGTTAAAAACAATTAGTTTTCTCAAATATAGAAAAGATCTAGAAATAAATTCTATTACTTCGGATCTTTTGAACACACGAGAGTACCTCGAGGTTCAATTTTGGGACCGATTTTGTTCCTATTTTATGTTAACAACGTGAAACCTTTAATGAATAACTGTCAGATATGCTAACGATTTTTCTGTTATAGTATCCTTAAAGAATGAGGGTATTTTAAAAGCAGCAACGTTAAATCAGACAAAATGTTTGGCGCCTTAGAACTATAGAAAAAATTAACAGAATGTCAGACAGCTTATTGTTAAGGTTGAAGATACAATCAATAAAATATATGCAACCATAGATCTTAAGCAATACTAAAAATAACTGGCTCTGAGAATGCATTGCATAACAGTAAGATCTCTCAGAGCATATTGAAGCAATGTGTAGGTGCCTTCAATAGCAGTACATGGCTGAATTGATTGGATAAACTGCCGATTGAGGGAAAGAATTTCTCTTACGAGATGATACATATGTCTTTAATATGTATACAGTATAAAAAAGTAGGCAATGTTAAAGCCTACAGAAACAGCGATAAATAATGTCAGATATGTAAGACAGAGGGATATATAAGTGACAGTCTTCAGAGACTCAATCAAGAAGACCTATCATAAGGGAAAACAAAGCGACTAGTAAACTTTATCGAGGTAGTTATAAAGAAAAATCACAGTTTCAACATAATTAAATGAAAAACAGGCCCAATAGATAGAGGAGCAAATAATATGTATGTAATACATTTTTTTAAGAGGGGGTTCTGGATGCGAAGTTTAGCATCTGGCTATTCTACCACTTAACCTCCAAACCACTATTATATTCCTGGTGTTAACAGCAACAAGCGAAAACAAATTGTGATGAATAATACTAGTTTGTTTGGTTAATTTTAACGTCTCCTTTCTGCAACTAAGGTTAATCTGGACGGGACCTACAGCTTATCGTGGGCTCCGAACCACGGTCCTCAATCATCTTAAACCCTATGCCTTATGCCTTATGCCCTATGCCTTTGTCATGCAGGTGATCTACCAACTAACAAGTGTGTAAATGTGCCACCAACCCCTATCAGTTTCACGAGATATCCGATCTCATCCGGCCTGTATACCGGCGTGAATGAAACTGCCTATGACACAAATACCTTTTTGCACTTGCCCATAGTCTTATCTGACTTTTAGTCCACTTGAATGCGGCAGGATTCGAAGCTACTCTTCGAACAGTGGCCCAGAGATTAAAGGCTGGCGCCCTAACCAACTGAGCCACGGTGTCCGATTTGAATAATACTAAATAATAAACATAAAGCAAACAGACAAATTGAATAATATATCAATTTTTAATAAACTAAGTTATCGGCAGAAAGTCTAACTAACCACTAGTTTCTAAAATATACATGCATCCAAAGCTACTGGTGAAAAAGAATGTACTTAGGTCTTATTTAAAAATATTTGTTTGGCGTATGCTTTAAAACTCCGTATTGTCATTGATTTAATATTGGAGGGTATGTTATTATATAGCTTTGGGCACATATAGGAAAAGCATAGTTGAAATAAAGCAGTACTGTGACGGGGAATTGCCAATATATCATTATTCCTAAAAACTCTGTTGTGTGCTTCATTTCTAAAAATAAGCTTCTCTCTGAGGAGATAGGCCGGCTGTGATGTGGTTAAGAGCCTATGAATAAAGGCTAAGTAGTGAGATTTTATTTGTTCGTGAATTTTTAACCATTTTAGCAAGGGATATTTGGGTCATTCTCCGTAAAAGGCGAAAAATGAGATGTGAAAATAAAAAAACATACAAAGTAGTAAAATGATCTATTTTGTAGATTAAAGTATGTCTAATGTTAATAGAATCCTCTGTTATTGTTGGCAACGAATAACTAGATAAGATTTTTGAAATATTTGGGTTTTAAAAAAACCACTTGTTACGGTAATGATGATTCTTTACTACGGAGTTGATAAAAGTTAACGTATTTCTGAATAATATTAATCTCTATGTAACAATTCGTAAATAATAATATATATTTTTTATATTAACCAATTATTAGCCATAAACAATACTTATAAAGACAGAATTATTGTTATTATTTAACTATTTAGGCAAAAACCTCGGAGATGATTTTAATCCTATTCGGAGTTGACGAAATGAAAAACAAATTTTATATTCAAAATGTAAGTATTTTTTATTATTATTATTAATACAAAATAATAAAAAACAAAAAATAAAACTAAAAATATTTATTCTTTGGCACGAACGTAATGCATTACTTGCATTATTATAAAAATACTGACAGTATTTAACAAAACTAAAATTGAACGTATTTGAACAACAGAACTCAAACTAAAAATATTTTAGTCTTTGGAACTAAACGTAACTGACATTATTTTTTGCATTATTATAATTGCTTACAGTATTTATCAAAACTGAAATTAAACGTGTAACGATTGCGGCTGATATCAGGCTGTGGAAGTATGCCTTCAATATCTGATTTACCGATTGCACATGAATCTTCAATATCAGGTAATACGAAAATAAAACTGTTGCTTTTTCTTCTTAAAAATTTCGCAATGATAATTCCAGTCTGGCTCATTTCCAAAATAGTAGCAACATAATACTTTAAACTTTTCTTGCCTGGCAACTTCACTAGGACAAAGTTATTCTTTTTAGGTTGATCTTCACTAAAAGTTCTCTCTGGGGACGCTTCTACCTCCGGCTCCGAATCAGAGTCACATTTTCTAAATAAACATTCTTCATTTAATGTATCATTTTCATTGCAGCAAATAGTTTTAAATAATGTTTCAATACAATTTACATTCACTATATTCAATATTTTTAATTTTTTTATAAGTAAGTTGCCATTCTCACATTTCAAACATAAACATGTGTCTCTTTTGTTGACATTTTGGTGGACAATCCAAAATGGCCTAAGTTTGCAAAATGTGGAATAAGAGACAAAACATTTATGTTGAGTTATAAATGCTTTGTAAACGGCTTGTTTAAGTACCGTTTTTGTTTTTTCAACTTATTACGAGTTATTGTGTCTCTCTTCCCTGGACAAAGTTTGCTGTATTCGTCTCTCTCCAGAAAAGCTATTATCTCGTCTTTGACTCTATGGTAGATTTTTTTTGTTTTTTCCATGTCTCTAGTTTTGGATTGTTTAACTATGCTACTTACGAAATTTAATTGATTCAAGCATTTGTATTTCCTCACAACGTTTCCCGTTAACACTTGTTGAAACATAGACTTACGGTTGTGGTTCCCACGTCTTTTATAATTTACTTTTATTTGTTCCAGTTAAATATTAGTTTTTTTTTCACTTCTCTCGGAACTATATGGCCTTTTAATACTTTTTCTACACTACTTTTGGGACTTACTTTTCTTATTTTTGTTTGCTTCAGTCTGTGATATTTCATTTTGTATTTATGAAATTTCGCTTTCATTATTTCATAATTTTTACTTAGTTTTTTTAATGTTCTGTAAACTTTTGCCCGATCTTTTCTTACTTTTTTCCTTCCGCGTATCGAAGCCCTACTAGGACCCGCGATTTGGGGTATTGGAGTAGAGGGAGGAGTGCATTCTTCGATAAATCTACGTGTTTGCTGTTTTTTTTCTTTTTTATTATCCCTATATTTTTTGGAACATACCTTCCAAGACTTCCTCTTCATTCTTTGCTCTCTTGCTGTAAGGGAAGTAATATTTTTTATTTTACCTTCCTCTTTTCTTCTACGATATCTTGACCTTTCACTCTCCTTTTCTTTCTCATGGCTTTCTGGATTTTTCTTCAATTTTTCTCTTCTCAACCTTTGTAATTCGGTTTTTCTTCTTCGTTTTTCTTCCGCATTAGCTTTTGCCATAGCTACCTAGAATAGGTGAATAAATTTTTAGATGTTTCATTTAAATCTGTGATATAAGTCGGCCGAATAATCATTTCCGAAGTAAGACATCATTACCGAAGCCTATTAAGACTTCGGGGATGATGGCCTCGGAAAAGATGTTATTGAACATTTTTTAAAATTATTAGAAATCTGTTCAAATTATACCAAATATAATTATTCCAGGTAAAAGTATCAGTCATAACAAATCGAGCAAACTAAAAATATTACGAAAAAACCAAAATTTGATACTACTTTCAAATATCTACGGAAATGATGTATAATAAATGTACGCACCTGCTTTGTGAAATATAAAAACACTTTCACTGTTTCCACTAAAAAACGTGCTTTTCCAATGGATGTCTACGTGTAACTGAGGCATAAATAGTTTTAGTTTTAGTCGTACCAAACCGAAACATCAACAAGGTTGCCAATTATGGCGCTTTTTATGTGGTGCTTCGGAAATGACTCAGAATGTGGTAACATATCATTTTACCGATATTAAACTTATAAAAATTATAATGTTTCTAATAAATTACGAATTTTGATCAATATAACTATAGGCCTCGATAATGAGACAGTAAATTTAAAAATTGATTAGAAACTTTTCAAATTAAAGGAATAAATGCAACAAATCTTGTGCTAGTAACAGCCTCGGAATATGATAAAAGTCACATTAAATAAAAATTATAAAATAATGACAATGGATTCTTAAAATTCTTTTTTAGGAATAATTATTGAGCTTAAATTTGCAACAAAAGACATGTAAAATCGTTAATCTGTTACTCATATTTTCGCTGTAATACAGAAGTAACAAGGTTTTCTACCTTTCTGGGAGAATGACCCATTTGTCTGAAACATGGTCATATCGTCTGAGACCGTAGATGAACCGCACACAGTTATTTTGTATTATTTGCAGTCTTGTTTAGTGTTGCTGATCCAAGCAAGGATAGGATAAAATATTACAATAATTCAGGACCGATCAAACTAGACATTCGCAAAGTTTTTTACGCAGTTTGAAATTTAGAATAAACTTATGCGCATAAGGACCTCTTAGTCGCAAGTAAGTCTTTTTTATTAAATTTTTTACATGAACAGTGAATCTTAGTTTGTCATCGATCCTGACCCCTAAGATTTTGGCCGTGTTTGAAATATCCAAAGTTTTAGCTCCAATACGAATGTTAAAATTTGATTTTACTTGCTCTTTGTGGATATCTGAACAAAACAAGACTATATTGGATTTCGTGAGTTTTATACGAAGGTTATGACAGGATGAGAATTGGCGGACCCTCGATAGATCAACATTTAAATTTACCATCTCCTCCTCGACCTCATCAATATCAAAATGATGAATGACTTGCGTATCATCAGCAAACGATTGTACCCCAGAAGTTGTGACGTTACAATGCAAGTCAGCAGTATATAATAGAAAGAGTAGGGGGCCAAGGACTGAACCTTGCGGAACCCTGGACCTAATAACCTGGAGTTGACTCTACATTATTTATGCGAACAAATTGACTCCGATCTCTAAGATAGCTCTTGACACTTGGCAGACTTGCAATTAAAACCGGAAAAATTTAGTTTACAACACAATAGTTTGTGATTTATTTTATCAAACGCCTTAGAGTAATCCACAGACACTACAGCTACTACCATTTTTTTATCAAGAGATCGTAAAATATTATCTGTTAAGTTTAACAAGGCCGTAGTGGTACTATACGATTTTCTAAAACCTAATCGTCATTGAATATTTACGTTAATTGGAAGAATTTCGCATATAAACAAATTGAATATATTTTGTCTAAAAGTTCTTAACATCAATACAACAAGACGTTGTTTTATAATTTCCCCTTTTTGAATGTATTATCAGCGGACTACAACGCATTAACTCCCATTTTCCAAAAAAACTATTTCCTCTACGAACATAATATACTTTTCCCGAGTGAAAAATTTCATTATGCATTCCGTACCGGTGCTTCGGATATTGCGCTACTATAAATAAACCAACCTCATCATTTAAAAATCCACCTAGACCATAAGAGGCTGGAGTGCGTGGCTGCGAGAAGTTTCGTTTACCTGACAGAGGGCGCAAACACGGCGGTGGAAAGCCGCGAAAACCTGGTGAGCGTTTTCTCGAACCGGTCACAGTATCACGCGGCGTCTCGGGTAACTCTAAACTACCACCGGGCTTTGCTCAAAGTTTTCGCAAGTTGGATCGGTCTTACTATTGTTTGAAAGTGTCAAAAAAAGTCTGGGGATAATTTGTTTTTAATTATTATTGTGCGGTAAGAATGTTTTTTGATTTCCTCTTATTTTATCTGTCATTATATATTTTAAAATAAATATTTAAATAACAAAATGTAATATAAATTATTGAATTACTGATAGAGCTTAAACTGCATTAGAGCTTGAGGACTCCAGAACAGATAAAAGGAAATACATTTATTTATTCAAATACAGTATGCAATAAAATTTTAAAATAGTAATACTTAAATTTAAAAAAAAATTACAATACTGTTTAGTGAATGACGCAGTAGTAACAATTAAAAATTATTTAAACGGAATGTATAACACATATTTGACGATTCAACTCTGCATCTCAGAGATTTTTAGGTATGACTTGAATCAGCATTTACATTTGGCTACAGGCAAAGTTTTCAGAAAGCTCTCTAATAGTTTTTTGGTATTTTAAGATAGTTAATGTTATTGCTTGAAGCCAGGCTATTACCATTGTTATATGGAAGATGACAGTAAGAAACATGGGGTAAAACATCTTTACCTTTACCTAAGTGTCTAGAAATTTTTGTTTTAAAAGTATCAAACGAAAATTGAAACAAATCACATCGGACGTTGTGGCAGTTTAGTAGTAATGAAAGAATAGTAGCACCATTTAAAAAAAAGAGAATTGAAAAGACAATTAAACGTACAAGATGTATCCTGATGTCGTGGAGAATATGATGTTTATATAACAAAAACTTTAGACATCCTACACGTTTATTTATATGACACAGAAATAATGAGACCAATTCCAGGATATTGAGGACTAGATGTACTTAATCTGTAAAATATTAACAATTGCGACGAATACATTTCTGCATTCTAAAAGCTTTTAATATAATATTAATATGATAATTAGAATTAACCTCTTGACAAAATAAAAGTAATTAAAACTTTAAACTAAACCTTGAACTTGCTGATATTAAGTTTATTATTTTTGTAACAGCTCAACAAACTATTTAGATCAGTTTGAATCAGATCAGATTGGTAATTATATTGAAGCATTCAGAAATTGTTTAAATCATCTGCATAGAGAAGAGAAAATCTTTGAAGTTTTTTAGTAGAAATAGCAAAAACATAATTGGTCCCAAGTGAGATTCTTAAGAAAGTCCTGACTTCACAATAACTTCACGCGACACGACACCTTTTAATTTGGTCGATTGGATTGTACCCAACGGAGATATATACAACAAACACCAACAGATTCCAATTTGTTTAGTAAAAGTGCGTGTGGGACAGTATCAAACGCTTTTTTATGTATCACATCCATCTACGCTTCCTATCCTATATTGTTGACTTAGTAGTAGTTAACCAACCTTTAACAATGCCGTATTAAAAATCAGTTATAATTCTTAAACCATTTTTAAATGTCGAAAAAACTTTCTAAATCTGATGATTCAGCATCTATTTCATCTTGCCCAATACTTTTGTTATTCTAAAGTCTTCAATATTGTCTAAGTTTCTTGTATTATAAAGGGGTTCTAAATTATTTCTCTAGATCTTCTGTGTTTTCTTTAGACTATTATATTTCATATGGTTAGTGATCCCGTTATGTTTTTTTAGAAACTTTACATATAATCAAAAAACTTTTATATTGGTTGGTATAAATTTGCCCAGACAAACAAACATACTATAACAGAAACCATTCAACGGTGAGTTTTCTCTAGCTAATATTTCTGAATACTCTGTCGTCTTAGCTTACTTCTGATCGTTTGTTTTTATGATATAATGTTTCTTTACGATTTAACAATTTTTTAGTTCAGTTTTATCCATACTTCTGTTGTGAAATAGTTATTAATAATACAAACATTTCAATTAACTTATATATCATAGAACCGGACAGAAGACAAATAGTCTGTGTTTGGTGGGATCAGAAATGTTTTGAAAACCTTTTAACTAGTTTTGGCGAACTTTAGGCAGACTTGACCTTTATCTTTGTGTAAGGATTGTAGATATGTGATCTAGAGGTTATTATCATTAATAACTCGACACATCCTGATTTCTTCTGTCTAGATGTCTCCAGAATATTGATTCCTACCTTTTTAATAACCATATAAGTCGTACATCAAAGCCCACCTGGAATATGACGTTCAAGTCTAGTCACTTGTTATGATCCTGGAACATCTTCAATATGATGCAACTCGAATGGTACCCAATAGTTTAAAAAATAGTGAAAATGAAATGTTTTATTTTGATTTGGTAGTGTGTAAAATGTAGGAGACAGTAACATCCTCAACTCGAAGGTACCCAATAGTTTTAAAAATAGTTAAAGCAGTGTGTAAATATGTTCGTTTAATCCTTGAAGGATACTGGGAGAATCTGTGACCGTAGGAGACTAATTTTCAAAAATCATATTTATTATTGGTGATTATATAATATCGTTGAAAATTATGGTAAGAAATCGATGAAAGTTGCAAAAAACCATTATTTTATTTTGCTTTCTAGAATTTAAAGACTGCCTTTTTAAATTAACTTTTAGACGAATCATGTTTAAAAAAAGATGCTTCCCACTTAAAATTTTTAATTCCATTTTCATCTAGTTAAAAGATTTAATTAAAAAAATCCAGTAATTACGAAATGAATTTTTAAAGACTAAGTCAATTTTAAAGATTTAAAACTTCATTAAAAAACTTCGAAGTATCCTATAAGAACTGCCATTTAATTCCGCCCATTTTATTATGTATAAAAAAAGTATAAAAGAGGTTGCTACCCTTTTCAGCAGCTAAACACTTTCGGTGAGAAAAAATTCATGACAATACCCAGTTTGATCGTTTCCATTTTACTTATAAGAATAAAACTTTATAAATTTCATGAAAATATACATAGTCGTCCAGATATATACAGTATTAGTTTGGTATTAAGATAAGTAAATTATATTCAATTTATTTTCTTCCTTCGAACTAAAAAAAACTACTTCAGTTTTTTTTCCTTTCGTTCACTTTTCGAAAAATTTCTGAAAACTAAGTTAGGGTAGCACCAACGAATTATCAAGGTTCCCTGACGATTCTACCATTTTTAATGTACACAAAATCCCGCAATTCTGCAAGTCTTGCACATTTAGTTTTATAAAACTTTTTAGGTATTCCCAATAAAATGGGATTAAAATCCGTAGAACGGTGAGGCCATTTAATACCTCCTCGTCTACCAATCCATTGTCGACGAACTGGGATTGTATGGTAAAATAAAAAATAAAACAAATACAAAACAGGAATCGGCATATTCTTAAACTGCCACATTTGGCGTTTCCATACTTTTCTTCCACTTTGTATATGTATAATGATTGGAATCAGCTAATGGCCAACATCATACACGACATCGTATTTTGTTAAAAGATTGCCTATCAACTTAATCCATCTATTTATCAGCATCCTATTTGTCGGTGCATTAGTGCATTAGTTCTGCAGCATCAGCTCTCTTAAACAATACCAAATCAATTTGTTAAGCAGTTGTTTTGCACCTTTTGTTTTACACACTATATAATTCACTTGATGTGAATTCATAAATATTGATTTGAATTTAAGTACTTATAAAGCCACAGTTTCCAAAAATAAGATCCATCTCTAACAAAACTTTTCACTTAAAATTGTTTTTTTCCATTATGTCTCGTATCTTCTAAACATCTCTTGCCAATATCTTGTGCCCTAATGACTTCAAAAGTTTTGGCTGATAACTAATGCTCACTGATTAATTATCGATTAAGGCATATTAATGGAATTTTAAGCCCGTGGTTTGTTGCATGGGTTCATTGGGTGACAATTTTTTTTTTTAGTTGAGCCAAGTTAATTCTCATATTCTACATATTTTTCTTTCTATATATTTCTTATATTTGACAAAAAGCATTATTATTACGAAATATTACTTGGTAAGCTGAAGGCAGAAATAGAAGAAGAAAGTGCTGTTTCATCAAGACAATGCATCACCTGAATGACCACCATATTAGGCCCTCAATGATTTTTTCCTGTTTACTAAGTCGAAAGATTTTCTTTGGGAAGGATTAAAGAGGTTAGAGCCTCACTTGGAAACGTGTATTGATTTAAAATAAGACTATGTTGAAAAATAAAATTATATATAAAAAATTAAATACCTGTCTGCATAGCAAATCTAAATTTCTACTGGATAGACATATTAGGCAATCATCTCTTCTCGAACAGTGTGAATAATGCACTTTTACATTGAATTGTTAGTAAACAAACAGTTAAATTCAGCGGTATTTCCGGTACTTAACAACACTTTTATAGACATAATTGAAATTTAACTTACGACATAATAAAATGCAAATTATAAAGCGGCTTTAACCGTAACATTTACTGTCGAAAATGTCAAAGCTTTTGTAACAATAAATATTACAGCTTCGTTTAATTGTGAACATAAATTATTTGTTTATTGCGTTTTATAGCTACCACATCCCGATACTCTAGTTACTTGTCAGAAAAGCTAAAACAGAATCGGCAGTAAGCTAAACCTAACAACTCAGAGATAATGATCTAATTACATTAGAAGTCTTTAACTATTGATAGTTATCGGTCAAATTTACGTACCTTGTGTCATTAGGGTTTACTAATTATCTTGGATGTCCTTTGAACTAAACGAAAAAGTTTTATAACTTTTTAACTTACAGTAAAAACTTCAAGCTTGGTCGACATTCATCAATCGAGTACATTTTTTTATAAAATATAAGATATTTGAGGATGTCTTTTGCGAAATAATCAGTAAAGTAACCGCAGATGCGGAAAGAGTATTAGCGAGGAAAATAGATATTTTCTTTATGCCGTGTATTGGATTCCAGTAAAATGGATCATTTATAAATATATCATTTTGAAACACTAATATAAAAACTCTCTGCTTTAGAGGATTAAAGGAATCCTATTTACTTTCTATAAGGAATCATTTCTGCATTTAGAGATAAAAATTTAATTAATCTATAAAGCAATAGAAAATACAGTATGTCCCAAAAAGTTTTATACAAATATAGCAAAAGTTTATCTTAGATTTCACAAAAAAAATTAATCTTGAAAAAAAGCTCTGCTTGACTTGTTGATCCGTAATCAGGCACAAAATTTTTAAAACATTCTATGGAATATAGGGAAAACAAAAAGTAATGATTTGAATGAAGCGAAAAATACGAAGAAACTGTAGTGGAGGGCAAAATGTTCATTGAAATTGTGAATAAGTAGCAAACAATAGAGATATAAAAAAAATAAAGATAAACTTTTTCTCCATTTGTATAAATCTTTTTGGGACACACTGTATAACTTAAGAAATAGTAAAACCATTACACCACAAACTAAATAAAATTACACTTGACATATATTTTTCTAACGAGGTTATTATTTTATTCTTTTGTCATGTTTTACAATATTTATTTAATGATTAATTTTTCCAATTATGAGAATTTTTTTTCGGGCTAGAGTTCTGATTAAATACAACTTAATGCCGGCTTAGGAGTTGCCAATTCTGTGCAATTACGTGGGAAATAACAGAATATCCCACGATTATAAAACAACTGTCTAAGGTGTTCAGCAAGCCCTCCCAAGCGGGACTGTAACCAATCAGGCTGCTTCGTCACATATTGACGGCAAGATCGCTTGAAGGTTTGGTTGACTAATAATATTAATTTCCTTAAATAAATTGAAATAAGTTGAAATAATTTTTTTGTTTGTTGACAATATTATAACTAGTTATATAAAAATAAATAATATTCTCGAAGGTTCATCTATTTGTGCGTAAAGAATACTTCATAGAACGAACATATTTAATGCTGTTCGAAGAATTTTTAAGAGAAATATTTGCCGTCCCGAATTCACAGCTTGTACCATTTAAGGAGAAGTATAAATATTTTAATCTACTATTTACGTTTATCTGAATCGTTTTTTATAAATAGTTGTGAATTTTCAATTTCAATTAAATTTAAATATTTTACAAAAATCAAAATTCGATCTCTTAACCTAATTTTTATTTTTCAACAAACTCAAGATTTATTGAAAGAAATATGAAAAATTACTCTGTATAGAATGATGAACTTTATATGTATAAATTCTCTTCATATGAATGAACATTTTAGAATTCCTGAAGATTTACAAGAGATTTAATATCGATTCTGCCAATATTATATTTCAACCCGAGGACGAGCATCGGAGAGAATTTTTAAAAAGTGCAAAAATGTGACCTTTTTTAGCTATTTTGTGAAACGTTGCTCGTATGAGATCAGACTCGAGATTTAATTCATTCCACCTTCAAATTAAATTTAAATTAAGTATTTTCCAGGAATTCAGATATTTAAAATCATTTTTTAAACAAAAAAATTCTTAGCCGAATGTGGATGGTCGGAAAATTTAGGGTAAATTAAGAAAATGAAAACGACTTAGTAAAAGGACCCCATGTCCCTTCCAGTACGTTTTGGGGATCCTCAACTCACCTATTAGGAGCATTTCCTTCCCAAAAAAAATCATAAGAACTATGAACAAAAATCACCCTTCAGAATCTTGTAGGCCACTATTAAAAAAATCAAAAATACTAACGCTACCTTACCTTTACATTTTGAACTTGATAATTTTTAAAAAGGATAATGAAAATAGATTTCTGAAGAATGACCAGATACATGCATACGATACAAGGAATATGGAGAATATTCATCAACCCTTTTCAAGGCTGCTCAAAGTTCAAAAATTCCCCAAAATACGTTGGAATAAAATGCTTCAATAAGATGAAGAATCTAATAGATATGAGCGGTAGCAAGTCAGCAATTAGGAACAGGACATCGACATTTCTGAGTGAGAAAGCTTTCTATAGCGTAGAAGAGTTTTTGGGCTCCTGAATATATTTGTAAATTATAGTTATACAAACCATTTGTTGTCCCATTGTTATAATTGTACCATTTTACCACTTTTTATTACTCATATTTTTTATACATACAATATATAACACTAAATGTATTTTTGATCTATTTTACCACTTTATATTTTATCTATTTTATATACAGGGTGCGCCAATTATTTCCACTCGATCTCTAGCACCGAAACTCAAAGAGATATCAACAAGATTTTTTGTAGGGGTAGACAGTGTCACTCGGACTACAATTTTAAAATATTTTGATATATACAGGGTGGCTAATTTTTGTGAAATGAAAATTAATTTGGTTTTTTTAAATTGAACACCCTGTATACGATTATGTCTTCTGATGCTACTTAATATTAGATTTACGGTAGTTTTTTGTATTTGTAAATCCGACACGGCGTTGACAAGTTATTCCTATTTTAAGCAGATTTAATGAAAAAACAGCACTTCAGAAATATTAGCACAAAAACCACATTTTTTAAAAAATTCCTCAAAAAAGCTACTATGATGTAAATGAAACATGCACCTATCACAATAATCACACAACATCTTCACCTGTTGCACAGGGTGTTTGCCGATGGCGTGCCAATAGTCTAGTTTTCAAATGGCAATAACTTAATTTTTTCAAATGGGATACCCTGTATATTTTTCTTCAGTTAGAAGCTCTCCCTGATACGCGTTAAAAAAATGTAGGGTTTTGCACATCTAACTTTACTATTTACTTTAATAATTGACGTTAAGTGACAAACAACATATTTTACACAATTTTTAATAAGAAATCAAGTTACCTATGAAAATGACAGTAAGTATATTTTGTTATGGCATTAATTGTCAACATAAAATTTTGTATTGTATCACGTCTACTATATTTAATCGGTATTGTGTATAAAAAATGGATTTTAATAAGAATTATAGTGTTCAAGAAAATATTGATATGATATGGATACTGGGTGAATGTCAAAAAAATGCGTTTCTTGCTAGTAGGGTCTATCGTCAAAGATACCCAGAAAGACGTCATCCACAAAAGGATACTTTTGAGAATTTAAAGAATAGATTTGATAGAACAGGAACCGTCAAGTATGAAAAACATTCACTATTGACAACGAATATAAGGTAATGATCAGTATAGTTGAAGATCCCAATATAAGCACAAGGCAATTAAGCAATCAGTTAGATATTTCCAATACCACAATTAGACGCATAATAAAAAAGAATAACTATCACCCTATCCTATCCAGCTTCACCAAGAATTGTTACCACGTGATTTCGCGCGTAGAGTGGAATACTGTAGTTGGTTAATAAACAAGATAAATACAGAGCGTAACTTTTTAAACAAAGTTTTATTCTCCGACGAAGCCACGTTTCATAAGAACGGTTGTGTAAATAGACACAACTTCCATTATTATTCGGACCACAATGAACATTTATTTAGAACCACATCACAGTATCGATGGTCTTTGAATGTGTGGGCGGGAATAATAGGTGATTATGTAATTGGTCCCTATTTCTTTGATGGGACTGTAAATGGAGCTATGTTTTAGAACATGATTTTCGCAATTTATTGCAAAATGTGCCTCAAAATTATCGCAACGGAATATGGTTTCAATTAGATGGTGCCACACCACATTACCTATTAGATGTTCGCAATTGGTTAAATAGGGAATTTCAGGATCGTTGGATAGGAAGGGGAGGACCTATAAATTAGTCTACTAGATCGCCTTGCCTTACACCTTGCGATTTTTTCTTGTGGGGTTTTATTAAAAATATTGTTTACAAGGAAGAGGTTGCCACAAAAGAAAATATGGAAGAAAGAATTACTGCAGCATTTAGACAGGTGACCCCTGCAATGCTAAGAGATGTGCGTAAATCAATGAAAAAAAGGGCAAGAAAATGTATAAATGAAAATGGAAGACATTTTGAGCACCTACTATAAATTTTAACTTTCACTATTGTAGTTTTCTTACGATTAAACTTTGTAAAATTTTGTGCTTATTAAAAATTGTGTAAAATATGTTATTTGTCACTTAACGTCAATTATTAAAGTAAATAGTAAAGTTAGATGTGCAAAACCCTATATATTTTTTTAATGCGTATTTGAAAAAATTAAGTTATTGCCATTTGAAAACTAGACTATTGGCACGCCATCGGCAAACACCCTGTGCGACAGGTAAAGATGTTGTGTGATTATTGTGATAGGTGCATGTTTCATTTACATCATAGTAGCTTTTTTGAGGATTTTTTTAAAAAATGTGGTTTTTGTGCTAATATTTCTGAAGTGCTGTTTTTTCATTAAATCTGCTTAAAATAGGAATAACTTGTCAACGCCGCGTCGGATTTACAAATACAAAAAACTACCGTAAATCTAATATTAAGTAGAATCAGAAGATATAATCGTATACAGGGTGTTCAATTTAAAAAAACCAAATTAATTTTCATTCCACAAAAATTAGCCACCCTGTATACATCAAAATATTTTAAAATTGTTTCGGTGCTAGAGATCGAGTGGAAATAATTGGCGCACCCTGTATATTTGTATATCTTTTTGACTAGTCCGATAGTTTTTACCTCACTGTGTGTGTGTATTCTTTTCTGATTTCTGATTTCTTAGTGAGAGTGTTTATTTTTTCTAATTTATTATCATTTACCCTACATTCTCCGACGATCCAGGCATTTAAAATCGCCTTGGCCCTGGTCTATATGTGTTGTGATTAATTATAAAAAATGAATAGCCAAAGTTTGTTCATACTCACAAGGATAGAACTACCTTAAACCTCTGGTTTTAATGTTAATCTAAGACAAAGGCATATAATTCCAATTAATATACCATCCTTTTTAACCCTTGGCATGTTTTTAAATTTACAAAGTAAACCTCCTTTATACAAAAATCATATCCGAAACAATGAAGTTTATATTTGGTTGGCCATGATATTTTTGTTAAAGTTTTAGCATATATTTACTTTCCGGATTTCGAAATCACAGCAAATTTAGGTTTCGGGATTAGTTTTTTGTCATTTACAACAGATTGCAAATATAGTTTTCTTATTTTATTTAAAAAAGAAATGGCTCAAAATTTAAACTTTGCTAGAACAAGACTGCCGTTTATTTCACCAACATTTAATAAAATACTAGCATATAGGCCCGTCTACGAGTTTATTTTATTTTTTACTTAAAAAATGATGAATTTATGTTTAGTAAATGATATTTTGATCGACATATGTAAATGGAAGTATGTAATAAAAAGAAAATATTAAATTGAACCACCAACACCCCGTGTAGCATCTGGCAACGACCTTCGTCCTGTGTTATTTGATATATCTGATATTAACGTCCGGTTCCAGCCAGAAGATTCTACAGTGGCGCTGGTAAACAGTGACTGTTGTTTAAGACAGAAGCCAGAAAATTTTTTTAGAGGGGATTTGTAACCAAAGTCCTTTGAAATGGTACCAGGAATTTACTTTTTGTGCTAGAGGATTTGACGTAATTTTTTCTGAATCAATACTGTTTCGCCTCTTTTCCAACGATTTTTCCCCAAATTGCCAATCCACAATTAATTATATCAATTTAAAGCGAACAGTAATAAAAACGGATTTGCGTGTTTAAATTTTCCTTGACCTGCTGACGTGCATGAAAATCATGTATTCTGTCTTAATTATTAATTCTTGTCCGGAAGACACAAAAATACTGTTCGGTTTTGATTTTTTAATGGTTTTTTTTTTCAGCCAGCATCATTAAAAGGAATTGATTTTATTCTACTCGATAGAACATACTGCGATATTTACGATATTGGTTATAGTCCCTGACATTTGAAAATTTCAGAGAAGTAAACCTTTGTAAATAACTTGTTTTCCATAATATAAATATAAATCCCATGCTGATGTAATAATGGTAATAGTTAGTTGGTCTATATCCATAGTTATCTGTAACCTCAAAATTATCGTACAGAAATCAATGCAACTTTGCACACATCGTGTTTTTAAATAGTCTATCATCAACTCCTGATGATGCCAACATAGTTGGCGAAACGCGCGTAGAGCGTGTTAAAATTGTGTTTTGGTTGAGTGATCGACGATAGTTTTCAACTTATTATCATGTTTTTTGTTTTATTCTTTATGCAAATTAAATTAAAAGCAGTAAATATATAAATGACTACCAACATCATATATGACGACCATAAATCTAAATACACAAGATGGCGGCACTATGCTAACCACAACCAAAGGCAGGAATCTATATAAAGCAGCATAGTTCCAATTTAAATATTCCAATAATATTCTGGACGCTCCATTATATAACCGAAATACAGATCTAAACACGAACCTCAACATGGTAAGGTTAAAAAAATCCAGCCACTTTACTACCATGACATCAACAGAAGGCCGAAAAAGACAAAGCTTTCATAGTGTAATTTACGTGGAAGTATTTTAAGAGCAGAGGAAAGTTCAAAACGAAAATTCACACTCTGGGCCTGAGAGACACATAATGGTGATATTCTTATCCCAATTTTAATGATGCTACTCTGCTACTTATTCTTAAGCTAGCACAGCATAAGTTTTAAAAATACAAAATGTACAGTACGTTCCCGAAAAGGTAATTTAATTGGTATGAAGATGTTCAATTATCTAAGGCCCATTTTGCTCTGTTAATTTAGGACGTTTCGAATTTTTCTTTCATTTGTTTATCCACTCGTCTTGTATTATTTTATTTGTAATAGAAAATTCTCTGCATTCGCTTGTGCAATATTTTTACTTATCTCATACTCCAATCTAGAATTGATACCGTCACTTACAGCCATTTTTGCATGTAAACAACCGTGCAATAAAAACCAGAAATACAAATGGCTAAACCCGAAAGGATTCTCAAAGGCATTAATCGTTATTCATATTTTACCCTTTTGTAATAAATCATTATGGAAATTATCCACGAAACGGCTACAATTTCACTCAAACAAGTAATTTATATCTACTAAAATCCGTATCAGAACACACGCAATCACTATAGGCCTGTATTTCCTACTATTTGAACAACATTTGTGGAATGTCTTGCCAAATATGGAAATCTAATCGTTGTTTGTGATAAAACACGGTAGTTTGGGAATCAAAATAATGGATTTATCAACTACAGTAAAATAAAATAGAGAATATGTAAATTTTACACCAGGAAGGAATAATGGGAAATCAATTTTAGGGCTATAAGGTATTATTGATATTTAGTCAACCTTGAAACTTTTCCTCACTCAAAATCGAACGCGATTATAATGACAACGATAACGATTCGAAATCACTCTAAAAAACATAATAAAACTAATTAAAAACAAACATATGAACATTATTTCAATAATATATCTGAAAAAGATGTAATATTTGGTAAAATCCCCAATAAAGAAGTCTACTATATACACTATATACTTTCTTAGTTTTAAAACCAGTTTCATTTCTATTAAGAAGATTGTATCGTTCCTTAAAGTTTATTGCCAAAATCATAGCAAATTCTGGTTGGTGTGTACTGATTTCTGAGTTCTGTTTAGAATTGTTTTTTAACTTCATTATTCGGATATTCTGGGAATCAGGGTTGAAATTAAACCAATTAAAAAAACAAAATTAGTTCCCCCAATGTAAGAGATGCCAGGGCTATGGTCACACACAAGATTTCTGTGCTAAAGAACCAAGATATATCAAATGTACTGGAAACAGTATACCAAAGATTGTACAAAGCCATCCTGCTTACTATCGAGGGTGTATCGTTGCTAAACAAATACAAAAAATTAGAGCTGATACTATGAAGAAACCATCTTTACCTAGACAACCAGTACGACAAGTAAAACAGATAAGAACTGATTCTTCAGTACAAAGAAGAAATAACGGAAATCAAGTTAAAAAAAGTTAAAATAGGCCATCTTCCTACAACCAAGCTGTTGCATGACCATCAAATGCCAGTAATAACAATAATGTTAGAACACAAATTAAAGCAACTACTGGCAAGACTTTACAATTGATCTTAGAACAACTTAAGAAACAGGAGCAGTTATTCCAAAAAAATGATGAACGATTAACTCGTTTAGAACATAGTGCCAAAGGAGATATTCCAAAGCAGAGGAATGGCTAATTTCAACATAATGGAATGGAACGCTAATGGTCTCTTGCAACACCAACATGAATTGCAAGCAATCCTATGCATGTCTCATTTCTGAAACGCATTTTACTAATAAGTCACATACTAAATTTTGAAATTCTAACCATCCTGACAATGCAGCGAGAGGTGGAAGTGCCATAATAATTAAGAATAATATCTTACATAATGAAGAAATAGAATATAAGACCCCATAGGGATCTGGAAATGGACTATGTTGACCAGACCATCAAGAAATTAGCCAAGAGTCATGAAGAAAGACTTCATCATCATATCAATGTCGAGGCTATCCAGCTCCTTGACAATACTGGGTTAGAAAAAAGACTTAAGAGGATCAAGCCCTTTGAGTTAGTTTTTAGTGTTTCTTAGTGCAAAAGCAGAGCTTCTGTGTGCACGTTAAACTTTAGTGCAATCCCTTCTACAGAACCTAAGGAACGCTGCTGAGTATACCTTAGTTTTAAGTTTCAAACTCTATTAGATTAAGTTAGAATTAAATTGATCATTGGTCACTGTTGACCAGATTGTAATATATGAAATGAAATAAAAAATAATAATAAAAAAAAGCCTTCATTATTATGGTATTTTTACGAGTAACCCGTTAAACACATGACGATTAATTTAATTAATAAATGATTTAATCACTATTTATCAAGTAAAGTAGTAGAGCAGTATTTTTTCTCATTAAAAAGCAATGTAACTTGTGAACTAAACGTCAGATTGTCATGAAATTTTAGCACGTTTTATATGAAGGTTAGTACATACTAAAAATCATGTGGATTTGTCGATATTAAGTGACCAGGTAATATGGACGAGTATAGATCGAACAACAAAATCAAGCGAAAGTAAGTCTTCCGATGCATCCAGAATCAATAAAGATGTTCCTATAAACATATATTTTGCTTTGCAAATTATATTACTTTCCCAATTTTAAAATATAAAACTTTTATTACAAAAACTGATGAAAGAGTCTGTTAAGCGTCTGAAAATGCCTTTATATTGTGATGGATAGACTTTATATAAGCTACATTGCAAATACATGGCGCTATAATACATTTTCTTGTCACTTAGCCTAATGAAGAGCGTTCGAATACTCTTAGTTGTTTGCCAATTTTTGTTTATTTTCTCACGTCGTGCTTCAAGACAAAGTTGCACAATACGTTTTCTTTCTATTTATACGTATTTAAAAAATATATATTTTACTTCTTTTAATACATGAACGAAACAAAATGCTTATCAAAAATCTAAATTTATTGTTAATAACATAATCACTTTATTTAAGATAAATCTTTAATTTTTCTTCCTAAATTTTAATAATGCCAATCGATTGTTATTCAAAATTATCCCTTTATATGAATTTTCACAAAAAAATTTGTAATTTTGTAATTGTTTCGGAGCTAAATGTTTATTTTTCGATTTTATACGAATTTAAATAAAAAAACCTAATTTTCAATCGAAAAACTTAGTTTACAATCCAATCTTGCGCTCAGGACAGTGGGCTTGTCTGTGAAGCATAAATACGGAATTCAACATGTGGAGTGGCACACTCCTCGCGCCAAACTTGCCAGTTCACGCGCCGTTGGATAGAGCAGGATTGGTGATCTGGATTGCCACTTCACGTGCCGTTGAATCCCACTTTAAGGGGATGCTTTCGAAAATTTTCCGTCCACCCTTCCCCGATAGAAATATTGTTTATTGAATTATTTATGTATCTATGAACAACATTTTGATATTATCTCATCGCATATTAGCCTCCTTTCCAGTATTCAGTGTAAATTATCTTTTGTTCTTAAGAACCTTTTCGTTCTCCTACTTTCGGTGTTAGAAGTCATATTTTGGTACATTTTTTCCCGCTTTAAGCATATTGAAAGACCCTTTTTGAATCTAAATAATTTAAAACATCAAATAAATACAGTCGACAAGAAACTTCCGTTTTATTTATAGAATGATCCTCTAAAATCTAAATTCATATTTTGACATTTTAGGGTATCTACCGCTAAGACTATACGTTTCACCTTACGTCTGCCTCATATACAATTCCTCGAACGTAGATTCCGAGTTGCTCCATAAATGATTAAACATGTCTTTGCTATTCACTGACATTTGCCAACATTTATTTTGTAGGTGTTGCGGTCGATACGATTTAAACCTTAACAATTATTTAAACTTTATGTAAGCTCTAATTGCTAAGGATTTAGTAATGTAAAATAAACGTTTAAACATTAGAAGAACGTGCCCGTGGTTTTAAAACGTAACCAGATATAGTTTTTTTTATGCAAGCTTCACTCGCGATCACATTCTTAATCATTTCGGGTCGATTTCTCGCAATTTCTTTCTTCAAACGTGTTGTCGCAGATCACAGATCCAAGATTTGATGTCTACAAAATTTAAACAACCTTTTCTGTTGTTGAACCCGCTGAGTATTCCCCTGCCTAAATGTATTCCTGAATATTATTTTGACAGACATGTTTAACAGATGCCTACGACTAAATTTGACAGCAGTATAAGACGACGTGTGACAAACATCGACACCTATGTTTAACAGGTCTCAAAGACTATAGGCCTCGTGCAGACTACTAAGTGGGGGTAACACTGTGGAACACTAGCGAAACAGGTGGCGTATTTTGAAAACTTTTTGAGGCCGCTCTCCATTAACTTAACATAAGGATTTATGTGACATTTGTAGCTAAACGGATTTAGAATAACTTAGTAAATTTAATATTGTTCTATTCACATATATTTTTTTCTAATAATATTACGTGAATATTATATTATTTCTCTAAAAATACAACTGAAATGAGGTTATGTTATTAAAAACTAAAAATTACGAAAATATTATGATGTAAACTTACTACTTTTATGCATGAATATTATGGCAAATCACTTCATTCAACTTTCAACAAAGTTATCTTAACGTTTTATTTATTATTTTTTGAAAAAATTTTTTTTGCAGTTCGCAGCTCCCCTAAAATATAAAAAAGCCCCAAAAAATGCGATGCGAGCGCAATTGCACGAGGCCTATATTTGACGGCCGTAAGCAGGGTCGGGTCTAAGGGAGGGTAAACGGGGCTGCAGCCCCGGGGCCTCCACAAGAGAGGGGCCTCCTCAATAGAAATTTTTAGGTAAGATTTCCTAACTAATTCGAAATGATATGCCAACTTAACAACGGAAGAGCAGTTCTCCCACTTTTTCCACTCATTTTCTTGATAAATTATGAGGAAAACCTTATATCCTAAAGAAATGAATTCATCCACATCGAAAAAAGAAAAACTGTTTAACTTGTTCGAAAAATAATTAGGAGCCTCTCTACTCTTTCGCTGCCCCAGGGCCTCCACACCTTTTGATCCGGCCCTGGCCGTAAGATACTGTATTTGACAGACCCTATCAACTAAGTTTTATAGATGTCATGGACAGTACATTTGACAGACGTCAGAAAACAGAATAACTATGTTGATCATGCAGTCAAAGTTTTAATAGCCCATTCATTCCTTTGGCAATTATATTCCTAAACATAAATATATAATTGCTTTAATTAGAATTACATAATTACGTAGTTATTACATCCCTTTTTTCTCAAATTTACCTCTGCCGTTCTCAAAGTGTTAATTATAATTATAATTTGGTTTATCGATCTCGTAACAGAATTTAATATTATAAAAATAAATGTTGAATATGATACAGAACGTTGCCTGAATATAAAAATAAAAAATAATTTATGCTATGGTTTTGTTCACATAAAAAAAGGTTAATATACATTTATTGATTTTAAATATCAATTATTGTAAATTGAAATTACATTTTAAATAAACTGCATAAATCAACAGATGTCCAAAATGAATTCTCATCATTTTTAGTTTATATTTGTGTAAATAAAAGGTAATAATCCATTATAGAGTTTCATGCCAAATATTTAAAATAAATATACATCAATATTCTATACTCCAAATATAAACTAGGTCTAAACAAAAATCGAATGTTGACCATATTTTATAATAATTTTAATTTTATAATTTAAAAAACCTGGATTTGATCTTTTTTAAATTTTATTTCCAAAAAGTATTACTTACAATTTTTTCCTGTTCAATTTTAATAAATGTTTTTCTAATAACGGCAGTATCATACTCGGCTATGATATTAGTATATATTGTGGAATCAGTATCGTTGTGGGTTTGACCGTTTTTTACTTTTTAATATCCCTTATCTCTGTCTTGCTAGTATCGACAAAATGTAATTATAAATAAATAATTATTCCATCTATTTTCCGAACAATTTTTTCTCAGTAATAAGTTACAGCACTTTCTCTCTCTCTCTCTCTCTCTCTCTCTCTTTTTCTCTCTCTCTCTTATTGTAATTATTTAAAGTGAGTGATGTTTTCAATAGGTTAGATGATCAACAATTGCTGAGTGTCGGAATATTATTATATTTTTATATATACATATATATTCTTAACAGGTTATACGAAAAAAACAGGGGCCTTCAAAATTCCCAGTAATAATAAAAGTTCAGGTTAGATTTTATGGGATGCATATATTTTTTTACACAATTATCATTTTGAGCATCAAAGATCATTCGCATCGCCTCTATTCCACGAGTGATTATTCATTTTGGGTTGTTTCAGAAAATAAATTAAATATTACTTAGTATAATTATGAGATTATGGAACCGTCTGATATATTTGGTCAAATAAACATGGCGTAATCAACATTAGAAACCTTATAATTATTAGAAAACCTTATATCACTCTATATAACCTAATATATTCTAAAGTAATAGTATATACCTCTCATTAGTGGTATTATATTACTTTAGGTTGACAAGTCATCTACTGGTATCTAGTGTATAAATTATAGCAACACACTGTACTACAAGTGGTGTTATATACCTTAAGTTAGGCAAGCCATAATTGAAGAGGTACTATCTAACCTCAAAATTTTCATGCTATCATCAATTAGTTTCGGCGCTAAAAATTGTGCATGTGTTAGAGATCTTTCAAAATTGTACAAACGAAAGAACCTGGCTGGAAGTTGCCTCTTTAACTATTGTGCCCTCAGTGTGGGAAAGTGGCCTCCCAACAACAAAATGGGACTTCTTCCCAAAAGAAATGGCAATTCGAGGCAGGGAAAAAATTGGGTGTCGCAGCCCAGTACTATTTCCTAATCCAGAAGGAGGTATTTTTTTTACCTGGGTATGATGTCCTAAACTGGTACTGCTCCTCAAATTGACTGCAACACTAGTACAGAGTTGAGAATTTTTGTAAAAATTTTCGTAACTTTGCGACGAAAGGAAGTGCTGTATTTAACTTTCTTGCAATTTCTCAACATATTTACTATCAATCAGTATACTTTGCATACAACACAAAAATAAGATATGAGCCCTCTATATATATTTTCCGTTTATACTTTTTGTTTAGGGCTCTGGATTAAGCCCTATGTTCGAATTTCGTGGACTGTATTTTTTAGGTGAAGAAATATGCTGTAGGTTTACTTCCTCAACTTCATCCAATAAAACCAATGGACACTTTTATTTAACCATTTATTAAAGCTCGTCAAATAAATAAATGAACAACAAAAAAAAAACAACAACGTAACAAAAATTACATTAAATTAGTAATTGTGAACAAGAACAAAGTATTAAAGTTGATTTAACGAAATGACCACATCATTCAGAAAATATTAGTTTGTGTGTGTACTGTATGAGTGATAATTAGACACTGCGAGAGGTCCTAGCCTGTTAGCAGCTAGAAACGCACTCTGAATTCGCCGTACTAGGAGGCATTATGAATAACAAGCCCTTATATGAAGGAACTTGCGATACGTCGCACTTGACGGAGTTTCTGAATACATTGTTTTAGACAATGGAGCGGCTAGTCTGGTACGCGACTGAAAACACACTGATTTTAAATTTGACGACGTTTACCGGTTTCAGATATATCCCTTCCTTTGGCCGGCAATTTGTTCTAGAAAGATTCTTTTTAACTTATACCGCGTAAACAAGTCTAGATTCGACGGTTAAATTTACGACCCACTAATTAGCATCGAGCAAAAAAAAATAGCTTTGATGAGCCGCTTCCGGGTCGTCCGATGCCGCAATTATGAAATGGAGAAAAAAAATTGTTTTTGCCGGCCCCGCCTTTGTCACACCGCTCGTCAACATATTTGGTGCGGCGTTGTCGGTTTTACGGTTTTACGAATAACGAATATGAGTTTAGATGTTTAATTATCTGAAATTAAACATTCTCCCCCCGCGAAAAGAGGCGGAGTATTCTCTTGAAAGTTTTCTAAAAAAAATTTTTTTTTTTTTTTTAAGTTGGGTCATCACCCTGTAATTTCGGAATGAGTTTGATTGAAATAAGTTTGAAACATTGTAAAAGGTTTTAAAATGTTTGGATATTTGGATCCTGGCCGCTTGTGGGCGCATAGTTTAATAAAAAATGTAAAAAGTTTTAAGATATTTGGATATTTGAATCCCGGCCGCTTGTGGGCGCATAGTTTACAAAAAAGTTGGATATTTGAATCCTGGCCACTTGTGGGCGCATAGTTTACAAAAAAGTTGGATATTTGAATCCTGGCCACTTGTGGGCGCATAGTTTACAAAATGAGTTGGATATTTGAATCCTGGCCACTTGTGGGCGCATAGTTTACAAAATGATTTGTACAGACGATTTGTGATTAGGCATCACCGAGCCATGTTCCTTATTTGGAATTAAAAAAACAAAACATGCCAAAATCTTAGCAACATTTGCAAAAATTGCAACTATAGGCGTTGGCTTTCCCAGATCTGCTAGCAGGAATATCCCAGATCAATTCCTTAGCCCTCTCTCTATAACGACTACCTCAGCCTACAATAGTTTTCCCTACAAATGAATGCCAAAATAGTACATGAATGTTTGAACGAAAAATGGGCAAAAAGATCCCAAGGGTATACGATCACCCTGTAAGAAAGTAGAATTGTTTAAAATATTTGGAATGGATATAAAATCCTAAGGGTATTTGCTCACCCTGTATGAATGAAAAAAGTTTAAAAATATTTGGGATGGATATAAAATCCTAAGGGTATTTGCTCACCCTGTATGAATGAAAAAAGTTTAAAATATTTGGGATGGATATAAAATCCTAAGGGTATTTGCTCACCCTGTATGAATGAAAAAAGTTTAAAATATTTGGGATGGATATAAAATCCTAAGGGTATTTGCTCACCCTGTATGAATGAAAAAGTTTAAAATATTTGGGATGGATATAAAATCCTAAGGGTATTTGCTCACCCTGTATGAATGAAAAAAGTTTAAAATATTTGGGATTATTTTCCGCTTGTGGGATCACTCTGTATAAAAAGAATTGTCAGAGTATCTGGACACGAAATGTCCCTAGGGTGTAATCTTTGGATGAGATCACCCTGTATGAAAAGTGAAAAAATGAAAAAGTTTAAAATATTTGGGAATATTTTCCGCTTGAGGGAATCACCCTGTATAGGTTTAGAATGTTAGAATGATGGATATGAAATTCTAAGGGTATTTGCTCACCCTGTATGAATGAAAAAAGTTTAAAAGTTTTTTGGGAATATTTTCCGCTTGAGGGAATCACCCTGTAAAGGTTTAGAATTTGCCATAGAATATGGGCACGAAATGTCCCTAGGGTATAATCACCCTGTATGAATGAACAAGTAAATGCGTAACAAGAGACTTAATGAAGATCACTGTTATGAGTTGAAATGAAAATGTGAACGAAAAATACAAAAAATTGCGACTATAGGCGTTGGCTTTCCCAGATCTGCTAGCAGGAATATCCCAGATCAATTCCTTAGCCCTCTCTCTATAACGACTACCTCAGCCTACAATATCAAAATGGGCAAAAGAAATCCCAAGGGTATACGATCACCCTGTATGAAAGTAGAAAAAATGAAAAGTCTAAAATATTTGGGAATATTTTCCGCTTGTGGGAATCACCCTGTATAAAAAGAATTGTCAGAGAATGTGGGCACGAAATGTCCCTAGGGTATAATCTTTTGATGAGATCACCCTGTGTGAAAATGTTTAAATGTTGGATGTAAAATCCTAAGGGTATGTGCTCACCCTGTATGAAAATGAGAAAAAAAATGAAAAATAGAAATTGCATCACTGCTTGTTTAAGGTCTTTGCTATAAAATGAAGTGCCTTGTGAAAATTAAAATGAATGCGTTTGGGCGTTTTAATTTGTTTTTAAGATTTATTTATGTTAGTTTATTTGATTGATTTTTGTTTGGTTTTTAAAATGATGGGTTATTGATCCCTTGTATGTATAAAAGTAGAAAGGTTTGATTTAACGAATAGTTTTTTGTTGTGGAATGTTTTTTCCAGTACAACAATTGAAATGAATGTACGAACACCTTTTTTGGCCACATCAGAGGATTTTTGGTACAAAGTGAAGTAGAAATGTCAAAGAATGTTTATGATAAAAATAATTGTTTGAGGGTAGTTTTCCCTGAAAGTTGAATACATGAAAAAGTGTGATAAATGGATAAGTAATCCTGAAAATAGAGCCTTATTAGAAGGACATTTTTAAAGTTTTTATTTGTTGAAGAGGGTAGTTTCCCTGAAAGTTGACAAGAGTTTTGAATTTTAGAACGATACATAACTGGGCATTTTAGTATCCCGTCTACAACCCCTTGGACCTAGTTTGGCACCAAAGGGAGGTGTCTCACCATAGAGATCACCTGGCATTGTTGATTGACAGAGTCTGGGCATCCAATATCCCTGGGGGTAGTTTCCCCATACAACCCCTTAGATCTGAAAGATACCAAAGGGAGATGTCTCACCATAGAGATCATCTTATTTTGTCATAGAGTCTGGGCATCCAATATCCCTGAGGGTAGTTTCCCCCATACAACCCCTTAGACCTAGTAAGGTGCCAAAGGGAGATGTCTAACCATATAGAACATCTTGTGCGAAAATGAAAAGTAGAATTGCTAGAAATTTAAATGTTTGTTGTTAGAGAAAAATCAAAATATATTTGCAAGAGAAGGTATAATCTTTTAGTAGATCACCCTATAGAAAAAGTATAAAATTGTCAACGAAAATTGAAATATGTTTGCTAGAAGAGGGTATAATCTTTTAGTAGATCACCCTATAGAAAAAGTATAAAATTGTTAGCGAGGATTTAAAAATATGTTTGTCAAAGAGGGTATAATCTTTTAGTAGATCACCCTATAGAATAATAATGCGAACGAATGCGAGTAAAAATAGTACAGGAGCCTTGCTATAAAATGAAGGACTTCCCTTTAGATTGAAAATGCGAAAATGAAAGAAATACAAGAAGTCTTTAAATAAAGAACTTCTTCTTGAGTGCAAAACGAAAAAATAGAAAAGTATGTGCAACGAACGATAGATTGAAAATTGTTTGGCTATGGAGAGCCTGTTGCTAAGGGATAATTTTCCCTATGAACGAGAATAAAAATATAAGGGTATGCAGCCCTTTGTACCTCTGATGCGGCGCTAGTTTCTAGAATAAAAGGGAGGTGTCTTATTTTTGAAGAACACCTTGTATAAAAAATGGAAAAATAGTAAAATGTTGTTATAGTATTGAGTTGTAAGTTAAAAAATGATTTTTATTTATTAAGTGAGATATTAGATCTCGAAACAACGATCAGCTGTTGTTTTTGTATTTGTAACAAAAGTGAATTTTAAGAATAAAGTTTGATTGTAAAAATAGCGAATGTTTATGATTTGAGTTTTAAATATTGTTTAGCGATTTATTTGTAGAATCGTAGAACCATATCTACGGGTGTTTTACGAATTTGTTGCGAAATGATTTGTTGCGAACTATTTGAAAATGCGAGAATTATTTTTTGCCGTCGGCAAATGAAAAAAGTAAGTTAAGAATAAATGCGATTTTCTTGTACGAAAATTTGTTTTAATTACGAACGATACGAGTTTTTTTTTTTTTGTAAAATTGTGTTTGTATAGTGAACGAGTTGAATTGTTGATTTTTAACTTGGAAAGGTGGCGTTTTAAAAGCCTAGTTATTTTTTAATAAACTTTCGTGCTGTTTACACGAAATGTAAAAATACGAATGCATATTTTCTGAATGATTGTGACAAGATTTGGTAGCGAGAACAATTTTTCAATTTTTGACAGAGAAATGTTTGTATATATGAAAATTGAGTTCATTTTTGAATTGTAGATTTTGATTGTGTGAAAATTTGTTCTTTCTGTTAGAACATAAAATGTGTACGATAAAAGTACGTAGATACAAGTAGATGCAATGTATTATAGGTTAGAAATATGCGACAATTATATAAATACAAATTCCTACAGAAAAAAATGTATAAAATGCGACAAATGTTTTATATGTTAAGAAAGAATGAAAAAATACATGTATCTGAGCTTTATAGCTATAACTATGTAGAATACATAAATACGAAATGTTTCCTTTTTTATAAATGTTTGATAGTTTACAGTAAGTAAGTAAATAAATATCTACGGCCGGCTAGTTAGCGCATGCACCGAGAATTTGGTAAGTTTAAAATACAATGAAAGTTTTTTATACGCAAATATAACGAAAAAATGTGTGCATCAATTTACCACAAGCCTACGATTGTTATCGGACCGCTTTTAAGTGGTTACAACGAGTTTGAATGAGTTTTACAAAGAAAATACCTTACAATTTCTTGCTGTGAAGAGTTGCTTGAAGGTTTGAAGTTGACTGGAAGTTTTTAAGCCACCATAGGCCTACCGATGAGGTTGAAGAGTTGAACTGGATCGCTCAGGATCATTGAAGAATCTCTGGAGTCGCTCAGGATCATTGAAGAATCTCTGGAGTCGCTCAGGATCATTGAAGAATCTCTGGTTTAAATCCGGATCGTTTGGACCATGGAGGTTCTGGAGAAGTAACGAAGTTTTGCTAATTGAATCCGGCTCGAAGGACCATGTTTAGGGCTCTGGATTAAGCCCTATGTTCGAATTTCGTGGACTGTATTTTTTAGGTGAAGAAATATGCTGTAGGTTTACTTCCTCAACTTCATCCAATAAAACCAATGGACACTTTTATTTAACCATTTATTAAAGCTCGTCAAATAAATAAATGAACAACAAAAAAAAACAACAACGTAACAAAAATTACATTAAATTAGTAATTGTGAACAAGAACAAAGTATTAAAGTTGATTTAACGAAATGACCACATCATTCAGAAAATATTAGTTTGTGTGTGTACTGTATGAGTGATAATTAGACACTGCGAGAGGTCCTAGCCTGTTAGCAGCTAGAAACGCACTCTGAATTCGCCGTACTAGGAGGCATTATGAATAACAAGCCCTTATATGAAGGAACTTGCGATACGTCGCACTTGACGGAGTTTCTGAATACATTGTTTTAGACAATGGAGCGGCTAGTCTGGTACGCGACTGAAAACACACTGATTTTAAATTTGACGACGTTTACCGGTTTCAGATATATCCCTTCCTTTGGCCGGCAATTTGTTCTAGAAAGATTCTTTTTAACTTATACCGCGTAAACAAGTCTAGATTCGACGGTTAAATTTACGACCCACTAATTAGCATCGAGCAAAAAAAAATAGCTTTGATGAGCCGCTTCCGGGTCGTCCGATGCCGCAATTATGAAATGGAGAAAAAAAATTGTTTTTGCCGGCCCCGCCTTTGTCACACCGCTCGTCAACATATTTGGTGCGGCGTTGTCGGTTTTACGGTTTTACGAATAACGAATATGAGTTTAGATGTTTAATTATCTGAAATTAAACACTTTTAAAATCTGTAAAAACGCCAAACGACAAATAAAAGAGTGCTTTTATTTGTCAAAATAACTTCAAGGTTTATAACGGTAATTTGCATCGATAATGGACACGTTAGTTTTAAGAAAGAAGCGATCGTTACCAAAAGTTTTATAACATAATCACGCGAACACTACTCTCTCCAAGCTTTTATTGAGGTGATCAGAACACTACTATACAGGGTGTCCCGTTGGTAAACGGAAATACTTTAAAGGAAGGTAGAGGTCACAAAGGCGATTCTAAATAACCCATATATAATGGATCTCTTGGCTTCCATAACCGAGTTACAGGGTGTTTTATCAATTATGCGTAATTATTCATTTGGCCAGAACTTTTGAATCACTTAGTATGTCTTTTCTATTTTTAGCATACAGCTACACTTCTCACGAATAATGTACTGAATTATTGAGAGATCTGAAAAATTGAAACATTAAAAATATCAAAACAACACCCTGTATATCACAATTTTAATATTTCCATTTTAGATTTGATTAGAGGGGAAAAACTGAATTGAAACAAGTTGTTTTTGTTATCCCGCCACCGAATCGAATCCGAAAATTTTGATATTGAAAGTAAAAAACATATTATGAAACTCATTTTTTCTTTAACAATTTCAAAAATTCACTTGGCCTCATTTACCTATTTCTTGTTTATTCGGCTTAAAATAATTTTACACTGTACTGATGTACCTGCAGGCCCGTACTTAGGAGAAAATATTCAATTAGGTATTTATTTTTTAAACGCCCAGTATAAAGTAAAGCGGAAGAATAAACGCTCATAGTAACTATGTAACTAAGAGAGAGAGAGAGAATATGCTTTATTGACATAGAAAAATTACAAAAATTTTATAGACAAAGCGAAATTAATCATAATAAAAATAAAAATAAATTACTAGATAACAAACATTTATTAATAATTAACGAAATTGCTCAAAATGTCCACTATTTTGTTTTATGCACTTTATTGCACGTCTCTTTTTTTTTAAACTGAAAGTAACATTTTAGAGAAAAAAAAAGAAAAATTATTTTTTTTATTTAATATTCAAAATGGATTTATTTTCAACATTTAATATTTTTATTATTTGTCCGTTTTAACACAATTTTAAGTAATATTGTAGATCCGCACTTTAAACAAAATATTAAATAGATTACTTTTCGATCACCTCGTATAATTTTATTTTAGCACCGTGGATTATACTGTATAGGGACACTTGAAATCCAAGATGTATTCTAAAAAAATTAACAATAGAGAAGAACTGCTTCAAAGAATTGAGGAAGCCTGGAATTGAGAAACAATCCATTTATTATAAGAAAATCAGTAAGGGACATCATTAAACGTGCAAGAAAGTGCATAAAACAAAATGGTGGACATTTTGAGCAATTTCGTTAATTATTAATAAATGCTTGTTAGTTACTATGAGTGTTTATTGTCCCACTTTACTTTATACTGGGCGTTTAAAAAATAAATACCTAATTGAATATTTTTCCCTAAGTACGGGCCTGCAGGTACACCAGTACAGTGTAAAATTATTTTAAGCCGAATAAACAAGAAATAGATAAATGACGCGATGTGAATTTTTGAAATTGTTTCATAATATGTTTTTTCAAAATTAAATGAAAATTTTACTTTCAATATTAAAATTTTCCCATTCGATTCGTTGGCGGGATAACAACAAGAACTTGTTTCAAGTCCGTTTTTTTCCCTCTATTCAAATCTAAAATGGAAATATTAAAATTCTGATATACAGGGTGTTGTTTTGATATTTTTAATGTTTCAATTTTTCCTAAAGCCGAACCTGGATTTTCATATCTCTCAATATTTCAGTACATTATTCGTGAGAAGTGTAAACTGTATGCCAAAAATGGAAAAGATATACTTAGTGATTCAAAAGTTCTGGCCAAATGAATAATTATGCATAATTGATAAAACACCCTGTAACTCGGTTATGGAAGCCAAGAGACTCATTATATGTGGGTTATTTAGAATCGCCTTTATGACCTCTACCTACCTTTAAAATATTTCCGTTTACCAACGGGACACCCTGTATAACTCACGACACATTTGTTATATTGAAGAGGTTCTGACAACCTTTATATACCTTTCTTATAAATACATTAGTAACCATTACTACAAATTCTTTAAAAATGGTTATATAATAGTTATATAACTTCATTATATTGCTAGAGTTTACAGTTGTGTTATAAAACCTTTATAAAACTACATTACTAAAGGTGAGAATATAAAACTTCTTATATAATCCAGTTAACATTATATTTCCTTTATATAAATAGGCGTTACTATAAGTTACGAAAATTGTTTATTGGGATACCCTTATGTTTTGTTTTGTAAATAGTTCTTTTATGTTATTTTCTGTCTGTATTTTCCCTCCCTGTCTAAGACATTTCATAAATGCAATAAATTCAATAAGTTTGCACGATTTAAATTGAAAATATGTATAGTAGTAGTGAAGATACAACTAAAACATTTACTTCAATTCCTCCAAACTTCACAGAAATGGCCCATATATCCTGTATAAAACTTCCTCAAAAGTCAAATAAAGTCGATTTTTTTAGTCACCCTACGCCCAAGTCTCGCACTGACTATTTGAATTATTAAAACTAATTAAACCCTATCACTAGTTAACCTATTTGTGGATCAAAGCTCAACCTTCTATGTTTATTTTATTAAGGTTTGAATCATTTTCCACAGTTCGTTGTCGTTGATAAAAATAAGTAATTGTTTTCCTACTGTATAATTGGTTACAAATAATCATTCCTCATAAATAAATCAAATATTATAACTCTATTAATAAAGTATAGTCAAGTTAGTGTGTCCATTATCTTCTTCAACCGTACTGGAATTAGTTTTGGAAATGGAACAGGACCATATATCATATCGACATTGACAAGGTCTCCACATAACAAAGACGTTATTTCCAGAACTTTTATTATTCATATCGGTTTCCTTGCCAATATTGTTTCGTACATTTAAGCGTCTTTATTTATAGGGAATATTATTGTATTTTATGTAGGCGTAGAGGTACCTGAAGTGATCAAAAATAATTTTCCGTTTTAGGTAGAAAAATTAAATATTTTTGAAGACATTATCGCAGAACGGAGGTGTGTAGGGAAGTTTGACCAGATAAGTGAAGATGAAGTTGTAAATTATATTACAAAACACTAACAAATTCTGGAGTGCTCTTCTTGCAAAAAAATCACTTCCTCGATTAAACCTCCAGACTAGCTTACCCTCGGGCAAACTCGCATGTTACCAAAACGTATCCATGCGGACGATCCCACTCACAATAGGTCAATCAGATGTTTTCCTACTTTATCTAAAATTTTAAAAGTAACTATTACTAATAAAATTTATCGACATGTTCTAGATAAAAACATTTTTAAAGAGAAGTAAAGGGGATGCAGCAGGAAGATAGTTATACAGATTGTTTTAAAAATATGTTGGGCAAACTAGAATATATGTAAATATCCGATTCAAAGAACACATGGCTTATTTCAAATATGGTAGTATGAAAATGTATCCAAAAAAAGTTTCACCGAACGATTCCAACGCCCTCTACTGTTTCCTAGCCATATCTTGAAGTGAATTTGTGGGGTTTCTATAATCCAAGATGGAGATTCATAATTTGGTAAAGGAAATAGGTTTTGGTGCTGCCTTTAAATCTAATTATTGCTGCTCTCGTAGTTACGGCGTCTATCGTAGACTAAATACTTTGTATCGATGATTAGTTGCCTGTCCGCATTATTGAAAATTCGATTTAATTTTATATATAACAATAAATAGTTGCATTCCAGCTCCAATGGCTCCAAATCAAGGAGATATCGAAGATACCATCTTGAAGAAAACTAGTGCTGTAATTATTGATTGATTAGTACTATTATCGGCTTCCGATAATTCTGATTTATTCACCACTGTATTTAAACCTAGCTTATGTCAAAATATTTTTAACGAGTAGCTTATACCTCTCAGACTAGTAGGCAATTTTCTTTTGTTTATTACATAAACTGGAAAAGTTTAAAAATAAAGTATATCGTAATGTCACGAATTTAATTTGACGTCTATTCTGTTTTATAAGGAAAAGAAAAATATTTTTATTGAAAATACGTTTGGAAATAACGCGTTTTCTGCGTAACGAGTTTTTCTTTTATATTCGGCATATTGCAATAACCGACCGCAATATTACGTATTATTGATAACATTTTTGAAATTGTAAAATTATTTACTAAAATAATAAACATTCAACTATGAAGTTTCATTACATACTCGTTATCTACATTTTTCTTTATACAACAATAAAAACATATAAGGTATTATTTTTTTTATCAAAATCTTCACTAAAAGGACCCCGCACCATTCTTATGGAAACGGGAGCACCGTCAAATTGTCTGAATTTTTGATATGTGATAGTACTTGATGTCCTGATTAATAGTGTCCATGGACCCAATCCTATCCTATGGCTGGATTTCGATATAAAGGGCGTTAAAACGGGTACCAAAAAGACCCTGTAACATATTTTTCAAAGTTTCTGGCGGATATATGTAGTCAAAATACATACGTAATAAATAAAATCAGAATATATTTCCTTAAAGTGCGATGTATGTTTCCACAGGTCTTTTAGTTCAAAGTATGTATTTTTAACATTCAAAAATAGCCTGAAATATCGATAAAAAAAAGTCACCGTCAAAGTTTCTGAATATTGAATATAATGTAGATCTTGACGTGCTCGTTCAAAATTGTAATAGGTAAAATTGCACCGTTATATTAATAGGAGGCAGACTAAAAATGCATACTTACAGGGTGATCTCACTTGAACTTGTAAGATGACAAAATCAACAAATCTAAAACAACTGCCAAACAATTAATAATTAATTGTTACCTTTTAGTTATTTTTTTAATAAGTTAATCTTACAGCTACAGTAGCCACCAGAATTTACAGAAATGTGATTTTTGAGTAGCTGTAGATCCTTTACTATTTACCTTAGATAAGTGTGATATACCGTTGAAATCAGCTCATTGAGGAGATTTTAAAAATGTTAAAATACATTTTAAAATGTAAAACTTAAAGCTGCCTACAATTTTTTTAAATAACATTTTTCCGTATCTTTTATTATAACAGATCTACTTAGCTTTGTCACAAAAATCAATCACCCTGTATATACACAGGGTTGCTCAGTATATTTTTCTGAAAAATGAAATAATGGTTTTAGACTGCAACGAAGGAGAAATTTTTTGAACCATAAAAAGTTCACCTTCGTTGTAGTTTTCTATAGTTTTGCAAGCTTGGATTTTGTTATTAAAGTGAAGATGGCGTTGGACTCTCCTCGCGCGTGATATACGTGAGGCGAGTCCAATTCATTTTTTCGAGATAGGATGTCGAGCTAGCCTGCTTCTTACTGATGAGAAACAATAATTCCGAAACCGGTCTAAGAATTGCAAGCTCCTTTAATAACAAAATCGAAGTTTTTGGTTTAGCCCCGACTTGGTCGGGCACCAAACCACGTCGGGATTTTCGTAATTCAATATCTGGTGGGGCATATAGCCCAAGGAGTAGTTGTTGAAGTCCAGACGCTGGTGCAGTGTAGGACATTTTTAATGTCCTTGGTCTTGGGAACAAGTGTGATTTTATTTCACATCCTTAGGCAATGGTTTTAAAAACAGCTTTAATATCATAACAAAGCTTTAAACTATCTACCTTAATTATTTACACTATTTTTTTTCAGATTATTCAATTATTTATTAGTTTATTGGATTTAATAAACTACATAGGAAAAATATAATTTTCATGTTAAGAAGCTCTCGTAAAAATTAAGAAACGCTATTAAATAAATGTATCGGGTAGTGTAATAGGACGTATTTCAAAATTCGATTTTCCACAATTGCATATGATTCTCCAAAAATGTCCAATATTCCCAAAAAGGGATAACAAGTAAACCAAAACGCTAGGGCTCTATCGCATTGGTGTTGTAGAAACGAGCTTAAAATATGAATTATGGGTTCGATAAAAAAAGTCAGATATACCTACATATTTTTTTTATCTATTGAAACAATAAACCTTTTAATTGTTTGGCAGCTGTTTTAGATTTGTTGATTTTGTCATCTTACAAGCTCAAATGAGATCACCCTGTAAGTATGAATTTTTAGCCTGCCTCCAATTAATATAAAGGTGCAATATAATCTGATACAATGTGTAAAAATATTTAATTTACAACATTTAGTTTATTTTTTATTACTAAAAGTTGCTATTGGTAAAATTGATATTTTTACAGTTTAATTGTTTAATTTCTTGAAAACAAGCCATAGGATCCAATTTTACCTATTATAATTTTGAACGAGGACGTCAAGATCTACATTATATCCAATATTCAGAAACTTTTGACTGTGACTTTTTATACTTTTAATAAGAAGGCCTGTGGAAACATGAATCGCCATGTAAGTAACTATATTTTAATTTTATTTACTACGTATGTATTTTGACTACATATATCCGCCAGAAACTTTTAAAAATATTTTACAGGGACTTTTTGGTACACATTTTAAAATTTCGGGATCTTGAAATTTAACGCCCTATATATCGAAATCTAGCCACAGAATAGGATCGGGCCCATGGACACATTTGACGGTGCTCCCGTTTCCATAAGAATGGCGCGGGGTCCTTTAAGTCAAAATCGTTGACTTCTTCAGAAAAGGTGAACAAATTTGTAAGTAAGGAACTGTTTTTTAAAAAGGTCAGAACTGTACTAAACATGTTTTCAAATGTAAAAGAAAAACATTTAGAAAATATTATTGATTTTGGAAATTACTATTTTTAATTTAATAATTTTGTATTGTATTTTTAAAACTGCTCAAAATTTAATCAATCTTAAAACCAAATACGTATAGATTTTAAGTTTTAAATGAAAAATTATGTTTAGAATGTTTTTAGAGCAAAAAGAACCTCACAGATGGCAGCCTTAATGAATATATTCATTTTCAATTTACTGAGGAATATAGATTTTTCGTCATTTAATTAAATTTATCTTCCTAGTAATTTGCTCGTATACAACAAATAGAGAATAGGTTCCAGGGTGCTTCCTTGTGGCACACCTGCGGTTACATATTTAGGTTTGATTTAATAATAATCTAGAAATTGATTTTTTTTTAATTTCAGACCGCCCACCAGACAATAACAAAATGAAGTGCCAAACATCATCACAACCATATTCTCGAACAACGTTCTAAGAAAAACAAAAATCACCAAGTTGCTCAACCCAAAAATGAACGAATTTATGAAAATTACTGAGCAAAAAACCAAAAACACCTCCGACATAATCGAAAACAATTTCACGGACCACATCATCAATAGCTCAATTACAGATCCCTTCAATCCATGGCCGTCGGATTCATGGATCCTCTGCTTCCTGGTGGCGCTGAAAACTCTAACAATGATGTTTATAATAATAGCCGCGTTGTTCGGGAACCTCCTGGTGATCGTTTCCGTTATGAGACACAGAAAATTGCGGGTTATAACGAATTATTTCGTAGTGAGTTTGGCCTTGGCGGATATGTTGGTAGCCATTTGGGCCATGTGTTTTAACTTTAGTGTTGAAGTGAGCGGAGGTAGATGGATATTCGGGTATTTTATGTGCGACGTGTGGAATTCTCTAGACGTTTATTTCTCGACGGCGTCTATACTGCATTTGTGTTGCATCAGCGTCGATAGGTAAGTTTTTAATTGATACTTCATTTTTAGACGAGGAGGTCCAAAAGGGAAAAACCTAAATATTGTACATCGTGCGAATAGCTGAAGTTACTTCCAATATTTAATGTTGCTACTTATTTTTGAAGTCTTTTAGTATCGCTTTCTACGTGGTGTGACCATCTAACGTTCGATATTCCTTCTGCAAACTCTTTACTGGTTCCTTATGAATCAGAACATGTATTCTTTGATCTGTCATACTTAATATAAGTTCCATCTATTTTACATTTTTTTGTTTTTATAACGTGCTATCTGTGATTCGTCATAAATATTCACTTCTTAATTAGTCTTCGCCATACTCTACTTTCTCTGACTCTAAAAATTCATCAAAGTACATTTAGTCTCTACATTCTTTTAATGGAGACAGCGTGTTACATCAGGGCTAGTATTAGAGTGCCATCAAGCTTAAGCTAACGCCTCGGTAGATAACAATATTATCCTGAGTTGGGTTAAAGGACACGACAGGAGTAAAGGTAACCGCATTGCCGATTCCTTAGCCAGGGAAGCGGCTGGACTAAGACTTTTAGGGCCCAGCGACACCCATGCTCAATCTCTAAAAAGATAGGATGAAATCAAATGATGTAGTTTTGCCAGGGTCACACTGGGCGACCCTGGGAAGCTGGCGTCGAAGAAATACTTGGCGATGACCAGGAAAAATCTACATCTAGCAGTAGGATTTCTGACTGGCCACTGTCAACTAAGGAAACACCTCCATACAATGGGGCTAGCGGACACACATCTATGCAGGATGTGTGAACAGGAAGACGAAACGGTCAATCATGCGATTGCCCGGAGTTATCGCCAATGAGAGAGTGCGTGTTCGGTGAGTCTTGGCCTACACCTGCCGATTTAAAGGATATGTCTCCTAATGACTTGTCCACCTTCCTGGAAAGGACAGGATGGACGATGACCTAGGAGGACAACTCTTCAGGAGGATGTACAATGGGTCAAATGTGGCCTAAGTGCTGTAGGACTCTCCCTACTCTAGTCTACAGATACAGATCCTTTTAATGGAACATTTTAATTCCATTCTTTGTATTTATCCCAGCCATCTTAATTTATTGTACCTCGTTCGTTATTTCATCTTCTAGTTTTCTCTTTTAGATCCATATCTAAGTTATCGACAAGGTCCAACTAAATTATCAAAATTGCGAGGAATCTGCAATCCCGTTTTTTAGATTTCACAACAATTCTACGTCTTCTCCAACATTTCGTAGGAAAATCTCCTACCTAACAAAGCATTTATTTTTGACCACAATTAAATTTCATTGTTTTTATAAGAACGAAATTCCCTTTGGAAACTAACTGAAGCAAGGAGACCACAGCAAAGTCGAGGCTGTTCAGATAAGCGAACTGGTTTATTCAGTTAAAGCAGGAAAGTGCATTTACAATTAAAGCCTGTGGGAATTTTCACGCCGAGATCTTATCCGATTGATTAAACACTTGTATGCAAACTTATTAAGTATTCAGCTTTAACCTCCTTCTTAGCGATTCCTTATCATTAAATATAATTTATGGTAGAAGAAAAGGAATAGCAGGAAATCTCTTAGTATAAACATGAATTTTTCTTTTGTTATTTAAAATTCCTGTATCCGTTTCCAACTGATATGACAGAGTTTGTGAAATCCAATACAAATCCGAAACAACGAACAAAAGCTAAAGCCGATTTTAAAACTGCTAGCTAATGTTTGTTTTCTGTTTCGCAGTCAAATCAATAGAGTTTTGTTTTAGTTTAGTTCGAAATGAAAACCACCTATTTCGAACTTTCCTACTTTTACAGTTTTATTTTGGAAACATTTTGAAAACATTAAAACTTTTTTACAGTGTTGGCACATTGTCGTGATTCGTATATAAGGCAAATAATTTTTAATCAAATCCGAGTTAACATGGACCATTATCTCAAATCCTCTTAGTCTCGATACAATTTGTGCAACATGGCATGAGCCCAATCAAGCAAGCGATAGCATGCAAACGATAGCAAGCAAGCGATAACAAGTAAGCGATTCCCAGCAGCCATTGCAAGCAAGCGATAACAAGGAGGCGATTGCAGGCAAGCGATAGCAAGCAAGCGATAGGAAGGATAATCTAAAAGTATTATGAAATAATAATGATAAATAATGATAAATTCTGAATTATTATTTTAACCCTGCGATACATTTGGAGAAATTTTAATAGCTTTAATAATATTTGTAACATTTATAAAAGTAATATTGCGTTTTTATTTTTCAGATACTACGCAATAGTTCAACCCTTGGACTATCCCCTAATAATGACCAACGTGCGTCTAGTGCTTATGTTGGCCGTTGTGTGGTGTTCGCCCGCGTTACTTTCATTCCTGCCGATTTTTATGGAATGGTATACGACAGCCGAACATTTGGAATTCCGAAGGAAAAATACTCATATCTGCTCGTTTACCGTGAATAGAACTTACTCGGTGATATCATCGAGCGTCAGTTTCTGGGTGCCCGGAATGGTGATGATTTTTATGTATTACAGGATATACGTGGAGGCCGATAGACAGGAAAGAATGTTATATAGGTAAGTAAAGGAGTTAATAATAGATGAGGATGTTAGTCGTGTAGCTAGATGCTTGCAAAAGGAAAAATATGCCTTTAGATCATCTTAAACTTTCAGAGATTGTACCTAGGCAAAGAAATACGCCAAAACATTAATTATTAATATCTTAGATCATATATGCTTCGCTAGATACGGCATCCTATAGTGTTTGTTTGGCTCTAGAGGGGTAAAGACGAGAGGGGGTGAAGGGGCAATAGCGTACCGCGATACAGTGGCGTACCATTCGGAATATTTTGGTAAAGTGTAATATTTATACAACACATATTTCATTTTCTAAGGATTGAGTGACTGTAGGTTACAGTAAAATGGGAATTAATGTGAATCGAAAATAAATAAAATAGCATGCATAAGAAAATTGTTTGGAATGGGAATAATCTAAGAGGTTGAATACCATCATCTTGCGCTTCTGTAAATATTTTTTTATAGCAAATTAAAAATCCCATTCATTATAAACTCGTTAATATAGAAAAAACAAAATGAAAAGTTGGTAGGTATATTAATACAAAAGATACCTACGTCAAAAATGAACCTTCATATAGATTAGGTTGAGTAATAAATGAAAAATTTACTGATGAACATGGTTTATTATAATAAAACATAAATTGACATACAATAGATAGATATTTAAACAAATAACCTGAATACCGTATCTAGCGTAGCATATATGATCTAAGATTAATATTGTGGAATAATTGTTATTTTGCCTATTTTTTTTCACTTTGACAATAGCAAATTAGAATGACATTACAATTTAAAATAATTAATTATATCTTACATGAATTTGTAAATATCTGCGGTTAGCTTTGGAAGACACGTTTGTCATGCTTGTTTTTTACTTTTGTGTTATAGATTTTAGTTTGAAGTTATATTTTGTCGAATAGGTGGTCGTGCAAATATGTTTATAAATCACACAATGTTCTCCTACATCTAGGAAATGGTATTACATGCACAAAATTGATTTTGGTATAACGTATTTCTTTGGGATTTAAATCTTGCACGTCCCACTGAATAAAACATTTTTCATTTTAACTGAAAGGTGTTATATCCTTTTTAGTTATCTTCCACGTTTTATCCGGTCAATCTGCTGTGATATAAGGGTAAAAAAACCTCAACAAGTGCGATATTGGATTGGTTTTTGGACGACAGTCGCTTAAGCTTGGATTTGATCTTTTTACGGATTGGGTTTAGTAGAATGAAACAAAATAGAAAAAATAATTGAAACGAATATTTAAAAGGCAACTCTTAACTACTTAACTGTAATAAAACTATATTTTAATGATATTGAAACATATTCTATATAGTAGGTCCTTTGTTTCCTGAATGGGTTGAAATATCAGTAGTTTTTTGTACTGGAGGTGGAAACTCATGTTCACTGGCCTCTAGATGCTTTACATTCGTGCAGGTTTAATGCCAATGCTTATCCAATTCTCTTATCTTGTTCTTTTATTGAGATTACATTTCTATGTACTGAAGCGCCTCCTTAAATATATTTTTATTACCGATCGCAGTCCATAATATTAGCCACATTAGTTTTACACCTATTTTACCTGTCTTAGTAGAAATGGTGCGATATCTACTGACCTAAACTATAACAGTTATTGGGTAAAAACTAAGGTCCATTCTGGCCATTTTATATATCAGAGCTCAATACCTTTAACAGATCATACGGATCACACCACCGCTGCTAGGCTGATTATTCAAAACGATATTCAAAAAGATATTAGTAAAAGAAAGAGAGTTATAATATTAACTTCATCAACTAGTGCTGTCTTTTGAAGAGTGTTTCTCTAAATTAGGTAAACACTCTAGTCGATCACATAGTGTGAGACTTCAGATTTTCTATGTATCCACTCCGGTTCAGGCTACGTCCACTTACAGTATAATTTAATATTATATAATAATTGTTTTCTGTATTTACCGTATGTTTTACCATGCTATTAGGCGTCTTCCCACCTCACCTAAGCCAGAAGCTGCGTTTGCAGCAGTCTCTTTAGTCTATGCATTTAATGTACGCATTCTCTAGGTGTAAAATAAAGATATAGTTCGGTAAGCTCTGATCGCTAGCCGTCTTGCACTCTCAGCATCTTGTTCTTATACCTCACTATTGTCACTACCTTTTGCTATACAGAAGCCGCGTATAACATTGTTGACATTTACAACAGATAAGCCTACTGGTTGCATTGAATTGGACCGGGTTTTCGTTGACGGTATCAATCTCACAAAAAATACATTATTTTGGTGGTCTACTTACATGTAAAGTGAATATAACTGACAGTAGATCTTTGAGGGATCCCTACATTAAATTTTAATTAAAAATTGTATAAAAAATGATTAATTTGCCACTAAAGATTTCTATCTAATAAAAAAACTAAAAAATACAGGTAGGAAAAAGTTGGATATAATTATAAAATGGAAGAGCAGGAAGAGTCAAAAACTTTTCCTCAAATAGCTACTTAAAAAATCACTCCTGTGAGTTTTTTCGAGCACTTTTTCATTCGTATTCTGCCAAACCGATGTATCTTTGTACCTTGAGACTAATATTACCATGCTTGCAAAGTTCCACAGTTATTTTTTATACCCCTCTGAATATTTTAAATGGGAGTTTTTGAATGGTTTATAAAACTCCCTGGAGCGTATATTTTGGCAGGGTTGTCCGAGCACCGACAGCTTTTTTTTTTCAACTTTGACAATTGTTTGCAAATACTGGTTGAACGAATACAAAAGTTGATTTGCTAAACAAATATTTACGTTCAACGTTTTAACAAATAACCATGTTTTATTCATATTATGCTTTAATCATATGATTCATTTGATATTTTTTAGTTGACATGCGTAATTTCGGTTTACCCTCTTCATACGCCTCTGGTCCTTTATCTAATTGAATCCCGAAATCACAAATAAGTTTAGAAATTAGATGTAGGTGTGATAGAACCGGAGGGGAACTAACTAAGAAATCCGAAGCCCTAAATTCGTTCGTGTAACAGACGGTGGTAGATTTAGGTTAGTTTGTGTCTACACGCATATAAGTTTTGCTTTTAACTCGTTGTATGAGGCAAAGGTTAGTTATTAATTTGAAGACTGTTCTTTACAGGGTTTCTCTACTAAAATGGGGGAAAAGTAAAGAATCAAAAATTTAAAAAAATTAAAATTCAGGTTATGAAGAATGCATTTTGTATAAGAAACGGTTGGCAATGTCAAAATTACTGAAAAAAATGTTTGGGCCATTTTGGAGGAAAAAGTGAGTTTTTTATGATATAAATGGGCCTAGAATCTATAAAAAAATTAAAATTTGGTTTAGGCAGAATGACTTTTGTATAAGAAACGATTAACAATGTCAAAATTACCGAAAAAAATGTTTGAGCCATTTTGGAGGGAAAAAGTGAGTTTTTTTGGATATAAATGGACCTATAATCTACAAAAAAAATTCAAAAAATTAAAATTTGGTTTACGCAGAATGAATTTTGTATACGAATCGATTAACAATGTCAAAAATTACTGAAGAAATATGTTTGGGCCATTTTGGATGGAGTTTTTAAGATATAAGTGGACCTAGAATCTACAAAAAAAAATTCAAAAATTAAAATTTGGTTTACGTGAAATGAATTTTGTATAAGAAACGAGTGGCAATGTCAAAATTACCGAAAAAAAAATGTTTGCGTCATTTTGGAGGAAAAAAGTGAGTTTTTTAGGATATAAGTGGACCTAGAATCTACAAAACAAATTCAAAAAATTAAAATTTGGTTTACGTGAAATGAATTTTGTATAAGAAACGATTGGCAATGTCAAAATTACCGAAAAAAAAGTTTGAGCCATTTTGGAGGAAAAAAATGAGTTTTTAAGATATAAATGGACCTACAATCTACAAAAAAAATTCAAAAAAATTAAAATTTGGTTTACGCAGAATGAATTTTGTATAAGTTTTCTAATTCTTGCTAGTAAATATTTCGTTTCGTTGTGACAATATCTACTGAAAACAATAGAGAAAATACGTAAAATAATCTTTTTCTACGATTAAAAGTACACGTTTTATGGACAAACTAACTCCTCCAAACTCCTACAAAACATTGCATTTTTAACATGTTTGCAGAAAAAGATTATTTAACAATTTTTAATGTACCTATTTTAAACCATTTACCCATTCTTTTACAATCGGCAAAGCATCTTATGAATAGATTAATTTAGACTAAAAATTGATTGTGCTCTCCTGTAGATTTGGCCTATTGCGGTTTAGGGGATTAACAGTATAATTGGTTACTTTACACATCTGCAATTTCCCATAATGACAAACTGGCACGTTTGTTTCTAAAGTTGTTGATGCTCTTCTGCGAGCGGGAAAACGCAATTATTCTAACGGGCACTTGAGGTTCTAATTATATTGATTTGTCAATGGAAAAGCGCCCACATGCTGACAGTAGAATTGAACTTAAATAGGGATTTATGGTTGTTTTGTGGAAATGCAGAAAACTAGTAAATACGGCGGATATCGTTTATGCGAAAATCCTTCACTGGACACAAATTGAAAATGTTATGCACTTAAAAAAGTACAAAGAAACACTTTCTTACAGTATATAAAATAAATTGCAAGAGAAAAATTTTCCTAATAACAGTTGATGATAATGTAAATAGCGATTGTAATAAAAATTCATTGATTTAATAAATGATTTTTTACTCGGGACATTTTCCCCATAGCTTAATTTTTATGTATTATATTCTGAACCTATTCATAATCTTTATGCAGGCAAGGTGGCGAAAAAAAATTCATTATGACCAGTAATATCCTAGTATCTTTCTCAGGAGCAAATTCCATTGCTCATATTCCTTTTAATCAGAAAAATCCTCTGAAGTGATTCAATCGGTTAAATTTCTGAAAATACTTCTAGCTTGATTCTTCTTTCGAGGCCACACTTCAATCTTCTGTCAAAACGTCAAACGAGATGTATTGATGTTTCTAATATATTTTCAACTTTAATCAAACTGTTAACCTGCACAAAATTTATGCGCCTACCCTTCATACGAACGGTATTTTAAAATTTTCACCACATACAATACAACCCGTACATTTACACATAGTGGATTCTCTAACTTCACGAATCACTTTAATTTTCTCCAGTCTTCGGCCAATTCGAATTTGTCTTTTTCCTTTTTATTTTGCTGTTCGCTTACTCAGCTATTTTTTAAAACTGAACTTGTTTTCTGTCTTTTTTAGCATTTTTTTCTCCTTCTGCCTTTTTTAATGAATGCTTCTTTTATAGAACTTGATGTTAATATCCCACTATTTTCTGACTTCTTTTGACAAAGTTAGGATAATGTTAAGTAGATATTGCAACAGCAACTGCAGTAGTTCAGTTGTCAGGCTTCCTCGACGTTCAAAGGGCAGATTTAGCAGAAGTCGGAAGAACAACAGCAGCTGAGTTGTCAGGTATCCCTAATTTTCCCAAGGGAAGGTTTACTACATTGAAGAGCAGAATCTGCCATAGAAATTTGAGGTGTAACTGATGGCGAATAGATGTTTGTTATATTGATTAACTCACTTTTCATAAAGTCTAAAAATCAGTAAATATTTGAAGCTTTCTTCCCTTATTTTCAAATGCCAGGCTCCATGTAGCTCCCATTCTCAACGATGATTAGTAAAACTGGGTCTTCTCCGTAATGTAGTTTTTGGTACACTATGTTGTTCTATTGGGGATCTTGCCGACATGCAGACAATTATTCACCTGCATACTTCTTTTTAAGCATCATCGACTAAAATAGAAAAATGTTTCATCTAGCCCATGCTACACGTTTGCAATATGGGCTGCATCGTTAAACAAATAACTATATTTCTTAGAAGTTTGGAAAAAACCAAAATAATCTACTACATAAATTATCCGATTAGTGCATTTAAGCTTTGTATACCCAACATAAGAACAACTTGTTATCTCGGTTTCCGTTTATTTAGGTGAAGGAACAGCCGTAAAAATCCATTGCAGACTTAAATTCGCACCCTTTTCCTTGGCGGGTCCTCTAAACCGTATGTTTAAGGGCTCAAGTTCGTTTTTCCAAATTCGCCGACGTGGAATAATTTGTTCTTGAAATGCGGGTGACGGACGGTCTGTGGAAAAATGTGAGAAAGTTTCTGTTTCTCTTAAACGAAAAAAATGTGTTAGTTCGTTTGCCGAGAATAGATAAAACTGGACAGGATGATCCATCATTACTTCGAAAAAATTACCTAAGAACAAGCTTCAGCTTACCTGGTTTTGTTGGATTTGTGAGAAGAACAACTAATTTACAAAATACAGCAAGATATTTTCAAATTTAGTACATCAAAATCTGTTGTCAACATATTTGTGACATTTCCAATAACAGTTTGGACTGGGCTTACAATATCTCAGGTGCTCCATATAAAATTGAAAACTTCATCGAGTTACAAGTTTCAAACTTATTTCGTTTTTTCTACTCTACTTATGAATTTGCGTAATATAAGCTTCAGCTTCAGGTTTGGATCCTAAACAGTTGCTAATTAAGTATCCTCAAAATTCGGAGTGATTTCCAATGTATGATTTTTAAAAAGCTTATATCGTGAAAATGGAAAACGGATTTAAAAATGGGAAATTCGGCATCAATGTCACCACAAACGGATCTCTTATTTATAATTCATGCATGTACAGCCATTGTTGAAAGCAGAACGCTTGATTTTCCCGTGTCCAAATCAGGTAATTTAGATTTCTGTTTCGTTGGCCTGATAAAATATGTTTGGTGTGGTCATTTTGCCGGAATCTGCAGATGTTTTTGAAATTGCCTACGTATGTGTTAACTTAACTGGATTAGCTCTTCCAGTTTTCCCATTTCTGTAATTTCTGGATAGTCAGTTTGTTTTCAAATTAGTTTATATTTCACCGTGAAATCACTTGGAAAAGTTTTACAGATATTTAGGAAAAACAATTCTGCATTCAAAGAGAATTTAATAAATTTTTGCAAGCTCAGGTTACGTAATTATTCTGGTAATATCAGGCAGTTAGCGAAAAGTTGAAAAAATATTCATTTATACGAAGGAATTGAATGTCAAACATTCGTTTAGGTGTTATAGATAGTTTAGGTGCTATTGAAGTGTTTAAAAAAACTACATTTACATTTTAGTATCTTCTCGAGTCAATCTACCTTGAAAATATAAAATTAGTTTTCCTTCTGTAACTTCATATGCTGTTCCAAGACTTCTACATTTGTGTCTTTGATGTTTATTTTTTGGACACGACTCAATTTTAGAAAGTTTTTGAAATTACTGATGACAGAGGTTGTTGATTTGTGTTTCTGCATACCACCCTGACTCTGATATAGAATTCGAACCGCCTTTGTAAAACACATCAAAGGTTATATATCCGGATTTCACTATATTTAGTACTCAAAATAATTATACCCAATAAGCTACTCAATTTTGCCAGGTTTCCATCGGCGTACACACAACTTTGTAGTGATCAGATTTCACATACAGGGTGTTCCGATATTCGACCGACAACGCTTTACAGGTGATAGCCCTTGACAAATAATGAAAAATGAGTTAGGTACATAAGCCTCTAAGATTCTTAGTTTAAGAGATACAGGGTGTTAAAGTTATTTTTTTGCGATATTTCACCTACCGTTCTAAATTTTTTGTTCAAACTTGGCAGTCGATTTACTTTTTAGAAACTTAAAAATTTAACAAAAAATATGCTTGGCGTATTTCATCCAGTGGCGCACAATAATGGGTAGTGGTAACTTCGACCCCCCCTATTTTTTAAGACACTGTATAAATCGATTTTTTTTTTCATTTTATTTAAATCTTTGGTTATTTATGTTACAAGTTATTAACTTTTATTGCGCTAAAATCAACAATTTTGGAGATATTTGACTTTTCCAGATTTAACATCGACGATAGAAAAGGCGATTTGTAGACTACAAAATTACTATTGGTCGCAACTATATTAACTTTGTTTCTGATGTTAATAATATATTAGACCAGCGGCTCCCAAACTGTGGTACATGTACCAGTAGAGGTAAAATTTTTACAGAAAAAAATGAAATGAATGTAAAATTGCGTCCCTTTTAACATTTTGTTTTAATCTTTAGTGTTCAGAAACACATATTTTTCAAGTTTTTAACTTTAACGGCTCTAAAATGACGACTTTTCCAAGAGCTTCCAACAATTTCACGACGCATTGATTTTTAATGGCTAAATGCTTTTACGGTGGTACATACATTTTTGTTTCATAATTCATTTCTATAACTCTATTATTTGAAGTTTTGTACTTCAAATACTCTTCTTTTAAAATAATTTTTTGTATTTTGAAAAGGTTTTGTATTTACTACTAAAGATTTTAATGTATTATTAGTTTGAAAAACTGTTTTTAAATCAAATTTATTGCCAATCCTTCTAATTTTGGAATATTTATTTTATTTATTTATTTATTATTTTATTCAGGGCACAAACAGGACTAACCCATAATAGTGTCCATAGGCTGTACAATTACAATTACAAAATTAGACAATATTCGTTTTTCAATATTACTTACCTATTTATGAGAAAAAGTTACAAATTGTGATTTAGGAAGTGAAGATAAATTTATGAAAGAAAATATCAATATTAATTATACTGGTTACAAGTTCTAGATATTCTACGGAGAGGAGAATTTAAATAATAATTAGTTGCTGCCTTATTAAGGAAAAATGTATTGATGTTTCTAGTAATATAATTAGGGCAGTTAAGTTGTACGAGATTTATAATGTCAATGGAGTCTATTTGATCATTAAGAATGCAGTGCATGAACAGTATGTCTGAAATTTGCCTACGTGAAAATAGATCGATTAAGTTTAGATTGGATAAAATTTTGTCTTCAGTAATTTGAGGATAATATTTTTTATGACAATATGAAACAAATTTTTTTGAACGGATTGTAATTTATCTATGTACACGAGGTAAAAAGGATTCCAAATTACTGATCCAAACATAAGTATAGGTACTGTTTACGTAAGCCATGTATAAGGTTCTGATTGTATGAGGATTTTTAAATTCATAGCTTGTTTTCAAAATAAAACATAATGCTAAGGCATTTGCTTTACTAGTGATATAATAAATATGGTCGTCGAACAGTAATTTGGAATCCAAGAATATAGTATTTTACCTTGTCCACTGAAGAGTAGATCCAATAATAACTATTGTGTGAATAAGTATGAGTAAAATGTATATAATTGCACTTAGAAGCATTCAAAAACAAACTGTTTTTCCTACAATAATCAGAAAGTCTATCGAAATCTTGCTGAAGCAGAGTCCTATCGGGTAAGCTGGTTATAGAATGATACATTTTTAGATCATCGGCGTACATGATAAATTTAGCGAATTTAAAGCAATTACGTATATTATTGACATACAGGTTAAAGAGTAAAGACCCCAGATGAGATCCTTGTGGTACACCTAATGTAGGAATGATAGGAGTAATAGAATATAAGGTATTTTTACTATATTTGAATGAAGTATTGGGGGATTTAAATTTTGTTCTTTATTTTTAATGTCTCGGTACAGTACACGATTTATAAATTTATTTAGGTAGTTGTTCTTAATCAAGACAGATTTAACAAATCGTAATTAATTATTTAAATTATTGTCATTTGAATTAATTATTTTTGCTCTATCGGAGAGAGATTTGACAAAACCTCGTTTAACACAAATTGAGTGGTTTCAATTAAAAATGTCTTGATTAAGAACAACTACCCAAGTAAATTTATAAATCGTGAACTTTACAGAGACATCAAAAATAAAGAACAAAATTTAAATCCCCCAATACTTCATTCAAATATAGTAAAAATTCCTTATATTCCAAAATTATCCGAAAAAATTAGGTTTGGCAATAAATTTAATTTAGTAGTTTTTCAAGCTAATAATACATTAAAATCTTTAATAGTAAATACAAAACCTTTTAATAAAATTCAAAATACAAAAAATTGTATTTACAAAATTCTATGCGAATGTAGTAAATTTTATATAGGAGAAACCACCTTTTCATATTAGACTTAATGAACATCAATCATACATTAAAAATAAACAATTCGAAAAATTAAAAATGTGTGAACATGCATGGGATTTTGGTCATAAAATACAATGGAACTCTTCAACTAGTCCGATGTGTTGTAGTGAGTAGACCTACATTTATCGCTCTGCTAAATAAATTCAACGACCTTCACAAATCGTTTAAAAATAAAACAGTCAGTTCAAGTCTTCGGTTTTTAATGATTCCAGTGTTTACCTACAGTGTTTAAAACAAAAATGCCATTTACAATGGAACAAATAAATGATATTAAACTTATAATAAAGGAAACTGTAACGGACATTCTTAATGATGACTTTTTCCTTTCAATGAAAGCAAATAAATTAGAAAAAAAGTTAAACATAGAAGAAACTAAACAAAAAATGCAGCTCATAAACAATAACTTGGATAGCTTAAAGAAAGTGAACATGGAATTACAAAGTGAAGTCGAAAAACTAAATCAACACATAAAAAGAAAATCCTTAATCTATCAGTGGCTTGAGTGAAAGCAGTAATGAAAACCGACGAGATAACCGCAAAGTTAAAGAAGCAGTTTAGATATGCTAAAATAATAACGAATGTGTTTCTAATTGTTCGTTGATATGTCAAAAATTTGGATGCCCATTTTACAAAAAAGGTGAATTGCAATATACCCTCTTTATCGGGATAGTATCATAGGAGTTTAGGTTTTTTTCTTATGGTAATATTATTAAGAAAACTTCATTTATGACGAAGTATAAATTCTCTTATAATATACAAATGCGCTATCCTTTTTTAAAATTCGTTCACAGAAACGTCACAAAAATATGATGGAAACACATTTTGACATCTTCAATTTCAAAATCTTTCTCCTTGTCCTATGTTGCTGCCATATTTTTGTAAGATTATCAATTATGGATTGAACGACAGGGCATTTTTCCGTGGTCACTCAGATCTCCAGATCTCGCTGTTTTAGATTTTATTTATGGGGTCAGTTAAAGGACATTAGAGGATATATTGTTTACCAAACTCGTCCCGAAACTAGAGATGGAATGATAGATCACTAAAAATAACATTGATAGTTTCTCTAGCAGAAATAATATTATCTATTACAAGAATACTTATTACGAATATAAAAACAACTTTGTGGTCCATTACGATAAAAGATCACTAATATATTCCGAACTGTTTTATCTGTCATTCAACAAACCACATTTTTTTTTGCTGAGTAAGTTTCAGCTCAATTTCACTTGACAGTCGTATAAGTAAACCCTATTACCAAAGTCTCGGTTCTTTCCAAATTTTTCTCTATTCAAATTATCCGTTATTATTCGCTCGTGAATTTAATAAAAACTGGGAAATCCGTGAAAAAAATCACTTGCAACTAAATTTGCATTCTAAATGATTCGAAGGAAATGAAACGAATCGCAGCAATTTTGAACGGCCAGAATCTTTTAAAAGGATTCTTCATCAATATTAATGCAATTAAGAAACTTATTGAAGGCCCTTCTCCTTGAACGAATTCCAAATTCTATTTTGTGTCTGCTACTTTATCTACAGAAGCTTTTCCTTCTGTAGATGAGGAGGTATATATTAAAAGTTATTCTCGAGTGGATGTTTCGCTGGAAAAGGTTACGCGATTTAATTTCATTAGGTTATTAAATAATTTATTTGCTTAGATGCTTCTTTAGCTATGATTGATTACATAATTATTTATTTAATAGACATAGAGTGACTAAAATTACTAGTGAAATGTCAGATCCAGAATTAAATACTTTTGGGGTGCCGCAAGGATGTGTGCTCGGACCCTAACCATTCGTAATTTATATAAATGACTTAGGAAATGAAAAAATCAAACATTTTGCAGATGACACGTTCATTTATTATTTTGATGATAATTTTATTGAAGTTGTTGAGACTGTTAACCACGAAATTTAAACAAAATAAATTAAAACCTAAATTTATGTTTATGGGTAACAACTTTATATATTTTTAAATTTAACTCTAAATATCAAAATAAATGGTGAAATAGTAGAAATTTCTATTATGATTAAACATTTATAAAGGCATTTAGTATATTACAATCTGATCAACAGTGATCAGTGAGCAATTTAATTCTAACTTACGCTAATAGAGAGAAACTTAAAACCAAGGTATACTCATCAGCGTTCCTTAGGTTCTGTAGAATGGATTGCACTAAACTTTAACTTGCACACACAAGCTCTGCTTTTGCACTAAAAACACTAACTCAAAGGGCTTGATCCTCTCAAGTCTTATTTCTAACCCAGTATTGTCAAGGAGCTGGATAGCGTCGAAATTGACATGATAATGAAGTCTTTCTTCATGACTCTTGGCTAATTTCTTGATGGTCTGGTCAACAGTGTCCATTTCCAGATCCCTATGGAGGTCACTATTGCGAATGTACCAAGGGGCATCTACTATGTTCCTCAGTGCTTTGTTTTTAAATATTTGGATGATTGCTAAGTTGCTTGCTTTGGTGCATCCTCATAGTTGGATACCATAGCTCCATACAGGCTTAAGGATCTGCTTATAAATCATAAGCTTTTTATGTAGAGACAGAGTGGACTTTCTTTCAATTAGCCAGTACATTTTTCTATATTTCAGTCCAAGTTCTTCTCTTTTCCTTTTAACGCGCACTTTCCATCGGAGTTTGGCATCTAAGGTAATACCTAAGTATTTTGCTGTGTTTGAATATGGAATCAGGTTATTGTTTATTCTGACTGGAATATGATCTATCCTTTTGTTTGTTAAGTTAATGTGGAGTGATTTAGTTTCATTAAGTTTAATTTTCCATCTCTTCTTCAAGTCATAGATAAGGTGGCTATGGTATTGTTTTCTAACTCTGAAATATCACATGTGTACAGTAATTATAGGACAGGTCCTTCGACACTTCCTTGTGGTACTCCAGCCTTAATTTCTTTAAGATCGGAATAGGCTTCTTCTTGCCTAATTCTAAAGTATCTTTCCGATATATATGAATGAAGGATATCTGTATATTGTTTTGGAAGAAAAAGCTTGAGCTTATGTATTAAACCTTCATGCCAAACCTTATCAAACGCTTGTGCTACATCAAGAAAGATAGTAGCACAAATGTTTTTCTCTTTCTCTATAATATTGAACTTGGTCGATCGTCGAGTGCTTATTTGTAAATCCAAATTGGTGATCAGGGATAATTTTTCTTTCTTCGATAAATGGTTTTAGTCTTTTGAGTAGGAGTTTCTCAAATAGTTTCGACATAACAGGCAGTAATGAGATCGGTCTGTATGACGATGACTCATGTGGTGGTAGAAATAGTAGAAATGATTGAAGAATTAAAATATTTAGGAATTATGTTGGATAGAGAACTAAAATTTAATAAACAGAGCAGCAAACTCTATAATATTTCATATGCGGGCAACTAATAAATCAATCATCTGCCTGAGAATATTAAAATAATTAACAGTACTTAATTAACTACCTTTAAGATATTTTCATTTATGACCCTATATTTTAGTAATCGTAAGATTCCGAACTGTCATTTCTTAAATTCGATTTATCAAGAATATCGTATTTATTTACTAAAGCTTTCGCAATCAATCAAAGGCCTGGTATAAGCCTCTTCGTCCTATTGAATGAAGTAAATCCATAAGATGAAATGTTAAATGAAAGGTCACTGGATTTATGGAGAGATTAGAGATTTCCAGACCATCTATCAGCGGATTCCTAGAGTTTTAATTAATTTCGCACTAACCTATATAGAGTAAGGAGTTAAGCTGCGAATGAGAGTCTTTTGTAAAGATTTTTTTTAAAATAGCTGCTACTTTTGCTGACATTATTATCTTTTCGTAGATTCATGAGAAAGGGAAAATACAAAAACCGGAGTTTACATGTCACAAAAAACGATGCTAAAATGGCTGAATAATCATTCTACCCCCATAAAATCAGTTGAAACAGTTTTATTAGTACTAGATAGGGATTCCCTACAACCCTTAGACAGGAGTGTTTTTCAATATTTAAAGATACTAATACAATTCGTGTTAGCTGTCAGCCAAAAACAATCCGAAAGGGAAGATATCAAGACTTCAATTTGGAACATTATTATCAGTAGCATTGGGAAAGGCTGATACTCCTTAGAATGCCATTTTCGAATTTAAATCAACCATAATATATCCTTTAAACCCTTCAGCTATTTCAGATAATGCATACTCAGTTTACAATTCAGCTAAAATATTACTCCGAACGAAAATATTATACTAAACGATGTTCTAGAAAATAATACTTCTGCGAGAAAATAATTTCAACAATCCCATCCTGTATTTGTTCCTCCATCGTCAACCGAAGATATTAAACTTGAAAAATTGTTAAAAATATATAAATCAGTACCAAAAGGGGCCCAAAAACATTGGGATTATTTTGAAATTCTCTGATTATACTCAACTTCTAACGGATCAAAATGAAGAACTTATAGAGTAAAATTAAAATAAATTGAAAATAAGCAAAAAAAGTAATAAAAATTTACAGAGTAGAGTCTAAAAAATATAGATCCGTAAAGGCACATCGCAAAATAAAATTTCATCAGATTGAGAGTCAATATCAAATGATATTGTCATGTTTCTGGAAGTCGAAAACGAGGTAGAAGATTAGGAAGAAAATAAGTGCGTATTGTCAGAAGATTCAACCATAAATGGGACTTATTTATATTTTCACTTCTTAACTAATTTATTTTTTTTTGTTGTCTTTGTACTGAAGTATAATTGAAAAGCTATAAATAAGTAGTTTTTAATTATTTGTACTAAAAATATTAATTACTAATAAACTATACACGTATATAAAACAATTTGTAAATCATAAATATGATTTTTTGTTGAAATCTTAAAAAAAAACAAAATAACAGACCAAAAAGTGAATATTCTATACATTTCACTCTTTTCATTTATAGACTTTAACTAACACCTGGATCAAATGGTCAAAATATAAAAATAAAAGTTTATATTCTTTTTTCTTCGATTTTCGTGTATCTTTTCACAATAAAAGAGCTTTCCTTTCAAAACTTGGCACTTCAATCATTTACTTTTTATTGAATTTTTTTCAATAACGCAAAAGTCTTTACAGATTCGGCTTAAGGAATTTTCGATAATATCTTTATTCATGTATTTTTGAGCTAAAAAGGAAAGAATAGGAAAAAATTCGTGGTCAGGATCAAATGTCATCAATTCTTACTACGCGTAATATAGCAGCCAGGGTGCTATGGATTAAGAGATCTCGATACTTAAAAATTTAAAAAAATAATTGTTAATTTGCTAAAACAATTATTTCATTTTGATCAGTAGAATTGCAAAGATCTCGCTCCAAAGTGAAGCTGACGGGGATAAATAGTGTTATTAGTGGGGTCAAACTAGCATTATACCTGTAACTTTTTTCGGAGAAATCGGATAGACATGCGGTTTTTTTTAAATTTTCGAAAAATTATCAGTAACAAAAACTGCAACTAACGTCTTTACGCACGGACATTTATAATTATTTATTTAACAAATGTCGATCCGATTTCTCCGAAAAAAGTTACAGGTTTTCAGCTTTTTCATGCTAGTTTGACTCCACTATATCTGATGAAATGAAATGGCTGTCCTGAAAAATCCTGTTTTTTTACATTTGACCCAGTTTTTTGTAAAGTACATGCACGAACATGGTGAATTTTTTTATGTACTTAAAGAAGGTTGGAAAATAGGATGAAATTTTATTTAAATTTACCCATTTACCTTGTTCGTATAAATTTATTAGATTTTCAATATTTCGAGATCTGTAAAAATACATTTCGTATCTTGTAAGCTATTCCACTCAGGGAATATGAATTCGCTTCCAAATACTCCCGCTTGAATATGCAATACCTCTGTCAACAATACTTGAGAACCGGATTTTGTCATAAAGAGTCGAATACGGTTGCAGAATAAATGTTTGACTCCGGGTTGCATACGTGCATTTTTTATTTTCCTAATAGAAAGACATCGTGACAGGGGCGGTTTTTGATCATTAAAATGAACAAAAGTTTCCTTTTACATGGCTACCACAAATTCAATAGTAATAATAATAATAATAATAGTAATTGCTCATGCATCTAATATCTAATAGCCTCGGGCTACTAAAGCTCATTTTCTGCCCTTGTGACACACTAGTTATTTAAGTGTCAAGCTCTAAAAGTGATACTTTACGGGCGAGCATGCAAGTTTCAGGGCGACGCCACCAATAATTTGACAATAATATAGGAACAGAATATTTATTGCTCAAAATTTATAACAAAACTTAACTCAATTATTAATAATATTTATGTTGAATGTGCAGTTATGCAAAGTACAATTATTAAACGTTGATGGTCAATTTATGAATCATAATATTTGTGTTATCAATAATATTGGATTCGATCTACTGACAGATGGCTACGGTATTGTCATGGCAACTGTGATATTTAACATACCCTTTGAAAATTCACTCTGGCTATACGCTGGTATTTTGTCTTTAATGAAAATTTTGACATAAGAGCTCGGGAAAGTAGGTACTTTGCCGAGCAGTTATGTCACTTTACCGAGCAGTTATGTCCATTTCCGATCTAGACCGGCAACGACGCACTTTCCGAGCTTAAAAATGATCGGAAAAACGCATTTTCTAAAGTGGCGGCACAAAAAACTGTTTTTCGCCTAACAAAAAATAGGAAGACGCGCTTGTGCGGCCTGTGCACCTATTCAAACAATGGCAATAAAAAATTTTCCACAGCGAAAGGGTTAATTTTATAAATACAGAATTTAATAAATAAAAATGTACCAATTTATTTATTATCTATTATTTCCAGTAGTTAAACAATTTATAGTACTTTTCTTACCGTTGCGCGTTGTCTAAACTTTGTGGGTAACAAATTTAGAGAAACATTGATATATCTTCTGCTTGCAAGTCTAGTGGAGTATTCGAAAATTCGTCACCACTACCACTGTCTGAATTACTATTCATTTTGACTAATTCACTCAATCACAATTATTCAGAATCAGAACGTATTATAATTTTACAGATTTCTTCTCTTGATTCCAGACTTTGATTTACACTGACGTTTAATGAAAATGTATGTGAAACGTCAAAGTCAAAAGTGTGTATATAGTAAAAAACTACAAAATCGTGATCTTTATGATTTTTGCGACCCGATGGCAGAAAATATTACTTTCGGTCTGATTTTTAGGTTGATATGATTCATTTTCACATATAGTAGGCGAAAAATTAATGAATTGTAGCGTCTAAACTACTAGACCGAATTTGATAAAGAAGGTGTATTCAAAATTGTATTAATACCCCGAGTGATCTGGGTCCTTTTTTTGAATGGAGGTCGTTTGTTGTACCCTCCGAAAGGAATAGGCTACTGAATCAAAATATATAATTTATATAAATCGTTTTTCTTTAAAATCTATCATATAAACATAATTTGTTGAACAAAATTTAGTCAAAAACAAATTAAATGCCTTCCTTCATTTTTTCCTCGCACCTTTTCCGAATATTCTATTGGGTACAAAATCCTGCTAGGTAATTGATAGCAAAAGAACATTTCTGTTATACAATTGTTGAACAAAAAAATATTCCTGCTAGCATAAATTTTCTGTTGAACAAAGTTTATCGACCGCTAAAAAGTTTATCCCCCGAAAATTTAACATCGAAGAATTTATCACCAAAAATGGTTGGGCAAAAAATTTGCGGCCTAAATATTTATTGCCAAAAATGTATTGATGAAAAAAAAAATATTAAAATGATAGTTCTACTTATAGTTGTCAATAGAGCTTATGTTAGAAAGTGTAGTACGGAGCTACACAATTTTAAAAAAATGCGTTTCATTGCACTTGTATAGTGTAACAAGTACTAAAATAAATAAAATATACCTACACAACACTTTTCGAAGCAAAATAGCATGTAGAATTTATACCTAAACACAAAGTTTTGAGTTATGATAAACTAAACCAGTGATATTAGAACTTTTTCATTGAATTTGAAGGATGCGAATAGTTGATCTGTTCTGTCAGTGTAATATAGACTAGACTAGAAAGCAATAGAAAGAAATGTCAAATTTCGAACAAAAATTATAACTATTTTGACATTTTAACATAACCTACAAATATCACTTGGCTTTTTTTAAAAAACAAATATCACAGCAAGTAAACATGTTATACCGATAATAAAATATATCACATACTATTGAACACAACTATTAATTTAAAGCGAAAAGAAAAAGGTAAGCCGAATACCTATATTTTACTTTTCCAGACAGTTCACTGTTCACCTTCCGAAAAAGTACGAAAAAAGCCCCAGGCCGAAAAGTTCTTCTTCTTGTTATTGTGTACTGTATCGAATTTGACGCTTTTTGACATATTCGAATAAAAAATGTATTTCCCTACAGCACTATATAATTTACATTAACATTAAATGATAGGTAATATATATTCTTCATGTTTACATCGATAACTATATTTGTGAGGATATTTCGTTCAAATTACTTGAAATTCTCCTTTAATTATTTATTATAGACAAACCCAGTCTGTAAAAGTATCGTGAGTCGGGAAAAATTCCGCCATTAACAGGCATTTTCCAGGCTTTCCCTGGTAATTACACTCTAGTTTCGTGTTCTGACACACCCATTAGTACATATTTTAAATAACCAGGTAAATATGTCGTGATTTGGACACATACTATTTTGAGTTTTAAAAACTACCTCCTACCTAATAATTATTTTTGACGATTGTGTAATCTTCGCTACGAGGTATTTCCCAAAATAATTCAGAATCCCGAAGAAATTTTTTTTTATTATGTTTTGTGAAACAATCAAGAATTTTTTTTTAATTTGTGGGTACTGCTTCTTCCCTAAGAAACTTATTTATTTAATTCAACTAAAGAAGCCAATTGTCAGAAACTAGTCCGAGGACGTCGAATCAAATCAAATAATCCCTCACCATTGATTTACTTTGGATGCCCGCTATAACTTCAGTTAATGGCTAAATAATTCGAGAAAGGAATGAATAAATGCCTTTTCTACTTATTAATGCTTTATTTATTAATTTACTGATAGATGGCATTACAGTTAAGTGTTATTCCTCTTTAGAGGATATTGCTAAATATCCCACGCGAGTTTAGAATTTATTTATTCCATTCCAAGGCCGCCCATCTGCCGATAAAGATCAGGAACGGGGAAATTAAATCTGAATATAATCTGAGGCACAAAAAGGAGAGTTTCATCAGAGACAACTATGAAACGGGTAACTTAATAGGAAAAAGTGTTCGGCAGCCCATATAAATTCTATATATAACTTTCTTTCTCTCTTACAATAATCTGGACATACATCTATCTCCGTTGTTCAAGAGGGAGGCAGCCGTTGAGGTCGCTGGTGTTGCATATTTTGTGATTGACGTTTGGGTTTTCGACAGTGTCAGACGTTGGATGTTATTGGTTGTTGACATGTATTTGAAGAATCCATTTGGTTTATTTCTCTGTGCGGGATATTGTTGAGTAGGTAATTTTAGTTTGTATTGTGAGAGTTTTAAAAACAATGGTGAATTCTTGCTTAATTTGTGGTTGAAGTGACGTCGAAGTTCAGAAACTGCGTTGTTTTCCAAGAAATAGTGACATGTAAGCATTTTATCTTCTCATTTAATTAAGCAATACACATGCAAAAAATACAGTTTTATTAGTAATGATTTTAATTCATATTAGGTGCAACATGTGGTGCCAAAGTCTGGGTGTAACCTATCCAAACATTAATATGAGGAACTACACAATCTGCAGAAATCATTTTAGTAGAAATAATTATACTAATGAAATTGATTGGAAGTTAAAACCAAGCGCTGTACCACTTAATTCAAAGAGGCAGATCTCAACACTGTAAATGTAGTGGAAGAGGGCGGAATTAAAGTCCAGTGCTCTACAGCTGAGCCACCAACCCCCATTATTTTGTATTATTGTTAGTGTAGTTTGGTATTCTGTATCTTAAACAATACACAATTTATAGAAAGCAAAAATAGTTTGGTCTATCATTTTTCTAAGTCTAAATATTAATAATCTAGTGTAATTTGTGTTTCTTTGGCAAAATTTACAGAAGCAATAAAAACGTTATTTTCACTACACATTGAACTGTAATTTTAACATTTTTTAAGTTTGTAGTAAATTTTGTATAGAAACATGATTTATTTCTAATATATACATTTTTGGGTCCAGTATAATTTTAAATTTTCCCGCCACTGATGACTGGATACTCAGCAGTAAGAGGTCTCGAGAAAGAAGAATATTGACTAGTGCGCCCTCTCCTATTGCCTTCCGTTTACAATCTCCCAAACAACTTTTACCGAACAAGAATAATACATTGAGTTGCCCGTCTCATAAGTTGTCTCTGGTTTCATTGATAAAATTTGGTCATGGGTTTTACATTACCTATTTAATTTTGGAGACTACGCCTATTCTTTTTCTCAACATTTAATTTTGTTATTTTACAATACAGTAAATAAAAGTACCATTTGTTGTATCGGATGTTGCTAATAAGGCCATGGTAATAATTTATTTAAGTTTATTAATTTACAAGGTTCAATTTTCTAGTGATTTTTATGCTTTCTCCACACTTTTGTTAGATTTCTCTCTAATCATTTTATTTAGTTTTGTTTTCTTTGGGTGACTTTATCTGTTTTCTTCAGTTTCTGGTTTCTTTTATTATGATGCTTCTCCAAACTTCCATGGTAGTTTACCTTATTTATTTATATGAGTGATTCCTCGTATCATGTTTTTCTTTAGTTGGGTGTTCTCCACATTTTTATTTTTACTTTGATTACTTGAGCTAGGGAAAATTTTAGAGAAAGGATATTTTATCCGCCTTTGGTTAGTTGCCTTTATCTAGTTTTCATTAATTTAGGTTTTTGTTTCCTTGATTAAAACAAAAACAGATTTTTTTCAGGATTTTTCTATACTCTTTCAGATAGTGTATTAAATAATATTCTATTTGAAAAATAAAGAAGTTTATTATTCCATTTTTTGTCAGTGTTCAATATTCCTGTTTCCAAAATAAACCCAAACCAAATTGTTCATAAACTCAATTGATTTCGATGGCAAATTATAGGATATATCCTGAAGTGTAGGGAAAATGCGTGCCCCGGAAGCTTTCAGCATTATGGCTTCACTCACGTGAGCAATTATCGATAAAAAAAAACAATTTAAACATTTTTGATCGGATAATTATCGAAGAGTTGTAGGTCCAAACCCCGAAGGGCAGATTTATATCCTAAAATATTATTAACTGTCCAGTTTTAGATTTAACAAGAATGATTATGTTCGATTGGATTTTGCCGAAATTTGACAGATGCCATATTGTAAATTAACCGCGGTAATAAGTAAAACAAGCTGTTAAATATTAAGTAATTTAAATAATAGTTCCGAATGAGACCTAATTTGAAATGTATTTGTTAAATAAATAAATGTCTTTCATTGGAGATCACAATTTTGAACCCACGCCGGCAAGGCCAAAGGTTTGTTTATTATTATTATTTATTAATTATTATTAAATTTAAATACATTTTCTTCAAGTTATTTAGGTATGGATTTCTGAATAAAGTAATGTAGACTTCAGAAAAAGTAAATGAAAAACGTCTATTGACAAAATTCTTAATAGAAAACTCCTTGAACACGTCACCATCTCGCCTATTTGACATATGGTTTAAGTGTTCTACAGATTTTTTAAATCCAGGATTTCATTCAATGGTTTGTATTTGCTATTAAAGATATGTTCTTGCATTTTTTGTTTGAATTACCATTCTTAAATTAAACTTATTACTTATTCCTCTAATTTTATATTTGAGTAATAAAATATTCGTCAAAAGAGAAGCTGTACCCATCGCAAAATATGTGAACACATCAATCTCTTCTTTGACAAGAGGAAAATAGGCCTATGTATGTATCCAAAGATATAATCAATGTGGTATATTATATATTATTAAACAATCTCGCCAAACATCATAATGGGAACATTCGCTGATGACACAGTCATACTTGCCATCCATAATGATATTTTACGAGCACACTCACTATTACAAGAATATCTACACTCTCTTGAAATGTCACATTTACAATAAGAAAAGACCCGTGTCCTTCTATCGACTTAAATAGCACACACACTCCACTTGGACCATAAATTAAACTGGAAGCAGCACATAATTAAAAAAAGAAAACAGCTAGAACTAAAACACAAAGATCTTTACTGGCTAATCGGAAGGAAGTCATCTCTGACAATTGAAAATAAAATACTGATCTATAAATCAATAATAAAACACTTATGGACCTATGGACTTGAGCTTTGGGGCTGCTAAAGCAAATCAAATATTGCAATAATTCAAAGGTATCAATACAAAATAGTGCCAGCAATTCACAACGACTTAAAGGTACCAACTATAAAAGATACACGAAAAAAGCCTCGCCCACCATGAAAAGTTAGAGGACTACCCAAACTCACTAATGCAACACCTTCTGGATCAGGACATAACAAGACGATTATTAAGACTATGGCCAGCTGACCTTAGAAAAGGAATAAGAGATCTCGTCGCTGGTGGGGATCTCATCATGCTCATAGATTCACGCAGTGGATCTTAAGCCAACCAATTGACTTGGCCAGGGGGGTAAAATCGGCCAATTGGTGTCCGAGGATAAAACCAAGTGTTTTTAGGGTCGCTGAATACGAATATGCCACTCATTTTGCCCTAATGGTGGGCCATCAATTGGTATTAACAATTTTTTAACAACAATTTGTTTTTTTGTTGTTTTGAAAAAAGTCAAGAGCTCCACCCAAGTTTTTCTTTGGTATTTTTCCCCCCGAATCCAATTTCGAAAACCGTTTCTGAATTGGACGCTCTGCTCAAAAATTATTAACAATTTTAGATTAACAAATGAGCTGTAGGCCGCTCAATTCAGGTCATTTTTTGCAACTTGATATTTTTGGGGGTATTTTGATCCTCTGAACACGATCCCATTGCCAGATTCGCTCTGCGACCGTCCTATCAATTGTTATTAACAAATGCAAAAAAATGACCTAAGTTGAGCGGCCTACAGCTCATTTGTTAATCTGAAATTGTTAATAACTTTTGAGGAGAGCGTCCAATTCAGAAACGGTTTTCGAAATTGGATTCGGGGGGAAAAATACAAAAGAAAAACGTTGGTGGAGCTCTTGACTTTTTTAAAAACAACAAAAAAACAAATTGTTGTTAAAAAATTGTTAATAACAATTGGTGGCCCACCATTAGGGCAAAATGAGTTGCATATTCGGATTCAGCGACCTCGAAAACATAAAATCCACATGGTTTTATCCTCGGACACCAATTGGCCGGTTTTACCCCCCTGGCCAATAGAATATACAGAATAATCTGTATTTTTATTGTTAATTTAAATATATAAAAAAGCTAATTTATTTTTATTTGAATTTTTAAATTAATACCAACCCAACAAGACAAAGTAACCAATATGCAAAACCTTCATCAATAAATATACTAAGTGAATAAAGTAGTTACAAAAAACGCTGCAAGATTGGCGACAGAAACGAACAAGAGACAACAAAGTAATGAAATACGTGATAACCGATACCATTCCTTTGTTTTTGAGACCGACAGTGAAATATTGAATTTTCCTTAAAACGGATAATGCAACTGTGTTAAACCAAATGTTATAATTTGTCAATTTCCCGTTGGGATTTTTATCAGCATTTCAAAGTGTATTCGTCAGGGTGGAATATAACGTATCCCTTTGTGTTCTTCTGCAGCTCGGTTTAATTCCTGTAAATGAAATATGTGAAGTATTCTATTCAAATTTTAAGCATATTTTACGAAACTTAGCATCTATGTGCATAAAGGTTTTTCGCTTATTTGTAACTGAATAAAACTAGATGAAAAATAAGTAAGCGAGTTAGGAATTTAATTTATTTCTGCTTCGGCTTCGTCATTTTGGCTTTCTAATCCAATAAATCAAATTCCAAACATTCCAAACTCATAACTATATCCGCTATAAGATCAAATTCGAGAATGTGCTACCACCTATCTGCAAAACTTTGCAAACCCCACTGCAAATTGAATAAACAAGGTTTCTAAGTATTTGTTACAGCTTCATGCTTAAATAATTTGACACTTTTAAGAGTTTTAAGAGTAAATTCCTGTAAAACCACTAAACGATGATTAATATTTCCAAGTGATTCTCTAAAACAATCTCAACTTTATGGTATTAGTCCAGTAAATGAAGGACTGAAAAGATCGAAAGCTGGGAATAAGTCGGGCATGAGTTCCCACGTAGCGGAATTTGTAGGTCATCGCAGGTGTTTTAACATGAGAAAATCCTTAACGCGTTGTGGTCAAGGGAAGGGGCTGAAAATGGGCCCCAAAACCTGGAAGGTCATTCAAGACCCCCTAAGGTCCCATTATCAAGGCAAAATTAGAATAAACGACTATTTTTAAAGAAAATATGAATAAATTAATGAAGCAGCCTCTAAATATTGTTGAAAAAAACTTTGACCGCTTTTTTAAATATTTTTGGTAAATAGGAACTGACTTCAGGTCACATGGAATTGTAGCTACGGGTTTTCCCATTCCAATGAACTTTGAATTATCGAAAAATATTAATTTTTTCCCGAGATATTGAACAATTCGTCCGCCCAGTTACGCGTTAATTCATAGAAAGCGGAATTCCTGAAGGTAGAGCAGCAGCTGAAATGAGGGGACTTTTGAGTGCCATTATCTCGAAAACTATTGAATTTTCGAAAATGATATTTTTGTAGAGAATGAGCTGATCTCCATTTTTTGTCTGAACAAAAATTCTCTAATTGGCATATTTAGCCAGATATTAGCGGGAAACCCATTTTCCAGGTTTTGGGGCCCATTTTCAGCCCCTCCCCTTGACCACAACGCATTAAGGATTTTCTCATGTTAAAACACCTGCGGTGACCTACAAAATGCGCTATGTGGGAACTCATGCCAGACTTATTCCCAGGTTTGACCCTTCAGTTACTGGACTATATAGGTAGAAATGTAGTAATAAGCCGTTAAAAAATGTTTTATTTTATCAAACAAATTTAGATTTGAATTAGGTCGAAACTCAAAAATCTTCTTGTTTCTCGAGTGCAATCGATTTTTTTACATAACTCTTTGAATTGGACGAATTAATAGAATTTTAATTAAAATGTAATTTGCTGGAATTGTAAATGTTTTCCGACCAAACTGGATATATTTTCATTTAAGCATTAATTGCCTTTTATTTACATTTCTGAAGCTTTTTATTATTGAATTTTTGTTGCTTTATGAAAAGGAGCTTAGTCAATAATGCAGAATAAAAATTAACTTATTTTTTTTGGGTACTTTGTCCCAAAAAACTGATGCTATACCGTTCCTGCGATTTATGCATACATCCAATAAAAACGAAGGAGTTCCAGAGTGTTTCCATTATTTTCACTCAACGTTCCTTCGGTAAATAAGTACAGTTTTTTTTTAATATCGGTGGTGATTCTCTTCCATTTGCCATTACAGTTAATAATAACAATGGTCAACCACCGAACCAAAGAATATTAAAAGAGCTACAAGGACTATATTAAATAAAAACCACGATCATCATCCACAAGCATCAGTACTTAAAACCGCACTCCCACAGAGAAGGAGAACGTGTCTTAGTTGATAATGTCACTTCTTTTACAATAGAGACCTCTAACATGACTCCCAGGAATAGGAACAGTGATCACCAAAGAGCTGCATTGCAGACATTATCATCTCAATCAGTCACACATACATGAGAAGCCATCAGATGGCTAAGTATCGGACATCTTTTTTCCAAAACAGAACGTGTCATGCTTGCAATTCAAGATCAGGGAATCAACATTAACAACTATAAAAAGTATGTGATTAAAGATAGCGTAAAAAGTACCATCAACATCGGGCTGCACATACATAGCCAAAACCGATCACCTGAAGAGACATAATCAGCTGTGCGATGTTCTTTATTAAAATCTGGCCAACAAATATTATTTAATACGTACATGCCCTACTACAAATATCAACTCCAGGGAGTAATAAAAAGTGACTCCTTTAAACTAGACTACAACGGTCTATTACCACTGACAGACTGGTGATGAATAACAGGCCACATATTGTGATGGTGGATAAGGGAGTTAATTCTGTAATTCGTATTAACGTTGATGTAGCTAACAACTACGTTAGAATAAATGCCAGGAGAAGACAGATTAGCTATAGAAATGAATGTGATACGTAGAAAGATTATTTCTTCAGCATGCCTCATTCCTCACACTCTTCACGAAGGCCTACCGAAGCTAGCAGTGCAGCTTGAGTCATGCTGAACATATGTCGGACTGTCAGCAAATTTCTATAGGTTTAGTAATTGAATCCAATCTCCTTCCTCTTTTTTTGAAAATAAAATTAATGCGCTTTTCTTTATTTACTGCATCGTGTATTTATATGCGTTTTCTTCTGGATATTTTGTTTTGGTAGTATTGTAAAACTTGTGCGGTGAAAAGACTCTTTAACTTCACAGTATTAAAATTAGACGATGATTTTTAGTGCACAAAGTTCACTTAATAATCTACTAGTACAATTATTTGTTCTAGCTTAGATGACTTTGAAGGCCGAAATAGAATATTTGAATTACTAAATATATAGAGAGAAAGAGGTTCAAATTGTACTCTTGTTCCATAAGGAACTTAATTTCAGGTTAGAATTACTTCAGTACTTCCTGATAAAGAGCCAATAAAGACTCGAAAGCTTGAATAGAAACAAGAGTACATAAAAATCTTAGGCCTGTCGACTGCATACCCAGATTATAACCTTTTGCCTTAACTTAGACATGTATAACGGATTGTACTAAAAATAGTTGAAGAAATAAGAAATAAAATTCATATATTTATTTTTAGATGTAGGATGAATGAAATTCGAATATAATTACAATCGTGAGAAGTGTCTACAATCGGATTAAGCGTCTGTAATCAGGATAAGCGACTACAATCAGAATAAGTGTCTTCAATCTCATTGTATTACTCCACAAAGCGTTATTTTTATCTCACTCCATATTTTTTACAAGTAATTAAATTCTATTTGTTGCTAAATGTCAGACAATGTCGTCTTACGAGTTTATTCGTAATTTCTTGTACCTCGGTCGTATTCCGTTTTGTATCTGTTAAGAAAACCAACAAGGAATGACAATCGGTTGAATCGATATTCGGTAATAATTTAGAGAGTTCCATTTTTAGCAAGGACTCTCACGGAATCGAATATTCACTTTTGTCCAAACGGATAAATAATAAATGTAAGTAACTTACTGTGAGTATTCGAAACACCGTACAGGATGTTTCTTTGCGATTATTTTCCTTGCCTGTCAAATATCAATTTTTAACCAATCACGTGCTTGGAGACTGATTTGATGCAGCCAATCAAAACAAAATAAAGCGACTACTCACCTTGGTGGTAAATAGTCGGCTATTTGATCATCGTCCTCAATATTTATCTGAAGGACGGTGTTCAACAATAAAGAAGCCGCCCGTAAGGTTTCAAATAAAACCTATACTAATGGTATTATAAAGTACGTACAGAATTTTTTTAACTTGAGAAATAATCTTATTAAATATAACGCGACCTTGGCAAATTAGCTACTATTTTTATTGCTACTAAATTTCTCGTATATTTTACAATTTGTCCCGACATAATTATGGCATTAATAATCTTTGATTATTAATGCCAAAATTAAGTCTCGATGAATTGATCCTAACATAGACTCGAAATTTAGATAAATTAAAAATAGTCGGCTATTTGTCAAGGTCTTGTTATATTACTGTCGAATATTCTTCAATCATAGATTTTTTATTAGTTGTCATACCTTTAAGCTCCACGAATCAATTCAATTCCTTACCAGAATTTACGGAAAATTCTTAGCATTATATCGGAGGTCGGTAAATTAAGAAAAATCAAGATGACTGGGTAAAAGTTTCGAGACAAACATTAAAAACGAAAAAACCCATTTTTAGCGTTCTTCTCGATAATTTTGAGATAATATTGAAAAATGATTAATTCAAATTCTTTATTGATCCATAAATAAATTCAGAGCCAAAAGGCCATTGGACAAGTCAAAATATACAAACATTGAAAGAATCACAGAATAATATTTAAACGTGAAATTAACGGGAAAAATTTTACTATTGGGGCTCAGCCCCAATTTTGATGGGATATTTTTTTTAGACTAATTTTGGGTCGCTGATCACGAATCTGCAATCAGTTTCCTGCGGTCTCATCAAACAACAAAGTTATGAATTTTTTTTAAGTAAAATGGTCACCTGAATAGCGGTCAGAACGTAAACTCTTGTCATATTTTTCGCTGTGGCTAGGGTCCCGTCTCTCGGAACTTTTTCCCGTCTTATAAACGCATGCGCATTGCGTACATAATAAATATATTTACTTGAAATATTACTTTGTACCTCATTAATATGAGCACACCTGAACTTATCTTTTACCTGACCTCATTATTTTGCACATCATTAATCTGAGCACACCTGAACTTATCTTTTACCTGACCTCATTATTTTGCACATCATTAATCTGAGCACACCTGAACTTATCTTTTACCTGACCTCATATTATTTTGTACATCATTAATATGAGCACACTTGAACTTATCTCTTACCTGACCTCATATTATTTTGTACCTCATTAATATGAGCACACTTGAACTTATCTTTTACCTGACCTCATATTATTTTGTACCTCATTAATATGAGCACACCTGAACTTATCTTTTACCTGACCTTATATTATTTTGTACATCATTAATATGAGCACACTTGAACTTATCTCTTACCTGACCTCATATTATTTTGTACCTCATTAATATGAGCACTTATCATTTACCTGACCTCATATTATTTTGTACCCCATTAATATGAGCACACCTGAACATATCTTTTACCTGACCTCATTTTATTTTGTACATCATTAATATGAGCACACTTGAACTTATCTCTTACCTGACCTCATGTTATTTTGTACCTCATTAATATGAGCACACCTGAACTTATTTATTTTATTGAGAAATAACTAATTGTCGTCTGAATTAGCCAGATTCTATTAATTTCAAGTAATACACAATACAGATGCATTCATCACAGACGAGAAAAAAAATTGAGTCCCGGAAGGACGGGACGCTAGCCACAACGAGAGTTTACGCTAATCGCAACTCAAATGACCCTAGTATTGCCAAATGTCAGTACGTCAAATTGCTGTATAAATTTTTAGGTTATCTTTTACAATTTAATATATTTAGCTGAAATATTACTGTGTACATCATTAATCTAACCAGACTTGACCTATCTTGTACCTTAAGTCTTTTGGTTTTAATATATATTTATATAAACCTACTTATATTCATACTTTTCTGGTAAGTATTAAAGAAAAGTTGACAATTTATTTCACTTAAAAAATTCATAACTTTTTTGTTTAATGAGACCGCAAGCAACTGATTGCAGATTCGTGATCAGCGACCCCAAATTAGTCTAAAAAAAAATATCTCATCAAAATTGGGGCTGAGCCCCAATAGTAAAATTTTACCAATTAACGTACATATTTTATAATAAATTAAAAAAAATAAAAATTAGGGTAGTACCTTACAGAGGGTTTTAGTAATTAAGTAAAATTTAAAGCAGTTTTTGCGATGTATTTGAAAAGAAAGAAAAGCCACAATACAATACAGTTCTAGTTTTTAAAATGATCATGAAACTCCTCTAAAGTATAAGTTGTTATATCAAGCAGTATTCGATTTACCTTCTTAAAAAAATTAAGTGAAGTAATGTTTTTCAGATCAGTAGGGAAAGCATTATAAAGATGGTATCCTTGATAATTAAATGACTTTGCTCATTTCATTTTTATTTCTCGTATTATAATTATGTATATCTGATTTTGTCATGTATCAGCAATTGCTGTTATACGATTTTTCTATCTTTTCTAATCTTTTTTTTTTTATTCAAATCTGACATCTTTCATAAACTAAACAATCTCAATATCAAAATCAGCAAACCTGTCATAACAACTATCTTTCAATTTTAAAGTCCCTTTTACATAATTCCCCCCAACATTTCAAAATTTTAATAACATAATATATAATCCCACAACTGAAAGTATATTGAATTGCTTAAACATCATTACCAGGAAGTCTCCACCCAGGGACCAGTCACATCATTACCAGGAAATCTCGATCCAGGAACCAGTCTCATCGTTACCAGGAAGTCTCGATCCAGGGACCAGTGATGTCATTCTTAACCTTGGTACCAGTGACGTCATCAACAGTGACGTCATGGCGTTATCTATTGCAGCCATCTTGGCGCCAGACGTTATCTATTGCCGCCATCCTGGCGCCGGACATGCCAATAGACATTCTAAGAATTACTTATTAATAACTATTATATCATCGCCAGATGTTCAAACAAGTTTAGACTTGTCTAGACTCTATAAATATGTTTGTCGGCAGAAATTTGAACTTTGATCTCCAGACATCATGGCGCCACACGTTATCTATTGCCGCCATCCTGGCGCCAAGTCGGATCGGGATAAGTCGGGTTATGACCTTGAACTTTGACCATGAACCCCCCCCAGACAGTGACGTCATCTTGGCGCCAGACATCATGGCGCCAAGTGGGCCAGGAATGGTATAGCCATACTACTAAAGTTCTACACGAAAATGTTGGTGGTTTATTTGCAAGAGCCCTTAATATTCGTTTTTGAGCTAAAAAACATCGAGACTACTAGTAGAATACGCCCAAAATGATATTCCATAAGATAGTTTGGATTGCACTTGACCAAAATAGAAGGTTAGAAGTCCCTCTTCTTTAAGAACCTCTCTTAATATTCTAATCTATAACACATAGAGTTCCGTGATTTTATCATTTTAATACATTGCGAGTTGTAAGTTATTATTACTCTCCATACTAATTCCTAAAAATTTAACAGAATCTGTTTGCTCAATAGATTCATTATTTATTATTACATCATACGAGGGTAAGTTTGCCTTCCATTGAGTGTAGAAGGTCATATAATAAGTTTTACTGGGTTTATATATAATGAGATAATAGTTAAGCCAACTTAATAGTGTGTTGCATACCGAATTTAAATTAGATTGAATATTTAACTGAGATTTGTCAGTAATAAGCAGAGTTGCATCATCTGCATATAAACAAGTAAGACATTGTGAAAGGTTTTTAGGTAAATCATTTAGGTAGACAGTGAATAATAATGGCCCCAAGATTGAACCCTGTGGAACTCTAGTATTATTCAGTATCCATGATTAATAATTCATCGTTGAGTTTTCGCCATTTGTTGAGCTTATTTTTACAGCCTGTGGACGATCAGATAGATATGCCTGAAGCCAATTTTGTGGAATGCTGCGAACAGCATAATGGGATATTTTTCCAAAAGTAATTTGTGACTGACGGAGTCGAAGGCGCGGCTGAGATCACAAAAGATCCCTCACCTTTTTCAATCGCTTCTAAAACTTTTTGATAAAATGAATGAATTGCGGCTGTATTATGATTTTTCCTAAAACCGTGTTGGTTTTCGTATATTAATAGATTAATAGATTTTTTAATTATCTACAAGTTTTCTATTAAAGTTTTTTCAACAGGATGCATATTTCAGCTACAAATTGGTAAGAAAAACTAATATCCAACCCTCAAAACGTATAATTACCTACCCCCACCCCCCTTCTGGAACTTTTACTCAGTCCACTTGATTTTTCTTAATTTACTTATAATTTACCCTAAATTTTCCGACATACTGCCAATGGTTGGCCCTGGTCTATAATACAGGAAATGCTGGTCAGCCAGGCCAAACAAGGGATAGTCAGGGGGCGCAAAGTCAGAAGAATAAGGCGGGTGGGGTAAAACTTTCCATTCCACGTTTCTAAATATGTCTGATTCTATATGATTTGAACAAATCAAAAAATTAAAATTTAACGATAAACTGGAATGCTAACATAATAGCAACCTTATCATGAAATCATCGGTTGTATTTTAAATATTAATGTTATCGATGAAAATTATTAAAAGCGAAGGAATTACAACATTTCTGTGTTCTATTCTGAATGTTGTGGCAATTATATTTAAAATTTGGTGTTGCAACGGACCTTTGGAATAAGTATGTGTTAGTAATAGTAAAAAATTTATTAGTAAAATATTGCTAATAATATTATCAAAAAATAAGATAAATCTTTTCTGTTTTTCGGCAAAACGTTTTGTAATCTTAATATATTCCCATTAAACTAAAATGAGAATTATATTCATGGATCCCTTTACATTTTTCATCGAGTTCGACGTTGAGAAAACCGTAAAGAAAACGATCGTCGCTGTTAGAACTGTCTGGAAGTTATAAATTGTTCGAACCTCTTTTCAATTTTTTATGATAATGTTAACTATTACATCGATAGTTTGTTTTTTTTGTGTTTTTTCTTCCAAGTAACGATACAGGTTTCGACGTAATATTACTGACATTAGAATACTACTTGGATTCAAATATAATGAATCTTTGGTATTACAAAATAGTTTAAAGTTTATTGACCTTTGGCGTTAAATTTAAATTCTAAAACATGATAAATTTTGACATTACTAATTTACTTGGATATAGCGACTTTTATTCTTAAAATTGATGAAAATATAAAAAAAAATATGAAAAATATTGTGCAGGTACCTTAACCCGGGGCTACTTGGACCCAAAAATTTTTACTTTTTCAGAATTCTATACTAAATGATACCTTAAAACAATAATTTATGCTGATATCCTTGTTTTTACCACTTTTTATAAGTTTTCTTACCATATTGTGCCCGTTTAAAACAAAAAAGTTCATTTTTTTTATTTTTTATAAATTTTCAAAAATTGAACCAACATCATATTTCCATTGATAAAGCCATTGCAAAATGTAGTGGGCTCAAGTAGGACATAGGATTATGACATAAAACTAAGACATTTTAGTCACCAGAAATAGTCATAAAATTCATAAAAGAAAGTTTTATAAAATGAATTCTATAAAATGAAATGAAGTATCGTTATATAATATCAAAATGTAAGTTATATAAACAAATTTAACACTTTTTAACTCGTGATAAGACTTACAATTAAAAATTTCCCTTTTTACCAGCGATGGTGGATTTATTTTTTTCTTAGTGTCTATCCACTTGTAGTGCATAACGTCCTTTGTCGCCGGCCATTTCCATCCTTTCTTACACTTTTCCACGCAAGTAACAATTGCTCCATTTTCGTCTATACTGTTTACTACATCTGGAAATCTCCTTCTTCAAGGGAATTTCTTAATGTGATTTGATCCTCGTCTTCATCTCCCAAAGGAAGTGGATCTGGTGTAATAAGAGGATTTGAAGGACCAGGGGTTGGCTCTGCAATTGGCATCATCATATCGTCACCATAAGACCTTTCACCCTCAGATAAAATTAAGGGACTGTTTCCATCAGAGTCGTGAGTGCTGTAAGCATTATCATCTTCAGATGTAGAATCATCAACATAGTTTCTCTTGAGGGGTTTCTTTGTTGCGCCTTTTTGTCTTGATGTTATTTTCTCAAAGGATGATTTGACTGTATTTTTTCTCCCCTTCTTAGATTTGGCTTTTATGCTTTCTTTTCTTTTTTTCTGCGTCGATAGCCTGAATATCAGAAACAGATGCTTTTAACTGGAGCGATTTGAACTCGGGCTCAAGTATCCCCATTTTTAGGTTATCAGCACACTTTTTACAACCTATTAATTTTACTACGTTGAATAAGTAGCTATATACCCTCAATTATTGTTATTTTCTTTATAAATACATGTGGAACATGAAACTATCTTTACCTTAGGAGTATCTGTTAGGAGCATCAATGTAAAGGTGGAAGTTTGAAGATAAGTAAAATTCACGTTTTCACTGCACGTCAACACAACCTAAATCATAAATAGGAAGGAACAGTAGAAGCTTTGTTTGGCATGCCTACCACTAGACAGTACTGCTACCTATCGAGTAAACCGTGTACCATTTCGGTACGTTTAGTATTGCACACCTAAGACAGATCTGAATCTTTTTTTTGCTCGAAGCTCAAGAAGCCCCCGGTTACGGTAACATAAAATGTTTACAAAGAGTAATTGAGTAATATTATTAGGTGTACAACTTTGCTGATTATTCATTTATAATTTAAAGTATTGTCAATCGCGTCCATGAATCGATTCAATTTCTTACTTCTTCATAAGATCGCAAGTTAGACCATGTGCCATTGATCGAAACAAGTAATAATCAGAGGTAGCAACATCTGGAGAATACAGCGCCTGGGGTAAGAGTGCCCATTTCAACGCTTTCAAATATGCTCTAAAATCGTTTCTCTTGTTTGCCTTACTAGTAACTGTTCTCAAGGAAACAATCGCAGTTCAACATGTTTCAGTTTCAACTCGTAAGTTACCCAATTTCCTAGCTTCTAAATCATTTCCATGTATGTATGTATTCTTCTTTCAGATTATTTATACAAAACAGTTCTTTTTTTAGTACATACACCCATATAGCCGGGCTACATGTTGAATAAAATAATTTTAATTCAACCTTTTTGTTCTCTTAATCGAGTATATAATAGCGTAACCAACAGTTTTTTTGAATTAATGTTAGATAATAAGTTGTTACATAATTTGACAATTAAATTAAATTTACGATCAAATTCAGTAGGTACTCCTTATTTTTTTGTATACCTCCATTATTTCACAGGTGAATGTATTTTAAATTTTCACTCGATTATTTCAACTGAGCGAATCTTCCAAATTTATACAGTTTACTTATTTAGTATAAAGAGTAAGTAGGCGAGAATGACTGGCGGTTTTATTTAGTTGATGTTTTTTCTACAATGAAGTTGGCAAAACAATATAGCCGCTTATGCTAATTTATGTATAGAATTTTTTCTGGATGCCTTTAGGGGTCCTTGTGAGTGTTGGGCCCGAATTTAAAAGCTAAATAATGGAATTCCATTGAATTGTAATCATGCGATTAATTAAAGTCAGTGAAGTGCGTAATGTTTGTTCAATCACACTCCAAAAAAAATTTTAATACAAAATTATGATTTGTTCATTAAATCCATTGCTTTAAGGAGTCAGATACTTGCAGAAGTTTTAAAAAAAATTAAAAATATCGGTTATAGATATCACATAGACCTCGCAGTTCAAATATTTGTACACATTTTAATTACACCCTGTATTTAGTTGCCATAGATACCAATTATTTGCTAATTTTGCCGTCTACGCAAGAAAAATAATATATTTTTTACTTCCAATCTGCAGCAAATTACTTTTATTTATTTTAGTCCCAAAACAAAACAAGTATTCGCTTGCTCCCTTACTAAAGTAGCGCGAGAATATCCTAAAACGAAGTTAGAATTTTGTTGTAGACGCGTTATTGGTTTTCCAGTCTCTTATCTTAAGGGAATATTGGTCTCCGGTGTTTATTTTTGCTTCTCCCGACTTTTCCGATGTAGTGTTCGATTTATTCGTTGAAAAAACATTTACAGTATTTAAGTAGAGGTAGTAAACTGTTCACTTCCATCGTCCGGTATTCCAAATAAATCGAGGTTAATATCCGAGATTTAATCGAAGATAATCTCACATCTTTTCGTCCTGCTACAGTGCTAAAAAAATAACGAAGGTCAACATCTCGGGTAAACTAAACCACTTTAGATCGGATGAATGAAAAAATAAAAGCAACAAAATTAAAGAAGCAAGTTGCCTCAGGGGAATTATCCGGGAATCAGATATAGTCGGCCAGAATTAATTAATTGCTTCAGAATCAGATGGGAATTCGGGAGCATCTTATATTTCAGTTATGATAAAAAACAAAAAATTATATTATTGGAGTACAAATTATTTCGATGCATTTTTGTATTAAAAAATGTATTTTTAACGAAAAGGAATGATCAGATCAATAAAAGTATTTTCCATCTCTCTGACTACTACTTTTGCCATCTCTCAGGTAATTCATGAATTTCATCTCGGAAAAATGATTCTGAATAGCCAATTTTTGAAAAAAACCTCCAGGACAGGCCAAGAAAGACAAAAGATCCCCTCGCAGAAGTCTCATTGCTCAGCAAAAATTGACTGATATTTTCCTAAAGGAGGATAGAGATCAGTTCAATGTATACTGTAAACGGCTTCTTTTAGACTGTCACTTCCAAGATGATATTGACAAGTTGAGAAAAGCCTTCTAACCGACTTATCTACCTTCCATATTATTTTTGATAAACTTATTATCATTTCCTATTATTCGTTTTCTCTGTAGAATACTTCTTAAACATGTAATCTTATTTCATAATTAATAGCATCAAACCCTAATCATATCTCACTGGTTCCGGGTTTTGTTACCATAAATTACAACATTTCATATACCTTATCACAAGAAATACGTAAGTGTTAATTTCCTAAATAAGTAAAGAAAATCCAATATCCAACCAACTACAAACTACAAAACTAAAAGAAATAAAAATTAATGGATTTACTTCTTATCGATCTAATCTGAATTGGATACAATAACTTGCTCAGGGCCCGAAGATGAGATCTAAATATTCTTTTCGAATATTTATTATTGTTTAACAAATGAATGGTGTGTGTATATTTTACATAGAATATACTCTGTATAAAAATCTAAAGTGATTTCCGGGCTTTGAAGCCGTAGTCCAATGGAATTTCTTCCTGACGTTTCGTCTACAGCTGCGGTAGACATTATCAAAGGCGATGAGGCAGTGGGCGAAGTGATCTCCCGTGCTTCCCGACGTTGACTGATTCGACAGTAAAATTTAATTTTTAAATTTTAAATATGTTTATTTATATGATATTTTTTTTTTACATTCTTACAATTTTTGGGGTTTGTTATCCTAGTGCCCTACTATAGGAAATTGTCCTTTTCAGGGCCTGATTCGACAGTGGTCCGCTCGGTCGTATTTATACCCCCGCCGTCGCGCTGCAGTTGGGGGGCTGGGGTGGGGATGGTGGTGGTGGTGGTGGCGCGAGGTTTCGGCGTACTTGATGTATGTCGAAGAACTCTCTTCCAGTCTGGGTTTAGAAACGTAATTTCTTCCTTTCGGTTAAAATTGTTGTCGTGCTTAAATATCTCAATGGCTTCCCTGGTAAGTCTCGGATAGTAACGCTGCGTTGATGTAAAATCCCCACCTCGTTAAAAAGAATGTAACGAGGCTAACCAGGGAAGCCATTGAGATATTTAAGCACGACAACAATTTTAACCGAAAGGAAGAAATTACGTTTCTAAACCCAGACTGAACTGGAAGCGAGTTCTTCGACATACATCAAGTACGCCGAAACCTCGCGCCACCACCACCACCATCCCCACCCCAGCCCCCCAACTGCAGCGCGACGGCGGGAGTATAAATACGACCGAGCGGACCACTGTCGAATCAGTCAACGTCGGGAAGCACGGGAGATCACTTCGCCCACTGCCTCATCGCCTTTGATAATGTCTACCGCAGCTGTAGACGAAACGTCAGGAAGAAATTCCATTGGACCACGGCTTCAAAGCCCGGAAAACACTTTAGATTTTAATTTGACCGGCCGTGAAAGCCTTCAAAGTCTGATACTCTGTATATTTTAAAAATGTCTCCAATAAGTATAGAATTTGATTCTACCCGTTAGAATTTTTGTGGTGATTATTGACTTGGATGGATATTAGAAAATTGTGGTTCTATTGCTGGTGATTTATGTGATGTTTGTTAAGATTGATTAATTGATTCATTAATACATAATTTAACCAGTATCACTGCTGTTATGCTATTTTTTATTAACATTTTGTCTAGTTTCTACAGTTCTAGTTAATACTACAAGAAATTCAAACACGTCAACACACTAAAAAAAATATTCTACACGATTTTCAACTTTTATATTGATTCTTTCTTTTCCACGTTCTGTTTTTGGTCCCTTATCACAGTTATTTTCGTTTATCGTGGCCCTGTGTGGTACAAAGGGAAAGTAAAAGCGTTTTCCCGTAAAAAATAAAAATTGTACGTAACCAGGTATAGAGACACTGTTTCTGTGAAATTCGCTTTCAGATTTTGTAAAAGAAAGGAAAAGTGGGGCACTAGAAGTTTTTCTTTCGTGATATATAGCCCGCTCACGCATTCACATGATATAAAATAAACATTTTAAGGGATTTGGTGAAAAAGTGTGAGACTGAAGCTTACGTGCATGTTCCTGCTTTTTATATCCTCATTTTGAACAAAAAAATGGGGAAAGCAATGTGAAATGTTGAACGATGAAACAGTTTACCATGACAATCTTTTTAATTTGCCATAATTAATCCAAAGAGATTTATTTATTGTTGCATTTGAAAATTTACAGGTTGTCTCTGTTAAAGCCAATGTTTGAATGCATGTCAGAATTTACAGATTACAGGTTACAGATTACAGACATTTTAAACTTCAAAATTTTCATTTTGAACTCCATTCTGAAGAGACACGGAGGGGCACATCAAACCCTAAGCTTACTTTTTGATGCTCTATCAAAATCTGAAGTCAGAATTTTAAAATTCATAAACACAAAAAAGCTACAGACACACACAGACATACACACACTCAGATCGAATTCAGATACCGAACAATAGTCCAATAAACGAAGGTGCCAACCCGGGCATCAGGTCTGTTCGGCACCATTTTTTTTAATTTGCAGGTATTCATGGGTACTTTCACCCCCGAAAATCTCAGCTGTCTGAAATTTGTGGAAGGGCGGGAAAATGGCCCATTGTCTCAAAAATGTGTTTTTTTATAATATTATTCCCGAAAATATGACACTTAGAGAATTTTTGTTTGGTCGAAAATGAAGATGAGTTCATTACCTACCAAAAAGATCCTTATCATTTTTGTCAAAAATATGATACTTTTCAACATAACCGGCATTTAGAGAGCACGCTCTAAAGGAATGACACTCCCAAGCGGATTACAAATTTTTCAATAAATCACGTAAAAATTAATATTTTTTCATGATTCAAAGTCCAGATGAAAGAAGGAACCTGTAGCTATAATATCATGATGCTTTTTCCATTTATCTATTTCTCCGAATTATTGAAAAACCGGGTCAAAGTTTGTTTTTGCTGGATATTTTACAAATTTATTCATATTTTTTTTATCAAGACTAATTTCACCGAATATATTCAGAAAGATTCAATAAATTATTTTTGTGTATTTTCATAAACATGTTTTTTTTTATTTCCGAAGTTTTCGATAATGCTCGGGTCTATCGGGAATTAATAGATAATCAAGGACCATATCGGTCTTCAACGCACATCATTAGAAAGCTTAGCTTGTCCCATTGTCGATGGCATTTTTTTTCATGTTTTTTGGTTTTCCGGAAAATTGATAAAATTCTCACCCATATAAAAAATTGACATTTTTTTTGAGGATTATTTTCTTTCCGTGCTAAAATTTGTTGGCATTAGAAATTATACTAAATAAAAGATCACATTCTGACCTTTTCATCATGACCTGAGGGGGGATATTCAAGTTTTTGGAGGATATTCAAATTTTCCGTTTTCACCACAATAATTTTGCGAATTTTCAGATTCTCAAAATTGCGAATTTTTGAAACGCCGTTTTTACAAAAAATATTAGTGTAGCGAAAAAAATCATAGAGAACTTTCGGAGGTAAATGTACCTATGAATACCTGCAAATTAAAAAAAAAATTGACGGACAGATTTGATGCCCAGGTGTGGTTTTTGTGGCGGTAATTTACTGAACAATTTGTTCGGTGAAAAAAATAAAAGTGGTAAGATTTTAAGTTAGATGTAGCCGTTATTTAAAAGGTTTTAGTAGAGTTGAAAGTTTGCAGCAATATGACAGTGAAGTTGTGCCCTTAGATGGTATATTACGTCTTTAGTACACTTCCCCTTTTTAAATTATTGGATTCATTTTGGAGATTTTGTAACAGACCCTACATATTTTATTTTTATTTTATCAAACACTCATTTGATATATTGCTCTGTCCCCGAATTCGCTTTACCTCGGATTTTGGATTAAATAAGCCGTGACAGATGCCAAAAAGATGGCCCGTTTCTTTAATTACTAACAATTAATTAAATATACCGACTGTGACATTATTAATTCTATAGGATTGCGATATATTTAAGGGTTCATAAGGATTAAAATTGCTCTTAAATTATTGTTACTGTTGAAAAGTTTAAACGTTATTTTTTGGTGTATATCTTATGTAAAAAATTAGTGCTTATTTCAAGTCTTAAAACATTGCGAGTTCTGTGTTTAATATTGTTTTCGATCAAAATGGGTCATACATTTCTTCTAATACCCTGTATCTATAAAGCCGTAACGTTTTAATACCGGTCTTGCACTGTCATTAAAAAAATCATTAGTCGTATAAATCTTTAAGAAAGAGCAGTAGATGTTTTCTTTTCATTTGTTTCCTACCCTTGTTTTCCACATAAAGTGTTTCTTTTTATTTCAGTTTTTCGTTTAATATTCAACATTCTTTTTAAAAATGGGAATAGGTATTGTTTTAGTTTTATGAAGGATACTAGTGTTCTTTGTTTACATTCAGTCAATCTTTTAATTTAATTTTTAAAATCGATGTCACAGTATAGAACAGAGATAAATATCGTTGTTGAAAAATCGAAATAAAAAATGGTCAGATTTAAATCATTTATTCAAACTTTCTGTTTCAGGTTCAATACACAGAAAAAAAGAATCTCTTAAATCAAATTGTAACCCCATTAATTCGAGACAATGGTATTCTTGAATAGGTCCAACCAAATATTAGTTTGATTTTTTGACAAAATATTCTTGACTACTTGGTAACAGAAAGTTTTGTGTCAAATGTACACTTTCTTGTTAAATAATGTGGTTTGGTTGAGGCAAGAATATTTCAATTTTGTTGAGAAACAATTTTCTTGGATGAAGCTGATTTCTCAGCCCATGTCAACAATGATCCTCTTGATTCAAGAAAATGGGGCCTGAGGTATGAATACAGCAATGAATTATTATTTCAAGAACATGAACTTAACTTGACTTATGAAAAATCGTAATAAGTAATTGACAACACAAAACAAAGCATTCTCAACATACAAATAGTTATGACTAAACAAAGTTTTAAGATCATTGCAAATGATACTCAATGAAAATCATTGAGTGACACGACGCCATATATACAGTTGATTGAAAAGAGCCCACATAGCTACACAAGTCGTCCACATGAACAGAGCGCGGTCCTATGCACCATCAAAAACACAAAGGCACTTGTTCACTATTCACTATATATCTATCTATCTGTGATGGGGGTGTCGATACACTGCGACCTATAAGATCTATTGTGCCCCCTACTGCTGCCCAATCTTTGAGGATGTCTCAACGATTAGAGCAGTTCCTCCAGTCCTATTGCTTTCAAAAAATTCAGGATGTCGGTAGGCTTCAGGTTAGGTAGATCTTCCTCTTCTATTTGATATTCTCCGAGATATCGTACCCTTGGATTTTGCAGGGTAATGCATTCTGAGAGAATGTGGATAGATGTTTCCTCCTCTTCCTTGCAGAATCTGCATTCTTCTTTGTCTACTAATCCGAGTTTCTTTAGGTGGCCTCTCAGCCGGCAGTGCCCTGTTAGGATACCCGTTAGTATTCTGAGCTTATTTTTACTTTTACTGACGCAGTCGTCAGATCTCTTCTGGATATAGTTTTTCAGTAGTGTCTTGGCCTGCCTCATTCCTTGTAGTCCTATCCAGTATTGGGATCTTTTGTTATTCACTTCTTTTCCAAGTTCATGCACTGGTGCTTATTCCGCAGAAGGGTTCAGGGAGAACTATGATTGACTGAAATTGTTTTCTAAGGTGAAGAGTACGGATGTTTCGGTTCAACCAAAATAATTTCCAAAAAATTCATGTAAACAGGCAAACAACGAAATTAGTTGAAAATAGAAGTATATTGGTCAATCTAAAATTATTATTCTTGGGGGAAGATTATTTAATTCAAGAATATATATTTTTGATTTAAGAATATTCTTTTTTTCTGTGTATAATTTCATATTTTAAGAATATTTTATGAAATACATACATTCAGCCAATTTTTCGAAATAAATTATTCAGAACTATAATAAATCAAAATGATAATATGCATTCACAATCGGTACTTTAATCTCGGAGTGACCAAAGAGATTTTCAAAAATTTTGATCGTCCACTTCTAGAAATTTTTAAATTATACCAGCAAAAGTTTCTAATAAATTCCAGTTAGTATAAAGTAACGAGTAAAGTTTTCTCATGTCAAAAAGTAAAAATAAAACTGTCAGTAAAATTTCAATATATTGATCCTGTGTGACTTTTTATTTAATAAAGTTTCACTCTTTGTTTAATTTTTGTTAATAAAACAATTTAAAAGCCACCAAAAGGTGTTGCAGTAAAATTGGAATAGATAAAATAAAGAATTTAATTCTCTCTTTCTGTATCATCCATCACTCCACTACATCTCTGGTTGAAAAAAAAATAAACTCATTGGTTTGACGTATAAACCTGATTTCACATTGTACAGCAGACAAAACAGAAAAGTTTCGAAAAGCACTAATACAAACGAGCTAACTCTCTCTCTAACTCAATGGATGTTAAAGGATGCTCTCTGAGTTTACATGTTCCGAACTTTTCCTTTCCAGGGAACTATTTGCTTTGGATTTGGATTTAAAATCAAACTATGTCGAGAGCACAGTGACGTTCTGGGAATGATACTGTTTATTAGGAAATCCATGATTCTCTTTCAGTAAATAAACGATATTACTTCGAGTTGGGTATAAAATGAATATGCAACAAAGTTTTACTGAATAGAAAGAAGTTTCTACTAAAGTATGAATAATATTTCGGTAATAGGCCAACTAAAGATAATTTTAGATTACGGAGTACGTCGTGTTAATTATTATTTGTTTATTTAATTATTATTAGAGATGTTATATAGAAATATAAATTAATCTTTATGAGTGCCGAGCACGAGAAGTCTTGTGAGGGTGAAATTGTGACATTATTGACCAGACCCTCGCTGTAGCGTTAATTTACCAGTGGATAACCATACTGAATTAAATGAAGTTCACTTACCATATATAGTGGTCACATGGAGGACGTACACTTATTTTTATTTTATTTATTTCTAAAAATCTCAAGTATCTGTTAAATACCTAGATACTCTTCTATGACTCTACATGACTCTTGATTGATTATGACGATGTACCTGACTAAGGTTTATAAATACCTCAATTAAGACTTATTGTACTATGTCAGTTACATCGTTATGTTCAGGTGAAAGGGTTTGTTACTTTTATCAGGCTGTTTCATCCTCTTTATTGCATAATCTACATATGGGTTCATCTTGAAAGATGTCTATTTTATGTAGGTGTTTCCTAAGGTGACAATGTCCGGTTATTAGTCCCGTGACGTGCCTTACTTGATTTCTTAGATTCAGAATATCACCTGTCAGTAGTTAGTACTTTTGATGGCGCTTTAACCATACAGTTACTGTTTTATTGGCCCAGCACGAGATCCCAGCGTAACTGGTGTTCTTTTAACATCAACCTGGTCAGCGAGAGTCGTACTGAGGATTTGGGAATTCCAAACGCCGGTTCAAGACCAGTAAATACTGTCGCTGAGGCTTTCATTGCCAGGGCGTCTGCTTCCTCGTTGCCTTTTATCCCTTTATGCTCTGGGACCCATCTAAGTGTTGCCTTATTTTGGTTACCCAGAACGAGCAGAGTTTGTAGACAGTTCCAGACCAATTTTGATCTGATTTTGTTGGCTGTAAATGATGATTGTTTTCCCTCTATACCCCCTATCAGTATTCTCCCTCAAACAGAGCTCTACAGCATGTACTTCTGCTTGGAAAACTGATGCGTTATTCCCCAATGGTGCGTTTATGTTGCAACTGGGTGTTTCACCATATATTCCAGCTCCAGTTCCACTTACGGTTTTTGACCCATCAGTATACTAAACCAATGTTCCTTCCCGATAGTTGTTTGTTACTTTACGTTCCCAACTTAGCTGAACGCTGAAGGGCTTTGTGAAGTTTTTTTTTGGTGCCATTTCATCACTTCCCATTTCCATCAGCCAGTCAGTGATGATTGTTGACTCTTACAAAGGAAATGAGTTATTGCTCTTTCAAGAATTGAAATGTTTAATTCTAATTTCCCTTCTCTGTCAATAAAACATAAACTGACATATTTTTCAAAGGCCTCAAAGGTTTTGGTCCAACATAAATCAACCCAAAAAGCATATTTTCCCACATCTGTTTTCCAAATGTATTAAAATTTCTACTGAAATTTTGTAACAGATATACAGAGTGTCCCAGCTCTGTTACACAAACATTAGATAATTATAGTGATATGCCACCATGTTTCTTTATTGTCAAATTTCTATCCTGATATTACACTGTTTTCGACATTTTTGTATACAACTTGATTTTACCTGATTCTACTTTATCTAAAGATCGTCTGAAATTCTGTTTGTCCCAAGTTTTAATGACGTTTTACAAATATATACGGAATCTACATAATTTTACGATTCTTATAATTTTACCCCAAAACTGGATCAAAACACTTTCAGTGAAAGGAACATGGTTCAACAAACTTTATTCTCATTTACTATAGATTAAGTGGCCTTCATTCAGCCTTTTGCTGAAACCATTTCGTTTCATAAGAGTAATTCGTTGCTAGAATTCCATGAATAGAAAACATACTCTAATTAAGTTTTAACCTGCCATAAACGAAAATCGAAAATGTTTGTAGCTTTAGACTTTGCCATTACCCTTCAGGTCAGTAGTGTCGCATAAATATCATAGTTAGAATGTGTTATGATGATGTTAACCTAATTGTTTTTCGGTTTTTTGGACTACAAAAAGATCTATTTCCATATTCATATAGCTCAGAATTCCAAATACTTTACTTTACGCTGGTTGGGATGATTATTTTTAAAGATTTTAACTATAAAATTAAATTAATACTTGCCAAAATCGGACCATGATCCTAAAGAAAACAACAAGATAATATTATTAAAAAATGTAGAGGTGAGATATGTAAATATTTTACGAAGCAGGAAGATTTCAAATGAAGAAATAGAAGACTAAAATTCCACGACTGCAAATGTAAAAGAGTAAGAGAGAAAGGTGGTACTCGTAAGTTGATACTTTTCCAAACTCTTCTTCTTTACTTTTGATAATAGTTGGTTGGTTTTCTAGTAGATAATACTAATGGTCTTACTTTACATTGCCTGCAAAAGGAAGGCTAAAGATGGTATTTCCGAAAAACCCTTAAATATCGTCAGAATAGAACTGGTAATAGAATCTCCTTACACCATTCCACAGATCCATCCATTTATATATTTATGGAAAACTTAGAGTTATTTGAAACGTACGTGAAAATCGATAGTGTTCAAATCGCAGGAAAAATTAAGGATATAAAGACGAAAAGAAAAGTCCAGATAATAACGAACTTATGCGAACAACTAAACTGTGGTAAAATCACAAGCCTACATTTTCTGAGATGTGTATTATTCTTTTTCTCAGTGTAATGTTAATTACCTTGTATATATTTTTTTAATAAATGAGTATAAACTTTTTCAGTGGCTAATATTTTTTCCATTCAAAATGCAGCACCGTATTTTTCTTAATTGAGAAGAAAATCGCAAACTTGTGATGACTATTATATATTTTAATTTTTTGCAGTACCATGCCGAATTGTGCCTTCTAATAACAAAAGTTGAAGATAAATTCCTGTATTTTTACTTTCTCTTTCTAGTTTCTGAGATAAAGCAGCTAACAGCCATTAATCAGTCACCCGATACATCGATGACCAATAATAATTAGTAGATAATCACACTTAGGTGTCAAGTAGCTGCCAGCATTGTGATGGACTTCATTGGATGGTTTCCGATTTATTAGGGCGGGTTAGTGTTAGTATCACATCATGTTTATAAAGTTAAATTCGCGGGTACAGGGTTGAAGGTTGGGTGTATGAACTATCTTTATTAAGACGTATATTTTCTTGGCGATGAAATATAAAAACATTTTTAAAAAATCAGAAAAACAAACATTCTACAAAAAAATCGTACTTTATAAAAGCAGTGGTAATTTTAGATAAAAAAATCAAATCAAAAAGGGGAGAGAAAGTGAGGAAAATTACGAAAAAAATTTGAGTATGTCCAATAGTTTGCTGCTTGGAATATAATTTAGGAAAACTTTGCATGATACCATTTACAAGCATATAATCCACAATTTACTAACGGCCCTTAAGGCAATTGTTAGGTAACCTAAAAGATAAAATCACTAAGTTGGGGAAAATAATATTTACGAAGTTATTAATAAAAAATATGTTGGGTAAACTAGGAATTATATAAATGTTTGTTTTAAAGAACACATGGCTTATTTAAAATATAGTAAAACTGAGAAATGAAAAATAGCTTAAAATGTATTTAACAAGAAATTTTATTTGGAAATTACTGACTATAATTTCTTTGCTTTATATATTATTAAAACATTTAGTGTTAGTCATAAGTTTGAGGGATATAGACTACAAACTTCCATGAAAATATTTTTCCGACTATAATTTTAGACATATTAATTTAAAATTATAAAAAAATTCGATATCGTCGATGTATTATTTGCTTTTAACTTCCTATTTCCATAGTCTCTTATTTAAAATGTTATCAAACTATTATTTTTTAATAATAAACCATCAACTTAAAAATAATGTAAACTTCTACCTGTCACAGACACTAGTTAACTTCAAAAAAAAAGTATTTTATTTTCCAAATATGTATATTAAACCCTCATCTTTTAATAAAAGAGAAGAATCACCTTAAAAACGTTTACTTCAATTAACTTCTAAAACAATCCATTTTTATATCAAATATCAAAGAAACAAGAGAAAAGTTTTAATTGCAAATTGGTAACACAATACCGAATCACATTGTATTACACTCAATATAATTTTATAAAAGAGTTTTCGTTGAATCTTTTTTAAGGAAAATTAATTTTTAATAAACTATAAATAAACTAAATATTTTATTATTATACTAATTATTAATATGAATATTATACTAATTAAAATGTTATTTGTATGTCAAATATTCTTTAACAAAGTAGACAAAAGTTACAAAATCAATACAATAGCAGCAGTCTTGTGGAAGGATTTAATGCAAAAACTCATTTCTAGTCCTATAATACCACCACCAGACCTACAAAATCCTTGGTTGAAATTAAATGTTATTTAAATTGATGACACTCTTGGGAATCAGCATTAATTTTCTCGTTCGCGGCTTTTATACTCTTTTAAGAAATAACTGATTAAAAATAGAGAAACTTTAATTATTCGAAATCTTTTTCAGGTAACTGATAATATTTCGTTTTTACTTGAATATTTTCTTTAATTAAAAGTACACAAAGGGAATCGTTTATTATTATTTCGGATACAAAAGATTTTGCATCGTTTGCTGTATTTTTTTTCGCTATAAACTGCTTTTGGTAAGCCTCATTAAAGAACGACGAATGGGCTTTTATTCTCTCAAATTTATCTGTTTTCATTTTTTAGATTCAGGTTTGGCGGGTATTTTTAATAAAACAAATTATATACATTCTAAATGACGAAGATATGAAGATAAACTATAATAGTGCGTAAAAGATGGAAAATTCAATTCAACGTTAATCCCCAAATATATATTAAAACTAAAAAAAAACTTATTGGGAATACAAAGCCAATTTTTGATTTCTGCGAACCGGTGGCCTGCCAAATCGTCACCATAAACTTCAACATCAGCTAAACTGTTCTTCCAATTGAAGAAGAAAATTAAAACGGAATATTATTGGCAGATATCTAACCTCTCTTGGCTCCCATTGACTTTTGTTGGCCTGCTTTGATGTGTGGTGAAAACCGCTGCGATTACCAATACCCTGACCCAACATGACCAACAAAAGACATCATAAGCCAACCCCCGTCTACAGAGTGGTCCAGCAGGATTGGGCCACTGCCTGACCCATAGTGTGGAGGGGCAAAATCGGCAGTCACTATAAACATATCATACCAATACACCCAATAAAAGATAATATGACCTGCAAATGTATCAGCAATTTTGTTTGCTGTATGTTGATTGTAAAAAAAACATTAAGGTACCTACTCTTTGTAGACAACCTTAAAGCAATGTATTTATTATTTATTTCTTTTTTGGTTAATATTATTAATAATTGCCTATTACTCTATAAAACCGCAGGATTTCTATTACTACCACGTAGTTCCTGAAAGAGAATCAAAACTTTTAATATAAAAAGTTTTATTTTCACCTGGATAAAAATTAGTTTTTCAATTCCCACAAAAAATTTCGATTTACTCGAAATTGACACCCTGTTAAGGCATAATAGAATGCGGTCGGAAACCGACAGGTAAACTTGTTAAACACAAAGTTGGGGGTACGTTGAACCGTTGAACATTTTACGACGAACATAAATCGCCCGAGGGAAAAAACTTTAAGAGAAAAAGTATCGTTAAAAATTTATTAGATTTTAGGTGAAGTGAGGGCGACAGAGATGAACGCTCAGGGCCTACTCAAGGGGTAAATAAAGGGGTTGGGGAGTGTCAGTATAAAATTTCGATGACATGACAGATAATTTTGCTCTGGAATTGGTTCGAAATGTATCACTTCTCGTGTCATGATGTAATTAAAAGTTTGAGCAAAAATTTATTTTTTTATAAAATTAGTAAAAATAAAACATTTTTCGTTTACACCGGGGGTCGTAGTTAAAATCATCTTCAGAATATATTAAATTTGACTTATATTGAGTTTTATTTATTCTATAGTGAAATCGCAATCGACACGGTGTAATAAATCAAAATTTTATGAGATCTGTGATTTTAAATAGCCGGTAGTTGAAAGGTGTGTTAAAATTAAGAATTTTGCCTGTGCCGCCCGGTTTTCTTGGACGTAACAATAGACTATCCTTATTTTAATCCCTTTTAAGACTCTGATGAGCGCACGGTTGGGTAAATTAGGGTGTATTTGTTTGTATTATTATTTTTTTTGTTACTATTTTAAACTTAAGTAATTGTAATTTACCCGCCGGGGTGCTTGTTTTAGGTGAGTCCCCTCAAGTTTTTTTTGGTTGGCTAAAGGCCAATTTTTTGTTTTTTGGTATTTTTTGGTGGGTAAACTTGGTAAATTCAATATTTTCACCACATTTTGGTGCCACCAGACCCTACTCCTTTTTTACTAATATGATTGTAACATTTTGATATAAAATCACTATATTCACTTGATGAGTCATTATTTACTGATATTATTACCCTAAGTTCCACTAAGCGTTCACAATGCTCAAAATACTCCTTCAGCCGTTCCACATGACGATCACGATAGTTGTGGTCACGGCGAAAACGTCACTGATGACGTCATTATTTTCGCTCACAACGACCCATCTGCTTAGGTGGGTTAAAGATCCATTCCACTTGTGTTTCTGATTGTACCGCTAGCAAACAAGTGGAATGGGAAAAATGCGGTCGTGAGCATGATCGTTGTGAGTGCTTAGTGGAACGTAGCGTTAAAGGTAGCACTGTAGTATCGACATCCAATGATTTGTCCAGATTCCACATGTTTTCTTCTTCTTTCAACACATGCTCGATTGCCTTTTGCCAATTTTCCTTCGTAACAAGTGATATGGAGGTTTCTAACAATACTTCTACATCTTTTAACTTAAATCTCATATTATGTCGACCTACATATCCTTTAACTTGTGCCCATATCAGTTCAATAGGATTTAGTTTGCAGTGATAGGGAGGAAGACGCACAAGATCAATACCATATGTTTTTACAAGTTCATCCACTACATAACGTACTGGAGGCTTATTTAATTTCACACTTTCTAGTAGTTCTATTTTTATTGACTTTTCTGGAAAGTTAATGTTTCTGTCTGTTAGCCACTTAATGATATTATCTTTCTTCCATGAAGTATTTGGTACACGTTCAATTAGACGGGAATGGTAACTAGCGTTATCCATTACTATAACTGAACCCTTTGGTAAATCATCTGCTGAAAATATTCTTCAAAAACATCAGCGTAGTCTCCTGTTTTTTTAAATTGAAATATTAAAGAACCACGTTTTGAAAACCCGTCATCACTTCCAATATGAGTTATAATTAGACGTCGTCCTTTACCGGAAGGAACCATCAATCCTGTAGATAATCCTTCCAAAAAAGCCTGTCGTGAAGATTGTATGTTTGTGTCCTGCCACATTTTGTTATAACTGTGTAACCTTAATTCACCTATTCACTTATTCTTAGGCAATTATAAACTAATTGAAGGATTTATCCCATTTACATTTTTAATACAATTATAGTCACATTTATAGATTTTGAACTCTCAGATTACTTTCTATAATCTAAGGATACAAAAATACTGGACTGGGTGGAGTAATAGATGGGCAATAAACGCAATAAGCCAATAGGCTTCAGAAATATCGGAGATCTTGAATCAGATGGGCCTGGACGGAAAAAAAGCTAAGATTTCCAAGAAGTCAATGATGAATAACGATTTAAACAGTTTAATGTAGGTATACCTAATAGTCAAATTTATAGGTCTTGAAACATATTTGTTATATACATTGTTGTTAATTTACTCAAACAAATAACTCTACCATTTACATAACAATTGCAAATAACTCAAAAAACATTTTGTAAAGTACCTACATACCGAAAAAATACTCAATAATATACACAAAAAAATATATTTTTAAACGATGATTTTATGTACCCCGTAAATAATATATAAACACCCACATCTGAACTTTTATGTTCTGACAGATATATTACTCCGGCTCGATAGCGATTTCAGTATAGTTAAAAAAAAGTACGATCGAAGACTATCAACTGGAAGGAAGAAATAATGACCACAAATCGGACTACAAATCGGATACACCCACCAGTATTTATTCAGCAAACATTACTCTCACCAGTTTGTCGGATTTCTAAAGGTGCCCCTAGACAATCGATATTATTGTCAATGACGTTGCACAGTATATTGCTGGGACGACAAACACGTTGCAATATTATTACCCAATAATTTAGTTTACGACTGAGAGTTCTATATTCAACATGTGGAATAAAAATAAAGAGAGTTATGCGGCCATTGCTCTATACATTCTAAAATGAATTTGTTTTCTTCGGCATTATTCGTAGCCATCCCATAAAGTAATTTGTAAGATGTATTAATGTCAAGTAAAATGTTTAATCACTATAGTTTTATGTTCACTCTATGGCTACGGAGACAGAACTCAACCAATATTGCGCAATATCACCCGCAGACAATTCAATACTTATCGCATTGCACAATAAAAATCAAACGCTTTTTGATTGACTTGTTTTGTGTATTAAAAGTGTAGAGACCGCATGATAGTCTATTGTTATGTCCACCAAAACCGGGCGGCACAGTCAAAATTCTTCATTTTAACACACCTTTTAACTACCGGCTATTTAAAATCACAGATTTTGTTTGAGCCGCCTGTGCTGTAAAACTCCCATAAAATTTTGATTTATTATTATAAATACATATTTTATCAACAAATTATTAACGTCTTACCTGAAAATTAAGAGAAAAATATTAAAGAAAATATAAAAATAACTGCTGATTCTGTATTGAAACTTTTTCTTCGAGGCACTTTCGATAGAGCACAGTTTTGAAAAAAAATTCTTAGAGTATGTCGATGATCGAAAAATTTAGGATACATTGTAAATAAATTAAGAAAAATCAAGAGGACTGACTAAAAGTAGCTAATTATACATTTTGAGGCTATTGGTTTTTGACGATTTGTGGCTGAAATATACATCTTATCGAAAAAAGTTTAATATAAAAGTTGTAGATAATTAAAAAATATAAAACTTTTGTATCATTTTTCAACATAACCTCAAAACTATCGAAGCAAAATAAGTATTTTCTGATTTTAATTTGACTTAAAAAAAAGCCTAATTTTTCCCATATTTTTCTATACGAACAATATCTTAAAGTCGAGGTTTCAACAAATAAAATGAGCACTGATAAAGTTAAAAAATTGAAATTTGTAAACCAACTTTTTCGATTGAAAATTAGGCTTTTTCACCAAGAACTTTTATACATTCCTGGGACCGCTTAACAAACTAATAATTTAATCACTTGCTAATGGAAGGATATTTCATTAGTATTTACAAAACAACGATGCCATTGTGGAGTCTGCTCTAATTACAGACTATTTAATTAATAAATTCAATCACCGGTACTTTATTTATTTATTTATTTAGTTCTTTACAGGTATCTGTATTATAGATTCGGCAATTGATTTTCACCGAACAAATTGTTCGGTATCTGAATTCGATCTCTGTGTGTATGTGTCTGTAGCTTTTTTGTGTTTATGAATTTTAAAATTCTGACTTCAGATTTTGATGGAGGATCAAAAAGTAAGCTTAGGTTTTGATGTGCCCCTCCGTACCTCTTCGGGAACACCTTCAAAATGGGGTCCAAAATATGAAAATTTTGAAGTTTAAAATGACGTTGAATTTAAGGTAGACTTACAGTGAATGACGATTTTGGTAAAAGTGAGTAGACTGGCTATGTTGATTAGAACAGGAACTGTCAATCTAAAATTTTATTAATACTTTCATTACAATTTGTTCGGTCTATGGCAATGCTAGAAGAGCATTCTCAACTGGTTATTTATATAGATGATATTTGTTTAAAATTCCTACGTACTTCCACAGCTACTCTTTTATAGAACTGATTTTTTTTTTAGTTTTTTTTCCAGGTCAAAGTTTTTGTGTATTTGCATTTGTTTCGGCTGTGGGAGCTCTGGTGCCCCCATTTTGTTGAGAATAATAATATAAAAAGTCATTAACGATGTAGAATAAATATTATTAAACAAATTTTGGATGCTGTATTGTTGTAAAAACTTCTTAAAAATAGCCTTTTTTCATTTCCAGTTTGGTGTTACTCTTAATCAACCCCTATGTTGAATTTATTTATCGCATTCCTAATTCCTATTAACTTGATAGTAGTTTATCTCAACTAATAATTCATGACTACCCTGCTTCTCTATTTATATTGGAAATAACTTCGAGAAGTATAAAAGCGCCCACAAGAACTGATGAAGCACAAAATGAAATTCCTTGGTTTCTTGGCTACCTTTTTGAAATTTACCAATCTGACCGTTTTCTATCCACTTCCAACAAATTTTAAATAATTATGTAAATAATCTATTATTAGACCCTTTGTTTCAAATGCCGCTACAAACTCTTGAAAGGATCAAATCACTTTGATCCCTCGGTTAAGTTTTTAATATGACTAAAACATTATGAAGTGCCGAATTCCTTCCTTCCGTAAAGTGTGGAGCATCTCAGCTATATCTAAAAATCGATATGTACACGCAGAGTACAAATTAATTAAGTTTTGTCACCATAAATTCATAAAACTGTCGGAAAATAAATTTAGACGAAAATATACTGCTACGTGCTTGCTCATTAAAAAGATAAAACCAATTATGACCTACTAAGGGGGTTCCTAATAATAAGTTTTGTTCAATTTACTTCATAATATCTTAAGTGCGTATACCCAGCAGTAGGCCAGTAGATAGGAATTTTCAAGTTACATTAATTCCAAAAGTTTTAATTTAGTTTTTGAGGTTAATTTCCAGAAAAATGTGTGTGAAAAATATTTTAAAGTTGTTAATTATAAAATATTTTCATACAAACTTTGTTTTTTGCTTAGTACTATATTTGAACTTCCTGGAAAAGATACCTCGTAGATATAAATACCTTTTTATAAATTATTGGACGAGAGTTATCCCAAAGAATTTAATTTGTTCCATTTCTACATTCTTCGGATGCTCAAATGTAGAAATGTCACGTAAACCATTATAAAAACCAACAGTATTGTTTTCCTTGGTATTATGAAAGCTGATCAGGGTCGGAGTTAGTCTTTAAATGGCTATTCTTTTACCAGAAAGGAAAAAACAGAAAAAAACGAGGAAATTCTTACTATTTAAAACTTCTGGCATTTAATAAAGTTAAAGCTTCTAAAACTTTTTAAATAATAATGTTTTTCAATAACCGTTATTTGATTATACAGTAATTGATTCGAAATGCATTATATTTCTTCTTCTTCTGTATCGCTGTCTTCCGATATCAAATACTATTAAACGAGCAAGGTTTGTATGTATGTGTGTCCGGAGGATCTCAAAATCCACTCGTCAGAATTCAATGATACTTTCAGGGTAGACTAATTCCTATCTTAAACGGCGAAGAATGAAGGTCTCATGTCTGTGAAAATTCGATGTTCCGAGATATTTACAAGAAAAGTTAAGCTGTTAGTTTATTTCCTAGCAACGGCAGCGAACACAGAGATAACAGAACCTGTTTCTATAGTTACTTTTTTATTATCTATATATTTTGTTATGTCATTTTGAAAGCCACTTCATTCAAGAAAGTCGAAACGTCAATTAAAGCCCCCTTTTTCTTTAAAATAAGTGGTTTTATTTCCATTAGGAGACAAACTGATAAATATTAGTTTAATTTGTCAGTTTTTGGCATTGTCAAAAGTAGTTCATTGTCAATCATCGATTATCGATGGAAATCATATGATATTATTGTGCGAAGGGTGTTCCAGAGCAACATTCAGTAACGTAGTCGCGATACATATAATGTTGGTCTAATAGTGGCCGGCGAGAACATTGATGATGATGGAAAATCGTCATAAGAAAAAATCTGAAAGAATTACATTTTAAATTTACCGCTTTTTACAATTTTTTACATTAGAAGACTCCATAATAACCTACAAATTTTGGCAACTACTGACATGCACATCTCTAGGTAAACGTTAAGAATATAGGGCCGGTTGGGATTTGTTGGGATACTCACTCCCAAGACAAACAAATTCAGTGCATTGAAACGATTATTTAACATATTTTTCCAATACAAACGCATACATAATTTTTCTGCAAATGCCCAAGTAGCAATTTATAACCAGAATAAACCTGAAAAGTATAAAAAAAGGAAAAATGTTCATTTGACGGACATAAATAAATTGCTTGCCAAATGACAGCCATCTCATAAATTCAAAGTTGAAAATACAACGTTGCCAATTCAATTTCAGAAATCATGGATTTAAGTAAATATTTAATGGAACGTTGAGTAACACTGTTAAAATGGACACTTGTCAAAATGTGCTACAAATATGTGTAATATTTTTGGTTTTAATCATCTCTTTCCGAGTTAAATTTTCATATGTCTATGCTAGACTTAATATTGAAACTCGGTTTGTTAAATTTAACAAATTTTCGAGCAAATATCGTTTTGGCGAAAAGCATCGTAACTTTTTTCTTTTTTTTTTAATGAAAAATGTAAATGTTTCTTATCGTTATACAAAATTCATGGTAGAATTAAAAAATTTTGTAGGTCCAGATATTTGATCATTATTTGTGCACATTTTATAAAAAAATAAAAATTTATACCACCGTGTAGTACAAAAATGCAATTTGTAGAAGACGTGTTAAAATTGTTGGTCCATCAACGAATTTAGAAAAAGCTTGAGTAAGTAGTAGAGGTTGAAGCGTTTAAAAAATTCTCGTGTAAACGAAGCTTACGGCGTATTTATTTCACGAGCAAGGGGATCATGTATAATATGTTTTCATTTTATAAATCAACTCAAGCATCGCTTTCCACACATCAGGAAATTATCTGTCAATTCCAGATTTTTTTATTGGAAATCCAAGACCTTTTACTACATCATTTTTCTCACATGAAATTTTTCAATTATTTAATGATTGAAATTATTAGCTAACTGGATTTTAAATAAAAAATTATACCAATATAATTATGTTTTTATAAAAGGAATGAATAATGAAAATGAAAATATATTATCTCTTTCTTTAAAAGAGTTACTTCCATCGAAATATAGGCAATATATATCAACCTTAAATTTGCCTTAACGATAAACACCGCAAGATATTTTTATTTAAGATAAATCACAACTTAACTTCGTCTTATACCATTTTATCCAACAGGCTTCATTTTATGTTCTCATTCTTGATTAAAGTTGGTTGTTTTGCTTAAAAAGAGAAATAAATTCGAAGGTTGATAACTTAAATATAAATAACTTTTGGTGCACTTGTGCATAGTTTTCACGCGAGTTCTGATTCGCAGCTCTTTCTAAAAGCGTTTTATTTATTTCTGTTTACTTCTTAATCACCAAATCGTACGAAAAAAAACATCAAGGCAGAAACATCTAATGTTTTTTAAAGCTTAGAAAATCATAGCAAAAAGGCATATAATTAAAGAATGGGAAGTCCAAAGAAAATTCTATGTCCTTCATCAGAAACCGTGGAAAAATTTTTCAACTTTAACAACTTTGGGCATCTAAAAACTATGAAATTGGAGGCTCAAAATTCCATTCTAAAATCAAAATCCGACGGTTGGCCGCGCGGTTTTTGAAATATCACAAAACAAAAGTATATTGTTGTCTTTTCCTGAATAAAAAATTGTTCTGACGGAACTGTAAGAGACTAAATGCTGTTTCTCCCTTGGTGCAAAATATATTCAATTGTTTAATAAAAAAATGTGGGGAGGAAATTACCAAGTAAAACCCCACCATGTCTAAACATACTGTCACCGTAAAGCATCTCTTCAAACGTATGTCCATGCTCTACTGCCTGCGTTGTCTCCTTCTTTCATCCTCCTGCTTCTTACTCATGATAATCCTTATCTCCTCATAGATCATCCACCACCCTAGAGCTGAACAATATAATACATGTCATGATATGATCAATGGAGGAATTCCACGCTTCTTTCCCACACCTCACCCACTTTAGAGAGGACGGAAGTCGTTGTGGTGTCGCATGCAAAAATTAACTTTTTATATTTTTATTGGTTTAGACTTCGCGCTCTATTAAAAATTACCGTAAACTCTTATTTTGAATGGTATTGAATGGGACAGGATTGGCTATTATTATTTGGATTAGTTAAATATTTTGGACGTTTTTCAACACTTATCGAAATACTTCCCTGGCTACTTCTTTAAAATCCAAATCTTGTCTCATTAAATAAAGTATCCTAACTCCCCACCGCTTGTATTTCCCATAAAAGATATACGATTGTGATTTAATTTTTTCCGTTTTTATATTCTCTCGTCTAATCCTTAATTTTTCTTGCTTTCATTTTTCTGGTCTAGCTTATAATTAAATTTTGTTGTATCAGATTCAACTTAGCCTCGAATCAAAAGCAATAAAAATTTTACTAACCATAAAAATAAGTTAAATTTTGGTTAAATCTGTACAAACAGGATCTTTTGAGTCGAGAAAGAAATATAAAAGGTATATTTTATAGCTGCAATAAAATTTTGTGACATTTCCAGAGCTCTCATATTAACTTATATACATGCATTTCTTTGCTAAACTAAGTTAACATTTAAAAACTATATTATTATCAAATAATATATAATTTTAAATATTTAAACTATTACAAAATTTCCAACATTAATAATAATATACAAGTCAGGGGAAAACTTTATATATAATTCAGGTCTATAGAATTCGTAACTTATAACATAACTTTTTGGAAAAAATCGCAAATTGAAAATCGTATAGTTTTGGTATAGCTCAAACTTAAGTTTAAACTGATCTAACAACCTCACATGTGCATACTAATATGACCCAAGCTTCTAATTTTTTAATGAGCACAAATATTCATCGTCGAAAGTTTTCATAAACTGAATGATGGTCTCCAGTATCTTGGTTATAAAACAAAAATATAATTCCAAGTTTTACAGTTTCAGCACTTTTTTTTGAATATATTTTCTGTCGTACTATTTGAGTTTATTTGAAATAATGACTCATGTAAAATTGTCACTTCTTGTTTATTTTATTGTTTGAGAAATGAATCTGAGGCTCTTCCAGTTCTCATAGTACTTTTTACAGGATAACTAGGTGTTCCGGAAAAATTGTCCATAGACACCATCATTGTATCGCAAAGTCCTGAGTTCATATTAACTAATCATTTAAGAACTATGGTGATTACTTCAGATTCAGTACATCCCTTTGTTGTCCTTCTGTTGACATTTCCTTCTTGCGGTTAACATTGCTACTGAATTCTTCAACTTAAAACATCTTTATTTATATTTTTGAGAAAGTAACTTATGACATAGTTTTGTTTAAAGCAACTTCTACGCCTAGAAGGTTTACTAGAAGGGCTAAATCTTTTTGGTACTTTTGTTCTTCTGTTTGTTCTTTCTTTAACACATTTGCCCTTCTGTTAATGTATTTGTTGTTTCTTCTTTGTCTCTTATAATCCATGCCTATATATAGTTGTAAAGAAGGTTTAATTCTATATTTAGTTCCCACAACACCTCATATTATCGTCAAATAAATTTACAAACGAGTTTTTCCACACTATTTTCTACAATTTCCTTGCCTTCTTGGTATTTGAAGCCTAAAGAACGGTTGATATGCAATTCAATTCAATTCAATTTATTAATGATAAAGTACATATATATATACGAATACAAGGGTGTTTAAAAAAACAAAGAAGAAAGAAACAGCTAAACGGGCATGTTGCCTAGGCAGAAGTTGCCTGTTTTGCTAAATGCTCGTTCTGCATGTTTCTGCATATCAGTTATATAAAAAAAATAGCAAGAGCTGTGTTGACATACGACTATGTCAAGGAAAGATCGATTTGAAGAAAAAAAAACTTTTTTGTGTATAGATATATTACCCATTCTTAATGAAACGCACTGTACATTTTTAGTGTTACTCTGTTTAATGAGAACCTCCTAATATTTAAATCTAAGACAAGCTTCGCAAAATAAATATCGGTATATTTGCAGTCGTTTCAGCTTAGTTTGCAAAAGCGCAAAAATTTCACTAAAGTTTTATAAAGTTCCAGCGGCAATCTCTTGTTTGCAGATAAAATCAGAAAGTTAACTTGATTAACACAATGTAATGACTTGCTAACAATTTAAATTTCAATTAGGAGGACTGTTGAAGACAATTCCGAATTGGATGTAATTTTAAACGAATACGACAAACTTTTTTTCATCAACACGAAAAATTCTTTGTGAGTTGTTACAATGTTCTGTTAATTAAAAAAGAAACAAAACGAGAAATTGTTTTTACTACCTAGATTAAAAACATCTAGATATTTATAGCTTTAAGATGAAATATGCCTGATTCGATTTTTTTCTGCAGGGTCTTATAAAGTTTCATTTAAAATAGTTTTGTGCAACCGATAAATTCAATAGACCTAAACAAAATATTTCAGTTCTTCATAAATTAAACAGATGTAATTTGGTCAAGATTTAAGTATACTAACCATATGTTAAGTCTGAAGGAATTATTTTTTTTAACTTTATTTTTGTAAATCTAGATATATTTAAAAGTCAAAAGATTTAGAGCAGAATCTTTTCAAGTTTTAAAAATAGACTCTAAAGGCTTCATGTTTGTGTTCATAATAAATTGTTACGTTAATTAGAAATCAATTACCGTATTTAATACCTACACTGTTCTTGTAAGAAAACAGATCGTCAGTTTTACCAGGAAACATTGATTTTCAATTATCTATTTTTATATATTTCACCTTCAACATTAATCTGTCTAAAAACGATATTAAAACTTATACTTAACACTGGAGCCTTGACGTATGTAGTATTGCTCACAAAGTGGCACAAGTTGTTGATTCACTTAAAGAACTTAGTGGATATACTCACAGGGATTAGTTTATATTAAATTTTCTCAGAGGTTTATAAAGCATTTCCCCGCAGAGATGAAATACGCTTTCTCGAAATTTGTCTGCTCGCAATTTAGAGAAAGCTTCTGAAAATATTTTCGCCGTGCTTTCAATTTGTTATAGAAATGTTGGGGAGACTCATATTATATAGATAAATGTACAACTAAGTACTGTTTTAGTACTAATGTACAAAGTATACAGTGGGGATATTAAAGCTTGTTGTTTCTTCCATCCTAGCAACTCAATTACGTAAAATAATATAAAAAAAATAAACAGGTCGATTTTTATTTTATTTGAGAATTTCTACCATATATTTTTGACACCTACTCTTTCAATTTTTTTAATGGAGAAAGAAATCTAATATATTGTTATGGTTTAAAAAATAACAACAAAATTATGGGAGTTTGTGAGTTGTTTTGTTTATGAGATGTAAGAGAAATGTCAGATGTGAAATTAGAAATAAAAGGAGATTAATATATACCCCTTCAATGTTACGCTACTGCCCAAATTTTAATTTTGACTATAATTTTAAAATTCCTAGTGCCTTTTAGGCAAATTATATACTCTCGGAGGGAACTTATAAAATTGGTAATTTTTTAAGATATTTGCAATTAAAAAATTAAAAACATTTAATCCTGACTTAAACTGAAACTTTTTACGCTTTTTAAAATTATGGTGGATGCATAAATATTGGTGGCACAGGTTTCGATATTTGTAGTTTTGGTGAATGGTTTAAAAAGCATTAGGGGCTTTCACCATTTTTTTAAATATTAAAAGCTTTTAAAATAATGCAGATGGGAGTTTCATATTTCACAGTCTTAAAAAGTGCGAAAATTAAATGTCTCGTTTCATTACTAACTTGAATTATGAAAAGGAATATTTGAAATTAGAAAATAAAGAATGAGAAAATAAAGAAAATCTATAGAATTTTGATTATTATCTCAATTGGCGCCCAACAACGTGGGCTCGAAATTGAGTGAACCCAAAAGATGAAGGAAGATAATAATGGAATGGAAAATAGGGATGAAAAGTTGATGAGATTCATGGAAGCATTATTACAGAGGCCGAATAATAAAATAGAAGAACAGAGAAGAGACACGAGGAAATTACAAGAATCTATAAACGAACAGAAAGAAAACACAATGAAAATACAAGAATCTATTGAAGAACAAAATAATAAAATCAACAATTTAAACGCCACTATGAACAAGAAAATAGAAACACATTTTTACAATTTACAAAAAATTAGAAATAAACAAGAAGAAATAGAAATGTCTTTAATTATGCAGGAAGAAAGAATTATAAATCTGCAAACAAATATTCAAGAAATAAACATAAGAAAAGCCAAAAAAGAAATTGAAAAAGAAACAAGAAATAGAAAATATTAAAAAAATTTGATTATAAAAGGAAGAGAAATCACAAGTTTGGAAGAAGAGATGAAGAGAGAATTGCAAGAAAATAGAGATGAAACAGAGAGAGAATTAAATATAAACAGAAGAAGAATGGAAGAAGATAAAAGAATTGTGTGAAATGTATAACAAGGAATAATGGAAATTGAAGGAAGAACACGTCAGGGAGAGGACCAAGAAGAAGTAAACAGGAAAATAAAATTGCTTGAGAAAGAAATTAATAAATTAAAAATGGATAGAAGAAGAAGTGAAGATGAAGAAAGAAGTGATACTGTGATTAGACAAAAATTAGATGACATTTACAAAGAACTAAAATATGATATGGAAAGGATGAGAAGAGAAAATATGGGAAAAACAGATTTTATTGTCTCCGTGTTTACGAGCTTAATATCGTTTGTGATTTTCTCTCCTACAGTCGCATAATGTTTGTTGAATATTTTGACGATATTAGTAAGTTCATTTTCGATTTCATTCTGATCATTCAGAATTTCAGTTATTTCATTATCTACTTTTTTTACATTTCTGTTACTATATTCATTGACTGTTTGCCAAATTTTACTTTACCATAGGTAAAGTATTGTAATCGCAAAAAAAAAAAGTTCAGCTTTCAGTGGATTTACTTGTTTTGAGACCCCCTAAGTCATTTAAGACCATTTCCAGAAAATGTATGTATGGAGTATGGAGTATGTAGTCCGGAAAAATTTGTGTGCGCTCTAACTCCAACTGCGATCGAAATTTCCTAACCAAATTTTATATTTAGCATTTTTACAACAAGCTAATGAGCTGATCAGATTTTGGGCAAAATCGGACAACCGAAAGTGGGGGTTTACTCTTGAGAATTTTCAGATTTTCGCAATTATTATCGTTTCTATTAAGTTTATGTAAAAATATTAAGAGAAAAAATTTATTTTAAATTAAATTTACTATAAATTTTGTTTAAAAACTTTTTTAAAATTTTGTGTTATAAGCGAGTTAAAAATAAAATATGGAATAACATAGTTGCATAATAGCGCAAGCGCAGTAGAAGTGTTTTGTTTCATGGAGACAATTGTACGCTCTTGCCAGGCATGGCCTGCCTTAAATATGTACGAGTAATTGGATTATGAGCCCGTATGGCCGTTAAAGTATGGTAAAGTCATGTGCATGGCCACATCCGATTTTTTTTGCTGTTGTTACTGTTTTCAATTTAACTATTTTTTTTCTATGGCTTTTATATTCATTGTATAAATGTGTGTCTTTGTTTTTCTTAAATATTTTGAATATTTTATCCCTTTCTTTCATTGATGTTATTAGACCTTTTATTATCCAAGGTTTTTTTAGTGTTCGTCTACTATTGTTTTGGTAATTGTGCTTTTGTCGATACTTTTTGTTATAATTTTGGATATATGATCTGCGAGCTGTTGAATGTTATTATTAGTGTAGGTGTCTTCAAAAGTTTCTTGTTGTATTATTGATTTTAGTTTTTTGTAGTCTATATATTTATTTATAATTGTACGATTTGATTTTTGAGTTAAAACATTATATTTAAGAATAATTGGAAAATGGTCTGTTATCTTTGAATGCAGGATTATTGGATTCAGGGAATTTTTGTCGATATATTTACTTTTGAAATGTGAAATGTGGTCTATATAAGATAATGAATTTTTTCTATTCTAGTGGGTTTATTAATCAGTGATTTGAATAATTTAAGTTTAATTTAAGTAGTCATGTATTTAAATAGATTCACAAAGTAGATCTATATTTATGTCGCCAATGAAAATTTTTTTCTTTACATATTAATAAAATGTTTTATTAACTGCAGACGTTTCTGATGTCCTAGAACCTATTTCGTTCATTACTTGAACAATGCTATTGTCTAACTAATTCTGTATTCTTATTATTTCCACGAAAGCGGTTTATTCTATTGTTTTTCGCAAACTTCAGAACTTCCTATTATTAAAATTTCACAATATTCGCCCAGATTCATAATCCTGTCGTAATTTGGAACATCGGCTTTAACGAAGATTTACTACAATATCATAAGATCAAGACGTAACTCGACGTGATAATGAAGGTATATGTTTCGGTCTTGGTTACCTGCCACTTAAAATTGACAGTCGGAAATTACGAACACTTGCCTACAGTTACGTACTTACCTTCTTTAACAATGTTAGAAGATCGATACTAAGCCGAACGGATGATTAATTTTAATAGTGAATACATTAGTTTAGTCATCCGAATTAAAGTTGAATTAGTAAAATAGTTGGTAATACTCGTAATACCTTCTGGATCCAGTCCAACAAATTCTATGTTATCATCAGTAAGCATAATTTCGCTTATTCCTGATTAATAATTCAGTAGAAGCACGCACAGCGGAATGTCTTTTTTGGAGACTACTTTCCGAATGCCTTTTTGGTAAAAAACGTATTTACTTCCCTAAAATCGACAATGCACTTCACTTTCCAACTTTACGAAGAGAGTAAGTCGCTTCCGTAAAATCAAGTTAACCGAACCAACATTGAATTCAAACCGGTGATTTAAACGATGCCCCGAGCACAGCAAAGTAAATTAGATTTTAGTGTTTTGCCGATGATACCGGATAGCTAGCAAGATCGTTTCTAGAGTCTATGAATAGATGCTCCTTTAGATTCCTTGGGAGTTGAATGAACAATTTGCGCTACTGAGATTATAGAGATAACTTCATGCAAATCGTCCGGTTTGCATATCAATTAAATTAAATACTTCAAAGGACATTTAATTGAGTGTAAGACTGGAAACTTGTCGTATGTTGTTAACAATATATCTATAATGTTCCAGGGTTTACGATATATGACAACTTAAACGATTATTTTGTATGTACACTGAGAAAACGATTTAAAATTATTTGCAACGCCTCACCCTATATATTAGTGTTTAACGAAACTGAAGGGTAGTCTTGACTGACTAGTTGAAGAAAAATGTTTTAAATCCAAGAAAAACGAGGATCGATCTTGAGGGTGCAGTCAAAAAACTGGGTTAGGTTAAAGAATACTCTTTGTTATATGGTCGAGCTTTCGGAAATGTTTATTTCCTTTATCAAGACATCTACAAAAGATTACAAAAGTGATAGTCACATATTTAAAAAAAATGGTTATAAAATACTTACTAACTTGAGATTAAAATTAATAAAGTACAAAACGTATATGTCAGGAACAACGAAAATAGTTAAAAATTTTCACAAAACATTCATAAAATATGTAATGATTGCAGATTAGCAATTAAATTCAATATCATGTTCTTATTTCAACGTGCACAAACAATTGAGACGAAAACCCAACAAAGTAAAATTTTGAAAGTTGACATAGTTACATCAAAACTGGCAAAAAATAGTGTTGAACACTTGAAAAACAGTATCGTTCTACACCACATAGTACACAAAATTAACGTCATTTTGTTTAAATTCTTTTTTCAATTTTACCTATTTTTACTATTAAGTTTTTTCCATAATAATTTGTTGTTTTTGCAATTTTCAATTTTCTCTTTTCTTCTAAATTGTCAAGTGTGTTACACATGCCAGGTTTAATAAAGTTTATAAATCTTTTTTTTTCCCACTCATTTTTAACAATATTGATAATTAAAGTTTGCATTTTAAAAAGTTTAATAAATAATGAAAGTTTGTTGAAAATTAATTCAAATCTCCCACCCATTGTAGGTTGGCATTACAGTTGGTAACACTGTTTTCCTCCAGTTTTGATGTATGTCAACTTTCAAAATTTTACTTTGTTGGGTTTTTGTCTCAATTTTTCACTTTGAAATAAGACCATGATATTGAATTTAATTGTTAATCTGTAATTATTACATATTTTATGAATGTTTTGTGAAAATTTTTAACTGTTTTCGTTGTTCCTGACATGTACGTTTTGTACTTTATCAATTTTAATCTCAAGATCCGTCTTGCACTCTACAACAGAAAGCTAATAAAATTGTTTCTGAACTAAAATTCATAAACCCGTTTTATCAATGAGACCAATTGTTTCCTCTATAGACTTCCCAAATAGTAAAATATAATATAAAATAGCACCAAATTATGTCCTTATAAGTTTAGATGTGGTAACTCTATTCACTAACTTACCTTTAGAGTTAGATAAACTCTGAATCGACAAAAATTGGAACAAAATTAAAAAACAATATTAAAAAACAAATGTTTATGAATATAATTGATTTTATTTTTGACTGTACTTGCCTTGTATCAATGAAAACTTCTACAAAACAAATTTTCGGTACTCCCATGGTTTCTAATATCTCTCCAATAATATCAAGTTACGTTTTAGGTGAACTCCTAGAATATTTCACAAATAAAATTCGAAATTCCTTTCCTCAAGAGATATGTAGATGTTCTTATTAGTAGGGTTAAACTAGCATTATACATGTAACTTTTTTCGGAGAAATCGGATCGACATGAGGTTTTTTCGAAAAATTATCAGTAACAAAATCTACAACTAACCTCTTTACGCTCGGACAGCAGAGTTATTAATTTGTTAATTGAACAATAAACAATTATGTGCTACAACTTTGTGGGCATGCTTCTCCCCGTGAAACCGGAGTTTTTGGAAAAAATTCGAGTCCTTTAAGTATTTAGGGAGCTGAGTTATCAATTTGTTAATTAGCCCGTTTACAATAATTGAACAATAAACAATAGCTTCGACATCTCAAGATAATGAGTGACCTCGAAAACCCGCACGTGAAAATTTTCCTGACCTTTTGTTTTCCATACCCTCGGCGAAACTCTCAGAAAATTGTCCAATTTGTTTAATAAATAATTATAAATGTCCGAGCGTAAAGAGGTTAGTTGTAGATTTTGTTACTGATAATTTTTCGAAAATTTAAAAAAAAACCGCATGTCGATCCGATTTCTCCGAAAAAAGTTACAAGTTTTCAGTTTTTTCATGCTAGTTTGACTCGACTATATCCTCTCTGTACCAGGAAACTGTATCGATGAAACTTTAAATATTTTTAACAATTTCGATCCAAATATTCAGTTTACTGTTGAAAAAGAAACTGATAATTCAGTTCCATTCCTGGATTTAAAACTAATAAGAACGAACGACAATAAAAACATTACTAGATGGTACAGAAAACCAATTAATAATAATCGGTTCCTAAATTTTCATTCAAACCATCCCATGAAAATCAAAATAAATTTAATTAATAACCCCAAAAGCAGAGTGGTTAAGGTCACAAGTGACTGCAGAAGGAATGTGAGATCTTGTCGTCTTGCTGAACATCTAATAGATAAAGATCATGTGATTGACTATAATAATGCCAAAATTCTCGATAACGAACGAAATCTCAATAAGCGTCTCTTTCTTGAAATGGTTCATATAAATAACAATGAAAAATCAATGAGTAAAAGAACAGATATCAATGACCTCAATACAATATACACATATCTATTAAAAAAACACAAATTTCTCAACTCGTCCTCCTTGAATTGATTTTTATAACCTCACTCTGTATGTTTCAATTGTATACTGATTTTATAGAAACTGTCATTTTGTCATTTTAAAATTTTAACACTGATGTTTCTTTTTGTATGTAATTTTTTTCTGAATTTCATGTTATTCGTCTTGATAAAGAAAATAAACATTTTCGAAAGCTCGACTTACTTACTATTGACTGCTTCCCACTAATTTTATCTACATAAATTATTAGTGTTTATTTAGATCATCATACACGATGGAAATGGAAATGGAAATGTGGAAATAAAATTTTAATCCCTTGATAACTGAATTATTATAAAAATTACTTCTTCTTAGGTACATTTCTATTGACAGCGAAAAAAAACTCCTACACACAATCTAGCCCTGAAATACCCCAGTAAAACCAAAGCCCGTGAGTAACTACATATTCTTTTATGAGAGCCGTCGTTACGAGATAAAGGTGATTGATAAATTGAAACCGATCACATTTGGAGACCGTAACTTCAAGATAAGAAGAAAAAAAGTAGAGTAGTATAGGAGCTCCTTTTTGCTTTAAAGCCAACTTCTAATACCTATTGTGTTCAAAAGGGATTGTATTCCTCGTTGACCTTTTTAGAATCGTTAAGAATAGAAAAGCGTTTTCCTGTTATTGGATGTGGCCCAGCGTTGCATATGAAACGACTGAAAATTCTATTTGTGTTCCGCGACTGTGCGATTTGTGTGATCTTTATCGTTATCGATAGGAAAAGACGAAATTTTGCAATGTAACTTTCGTTGATGGACTGGTAAGTAAATAACAAAGAAGAAGGGAAATAAGAAAATTATGCGGGTCGTACAAATTTGATTTAAATAAATTTAGGAAATTGAGAAATTTTGTTATCCAATAAGTTCGCTTTTTTATATTATAGATTCTGCTACGATTATACAAAAACAGTGTAATATAAGTTGATTATGTTGGAAAATTTGTCGCAATAATAAACATTAAAATAATTAAAATCGTGAGGATTGCAATTATATATTAAATAAACAATAATACTCATTGGTAGTTACAGAATATACTCATTGTTTATAAAAAGTAGAGTACACAAAACGTGGTACTTAATCTTCCCGCCGTTAGATGGCGTGGGTAGAATTTATTTAGATTAGATAAATTTTTTTTTATAGCAATGATTGGAGAATATGATTGTTTGCTAATATAATTAAAACAAAAAGGTTTAGTTTGTATAATTTTAAGATTTTCGTTAAATTGTTTTTCATGTTTTCAAAGGTTCGTTATTTCTTTTAATATTTTCATAATTTTTTCAATAAAAAAGATTAAAAAATGATAACAATTTTATTAATTAAACTCACTTATTCCCTGAGAAAGAGTTAGAAAATGGAAAACTAATTAATATTAAAAATATTAGTATTACCAAAAGATCAGATGCTCAACAGTATTATTTTTAATAACAGCAAAGAAATAAAAGATAACAATTATTTTTAATCATCATTTATTGCATAAAAAACAAAGTACACTTTTGCTTATACGCTACTTTTATGTATTTATTAAAAGAAGGCCACAAGAGAAAATAAAGAAAAAAGGAAAATACAAATCAGTTCCTATGTAATTATTTTTTCTCTTATGACTAATTTACTACGCTCTCTGGTGTGGTGGCCAAAGACGCATCAGAGAGGAGCCATCACAAGACTAAGCAAGGTGCAAAGACTTGCATGTCTTGCAATCAAGGGGGAATAAAGTCAACGTCTACTCTAGCCATGGAGACACTATTGGGATTGCTTTCTCTCCACTTTGTGGTACAAGGGGAGGCAAGGCTTGGTGCCCTCAGACTACAGAACACACAAACCAATATGAACGTTGGGACTGGACATATGAGTATCGTCGGAATAGTGACCGGGGACGTACTAGGGACGAGAACAGATCATATTCCGGAAAGATACGACTTCAACAACCCAATCAAAGTAGTGGTGCCAGATAGAACTGAATGGAACGACTCACAGCTCAGGAACATTCTACAGGGGAAAATCTGGTACACAGATGGATCCAAGACTGAGAATGGAGCGGGCTCGGGTGTGTTCTCTAGGAACCCGCAGACTGGCATCAGCTACTCATTGGGTACTCACACTTCTGTCTTTCAGGCAGAGGTATATGCTATTCTCCAATGCGCGAGGGAGAATAACAGGAGAAATATAGCTAACGCGCGTATTAATATTCTATCAGACAGTCAAGCGGCACTCAAGGCCTTGTGCAGCAAGGAAGTGACGTCGAGACTGGTATGGGACTGCAAAAAGGAACTGAGATCGCTGGCAGACCATAATCACGTCAAACTGATATGGGTGCCGGGACATCAGGGAATTGTAGGTAACGAGAAAGCAGACGAACTCGCAAGAAGAGGCTCGGAAAACCCCCCAAACCATAGACGGACACTAGAGGTACCAAAGCGTACAGCAAGAGTGTCTGTAATAAACTGGATCTGGGACAAACATAAAAATTACTGGGAAAACGTCCCGGGAAACAAACACGGGAAAGAATACATCAAAGGACCGTGCCACAAAAGAGCGGCAGACCTGTTAAAGATGAACAGGAGCCAGCTGAAAACAGTTACGGGACTCCTACTGGCAACGCGCCAGTTAAGGGGCACCTCAACAAGATGGGACTGTACAATGGTGACCTTACCTGCAGACTGTGCGGTAAGGAAACAGAAACAGTGACACATATACTGTGTAGATGCGAGGCACTGGACCGCAAAAGACAGCAAATTTTTGGGCAGCCAATAGGTGACCCAGAACTATACAACTCCCACTCAGTACAGGACCTGTATAAGCTTGTACAGGGCACTAAGGTACTGGACTGGGTATTGTAAACAGAGAGGGATTATACAATGGGCCGACAGGCCTAAGTGTGACCGGAGGCTTCGGTCAGACGGACCCAACCAGGGGGTGAAGTTTTTTAGTGAGTATGCTTTGAAAGGAGAGTCTCACAGTAGACCTTGAGATTTTAGGCTCATAACTTCCCCATAAAGGGTTTTCCTTCACCTCCGCAAAAAAAAAAAAAAAAATTACTACGCACTTTTATAGGGTCCTAATTATTAATCGGCCTCAAATTTACCCTTACCTACTTCATGTATCATATTACTGTTTATACGAGACAAATTAGGTTTGCGATTAATTGCAGTGCCGACCGAAACAATTCAATTTATATTTTTAATCTATTGGCGAGCCATAAATTAAATTTTCATCGTAATTTAATTAGCAATTGTTATAAAATCGTAAAAATTGAAACATCAATGTTAATTATTAAATAGGGACGTTTTTTTCACATATAAAAACATTACTGATTGTTATTAATTGAAATTGGATCTCAAATAGGTTAATTAATTGGTACATTCGTCTTGCGTTAAGTTTTCAAATGCTTCAAAACTTTTGGGAGTTGCTGATTACGAATTTAAAATTAGACTTAAAAAATTCATGGCTTAAATAAGAAGGACAAAAGTTTATTTACCATTTGTTTTTCATTTTCGTCCGTCATATTGGATCCACTATCTTGAATTTCCAAAATCTAATATAACATAATAATAGCCTAGTGCAAAGAGTGCCCTGTATAAGCCAAAATCTATTTTTAAAGTAAACAAAAAATTGGTACTCTAATTTGATTTTGTCAAAGTGATTAAATTAATTCAATTTAATACTAGAAAAGAACTTTATTTTATTACTTATTAATCGGTCCTGGCGTATTTCGCTGTCCATCATGATTTTTCTATAACTCAAAGCAAGATCTGAAGCACTAAACATTTCAGAAAAATCATTACAGACCTAAAAGTTCGCATTCTGCATCTGAAAAAGTACAGAAATACAGCATTTCGTGCAATTAAGAATATCTAAATTGTGTACAGTGTCGGAGATCAATATATTGTTCTGGTTTAAAAAGTGAGACAAAATTATGGGAAGTTTATTTTAAAAAAAAATTTGTAAAGAAGTCTTAAAAAACGAAAAGATGTGACATGTTTGTTTATGAGCTGTTTTGTTTTGATATTAAAAAGATGTCAGATGTGACAAAAATAAAGAATATTTAAATAGTAAAAATATCATAGAATTTTAATTACCACTTCAATTGGCGCCACAAAGTGGAGCAATGAAATTAGTTAATTCCGTTAATTGCCTAAATTTTAATTCATAATTTAAAAAAAAAACATAACAGGGATCTAAGAGAAGAGGATCTAAGAGAAGATAGAAGATCAGAAGAACGGGTCATGCAAATGTTGATTGCAATGAATCAAAATATACAAGTAATAAACAGAAATCAAGAAAAGATAAAAAAAATATGGAAAGAAATCAAGAAAAGATGGAAAAGAACATGGAAAGAAATGATCGAATTGAAGAAAGATTTGAAAACTGATATAATGTAGGTATTTACAAGAAACTACGAAAAAAGAAATCAGAAGTGTAGGAAATAGCTGAGAAGAAATCAGACAAGATTTAAGAAAAGATACAGATAAAAAGTAGAAGAAACAAGAAGAGATAGTAAAAAAGAAATGATTGCAAGAGTAATAGAGGTAAAAGAATTACAGTAGCAGAAAAATAAGAAAGTAATAGAAACAGGATTTATTGAAGAAATATATCCAATAAAAGAGGATGGAATGAAGAATAAGGAAAATGTTAAAAATTTAGACAAATCCTTAAAAGAAGAAATTTTAAAGAATAAAATCAGGAGAGATGAAATTAATGAAATTTCACTAATAAAATTAGCACAACTGGAAAATAAAAATGAAGAAATAAAACAAGAAAAGGAATGAGAAATAAAATTAAAAGAAATTATCACAGATGGAAGATTAAATTAAAAAATATTTTTATAGGGATCATAGGAACATAGAAAACAAAATTGGTAATATGGAAGATGAAATAAATAATATTAAAAAGAAGATTTGAAAAATTTTAAATATGAAATGATGAAAAACAAAGAAGAAAGATTTGGGGAATATGATGAAAAAAGAAACGAAAGTAAAAGAAACTGAGAACAAATTAAATAAAGAAGAGATAAAGAAAATAGTAAGAGACATTATCAAAAATAATAAAAATATCCAAATATTGAAAGAAAATTTAAATGAAGAAATAAAAATGAATTTTAAAATAGGAGAGGAAGAGAATTTAAGAATACGAAAAGAAATCAAATAAAAATACAAGATATTAGTCGCAAAATTAGAAATAAAAATTTGGTTTTCTTATTTCTTTTCAAGATAAAAATAAATTAAGAAAACAAATTTTGAGAATGTTGTTATGGTTTAAAAAGTGAGACAAAATTATGTTTATTTATTTTAAAAGAATTAAAAAAAAATATGTAAAGGAGTCTTACAAAAAAAAAGAAGTGACATGTTTGTTTATGAGATGTTTTGTTTTGAGATTAAAAAGATGTCAGATGTAACAAAAAAAAGAATATTTAAAAAGTAAAAAATCTAAAAATTTTCATTACCATTTCAATATAGAATTGAATCCCATAAAATTGGTTTTAGAGTTAGAGAATCTAACAATAGAAATTTTTTAATGGAATTGCCTCTGAGTTTTTTGAAGAATACTTGAATGAGATAACCATGAACGATTTTTAGCAGGTATTTCTCGACAAAACTTTTTTTATTAAGGACAGCTCTATAGAAAAGCATGACATTTCTTATATATAATTAAAGTTACCAATTTAAAAATAGAGGTTAAAAGAAATAAATCAATAAAATTTCATTTGTATTTTGAATTTTAACCAATCGATAACAACAGAAGCGTGTTAACGTCTGGTTATAATTTTTTTAAGCAAACGTTAGGAGCTGCAGCTGTAATACAAAAATAAGAAAATCTTTTTTATAATATGAAACAAAACCCAAATCATACAATTTTATAACTGTGTCCTTTGGCGTTATCATAAAGATAATAACTTTCTTTGGTAAATGTTGACTTTTTGAATTTGTTCTCCTAATTATCACCGCTTTTTGTTAACTTTTAAATATTAACTCAACATTTTTTTTTGCAACTTATTTTATATATTTCTGTAATTTTCTTACATACAGTGGCAATTACTTAACATCTAAGAGTAGTCAAGAAATATTGACTGAAAAATTTGCATCATCCCAAAAAACTTGAACTCCATTAAAAATTTTCTATTGTTGGATTTTCTAAATTAGAAACCAAGTTTTAGTATGCAATTTTATACTGATCTGACAGTGTACATAATCTGGATATTATTTATAAAAATGAATAATTTCACGCAATATATTGTAGTGTGTAACAATTTTAACTTATGTTAATGGAGGAAAAGACATTACCTACTTGTGATTCGGGGATCAGGAGTTTTTGACAGTTAGTTAGGAAGTTGTCAATTGAATTTAGAAAAGGGTTGGTAGAGTCATGTCACGAATCCACAATTAATTATACCCTGAGATGTAAATATTTGGTGCTCAATAAGAATATATAAATAAAAAGGCCGTAGTATCAAAATAATATAAAATAAGGGGTCTATTTATTTCTTCTTCAGTATCGAGTGGACTTACTTCCTTAAATAAAATATCATATAATTATACATCTTTCATTTACCAAAAGCATATCAATTTCCATACCAGAGAGAGAAAATCCAGAACAAGACATCTTCATAGCATGACTATGCTCAGTGAAGTCATTAATTATTCGCGAGCAATTGAGTGCGGAAACTTCAATAGAAATTCAATAATTGACCTTTGTAGAACATCTCTAATTTTCTTAGAATCAATACAGCTCAGGAAATGGGTTGTTTGTTTAAAATAAATTTAGATCCACCCATGATATATAATTTGCTTTATAACTACAATCGGAATGAGTTTTGAGATATATACTTAAGTTTCAATGATGATAAAACAAACAAACAAGACGACGTCGATAAAAATCAAGAGAAAAAAAATTTGAGAGTGGAAAATATAGAATGAAAAGCAGGGATTATTGAAATTAACATTATGTTTAAACACAAATGGATATTTAAGTTTACGCGAGAAGTACCAAATAGGAACGAAAAGGATAAAATACAACAAATAAGTAAAAAACCATTAAGAGTATTAGCAACAAAATGTAGAGGAAAATTCATTCCTAATAACAAGGATGCACATATCTATAGCATAGAATCTATTTTTTTAAACAGTTTTCAAATATGTTCAGTAGATTGATCTGAGTCGATTGTTCGTCCAGTATAGAGTATGATCAAACTATATGATGTGGACTCCGTTTAAATGTTTTAATCTATACCTACAGAGCTGAATAGTATTGACCCCAAAAGAATATTAACGAGCCAATATCGAATGCTATTGAGACTTAAACCTTTTATGGATTCTGATTGTATAAGCCACAGATATAGGAAATGGGTCTTGATCAACATATGTTTTGCTAAATTTGTTTAATATTTTAAGTTCCAAATATCGTTTGATTCTGGCCAGTGCCATTAACTTAGTTAAAAAAAATATCGTTTGACTAATTTCTTATTTATTATGTTCTAAATTTCATCTGTGATGGAAGTAAATGAATGAGTGTATTCCAAAAACAACAGCGTCTGGAGGTTCTTATAGGGAAAATTCTTAGATAGTATAAATTCAGCTTAATAGAGGAAAACTTACTTACTTACTCGTGACAAAAAATTTGGGAAACTAGAAAGCATACTAAAAGAAAACCAGTCCGTATATAACTTAACTTTAGAGTTAGTTAAACTCTGCATCGACAAAAATTGGAACAAAATTAACAACCTCTGCATATTAATAATCAAATGTTTATGTAATTGAACTCATTTTTGACTCTACTTGCCTTGTCTTCAATCAAAAATTTTACAAACAAATTTTCGGTACTCCCATGGGTTCTAATATCTCCCCAATAATATTAAGTTACGTTTTAGATGAACTCCTAGAATATTGCACAAATAAAATCACATTCGAAATTCCTTTCTTCAAGAGATATGTAGATGATCTTATCCTCTCTGAACCAGGAAACTGTATTGATGAAACGTTAAATATTTTTAACAGGTTCAGATCCAAATATTTAGTTTACTGTTGAAAAGAAACTGATAATTCAGTTCCATTCCTGGATTTAAAACTAATAAGAACGATCGACAATAACATCATTACTAGATGGTACAGAAAACCAATTAATTCAAACCATCCCATGAAAATCAAAATAAATTTCATTATTAACCTCAAAAACAGAGTGGTTAAGGTCACTCATCCATCTTTGAGAGATGCATGTCTAAAAGAACTTCAAAACATTCTTTTTGAAAACTCATATCCCAAATCTTTAGTGAATAAAATTCTATTTAGTACTTCCATTTCTGTTTCAAATTCAAACCATCCACCAACAACTGACCAAATTTAAATTTTTAAATCTTTACCACATATAGATGGTTTGACATCAAAACTCATACATTTGTTCAAAAATGAAGACAATATTAAAATAGCCAAAACCAATTTGAAAACTATTTCACAAATACATTTTAAATTGAAAACACCCATAACAGTAAAAAATAAATCAAATATATTCTTTAAAATCCCATGCAGCCGCTGTGATGAAGTATACATAGGTCAAATAAGTAGAATGCTTAAAGATAGAATAACTTCTCATAAAAGTGACTGCAGAAGGAATGTGAGATCTTGTCGCCTTGCTGAACATGTAATAGATAAAGATCATGTGATTGACTATGAATATCTGGTCACCGAGCTTCGCTCTTAATATTCAAATCTACATTTTTAAGCAGCCCAATGAGTATATAATTTAAGTATATTTATAACATGACAAATTATTAATTAATTCGCGAAAATCACGGAGTGGGCGACATCTACTTGAACTACTGAAAGGGAGATAAATAAAAAGTTGATTGGCGATTGGCTTGAAAGTAGGCGGGAAAATTAAAAAAGCTGTCAGTGCTAATTTTCAATTGTCTGCAGCTGTTGTTGACGTTTATCAACTGCTTGTCACAGAGGTTAGTTAAATGCATTAAAAGTTGCCTAGTTTCTGGGGATTTCACCCTTTTAGGGCAACATATACTGACGCTTGATCTTCGCGAATAGTCACGGCGGACAGGCCCCGCTTCCGGGACGGGCAACAGCAGCGTGTAGGGCACAGGTCCCGTCAACAGAAGATCGCTCAGCTCTCTCTATTTATCACTATATAAAAAAAACTCTATGTTCCATTGATTTTATTATTTATTAATCTGCAGTGAAGGAAAATTATAGGTCTGATAGTCATACTTCCATTCATACTTCTCGACGTGTCTCAGATATTGATATCATATTTTTTCAAAGTTTTTCAGTTACAAAAATAGTTCATCGTACATTATATTACAATTTGTTCTTGAAAAATACAAAGTCACAATTTTAAATGTCTCTTTAAAGTTTCTTGTAAAATAAAAAATTGAAATCTATGTTAACAGTACACGTGTACAAGCATTCATTCTTTTTCTCTCTCTCTCTCTCTCTCTCTCTCTCTCTCTCTATGATAATGAAAACTTAAAATATTAAAACAGTCCGCATAATAAAATATTACATTATAAAAATGTATACAAAATATTCTTGACATTAAAACAACAGTAGCCAGTTAGCCAATTTTAAGTTCCGTATAACACGGTGAGATAGCAGAACAAAAATCCGGTCATTCCGATGTTATGCTGAAGAGACGGTTTCCGGAATAGCCGGTGGTTTCAGTGGGATGGTTTTAGTGAGTAGCAGTAAGGGGTAGTCTCACACTATAGGGGAAGGTTAGATCTTTGTAATAAATAAAGAAAAGTACGACACTTGTGACATTTTGATCTTTGTTACATTCTGACAGGTGCCATATTTTGACATTTGTTCATTTTAAGATTTGTTCATTTTGACAGTTGTTACATTCTGACACGTATCACATTTTAACAGTTGTCACGTTTTGACAAGTGTCCATTTTAACAGTGTTACTCAACGTTCCTATAAATATTTACCTTAACCCATGATTTCTGAAATTGAATTGGCAACGTTGTATTTTCAACTTTGAATTTATAAGATGACTGTCATTTGACAAGCAAATTATTTATGTCCGTCAAATGAACCTTTCCTTTTTTATACTTTTCAGGTTATAAATTGTTACTTGGGCATTTGTAGAAAAGTTATGTATGCGTTTGTACTGGAAAAATATGTTAAATAATCGTTTCAACGCACTGAAATTGTTTGTCTTGGGAGTGAGTATCCCAACATATATTTTTTCATAAAAAAATGTGAAAATTATTTTTCCGCGCAAAAATTTCTATTGCTAAGTATATTGATTTTATTATGTTTTATAGCATCATTATGGATAAAAAGCGGCAAATTTAAAATTGAATTTTCTCATATTGAAACGCCAGAAATTACATAAAGTCAAACCTTTTTACTGCTATACTATACAGAAGAAAGGAGTGCAGTATTTAATTTGCAGAACGTAGTACAGGTTCAAGAGGCAGAAATTTTATTTTTACCTCATCCTTCAAAGCTTATTTGTAGCTAAGATTTAAATTTTAATACATCTGATCGGCCTAATATAGTTTTTGTCTAGATTTAATCTTGTTTCCATGGTTTTTACTGTAATAAACCTGTTCTTTTGACAGATAAGTCAGACTTTATTTATTCATAGCAGTATCGTATGTATTTTAATTGATTCGCAATTTTATAGTAATATATATTTCAAAATGGCTTCATTCTAAAAATATTATCAGTCCTCCTAAATCCTTGAAGGCAGAATTATTAGTAATAGCAAGGCAATATAAAAACAAATTCGAAAAATATATTATAGATGAGATGGCCCGAGAAAAAGGAATTGAAATTCTCAGATTGCCTCCTTACCACGCAGAGTTAAATCCCATTAAACTGATCTAGTCACAATTATTAAAAGGTTATGTTTCTCAAAACAATACAACATTTAAATTTCCTGATGTGCGAAATTTGTTTTTGAATGCAGTTTCAGATGTAAATAGAGAACATTGGGGAAAATGCATTGATCATGTTAAAAAGGTGGAAAATTTATTTAGGAAAGTGGATATATCAATGGAAAATTTAATAGAACCTATAATAATAAACCTCAGAAAAGACCATTATAGTGATACCAGTAGTTTTAGTGAAGACAGTGACTTTTAAAGATAGTTCTTGAACTAACTTTTTTTTAATCTTTGAGTTTAGGTAAGTACTGAAGCGTTGCTTTTAATGCCAAGAGATTAAAAAAAGTTTAATCCCAACATATAATCCTCCCTGTTATTTATTGGTTAAATTTAATTCGTTTAATGTTAATGTGTCAGATGTGTCAAAATTTAATCTACGAAGTGCGTATATATATTTTATATGCTGTGACCTTATTTATATTACAGAAACTTATTTTGCAAAGTACGCCTATGGAATGTGTCGTTATATCCCCACTTGTACTGCACTCCTCTCTCCTTTATAGTATATATTACTATAGAAACAAGTTATATTATCTCTGTCGTTGCTAGGAAATAAACTAAAAGCTTAAATTTTCTTGTAAATATCTCGGAAGATCGAATTTTCACAGACATCAGGCCTGCATTTTTGGACGATTTAGATAGGAATTAGTCTACCCTGCATACAAACCTTGCTCGTTTAATAGTATTTGATAATGCCAAAATTGTCGATAATGAACGAAATCTCAGTAAGCGTCTCTTTCTTGAAATGGTTCATATAAATAACAATGAAAAATCAATGAATAACAGAACAGATATCAATGATCTCAGTACAATATACACATATCTATTAAAAAAACAAAGAGTATGTAATTTTTTCTGAATTTCATGTTATTCGTCTTGATAAACAAAATAAACATTTTCGAAAGCTCGACTTAAAACGAAGAAATCGTACTAATTTATTTACTATTGACTGATTCCCACTAATTTTATCTACATAGATTACTATTGAACAGTCACGAAAATATCCACTTATAAAATAAAATATATATTTAAAAAATTATTAGGATAAATTTTTTGATTTTTGATTATTCGATCATAAAATTATCTTGCCTGAATTTTATCTAAAATACATCATGTAGTGCAATTTGTAAATTTAGGTTTGTGAACAACTTAAAATAATTCAATTCAACTTTCCGCATAAACGTCAAAAAGTGAGTATAATTAAACAGAAAATTCCTTATGTTTTCGTTCGATGCAATATCACTTTCAATAACAGGTGTAGTAACAGATGTTGTAAAATACCTTTTGTGGCAGCCGCTTGGATGTAAAACTCTTGGAACTAATTAAAACCAAAATTGCTTTCAGCGAGATATATCGGCACCATAAGCGTTTTTGAAATGAGTAATGATACGATTTTATAAGTTTCAAGGACAATGCTATTTTGATAAATTACCATGGGATTAAGAATAACTGCACTAGATTTGTTTAAGAAACTTTAACAACAGTTTTCTCATTGATTTTTACGATTACCTCTCCATGGCAAAGCTTTAATTTTGGATGAAACATGGATCCATCACTATACGAATAAGGAAGAATCATCAATATTGAATATAATATGGCGTTTAAATGAAGAAAATGCCAAAAAATTATCCCAAATAAAGAAGAAAAAAGTATCATTCACGAAAACAATGCACCGTGTCACAAGTCGTCTATTTTCTCTTCTTTTCTCTGCAAACCCAAAAATAATGATTCAATGAAGAAGCTAAGCCTATTTTGAGGCCAAAGGCATCAAAATGTTAGAGCAGCATTGGGTTGAATGTATCACTTTTAAAGGAGACTAAAAGTTGTTGTTTTATTTTAATATTGGGTGTTTTTGTTTAAATACAAATACATATACTTTATTTTTCGCTGTACTTATTTTGTAATTAATAAATTGATTAAAGGTGAAAAGGTAATCAAAGTTCCAACGTGTCTTAGAGCGGAATCAATTTTAAGACGCTTTTAATTAATGGAGTAACTTTCATTTTAATTAAAGAAAAGTTTAATTATATCATCAAGAAAGTTATACCTATAATAAAACTCGAAAATTACGATCTAAAGACGTCTGAAGATTAGCAGCCACACCCCAAGCGATTTTGCTTGAGGGCATGTGAAAAGCAACAAGTCGTTTCAAAACTCTTTGAGATATAGGAAAGAAACCAGTTTAAAACTCAACTCTATTCTATTTTTTCTCTTTACTTATATTATGATTACTATTTTAGATGATAGATGGTACCACTTTTGTGTGCTATATATCTAAATAAATATACCACAACTTATGGAAACATGCGATCTCTTCAAGACGTTCGACAGTATTTGTTACTTAAAAAGTTTTCCAAAGTTCAGCCAGTTATGCTTTATTATTTGCCAGATACTTAAATGACGTTTGCAAAATTGTAAAAGCTCAATTATTTTAATCTTGTTCGCCGAATTGGACTTTTGAACTATCACTTCTACATTTCTTTGGGCAGTTTTCTTTCCTGATAATATTTATTTTATTTTAACCGAAAATAAAGTGACAATAAAATAAAAACAAAAAAAAATTGAAGGCAACTTAAAAATAACTCAACGTTTTGGTAAACGATTAATTTTAATTCTTGGTAATAAAATATATGAAAAGGTACCCTCTGAAAGAAATAAGTACGGTTATGGCTCAAGTTCTTTTTCTTGAATACTTTAAAAGGGAGTAATCTACAAAATGTACAAAGGACTGCCTGAAATTTTGCTGACCCCTATTTATGCTTTATCCTAAATAAACATTAGTCCAATTTAGTTAAGAGAGAAATTGTACGAGGAAAAACAAGTTATAATTTGTATCTTATAGGGGTATTCGCATATATTTAATTAGGCATTGAAAATATTATTTTAAATTTCAAACAAATTTTTAACGGAAAGAGGTAAACATTTTGTCAAGTTAATTTTATTTTGAAAATTTCACACCAACATTTTTAACCAATTTTTTTTACATCCTTTATTCGGCAATCTATCCGGAGACAATAAGCTTTTGGTTTGACAGTATTGGAATGTGTAGGGGGGTTCCAGTGAGCCACCTACGTATTTCTTAACCTAGGGTTAGTTGTATATGCAATAATAGTAAAATGATTAATTGGTTATTTTAAAACATTTACATTATTCGATGAATCTGTCGTTTAATTCCGATATTGTGTATCTTTTAAGACGTTTTACATTTGCATTCTGTTCAAACAACTCACTGGCTAGCACGTTAGGCTGAATCTATATTCTTTTACGATAGTTGTCACTAATTTCGGCAATTAATTCTTTTACTGGTGATATTGGAATATCTTGTTGTAAGGCTTCATTGGAGATGTAGTAGTCTACCACGAGGCGAATAACTTTGTTTTGGAACTTCTGGATGATACTGATATTGGAGTGATATTGGATACGTCTAAATGGGCTTTAGTATAGACTTGTATAGTAGTAACTTATTTTCTAAAGACAGCTGTGATTTCCGGCCGATTATCCAATACATTTGTCTGAATTTGAGACCAAGTTGCTTACGTTTGGTGAAAATGTGTTTCTGCCATGTAAGCCGTCGATCTAGGCGTGAATATTACTTGAGATGATTTAGTTTCATTTGCCTTCAGTCGCCGTTTTCTTAGCCATTTTTCTATCCTGTTTAAATTGATCTGGATAATTTGTGAAGCAATTATTGGGTTGGTATGCGATGCCAGTACCGCAGTGTCATCAGCAAAGGTGGCTACCATTGTTGTGTCATATACTGGTATATCACTCGTGAATAGGAGATATAATACTGGTCCCAGCACGCTGCCTTGGGGTACGCCTGATTGGATAAGGTTGAGATTGGAAAATTCTTTGTCTATTTGTATGGAAAAGTGCCGGTTTGTTAGATAGGATCTTAACAGTTGGTAGTGAGGATGGGGTAGGTATTTTTTGAGCTTAACTTGTAGTCCTCTGTGCCAGACCTTATCAAACGCTTGGGATATATTTTCCTCAAAATCTTCAGTGATTTTTTTGACAAGTCTGTGTACTTGCTCTATAGTTCCGTGTTTATCCCTAAACCCAAATTGGTGCGGTGGTATAATTTCCTTTTTTTCTATTATCGTTTTAAGTCTTTTTACGTATATTTTTTCAAATACTTTAGATCAGGTTGGCAGTAAACTTATCGGTCTGTATGAAGTGACTTCAGTTTCTGTGACTTCCTGATTTGGATATCGTAATTATTTTGACTACCTTCCATTGGTGCGGGAAGTATGACAGTCGAATCATTGCGTTGTAGATGTAAGTGATAAGTGTAAAGTATTTTACTGAGATCTCTTGAAGCATTTTCCCTGTTATTAATTCAAAACCAGGAGCTTTTTTATGTTTATTTCTTTTTAGATTGTGTCTTTGACTTTTGATGTTTTGATTTTCTTTGGCAGTATTTCCATTTGGAATGGAGCCTCTAAATATTGTTCAATATGGTATTCCTCTTGTTCCGTTGCTCTGTAGATTTTTTTCAAATACTATTTTTTCCTTATCCCTTCTTGCCCAAGAATTGTTAAAATTACGGATTGGCGGATTTCAATTTTGCGTTTGGTTTAGTCTTCGAGTGGCTCTACATAATGAGTAGTTGGTAGCTTCCGTAGGTGACAGATTTTCCAAGTAATTTTGTACTTCTTTATTTTTGATTTCCAAGCATATCTTTTAGTTGCCTTGTTGCTTCGTTAAGGTTTCTCTTATTTTCTAATGTTCTTTCTCGTTGCCATTGTTTTCTCAATTACCTTTTCTCAGCGACTTTCTGTCTTACTGTGAATGATATTTTCTCTTTATTTTGATTACCCTTGAATTGTGGTGTAGCGTCCCAGGCAGCTTCTTGTAAGCTTTTGGATAGGTTTTCTATTGCTATTTCAACCTCATGATCTGTTTTTAATGAATAATTCAATGAGATTTATTAATGAATAAAATCCAGTCGGTTTTCTTGTTATGTAATGATGGTTGGGTTTCTTTGTTGATAATTTGGGAACTGATGGTAATCATCACTGGAGAGTAGTCTGAGGATAGTTCAAAGCAAGATTTGGCTGAGCACCTTCTCGTATCTATTCCCTTTGTAACACCAAAATCTAACAAATCTGGAATCTTATTCCTATCGGTAGGCCAGTAAGTTGGTTCGAATGTTGAAATATATTTAAGATTATTTGCGTTCATTGCTTTGGCGAGCTCTTTATCTTTACATGTTGTCAAGCGTGAACCCCATATTTGATTCTTTGCATTATAGTCTCCTCCTGCTATAAATTTGTTCCCTAGAGTTTTGAATAACTTTTCGTAGTGCTCTTGTTTATTATTGCACTTAGGAGGGCAGTATACTGCGGATATAGTTAATGGGCTCCATTCATCTTCAACGGTTATACTGGTTGCTTGTAGGTACTCTTTGCTAAACTTTTCTCTCTCGTAATGTTCTATATTGTCTCGAATTATGATCGCAGTTCCACCGTGAGCTTTGTTATTTGAATGTTTGGTGTTATATATTTTATATTTGTTTATTTTTAGGTGGTGCATATCTGTAAGATGTGCCTCAGAAATCAACATTATATCTATTTTATGAGTTATTAGAAAAACTTTGACTTCATGTATGTGTTGGTTCAGACCGTTGGAGTTCCATATGGCGATATTATAGATTTGCTGTACCGCCATTACGCCAGCTTGCTAATGATTGTGGTTAGGAGGTTCAACATTGTACCCATCTGTTCCATTAACTTTCTGATGATGCCTTCAAGTCTATTCATGTTGTTGGATTCTATGTGGTTTGGTGGAGTCTGAGGCTGCTGGGTTTCCGGGTTGGGTAATTCTGGTTAATGAAGGTCATACAAATTTTTAACGGAAAGAGGTAAACATTTTGTCAAGAAATTTTATTTTGAAAATTTCACCAACATTTTTTAACCAATAAGAAGCTTTCGTTTCAGCTCGTTACTATAGCAACCACAAAACTTTGCCGAAGTGTTTTCGTCCTGGGTACCCTGTGTATGACTCTTTTTTCTTCTAGGGGATTTAAAAATACACAACCCGCCCCTTATGACGACCAGCCCCGGTCTCCCCTATGTGTATTTATTATGAAATAAAAAAGTATTTTTGTTATTATCACTCAAATACCTTCAATAATGTACCAAATAAAAATAAAACCAAACATTCCTTCTTACTTATTGATGAAAGTAAACAATATACTTCATGAACTTCATTCACGATCAAGTTTTTCGGAATTTCAAAAGAATGTAGGTGACACTGCATGTATTCGGAAAACTTAAATTAAAGAACTTTTAAAGTAAAGTAGAAAAGTGAAAGATGAAAACAACATCGAACCTTTAGATTGTGTTTTTATCCGAAGGATTTCTCAAAGAAGTCTATCAGACTTTTTAAAACTCTTTAGTTGGGAAAATCTTGAATTGAAGTATTTTGTTTTCATTTTACGAGCTATCAAATGGGAATTACTTTTATTGTATCTTTGTGCGACTGAATATATCAATAAAAATACAATATTTTTCTTTTTTTTTTACTCGCATCAACAGGTTAAAATTAACAACTTTTTTGGTCACATTCTTTACTTATTATACCTAAGATAAAGACGAATCGAACGGATATCTCGAAAACCACTGAAACCATCATCACCTTATGTTTTTTGATGATCAATAGACAGTCGGTTACATTGTTATTGTTGCTGGTTTATGCTTTTTCTTTGGGTGTTAATTATTTTTTTCTAGGGAGGAAATGCATTACGCAGAGTAGTAACTGATACTGCAGTATCCCAATATATTGTTTACCTACTAAAACCTCCTCCTAGGCCCCAGATTTTGCAACCCTACTCTGCCTTGTTAGCTCATCTCTTTCTGTTTACTCATAATGTCCTTAATTATTTTCTAGTATTCCTGTGAATTTATCATTTTGTCTATAATTGTGTCCGGTGTGGGTTCGCATCTGATTTTATCATATGCCAATCTTGTCTCTTGGTTTCAATTGCTAAGCTTCTTCCCGTCTAAATTGAAATGCACTTGTTGTCTGTTTCTTCTTTGTGTTCCTTTATCCAGTTGATAATTTTGCTACTCGGATGAGAAAAGTTTTATTCACATTTTATTAACTTATTTTTATTCTATCATATGATTTACTTTAGCACTATATGTGAGATTTACTGGTTAATTAACAAACTTTTATACTTAAAAAACGATAGGTCATTATTACTGCTACCCTTTTTAAGGCTTATCTAGTATTTATGATGTTAAGAATTATGGGGGAAAGCATCATAGAAGACGCGCTTAGTTGCTCCCGGAAGAGTTGTTTTCGAGGAAAATATCAGTTTTTAGTTGAGACACGAGTTTTTGAGCCAGCTTTTTATAATGATCTTAATTCAATGTATTTGTTAGAGCGTTAAGGGATCGATAAGACTAGACCTGTTCTGCGAATAAGGGTCGACGTATTTTTAAGAAACTTTCCTTTGTTTTTTTGGATAGTATCAGAATAATTTTGAGTCACGTCATGATTACATAGTAATGAGAGCTTCTAAAAAGTTTAAATTTTAAATCACCCTTTATACAATCATCTCGGTAATGTGATTAAATTGGGATTAAAAGGACAACGAAACAGAAGAGGGTATAATAGCAGAATTAATTTTAGAATTACCTTGTTGAGTCTAAACAAGATAATGCTCCAAATGAAATTTTAATATTGAATGTTGAGGTAGAGGTAGACTAAAGAAAAAATTGTTGGCTAAAGCTAGCTGAAGGGTTTAGCAACTTTTTAGTGTTTCGGGGTATTTTTAAAATATGGTCTTTTTTCTTTTATATTTTGAGTAATAAATGTTTATTACTGTTCAAGAATTTACCACAACAATTGTGTTCGTTTTTAAAACCCACATATAATAATTAAAACTCCCCAGGAAAGTGTTATTACACAGTTTTCCATATTTGCAGCAAAAATAATTTTTTATGAAATAAAACACTTTGATGTAGCCTTTTGATTTCGTAAAAATATTACGTTAGTTACAAAATCTAGTAAAGAAAACTGCAACATCAACATCAATCATTTGATTTTGTTATTTAACATTTAACATCAAGATTTACTTTAAATATTTTTTATTATAAGCTACTTATATTTACGTATAGCTCATATACGTCTTCTAAATAAATTTCTAAAGATCTTGTTTACTGTAATCATTGTACAGAGCTGGCTTCAGGAAACTCCAGAAAATTTGCCATAAGAAGTTTAAAATAAAAACAAATTTTGATTTAATGGTATTTTTTGGAACGGTAAAAGTTTACTGTATATTGAATAAAATTTTATAAGCTATTCCTCTCACTAACTATTGTTGACATTTAACAAGTAAACAAAAAAGCAACAAAAACACTCTTTCGAACTTTTGTTGATGTCATGGGAAATACATTAATTTCAAGCTTCTCAAATATCGTACTTTTGACCCAAAAACAACATAACCACTATCCTATTTCCTAAATAAACTGGTTTGTGTCACTATTTTTTTTACTTCTTGCAACCATTTTGATCTGAATCTAAAGCATTTTCTATCAGTATCTGTAAATGTCGGCGGGTCCAAAATACGGACAAAAAAGGGTGGACCACCTGCCACTAGAAATAGTCCTGTAATCAGATGAACTTTGCGCACCAGACCCTTTTTACCTGTTAACAACTCATCAGGAAAACCCCCAAGCTCATCTCGCTTGTGTAGGTATAATTTTACAAATCATTCAACATTTGGAAAATTAGTTATTGAGCAACTTTGTTTGTGTAAAGTGTACCTATACATCACTTAGAATTTTTAAAATAATTATGAAGACATTTGTAGTGAAGAGTAATCACGGGAAGGACTAAAAAGTTTTCTAGAAAAAAAATATTTGAAAATTGGCGAAATTTTTTGAACCTATGCTAAAAACCATGTACAGCGAGAGTTTTTACAATTGGTAACATTAATATTAGTCGAAGTCACCTTGTGAATAACGAGAAAAAATTGAATGGTCAGATTATATCCAACGCCTGCAAAAGGAAGAAACATGTATAGAATTTGTCAAGGAATAGATAAAAATACATAAAAATATATAAAATAAAATTAGAACTAAGACTGAGAAACAAAAATTTGGCAACCATTTCAACATTTAGAACTCTTGCAAAGAGTAAAATCCATCCTTTAGTAGGTATTTCTTAAGACATTGCTTGAATGCTTTCAAAGTAACACATGATTTAATAATAGTTTATTGTCACAGTGGGTGATCTATATAAGAGATTACTTCTTCAAAATGGCACATGCAAGTTATTTTGCTGCCTTGTATTAACATAGTCAATTTATTTATTAGTCTTAAAATATAAAAACACATACTTCGAATATGTACAGACACGGTAATGTTAAAATTTCATAAGTTTCAAAAAAATCTCGACAACTACTGGTAGGAGAGACACCAGCGATACAACGAATCAATTTTTTCTGGGATATAAACACATCATTAAAACCAGTGGATGACTGACCCCCGGAAACATATCCCGTATCTTAGTCGGGTTTCGTCTTGTGCAAATATAACATTATCAATTGTTTCTCCACCAAAATTGATCTCATGTTTCTAAATAAACAGCTGACAGAGTTATTTTTGAAATAACTGTTTCACAGTGTCTTATCCAGTCAAGACACTCGTCAATGTATAGACCTAGGAACTTTACACATAATATATTTTCCAAAACATTATTATTAATATTTACTTGAACAGTAGGCGTTTGTTTTTGCCTTTTATGAAAATGTATTGACTCAATTTTTTCTGCATTTAGATGAAGTGAATGCAGAACCAGTCATACTGAGTAGAAAGAACTTCATTGCATCTTTTTTCTAAGGAATAATTAGATTTTTTCGAAATAAGTATGGACGTATCGTCCGCTACAACGTGAAATGTATAGATGGGCTATTAGAAACAATACTGGGCCCACTAAAGACCCTTGAGGAGCACCTACACTGATGTCAAGATAATCCTAACTACAGGTAGTCGCTGTTTGCTCAGTTACCCCAGGAAGATTAACGTACTGGCGAAGTGCGTGCAGAAAAGATTTTATCAAGATGATATTTCCGAAAACCCCTCAAAAATGGTCAAAAAAGAACTGGAAATAAAATTTATATATTAATGGAAAAACTTAAAGAATCTCAAATAGCACGTGAAAATCAATAGTGTTCAAATTACAGGAAAAATTAAGGATATTAAGGTTGGTCCGCATTTTGGGGGACCATTCAGTTGAGCAAAAATACCTTTTATAATCCGTTGCTGAAAAAGGGGCAACATAATCCTATCGGTCAGTTGGGCAAATGTTTGGGACAGGTAAAAAAATAATACAAATCAACTAAATAATAATTATATTTATTCCAATCAAGTAGGTAAATATTTATTTGATACACATTTAATAAAATTAAAACGAGACAAAGAGTTATTCTTAATTTTTATAATTAAGTATCAATAAAATCTAACGGTCTTAATTTTTATATACATCAAAAAATTATCTCAAAAATACCTTGTTTTTAAATTCAGCTGCTAATCCCAAGTTTTGAACTTTACAAAACTATGCTTGGCATAAATGGAATTTGCAGCTGATTATTTTAGAAAATGGCAAAACTGAGGAGGAAATTACATTGTGAATAGCAAGCTCAAAGTCTACAACAATAATTTTTGGTTTAAAGGTTAAACCTAAATCTACACATTTTTGAATTACTTTTGACAGCTGTCGAACATAGATATTAGTTGTTTTTCTAGGTAATAAGGCAAACAATACGGGTAATTAATCTCTTCATTTCATATTTTTTGCCCAACTGAATGGTAGGATTAGGAACTACCTGAATATTTTTGCCCAACTGACATATTACGGCATTTTGCATCCGCCTATAAATGTACCGGTGTTTCACCTGCTACCCAGATGTACCGTAGACACCTAATGTCTTTATCCTTTTTCGCTATACTCATTGTTTCTGCTACATATAGTTTAAATATTTCATTTACCTATTTAAATTATATGTGTGCTGTTTGAGACGGTTCTGTATATTACGTAAACCAATCGTTCTCAACAAACACGTTTACTTTCTTTGATAAATCCCTGCCCCCATTTTTCAAAACGATCGAACAGTGTAAAATCGCGTCTGTCATTTTTGCCGATTCGTTTGCAAACATATCTAACAAACATCCCCGGAATCCAAGATCTTCATATGTTTTATTCAAAAAGTAACTAATGAGGCGAGAACATTTTCGTTTGATGTCGAGATTTTCGTTATGTATTCATTCCGGTTTCATGTTTGAAAAACAGTTTTTAAAATACCTTTTGGGCATATTTCGTATGGCTTGCTTCCTTATTTATTTTCAATAGAGAGCAAATTTTGATTAATGTATGAATTCTTTTTTTAATCACATTAGGGGTTTTATTTGAATTAAAAAATAACTCTTTTTATTTTTTTTATTGGAATCAAATGAGCCGAAGAGAAACGTTACGTACTGCATTTAATAGAATCAAATTTATTTTATATAACAATAGTTTACGTAACAAGTGTTGTAAAAAAAAGTCTGAACTTATGACAGGGTACTTAATTTCTTCAAATGGAAAACCCTGTATTTTATTGCATCTTTAAATTTTTTTGAAGAATTTTATTTCGAACAATTTTACAAAATTCTCTTCAAATCCAATAGATTTCCGGCTTACTTGACATATTGAAAATGTAGGTATCTTATAATCATTAATTAAAACTTATTTGTCTTTCAAAAAAGTTTGTCTTATTTTGATTTTGACAGTTGCTATGACTACGCTGATGACGGGCGATTACGCGATCACTGCCTACTTGCGAATTATTATTCCGCTTACTTTTTCGCATAAACTGTGCGTTTTGTTTACCAAAACCGTGCGATTTTTTACCGTGCGTAATGAGCTATATACTGAGGCTGTGTGTCGTGTGTTTTTGCCTATTTTCTATAGTGGTCGTAGATAAAATAACTTGTGTTTGTACAAAGATTGTCTAATAGCTGTACATAAATTATATTACTTATGTGGATTTCCACCAAACCAAAACGCGCTTTTTTAAAAATATTTTTTTAAAAGAGAGCGATTTTTAAAACTCTTTTTTTAATATTTTTTTAATTTTTTATAAATAGTAGTAAATTATACACTTTATAAAAAATTACTCTTAATTTACTTTTCTATTTTGTTTTACATCTTCAAGTAATGTGTCAAACGCTTTGGTGCGATAAGAAATATTGCCAGACCAAGCAAATTGTTATAGGCATTATGTGGTTGTAATAAAAAATTTTCCGAAAATTTCACACCAACATTTTTTAACCAATAAGAAGCTTTCGTTTCAGCTCGTTACTGTAGCAACCACAAAACTTGGCGACCCTGGGCGGTACCACAGCGGTAGTATTTCTGTCAAGTGTCAAATTATAAAAATACACCCTTCCGTTCACTGTAAAATACAGATTGGTTGGTAGCTAATAGAATACATTATTTTAGACCAACAAATGTTTATTTCATACTGCTAAAATCGTAGGAACATATTCTTTTGGTCTATATGGAGGCTCAATACAATTATTATAAATTACAAAAAAAGTGGCCCTATCATCACGAATATTTACAAAAAAATATATTTTCGGTAAATTTTAGTAGCAAAACTTAAATTTAAATGGACTGCTGAAGGTTCTATTAATTTGTCTTTAATTATTTCATGTAAATAAAATTAAAGGAACACGTTTGATTTGTGGCGTAAATATCAAACGAAAATGTCATGTTCTAATTTCTCCCACGATCTTGAATTACTATCTGGAAATATCTCCTCAAGCATGATTTTGTTTAAAAAAGTAACTTTTAAAAAATTCATTCTTTCGTAAATATTTTCGATAGTAATTCAAGCTCTAGGGAGATTACTAGTGAAAATTTTAACACCAACATTTTTTAACCAATAAGAAGCTTTCGTTTCAGCTCGTTACTGTAGTAACCACAAAACTTGGCGATAGTATTTTCCTCCTGAGTACCCGGTACCACAGCGGTAGTATTTCTGTCAAGTGTCAAATTATAAAAATACACCTTCCCGTGCACTGTAAAATGATACAGAGTGGTGGATAGCTAATAGAATACATTATTTTAGTCCAACAAATGTTTATTTCATACTACTAAAATCCTAGTGAAAGTACCTCAACATTATCCGATCAATCTACATTTGAAATAGATTTTTTCTGAAACTATTCTTCTTACAGAGTAATACGAATATGTGATAAATATAAAAATAGCTATAATATTTTTATCAAATTTTATTTACATGTTTTACTCTGGTGGACTCGCCAAGTTCTAAAGGAGTTAACGGTTTCTATAGAGCAATCTAAGAACTAAGTAAGATATTTTAATTAGTAATATAACATGTTCTTTGAATCTCAGTTCACAGTCGAATATAATTCCTAAATTTTTAGATTGTTTTACAACCGGTATAGATTTATTTATAATTTTTATAGTAATATCTTCTAAGTTTACTTCTTGTCGGGTGCCAGGATGAAAAAGCATACAAATACATTTATTGCTGTTAAGATTGTGTGACTTGGAATAATCAACTATTCTATTTAAATTGGAGTTTATGTAGTCGATGGCATTTGTTAAGTTGGAAGGAGGAAATGAATGATATACCCGAGTGTCATCTGCGAATGAGTGAATGTTTACATGTTTTACTACTTTATAGATATCAGTGGTGTATATGGAACTCCTGATGTAACACATGTAAAGTTAGAGGATTCATTATCCATTACTACTTTTTGGAACCTAAAACGTTTTCTCTTGAACGCACATTTCCATATAGCGCTCTCTCTGTCGCACGCACCTGAAAATGGTTTTCACTCTTTGACTATTTTTATTAACAACGAATATTTTCAACTGTATAAGTCAAAGAAAGCTTCACGATAATACTTCCAAGATAGCTTCAATTCGGAATATTAAATTAACCTCGTTTTAACTTTAAACTTTTAACTCGAAAAACATTGGCGTGTACGAAATCATTAGTGGGGTGAATGCCGATTTCTTAGACTATTTGCCTGCCTACCAGGTAAGAAAAGAAACAGTTTATAAAGAGAAAACGAAATTGAGGTGACCCAAATTGGTACGCATCGCTTATACTTTCATTGCCGATTGAGCTCAAACCGAGCGAAGGAACGGCATCGCCGCATCGAGCCGTATCTCAGTGGAAAATTAGATTCTGTGCCATAATTTGCAATTATCCAGTGTCTAACTGGTTCTCCTCATACGGATATACAGTGGGTTAGAATTTCTAACAACTGGACAAAACGCTGATATTTTCCAAGATGAAATTAATTTAAACATCACTTTATAATAGTTTAATTTTTTTTTTAGTAAGCATATTAAACCAGTTGAGAAAGCTCTTCTAGCATTGCCAGAGCCTGAACAATAAGCATTCTCCCAGCACTGTCTAAAATCTTAGAACAAGTTCTTTATCAACAAATATACGACTATGTATTTAATAATAACATAGTAACATATATACAGTCAGACTTTCGAAAGGAGTTTAGTACAACGACACTACTTTTAGATTTAACCGATAATATACTTCGGTCATTAGATGAGGAAAAAGCTACATCAGTCATTCTGCTAGATTTTTCTAAAGCTTTTGACACTATCGATCATGCTCTTCTGTGTGCTAAACTTAAACATTTTTGGTATGACGAAATTTCCCTACGATTTTTCAAATTTTATTTATCAAACCGTTATCAAAAAGTAATTATCGACAACAACTCATCCGATTTTACATCATTCACTTCAGGGGAACCTCAAGGTTCTCTCCTTGGACCCCTTCTTTTCTCAATATATATCTCTGATCTTTATAAATCTTTGGATAGTTTAAAATTGCATTTGCAGACGATACACAACTGTATTTTTATTTGTACCTGAACTGTAAATTTAGCATCTCAAATAATAAATCGGGATTTAGAAGGTATTTGTACCTACTCAAGTAATCATAACCTTAAACTAAATGCTAAAAAATGTAATTCTCTGCTATATTGTCCTCATGCCTCCAAAGTAAAAAAAATCGTATCTAGTTCTACGTCAATTGTATAGAGGTCAGGGTATTTGAAACTTTACATTACTTTGTGAAACCATGGTGATGTCAATTCTTAAAGATAGGCTTTTGGTTTTTTTATCCTCGCTTAGATCAAGTTACTAAATTTCGATTGCAAAAAATTCAAAATAATTGTTGCCGTTTTGTCCTTGGCATAAGAAAATATGACCATGTATCAAGTAAGCTAAAACAACTTGGATGGTTGAACATAAGTAACTTGTATAACTACCACCTTGCCTCTTTGATAGTCTTTGATAGTCTCATGTTACCACGATATAGGTTATCAATTTTTAAACGATTATTTCCCTTGCCTGTCAAATATCAATTTTGAACCAATCACGTGCTTGGAAACTGATTTGACGCAGACAATCAAAACAAAATAAAGCGACTATTCACCTTGGTGGTAAATAGTCGGCTATTTGATTATCGTCCTCAATATTCACCTAAAGGACGGTATTTATACGTACGTACAGAATTTTTTTGACTAGGGAAATAATCTTATTAAATATAACGCGACCTTGACAAATTAGCTACTATTTGTATTGCTACTAAATTACTCGTATATTTTACAATTTGTCTCGACAATTTTGGCATTAATAATCAAAGAATAAATCCCTTGAGCTAAAGCTCTCTGGAGTTATTCAGATTATTAATGCCAAAATTAAGTCTCGACGAATTGATCCTAAAATAAACTCGAAATTTAGTTGCAATAAAAATAGTCGGCTATTTGTCAAGGTCTTGGGATATTACTGTCGATCATTTACTTATAATTCAGGTTTAGTTTTATGAGTATTTCTCAAAATCTGAGAGTTAAGTTTCTGAGTTTTTTAAAACAAAATTATATAAAGGTTCTGCTGCAGCGTCAGTAATTTTGATCATTTTTTTTATGTTTGCGATATGTAATTTAGTATATTTTAAATGTGTAATGAGTTTTACTAATTTTGTATTTTATTGTCTACAAACTTGAGGTTAGGTAGAGTAGCTCCGGCTAGACTTCACCTCGTGTATTTATTGTTTGTATTTTTTTGCCGGCAAATAAATGCATTTTATTATTATTATTATTATTATTATTATTATTATTATTATTATTATTATTATTATTATTATTATTATTATTATTATTATTATTATTATTATTATTATTATTATTATTATTATTATTATTATTATTATTATTATTATTATTATTATTATTATTATTATTATTATTATTATTATTATTATTATTATTATTATTATTATTATTATTATTATTATTATTGATATTGATAGTTCTAATAAAATTTTAGATTGACAGTTCTTCTAATCAACACAGCCACAGCCTACTCACTTTTTCCAAAATCTTCATTCACTGTATGTCTACTTTAAATTCGATGACATTTTAAAATTCAAAATTTTCATATTTTGGACGCCGTTTTGAAGGTGTTCCTGAAGAGGTACGGCGAGGCACATCAAACCCTACTTACTTTTTGATGCTCTATCAAAATCTGAAGTCAGAATTTTAAAATTCATAAACACAAAAAAGCTACAATTTGTTCGGTGAATATGGTCATAGGTCACTGTATTAAAGACAGATTTTGATTACTTCTCTGAATGAAGACATTTAAAGATTTTTTTATGTGGAAGTAACATACAGTCATATAGAACACTATTCTGAAAACCCGCACAAGCTCTGTTTGTGGGGTTCACTCGTGAAGGGTTGAATTGAAGGGCGTAGATTATTATTATTATTTAAAAAGATTGCAGACATGGAGTGAGAATTACGTCCAAGTATTGCCACAGCATAAACACCAGAGTGATCATTAATATAAAAAATGTTGCAAAACAAAAACATAATTCTAAAACAAATTACGTAACTACAAAAAGAGAATTTTTTGTTGTTTACACACGGAAAGTTTGGTGGGTAAATATTTACTTGAATTTTTTTAAGAATCTACATTCCAGTGTAATTTGTTAAAGTATATTTTAAAATCTTTTTTATCTTCCGGATCTCATCCCATTGAACTGAAGATGTAATTCTCAGAACAAATTATTAACCAAGGCAGCTCCGAAGGAAAAAGGATATAATAATGTCACGTATTTAATTTTCGAAAAGAAGAATTATGTGACATTTTGTCTTAATTGTTTTCCCATTTTCAAGCACCAATTTTGTTTCGTCCCGTAACTTCGGAAAGTGAGTTAGTGAAGTTGATCGACTGAAAGATCTTCGATCGCAATATTTTCAAGGATTTAGTACAGGTAGCTTGATAAGAGGCACATAAAATGTGTATTTCCCCTTCCTAAAGCTGAACAACGAAAAACAACTGATGGAGGTCGGAAAAATCTACAGTTTTTACTGATAAGCTAGGGAAAAATACATTGGCGCGAAGGAAAATACTTTAATTGGTCTGTTCATTCATTTTATTTTGAAATAATTACATTTTTGAATAAAAAAACTGACCGAAATAATTTGCGCTCCCAATATGTCAAGCATATTTTTTTGTAACGTAACTTTGTCCTAAAATTAAATAGGGCTAAAACTTGTCAAATTGTTTATATCCAAAAGCAAAACCAAATTCACAGTGACTGAGACATTATCTTATGAATATCAATGACTTTAGCACATGAACTTTAAGATTTAACAGATTAAAATAACGCTCATTTTAACCAGTTTTAACATTTCAAATCAATATCTGAAATCGTGACAATAAATTTTATACGTCAGCGCCCGGCCTAAAGGTAAGTTCGAAGCGATATAGCCGCATTGGGAGTTTTCAAGGTCCGTTTTCTCCTCTTGTATGTCAAAACAATTTTGTGTACCTATACGTGCGCTGTCATAAGTTAATAGATAAGCAAAAAGGGTTTGTGTCCATATGGGCCATTTCGAGACCCTCGTTTTATCTGGAATCGATGTGATGTAAAATGTTTTGCCTTCGCTAACTTGCTTTATAGAACGTGGAAAAATCATTTCGCATGATATTGTCGTTATTTTTTACAAAAAACTTCAAAAATATTATTTTTGATTTCAGGAGTAAAGTGGCTGCAGCGTTGCTCAACAAACACCTTCAGATCAACGGCATTTCTGCTGGACTGAGCTCATTGAGACAATCAGTTGATGAAGGTCTGGTATCAGACGATAAAGCGGCAGCTGCTGAGGCGGCAGCTACTGATCCAGGATCCAGCAGTAAAATGAGGAGAGAAAGAAAAGCAGCGAGAACGTTGGGTATTATTGTGTCGGCGTTTTTGGCATGTTGGTTGCCATTTTTTCTTTGGTAGGTATTTTAATTTTTAATAATAGAATTAGATTGTAAACTGTAATCTACTTCCAGCCTCAGAGGCATTTGAGTTGTTAAAAATCATAAGTTGCCAGTTGCCAGAGAAGGATATTGACCAAAAGCTCGCACAAAATGTGATATCGATGAAACTTGGCATTTAAGTACTTGAAAGGGTATAGAAAACGATAAAAAAAATCTTTGCTGCTCTAAAGGGTATGGCTAACTTCACAATTTCGAAAATCGAAAATTTGGTTTTTCCATTATATCTCGAAAAAAAATGTATTACTATAAAAAATTATTAAAAATAAGAAAGCAAATTCGAAAACTCTACGCCCTCCGAGCCGTTGAATACAAATATTCAGGCGATGCGTTCGGAAAAACTAAAGTATCTTTCTCTAAAATGTACCCAACGAAAAAAAAAAAAGCATTTTAAAGAAGAGACTAAGCTTTCTTAGGAAGTCATTAGTTTTTAATTTTTTTGTTTTTCATAGAAAATTTGATCGGAAGTTATAATTTCTAAAATTCTCATTGATTAACAAAAAAAAATCATTGTAGATTTATTATCATTATACTTTTACTTTTGATTTTAATATAATTAAAATGATGAACATTATCTCTGTTTAATAAAACTTATATTTTAAAATGATCATTTTTTTTACAACATTCATTCGACGCAATTTTTATTTTCAAAATAGTGTTTATTTATTTATATAAATCAATTTCTAAATTATTTTTAACTTTAATTAAAAAAAAAAGTAATTTCTGATTTAGATAAACACTATTTTGAAAATAAAAATTGCGTCGAATGAATATTGTAAAAAAACGATAATTTTAAAACATAAGTTTTATTAAACAGAGACAATGTTCATCATTTTAATTATATTTAAATCAAAAGTAAAAGTATAATGGTGATAAGTGTACAAGGATTTTTTTGTTGTGCCTCTATTAATAGATGTCTTCAGTTTTATAAAAATCAGTGAGAATTTTAGAAATTATAATTTTCAGTCAAATTTTCAAATAGAAAACAAAAAAAAAATTAAAACTAATAACTTCCTGAGAAAGCTTAGACTCTCTTCTTTAAAATGCTTTCTTTTTTCTTTCTTTGCATAGAGTTTAGACAAAGATACTTTAGTTTTCGAATTTGCTTTCTAATTTTGAATAATTTTTTATAGTAATAAAATTTTTTTTAATAACTTATAATATAATTTTTAGTCAAATTTTCCGCTCTTTCACGTGGTGCTATTAGTTTTTCGAGATATAATGGAAAAACCAAATTTTCGATTTTATTTTTGAAATTGTGAAGTTAGCATCCACTTTAGAGCAGCAAAGATTTTTTTTATCGTTTTCTACACTCATGCCAAGTTTCATCGATATCACATTTTGTGCGAGGTCAAACTCTCTGACAACTGGGCTAAAAACCAAACTAAGTTAAACATTAACGTATAAAATAAATATCTAGAATCCACGTCCCTTTAATTCCATAAATATCCAGGTATCTTACCACTCTGCACAAGTATGATTATTTATGACCATAGTATCGAAAAATGGCAATTTCCTATGGTTTTCTAATTCGTATATAAATTTATTAAATAAGAAAGAAGAATTTAATTTTGTAATTAACCTTTATTTGATTTCTCAGTATTAAAAATCGCGAAAATATCAACCGCATACCTATACCATATATATATATATATATATATGTGGAAAATACTCAATTTTATAACTAATCTATGTTTTGAATTTTCTCGTGAACAAGTTTGCAATAAACAGCGATAAGCAATTACCAATAGTATTGTTTGTAACACTCAAATCATTTGTTTGAAAATATGGGTCGATATATTCTTCAACGATTTTGATATCTGTGTTTTATTAATTCACAAATTTTCAGATATATTTTTTTGTTAAAACGAATTTTTCCGCTATTTTATTTTCCAAATATTTTTTTCGCATTTTTAGAAAGTTTTTTTTACTTCTTCATCCAGTAATGTATTATAATATATTATATTGTTCATTTTTATAAAAAATACCATCCCCGTTTTTTACCACATCGTTTTTAACGTAGATAAAGTATGTAGACACGAGTATAAATAGTCTGCAAATTATTTACACCAAAAAGTTATGTAGAATTTAAAATGACGGTATAAATAATTCAATACACATTAATACTTTTTGGTCCTAAGCCAACATTTTAATATTATTTTTCCCTTAGTTTGGTCTTTAATCAAAACATCATCCGAAACTTTATATTTACTTTATAAAGGTACACATCACAAACGTGTAATACCTTTAATTAATATTACCTGGAATATTGACATGTTACATAAATGTACGCCAGAAGTTGAATTTGAGTACCTCATGACCTCAATAAGTTGTTCCATAATATTCTGTTCATGACGATGTCGAATACAAAGATGAAGTCATGCACTAGTTAGAGAACAATCTAAGCATTACATTTATGTTTGAGCGAAGATGTATACTTGCAGTCCAGGGCCAAACCGATTTTCTCCACGGCCACTATTGAATGTAGTTATTCTGAAACCACTTATAATAACAGAAAAGAAACATTCTCGGTCTTGAGATTGAAAGAAAATTCTGAAACATTTGTCTCTTATGTATTTTATACGTATTTCATCCCATCACTAGAGACAGAATCTTCATTCCATAATTGTTTAAAAAAATAAGGTTTGCCATTAATGTCAAATTAACTGTCAGTATTATACTTTATACTGTGTTATTAGTATTTGCACTGGTGTTTCAATTATAACACGTAGCCATTTTCTGACAAGGACTGTTTGGGGTTTGTTTTAAGTTGTAAACTACATTGCAATAAAAAAATATCTTAAATACCTAATACTACTTCCTATTTAAACCAATGTCATGTTTTCCTAATTTATTAACACACTGTATATCTCATCTAAAAGTTTTTTATACACATTATGTTGAAGTCCCATGACAATGGTCCCATTAAAGTCCTTGGTAAACTCGGTTTTCTTATAAGCAGATAAAAATATACATGGTGTTTCATAAGGAATGGTCAATATTTTAATCATAGGTTCAGGACCTCCAAATATTAATATTTTACTAAATAACTCTGGCTCAAATGTTATCTACTACTAAGATACAGGGTGTTGAAGATAAAATTTATTTTTCGTTTTTTTGCAATAATTTCTTCATTATTTAACATATTGACTTGAAATTTGGTATGGTTATATTTTTAAGTTAGTAAATCATAAGCGTGTTATCAATTTTGTGATTAGATAAACAGAGCGCCACCTACACTCTAATGGATGAAGAAAAGTATCAATTTTTTTTTATTCCTGGCCTTTTTTTATTTTTTTTCAAGTCTTTATGATACACCCTTTAAATTTGAACAAAAAGGTATACTTGTTTTAATGGCATAAATTCAGCTCATTTCGAGATATTTGCATTTAAAATATTCTAGCCACAGTATCTATTTAATTTACTTTAACATATTTCAAACTAAATCCACACAAATAAATTTCACCTTAAGAAAAGTGCAATGTTCCAGAATCTCTCTCAATGGCGTTCAAATCCCTCAGTCTAAAAGTACAAAATACTTAGAAATCACAAAATGAACTGGAAAGAGCACATAACGAAAACGAAACGAAAACAGGTAGATTTAAAAGTTAAAGAAATGCAGTGGCTAATTGGAAGGAGATCCAAATTATCATTAGAAAACAAAGTTTTGCTCTACAAAACAATCAATAAACCGATATGGGTGTACGGCATAGAACTTTGGGGTTGTGCTAGCAAATCTAATTTGGCAATAATCCAGAGATGTCAGTCAAAAATTCTACGAATGGTCACTAATGCTCACTTCATGAAGACCTCAACGTACCAATGGTCATGGATGTCATCAAAGATAAAAGCAGACTACACCACAACAAACTTCAAAATCATGCAAACACACTCCTGCACCCACTACTAGAGCAACAGATTCATAGAAGACTTAAGAGGAACTGGCCTATTGATCTGAAGAATTATTAAGTGAGCCTCCTCTCTGGAGAAGGCTCTATCACGCTCTATCATAGAAGAACTACAAAAGCTAGTTAAGTCATCACATTAGCCCATAGAATGTATTATTCTGATTGCTAATAAAGTTTAATAAAAAAAACATATTTTAACATAGTAGGCTTTAAAACTAAAATGAAAATGTACAGCTGTCAAATAATTAATTGTTAGATGGCAGCAGCAAGTCCAGAAAAATTTATTTGTCCATAAACACAAAAATGATATCTCTCATTTGTGAATTAGAGATGAAATGTAGAGAACAAAATTAACACTGCATTAAGTTACATCTAACAATTAATTATTTGACAGCTGTACATTTTATTTTAGTTTCAAAGCCTACTATGTTGAAATATGTTAAAGTAAATTAAATATTTAGAATATTTTAAATGCAAATATTTCGAAATGAGCTGAATTTATGCTATTAAAATTAAAACAAGTATACCTTTTTTGTTCAAATTTACAGGGTGTATCATAAAAACTTGAAAAAATTCAAAAAAAGGTCAGGAATAAATAAACGATAATTTTCTTCATTCAGAGAGAGAAATTGATAACACGCTTATGATTTACTAACTTAAAAATATAACCATACCAAATATTACATCAATATATTAAATAATAAAGAAATTATTGCAAAAAAACGAAAAATAAATTTTATCTTAGTGGTAGACCCAGAGTTATTTAGTACAATATTAATATTTGGAGGTCCTGAACCTATGATTAAAATATTGACCATTCCTTATGAAACACCCTGTAGAATTACTTTTTTTATGAAACTTGGTGAAAACGTTCTTATTTGTGTTTTAAATGAGCCGTAGTATTTTCAAACCAAAATATTTATTTTTCGATTTTGTACGATTTTAAATTAAAAAAAAAAGCTAATTTTCAATCTAAAAAGTTATTATATATTTAATTTATTTCTAGGCCATAATCCTACTTAATTTTTTTTATACAAATCATCATTAGAATGTCGGCAGCATATACCACAATTTGGTGATTACTGTCAGGTCCCCTTGGGATTTTAAACCACTTTTCCTCAAGACCGCTTCTAGAATCAAATTTTTTATTAGTGATTTAAATGTTATTTTTTCGTCTTGTTCTCCTTCTCGTTTTCGTTCATCCCATTTTTCTCACCTCTCAATGACATTTCTATAATTTTAATTTGAAACTAACCCGATTGAATATAACTTCAAGATCTTTCGTCTGTGGAAGCTATCAAAACCTACACAGTACAAATGCATGCATCGAATATCGAATTAAATGTAATATAAGATTGTACAGAAGTACAGTGAGACAAATAAAATTAAATCTTTCAAAATCGCAGCAGGATTCTCTATATTTGTTACCAATCAGGATATTTTTTATCATTATTTCGATGATTCGAAAGTTGTCTGCAAGTATTATCATTTAGGCTCTTACATCCACTGCTAAATATAGATCCCTCTAACTCTTTCATTGACCCTCGTTCTGAGCGAAATTTATTCGATTTCCTGATGTTCTTCCTATTCCACCGTCTCGTCTGATTCTGTTATCAAACTTTTATAAAATTATTATCCCGCTTTTCGTGGAAAACTCTCATCGTTACATAGTCCAGGGCATTTAGATCAAAATCGACAGAAATAAAGAAATTGTGTTCAGAAAGCTCCCAGGAAAAAAGTCTATATGGTGTGGTTATGCCATTTTTTTATATATGCATTCTGGTGCAATAAATGCATTTTGCAATTGCATAATTACTTGCAACATTATAAGAACGACTGGAAACTCGTAAAAATCGCTCGAAAATTGGTGGATGGAGATCTCAGTTCTGTCACCATGTCCCAGGAAGCCCGTCCCGAGGAAATTTTAAGCAGTATTTCTTGTTCCTGTGAAACCGACTGTGGCACAAGGTGCGGGTGCCGCCGAAGTGGGTTGGAGTGCTCACTTGCATTGCGATGGCAATTGCTCAAATCAGAAAGGCACTTCCAGCGAGGCCGAGGATAAGGCCGAGGAAGAATATGAAGAAGGGGAAGAAGAAGAAGAAGAAGAGTTTCAAGAAGATGTTTAGTATTTTAGTTAAAAATTGAACTTTATGATGAATAATTCAATATTAATAATGGCTAAAAGTACTAATTATTATTTCAATAAAGTATTATCTTCATAATTTGTGATTTTTCACTTTCTCCATTACCTTTCCCCGCCGACCCACCCCCTGAGTAACGATTTTCGAGCGATTTTCATTGGCAACCCCGCAGAGCCAACCCCGATCGCCCCCGAGTAATTCTAATGACAGAATTGAATTCGGCATTTTAGTGTAATGGCTCATTACACTAAAATAAAAATTAAAATAAAAAATTAAATTACGTTGAAGGTATTTATTTGCTTCAGCATTTCTGACATGTGTTTTTTCTAATAATTTTCCAAAATCTATCATAACAAAAAAATAATAAATAACAATTTTTTTTCCTAGCGATATCTGCTGTCCCTAAAAATTTCCGATTTATTTCCTAACTTCCCTGGACCGATCATGATGAATAAACAAATTATTAAAACGTCAAAATTATTAAAACGTCATTCTGAATTCTCGATTATTTTATAACAATAATAAATTTACAATCGAGTCTGATGTCATCACAAATAATTTACTTTTGATATTTATTCATATAGTTTTAAATTTTCATAGTTTCAGTTGACCTATATACTTAAACTTGTATCACATTAAATTGAAATATTTATTGAGAATGTTTGGATTATCTCTATTTCATTTCCTATTTGTGGAAAAATTAATTGACTCATAAACGAGTGATAGCGGAAACTTTTAATCGATTTAGCACTTCGAACAAATTGATTATATCCAGGGATGAGTCTGTTAGTATTTTAAATTATATTTCCTCATATAAGTATTCATATTCACAATAAATTATTTGATGGTATTGTTTCCCATATTTCAATATCTAGAGGTAAATTTGATATTTTATTCAGTGGCTGTGAAGAAGACCATTTGCCTAACATGAATTTATAAAATGAACGGTAATAAATTGCCGCCGTCTTGAAGGCGATCTGAATAAACCGGAAGTTATTTTGGAAAGTCGATTTATCAGAAATGGTATTTGCACTGAAACTTCTTCTTATATTTAGTCTCCTTCTACCCGACATTGAAATTACGGAAAATAAACAGAAGAAACAGAACTTTTTAAGTAACCTGTAATCCATAGATTTGACGTAGCTACTAAAATTTGTTTAAATATAACAATTTATTCAACAACAAAGACACAATCAATTCCAGTGTATGATGGCTTACAATATGAGTTTAGGTGCCGTACAAGTATTCCCAACTTTACTTAAAATTATTATTATAAAAGCATTTAACTTTAAGCCTATTTTTATTGTTTTAATATAAAAAAATTTGTGATTTTATCGGATTTATATGACACTTTTATAATTATGCTTTATTACTTTATCATTTCAATACAATAAAAAATAACCAGTAATAATTTTAGAGCTTTACTTGTAAAGAAGAAGGCTCGCCTTGGAGGTTTGAATATAATCTGATTACTAAAACGTTCTACGACGACTCCCTGTATTGCGTGTTGCATATCACACAATTTGCATTGTGTGTTGCAAAGTTTTTATTTGACCGATTCTGGTCAGGATGTCACTCTCTTGTTTGTATCGCTTTAAGGGATTAATACAAAGTTAGCAAACGAGTTTGTTTGTCCCTCTACATAGGGGTACTATAATATGTTTTCTGATCACTACCCTTTTGCAAAATGTTCGCAGAATAAATAAATCTATTAAAAGGTCGTTAAATCCTCTACAACTTCTTTTAGAAAAACTTTGAAAACTAAAGGTTTTGCCGATGGTAGGCTAAATAATTAAAAAAACATAAGTTAAAAAAACTTTTTTCAAAAATTTGCATTTTTTGGTAGCAAATATCTCTAGAACCAGAAGAGATAGGAATTGTATGATCTTTAATTTTGTATTGGATAACTTTTTTGCTACGATGCATATTTTTCGAGATATAAGCAAAAAGCTGAAAAAAGTGACCAATAGAAGCATATCATGATATTCACTCACTGAATACATTTTAAATCATTTATTAATTAATCACACAAATCTAATAAAACAAATAAATCACTACGGTGGTCCAACGACGCACGACGATACGATACTGAACTGAGTAATTCCACATTCCAGCTTGAAAGAAAAAACATCACTTTTTTTGTTAGAATTATTGTAAGTTGAAAACTATCGTCACCACTCAACCAAAACACAATTTTACGCGCGTTTCGCCAACTATGTTGGCATCATCAAGAGTTGATGATAGACTAAATTACTGTAGTAAATAGCGGAGCAGTATTGTCAAGTTACGACATTTCAATATTTGTTTTTGTTGCTTTTAAAAAATATTCATTTTTTTAGTTTAAATTGATGTTGAACTGCATTTAGACGATTAAGTAATGAACTGATAATAAAATAGTTGTTATTCGTGCGTGGATTTTGTATTTTGAAGTGACTGACACATCCAAACTTTAATGTTAAATTTTTCGAAAACGGTAGGTTTTAGGACCTATGTTGTAATAAACTTTTTTGCAAGTCATAAGACATAGAACCATCGGTTGAAGTTACGAAACTTATTTACCTAACACCCTCTATAATCAAGCCACTATGAGCTACAGAAATGCAAAAATTTCCAAAACTATTGATTTAAGTGTCTTATTCCGAAGGCGTTACCTTATTCCTCTTTGGCCAATCTCTATAAATAGGTAATCACAAAGTAATTATGTCTAGTGCTCGACCCAATTTAAATTAAATTTAGTAGGTAACTTGGTTTAAGTATTCATAAAATTGAATTACATCTGTTTATGTTACATCACAAATATTATTTATTAATTGTACAATTTTGTTATATAATCTATGTAAAATTGGATCGAAGTTTGGACAATTTTTATATGGAAAATTTAGGGTTGTATATAATTTTTCTATTTATAACTTGATTTTATATTCTTTCTAAAGTATTTTTTGAACAATTTGGTAAAATTGTGTATATGTAATCGCGTGTCGATAAATAGGTCAAGTTCGTATAAAAGGATTCGTGCTAGTGAGTAACAAAATAAAACAATGATCGTCGCTTAATGTAAACAATGTCTAAAAACAATATTAAAAAGTGTCAATAAAAATAGATATTAAACCTACTTAAATAATTAAATAAAAAGAAACAAATATAAAAAACTGTAAAATAAACCATTTACAACGTATGGTTAGCCAAAAACAAGCCAGAGAATGATAAAATTCAATGTTAAAAATACTGAAAACAGAATTTTTTGACATGAAATTAACAAAGATTTAGAAAGAGAAACGAGAAAATACTGAAAACTACAGCTTAAGTATATAAATGAATATTGCAAGAAAACATAATAACAAAAAAATATTCATACGCTGAATATATCGCCATATAAGATCAAACCTCTAATAGTTGCATAATAGTAGATTCTAACCGAGTAACAGACAATATTTTCTCCACGACCGAAAAGAATTCATTCAAAATAAATTAAATATAAGCAGCTAAAGTTATTTTTATTAAAAGAAATACATTACATTGTATTAATATTAATATTTATAGTGTTGGTACAATTATTAAAATTTAACACTGGAGTATTAGGTACGTGGGTTGTCTAAATTAAAAAAAGTGGCAATTTGTTTAGGTATATTATTAGTAGTAATACCACAAGTGATTGAATTTTCGCGATAAGTCTGTCGATTTATTTCAGTTATGAAATAAGAGACATGCTTATGAGTTAAATCCAATCACAAGTGGAATTTTATTAGACTATTTCACAAACAAATCAATAATTCACAGGGTACATCAGGTCAGCTCAGCTCAGAAAAATTATGTACACAGTAATATTTCAAGTAAATATATTTTTTAGCTCTGCTTGGATGCGAATTATGCCGGTTCTGCAGCCAACAGTCTTATTCATATGTCGCGAGAAGCTCATATCTGAAAACACCGAACTTGATAGGCTAATCAGAGTCAAGAGTAAGTTTGGTGTTATCGATAATCCAAACTTGACTGGAGATCCCGATTGGTTCATTTGAAAAGTGCGTGAAATAGTCTAACTTATTTATCCCAATTACTTGTCTTGTACAAGTATTTTTTTTTTGAAAATTTATAAAAAAATTACCAAAAGACACATTAGAGCCCAGTATTTTTAAGGTTTTTAATTATCTACTACTTTTTCCTCAAATTTTTATTTTTTTTTACAATAGCAAGTAGAGTGTGCTTATATTATACATATGCACATAGTTAAATTATAAAAAAATGAATTTGAATGATTTTTAACAGTTTGGATTTCATTAAATTGACAGAACCGTCCGTCAGGTCAGGTCAGGTCAGGTCAGGTCAGGTCAGGTCAGGTCAGGTCCGTCAAAATAAAGTTCTTTTACTTAAGGCAAACCGTGTAGGAAGCCTGTAATTAAATTTAATACAGGAAGCCTGTTTTTTAATAAAAGCAAAACTAAAGGAGCTGTTCACTGCGCATGCATACATGTCAAAATAAGGGGTCCTTTAATAAAAGATCTGCCAAAAAGAGGTTGCAATAACTCTCTATTAAATACATTCAAGGAATTAGCTTAGACAGATAATAAGTGTCGTCAAAAGGCAGTGTAACAAAATAAAACAATGATCGTCGCTTAATGTAAACAATGTCTAAAAACAATATTAAAAAGTGTCAATAAAAATAGATATTAAACCTACTTAAATAATTAAATAAAAAGAAACAAATATAAAAAACTGTAAAATAAACCATTTACAACGTATGGTTAGCCAAAAACAAGCCAGAGAATGATAAAATTCAATGTTAAAAATACTGAAAACAGAATTTTTTGACATGAAATTAACAAAGATTTAGAAAGAGAAACGAGAAAATACTGAAAACTACAGCTTAAGTATATAAATGAATATTGCAAGAAAACATAATAACAAAAAAAATATTCATACGCTGAATATATCGCCATATAAGATCAAACCTCTAATAGTTGCATAATAGTAGATTCTAACCGAGTAACAGACAATATTTTCTCCACGACCGAAAAGAATTCATTCAAAATAAATTAAATATAAGCAGCTAAAGTTATTTTTATTAAAAGAAATACATTACATTGTATTAATATTAATATTTATAGTGTTGGTACAATTATTAAAATTTAACACTGGAGTATTAGGTACGTGGGTTGTCTAAATTAAAAAAAGTGGCAATTTGTTTAGGTATATTATTAGTAGTAATACCACAAGTGATTGAATTTTCGCGATAAGTCTGTCGATTTATTTCAGTTATGAAATAAGAGACATGCTTATGAGTTAAATCCAATCACAAGTGGAATTTTATTAGACTATTTCACAAACAAATCAATAATTCACAGGGTACATCAGGTCAGCTCAGCTCAGAAAAATTATGTACACAGTAATATTTCAAGTAAATATATTTTTTGGCTCTGCTTGGATGCGAATTATGCCGGTTCTGCAGCCAACAGTCTTATTCATATGTCGCGAGAAGCTCATATCTGAAAACACCGAACTTGATAGGCTAATCAGAGTCAAGAGTAAGTTTGGTGTTATCGATAATCCAAACTTGACTGGAGATCCCGATTGGTTCATTTGAAAAGTGCGTGAAATAGTCTAACTTATTTATCCCAATTACTTGTCTTGTACAAGTATTTTTTTTTTGAAAATTTATAAAAAAATTACCAAAAGACACATTAGAGCCCAGTATTTTTAAGGTTTTTAATTATCTACTACTTTTTCCTCAAATTTTTATTTTTTTTACAATAGCAAGTAGAGTGTGCTTATATTATACATATGCACATAGTTAAATTATAAAAAAATGAATTTGAATGATTTTTAACAGTTTGGATTTCATTAAATTGACAGAACCGTCCGTCAGGTCAGGTCAGGTCAGGTCAGGTCCGTCAAAATAAAGTTCTTTTACTTAAGGCAAACCGTGTAGGAAGCCTGTAATTAAATTTAATACAGGAAGCCTGTTTTTTAATAAAAGCAAAACTAAAGGAGCTGTTCACTGCGCATGCATACATGTCAAAATAAGGGGTCCTTTAATAAAAGATCTGCCAAAAAGAGGTTGCAATAACTCTCTATTAAATACATTCAAGGAATTAGCTTAGACAGATAATAAGTGTCGTCAAAAGGCAGTGTTGATTGTGTAGTGATTCAATATTCAAAGTTTATAAATATATATTTATAAATATAAAAAATTCGCATTATCTCCTTACCACTGCGAATTTAATCCTATAGAATTGATCTGGGCGCAAATAAAAGGACAAGTAGCACGAGAAAACAGAACATTTAAAATGGAGGAAGTACAAAATTACCTTAAAGAAGCCATCCAAAGCGTCACTGCAGAAAACTAGAAGAAATGCATCAAGCACGTTTTGAAGGAAGAACAAAAAATGTGGGACAGAGACCAACGGATTGAACAAATTATTGAACAAGTCATTATCAACTTTGCTGACGATAGCAGTAGCGACAGTGCATCTGACGAATCTGAGATGGAAGATTAGACAAAAGGAAAAAAATTTTTAGTTTATTGTAAAAATAATTTACTATTCATTTGGGATAGTCAAAAATTAATAAGCACGCCACTGCCTTCAATATGCCAAGGGCCAATAAAACATTTTTGGTTCTAGTAGTATAGTTAGTTCTACTTATAGTTTTGTAGTTTGCCAATGTCAATAGAGCGTGTGTTAGAAAGTGTAGTACGGAGCTAAACAATTTTTAAAAAACGCGTTTCATTGCATTTGTATAGTGTAAGAAGTACTAAAATAAATAAAATATACACAATACTTTTCGAAGCAAAATAGCATGTAGAATTTATAAACACAAAGTTTTGGGTTATGATAAACTAAACCCGTGTTATTATGACTGTTTCATTGAATTTGAAGGATGCGAATAGCTGATCGGTTCTGTCAGTGTAATATAGACTACCCTAAAAAGCAATAGAACAGAAGTGTAAGAAATGTCAACTTTCAAACAAAAATTATAACTATTTTGACATTTTAACATAACCTACAAATATCACTTGGATTTTTTTAAAAATACATATAACAGCAAGTACCGGACAGTTCACAGTTCACCGTCCAAAAAAGTACGAAAAAAGTCCTAGGCCGAAAAGTTCATCTTCTTGTTATTGTGTACTGTATCGAATTTGAGGTTTTTTGACATATTCTAATAAAAAATATTTTTTCATTTCAGGTATGTGATATCCGCGCTCTGCGGCACCAGACTCTGCTACAGCCCTCCCTGGGTGGTGACTCTTGTCTTCTGGGTCGGTTACTTCAATTCCGCGCTCAATCCGCTCATCTACGCCTATTTCAATCGAGAGTTTCGAGTAGCATTCAAGAAGACTCTACAAAGCTGTTGCCAATTTTCTTCTCAAATGGTATGTAGGAGATACTCTCACAGAAGAGAGCCTCCGATAACATGCAGTAACGCTTCCAGCGAACTCCATGGTAACAACTATTTGCGAGCCGAGGCCATAGTGCAGAGATTTAACAATCTTTCGGAGCAGGAGTTCATCAATTTGAGACAAAACGAGGCGGTCATTTAAAATTTTATTCTAATTTGAACTCGTAATTACATATCGAACGCAATAAGGCTGCAAATGCAAAGTAGATCAATCGAACATTTCTCCTAATACATTTTTAAACACTTTAAGTATATTTTTAGGTCAAACGGAAAAAAGAAATATTGGAAACAAGGCTTAGCCAGGGAAGACCAGGTCGGGGCTTGATGCTCCTCTAATTTGCCAAAATTAGTGAAAATGTCAAATTTCAAAATGGAGGCGAAAGTACGTAGAAAATTTTATATTTTAAAATGCAAAGGTCCAAAAATGTAATTAGAATATTTTCGACAATTTTTTGTACATTTGAATTTAAAAATCCATGCAAATCAGCAATTTTTAATGAAAAATGATTCACTTTATTGGGGTGAAAAATAATGGAGAAGGATGTTGAAAAGGATCAGATTTATTAAAATTAAATTCAAATTTAAAATGTGTATTCACAGTAAAACGTTTAAAATAAATAAAATATTCAGTGTATTGTGAATTAATTTTGAACAGTATATACAGTAGGTCCAATTAAGTTGGTACAACCATATGGAAAACTTTTTTATTATTTGTTTTATGAAAAAAAGTTATTCTTTATAAAACCCAAAACCAGATATCAAACTTTTTTTTTCGTATACGAGGTTTGTCAAAAAATATGACTTTCTCAAGAGTAAAGTAGGTACCTTCATTTTTGATAAAAATAAAGAAAAGTTGTTTAGATTAAAAAATAACGTTCAAATAAGCAACACAAAAAATTACTTTTTCTTTTTTCAAACTTTTCTCTGCTATAACAATTTATTATTGATTTAAATGCATCCCTATAATGTTACATACTGGCGATTAAGCAATTGAAAGTTTATCAGTGTTCAATAAAAGTTATAGATAACTGTACATTGTGTCCATTCTTTTTTCCTACTTTTAACGTCTATGTTTATTTATTTAGTGCACCATTTTGCGTATGACATCGCTCACGAAAATGTGTCTGAAGCAAAAGAAATTTATAATGAATTTTATCATCTATATTTGGATTATTGTTTGATTGATCTATCTTTGTATATATAACTATAATAATTTATTATTATTTATTGAACAAACTAAATAGCTCATTAATTTGAAATATCTTTTGCATATCCGTAGATTATTATTATTTTCAATAATTTGTTTTCTATAAAATATCATTATCAACATCGATATCATAATCACCAGAAGGAACAAACCAAGACAAACCTGATAATGTATGCAATTTAATGAAGTAAGTGCAAACTAAACGAAAATAACTGAATTTCTTTATTTCATTATAAATCTATTATATAAATATGCCATTGCTACAGTATAAATAAAATCTTTTATACAATTTCATCATTAAATTTTAAAAAATTAAATAAATACATGCTACATGTCAACATTCTAGTTATACAAAATGTATGTACATAAAAAATACATACCGGGTGTTTAATTGGGAAATGCATATACCTTAAGGATGGATAGTTGTCACCAAGATGGTTCTAAATATACCAGTATTTTTATAACCAATATATCGAGAGTTTTATCTTGCTTACGAACCACACTGAATTTTTTTTAATACTTGTTAGATATTTTTTGTCTAATCTCAAATTGACCAGCATTTTATTCAGTACACTTCCTTGCTCTTTTAATTTTACATTATTTCTTGATCATGTCAACTCCTCAATTTTTGACTTCAATTATTCCTAAATATTGTAATCGAGTGAGTTAAAGTCTGGTGACATTGTAGGGCAGTTGTTAGGTACATCTTTGCTTATCCTGTGGTTTAGTAAAAGGACCCCGCACAAAAAGATAGGAAATGACTGCTCGGTCAAATTGTCTGAATTTGAATGATATGTTATACATTTTATCATTCTCAACAAAACTCTCAATGGACACTAAGCTCCAAAGTCCATGGTTGCTATAACTCCACCATAGTATAGAAACCTTTAAAACGCATATCACCTTTTTAAAAATCATATTTTAATTATTTTTATGTCTGCCCTTAAGTTTTTGAGGATGCTGAATTTAAATATGATGTCAAATCCATAATATTGACAGTTGACAGCTGTCAAATAGCTGTCAAATGCTCTTAAAAAAAATAAATCTTACATTAAGGAATCGGAACTTATGTTTTTGAAGACGCTGAATTCAAACATGATTTTAAAATTCGTTTGTTAAAACCAATGAAATTGACAGTTGGCAGCTGTCACCTTACAGTCAAATGATTTTTTTCAACTGACAAATTTTCAGTATCACATTATATTTGAATTTTTAATCCCAAATACTATTTTTCATATAACAATGATAACTATTCTTAATTACTTAATTATTATTTTTTTAAGAGCATTTGACAACTATTTGACAGCTGTTAATTGTCAATATTATTGATTTGACATTACATTTGAATTCAGCGTCCTCAAAAACATATGATTATATTCTTTAATATAAGATTTATTATTACGAAAAAGCATTTGACAGCTGTAAACTGTCAATATTATCGATTTGACATCACATTTGAATTCAGCGTCCTCAAAAACATAAAGTTCTTAGTCCTTAGTGTAAGATTTATTTTTTTAAGAGCATTTGACAGCTGTCAACTGTTGATATTACCGATTTGACATCTTATTTTAATTCAGCGTCCTCAAAAACATATGATAACATTCTTTAATATAAGATTTCTTTTTTCTTTAAAGCATTTGACAGCTGTCAAATGTGAATATTATGGATTTGACATCATATTTAAATTCAGCATCCTCAAAAACTTAAGGGCATACATTAAAATAATTAAAATATGATTTTTAAAAAGGTGATATGCGTTTTAATGGTTTCTATACTATAGTGGAGTCACGGAGCTTCGGAGCTCCATTGCAGCCAAACCATGGACTTTGGAGTTTAGTGGCCATTGAGACTTTTGTTCAGAATGACAAAATATATAACATATCAAAAATTCAGACAATTTGACCGAGCGGCCATTTCCAATCTTTTTGTGCGGGGTCCTTTTATTTGAAAAACTCCGGCTATCTTGATTATAATAACAAATACACGGTAAATATGGTATATTGGCATCTATCTGCGCTTATATACATTTTCCAATAAAACATCCTGTACAATTTATAATGTTATATAGACGAAGCAATAACGTAAAATCAACACCTATTGACTTAAATTCTACTCTGCATTTTTCTCGGTGTAATAAATTTAAATCATAAACTTTGATTTATGAAGTCTAAAAACGATAAAATATACAGAAATGTCAGTTTATCTAAAATATAGACCAGTATTTATAAATTATAAGGCTCGGACATCCTGTAGATATACCTAAAAATATAAAAAAAAAAGAAAATTATTTCAAAATATTCATTGTTTTCTATCAATTTATTCGACGAATTTGAACTCTATTACTTTTGGTTATTCACTTGGAAACAAATATGAATTTCCAATTTCATATTTGTATAATAATTTAGTAGGTCGAATTATTTCGATAATCGAGGGTCAAATTTATTCCAATATATGCAGGACCGAAATCAAATCTGTTGTTTTATTTACTCGGGGAACGTGTTATGACTATTAGAGTTGTGTGCATTATATAACACGAGATGTCAAATAAATTCGTGTATATTTTGAAGTAAATTATAATGTGGCGTCTGATTTATAAAATTATGTACAACTAGAGCCATCTCTGAGCAAATCTAGCATAAATATGTGCATCCACACCGTTTTTTACATTAAAACCTAATTTTTTTTAAATATTTATAAATTTTGTAAATATTTTTAAATATCGAAAGATGTTTAGTATGCAGGTTTGACTTTTTTCCTGATAAATCTTTAATTACTTCCAAAGAAAAACTTGAATAGACTAATTTCAAATTAGCTTTATGTATCAGCTATTCAAGGCAACTATTCAATGTTACAAAGCTTGAATGGGTATTAATTGTACAAGATTTCGTATTTTCCCAAAGCTTAAAGAAGAAACTTTTCTTTTGAAATACCAGACAAAACTTATAAGTACTAAGAAAAATCTGTTTTAATGATCCTACGAACTAAATTCTTAATGTATTTAATTCAGGAAGAGCTTAAATCACAAAATAAATTATTTCCCTAATTCATACAAAAATCGACATTCTAATTAAAATTCGGAACACAAAATGAGAGACACATTAAATCCAAGCGGACCTGTAATGCTTGATATCAATCATTATTTTATGAATTTCATATTCATGAAACTTATACATTAACATTAAAAACTCATTTTGTTTTATATAGAGCACATTTCTATTTTTATACCCCAAATAGAAATTATACATAAAAATAACTTGAAAAGCGGTATAGTCTGTCCATATAATAAGTCAGAAAGAAAGAAACACGCCGTCAAAGGTACCGCTGAGACCGAAGCGCTCGGCTTTCCTTTGAAGAAAGGAGCCATGTGATTTATGACTGTGTCTCTCTTTAAGGTCGCCGGCGCTGCTCCATCACACTCAAGATGTGTAACTGGAACAGTACCTGTTCCTTTTGGAACAGGTTTTTTTAAATATTTCTTGGAACAGGTATTATTAGAGACATGGAACAGATACGTTGGAACAGTCTCTGACGTCACTGTGACAGCGAGTACCCTGTCCCAGTGTCACATCCCTACTCGTAGAAGAGGCCTTTTACATTTCTTAAAAATAGCTACTTTGATATCGGCGAAAATAGAAGAAAATGTTAGGTTATTAAAAAGTCAGGAGTTAAGGGTATACAACTTGCAATACGTTGGAACTGGAACAGGTTTTTTGGAACAGGTATATTTTAAAACTGGAACAGGTTGTACCTGTTATTCAATTACGGCTGTTTCACACATACCTAATATGGGGAAGTAATCCTTTTCTGTCCATTTTTTTAACTCGGCAGCATCTCCTTTCTTGTTGTCTTAAAGTTGGAATAGACTATAAATCTAAATATTCTCTGTACCATTCTTTTTAGGTCTTCAAATCAAATCACTGGGAACCAGGTCGTGAGAATACGGTAGATAAGTAAGCAATTGAAATTGCAATTCGCGCAATGGTAATATAAAATATATTGTAATAAATTATGAAATTCGAAATTTTAATTTTCAAAGATTTTATTTCTAACAATCTGACTCTATTAATTACTTTATCCAACACATGACAGTTATGACTGTCATTATTAATGTCATTTTAGACAAGTAAACTATCATATCATGCCCGTGGCAACCAAACAAACAACCTACTTTGACCAAAATGTAAAAAATTCACTGTCAAGTCATTCTGACATTTATGGGGTACTGAGACGCAAGTAGCTTTGATTTGATCACAAAGCTTATTAACTATTATCTCATAAAAAACGATTTCTTCCGCTTGTTGGATAAAACATTGTATGCCAGTCGCGTGTTATGTTTCCTAAGTCACTTGAGAATTTATACCACTCAGCCTGATGGCCTCGTGGTTTAAATTTTCTCACGTGACTTATTTTCAACATAACACACTAGTACCATAAATAACTATAAAAATCAACATAAAACAAAACAAAACATCTTATAACAACCATCCTAAAAACACTGTCACATTTTAAAGTCCCCTACACATACTTTTTCCCATCAATCATTTTACTCTAAATCAAAAACCCAACTTCCTTATAAATTTTGATTATGTTCCCAAATTCTCCGTACCCATAATTTCATAATTTATTACAAATTTGGCGCCCAACGTGGGGCCCTAAAATAAAGGGGTCCTATTGTAAGTTATAATTTAAAAAAAAATGGATTCAAGAGATAAAAAAAGAATTAGGAGGACAACAAGAAGAAGACCAAACGAGTATAGATGGACAGGATGTAATGGAAGAACAAGAAACAACTATTGTAGCAGAAATGAATGTTAGGGGAATGGGAGACACAATGTCTGGAAGAGGTGATGATGATGATAGATGCTCTGACACAGAATGGAAGGAATGGAAGGAAACTTTAGAAAAATGAAACAAGAAATAAATAAAAATTTAAATAATGAAACAAAACAAGAAATAAAACAGAATTTAAATAATAGAGTGGATGAGGTGAACAAGAAATAAAAGAGGAAATGAAACAAGAATTGAAACAAAATAATGAAACAATGATAGAGAAAATGGAAGAAAAACTAGGAAATGTGGAAAAGAGATTGGAAGAATCAAAATTATACATGGAAAATAAAATAGAAGTCACTAATGAGGAGATGAGTGAAGAAGTGATTGGAAGAATCATGGAAATAGAAAATTTACAAATAAATAGAATCAAAAAAAAATTGAGAAAGAAGTAAAAGAAGTCAAGCAAGACATTGCAGAAGAAATGAAGAAAAGTGTGGAAAAAATTGAACAGAAACAGCTGAAAATTGAAAAAGATGTTCAAAGTATCATGAGGGATACAGAAGGAAAAATCAAAAAGACAGAAAACAACATGAGTGATAAAAAATATGGAAGTGTCATTGAAATAGAAAATTTACAAATAAATAGAATAAAATAAATAGAAGAAAAAGAAGAGATTTTCAAAGAAAGTATAAGAGAAACGGTTACGGGAAATGCTCTAAGAGGAAGTAGGAAAATATTATAGGAAATTATAATTAAACATTGAGACATAGGTTAATTAATAGTTTAGCATATTTTTGAGACAATTATAAATTTTAATTATGTGGGGGGAATTTGAAATGGAATTTGTTATTAATGCGGTTTAAAATTATGTGTAGGGGACTTTAAAATGTGACAGGGTTTATAGGATGGTTGTTATGAGATGTTTTGTTTTGTTTTATGTTGATAGTAAGTAATTAATAGATGGCAATGTGAAGATTGTGAAAATAATATCTTTTAAAATTTAAAACTTCGAATTTCATAATTTATTACAATATATCTACAGATTCGGAAAATAATTATCTTAGGTATGCCCCGAAATTTACAAGAGTAAACAACAAAGCAATAATAATATATGGCCATATAACTGAGAGAGATGCAATGCTATATTCCCTTCTGTTGACCACACTCGGCTCTTAAAGTGAATTCAACTTACAGAGTTGCCTCCTTTAGTAGATTTCTACTTTTTTAGTAGATTTTGGCTTTCCCTGCAGAAGTTTTAGTAAGTTACTTTTTTTAATAGATTTTTGGTAGTTACATAATTTGCATTGTGTGTTGCAAAGCTTTTATTTGACTGATTCTAGTCAAAATGTCACTCTCTTCTTTCGTATCCCTTTCAGAGATTAATACAAAGTTAGAAAACGAGTAAGGAATTTAATTTATCAGATTCGACATCCTAAGACCGGTTTCTGCCTTTCGGCTTCGTCAGTTAGGCTTTTCGAATCCAATAAATAAAATTCCAAACTCGTACAAGTCAATAGCTATATCCGCTATAATATAAAATTTTTAGATGTGCTGCCATCTATGATTAGAAGAGAGTATTGACAATTACTAAAAGCAAAAAATTCCCGGTGTATTGGGGTTGCATACATAATTTGCATTGTGTGTTGCAAAGCTTTTATTTTACTGATTCTAGTCAAAATGTCACTCTCTTCTTTCGTATCCCTTTCAGAGATTAATACAAAGTTAGAAAACGAGTAAGGAATTTAATTTATCAGATTCGACATGCTAAGACCGGTTTCTGCCTTTCGGCTTCGTCAGTTAGGCTTTTCGAATCCAATAAATAAAATTCCAAACTCGTACAAGTCAATAGCTATATCCGCTATAAGATAAAATTTCTATATGTGCTGCCATCTATGATTAGAAGAGAGTATTGACAATTACTAAAAGCAAAAAATTCCCGGTGTATTGGGGTTGCATACATAGTTAGCATTGTGTGTTGCAAAGCTTTTATTTGACTGATTCTAGTCAAAATGTCACTCTCTTCTTTCGTATCCCTTTCAGAGATTAATACAAAGTTAGAAAACGAGTAAGGAATTTAATTTACCAGATTCGACATCCTAAGACCGGTTTCTGCCTTTCGGCTTCAATACACCGGGAATTTTTTGCTTTTAGTAATTGTCAATACTCTCTTCTAATCATAGATGGCAGCACATCTAAAAAATTTTATCTTATAGCGGATATAGCTATTGACTTGTACGAGTTTGGAATTTTATTTATTGGATTCGAAAAGCCTAACTGACGAAGCCGAAAGGCAGAAACCGGTCTTAGGATGTCGAATCTGATAAATTAAATTCCTTACTCGTTTTCTAATTTTGGTTCCAATTTCGAGTTACAATTTTTTTCCTGAAAATATTCTCCAATTTTTTTTAGATAATTAGACACTATCATAAACTTTCCTTGAAGGCAAAAAACATTTTACTACTATTTTAAATAATAATAATAATAGCCGACCCTCTCCCGCACAAGCTGTCTGCTTCAAAGGTTCACTCGAAAGAGGGTGCATTAAAGGGCGTAATTATTATTAAAATTAAACATTAACTTCTATCTTAGGTCATGTCTGTATTATCGTTATTTAATAGCGCTCTGAAAGAACGTGGGAGTGTGCTCTCGTTTGTAATATCGTATATCGAGTTATGCCCTGAAACCTTAAGGGGATTGTATACCCTTTAACAAATATCTTGGTTGGAAAAAACAGCAAAGTTCAAAAAGAGACAGACAAACCACCGTATTGGTTACGATATAGAAGTTACACTCACTGCGAAAATTTTGTTTCAATTGGTATCAGTATCGTTCGAGGAACCGTAAGGTTCACATAACATATAGTTGGGAATCTGATGCTCTATACAAATCGCGAAAAAACATGAAATCATCCTATTTAAAATGACCTGGCGGATTCGAATTTTTTGTTCGCCCTTTGATCCGAAATTGCGAAATGTGTCAGAACATGACTTTTTGAAAAAACTGAAAATTTTCATTAAAATAATATTTTTTGCGAACTAGTGCTAAACTTTGTTAATTGATGTCCGATCGTTGTGAATTTTGGATATGATATTTTTCAATACTTTCCTGACCTAGTTTCATAACAATAAAAAATATAGGCCGTCACATACAAGCTACGTAATTTTTTTTTCGCTAGAGTACACAAAATATCGTTAATTTGCAGCGTAAAATGGTGAGTCGAGGAAATTTTTTTTATCTTTGGAGATAGATAACAAGTATAAGCGAGAAAAATGTTGACAATCGAGCAAGAAAACTTTTTTACTTAAACTTTATTTTGATACGACGTTTAGTTTGAGCTGTATACTTTTTTAAAAAGAAAATTGATTGAAGTTGAAGTAAGCCATAAAAGAGGATTTGAACAATGAGTTTGGATTTAGAATCATTTTATTAGGTGAATATGCTGAAAAAGAGTTTTTTTGATTAATATGATCATTTTATTTTTGATTCCACAAATATTTTCGTAATTACATCCATTTGCGTTGGCCTGCCAGATCTCATGACTTAAACCCCCTTGAGTCTTCGAAGAAAATAATAGTCATTTTGAGTTATACACATTCAGACAAAATATTTATTTGGTATAGGCCGAAATCTACAAGGGTAAAAAGGAAAGCAAGTACTAGGGCAAGCGGGGTTCTGGGACAGTTTGGTAAGTGCTCTAAGCTCACGTGTACGAAGCAATACTGTATCAAAGAGGTAACCGACAATGTCCAGAAGGTGTACCCTTTGACAAAAATCGTCACCTATTCTACCTATCACCTATACTACCTGTCACCTATTCTCACCTATTTTACTTTTTCCACCTGTCACCTGATTTACCTTTTCACCTGATTTATGTATGTCACTTAATTATACTTGATTTACCAGAGTCAGAAATAATTTTGGTTGAGAAAATTGAGGAAAAAAGCAAAGTGGTTTGTGTGGGGGGATCGATCCCGCATCGTACAAGTAAATGTATTTGGTATATCGAGCCGCACAACGATGAGGCTATGAGCGTCATTGATAAATTATATGTAAATTGTGTATTACATGTTGCGTATACCTAAATAGCGTTTATAAGAGACTAGCCTAGCCTACTGTCAATAGTGGTGGAATAAAAGGTCTTTGTATATTTATTTGATATTATTTTTATTTACATATAAATTCCAATGTTATCAATTGAATACATTATCTAAACAACAATTTAATGAATTATTTGAATGTCTTAAACAATGATAGGTACGATTTAAAAATTATCATTACCCATTTAAATTGGGAAATTGGAACCTTTGGTTTATCAACTAAGTTGAAAACTATCGTCGACCACTCAACCAAAACACAATTGTAACACACTCTACGCGCGTTTCGCCAACTATGTTGGCATTATCAGGAGTTGATAGACTATCATGTATTAAAATTGTGTTTTGGTTGAGTGGTCCTATCATCAACTCCTGATGACGCCAACATAGTGTGTTAAAATTGTGTTTTGGTTGAGTGGTCGACGATTGTTTTCAACTTAATCATTACCCATGACTTGTCAAGATGGCATCGAATGTATCAAGCACAGCCAAAGTATGAAGAGGATTGGCAGGTCATGGAAAATGAATTTTCCGATGCAATATTGGCTGATGCGTGTACCTACAATTATTGGACATACATCAAAGTGGTCTCTGGTATTATCACTTTTTGTTATTATAAATAGGTACAATAATTATTTTATAAATAAATCAAAACGATTAAAAATATATTGACACACGTAACCAGAATAAAATTGTTTTAATTATATTTTGTTTTATTACATTAGATTTTAAGATCTTGACAGTAGGCAAGGATAGGTTAGGCTAGTATCTTATAAACGCTATTTAGGTATTTAGGTCGATATCCCCTTCTTCGCGATAAGTGGGGAGAAATTGTAATGCTGTCTCAACATTTAACAAGCTTATCGTAATACAACAATTATTTTTTTTCCGAACGTGTATAGGGACGATATGAGTAGAAACATCGATCTATAACCGCCAAATATAAAAATATAACATTTTCTAACGTTGGAGAATATTCCCCGCTTTCTAACTATTTTTGTATATAGGAAAACTCAACAAATTTTGAAAAAAAATCATAGCAGCAATACAAGTAGATGTATCCATCTAAACCCGAAAAAAATCAAATAAGAAAAGGTTCTTAGTATATGCCGGAAGGCAAGAATGTAATTTTAATAATGAAATTGATTCTTGGAGACTTTTGGGCATTAAATATATTAATATCTGCAGTCAAAATTTGCGAATACTGAAATTTAATAAAACGGTATAATCTAAGTAGAAAAGAAGATTGGTAGAATAAAAATAAAGAAACAAAACAGTTTTTGGGGCGTAAATTCCGAGAAAAAAAATAATTGTCCTTTTTTTATCTTCTTGAATGTATTTCAAATTTTAAGATATAGATCAGTCTATATCAGTAGATTTATTTTTAATTTACCTACCTTAAGATATCTTCTAATTACAGCCAAAAGGGCAAACATTTTAGTTAGATAGATTTCTCCCAATATAATAATGACAAAATACACGTTAAAATCGTTTGTAATGAAAATTTCACACCAACATTTTTTAACCAATAAGAAGCTTTCGTTTCAGCTCGTTACTGTAGTAACCACAAAACTTTCCCTCTTCGAGTCGGGATAACTTTTAAAAAATTCATGCTTTCGGAAATATTTCCGATAGTAATTCAAGCTCTAGGGAGATTACTAGTGACAGTTCTTAGTCTAATCAACACAGCCACAGTCTACTCACTTTTATCAAAATCGTCATTCACTATGTGTCTACTCTAAACGAAATGTCATTTTAAACTTCAAAATTTTCATAATTTGGACTCCATTTTGAAGGTGTTCTCGAAGAGGTACGGAGGGGCACATCAAACCCTAAGTTTACTTTTTGATGCTCTATCAAAATCTGAAGTCAGAATTTTAAAATTCATAAACAAAAAAGCTACACACACACACACAGATCGAATTCAGATACCGAACAATTTGTGTGGCGAATATGATGGAAGTAGTATTCACCAAACTAAATACTTTCAATTTTGAAAATGTAATGATACTGAACTTTAAGCGCACTGTTTCTGCTTCAGACCTGGTTCACACCAAAACCAACAAATAGAAGAATCGCATGAGCCTTTTTTAAAATTTAAACCACTATTAAAAGATTAATTTCGTTTCAATGTTGGACTTCTCCCGTCACGATGTAAGAGATAGTTTCAAAGTCTTAATTATTTTTTAGCATTTTGCACAGTTTTTACAGTTGATTGATTATTTGAAATTTAGAAATTAAATCCTTCGCACGTAATAAAATCTGCCTACGCTTTTTAAAAAATAATAAGTCCCATCTTGCGGTTAGTGCTACATCGTTAATTCCGTGATTGTGACTCAAATATTATGCTGAATATGCCTCTGCAGGCCCATTAGCGTAACTGCCTCTTTTTGAAAGTGCTTCAAAGCAAATCGACTGAAAGGCGGTTATCTACCTAAAGATATAATTTTCGACTGTTTGCTTCTTGGATTATTATCTCAGTCTCTGATTTTACCGCCACTTTTGGTTTAATTCCGTTTTTGTTTTGCTTTTCATCTTTCACAATGCACTCTAATTAATTTCCCAGTTAATTTGATTTAAGTAGGAATTATTCTTGGTTTAGCTTTTTCTTATTTTTTTCGTTTTGCACTTGAAGAAATTTTAATAGTGCACAATGGTAAGAAAGTCTGAAAAAATGTCGGTTAATCAGTCGAATCTTTGGGCTGTGAATTCACAAGTGAATAATTCTATTGTATAGAAAGGATTAAAAACACAAATGTTGCAACCTTGCAACCTTCACTAGAATTCAAGCAAAGAACCGAGAAATTTTCCGGTAATAATAAAATGCTCAAACCGGTATATCCAAAAGAGTCGCAAACAATACTCTATCCAAATCCGAGAGGCCAACGTAAACAAGCCGCAGAGACGTACTCATAAATTTTAGTTTAAAAGTGTTGATAAAAAATATCTAAGGTCACAAGTCTCAGTAATGAATAATTTTTGCTACAGAGTTTTCAATTTAATATTATATTTTTACCCGTTAACTATTTCATTACGTCGTTATTATTATTAATAATAATACTCTATTTCTGGTTGGAAAAAACGACGTGAAATTTAGGGTAAATTATAAGTAAATTAAGAAAAATCAAGACGACTGAGTAAAAGTTCCGCAAGGGAGGTGGGGGTTGAGAAATAGACGTTTTTGAGGGTTGGATATTGGTTTTTACGATTTATGGCTGAAATATGCATCCTATAAAAAGTTTAATATAAAAGTTATAGATAATTACAAAATCTAAATCTTTTATATTAATCATTTTTCAACATAGCCTCAAAATTATCGAGATAAACATTAAAAACTGTTTTTTTTAATTTTTATCTCCCGTAAAAACATTTTATATCGTCACGATCCATTAAAAGACTATTACGTTGGCGTTGTCCATATTTAAAATTAAGTTTTTACTACTCTTAGTACTTTCTCAATAGTTGAATGTTCATTTCTAAAGAAAAACTCGTAAACTTTTCGCCGTATTGAGCTTTTGTCAAAATCAGATAAGGACTTGCATTTGGTGGTCTGATTTTGGTTTGTTTTCGGCTCTAATAGAACCCCGGAACTCTTATATTCGGAAGTAGTTCTTCGAACACTTCGACTTCCAATGCCAAGTCTCTCAGCAACTCGCAGTTCTACATCGTTTAAACGCATACCTGGATTTTGAATAATTTCAACTTTATATGCATTTAAAATCATTTCTTTTATCTCGGCACTAAAGTGTCGTTTCAGACGTCTTTTTTTTGGAGGACTTAAGTCAACATGCATTTCATCAGCGGTATCAGTAGTTGACGTATTTTAAAAACTAATTTTTCAAAACACAACAATCCAATTTCCGACAGAAAAAGCAAAAGAATCAGTTCTCTACAACCATTCGCAAACAACTAACTAAGAAATATAACATTAGGGGGTAATTATATTCATAAGAAGTACTCAAAAACAAATTAAATCGGTATTCCCAAATCTGCTAACATAAAGTGCAATTGTAAGTCAGTTATTGGCGCCAATCTACTTAATGCGGTTCTGCAGACTGCAGACCCTACTCTATAATACAAACACGGTATGCCTCCCACTTTGACCAATAGGAAGAATATTTCACGAGCTGATAAATAAACAAACGCTCGCTTCTGCGATTGGGATACAGTACAGTAATTTTGCACATTATTAATCATATACCGACAAGGCCAAATTAACCATAGAAGGAATTTTTAATTCTAGAAACAACCATGTTTGAGATGAAAGAAATACGAACTCTATTAGTCAGCGGGTATTTGTTTGGGTATAGTTAGAGATTATTTAGTTGGTCCTCTCTTTTACCGAAACAATTTAATGGAGGTATTTATAGACGATTTCTGGAAGAATTGTTGGATGAATAATATTAGAAGAATCATGTGGTTTCAGTATGATATATTCATTTTGCTGCCAGGGCTAGATATTTTAATCTCCAGATCTTAAACCAATGCATTTTTTATTTGGGGTGCATAAAAGGCAAGGTTTATTATATTATAATTTACTTTTAAAATGGCAACTTATTTGTGTCAAGCAACATGGGAGCCAATTTGAGAATTTATTGTAGGTTGTCTTGTATCTTTTCTTTTATTTATTAATAATTAAAGTACACTATAAAAATAAAAACCATATTGGAAAAAACTCTCAGATACACCACTGATTTTAGTCATTAAGTACTGCTATTTTTCTCTGTTGACTTTTCCGTTAATTTTTTTTTCAAAATTTACAAACGCTTCCACCCTAATTACTTTTTGTTTTGATTTGCAATTTATTTTGCAAAAGCTTTTAATAAATTTTGATTAATTTTAGGAATAACTCGAGAAAATGGATTAAATTAGATTTAGAATGTTTTCACAAACTGGTATCGCTAACTTGTCGTGTATTGCATAAGTTTGTATATTTTTGACGGTTACAAATTTATTTTTATTATAAAAATATATGCAAATTTTAAATATATATAATTCATTTAGAATCTATAACTTTTAAATGCAATATAAATTTTCAGGTGTATAGTTCAAATTAATATAATTAACACTAATTCTATCAACATTTTGTATACTGCAAAATGTAATTAAGTTTGTTTTTTTCGAATCTAACATTTACTGAATAAATAATCTACCTTGCGTTATATCTTTATGAATCGCTAATGAAGTCAAAATCACCACTAACGAAAATAAATATAAACTTCCTTCATTACTGTGTTTCGTGCTTTGCTATAAATATAAACCACAAGAACATGTTCATTTTTTAGCGTTAGTTAACGAACTGCCCTTAAGGAAAGCGCGCACACACACACTCACATCTCAAGTAGGGTCACGTTCAGTGGTACCAGCGCCGTCCGTCGAGAAACTTTCTGGGATGAATGAAAGAAAACTTGTATTAAAGTTGCATTAAACTCTAATAACAAAATCAAAATTACATGAAAAAATCCTGATTGTCATCTCATAAACGAAGAAGGAAAGATTAAGTGCACTCACATTTAATTCAGAGATCAAATAAAAACTAACGTTCCAAAAATCAATGGAAACGGTGGAAAATAATGCCGAACTGCTCTAGAAAAGACTATTTACTCTAATAGCAGCCATGATACAATGAGAAATGGATCATAATACTGATACAAGTCATGTTGACTCAAAAGTCAGTATACAAGTACTAAATTCATTTGAAATTGTACTTATATATTTCGGCATAAACTGAAGGGTAGTCTTGACTGACTAGTTGAAGAAAAAAGTTTTAAATCCAAGAAAAACCAGGATTTATCTTGAGGATGCAGTCAAAAAACTGGGTTAGGTTAAAGAATTGTTTGTTATATGGTCGAGCTTTCGGAAATGTTTATTTCCTTTATCAAGACATCTACAAAAAATTACAAAAGTGACATATTTAAAAAAATGGTACAAATTACTTACTAACTTGAGATTAAATTGATAAAGTACAAAACGTACATGTCAGAAACAACGAAAACAGTTAAAAATTTTCACAAAACATTCATAAAATATGTAATGATTGCAGATTAACAGTTAAATTCAATATCATGTTCTTATTTCAACGTGCACAAACAATTGAGACAAAAAACAAAGTAAAATTTTGAAAATTGACATACATCAAAACAGGAGGAAGACAGTGTTACCAACTGTAATGCCAACCTAAAATGGGTGGGAGATTTGAATTAATTTTCAACAAGCTTCCATTATTCATTAAACTTTTAAAAATGCAAACTTTAATTATTAATATTGTTAAAAATGAGTGGGAAAAGAGAGAAAATTGAATTTTTTTTTTAATTTTAACAATGCAAAAACACAACGAAGGTGAAATTTTTTGAACGATAAATATTCCAAAAAATGACCATGGGCGTTATTTCACATCCTTAGGCAGTAATGCAAAAACTACATATTATTATGGAAAAAACTTAATTGTAAAAATAGGTAAAATTGAAAAAGAATTTAAACAAAATGACGTTATTTTTGTGTAATATGTGGTGTAGAGCGATACTGTTTTTCAAGTATAAATGATACTCAGATTATTCACATCTGTTTTGTTGTTCATACTGTTTTCATCCATTTTGATGTACCTAATACATTTCTTTAAAAAGTATTTTATGATAATTAGCTTCAGTGCACAGCACTTTAACAATACTAAAATCCATACTGTGTGTAATTTTAATGACATGTTCAGAAAGAGCACAAGAAACTTTTTTTGTTTTACTGTCACTTTTGTGGGAAGTGATACGTCCAGACAAATTCCTCGACGTCTGTCCAATATATGTTTCATTACAGTCCTGACAAGTGATGTTATATACGACATTCGATCTTTCAGGTGTTTTAATCCTAGTTTTGGTTTTAGTGAAAATACTGTAATTAGTTAAAATGATGCGATGGGCAATTTTAATGTTATTATCTTTAAAAATGTTAATGAGTTTAGGAGTCAAAGAACTAATGTAAGGTAAAGAACAAAAAAGGGGCGGTGGGGTGTCAGGAATTGAATTATCCGAAATATTATCATTAACTGGTAAAATTTGATTATTATTGTTAACTGAAGGTGAACTAAAAATTAATTTATTAACAAGTTTACTGGGGTAAGAATTTTTAATAAAGATACCCTTCAGTTCATTCAAACAAATATTAGCAAAATACCCGGTTTTTCATTGCGAGAATGAGATTTAATTTCATTCTGGTATATGTATATGAAATAATTGTAAACAGAAAATATAGCCAAAAATAATATGCTGCATTCGGGACAACGTTTAGAACTTAGGATTTGTCACGAGTCGTATTTATTTTTTATTTTGTATGTATTTTTTTTACCTATCAAAGCAAATTGGACGTAGATACATATAACAAATAAAGCTTCTAACAATACAAGAAAAATCTACTGAATAAATAACAATCTTAACGAAGTTCCTAAGAGCGAGGAAATTATTCCTGTTTATGCACAGACAGATACGCCACTGATCGAAGAAATTCGAAGGTGAAGGACATAGGTCGAAGGGTTTAAATACCTTATTCCGCACCCACTAGGTTCCCATGCGAGGATCATTAGACAAGCTGATATGATTTACTGCTCTAATACTCCGAGAAAAGACCCTGCATACCAAGGTGATCGCACGAAAATGGTTGTACAACTACAAGGAGAGAAATTCCGATCTGATGGCCTTAAAATACGACTAAACTACGCTGCTGAAAATCGTACACTAAAACAACCTAAACGGACTTGAGATTTCGAAAAATGTAAAGCAACTTTATTGTTAAAATTACGGAAGTACTATACAGAGCAATTTTTTTTATATTTTTAAGTAAGATAGGCAGACGTTCGACTTTACCACACTAGTTGTATACCTTGTAAATGCATAAAACACAACGTTGAAAAATATTTATGGCAGAAGCTGTTAAATAATCTAAAAAGATCTAAAACAGACTCGGGTTGAGTCGCGTAGAATTTAGATAAACCCATAAGAAAAAATCGTGCAATCCTGATGGCTATTCTATTATTTCCAGTTCTCGATCGTAATTCATGTTTTTGTTTAAAATGCTACTATCTCTACTTTTTGGTGGTTGTCTTTTTCGTAAAACTCTATCGCCAAGTAACAAAGTTCTCTGTTAGTTTATATCCATATTTTATATGCGAGATTCGGCCTGTACCGAAGAGCGCCATCCGTTCTTGATGCCTCAGATTTTCAAATAAAACCTCGACATAAAATTGCAGATCGATGATGGAAAGAAAGTTCCTTAAAATCTAGTAAAAAACACTCGGTGCCACGAGCAGGTGATTTGAATTACTGATAGAGATGCATCGTATGGCTCAAGCAGGCCTGCAGCCAGGAGGCGGTGGCGGCCGATTCCTTGGAAACTCGAGTTTCGGGGATCTGCAACCATTAAAACTGTTTTAATGCAATAAAGATTTAGTTAATATAAATATATATCGGACACACAGTTTATTTAGTTAACATAAGATTTAAGTAGCATTAAGTATGTGCAAGATCTTTCTTTTATAATTATTTAAATGAATAGTATAGTCTGAATAAAGGGAAAAAAGAAAAAGAATTGCGAAGTCTATTAAAGCAATAATAAAAATCAGGAAAAAAAATAAATAAATAAAACATTAAAATACTTCTCTTCCAAAAAGGAATAACTAATAACGTATATTCATGCAAGTCGTTTCTTGCCAACGTCATCAAATTGGTTGATAAAGTATTTTGGCACCTCAAATTCTTAAATTTCAATATACAGGGTAAGTTACGGTAGACGCGACGGTCTATTGTGGCTAAACGGTTAATATTTTGAAAATTTTGTTTATTCATGGATATGTGGGTTGATAAAGGCTCCATTTTTAATTATTTTGAATTATTGAAAAAAGTGTGGCGTAACAAAATTATATTATTTATTATGGAAGACCCTATATTTTGTTGCATTTATAGATTTATATAGCTTTTTACTTTTCGAGATATTTTGATATTTCTAAAAATAGAAGCATTTAGAAGAAAACCAATAACTTGAAAACCTATGGAATCAGCCAAATCCAATTTTAACTGAAAAAATTAGACTAACAACTGAAAGCAATAATGTATTTAGAGTTGTTTAAAATTATACAGGGCGTCCAAAATGGGGCGATTCTCCAATGACATATTCAAACAACAATATTATTCTTATTTTAAATAGGACACCCTGTATTTTATAATCTTAGTATGTAGCAAACTCCATTACCTTTTAAAAATTATAAAAGACTACTATGCCTAAATCTATTAATTTTGGAGTTATTTTTATTTTTGTTAAATTTTACATTATTTTTCCACCGTAATGCCTAAATATAACACCCTGTATTCGACCAGCTTAGACTATTACAACATAATTTTTGGCTAATATCTAATGATACATTTTCCAACAGTTCCCATAAACTTTTTCTTAAAAATTGCAAAAATTTCCTCCCATTTAAATGGCCATCAAATAAGTTTGGGACAACCTGTATAATTCAAAATAATTTTAAAATGTAGCTTTCATCAACGCACATATCCATAACTAAACAATACAATACATTATTGCTTTCAGTTAGTCTAATTTTTTCAGTTAAAATTGGATTTGGCTGCTTCTATACGTTTCCAAGTTATTGGTTTTCTTCTAAATGCTTCCATTTTTAGAAATATCTCTAAAAGTAAAAAGCTTAGTTATAGGGAATGCTTAAGAAAGTTTATCTTATTTTTAACGTATAATCTACAAATGCAACAAAATAAAGGGCCTTCATTAAGAAATAATATAACTTTAATATTAACTTTTGTTGATGGAACAACTTGTCTGGCCTGTTGGCTTATTGCCAGTGCCATTAATTAGTTAAAAAAAATATAACTTTAATACGCCATACTTTTTTGAGACAACCTGTATAAATCAAAATAATTTTAAAATGTAGCCTTCATAAACCCACATATCCATGAATAAACAAAATTTTCAAAATATTAACCGTTAACCACAATGGACCGTCGCGTCTACCGTGACTCACCCTGTTATCATATTTTGTAAAAATATACATTAATCTGTCTTTATAGGAAGAAATTTTAATTTAAAACGATTTGGTAGAGATTTTTTTATAATTCAATATATGGGACAAACAGTTTGTTGGTTCACGTAAGATTTAAGTAGAATAAACTTTCTTGAATAATTATTTATATAAACAATGAAGTTAAAATTAAGAGAAAAAATAAAAAAGATCCCTAACCTATTGATGAAACAGCCAAAAATTGATATTTAATTTGCCCTGTTATGGTCAGAGAATTTAAATTTATAATGCATTAAATATTGTACCAACCATAAAATGACTCTGAGGAAGAATTTGTAAAAATTAACAGTTTCTACAACTAGTAGCGAAGGATTTAAATTTTTTGTATTTTTTAAAAATTCCCTTCTGTTTTATCTACGCACAATTTTTTTAACACCAAACCGTTTGTGTTTATATTATTTTACATAATAACAAAAACATATTATTTCAAACTTGCTGCATCAAGTTTCTTTTAATTAAACTTTTACAAATTAATTCTAACTTCATTAAAATCACTGCATTCCATTGCTAACGCTCAGTTTCCGCTTTACTCTAATAATTGTGTTATTTTTAATTAAATAATTAATACTGATGGAAACTTTTGTTTAATCAACTTTTTAGCGTCCTAACAAAAAGGATAATTAGAATATAAAAATGTTTCGCTATGGTTGAATAACTATTCAAACCAGTTTCACCTTGTCTAAAAAATATATATGAAAATCTCAATCGCCCTCCAAACGTAGGAAAAATCAATAATATTCCAAAATTATCAGAAAAAATAGAAAGATGAGCAATTTCATTTAAAAAAAAATATGTTGGGGAAACATCTATACCTTTTCGAATAAGATTTAAATAACGCCAATGACACATTAAAAAAAGTTGGATATACTTGTGAACATGGTTTAAAAGATATAGAACGGGCTTCGATACGCTTAAATAGTAATTTTTCGGTAGATGTTTCCTATATTTTTTATGGTTTTTCTCGGTTTTTCCCATGATATGATTATAAAACTTTAGTTATGGCAAAGTTCAAGTTTTCATAATGATCAAATGTACTATACTCGTAGAAGTAGTTCCAAGAAACGCTATAAAAATATTTGAACGACGGATTTTGGCAGCGTAAATTCCAAAATGTATTTTTTAGTTCCATGTTGTTAAAAGTATCCAGTGATCTGTCTTTATAGAAGATTATTATTATCTTGTTCAAAAAATTAGATAGTTTTCTTTATTTCAAACAATCAGTTTCCTTGAAAAAAATTAAGTGTGTATAAGTTAAAAAAGCGCTTCTTCTAAGAAATTTAAAAATAATAAATTAAAATATTAGAAAATCATATAGCTAATGAAACTTTTAAATTCACAACAAAACATTATGACCTTCTTAAACTCCCCAATAACCCAATTATTGCACAGAACTGGTTACAAGACTACAGTAAGCAGACTTGGCCTAGAAGTGTTTAGGCTACAGTTAGCACTAAAGTGTATCGATGAAGCTTTAAATATTTTTAACAGTTTCGATCCAAATATTAATTTTCAGTTCCATTCCTGGATTTAAAACTAATAAGAACGAACGACAAAAAAATCATTACTAGATGGTACAGAAAACCAATTAATAGTAATCGGTTCCTAATTTTCATTCAAACCACCCAATGAAAGTCAAAATTAAATTAATTAATAACATCAATAACAGAGTGGTTAAGGTCACTCATGCATCTTTGAGAGATGAGTGTCTGAAAGAACATTCTTATTCTATTTAGTTCCTCTATTTCTGTTTCAAATTCAAACCATCCACCAACAACTGACCAAATTTCAATTTTTAAATCTTTACCACATATAGATGGTTTGACATAAAACTCATACATTTGTTCAAAAATGAAGATAATATTAAAATAGCTAAAACCATACCAGTCAAAAATAAATCAAATATAATCTATGAAATCCCATGCAGTAGCTGTGATGAAGTATACATTGGTCAAACAAGTAGAATGCTTAAAGATAGAATAACGTCTCATAAAAGTGACTGTAGAAGGAATGTGAGATCTTGTCGCCTTGCTGATCATGTGATAGATAAATATCATCTGATTGAGTATAATAATGCCAAAATTCTCGATAATGAACGAAATCTCAATAAGCGTCTCTTTCTTGAAATGGTTCATATAAATAACATATCTAATAAAAAACATAAAGAAAATTTCTCAACTCGTTCTCCTTGTACTGATTTTTTATATATTTATACATACTTTTATAATCTCACTCTGTATGTTTCAATTGTATACTGATTTTTTAGAAATTGTCATTTTGTTATTTTAAAATTTTAACACAGATATTTTTTTGTGTGTAATTTTTTCTGATGAATTTCATGTTATTCGTCTTGATAAAGAAAATAAACATTTTCGAAAGCTCGACTTAAAACGACAAAATTGTACTAATTTATTTACTATTGACTGCTTCCCACTAACTTTATCGACATAAGTTAGCACTAAAATAGTGAAAAGGGTTTTAAATTTATATAATTGAATAAAGCATACTAGTTTTCAGGAAAGACTAAAGTACAAAGCCAAATACGGAGAATTTATGTCTATTTTTATGGTGTAGCATTAGAAAAAATTGGAAAAGCACCTTAGGTTATGTAAAATGAGGTCCAATATTTGGTAAATTAGTTTTGGAACTAATTGACCCTAATAGTCATAAAATAAAATAAAATTTTTCACCCGGTATTTGAGAAATATAAATTGTATTTTAAAACTTTTAACACAGAAACATATTTAAGCCAAGTTATCACCAGAAAAGTAAATTTCTAAAGTTTCCAAAACAGATGTAAAGCAAGTTAAAAGCTTTATCTTTAATTTGCCTCTTTGTTAAACAGGATATACAGGACTTTTCCGGTCAGTGAAAATCCCTAGAATCTCTTTAAAACTAGCTTTTGCTGCAATTTATATTCAATATTCTAACGGACGTAAAATGCATAGAAACCTCTTTGTTGCTAAATAGAAGAGCCACTAAATCAAGTATACACTTCCACAGCTGTAATGAATGCTTTCATTGACTGCGTCATTCTCGTTTGAGTGCAGCATCCGAAATTAAGTTCTTTGTTCCTTTTAACGGTACGTATAAGATTCAACAAGCGAAATTCACACCTGCCGCTTTTGTCTGTATATTATTTTAGTTTTCGTTAGACAGATGTGTACTAAAAATTGGTTCATTTTTGGATTTTTTTCTCTCAAACATCATAATTAAAAAAATCTGTTGTGTCGCCACAAGACTTTCCCGGCAGTTATAAAATAAAAATTAAAAAAATTAATTTGGTGTTAAAATTTTTTAAAGTCCAAATCAAATGATATTTGGTATCCCAAAAAAAAATTCGTATAACAGGAAAAACATTTAACAAAAGTAAAATAATTTTTTAGGGTCGAAACTTTGTTTACTTTTTCTTTGTCAAATGTCATTTGGATTTTAAATTTTAAAAATTTTTTCCATTGCTTAGTTTTAAAATTAAGGAATGAAAATTTCAGGATGTATTTACAAGCCAATAAGGCACCTAAATACCAAATAAAAACTTTAGGTCTTTTATTTTTTCTTGTAATGTACATAGGGCTACTGCGCCCCCTGGTGGGCCGATTTCAACCAAAAACAAACGGATTCATTCCGCGATGATCCGATACTCACATACCAAATTTTAGCTCAATCGTATCAAGCGTTTGGTCGCTACGGGTTGCGATTTTTTAGTTTAGAAAAAAATTTTTTTTAGGTTAGGTTCAAAATTAAGGAATGAAAATTTCAGGATGTATTTACAAGCCAGTGAGGCACCTAATTATCAAATAAAAACTTTAAGTCTTATGAGTAAACCAGTAAGGAATTTTAATTTATTAGATTCGACATCCTAAGACCGGTTTCTGTCTTTCGACTTCATCAGTTAGGCTTTTCGAATCCAATAAATAAAATTCCAAACTCGTACAAGTCAATAGCTATATCCGCTATAAGATAACATTTTTAGATGTGCTACCATCTATGGTAAGAAGAGAGTATTGACATTAAATTTTGACTGAATCTAGTCAAGATGTCACTCTCTTCTTTTTTATCCCTTTCAGAGATTAATACTGGTTTACTCACTTTGTATTAATCTCTGAGTGGGATAAAAAAGAAGAGAGTGACATCTTGACTAGATTCAGTCAAAATTTAATGTCAATACTCTCTTCTTACCATAGATGGTAGCACATTTAAGTCTTATATTTTTTCGCGATGTACATAGGGCTCCTGCGCACCCTGGTGGGGCGATTTTAACCAAAAACTAATGGGTTCAATCCCCGTTGACCCGAAACCCATATACCAGTTTTCAGCGCAATCGGATTAAGCGTGCGGACGCTATCGTGGAAGAATACAGACACACAGACAGACTTCCATCTCGTAATCGTTTTAATCGTCTCAGGGGACCCCAAAATGGGTATATCCGCCATTATCTCAATTTTTTTTAACGCGTTCACAATACCTACTTTCCCTTTGCGAGGGGCCGGGAAAGTAAAATCTGAAAAAAATCTTGGTTCTAGAGAATAATGGTACCTTTGTTTTAGAATTTTTTTCAGATGCCCAGCCCCTAGTAGCTCCCTTATAAATGTTTTATGTTTAAAAGTAATTTTTTCGACAAAAAAGGGGTTGCAGAAAAATTTTTTATTATATATATCGTAAGGCTACACACTACTTTTTTACGGAGTCTAAAAATATGAAAAAATTTACAAAAGTACTGTTTAATAAAGAAAATATGACTATGAATACTCTTGTATTTCCCTAGAAAATAAAAAGGGAATAATTATTTTTAGACATTGCAGGAAGTCTAAAAATCAGAAAAAAATCCTAAAAGTAATGTGTAGCATTACAAATTTTATAATTAAAAAAACCCCTTATTCGTTAAAAAAAGAACAATTTTTAAATTTTCAAACCGTGATTTTTTAGATTTTTAAAATATGCGATTAAAAAAAATTCATAATAACCAATTGTTTTACCCCTAAGGGAGGAAAGTCCGTGAATACATATAAATTTTCAATTTGCGTTACTTACCCCTTATTTTGTCTAACATTAAAAACTTATTTGACCACTTTTAAAATTGTTTGTTAAAAAATGGTGAATTCACTTTAGTAGTCCAATGTATATTTTTGTGCGTTCACCATAAATTCGAATTGCTGAAAAGTGGCCGAAAACAAATTTTTACATTGTTAGATCGTATTACTACTACAAACAAACCAATTATCTGCTGAGAAGCGGCCGAAAATAACCTTTTACACTGTTAGATTCAAACAAACTAATCAACAACCGTCAGTCGAAGCATAACGTGCACAAAAATCTGTTTAAAATTGACTTTTAAAAAAAAAATGGTGAATTCGCTTCTACGCCAACATTAATTCTAAAGAACATTCACCAGAAATTTAAATGAGTCGCGACAGATCATAACTTTTTTTTTTATATTGTTCACTTACTTCTTTATACAAAATCCAACAGACTAACTAATTTGATGAGTAGCAGACAACATAAACTCGCTATTATTTGCTTCTAAACTTTATAAAAGATACCTTGAAAACTTAAAATTAACCTTGTAACTTTGTCCTTTTAACGGCCTGCTTTTATTCGATTCAGGACTTGTTTCACATATGAACTTGGTTTGTTGTTCCACTGAAAGTACCAAGAAACTTTAGAAAATCAAGTTAGCCATACAGTTTAAGGTTACTTTGATATCACTTTGCTTTTATGATGATTGCAGAGACTGCAAAGTATGTATAATCTCAAAGGGATTCAAACTTTTCTCGTACATCATTTTTTATAATATTTTGTTTGGAGACTATGATTTTATTTCTAGACGGAGACGTTTAATAATATCAAAGTAAAATAAATAAAAATGCGTTACCTGCAAATGTTTATGTGCAAATTTCACGATACATTTTGATTAATTAGTTATTTAAAAAAGGAATCAAGTTCAATGCAATACAACTTCTGCAAATTTTAGTTTGTGCTTACTCCACTAGAAGAGTTGATCAGCTTTCTTTGTACAGTTTTGTTTCATATTTAATATCCGCCACCCTGGTTTGCTTTCACTTTTTTATACACATTATTAGAAATCAAGTTATGTTTAATATCCCAATTGTTTAATAAGGTTTAAGTTTTACGATTTTTCGTTAAAGCTTTAAGATTACAAAAGTTGTGAAAAGTTAACACTTATTTTAAAGTTTTACAAAATACCTACACTGCACTGGAGGCAATAGGACATTTTTAAACAAAAAAAAATTACCAAAAAGCATACTGACAGTGAGGCCATTTTGTACATGAAGGACTAGAAAATAAGGCAGACTAATGATAATTACTTTAATAAGAAAAATCTCGAGCTTAGGACAGGTACCAATCATACCACATCTACAATGCAATCAAATTTTTGATATAAGCCACATCTTTATCAGGTCAATTTTAGATTATAGAAGGATTCTTTCAGGATCGGCAATTTGATGTTTTGCAAAATGTTATACTACGTATTTGTATGGATAGTCCAGTAAATTAACGCCAGAAAAACCCCAAACCTGGGCATCAATTTAATTTGCAGGTATTCATAGGTACATTTACCTCCGAGAATCTCGGCTACGTGGAATTTGTGGAAGGGTGTAAAATAGCTCTAGAGTTCCCGAAAATCTGTTTCTCGACGATATCTGCCGAAATATGACCCTTACAGCATTTTTTTCGCTACACTAATATTTTTTGCAAAAACGGCGTTTCGAAAATTCGCAATTTTGAGAATCTGAAAATACGGCGCTTCCATATCAAAATCTGGGATGCGGAGTCTGAAAATACACAATATCCTCCCTTTTTTGTCTGAAGACAAAAGATAAGGCAATAATAACCAACTCTTTTGCACTTGATTAATAAATTTATTGTAAAAAAAATCCAATTTGAGAAAGTTTGAAGGCAGAGTTTTTTCTCGTGCACTTAATAAAATACTTGATACTTATATATATTGATGAATAAGTCAGAATCTGATCCTTTATTTAGTATAATTCCTAACCCGAAAAAATTTTAGCACGAAAAGAAAATAATCCTCAAAAAAATGTCGATTTTTCATAGGGGTAGGAATTTTTTCAACTTTCCGGAAAACCAAAAAAAATATTAAAAATAAAAGAAAAATGCCATCAAGCTAAGCTCTCTAATAATGTGCGTTGAGAACCGATATGGTCCTTGATTATCTATTAATTCCTGATAGACCCGAACAACCCGAAAAACGCCCTAAAAAACATGTTGTTTATGAAAATATTCAACAATAATTTATTGAATCTTTCTGAATATATTTAACACCTTGCAGCCCCATGAAATTAGTTTTGATAAAAAAAATATGAATAAATTTATAGGAGGGTCAAAATATCGAGCAAAAACAAACTTTGGCCCAGGTTCCTTCTTTCATTTGAACTTTAAATGATGAAGAAATAATAGTTTTTACGCTTGGGAGTGTCATTTCTTTAGAGCGTGCTCTCGAAATCCAGGGCATGAGCTAAAAATGGGGGTGCGTTTTGGAGCCGGCTATGTCGAAAAGTATCATATTTTTGACAAAAATGATAAGGTTCATTTTTGTAGGTAATGATCTGATCTTCATTTTCGTCCAAACCAAAATTCACTAAGTGTCATATTTTCGGAAATATCGGCCATTTTCCCGCCCTTCCACAAATTTCAGACAGCTGAGATTTTCGGGGGGAATGTAGTTACCCATGAATACCTGCAAATTAAAAAAAATGGTGCCGACAGAGTTATTGGACTAGGAGGCAATAAGATCCTTGAAATATATTAAAAATTCCTATAATAATGTCACGTTATACTGCTTGATGATCGGATTTATTAAATATTAAGGACACACAATGACCATATAATGACTCAAACTTGTAATACGTAAATGCTCACATTAGTCATCAAAATAGTGAACGTGTAGATTTTTTTTAAATAAAAATGATTATCAGCCTTGTCTTTTATTAAAAAAAAGTAAAATTGATAAATTCGAAAAAAAATTATGCTAATTCATCAATGGAATATTTTTTAATTTAACCTGAATAATATTGGTCCACTTTTCAACAGCCCCAAAAAGAACTATATTGATTACTTAAAATAAAATTTGCTTGAAAATCAACAGGACTAGTAAACATCCTTGTTATATTATGTAACCTCAAATGGCAACTTCCTGTCAAAAAGGTCTTCATCATTTTCACGCTTATTTTGTAAATTTCATTAAAAAAATATTACCAGTTAAAGAATTTTTAGTCTATAAACTTTTTGTAATGCACTAATTGAAGAATTTAAAAAAATATTCTAGCAGGGATATTTTATGAGACTTTAAAGTAAGTATTTAACAATTATTTGTAATTAGCAACTGATAATGTCATAAATTTTTTTCATATTACACATTTCAAAATACTATACTTTATCACCATTTTTAATTTAAATGTCGGTTTTTTAATAAAAAATAATAATTTGGTACCTATCCGTCCTTAATTATTGATTTTTTTTAACTGCGACGCATATTCTCACATATGTTTTTCTTTTTATAAATAAATTCTAGAATCTAAGCAGCACACGTATTAATCTACTAAAATTCACATGAGCTTATCTGCTTTATATCAATATTAAAAACCCATATATTTTTGTGAACCAATATCTCTATAAGCGACAATCACAAAGTATTCGATTATAGTTTTAAGTAATCAACATATAAGACCATGTAAAAAATTTGTGTTTTTCCATTGGCTATTTATATCACTACCAAAACTAATAAATAAAATTTCTGCTGTATCCTCATAGTTTTGATTTTTATTTTTATTTAATAAAATATTTATATTTGGTTTTTTGTGACTTGACCACCAAAAAATAAAAAAGCATTGACTTCTAATAACCAAATAATGTATACGACTGTAATACTTACTTACTAAAAAGCCGCTTATTTTATGACAAATAGATTTAGTTTAGATAATTTTGTACATAAAATATTATATTAGCTTCAATTTCAAATGTAATATAGGTAGAATTATTTTAAATAAATCAAAACTAACAATTTTGACAGAAACAAGTAAAATATATTGTTACGTATGGATTTTTTAAACCTCTAGAAATTTGACTAAAAACTTTCGACTTTATAGAGCAAATATCACACATTCGATGCAACAATATAAAATATTTAAAATGTATATATCCTGTAAATATTAACTGACCAAAAACGTACAATCGAAATGTTATAAAAAAAATTGTAAATATAGACAAAACAAAACTATAGGTGAAATACATGTTTAAATGTCCAAAAAATTATGTAACACCAACTAGTGAATTATTTTTAATAATAAAAAAATATTGTGTGCATGTACAATCAAATCATTTATAGATGTGTTATTATTTTCCACATATAATGGCGAAAAAGTTGTCTTAAAAGGAATACTTAAACTCAAAAAAAATCAACAAAGATATTTTTATAAGACAGTTTACCAGAATTTTCGAAAAGAAGCCAAAAATATCAATTTTTGATATTGAGTTTAGTATCTGCCTCATTTTAAATAAATTGGTAGGATTCGTTTGTTGGAGTATCTCAATATAAAATTTAGAATTTTAGTCTATTTGTTTCTTATTTCTTTAATGGGTCTTGATAAATTCTCAGTTTATGACTTTTTGTCGCATTGTATATCACATATCAGTAAAAAATTTAAAGTGTATATGGCTTTATATAAATATAAAGTATCCTTCTACCGAATTTTGATCAAAAATAAGATTTTTGCCATTACCTGCGAGATAAAATCACAGGCATAGTAAAATCTGTTGATATAAAAAATATTTAAAAATAATTGTTTTAAACACAAAAAATGCCTTTGGTTAAATAGGAACCTATTTTTGAGATCTCTCTGTTTTGTTTTCCTAATTGTTTTTCAAAAATTGTTTTCCTAATTGTTTTTCAAAAATTGTGTACCTATTACTAATTCATTTCATTAGCTGTTTGAAATACCTTAATTTTTAATAATTTTATTTATTTCCATTTTAAACAATTTTTAGTAGGTATATACCATGTATATTATTTATATAGTAAATCATTCAAGATACATTTAAAAAATTTTCATCTATCAATGTTGTAATTTTATGTTAAAGCGGGACATTGTAAAATATAAAAAAATATCCACAGCTTTCTATTATTACATTTCAATATTAAGTAAACGTTTAATGACTGGATTGTAATATTTTTTTTATTTTTGAAAAGACCATCGTTAGACCAGCGCCAATCATTGTTGAAACAAAAAAAATGAATTCGGGTATTTCAAATCGGTTTGGCACTGATCTAACTCTTATTTATTATATATAAAACTTTAATTTTATTTATAGATGAAATATATGTGTGTAGATAGTGTATATAATATGTATTACGATAGAATAAAAAAATGCCAAAAATATATAGGTAGTGTTAAGAACTATATGTTATAACTATTTTAAAAATAAAACTGTTCCAACTATTGGTGTTTTTTTATTAAAAAATAAATAATTTAGTTTTTTTTGTCCTTGATCATTATAAAATATACATATAGCCCAGTTGTCAGAGAGTTTGACCAAAATGTGATATCGATGAAACTTGGCACTTAAGTAGTTAAAAGGGCTAAATTGGGAAATTGGAACCTTTGGTTTATCAACTAAGTTGAACACTATCGTCGACCACTCAACCAAAACACAATTTTCACATACTCTACGCGCGTTTCGCCAACTATGTTGGCATCATTAGGAGTTGATGATAGACTAAACAACTAACTATTTCTAACAGCTATTTATACTAAATGACTAACCCCCCTCTCCCGGCGGTGCCTGGAACTGTCATCCCCAGTGACCTAATCAGCCAAGGATGAGTAACCCGCCCGTACCTAATGGATTAAAAACTAAAAAGCGGACTAAGAGGAATTGGTCCTTTGTCTCTGTTTAAACTAGTTTTACATTTGCCTATTTCTATACTTTCAAATGCGTCCAACAATTTATTATTGGATACATTTTTAGGTAATTTTACATTGTCTATACTTATTCTATGATTTTGATTAAAAGCATGTTCGGCTATACTAGATTTTTCCGTACGCCCATATTTTAAGTGAGCCATGTGCTCTTTAAATCTGACCTGTACAGAGCGTCTAGTCTGCCCAACATTCTATCGCAATCCCCAAACTAATTTCGTAAATACCACTTTTTTCCAACTTAGTTAAAAGGGTGTAAAAAACAATAAAAAAATCTTTGCTGCTCTAAAATGTATGCTAACTTCACAATTTTGAAAATAAAATCGAAAATTTGGTTTTTCGAGTTTTATAGTAATACAAAAATTTTTTTAAATAACTTATAATATAATTTTTAGTAAAATTTTCATCTCTTTCACGTGGTGCTATTAGTTTTTCCAAATATAATGGAAAAACTAAATGTTCGATTTTATTTTCGAAATTGTGAAGTTAGCATACACTTTAGAGGAGCAAAGATTTTTTTATCATTTTCTGCACCCTTTCAAGTACTTAAATACCAAGTTTCATCGATATCACATTTTGTGAGAGCTTTTGGTCAATATCCTTCTCTGGCAACTGGGCTAATAAGAAAATGTAAAGTAATTAAAACTCTCTCTTTGTGTCAAACATAAGCGGTAGTGGATCTGCGACGAGGCTTCAGAAGCAGGTAATATTAATATATTTTTTACACTTTACTTTTTTCTATGTTTTAAAATATTGTGAGGATGGCAAATTCTATAAAATTGATTATTAAGCTTTTTCGCAACCCGTTAAACTCTTTCAATACTGTACCTGCATTTCAGTTTTCATTTTCTTCTCATTTATAATTCAAATTATCAAAGTTCCGTGCGACATTCGTTTATGTTTAAACATCCTTTAGAAACTATTCCTTTGAACTGGTATAGAAAATATAAAGACTTGATTATAAAGTCATCAAAGATACATTTTCAAAGGACCGTGACTTTGTTCCTGAATGTCAATAACTTGATTGTTCGGATGAAACAAATAGGAGATCAATTTACATTATTACATCTAAAAGATACTTAAAATGTTTCTGTTTCACTCATTTTAAATCCAAAAATGAAACCCATGCTGAGGTAACGTTTTAACGAGAGCACTGTAGTAATAATGCAATTTAGGAAAAACTGGCGAGTGATAGATTTAGTGCAATTGCTCATTACACTAAAATATAAAAATAAATATATGTCGAAAGTGTTTATTGCTTTAGTATCTCTGATATGTTTATCATAATAATTCTAAAATAATAATAACAACAATTTTCTCCATAGCGACGAATATCTTCTTATCCGTACGCATCATCCTGTAAAGGTTTCCGAAAAGAAGCGAATCTTAATCAATGATAGTAATATCACCAAAAAAGAAGATACCAAATGATCGCTACTCAAAAAAGAATTGCATATAACCAAAAATAAATAAGATAGAGTTAACCTGAAGTTAAAGATACATGAGAAACCATTAGTCTCTTGCCAGAACGTTTTTTTATGTGCTGGTGTTAATATCATTGTTTTTAAACAAACCTGCCAATATACATATATTGTGGTGATATAAAAAATAGTGGTATAGAAAAAAGAAAAGAAAAGAGGCATTGTTAGGGAAACAGGGGAGTTTGAAACATTAGAAAATTTTGGGGAGACGAGTTGTCAAATAAAGAATAGAAAAAGTCAGTTGTGTCAAATTAATAAAATGAATTGCAGAGGAAAAATATAAAGTTAAAGGAGTTGGAGAATTAAAATAATTACATAAAAAAAGTATAAAGTCAAGTGGACAATTAAAAACATTTAAATATAAATCAAAATAAATACGAGAAGAGGTGGAGTAGAGACCAGCAGAAGATTGAATAAGAACAAGTTAGAAGAGGTTGAGTAGACACTAGCAGGAGAGGTTGAGTAAGAACGAGTAGAAGATTTTAAATAAGGAAAATTATACGAGGTGAAGTAGATATTAGCAGAAGAAGTTGAGAGACAGGCAGAAGTTGTTTTTTTATTATATGAATATTAAAAGGTGCGGGTTAAGAAGATGGATTAAGTAATATTAACTGTTGGCTTATTTTAATTTGGTTGAAATAATTTATAATTTTCTGTTTAATAAAATATTTGTGTCTAATTATATTTTGGTCATTTCACAGTGTGTGCATTTCAAATAAAATATGTCGTAGGTAAATAAGGGTGAGCGGGGTAAAATAAATTTAAAAAAATAAAATAAAAGTAAAATAAAATATCGAGACAATATTGTTTAAAAAATTAAACTCAAACTTTGAGCAAATTGATCCTGGCAGTTCTTTAATGCATGACATCCCGTAAAATTGAATTAAAAAAAGCTTTTGCCGGATTTCCTACAAACTTTGTCAGTTTGCGTGCGTAATTTTATATACACATTTATTCGTAATTTAAAGCTTTATACATATAAAAATTAACTGTTATTAAATCGAAACCACGTATATGAAATTCGTTTTCTTCGTATTCAAGAATAAGGATAAAGTAGATTCACATTCGAATAATGTTTCCGAGACAACAATCGATATTGGAAAGATTCAGGCAAAATTCTTATAACATACAAACAGCTCTCTGAAATACCGCAAATAGTTTTTTTTCATCCAATAATACAAAAAAAATCCTAAATATATAGTCCGTGATTCTTTTCTTGAATCAAATATTTATATAGGCCTACAGTAATACAGTAACTACCAAAAAAACTGGTTGATAGAGGGTGTATCGCAGGAAATTTTGATTGTGCTGAATTACCCACCACAGCATTTTGACAAAAACATAATTTATAAAGTCTTTATTAATTCTTTTCTCAAAGTAAAAAAATCCGTTGTGTCGCCACATTTTCCCGGCAGTTATAAAATAAAAATTAAAAAAGTTAATTTGGTGTTAAAATTTTTTAAAGTCCAAATCAAATGATATTTGGAATCCCAAAAAAAAATTCGTTTCGAATTTTTTTAAAGTAAAAATGACATTTGAAATATAAAAGGAAATACATTTCACATGTCACAAAAAAGTAAAACAATTTTTTAGGGTCGCAATTTTGTTTAAATGTCATTTGGATTTTTTTCTTAAAACATTGAAGTTTTATTTATAATTAAATAGATTGTTCTTAATAGTATATTAAAATACAAGTTGCAGAAGGCTACATATTCTCGCACGAATTCGAAATTTGTCCACGAGCGACGAAGGAGCGAGTGGACGAACGAATGAGTGCGAGAATAGCTTTCTGCAAAGCGTCTTTTATACTATTTTCTCGATTTTGGTTTTTATTTAGATATTTTTAAAATTATTTATTTATTACAATTGGTAACACTTGGTTTCTAGTATAAAATTATGAATTTGAGGTTACAAACTAGTTATAAAACCTTTTGACATTTGTAGTGTTACCAATATTTAAAAACAAAATTTTACCAAAATCTGTAAAGGAATGAGCTTCATTCTACAACCAATTTTAGTACGAGAATATGTCATTCTTACATCAAAATCGAGAAAAATTATTTACTTCCGCGAAAATTTGATAAATTATCGTAAGTAATATCATTAAGGCATCTAATTTTTTCGAAAAAAATCGAATAAACTCGTTGCTAAGTAATATTTTAACAAGAAGCATGAGTGCTGGTGGCACCTGCTCGAATGCATTTTGTTAAAAAAATATGACTTTGCATTGTGTTTTTTCGATTTCTTTCACAGGAAAAATAAGATGCCCAAACGGTATTTGACAAGACCATTTCATGAGTATCAGATTATTCTACATACACATAGCTTACAAAACATACTACCAATTATTTCCACTCGATCTCTAGCACCGAGACTAAAAGAGATATCAACAAGATTTTTTGTAGGGGTAGACAGTGTTACTCGGACTACAATTTTAAAATATTTTGATGTATACAGGGTGGCTAATTTTTGTGGAATGAAAATTAATTTGGTTTTTTTAAATTGAACACCCTGTATACGATTATGTCTTCTGATTCTACTTAATATTAGATTTACGGTAGTTTTTTGTATTTGTAAATCCGACGCGGCGTTGACAAGTTATTCCTATTTTAAGCAGATTTAATGAAAAAACAGCACTTCAGAAATATTAGCACAAAAACCACATTTTTAAAAAAATTCCTCAAAAAAGCTACTATGATGTAAATGAAACATGCACCTATCAGATTAATCACACAATATCTTCACCTGTTGCACAGGGTGTTTGCCGATGGCGTGCCAATAGTCTAGTTTTCAAATGGCAATAACTTAATTTTTTCAAATGGGACACCCTATATATTTTTCTACAGTTAGAAGCTCTCCCTAATACGCATTAAAAAAATATAGGGTTTTGCATATCTAACTTTACTATTTACTTTAATAATTGACGTTAAGTGACAAACAACATATTTTACACAATTTTTAATAAGTACAAAATTTTACAAAGTTTAATCGTAAGAAAACTACAATAGTGAAAGTTAAAATTTATAGTAGGTGTTCAAAATGTCTTCCATTTTCATTTATACATTTTCTTGTCCTTTTTTTCGTTGATTTACGCACATCTCTTAGCATTGCAGGGGTCACCTGTCTAAATGCTGCAGTAATTCTTTCTTTCATATTTTCTGTTGTGGTAACCTCTTCTTTGTAAACAATATTTTTAATAAAACCCCACAAGAAAAAATCGCAAGGTATAAGGCAAGGCGATCTAGTAGGCCAATTTATAGGTCCTCCCCTTCCTATCCAACGATCCTGAAATTCCCTATTTAACCAGTTGCGAACATCTAATAGGTAATGCGGTGTGGCACCATCTAATTGAAACCACATTCCGTTGCGATAATTTTGAGGCACATTTTGCAATAAGTTGCGAAAATCATGTTCTAAAAAATCTAAAAATATAGCTCTACAGTCCCATCAAAGAAATAGGGACCAATTACATAATCACCTATTATTCCCGCCCACACATTCAAAGACCATCAATACTGTGATGTAGTTCTAAATAAATGTTCATTGTGGCCCAAATAATAATGGAAGTTGTGTCTATTTACACAACCGTTCTTATGAAACGTGGCTTCGTCGGAGAATAAAACTTTGTTACGCAAGAAAATGTATAAATGAAAATGGAAGACATTTTGAACACCTACTATAAATTTTAACTTTCACTATTGTAGTTTTCTTACGATTAAACTTTGTAAAATTTTGTACTTATTAAAAATTGTGTAAAATATGTTGTTTGTCACTTAACGTCAATTATTAAAGTAAATAGTAAAGTTAGATGTGCAAAACCCTATAATTTTTTAATGCGTATTAGGGAGAGCTTCTAACTGAAGAAAAATATACAGGGTGTCCTATTTGAAAAAATTAAGTTATTGCCATTTGAAAACTAGACTATTGGCACGCCATCGGCAAACACCCTGTGCAACAGGTGAAGATGTTGTGTGATTATTGTGATAGGTGCATGTTTCATTTACATTACAGTACCTTTTTTGAGGAATTTTTTAAAAAATGTGGTTTTTGTGCTAATATTTCTGAAGTGCTGTTTTTTCATTAAATCTGTTTAAAATAGGAATAACTTGTCAAGGCCGCGTCGAATTTACAAATACAAAAAACTACCGTAAATCTAATATTAAGTAGAATCAGAAGACATAATCGTATACAGGGTGTTCGATTTAAAAAAACCAAATTAATTTTCATTCCACAAAAGTTAGCCACCCTGTATACATCAAAATATTTTAAAATTGTAGTCCGAGTAACACTGTCTACCCCTACAAAAAATCTTGTTGATATCTCTTTTAGTTTCGGTGCTATAGATCGAGTGGAAATAATTGGCGCACCCTGTATATGCATACATAATAATTATGTAGGTATTAATTTGAAAACTGAAAAACAGGTAATTTATTTAATAACAAAATATTACAAACTTAATTATTTATGGTACAATTAAAATATAAATTGCAATTTTGGTACACAGTGGGAATATTGTTTGAAATCTTTGTTAACTCATTGATAACGTTGGGTTTAGGTAAATCATTAATGTTGTTGATGGGTCCAGCTGTAGAGTGAGAAGCTCGAGGAGTGGCTGCAGGATCTTGTGTTTTCTGTTTTTTAGCTGGAGGTTCTAAGGCGTCACTTCTAAAGGTGTTTATGATTTTGGAATAATGCTCATTATCCATTTGCAGATAAGGCTTAATTGAGTTGGCTGAATTGTGGCCAGTAATTTTAATTAATTGTTGTTCACTTACCCCTCCTTTAGCCAGGTTACTGACTGCTGTCGACCGCATAGAATGGTTTGTTATTTTTATTTCTTTTGTATTTAATCCTGCACTCTCTGCTGCTTCTTTAGTCCATTTCGAAAGTTCGTTTTTTCCCACTGGAGTGTATTTGTACCATCCACTTGATTGTTCTTCGTTCCATGATGGGTTTACTGTTAAGAATAATCCATCAGTTATTATTCTAGATAAACGTTTAAAAAGAGGGACTGGACAAAAAGTAGGGATCTTCGTGTTGGGGACCAGCCATTTACTATTGTATTGTACGGTACACTTTTCTCAATCGCCAGATCAATATTAGTCATAGAATCACTTCCAAAGCGACTCATTCACTACATAAGCTGACTGGCACTGTTTAAAAACAATATTACAAAATTTATTGACAATAAAATCAGAAAATTTAGCGTCGTTTTCTGGTGTCCTAGAAGACCATAATTACTTGTTATCAAAGATATTGTAATTTTTGGTGACAACAGCTGTCAAGTTTTGCCGCGGGTAAACTATAAAAAACTGCTGACAGGAGCTGTCATACAGTTTTCTATCTAATTCAAAATTGCGCATTTGTTATTGGTGGAAATTAAGACGACGGAAATAGTCGATCTAATACATGACGTAATTATTCTCCAAATTCACCTGTACTTAATTATTTATAAAAAAGCATCAAACGGTTGTTCCTTATATATCAAATTTGTCATTCTAGTTTGGTCTTAGTTCTTTTTATATTTTGTTATATTTGTATAACAAATTGTACAAACATACCTAAAGTTTTATATACAATTTTTTCAGATCTCTCCAAACCACTGTGTACTGACTCGAGTGTAACTTTATTCGTACATTTAAAGTACCATCAATCAATTTTCGTATGCATTATTTAGGATGAATAAATTATTATTATTATTCTACTCACTTCTACAAGAAATGAAACGTTGAGTTTTCTAAATACCAACTGAAAAATCTTATATTAAACATCATCAATGCTTTTTTAAAGGAAATTAAGTTTCAACGAAAGGTAAAAAACTCATTTATCTGTTGAAATTCTAATAAATAACACAAGAAACAATTTAAAAATGTCATTCGCTACGCCTACCTTTCCATTTTATTATCAACCGTTTTAGAATTGAGAAGAGAAATAATGACCGTGTTGCTCCAAAAACATAAATAACAGTCTGATCATTTCGAAGCCCTACTCTCTAGAGTCTGTTCCCTACGCAAGTGACAATCTATAAATTAAACTTTGATTTCTATTTAAGGCGCTGCCCTTTTTTGTTCTAGTAAATCTTTCAACGACATTTTTTACTTCGACTAATACCGATGGAATACTTAAGAATGAAGTCACGGAAAGATACGACAGCGCCAGTGAACTGAAAAACAGCGACATTGGTTTTTTTATCTTTTTACTAGGCGACAACGTCTAACCTATAAATTTTAATTGAAATCTAGAAATTAAAGAACTGGTAGACAAACTAAAAGTGGCTTTAACGAAAATGAAAACATAAAGAAGATAGAAAACCACTCAAATAAAGAAAACATTAATAATGAAAAAATAAGAATAGGAAAGAAGGCAGAAAAATAAACCGAAGATTCTTCAAATCACATGCAAACGTAAAGAAAACTTTTAAGTAGTAGGATGAGACCTGCCAGAGAAAGAAGCTGCAAAAGAAGCATAATAAACTTACGTTATTAGAGAAATGTACATAACAGAAACCATAAATGATACAAACAAGAACCAAACACTGAAACAGAAGATAAAAGATAGGAGATACAGGAACTTAAAGACCATCAAAGAAAGAAAAGAATGAATAAATAATAATATAACGAAAACGATTAAGACCGAGATACATAAAAAAGACATAATTATTATAAAGAGGAAAGAAAAATATACATAGAAACCTGAAATATTATATCACTAATGTCAAAGAGGATGAACTCAGGCGAATAAGAGAAAATTTAGACAAAACCAGTTGAGAATGCTCTTCTAGCATTGTCATAAACCGAACAAATTGTACTGACATTATTAATATAATTTTAGATTGACAGTTCTCAGTTCTCATTCTAATCAACACAGCCAACAGCCACAGTCTACTCACTTTTACCGAAATAGTCATTCACTATGCGTCTACTTTAAATTTAATGTCATTTTAAACTTCAAAATTTTCATATTTTGGACCCCATTTTAAAGGAGTTCCCAAAGTAGTGGAAGGACACATCAAACCCTAAACTTACTTTTTGGTGCTCTATCAAAATCTGAAGTCAGAATTTTAAAATTCACAAAGACAAAGAATCAACACACATACATACTTACACACTCATACACAGATCGAATTCAGATACCGAGCAATTTGTTCGGTGAATATACGCCAACCCCACATCTCCCGACGCGACATCTGAGCGACCGCGTCCGACAAAAATTGTGTGGTATAATTCCAAGATAAAGAAAAGTGACTGTTCTAGTACACAGGGTCGCATTATGGGTGTTATAAAAATAAGTATGATAAAAAAATATAAATTTTGATTTTTTAATAATATGTATTATACAGGGTGTTACATAGTTAAAACGATATACGTTAACTGTAAATAGAGGAAACTTAGGTGATTCCAAATAACCTTGGTTAATGGGTCTAACGCCTTTAATAACCGAGATACCGGGTGTTTCATCCATTTCAGCCAATATTTTGATAAACCGTAATTTTAGAACCACCCAGTAGATTTCTCTCATAATTGGTACAGGTATAGTGTGTTAATAGCCCATCCTATAGTGTAAGAACTACAATTAAAATCCAGATCCGGATTAAGAAGAATTTGCAAAATTTGAAAATCCCCAAAACAACACCCTGTATATCAGATTTTTTAAAATTGGGATAGATATTTGAAAAGAACGGAAAAAATGAGTTAAAGCGAAATTTTTTTTAAAGTGCACATCCCATTCTACTACTGGAGTTTTAACGTCAAATTACATCAAATGCATTTTTTTCGTTTTCACAAGCAGTAACTTTCGAAATACCTGGTAGATTTCTTTCATATTTGGTACAGGTATCATTTTTTAGTAGCCCAATTGTATAATGTAAGGACTATACTACAGTTAAAATCCAGATACGGATTAAGAAAAATTTGTAAAATTTGAAAATCCCCAACGCAACACGCTGTACATCAGATATTTTTTAAATTGGATCAGACATTCGAAACGAATGGAAAAAACTGAGATATTCTGACATATTTTTATAAATGCACATCTTGTTCTACAGATTACGAAACTTTTAAAGTAAATTCAATTAATGCAATACATATTGTCATTCTCATAAGCCATAACTTTGAAAACACCCTGTAGATTTCTTTCATATTCGGTACATGTAGATTGTTTAAATAGCCCAATCATACAATACAAGAACTAAAGTTAAAATTCAAATCCGGATTAAGAAAAATTTGTAAAAGAAGATAATCTCTAAAGTAGCACCCTGTATATTAGATTCTTTAAAATCTAATCAGATACCTATTTGAAAAAAGAAAAAAAAAAATATGTGTTATTGTCGAAGCTTACTTGATAGTTCCGAAAAATCCGAAAAATTAAATCTGTATTTTTTGTTTTAGAACGCTCTTGTGCACTTATAAAAATACTTTAGTATAACTTTGTCTTTTTTTTCTTTTTTTAAATAGGTTTCTGATTACATTTAAAAAAATCTGATATACAGGATGCTATTTTAGAGATTACCAACTTTTACAAATTTTTCTTAATCCGGATCTGAATTTTAACTTTAGTTCTTGTATTGTACGGTTGGGCTAATTCAACAATCTACCTGTACCAAATATGAAAGAAATCTACAGGGTATTTCCAAAGTTATGGCTTATGAAAATGACAATATGTATTGCATTAATTGAATTTAGTTTAGTAATAGTTTAGTAATATGTAGAACGAGATGTGCATTTATAAAAATATGTCAGAATATCTCAGTTTTTTCCATTCGTCTCGAATGTCTGATCCAATTTAAAAAATATCTGATGTACAGCGTGTTGCGTTGGGGATTTTCAAATTTTACAATCCGTATCTGCATTTTAACTGTAGTATAGTCCTTACATTATGCGATTGGGCTACTAAAAAATGATACATGTACCAAATATGAAAGAAATCTACCATTTGACGTTAAAACTCCAGTAGTAAAATGGGATGTGCACTAAAAAAAAATTCAGTTTAACTCATTTTTTTCCGTTCTCTGCAAATATCGATTCCAATTTTAAAAAATCTGATATACAGGGTGTTGTTTTGGGGATTTTCAAATTTTGCAAATTCTTCTTAATCCGGATCTGGATTTCAATTGTAGTTCTTAGACTATAGAATTGGGCTATTAACACACTATACCTGTACCAAGTATGAGAGAAATCTACAGGGTAGTTCTAAAGTTACGGCTTATCAAAATATTGGCCGAAATTGATGAAACACCCCGTATCTCGGTTATTAAAGGCATTAGACCCATTAACCAAGGTAATTTGGAATCAGCTAAGTCCCCTCTATTTACAGTTACCGTATGTCGGTTTAACTATGAAACACCCTGTATTATAATTTTTACGAAAAAATCTTTATAAAAAGTTCTGCATTGTGTAAAATCCATGCTGAAATAATAGCAGTGCTTGGCATTAACACTTTGCAAATCGTATAAATTTTTCAATAACGCTAATAAAATGTCTTCTTTTTGTCTCTCTTCTACCAGTCCAGCTTCTTTTCCCACTCTACATCTTTCCTCTGCTAACACTATGTTGCTTAACATAACATTTTCCACCCAAGTAATCAGAAGAAACGTTACTGACTTCCTTATATACCCGTAGGTCTCACTACCTCTTTTTGATTTACTTTTGATGGCCATAGATTTGCCACTTCTATTCAGACCGCTGCTGCATGCTTGCAGAATCCTCTTCCTCCTTTGCAAGTGCAGTTTGTATCCAAAACGTTTCTGTCAGGATCAACCTAAAATCAATCAACTATATGATTTTTTTAAATGATACATTTATGGTCGGCTCATCTAGAAATGTTAATGTCTTAAGGCTCGCCCATACTCATCCGAATAAACGCAACTTTTCAAATCGGAATAAAACCGCCACGTCGTTATATGTCGCAGCTTATCCATATAATACATTTTTAGATGTGCTACCATCTATACTAACCCCTATAATACATTACACAACAGAAAAATGATTCATTTCCTTAAACTTCATCTTATTTGAAAAATTGCGTTTATTCGGATGAATATGGACGAGCCTTCCCGCCAAACATGTTATATTACAAAAACATTACGTAACATTTTTTAAAAATAACTTGTGTGACATTATTGAAATCATATCCTTGTAATGTTTCTAATGGCGACAAGGTTCAGAATATTACTTAAACACATAGATTCAATATTGATAACATATTTTTTTAAAGCCGCAAGAAATAATTAAAACACATTGCAAAGATGTCACTATCATGTGCATAATTATTCTTGTGTGAGATATTTTTAATCATATTTCCATAATATTACTATAATGACGCAGGATAAAATATTACTTGAAAATATGGATTCCATAACACCAATTAAAAGTCCGACTGGAACAAGATCTTCCAAATACCCAACTGTTCGAATTCGAACCTTCCCGCGGTAATTGCTGGTTCCGGTTCCAGCGACCGCCGCGCTCCCTCCCCAAAAATCACGACGGTAAAGAATAGAGTTATAAGTTCCGCTACGTCTGAATTGATCATACCATCTCTTATTGTAAATGTGTGTTTTTATGCTTAGTAGCAATTATTTGTATTGTTGTTTTTATGGATTGTTATTTGTTGTTGGTGTTTCAAAGGAAATAAAATAAATGTTAGACGGTTAAACTGTGTTATTAATGGTTGTTCCCGAGTGGTTCCTGATCGAGCATGGTGTGCACCCCAAAACAGAAACTAAATCAACACCAACAGATTGTTATTACTTCTCCAGGTCCTTTATTGCTTTTCCCTACTTTATCATCCCTATCTATAGCCGCTTTATGAGGTTTTTCTTATTGAAATTATAGTTTATAAGGTTTGTGTTTTTAAAAATTTGAAAGTATGTATGTAAAAAAAATTATTTGATGTCTCAAAAAAATAAAGGTTTGCAGTTATATTTTTTTTATTCTTATTAATTCTTCTAACATATCTAACCTACTTAATTAAAGCAATTGTTGTTAATCTTTATAAACACCAGTTGAATTCGTTTATTTTGGTATCTTTTCATCAAGAAAACGAATTAATTTAATAAACTATCGTTAGTGATCGTCTACTTCTATGCTTGTTTTCATTAAAGGTAAGAAGAATAGCATAAGAAGAAACCGTTCACTAAAATAGTTACATGTTACACTGACATTACCACCATATCTTATCTAATGTCACATTATTACAATGTTATATAATTACAAGATTGAGGTAACAAAATTTTGTTTAGTGGGTTTGTTATTTCATCATGGGTTTTACACGATGCAGAACTTTTTATAAAGAGTAACTTTTTTTCGTAAAGTTAATTTAAAAAAGTTTTCCATATGATGTAACTGAAGTAAACACACTGTACATATCACAAAGAAAATAGTATTATTAAAAAATCAAAAATTATATTTTTTTATGAAATCGATTACATACTTATTTTTATAACACCCTTAATGCGACCCTGTGTACTTGTAAGATCAGTGACGTTTACGTTTCTTGAACTTGTCATTATCTGTTATTAGAACTTATACAATAATTATATACATTTTCGTTTTGGGGCTTAGTGCTTAGCGCAAAACAGTTCCTATAATCTCAGATGATCCATCAGTTTTTAACTCGTAGACGCCGGAAACATGTTGGCTTTCGACGAGTTTCTTGCCTTTAGTGAGGCTTTTCTTTCGAAAAATTGTTAAATTTACCGGTTTGAACCCACATCTTAGCAAAACCGACATTGTGGATGGTTAATAGCAATAAATAAGCGAGTTTTTCAATTAAACTTAGGCGATCGATTTAAATCGACAATCAATTATTGTTTTTCCCGGCCGGTAGAGCGGCGCTCGCGTCGCGCCAGCCGATGCGGGGCTTGCCTATATTGGCTAAAAAGTGGTAGGAACTGTATTTTCAGAATAATAAGTAGTAAAATATAGCACAATTAATTCAAGAATCAAAACAATAACAATAAATATAGAAGAGAATCTCATTATTGGAAATTAAACGATTATTAAAAATAATAAATGCAGTTCTGTCTTCCTAGATATTCAGCAAGCTTTTGACAAAGTGTGGCACAGAGGATTGCTACATAAATTGAAAATGTGTCTACCTGCTCAGCTATACTTAATCAGGCAATCATATCTAAGCGAACGTTATTTCCAAATAAAAATCGACGAAGAATTGTCAAACTATCATCCTATTGGAGCAGGGGTACCACAGGACAATGTCCTTGGACCCCTCCTATACCTCTTATATAAAAGTGATGTTCCTGTGACAAACGATATACTTATGGCAACATTCGCAGATTATACAGCAATACTCTCAACAGATTTTGACCCAATAAGAGCAACTGAAAAATTACATCATCTCAATTTCCATTAAAACTAGCTGGATCAATAGAAAATAAAGGTAAAAACCACTAAGTCTGCACATATAACGTTCACAACACGAAGAGACGTATGCCCACAAGTAAACATAGAGGTAAAGGTAGAGGTGAAATATCTCGGGATTCACCTATATGAAAAATTAACATGGAAACCACGTATAAAAGCGAAAAGACGGTATCTAGAACTCAAAGTCAGAAACATGAACTGGTTGATGAACAAGAAACCATATGTTTCCACTGAAAATAATATAGCTATATACAAGACTGTACTAAAACCAGTGTGGACATACGGAATTGAATTATGGGGATGCAGTAAGCCGTTCAACACAAAAATCCTGCAAAGGTTCCAGTCAAAATCGCTCAGAGCGATAACTGGCGCTCCATGGTATGTCCCAAACATTCCGTAAATTAAGGAAGTAATCAAAGAAAATGCAAACAAACATAAAAATCGAAGCACTGAACACAGCAACCAATTTGTATCTATCTATCTATCTGTCATGGGGGTGTCGATACACTGCGACCTATAAGATCTATTGTGCCCCCTACTGCTGCCCAATCGTTAAGGATGTCTCAATGATTACAGCAGTTCTTCCAGTCCTATTGCTTTCAAAAAGTTCAGGATGTCGGTAGGCTTCAGGAAAAGGTAGATCTTCCTCTTCTATTTGATATTCTCCGAGGTATCGTACCCTTGGATTTTGCAGGGTAATGCATTTTGAGAGAATGTGGATAGAGGTTTCCTCCTCTTCCTCGCAGAATTTGCATTCTTCTTTGTCTACTAATCCGAGTTTCTTTAGGTGGCCTCTCAGCCGGCAGTACCCTGTTAGGATACCCGTTAGTATTCTGAGCTTATTTTTACTTTTGCTGACGCAGTCGTCAGATCTCTTCTGGTTATAGTTTCCCAGTAGTGTCTTGGCCTGCCTCATTCCTTGTAGTCCTATCCAGTATTTGTTATTTACTTATTTTCTATTCATCAAGTAGTGTACTGGTGCTTATTCCGCAGAAGGTTTCAGGTCCCAGAAATGGTGTTTCAGCCTCTTTTTTTGCGAGTACGTTTGCTATCAATTGGTGAGAGAACTCTTCAACCTACACACCGATAGAAGATTAAGAAGATCTTGGCCAGAATACCTAGTTGAATAAATTCCAGTGAACCATCGCTGCTTCATGTCATAATTCTTGCATCATTTTTACTAATTACTTTGGAAATACTAAGTAGATTATAATGCGCAATAAATAAATAAATAAAAAAAATAATAATAATAATAATGGACAATTAAAATTCGAGAATAGAAAAATACCAACAAAAAAGAATGGAATGGGGAAGAACGCCTTTTATTTAACAATAGGTAACCCATTTTAAGATCAAAAATAAGTAGAAAAAATCTTACGTACGCTTCAGTAACAAAAAAAACAAACGAACAATATATAATGATGTAATGAAAAAAATAACTTCCTAAAGAGTATGTATATCATTCGTTCTGACAATATTTTGGATACGTGTAAGACGAATATTTGAAAGGAAAGCGCACACGTTAAGAATGTGGATAGAAAGCCAAAGAAGAAGACTAAAATAATGGCTGTTTTGAGTATCTTGTCTTCGTTACAAAGTGTGTCCTAACAAGATCTTAGTGGCTTGAAGGATGCAGGAATACGTAAGTCAGTGACGGTACAAATAAAAAATACAAGGTTAAGGATCAATAGTCAGGCGAATATCGATGAGAGAACGAAAAACCTTTTTTTTACTATAAAATTACGAAAGTTCATATTATTCTATCAGTAGTGCTAAAAAAGAACTCAGTTTTCATCAGATGACGTATTTGCAAATGGCCTAGTGCAAAAAGTGCTCTATATATATTTGTCTATTTATTTTAACGGATTGACCATTTTTACAATCTTAAATTACCATAATATACAGAGCAAGTGCGGTATAACACTAAAAGAAAAAAGAAGAAGGTTAGAATAATAAAATAAAATAATTAACATTTACAATTTTTTTACTGCACGTTTAAAAACTGAGGCAGACGTTCCAAATATCTCAAGATCAAGTGTTCATTTGCCTCACGTAATAACCTAGTAATTGGTTCATTTTGCCCATAGTTAGTATAGTGAAATGGAATGCTGAAAACATCTGGATTACGGGTTCTCCGAGTATTAACACTTAAATTAATTAAGCTAAGAATATCAGCGTTTTGTATATTACCACTAAGAATATTATGCAACAAACACAAATCTGCTTCCAACCTTCTTTGTTATATTCAAAGACCTAAAGTATGTCTTCATACTCATATTGGTCCCTAGTGAGACCTATTTTGTATGCACAAACACGTAGAAACTTATTTTGAACCCTTATCTCAATATAGACATTATATGAAGGAGACCAACATAGAGTAGTTTCAAAGTCATGACTGAAAAATGTAATTTTAAAATATTTTTTACATTTAAATAGAGAACATTTACCTCACACCAATTAGCTAAGCAGTTAAGATCCCTTTCAATAGTTTAAAATCATCAGCAACTATTAAATGATCACTATTTTTGATAGGATCCATATGTGACCCATGTGGCATACCTGAGGTAACTTTTATTTGCTGGGATACACAGCTACCATATTTCACATACTGATACCTATCCGACAAATAATTACTTATCCCCGCAAAGCACTTTCTCACCAAATCCATAACCATTCAATTTAGCAACAAGTAATTCATGGTTGACTCTATCGAAGGCTTTAGAAAAGTCTGTATAGATAGAGTCAACCTGAAATCTAGATTCCAAAGCATTAGTAATGAAATTATCATAGAGTATTAAGTTTGAAAAACCATGTTGATGATCATTTATTAAATTCCTACAATCCCATACTAAATAATTATTTACTAAACAATTTAAAAATTTTGGATGGCTGATTGTATGCAGATGGCACGATAATTTTCAATATTATGTTTAAAGTCTGATTTATGAATTTGTGTTTCCAGTGACTATGTTAAAGTTAAATTAAAAATAAAATGAATTGGTTTCACTAATGTAAAGATGCAATGCTTTAAGAATTTTTCTTTTCGTATGGAATAAAACCACTTATTTTCTTGAAAAAGTTTTAATTTTAAGAAATAAGCTGGTAAGCCATCTGGTCCAACAGTTAATAATAAAAAATATATAAAATATTTTGTAACTTATTTTATTTATTTTTCAGTTTACATTGATCCCTCTCCAGATTTCTTATATATAGAGTGGTATCCATTGTACCATCTTGGCATGATTTTCTAAAGTCGCTCAAGTTTTGTATTGAAATTTCTGCTGGAAAATATTAATGGCCTTCTCATTCAAGCATTCTCTCATAAAAGTTTTAGCTATAAACGAAGGCAATGCCATTAAAAATTCTATTGTTGAATGAAAATAAAAAACCAATTTTGTGGATTCAAAGATCTGGCACTGGAAACGTAATCCGAATATACTTCACGAAATGTAACGATTTTATAGTTACCATGTGTATTTATATAAAATAAGGGGTGTTGCCTTGGTTCTTGCTTTTTTGCATTCTCGACTGTTTCGACAAACTTTTTCGAACGATTTTTCTAAAATTTTAAGTATTTCAGCCGCCATTTCCTCACAGCTTCTACTGAGCAACACAAAAATCACGATTTGCAGCAAAATACGCCAGAATATTAATGACTAATATATTTTGTGTCCATTTTTCGACTATTATGATTTTTTCTACTATTGAAAGGAATTAATTTTGCTCTGTAACTTTGACAAAATTAAATTAAAGTGAAATTAAGATGTACAATTAGGTTTCAACGTACTTTTTTTATTAACTCCAATTCACTTGGTTAAGACCTATCTTACCGTCAGTATCTCGCCCGACAGTAAGGTTAAAATCGCTTATTTCAAATTTTTCAATAATTTTGGAACATTTTTGAAATGTTTTACTGATGCTTTATGCCCTTATAGAAAATTTAGAACCACCACTGATGGCGTACTCTCATATGTGTAATAAAATTCGCGAAGGAAACAATGGCTGTGCTTATTAGTTTGTCTATCTACCGGAGAATTCTCTTTCTTTGCCGCAGACATGTTTTAAATTGCCGACCTAGAAAATCTAAGTATCTCGCGACTACCTGGAGTGCACTTGGAATGTTATCATAAAAACAAAGAAAATTTCGACTAGTACCGTTACTAGAACATAAAGATATGAAAAGAATAAGGAAATTGAAAAGGTTTCTTGAAAACAACAGTATTACGGGATTATTATCCCTATAAATAATTTTTGTTGTACGCTAGTCTGTTTTTCACTGCACAAAACATCTCAGTGGCAGAAAATACAACAGTATTTTGGACTTTCTTACATATGAAAATTTCACGCAGTCATTTTTAAGCCGATCAGTTTTTTATTTAGTTACCATAAATATCCAAAAACTTTCCGCAAATTTGTATCCTCCAGGATACCCAGGACAAAATTAAACCGTTACTACATATTTTATTGTTTTTTTTTTTAATTTTTTAGGTGGAGATTTTGCATTAAATTTCAGGTAATAATCCAATCACTAGGAAGATTATAAGACCGTCATACGGAAATCCAACTAAGAAGAGATCAGCCGGGTAAATGGAAGCAATTTTTTGCAGTTTAGGGGCCAAAAAAATGGTTCCTTAAAATTTCGATATTCCAGTGGGTTAAAAATATTCATTTAAAAAATTTATTAAGATGTTTCATCTCTTCTGGACCGTATGTTTTTTAATACGGACCTGCCTTTTTATACATTATATGTAGTATGTCTGAAACATTAGGCAATAAATGGGAAATTTTTTTATTATTAATTTTACCGACATAATTGGTAAAAATAATGATTTATGCTGAAGAATAAAGTGCTTTTAAATGACTATGCTTCTATCTTATGGAAAATAAAAGACCACTCAAATGCGGATATTTTGATACGAATAGATTCGTCTTGAAAAATAGAACATTTCATATCATTGCGCCAAAGTGATAATTCAATTAATATACCCAAAAAATCAGTTCATTTATCAGAAATTTTTCATTTGATTTACAAAAACTAGCCATTTAATTCTAGACACCTGCTGCGCTAAAACAGAGTCGGACTTGAGACGTATTAATCAGCATTCTGTATAAAAGTCATTAACCAACAAACCTGACAGCTGATAAGAGAACTAATAAGTTTTAACTATATTCATACGTATTCAAGAAAGCTATTATCTATATTGATGGTACTTACTTAAAAATACAAAAATGATCTAATTTTCAATCATTAAGTAAGGGCTTGCACAAAGGTTATCATCTTTTAAAATCCATATTAGTAGTTGCTTCAGATGGATATATTTTAGATGTCCACGGACCTTATTTTCCAGATTCTCGGAATAGCGATGCTTCAATATTGCAGCAAAACTTCGTTAATCAAGAAAGACAAAATGCGGACCAATTAAATACTTGGTTACAACCAGGCGATATTATAATTCTTGATAGGGGTTATCGTGATGCAGTACATTTTCTTGATAATCTAGGTTTAGAATGTTATATTCCACCCACAATAGGCCGTGGTGATAGGCAGCTTTCAACGGACGATGCTAACAGAGCACGGCTTATAACAAAAACGAGGTGAATTGTTGTCATTTAAAAACAGTGTTTAGGATTTTTAGAGGACAAATACCTGTTCAACATGTACCGAATTTAGCTTCATTTTTTCGGTTTGGATGTGCAATAATTAATCGGTACTTTTCTGCTATAGATATGCAGGGCGCAACTGCACAATTAGCTCAATCAATGAACGAATTAGCAACATATGAGAATGTAGTAAAAGCTCGAATGGAAGTTGAACGTTTCCACCTTCAGCGGGTGAATAATGCTACCTGGATTAATGTGAATGAACTACAAATACCCGAATTTCCAATTATGTCACTGCAAGAAGTAAGAGATTTAACTGTAGATATATATCACGTAGGTCTCGCACGTAGTTATATCCCAGATCATTTACAAAGAGAACAGGCCGATGATTTCTCTTTTCAGGCTCTTCTGCAAGAACCAGGTTTTTTGAAAGCTCGAGTCTATTCCAGATTTAGATAAGCTACTAAACATCAATTGTGGATAGCATTTCGTCCACGATTAGGTTATGACGAAGAGAACGGACTTAACGAAGAGTATCGACATATTGATGGCTATAATTGTATTTGCAAAACTGGAGCACGAACACTTGGATGTTGTGCACATGTAGCTAGCGTGATCTGGTATTTAGGATATGCTAGACATCAACCTAATGTTAGATATCCATCAACCAGATTAGTGAATACTGTACTTGACGCTGCTGATCGAACTGTACCTAATAATGAAGAAATGTAATGATGCAAATTAGATTTCAGTTAACAGTGCCATCAAAATACTTAAAACACAAAAACCGGCTTCGGCTACCAAAAAAATTTAATAAAGTAAAAAAACGACTTCGCGAATACAAGGTAATGAGGTCCTCAGGCACTGCCTGTGGGGGGATGGTGGAGCGCGTAAAAGGGGATACATTCCCAATAAACAATTTTGGTAACTTATAGTAACGCCTAGTTTTATAAAGGAAATATAATGTTAACGGGGTTATATAAGGAGTTTTATATTCTCACCTTTAGTAATGTAGTTTTATAACGGTTTTATTACACAACTGTAAATTCTAGTAATATAATGGAGTTATACAGGGTGTTTCATAGTTAAACCGACATACGTTAACTGTAGATAGAGGAAATTTAGGTGATTCCAAATAACCTTGGTTAATGGGTCTAACGTCTTTATTAACCGAGATACGGGGTGTTTCATCCATTTTGGCCAATATTTTGATAAGCCGTAACTTTAGAACCACCTTGTAGATTTCTCTCATACTTGGTACAGGTATAGTGTGTTGATGGACCAATCCTATAGTATAAGAACTACAATTAAAATCCAGATCCGGATTAAGAAGAATTTGCAAAATTTGAAAATCCCCAAAACAACACCCTGTATAACAGATTTTTTAAAATTGGGATGGATATTTGAAAAGAACGGAAAAAAATGAGTTAAAGTAAAAATTGTTTTTAAATGCACATCCCATTCTACTACTGAAGTTTTAACGTCAAATTACATCAAATGCATTTTTTTCATTTTCACAAGCAGTAACTTTCGAAATACCTGGTAGATTTCTTTCATATTTGTTACAGGTATCATTTTTTAGTAGCCCAATCGTATAAAGTAAGGACTATACTGCAGTTATAATCCAGATACGGATTAAGAAAAATTTGTAAAATTTGAAAATCCCCAACGCAACACGCTGTACATCAGATATTTTTTAAATTGGATCAGACATTCGAAACGAATGGATAAAACTGAAATATTCTGACATATTTTTATTAATGCACATCTCGTTCTACATATTACTAAACTTTTAAAGTAAATTCAATTAATACAATACATATTGTCATTTTCATAAGCTATAACTTTGGAAACACCCTGTAGATTTCTTTCATATTTGGTACAGGTAGATTGTTTAAATTGCCCAATCGTACAGTACAAGAACTAAAGTTAAAATCCAGATCCGGATTAAGAAAAATTTGTAAAAGTTGATAATCTCTAAAATAGCACCCTGTATATCAGATTCTTTAAAATGTAATCGGACACCTATTTGAAAAAGAAAAAAAAAGAAAAAAGATGTGTTATTGCCGAAGCTTACTTGATAGTTTAATGTATCCGGAATTAATCCGAAAAATTAAATCTGTATTTTTTTTGTAGAACGCTCTTGTGCACTTACAAAAATATTTTAGTATAACACACCTTTTGTCTTTTTTTTTTTGAAATAGGTATCCGATTACATTTAACAAAATCTGATATACAGGATGCTATTTTAGAGATTACCAACTTTTACAAATTTTTCTTAACCCGGATCTGAATTTTAACTTTAGTTCTTGTATTGTACGATTGGGCTATTTAAGCAATCTACCTGTACCAAATATGAAAGAAATCTACAGGGTGTTTCCAAAGTTATGGCTTATGAAAATGGCAATATGTATTGCATTAATCGAATTTACTTTAAAAGATTAGTAATAATGTAGAACGAGATGTGCATTTATAAAAATATGATAATATATCTCAGTTTTTTCTATTCGTTTCGAATGTCTGATCCAATTTAAAAAATATCTGATGTACAGCGTGTTGCGTTGGGGATTTACAAATTTTTCTTAATCCGTATCTGGATTTTAACTGTAGCATAGTCCTTACATTATACGATTGGGCTACTAAAAAATGATAACTGTTCCAAATATGAAAGAAATCTACCAGGTATTTCGAAAGTTACTGCTTGTGAAAATGAAAAAAATGCATTTGATGTAATTTGACGTTAAAACTCCAGTAGTAGAATGGGATGTGCACTTAAAAAAAATTTTCAATTTTACTCATTTTTTTCCGTTCTTTTCAAATATCCATCCCAATTTTAAAAAATCTGTTATACAGGGTGTTGTTTTGTGGATTTTCAAATTTTGCAAATTCTTCTTAATCCGTATCTGGATTTTGATTATAGTTCTTACTCTATAGGATTAGGCTATTAACACACTATATCTGTACCAAGTATGAGAGAAATCTACAGGGTGGTTCTAAAGTTACGGCTTATCAAAATATTGGCCGAAATGGATGAAACACCCCGTATCTCGGTTATTAAAGGCGTTAGACCCATTAACCAAGGTCATTTGGAATCACCTAAGTTGCCTCTATTTACAGTTAACGTATGTCGGTTTAACCATGAAACACCCTGTAAAACTGTTATATAACAATTTTTAAAGAACTTATAGTAATGGTTACCAATGCATTTATAAGAAAGATATATAGAGGTTGTCAGAACCTCTTCAATATAACTGATGTATCCTGAGTTATACAGTAGTGTTCTGATCACCTCAATAAAAACTTGGAGACAGTAGTGTATGCGAGATTACGTTATAAAACTTTTGGTGATCATGTTGGTAACGATCGTTTCTTACCTTGAAGTTGTTTTGACAAATAATAGCACTTTAGATATAGATGAACCAAAAGCTCGTGATTTGTTGAATAGAATTTCCTCTGGGTTTTTTTTATTTTTTAAACAAAGTTAGTTACTTAAAATGACTCATCACGTTATACGGTACATTAATTTTTAAAACTATATGTGTAAACTTTTAAAATCAACCAATGTCGGAAGCAACAAATCTCAACATGTGTGACGGCGGCCACAGAAAGGACGATCATAGCAGATTGAAGTTATTTTGACAAATAAAAGCACTTTTTTGCAGGTTATAAAAGTATAAAAGAAAAATATCTACAGAGCTAAAACTAAAGAAGTGATGAGAATTGTTAATCGTTTTTATCAAATATATTACCCCAAGATCCTAGAACATTGCTGGGAATTCCAAGCTTTTACATAAAACAATTATCGAAACAGATATATAGTTTTTAATACATAAACCGCTCCTTTCCCACGCTGATGACAATAAAGGCAACTTACGGTCTGGTTCTTTCGTTTGTACAATTTTGAAAGACATTGGCTGTGTGTGTACCTCTAACACATGCACAATGTTTACCGCATAAACAAATTGATGATAACATAAAATTTTTGAGGTTAGATCGTACCTCTTCAATTACGAGTGGCCTAACCTATATAACACCACTTGTAGTACAGTGTGTTACTATAATTTATATAATGGTTTTTAGAGGTTGTCAAGTTTTATATCATCACTATAAGCTACACTAGATGACTCGTCAACCTAGAGTTATATAATATCACTAATCAGAGGTATATACTATTACTTTAGAATATATTAGGTTATATAGAGTGATATAAGGCTTTCTAATAATTGTAAGGTTACTAATGTTGATTCCGCCATGATTGTTTGACCAAATATATCAGACGCTTCCATAATCTCATAATTATACTTAGTGCTATTTAATTTATTTTCCGAAACAACCCAAAATGAATAATCACTTGTTGAATAGAGGCGATAAGAACCATACATTATCCTTAAGTATCTCCCTTTACGTCGGGTTCATTACCTACACATATTTCTCAAGCATTTTTGTATTAACAGTTAACAGATATTTAACATCTAGCATATAAAAAAATTGTTTTCCATATCCCTAATCCCTATCCTAACTTTTTAAGGGTTCACCGATGCCAACAAATACACTACAAAAGAATACAAAAAAAAACATAAAAATGAACTGCTAAAATAGGTTGTCAAGTTATATGTTGTGCATTAGGTCAGTTCAACCCTGTCTGGTGTTATCTCTAATAATAGATCTTCATTTATTTATTTCTCTCTCTTACTCATACAATTTTCCGTAAGCTATTTTAAAAATAAAATCATTAATTGTGACTTAATTATACACCTCACAACATTGGCGCAATGTTATGAAATGTTCTATTTTTCAAGATGAATCTGTTGGTATCAAAATATCCGCATTTGAGTGGTCTTTTATTTTCCATAAGATAGAAGCATAGTCCTATAAATACAGAAGAAAATGTAATTTGAAAATGTTGGGAATTTAGATTCATGTCCCAATATTTAATCAAAAAATTTAAAGTAAAAAAAAAATAAATAATTCAGCATTTGTTGGAATATTTATTGCATAAGATAAATTAAAAATTAAATTTAAAATAAATTCACTTAGTGATTACATCTTACAACTTTTACTTTGCTTTGCAGGAATTATCAATGATAAATACCTATTTAAAATTATTTATTTTTAAAATGCCACATCACAAATTACATGCATGAAAATGAAAAATACAGATTCACTTTTTCCTCACTGCATATTTACATCAACATATCTACCGTCTCTTTCTTAGCAGGTAATTGTTTTTTGAGAAAATTATTTTAATAAATTAGAAGTTACACCGTCACATATTTCCTTAATTGTTCTCCCCAAATGATCAACATTTTAAAGTGGTCTTTTAATTTTATTTAAAAAATAATCCAACAAATGCTAAATTGTTTAGTATTTTAAATCCTCTTCTTTATTAATTAATTAATAGAAGGCCATTAATCTAAACTTGGCCATTCAGATTCATCGTCCAAATATAAATTTGTGTCAAATGGCGTAATACGCACTATGTTGTACTAATATTTTTATTTTGTGAGACGCTGTGACGTATTTATAAAAATAAAGAAATATTTTTGAATTATATTTTGCAAATTTATTGGTTACTGTTGTTCTTTGCACCCTCTAAACTGTACCCTTCACCTTCACCTCCTGTACATTTATATCATAGATGAAGAAGATCCCAAAATTTTAATTCTCAAATCTACACGAATTACCTAAACATAAAAAAATCGATCGTAACCCTAATTACCTTAATATTAACCTTTAACAGCTGCTCAAAGGTGGCGGTCGGAACAAATTCGTAATTTGTAATAACCCGCCAGTTTTGGTTCACTTAGTCCAGATTTATTGTCTGTCATTTACCATCCGAAGGTTAACGAATAAATTTTGTATGGGGATTCCCTAGGGAAGCGAGAAGGGTTCATTTTGATTGTATTAATCTTCCGTATCTTGTAACTAATGTCTTTGATCAATCAAACTGTTGACCGATACCGTAACCAAAGATCGTAAAGCCGTTTAAAAGAAATAATTGATCTTATAGCGTTGGAGCGTTGGAATCGATAGTGATTTAATGATATAATAGAAGCTTTTCCGGACTGATGGATTCGTAGTAGTCAATGTTTTCCTAACCCCTAAGTCCCCCTTTTGGTTAACATTTTATTGGCGTCACTCTCTCGATCCCAAATAACGATCCATTTTGTTACGTACGTCTATTTATAATTTTATAACCAAATAACTAACGCCATCTATCACCAAGAATTAAAATGTGTTTCATGTTTCTGGAACTTCCCGTCACATTAGAGCTAGGCCGTAAGAGCGCATTAGAGCCTTCTAAAAATTGAGGTTAGACTCTTATAAGCAGCGATTCGCGATGATGAGAGATCAGTTGCATCGTGTTGTTGCTGTTGACTACTCAGCAAACGTTTATTGTAAAGTTATGAGTTACATATTACAAGACTTTAATCGTCTTTAGCTGTTAAAATAGTGCAAATAACGGTTGTTACAAAAGTAATTTCAAAAATTCCAAAACTCGATATGGAAAGCAACAAGAAGACTATTAATAATACTACTTTGAGCTATTTATTTGAGTTCATATAGGTGACTTTTAAATTAACAGGATGTAGATAAACAAGCCACAGAACGCTAGGTAAAGCATCAGGAAGTAGTGCCTTATCTTTTTTTCAACCAACTGATCAAAAAGTCAATTTAAATATCGTCTTGGTGAGCGACACAGCGTTGTGAAACAAATTTAGACGTATATTACGTTTCAGGAAATAAAACTAAAATTATTTGCTAGGTTCAGACGAAATGGAATTAATAGCTTATTTCACAAGAAGGTTTGATTCGTTGTTCGTTCGTGGATGGTCTACAAAATAATATTTATTTATTTAAATCCATACAAGTTTACTCACCTAATTATACAAGCAAAAATTTTTTCATTTTTTATTTTGCGCACCAAGCGGATGAAAAAGTGAACAATTTGCAATTTCAAATCACGATAATTCGTGAACTAATTGAGTTATCGGGTTCAGATTGGAACGAGATTACGTGTATTATCAAGCTCTTCAATTTTGGTAAGAATATTTTTTTTTGTTGAAGAGATTACCGAAACTGAAGTCTATTTTGAAACCAAAGATAAATCGTTGTACAAAAAATGCATAGAAATGTTAGATAAGCGTTGGAATAAATGTAGCACTCTTGAAGGCGACTACTTTGATGAATAAAGTCAAATGCATAGAAGTAGTTGTTTTGAATGTACCTATTGAGTGGACCAGTACCTACTTCCAATTATTATCTATCTATCTGTGATGGGGGTGTCGATACACTGCGACCTATAAGATCTATTGTGCCCCCTACTGCTGCCCAATCGTTAAGGATGTCTCGACGATTAGAGCAGTTCCTCCAGTCCCATTGCTTTCAAAAAGTTCAGGATGTCGGTAGGCTTCAGGTTAGGTAGATCTTTCTCTTCTATTTTATATTCTCCGAGGTATCGTACCCTTGGATTTTACAGGGTAATGCATTCTGAGAGAATGTGGATAGAGGTCTCCTCCTCTTCCTCGCAGAATCTGCATTCTTCTTTGGCTACTTAGGTGGCCTCTCAGCCGACAGTGCCCTGTTAAGATACCCGTTAGTATACTGAGCATATTTTTACTTTTACTGACGCAGTCGTCAGATCTCTTCTGGTTATAGTTTCCCAGTAGTGTCTTGGCCTGCCTCATGCTTTGTAGTCCTATCCAGTATTGGGATCTTTTGTTATTTACTTCTTTTCCAAGTTCATCAAGTATTGTACTGGTGCTTATTCCGCAGAAGGGTTCAGGTCCCAGAAATGGTGTTTCAGTACGTCTACTATTTCATTACCCTCCACTCCAGTGTGTCCCGGAACCCATAGGAGGGTAACAGTGTTGTTCTTGCCTAGTTCGTTTAAATTTTCTACGCACTCCCAAACCATCTTGGAGTTGATTACGTGGGAGTTCAATGCATTAAGGGCTGCTTGGCTGTCTGACATGATGACTATCTCTTGTCTGCGAAAATTTCTTTTTATGTTGACCTGGACACATTTTCTGATGGCGTATATTTCAGCTTCGAAAATGCTCGGAGATTTGCCTAAACTTTCGGAATATTTGATTCCAAGCCCATATACTCCTATTCCTGTTCCTTCTGTTCGGTTGTTCTAGAACCATTTGTGTACCATTTAATGGCACTTCTCTTAAGTTTTGGGATGGTATCTTTGTCCCATTCGCTTTTGTTACTTAGCTTTGTGTTGAATTCTTTTACAAAGCTAAACATCTTTGTCATCTCATCTTGGGGCATGTCCCAGGTTTGGTGATTTTCAGGAAGGAGTTGAAACTTGCGTTTGGTTGATCCTTTTCTGGTCATTCTGTAGGTTGTCATTATCGCTATACTCTCCACTACTATATGGAGGGGTGTAAGGCTTAGGATTACCTCCATGGCGGCCGTTGGGCACGTTCTCATTGCACCTGTTATGCATACGCAGGCTAGTCTTTGGATTTTCGCTAGATTTGCCTTTGTACTGGCCAGCTTAGTTCTGCTGCCCCAAACTACTGCTCCATAAGTGATGGCCGGTCTCACTATTAACGTGTACATCCACTGCAGGATCTTTGGGTTACATCCCCAGTTTTTTTCCCGCAAAATCTCTGCACACCATTAGAGCTTTCGTGGCTTTGCTGGTTACTTCTTTTTCATGCTTATTCCAGATGAGTTTATTATCCAGTATTAGTCATATTTGACAACTTGCTTCCATTCAATAACTTTCCCGTCCAATTCGATGGTTTTGAGGTTAATGTTTCTTTTCCGTGTAAAGGCAACTAAGGTAGTATTGATAGGGTTGATGCTAAGTCCCGTCGATTAATAACATTCTTTAGTATAGTCAAGCCCTCTCAAATCGTCTGCATAGCCTTGACACGATATACCAATCTCGGTCAAATCGCAGAGGAGTCGATCCACTGTTAGGCTCCACAAAAGAGGGGAGGCCACTCCTCCTTGTCTCTGCTATTCTGGTAGACAATAGTCGCGACATCCATCTGGTTGTCGTGTTGTCTACCCCTCTTTCTTCTAGTGCTCTTTTGACGGCTTCGTGTGGTGTGTTGTCAAAAGCCCCTTCTATGTCTAGAAAGGCACACACTACATATTCTTTGTTCTCTAGTGCATCCTGGATTTCATCTGTCAATTGCACCAATGCGGTCTCCGTGGATTTGCCCGTTTGGTACGCATACTGATGGGGATGCAGAGGTACCCGTTCCAGGATTCCTGTTCTGATATAATTATCAGTTGCTTTCTCCACCGTTTTCAGAACGAACGATGTGAGACTAATTGGTAGAAGTGATTTAGGATTGGTTGTATCCCTTTTCCCTGTTTTAGGAATGAAGGTGACTCTGCTACGACACATACTCACTAGGTGTGGTAGGATTTCTTCTTGCCCGCGCTGGAGTAGGGTGGGGAATATTCTATCAGTTCCTGCTGATTTAAACGGTTGGAAGGTGTTCAAGGCCCATCTTATCCGTCTATTGCTGCAGATATGTCTGGCCATTGCCGTATCTTCTCTAGTAGGTCTACTATACCGTTCTGGAGTGTGTCCTATAGAAATAGGTTCATTCCCAAGGAAGTGAGTGTCCAGTAAAAGCTGGGCTCTTTCATTTTTACTTTCGGTGTAGCTACCTACCATCTGACTTCTTTAGAGCCATTGCGTTATCGACTCTACCTTTTGCCATGACTCTATATAGTCTAGCAGCAGTAGGTGTGGAGTCAATATCCTCACAAAATTTTCTGAAATTATTTCGTTTTGCTTTTCTTAGTTCTTTGTTGTAGGTGGTTAGTTTCTCGGTGTAGCTATGCCAATCTCCGCTACTCTTTGTCCTATTGAAGAGCTTTCCATAAAAAAGAACCATCCCTAATATTATCGAATAAGTAAAGGTACGAACTAACTCCTGAAAATTTTACTCTCGAATTCCATTAACCGGGAAAAATACTAGATATGAATTTTTTGTCGGAAATTTTCCATATTTATCAACGTCAAATTTATTCTCGATAAAAAAATTCTGGCATTCCAATATCATCTTCTGCGAAATAAGATCAGACCACAATGAATCGTAAATACCGTAAGTATCCACTGCAAGAATAAATTTTAAATAGGAATAAATGATGAATTGTATTACTGAGATGTCTGATTGTTTTTCCATTTCCAGCGAAAGACAATATATCAAGATTTTGGGCATTTACGATACATCATACAATTTGTAGAGAGAGGTCTAAGAAAAAGATCTACGTTAATGTATACAGGGGGTAATTGAAATACATGTACGCTGCTAACACAAACTAAAAGACAGATATCACAAACGCTGTCACTTTAACATCCCAACCGCCTCTAGGATTTATCACGTTCTTACCAAACAAACCTCGTAGGAGTTAAGGAAGACGGACTTTACGTCTATAAACGTGAGGGTAAGAAATACATGAGAAATAATTCCATTATAGTGATTTCTGTTTCCTAAAATTTACATCCGAGTGTGGCTTATTTTATATGCCTCCTCAATCAAGATGGTACATTCGCCAGGGAAAACAATACCCTGAAGTGCTTTTAATCTATCACCTGATAGTTCGCACACACACTAGACCTTCTTGATAAACTATTTATAATGAGATGACCTGATTGTCGATCGATTTCTCTCAAAGTTCACTCATCGACATGGGGATAAACAGGGAGGGGTACAAGGAGTATTCGATAAAGTTCAAAGAGAGTGTTATATTTTTATATTGTACCTTCTATAATTTTTTTATACTGCATACCTGAAATTATTAATTGCAGTAAGTTTAAAAATTGAGAAACCCGGCTTCAATCGATTTTTAGAGATAAAATATTAGAGCACGAATGTAATGAAAAAGAATCAACTGACTATACTAGGCTTATCTTAAAAAAACACAGAATCACTAAATGAGAGCAAAAGTTTTTACTTACAGTTTCTAGTCTTACAGCACTTGGTACTTGAGGTAAGTAAATACGAAGACAATATTCGATCCACTTATACTGAAGTAACCCAAGAAAGTTTGCGGGGCTATCAACAGCTCGCCTACCAACAACATCAAATTTGCTGATGATAAGTGACATGGCGACAGATAGAAAAGTTTTTTCGTGAACCAAATCGAGCGTTATTATTGTTTTTATAACTTCATTGGTCAAGCGTCGACTTATTGTAGAAGCTGCAAACATTTTTTAGAGCTTCCAATACATGCAAAATACAGCGAATGAACTATGGGTACCAAATTATCGATCAGACAATTCAAATTGTCAATCTTTCAGGTATCGTGTCAGATTTTATCATTTTTTAAGCTCCTTATTAAATAATATCAGTCAAAAGGAAAGAAAGACTATAAGAGTCACAAGTATTGAGATAGTGCCAGGTTGATAAATGATAAACGCAGACAGCATTAGAGATTCTGAGCACATTATTAGTTCAGATATGAATGATGAGAAAGTATCCTGCATCCAATAAGAACATCTCTGGTATCCTCTAGACTCTAGAGATAACAAACCGATGCATATTAACTGTGTTAATAAGCGAGAACTATTATTACAACGTTAAAAGTGAAGTATCTCAATGTCCCCCAACTATCTAAAACTATTGTTACGCCCTTGGACATGAAGGTATAAGAAAGATGCATCACGAGAGGCGGTATATCGATGTGCCGCCGTTGCCATTGCCGCTTCGCTCTTGTCACTCATAGACCAAATTATTCACACAACATGAAATTTCAGTTATTAAATAAACTGAGTAATTGCAGCTTGGATAGATTGTACACATACCAGGTGTACCAAACAAAGGCGCGTACAGTAGCTACATCATCTTAAATATAAACATATAATGAAATTGAAAAAGGTGTTTAGGAGACAATTTAACAAAGTACGTTTCCAATTGGAATTGAGTTTTTTGACAATTTCTGGTGAGACTTTACTTCCTTTTTCATATCTCTTTGAGGGCAAACAAAATAATCGCTCAATATTTTCGATTAAATAGTCCAAGACTGGTTCCTTCCTTTTAGCTTCTTCTACAGTTTGAGATCCCAACTCGTTTTCCTTACTTTATTTGCAGATCAGAAGAAGAGAGTGACAATTTCACCAGAACTGATCAAAAGAGTGTTAGATCTGGTGAGATAACTGTGGAAAAAAATGTCACCAAGGGATGTCTTTCCTACGATTTAGTATTATAGTGTTATTAGTGACGTAAATCCACACTGGATAAGTATAAATATAAGTCATATAACGCACTGATTTACTTTTTAAGAATCCCTGTAGGTAAGAATAGATATTTGAGAATTAAATTATGTATTGCAATACCACAAAATCCTGCAACGTTAGCGGAATTTAAACGTGATTTCATTATGGATGCATTAAGCAAAGTTGGCTAGATTTGACGGCTTGAAAATGGGTTAACTTGATACTACGATGGATGGAGTCGATTTGAACTGCAAACAATGCTCAAATCGAGCTCCTCGATTTAGTCATTAAGGGTAACCTGAAGATACGACAAATTAATTGGAAATTTCTATTGTTCGATGTAGATATTGTTTAAAATCGAAAAAAAAAAATGAATGTAGTAATAAAAATAGAAAGTAATGAATTGTGGTGATAAGATGTAAATAGTTTTGGGAGGATCAGTTTCCATATATTAAATAACACTTTTGACAGTATTTCTCCAACTAATTCTGTCAGCAAGGGCGTCGCCAGAGAGGTTAACGCTCTCCAGTCACCCGAAAAAGTAACAGAAGAAATTTTCAAAGGTGGTACTGCTATTGCGGAAAAATTGGATTGGCGGAAGATATGAAATCAATACCCCGTACTGCTAAAAGACACCGTAGCAACCACACGGCAAAAAGCTACTCAGAATTCTGGCGCAGGTCCGTAACAATTCCTTATTTGGACTCAATTATAAATTCCCTAGAAATAAGGTTTTCTGAAGAAAATAGACCATCAATTACTTTAACAAAACTACATCATGCGCAAATCAAAAACATTTCTTTGGAAGAACTTGAAGAAGCATGCGAGGAATTCAAAACTTTTTACGGTCTTACAAATATCAAAAATGAGATAGAGCTTTGGAAAAAAATATGGGAGGAAAAACCAGAATCGATCAAACTGAGTGTGAGTGTTGTGGAAATCCTTAAGGAAACTGAAGATTTTTTTCCTGTAATTAAGAAGGCTTTACCTTGTACGACTTGTACAGGTGAAAGGTCATTTAGTAGCCTACGGAGAATCAAAACCTGAGGAGCACCATGTCTGAAGCTCGACTCAATGGCCTCGCAATGATTAGTGTACACAGGCAACACATTTTCAAAAACTTCATCAACAAGGTGACTAACGAATTCGCAAAGAACCCTAGAAGATTATGTTTCAATTGATTTTCTATATAGATATTTTGTTCATTTTCTAATTTTTTTATTAAAACTTTTCTTTTTTGATTTTTCTCTTCAGTTCTTTTATGCCCCCCCCCCCCTAGCTTACCGACTGGCGACGCCCTTGTCTGTCAGTAGATAAGTCTGGTGGCTGATTTTCATCCTGACCTATTCATAATTCAGAATATCCCTAAATTTGCACAAAGGATGTGAAATAAAATCACACAAGCTCCCAAGAACACGGACATTAAAAATGCAAGCTTTGATTTTGTTATTAAAGTGAAGATGGCGTTGGACTTTCCTCGTTCGTGATACACTTGCTCTAACGCAACCACTTTTATCAAGAACGAGGCGAGTCGAAATTTTAGGCATGTTCTTACATATTTTTTATTCCATATGGATTGATACATTTCTTAGTTCCATAATAGTCCATGTTCTACGCACCTAATATTTATTTCCGTATCAGTCATGAATGTGCCTATAAATCCGAATTCCGCTAAATTCGCTGATACAAGCCGGAAATCGATAAACTAAAAATGAACTTAAACAATGGATGCTGTGGAACGGAAGAGGACTTGAAAACAAGCATATACGAGAGTACATATATGTCATTGGCTCACCGTTAGAACGCATGGATAATTCACAACAATATCGTGATTTTTATGTAAAAACCGTGCTTATTAATTTTGTTGATGAAGTAGAATTGAATGATCAAAAATATTAAATTCCAATGGACCTTTTCAATCAGCACGAACTTTTATAGGAATTTATGATACAGAGCCCAGATTTTAAAAGAAAGTTTCTGAAACACAGACACGTGTGTCGTATTAATATTTTTTTTGCTATATAGTTTTAAATTATTTAAGGTTTATTATTTATTTCGCAAGCTGGAATAGTAAAAATGTTAAAGTTACCTAACAAAAATGATTATGTGTTATTTCTGTTAATATATTTTTATTTATATAGTGAAAGACAAAAATACGTGTCTTAATAATGCGTTTCTGTTTCATTTTTGGAATCTTTTCGCTTCCCCAAATTTAGGAACCCCTGGTCTAATATAAAAAGCGGAATATTTGAATTAGCCCAGTTGTCAGTTTGATCTCGCACAAAATGTGATCTCGATGAAACTTGGCGCTTAAGTACTTGAAAGGGTATAGAAAACAATAAAAAAAATATTTGCTGCTCTAAAGTGTATGCTAACTTCACAATTTCGAAAATAAAATCGAAAATTTGGTTTTTCCATTATATCTTCAAAAAAAAAATTTGTAAAACTAATAGCACCAGGTGAAAGAGCGGAAAATTTGACTAAAAAATAGTATTATAAGTTATATTAAAAAAGAATTTGTATTACTATAAAAAATTATTCAAAATAAGAAAGCAAATTCGAAAACTCTACGCGCGCCGAGCCGTTGAATACAAATATTCAGGCGAGGCGTTCGGCAAAACTAAAGTATCTTTGTCTAAAATATACGCAACGAAAAAAAAGAAAGCGTTTTAAAGAGGAGACTAAGCTTTCTCAGGAAGTTATTAGTTTTTAATTTTTTTTTGTTTTTGACCGAAAGTTATAATTTCTAAAATTCTAACTGATTTTTATAAAACTGAAGATAGCTATTAATAGACGCATAACAAAAAAAATCTTTGTACATTAATCATCATTATATACTTTTACTTTTGATTTAAATATAAGTAAAATGATGAACATTATCTCTGTTTAATAAAAATTATGTTTTAAAATGATCATTTTTTTTACAACATTCATTCGACGCAATTTTTATTTTCAAAATAGTATTTATATAAATCAGAAATTAATTTTTTTTTAAATAAAGTTAAAAATAATTTAGAAATCGGTTTATATGTATAAATTAGGGTCTAAAAAATTAAGTGTACCTAATGGTTTTAACTTAATGCTGACAATATACAGCTGATATTATGTAAATATTGATCTTGTTGCCTTTGTCAATAAGGTTCCATCTTCTGAAGATGTAATATCAAAGTTACTAAAAGAATATAGAAAATTACCCAAAGTACAGACAGAAAAGATTGGAAAAATGAAAATAAAAGTTGTCAAACGTTCAGGCTTATTCAGACGTCCATTGGATATTGGTTATTTTTCAATAACCAATAATGCCGGTTTCCTATTCAGGTGCACACTGAAAGTTAAAACACAACAGACATTAGTTATTTCTGAAGATCAGTTCAAAAAACCAATAGCCCTATTCAGATGACCATTTTTAAGCAAGAACAGATAATTGGATATTGGATTTTAAAATAGTGCTCAGGGCTACTATTTTGCGTACTGGTTATTGGAATTTTGTGTGTTTCACATTTGTTTTGTTGTATCAGAAGAATAATAATATTGATATTTGTGAGAAAAATTTTTACTTTTCCGCCCTGCATAGAGGAAAAGTAGTGTAATCGTGAAAAAAGAAGTCAAAAAAATTTTTTTTTGCGTTCATTTATCGTTATTTGGACTCAAAAAACACGAAAAAATACTTATGGAACCGATCGGATCGAGACCACTGAAATGATACAAGGATGACATCTATTAATTTTGAGATAGGTCGGATATGTCCATACGAAAAAATTGTTAGAAAAATTATTTGAATTAAAAAAAAAGTTGGAAAAATTTTTGAATTTTTTTTTAATTTTTATAAAGATTAAAAGAGTCAAAAGTAATAAAAATGTAAGACAGACATGATGTAAAATAAGAAAATGTATTAGTATTTTGAGCGGAAAAGTTCGTTTTAGGCTAAAACGATTTATTTTTTTAGTGCGTTGTAGTAATGAATCAATTGAATTTTCCCCCTTTGAGGTGAAAGTTAATTCCAATTTTTACCATAATTTTATATTATGATAGTTTGTTTTAGCTGTATATAACCGTACAAAAGGCAGTTACGGTCAGTATCTAGTCCCCTTGATTTACCAAATGGGATTTTTAGAAAAATAAATAGATGAAATAAACTAACAGCTCGGTACCTGATTAATAAAATTTTTCCATCTTTGAGAGAGGTGGAAATAGCAACCTTAATTCCTGCATCTTTTTAATTATTATTTCCTCTATTTACACCCACAAAAACAAGAAAATTAAATCAATTTTGAGTCATATTTTGTTCTCAAGTCGATATAGCTGAGTAAAAACATTTTCATTAATAATTGAAAAACAATGAATTTAATATATTTTTTGGAAGAAATAAACACTTTTAAGAGAAGCTCTATTTGTATATTAAAAAAGCAATTAAGTTTAACTCTTAACACTATGGATACCTACTTACCTACACCCAAATACTTTCATTATAAAAAAACTTTGCGAAATATACATAAGGAAACAAAAGTTTTACCAAAAAAATTGTAAGAAAAACGTATTAAAGTTGGAGATTTTCGGTCATGAATGAGTGTATCATTTTATTCCAGTGAACTACATACACATACCATGAAAATATAAATGAAATACACGTACACTGTTTCATACCTAAATTTAATCCTAAAAATCTTAGAACAGATATTTCTAATACCCTTAAATGAAAATTTCAACTTGAGGAGGCTATTTTGAGTATTTTGATTTTTGTTATCATTAAAAAATTATGGTTATGTATTGAATGTTTTGTCATTTTTCTCAACTTGGTGTGACCTCATGACAAAAAACCCCAAGATTTCTAGCTGTTGGTATCTCTGGGTAGACAACTTCATGGTGAGAACATAACAGATATCTGATAACTTCCGCCACTATTTACGGTGGTCGTCTGAATACGCCAACTTTTTAACATTGAGGAAACCTAATAACCAATGTTGTTTATTGAGAAGTAACTAATGGTCGTCTGAATAAGCCAGATTATTGAGTTCCAAATCAGACTGGAAAATTAATTCTAGGGCTATGTCAAGACAATAAAAAAAGATGATTTTAAGGAAACTTATCCTGTGGACCAAAAAATATGGCAGCAACGCTGAACAAGTATCACTCAGATCGTCTTGAAAGTCGTTACTTTCCTCATTATTAACGTTTCGCAACTCACTGTATAGTACTTGTTCATTTTAAGAAATCGTAAAATTATCTTTAAACAAAGTATCATTTTGTTGTATAACGCCACTTCAGTTGACGTATTAAATATTGTTTACGTTGTACGAATTATTCGATAGTTCCCATCACTATTAATTTTCTCTTTCGACCCCGCTTGATTGTTCCACTCACAATGAATTTAACCTCCGCACCACATCCATATCCTACTGTCATGTCAGGCGCGGTCCCTATTAACGTTCGTCAGGCATTTCGCAAACTTGATAATTATTAAAGTGCGTCCCGTCGAACCGATGGCTCCAATAGTCCGTCATCTAAGTCTCGCTTCGCCAAACCTAGTAAGTTGGCCATAAAGACGAGACCCGAAACTTTCCCATGATGACTTATTAATCTTAGCAGACGACGAAGTAATTAACGTTAAGTGTTTCCCAGGTACCCGCCATTAAAATCTTAAGGAGTTTACTACATTGTCGAGCATTTTACTTCTGCCCCGCAGACACAACTTCAAAACCATTTTACGGTAAATGGTCGGTAAATGGATTGAAACAATTCGTTTGATATACGTGTGTGTAAAGGACATATATAGTTTACATTTGGCTTCAATATGTTATTGAGTTGTTACTCTTAGTAATGCATAACGTTTATATACTTCATTCAAACCTTTTTGGTAACATAGGATATTCCAATTGCCTTAGTCAAAGAAGTGATTTCTGAAATTTGTAAAAAATATCATGCTAGAGTTTCAGCTTTCCAAATGTGCTAACTAGATCATGAAACCTTGGATCTACTCCAGTTATTAGAACCGGAACACTACGAAATTATCACACTGCATCACAGGTCTAGTTGCTCCTCCCCTTAGCAACGGCAAAGCTTCCTTAACAACGCCAACGGCAAAGCTTCCTTAACAACGCCAACGGCGGACGCATTCATTCTGTTTTGGGGAGGGTTTCAACAATATACATACACTAGAATTTTCGTTAAAACTAGTATTTACTTACTGATATACATACAATGAAGATCAAAATGTTTATTTCAAAAACATTTATTATTATAAATTAAAAGTAAAATACTACAGTCACAGTAATTAAAAACATTTACTGTTATTTTTTAAACATATGTATTAGTAAATATAATTATTATTTTATACTATCATTAAAAGTAAAAATATCAGGCTACCACATGACACGCCACTGGGCTCAGGTAGGCGGAGACCACGAACGGTGACGTCATATAGCTATGACGTGGTGTGATATTCTCTTCGTGTTTTGTCTCTACAATAGAGGTAATCTATTATAGATTAAGTAAATAGGTTTAATAGACTAGTAAATAAAGTTTGGGGTAACTTTGGCCGCGCTATCCTAACTTATCTTAATACAATTTCTATCTGCAAACGACGCAAAATTAGTTTCCATTGCTAATATCGGTGCAAGTTTTCCAAAATCGTCACATATAAATACGTAACTTCATGTTCATCACCTGCATCTTTTTTCCCATCTTCATTTTATCTGGTACAAAAACAAACTATTGACCTGATCTGATCATTACATATAAACAAATAAACTAGTATACTTAATTTAATTATGATTGCTGGTTGATTAAATCTCATAATGTCGATTTTTCCGGGCTTCTATTGATAATAATTATACATACTTTTGAACTGAAAGTTCTGAACGGCGGCACTTAAAAAATTTCCCAAGTTTTAGAAGTCTCTCGAAAGATTTTAGAGAAAGAGAGATAGGACAAACTCATTGCGATATGAAGAAGTAAACAAAAGTGCCAGGGGCTGAAGTGGATTTATAGAAAAAAACAAGTAAATAAATGTTCGAAAAGTTTGTCTTTCAAATCTGGAGAAGAATTCATGTAGAACTTTTCAAGTTCGGGAATACAATCGACCAGTTTTCAGGATAGGGACAGTATCTAATTCTAATTTTTTTTTATTCCTTCATTTATACGAGTTATATAAGAAACCTTTCCTTGATGAGAAAAGCGGTTACTATATTCAAAACTCTTCAAAATCTCTTGGTTTGGGTGGTTTCAGCGATCCATTTTTAAATCACTTTAGACGTATTTTTATCATTTGAAATGTGAGGAACGTTTTTATTATTTACCAATTATGATTTAATTTATGAATAATACTAAAAAACCGGCACTTAAGCACGGCAAAAAACAGGGATACGACTGTCACCTTCAAGGGTTTGAAGAAATCTTATTTTTAATTAGATTAAATAAAGCTTTCTGTATGACTATTTTATTTTATGGGGTATGCGGTTCGTATCCTACTTACATACAGTACAAAACTCACCCCATCGGAAGCTGATAAAGAAAATTGTATTTCGATTCCAAAAAATAGCGTAAAATGCAGACGAAAGTATTTTTTGGGACTTACGGCGACTATGCTGTGTCGAAAACAACAAAGAGATTGTTTTAGTCGCTTCAAAAATAAAGATTTTGATGTTGAAAATAAAGAACGCACTGGTGCACCGAAAAGATCACAAACCAATTTCAAAACATGATGCATTAGGAATTATTCAAAAGAAAGGAGACATTGGGGGCAGTACTTCTTTAAATCTATTCTGAGATAAACAAAAATAGCATTTCTTTAACAAAACTCTTAAATGAGAGATGTTTCGGAATCTACTCATCGTTATCTAAAAAATAGTACATAAGTTTGGCTGAATAACAAATTAACACTTCAAATACTCTTCTTTATAATAATAATAATAATAATAATAATAATAATAATAATAATAATAATAATAATAATAATAATATTGGATATTAAAACCACTTATTTTGTTAAAAGGTTTTTTAATTTGACATAACAAAATATATAATAAAAAATTTACTATAGAAACAGAACACTTGATAATCTTACAAAAATATGACAGCAACATAGAACACGGAGAAAGATTTTGAAATCTATTTCCATCATATTTTTGTGACGGGAACGAATTTTGAAAGAAGGATAGCGCATTTGCATATTATAAGAAAATGTATACTTCGTCATAAATTAAGTTTTCTTAATAATATTATCATAAGAAAAAAACCAGATAAAAACTTCCGATATAGAGGGTATGCTTTTTGCAATTAACTCTTTTTGTAAAATAGGCGTCCAAATTTTTGAAATATAGACCGAACAATTAGAAACACATTCGTTATTATTTAAGCATATCAATGCTGCTTCTTTAACTTCGCGGTTATAATTATTAGGTTCTTTTAATAATCTAGTTGAAGAATTCCATTGTATTTTATGACCAAAATCCCATGCATGTTCACATATTTTTGATTTTTCGAATTGTTTATTTTTGATTGATTGATTGATTGATTGATTAAGTCTAATATGAAAAGGTCTAGATGTTGCCAAATTGCAAAGATATCATCTACACATCTAAACCAGACAGAAGGTCTTAAATTTTGTTTATTTACAATTTCCATTTCCATTTCATGAAAATATCACACAATTTTGGTTATAAAGGTGAACCCATTGCCATACCAAAATTTTGCTGATAAAAATTCCAACAATTCCAGAATTGCTGAGACGCTTAATTTAGTTCTATTTATTAACCATTTGGAAATAACATCAAAACTAACCATTATATCTGAATTTGTAATTTTGATTTTTGATAATTTTTCTAAAAAATGTTTTGAATTTTTGATAAAGGAATTAGTATTTCCTGATAACGGATCTATTGCTAAATTTTGACAAGGTGAATTTATAGAACTTATTATTGGTGGTAATGGTATTTGTTGTTTATGAATTTTAGGTAAACCATAAAGATGTGGAGGTTTACTATAATGAGAAGTAAGAGATCTTCGTTCTTTGTCACTTAGGAATTTTTTATTTTTATATAAAGCTTTGTAAATTTTGTTATCATAATCTGTTTTGTTTTTAAATTAACACTTCCGCTGCTGAAAACCATATAGTGAGCATACTCCATGGTGACACCGATTCTTTTTGACTGAAACGCCTTAACTAATGGAAGTCTCAAAAAACCTAATTTTTAGGACTCTTTAACATTTTTACAAAAAACGATGAGAAACGAAAGTGTTGGAGAAGATACGATACATTGAAAATTTTGTTTTTTTTTTAATTATTACATAATTGCGCCAATTATCGCACGAATTTTAATTTCGTAAAATGGAAAGAAGAATTAATACCTTTATACACATTCCTGCGCAGGTAAATCCTGGTGAAATATATAATAAAGAGAAAGTCGAAGCCAAACGTTGTAGATTTTCTCACATTTCCCGTACATACATGAAGTCTTACGCTTGATAAACAATACATCTGCGGTATTACCTTGAGACTATGTAAATGAAAAGGGCCCACTTTTAAACGCAATTTCCGCGACCTATATACACGTACGTCTCAATTTTGTCAAGATAATCAAATAAAAGGCGATTTCGGCTAAGTACTTTCACCTTCTCGGCGAATAATAAATTTCTGGAATGCCATCTGGTCTTTATTAAAAAGAATATCCAGGTACGGTTTAGCCTACTTTTGATATAAAATTCCCGTTTCACTGTCGAAAGCTTTCTGGACGTCCAGGGTCAGTACCTACTGTGTGTAGGATGAATTGGTGCTGTATGTAAAGTATAACACAGTACAGTGCCCCTTTCTGAATACATACTGTTACTGGTATATTTTATTTTATCCACAGTCTTTTGCTGGGCTTCCCTTCTTTACTATCGTAATTATGATGGCTATCTTTATTGTGGATAATAAAAATGAACAAAAGACTTCTTGGAAAGGTTTTTAAGAGTTAGACTGGCGGTATTGCATTCTCTCTCGCGGTGCTCTGTTGTTGGGTAATCCATTTAAAATATCTTTTATTTCCGCAGGGGTAACACGGTCTTCTCGCAATGACATTTGCCCTCATTATACAATGATCTATGCACTACTCTCTCTTATTCTTTGTGAGCTTCACTGCTGGGTTCTGTGTTAACAAATTTTTTCTTGAATGTTTCCCTAACAGTACGTCAAGTACATTTAACCATTAATTTCGATTGCAGGGTGTTTTGGGTCGACGTATCCTTCTCGCAACTATTCACAATTAATTATCGTTCCGCCTTCGGCACATAGTACTCTCTTTAATTTTCTAATTACAATATTAATCATAAAATTCAATCCACTCAATTAAACAAATCGGCAACTACGCCAAATATCGAACCAATCGCGTCTCTGACAAAGAACAACACTGGCAACTAGACAAATATTTCAATTATACGATCGAAATAAAGTCAATATTTTTCACTCAATGCGAGAGTAAGTGGGACAGAATTGTTACTTTTGAGACGGAAGAATTGAAACGGACCAACACAAAGTCTCACGTAAAAACACTTCCGCTCCTTCGTATAACGTATGCAAATATTCGCACGTACACCACTCGGTGGGCGTGGCTAAAACAAGAAGGTTCCTGAACAGATTTAATAATTTTAATCAGTAAGTTTTTCGCTGCGAATCAAGCAAGGCTTTTCCGTCGTCCCAAATACGACGTAATGTGTTTTTAAATTATTCAAGAGCTCCGACAGTGCAGCAAATTTAACTATTGTCTGACAAATTAGTAAGACTTTGGCCGCGAATCAAAAGCCAGACTACTCAAATATATTTTTTATCTCCACTATCCAAATGCAGTGCAAATTTGTTTCATTTTTATAATTAATTAACCAAAGCATTTAAAAATGCAAGTGCATTTCTCTGATTGGTGGGAGTGAGTGATGACATAAAGTTTTAATAAACTGTTGAATACAAGTAACATTTTGGAGTTCTTGGAAAGGAAAAATTCAACTAAAAAAAACTACAGTCCACTTTAGAAGCTGCAGACAATTATTTAAAAAAGCGGTGTTGTTTTATCTCAAAAACCCATGAGATCAAAACAGTACTCCAATTTTATTTTTTGATTTGATTTCTGATTTCTCTATTAAACACATTTAAATCAAATATCATTTTTGTAGACACCACAAAATCGCCTCATCTTAATCATCGGGGGAAGTCCCTCATCTCTAAGCTTTCATAACCTAAAATTAGGTCACAACATCGGACAAGTCCTGGATTTTGACTCTCAGGCTCGATTCGATTGGTTATCACCATTTTTATGTTATGTATTGTAAATGTGATCTTTTAACGTATAAATAAACGTTATGACATTAAAGTTTTTTATTTTTTAAATCGTATAGTCGATAAAATCCTAAAAACGGCTCTGATAATTTTCAGGATAAAAGGAGAAGAGAGACGCATTTTGGAGAATCATTTGTATATGTCTAACGAAATTATATTTCGAATTTAGGCATATACAATAACATTTTTACCTTTATATTCTTCGAGAACATAATGAAAAACACTTTGATGTCTTTTTTCAAGGGCATAACGTATTGAACCATATATCTTAAATATATCCACCGGCTCACATACAAATTATTTTTCGTATATTGCCTAGTATAGTTGTTTTGCTTCTATCTATCTGTGATGGGGGTGTCGATACACTGCGACCTATAAGATCTATTGTGCCCCCTACTGCTGCCCAATCGTTGAGGATGTCTCAACGATTAGAGCAGTTCCTCTAGTCCTATTGCTTTCAAAAAGTTCAGGATGTCGATAGGCTTCAGGTTAGGTAGATCTTCCTCTTCTATTTGATATTCTCCGAGGTATCGTACCCTTGGATTTTGCAGGGTAAAGCATTCTGAGAGAATGTGGATAGAGGTTTCCTCCTCTTCCTCGCAGAATCTGCATTCTTCTTTGTCTACTAATCCGAGTTTCTTTAGGTGGCCTCTCAGCCGGCAGTGCCCTGTTAGGATACCCGTTAGTATTCTGAGCTTATTTTTACTTTTACTGACGCAGTCGTCAGATCTCTTCTGGTTATAGTTTCCCAGTAGTGTCTTGGCCTGCCTCATTCCTTGTAGTCCTATCCAGTATTGGGATCTTTTGTTATTTACTTCTTTTCCAAGTTCATCAAGTATTGTACTGGTGCTTATTCCGCAGAAGGGTTCAGGTCCCAGAAATGGTGTTTCAGCCCCTTTTTTTGCGAGTACGTCTGCTATTTCATTACCCTCCACTCCAGTGTGTCCCGGAACCCATAGGCGGGTAACAGTGTTATTCTTGCCCAGTTCGTTTAGATTCTCTAGGCACTCCCAAACCATCTGGGAGTTGATTTCGTGGTAGTTCAAAGCATTAATGGCTGCTTGGCTGTCTGACATGATGATGATCTCTTGTCTGCGAAAATTTCTTTCTATGTTGAACTGGACACATTTTCCGATGGCGTATATTTTAGCTTGGAAAATGCTCGGAGATTTGCCTAACCTTTCAGAATATTTGGTTCCAGGCCCATATACTCCTATTCCTTTTCCTTCTGTTGTTCTAGAACCATCTGTGTACCATTTAATGGCACTTCTCTTGAGTTTTGGGATGGTATCTTTGTCCCATTCGCTTTTGTTACTTAGCTTTGTGTTGAATTCTTTCACAAAGCTAAACTTCTTTGTCATCTCATCTTGGGGCATGTCCCAGGTTTGATGATTTCCAGGAAGGAGTCGAAACTTGCGTTTAGTTGATCCTTCTCTGGTCATTCTGTAGGTTGTTCTTATCGCTATACTCTCCACTACTATATGGAGGGGTGTAAGGCTTAGGATTACCTCCATGGCGGCCGTTGGGCATGTTCTCATTGCACCTGTTATGCATACGCAGGCTAGTCTTTGGATTTTCGCTAGATTTGCCTTTGTACTGGCCAGCTTAGTTCTGCTGCCCCAGACCACTGCTCCATAAGTGATGGCCGGTCTCACTATTGACGTGTACATCCACTGCAGGATCTTTGGGTTACATCCCCACTTTTTTCCCTCAAAATTTCTGCACACCATTAGAGCTTTCGTGGCTTTGCGGTTACTTCTTTTTCGTGCTTATTCCAGATGAGTTTATTATCTAGTATTAGTCCCAGATATTTGACATCTGGCTTCCATTCAATAACTTTCCCGTCCAATTCGATGGTTTTGAGGTTAATGTTTCTTTTCCGTGTAAAGGCAACTAAGGTAGTCTTGGTGGGGTTCACGCTAAGTCCCATCGATTGACACCATTCTTTGGTATAGTCCAGCCCTCTTTGAACTATATCCCAGAGGGTATTCTCGAATTTTCCTCTTGCGATTATGACTATGTCATCTGCCTAGCCTTGACACGATATACCAATCTCGGTCAAATCGCAGAGGAGTCGATCCACTGTTAGGCTCCACATAAGAGGGGAGGCAACTCCTCCTTGTGGACATCCTCTGGTTGTGCAGATGGAAACAGTGTCTTGTCCCATTTTAGTCTCTGCTATTCTGGTAGACAAAAGTCGCGACATCCATCTGGTTGTCGTGTTGTCTACCCCTCTTTCTTCTAGTGCTCTTTTAACGGCTTCGTGTGGTGTGTTGTCAAAAGCCCCTTCTATGTCTAGAAAGGCACACACTACATATTCTTTGTTCTCTAGTGCATCCTGGATTTCATCTGTCAATTGCACCAATGCGGTCTCCGTGGATTTGCCCGTTTGGTACGCATGCTGATGGGGGTGCAGAGGCACCCGTTCCAGGATTTCTGTTCTGATATAGTTATCAGTTGCTTTCTCCACCGTTTTCAGAACGAACGATGTGAGACTAATTGGTCGAAGGGATTTAGGATTGGTTGTATCCCTTTTCCCTGTTTTAGGAATGAAGGTGACTCTGGCCCTTCTCCATACTTCCGGTATATATCCCAGTTCTAGACTGCTACGACACATACTCACTAGGTGTGGTAGAATTTCTTCTTGCCCGCGCTGAAGTAAGGCGGGGAATATTCCATCAGCTCCTGCTGATTTAAACGGTTGGAAGGTGTTCAAGGCCCATCTTATGCGTCTATTGCTGCAGATATGTCTGGCCATTGCCGTATCTTCTCTGGTAGGTCTACTATACCGTTCTGGAGTGTGCCCTATAGAGATAGGTTCATTCCCAGGGAAGTGAGTATCCAGTAAGAGCTGGGCTCTTTCATTTTCACTTTCGGTGTAGCTACCATCTGGCTTCTTTAGAGCCATTGCGTTATCGACTAGTATAGTTGTTTTGCTTAATTTTGAATCATGAATGATTGGAGGAGTCACTAATAATTTGCTAAGTAATGTCATTTTTCTAATCAATTCAAGTGCGGTTTAGACTGGGAAATGCTTCTTGCATAGATTATAATATAAGTTAAATGGAGATGAATTGGCAATACAGGTAAAATAAAAAGGTAGACCAGTAGACTCTTGGATAATAACAATAGAGAAAGAACTATAGCAAATGAACCTAATTTGGAAGGAGGCGACAAGGATACGATAGTTCCTTTTTTATTTAATGTCGTAATAAAAAAAAATTATTTAAAAATGTATTCAATAATTTTTACCCAACCCCCATAAGCAACTACCTACTCAAAACAAACGATTTTAACTGCAAAATAAAAACGCGTCATTTCGGAAATTATCCTTTGTTTTTGGTTGTTTATTTTCCTTTTAATTGAATCATCCAATAACAGATTGTCTGATTGAATTTACTGACTGCTTACACAAACAATATAAATGGTATTCCATGAATTGGCGATAATAAAACACTGATTATATATAAAGGTCAAAACTAGTTAGGGGTGGCGCAAAACTGTTTAGTTATTGTAGTCTAATCAAAAATAGATTAAAAGTAGGTAAATAAAATAAATCCCAATTATTAAAAAAAATTTCTGAATATTAGAACGATGTTTCTCAATTTTTAATAATTGAATACAATCTCAGTTTCAGTATATACCAAAATATATATCACTTTAATAACTTTCTTATTTGGTGTTTTGGTTTCTCCACAATGATTATTAAAATGTTGTTGTTTGTTAATTTTAACGTCTCTTTTCTGACCTAATGGCCTAAACTGGACGGGACCTACAGCTTATCGTGGGCTCCGAACCACGGTCCTCAATCACCTTAAACCCAGGACTATGCCTTTGTCATGCAGGTGATCTACCGATTAACAAGTGTGTAATTGTGTCACCAACCCCTATCAGTTCAACGAGATATGCGAACTCATCCGGCCTGTTTACCGGCGTGAATGAAACTGCGTATGACACAAATACCTTTTTGCACTTGCCCAAAGTCTTATCTGACTTTAATTCCACTTGAATACGGCAGGATTCGAACCTACTCCCCGGACGTGAAGACTGATTTGTGTTTTTTGCCCTACAACTCCTTCAAAAGCAACATTCGCCTGTACATACCGCTGATCCTGGACATCCTTGTATTTTAGTTTTTTTTAGACATAATAAATAATGTTTAGTAACAAACGCTATTGTTTTTCCCCCGCAATAATTGTTAAACTACAATAAATTGCATGTTTAATAATTATTGATTGGTGATAACATAAAAAATAAGGTATATTAGAACACAAACATGACAAAGAAAAAATAATCTGGAGATACTGATTCCTCTTTTTTCAGACAAGCTTTTCGAAAAGTATTTCGGAAATTTTAGTTTTAAATTATATAAAGAAACCATCTGAATGTAAAAACTGGAAGAATCCTCTTCCAATTTTTGAAAGTATCAAATAAATTGGATTTGCCAGGTGCAAACTGGAAGACTTCATCTACCAAGCCTCTAAACCTAAGCCTGAAAAATTGAGTCCGTTCAGATCTATATGGTTCTATATCCAAAGTGGAACTTATTTTTTTTCTATCGTTGTTTAAACTCGCGGTGCAGTATTTATCCACACAAGTCCAACGAAATCTACACCCGACACCCATGACAAAATCCAAGAAAACCACAATATTCCAAATCGAACGGATTGAGTTCCAACACCTCGATAAACTGGCTACGGTCTTGCGCAATAAATAGAAGCGTTAATTTTTGTTATTTTGAATAGACCGCGAAGTCAGAACAAATAAAAATTCAATTTTTCGCACTCCAAAGCGAGTAAGAAGTAAAAAAAACTTTTGAGTATTAAAAATTAAAAAACTCATAAACCTAGACCAATTTTGTTCAGAGAAATCGTTTGAGATTAACGTTTAACAACCTTCAATGTTGTACATAATTGTGCGAGAATAATACATCAACAAAAAATATAAGTAAAAAAACCATATACTTTTCAGTTATTTAGAGTACCTACCCATTGACAGATCACCGGATTATTTCCCAAAAAAGCAAAAAGTTTTGAAATTTAAAATATCTGTTGTGAATATATTGACAATAATATAAAAAACAATAAAAATTTCATATAGAAACAGATCACGGGTTAATATATATTTTTCTTTGACTTGAATCATTAATTGTTGCTAACCTGTTCAGAGATAACCTAATATATCAGGTTTTGTTAAGTGTCGTATTTTATTCCACCTCTAAGTCTACGAGAACAAAAAGGAAGCAGCAAATACAAGGTAACCTAATTATACAGTCCACTTTTGTATTGGCTAGTCATTAGCAAATTATTCAGGCGATTAGACATGGTCCTTCCAGCCAAATTTAATCCCCGACAGTACCTTTAAAACCAACAGAATGGAGTACAAAAAGCAAGCTGATGATCTACAAAACATGCGTAAGACCTATTTTAACGTACGCCACAGAAACCAGAGCTGAAACATCAACAGAAAAAAGAATAATGAGAACGGACCGAAATGAAAATACTCTCAGGGATAGAATAAGGAGCCAGGATATCAGAGAAGAACTAGAAATACAGGATGTGGCAAGATGGGCTAGAACACGCAAGAGGTGCTGGAAAGGATGCCAGATGAAAGATGGGCAAAGTGGGCCATGTCGCAAAAACCAAACTTGCGAAGACCACCCAAGAGATGGTACGAAAGCTGGAACTCAGCGTCACAGGAAGAGCTCCGGGAGGCCAAACGCAACAGACTAAATAGGACCAGAGAAGAAGAAGACTTCAGAAACTGTGTTTAAATAGCAACAAACATGTATGTAGACCCAGCGATTCCCAAAGTGTAAAATATTCAAAATAGTAATTATCTGTTTTCAATTTTTCGCTGTTAAATGAGCAATCCCTTTTAAAAAGGAAAGTGCTCCAATTTTTCAGGGAAATCAATAATTTAGAAAAAGAATCTGATGTATTAAGGGCGTCGCGGAAAAAAATCAGATTATTTAAGGAGACACAAACCGAAAAAGATTGGGAACCTCTGATGTAGACAGTAATTACAACTACATGGAAAAAACAGTAAAAGATGTCCAGTAGTATATATAGAAAATGGCTAAGATTTAAAAGGAAGAAATGAGTAACTGATCTTGATTAATTTTTTTTCACTGCAAGTAAGATAAAATAAATACACAATAAAATATTTACAAGTTTAATCAAACATATAAAATACTTAAATAAAAATTATTTTACTTAGATAAATTCGACAAGATGTCTTTTTTAATCGTTATAAAGTCCTTTTTATTTTCTATCTCCCTGAAATTAAAATATTCAGTTATAATGGAATGTTTTTATCTTCGTCTTGTACTTGCCTCTTCATAAATACTCTTATGGTCTCTTTTGTACTTTCCGGAATGTAGTTTTTGCTAGCGATATTTTTTAGGACGTTCAAACAACCATCAAGGTTCCAAGTAGGTTTGAATTTTTTGTCTTCACTCTAAAAATTCAAATAATATATTTTGCCGAAAAAACAACCTGATTAATAAAAAAATTGTTGAAAAATAGTTGATTTTATGAAGAAAATAATTAAAAATTTTATGGAAATACAAATTTGGTCCAAAAGTTGACTTGCCAAAAAAAATTTAATGAAGGCATGAAAATTTTGTCGCGAAAAACTGTTCACAAACTTACCTTAATCAATCCAAGATTAACCAGAAGAGTATTGTTAACTAATGAAAGTTTGTAAGATTTCTGTGCCCAACTAAATAATTCTCTGTATAACCTTTCAGTGCAATCTGATGATGATTCAGCTACTTCTGGTTTTGTGTTATTACTTAAAGCAGACACTTTCATTATAATCCTTATATAGTCATCTACAGAAATATCATCGCCTTTCTACAACAAAAATTTTAATTTCAGCAATGTTTAATTTTTTTTTGCATAATAAATATCAAGACAGATATGTAAACAAGGAAATTACAGAAATAAACAATAAGGTGGCAATAGAGGAAAATTTATTTAAGGGGGATAGGCAAACCATTTTCATAGGGTTAAATAATTTACAGGACATGGGTATTAAATTTGATGGGAATTTAAATACAAATAAAATTAAAATAAACTTTCATAAATGGAAAATAAAATATCAATATTTAAAATATTTCGGGGGAAAAGGGATCGAGAGATAATTCTTAGGATAAAAAAATATTTTTAAATAATTTTCACTAATATAATTAATTAATTACAACGTGAAAATAATTTGGGGGAAATTGTTATGGTGTAAAAATTGGGACAAAATTATGGGAAGTGTATTTTAAACAAAGTAAAAAAAATTTTGTGAAAAGGACTTTAAAAAAATGTGTTGGTTGTTATGGCATGTTTGTTTTGTTTTGTTTTGATGTTGATAGGAAAATTTGAAAATAGAGTATATTAAAAAGTAAGAAAAATCAAAGAATTTCATTATATTTACAATATATTACCTTTGCCTCTTTCACTATAAGTTCAGTTCTGTTTGATCCTAAAGCTAAAAAATTACTGGGGCTTGGTATTTCTAGAAACTCTTTAACAGTGAATTGTACTTTTAATGGAGAAGGAGCTGCAATTACATCTTGTTCATTATCAGACTGTTTGATATCAGACTGTTCGTCTTCACTCCCTCCTTCCTCAGTGCCTTCTTCCTCTTCTTCTTCTACTTTCTCTTCGTCGTCATCTTCAGATTCCTCTTCTGAATTATTTTCTTCCAGGCTTCCCAATACATTCAATTTTCCTGTGTGAAATATTACAATACAAGTTATCAAAAATGACTCTTGATGTCAATTTTGTTGTGTACAATGTCCCAAAAATAATTCCAATAACAATTTGAAACCTGCCTTAACTACTCCATAAAAAAGAACAAATAATGACAATAAATTGTATAAAAAACTTAAACTTTTTTACAACAAAATCAATAATTAATATGTTTAGTTCAATAGTTAAAACTACTACTAACCTATCTCTTTCAACTTTTTCTTTATCAGTTCTTTTCCATCCTCTCCAAACTGATTTCCGTCTAGTAACAATTTTTTTAATTTACTTTTATTAGCCATTGCATCCACTATCTCCAATACACCCTGTTTTTTCATTTCGTTAAATTCTAAATTTAATTCTTCCAAATTTAAATGTGCCTCTTTCAACGCGTTAGCTAACAACAATGTCCCTTTAGTTTTCAATAAACAATCACCAAAATTGATGTCTTTTAAGTTTTGATTATTAACAATCGCAGTTGCAATTGCTTCTGCTCCTAATGGACCGATGGTGTTGTCATTAAGGTTAAGAATTTGGAGATTTTCGTTTACTGCAAAGGCTTCAGATAAGGCTGATATGCCTTTATGGTAAATTCCATTTTGAGGCATGGCTATTTCTTCTAATGTTCCAATCATCTATGAATTGAGTGGATAAGAATTAATATTAATCAAATTCTGGAATTCCTAATTATATCAAATTATAATTAGCTAAAACACTTCAACCAAACTGACCTATATATAAATGTCTTTATGATTTTATGAGCTAACATCACTGCACACACTTTGGTGCTTAGAAATAAAAACTTAAGTAATTTGATTTTCGCTATTGTTTTATGATTTCTGAGCAAATGTAACAACAATTTGATTTCAAATATAAATATCATGCAAGTTAAACGTTTATTACCTTAAAAACAGCTGCAAGAGCCTTGGATCCCTCATTCTCAAGCCGATTTCGTCCAGCAATGAAAACTTTCAAAGCCAATGGTTTTCCATTTTCTTTACTACACTTGTAGCAATCAGTTAAGGCAGAAGCCAGTAGTTTACCACCTGTGATACCCAATCCATTATTATTTAACCGTAATTCTTCAAGTGCATAACAAGAGGAACTCCTGAGCAGTGAGGCCAGGCCTTCAACACCAATAGGACCAAAGGCATTATCACTAAGATCTAATTCAGTTAGTTTTGCTCCAGCAGTTACTAAGCTAGTACCTAAATTTAGCTAAAAACGTAAATGTTTAAGTGACAGGTAGGCAAAAAAAATATATTACAATTCATCAATATTTACCAGAGCTAATGGAATTTCAGTTTTCATTCTGCCTGTAAACAGGTCCTTCCATAGTGCCCTTTTGAATTCTGGGTGCTTTTCTAGTGACTTAGCAATCTCTTTAGAGGCAACAACTCCTAGTGTGTTCCCTTCCAGATTTAAAAACTGTAGATTAGAACAGTTATCAATTTCGTTAGTGACTTGTTTGGCTAAAATTAAAATACGGTTAATAATGAGTTACACCATGTGAGTATTGATAACCTACCATCATCTTCAGTATCTAATTTTAAAGATTTTCCAGCAAAACTAACTCCGCTATCACTAACACGTGTTTCCTCTAAAGCAGAGGTAAGTGAATCAATGTTTAATGAAGTCATTTCTTTCAGTTTTTGTTAATATTGGCTACAAAATAACACCAGCAATGTAAATCCTATCAATAATGACCAAAAATGATCGTTAAATATTTCAAAAGAATAATATTGAGTATATCTTCAAACGAAAAACAGCCTTATAGAATAGTATATAATGTCTATACTACTAAAGATAGGAAACGCTCCTGACATTGACAGAAATTCTTCTTATTTAAAGAAAAATCGGGCCTCAGTTACCAGGTTATACTGACATAAATTAAATCCAATTGAGGACCAAAAACATAAATATAGGTACTACATTAACCAAAATTGATATATCAGAATAAATATTGAAAATTATAGTAATCTCAATTAGATATTTTTCATATTATTTATAATCAGTCTTGAGTGAATTCGTCAATGGTAAAATAACAGATTGAAAAAGACCACATTTCTTAGCGGAAAAGTCAACCTAACCACACCACAACGATAAAGTAAAAGTAACGGACATTTAAATTTTTGCTAGTTATTTTACATTACAAAAATGAAAGATGAATCAAATCTTTGAAGACATTTTAGCTGTAATTAACTTTTTAAAGACTTTTGTATATTACAGTTTATATTATAGTTTTAGAATTGGACAATGTATAGTTCAAGCGATCCGTTTTGTATCAAATAATTTAGTGCAGATTCTGAAAGAGTTGTCTTCTATATTGGCTGTAATATTCGAATCATTTACCATTTTCTGTCAAGATATTCTTCAAGGCTTGCAACAAACTGCCGAGTTCCTATGCCAGATACGAGATGAATTTATCAATGGTATATCAACAGGAGTGTGGAGTGTTAACACGTTTTTACAGATAATAACTAATGGGATATCTGAAGGATATAAACATGTTCAGAATAGCATACTAAATCTGGGTACTTTATTAATAGCATTGTGCAAATTATGCAAATATATAATTGTCCTTTTTGGATCAGGAGTATGGTTTGCTATTACATTAGTTCCTTACTCTTTATGGAATTTACTGGTTTTAATCCTCTATGTACTGCAATCAACTCCTGCAATAATTTTTAATGTGATAATAGATACTACCAAATATATAAAAGACTGTGCTCAAGATATTTACCTCTTTGTGACTGATGTTCCAATTGAATCTGTGATTGGCATCGTGATAGCTGTGTGTTTAGCTTATACTTTAACCCAGTTTTATATAACAATATTTTCATATTTATATTCCAAAAGTAGAAACACGATTTTGTATGTTCTAAATAAATTTCATTTGATACCATCAATACCACAAAGAAATAATAGGAGACCACAAATAAGAACAACATACAGGAAAGCCAAAAATGAAATGGGTGATGAGAGATTTTGTATTATTTGCCAAGAACATATCAAATGCATTTTAGTTTTACCTTGTAGACATGTATGTATGTGCAGTGAATGTTACACAAGACTACAATTGTATAACAATACTTGTCCAATTTGTAGGAATGACATTGAGAGTACTATGAAAATATTTGTTTAATAGTTTAGATCAGGGGTCGGCAACTTTTTTTACCATCGGGCCGAGATTAATATTTTTTTATATCTTAGGAAATCAAAATTTTCAAATAAAAGTTCACAATTAACTTCTATAATTGAAATTTGGAATTTGGCAATAGATACGAAATGATACTTTCCCACACTTTTCTCCCCTTTTTATACTAATTTGTTTTTTCTTGAACATTGATTTGTCAATAAAAATTGCCCCTATAATAAAATTATGACTGAATAAGAAAATTATTTTGTCATCGAATTTTTCCTATTTTCTCAACGCCTTTTCTCCTCATTACTTTGTAAATTTTTTTTCGTTAATTTCTATATAGCCAATCGATTTTTCGTCAATGTTAAGGGATATTTATTTTACTTGCATAAAACTTTATAAAAGTTCTGTTTAGATTAGATTTTTGTATTTTTGAATTTGCCATGCGTTTATCCGAAAAAAAGATTACGAGGGTGTAGGGGGAAAACCTGATAACTCGTATAAAGTTGGTTTCGAGATAATTGCAGTTTTAAATTTTGTAATCTATGGCATTTAGTGTAGTTAACTAGTTTTGCTATGTTTGTTTTGGTTACTTATAATGGGAATATCAAATAACCAGATATACCATTAAATAGAGCTCAAAAATTAAGTCACCTGCAATTAAAAACCAAATTTTTGAATTTTTCAGAGTTATCAGGTTTTCGCACTACACCCTCGATTAGTTTAAATTACAATTTCATTTTTCTACACTTATTTTTATTATTAATTTAATTACTCTTAACTTGGAAAAAATCGGATGGAGATCACACCACTGGTGATTCACGTTTGGAGAATTATATTTGAAATATGAAATAATAATAAAATGTAAAAAAAAACGAGTTTTTATTTGTTTAATAGTTTTAAGTTTTTTACTTTGATAAATACTTATATAATAAATGTTATATTGTAAAGGTTTTTTATTTATTTCCACCAAAAGGGTCTGTAAAATTGTGTAATTACAAAAGTTTTTTATCATGGTTGCAAATAAAGAGAATATCGGTCTCAGTGGATATGTAACTTTGCAACCCCATGCCAATTGCAGTTATAGTCCAGTCAATGAATGGGTTGTAGAGTGGGTGAGCGAACATGCAAAAACGGACTTCAGGGCTGTATTTGGAGTAGTTAGGAGGTATAGTTGCCTTCAAAATAAGTTGAACAAATTGGTTTGATCGTTTGAGCTTATAATTTTTATTTCTAAATGCTATTCATTCATTTTTTATACATTACTTTTCTACAGATAAAATGATAAAAACACTTTCTTTTTCAAGGAATGGGCCAGTAAGTTAAAACGATCAAACAATTTGTTCAACTTATTTTGAAGGCAACTATAAATATACTAAAAGTCACCGAGCGTAGAGTAGGTGCGCGGAGGTCACTTTTTTTAGCTTTTCGCTTATATCTAGAAAAATATGCATCGTAGCAAAAAAGTTATCCAATTCAAAATTTACTACAAGATTGTTATATATTCATTTTTTCCTATCTCTTCTGGTTCTAGAGATATTTGCTAGAAAAAAATGCATATTTTTGATAAAAGTTTTTTAATTATTTAGCGGCTTAACTTTTAGTTTTACAGCAAACTTTTTCTAAAAGAAGTTGTAGAGAATTTAACGATCTTTTAATTGATATATTTATTTATTATTTTAACCTAAACTAATCAAAAGCTACAGCAAATTTCTACATTCGCAAAAAAAACTGTACATTCTAATTTTTGTTATTTATTTAAGAGCTATAACCTTCTATACCTAAAAAAATATTACTTAAGAAATTAATGTTAAGTTGTCTTGAGTCTCTTGGGGCGAGAGGTAAAAAAACTTTTTTCAAAACTTTGCATTTTTTGCTAGCAAATATCTTTAGAACCAAAAGAGATAGGAAAATTTAAACAATCTTGTAGTAAATTTTATGATATTGGGTGACTTTTTTGCTATGGTGCATATTTTTCGAGATATAAGCGAAAAGCCGAAAAAAAGTGACCTTCTCCGTGCCTCCCTCTGCAGCCCTCGCACCTCCTACGCTCCGGGACCTTTAGTATATTTATTTCCTAACTACTCCAAATACATCCCTCAAGTCCGTTTTTGCGCGTTCGCTCACGTACTCTACACCCCCCCTTTTAATCGTTCATTGACTGGACTATTATAACAACGACTAATATTTTGAGAGAGATTTTGTTTTTTGTTCGCCATATGACCATAAATTGGAAACTATTTACAAATAGTTTTAAGATTACTCATTGATTTGGGAAGATGAAAAAAGGCGACAGTGGTCCAGTTAAATACTTGATTATCCATAGAGTACATTTCTTATACGCTGTACTGGTTGATTGTATTTTCACAAACGTCTGCCTTAGTCTCTGCCATGTTGTCAAGTTGCTTTTTTGGTAGAGTACAAATACGAAAATATGTTTTTTTTTAGTTTTACCTCCATTTCCGTATTACGGGCGAGGTTGCAAATTAATGAAAACATGGCCATCTTCATTTGCAACCATTATTCAAAACTTTCTCAAGAACATTATTTTAATTATTTTTTAAATTTGCAGAACTTTTGGAATTTTCTTCGAAAAATTGGGATGAAGAACAATTTGATTTCGATAAAAGATATCTTTCCGTATTGTTTGAATGGTTGCAAATTTAACAGATGATGTACCTAAAATGCTATTTTACAAAACTTCGAAAGTTTGCAGAACTTTTAAAATTTTTTTCGCGCTATTAATGCGAAAATGCATTAAATCGTGATTTTCAATATCTTTTCCGTTCAGAAAAAAAGGTTGCAAAATCAGACACAATATCATTTGAACTTACTATTCATTCAACTGAAGTTTTAAAACTTTTGTAATTATTGTTAAATTTTGTAAAAACCATGTATATATCTACTGGCTTAATTGTACATTGTATTTTTGACTGAAGAAAATTATTGTCATCAAATTGAGGATTTTACTTCTTGGTATGATTATTTTTCTTGAATAAAAATTTAAATAAGTACTATACAGATAAGACTTTTCTATTTTTTAAATTTAAAATGCGTTTAATTTAACAAAAAAGAGTTTTTACTCATTCATCAAAGTTTAATGATTACATAACTTCTATTTTGTTTATACATATATCCTTAAAAATAATATGCTATATCTGGTACACACTACTACTTCCTTATTTGGATTAAATCTTTCATGAAGTGAAATTTATATTCATATCATATCGACAACCAAAATTACACTTCGGCATTTTGTTGCGCATGCTGCTCTTAAGAAACGGCTGAGTAAAACATGTTGCTTCGAACACTGTTGACAGATTTCTAAAAATGCTTCCTTTTGCTGAAAACGGTTTTACAGACTTACAAAAATATTTTGTCGTCAAAAAATCCGGGAACAGAAAATATTTCATTTGTTTTTTATGTCGAAACAGGAAGGAGAAAAATATAAAACTTTGAATGTACTTTCTAAGGATATGACCATTCTACATATTTTTCAAAGGTTGAATAAAAAGACATAGTATAAAGCACTTTAAATATAACGGTTATTTACAATTTTATAAAAAATACAAAGAATGCCGTAACATTTTTAAAACATTGCTTGCACAGTTTTGAGAATGCTTAACTTTTTTTAGATGTGTTATTGTAACCATGGACGAAACGTGGAGAAAACTTAGAAAATAATTAATTGTTGAGGGCATTCACTAAACCTTAAAAAAATTTAACAAAAACTTCCAAATATGAAATTGATACTCCAAGAAGTTTTCACCAAATAATTGTTCGTAGACCAAAACAAACTATTTTTTGAAAAGATTAAAAAAAATTTGTACCACACTAATGTTAAAATTAGTATTTTTTTTCTTTAATTTCTAAATAAATGCATTTTGTTTTTCTTCTAAATTGATAGCCCAGGTTGTTAAAATACTTTCGAAGGTGTTTATTTTTGTCGTATTCTATTAGAATTGATAGGCATTTTACTAAATTTTCTACTACTTTTTAATAATGTTTTTCACTCTACATATAGTTTGTCATCTTTTAATTTAGTTAAAAATATCGTCCTCAAAACATAGAATTTGTTCAAAAGGATTGAAAATTGAAATGCGCGTCTTTTCAACTGACGCTACTTTCATCCCACATACGAAAAAAATTATTCCTAAATCTGTAACGGGAAACCACAAATCATTTTAAATGATAATGTCATGATATTTTTCTAAAAATACTTTTGACCAAAACGATTTGGCAACAGTCCGTAAATAGCCGATGTTTGAATCATTAAGTCACTTTGAAATCCTGTAGAAACCATTTGACTTTTTAATAGTAATTGGCAGTTGTTTAATAATAAAAGTGTACGAAGTTTTAGGAAAAATTTAAAAAAATGTTCGACGATGTCAAAAGAAAGGTAAAACTATCTTAAAATTGTTTTAATGTTGTAAATTAAATGAGTAAAACTATGTGTATTTTTAAATATCAGAATTTAGTTTAAAACGATTAAAGGACAAAATGTTTCATATGTCCTATCTAAGATTGACTATTTTAAATGTAATTTTATTATTTTTTTAAATGTTTTATTAATATGAGACGTTATCCATTCTGTATTAGTCAGATCGAGATCTACGTGGGAGAGGTAGAATTACGCGCACGATACGGTGTTACAGATCACTAATACAGCTGGACAAAAATATTGTAATAAAATGAGAAATTACCTTTATAACGAATTTTGGATATTTTATCAACAAATCGGTTACTAGTATATTTATTCTACTAGCCTCTATCTTTTAAGTTTTTACGACACGGGATGATACTTTTTTTTACAATTTGCTTAGCAACGACAAACATTTTCTCTTAAGTATTCACATGTTACTGCTATACGTCTCAGTTATGTTATTAATTAAATAATCTACGACTATTCTCTTCAAGGTAAAATACGACTAAAATAATCTAACCCTGTCATTTACTCAAATGAAACTCTATAATAGATTATAAAATCATTAAGATTAATTATTAGAAATATTTACCGTTAGCCTAATATTTTTCCAATATGTTTTCGTACTAGACTCATTTAAAAAAATTGATTTTATTTGTTTGGCCAGTTACATTTACAATTTAAAATACGTACGCCGCGAAAATTAACAAAAACATGGAAATTCACGGTCATTTTTTAAAGAGCGATAACTATCAAACAAGCGTGTATAATTTGGGAATTTTAAACACACTTTATCAACAGAACCAAATTTAAATATGGTAGCCAAAATATGTTATACTCGATTAGCATTTAAGTTAAATTATAAATAAATTTCTTTTATTTATAGCAGAGCTGATCTAGATACTTTTTGATTGCAGCATCGTTATGTGATTAGATATTTTGCTGTATAAGACATATCAAGCCGCTTTTGTAACAATGAATTAATTAAAAAATTAAGTAATACTTTTAGAATCCTGCTATATCTAACGTAACCACTATATTGTGCGGAAAAATATTACTTTAATTCTTGAAGTTCAACTAGGTCGTATTACTATGGTTTATTTATTCTTTTCTAACATTATGCAGGATATTAGGATAGCAAAAATATAAAATATTAAAAATTTCTATTAACTAATGCAAAAATTAAAGACAGAATATAATGTGAGCCCAAATAAAAAAGATATTACAGGATAGAACATTTGACCGTCACTTATCCAGTATCGAAAAATATGTGTTTTTATTAATCTCGATATTGCAACAAATATTATTTAAAGTCAAATAATTAATAATACTTCAATTTCTGATAGTATCAAAGAATAATTAAAACATACCGGGCAAAGTTTATCACTATCTGGCTTGGCGAAATACAAATAAATTGTTCGATCATTTATTTGAACTGATAAATAAATATTTCCAGTATTTATCTGAAAATGCGTGGATATTTTAAAATAAATGTATTTACTTATTTTTGTTTGCCGAATTAGAATACTAGAAAAGTATTAAAACAAATCAGCACTTTAAATATAAACAAAACCTATTTTAATTCTCAGACACAAAAGTGCTGTTCAAACATTAAAAACACTAAAACAAATCAAAGCTAGGTTTAATTATTTAACAATAGATATTCTATTGGCCAGGTCACGTTGTGGATTTAATAAATGATGAGATAAGTGATAAAAGCCTGGAAGCTACATTATTATTATTTTACAAATATCCCATCAACAGCTAAAGATAAAAAACAAAATAAAATGGTTAATTTGGTGAAAAATAATTAAATACATTTTTTATTCATAGTTAAATAATTTTTCTTTTTAATAATGTGTAAAAAACATTTTTAGTTTGAAACTGATGGCTTCGCAGTTATTGAAGGGCTTTTTTCACCAGCAGAAGTTGAAGAAATGAAAAACGAAGCTAACAATTTAATAAAACTTATGCCTGGAGAATCTAAAAGGACTGTATTTAGTACTTCAAGTTCAGAATCACAACAGGTAACAAAACCTTCATGTAATAAGATAAATAAAGATTTGCCAGTTTGCTATTTTGAGAACAAAAAATCTAATATTTTTCTCTGCTCAAGATAAATCTTATTTGTAGAACAAGGACCAATATTTTTTGGACAGCGGAGACAAAATATCTTATTTCTACGAATCAGGCGCAGTAGGTCCCAACGGAGAGTTGCTAGTCGAACCTGAAGTATCTCTAAACAAAATTGGTCATGCCCTTCACGAACTTAATCCAGTTTTCCGAAAATATACATTTTCAGAAAAAATAAAAGAAGCTGCGTTTCAACTAGGTTTTGAAGAACCAGTTATACCCCAAAGCATGTACATTTTTAAAAATCCTAAAATTGGTAGTGAAGGTAAATTGTTATTTTTATTTTAACTTACTTGAATTGACATAATTTTGGTATAGTTCTCCCAAACTCAATTGATGAGCTGAAAAAAACCGATGAAAACATTAACGCATTCGCCGCTTTGAACTTAGTCGCCGACCATAGGCGGAGATATTTTCTTTTACTTGAAATATAACTTTGTGTATTTTTGTTTACACGATACGCTACTGTTCTGCAAGTCATAAATAACTCCAGACGACAGAATAACAATAAAAATAATGTTCCTACTGTAATTTATACAACATACGGTCAGTGCAATTACTGATTGGTTTCCACGCGGTGAACGGTTCCATTCAATCTGGTCTACTGTATACTTTATATAGGGAATATTTATTTAACTTAAGTCCTATATATATATTGAGATATTATAATTATACGATATTTATTTTTTAAATTCCTTTTATTTTTAACTTTAAATCTGACATTTTTTTACATACTTCAAAAATTCTATCTTCAACAACTAACAAAAACTTTCCTAACAACCATCACCATTTTTTTTTATTAAGTCCGTTTCACATATTTTTTTTTAATTCGTTTAAAACTCCACATTTTTCATAATTTTGTCCCATTTTTTTTTATACCATAACAATTTCCCCTTTTAAAGATAACATTTAAAATTTTGATGTCATTTCATATCATAACAAATTCCCCCAAATTTGCATTCATTTGGTATTTTTAATAAATAACAAATGAATGCTAATTTATCTTTAATTTTTAGTTATTTTCAAAATTGTTCCAAAAATATCTTAAATGTTGTTATTTTCTTTAATTTTATTTTCCATTTGTGATAATTTTGACCTAACCTGTTTTTATTCCTGAAAATTTCTTTTTGTAATTCAAATCCATCTTTAAACTGTTTTTCTAATTCTTTATGGTTATTTTCATTTTTTTTATTAAGATCTTCCTTCACTTCTTTTATATTTTTATTTAATTCACTTCCATTTGTTGTCATTATAATTGCATTTTTTCCCATATTGCTTTCTATTTTTTTTATATTCTTCCCTTTTTTGATACATTTTCTTTTCTATTTCTTCTATTTTCCATTTTGTAATATTTGTTTCTGTAGTTATGATTTCTTCCTGTAATTTAAAACCTTCTTTAATATGCTCTTCTAAATTATTAATTTCTTCCCCATTCTTTTTAATATCTTGTTTCATTATTTTCAAATTATGTTCTGTATCTTTTGTTTTTAAATTCTCTTCTTCTGCAATTTTCCAATTATCTTGGGTAATTTGTTCCATACGTTTCTCCATTACATTAATCTCTTTACTATTATTCATTACATTTCTTTCAATTCTTTTCATTTCTTTTTCTGTTTGTTCTGTCTTTGTTTCTTGTACTGTTATCTTCTGTTCTATTATATCTCTTCTAATTTGTTTCGTCTCACTTTTGATATTATCAATTTCTTTATCTTGTTCCACAAATTTCTTGGCTATTTTCTTTTCGAATTCTACCAATATTATTTGATTTTTTTGATTAAATTCTTCAAATCTTGTTTGATCTTCTTTCCGGTTTTCATCAAATTTCTTATTCATATCTTTACTTTCTTGTTTCAATTCTTCAAATCTTATTTGATTTTTTTTATCCATTTCTACTAATGACTTATCCATATTTTTACTCATATCTTTATTTTCTTGTTTCAATTCTTCAAATCTCTCATTCAAAAAATCCATTAAACTCTTTTCTCCACTTGTTCTTTTCTTTCTTCTATACTCCTGTTCTTCCTTCATGTTTTTGGGTTCACTCAATTTCGAGCCCACTTTGTTGGCGCCAATTGAGATAATATTGAATTATTTATAATGAAAATTCTTATATTTTTAACTTTTAATATTCTTTATTTGCAATTAATCTCTGACATTTTTTTTACAAACTTCACATTCCAATAATCAACATCAAACAAAAACTTTCCTAACAGCCATCACCATTTTTTTTTAAGTCCGTTTCACATATTTTTTTTTAATTCGTTTAAAATCCACATTTTTCATAATTTTGTCCCATTTTTTTTTATACCATAACAATTTTCCCCTTTAAAGAGTGTCATTTCATATCATAACAATATATTAGAGACGAGAATAGATGCAGTAGAAGAAGTGCTTCAAAATTCATATCTGAAATCACATGTTCCCTATCTGCAGTATGCCTGTTTTCTATGAAACACTCTGTGTATGAATAAATAAAATACTAGGCCATTAGATATAGACAATCAATTAACATTAATTCCAAAAGTTTTGAAACTTCTATGGTATATTAGTGCATTAATGAAAACAAACTATAAAATTTTGCAGAAGTCTGCGATGAACGGAACATTGTTTAAATTACATAAAACGCTTTATTTTTTAATTGCAAAAGTTCTGCAAACTAGGAATATCGCTAGTAATAATGTTTTACAACATGCATTAAGTTTGCAACCTTTCAACAGCTACGGAACCTTGTTTTTTTCTCATTTGTATAAGCTTTTTATTGTAATTTGTTTAAAAAAATTACAAAAGTTATGCAAATTGGGTAAGTAAACGGAAAAAAATGTAACATACCGGGTGACAATTAGACTAGGGCCATGCCTTCACTTTTCAACCGATTTGAATAAAATTTGGTACATAGATATAAGACACCATTTTAGATTGACAGACGTATAAAAACAAAATGGCCGACTTCCGGTTTCGCCAGAAATGTCATCAACTTCGATTTTTTAAATGGAACACCCTATATATTTTATATTTTTTGGATTCTATGGTTCAAATTACATACGACAGTGTTGCCAAATTTTTTATTTTTTAATAAAAAAATTCAAATTCTCAGATTTTTTTTTCAAGAAATGATTGTTTAATTTTTAACAAAAAGAAAATAGTACATAATGTATATCGTTGAATTGGTAATTAAATTCGCTATTGAATGACAAGATGGCCATCGGTAGGTACCATTTGAAAAAAACGATTTATTCGTTAAAAATGAATTTATAAAATTTAAATTCCCGCTGTAGGATTTGTTATTGATCATATCGATGAAAAGTTTATTACTATGAATTACTGATGTCAATTAGAATAGGTTTTGACCAGATAAAGGCCTCTTGCGCTAAAAAAAAATTTTGGAAATTTGAATTTTTTTATTGAAAAATAAAAAAATTGGCAACATTGTCGTATGTAATTTGAGCCATAGAATCTAAAAAACATGAAATATATAGGGTGTTCCATTTAAAAAATCGAAGTTGGTGACATTTTTGGCGAAATCGAAAGTCCGCCATTTTGTTTTTATACGACTGTCAATCCAAAATTGTGTCTTATATCTATTTTCCCAATTTTATTCAAATCGGTTGAAAAATGACCGAGATATAGGCATGGCCCTAGTATCATTGTCACCCGGTATACTGGTACATTTGCAACCATTTCTAAAAAACGGATCATTTATTTATCAAACCTTTTTTCTCGGCGCGGCCATTTTCAATACACACAAGCCTCGAACTAATTACAAAAGTTTTTTATCATGGTTGCAAATAAAGAAAATATCGGTCTCAGTGGATATGTAACTTTGCAACCCCATGCCAATTGCAGTTATAGTCCAGTCAATGAATGGGTTGTAGAGTGCGTGAGCGAACATGAAAAAACGGACTTCAGGGCTGTATTTGGAGTAGTTAGGAGGGATAGTTGCCTTCAAAATAAGTTGAACAAATTGTTTTGATCGTTTTAACTTATAATTTTTATTTCTAAAGAAATGCTATTCATTAATTTTTTATACATTACTTTTCTACAGATAATGTAACGACTTATAAAAACACTTTCTTTTTCAAGGAATAGGCCAGTAAGTTAAAACGATCAATATCATAAAATTTACTACAAGATTGTTTTATATTCATTTTTTCCTATCTCTTCTGGTTCTAGACATATTTGCTAGAAAAAAATGCATATTTTTGATAAAAAAATTTTTAACTTATGTTTCTTTTAATTATTTAGCGGCTAAACTTTTAGTTTTATAGCAAACTTTTTCTAAAAGAAGTAGAGGATTTAACGATCTTTTAATTGATATATTTATTTATTATTTTAACCTAAACTAATCAAAAGCTACAGCAAATTTCTACATTCGCAAAAAAAACTGTACATTCTAATTTTTGTTATAAAAAAATTTTACTTAAGAAATTAATGTCGAGTTGTCTTGAGTCTCTTGGGGCGAGAGGTAAAAAAACTTTTTTCAAAACTTTGCATTTTTTGCTAGCAAATATCTTTAGAACCAAAAGAGATAGGAAAAATGAATTTAAACAATCTTGTAGTAAATTTTATGATATTGGGTGACTTTTTTGCTATGGTGCATATTTTTCGAGATATAAGCGAAAAGCCTAAAAAAGTGACCTTCTCCGTGCCCCCCTGCAGCCCTCGCACCTCCTACGCTCCGGGACCTTTAGTATATTTATTTCCTAACTACTCCAGTCCGTTTTTGCACGTTCGCTCACGTACTCTACACCCCCCTTTTATTCGTTCATTGACTGGACTATTATAACAACAACTAATATTTTGAGAGAGATTTGAAACCGTCTTTTTTCAACGGAACATTTTTTTATTCAATTGTTTTGTTTTTTGTTCTTCATATGACCTTAAATTGGCAAATAGTTTTAAGATTACTCATTGATTTGGGAATTTAGCTGAATAAATTAGTGCAACACAAAAAAAGGCGACAGTTGTCCAGTTAAATACTTGATTATCCATAGAGTACATTTCTTATACGCTGTACTGGTTGATTGTATTTTCACAAACGTCTGCCTTAGTCGCTGCCATGTTGTCAAGTTGCTTTTTTGGTAGAGTACAAATACGAAAATATGTTTTTTTTTTAGTTTTACCTCCATTTCCGTATTACGGGCGAGGTTGCAAATTAATGAAAACATGGACATCTTCATTTGCAACCATGATTCAAAACTTTCTCAAGAACATTATTTTAATTATTTTTTCAAATTTGCAGAACTTTTGGAATTTTCTTCGAAAAATTGGGATGAACAACAATTTGATTTCGATAAAAGATATCTTTCCGTATTGTTTGAATGGTTGCAAATTTAACAGATGATGTACCTAAAATGCTATTTTACAAAACTTCGAAAGTTTGCAGAACTTTTGGAATTTTTTTCGCGCTATTAATGCGCAAATGCATTAAATCGTGATTTTCAATATCTTCCGTTCAGAAAAAAAGGTTGCAAAATCAGACACAATATCATTTGAACCTACTCTTCATTCAACTGAAGTTTTAAAACTTTTGTAATTATTGTTAAATTTTGTAAAAATCGTGTCTATCTCTACTGGCCTATACCTTCAGGTTAAAATGTTTGAAAAAGTTCAGAAATAAACATGTTTTTATTCATGTTCATGTTCATTCTAGTTCCGTGATTTTTTTTGTAAAGATTACTCGTTAGACATGTGATTAATCATTTTCTATTTTAAATGGATATATTTATATTTTAAGTCTCAAATATTTACAGTAGGAAATACGACTACTTATTTATCTTTTTTAGAAAAAGATTCATCAGAAAATACTCGAAAAACAACAAATGGTAAGATTAAAAAGCACAGCTTGTATCGTGTGGAGCAAAATATTAGTGCAATCTATATTAAAAATAAAATATGCTGGTTAATAATGCAAAAATAAAAAGTTGTGTTAAGCTTCTGCGTTAAAGAAAACTAGGTAAAATGAATTTTTAATTTGCCTAAAAATTGCATTTTGCTTTTATGTAAATGTTGCGCTGAATTGAATCTTGATTAACACATTTTTAATTGCTTTGTGTAAAACCTGCCTAAATTAATTTATATTTAACTGTATAGTATTGCAAAAAGTGTGAAAAGTAATTTTGAATCTAAAAACGTCGCTTCCTAAACAAATCCTAAATCAACGTGTAAACAAACACAATACCGCGATATTTCAATATTTTTACCTCTTTGAGATGTATTTACCGTTACTCTCTATTTTTAAATAAATCCTGCCAATACCTACCCTCCTATCCATCTTCTTCTGTCATTCCTACGTCCATATGGGGATCAACGTTTTGACGAATCTTTTCCATATCGCTCAGTATTGAAAGATCTGACCGTTCAGGTTATTTTAACTTTTATCCCATCTATCTTTCTTTACTTCTCTGTGCTCATATCTATTCCCCAAATTTTTGGCCCAATGTAGTTCCCTCTATTCATATCATCTTTTTCTTTTGGTTAGTGACTGCTCATCAAGACGCTTCTTACCTACATACAGAGCCCTTAAAAGTAGCTGGGTTTTGGATAGCTCTAGATGACGCTACAGTAAAAAATGGTTGTTTATGGTTTGCCACAAAGTCACACAACAGCGGTGTACATAGAAGATACATCAGAAATCCAGATAAAGATTCAGAGGAACTTCTCATCTACACGTCCGGATCTCCATATTACCAAAAAAGTAATTTTTGCGCCGTCCCAGTACCAAAAGGTTAGTTTAAAGTTTCTATGAAAATATTTTACCTTTTCTATTTATTAATTAATTAATACATTTCGTTATAGGAAGCTGCATTCTCATCCACGGTCAAGTAGTCCATTACAGCGAAGCCAACAAATCTAGTAAATCGAGGCACGCATATACTTTTCACGTTGTTGAACAAAAAAATACAACATACTCAAAAGATAACTGGTTACAACCAACGAGACCGTTTTTAAATTTGTATAGAAATTAAAATTGTATATCTAGTACTAATTGTGTCTATTTGTATATAAAGTTTCGAAGTATATTCTATTTTTCAAAAACATTTAGTTTTATTTAAAATTAATTCACTAGTTCGAATAATAAACACCCACGCCACGAAAATAATTACAAATCGAATACAAATTACCATATACCTAATTTTATGACGAAAAATAAATTTGTAGTTTAACAGATATTTAGTGCTGCCTCACTCACTCATATAAAATACAAGTAAAAATATCGTACGCCTGTTCTAATCGATTAATTAAATAAAAAAATTAATGCACCTATTTACTTAAAATAATCTCTCATTTTTTTGCCCTTTTGATACAGAAACCCGAAGAATATCCGAGAGAACGAAACGTTCTCTATAAATTAAAATGTTTTAAGAAACAAAAACGAAACGCAACGTATTTTTTAACGTTAGTTCTTTTTTCGTTTTATTTAAAAATGCCTTGTGAAAAAATAAAACTAATTGCAAAAAAACGTTTTTACACGGTAGAATAAATAGGATTAACTACTTACACACTGTGAAAAGATGAGTATCCATGTTTAAACCCAGCAATCCAAGTAAATAACCGTGAAATAATCACTCCATAAATCATTTAGAACAATTAAATCATTGAATCATTATAGTGGCGTCTGTGAGTCGGAAGGACATGACCCCCCCCCCCCCCCCCGTTTTTGAGGATGCTAAACACGATGGCGGTATCAGAATTACTGTTTTCGATTGCTGAACCCCATAAAACGGCCAAAAACTACCCCCTAAAGGGGTTAAACGGGCAACGCATCATTTCTCTGTAAAAAAACGTCTTTCCCCCCGTTTTCGAGGATGCTGAGCACGGTGGTAATGTTGAAGATTACTTCCGACCCTCACCTACCCCTTCACAGGTCAAAACTCATCCTCGAAAGGGTTGAATTTCTTTCTAATATCGTGTTCAGGATCATCGAAAACAGACGTTTCGATACAAAAATAAAAAACACCCCTGTCGGGGGTGAGTTTTGGCCTATGGAGGGGTTGGTGAGGGTCGGAACTAATCTTCAACATTACCACCGTGCTCAGAAGGGGTAGTGAATGCTCTTAAGTTATTCCACTTCTTTAAAGCCTACGAGAACAAACAGGAACATAATTATACAATCCACTTTTGTCTTGGCTAATCATTAGCCAAATAATAAGGCGATTAGGGTTGGAATTCCCGACAATGTCTATTTAAAGGGTCGTTAACATCCAAGGAAAAGAAGAATTTGAATGGAACCGTAATTCCTTATTTCGAAACAAACAAAATGAAAGTAAATCCATTAAAAGAAGATAAATTTACCGGGGATATAAATATACATTAAAATAATAAATAAAAAAACAAAATGATAACACTAACTAATAAAATATTAGAAAGAGTAGTTTTATTATCCAGAGGAAAGATTGTATGAACCATTATTATTTGTAAAAAGTTTAAAAAATGAAAAATAAACCGATGAAGCCCCTGGCCAGGGGCGAAACGTCTGTGCACTAAATTTTATTTTTATTTTACTAAGAATCCTAAACCTAGGAAACAAAAAGAATCCTCATAACAAAAAATTGTTATTATTTTGACTAGGTCTATCCATTTCTTAATTTTTGCCGTCTAATTCGGAAACAACCTGTAAATAAAATCCATACATAAAAAAACATAACAAAATTTATTTTTCAAAAAAATTACAATGGTTGTTTTAACTGGTAACTGGTGGTAACTCTATAATAAAACGTGAATAAAAATAAATTTCTAATTTTTCACGTATTATAACGCATTTTTTAGCACCAACTTTTATAAATAATAAAGCGAGACAAATTTAAAACGTTTAAAAATAATTGAATTGTATAATAAATTAGAATAAATATACATAGATAAATGTTATCAGTTAAGCCATTTATAATGCAATCTCGCCACAGCCTACAATTAGATTTTTATATGAAAAATACTGATTTTGTTACACGAGGAATTTTTATTACATTGTATTAAGTATATATTTCTAAGTACTTTTTGTTACAATTATATCTGATTATGTAAGTATTTCTTAATTTATTTTGGCAGTTTTATATTATTTAAACCTTTTCAAAAATGAAACACAAAGTCATGTACCACAATATTTATATATAAAAAAAGGACGCAGACTAGTTTCAGCTATATAGCCATCTTCAGGCCTAAAAATATACACTAGGTTCATATATATTACATTCATAAACAAAGAACTAACTTACCAACATTTAAAAATGTATGATACATTTTCCTATGTTGGTAAGTTAGTTCTTTGTATATGAACGTAGTGTATATTTTTAGGCCTGAAGATGGTTATCTAGCCAAAACTAGTCGCCGTCCTTTGTTTTCTATCTAAATATTGTGGTGCATGACGTAGTGTGCTTTATTTTTGAAAACTTTTGACCACCGTTGAGACATGGATAACCTTTATTTTGACTGTAAGAGAAAAAAAATTCAATATAAAAATGAATTTGTCACTTAGAGATCCATAAACAAGTAAATTTCGACTGGAATGGATGGTAAAATGCAAATTAACCCAAATGTTTAGATAAATATGAGCATTGTCGCTTAAATCAGTTTTTTGTTTATACTAATTAATCAGCAGAATGTACTTGTTGGTTTTTAAACAAAAATAATAATAATAATTGATAAATAAACTAAATTAAAAACCTGTTAAAACTTCTTGTCGGGAGACACCTGTCATCTATCGTCTGTCACCTGTAAGGCAATCCCTATTATCATGTACACTAAATAAAAATCAAATCAAACTAAAATAAAATGATTAAAGTACCCCGCATTTTTTGTTGCGGAAATGTCTTTCGGTCGTCATCCCATCCCGATCAAAAGTGTCCACGGGCCCAAGTCCATCCAATGTAGATTTCGAGCTAGCGCAGAATTTAGCCTGATTAGAGCGAACTCGAAAAAGGCGCATTTATCAGCAAGTTAGGTGTTTATCCATCATATAAACCATAAACGTAAAGCGGTGAACACATTTATCCATCATATAAACCATAAACGTAAAGCGGTGAACATCTAACTTGCCGATAAATGAGCATCGAGATCGCTCTAATTAGGTTAAATTCGCGCTAGCTCGAAATCTGTACATAGGATGGACTTGGGCCTGTGGACACTTTTGATCGGGATGGGATGACGAATAAATTCCCATAGTTCGGGAGAAATCGAACGAAAGCCATTTCTGCATCAAAAACTGCAGAGTATTTTCTACTAAAGATAAAATTATGGACGTCCAGTGACCTTGATCTCACGGTCCGGTGTTATTTGGAAAGAGTTTCCGGTAATTTGAACGGAGCGCGAGGTCTGAACTAATAAAAACGAAATACGCAACAACCCAGTTATCGAAATTAATTTTTTTAGGAATCTTTTGCGAATGAAAATTTTACTACAACATTTTTGCAGTCACAGTTACTTACACACTAAATGAAAACCCTGTATACTTGTTAATCATTTCGAGATCTACCTTAAGGTATTGAGTTTGCAAGGCTTCTTTTGGCATTCTCTATAATCGAGGAAATCAGTAAAAAAAAACTACAAAATTGACTATCACTGGTATTTCTTTGGTTGTTAGGAATAAAAGTACGTTAGTTCTTTTTCATCGTCATAGTGGACCTTTTTCAGTGTTTCATTAGGAGTTGAATATTTACTACCAGATCCTAAAATTAAAAAAATTATATTTAAATTTCGGAAGTTAATGAATTAATATATCATATTCATTAATAAAAAAGTTACAAAGGCCCAAACAATTCTTTATTATAAATTTAATAAATTAAATTAATCGAAAACCGTCTATTTTACAAAGAAAAATGTATTCTTCCAAAATTATTTAGTAACCAATCGGACGCTCTGATGTTCCAGTTCTTTAGTTACGGAAATATTCGACCGGGTTATATTAGAATCACCCTGTATATAGTGGGTAAAAATTCATTTATCGTTGTAAATTTTAAAGTGCTTTGAACAAACTTTGTTAAAATGTGTATTAAATAAATTAAAAATACTGTTAAAAATTAATTTAGAAAAATATAAAATGTGTTCATTGGGGTCTAGATGGGAGAGACCAAAATAAGTTAAAAATCATATAAATGATCTTTTATTGTTCACTGAAACGTTTAAACAATTCAATGTCACAATGTACGTAAATTGTAATTAACAGTCATTTCTTAATTGCTATATAGCTCATGATAAACTGATAACTAATTGTTAAAAAAATAAAATGATTACAGTTAGCATTTTGTTAAATAAAATTCACTGAATAGTACAAAACTGATAAATAGTGATAAATTTTAAGGTTTTTTTTTTGTTAAAGTGTTAGTAATATTACATAAATTAAGAAAACGGATAAAAACTGATTTAGAAAAATTTTAATTGTGTTTGTAGGACTGGAAACTGGACAGGCTGGAAAGATGAAATCAAAAATATGTGAACCCAAAATAAGTTGAAGATCAATCAGAAGGAGAGTGAATATTTATTCATCTATTATCTCAACAAAGAATAATTTGTGAAAAAGGTTACCATTTGTATTTTTTATAACTAATAAAAGATGTGCTATTTTGGGTTTTATTTATCAACATCAACATGCGAGGTATTAGATCGCAATAGGCAGGCACTTTTTCGGCAATCAACAGTAGATCCAGAAAATTTTAACAAACGCCCAGCAAAAGAACTGTACAAACTAGTAAAGGGTATAAAAATACTGGACTGGGTAGAGTAACAAAAAAAGAAGTCGGAAGTCTTAGATCAGAAGGTCCCAGAAAGAGGAAAAAAAGGTGAGGTATAGTTTATCCATTTTCAATTGCAGTAATATAAAATCAAAATTTTTGTGTCGACAAGTTGATTTGATCGTCTTTGGCATTTGTCCTGCAATTGAAAATAGATAAACTGTAGACAGTAAGCCAGATAATTCGTTTGAAGGCAGTTTAATAAATAAGTGTGCCAAACGCCTGATGTTGAAGTATTATTATATGATTTTGATAAGGTAAGAAAGCGTAATTATGGGAATGGAGTTCGAAGTTTGAGCTTTTTATACTCATGCTCATGCTCTTAGAAATTCGACTAGATGAAACTTCTAAATTTAAACATCAAATATGTACAACAGTATGTGGAATTGAAAAAGCCCAAAAGTTGTTATTTTGTATATTTTTTAAATATTTTATGAGAATTCCACACTTAGCAAGTTTTTACTACAAGGAAATAATAATTATTTTCAGAAACTTCTAAATATAAAATTTAAAAAAAAACGTATTCATTCAAATTATATTTTTTTATTAATTAAATATGTATTAAGAATTTCTGAAACAAGGAATGGATTTATTAATATCACCAAAACTTACCAGAAATTCCGTTTTACGAGTCATTGATCTCCGTGAAGTCTGAGAAAGAGTTAAAAAATCCTTTTGGTGAAGACAGAGCGAAAGACATAGAAAAGGGAAGAGAAGCAGTGGAAATAACGAAAGATAAGTTGATAGTTATATTAAATTAAAATTTTAATAATGAAGGAATCATACCAAAACCAAATATAAGCAGAATTAAAAATGTATCTAATACGAAATGGTACGTCTAGGTCACTACTTGGTGCATTCGAAAAAATAAGTACAAAAAGGTGTAAAAAACATGCAATTATTTACGGGTTTTTCAGCCAAATTTCAAAATTAACAACTCCCTTTAACTAAGAAGCAACTAAATTATAAATAATTTAAAAAGATACATTTAAATTTATAAATCTAGTTAGGGGAGTTTCTTAAAAAAACTCCGATTTAAAATTCCCAAGAAATTACTCAAGAAGTAGAAAATATAATATTTATAATAAATAGTGCGAAACGGACTCGAACAAAATAATTTTGTTCCTTTTAGGTCAAATTCTGACTGCAGAAACAAAATTTCTCGCACGAAATATATTAATTTTTTTTTTGCAAAAATAATTAATTTTCCATGAGAAAAAAATACAGTGAATACAAAAAAATGAATATGAATACAAAAAAAGACACAAAAGGAGAAATTTTTGATAAAAAGCGATAGACTTAATGAAAATTTATTAAACAAAAAAATTAATGGGAAAGATCTAAGTCAAATTCCAAGATAAATGGCAAAATCTTTTTTTTAATAGAACGGAATTACATAGGAAATTATGAAAATAAAAATGCCACAACAAAAATCGTACAAAAGTAAAATTTTTGAATGAAAAGTTGATAGATATTATCAAAAAGGGGGAAAATGATAAAAAGGTGGAAAAATGTTTAAAAAATTACTTCAAATCCAAAAATCGATGATAAATACTTTTTATCGGCGATATTATTTTGGAAATTGTGATTATGAAAATACAGATTCGAAATTATTTAAATAATTAATTTTTAAAAAATGTTTTTCCTAGAATAATAAATTTTCCACAAGAAAAAACGTATGAATACAAAAATCTACAGAAAGGTAAAAGATTGACTGACCAAATAAAATTTTATTAAACAAAAAAATTATTGGGAAATTTGGTGAAAAAGTGTCGAACGAAAATATATTGTGAACAGAAAAATAAAAATGTCACAAAAAATTAAAATGAAAAGTGGGTAGATATTAACAAACTAAAAGTTTGCAAAATGCGAGAAAGTTGGAAAAATCCAAAAAAAGGTGGTAAAATAGTTTTTAATGGTGATATTATCTAGAAAATTGTGAATTTGAAAATACAATGTTCAATAAACCAGACCATAACAAACGATTGACTTAATGAAAATTTATTAAACAAAAAACTAATGGTCTGAAAAATTAAGTCAAATTCCAAGATCAATGGCAAAATCTTTTTTTTAATGAAAATACATAGGAAATTGTGAAAATAAAAATGCCACAACAAAAATCGTACAAAAGTAAAATTTTTGAATGAAAAGTGGATAGATAAAAAGGGGGAAAATGAGGAAAAGTTGGAAAAATGTTTAAAAAATTACTTCAAATCCAAAAATCGATGATAAAATAGTTTTTATCGGCGATATTATTTTGGAAATTGTGATTTTGAAAATACAGATTCGAAATTATCTAAATAGTGAATTTCTCAAAAATGTTTTTGCTAGAATGGATACAAAAATCTACAGAAAGATAAAAAAAATTGATTGACCAAATAAAAATTTATTAACCATCCTGGGGCCAAGTGAAGTCCAAACGGACCCCAGTCTTTACATTTTTATTTGTATTTTAAGTTAAAGTTATTCTTTCTTTTGAATGCACAAAAACATGGTTGGGGTCCGGATGTTATTGGTTGTATGACAACCTACCTCATCAAAAGGTCGCTGTTATTTATGTCCCAGGGCAAAACGTTCCATCTGCAATAAATTTACATACAGCAAACATTCCGAAAAGAAAAATGTATGTGTCAAATGTGAAAAATAATTAACATTTGTGAGTATTTTTGTTTTTAATAAATAAATGTAAAGACCCCTTTTAACCTGATCAACATAAAACAATTAGAAAAGGAAGAAAAAATAAAATAATGATATAAAATGCTAAAAAAAAATTGGGGTCCGCTTGGACCCCACTTGGATATTTTTCTTTCAAAGTTCACTTGGCCCCAGGAAGGTTAAACAAAAAAATTATTGGGAAAATTGGTGAGAAAGTGTTGAACGAAAATAAATTGTGAAAAGAAAAATAAAAATGTCACAATAAAAAACTAAAAGTGTGCAAAAATGCAAAATCCAAAAATCGATGCTTTAATAGGTTTTATCGACGATATCATCTAGAAAATTGTGAATTTGAAAATAAAATGCCAGAGCAGGGAATTTCTATAAAAAATGGTCAGGTCTACTTTGACACTATTTTTTATTTAATATATTGGCAATGCAAGACAAGCGATACGACACCTGATGGACTGAATCGGAACTATAAAAAGTCAGTCAGTCGTCTTTATTTACATAAGAGAACGTGCTTTGATTTTATCATTTATTACGATATTATTGATTTATTTTGAAGTTTCAAGTATTAGTCGGTATTGTTCAGTGCCTTTTTGTAATTCCTGGGAGAAAAAAAAAATACTGAACTTGCGTTCCATTTGTTTCCTAGACCCGGGCAACGAAAGGTTAGAATTGAAGACGCCCATTTTGTTCTCTCCATTTCACAGAAAGTGATTACTTCAATAAAGGTGTGAAGGTTCTTCAAATTAATGTTGAACTTTTTTTCAGCTGAGAATGTTTCCAAAAAACGGATGTTGAAAAAGACACACTCTCATGAATTTGGTAACTGGTTTTCCAATTTTTAACCTCAAAATCCAAGCTTTCTGATGGTCAACTAGAGACTGTGTGCCCATTTTGTCTTCAATTCTAACCTTTCGTTGTCCGGGTCTAGGAAACAAATGGAACGCAAGTTCAGTATTTTTTTCTCCCAGGAATTACAAAAAGGCACTGAACAATACCGACTCATACTTGAAACTTCAAAACAAATCAATAATATCGTAATAAATGATAAAATCAAAGTACGTTCTCTTATGTAAATAAAGACGACTTCTGACTTTTTATAGTTCCATTTTTGTCCGCACTGTCGCTTCGATCTTAAAACATGATACCAATAGCTAACAGTCTATTTTTGTAATTCAAATTGTTAACATTAACGTTAATAAAAAAAATTAATCAGGTTTACCGCATAAGTATCATGCACAGGGTATTTTTAAAATTATAAAGATGTTTTTTTATGTAATTTTTGTTTGCATTTTCGTAATATTAAAGCTTTTTTTTAATTCAAAATGGTTTTTATTTGATACCAAATAGCCAAGTATCGAGCGTGATTTCGGAGTACATAACAGGTGCCCGCAGTGGGCAAAATCTAGCGGCCCCCTAATTTTAGAATGTGAATACGCATGCACCAAAAATTTATTGTATACCTTACATTATTAAAAAAGTGCAGAATGTTTTTTAGAGGATTAACAAAACAAAAATGTTTTATTTTGCTGCTATATTTGGAAAATAATTTAATTTGCTTTTAAGTTTTTTAGTAAAAATTAATGTTTAATTTTAAAAAGTTATTGTATTAAATGTGGTTATTCATGCAAATCACAATTTTCAATATTTAAGTTTTTATACATTCCTATAAAGAAATCGTTCAAAAAATACTCGACAAATAAAAAAAACCATTAATCATTCAATAAAAGATTATTAATACTGTGCAATTTATTATTTAATGAAATGCGTCTACTTTTTTTTTTCAGGATCAAAACCTTTACCTCTTAGTAAATTCTGAACGGCTATATGAATGAAGCATAGAATTAAGGCACCAATACCAAAGTACCGGAATGTCAAAGCACCACCATACTTAAGGTACAATACACCACCTAGTGAACTTCCAGCTGAAACACCAACTCCTTCAAATACCGCTCCTATTAATCCCTAGAAAGAAAAAAGTATTATTTGAAAGCAATAAAAATCTTTTTAACCACAGTAGTTTCTTTATTTAGAATTATATTCGGGGGTTTTCCTCATTAAATCCCACAAGAAAAAGCTAAGGTTCATTCAGAACCTTTTTGTGCATCTTTAAGGAGGACGAAGTATGAACATATACTGAACTAACGTCTTTGTTTTCATATTTAAACAGCACTTTGTTGTTTCGTAACGTTTTTATAATTGATAATAAATGTCATTGTCTACAGCTGTACAAAAATTTTATTCAAAACAGTTTTTCGAATTCGAAATTGTTCCTGGTCGTCCGCATGTACATACATGAATCGTATCTGCCGCTTCGCTAAATTTAATTTATTGTACTATAAACATTTTGTGACCGAGAACTGCATTGGGCGTGTACCGCTGCTACTATATATAAAAATGGGAAAGATTGGGAAAAATGATGAAAGAAGAAATAAAACAAGATGTAGCGAATGTTTAAAAAAATAGAAGAGTCAACTTTACATACTGAAATTAAAATAGAAGAGACGAAAAAGGAAATAAGAGTGGAGATGATAGCTAGAATAGATGAAGTAGAGGTGTCACAAGAGATAAAATTAAAAGAAACTGAGAACAAATTAAAGAAAGAGATACAAGAAAACAAAAGTAACACCAGTTCAAGAATAGAAAAAATTGAAACTAAAATAGAAACAAATAAAGAAGAGGTTAGAAAAATTGAAAGAAAAACAATAAAAGAAATATAAGAAAAAGAAGAGAGTTTCAAAGAAAAAATTGAAAAAGAAGTTAAATTGGGGGTACAAGACAACCAAGAAAGGATGGAAAATCTAGAAAGAAAATGTTATGAAACTTTAACATAATTTCATCAGAAGAAGAAGAAAGTGTGAAGGAGACAGGAACAAAAACAAGATGAGAATAAAGCAGAAGAGAGAATTAAGGAAATGCAGAAGGAAATAGACAACTTGAAAAGAAATTATCATAGATGGAAGATGAAATTAAAAAAATATTTTTGGATATTGGAAGAAAATTTCAAAGAAGAAATAAAATGAATTTGAGAATAGCAGAGGAAGAGAATTTAAGTATACGAAAAGAAATCAAAGAAAAATACAAGATTTTAGTGGGATAAATAGAAATTAAAATTTGATTTTATATTTTTTTAAGATAAAAATAAATTAAGAAAACAAATTTTGAGGGAATGTTGTTATGGTGTAAAAAATGGGACACAATTATGGAAAGTGTATTTTAGATTCCTTTAGATTCCTTCATAAATTGTCAGTTCCTAGATGTATCCAAAAATTTTTTTAACGAATCTATTTTTATTTTTTATTATTAAGAAAAATTATATTTTATAAATTAACTTACCTGCATAGTAGCTTCCGTTCCCGAAGGAGCAATTATACTAGCATACGATGCCATGCAGGCAAAGAACAACCCAAAAGTAAGACCATTCGATAGCTCAATCGGCAAGAAATACCAAGGATTGCTTATCACAGAATACAAATAAAATCTAACTCCTATAGCCAATAGAACCAAAGACATTGTATGGATATGTCCCAATTTCTTTATGATCCTGCCGGAAATGAAAAAAAACGGTGCCTCTCCGAATATGGTTTGGATACCCTGGATTAATCCTTCGAGGGTTTTGACATAGGTTAGACCAGAACAACCATTTGCACCTGCTAAATCTTCTACTAGCCAAAATTGGAACTGCCATATCAAGCCGGTACACATTCCTACTCCTGTGCACCAAATTAGGAAAATAATTACTCGTATGTTGAGAAGAAGGAGACCCACGTCTCGACAGATGTTTGTGGATACCTTCTTTTGGGAATACTAAAAAGATATTTTCTTTTTAAATAAATATCAATTATATCCCTAGATTTATCAAAAAACCTCGTTTAATTTTTACTTACTTTTATTTGTAAAGAAACTATGAAATCCATTGCTATGAAAGCAGCTCCCATATAAAACGCCACAGAGTAATTTTTCTGAGAGCTACTATTACTAGATGCGTCTATTAAAACACCAGCAATGACTGCAACAATTCCCCATCCTAAAGAGCCAAACAATCGTTGACGACCATACCGGCTTGGTTTGTCCCCTTAAAATTAATTGCTATTTATAAACGAACAAGTTTTTGAAACTAAAAAATGATTTTCGAAAAAACATTAATCAGGAAAAAAGAAAATTGTATATTCAAGTGTATATATAGGGATTACGATTTTCAATTTGGTAACAAGAAAGTTCATTTTAAAAAGTCATTAAATATTTACAAATGTATATACAATAAATAATGTTATTCTTTTTTTCTGTTTCCTGGGTTTAGGATGCTTCGTAATTTAAAATAAATTAAACAATTATTCAAAAGACGTTTCGCCATTTTTACAAACGATAGAAAAGAAACATTTTAAAAAGTGCATCCACGGACTAAAAGGAAAACGTTGACAATTTAATTTCACATTGAATTGTGTTAGTTTCAACAAAATCGCGAAACAGAATTTTTTGTTAGAAATTATTTTGTTTTATTAAAATACGAAAAAATACGTACCTTGGCTTTTTCGTATTTTAGTAAAACAAAATAAGTTCTAACACAAAATTCTGTTTCGCCATTTTGTTAAAACTAACACAATTCAATATGAAATTAAATTGTAATTTTTTCCTTTCAGAATGGATACACTTTTAAAAAGGTTTCTTTTCGATCGTTTGTAAAAATTTTAAAAAAAACATGAAAGTAAACTGATGAAGCCCCTGACCAGGATCGAAACGTCTTTCCAATAATTGTTTAATTTATTTTAATTTGCGAAGAATCCTACACACAGGAAACAAAAAAAGAATAACATATTAATCAAGATTCAAGAACCTTCCTAACCTACATTATATAATATAAATGTAAATGATAAAATGACAAACTATTATTAAATACGGTCAAAAAGTGTTTGCGGACGAAAAATGCTTGCCTTCAAATATGGTCGATTTATCTTTTGGAAATTAGAACGTTTTGTAGAGGTCGACGAAAAAAAGTAATATGCGCCTCGGCGAAAAACTGTCTATTGTCTCGCCTGCTTGCTAGCCTCTGCTGCGCCTCGGCTATCAATTTGCAGACTCGACTATAATAGACAGTTTTTCGTCCTTGGCACATAAATAACTATTTATAAAACTGTAAAAAGATGTAGGAAGTGCTAAATAAAAATTAAAGTGTATTTTTTAACATAAAATACAATGACCATTAAAAAAAAGAAAATAATGTATTTAAGTTTTGATTTGCCCTGAATACAATTTTTGCAGTATTTTAAACTCTTACCACAATTTTGCCACAACTACATTTAAAATATGAAATATATCTTTTAACATTAAAAAAAAATATTGAACAGTCCGAGGTTTGGGACACCAGGTATATCATTTAAGAAAATGTATGTTTGGTTCATCCTACACATATCAAAATAATTTTAAACTATAAAGTTTAAGGCTGTCTACAATTTTCGTAAATAACTTTTTAATAACCTCGATAACTAACTTTTGACACATTGTGTATATATTTGAATGTCGTTCCTGTAATTGCAAAATGTCGTATGTCAAAAATTTCGTATGTGCGTATAAAACACAAACACGTTAAGTTAACGCCTTAAATGACATATAACATGATGTTACATCATAAAAATAAGCTATAAACTGATTTCTGAAATAATTAAACAAAAAAGTAAAAAGATATTATAAGTTTTTTTGCTCTCCTGAAAAGTGGCCTTTTTGACTTACGACATTTTGCAATTACAGGGACGATATACATTTTTTTTATTACTGTACACAACAACCTTCAAAATGTGTTGAAAATAATTGGGACTGATAAAGAGGAAAGAGATAAAATGTGTAGAAAAACGAATAAATAAATATTTTGGTAGTAGATATTGCTTACCTAACATTTCAAAACAAATAGCATCTCCTATACTAACCACAATAGCTTGTCCAATCCAACCTAATACCATTAAAATCAACAAACTCCAAAATTGATAAAGGCCATACACTTCTTTGTCATTTATAGTAGATTCGGGAATAATATCGTTTAATTTGTCGTCACAATCTATATTACAAGCAGGTATGAAAGATGTTGAACATGGAGGAGTGAAAATGTTGCCATTTGTTAGGGTTATATTATCCACTTTTAATATTAGTAAGGAATTCGCGAGCTCAGTTTCGTGTTTTGGTACGCTAGCAGAAAATGATAACATTTTAGAATAATTTGGTAAACAAAATTCACTGAGATTCCAACTGTGACATATCATATCTGCTGATGAATCATTTATGTCACAAGACACCTAAAAAAAGCAACTGTTGTGAATAGTTTATTAAAAATATCAATTTCTCAATCAACTACCTTACAAGTACTCCAACTTTGTTCTTTCTTCATGTCATTCAACGAACATTTACTTGCACTCGAACTGGTGTTAAAAACTGTCGAATTATTAATGCAGGATAACGCTACCTGTTTAGACACATCTACTTTTGGAGAATAGAGTATACTTAGAAAAGCAGCTGCGGTTAAAATCTGTGCTGCTAGGAATAAAAGTTTTTGGCAATGAAATCTATCTGATATGGATCCGAAGAAAGGTTTCGCCAACATTCCGCTTATAGGTAATGCTGTGTAAATAAAACCTACTACAACACTGGAGAAACCTAGCTGCCTGGCATATGAAGACATATATGGCGTAACGGGTCCAGTACCTATAAAAAAAATTAAATGAATTTATACATTTTTACAGTAAACGCATGAAACCGAAACCAATGGCTAATGATCCCTAAGGAACGATAGTGAGACAGGTTGTATAACAATAAAACTGTTTTTGAAATGGTGCAAGAAATTTTCAGTAAATCAACGTGTGTTCTTGACGGCCATGATAATAAAACTAAAAATTATGAACTAATAAACATGGGCAGAAAGAACGGAACTCGATTCGACAAAAATGTTAAAGGAGGTTAAGGCACCAGGGAAAGTTAATATTAAACCTGAAATAATAAAGTATATTGCTGAAGAAGGAGACACTGCATTTAATGACAAAATAAAACAGATACCACAAGAATGGAATCTATCGGTCATAATTCCATTACATAAGGGAGGAGACAGACCGTAACGGGTAAGATATCTTGTTGAGGGTAATCATCAGAATGTATTTAAGACAAATAGACCTTCAAAAAGCTTTCGATGCCCTCCCAAGAAAATGGATCTGGAAAAGTATCTACTCAGTATGGAATGAAAATTAATACGAACAAACTAAGATCGAGAGAAGAGGAAATAGTTCAAATTAAAATAGATGGAAAGGCGATTGATATGACTCGAAATATTAAACATATTGGATCCAGGAAACCCCGAGGTTGATATCAACAACAGAATAAATGCAACAAACAAGGATGTTTAATGTGGTGAAGGCAGGCTGGACTTTAAACAATCCATTAAAGTTAACAACGGCAGAAATGAGCATTCTAAAACAAATTGAAGGAGTCACAAGGTTAGATAAGAAATAGTGAAATAACAGAGAATTTGCAAAACGAATCAATCTTTAAAAAAATAGAAGAGAGGCCACTAAATTGATTTGGGCGTCTGCCTTACAGCAAAAACTAGGTTTCGAATAACTAATTGCTCATTTTTTGTTATAAAATGTTGATTTTGTGTTTTGAAAAGTGATTCACTTAAGTACTCCGTCTTGTATCATCCAAAAAAAAACGAAAAAATAGAATTAACTTTGACATACGATATTTTTTTGTACATAATACTGTTGATTATTTATGGATAAAATTTTATTTATATTTGTTAATTATTATACTTTGTAGGTTTTGTCTGATCCTTTTATTATTTGGTAAAAATGAAGATTAAGCAATTTAACAAACTTTGTTGTTGATTTAATGCAAGTAAAGATAAGATAAAACAAATGAATTAAAACAAAAAGTTTAAATAGAGGTAACGAATTTTAAATTAAAAATGTTTGGATTTTAAAATAAAATACATATTTTTGCTATTAGTTTATTTAGTTTTTTGGCATTGACAGAACCAATTAACTTGTTTATGAATTTACTTACCTAGTTATAAACAATCATTTGAAAAAATTCAGTTTTAACAAATTTTAAAGTAAAAATTTATAGAATAATCCTTTAAGAGTCTAAAGAAAATTCATTCACATAACTATAAGTCCTAAATCGTCTTTAGTTTATTTTTATGTATGTACACTTAAAAAAAGTACTTATATACCAATAAGACAGAAATTAAAAAATATATATTGTAATGATATAAAAAATTGTGAATTTTTGTATATGGGTTGGGTTGTTTGTTTGAAGGGAAAAATTATGTGTAGTGTATAAAAAAACGTCAGAATTTTTGAAAATAAATAAAACTAAAGTTAAACTTTTACATTTATTTAAATACATTATAAATGGCGCCCAACGGGTGGCTCTAGAATAAGGAGGCTCTATAAAGTTAAAATTGAATAGTGGTTTAAAATTTAAAAGAAATAAGATGGATTTGAGAGACGGTAAAAGAATAGGATTAACAAGACAGCAAGAAGTATAAATAGGACAAGGAGATGAAGAAGAAAGTGACAACGAACAAGATATAGACAATATAATAATAGAAGAACCTCAAAAAGAACGGGAACAAGAAAAATTAAATCACGACCAAATGGATGTTTCAATAAAGATGATGACTCTTATGGGAAAGCAAATGAATAAAAACAAAGAAGATTTGGGGAATATGATGAAAGAAAAAATGAAAGGTATAGAAAATAGAATAGAAGAAATAACACAAGACTTAAAAATATATACAGATAAAAAAATAGAAGAAACAAGGAAAGATATTATAAGAGAAATGATTGAAAGAATAACAGAGGTAGAAGAGTTACAGGAGCAGAAAATTAAGAAAGTAATAGAAACGGAGTGTGTTGAAGAAATATGTCAAATAAAAGAGGATGGAATGAAGAATAAGGAAAATGTTAAAAGGTTACACGAATTTTTAAAAGAAGAAATTTTAAAGAATAGAAACAGGGCGGAAGAAATTAATGAAATTTCACAAATAAAATTACCCCAGATTGAAGGTAAAATTGAAGAAATAAACAGGAAAAGGAAAGAAAAACGATGTTGAAACAAATAGAAAAAAATAAAAGTATGGAGACCAGAGTAATTATGGCATGTCAGAGTGGACAAGTCCAACATAAAGATGGGGATTTAAAAAAATTGCAACCCAAAATTTTTAATAAAATAAACGCAAAATAAATGACCATAAATGGAAGATAAAAAAAAATAGCTAAGGCTAAATTGATTGATTATTAAATGACAATAGCGAAAAATATGAATAATAAATGAAAATAATGATTATTATAATGGTATGGATGAAGAAGAAATGATTATGAAAGTAGATTGTGAAGAAAAATATAAAATTGATATAAGTTAATAGTTAAATACAAAAATTTCTTTTCTGAAGAGACAAGAGTGGCAAAGAATTACACACATAAAATAGAAGTTAAAAATATAGAAAAATTTTCGAGTTAAAACTTATCCAATTCCCTATAGGTATAAAAATGAAGTTCAATTAGGTTAGATAAACAATAGGAAGATAAAAGTTTTATATTGTAATGATATAAAAATTGTAAATATTTGTATATGGGTTGGGTTGTTTGTTTGAAGGGAAAAAATATGTGTAGTGAACTTTAAAAAAAATGTTTGTTTTTGATTGATATTGATATATATAAAAAAAGTTGTCAGAATTTTTGAAAATAAGTAAAACTAAAGTTAAACTTTTACATTTATTTATACACATTATAATATACAATCACATTTTCTGTGAAATTTGTTCCAATAGTATTCACAGGAAATAAAAATGTATATTCATTCTGTAACACTCTCGACCAAACCGTTTTTAATTGTTCTGGGCAACATAGGGCTATAAGAAAACTTTTATTAGCTCATGTAAATTTACGAAATTTTAAGAAAAATTGAGAAGATGTAATATTTGAAAATGATCTCTCTCACACTCAACATTCTACATTCATGTAATTATGTAATAGAACTGCCATCGGAGAGAAGTGCAATTTTGTTACACGTGGTTTTTTTTCGTCAGCAACCAGCTGTCTTATCATATATAATAGTGAATAATTAGGTACTCATATCAGCTTGTTACTCATAATATACATTTGATGATTCTATTATTTTTTTACTTACTTACTTGCAACTTTAATAAACATAATTTTATTTTATTTTCAAAAACAATTATTTAAAGGATCTAATTTAATAATTAATAGTAAATTAATATTTATATAAAAATAGATATTTTCATAATTCCTATTTTTGTATTTACTTAATTTTATAGTGCCTGAAAACTTTTTTAGGGCACGACGGCATCTAGGACTTAAATTTACATAAAAAACGAAAAATGATTTACTAATATTAGTGGTGAAATTTTACCACTTCCTCCTTGTAACAACGGACGCATTTATCCCTGTTCGGACAAAAATTATCTTTTTCATCAAGGTGTACAAAAAAGAATCTTAAACATTAATCCAAGACTGTTATTAATCCACAAAGTCAATTTAAAGTGATTATAAAAATAATCAATTATTTTGTATAAAAAAATTAAAATAAAAAACACTGTTCTTATGTTGGTTATACAATATTTAATTCATGCCCAATTATTATTCTCAAAAATTTTAATTAGCTTGGTCGACCTTGACAATTTAAATACGTTATACGAAAGTACTATTCATTATTTTAAATAGCGTTTTTAATTTTTTTTAAATTCTTAATAATATTAAATAGAATCCTGTTTGTTAATCTGTATGCTCTATTTATTTTTTATGTTTTACTGTTATATTATCCAGCAATTTTTTAAGAGATTATTTCTGTTCTATCTAACAAACTCAATCATATGACCACCCAAATTCTGATTTTCATTTAAATGAAAACAAAATCTTGACTCACTTGACTGTAAACAAGTCTAGGATTAAGCAGCCTTAATGTTATGTGATTTAAAATTTTTTTAGGCCACCCAGTGTTGAAGTAGCTATTTCATAGTTTATTGCCATATGATAAAATGGCGAGACGTTACATGTTATTAAAAAAGTTCAACAACTACAGGCTATATATTAAAATAAATTGAGGCAACACATCAATCAATGATGATCATTTAACATTGTTTAAATGAATGTAACTGATAAATAAGCTGAATAAAAAATGTTTCATAGAAATAAGTTAAATGATTTAGATTCTTTGTACCTATTAGAAATATATTAAAAAGTTATTACACATTCTGTATTTATAAACATCCGGAAACCAGCATTTCATAACCTTGAAGAAAATGACATCCCAAGATTCCCAGAAATCATCTTCAAACAGCATAGCTTAAAATCGTATAAAAATTCAAATTTCCTCAAACAATTCCGTGGAAGAAACCCAATGATCCAGAATAATCTAAACACAACGGAAATTAACAGACTTCTTTATTTACTTGGAGCCAGTTTGAGGTTTTGTTTATTCAATGCACTAGCCCAGCTGATGAAGCCTGATGGACAGAAGCACCGCTATTATGGGATGCAATTATAAAGAATATTATTAAGTTTTGTTCTCATCTATCAAAATTCGACAAAACAAATATATAAACCCACACCAAATTTCAGTATTAAGAGAACAGGGTCAATCAAAATATAAAAAATTTGGGTTCCAAATAAAATATATTATGTAGGAATATTGGCTATAAACTTTTGGAAAATTAAATAATCAAAGCCTATAAAAAAATTTACCACTTGCCATAACTGTAAATACATAAGCCATATTCAATATTTTCAGTTTGACAACATGATGAAGACTAGTTTTTGCCGAAACTTTATTATAGACATATTAGGAATTCTACTCCAATATCACATGAATAACAATAACATAGTATTTTGTATCAGGGGACGGTGAGGAAAATGTTTCGCTTTCTTCGTTAAATAGGCGGCTATAAGAACAAAGCGCAAATGTTAGCTTTAAACAACTGCTGATACAAATAGATAAGATGGCAATTAAAAGATAGATTCTCTATAAATTTATTTTTATCTCATTCACTGCCGATAGAATGTATTAATAGTACAACATAAAACAATAAATGAATGAGTAATTCAAAATTAGTAGAAAAAATAAATAAAAATTTAATAGTAATTTATGTATCAAGGGAACTATAAGGGCCTTAATTCCCGAAGGCAAGGTTTGCCTGAGGTAATTAAGGCTCATTAATTCCCGTGGTATATAGATTATTTTATTTCTGATCGATTTGAATAAAATTTATGACACAGTAATGACATTCACTAAATATAATGAAACACTGACAGCAATATTCAACAAACGTCAAAATATCCTAACAATGGGAATTAAGGCACCTCTAATATCCCAAGGGAGTTATAACCCTTTTCATTGACAGCGTAATTATAATGTTATAAGCTTATAATACCAGGGTGAGGAATAATAGTAATTTATGTATCAATAGAATTATAAGTGCCTTAATTCCAGAAGGCAAATTTTGCATCCCCAGAGCCTCTAGCCCGAGGTACTGCTATTACCTGAGGTAATTAAGGCTCATTAATTCCCGAGGTACATAGATTATTTTATTTCTGATCGATTTTAATAAAATAAGCAGCAACGACATTCACTAAATATAATGAAACACTGACAGCAATATTCAACAAACGTCAAAATATCCTAACAATGGGAATTAAGCCTCCCAACATTTTATTCCTAACCGGGCTATTATAAGCTTATATCATCATGGTTACGCTATCAATAAACAGGGTCATAACTCCCTTGGGATATTAGAGGTGCCTTAATTTCCCGTTGTCAGGATTAATTCCCGTTGTTAGGATATTTTGAAGTTTGTTGAATATTGCTGTCATTATATTTAGTGAATCTCATTGCTGCTTATTTTATTAAAATCGATCAGAAATAAAATAATCTATGTACCTCGGGAATTAATGAGTCTTAATTACCTCAGGCAATTGCAATATTGCCTTCGGGAATTAAGGCCCTTATACTTGATACATAAATTACTATTAGGAACTATAGTTTGTTTGAAAAATAATAAGTAATTCTATATAAAAAAATCAGTTTGTTGCAAGAATTTACTTCGGCTTATTTTTCAAACTATAGAATATTTTTTAACTACTTTTTATTTCCAGCGCGACTTCAGGAACAGACTTCATCAATGAGTGTTCAAGCGGGAAATCCCGTCATGGACATAAATGTTGTTTTACTGATAAATTATTTCATTTTACAAAGATTAAATTCATCAAGTCGTGAATCCAATGCTAGCATTGATATGCACGTTTGCATTAATATCAACATTTTTTTGTTAAATATTATCCATGTGCAGTGCAGTGCAATAAACGAACCAGGAAATACACATATGCATTTAGATAGGAGCCACCATTAAATTGTTTTATGCAAAAGATTACATCACTGATAAAATCTATTACTTTATTGTTTTAAATTATTTTTACATATTCAAAAATCATATAGAGGTACGTAGGTAACTGTATTTTTACCTACAAAAAATTAAAACTTAGTAGGTAGCCTATTTGCGCTGCTTGAAAAATTCCAAATTTGAATAAAAAGAGATAAATTACTAGTAGTTTCCAATTTATTATTCCTGAAATATTTTTGTTTCTGGTTAAGTTTTTTAAAGTTGAAGAACTACCTAGTACATTACTTTTATAAGCATAAGTAGGTAATTATAAAAACTGAATTGTGACTTAGTTGATTTTGGTTTTACATAACCGAAATTCCCGTTTCCTAGTAAAAAACTAGTTTAAATTATACACATGAAAAATATTTATTTTACATTAATTAATATATATATTTAAATAGGAAACAAATATAATCACCATAATAGCTGATAATTTGCAAAATTCAACTCACCTCCATTCCATAAAAAATAATGTGCCTTCATTGGCAGTAGCTCTTTATTTATTACAATTTTCTTCATTTTTACGTTTTTTTCCGATTTTAAATTATTTATTAAAATAAATTACGTTAACATTGTTTATTCTTTGAACACACTAGCCAGCTGCATTTATCTGTTCAAAGACGAGTGAATACTAAAATGCGAAATGTGCAAATTTGACTAAAATTAAAAACCAATCCAGAAGTCCAAAACTGACAAGTGACATTGACGTTTGAACACGTTTTTTTGTTCATTTTTACCAGAGCCTAAACTTTATTTATCCAATGGTAACTCGGTCTAATACCATTACTGCTCTGACAATCAATTAAAATGTGTAGGGTGATTCCTAAATAACAGATATTTTAGATAATGTATGATTTTAGGATTATCGAAGAGTCCAGTTCTGGGTAAATTGTACTAAATGTCGTATACTATTAAAATAACAAAGTATTTGGCACCATAACCTTTACACATTTTAATGTTTTTAACACGTTGACTGCCAACTACGAGGTAACTCGTAGTTTGCGTTCTTGGCTAGGACACCGACGAGTTATTTCATAGTTTGTTTACTTATTTTCGTGCAATTTCGATTAAATTAAATAACAGTTGTGAAATATCTACCACCACTATTCAACACGTTGACTGCCACGCTAATTTACAAATGAATTATATATTTTGCTAAGGTATTTCAAAATACAATAGGACATTCAATAAATTAAACACAATATAAAAAAACATTTTATTATGCAACAAGGCAACAACTTATAATGTGATAAATTACTTCATTTTTTTCAACTTCAACAAATGATTCCTTAAAGCTATTTGCTTATCTTTAAAGCTCCTTTTGACTTTCCTCTGTACTTTATGCTTTATCATTTGGAAATTTTTCTTTTTCCTTTTTTCTCTGTTAGTTTTTGAACAATGTTCATTTACCCTACCATCTTTGTAACCAAATTTCTCACGGTCTACCTGACCCTTTTTAACACTTTCCATCCTTGTTTGTTTATCGTGTTTCCTCTTTTTATAAATATTTTCTATGTCACTTAATTTCACTATTTCTGAAGGAGCGCCAACTGGTGTTTCTTCCAACTTTCTTTTTATCCCTTTCTTTGCTGTTACAACCTGTTTTCTCAAATTAGCCTTTTCAATTTGTTTGAAGTCTTCATCAGTTAGAATTCTCTCTAAACTAACTTTCTGTGCTTGTTCTTTTTTCAACTTAGCCAGTTCCGCTTTGTTTTTTACCTTTTCAGCTTTTCTTTCTTCTTTAGACATTTTCTTTTCTTTTTCTGCTTCTCCTTTTTCTTCTTCTGAGTCACTTTCTTCACTTCCATCTTCACCATTGTCTATTTCATTATCAGACTGAGGAATGTCAATCCATTCTTCATCATCAGAGGCAGATTCTGACTCAGAATCTATTTCAACATGTGTTTTTTTATCTTCCAGTAATACTTCAGCACCTACAACAAAATCTTTTGCAGTTGTTTTCCCATAATCGAGTTGTTCTAATTCTTCTGCAGCTTCTGTAGGTCGACCTCTGTCTTTCTTGTGCAATAATTCAGGTCGAACAATCCGGAAAAGTTGAATCAAAGACCTGAAATTGTATATATTTTTTTAAATGAAACTTGGTACTTCCAAACAAAATATTACCTAGATGCCATCATGACAGATCTGTCCCTGTAAGTTTTATATTGTGCCAAATCTTGCAAAAGATCTTCACTCATCGACAAAGGACATCTGGAGCAAATTTCTCTAACAGCATTTAAGCCAATTGCAATGACATCAGAAGAATTTCTTTCAGTAATAAAATTGTTAGCCAGCGTTTTTAAGACAGGTTCAATAACATCTGGAGGAACAAGCTCATGGCTTGCCTGAGCTGCAAATTGGAGGATCCTAGTGACCTCACGCTGATGTGGTTGCATAAATCTTTGTATGTAAGGATAGAAATTGAATAGGAAAAGATCATGTAAACCAATTAGTCTAGATATTACATCCAATGTGAGTAGTTTCACTTCAAACCTTTTGTTGGTTGTTTCAAGTTGTCTAAATAATTTTTCAGCCATTCCTATAAATTAATTAAAATCAGTAACTATTACCAAAACATACGTTATAGTGAAGTTTTAATTTTATTTTTTACTAATTATTCAAAAAATTCTAATTAATATAACTATTTTGTGACTGACAATTATTCAATTACCTTGAGGATCATGTAACAAATGTATAGCAGAGAAATTAAAAACAGGTGCTTCAGATTTTTTCTTATAAGCTTTGGAGGCCAGCTTTTTTACTTTGGTTAGTTGTTTTTCTCTTTTCCTAGTCTTTTTATTGACCTTATTAGCCATCATTACCTCCCTGGGATCAACTTCATTCTCAGAATCAGAATCATCTGAACCCTTTTCATCAGGATCCTTGCCTAAAAAGAATTTTAAAGAGGCAACCATCACCTAAGACAAAAATTAAAAATTAGTTTTAATTCAACTTCTGTAAATATTTTATACCTTCATCACTTTAGAAAAACATCCTGTAGCTATTACATTGACAGTTTTGGCGTCATTCCAAATATTTTTCTTATACAGCTCTATCATGATATCCACAGACATCTTTGCTGCTCTGGTATTTGTATCTTTTAACATTGTAAACATAAAATTCTGTAATGACGTATTCAACTTTGCATTTTTATGTTTACTATTGATATTTTTGATGTCAGTAATAATATGATTTTCTAAAAAGGACCTTAATGCCTTATCCTGGCACCTTAATAATTGGAAGAATAATTCTAATAGATCTGTTGGAGCCAAGAGATTTTTATTTCTTAGCAAAATTAAAGCTCGGCACAAAGTCATCCGCATATTATTATCTAAAACAGTATTGTGACTTTGTAGAAGATCTATTATGAGCTGTGGAAAATTTTCTAATTCCTTCGGATAACATTGCGAAACTTGGGCCATAAACATAACTAAATCATCCAAAGTCTTATTGTTCTGGTGAGGAGACAATTTGAACACTTCAATGGTATTGTGAAAATGTTTAAGTTGTTGCATGAACTCTTCATGATAAGACGGTGGATCTCTCTTGATGAGATTTTGTAGTTGGGGAAGGTTTTTTGGCAATTGATTATTGTGTCGTTGCACCATATTTTAATATTTTATTTACCAACCACGACACAAATCACTTGATTTCTTTAACATAACCTCAAAAAGGATGTGGCTACTTACATAAAACTTTAAAGACCACACATAGAAGAAGAATTCTATCTAATCTAATCCTATACGAAAATTTGGTTACCCATTTTTAGTTAAAATCAGCAAAAAATTAAATTATAGTCTGTGTGAATATAAGGTTTGTTCCAACAACAATTTTGTGACTGTGCGTAAACTTGTCCACAACTTATTGTCGACGACATGTCAACGACTATTAGTCGATGACCTGTCGAGGATCGGGCACTCAATTCGGAAGTGTTCCAACAAATTTTTTGTCAAATTTATACTGTCAGTAACGTCACAACCAATGTCAAATTTAGAATTTGGGAAATAACAAAAACTAATGAAAATATTTATAAATTTGGATGTCTACAATCCTAAATAATAATTATGTGTGTACACAAGTGTACCTATTAAATAATATGAATGTTTACATAATAAAAATACAATCATAACATTTTCAGGTTAGGATGACGTTTTATAAAATCGATTTGCGCAAGTCTTGACAATTTGTACCTACTCGAACCCAGGAACAGATTTGACAGTACATAAACTGGTTTGTGATTAGTTTTGGTTGTGTTGGAACACTAAATTTTTGTACAGTTTTGAGTCCGAAGTTTGTTGGAACACAAAATCTAGACTGCGCAGAATCCCGACAGTACGCAAACTGGTTTTGTGTTATGTTGGAACAAACCTATAGTAGTGGCCATCTGAGAAGTGCTTTAAAGTCGATGTCGAGGGTTCTACTTTAATATATAGCTCGGGAGCCAGAAAATATTTCTCGAGTTGATAAAATAGAAACATTCATTAAGATGTAATCGAAATCGAAGCGACTCATGGCTCGGCTACCCGACCAAATCATAGTTTAACTGATTGAGATTGATTTAACAGATTGAGCAAGCCACATTGTCTAATCACAGCGCTTAGTTTCAACATTCAACCAATGACTTGTCGACAGTCCACGTTGCCTGCCTCAAAGTTGGCGAGGCTGAAGTTTTTTTGGTAGCAACAAAGGCGCCGCTTTAAAGCTGTTAGATTGGGGCTACTATATGTATTACAAGAACTATACCTTCTTTTTTGTAATTAACAAAAACTAAAAATAAAAAAGATTTGTTACATCCAATACGGTTTTATTGAAGAAAAATAGTACATTGTAAAATGTTTTAAAAATATTTTGCTTAAATAAGACTTTAAGCTATAAAAATATATAGTTTATATATTTTCAGTTGCAGAACAAATGCCAATGCCGATCAAAGCAACTTGTTGGCACATATGGGAATTTTGTTTTTATATCTCTGCAATTGAAAATACTATACAATATACTATACGAAAGTTCTGATGCAGCAACTTCTCACACAAATACTAAGATAAAGTTATTTAAGTACCGAGATCTAAGTTGTATCTTACTAGAAAACAAAGTTGAAAGTTGACTGAAAAATTAAGGTACAGAAAGAAGTAATCCAGTAGGGGTGCTGTCAAAAGGAATAAAATTAATTAATAAAATGTTAGACCAATTGTCATTAAAATAAAAACAGAAAAAAACCGCAATATGTAATTATCTTAACTTAAAAATTAAAATTCCGTTTTTTAGTCTAAGTAAAACTTCAGTCATGTTAATGATCATGATAATTAAATACAGCTATCATATTGAACACACCTATCATTTGTAAACATTTCAATGAATTCTTTAACACGTTCGCTGCCAACTACGAGTTATCCCGTAGGTCAAAGTTTGTGTTTAGGCGACAGCTACGAGTTAATTCGTATTTTTATTTTACAATTAATTAATTAAAATTTGTTGGCGTTGTGGAACCGTTTTTGAACATGTCGTTCGGCAGCGAACGTGTTAATAAAAGTTATGCTACAAGTCAATGAATACTTAAAAAAAATATCTGTGAACACCTGCACTGAAATGAGCAATTTCTGACCATATATTAGCAAACATCATGATGACTTTGATGAAATATTTACAAAAGGTATTTAAAAAGTAACAATTATTTTAGACAGAAAACATTGCCAAGCAAGGGTAAGAGCATGAAAACACAAAATTATTTAGTACCCTTGGTTTGCCCTAATGATGTCTTAAAGTAACTGAATCCTATATATAAGTTATAAATTTATGAGTATAAAAATGTACTACAAACATTAATAAAGTGAGATCAATTTTTTTTAACATTTAAGAGGTCAAAAATTCATTAAATGCATATTCCGTGAATCAAAACTCTCCAGGTATATCATTTTATATTAAAACATACAGACGACAAAGTTACTTTTTAATTTTTAATACATAGAAAACTAGAAAAATGAATTTGAAGTAACTTTCACTGCATAAAAAAAGTGATACAATAGCAGATCTTTTTTATTTCCGAATAAGTCAAATCATATATTAAGAAAACTTAGGACATTAAAACACACTCTTTGTTATCTTTCTGTATATTTGAAGATACAACAATTTTCTTAGAAAGTTTTGAAATCTAAATATATGTATATCAAAGTTTACAACTTATTTATGTAATTGAAAATTTTTCTATACCATTGAGTAATCTGGATATTTGATTATCTAATTCTTCTGGTGGATCAGAATTTATAGACAGTTTCATTATTTGCAGATCATCTACATCAGAATGAGTAATTTTCTCCATTTTTTGTTCAATGTCTCTCATTAACATTGAAAGTAATAAATCTACTACCTAAAAATCAAGAGATATTTATTTAAAGTTAGTGTAAAATTATTTTATTGGAGCAACGGTCTCTTTTAATTAACTACTAGTTTCTAATATTTTGCGAGTAGCAGTGATATAATTTGAATAAAAATGTTGTACAAACTTACTTCTTTTAATTCTTCTCTTAGTTTGATCATCTCAATAGCACCTTCTTTCCAACTTTTCTGTAGTCTTTGCAACTTACTTGAAGCCAACTGGAATGGATTACGGCCATGTATATCTAAGCAGCTTACATCTGCTTTTGCATTGATTAATAATGTCACAATCTTTAGATTGTGAACACATGCTGCTAAATGCAGTGGAGTATTTTGAATGATGTCTCTTTTGTTAGGATTTGCTCCATAGTTTAGTAATAATTCTACAATATCTGCATAGCCTCTGCTTACTGCTATATGTAAAACACTCCGACTTTCTGAATCTGTAGTATCTGGGCTAACGTCGTTTTTAAGCAGAGTTGTAACTAAATCAGCATTATTAGTATTAACTGCATTCACCAACCTTATTTCTAAGAACTGAAGTTTATATTTTTCTTGAAGTTTTGGATATTCTGATCTCCTTTTGAAGTTTTTTTTGAACATTTTAAGAATTCTTCTGGGTCGAGTTTTCGCAACATCTTTGATTTCACTATCACTGTAAGACATATATACTTATTTGTTTTGAAAAATTGTAAAAAAATTTTGTTAGACTATAAAAAAATATCAATTATTTAACTGTCAATGTCAACTATCAAATTTCAATTATCCTCTACTAATTAGATTATCAGCTCAACAAAAACTTTTTAAAAATATTTAGAATATAAGAAAATTCGTCAGTTTACTTCGTCGCACGGTCTGAATGCTATTATTAACTTTATTTTATTGTAAAATCAAGTGAAGTACGAAAGTAATCGTACTCTTATGTCAAGTATATATCAAAAAGTAATTAAACAGATGAACGATGTGTCATTTGTCAAACTTATTTTGTTGTGACGTTTGACACTAACAGATGTAACTCTAAACTCTTTCGGCTACACCTGGTTATTCATTAAATAAATACTCCTTACATGTTTCAAATTAAAGTAAACATTTTACAGAATTGCCAGTGATGGGGTCAGAGAGTGAAGATGTTCACGTTGAAGATTCAGATGAATCCCTTCTGGATTTCAAAGAGGTAGAGCCAGTATTCCGCCCTTTACCTGAATTAGTTTATGTCCACTTTACTATCTAAAAAAATTTAAACTTAATTCCCAACAATTCCTATCATTGTTATCTGTGGGTAAACTATTTAACTCACTTAAATGTATAGGCAGTTAATCAAAATTATACTTATAAAGTAACTTGTATTTAATAAACCAGATTATTACTTACCTATTTTGTTTATTTAATGTATGAAAGTGAGTTTAATATGTAATAGCATAAACGTGACTTTAATAGAGCTTAAAGAAAATTGGAACTTTTGTGGATGGATTTTCATAACCTGTCAAATGTACTGTAATTTTTTTGTTTTTATTGAGTTAATTTTAAAAACCATTAACACAAATAATGCTTGTTATGATTTACAAATTAATGTTAATTCTTTGTAGATTGATGATTTGGAATGTGATATTCCCCAAATTGCTCCCCCATCACTGGAAAATGTACTGTGGGACCTGGAATCAGAGTGTAGTGACAGTGCTTCATTACATTCATTTCAAAGCATGACCAATAAATTCCATTCCATGCTTTATCACTGTATCTTACAAGGTGTCTCATCACAGATTGCTTCTGCCTCGGTAAGCTTCTATTGAATATCTTTGCCATACAGTGGATAAAACTCATAATTAACATTTACATGAAACCGATTCAACAAATGCAAATCTCAATCCTCATAGAAATTCCCTAAGCAGCATAATAATTCTTTGGACGATCTTCTATATTATATATCATTGTTATATTTCAGGACAGAGTAAATGCAGGGTCACCAACTGCTATTACAAATAGTGCAAACTATATAGCAGTGGGTACTTCACATGGGTATATATTGGCTTTTGATTGCCAACAAAATTTATGTTGGTGCTCTCATGACGTTACAACAATGGATCAGGGTGCTGTTTCTGCCATAACTTTTAATTTGGATTCCACTAGGCTCTTAATAGGGTAAATATTGAATAACCAGCTATAGGGTTATGTTTCGGCAATCAATGATTTCAGATATGAAAGAGGTTACATTTCCATGATAGATGCCTCTTCAGGAGACGTACTTAGACGGTTACCAGATGCTCATGCACCTCAAACCGCGGTACTATCTTTGAGATTTACCTTTTTAAACAATCTTGCTCTGTGTGGAGATTCTTCCGGTTGCGTATTTTCACTATCTTTTAATCGAAGACTTGGTGTTAGAACATGGAACTCCAAGTGTCTATTTTCTGGAGCAAGAGGTGAAGTTTGTGTATTTGAACCACTTATTCGTGGACACGATATTCATTTTCTTAACAATCATGTTTTGGTAGCTATGGCAACACTGTCAAAGGTAAGCTAAAATATTTAAATACAAATTAAAAAGCCACAATTATTTATTTTTCTTATCATAATTTTCTAGACATGTTCCGCCACTTTTACTCGCTAATTTTTTTTTTGTAAATTTTGTGTCAAATCAATTTATATTTTAAATTACTCCTTTGTGTAATTTTTTAATATAGTAAGATTGTTTTTTGAGGTATTTTCCTTTTTTGGATATTGTGTTTCAAATTCACTATTTATGGTTAATTTTCGTCCAAAGAAAACCGATTTTGACTTCGATTTTGAGGAATTCAGTTAATTTTCTTTATCTTTTCACTATTTTCCCGACTTTTTGACTTTTCCTACAATCCACACCTTTTTATCCCTTCTCGTACAATTTTTTCTTCTTTGGAAAATTTTGACATTGCAATCGATTTTTTATCAAAAATTATCCTGTTTAGATTTTTATTAGCACATATTCATTTTTTGCATAAAAAAAACAACTAGTTAGATTATTGGATGTTTTTTTTAAATTCACAATATCAAAAAAACCGATTTTGTTTTCATGGATAAATGGGTTATACTAAAGTGTATACTCTTGAAAACATTTCTGAAGTTGTCAAATAATGATGAAACTTTCACGCCTTCGCCAGTAGATAGAACGACAGGCACATCCAATCAGTATTTATATCCGCAATCTCAGTACAAAATACTATGTAAGCAAAAGAGTTAGGAATTTAATTTATTCTATTCAATATCATATGACCGGTTTCTGCCTTTCGGCTTCGTCAGTTAGACTTTCAAATACGTTATAAAATAAAATTCACAGATGTGCTACAAACTGATAAATGAAGCTCAGAAGTTTTGACAACTTCACAAAGCAACAAATTCCCAACTTTCATTGGGGTTGCAGTTTTTTTGAATCTAGAATTGGTCAAAATCTGCAACTCCCGATGTATGAGTTGGGAATTCGTTGCTTTGCAAGGTTTCAAAGCTTTATTTATCAGTTTTACTTATAGACGGCACATTTGCGAATAAGATACTATATTTTAGGTAATAGTAATATCTGTTAGACCAAAACTGAAAGTACACTATAGCCAACAGTTACCAAGGATCTCAACATCTTTACCCTTGATCTCCTGGCAGCTAGTTTCGGTCGGTAAATCTTTTCAACCAGTATTAGCATGGGGTAGAGGAAATGAATTACACTATACAAGAGTTGTAACACATGGTTACAACAATAATAGAATTACTTTATTACCTCTAAGAAAAATACTCGTTCCATATACTATGAATGCCCTCCATTGGCTCGGCACTCGCCACCTGGCAATTTTAGATACAAGCGAGAATTTAAGGTTGGTCGAGGTTAGGAGTCAGCGAGAACTCGAAGTGTTGGAGATTTCCAGTGCAGGATTGGTATATAATTCTGCTCATTTTAAGGCTCTAGCTGTTGGTGGGGGCGTTAGCGAAGCATTTGCATTAGCAGGTAGAACCTAAAGTTTTTTTTGTCCCAATCCCTCTACTATTTTTCGGTAAATAAATATTTTAGGCGAAAGAGCGTGTTACAATAGTTTATCTAGTCGAGGAGACCAACTGTTGGTTTTGGGAACCAGGGCTGTGCACATGATCAAGTTGAGAACTTGGTCGGAAAGGCTGTATTATCTTAGCGACCAAGGTCGATGGGCGGAGGCTCTAAATTTGGCAACTGCTGAGGGATCAAGCAGGGAGAAGTTCACATTACCATTAATAAATAAATATTTGGAAAGTTTAAATTTGAATCCGGTTGATAAAGACAGTTTGACAGCAGCAATCAACTGCTGTATAAAATTAGAAAAAATGTAAGTAAAATTATTGTAATGTATTTTTCCTGCTTAAAACTAAATAATAATAGAAGGGGATAACATTCAATCTAAAAAAAATGAGCAAAAATATCGTTGATTCAGATTTCACCAAAGATCTGCTCCATGGGGCACAAGTGTTGAAACTTGTGAGTGTCTATATTGGCTAAAGCGCTAAATGGTCCTTAATATTAAACATAAAATATTTTAAATTAATCAAAATAGTTTGTGAGGAATCAGATAATTTATTTAATTTCTCTAACAAATTATCAATAGCTCAGATTATCCTTACTTTAGCAAAGACCTAAAAATTAAAGCGTTAGCTACTAATATAAAAAAAATATTTTAGTGACATTTTATGCAACGAATTGTTTGACGCAATCTCGACTGACCAAAATAAAAAAGACTGGTACTTTACATTACTAACAGATCAGATCTGTAGTGGAGCTTTAACGAGTCTATCTCCACATACAGCTCAATTGCTAGTCAAATATTTAGAGAACAGGGATCATCAAGCTTTAGAAAACATACTTTTGTCATTAGATGTTGCATGCTTGGATTTGCATCAAGTCTTAAAGATTTGTAAAAAATTGAAACTTTATAATGCTTGGATACATATTACTACTGGGACTTTGAAGGATTATACCAGTCCTCTGACTGAATTTCTTTGTGATTTAACTCCAGATAATCATAAGCTAGGTAAGAAAACATTTGCTATAAAAACAATTGTTTTTAAGTTTATATTTAACTTCTTTTAGGCAATATTTTGTTAGTTTACGTATCGTCATGCTTGGCTGGTTTGAGATATCCGACTGGCAACATCCCAGATGAAGAAGTTCCGAGAGTCAAGCATGATGTGTTAAGGTGTCTTGAGACCACTCATTCAATAAAAGGTCATGTTGACGAACCAGCTTATCCCTATTTAAGGGCACTGCTTAAATATAATACCAGAGAATGCTTGAATGTGGTTGAGTTGGCGTTTTCTCAACAGGAATTTTCTGGAGAAATGGGTCTTTTACAACGGCAACGTCTAGTCCAGATTTTGTTGCAAGTTGTACAGCCTGGAGACTTTTCTGTAAGGACTTTTATTACACTGTTCCAAGACATTAACGCACCACGTTTAAAAAAATTACTGGTTTAAGTACACCGTAAAATATTTAATATTATTTCGTATATGGTCTTTAAAAAATATATACGTTTTTGTAAATATTGAAAGTTTTATCTCTAATAAAAAAATTCTTGGTCAGATAAATTGATCTTCAAAACAGTTCCAGCGTATTCCTATTAATTGGCTGGTATTGAAAGCAATGGAAAATTAAGATGTTATTAAAAAAATATTTCCTTGCCTTCCTATATAGTTTGTTGTATTTATATTTGATTGGACTGTTTTGTTTTTTTTGTATGTCACTACTTGGAATCTCTCTTTTTCTTCTACAACTTTTTCTGATGTGTCATTCTTTTGATTTTATCAATTCTGTTTAGGTAATTAGACCAGTAAATTAACGCCACGAAAACTCCAAACCTGGGCATCAAGTATGTCCATCAAATTTTTTAATTTGCAGGTATTCGTAGGTACATTTACCTCCGAAAATCTCAGCTACGTGGAATTTGTGGAAGGGTGTGAAAATGGTTCTAGAGTTCCCGAAAATCCGTTTTTCGACGATATCTGTCGAAATATGACCCGTAGAGCATTTTTGTTTAGACAAAAAATAAAGAGCATTTCATTGCCTATGATTTTTTGCGCTACACTAATATTTTCTGCAAAAGCGTTTCAAAAATTCGCAAATTTGAGAATTTGAAAATACGGCGGTACCTTATCAAAATCTGGGATGCGGGGTCTGAAAATTCACTGAAAATTTGAATATCCTCCCAAAACTTGAATATTCTCCCGTTTTTATCTGAAGACAAAAGATAAGGCAATAATAACCAACTTTTTTTCACTTTTTGCACTTGATTAATAAATTTATTGCCAAAAAATCATATTTGAGAGTGCACTTAATAAAATACTTGATATATATATTGATGAAAAGGTCAGAATGTGATCTTTTATTTAGTACAATTCCTAACCCCAAAAAATTTTAGCACAAAAAGAAAATAATTCTAAAAAAAGGTCGATTTTTCATAGGGGTGAGAATTTTGTCAATTTTCCGGAAAACCAAAAAATATGAAAAAAAGAAAAATGCCATCGACAAGGGGACAAGCTAAACTTTCTAATGATGTGCGTTGAAAACCGATAAGGTCCTTGATTATCTATTAATTCCCGATAAACCCGAGCATTTTCGAAAACTCCGGCAATCCAAAAAAAAAACGCTCTAAAAAACTTTTTGTTTACGAAAATTCACAAAAATAATTTATTGAATCTTTCTGAATACATTTAACACCTGGCAAATCCGCATTATCCAAAAGGATTCGGTGAAATTAGTCTTGATAAAAAAAATATGAATAAATTTATATGAGGGTCAAAATATCGAGCAAAAACAAACTTTGGCCCGGTTTTTCAATAATTCAGAGAAATAGATAAAAGGAAAAACTAACATGATATTATAGCTACAGGTTGCTTCTTTCATCTGAACTTTGAATCATGAAAAAATATTAATCTTTACGTGATTTATTGAAAAATTTGTAATCCGCTTGGGAGTGTCATTCCTTTAGGGCGTGCTCTCTAAATGCAGGGCAGGAGCTAAAAATGGGGGTGCGTTTTAGAGCCGGTTATGTCGAAAAGTATTATATTTTTGACAAAAATAATAAGGATCATTTTTGTAGGTAATGAACTGATCTTTATTTTCGTCCAAACAAAAATTCTCTAAGTGTCATATTTTCGAAAATATCGGCGAAACTAGGCACAAAAAACACATTTTCGAGACCAAAGGCCATTTTCCCGCCCTTCCACAAATTTCAAACAGCTGAGATTTTCGGAGGTGAATGTACTCATGAATACCTGAAAATTAAAAGAAAATGATGCCGGACAGACCTGATGCCCGGGTTGGCACCTTCATTTATTGGGCTATATTGCTTATTTATGATTAATTTGAAATATAAATAATTACAACTTGTTTAAGTGACGAAGAGAAAAAGTCTTCAAGATAAGCACCAAAAAATAGTACTGTGTACTTAATACAATTTTTGTAATTTAACTATTTTAATTTTTCTAATTTATTGGGGATTAATTATAGTGTTATAAATTTTTTGTAAGACCGTTGCAGTGGTGTGTTATTTTTTTTTTGGAGCAGTGTCTTTATCATTTATAACAGCTATGTATTCAAACGAAATATTTTTCATAGGACAGCCAGGTCATCAATTTAGCGTGTTTCGTTTCAAGACTTATAGTATCGAATAGCATAACACTTGATAACAACGTACTAGATGCAGCAATAAAGTCCTTAACAGAGATGGGAAATACTGTATCCGTAAGAGACAGAACTGAAAGAGAACAAGCATGGCTTGATCTACTGAACCTGAACAAAATGAACCATTTAAAAACTAGTCATTTACTGTCTTTAGCTTTAGAATCGAGATGTTACAGGATCGCAGAGCGCATATACGAAATGCAGAAAGATTATTCAAACATCCTAAACTGTTATCTGCAAGACCCTGTACGTAAATTCGAAGTATTTAATTACATTTTTAAATATATTAGTGTAAGTGAGAGACTTATACAAGAACAATTTTTAGTCAATTTTAAAGAATTAGTTGTGATAAGTGCTAAAAAAACTGTAGAAATAGTGATGGAATATTTCCAAAATATACTAGAACAACTTTGTGAAATTCTCGAAGACGATCATAACTTGCAGTTTGACTTTCTAAGTGAAGTAGTTCAAGTTGATTTAAAATTAACTCCGCAACTGGCCGAAAAGTATTTGGAACAGTTATGTGTAAGGAATAGAAGTGAAGTTTGTAATTATTTAAAATCTAGGAATTGTCGAAATGAAGAAGCTTTAGCTATTGCCAGGAAGTATGAAGTACACGAAGCAGAAGCGTTACTATTAGAAAGAAGTGGGGAGTGGATGGACGCGCTCCAGCTGTTTTTAGAACACGATATGATAGAAGAAGGAATCAGTTTGTGTATTCGTGGGGTCGAACATTTGGATTCTGATGGTAGGTTAAATGGGTCTGTAGGATAAGCCTGGCCCCAAAGCAAAAATTCCCAATTTGCATTGGGGGTTGCAAAGTTTTTGACTTAAGCGTGTTTGGAATTTGATTTATTGGATTCGAAAGCCCAACTGACGTAGCCGAAAGGCAGAAAACGGTCTTAGGATGTCGAATCGGATAAGTTGAATTCCTAACAATTGTATCGTTAGACGTTTAATTTTGATCAGTATTAATTTTTTCCTTTAGAAACAGATCATGGTTATTCATTTTTCACAAAAATACTATACCATGCTATTTTCGAATACTTTACTTAAAATTGTATCATTCTACTTCATTTTACAATCGAATGGAATTTCGCCATCCTTATCCTACTTTATTAGAAAAAATTCAATATATTTCATATGACTTAAGTGTTTATATATTAAGATTCGCAGAAACTGTGGTTAACTCTGCTTCAAAGTAAAAAAAGCACTTCTGGAGTGTCTCTCAGACAACTCTTACATGCAGCAGCACCTCACGTTCCTCCATCCCAGATGCTGAATTTAGTTTCTAACGCAAGTTTTGGTGATGTCAGGGGATTATTACAAGGGATGTTAAACGATTATACATTTGACATTAATATGTTGACGACTACATTCAAGTTGCTGGGGAAAGATTTACATTATGGTAAGTCTCTGAAATTAATCACCTAGATCAGGGGTCAGCAAACATTTTTTAGTCACTTATTTCTATTTTTTCATGTAAAAATATTAACAACAGGCGATGGGCCGTAATTTGCCGACCCCAGACCTTTTGGCACATTTCCAGAATTTAATTTCATTGGGGTTATATCGGCCGGTGGGCTTAATAGAAAGATGTTTCTAGTAGAGAGGCATCAAAAATAGGTCTACGATCAACGAATTTTTTTTATAAAAACAGGATTTTGCATTTTCCTTGTTAAAAATCTTTAAAATTGAACGACTATATTTTTCAATTTGCAATTTGCTATGTATTTTTGTTAAAAAAAACATTGTAGCAACGATTATAGTATTTGATTTAATTTTCCACACTTGTTTATTATATTCCTGATTGAAGCTCTACTGTTTCACGCCTTTTATTACATACATTTTTAATACGGAATTTTAATTTTGCTTGCAAAAAAATTGAAAAATTTATTTTAATCAAGCTTACACGCAAAATTTTGATACACGCTCAATGCTTGGATATGCTTCAGTAATTTGGATTATAACGTTCGCATTAACAGTTAATTTTGTTTTAGGTTTGGTTAAACAGATTTCAGGAAATGGCAAAGGAATATCGGTTTCAAATTTAACCTGTAGTTTATGCCAGAAATTATTACTGTATCGAAAGGAACTTGGCAAGAACGAGTCATTTTATGTATGGAGCTGCGGCCATTGCTTCCACGCCTCATGCGTTAAGGCTGCTGATGTAAATAACACATGTCCTCAATGTAGACTAACGGGAGCTTTATTACCAAAGATAAAACAAGTTATCGAAAATCCGGACAAACAAAGATTAAAAAACCACACTAGACCAGATCTGGAAGGTCATTTTTGATTAACTTATTTAAAAAAAAACCATTTAATCTATAATTCTGTTATTAAATAATGGAAAGTCTATTTATATTTATTTTAAATATTTTATTAAATTTATATTTGCAAAAGTTTTTTCTTTAAACATAAGTTCCAATGCTTCTCCTGCTAGTAGATCCATTTTCAACTTGATATAAACACCATATTTGTTACGGGAAATAATAAAAGTAAGTTTTTATACATTTTAATTAGATTTTGAAAACGTCTTTTATAACAGTAATTTTTTAAGGTACAATTTTTTTAACTGACTAGAGACATTTTAAATAAATTCAAACCCTTCATATTTATCATTTGCTATAAATTCATCATCTAAGAGTATTTTTCCTTCGATTGTAAAGGCTGTTAGGTAAGTTGCAGTTTTGCCGTTTAATTCTTCAGTTCTTAAAGCCACGATCACCTGATCATTGGATGTAGGGATAAACTTAAAACTAGAAAAACCCCTAGTAGGTTTGGAGTTACTTATTTTTATCACAGTTATATCATGCACCTGCGCATCAGCTGATAGAAGAACCGAACACCCTCTCCGTTCGTCCAAGCTTTCGTTGTACGGTTCAGTGCTGCACCTTCTTGGTAAAAAGAACCACCTCTGATGGACATTCGACCAAATTCCGCTTTCGTGTATCATGTAACCCGGCCATTTGATGCCAATTGCTTCTCTCAGTCTCTTGTACTCCTCTAACCAATTTATGTGCTTAATATGGCCGTCTCTGTTAATAGCTTTTATATATTGTGGATCATTATTTACAAATTCTCCAGTTTCTGAAGTCCACTCTTTGCCTATTGAACCAACGTAAAGAATCTCATCCTTCATTGTTGCCCATTCCGATTTGAACCCTTTGGTTGTTTTTCCATTTCCATCCATAAGTATCATCCAAGGAATTAGGTTATTTCCTATTAATTCAAAAACCAACCCAGTTCTGTCGTCAAACGTTAATAATTTACCATCATATGTAACTAATTCTGATAATTCTAGCCCTCTGCCTTTTAGAGCATAACTCGATTTTAGTACATTAACTTGTTTTTGATCCCAGTTAACTATAATACTGTTAATTTGTGGGTGATAACTTAAGTAACCAGTTTTTAAATAAGAGTACCAAGTGTTCTTTTCATCTTTGCTATGCGAGTCTGTATCCAAATCTGCTATAATGCCAATTCTAAAAGTGTGCATATTCTTAGTCATAATTGGCCTCGACATGGGGTATGTGTAATTATAACCACTACTTCTATATAAATTATTTGTGTGTCCGTCTTTTGAAGAACTTGTGTACAATAAAAATAACAGAAAGACTCCTGTTAGACCTACTAAATAAACAAATACGGTTTGACAACATTTTGTTCTATTAACAATTCTATACGCAGGCTGAGATTTTAGGGCTATTCTCCAATCTCTAGAGGTAACCATTCTTCGTTAACGGGGGAGGGCTGAATACTTCAAATAAGCCCAGCCAATATCAGTTAGTGGCACTAAAATAAGAATTTTTTATGTTTAAGACCTTAGATCGGGGTGAAAAATAAAACAAATTACACAAAATTATAAAATTTTTTGAATATTCAAAATATAGAATTATTTACTCTTATCAGAACTAGTTATTTGTAACAAAAAGAAATATTTTTAAATTGCGAATCCGATAATTTGTAATTTTCACATAAGTTTTCCACGTAATTGTTTTAACAAAATATAATCACTAGATACATTTTTAAATAAACTAGTTTTTTTTTGTGTGAGGGATTCTTATAAAAAAATACTATAAGCGACTTTTATTTCAAGAAAATGGTTTCGGTCAGAACACAGGACTTTTGTGACAAAGTTGGTTTTGATTTGTATGTACCTCCTTCTATTTATTGTTTAGTAAATATTTCATTTTTGCACAACCAAAATTATATGCAATCTGAGCTGGAGTATATTTTCTCCATGCATGTGTGCCTTGTGATTATTAATAATATTAAGTCTAAAAACATAATAGCCAGTTCTTATATTAATTAACATTAATAAGGTTGCCACTATGTATTTTAACGTTATAGCAAATGAGATATTTGTCAATTGGTGGTAAAATATGTTTTCAACACAGGAAGATTTTACTGTTACTAAATATTGAATAATCAGAATTATTGGTATGGAAAGAGAGATCCTTTGATTATTGTACAAAGTAGGATTTTTGATAATAGCCTATCAGATGAATTTATTACCTTATTTTCAAAAAGAACTTAAAGGAATTATACCTTTATAAATTTTTAAATTCTGTACCAAATTAAACTTTCACTTTCTATTAAAATGATTTTGTAATTTAAGAATGTAGTTAACGTGATATTCCTAGATCCTTTGATAAATTAAAAAGCACTTTCCTGTTTGGTATTCAGTGCCAGTGTTTTTTTAAATGAAACTTGAATACTTACTTATGTTAAATACCAGTAAACTAATAGATCTTCAACATAAACTTTCTGTTAAGAATTAAAATCTTTTTAAATTTAATGACGACCCTCCTTTTACACGTACACTTCTGATATCCTCAATTTCTTCTTTTTCTTTCTCCGTTTATGGCTTGCATACTAGTGCATTTGCCGGATATCCTCAATTTTGTGGTGTAGTATCTTAAGAACTCAATCTTTTGAGATTAGATGCTATAATTTCACCAAATAAAACATTTATTGGTCTCTTTATTTTGTAATTTAACTAAAATGTGTGTTATAATAATAAATTAAATTAAACTGTACACCCATTTATTATAGACAAGTGGTACAAGTAGAAAATTTTAAACCTACTTTTGCGTTTGTCATTTGTCAAAAAAATTTATACATTAATATTTTTTAATAATAAATAAATAAAGACATGGATGAACCTGATCCTCAATGTTACTTAGAATTAACTAAAGATCCTATTCGATTCGAGGCAGTTAATCAATTAACAAATGTATTTTTTGATGATTCCAATAAAGATGTAAGTCCCTGTTTCCCAGTAATTCAACATTTTAAAACTTTGTAAATTTAGGTTTTTGCTGTAAGATCTGGAGGTGTCATGGGTGTAGTTGTTAAAAATGCAGAATCTGAAACTAAATACTTGGACTTCAGGATGGAGGACCATGGACCAGTTTTATCCATAAAATTTTCTCCAGATCACAAGGTTCTTGCAGTACAGAGAGCTAATAATTCTGTAGAGTTTATGAATTTTGATGGAACCAATTTGGATATTGAATATTCACAAACTTGTAAAAAGAATTCCAATATCCTTGGATTTGTTTGGTCACAGCACAATGAAGTAGCTTTTATAACAGATCATGGTATAGAATTGTATATGGTCATTCCTGATAAGAAGTCTCTGAAGCATTTAAAAACTACTTCTGCTACTGTTCAATGGTTTGTTTGGTGTAATGCTAATAAAATCGCTCTTCTAGCTTCTCAACATGGATCTAATTTATTGCCTGTTGTTATTAAAAATGCTACTACAAATAAACTCACAAAAGTAGACAGTAAGTAATATCATAAATAAAGTAATAATAGTAGTAGTAGTAAGTTTTTTTTGCAATATTTTAGCTGAACCAAGTAGGATGGCTCTTGAAAGAGACATTACTCTGGCCACACTTTATGGTACCCCAGCTGTTTTGATATTGAGACATCAAAATGGACCAAATACAGCTGAAGTTCATGTTCATACATTAAATGGACCAGGAATGTCTCCTGTTAAATCTCATGTACTAAGGCTAGGGTTGGCTGGAAGATTTGCCATTAATATTGAAGATGATATTGTATTGGTTCACCACCAAGTAAACATTTTATTAATACAACTCTTTTATTACACACTAGTAGATTTTTTTTAGTATTTTCTTAAATTTAACACCATTTAAACATTTTTTATTAACTTCATAATAGTCACCTTTTAGAAGGGTAGTTCATAAGTATAATTCAACCATTTTAGGCTTCAAGAAGTTCTGTGATATTTGATATTTCTTTACCAGCTGAAAGTGATGGAACAGTGCAGTACCATCCTCCCACAGCTAAAGCGAGGTCAATAAAACCGGCTAGCATTACTTTGCCAGGTCTTAGACAAAATGAAATTCATTTTTGTGAACTTTGTATCCTTTTATAACTATAAGTATATTTAAATTTTTTAATGCCCACTTTTGTTCCTTAAAATAAAACAGATTCACCAAATTGGGTAGTATTTCAACCAAATATTATAATAGATGCAAAATTGGGCTGTTTGTGGCACATTAAACTGTGTCTACCAGAACTATGCAAAAACATCAATGATTTAAGAACGTGTACTCAAGTTATGTTAAAAAGAACTGATGGAAAAATGGTTCTACTAAATGTAAGTAACATTTTTTATTTTTACCATAAAATTTTTGTTGCAAATTATATTGCAAAAAGTGAAACACAAAGTAAATCCTGTTTCATTTGAAAAACATTTAAGCCATTTGTTGGGAAATATCCAACATATTTAAAGAATCTAAATAATAAAAGGCAATCCTCTGTAAACTAAATAAAAATCAAATTGAACAAATTAAAAAATTAAATTTCCACTACTAAAGAATTTTTGAATTTTGAAAACATTACGCACGCCTATGTTCATTTGCAAGTTAATAATTAACAAAGGTCATACAATTATATGTCCCTAACATTTTATAACTCACTACCTAGTCAAATTAAATTAATTAATGAAAAAAATTTATTTAAAAAAAAAAAAAGAATATTTGTTTGGTAAATTGCTAGATATGGTGGATGTTCTCATTGGACGCTAATATCACTCTACTTGAAATCATAAAAAACATGTAATGAAAAAATACTTATTTTTATTCTGTTGTGTTGTCTAGTTGTTAGTCTGTCTGGTTGCTAGTTCCTTCATATTAGATTTAGTTTTATCATTGTATATTTTTTTATTAAGCGAAACAAGTACTCATGTACTTATCGGCCTTACTGCTTTATTCGCTATTTATTTGATAATTGTCTGTCTATGTAATTTTTAAAAAAATTTATTTATAGGTTATGTGTAATTATATCAAGCAAGATAAATTAAAATTGGACATACTTCAAGAATCTTTTACTCACATAAATAACATTTATCGTGATTTCATTGAAGCTGAACTTCAACCTAACATAGCCACTCCTCCAAGTGCTCCTGTTCCTATTTCTAAGAGTACTTTAACTCATAGGGTGCTGATCAACCAAGAGGATATGATGTGTGAATTATTTCAAAAACTGGACCCCGAGAAGGATTTGGAAAAGATTGAATGGCTGTTATTAACTTACTTTGCATCCCTTTCAGAATGCAACATATCAGCTCAATATAATTTAACAGAACTTCTAGTCACTTGTCTTGTAAGTACATTATTAATTGGGGCTCAGAGTATAATTTTTTAACTCAATCTAGAACTTCCAATTTTGATATTCCAGGCAAGACAGAAAAAATTTACTGTTCTCCAACAAATGCTTCAATTTGGCGTAATTTCCGATTCCAAACCATTAGCATGTTTGCTCTTATCTCTAGGAAATATGCATTCAGGTGCTTCACAAATGGCACTGGATATGCTGTCAAGAATGGATGCCAAAGAAGAAATCCAAGAAGTGCTGTTGAGTGAAGGTCAAGTGTTATCAGCATTGAAGTTGGCAGATAAAAATGCTAATCCTAGAAAATTTTTATCTGTAGCCGAAGCTTCGGGAGATTTGACGCTGCTCCATAGCGTTCTTATTTATTTGAAAAATAATCCTGATTTTACTTCTGCTTTTCAAAAGGGTGAGTTTATTAATAAGATCTATCAGGGTTGTTATTTTTTATTTTAATTGTTTTAAATCAAGTAAAAACTACAAATATTTATTACAAAATATAAATCAAATACCAATTTTCCTGCTTTCATCACTTCTATACTCTCTTTGAAAATGATTGATTGCAAAATTTTTATGACCCAGAAGATAAACCCCAATATCATAAATCAGTGGCGGATAATTTCTAAAATAAAATGTTTAGCATTATTTGTTCCAAAATGAAATCTTAGGTTTTCTTCCCAAAAATTTTAAAAATACCAATTTATTTCAATTCTTGGTAAGTATGTAATCTCTACAGGTAGAAAATATTTACAATACAAGATCAATTTAAGTAGCCCTCAACTTTCTTAGAAAGGATTTAAATTTCCAATCGGCAGAAAATGTTGTGCAGATTGTAAATTATTTTAGTTAAAATTTACATTTCTGTTTGTGTAGTCCTGTGATTGTAACACGCAGAATTGTTAGTTCTGTAATAATAGGCGATAAAAAGCAATATTGATCAAGTGAATTTGTCCAATAAAAATGGCACAAACGTCTAATTATACGCCTGTGAAATTAAAGTGCAATTTAACCGTGTATATGAAAACTTTAGAGGTAAATGTACAAGACGCTCTGGTACATGAACATTTCAATAGTACTGTTCGGAGTATAGTTTCTAAGTGTTCACATATGACCGGAGTTGGAGAAGCCACCATTTATAGACTTTTGAAGCAACGAAAGGATGGAAGTATTACAGTAGCACCTAAAATTTGGGAGAACGATAGAAAATCTGCGCTCATAGAGAAAGATGAAATTATTTGTTGGAGGAGGCAATATTTAAGGGAAATTAGAAAATTAAGAAGAGAAGACAAAAATATTTTTTATTTAGATGAAACATGGATAAGTGAAGGACATTTTGTAAAAAAAGTTTGGCAAGATAAACAGGTTACAAATGCTCGTCAGGCATTTATAGAAGGTTTATCTACTGGCTTAAAATTTCCAAATGGTAAAGGTCCCCTTTTAATTATCACTCATATTGGAGGAGATAAAGGATTTGGTGATAGAGGATTTGCTTATTTACATATTGTATTCGAGATTTTTTGGGGTGGTCATACTAAAATTCATTTACTTTTTTTCTGCATTGAACAATCGGGTATAAAGACTTTTGCCATAAAAACTGTGCTATCATGCAATTTCAAATGGAGTATAATTGATTTTCCTAAATTAAAGTGAATGAAATTTAGGAAAAGGATCTTTCTACCAAATCGCAATATCAATTGCTGTTAAATTTTATGATTTATTTTTTAAAAGAATATTTTTTATAAGATGTACAACTTCTGGATTTGTTATAGATTCTATCAATTCTATAAAGTCGCTATCTCTATCTCCTTGAAAGGCATCTAAGCATCGACTTACATTATCAAACCTACGGTTTTGGTTTTCTAGAAAAGAAAAAAATTGTTCCCTACTTAAAATGGGAATGGTTTGCCCAAACTGATGTTTAGTAACTTCTATATTCTGTTCTCTCTTCCCATTACCTTTCACTTTTTTGTCTTGGTTATTTTCTGTACATATTTTTTTACACTTTACTAATGTATCTAAAAAAGAATTAGTATTGCTTTCTAAAATTAACTCGTCCATATTTGGATTTAAAATTTTTTTATTAACTTCGTTGTTCGATAACAAAGTTATTTGTTTAACAAAAAATTGGACAACAGACTCAAGTAGTCTTTCTTCGTCGTCTTCTTTTGAGGGTAACCAAACATTAATAGAAATACTCGTTTCTAAATTTTCAACATAATGCCACCATTTGTGTGGGACAAGTAATACATCACCTGGTGTAAGTTCAATTTTTCTACATTTCCTAAGTCCTTTAAAATCATCTACTTTTGGGTTAAAGAAATCTAGCTTTGAGTATATGCTTGACTCTTCATATGGCACTCTAGTAGGCCTTAAATTCTCTTCAGGAGGAAAAAGAAGCCATAGTTTCCTCCCAAATATTTGGTATACTAAATTAAAACCATAACAGTCCTGATGACATGGAGTATGAGCTCCTTTTGAACCTATCCATATTGTAGAATCTTCTGGTTTTATATCTGGGAAGCCCAAAGGACTCCAATCAATCTCTTGTTTTAGCTTTTCATTGTTTTTGAACCAACTGTTTAATTGTTTATAATCAAAATATAACCACTCTTTTCCATCGCTGTGAGACTGAGCCAAAAAATAATTAAAGTCACCCTCACATATTTTAGTTTGTCTTTCCCACTGCGGTTTTTCTGTGGGTGCATTAAGACCACATCTAAATAGTAATTTTTCACCTTGAAGTATAGACTTCCAGTCATCCAAAGTCCAGTTTAACATATCCCATTTTAATATGTTGCTTAGAACGATTGGTTCGTTTTTATGCAGTATGAAGGATTTTAAATCCCCCGAATTATTATCGACATTAAAACTCATTTTCGTATTAGGGTTGAAATAAATTGGTACAATTTAAGATTAAAAACTCTTACTACATGATCCATAACAAAAAAATATCGATCTTAATTTCAAAACACAACATAACCTCAATTCTGCTTCTGGTTCTGTTCTCTTTATTTTTGTCCCTTTTTGATTTTGTTATTTAGCTCATTAAATAAAATCAAGCAATGAGTTTAAAAAAAAAATTAATAAAACTTGTGGGAGTTATTTGATACGATGGTTTATTTTTTAGATGTGTGATTTTCCATTACTTTATTCTAAAAGTGCGAAAAAATCTTAATTGTTTTCCCAAAAAGCACGTATTGTGATTTTCGATAATTCGGGAAATGTTTTGTATTTATAAATTTTAATAATAATAATAATAATTAATAATAAATTATTGCTTTTGATAATTTCTTTATTTATAGCTAATTTTTTATTTTCAGATGAACGCCTAATGAGTTTTATCCAACAATATAATAATATCTTTGACAAGGACAAACATTGAATAAAAGTTAGTTTCCCTTGAGCTTTGATTAAATTTAAAAAATGAGACTGCTATAAAACGATAATCTGAGGTTAATAGTTGAGAAAGGTTAGAAATTGTGCCAGTTTCAGTTGAAATAAACCAAAGTTGACTTTAATATTTTCCTTGACTGAGTATACATTCCCGTGTAGTCACTATTTGTACTTTTAGTTGTTTATTTCCGTTATAATTATCGAAATTTGTAACAAAAAATAAATAGGCTTTGGACTTTTTTCATATAAATGTTAATAAGAAAACTCTTAGTATGCTCATTTTAATAATTTTTTGTACCCTTCAAGATCTTACTCTTACAAAGCTTTAATCAAGTATGAAATGAATTCTTTGTATTTATGTATATTGAAAATGTAAATTATTGCTTCCATTAAATTATATTTATTATTTGTTTTTTTTTTGTTTAATACTATTCAGTTATTCACTCATCCCAAGATTTTCGGTTGGACGACGGACAGAAAAATATTACATAGTTCAACAGGACTCAACAGCGACTCCAGCAAAATTGCCCCCCCTTCCACTAAAAAAGTCCGACAATGAGAGGATATTTCTCAACAAACTCAAAATATTAAACTTTTATATATAACCCTAACAGCCGACGACGTTCCCCCCAAATATCTGGGCTGGAGCCGCCCTTGTAAGAAACGATTGGCAATGTCAAAATTACCGAAAAAAATGTTTGGGCCATTTTTGAGGGTATAAATGGACCTAGAATCTACAAAAAAAATTCAAAAAAATTAAAATGTGGTTTACTCAGAATGAATTTTGTATAAGAAACGATTGACAATGTCAAAATTACCGATAAAAAATGTTTGAGCCATTTTTGATACAAACTGTGTGTTTTTTAGGGTATAAATGGACCTAGAATCTACAAAAAAAAATCAAAAAAAATTAAAATTTGGTTTACGCAGAATGAATTTTGTATAACAAATGATTAGCAATATCAAAATCACCGAAAAAAATGTTTGGGCCATTTTTGAGGTAAAAAGTGAGTTTTTTAGGATATAAATGAACCTAGAATCTACAAAAAAAAATTAAAATTTGGTTTACGCAGAATGAATTTTGTATAAGAAACGATTGGCAATGTCAAAATTACCCAAAAAAAAATGTTTGGGCCATTTTTGAGGGAAATAGTGAGTTTTTAGGGTATAATGGACCTAGAACCTACAAAAAAATTAGAATTTGGTTTACGCAGAATGAATTTTGTATAAGAAACGATTGGCAATGTCAAAATTACCGAAAAAGAATGTTTGGACCATTTTTGAGAGAAAAAGTGAGTTTTTTAGGATATAAGTGGACCTAGAATCTAAAAAAAAAATTCAAAAAAATTAACCAATGGCGGCAGTAGTGGCAATTGCCCCCTCCCCCCCAAAGTCCGGCAATGAGATGATATTTCTCAACAAACCCAAAATATTAAACTTTTATATATATAACCCTAACAGCCGACGACGGTGTCCCCCCCATCTCTGGGCTCTGGAGCCGCCCTTGACAGGACTAAAGTAAGAAAAACTTATCATTCGATAAGAAAATCGTAAAACTGAACATATAAATTTAAAAATACAAAAAAATTGTCTCTATTAAAAATACTTACATTATTTTTCTGTTGATTATATTTGATTTAATTTAAGGTAGAGTTTTTTTCACTTTCATTAAAACAAATAAACAATATTTTAGTGTTTATTTAGTGTAACAGTGCAATAGAAACATCTAAACGACAGTTTTATTAAACCTAAATTAATTTTTTGAGCTCAACAAAGAAATAAACTTTTAAAACACAAACCAACGATATTGTAAAATGAATAGTATTGCAATATTATTTTCAGTTATAATCTTTATTTAAGATATTGACAATTAAACTTAAACGTTTTATGTGTAAATCTATTTTACATGTCAAATACATATACAACTTTTCAACAGGAACATTACCTGCAAATTGTGCGTCTATTGTGTCAAGAATATTTATTAATAGCATTATTAACTTTGTACTAAAATACCACAAACGTGTGCGGGCTCATATTAAAATAGCATTAGAAAAGACAACAGATCTGGTAAAACATAAAAATTTTTTCTCCACACTCTTAAAAACGAGATTGTATACCGTACCACTAAGAAGAAGGTTCTAGTAACTAGTAAAGAGAAACTAAATGTAGAGTGACATCTTGACTAGAATCAGTTTGGAATTTTATTTATTGGATTCGAAAAACCTAACTGAAGAAGCCGAAAGGCAGAAACCGGTCTTAGGATTATTTATGTAATTAAAAAATTATTAAGTGATTACCTAGCCTTTTTCTTTTGACGGTAAAAATTAATTTGTAAATACTCATTACATACCAATATCTATCTTATTACCAATAGTATTTTATTGTATTCGATAATGTTATAAGCCATATATTTACTTTACATTAAGAGTTACGAAAATAAGATTAAAATGTTAATCAGATGTAAAAATATTTACTACACTTTAAGCATATTATGAAAAAAATGAAGATGACCTAGAAATTCTTGTGTTAGATGTGACAACATAATAATTATGTCTTTGGGGAAAAACTGTTTTAATTACACTTTTTTTTCAGACTTCCCGCTGTTATTTTAGTGCTTTGATAATTTTTTTTTTAAATATGTGGCTTTTTATGATAAATTTTAATACAATTTCTATAAAGAAAACATAATTGATGATACATATCCAAATTGAGCAACCTGTTTTCTTTCAATATAATGGCATCAGACTTTTGACTTTTGACAATTTCTCAAATCCAATCAATATTTTTATTTAAGTTGTGAAATCCTGTTCCTTCCTCTAGGATACAAAATAATATTAGAAGTTTTCCAATCTTCATCATTTTTTTTCGACTTCTCATTAAAATTGGCTGGTTTGATGGTAATCGGCAACTGTTTGAATTCCGATGGATAGAAAGACGATAGGGTGGGTATTGTGTTGTCAGATTGAAGTTTAGGTTGCAATTTTTTCCTTTGTCTATCTTTGTACTTGCGTCTGTAGTAGAATACTTCACCTACCAAAGTAATCATTGCTAGAGCTAGTCCAAATAGAGTCGCAATGAAAACTCCACCTGAAAAATAGAAAGTGCGTGGGTAAATGACTTAGTGAGTTTACTTTTTCGATTGGCTCGAAGGCTCATTGGCAAAATCCTCAACATTTTAGGGACAAAATTATAAATAAAATCTTAATAGAATTCGAAACGTGATGTTCGCAAAGCGTTTGTATTTACCCAAACTTTCAAGTGTAATTCCTTCATTGTCATCTGTGCTGGGACAATCTCCTTTTGCTGAATGATTCCAATATTTTTCTTGCAGTCCTTCGAAGAATCTGTCTTTCTGAAGTTTTAAAATTCTATAAAAAATAAGTCTAATTTAAACATTTTTATCCTAGAATTATTAAAAAGGAATTATTTAAGAAAGTTTAGAAATTATTGTTCAAATTTAACAGTGTCTGAAGAAGGGGCGTATAGTTAAAAACATTTTCTCCTACAAAACAAATTTTGAAACTTCTATTTGTTAAATTTCTGACGGTTTCCATTATACATAAATGTCACTTTTGAAAGAAAACAGGTATCAAAAGAAGCATCAATATGTGTAGATGTGGATACTCCTTTTTAATAATGATAACAATTAATGATTATGCATGGTATATTAAATATTTACTGGTTTATTGACCTATATTACTGCTTGCTGGCCTACTCATTTAGTTTCTTTATGTATTTTAAAAGCAGCAAAATCAATTTTTTTAATAAAAAAGATCCTAAAAAATTGAAAACGTACAAATTCAACAGTTTTGTCGATTTAAAAAATGAATAAACCATAAATTCTAAATCCTTACACTTTACTAATATCGTCCTGTAGATGGCTGCCTTGTTGAACAGCCACAGCATACGGTCTCTCGGCAAATACTTCTCCGACTTCAGTGAGATTACAATTCCTGCTAATTTCGTATTTGATTTCACTGGAATCGTGTATGAACGCGTAATCGGCATCAAGGTGTTCATTTACATTTTTGAATCCTTCTTCGGGAGTTTTTACAGGATTTGAGTCGTTTATGGCTAGAAGAATGTGACCATATTGCTCTCTTATGGGATAGTCCCATACCCGGTATCGCTTGTCGTCGGTTGATGCATTTAAAGTTAATTCTTTCCACATTCTAAAACATGAAAGAAACTTACTTGTAATGCTTCTACCAAAAACAGTTTTAGATGTATCAAAAAAGAGGATCCGCAATAAGATCTCCTGTATATTATATTTTACAATACACATTGAAAGTTTTTGCTGCGCACTATTATATACATCGTAATATCGTGCTGAAAAATATCATTTAAGATGAGATATAACTTTACCCCAATTTCCCCTACTTACTTATAAAGAACATCCTCCGCGTATTTCATGTTAATGAAGTATCTGTGGGTTTGCGAATTTTTTACAACCGTATAATTAATTCTTGATTGCCTAGCCAATTGTTCCAAGGATTGTACGGGTGCCTAAAAAACAAATAATTAATATGAATAAGAAAATTGCCTTGGCTAGTAATTAATAAATCTTTTTACTGACGTCCTCAATGCAGCTTTTTTCTTTTCACGATGATGAATTTTGAATTACCTGCATTCTTTCCACAGTTAAAAAAGCCGCTAGATTTGCGGTAAAGGTGGCCAACATTAGTACTACAAATAACCAATAGGCTGCTACGAGGGTCCTTCCAGATAATGATTTTGGTGCTTCCCCACCACCTTGAGGTGTAAACGATGTTAGTGCGAACCAAAAGCTTTCTTTTAACGTAAATTCCCTAAAATATTTCACAAAAGTTCACTACTAGCCATACAAACGATATTTGATATTACAAGTGTCCTAATCAACGGCGGCTCCAAGGTGGGGCAGTAGGGGCAATTGCCCCCTCCCCCAAAGTCCGGCAATGAGAGGATATTTCTGCGTAAACCAAATTTTAATTTTTTTGAATTTTTTTGTAGTTTCTAGGTCCATTTATATCCTAAAAAACTCACTTTTTTCCCCAAAAATGGCCCAAACATTTTTTTTCGGTAATTTTGACATTGCCAATCGTTTCTTGTATAAAATTCACTCTGCGTAAACCACATTTTAATTTTTTTTTAAATTTTTTTGTAGACTCTAGGTCCATTTATATTCTAAAAAACACACTTTTCCCCCCAAAAATGGCACATACATTTTTTTCGGTAATTTTGACATTGCCAATCGTTTCTTATACAAAATTCATTCTGCGTAAACCAAATTTTAATTTTTTTGTAGTTTCTAGGTCCATTTATATCCTAAAAAAAACTCTTTTTATCTCAAAAATTCCTCAAACATTTATTTTCGGTAATTTTGACATTGCCAATCGTTTTTTATACAAAATTGAATCTGAATAAACCAAATTTTAATTTCTTTGAATTTTTTTGTATATTCTAGGTCCATTTATATCCTAAAAAATTCACTTCTTACCTCAAAAATGGCCCAAACATTTTTTTTCGGTAATTTTGATATTGCCAATCGTTTCTTATACAAAACTCATTCTGCGTAAACCAAATTTTAATTTTTTTGAATTTTTTTAGTAAATTCTAGGTCCATTTATATCAACAAACCCAAAATATTAAACTATATATATATATATATATATATATATATATATATATATATATATATATATATATATATATATATATATAACTCTAACAACCGACAATGTTGCCCCCCCTCCCCTAAATATCTAGGCTGGAGCCGCCCTTAGTCCTAATAGTTTTAGTTTGTAGCATCCAGAGTTGATGACCAGGGTTTGATAAATACTTTTTGAGATGACAGCAAACTGGTAAAATATAAGATCGGGGGAAAAATATTTACAAAAAAATAATAATACCACAACCACAAATATTTCTGAAAGCCCAATTTAGTGAAAAATACATTTATATATTCAGCCCTCCCGACTAATCCGACTCAAATAATGTTTTAAGGGTGGAAGCGCAAAGATTTAATACTTTTTTTACTTCTTATATATACTATAATACTTAGACTCTGCATACAGCAGCAGCAGGATTGTAAGATAAAATATTGATCTCTGATATTCTAAATTGCGGATTTTCCAAGATTCTTTTAACGATTTAAAAAAAAATAAAGTTTTTTAATAAAAGACATTTAAATTAAACAAGCTAAATGTGGATTGCGATCTTTATAAAAAACTTTTAAAAAATTTTTCAACTAAATATTTGTTATTTTTGTGATCGACCTAAGGGTGGAATATGTTGACGAAATGACAAAATGGTGGAAAAGTAAAAATAAATTCTAAAAACGATGCCCATGTAGTTTTTTTTCGGATGAAATTGTCATATGGAAAAATAGAAATATTTATTTATATAAATTACGCATTTTTCGACGAGTTTTCATCGTTTTAAATAAGGAAGTATCCCTCTATTTCCATGTCATCCTAGCACCTTCTAGACGGATTGTCAGGAGAGTATATTTTTGCGCATCCATCAAGAAAATTATCAAATTTATTCTAATTCGTTTTCCTAATTCTAAAGTTAAGGTAATACTTTTAGTTAGAGAACGTTTTTCACAATGATGCTATTATAGATTACCTGCATGGGTATGGATACGCTTTTTTGTTATTCCTGGCACTGTAAGGTGAATATTTATCAAGAAACCAAACCATAAAACCAGTGACAATTAATGCCGCTACGATGCTAAACCATACCTCTAGCTTTAGTACGGTCATAAACTTGAACAGAGAAGTTTTCCTGACGGGCTTTCTCATAACTAAAATATTAGAAACTTAATAAGTAAATCATACTTCACAAGTCGCTAGATATACTTTTTTTGGTACACAGAGTTTTTAGCAACTAGTTACTGAGACACTACTGGACATTTTTGAATTAAAATGGGACCTACAACATCGCTGACGAAGTAACGGCATATGCACATATTTTATTTTGACATTTATCAATTTTGATACAAAAATGATCAGTAATTTCTGAGTAACTGGCTGTGAAAAAAAATCTGGAACATCCTGTATATTCTTACCAATTGTAATCCCAGTTTGTTCAAAATAAGGTGCTACGAAGTCAACAAATTCTTCTTTATCAGCTGTCATAATGATCGCCGTTATCGCCAAATCAGTTCTCTAGATAAAACAACAACAAATTTTTTGATTGTTTTTTTATTAATGGAAAGAAAATATGATCGTGCATTAGGGGGGACCCCCATGACCTATTTTATGGTATTCAAAATAAATGGATAAGAAATGCACTATAAGAAAATTAGAAATAAAAGATCGGAGATATTTAGGAGATTCTGGGGCCAGCCAAAACGGAAGAAAGCTAGAGAAGAAGACACAATCGGAGTTCACAAACATCGATCAGGAAAAGAAGAATAACATTTTTTGGCGATAATGGACATAACGGGAGTAACATATAAAACCAACACCATTTCGAGGAGCAATTGCAATGTTAAATGGAATAAACAAAAAATCAATCCGCAGAAGTCTTCATCGGAAAAAATTGCAAAAATAAAGTTAACATTAACTTTAGAATCACTAACAGCAATATTCTCAAAACCAGTGATGAATTGGTGAGTAGAAAGAATGAAAACAATGTGGGTAAAGAAGAAAGCTCAGAGAAAAATCCCAGTTGATACGGGTAGAAGAAAACAAATCTCAAAAATAACAACAAAGCTAGGACAGTTTAAAATTTCATAATCTTAATTTTTTAATGTATCTATCATCTCAAAAGACTACAGACTACTAATGGGTCAAATCTTCTTTTTCTAGTAGAAGATTAAGGAATCTTGAACTTTGTTCAATTCCAGGTAGATTGTTTGAGTCGAGAACAATCACAGACACGTTTTTACGCTAAAACAACGTTGTCGGAAAAGTTTTCACAAGAAATAAAGAATCAAAAGTATTGTTATACATTAGTCTGAAGTTTTAGAAATTAATTTAGTCAATACTAGTATGTTCAAAAACTACACTGCGCCAAAATGTAAAAGAGCTTACCCCAGAGACTAGATCGCCTACAACGCCATCCCAAACACCATTAATTTTTTTGCCAAATGTCCCTTCTTTAGGCTCAACAAATTCAAAATCAAAATTCATCAACTCAGCTATCTTCCTTGCAAAGTCGGCACAGTACCCTGTCCATTTCCATTCTCCTGTCTCAGAATCTTGTATTTTGTACGACCAAGGAAGAGCCTAAAATTAACAAGATTTGTTAAACCTATTTATTATAACACGACCGTGCAGTAAAATATAGCGATCGTAAAGCACCACTTTACAGCCTAGTGAGGACAAAATTGACTTGAACACCCTGTTCCGTTATGTATACAATATACATACCAGGATACCGGACACGGTGGCCTAGTTGGTAAGGCGTCTGCCGATTCAGCTTGGTCAGTGTTCGGGGAGTAGGTTCGAATCCTGCCGTATTCAAGTAGAATTAAAGTCAGATAAGACTTTGGGCAAGTGCAAAAAGGTATTTGTGTCATACGCAGTTTCATTCACGCCGGTAAACAGGCCGGACGAGATCGGATATCTCGTGGAACTGATAGGGCTTGGTGACACAATTACACACTTGTTAGTCGGTAGATCCCCTGCATGACAAAGGCATAGTCCTGGGTTTAAGGTGATTGAGGACTGTGATAAGCTGTAGGTCACGTCCAGTTTAGGCCATTAGGTCAGAAAAGAGACGTTAAAATTAACAAACAACAACAAACAATACATACTAGGATTCACTGATTCTTGTTTGCTTGCTTTTTGCATTAAGAGATATGTTTGATTGTCAAACTATAAATTTTTTTTGTAAATAATTACAATCAGTGGAGTCAACTTTTGTCACGGATTTCACGATCACCAGCGGAAATAGTTTTGTTTAATGGGTTCTTCAAAGATCAGGTTGTAAACCAGTAAAAGCTGCGGATTATACTGTAGTAAGAAGAAAAGAAGAAGAAGCAGGAGCAGGAAAAAAAGGGTGGATGTGCGTGTAAGAAGAAAAAAAGATCCGCCAAGAAAAAAAATTCACTTGCAACCCTTTTCTTAACTTCCTTCGTGTATTCAGAAAGAAACATTGTGGTTGGAACGTAACTAGGCTTGATTTGAGTTTGATTTAATTTCAAAGCAAACTCAAATCAAATTCTTAAAATCAAATCAAAGTCGTGAATGTATAGCCATTTACGTTATGTGAGAAATTAATTCAAATATTCATTTACTTACATAGGTAATGCCTATACTATAAAACGCCTTGATAGGTTTAATGGTTTTATTCTCCATCACAGTAAAAATTCCATCTTCGTATCTAGCAACAAGATCTATTGAATTATTTTGACCAACTTTAATATTCCCATAACTCTTCAATCTTATCCTCGAATAATTATAATTAATTAGACCGTCGTTTTCTATATTGGAAATCAAAATGTCTTCGAATAATTTATGTGTTTCTTCGTTGTTATTGGGCTCATTGCAGATAGAACCCCGAAATTCCAATCCTTCATTTAGGACTGCATTAACAGTCTCAGTAATCATATTGAGTACTTTCTGTAGGAAGTATTTTCTTATATCAAAGTTATCTGGACACTCACACATTGTGTTCATGTTTAGAAAGAAACAACAAAGTTCGGCGTTTATAGAAAGTAGATTTATCGGTCTGGATGATACTAGAGATTTGTCGAATTTTTTCCAGCGGAAATCCAAAAATAGCAAATTCCAACGTTCTGGAAGTGTAACTAACTTTTCTTGTAATGCCTAAAAAATAACAAAATTATGTTGAATAAAGGAAATTGGTAAAATGGGTAAATCTAACGTACGCGCATTTCCCAAAGAACCACCCTTTATTATGCAGCGAATTTAAGAAAATGTACAGGTTGATTCAAAGTCCCATTGAATAATTAATTAAAAGTATTTAATTTATTTTCGCAGTACTTTCCTACAACGAATTTACCAAACCTCTAGTCATGCTTCAGAAGCACTAAAGATGGAAGAAAAAACTTTTACAGTTAATTGGTTGTCTAGCAAATAAAAAATCGAGGTTATTGAACAATGAATTTGCTTTTATTGCAAAAATGACCATTCGATGATTTAAATTTCGTGTAGAAAGTTTAAAACAACAGTCATATTTTGATTAATTTTCTATTTATAACAAAAATTTACTGAAAACAATTATTGGTATAACGGAATTGGATAATTATGTATGGGAGTCTTTGCCACACATATTAAAAAGACGAAGTTCTTCATTATACGTTATTATTTATTTATAAATTTCTCCTAAATTATATCAAACCAGATTATTTTTATTTTTTATTTTAATTTGTTAGGAATCCCCTTCGCCTTTTCTGATTTGTTTATCAACAGCAGATGCAGATAAGCCTTTTATGTCAAGGTTTTTGACAAGAATCAAGAGTTTTTATTTTTAATAAGTTGTGAATTCCCTTTTATTATTGTCCATCTCTCTAGTTTTTATTTTATGCAATCGTCTGGCTAACTTTTGGCTTCAGTTATAATTTTTATTGGAATAGGTATGTCTTTTTGAGATGAGATGCGATCTTTTAACGATATATTTTCTCGTATAGTAGGTTTTATTTGTTTAAGAATACAGTTAAATGATAAACTATCAACAGGATGCCCTTCTAAACCATTCAAAAACTTACACACATGCTGGTTCACTACCACAACAAATTATTTCACAATTTTTTGGCAACTTGACTTAACTATAGTGGCTAATAGTTTCACGTTTAACCTATTTTTTATAAGGTTATTGGAGAGCACTCTATTAAATGAGTCTTATCCTTGCTTACACAAGCAATTAGCAGACCTAAACTGTTATCAAAAACCTGAAAGTGTGCACAATGCTATTTTGCTGTATATCACTCCTTCTGATAGATTCCTCAGATACAAAGGACTTTTTAAACAAACGACATCATGCATCAGGAAGTCATGCATCATGATGGTAGAGAACTAAAGGGAACAGCTGGAGTGTTATTAATTCCAATGTGTATCTACAAAGTGTATGTGAGGTCAGTCGTACTCGGTATTCGGAAAATTATTATGTAGTTGGGAATCTAAGGCCTTCTAGGAAGCGTTTTAAAGATGTTCTATACAACACGCGAACAACCACCTAAAAAACATGAAATCCTATGTAAAATAACCTGCCGGATTCGAATTTTTTGGCCGCCCTTTGATCCGGAATTGCGAAATGTGTCAAAACATGACATTTTTGAAAAAACTGAAAATTTTCCTTAAAATAATATTTATTACAAACTAGTGCTTAACTTTGTTAATTGGTGTCCGATCGTTATGAATTTTGGATATGATATTTTTCAGTACTTCCCTGACATAGTGTCATAACAATAAAAAATGTAGAACGTCAAATAAAAGCTACGTCATTTTTTTTTTCGCTAGATGACACAAAATGTCGTCATTATTTTGAGAAAAGGAAATAAATCTGAATTCTATAAGGCTGTGTTACGAGAAATTAAAGATGTATAGTGGAACCCACCGCTTTATGAGAAAGAAAAAACGCTATAAAAACAGCAAAGGATACCGCCAATAGAAGAAATACGGATTGATCTGGACATTTTTGAATATTTTAATGTCGAAAACACCGTACACTGTCCATATACATAAAAATAAAATGATATTTTGTCTATTAGGACCACTGTGCAAAGATTCAATAACCAAGTTACTGGAGATCGTTAGGGGTAATTTGCGTAAAATTTCTATATTGATTAACTTTCTTTAATATGAATTTACATTTTAATTTCTATAACGCATATTAGATTTGAATAGAGGTTGACCACTCCACCTGGCCTATAGCTTCATTTTCTGATCTCTTGTGAGATTCAGAAACGTTGCTAATTAAAATTTTGTCTCAAATTTTAATTCTAAAATTAAAAACACGGTGAATAAAGTCATAAATATTATAAATTAATTAAGCTTACCTACCCTATCTCAACCCTCACCATCGGAATCACTGTCATCAACATTGATAATAAATTTGATCGGACTCGTTATATAAGAATTTTCTTCTTTGATGACATGTTTGATTTTTTTCTGCCAATCATCAGCTGAAATTTTGTTAATTTCTTCTTTTACCAAATTTGCTATCAACCCATCAAATTTGGGAAACACGTTATGACGCCTTATTCTTTTTTTAAGTTGTCCCCAAATTAATTCTATGGGGTTAAATACACAAAAATAGGGCGGAAGGCGCAATACCTCGTGGCCCCTTTTTGATGCCAGGAATCTTTGGGACTACAACCTGATACCACATAATCCATTGGAATATCATTTAGTGATTGTTCCGATTCTTTAGATCCACTTAAAGAAACTGTATTTTCCCAAGGACGAAACATATTGAAATTGACACCGACTAAATAAATAAGAAGTACACTGTAACAATGTTTCAAAATAAAAAAAGTATGTATATACTCGGAAGCCAAGAATAATATTAATTGAAATAAACTAACGCCACGAATCACCTACCACCTACTATTCACTAAATCAAAAATCAAGTGCGAACACAAGCACAGTATATCACTGTATGAATATTTTCCTAGCCCTCACTACTGAAGACAATATTTGTCTAACTTCCTACTTCCTACTTTAATTGCAGAACAAAATGATCCTGCTTTATACAAGTCGCTAATACCGACAAAGCCACTTGTCGGCACATCTACATGCCGCTAATACCGACAAAGCCACTTGTCGGCACATCTACATACCGCTAATACCGACAATGACACTTGTCGGCACATCTACAAGCCGCCAAAGTAACCTGTCTGCACATCTGAGAATTTTGTTTCTGCAATTGAAAATGTAAAAACTATAACCACACTTCCATTGTCGCCTCTTATGAGTGTAACCTCACACCCCACAGTTTAGTTAAATTAATTTAAGACAAAATTTTAATTAGTAATTCAAATCTAATATGCGTTATAGAAATTAAAATGTAAATTCATATTAAACTCATAATTAATAATTATACGCCATTCTCCCCTATAACGATATCCAGCTAAGTTGGTTATTGAATCTTTGCACAGTGGTCCTAATAGCCAAAATATTATTTTATTTTTATGTATATGGGCAGTGTACGGTGTTTTCGACTTTAAAGTGCTCAAAAATGTCCAGATTCATGAGCATTTGTTCTATTGGCGGTAATCCTTTGCTGTTTTTTCATTCTCATAAAGGATTGAGTTCGACTATACCTGTTGAGCTTTCTTGCATACCAATAGAAGAAAGCGACACTTTTAACACAGCTTATATAAAAAATATGATGGCACTTATTCAGCGGTATCAAAATTTTAATAGCAGAAAATTTCGAGAATTATTTTTAAAATACGTGTCTTTACTATTAAAGTTAAAGCCTTAGATCTGTGGTACAATAGTATCTACGCATTGGTTGTCGTTACGATTTTGAACAAAGCTTAAAGCAAACAGAAAGATATATAAGATCGAAAAATTGTCATTTTGAAACATGCGAAATACGAGACAAACTTGATATACCTGATTGGAAGAAATTTATATCAAATCCTTATAATAAAAAGAACCTCTTGGCATATTTAGCAAAAAAACTAATAAAAGAAAATTATGTTATACCTGATCAAATTGAAATTGGCAGGAATGTCAGAAGATAATCAAAGAACAATAAAATTGACAAAAATTGAGTCGAAAGTAGTTGAAGAGTTACAGTTTACTATGGGCATAAGGAACCTGATCCTAGAATATTTGCAATTATTAATTTTTTTACAGACATGTTTAAGGTATTTGTTATTTACTCATTGGACACAGATGTTTTTATTTTATCAACGTTTTTCTCGGTTACCTTAGATGTCGAAATTTGGATGGAAAGAGAAAAGAAATTTATCCCACGTTTCTCAATCATTAAAGAACTAGCAAACTTGAAGCATCTGGATGTTAAAATATTAGCAGACAATTTGTTGTCAATATATTGTTTATCTGTTAGCTTTCCGTTTAAAAAAGGCAAAAAAATAGCCTTAAAAATAGTGTTGTCTCAAGAACCAGATGAGATGAATATTTTGGAACCAAAATATATCATTGAAGTTTATACTATTGTACTGGTAGGTAAATAAGGTTTTAATAATGACCTTTTGTTAGGGATTTGCCGCCGACGGAGGATTCTTTTATTTTTCATGTGAGAAGGGCATTTTTACAATGCGCAGTTTTCAAAACGACATAGATATATGTTAAAGCCAGACCTGCCAGAAATTCTAAAGTTTGGTTACGAACGCAAAGACAATAATTGTATAGTTCCAAAATTAATGTCCAAAGAAGCAAAACTCACATTTTTAAAAATTACTCCATTTTACAAATGTGGTAACAAGTGCAAATGCCTTTTATTTGACGTTCTATATTTTTTATTGTTATGACACTATGTCAGGGAAGTACTGAAAAATATCATCCAAAATTCATAACGATCGGACACCAATTAACAAATTTAAGCACTAGTTTGCAATAAATATTATTTTAAGGAAAATCTTTTCAAAAATGTCATGTTTTGACACATTTCGCAATTCCGGATCAAAGGGCGAACAAAAAATTCGAATCCGGCAGGTCATTTTACATAGGATTTCAAGTTTTTTAGGTGAATGTTCGCGAGTTGTATAGAGGTGGTCGAATTCAGCACCTCAGATTCACAACTAATGTTACATTTTATCGTCCTCGCAGCTGTAAAGGCAAAATATTTTTTTTTCAAACCAACCAGGTCTTTTCAGGATAATGCTGTTAGATCTGGCAGAAATTTTAAAATTACTGAATTCTATTTTTTACTTCTCATTGCTTCACATTCACTTTGGAAATATTTTTCATTGCGATTACTTCCAGTCACCATGAAAAATATGTCACAGTGTCAGTTGAAACACCCTGTACGAAATACCTACGCAATGCATTGTTACTACACTTTATTGCACTATCAGAGCTTTAACCTTTCAGTTCCAAATTTTTTACACAAGTAAATCTGAATTTGATATACCGAGAAAGTTTTCAAGGAATATTGATCACCCATTGCTTTGAATTGCGTAGAATTCGAAGCTGGTTGTATTATAAAGTTGAAGGAGTTGTTTTTGTGTTCCTAAAATTAATTGTGTTTTTATATTTGTTATTTGTGATACTGAAATTATAATGCCTGCAGAATGGTAGCTTAAATATACCAGGAGAAGGTGAAATTAGACAAAACAAATGAAACATCGTTACAAATTTTATTTAATGAAGTAAGTAGAATTGTTTTATTGTTGAGGTAAAGTATTGGAGAGTTTGTATCACGAGCGAGTTGTACACTATACTGTTTCTACGATTGTGTATTTAAGCCTTAATTGTGATTTAATTAAAAAATATAACCCTTAGAAAAATAACCACTAACGTAAAAGAAGATTATTGCATGTTGTTGAGTCCATAAAAATAAACCAACTTAGTAGGAATTGGATCGGTTGAGACAAACCACTGTATTTTAATGTATTTAAATCGTATCAAACCGGCAACACGGCGCGATTACCAAATATTTTAAATCATATCCGACATGCTGCGAGTCACGTAGGCCATATCGGAACTTGCGACAACAAACCGGCAACGTTGCGAGTCACGTATGTGTCCGGACGTTAAAAACTTTAGAGGCGATAAAATAAATTTCAATTTTGTGTCTTCAATAAAAGGAAGTAAGACGGAAAGAGAGATAGATATACCGGAAATACCGACAGCCATCATTGTTTCACATTCCAATGCGTACCACGACGAAATACACAAACGTGCACGCGAATTTTTAAGTAGTATTCATCAATGCTCCGGGGTAGTAACACCTCGTCAAATCGTGGGACTTAGCTGCAATCAAGCGGTCCATTTTGTTTTAAATTCTTCGTCGAATCATTGCCATGGGCGCATCACTTGAATTAAGCTAACAAATTTTGTTCGGTTCATTTTTACACTGATAAAAAGATATTTTCTGAATGATGTGATTCATTTACTTTAACCATTACTATTAGTTAGTAAATTACACATGTGCTTTCCTGTTATTTTTGTGCGTTGTCTTTCGTTAATATTTTTAATAAAACGTTAATCACAAGGTGCTTGTTTTCTTGAAGTTCTGCATTCGTTTAAAAAAGCGGCGTTGCTAAACATCGGCCGACTTGGTAAATGAATGCAAAAGAAGTTCTCTAAATTAGAGTCCTTAAAAATTCTTAAACGTTAAAAAATGTTTGCCAGTTTTCTAAAAATAAGCGAAATCCTCGAAAACTATCACGTGAAACGTCATATTTTTAGCACAATTTTTTTGGAATTCCTTCACGTCTTTTTGTAGCTATTTTAACTTTCCAGGGGCCATCTTGAATTAGCGGAAATTAGGTTGCATTTTTTAGTGCGCGTTGTTGTTTTTCCGCGGCCATCTTGGATTTTTGACTGACTGAAAATTGGAGTGGTGGGAGTAGACTCATCCCCCCACCCCGAACTTTTTGCTGCTGGAAGTTGTGAAAAAAGTCAAAAATGAATTTGTAGTCAAACAAAAGATATTTTATACACAGATATTCTTACCAGTTTGAATAATTTATTCATATTCTCCGTGTTAGCTAATAAAGCGAAGTTATTTGGAATTGGTCGAATATCTCGCAATTTTTTTATTGACGTCGAAGACAGTGTATCGGTCATTATCATTCTCATTTTTGGAATATTCAACCAATAGTACAAAGTTTGATCAATGTCTGAAAAAAATATGATATAACAATATAATTGTATCGAAATATACATTTCGATCGATTATTATTAAAGGATAAAGGACATTACACCAGATACACACTTTATTTATCAGTTTTGGAAAAATTAGGCTTATTTTCGATATATTTTTTTAATTATCTATGGCATTAAACTTTTTTCGATAGGATGCATATTTCAGCCACGAACCTGAACCTCCCCTTAGATACTAAAAAAAAAATAATTTTGTTTTAATTGTTTTTTCGATGCTTCATAAATATTGTTAATTATAAATATACTGTTTTATCTCTGTCAATGAACACGCACAACACTGATAAATTTCAAAGGTTATTAACATATTGTTTGTAGTTGGCAAAACCACATTGAATTTGTTTAAATAATTTTACACTATCGTAAATTTGATTAAAGTAATGATATAAGTGATAAAAAATAGGTGGACTTATCTGAAAAAAATTAAAGGTAAGTATATTTAAATAACAATTATCACAGCAAATTGTACGGTACGTGCTTATGGGTTCTATTAAAGACATAAATACATTATTAACGTTATTGTTTTGGTTAGTTATAGAGAGCTGTAAGTACTAGAAAATATTTAAAAAAAATTATAAAATTAAATCCAGAGTACAAAAAACTTAAAAAAAAATATATCACAAACAAATATAGATAAAGAGTATCCCAAACCACTGATAAAGTTCGATATCTTCCTTATATTAAGGGGCGTTTTCACCACCTCTAAATTTCCCTATAAAGTTATATGCCAGATAAAAGGCCAAAAAGGCTTATTGACAGGATATTGAACTATTATAGGTCATTTATTTTAGCGAGGCAGTGACGTCACAAGTCAAAAATCTGCGGCATTGCCAGGTAGAATTTCGTTCACTTAAAGATGAATTTGTGTGCCAGTTACTTTTTTTCCTAGCTTGGATATAAGTATTATAAGTACTAATGTGTTATCAACTTCATTGAAGATTGGAATGGATGTAAAAAAGAAATCATGACTATAAAGAATTTTCAATAGTAAGAAGTGTTTTAAGATTCAAATAAAAATTAATAGTTATGTAGTTTTGGAATTTTTATTGTAATGTGCCACTATGTTACAGTACATTGACACTTTGGAGGTCAATCTGCAACTACTCTAAGGGCCACTTGCACCGTTCTTGACTTAAACTTTTGTTAGTTAAACCAGGTTTATTTGTTAAACCTAGATTAAAAGGTTTTCGCTTGCACCGTAATTTAAATAACCTGGTTTAAAATGAAGCCACTATTTTAGTGATTTTTTGAAATGTTGGTAACGATAGCTATCTTCAAGAATGAAGTCAGTTAAAACTATCCCTTAAAGGGATATGTTACCGCCTTAGATGAGGTTTCAACGAAGAAAATTAAAAAATTAGTTTATTTAAAAACACAAAGAAAGTTTTCACCTAATTTCATAAAAAAACGATTATTTTTGCGGGAGATAAAAATTAAAAACAAAAAAAAACGGTTTTTACCGATTTTCTCGATAATTTTGAGTTTATATTGAAAAATATTACAAATTAATTCAAATGTTTTAGATTTTTTAATTATCTACAAGTTTTATATTAAACGTTTTAGATAGAATGCATATTTCAGGTAGAGGTACAAATCCTAAAAATCCAATAAACAACCTTCAAACATATGGCTTTTTTGAAAACCATATAGTAATATAATGAAAATAATAGCCTTTATTTATATTTTTTACAATAGAGTTTTTAAAAATACTTGTTTCTAATAACAATTTACGACGAATCCTGGAATTATTAAAAATAGTGTTATCATGGGCAGAACCTTGCCATCTTCCAACTACATCCAAAAATTTTAGAGAGGCATCACATATAACGTGGGTGCTAATAGAAAAGTACCCTTTTCTGTTTCAAAATACTTCAGTATTTGGATACCTAGTTTTTCTTCAGGTGCAAGCATCTTTACAAAAGTTCTATAAAGTCCTGCCAATATTACAGATACCCTTTTGATTACTCGATAGTTGTGGATTCATGCATTCCCATAAAGTCAGCCACAGCAGCCAAATGTCCTGTACTTGCATAAAACCTCAGAGTTGTTAACAACTGGTTTATTGGCGATATAAGTACTATTGTTTCTTGAACCTGAACCTTTTAAAAAAAGACCTTTCTAGGAAAATCAAAATCTAGAATTTCCAACATATCTAAATCATCTTCCTCTTCCTCAAATTCTAACGCCATAACGCGATATTTAACAAAAAAATCGAGATTGTAGGCACAATTTCTGCAATCTGACAATTGACTTCTAGGTCAGAAATCAAAAGTTATCGTTAAACTCTGTTTTAATCCCTCAAATTAGGAGGATTTATTTTAACAACTAGTTATGCCTTTTAAACTACGTTTAAATGACGGTGCAAGATAATTCAGTCCGTTAAACCCGGTTTAGGGTTTAAACTACTGTTAAGTACGACGGTGCAATGCCCTAAGTAGCCACATTGCATAAATCAAGAATTTTCGTATATCACATCGGCAACGTCCTCCGATTATAGAAACAGAATTCTTATTTTTAAGCTTTTTAATTTAATACTTACGGTAAATTTTTATAAAAATATGGGTGCACGTGACCATTAGTCACTCATTTCTCAATTTAGCAAATATTCATTAAAAAAAGAAAAACTTACACCATGGATCTTCAAAAATCAATGTAACATCTGTGGAATTTTTGATATCCAAGAACTGATCAAGTAGATCCAAGTGAGGGGTTATGGCCACGTCAATTTTGATGTAAGGAATTCCAATGCTGGAGAATAATGGTTCGTCTTCCTCTTGTTTACCCCATGTTATGTCTAATACAAGGTTAGCGCCATTAGAAAGTGCGTCACAAACTATAAATAAAAACAAATAATCAACTTCTATTGACGAAATTTGTTGTTCATTATAGTGTGGAGAAAACTGTCCTGCAAGCTACATGAGTAGCTGAATGATGCAGGAAATAGAAAACGACTAAATAACAGCAACATATGTAGTATGCAGAGTACCTACGTTATTTTTTAGTGTGCATTTATTCGTTATGTATAGATATACGTACTTTTTGTTTTGTCAAATGATTCGTCAACAATTAGTATTGTTGTTTCAAATTTGATGGTCGTTGGAGATGATTCCATGAATCTGTTGTACCATTCCATGAAGATATCTTGATATTTTTCCCTCATTAAAACTGAAACGTAACCAAACATATAAATATTAATTGTTCGTCAACAAGTAAATATTGTGTAGTCACCAAATCGAAGATAAGAAGGAATGACTGAGATTTTGATGTGGTTAGATGTAGATGTATCAAAAGTGAATCAGAAACGATACTTGTGAAAGAAAAAGACGGAGAAAAAAAGAAGTTTTTTGTATGAGGAGAATGATAGAAAGCAACTTGATGAAAGATAAAGGTAATGGAAGGTTGCCTATTTGGTAAAGTTTTTGATACATGATGGAAGCTTTTGGCGGCTTTGCACGCTTGGTTTGCAGAATTCCAAATTCGTTTTATTATACAGGGTGTTTCACGACGAGCTTACACTATCTGTATATTGGAAACTACCTACACGATTTTTATGAAAATTGGGATATATGTGGGTCTCAAGTTATGGCGAATTCATTGAAAATATTTTGAAAGACATGACATTTCCGGTTATACTGGAAGTAAGCAGCAACTTTGTTAATTTAAATGGAACACCCTGTATATTATTAACTTTTCGAATTCTACATTAAATTTTAATGTCACTTTGTGTAGAATACCCTATACCTAAAATTTATACTTATCGAGATATTAATTTTTTTTATAAAAAATTGACAGGTGCAGACCTTCATATTGAAAATTCTGTGTGAACATCCCCAATACCAAATAAAAAACATCTTGTCTGGTTGATTAGTAGGACGATTAAGGTAATTGGTGACATGTCAAAAACTTCTTTTTTGTATACAGGGTTGTTAAAAAAATGATGAAAAAATGTCAAATATCTTAATTTTTTTAAATGAAACAACCATATTTTTCTTTTACTTAATTCTAAGGCCGAAATTAAGGGCAGTTTATGTTCACTTCCCTATACCTAATCTTAAGCGTTTTTGAGATATTAACATGTATTTAAAAATATTAATTATTTCAGCATTATTATTGTGTCGGCGTCGGCCTTGTTATTTATTCTTTTATTTTAGCAGGCTGTGTATTTACCTGTCATAATTAAATATTATTAATTGTCATTATTTGAAGTCATAAAAAATGAGGAGTATTCCCATTTCCTAACAACAAAAGAAGATTGTGAACATAGAGTTCGCAATGCATTCAATTCTTTCCCTGTAGCAATGATTAGGCGTGCAACAAATGAAGGTGTAATAAAAAGGCTTACTAAATGCTTGGAGGTTGAAGCACGAAATTTTGAACACTTGTTATAAGTTTTTGTCATTTATGTATGAGGAATTTCATTAAAAAAACACGACCTAATTATAATCAGCAACAATACGGCAAAAATTACTAAAATTTCAATTTTATTATCATTATTATTAATAACAGGCTTGACTTTCTTAACTTTTGCTTGAAAACAACCAAATTGTGTTAAATTGTTCTGGATATCTTATAGCAAATAAAGCACATGTTCTAGTAACAACTCTGTCACATTCACCATGTATTAAAAGTAAATTTAAATAATCTTCATTGTTTAATTCCTAACGAGCCATTTCTATCACTGTACGATGCGATTGACTTCAAATAATGACAATTAATAATATTTAATTATGACAGGTAAATACACAGCCTGCTTAAATAAAAGGATAAATAACACGGCCGACGCCGACGCCGACACAATAATAAGGCTGAAATAATTAATATTTTTAAATACATGTTAATATCTCAAAAACGCTTAAGATTGGGTATAGGGAAGTGAACATAAGCTGCCCTTATTTTCGGCCTTAGAATTAAGTAAAAGAATAAAAATGTGGTTGTTTCATTTCATGAAGATATTTGACATTATTGAACTTGAACTTTTCATTATTTTTTTAACAACCGTGTATACAAAAAAGAAGTTTTCGACATGTCACCAATTACCATGATCGTCCTACTAATCAACCAGACAAGATGTTTTTTATTAGGTATTGGGGATGTTCACACAGAATTTTCAATATGATGGTCTGCACCTGTCAATTTTTTATAAAAAAAAATTAATATCTCGATAAGTATAAATTTTAGGTATAGGGTATTCACACAAAGTGACATTAAAATTTAATGTAGAATTCGAAAAGTTAATAATATACAGGGTGTTCCATTTAAAATAACAAAGTTGCTGCTCACTTCCGGTATAAATATTTTCAACGAATTCGTCATAACTTGAGACCCATATATCCTAATTTTCATAAAAATCGTGTAGGTAGTTTCCAATATACAGATAGTGTAAGATCGTCGTATAATTGTACCTTAATCTTAATAAAACAGAAAAAATATTTCCATGCTAAATATATTGATAATTTCTTTAGAAGAATCTGTAGAAGTGATATATCTATTGATAGTGATAATTATTAATTATATTAATTAAATAGGTATTAAAAATTGACGCAAGTGGCAAAATCACAATAATAGTATATTAAGTTTGGAGAACGGTAAGAGCTTTTTAACAATGGAATACAATTGTTTGACATCGGTAACCCTTACCGTTCGATGTGCTTATAACGTTTTTGCACGATTGGGACAATAATAAACTATTAAATTATCCATTTTTTTCATATTCAAAATTTCGATTAATCATATGTTATGGTTGCTAGGTAGTTATTAGGATGCATAATAAGGATGAAAATGGCATTTCTGCTGTCACTTAAAATATTGTTATATCGATAAGTTTGATTTTTGAGTGTTGCTTTTTCATTATTATGCGACGAAAGTGAATTTGAAGGATGTGCCGCAATAATTCTTGAAAGATCGAAATTTCAGTATGAGAATATCTATAAAATGCTAAACAAAAATGATTTATTTATCTTTAAATCCAATCCTGTGTCAATAATCATAAAAGCTTGATTATTTGATAACAGTTAATGGTGATATCCGCAACTTTAAGTACCTTTAAGTAATTCGTAGTAGGTACTACATATTAATGATTTTAGTTTTAAATAATACATAATTGATTTGAATGATTATCTCAATAATTTGTTTACGAAGGTCCACCTACAGAGTTGGCCATAGCCATTTTTTTCAAATGTATTTTTTTCATTTTCTAAAAGAACTCATACAGGGTGAGTCACCAATCACTATACTTCTACAGCAGCTAGATTAATAGATTATAGACAATTTTATGTGGTTGTATAAAATAAATGTAGTTGTTTAAAATTGTTTAACTTCTTTTAAAAATTCAATTTCTCTTCTCATGGAATAAAACCACTTATTTTGTTAAAAAATAAATAACAAAATATATAATAAAAAATTTACTATAGAAATAGAACACTTGATAATCTTACAAAAATATAACAGCAACACAGGACACGGAGAAAGATTTTGAAATTGAAGATGAAGGATTAATCCTTCGAAACATGTCCATTTTTTGATGTTAGTCCTCGGACCTCATTCTATTATTAAAATTAAATTATTTCTGGTGGAGTTAGACTGTAGGATTTCTTACCTACCTAGTATTATGTTTTTATTTAAAATGATTTGGATTTTTATTTGTTTTTCTCATTTCTTGTTTATACTTTATATATAATATATTTTTTGATGTTGTTTGTTTGTTGTACTTACGAAATAAAATATATATTTATATTTCTCTTAATTACCTCCATTAGAGTAGTTGGCTGAAAACGCCCCTGCATTACACTTTCGCAAGTTTTAAGTTTTTCGTCAATGACTGTGATAAAAACTAAAGTAAGAAATCATTTCGAACTTGAAAATGATATAATTATTATTTGTGTTTCAAATACAGAGTCCAGCATTGAGAAGCTTATTTCTGGAAAACAGGTACGTAATAATAATCTTTTCCGCAAATCGGCAGGAAATCTTGACATTCCAGACAAAATTTCTTAAAGAAAAAGTCAAGATTTCCTAACAGTTGTTAGTGTTCGACATAAATGATTGAAAACACGTTGTTTATAAGGAATTAATTTTATATTTTGAAAACCTCAATGCATTGCAGAATACATTTTAAATTTAGTTTGTTATATTTACAGTTATTTGACAGTTAGAACAATTATTGAACATTGGAGGAACATTATTAGTACTATGAGAAACATATTGGGCAAAATGCTTGGTAGTAGGGTTATTTTGTTGAACATTTTGTCCTTATAGTTAAGAGATTCTTCAATATATCCTTTAGCAACGTTTGATGACTTCCATCCGCCATGCCTCTTTAAACTAGTTATGTCGGCACCAACGTCAAACAATATTGTTGCAGAGGACCGACGAAACCAGTGACCAGTATAATCTTTCGGATTTACCAAGTTCAAATAGGTAGCTACTATTTTAGACATTTTTCTAAATTGATGTATTCCTACCACTTGTCTACAACCCTTTCCGCTTTGATAAAGAAAAATCGGCCTCTGTTCATATTTTCTGATCTTAACGAAACATACTTTCGATAAACATTCAAGTACATCTAATTAAGTACAAATGATCTTGGTTTGTTGGTCTTCGAATCAGGTATGCTAATTAAAAGCTTAGATTCTAGGTCGTCTATATCGTGTAGAGTCATTTGGACTAACTCATCCATTCTACAGGCCACAGAAAAACCAAATATTACCTTAATCATTAAATTTTCTTTATCTGGAGCTTCCTGGATAAATTTTTCGATTTGATCCTTCGTTAAAATCTTAGATTTCTTTGCCCTGTAACCTTGAACTTGCCGTTTCAATAAAGAACGAAGTTTTGAATATGTAGATATATCTACATTGTGTTTAATTGCAAAGGTTGACTTCAACATTGAATAATTGGCCCATAATGTTGAAGATTTCATCTTTAAACAAAGGTCTAGGAAGTATGCCATTACAACATTTTCCGAGAAAGAACTCGTGTTTTTACTCTTGCGATAGTCCATAAAACGTGTATATGCATATTCGTACTGTTCTCTTGATTTCTTTGGCAATAATTCTAATGAAGCAGTATTCACTGCCTCAACCAGCTCTGTAGGAGTCCCAGGAATGGAAAATTCATCATCACTTATCATTTTACACTGTTTTGCTTTCGAAAACACCAGCAATTAAATTTGTATGCGTCAAGTTTGACAATTCAACATTAATATGTTTCCATAGTAACGCAACCAATTTTATTACGAATTTCAAAGCACCATTTATTTGTGAATAAAATTATTCGCGATTTTTTCAAAATGAATTAATATCTATCGAATTTTAAACGATTTGCGAAAAAATAGTATGTTTACCTCGCAGGAAAAGCCACATTCCCGGACTCTGTGTTGCTAAGTCTCGGCTTGCGCCTCGAGCAATCTTCACAGTCGTCCAGGTATATAGACTTTTTCCTACTCGGTAAACAATGTACTTTATTCAATAAATACAAAGAAGTATCTCACAAATGAATAAAGCTGATAAGCGATAAGTGCTGCTGCACTTGTTTCGCATAAATGCCACGAAACTTTCGATGATATAATCCAAAATTCTTACCGACCAAACAATGCCAGCTGGGGCAGAAATCCTTTTTCATAAAAGAAGCGATATCCTTTTCGATTGTATACATCATACAGGGGCCAGGATTAGTTCCACTTTTACAACGACTAGAAGGATTACAAAGACGAGACATACAGCATGGTGGATAAGGACCGATGATAACACATAACAATAGTAAAAATGTTAAGGTTACGTAGAAAGATAAGGCTTATGTGTTTTTATGTTGCTAAAGACGAACATACATATATCAATAGTGCGTTTTTGACCCTTTTTGGAACAGCGAGTAACGCCCCAAGCTTTGGGAACCCTTGTTGTATATTTAGTCGTAGTACTATAGTATTAGTAAATTTATAATTATTGACGCACTTGTTAATAATTAATAAATTAGCTCCTAATACTAACAAACAAAGCAAGGTCATGGAAAATTTATATGGTTTACATCTACTGTCGCAAAACAAATTAATTATTTTCTCAGATGCGTTCCACTGCTTAATCGAGAAAATACCTTTATAAGCGGCAATTAGAATATGATTAAATTTTATAATTTATTGCGCGTTTTATTTTACTGAAAATATTTTTTCTATTAATACTTTTAATAGGTTTTCTGGTATTTTTCACCTATTAAAAATATTTTAAAAATTATTTTAAGACTTTGCCATGCATTTTGCTTGCTTCAACGAGAAATTTTGATTGGTATTTTATCTATTTTTATCGATTTTATAAAAGTCAATTTCATGCCAATGTTTTTATTAATGTCATTATTAATGCGTACTTACTATTGCTTTTTTATTAGAGATCTGTTTGTTTATTTAAATCAAATTTACATATTAAAATATTCAGTAAAATGAATATACAACTCTATTTAATAAATGATGCTTAAGTTTATTTTAAACAGAATCGGAAATCGTTCTTATGAGTTTACTGAATATTTTTGTTGTCAATCGACAACTGACTATATACCAGATGTCCGCGCGAAACTTTAAATGGAATTATATCTGGTGTTTTAAAAGATATCCATATGAAATTTTGGAATTTCATTAAGAAAGTAGGGGGAAAATTAATAGTATATGAGATGCCACTCCAACATGATATTCGCCGCCCCCAGCCATCAGCGGTCCAAAAATTTAAATTACACCCTGTATTTTTTTTGACATATTCTACAAGAGCGTAGTTTTTTAGTATCTCTATGTGAAAAAATGACTTAGTTACATAATGAACTTTGTAAGATATTTACAGCTAAAAGTTCTGGTACCAGATATTCAATATCGAATGCATAAAATAATATGTTGTATGAACAGAACTGTCAAATAATATTGCTTGAGACACTTCTGTTTACTAGTTTTCGAAAAATTTTGACTTGGTTTAAATTAAAATTAATGTATGGACTGGAAATCTTAATAACCAAATAATTGGTCCAATTTTCTATCAGGACAATTTAAATGGACCTAGATATCTACATTTTTTGGAAGAATTAATACATCCTCTTATCATTCAGTGCTTGGAAGAAAACTTAATTCGAATGCAGTCAGGTATAATTTCAGCAATACGGAGCTTTCCCTCATTTCAGTTTAGAAGTAAGGAAATATTTGGATACCATTATTCCAGGACATTGGATAGGACGTATGGGTGCTATTGAACGGCCAGCTCGCTCCCCAGACTTGACCCCTGGATTTCTTTTTATGGGGACATTTGAAGTCTGTTGTTTACAGAACACCACCACTATCCATTGATGATTTGCGTAACAGAATCATAGAGGAATGTATAGAAATTTAATACCACACGTTTTTAATGTATTTTTATTCTATAAATAAAAAAATGACAATTTTTTGAATGATTTTAGAATTTGATTTAATTATTTACTCCTTTCCAAGCCAAGCACATCAACCGTTGGGGTCTAATTTAATCAGATGGTCTGGAAATACCTAGAATCACTAGAGAAGGATCAAATCAAACTAGTTTGATTTGTCAAGTGAAGTTTGATTTGACTTGAAATTAAAATTTGTTTAATAAGAATTTGATTTGATTGATATACAATTCGAGAGTTTGATTTGAGATCAAACTTTTTCAAAGTGTTTGAAATAGTTTGACATATGAACAGTGTAGTTTTATTTATTATGGAAATTATTATTATATTTTATTTTAGTTATAATTTTAAATTTAGGGTTCAAATATTGAATACGATCCTGTCCAATTAACCTTAAATATTTATGCAAAACTGTGACGTTTCTCTTGCCCTAAAATACTTCAACTGATAACTGAACCTTTTAGTAATTAGGGAAAAGATTAAGGTTTTAACTGAAACTCAAAAGTGCTTTAGAGAATAGACTGGATCATTGTTTAAATGTAAACGGTGAACATTTTGAACATTTGATTTAATTAAAATAATGGAAATAGTCCTTGTTTTATTATTTCGACATTTATCTACTGTCCAAGGTTACCAGTTCTTTTTGTTAATATCTGTAAATATCCTACAAAGTTTATTATGTAATTACGTAATTTTCACCGAACAAATTGTTCGGTATCTGAATTCGATCTGTGTGTATGTATGTGTGTATGTATCACAGAACTCATAGAACTAGAAGGCCAATACCGTTTTGCTGAAACGATCTCTTGTGTAGCACAAGAGACAACTATGAGCATGCGCAGTGAAACCGCTGCCATGACAGGGGTGTTTTAAGTGGAATTCATGGCCACTGGAATATAGATTTTCACTGTGAGTACTTTCTAAAGATGGAATAGGGAAGTAAGTACAACTGAAATTGTAGTCAGGGACGAATTAAAAGGATTATGGTGGGATTATGCCTGAATAACTGTAAATCCTTTCTTGTCAAAGGTATGTCACCAAGTTTTCCATTTGTTGCATACTTTTTGTTACACACTATAAATAAATAAAACAAAAAAATCATTTAACATAATTTATTGTTTAAAATATTATTGATGAGAAAAAAGGATGAGTTTGGATAATTTCTTCCTTTTCAGTTCTTCCCTTACATTTTCTGTTTGCAACCTAGCAAAACCATAGTAACGTATTTTACAATAAATTTGATTAATTTCATTTTATGGTTCATTTCGTACTTTGAAATGTCAAAAACATGGTTCTCTAATGAAGAAAACAATTTCCTATCTTCAAATAGAGTTCCTGATACATTTGTCACAAAAACATCCATAAATTTTTTTTCTTTTGGCATTAAGTTGTTCGTCAGACACATTATTTGCTTAATTTTTCTCTCTGTGAACATACAACACAACATCTGCAGAAGGCTTGATTAATCCAGAAAAAGAGGCTCTGTGTTTTCTATGCAATAATTTAAAGTAATCAAGATCTACACTTCCTTTTCTCTCTTCTTCCATTTCAGAAAGGCACACATTACAATTGATTATTTTTTTTATGTTCTTCACAACAAAACCTGCAATGTATGCAACAACATTTTCTGTCAAGTTAGATAATGTAGGGAGAAATTGAAGTAAGATATTCCTGGAATGTGTCCTTTGTTTTTACAGGAAAGCACCATGCACTTAGACATCTTGAAAACACCGAGTCAAATAACTCTAACTATACTAAAAACTAGTGAGGTCTCTTAGATACTACACGATAACAGAATGAAAACAACACAAAAAGTATATACCTAATACATAATGCGGAATTAATAAAACACTGAAGCAAGAACACACTTCAACAACACACCTAAGACCGGCTCTGATCAAAAATTTCGTCAGACTAAGTCAAAGGTGTTGATGTTAAATAACAGCGTTGCCAAATGAGTTGTGGGAAATCCTAATTCTTTATTACGATGCCAAGCAGTTGTTATATGCTCAAACATGTATATTTTCTTCTGAATACATATGAAAAAAGAATTTAATGATCCTAAATAATCGTAAAATGATGAGTTCGGGCTCTTTTATGGGATTATAATGTATAAGTACATGAACAACTGGCAATGTTGTTGATGATCTGCGCATGATCAAAGATGTCCCATCTATACATGTGGTTACGAATAATATTAATTTCTTCCACCTATTTTAGCCTTCTAGTTCTATGTGTTCTGTGGTATGTATGTATGTGTGTTGATTCTTTGTCTTTGTGAATTTTAAAATTCTGACTTCAGATTTTGATAGAGCATCAAAAAGTAAGCTTAGGGTTTGATGTGCCCCTCCGTACCACTTCGGGAACTCCTTCAAAATGGGGTCCAAAATATGAAAATTTTGAAGTTTAAAATGACGCATAGTGAATGACTATTTTGGTAAAAGTGAGTAGACTGTGGTTGTTGGCTGTGTTGATTAGAATGAGAACTGAGAACTTTCAATCTAAAATTTTACTAATAATGTCATTACAATTTGTTCGGTTTATGGCAATGCTAGAAGAGCATTCTCAACTGGTTTCACATAGAGATACTAAAAAAACTACGCTCTTGCAGAATATGTCCAAAAAAATGCAGGATGTCATTAAATTTTTGGACCGGTGGTGGCTGCCATTCCAAAATTTCAAGTCGATATCTTGTAAAACACCAATTATAATTCCATTTAAAGTTTTCGCGCGGACACCTGATATACAAACGACATTTAAACATATTTCAAAGATAATAATATTAGCAATCATTAAGCTTTTTAAAAACATATAGCCCATACTGCAATCTTGAGATAACTTGGGAGTGATAGAGATTTAAAACCTCTTCATGTCAGAGTACCTAGATATTCAACCAGTATATCCTGAGAGACACTAGTGATCCAGTTGATGATCTATCTTCTATAGTAATTTATATTTATTTTTTTTATCTAAAACTACAAAATTAGGGTATGAGAATCATTTTGAGATGCAGTCGTTATACTTCCATTGATCACATGTTAAATATGATGCAGTGGCTGTCGATTTCAAATCGATTATTTTTTTTAAAATAACCAAAGGTCTACAACCAACATATTTTGATGAATTTTTTGTTTTCAATTAAATACATGAACATGAGACAAGATCAAATGCTTATTTTCATATATATATAGAACTCAGACTGGTGGTGGTATGAAAAACTTATTCTTTAAGGGACTACAGGAATTCAACAATTTACCAAATGCTATTAAAGAGGCAAATACTGTGAAAGGACTTAAAAGTGGATTGTTGGAATATACCGGGTGACACATCAACCATGTAACAGGCTACAGTATCTGTGTTTCTCAAGATAAAATTATAAAATTTTAGTGCATTAAATGGGACCTTAGTGGCCTGCCTCATTTTAGTCAGTTTTTTCACTTTTACTACTTCCGGTTTTACCGGAAGTGATACCAACTTTTGAATTTTAAACGGGACACCCTGTAGATTATTACATTTTTGGAATCTACATGACAACCTGATTAGTCGATGTATCATACTTGTATCTCAAGTGAATAGTTAAGGAGCTACACACAAAAATACGAAAAATCAAAATTGGCTCAAATTACATACTAAAGAAATAGATAACGGGAAAAAACGGCACTAACTTAAATAGTACATTAAATTATTTAATGTAATTCAAAAAATATATAAATTTAATACAACATAACTGAATTGTACGATTTTTTATTTTTTTTATAATTTAACCCATTTTCATGCCTTATTTAAATTGCAACCCTTGTTTTTTTCTTCCTAAAACAATAAACGCATTCTATTCTAATTAATTGCATAATTTTAAATTACATTTTTTGTACATTTCTTAGTTAATGTTCTCAAATGAGAAAACTATCATACTTTAAAGCATTACATTAAATAATTTTTTAATATTATCAAGGCGGCGGTGACTATGACATTATTTTGACTTATTTAGGTGACGGTGAATTTGACAGTTAGCTATCATAGAGCTGGTGATTTAAACTGCAAAATAAAGTAAATGATCTAAAATCGTTTTTGATAAAAATGTATACTCGTAATGAACAAATAGACATGTTACTAATATTTGGTGAATGTCGAGGGCTGCTGCTGAGTTGTATAGAAATAGATTTCCCAACAGGAATCATCCAAGCAACAATTATTTCTGGAGACTTGAAACTCAGTTAAGAAGGGAACCGATTGCTGAAAATGACGAATCTATAATAAGTGAAGAAATTGAGACAAATGTACTTGCATATGTAAATTATGACCCAACATCTTCCTTGAGAGAAATAGAAAGACAGTTTGATGTAAGCAGGGAATCTGTTAGAAGAACTTAAAAAAAATATAAATATAAATCTTTCAAGTATAAAATTCATCAAGAGTTGTATGAAAATAATTTTGCTAAAAGAATTACAAATTGTAATTGGCTTTTAAATAATTACAACTTAAACAATAACTTTCATCACTCCATTTTATTTACTGACGAGTCTAGATTTACGAATTTAGGAATATTTAATAAAAATAATACAAGGTATTGGGCTACAGAAAATCCACGACTAATAAGACAAGGACACCAACAAGTAAGATTTGGATTTAATGTCTGGTTGGGCATATTAGAGGGAAGAATTGTTGGTCCCATTATATTTGATGTAGCTTTAACAGTAGAAAGATATTTAGAATTTTTACAAAATTAAATTGAGAATATTTTCGACGATTTTCCAGATGAAGTAACAACAAGATGCCCTCATAATTTTGGTTTGGTTCAAAATTATTTACATTTTCGATTTTGAAATAGATGGAGCGGAAATAACGGTCCTATCAGATGGCCAGCAAAATCACCTGGTCTTACGCCAATTGACTTTTTTATTTGGGGACATTTAAAAAATATTGTTTATAAAAGAACATACACTACAAGAGAACAATTGGAAATTTCTGTTCGAGATGCTATAAACAGCAGATCAAATAAATCGACAACTGTTAGTAGAGCAAGACTGTGTGTCGAAAATAATGGACAACATTTTGAAAATTTGATTTAGTTTGTAAATATTTTCTTGTGTGTTTAAAGATTAGTATTTTTTTATTCAAATTGTGAAATGAAGAATAAATATTATTTATTGTTTATTTCTTTGGTATGTTACCTGAGGCAATTTTGATTTTTCGTATTTTTGTGTGTGGCTCCTTAACGATTCACTTTAGATACCAAGTATGATATATCGATGAAATCAGGTTGTCATGTAGATTGCAAAAATGTAATAATCTACAGGGTGTCCTGTTTAAAATTCAAAAGTTGGTATCACTTCCGGTAAAACCGGAAGTAGTAAAAGTGAAACAAACTGACTAAAATGAGGCCACTAAGGTCCCATTTAATGCCCTAAAATGTTATAATTTTATCTTGAGAAACACAGATACTGTAGCCTGTTACATGGTTGCTGTGTCAGTATAGAGCGTTAGTTGTATATATGTATTTCATTATATCAATATCTATTGTTTTAAATAATTGTCTTATATTTGTGTATCTTTATTACTACCTTTTTTTTTTTTTTTTTTTTTTTTTTACTTCAGTGTCAACGGCATCGACTACTCTGGTCATTAGCCTCGTGTTCTGTGTAGGCTTTGTTACTGTTTCCCAGCGCCACTTTAGGAACAGCACTGTTAATTAGAACCCAACAGTGAATGGTCGAGTGAGGAATCACACCTGGTATATGAAAATCAATTTCTAAATTTTTAATTAATTAAAAATCAGAAAAAGATTTCTGCCTTTGGTGTGATTCGAACCCACAACCCTTGGATTATGAGTCCAGTGCTCTACCGCTGAGCTACCCACCCCCGTAATTGTTATTATTATTATTATATCTATTGTGCGATTAGGATATCCTATAATAAAGATTACTTACTTACTTCATTGTCATTTTGCAAAAGTCATTTCCGTGCCATACTCCAAACGTCAGATTTTAAATTAATTGAAAAATATACAAGAAACCCCTATGCGTTATAGAAAAAAATTACGTAGATTACTAAAAAAAATAAAAGAATAGAAAAATCTAAAATAAATTATTTTTCTGTAAAATTTCGATATCAAGACGGGAAGAAATTAATCTAATTAAAATTGCGGCACGTCGCACATTGCGAATTATTTGTTCTACGAAAACAAAAACAACCTTTTCTCTTGCTTTAACCAGAAGTTACCTTATCTATTTTACCATTTTGATATAAATCTCTTGGACTTGGAAACGAAAGTATTATGAAACGTGTTAATTTTTTGCAATGCTTTTACTTATTTCAATTTACTGGGTTCTTGATTTTTCAAATAGAGATATAGTCAGTGACGGGAGTTGTTATTTCTCCAAGGGGGAAGCTTGCATAACTGCTCAGAAGGATTCTTAAAGAGATTGGAAAAATCTAATGAAATATCAAGTATTTTAAACATTTGTAGTTTATTTTGAAAGCAAGGATGGCAGGTATAAGTATGTGAATCTCGTAAATGTGTTTAATAAAAATAATAATAATAAGAATGAATGAATGAAGTAAAACTAGTTGCTTGTTTTCGTTACTATAATGACAAATGGCATTTATGTAAAGTAAAGACCACATAAAATGCCTCTAAGAAAATAACATAACTTTCTTGAAGTAGAGTTAAAATAAATGGTTTTGCCTCAAAATACTAATACATTTTTTACTTTTTTATGTATTTATTTATTGAGTTGTCCATTTTCACAAAACAAAAGAAAAAAGAAATATACAGGGAAAATTATACAAAGTACTTAAATAGGTCATGACGTTTTAAATATAATAGTACATTGTTTACCTAGTAGTAAAAGCGATACATTCCCGGACGACAATGCAAATTGTTGGCCGAGACGTTAAGCCGAGGCCAACAAGCATTGAGAGTCGGGGAATGTGCTTTTACTACGAGGTAAACATACTATTTTTTCTGAAATCGCAATCAACATTATCATAAATTAAGAAATTTTTATAAATGCATAACAATTTTTTATGACCATCTAATTACCTATGAAATCGTATCTATGACAATCACTGTTCGTTTGTTGTTATGAGAAAAGTCAGAGATTCACTACTTAGTTCGGTTTAATACCTACTTATAATGACTTTTCAGGTAGAGTTCAGCCCATGTTTAATATAATTGTACAAACTGCAACATAACTATAAATATAAAAAAATAGTTATAATAATATGAAAAGACAGATGATTTCGAGGAACATTTAGAGTTATTTTACTAGTAAGCTGAGGACAATTAACCATTGAATTGAGAATTTTAAAAATATTATGAAGATCATCAAGATCTCTGCGAGTCTCCAATGGAAGGAGGTTCGGATTTTGATAAAGTTCTGGATAAGTGCTATTGATTCTTGAATAATGTATTTGATAACGTGGATTCCATACAGAGGATGCGTACTCAAGGTGAGACCTAACAAGACTACAAAAAATAATTTTAAGTGTATGGATGGAGGCAATATCATGAGTGTTCCTTTTTATAAACCCAAGCATACAATGAACATAATGAACATAATGTGATCAACATAGGAGAGTTCAGGTTTAAGTATGATACAGAGGTCTTTTATAGTATCAGTTGTTGAATCTCATCCTTAATGAGATAATTGTAATTAGTTTTCTCTCGTTTACGGGAGAAAGTCATGAGTTTACATTTGAACGCATTTAGTTCCACTCCATTAGAATCGCACCACTCCACAAATCTATTAAGGTCCTGCTGTAGGTCTTGACAGTCAGCAGGATTCGAAATGATTTTAAATGATTTCATATCATCTGCAAATAAAAGGATATGGCAAGAAATAAAGATTAAAAATCAGTGGAGCTAGATGAGATCCCTGTGGTACGCCAGAGTTCACTGGTATTTCGCAAGATATAAAATTGTTAACTTTGACCATTTCGATACGACCCGTTATGCCACTCTGAATCCAGTTTAGCATTGGACCAGAAATTCCATATATATTCAGTTTTTTACGCATGATGTTGTGTGGCACTTTATCAAAGGCGTTAGCGAAATCTGTATATATTGAGTGATCTTCTGATCCATTTTATAATGCCTCTGTAATAGTTGCTGAGTAGGAAATGAGATTCAGTTCTGTATTTCGACCAGCACAGAAGCCAAACTGTTCATCAATGATTAAAGGTGATAACATTGATGTTAAAAATGTTGTTACTAGTTTCTCGAACAATTTTTTTGTGTTTTCCACACGAATCGAGTGTTTTTATGCGTTTTGGAGAAACAAAAAAAAATCAAAAATGTTTCCAAATTACATTACTTTTCCTCTATGATATAGTGAACGGCGGAAAAGTAATATTGATACTAGAGATTTAATAAAGAATGTTTCAAATATACACATAAAGTCGCAATTTTTTAATCGCGTCTTAAATATATATAATTAAGACTATTATTTAATAAAAATCATTCAATTAATAAAAACGGTGATTTATTATCAATTTCTTTATAGAACTGGTGATGAAACGAACTTTCAATTATCAGTTACGAAACGTTCGATCTTCCATAATTTAAGCCACTTTTTTGAAATAGTCACGTTTAATGTCAAAACTAGAAAAAATATTTAGTACCTCCATCCACCAACAACAGACCAAATTTCAATTTTTAAATCTTTACCACATATAGATGGTTTGACATCAAAACTCATACATTTGTTCAAAAATGAAGACAATATTAAAATAGCTAAAACCAATTTGATAACTATTTCACAAATACATTCTAAATTGAAAACACCTATACCAGTCAAAATTAAATCAAATATAATCTATGAAATCCCATGCAACAGCTGTGATGAAGTATACATTGGTCAAACAAGTAGAATGTTTAAAGATAGAATAACCTTTCATAAAAGTGACTGCAGATGGAATGTGAGATCTTGTCGCCTTGCTGAACATGTAATAGATAAAGATCATGTGATTGACTATAATAATGCCAAAATTCTCGATAATGAACGAAATCTCAATAAGCTTCTCTTTCTTGAAATGGCTCATATAAATAACAATGAAAAATCAATGAATAAAAGAACAGATATCAATGACCTCAGTACAATATACATATATCTATTAAAAAAACAAAGAAAATTTCTCAACTCGTGCTCCTTGAATTGATTTTTTATTTTATGATCTCACTCTGTATGTTTCAATTGTATACTGATTTTTTAGAAATTGTCATTTTATCATTTTAAATTTTAACACTGATGTTTCTTTTTGTATGTAATTTTTTCTGAATTTCATCTTGATAAAGAAAATAAACATTTTCGAAAGCTCGACTTAAAACGAAGAAATCGTACTTTATTTACTATTGACTGCTTCCCACTAATTTTATCTACATAATTTCATTAATTTATATTTATTTTTTAAATCTTTGTAAAATATACTATACTAGTTTGTCATGTTTTAAATAATTTTTTAGTATGTACTTAATATTTTTTTGAGTCATTAGATAACATCGCAATCTAACTTCTCTTCTTCTTTATTATTACACAAATTCTGTGATTTCTAATTTCCAAAATTTAGGTAGGCTTTTCCGAATCAAAGATTTTTCACAAATTCTGACGCTTGCCTCTCTCGAACCCCTCTCGGATCTGGCACTGGTTTCAATTCAGCATGAACTAGTTTCAGTATTCCGGTAGTGATATTGGTATAGAGAATTAATACTTAATAAAGTGAGTGGTGCTTTGCCAGTGAAAAATGATCGGACTTTAAATATTTTTAATGATTTGGGATAACATGAATTAATTGTAAGTGGCTATATTTTTTATGAAAATACTATTCATTAGTATCTTATTAATTAAAACCGGTGCCATCTAATGATCCGCTATACCACAAAGTCACATCCGATATGGTATTAAAATCTCGTATTCTTCAAACTTATGAAATGGCTCAATTTCAATCCTGAAGATGGAAATTGTAATAAGTGCTTTTTTAACTATCTAGTGCTATTTTCAAATAACTGTTTTCAAATACCTATTTTCAAATAACTATTTTCTTGTTTTTTTATAAATATACCAGGGCAAATCATTTTTGAAGCAAAAAAAAATCTTAGCAGTGTGTGGATGGTCGGAAAATGTAGGGTAACATAAGTCTCTAACATTCTAATTTTAATATAATAATAAATAAATGAAGTATTGTATTTTTCAATACATAACAATGGTTTTCTCTATCGTTTTAGCTTTTTCTCCTGTGTTTCAATTTTTATTGAAGATGAATTATTCAAAAGCATGTTCTATTCGTAACAGTTCTAGTATTTGACTATAACTTGCTTGACTTGACATGACTTTACATGAGGGTTTAAAATATTTTTTCAATGTATTTGTGGAGACGACTTAGAGTTTTATTTTGGTTTGATCTAACTGAAACTCCACTTTGAGAATGGACTATTTCCTCCAGATATTTCCTCCAAAAATCACGTTTTGAGGGTTGGATATTGTTTTTTACAATTTGTGGCTGAAATATGCATCATATTGAAAAAAGTTTAATATAAAAATTGTAGACAATTAAAAAATCTAAAACTTTTGTATTACTCATTTTTCAACATAACCTCCAAATCATCAAGAAAAACGCTAGAAACAGTTTTTTTTGTTTTTAATTTTTGTCTCCTGCAAATTTTCCGACCACCCAATTTTCCATGAATTCGGGTAAGGGTTTAAAATTAAATTAAAAGTGAATTAATTCTTTTTCATGCATTTGAGTATCTCTTAGGAAATCTTCAGTCGCTCCATGTCCTATTATTAATGCGATATCTGAGGTAATGAGGTACAGTCTTGTTAACTGACCATTAAAAAAATGAAATTTTGTTAGGAAATATAGTACTAGTTGTTGCAAGCGATTTTAAATAGTCCATACGTTAGTGAAATCTACATCACAAAAATGAAAATATTGTTGAGTTTAATTGCAGGTACTTGCAATTAATCAACAGCATACGACATGAAGGTCAATCATGAATTTAAGCTATTGTTCGTTAGAATAATTTCGTTACAAGTGATAACAAATTATTTTATGAAAATTATATCTACAATTACGCAGATTCAGATGAACTGTCGATTGTTTCTAATTGTATACTAGCGGTAAACGATATAAGAGCGAGGATTAATAACAAAGCCGATCCAAACATTTAAGGAAAATTCTATTTCCAATTTTCTGTATAAACATAAAATCATTATTGTGCCTATCATGTAAATAAGTGCAAAGTAAATTGGGGACAAGTGGGACGATGCAGTGAATCAAGAACTAAGTAACACTTGAAATTTATTAAAAAATATATTAAAACTGGCATATATAATACTCAATCTTCTTTTGCTAACCACGGGATTAGTTTTAAACATAATTTTAGTTTTCATAACAATGCTAAATTGTTGGTTTCTTGGCTAGAAAGTCCCTTATAGGACAACAAAAAATTAAGACCTACTCAAAAACTTACTTTGCTTAATTTGCCCCCATTATATTTTTAAACACAGTTTCAAGACCTGGAACTCTTTTTATATATTTTTGTTTTTTCATATAAATTTTGTCAGAGTGCTCTTAAATTTCATTCTTTTTGATAGGTTAGTTTATATTAAAGAAGAATTATTTTCTAACTTTTCACTTTTTAAATTTCAATTTTAGCATCTGACGATGGCCATTGGTCGAAACTAGTTGTACAATATATGTGGGTGTTGTCGTCAGACTTCTTTGAAAATGAAGATCTTATTATCTCCAATAGAACTATCGCTGCTACTAAATATAAAATGTTATTATTATGTTTATACGCAGTTTCTTAGTATTCAAATATATTTGTTGTTTGGCTCATTTAATTAAATATAAATTATAAATAAATATCAATAAATAGACTAGTTTAATACGTCATATTTAAATCAGATTAAATTTAAAATGATGTCTCTTAAGCTATTTTTAGGTATTTAAATGTAATTTGAATGAATTAAAATAAAAAAAGGATTCCATGGAAAATATAAATATTTCAAAGTCGACCTGATCATAAAAAAATAGTCATTCTAAGAGTTGAAATCCTGGTAAACGTAAACATTTATTTTAGAGAGGGAATTTAAAATAATAACGGGCAATTTAAAAAAATATATTTGTAATCTGGTTTAAAATACAAAAACATCATTTTAGAAAGTGCCGGTGGCCACATCTTCTTTAACTAGAGGAAGCATTTACAATTTTGCAATACGCAAAATAAACAAACATAAGATATTTGGAAAGCAAGCTGATCCAGATCAAGTCAGACTGCACTGAATGTCATAATGTGCATCGAAGAACTGATGACTGTTGGAGGTTATTTAGATGATTTTGTAACAAGTTTGAGTCCCTGGTATTGTATTTTGCGCCATTGGTAGGTCTGAAGTGTATAAAACATAATATAGTAGAACACTGCCTCATGGTACTCCTAGATAATTTAAAAGTAAATGAATAAACTAATCTATTCAAATACTAAATCACGCTCGTTTATGTATTTTTAAATATTTAGAACGCCTGTGACCAAAAGCGCCCTTACCGAGCAAACAATTAATTTCTATAATGAAATGAAATCAAACATTGAAAATTTTAATAAAACAAAAAGATAGTATGATACTTTTATTCATCGATCCAACTTCAGAACCAGAGTTCCCCAACAGGAGTTTTTAAAATTACAATCGTTAAAATTATATATAGTCCAATCAACGAAGGTGCCAACCCGGGAATCAGGTCTGTCCGGCACCATATTTTTAATTTGCAGGTATTCATGGGTACATTCACCCCAGAAAATCTCAGCTGTCTGAAATTTGTGGAAGGGCGGGAAAATGGCTTATTGGTCTCAAAAATGTGTTTTTTTTCGACTATTTATATGACACTGAGAATTTTTGTTTGGACGAAAATGAAGATCAGTTCATTACCTACAAAAATGATCCTCATCATTTTTGTCAAAAATATGATACTTTTCGACATAACCGGCTCCGAAACGCATCCCCATTTTTAGCTCTTTATCTATTTCTCTGAATTATTGAAAAGTTTGTTTTTGCTCGATATTTTGACCCTCCTCCTATAAATTTATTCATATTTTTTTATCAAGACTAATTTCACCGAATCCTTTTGGATAATGGGGCTTTGCAAGGTGTTAAATATATTCAGAAAGATTCAATAAATTATTTTTCTGTATTTTCATAAACAATATGTTTTTTTAGGGCGTTTTTTTTGGATTTCCGGAGTTTTCGAAAGTGCTCGAGTCTATCGGGAATTAATAGATAACACTGGTCAACATTTTATCTGGGCTTGTACACGGGTATCGGAAATGGTATCCTAGGGTTTTCGGGGTCGCTGATTACGATGAGCGGGTCGGTTAGGCGCCATCAGGTCAGGTTCAAGGTCATTTTAAGGTCAACTGTTAATTTCTTGGTATTTTTTAATATGAACATAAGCAATTGGAGCCACATACTTACATCTGAATTCTATTCTCAATCAAATTTTTTTCAAGTGTTTCTTTTGTTATCTATCATATGACCTTCAAATGACTTTGAACCTGACCTGTTGGAGCTCAACTGACCTCGAATTAATATTCAGTGACCTGAAAAACGTACAAATGAGTTTTTTCAGATTTTTCAACATGCCCTTGACTGTTTTATCTAAAATAACCTCAAGTGACCTCTAGGATTCTAGCAAGGGATAAACAAATAACGGATTTGAAATCAGCAACCAAAAAAACATATGTATGAATTTTTTCAGATTTTTTGAGGTTATTCTTGGATTTGACCTTCAAATGACCTTGAACCTGACCTGATGGAGCTCAACTGACCTCAAATTAAGATTCAGGGACCTGAAAAACGTACACATGAGTTTTTTCTGATTTTTCAACATGCCCTTGACTGTTTTATCTAAAATAACCTCAGCGACCCCGAAAACCCTAGGATACCATATCCGATGCCCGTGTACAAGCCTAGATAAAATGTTGACCAGTGTAATCAAGGACCATATCGGTTTTCAACGCACATCATTAGAAAGCTTAGCTTGTTCCCTTGTCGATGGTATTTTTCTTTTTTTTCATATTTTTTGGTTTTCCGGAAAATTGAGAAAATTCTCACCCCTATGAAAAATCGAGGATTATTTTCTATTCGTGCTAAAATTTTTTGGGGTTAGGAATTGTACTAAATAAAAGATCACATTCTGACCTTTTCATCAATATATATAACAAGTATTTTATTAAGTGCGCGAGAAAAAACTCTGCCTTCAAACTTTCTCAAATTGGATTTTTTTTACAATAAATTTATTAATCAAGTGCAAAAAGTGAAAAAAGCTTGGTTATTTATTGCCTTATCTTTTGTCTTCAGACAAAAACGGGAGGATATTGAAGTTTTGGGAGGATATTCAAATTTACCGTTTTTGAAACGCCGTTTTTGCAAAAAATATTAGTGTACCAAAAAAAAATCATAGGGGCAACTTTTTTAGGTAATGAACTGCTCTTCATTTTTTGTGTATACAAAAATGCTCTAAGGGTCATATTTCGGCAGATATCGTTGAAAAACGGATTTTCGGGAACTCTAGAGACTTTTTCCCACCCTTCCACAAATTCCACGTAGCTGAGATTTTCGGAGGTAAATGTACAAATTAAAAAAAAATTGACGGACAGACTTGATGCCTAGGTTTGGGGTTTTTCTGGCGTTAATTTACTGGACTAATATAGGAGTTCCTCAGGGGTCAGCTCTCGATCCTATATTGTTCACTAAATATATTAATGAATTACCTTTTCGTAAACTTATATATTTCTGTTTCATCATTCCAGACTGCTTATAGTTAGTACAATAAAGCTTATATTTCTTTTATTGTTTCAGAGAAAATGAAAATAATAGTATTGATGACGATTTTTGGCACTCTTGAAGCCCTTCACTGCGATAAAGAATATAACCATATCGAATCCTTCTACGAAATAGGATTTGATATAACCTGTCAAGGCCTTACCAACAATTTCACTCATCTATTGCAAGAATTCGAAGTCACCAATGAAATAAGCTTAAGAATGGAAAACTGCAGTCTGACAAAAGTATCACCAAAACTTTTTCAGAACGTTTGTCACATAAAACATTTATATTTGGAAAATTCAACTTTTGCCTATAACAAATCAGAAGCCATTTTTCGACTGCTTGATAAATTAGAAGATTTGAAAATTATCAACACAAAATTTAAAGTTACCAAGAACTCGTTTTTAAATTTAAATAAACTTAAGCAAGTAACGTTAGTTAATAATGAAGTGAATGTTATAGAGAAAGGATCTTTTAAAGATTTAACAGATTTAGTAGAACTTCATATAACTGAAAATCATTTAAGTGATTTAAATAATGTACCACTGTGTGAGTTAAAGAATTTAAAAACTTTAAACTTTTCCAAAAATGATATTGGAGATTTAGGGCAGGTGTTATATTGTCAAAATATTCAAAATGCTAGTGTTACTATAAATAATATTAATCGACGTCTTGGTGCTGGTTCATATAAATTGTCCCCTTCTTCTATAGAATTGTATGAGATTGATTTGAGCTATAATGACATTGAGGATTTGGGTACTTCTTTTGCTTTTTTGAAATCTTTAAGAACAATAAAGTTACAGAGTAATAAATTAAAAAGATTGAACAATTCTTATTTCACTTTTTTGGAATATTTGGAGAATCTACGAGTTGATAACAACAGTATAACGTTTATTGAAGATAACGTGTTTAAAGACAAACAATTTTTAGAGAAGGTTGATTTATCTAACAACGAAATTTTATTTATAAATCTTAAGGATCTTAAAAGCGTTAAATATCTAAATTTGGCCAGCAATAGGTTAGAAATTGATTCTGTTTTAACCATTAATTCCAATAATACTTTGGAAGAATTATGTTTAGATAATAATAGTATTATTGAAGTTAAACCAAATGCTTTTAAAAAATATTTTCATCTCAAATCCCTTCATTTAACTGGAAACAAAATAAATTTAGTAAGTTTTTCTTTAAACGGTTTATATAATTTAAAAAAACTCTACGTAAACAAAAACTGTATTAATAATTTACCAAAGGGAGTATTCAAAGATCTTTATAACTTAACATTATTAGATTTATCTCAAAATAATCTAAGTAGTCTGGAATATCCTGAAACTTTTGCTACTTTAAAACAGTTGGAGATATTGAATCTTTCAAGAAATTCACTTACAAGTTTAAATTATGTTTTAATACAAAACCTTAAAAATTTATTAGTGCTAGATATATCGTATAATAAACTTCATACCATAGATTATAATATAATTCTCTCAAATCTACCCTTACTAAGTAATTTAGATATCAAATATAATGTTTTATCTTGCGAATTATTATCAAAAATAATTAAATATCTTCAAAACAAGGGCGTGTCATACACCATGCAAGACAAAATAGATTTAGATAAAGTTAATGTAGGTGGTATATATTGTAGCAACGAAAAAGTTAGTAATAATACTAAAAGTGGTGTAAGTCAACCAGTTCCTCAAAAAAGTGTGATGTTCGATATTACTTTAGGATTAATTATCATTCTCATTATCATTGTTTTAGGTATAATTATTTTTAAAATTCACGTTTATTTGAAAAGACGAAAATATCGAGCTGATGAATTTGAATTAATCGATGAGTAATATTTAAGGAAATGTACATAGTATAAGGATGTTAAATCTAAAACTGGAAGAATGACAACACAGCCCGATACACATTTTGTGATTTTTTAACTGGTTTTAGGTAATTTTGTGAACAAAAATACCGTCGAATTTGCTTTAGTTTTCGAAATATTACATGTGTCCTATTTATATGGTATTTAGGTAATAGAAAATAAGTGAAAGGAAATGCGTTTATTCGTAAGTAATATCATAAGGGCATCTACTTTTTTTCACAGGCAAAATTAAATGCCCGGATGGTATTTGACAAGACTATTTCATGAGTAACAGATTATTCTGCATACACATAGCTTACAAAACATACTACATATTAAATATGTAGGTATTAATTTGAAAACAAAAACAGGTAATTTATTCAATCGCAAAACTTAATTATTTATGGTACATTTAAAATATAAATTGCAATTTTGGTACACAGTAGGAGTATTGTTTGAAATCTTTGTTAACGTTGAGTGTAGGTAAATTATTAATGTTGTTGATGGGTCCAGCTGTAGAGTGAGAAGCTCGAGGAGTGTTTCTACTTCTTAGGGTGTTTATGATGTTGGAATAATGCTCATTATCCATTTGCAGATATGGCTTAATTGCGTTGGCTGAACTGTGGCCCGTAGTTTTAATTAATTGTTGTTCACCCCATCCCCCTCCTTTATCCAGGTTACTGACTGCTGTTGACCGCATGGAGTTGTTTGTTATTTTTATTTCTTTTTGTATTTAATTCTGCCTTCTCTGCTGCTTCTTTAGTCCATTTCGAAAGTTCGTTTTTTCCCACTGGAGTGTTTTTGTACCATCCACTTGATTGTTCTTTGTTCCTTGATGGGTTTACTGTTAAGAATAATCCATCAGTTATTATTCTAGATGAACGTTTAACCATTATAATTTTAAAAAGACGGACGGACAAAAGGTAGGGTTCTTCGTGTTGGGGACCAGCCATTTACTATCGGCCATTTTTTTTTTCTCCACCCTGGGCCGTTTTATTGAAGAGAGGATTATATTCTACTCTTCCTAAAAAGTAGGATTTTTGAAAATCAGTTATTTAAAAAAACGTGTAACTATGTTATCTACCTGTTTTATTCTCAGAATTATCCACTTCCTCTTTAAAATAATGAACTCTGCAATTGACTGCTTCTCCACCTCTCCAATCAAGTTCTAATGAAGCGATATGATAAAATTTTCGCTGGAGTCCCGCCGAAGTGTCTTCGTCCCATAATAAAACCATTGCGTAGTATTCTTCCAATTTTAATAAAGCAGAGCTCGATATCCTTTTATTGGCGCACATCTGCAAATTCTCTCGTTTCGCATTACGAGCTTCCCTATTAGACTTGAAGATAACATCTTTAAATGGATCAAAAATTATTTTCCACTTCATAAAATATATCTCTTGCATTTTTTTTGCAACGGTGTTCCACATTGACTTCACAACTAGTCCTTTGTAATTTTCGCCCGTTTTCTTTCTTCATATTCCACGCCCAATCTTTCAGGATTAGGTTTAGTTGCTCTAAACTTGTAGTTTCTAAAAGCTCGTATTTTTTTGCCTTGCAGAATTCTGTAAACTGTTTCCATATTGACGTATGGGTTTTAACGGTATTGTACGGTACACTTTTCTCAATCGCCAGATCAATATTAGTCATAGAATCACTTCCAAAGCGACTCATTTTCACTACATAAGCGGACTAGCACGGTTTAAAAACAATATTACAAAATTTATTGACAATAAAATCAGAAAAATTGTTTTGAGTCGTTTTCTGGTGTCCTAGGAGACCATAATTACTTGTTATCTATCAAATGTATTGTAATTTTTGTGACAACAGTTGTCAAGTTTTGCCGCGGGTAATCTCGAAAAAAACTACTGACAGGAGCTGTCATATAGTTTTTTCATCTAGAAACCATTTGTAATTCAAAATTGCGCGTTTGTGATTGGTGGAAATTAAGACGAGGGAAATAGTCGAAGGTAATATCCCAAGACTATGACAAATAGCCGACTATTATTTTCTGTCTAATTCTATCGAGAGTACCTTGTATTTGGAGACAATTTGATGAGACATATGGAACATTAATAATCTGAATAACTCCCGAGAGCTTTAGCTCGAGGGAGTTATTCTTTCATTATTAAAGTTCATATGGTCGAATTGAATTGCCTTGAAATGCAAGTTGCTCGAGATGAATTAAAGAAAATAATAGTCTCTATTTGTCATAGTCGAGTGATATTCAGGAAGATTATTTCATGAACCCCACCAAATCATTCGCTAAGATTGTCTCCAAACAGACTCCTTTCTCTTTTTGATATTTTCTGGGATATATTTGCTTATATTTTCACTGATTTCCGTAATGGAACATGAAACAAAACGAGACATTTTCAATTGTAAGTGAATGTTACGTCAAGTTTTGACACTTAATAGCACACTTAATAGCCGCTCATATTTCTTTATTTACCTAAATATCCGATCATATTGCATATCATGTGACTAAATTCATGACTTTTCGTTGGCGCAGCCATGTGTGAATGAAATAATCGAAGGTAATATCCCAAGACTATGACAAATAGCCGACTATTATTTTCTGCCTAATTCTATCGAGAGTATCTTGTATTTTGAGACAATTTGATGAGACCATATGAACATTTAATAATCTGAATAACTCCCGAGAGCTTTAGCTCGAGGGAGTTATTCTTTGATTATTAAAGTTTATATGGTCGAATTGAATTGTCTCGAAATGCAAGTTGCTCGAGATGAATTAAAGAAAATAATAGTCTCTATTTGTCATAGTCGAGTGATATTCAGGAAGATTATTTCATGAACCCCACAAAATCATTCGCTAAGATTGTCTCCAAACAGACTCCTTTCTCTTTTTGATATTTTCTGGGATAGATTTGCTTATATTTTCACACTGATTTCCGTAGTGGAACATGAACCAAAACGAGACATTTTCAATTGTAAGTGAATGTTACGTCAAGTTTTGACACTTAATAGCACACTTATACAAGCAACTAAAATAGCCGCTCATATTTCTTTATTTACCTAAATATCCGATCATATTGCATATCATGTCACTAAATTCATGACTTTTCATTGGCGCAGCCATGTGTGAATGAAATAATCAACAAAATACAACAAAGACATATACCGGCTAATCAAACAACCAGAGTATCTCAAAATAAACATAGGTACATATACAGGTATTAATTAAAAATATCGGAAGTGTATAGTTGTAGATGAAATAATATTAGCACTTTATATAAAGTTTCTTTACTAATAAATACAAATTATGTAAAAACCGTGTTCGTTAGGGTAGAGAACTGATTTAGAAAAATGTTGTCGTGATATGTACTTTTTATAAGTGAAAGGGATACAGAAGTTGTTTTTTAAGAATGCGGGTTAGTCAATATAAATGAAAATGGCCAAATATACAAGATACAAATTGTTACAGATCTTACAAAATTGTTCAAATGATTGAGCCTCTAAATAAATAAAAGAGGATCTGTGATACCAAATTTTGAACATGTGACGAAACGTTCTGTTATGTAATTGTCAAAACAACGTTCTATAGGTCTGATTTATAATTATATAATATAAAACAGAAAAATATTTTGCATATTTTATGAAAAATGCAATTAGACCTAGCCTATAATACACATTTACATTTTTTAAATTTCTATACACTGATATTATTAAACATGTATTTATGGTCTACTGTTGAACTTTTCTAAAATAAAATTAATTTATGTACACAAGTATTTATAGTTATGTAAGTGTTTATATAATTAAGAAAGTAGAAATAATTGTAATAAAATAAATTTTTAATGATATAAATATTTTTTTCGTATTATTTCTAATTAAATTTATCATCAGATATAAAATTTGCTTCGTTTTAGAATTTATTGCTTGCTTTAAAGTTTTTTTGGTGTAACTGATATTCATTAAGTGATTTTTCCAGCTCTACAATATTTACATAATAGTTATCTGAATTATGACATTGTGTATTAGATACCAATGAATAAATATTTAATATTTATATGGGTCAGTTATGTTAAAATGGAATAATGAATTTTCCAAAAGTTTACAAGGTGAAATACAAAAAAATCATGTTAATAAATTAGCATAGGTACCAAGATAATATTCAAAACTTAGAAATAATTCTTAAACTTATGAAATGAAAATAGCGTAGAATTCAAAACTTTATGTGACTCTTTTTCATTAAATACATCTTAGGAAACCAAGTTACGTTGCAAAAATCAGTTTCGGTTAACCAATTGGCAATTAATTTCAAATTCAAAACGAGCCATAATTTTCCAAATTTTAAAATATCTCTTTAGCTGTTTACATTCTATACCGTATTTCATTAGGATATGAAATTGTGCGAAATAAACTGTTTTTGCTACGAACAGGTTAGTGTTTTATTTTAGGTATTGAACAACAATTATTCACAAATTTGAATCATATAAATAATTATTAATGCTATAATAAGCTTTTGACAGTAATAATTGTTTTACTGTCCGTTTAAATAAGTTTCCAGACTGGTTTTATATTTGTTTGGGAGGTGATTGAAAAATTTTATTCCTATATGTTTTGGGGATTTTTAAATTTAGCCGATTTATGCTTTGGAATAGTTAGTAAATCAGCATTACGTGTTGAATAATTATGACAAAAAGGAGTTCCGGTTAATCAATGAAGCATTGCTTTTAATGTATAAATGACAGTTAAGAATGAAAATACAGGGAAATGTTAACATTTGCTTCGAAACCTGTTTAGATGATTCTCTCCAGGGTATATTGTAAATTAATCTAATGATTTTCTTTTGCGATATAAATACTCTTTCTCTGTCAACAGAGTTGCCCCAGAGGACTACATTATAACACATATGGCTGTGAGCTAGACTATAATAAACGTTTAATAATCCATTTAATGTTTTTATACGCGATAATGCAAAATATGCTTGATTGACTTTTTTACATACTACTGTGACATGGTCTGATTTAAATAGTTATCTAGATGTATTTCAGGAAAGGTGTTGCCTTCTGTAATTAAATCGGCATTATTGATTGTTAAGTTAATTGGGTGCCTGGGAATATTTTGAGAGGTGAAGTATATACTTTTGGTTTTATCAATGTTAGCTATTAAGTTGTTTGAGTTACACCAGTTTAAGAAATTTTGTATTAACTTTTCTGAATCACGTTTGAGTTCGTCCTGAGTATTTGCCGAGATAGCTATAGATGTGTCGTCTGCAAATAGGATTAATAAATTTGGGGGAACTCCTGAATGTAGTTCATGATGATCAGAATTTGATCCGTTAACTTTAACAAACATGTCACGATTAGTTAGGTAACTTATGAGCCATTTTAAGAATATACCCCTGAAGCCCAAGTTGTAGATTCAAAGCTAATCTATTAGCAAGAGCTAGAAACCAATCTGCTATACCTCTGACAATTACACTGGTATGATCGGCAAAAAAATAACTAAACATCTTCATTTTAACTATAAGGAATTCTTTATTTCACTTTATTTTTTTATGAGAACTGTAATATTTTAATACCAACTGATTTATATTATGCACTTTTGTTGATTCCAAAACATTTCTTCCTTGTATTTTTTTAGTTAAAATAAATGTATGTTTATTCTTTTTTTTAATTTTTTTATTTATTAAACTGTTCTATATATTTTAATACATTAGGGAATTTGTAGTTCTAGCATAAATTTAGGTTTTTAACATTTAGGTCCCTTTACTTTGAGCTGAAGGTATTAATACTTATTATTCTAGGATATGCACAAAAATCATATAAATATTTGTTTTATTGTTTTATCTTTGCATCTATGGATTTATCTTTACATTTATGGTTTATTTATACTTATTAGTTGTACATATTATTCTAGAATCCGCACAAGCATGGGCACCGTTACAAAAAATATCAGAGGGGGGCACATTTTTTCAAATCGAAGTATTGCATTAAATTGAAATGAAGATCCTGTTTGTTACGAGTCACATGGTCTCGACAGCCGACGAGCGACCGCGAAATCTACCGAACTGTTACTTGATACTCCAGCAAATTTAAGCTTATCGCGTATATCTAAAATCCAGTCCCCCCCCCCGCCCTTAAAGGTCAGCGCCCTTGCGCATAAGAATGTTAGAATTCTTCTGGATCACCCCCTTTTATTGCTCCACAATTGTATATTGTAACTTTACTTTTGGAGCAATAAATATTGAATATTGTAGGTGATTCATGCTGTACAGACATACATTTACGAGATTAATTATTTTCAAGATAAACTTTGACATTTGGTATGAAGTTTAAATATAGATTTCCAGTAAAACCCAAAAAGGTAATAAACGATAATAAAGTAAGAGATCGCAAAATATTTTCCGTTTTAATCGATCTAGAAGCAGTTGGAAATAATTTTGATTCGATGAAAACAAAATGTTGGATCTCTCAATTAAAACAATACTTCTATTTTTAATTTTTATTTTTTCAAGTGTTACAAAAACGTTTCAGGCTGAGTTTGTGGTGTTTGCAAATAATAATGTTGGAAGTTCTAGAATTGTGAAAAGAGTGAGTATTTTATATTTTTCATTAATTCCAAAAAAATGTTTTCTAAAGACGCATTTGGGTTCATACAATATAAATAAAAATAAATATTTTGAAAGTATTATTTTTTGTTTTTTTAGCAAAGTTCCCAACTTGATGTTCCAAATATTAAAAAATTTCTTGTTACCACAAATGTAGCCAATCGTTTTGCAGAAACCAGTGTTATTAGTACTGTTGAAAATTCAGATAGCTATACCAAGCAAACTGCTTTCTCTGTGGTTTTACCGGAAAGGGCCTACATATCGGGATTTTTTATGGAAATAGATGGAACACGATATAAAGGTTACGTGAAAGAGAAGGAAGAAGCTAGAAGAATATTTGCTCAAGTAAGAATAATTACACTTTACGTCGAATTAACTACAATCGAGAGTGAAAATAAATAAATATTTTTTTCAAATTTGCTGTTCAAGAAAGTAATATTTTGACAAAAATTAAATTTAACCACTTCTTTTCGATGTTACTGAGGGATAATTTTTTGAAAAAAGGAATTTTGTATATAACTAAGAATTTCCATGCAAATTTCGTACATTAAGGACTTCATGTATCCCCATATAAAAAAGACAATAGGGTTTAGATTGGAAGATGTAGGACGCCAAATTTGGAGTTCACCACGACCAGTTTTCCCCAAAACCATTCGTTTAAAAAATGTTTAGCCCCTGCTGCAAAATGTTAAGAAACCGCATGTACATTTTCTAACAAAAACACGGCTATGAAATTGAAAAAAATCTTCATTAGAGTTTTCTAAATACGCCATTATTACCTTAAAAAAATTAATTGAACAAATGTATTGTAAAAATAAATGCCTAAAACCATGCGCGGATCCAGGGGGGTTAGTTTTTCTTCCATATTTTTCTCCAATATTATTATTATTTATTATTACACTTCTTTCTATTCTTTTAATTTCCTTTTCCGTATGTTCTGACTTTGTTTCTTGTACTGTTATCTTCTGTTCTAATATCTCCTGTCTACTATTTATTTCTTCAAATTTGTTTTCTATTTTCTTAGTCAATTTTTCCATTTTCTTTTTGTCCATATTTTTCATCATTTTTCCCAAATCTTCTTTGTCTTATTGCCTTCCTTCCCTTAGTCTTCTTAATTCCATTAAGACCATCCTTATTCCATCATTATCTTCCTTCATCTTTTGGGTTCACTCAATTTCGAGCCCCACGTTGGGCACCATTTGAGAAGATATTGAAATTCTACAGCTTTTTCTAATTCTTTTCTACTCCCATACTAGTAAATTGCATATTACCTCCTATTTGGATACTAAGTAAATATATCATAATAGTTTCTGACACGTAATAAAAAAAATTACGCTTCAGTTCTATAAAAATATGTAATTTGTCACATTAGTCTTGGAAGCGAATTAGCAAACGTTATTTTGACAGATTAAAATTAACTCGCTGTCAGTGTAAATATACATTTATGTTGAATACAAATAACTAAAATGAGTTCATCGGATAGTGAAAATGAATTGAGTAACACCACCCAATATTATGCAGTTAGCTGCGGGCACTACTGACAACCTATTACCAGAAAAATCAAGAGGAAGAAATGAAAGGTATACCAGCAATTTATGGACTGTCGTACAACAAACAATGTGAATGCATTTTCATCCCACCATTCACTGGATACTTCTGAAAAACCCCCAAACAGAGATAAGGGTATAGTAATAAATAATTGCTAAAATTTTACAATTAATTACTTTAAAAAAATTTGACTATAATTTGTTACTGAATATTGTTAAATTAATAAAAATGCTACTTGTTATTTATGTTTTTTATTTGTTGAATGAAAGTGTTCGTAGAAAAAGTATAGTACACAACTAGAGTTGTAAGCTCATTACATGCTTGCAGAATTACTTTTCTGCTCGCATGTAATGAGCTTCTTACAACTCTCGTTATGTAATATACTATTTATAATCTTTATTTCCATTAATCTGACATTACAAATTCTTATCTTACATTTTATAAATCAACAACTACTAATCTCCATAAACAAACCTCCCCTAACAACCATCACCAATCTTTTTTTTAAGTCCTTTTCACATATTTTTTTTAATTCGTTTAACATACACATTTTTCATAATTTTGTCCCATTTTTTTATACCATAACAATATATTTATTCATTATTGTTGTTTTTAGAGTTTGTCCACTGGTCAAACTGCAGGTCACGTCTCAGTGAGTACAAGATATTCCAATAGGTTTACAGTAAACGTTAATGTGGAACCACTAACTAAAGTCACCTTTAACCTAAACTACGAAGAATTGCTTCAGAGGGAAAACAGCCAATACGAAATAATTACTAACATCCAGCCAGGACAAATAGTGAAGAAACTCAGAGTTGAAGTAAGTACAATCTTCAAAATGTTTCAAGAAGTATTTACAATCGAACATATTAACAATAGAAGAGTAATTGAACAAATATATGATTGTAGGAATGTTATTTAAATCGTGAAATCGTGTATATATTTATAATTTAATTTTAAAGCCTTTTTTGCATATTCGACTGACATTGGTCGTGGCCAAAACTTGGCACACATTTTTAAAAGCAAATTAATTTAATAAACTCACGCAGGTTTTAGCTCATGGCAAATTTATTCATAAATTGGATTGATACATTTCCAAGTAGTCACAACTAAAGACGGACCTGCTTTGTAATTTTCACATATTTTCTTCCACTGCATTTCAGAAGGACTGTATATTGCCTTAGATCGTAAATTTCCTTTAACAACTTCCAGCTCGTTGATCAGCATTCTATTTCTTTTAACAGCTTCTTCATGAGTGAACGTATTTTTTCGATAAAATTCTGAACACTTCAGTTTTTGACATTCGTTTATGCCTTGATCCACTATTTTTAATTTCGTATCGATTTTTTCTTCGTCTTTTTCATATTTGAACAACAATTCTTCGACTTCTGCTATTGGCATTATTTACTTAAACTGGATCCGTCTCATTGTGTGTATTGATAAACACTTGGGATTGGTTTCTATGGTAACGTCAATATCAAGTGCTTGTTCTATTTTTAATTACCGGGGAGTTGGTTTGGTGGGCCAACCCCAAGTACCCAATATCAATCTTTGTTATTAAAATCATTAATTATGTATGTAGTAAATTTGAAGCTTTATTGACGAAAAAAAGTTTTTAAATAGCGCATTTATTTTTCTTATCATGACGATCTCAAAAATTGCTGCAAATGTCCGCTTTTAGAAAATAAAACTTTAAAGTGGCAAAAACGTGGCGAGAATTACTGCAATCATATAATCAAGTGCCGCCACTTTAAAGGTATATTAATGGTTCCCAAAACGACACTAAAACTATCACGCCCACTTTAAGATCACTGCCACTTGTAAGTGGCATTTAAGTGATATGGTTTGGTGGGCGTAACTATTATTTTCCACGTTAATGTTTCTGCAACTTTGAGGTAGTCTCGCTTAGTTGTTATAATATTTCAAACACTTTTAGTGGCACCAAAATATTATAAAACTATTAAGTAGCTCCCAGCGGTGAACTTTACGTGACTACAACTAGGCATAAATAAAATGAAATTATTCTTACTATGTAGGGGTAGATTTAGTGATTATTACGTAATAGCCACCCAATCGAAGTTGCAATATCAGTTTCTGTCACTATAAATGCTACTTGGGGTAGAAAAACATACTACTTAGTACTTACTAAAGAAATATGTTATTTTTTTCATTTCGGGGGGGGGGGGGATCTATCCCCCTTGATCCCCCCTGGTTACGGCCTTGCTTCAGGGATCAGAATATGTTTAGGTTTTTATACTCAAAAGTAACTTGGCTATATATAATGAAACACCATTGTTGGGGGTTGTTTAGAACGAACGAAACATGGCCATGAAGGAAAGAATGATGATTGATTGTAGTTATGACTGACAGATCAATATTTCTTAGTAAAGTAAAGTAATATACAAGTTTTAGTATTGTAATATTCAACTTTCTTTTTTTCTTGTGAAAAGCTTTTACGCGTATATTTTTGTTCCAGGTTTTTATTAACGAAAGTCTGCCTCTGCTTTTTGTACGAACTCCATATTTACGATCAGGAAGCAACGCTTTGCTTCAGCACAATACCAACTTGGATCCTCATGCAAACGTGAGGGTATATAATACTTCTGCCCGCGTTGTTTTTGAACCAGATGTATCTAGGCAGCTAGAATTTGCTTGTGCTGGTTTGGGGAATAAGGAATACAATGGGTTTGCTGGACAGTTTGTCGTAAAGTATGATGTGGACAGAACCAATGAAGGGGGAGAGGTAATTTTGCATAGGACGATTTCAACTAATGAAATCGTTTTTTTAATTTAATAACGTGCTAATACAGAGTCACTATAATTCTTATATAATTTTACAAGAGACTATAATGCTAATACTTGAGCTATAAGTGCCAATTCTGGACATTATGGTTTTTTTTATCAAGTATTTGATTTTATTTTTAGCCGAATTAGTCAGTAATTTATATTTTCTATATTTTAGACCATATACCAAGACGGATTTCTTTTGAATTTCTTTGCTCCAAAACCCCAAAGTTTCGATCCACTTCCTAAACACATTGTATTCGTACTTGATACGAGCGGAAGTATGGAAGGTTTAAAATTGACGCAACTGATGGACGCCATGTTAAAAATTTTGCCGCAATTAAATGATGTAGATGTATTTAGCATTGTCCAATACGCCAGTAACGTATATGTATGGGATTTAGACTGGACTGAAAATAATGTACTTGCTGGAAGAGATCCTGAAGTCATTTTGTATGGAAATTTGGCAAAGGAATTAGAGGTACTTATTTTTCCATTGATTTAATAAGATACTCCAGAATAACTATCATCAGTCTATCATTAACTTCTGTTGATGCCAACATAGTTGGCGAAACGTACGTAGAGTAAATTAAAATGTGTGGTTTGGTTTAGTGGTCGACGATAGTGTTTCGACTCCAGAAAAACTGTTATATAAAATGTTCTGACTGCTTCCTATAAATTTTGGGCCCTCTCAAAAATTGGTGCATTGTTTTTTTCAGATAAAAATGTGAGATCTAGGAATAACACTGTTAAATCAAAATTCACATTATTGATATTAACAAATATATTTTAATACACCTCTGTATGTTGTTCTCTCTCATTATGGCAGAACGATATCACTTTCGGTCACGTGATAGTTTTTGCACTTGTTGCCAAAGTTTCTAAAGTAATTGGATTCTATAAACTATCGGTTCGGTTTAGGGAAATGAAATAAAAAAAATTAATATGCAAAGAAATAATATTAATTTATTTTATTTCAAATTAAATCTGACAGCACTATATTTTAAGATTTTTTTAATCGTCACATATTCAGAATTTCTATTTTTCCATCCCTAAAATCGGCAATATTACACCATTTTGTATTTAGTTATTTTAATGAAACGCGATCTTCCCCCATAAATGCCCTGCTTTTTGAAAGAGATAATATTTCGTGATTTAAGAAAACGATAGTTTTTTCACAATCCAATGAAAAAATTTTAAAAGTATTTCTGATATTTTTTATAAAATTTTAATAAAACTTTTTAGAATACCTATATAGCCCCAGCTCATGCGGCTACAGAAGAAAATATAAATAAAGTAAAAGATTTGATTAAACAGTTGAATGCGTTTGATGCAACAAACGCTATAGGAGCATTAGAAATTGGATTGCTAGTAATTCAAAAGGCGCAATTACAATTTCCAAACAAATATACTCCCATAATGGTCTTTCTTACTGATGGACTACCTAATGTTGGTGTAACTGATACTAATGAAATAATACACAAGGTATGCGGGATAATGGTGATTCGTTTAAACTAAAATTACAATTTTGTTTTTTCTTCTAGATAAATACAATAAATAAAGCTGCTTACAATACACCGATATACTCATTATGTTTTGGATCTGATGCTGATTGGTTGTTTCTAAAAACTCTGAGTCTACAAACTGAAGCCAAACTAACAAATATTTCTGAAAGTGATGATGCTTCGGTGCTTTTACAAGATTTTTACAAAACAATTTCAAATCCTATCCTAAGCAATGTTACTTACAACCTGCCAAAATCGGTAGAGGCGACTCAAACCAGGTTTAAGCTATTTTTTAATGGATCTGAGCAAGTGTTTGCTGCTAAGGGTAAGGCATCCGTACATGTTTCTCAAATTAAATATTTACACCATAAATATATTTGACAATGCAGTGTTCTGAAAGTCTAAAAGTAAAAGTTAAAGAATTCGAGGACAAAGAATTAGAGGCATTAATCGAAGAAGATCAGAGTCAAACTTAAGAGGAGCTTGCAGAATCATTGGGGGTCTTAAGAGACGTTGAAAGGCGATTTTTCACTTACTAGCAGCTGATTCAAAGAAAAAGTTTTTTTACATCGGATTGTAACCGGATAAGTGGATATTCTACGACAACCCCAGGACGAGAAAATATTACGCCAAGCCCTGTCAATTATTAACATCGACCTCAACATCAACACCAAAACCGAACATCGAAGATCATGCTCTGTATCTGGTGGGACCAAAGACGTGTTGTTTAGTATGAGCTGCAGAAACCTGGCGATCCCTTTACGGGCGATTGGTATCGACTACAGTGTATACAGTGTATTGCGAGAAAAACGGACAAAGACATAAAGTCATTCTTCTTCATGAGAACGCTTTTGTTTTATTCATTTTTACTGATTCTCTTTTCACTCTTAATGCAACTTACAGCATCTCACAAAATAACTTTTCTGATCTGTTTTAAGGTGTGCCAGAAAATGAGACAAAAACTATCACAGTTTCTGCAAAATCAGCAAAAGGTCCAGTGAATCTCGAATCTCAACTCGGTGTTCCTTTGACAAAATTGGAAAAAATTTGGGCTTATTTGACTGTGAAACAGTTAGCCGATCAATATCAAGCTACCGGAAATACTACGTTCTCAAAATTAGCCCTAGACTTAGCCCTCAACTATTCATTGGTGTCAGACTTTACATCTTTGGTTGTGGTAAAACCTGATAGTGACGGAGGACCCATAGAACCTGAAGATGCTTCTGTAGGAATCTTTCCTGAACCACCTGGTGAATTACCTATGTGTAATAATATTACAGGTACAAGCCTATTGTTTAAATTTGAACTAATCGATCATAGCTAAGAAAATATTTTCTTTTTAGATTGGATCATCGATAATTACGGTACAACAGAAGACGTTATTACAACTGATTTAACAACTGAGTTACCAGTAACAATTGGAGATGACATCCTTGAGTCAAACATCGGTATAACCGAAAAAGAAACAACAACAACAACAACAACGACTACTGAAACACCTACCACGACTACTGAAATGGTTACTACAACTACTACAACTGAAAAAATAATCACTTGTGCAGAATCAACTTACGGTTGTTGTCACGATGGAATAACGTTTGCACCCGGGCCAAATGGTGATGGATGCGATCCTATTCCTAGTTCAGGTAAAAGTGTACTCGCTCAACCTATCTTCCCAGAAACCCATCACCTAGTTTACTACCAATAACTGTAGGTAAACAAAATATAAAGTCCTAATATGTACCCACCAATTACCCTGCCGTACCTAATTAAGGAAACATTTTTTCTTGTCACGATGATTTCCTGTTGAATTTGGGTTGGTGTTTTTAGATGTTTTTTTTTTGTTTACAGAGAGCTGTTCACTACCTTTCGATAAAGGTACCTGTAACAACATAACAACCAAATGGTTTTATAATATTGGTAAACATAAGTGCAGACCTTTTCGATACAGTGGTTGTGGAGGAACCGACAACAGATTTGCAACTAGAAAAAGTTGTGAACATACTTGCGTTTATCCAAAAGATACAGGTAACTATAGGACATTCACTACATTCGGAACTATTTACACGGAGGGTAAAATTAGTTAATGGTAGAGTGGATATAGACAAAGAAATTTGATAACAATAGAAAACGAAGGTATCAAGACACAAGTAGCATTCATAGATTTCAAACAAGCTTTTGCCTGTCTGAAACTGTACATAGTAATTTGGCAAAAAGGTAGGAAACCCATAAAAAATCTACATTATTTGTGTCCTGGGTACTGATGAAATTTAAACAAGAAAGATAAGAAGACAAGAGATGAGTCATCAGTCACCTTGGAAGGAAGAAGATGCGGATTATGAGGAACAATAATAAATAAAGTAGTACAGTTGATCGCAAATTAAGATAATATGACTTTAGTTGCAAGAGGTAGAAGACGCAGTACAAAAAAAGCTACCAAGGACATAAATTACGCTAAGAAATAAACAAAAGAAAAACGAAAAACTCACAAGAAATATTTTGAATTAATTCTACTTCTATATATCTAAAAATGTAATAAAAAGGACATGTTTCACAAAATATAACTTATAGTGGAGTCAAATTAGAATTTTATATGGATGTAAGAGCTAAGTCAAACTTCTTTTAATTTTTTCGATTTTATACATAAAGAGAAGCTTGTAAAAAAAATTTCAATAAATTTGGGCTGGAGCTTCGCGACATATGTGCCAAAAACGGCATTTTTGGCATTTTTCGAGTGGATTACATCACTATTACTTTCGCGGCCCCTCGCCAAGGGAAAGTATTGTGAACGCGCTAAAAAAAATTGAGATAACGACGGATATATCCATTTTCAGGTCTCCTGAGAAGATTAAAACGATTTTCAGATGGAAGTCTGTCCGTCTGTCTGTGTGTGTGTCTGTATTCTTCCACGATAGCGTCCGCACGCTTAATCCGATTGAGCTGAAATTTGCTATATGGGTTTCGGGTGATCGGGGATTGAACCCATTAGTTTTTGGTTGAAATCGCCCCACCAGGGGGCGCAGGAGCCATATGTACATCGCGAAAAAAATAAAGACTTAAAGTTTTTATTTGATATTTAGGTGCCTCTCTGGCTTGTAAATACATTCTGAAATTTTCATTCCTTAATTTTTTTTAACCTAAAAAAATTTTTTTTTAAACTAAAAAATTGCAACCTGTAGCGTCCAAACGCTTGGTCAGATTGAGCTGAAATTTGGTATGTGGGTATCGGATCATCGCGGAATGAATCCGTTTGTTTTTGGTTGAAATCGGCCCACCAGGAGGCGCATTAGCCCCTATCTACACTGCGCGTCATATAAAACTGGTATACTTTTTTTCCCAATGTAAACCTAACTTAATTAATCAATCAAAATAACCGTCACATTTGTCAAATTTGTCAAAGGGCATATCCACAATGCCAGCCCATTTAAGTAAGTTTGATCAAATCCGAATAATTACCAAAATAGCTTGGCAGAAGATGAAAATTTAATAGTAATGGAGTTATGACAAGTTATTAATTATTGAATTGAAATTTTTAATTTTCTCCATCTCGTTTTATTGCTATAAAAAATTTAATTTTATCGTTACATCAACTAAAATTTTTGTTGACCTGGCATCACTGCCCTAGAAATTATAACATAAAAACTGGTTTAGTATTGACAAATTTTAAAAGATGCATTTACACATCTAGAAAAACACTATTTTCGATTATAAGAGTTGTACCAGTTTTATATGACGCGCAGTGTAAATTACAAAAAAATAAAAGACCTTAAGTTTTTATTTGGTATTTAGGTGCTTTATTGGCTTGTAAATACATCCTCAAATTTTCATTCCTTAATTTTAAAACTAAGCAATGGGAAAAAATTTTAAAATTTAAAATCCAAATGACATTTGACATGTCAAAGAAAAAGTAAGGAAAATTCCGACCCTAAAAAATTGTTTTACTTTTACTTTACCATAGGTAAAGTATTGTAATCGCAAAAAAAAAAAGTTCAGCTTTCAGTGGATTTACATGTTTTGAGACCCCCTAAGTCATTTAAGACCATTTCCAGAAAATGTATGTATGGAGTATGGAGTATGGAGTATGTAGTCCGGAAAAATTTGTGTGCGCTCTAACTCCAAATGCGATCGAAATTTCCTAACCAAATTTTATATTTAGCATTTTTACAACATGCTAATGAGCTGATTAGATTTTGGGCAAAATCGGACAACCGGAAGTGGGGGTTTACTCTTGAGAATTTTCAGATTTTCGCAATTATTATCGTTTCTGTTAAGTTTATGTAAAAATATTAAGAGAAAAAATTGATTTTAAATTAAATTTACTATAAATTTTGTTTAAAAACTTTTTTCACATTTTGTATTATAAGCGAGTTAAAAATAAAATATGGACTATCTATCTGTGATGGGGGTGTCGATACACTGCGACCTATAAGATCTATTGTGCCCTTCTATCTATCTATCTGTGAAATATGGACTAAAATAGTTGCATAATAGCGCAAGCGCAGTAGAAGTGTTTTGTTTCATGGAGACAATTGTACGCTCTTGCCAGGCATGGCCTGCCTTAAATATGTACGAGTAATTGGATTATGAGCCCGTATGGCCGTTAAAGTATGGTAAAGTCATGTGCATGGCCACATCCGATTTTTTTTTACTTTCCCTGCCACTCGCAAAGGAAAAGTATTGTGAACGCGCTAAAAAAAAAATTGAGATAACGACGAATATATCCATTTTGAGGTACCCTAAGACGATTAAAACGATTTCCAGATGGAAGTCTATCCGTCTGTGTGTGTGAAAAAAATATAAGACTTAATATAAGACCAGCAAGAATGTAAGAACTATAGAGGCATTACACTATTAAACGTAGCCTATAAAATATTATCATCACTAATACAATGACGACTAATAACTGAAACTCAAAATATCATATCAATGTGGATTCATAAGAGGCAATACACACTATATAAACAAATTATGGAAAAAGCATACGAACATCAATATGAAATCGAAATGTTATTTTTAGACTTTGAACAAGCGTTTGACTCTCTAGAGAGGTACGAAATTATGAAAGCTTTAAATGAACAAGGAGTAAGTAAAAAACTAAGAAAACTAATAGCGATGACATTCAAAGGTTAGTCTCCTGACACAAAAAGGAGAAACGGAAGAGTTCGAATTAAACAAAGGTGTAAGACAAGGAGACTCACTGTCAGCTATCATGTTCAAACTGGCGCTAGAATTTGTTTTAAGAAAGTTACAAAAGAAAAATCTCAGAACAACAGGAAGTCAATTAATAGCCTATGCTGATGACATAGTGATAGTGACAAAAAAAAGGAAAATCGTGGAAAAAATGTTAAGGGAGATTGAGGAGGAAGGGATGAAGTTGGGACTGAAAATTAATGTGAAAAAACGAAAATATGTTTTTCCTTTTATAATATTTCAAACGTCATTTTTACTTTAAAAAATTTCTTTTTGGGATACCGAATAATCATTTGATTTGGACTTTAAAAAATTTTAAAATCAATTTAATTTTTTATTTTTATTTTATAACTGCCGGGAAAGTCTAGTGGCGACACAACAGATTTTTTTTTAAATATCTCCGGCTCCAAGAGTCGTGGAAAAATAAAAAAAAATTAAAATGACCGTGATGAAGTAGAGTATCGATCCGTATAGTAGGGTTTTTTAAAAATGCATCCTAACATCAAAAAACAAATTCGTACACATTATTTTTTTTTACTGAATTGGCAATAAATAACCAAATAATCTTCGAATTTTCTTAAAAATTGGAGAAAATATGTATTTTTATATCGGGAAGACATGGTAAAATTAAAAAAAAATGTATTTGTCCAGCCAAAATCGGCATTTTTCGAAAATTAATTGAATTGGCCGCCTCTTTTGGAAAAACAATAGTAGAGAAAAAATTTTTATCTTAAAAAGAAGGATTTTGTGTGTACTTTGTCTAAGAAAATCCAACATTTTATTTCTTTATTTAAAGTGCCCAATTTAGTTAATAATAAAAAATAATCGATTTTCATTTTTTTTATTGATTTATATTGATTCGTTTCCTCACAAAAATCTTACTTTAGAACCTCAAATACATTTTTTGGACTGAAATACTCTTTTTCTAAGAGAATCAAGCATAAATATCGCGATAAAAACATTGGAAAAAAATGAAAATCGAATTTTTATTTTTTTATTATTCCCTAAATTGGGCACTTTAAAGAAATAAAATTTTCTTACACAAAAGTACATACAAAAATCTTCATTTTAAAGATAAAAAATTCTTCTCTACTATTGTTTTTCCAAAAATGGCGGCCAATTCAATTTTTTTTCGAAAAATGCCGATTTTGGCTGGACAAATACATTTTTTTTAAAAAATTTTACCATGTCTTCCCGACATAAAAATACATAATTTCTCCAATTTTTAAGACAATTCGAGGATTCTTTGGTTATTTATTGCCAATTCAGTAAAAAAAAAAAATGTGCGCGAATTCGTTTTTTGAGGTTAGGATGCATTTTTAAAAAACCCTACTATACGGATCGATACTCTACTTCATCACGGTCATTTTAATTTTTTGTTTATTTTTCCACGACTCTTAGAGCCGGAGATATTAAAAAATAGTGAAGCAATCCACTCGAAAAATACTAAAAATGCCGTTTTTGGCAAATATCTCGCAAAGCTATAGCCCAAATTTATTGAAAATTTTTTATGTATAAAATCGAAAAAATTAAAAAAATTTGAATTATCTCTTACATCCATTTTCAAAATATTTTCGTCTAATTTCACTCCACTATTATGTATTTTTTTTTGGAGATTCTCAGATTCAAAACTATTGAAATGTCATAGACTACAACGACTACCAAATATGATCAATGGTTCAGACTTGGCAACCCAAGAAATTTTTCGGCCAATATACATTTTTTCTTGAAATTATTTTATTTATTATTTTTTTAGAAAGATGCAAGCTTCCAATATCATTAGGTAATTGCAACAAAAGAATACTGCACTGGTTTTACGATAAAGCAGCAGATGAATGCGTGAAATATTTGTACGGTGGTTGCGATGGTAATTCAAATAGATTTCACTCGAAGCTTGAATGCCTCAAAATATGTAGTCCTCCTAAATTAAAAAAAACAATAAAAAGTGAGTATACTTCCCCGTAACTGTTTTTGATAAACATAGCAGGTCATGTGGGTCGGGTGGTCCACTCGTCCGAATTGGGAAAATCCCAATGTTGAGTTTTAAGGGTTATTACTAGTGGGACAACGTCATGTAACGATTTTGTAAATAGTATATTGTGCAACAAGTAGTAAAAATGAGACTTTTCTTACGAGTGTGAAAGTTTACAGGTAAGAAGAAGCCTATTCCGATCTTAAAGAAATTAAGGCTGGAGTACAACAAGGAAGTGTCCTAGGACCTGTCCTATACTTACTGTACACATGTGATATTCCAGAGTTAGAAAACAACACCATAGCCACCTTCGCCGACGACACTGCCATTCTAGCAGTAGGAAAGAGCAATGAAGAAGCAACCTACAAGCTGCAAACAGCTTTCCACCTTATCTAAGATTGGACGAAGAGATGGAAAATTAAACTTAATGAAACTACTTTACAAACAAAAGGATAGATCATATTCCAGTCAGAATAAACAATAACCTGATTCCATATTCAAACACAGCAAAATACTTAGGTATTATCTTAGATACCAAACTCGGATGGAAAGTGTATGGTAAAAAGAAAAGAGAAGAATTTGGACTGAAATATAGAAAAATGTACTGGCTAATTGGAAGAAACTCCACTCTGTCTCTACATAATAAGCTTATGCTTTATAAGCAGATACTTAAGCCTGTATGGACCTATGGTATCCAACTATGGGGATGCACCAAAGCTAGCAACTTAGCAATCATCCAAAGATTTCAAAACAAAGCACTGAGGAACATAGTAGATGTCCCTTCGCAATAGTGACCTCCATAGGAATCTGGAAATGGACACTGTTGACCAGACCATCAAGAAATTAGCCAAGAGTCATGAAGAAAGACTTCATCATCAAGTCAGTGTCGAGGCTATCCAGCTCCTTGACAATACTGAGTTAGAAAGAAGACTTAAGAGGATCAAGCCCTTTGAGTTAGTTTAGTGTTTTTAGTGCAAAAGCAGAGCTTGTGTGTGCACATTAAAGTTTAGTGCAATCCATTCTACAGAACCTAAGGAACGCTGATGAGTATACTCTATTAGATTAAGTGAGAATTAAATTGCTCATTGGTCACTGTTGACCAGATTGTAATATACTAAATGAATTTACGGATGTTTAAAAAAAACGAGTGTGAAAGTTTACACGAGTGAGAAAAGTCTTTCCTCACGTGTTGTACACTATACTTTTTCTACGACTACCATAGAATAAACATTAAACTATGGAATAGATATGAAAAAAAAAAGTGAAACAGAAACTGAATTGTTAATCAAATTAGTAGGTTATTGTGGATAGGATAAAATAATTTGATTAAAACAATGTACCGCAAAGATTATTGTGATAATATAAAAGTATAAAAAATAACAAATGTTGACAGTTTTAATTTGTAATCAGACTTACCTTTATCAATAAATACTTTATATCGGGTGCTTCGTGTATAAATTTTCGGAGTTCCTCCGATGAGAAATTTTTTGATTTTTTGAGAACATAATTATCATATTTGCGTTTCAAAAAAGAGCGTAGTTTTGGATATGTTGAAATATCAATATTAAGTTTAATGTTGAACGATTTAACATCGAATATTGAGACTACATAGTGGATGCATTCAACGTTTTCGATAAATGTTCAAAAAAATCTAGTAACCTCCTTTCAGAAAATGATTTTACTTTGAATTTTCTTCTCCATTGTATGAATTTTTTATTTGCCAATTCATGTTTTGTTCTGAAAATTTCTGGTGGAGTATTTTCATATTCGCTGTCGGTGTCCATCCTAAATATTCTATTATGAGATAGTATTTTTTAATAAACGGAATTTATACGCGGCGGTAAATTTTTATACTTTGTATAGGAATAATTATATCAAAAAATAATTACCTATATTTGTTTAAGATCTGTGTTTTCAACCTAAGGATAAAGGCCGTCCAGGATGCAGGCGATTTGAACTGAACTACTATTTCGATAGTTCTACAGGACATTGTCTTAAATTTCGGTTCAATGGTTGCGGTGGCAACGATAATCGATTTACAAATAAGGACGTTTGTGAAAAAATGTGTATTTATTCCAAAAACAGAGGTAGGTTTCGTTAATCGTTAAAAAATTATGTTGTTTTTATTTTTAGTTAAACAGCTAATATCTTAGTTGCCAGAGAAGGATATTGACCAAAAGCTCGCATAAAATGTGATCTCGATGAAACTTGGCATTTAAGTACTTGAAAGGGTGTAGAAAAAAATAAAAAATCTTTGCTGCTAACTTCACAATTTGGAAAATAAAATCGAAAATTTGGTTTTTCCATTATATCTCGAAAAAACAATAAAACTTTCGAAAAACTAATAGCACCACGTGAAAGAGAGGAAAATTTTACTAAAAAATAATATAAGTTATTTTAAAAAAGAATTTGTATTACTATAAAAAATTATTAAAAATAAGAAAGCAAATTCGAAAACTCTACGCGCGCCGAACCGTTGAATACAAATATTCAGGCGAGGCGTTCGGAAAAACTTGTATCTTTGTCTAAAATGTGCGAAAAGAAAAAAAAGAAAGCGTTTTAAAGAGGAGACTCTAAGCTTTCTCGGGAAGTCATTAGTTTTTAATTTTTTTTTTGTTTTCTCATAGAAAATTTGACCGGAAGTTATAATTTCTAAAATTCTCTCAAATTTTTATAAAACTGAAGCTATCTATTAATAGAGGCATAACAAAAAAAATCCTTGTACATTTATCATCATTATACTTTTACTTCTGATTTAAATATAATGAAAATGATGAACATTATCTCTGTTTAATAAAACTTATGTTCGAAGCAATTTTTATTTTCAAAATACTATTTTTAAAATAAAAATTGCTTCGAATGAATGTTGTACAAAAATTGATCATTTTAAAACATAATTTTTATTAAACAGCGATAATGTTCATCATTTTAATTATATTTAAATTAAAAGTAAAAGTATAATGATGATAAATGTTCAAGGATTTTTTTTGTTATGTCTCTATTATTAGATATCTTCAGTTTTATAAAAATCAGTAAGATTTTTAGAAATTATAACTTCCGGTCAAATTTTCTATGAGAAAACAAAAAAAAATTAAAAACTAATGACTTCCTGTTTAAAAAGCTTTCTTTTTTTTTCTATTTAAAAAGCTTTCTTTTTTTTTCTTTGCGTATATTTTAGGCAACGATACATTAGTTTTTCCGAACGCCTCGCCTGAATATTTGTATTCAACTGCTCGGCGCGCGTAGAGTTTTCGAATTTGCTTTCTTATTTTTAATAATTTTTTATAGTAATACAAATTCTTTTTTAAAATAACTTATATTATTTTTTAGTAAAATTTTCCGCTCTTTCACGTGGTGCTATTAGTTTTTCGAAATTTGTATTTTTTTTCGAGATATAATGGAAAAACCAAATTTTCATACACTTTAGAGCAGCAACGATTTTTTTATTGTTTTCTACACCCTTTCAAGTACTTAAGTGCCAAGTTTCATCGAGATCACATTTTGTGCGAGGTCAAACTCTCTGACAACTGGGCTATAAACAAATTAGCTGATATTTTATGGAAAATAAATTATTTATTTTTTTTATGGTTTTAATTTTTTTGTTATATTTTAAACGATTGAAAATTATGAAAATTTTTAAATATCCTATGTTTTCCTTCAACTATATTTTACTATGTATTCATTTTCTGTTTCAGCAATTTGTAATGCTCCTCCAGAAAGAGGCAGTTGTACAGGGTATTATAAACTGTACTATTTTGACACTAAAACATCCACTTGCAAACAATTTATCTTTGGAGGCTGTGGCGGTAACAGAAATAAATTTTTTTCCCAAGAGGAGTGTGAAAATTTCTGCATGAATGTTAAAGATTGATTTATTGATTATTGATTTAGTACCGAGTTATTGTTTAATTACCGGAATCAGTTTTCTATCGGTAATTTTTTTTGACTTTCAACACGAGTCACATAAAATAAATTTCTTATATGTACAGGGTATTTCATTGGAAAATGAGCATAGGTTAAAGGTATAGACCATTGATGACCAATATGTGTTTTATCTATTTTACCCATTTATTTCATTCATCCCGACTTACAAACCACCCTGTAATTTTTCAATATTTTATGGACTTTTTTGTGTTGAGTCTAGTAATAAATATTACGTAATAGTTATTTACGTGTCAAGCTCGGAAAGTGATACTTTACAGGGCGAGCATGCAAGTTTTGAAAGCATAGGAGCCCTGTAAATACACTTTCCGAGTGTGGCGCGTACAATATTTTTGTGCAGCCGCCAATAATTTGACAATAATATAGGAACAGAATATTTATTGCTCAAAATTAATAGTAATAATATACAAAGTGCATCAAAACGTCAAAAACATCTACCTACTGACAGATGGCTATGGTATTGTCATGGCAACTGTGATATTTAACATACCCTTCGAAAATTCTCTCTGGCTAGATGCTGGTATTTTGTCTTTAATGAAAATTTTGACATAAGAGCTTAGGAAAGTAGGTACTTTGCCGAGCAGTTATGTCACTTTACCGAGCAGTTATGTCAACTTTCCGATCTAGACCGGCAACGACGCACTTTCCGAGCTAAAAAATGATCGGAAAAACGCAATTTCTAAAGTGGCGGCACAAAAATACTATTCCCGGCTTAGTAAAACACTCACAAATTTATATTACTTCGGAACAACACCCTGTAAGCACAAACTTATAGTTTGCAATAAATACTTGCAAGGTAAATCTTGTTTTTACAAATTCGTACTTACTAAATATGTTATATTTTGAACTACGTTGGTGGTATTTTTCAACCATTAACGTATTCGTAATTACCCATGATACGCCCTGTATAGAACTTAATTCCAATTCGTTAAAAAAAGTTTGAGTTTAATTTTTGGTTTGTAAAAGCGAATTTATTTTATTTTATTTTTTCTTTATAAATATTTATGGCCTGAGGCCGAAAAAAAATTAGTAATATTTATTTTGTGATTTTTAATTTTAAGCACCATATTTATGTTAAGATAAATCAGATTTGATTATAAATTTTATTTATTTGAAATTAAAAATAAAATTATATAAACCGTTTAATTTTATCCATTTCCCAACACTATTTCTGATTCTCCATGAAATATTCAAATGTTTGCATAGTTAGTTGCCTTCACTCTTTTCTTCTGTTTCATTTTGGCTGGTAACGTTCATGTATTTTGGGATCCATTTAGCAGATATTTCAATTTCACATGAAATAAATGTTGTCAGAAACTAATAGCACTAATTCTTAAATGTGATACCATTTAGAAAAGAGTTTTGACACTTTACAAAGCAACGATTCCCTGTATTGGGTGTTGCATATCACACAATTTGCATTGTGTATTGCAAAGTTTTAATGGCACTAACTTTGGTTCATGTAAGAGTGTTGCTTGCATGCTTGCTTAATTTTAACGTCTTCTTTCTGCAACTAAGGCTAATCTGGACGGGACCTACAGCTTATCGTGCAGGTGCAGGTAATCTACCGACTAACAAGTGTGTAAATGTGCCACCAACCCCTATCAGTTCCACGAGATATCCGATCTCATCCGGCCTGTTTACCGGCGTATGACACAAATACCTTTTTGCAGTTGCCAAAGTCTTATCTGACTTTTAATTCCACTTGAGTTTCGCAGGGATCGAACCTACGAACCGAACACTGGCCTAGTATAAAGACCGAGGCCTTAACCAACTAGGCCACGGTGTCCGGTATGTAAGAGTATGTACACTGGAAAGTTGATGAAAAAATCAAGGTAAAAATCTTTAGTTGGTTCATAACTTTTGCTAGTAACAAATTAATATTTGCTCTCCAGCTATGGAACGAAGCGAGAGCGAAATGGCTAGTCGGCCGCACCGTACACAATACGCTGCGCTGTGATCTCGTCTATCATCACGTTAGATATCATTAACAGCTTTAATTAATTCATTTGAGAAGAATATCTTAATATTACCTACTTTTAAATATTGATTTAAATACCAAGATGTGTTATAATAAGCGATATTTTCAAATCCAACTCTGCTCTTCTCTAAACGCGTTTACAAGTTAACATTTTGACTAATTTTCCGATATAATTTGTTAGTCGCTGTACTAGTATAACCAGTAAATTTCTCAGAATTCTATTATTAAAATTAATTAAAATATTTTCGTCCTGATCCCACGAATTACGATTAATTTATGCCCGTTTAATTTTTTTCGCATACCAATATTACTTAAAATATTTTTCTATAAGTTTTTTGATATAAATTACCCTACAATTTCATCCCATTTTTTTGTAACAAAACATCACTTACTAATTTTGATGGAAGGTACCTCTTGTGTTCCAAAATGAAAGGCAAAAAAGAGTAAAATTATATTCCACCACATTTTTCAAAGGTCGATTGCCAACTGACTTTTTATAATATTGAAACCACCGAGATTTGAAATATTGAACCAGTGGTGTATCTACATAGTTTTACCAGTTATACACAAACAATAAATTTTAAAATAGAACCATAAATTTGTTTTCCTGTTGTTTGGGAGATATAGCGCAGCTAAACGAAATTGTACAGGGTCTACCCTGCTACAAAAAAGTGTTCTCCTTTAGTTTATAGCTCGGAATCAAGGAGATGAAAAAATATAAATTAAAAAAATTAAAACATCTACAACCAAATGTATTTCACGGTGCGGTGAACTTATCTTTGCGAACGCCACATTGTCTTTTCATAGCGCTTCATCTGTATATCCAACCAAGAGGATGAGTCGGATCCACGTGGACTTTTAGATTTCAGTGAAGTTGTTTTCGAAGATACAAAGGATGCCGCTTACGCTTAATAGTAGGGGAGGCCAAGCGGGGATTTTCCGCGTTACTCGAGCGCGTCAGAAATACATATGGGGAGAAACCTTGCACCCTGTAATGTACCCCTATGAACCCTTAATATGGGGGGGTGCGTTGAGGACAGCCCGTCAGATTAGTAAAAAAAAATAGATCCTTAGAAAAACTCGAGCGCGTCAGATTAAGAAAAGGTAAGTTAAGTAGGTTCCAGAAAAGTGTATATTTCAATAATCTGTCAATTTGAGCGTAGCATAACGAAATGGGCGAGTCACAAAGTTGTAAAAAAAAACGGTCCATTGTGGCCAAACGGTTAATATTTTGAAAATTTTGTTTATTCGTGGATATGTGGGTTGATAAAGGCTACGTTTTAAAATTATATTGAAATATACAGGTTGTCCCAAAAAAATGTGGCGTATCAAAGTTATATTATTTCTTATGAAATACCCTATATTTTATTGCACTTATAGATTATACGTTAAAAATAAGAAAAACTTTCTTAAGTATTCCCTATACCTAAGCTTTTTAGTTTTCGAGATATTTTGATATTTCTAAAAATGGAAGCACTTACAAGAAAACCAATAACTTGGAAACCTATGGAATCAGCCAAATCCTATTTTAACTGAAAAAAATTAGACTAACAATTGAAAGCAATAATTTATTTAGAGTTGTTTAAAATTATACAGTGCGTCCAAAACGGGGCGATTCTCTAATGACATATTCAAACGACAATATCGTTTTTATTTTAAATAGGACACCCTGTATTTTATAATCCTATTATGTAGCAAATTCCATTACCTTTTAAAAGGTCTACTATGCCTAAATCTATTAATTTTGGAGTTATTTTTATTTTTGTTAAATTTTACCTTATTTTTCCATCGTAATGCCTAAATATAACACCCTGTATTTGATCAGCTTAGACTATGATCCGAAAAAATTATCTTTGAAACTATGTGTTTGGTTTTTACATTATTAAATATAATTCGAGATGCATCAAAATCTGTATGGTTAACCGTCAGACTAATCCATTATTATAAAAAGAGAATTCATCTGTCAACAGCATATTAAACAAAAAACATTTTTAATCATGTCAAAACCAAACACCTAGTTTCAAAGATAATTTTTTCGGATCATAGTCCAAGCTGATCAAATACAGGGTGTTATATTTAGTCTTTACGGTAGAAAAATAATGTAAAATATAACAAAAATAAAAATAACTCCAAAAATAAAAATAACTCAAAAATTAATAGATTTGGGACAACCTGTATATTTCAAAATAATTTTAAATTGTAGCCTTTATCAACCCAAATATCCATGAAAAAATAAAATTTTTAAAATATTAACCGTTTAGCCACAATGGACCATCGCGTCTACCATATTACTGTTTTTTTTACATTTTTGAAAATTTTTACACGCTCTTCGCCCCACTAAACTGGAAAACTTAACATACATTTTTTTCGTTTTAGAACCTAATCTTCACAATCCAATAGGTCCCCATGAACTGCAAATTTAGCATCTCGGCCTCCCCTACTATAAAGGGTCATGTCTTGGTCCTGTTTTGATGCTACTGGTTTAGGGAAATGCAATATTTGTTTTCGGACTCCATAAAAGGAATTGGTGCGCAGAAATAGAAAAATGGAATATATTTTAAGTTTTTTTTATATTAATGCATATTTTTATGTACCGAATAAAATTCTAGCGGATTTACAAACTTTTTTGTACTGCTCAAATTAAAATATTGAACAAGAAAACATAATAAGAAGGTTATAGTTAAAATATTGAAAAGATAGATGATCTCTTATAATAATTGTTTCTTTGCTTAGCTTTTACTCTCGTAAATTAATTAACAAAATTTTTCTGAAATATTATTTAATGCTCTACAAAAAAGGCATCAAGATGACTTTCCATTATTTCAAAACCTCCTTTAACTACTGTTCTTTCATTTACAAAAACTTATTCTGATTCTGCAAACGATATAAATATTAATATTTCTGTGTGATATGCCATCTGCCTCTTGGCAAAAATATATACAAATCCGTATTTTTGGTCACTATTTGAAATCTAATTTTCCAATTTTCTTCATTTTTCCTACTCCACTGTACACAGAACTAACGATATCATAAAGTTAAGGGTCTCACGGAATCTTTAATAATAAATGAGTCTTTCTTACAATTTTTTATCCGTTTCTAGTTCTCAAAGTAAATGACATTAGGTTGATTTTTGTGAATCGTTGTAAAAGAATCATTGATTTGAAGTCGTCGAGTTTGTGTAATTTAACAACTTTAAATAATGAAGCAACCTAGTGGGTTTGCCTATTATGATAATATAGCAGCAGTTGAAAATATTTGGATTAAAAATGTGTTTAAGCTTGACGAAAAGGCGGAGCTGTGGGAACGTAAATTTATAGCATTTTAAATCAGATTAAGGTTTTTCAACACGTTAGAGGCGTTTTTTAAATCTATGCCCCAAGATCTGTAAGATAGTACTGCACAAAGGATGTGAAATAAAATCACACAAGCTCCCAAGAACATTAAAAATGTCCTACACTGCACCAGCGTCTGGACTTCATCAACTACTCCTTGGGCTATATGCCCCACCAGGTACTGAATTACGAAAGTCCAGACGTTGTTTGGTGCCCGACCAAGTCGGGGCTTTAAACCAAAAACTTCGATTTTGTTATTAAAGGAGATTCTTAGACCGGTTTCGGCATTATTGTGCCTCTTCAGTAGGAAGCAGGCTAGCTCGACATCCTGTCACTAAAGGATGTCTGAAAATGAATTCGACTCGCCTCGTTCTTGATAAAAGTGGTTGCGGTTGAGCAAGTGTATCACGAACGAGGAGAGCCCAACGCCATCTTCACTTTCATAACAAAATCAAAGCTTGCAAAACTATAGAAAACTATACGAAGGTGGAATTTTTTTGAACCATAAAAATGCCAAAAAAGGACCATGGGAGTGACAAAACTGCACAAAAAATGTGAAACAAAAGCTCCAAAGAACACGAACAAAATTCCAACTTCGTATAGTTTTCTATAGTTTTGCAAGCTTTGATTTTGTTATAAAAGTGAAGTTGGGCGTTGGGCTTTTCTCGTTCGTGATACACTTGCTCTAACGCAACCACTTTTATCAAGAACGAGGCGAGTCGAATTCATTTTCAGACATCCTTTAGTGACAGGATGTCGAGCTAGCCTGCTTCTTACTGATGAGGAACAATAATGCCGAAACCGGTCTAAGAATGGCAAGATCCTTTAATAACAGAATCGAAATTTTTGGGTTAGGGGAAAGTGGTCTAATATCGACCAGCGGGCAATATCGACCACCACATTTTTTCGAAAGTAGCGCGTAATTTGAGTACTCCAATAGGTGCTGCCAACTTGCGACGTAGTTGCCAAACCAACGAAAACACATGTGACCCGTCAGACTTGCGAATTTTTTTAGATATTTCTGGCTTCAGAAACTAAGGTTTGTATTTTTTGTGTATTTTTGTATCGAAAATTTGATCTAGCTAATGTTATTAGTGTATAATTGTCAAACAATTTTAGGCGCTATATTTAATAAAAATATACTTTTATGCCCATAATGGGTAATATCGACTATAGTGGTCGATATTGTACGATTTGTTTTTAAAAGGGAATTTTGTCCTCATTTATAGATGCCAAGAAATTATATTAGAAAAACTGCCTGTTGTTCTTGCACAGAAGAAGGGATAAACCGAGCATTAAATGCGATTAGAAAACCAGCTATGATCTACTGGGTTCCATATGGTACCCTGCAGAGTCTTAGAAACCGATTTCCAACCCAAAAAATTGTGTTAGAAGAAAACCAGTTTTTTCTAACGAATTAGAAAATATGCTGGCTGATTATGTTATTAAATTATCAAACCTTTTTTATGGATTGACAGCAAACAGTATTCGGTCGATATTTTCCCACTCCTGTTCGATATTTCCCATTAGTGGTCGGGTAACATCGTATTGTATTTTTTTAATTTTTTCAAAATAAAGGGGTTTTTGAAGTTCAATTGTGCTTACTTACCTACTTAAAAGATCAGTCAATGTATTCACATCAATACATGTTTATTTTAATGTCACGTATGTATAATATAATATATTTACGTTAAGTGGTCGATATTAGACCAACTTCCCCTAAAGCCCCGACTTGGTCGGGCACCAAACCGCGTCTGGACTTTCGTAATTCAATACCTGGTGGGGCATATAGCCCAAGGAGTAGTTGTTGAAGTCCAGACGCTGGTGCATTTTATAAGTGGTCCTTTTTTGGTACTTTTATGGTTCAAAAAATTACACGAAAATCGTAAATCGATAAGGGACATCTTCGAAAGTCCCGTATAACTCCTTACAAAAACCCATACAACTAGGGCCAAAATTGCTTGAATTTAAATTTCGATTTAGTACATTTTGTAGCAGGTGCAATAATTATTAAATAATAAGTTAATGGGTGTTGTGGAGTTTTGGGCGATTTTTGCACAAACTCTAAAATGTAATGAAGTATGATTTTGAATCTACTCTACGATCTCTACAAGATGGGATACAAGAAAAAGCAAATCGGAATTATTTTATTTTTGAATTACGAAATAATTTTGTAATACAAACCTTTTAATATTTATAAATTGTGTACCCTGAATTTTGCCGTACACTTTTAAGTAAAATGTAGAATTTCAAAATGTATACAGTTTAATTGAATTATTTGTCCTCTGTTTAACCCTTTCAGACCCCGCGTCCATTAAAATGGACACACACTTATGGAACTAATATTGCTGGACTGGTGTAAGTTATTGCCTCTATATTTATTTTAGCTATTCTGTTATCACCGTAGAACACGTGGCTAGAGTAGAAAAGTACCAGGTTTATGATTTTAGTGTTAATAGTGAATTGCAAGGGTAAGGTCATGGCAGCTTCGACTAGTAAAAATAAACGTAAGTAAACATTTTTTTACTGCCAATTATTTTACTGCCAACAGGACATAGATGCTTTCATAACTTTGTAGGTAAAAATCATTTTTTTGTAATTTTTATTGGAAATATGTAAAAAATGAAATGTCCATTGTAATGGACTGCAGGTTACAATTTAGCAAAAAACATAGATGATTCAGTGAAGAAGTTGTAAATGACGAAGGGACAGTGGTGTTGTGTAAATGGCAAGACAATAAACCAGTCGTGGTTGGTTCAAATTTTGTGGGAATGGGGAAGGAAGACAAAGTGGAAAGTTGGGACAAGGAAAATAAAATATTCGTGCAGGTACAACGACCAGAAGCAATAAAATTATATAATAAGGAAATGGGGGGAGTTGATAAGTTGAATCAACTATTGTCTTATCACAGACGTTTATAAAATCCAAAAAATGGACTCGTCGGATGATATTCCACGCGATTGACTTTGTTTGCACCAATAGCTTGAGTATGATCAAAAAATGAAGCAGGTAGGCGTTCAAAAAAAGAAACAATAGATCTCCTACACTTCAAAATGAAAATTGCAGAGGCTCTTATTCGAATGGGACAGCCTGCAACTATCAGTACAAAAAACCTGGCCGTCCCAGAAGTGAAAATTCCCCTACTCCAATTGGATACAAGAGAAGAACTTTAGAGCCAAGACCATTTCGGGAAATTCATAAGGATATGGTTGACCATTTACCGGAATATGACAAAAATAAGGAGGCCACAAGGTGTAAACAACCTGGATTCCATTACAGTGGACATTCATCAAACTTCTCCATGAAAGTACTAAAAAAAATAAACCATATTATTTAAGTTACAAATAAATACCTTGATCCAAATCTACCAAAAAAAAATTTTTTTCTAACCAAGAACATAATTCGGGTCTGAAAGGGTTAAATATCTAAACTAGTTGATATACATGGTGTTACAAGAATTTTTTTAATGCATGACTTTGACAGATTTTGGCTGTATGATTGCATTTTTGAAACAAAACACTTCTACCAAAATGTTAATATACATGTTTACGTATGAAACACCCTCTCGAACATCTATTTCTAATATTTTTGGATGTGCTACCATCTATGGTAAGAAGAGAGTTTTGACATTAAATTTTGACTGAATCTAGTCAAGATGTCACTGTGTCTTACCATAGATGGTAGCACATCTAAAAATGTTATTTTATAGCGGATATAGCTATTGACTTGTACGAGTTTGGAATTTTATTTATTGGATTCGAAAAACCTAACTGATGAAGCCGAAAGATAGAAACCGGTCTTAGGATGTCGAGTCTAATAAATTAAAATTCCTTACTGGTTTACTCTATCTCTAATGTTTCTTGTTTAATAAATAATTTAATATAACATTATGGTGGTTTACACCAACATTTTGTTGATTTTCGTGCATCTTGGTCTTGCTCATACACAGGATTTCAGGTTACTTACTTTTGATGGTTCTTCTATTTGATACTAAATAAAGTGGACTGTATTTTTTAATTGGCTTGCTTGGGCGCTATAGTTGAATTTACGTATTTTTAACTTATAAAAATTTATTTGTTTCAACGCCGGTTATTACATGACCAGACTATTGAAGTTTAATTTATGCTTTATGAGATACAGCTCTAATAATACTTGTTATTTCAACGCCTCATTTCAATGTATTCTTAACAGGGCATTTTTGTCGTAGGTGGAAATGAATTTTATTGATTGTTCAGAGGAAGCTGATTTAAATTAAAATAATACAAATAAACAAATATTTTATTAAATTTTTAGTAAACAAAATTATTGTTAAAAACTGATTTTAGTTTTAAGTTCATTTTCCTACTAAAACATAGGGGTAGCGGAAAATATACGGATAATAGGGGTAATAATATGGATATCCAATATAAGCACTTTCCGATCCTTCCAAATCACTTGATTTCTCTAGAACTTTCCTAAAAATAATCAAAAAGTTTTAAAAATAAAATAATAATAGTTATTTATGCACCAAGTGCGATATACAGATCCTAACGCCCGGAGGGTAACGTATTCAGCCAGAAGCCCTCTCGCCCGAGGGATGAATGTTGCCCGATGGGCGTTATGATCCAGTAACGCTCGAGGTGCATACAAGATTTTATTTTTCACGAAAAATGTATTTTATTTTAATGAAAAACCGATATTTTGATATTTTGACGTTTGTTGAATATTGATGACAGTGTTTCATTATATTTAGTTTGTCTTATAAAAGTAATGGAAATAAATAACGATTTTCCAAAAAATATCAAAGAAAATATGCACCTAAAGCAACCAAAAATTTATAGCCGGAGTAATCCAGACCCCCCTCGTAGAATTAGCGGGCGTTATGGCCATAACGTCTGCTCATTATGCCCTAGGCCCTGTGGTATTATGAGTGTATTTGTAGCAACCGTATCCAAGGTGAAATAAAGAAATAATATACAAGTGAAAAATATTAGTATATTATTTAACGAGCGTATAATATAGTCATTATACGCGAGGAAAATACTATACTTTATTAGAAAACGAGTAAGGAATTTAATTTATCAGATTCGACATCCTAAGACCGGTTTCTGCCTTTCGGCAATGCAATGCAAATTGTGTATGCAACCCCAATACACCGGGAATTTTTTGTTTTTAATAATTGTCAATACTCTCTTCTAATCATAGATGGCAGCACATCTAAAAAACTATACTTTATCTATGACTTATATTTCTTGGTCAATTCCTTGAAATATACCAGCAAAGTGTCTTCAGAAAATGAATTAGTACCATTTTTTAGGCATCTGTAAAGCAGTCATAAACAATTTTGTAGTTTTTCTTCGACCTTTCCGGAATTAATTCCAACGATGCTACTTGCGCAGCTGCTCTAATTTCTGGCGGAGTGCATGAAATATTATTTTCACTGTCTGAATTCATTATAATAACGCTTTAAACGCGAATTAAGCTCACATAAAAATCTCAAAATTGTTGCAAACGTCAAAAGTCATTTATTTGTGTCAAAAGAAATTAGTTGCCCTAGTAACAACAATACCAGCACCATGCTCAAATACGTATATAAATTCATATTACACGGGTGTGGAATATGAAAATCATATTACATGTGTGTGTAATATGAGACACATTTTGTACTTGTTATCACAAGCATAATGCGTCTATTATCAAATAGTCATAGATAAAAATATTTATATAAGACATTAGCGTCTAATGGATCTTTGGCACTTCTAACACTTAACCAAACCTCAAATAAACTGTGTTCTTTAAGCCTTGTTTTTATTGTTCATCTAGTTCGTCCTATGTATTGCATTACAATCATTAACTACATATTATCAATTATCAACTATATACAGAAACAGAGAAGCGTGATTGGTAAAAAGTAAAAGTTGATACCAAGAAAGAGATGATGGAACAATAAAAAACGTTGGAAATATAAACGGATGGAGAATATAAACGGATGGAGAATTAAAATCCAAAAAACTAAACGACCTTTCCTTTACAAAAAAAGCAGATATAAAATGCATGTAACAATATTTGTTATAATAGGAATGGAGTGAGCACATTTAGTTTTATGACACTTTTTAAAAAATCGATTTTTGGTTTTTCATGAGCGTTGTTGACAAATGTCATGGCCCTACATGACCTGCAGACCAAATATATGATATCGACTAAAACCTGCAGATTTTATTTTATGCAAATGTTTACTCTCTAATATCTAAATTTTGTTATTCTAACACTAATTACCCTCTTATTTATCCTATTTGTTACTTACAAAGATTTGTCTCCTGCATGGCTTGGTGTCAAAGGAATAGCGACAGTTAGAGCCAGTAAGGCAAAAATAATTGTTAACACCTGTAATAAATAAATTAAGTAAATTAAAAAGTATCTAATTTTTTTCCGAAGATTCTATCTATAACCGTTTTCCGCTATAACTGGATTTTTCCACTTCTATGTATCCTTCATTTTTTCGCCATGTTTTTCAATTTCAGAATATTTTTCTTATTATTTAGAATTTTTGTCAATTATTTCTATATTTTCACATATTTTATCACGAATTTTGATCCGAAATATCCTTTATTAATAATTATAAATAAAAACCATTTTTATATTTTGCATCTATAATATTTTACATTATGATACGCATTTGACAACTCTAATGTTTCATTAGAGTACGCTACTTTTTGTGTTATACGGTTGGTAATATGAATCAACAAATGACATGAATTGACAAACTGATAATTGAAATTAAGTTTCAAATCTCAAATTTTAAAAATTCTACAACAGTGCTACCAACCCATTTTTTTTAAAGCAAACTTCTCTATAAGTATAAATTTATTAAAAAATTAATAAAATGGCAGAATATAAAAAGTATTATAAGCAACTTATTTCATACAGCTGTTATGACACTCGTCCTTTAAAAAACTCATCGCTGCGCGATTCGTTCTTTAAACTTGGACTCGTGTCATAACAGAAAGCCATATGAAATGCGTTGTTTAATGTACTATTTTCATTTCCAACTTTTCTTTAATTTCCAAGTTTTGGGTACGAACTTCTGGAACATCCTGTATATACTGTATGTATACTTGTATAGTAATGCTGGCATATGATAAAAGAAACAGTATATACAGGGTGAGTCACGGTGACCGCCTTGCTCCATTGTGGCTAAACGGTTAATATTTTGAAAATTTTGTTTATTCATGGATATGTGGGTTGATAAAGGCTACATTTTAAAATTATTTTGAAATATAAGGTTGTCCCAAAAAAGTGTGGCGTATCAAAGTTATATTATTTCTTATGGAAGACCCTATATTTTATTGCATTTATAGATTACACATTAAAAGTAAAATAAACTTTTTTACAGATTTTGAAGCATTTCGAAACATTTTTAATAATGTCAAAACCAAACACATAGTTTCAAAGATAATTTTTTCGGATCATAGTCTAAGCTGATCAAATACAGGATGTCATATTTAGGCATTACGGTGGAAAGATAATGTAAAATTTAACAAAATTAAAAATAACTCCAAAATTAATAGATTTAGGCATAGTAGACCTTTATAATTTTTAAAAGGTAATGGAATCTGATACATAATAGGATTATAAAATACAGGGTGTCCTATTTAAAATAGGAACGATATTTTCGTTTGAATATGTCATTAGAGAATCGCCCATTTTGGACGCCCTATATAATTTTAAACAACTCTAAATACATTATTGCTTTCAATTATTAGTCTAATTTTTTTCAGTTAAAATTGGATTTGGCTGATTGTATAGGTTTCGAAGTTATTGGTTTTCTTGTAAGTGCTTCCATTTTTAGAAATATCAAAATATCTCGAAAACTAAAAAGCTTAGGTATAGGGAATACTTAAAGTTTATCTTATTTCTAACGAGTAATCTATAAATGCAATAGGGTCTTCCATAAGAAATAATATAACTTTGATATGCCACACTTTGGGGGCAACCTGTATATTTCAAAATAATTTTAAAATGTAGTCTTTATCAACCCACATTTCCATGAATAAACAAAATTTTCAAAATATTAACCGTTTGGCCACAATGGACCAAGGCGTTCACCTTGACTCACCCTGTATACTTTAACAAAATCTATATGGTCTTTCACCATTTTCGATTTTTCAAATTCTCAAGTGAAAACCAACGATTTCATTTTTATTTCTTTGCACATAAACTTTATTTTTAAAAAATAACAAAAACTGGAAAAGAAAAAGTTTATTTGATGTAACAGCGTATCTTTAAATCATCGTTGTCACGTTTTTATAATTTTTTTGTTTAAATACGGATCTATCTTTTATTAAAAAAATGATAAACGGTTAAAATACTATTTCAGTGATATAACACACTTAAGATTTTTACGATGTTTAAATGCGGTTTTTATTATTTTTCTAAGAACGAATGAAATGAAAGACATACTTTGACGTCTTATAAAAAATTTCAGCATGATTAGATACTTTTTGAATAATTATTTTTGAAAATTAGATCTTCGCAATGTAATAAAAAAATCTGTAATAATTTTTTGAAGATTTTCGTTGATTTTAAAACTTTCAAAAAGTGTATACTCTTGATTATAACATATTTAAAAAAATTAAGAAAAAGTTATAGTTTTTAACAAAAAAAACTTACCAAAAGTTTCATGTTCTAGACTAGGGAAACAAAACTTATGACGAAGAATTCTATTATTGACAGCTTTTATATACAATGCAAACGGAGATGTATAAATTACGAGCAAGTTTGAACTGATTTATAGAATCTTTAATTGTAATAGATTTTAACAATTCCCTTCACTTTTTATTACCTCTTTAATTATTCATTGACATGCTGCATCTTAAAAGGTATCTTGAATTAATGCATAACCTTTAATTGTACCAGGTGGGAAGATTGCAGTGTTTTAATAAATACTGCATTTTTGGTTTGATGTTCTCGGTTTTCAAGCATAATAATATAATGATTCGTTTTTAAAATTTATAATCATTACATTTTTGCAATAAATAGGCCAACCTACTAAGCTATGAGCTATGACAGCGCGTAGGTTTGACTTATTTAAAGAAAAAAATGCAATTTAAATATATCATACATAGTATGTCTGAAAAAGTTAGCAACAAATGGAAAAATTTTTATTATTAATTTTCCAAAAAAAAAATTATTCTTCATAAAAAGTTCTGCATCACTAATCCAGTAAATGAAGGAAGAAAAAAAGGCCAACCTTTAGATTATTAGTTTCCATTTTTATTTTCTGGTTGAAAGTGGCTTTTGGTACCTCATTTAAAGATGAGACAAAGTTTGCGTGAAAAGCTCGTGCGACGGCCGAGAAAATGGCACCAAAAGACCAGGAAAATCAGTTTTCCGCGAATATCTCCCAAAATATGGCAGTTAGAGATTTTCAGTTCAGATAAAAATTGAAGATCAGTTAATTTTCTACAAAAAGCCGAGAGAAACGGTGCCGGAGAGCACAATAACTTTGTTAAAAATGCATATTTTCTCATGATTCAAAGTTTCAATTATGACATAAATCATTTTCTATGTTTTAGGTTGGTGATAAAAGTTAATTTTGACGAAAAACCTCAATATTTGTTCAATATTCTTGACTTTTGTCACTTTTCTTTCTATAATTAACAATAATATTTATCAAAATAATGAAAGAAAACAAACACACTTATATCTCCAAGCGTGGCCGCATTGACTGTAGCAGACGACACGAGCGCCGCATAGAGCGCACACGCGACGAACGACGAAAGCAACGAAAGTAAGAAATTATAGCGTGTACATTAATACTCGGGTTTTTTTTCCCACGGATCAAATGATATGACTTTATATACATTGATAAAAAGGTGAGAATTCCCCCTTCAAACTAGTGAAGGTGTTAAAATGTTTTCTTGAAAAATTGACAACTTCGTGAAAAAAATTAATTGCACAGCCGAGAAGTAGACGTTCTTAGCTTTCAAATGATGTATCATAGAGACCAATCCGATCATGTATTAATTTTTAATTGGTGGTTGTTTACAAAATTTACCTTCGCTCCAAAAACAGCAAACAAGTGGGATTCAACAAACAAAGATTTAATCAAAATGCAAAAAAATTAGAGTTTACACATTTCACAGATGACAAAGGACTTTCTGAGGACCCTTAATCAAGAACATTTGGAGAAAATTAGTGCAATACAAAAAAAATAGGAACAAATTTCTGGCGAGGTCAAAATTGCCTGGGAGCAGAAAGTTTGACACTTGTTCCTATATGGCCAAAGGAGTCAAACCGTGACTCAATTCACAAGGTATGATAGCGGCAGATTTCCTCTTTCACATGAACTTTGAATCATGAGAAAATATGCATTTTTAACAAAGTTATTGGATAATTTGTCGGCCCGCTCATGTGTAAATGCACGGACTGTGCTCTCCGGCATACAACACAGAAGCTCATTATTCGGGGTGCGCTTGGCCCCGTTTCTCTCGAAAACGGGAAAATTTTTCAATTTTTATCTGAACCGAAACTCTCTAACTGTCATATTTTGGGAGATATTCGCGGAGAACCGATTTTCCTGGTCTTTTGGGGCCATTTTTTCGGCTGTAGCACGAGATTTTCACGCAAACTTTGTCTCATCTTTAATGAGGTACCAAAAGCCACTTTCAACCAGAAAACGAAAATGGAAACTAATAATCTTAAGGTTGGCCCCTTCATTTACTGGGTTACACATAAATCAAGAATAAAATTTGTAAAATATTTAGTGGTATACTGGGAAAATCAAAAATATTGATTCATGCTTTTAAATTCTTTATTGTTTCGGCCTTTATTGGATCCCAATAGGCCAACGACCGAGGTCCTTCAGCCCCTCGGCCTTTATTTGATGAAAATCCATAATTATTCTAGGAAATAAGACCAACTATAGTAAGATCTTATTTCCTAGAATCATCATTTGAAATTTACAGAAGAAAATATCATTTGAAAATGTTTATAGGAATTAAAGATTATGTCTAAGCTTAGATTCATTGTCTTCTAATAGTTAATTAATAAATTTAAAGTAAAAAAAATACTAAATATTCCAGCATTTGTTGGAATATTTATTGCATAAGATAAATGCAAAATTAAATCATTTTCTCATGGCAAATTTGATAAACTTTACTTTGTTTGATGTTGATGTTGCATTTTGAAAATAAATCATTCTAATTAGGTATTTATTATTGAAAATATCACACCAACATTTTTTAACCAATAAGAAGCTTTCGTTTCGGCTCGTTACTGTAGTAACCACAAAACTTGGGTACCCGGTTACCACAGCGATAGTATTTCTGTCAAGTGTCAAATTATAAAAATACACCGTTCCGTTCACTGTAAAATAATACAGATTGGTTGATAGCTAATCGATAGATTATTTTAGACCAACAAATGTTTATTTCATTCTACTAAAATCCTAGGAACATATTCTTTTGGTATATATGAAAGTATCTTACGAAAATGTCATGTTATAATTTTTTATATTACCTTGGTGTGAAATTTTCTTACCGAATCTCCCACGATCTTGAATTACTATCTGGAAATATCTCCTCAATCATGATTTTTTTTCCCTCGTCTTTCTTTCTCGGGATAACTTTTAAAAAATTCATACTTTCGGAAATATTTCCGATAGTAATTCAACCTCTAGGGAGATGCAACGATCTTACCTCTTGTTTTCAGAAATGAATTGTATTGATGATGAATATTATCTGATGGCAGACATATTTTAAACTTGTTGTTGTTTGTTAATTTTAACCTAATGGCCTAAACTGGACGGGACCTACAGCTTATCGTGGGCTCCGAACCAAGGTCCTCAATCACCTTAAACCCAGGACTATGTCTTTGTCATGCAGGTGATCTACCGACTAACAAGTGTGTAATTGTGTCACCAACTCCTATCAGTTCCACAAGATATCCGAACTCATCCGGCCTGTTTACCGGCGTGAATGAAACTGCGTATGACACAAATACCTTTTTGCACTTGCCCAAAGTCTTATCTGACTTTAATTCCACTTGAATACGGCAGGATTCGAACCTACTCCCCGAACACTGACCAAGCTGAATCGGCAGACGCCTTACCAACTAGGCCACCGTGTCCGGTATATTTTAAACTTCTCTTCTTTAATTATTTTTTATAATAAAAACCACTTCTTAGGTAAAATAAAATTCGTACACCAATGGTTTGTTTTAAAATTTTTATTTGAAGAAATTCAATTATCGTACAGATGTTACAATTTATCGGTTTGTTCTTTATTTAGTTTATCGATTCAATCGAAAAATCAAAGGCACCATTCCATTAAAAATACTATGAAATTCATTGTCCTTTAACTTTATAATATATTCTGTGAGAGACTGGTAAGACTAGATGATTTTATAAACATTTAAATTGGAAGAATGGAAATTATAACACAGATTAAATATTAAGTTAATTATTATTAATATCAGCAAATTTAGATTTAAGTGTAAAGGGCAAAAATAAGATTCCCATGATTCGGCAAAATTATTCACCCCTCAAACAAGTTTTTTAGTATTTTTTATTGTCTTCTTTATTGAAAATTATTTAAGCTGTAAGAAAAAACAATTTTCTGTACAAAAATATCCAAAACCTGCGGTTTACATAGAGTTAAGGTGTCAAAGATGGTCAAAAAAGCTGAAAATTGCATAAAATCAAATTTTTAAGATAGGAGCTCCAAATCAAAAATCTGAGAAAATTCATGACTGTAGGTTTCAGTACATCCTAAAAATGGTTAAAACTTGTTTTTTCCCATCCCCAAAAAAAGAAAAATTTAACATTATAGATTTTTTGTGGGGTATATATGGGGTTTATGGGATCAAAAAATTTGGATTAAAAGATGTTCTCAATCACAATGTTTATGAATTTTTTATGTAGAAAAATCCCATTTTCGGGACCCAGAGGAATTCGGAAGGGGCTCTGGGCAAACGAACAATAGGGCTCTTATTTTTACATTTTTTTATCAGGTAAATTCAAAAATCCAAGGATTTTATGTTTGGAAATTAATTCTTTCCAGTGTAATTTATAAATATTTAAATTTACTGTGTTTTAAGATTCACGCAATGTAGATAATCAACATATAAACATTGCAGGTTACAGATGAATGAAGGTAACCATTAATAATTGCAAACTAACAATTTAAATAACAAATTTTTCAGGCACTTTGATTTGGTCTGAAATTCCTTTTAAAAAAATTAATTCTAAATTCAAATTTTAGCAGATGACAATGAATTTATAAGTATTTAACAAGTGTTTGCCTTCATAACCATTATATAACTAAGAATATCTACTAAGGGGTCATTTATTCTATTTTTACAATATTCTAAATCCACTAATAACCTTAAAAATTATCTTTTTACATATTATACATTCACAATGATTGCAATTCGCACAACTTTGTAAAACGATTCATTTCGGCTAGATATTTTCGTATAAAATTTGTTTCAAAATTGTAGCACTTTTATAACTAGTATTTGCATTGATGGGGTAAAATCGCAAGGTTGGTTTAGGTGGGAAATTATTAATAAATAATTGCATTATAAATAAATGTTTAAAAATACATTTGATTCCTCTAGAGTTTCTCTAACTTCATCTGATATTCCCTCTCAGTTTTCTTGAGTTCCCAAGAGTTGCTGGAATTCCTCTAGAATTATGGTAACTGCAAGACCGTATTAGTGATTTCTTTCAATAATTTAATTCGTTGTATTCCTCTTTATTAAAAATATATACTTGGTATTAAGTATTTAACCTTTTACGTAGTTTTTTAGTACACACTTGTTTTAATTGTTTATTCATTTAATGATCGTTTTTTATTAAAAATGTTTCTCCTGAGTTTGCTGAAAAGAAGTACCTTTGACAAATATTTCTTAAACATGAGAAATAAATATACTACGCTCTTAAATTAACTACTAAGTAGTTTATGGTGTTTGATTTGTAAATAAAAGAAGTTAAAATCATATTTAGAAAAAATCCACTCTTAAAATCATGTGTTTATGAGAATCAAAGTACCAAGCTAAATATTTATAACTGAACAATTATTTATAATTATCTATTATAAGAAAACAGAGTGAAGGAAGCATCCGTGCCATGCACTGAATAAAATTTAAAACTTATTATAATGTAAATATATACAAATAATTATATAGTGATTATTCCAAATGCAGGAGATGACTATACAAGTTTCAAATAATAGAAATAATTACGATTGTGCTGAGAATATTCTTTTTATGTTCCTTGCGATTTCACAGAGATATATCTAACTATTTAAAATGTGTTTTCATATGACATAATATTTTTAAAATACTTTTAAGCTTAAGAAATACTAAAAGTGCGGTATAATTATCACAATCCTATATATTCTATATATTTTGAATCTTCAGTGTCTCACTTTATACTAAGATATTAAAAAAAAAGAAATTGACAATTTTACAAACATTTTTTATTTCAACCTTAAAACACCCTGTATATCTGATTTTTTTCATTGGTTTCCAAGACACTGGGATGTCATGAAGTTATTTATTTAATACATTCTTAAAAAATTGTTTTTAAATAAAAATTAATTATTTGGAAACTAAATTTTAAATATATTAAAGGAATGTGTTTTATATAATTTTTAGAGTAGTAATCCAGTCAAATTAGACAATGTTACGGCAAAACTTCGGAAAAATTAAAAGTGAGCTGAATTTTTGTGTACACCTTTATTTAGTGTTTTCAAACAAGGTCCGAAAAGTACCCTTGATTTGACCTTGAGCTTCACGAGTTAAAGGGCGCTAATGTAGCAAAAATTTGTTTTTTCACTTATATCTTCTTTTCTATTGACTTTAGGTATAGAATATTCTACAGAGAAATTGAAGTTTACAAAATTCTCTACAAAAAAGTATTCCAGTATTTTTGTTGTAGGACTAACCCATTTTGCAAAAACTCGCTGTGAACGTTGATTTGAAGGATAACACTATAGTAATACGAGTTCCACAACCAATTTGAAGTCTGAAATTATGTATAATATACCATGAGTCGTACAATATAAATTTCAATGATATAAAATTCACGCGCGGTAGTAGAGTACTTCCGATTTCAACAGTAAATGATAAAATCAAGGTTCACGATCCATCAGTAACCGTTGATCCATCACTATAGTTTCAAAGAATTAGTGCCATGAACAAATCCACCGAAGAACTCCGGGGATTTTTCCAATATGAATTGGCTCCATATCCAGTTTCACTCTTCGATTACACTGGCATGCGTAAAACCAAGAAGTCATCTCTTTATGACATCTTTAAACCATTGACATCTCGACCTGATTTTGAAAATGCAACTTATATAATTGACGGTGGCTTCCTCTTACACAGAGTTGTGTGGCATCAAAATGATGCTTTTAATTCAATTTGCACAGCGTATGTACATTATGTACAGAAACATTTTGCCCGAATACTATTATAGTCTTCGATGGATATTCAAACAGTAGCAAAAGTGTGAAAAGTATGGAACAAATCCACAGATTTTCCAAATTGTCATCGGCAGAAATTTTGTTCGATGAAACAATGAACGCAACGGTAAGCCAAGATAAATTTCTTGCTAACAACATCAACAAAACCAGATTGATTTCGATGTTGGCTAAGCATTTCTAGGTTCATAATATCCGTGTCAAGCAATCTGAAGATGATGCCGATGTTTTAATCATCGAAACAGCACTTGAAGAATTGCGGCAAAATAAAACTGTCGAGGACCTCCTTGTACTCCTGATAGCTCGTACGCGGATTGATGGAGAAATTTATTTCATGAAGCCAGGCAGAGGAAATGTTCCACAAACAATTTACTCATCCCAAAGTTCTTACCAATATGAATGCAGTAAACATCATCTTTTATTTCTCCATGCTGTCTCCGGGTGTGACACAACGTCAGCTCTTTTTGGTAAAGGTAAAACGACAGCTTTGAAGCTATTGGAAAAACGCCAATATTTGCAAGCTGCAGCTCAAGCTTTCACGCAAGGAGATTCCTCAAACGAATTGATTTCTTCCGATGGGATTAAATTTTTACTGGCATTATATGGAGCTCCAATTGAAGTAGCATCATCCATTGATCAATATCGTTACACGTGTTTCACGAAATTAATAAGTAAAAGTAAGCCGGTGAAATTGGCTGTATTACCGCCAACAGATACTGTAGCTAAAGAGCACCTTCACAGAGTTTATTTTCAAGTACAAAAGTGGCTGGGAAATGAATTAAACCCTAATGAGTGGCGATGGATATTGAGAAAGGATGTATTGGAACCGAAAACAACGTTACAAGCTCCCGCTCCGGATCGTCTTTTAAATCTCATCTTTTGTAATTGCACCAAATGTTGTGGACCATTGTGTGGATGTAGAAAATTGGGGATAAAATGCTCGTCAATTTGTGGTTATTGCAACGGACAATCATGTTTGAATGCCAATACCATAGAAGATAACGGAGAAAACCAATTTGATGAAAGAGAATGAAAATCATTTCCTACGGATTATCTGGAACAATGCGACATAGAAGGAGAAGAAGACGAAGATGAAGAAGCTTAAGATAAGTCTATTTTGACTATTTTAAGAAGTATTGAGAAGATATTTTGACCGACCGAGACTGTGGATTAGCCCTAAAGGGGATACCACTTAAAAAAAAAGCGCCTCGTATTCAACCTCAAAGGTGGTGTGGAATGGGGTACTTCGTATTGGATTCACATTTTTAACACCTATACTACGGTAAAACGGTTAGACTTACGAAAAAACTACCAGAATACTTTTTTGTAGAGAATTTTGTAATCTTCAATTTCTCTGTACAATGTTCTATACCTAAAGTCAATAGAAAAGAAGATATAAGCGAAAAAACAAATTTTTGCTACATTAGTGCCCTATAACCCGTGAAGCTCAAGGTCAAATCAAGGGTACTTTTTGAATGTTGTTTGAAAACACTAAGTAAAGGTGTACACAAAAATTCAGCTCACTTTTAATTTTTGCTGGACTGGACTATAGCTGAAATATAATTATTCAGTGTGACATTGAAGTTGGAAAATATAATCAACATCTAAATCTTGTATCGACTTGAATGTTTTACCAATTAAGAAAAGTAAGCTAGTATTTATTTTGTTGACTAAAATGTTTGTACTGGTAATATTGATTTGTCATTTTTTTTGTGGAATACTCTCAAATATTATGCCATATTTAATATATAAAACCACAGTTTTGCGCTTCTTAATAAACTATCTAGATCTAATGATTTAATCTATATTTTTATTCTATCTTAAATATTATTGCTCATGAGAAAATCAAGTGTAGATTTTAAGTTTCTATAACAATTTAATTATTATGATACAAAATAATTGTAGTATTGCTTCTGGTTACCAAAAATATCACCTTAGTATAAACAAGCAAGTGTTTTGTGCAAAAATACGTACTTATATTATTGCAAACATTTTATACGGTTCATATAAAATGATTCATATACCTACATTTCTTCAGTTTTTTAAATTAAAAAATCGGATTGCATCTTGTACTGTAATCCTCGTATGTCAACATGAAACTAATTGATATGTTCCAAGACTATTATTGATGAAAAAATTTAAATCCACCCAATTTTTCATAATTTCTGCAATTATTTTTGTCTGATTACCTTATAGACCTGGGCCAAACCGATTTTAAATACCCCAATTCATGGAAACAAAAGTTTAATACAAAAGTTGTAGGTAATTAAATAACCTCAAAATTATCGAGAAAAACGCTAAAAATCGTTTTTTTTTCGTTTTTAATTTCTATCTCTTGCAAAAATATTTTCTTGTATGAAACTTGTTCTAAACGTTCTTTTTGTGTTTTAAATAAAGTGTAATTTTTCCAAAGCAAAATATTTAAATTTAAAAAAAGCCATATTTTCAATCGAAAAAGTTGGTTTACAAATTTTCAATTTTTTAACTTTATCAGTGCTCAATTTCTTCGTTGAAAAATATAGAGATTTTTTTTTAATTTAAAATCGTATGAAATCGTAAAATAAATATTTTGCTTTTAAAAAATTACAGTGTATTTAAAACACAAAAAAGAACCTCTTTACCAAGTTTCATAAAAAAAAGTTGCAGGAGATAAAAATTAAAAACAAAAAAAAACGGTTTTTAGCGATTTTCTCGAAAATTTTATAGTTATGATGAAACATTAATACAAAAGTTTTAGATTTCGATAGGATGCATATTTCATCCACAAATCGTAAAAATACAATATTCAACCCTCGAATAATATATTTAGCTATCCCCACCCCCCTATCGCCGAACTTTTACTCTGTCCACTTAATTGGCCTGGTCTAGAAGGATAGTAAGGAAATCAAAAGTATTGGAAAGCAATCAATATGGTCATTAAAGCAATTATACAAACTGAAAATACAGAAATAATACTAAGTAAAGAATAAAATGTTGATATATGGGCGATCCACTAGCTACAAAAACTCATTAATATTGAGATTTGTAAATATTACCCAAAGAAAGACTGAAAACTTGGGAATAATTCATTCAGATTGGTTCCTAATGGATAGATGAACAACCAGTACTACTTTATTTTTAAAATTTGCATAACTTTGTAAAAAATCTAATTTTGCTAAAATATTTCATGTTGACAATAAAAACATTAAAATCTGCTACAAACTTGTTATCTAAAATTCAGAAAATTTCTGACGCCTATTCTAGATTTATCCTATTAGAAACATTAAAGATAAAATTTTACAATCGGTACTATATTGTAATAATCACAGTTTTAAGTATAAACTATAATGTCACGTTTTTTTTACATCCACATGTATACGGTGTCTGTTTTTATCTAAATATTATCAAATGATAAAACACTCAGTAAACTTTACAATTAATAAAAAACACTCTTCATCACATCTCACGCAATCTTTTAACGGTTTAATGTAAGCAGAATCAACGATTTGGGAAAATTATTATCAGTTTTTAAATCATATTTATTGGACCCACTGTAAAACTACCAGAAATCGAAAATTTATCTCGATAAGACAATGTAGTAGGTAAATAATGAAAACGTCGACCTTCTTAACGGTGGATGAAATATATCGTTTCTAGTAGTGGTTTAATATTGCTATATGATTAGAAATTAAAATTGTTTATGAATAAGTAACATGTATTCATTTTGAAGCAAAAACTTTCTGAGCTAAATGCTTGGTCCTAGTGGGTACCTACGGTTCTTTAGAGGACATAATAGAAAAGAATGCATTATAAAATTGTGTCAGTAACAATTTTTAGCTTTGTTTTCATTTTCAACAAACACCGTATTTAGTCTACAGTCTGATATCGATATTTAAAATGTTTGTATTAACGTATAACAATAATTTTACATTCTGGACTGTAAACTAAAATTTTTGAAATTTGAAAATATGTTGTTGATTTGTGGGTTATAAAAACAAAATATTTTTTTGGAATTATTAGAAATTTTCATACAAAACGTTAGCATTAATAAATATTTAGGACAAGGTGATAATCGGCTAACCTATACAGAGATGATGCCACTAATTGTGACTCTATGATTCTGCTTTCTTATTCTTTGCCACCTGAAATGCCCTCTGAATCTAGTCTTCTGTATATGAAGATCCTGAGAGTCAAGAGAAAAATATTACAGACTCACTTTCCAATCGTTTAAGCCTTACAAATCAGCAGGAATCAACGGTATATTCTTGTCATATTACCACAAAAGATAGTTAAAAGCTACGCTTTAAGAAACATTCCACAAACATGGCATTTATTCTAGAAGGCTAGAAGGCGTGGAACAGAACAGCTAACAATGGTTAGCACACTTTAATTTTCCTCAGGGCCGCGTGTTAACTTCAGATAGCACGTATAATAGTCTTATTTTCATAGCTAAATATATAGACTGCTGTAGTAAGCGGTCCTGGTGACTCGCCGAAAATTTTTTTGAGGTAATTTACTGCGTGATGTGTTTTCTTAGTAGCTAAATCTACTAAATACAAAGCAGTTGCAAATACTTTTACAGAAAAACGTTATTTTAAGTGTTTCGCTGCCCAGTAAATACAGGATATCCGATGGACATCCATCAAAAGTCCATAATTGGTCCATATGGACATGGACCAGAAAAGGACGTCCAATGGATGTCTAGTGGACGTCGTTCATGGACATACAATGGATAACCATTAATGGACATCAAATGGATATCCTTTTCCGGTCCATGTTCTTATGGATCAATTATGGACCTCTGATGGACGAATTAACTTCGAAATAAATTTAACCAATTGGTAGCATAATTTCAACTTCACAACTGACATTTGACAGGTTATTTATTTGGTTTCAGGTTCTAATGGATTTAGAATATATTCAATATTCAGTTCCATTTTCCATTGTTAATAAGTTCTTCAAAAAAGAAAAGAGATTTGTATTTTGATCGCCAGGCAAAAATGGAGAAAAATGTCGTACGAAAGAAGTACTTAAACAAAGTCTCTAAGAGAACTTGAAGAGAGATAAACTTATCTTCTACCAGTGACGCACAAATCCTTCCATCAAGTTCTGCTTTTGTTCCACCACCTGCTTCGAGCTTTCAGTCTGATCCCAATATATGTGATTTCAATAATAGTAATTCTGGGGAAAGTAGTAAAGATTGTGTTCAACAACAAATATGCTAAAAGTGATAGTGTTCTCCATTCACAGAAAACGAGCAGCAACATAATATTAGTGAAGCTGACTCATCGTCATCAGAAATGTAAGTTTATTTCAGTTTTATTTTTAAATTAATTATTTATTTTAGAATATTTTTATTTCATGTTCTGTGTTGTTTAAAACATTTTCATATTTGAATATATATTGTTATTTATATGAATCGATTTTTATTCCATAAATGAGTTCATACATTGAAAATGATTCTGATTGATCTATCTTGTAGTAATAATACTAGACGTCTGGGAAATGCATTACATTATTTTTTGGATGGAAAGGCATTTCTCAAAAACTAGGAACTGAAGTCTATAAGATGTCCATCACTGGTTCAGGTAATGTCCATTTATAAGTCCAATAAACCTCCATCAGAGTTCCAGATAACATCCATGAAATGTCCATCGAAGATCCAATTATTGTTCATTTTGGTACAATTCACGTCCAAAATATGTTCATATTAAATAAAAAATGGACATCCATTGGACGTCCAAGTTGGTGGCCAATGGATATCCATGGGATATCGTTTGATGGGCAAGGGATGTCCATACATATTGTACGTTTTGGATGTACTTTGGACATCCATTGGATATCCTTGTGTTTACTGGGTGTATGACATGTTTTTATCAGTTATCACAAATATACACACCAAACAGATTTACTGCAACAATTTCATTGGCTGCAGCTCCTGAGAACCCGAATATAATGAGTTATATGATGTTAGCACGCGGTCCCAGTCATTTAAATCAAGCGCTTGGACCGCATGTTATCCAGAAAACATCATTTGGAATGAAAAAAAATTGCAGATAATATAAAACAATGTTTTATTAAGTCTGTAAATAATATATCAAATAAAAACTTGACGGTTCGGGGGACAAGATTTGGCGGTCATTAAGGTGCTAAAATAAACCTCACTTAGGAAGGTTAAATTAATAGATTCAAGATGAAATACCACTTACACAATATCCGCTTGATTTAGTTTACTTAGATTTTAATTTATTTCCAAATAAAATAGCTATGGGATGGAATCAAAGCGTAGTTGGAATAAAAAGTAGAAAAATTGTTAAGGTTAACCAATTACACCCTCGTCCTCGTAATATTACATTTTGGTTTTCGAAGAAAATTTGCTATTAACTCCCAAATTAAAAGCGGAAAGTTCTGGCTATAATATATTTAAACTATTCCCTTAATATTAACTTAGTACATATCCAGTTAAAATCTGTATGTAATTTGAATGAAACATATGTTCAAATTTCTTTAAACTAGACGCACAACCACTTTTTTCCTTAACAGTCTCATAAATATGTAACACTTAAAATTTTTATTGATCATCTTGATGTAAATATCGTAGATACTATATTAGAAAAGAGAATAGTTGCTATGAGCCAAGCATTGATTGGATGAGCCTTTGCTGAAGCGTCTGTGTCGAAACATTTTCCTGAAAAATACGTTTATAATATATTTTCACGTAAATACGTATTGTCTTTAATTTTAACTAAGCTGGCCAGTACAAAGGCAAACCTAGCGAAAATCCAAAGAGTAGCCTGCGTATGCATAACAGGTGCAATGAGAACGTGCCCAACGGCCGCCATGGAGGTAACCCTAAGCCTTACACCCCTGCAAATAGTAGTGGAGAGTATAGCGATAAGGACAATCTACAGAATGAATAGGGGAGGGTCCACCAAATGCAAGTTTCGACTCCTTCCTGAAAATCACCAAACCTGGGACATGCCCCAAGATGAGATGACAAAGAAGTTTATCTTTGTGAAAGAATTCAACACAAAGGGGACAATGGGACAAAAATACCATCCCAAAACTCAAGATAAGTGCCATTAAATGGTACACGGATGCTTCTAGAACAACAGAAAGAACAGGAATAGGAGTATATGGGCCTGGAACCAAATATTCCGAAAGTCTAGGCAAATCTCTGAGAGCATTTTCCAAGCTGAAATCTACGCCATCGGAAAATGTGGTCAGTTCAACATAGAAAGAAATTTTCGCAGGCAAGAGATCATCATCATGTCAGACAGCCAAGCAGCCATTACTGCATTGAACTCCCACGTAATCAACTCCAAGATGGTTGGGGAGTGCCTAGAGAATCTAAACGAACTAGGCAAGAAAAACACTGTTACCTTCCTATGGGTTCCGGGACACACTGGAGTGGAGCGTAATGAAATAGCAGACGTAATCGCAAAAAGGGGCGGAAACACCATTTCTGGGACCTGAACTTTTCTGCGGAATAAGCACCAGTACAATACTTGATGAACTTGAAAAAGAAGTAAATAACAAAAGATCCCAATACTGGATAGGAGTACAAGGAATGAGGCAGGCCAAGACACTACAGGGAAACTATAACCAGAAGAGATCAGACAACTGCATCAGCAAGAGTAAAAACAAGCTCAGAATACTAACGGATGCTGCCGGCACTGCCGGCTGAGAGGCCACCTAAAGAAACTCGGATGGAGGAAACCTCTATCCACATTCTCTCAGAATGCATTACCCTGCAAAATCCAAGGGTACGATACCTCGGAGAATATCAAATAGAAGAGGGAGATCTACTTAACCTGAAGCCTACCGACATCCTGATCTTTTTTAAAGCAATAGGAGGAACTGTTCTAATCGTTGAGATCCTTAACGAATGGGCAGCAGAAGGGGGCATAATAGATCTTAGATGAACTATGCTTAGAATAGCAGTAACGTTAAATAATATGCGAATACCAGTAGCAACAGAAGCTACATATCTGGGCCTTCATCTTGACCAAAGTCTTACGTGGAGAAAGCACATAGAAGTCAAACGAAGACAACTTGACTTAAAATTCCGTAAGATGAACTGGCTGCTCGGTAGAAAATCCAGGCTTTCCACTAACAACAAAATATTGCTTTACAAAGCCATACTGAAACCGATATGGACTTAAGGACTCCAACTCTGGGGATATGCAAAATCATCTTCTGTCAACATTACTCAAAGATTTCAATCAACAATTGTAGACGCCCCATGGTATGTGAGTAACCAGACCATACATAATGACCCGAGGAAAGTTATAAAAATCACATAACAGACCATGAAAACGAACTGATAGATCAACTCTATAACAATGGCACAAACACAAGGCGGCTCAATAGATTATGGCATCAAGATTTCCTGCAACAATGAAATAATCATCAAGAATGAGAAACATTAATGAATGTTTCTCTGGCAAGCCTACTACACGCAGCAGATTTACTTAATACTCTTTTCATAGATGTAGATTGTAAATAAGCAATTATTGTCAATAAAAAAAAACTGTGCTTGGAATAAGATTTTTTTTCTTGAAAAGATAGAAACGGCTGTTGCACAACACCTCTCGTATCCAGCTTCTGGGTGGGATTGCCTAGAGGAGTTTGTATTTACTACTAATAGAGATGATACTATCTATCCATCCCAGTTGATTCGACCTGGTTTCCTAGTCAATTTGGAACTGGTTTTGTAGGATTGACTGCCAGGGAAAATACACACTTTGCCAGTCAAATATTAGGGCTTGGGTTCCTCTGTTATTTTATATACATCCTCTTTCCCCATCTTAGAGATGCGAAAAGAGGACGGTCATTAAAATATTACATTGTGTTACTTAATTTTTGACTCGCACAAGAACGATTTTAAAAGCAATCAGCACAGGTTTGCTTCTATGGTATCTACAACTACAAATCATATACTAAGGTTCTTACCTGTGCTACTAATATTAAATATTAATTCTCCGGTAATACCCGGTTTTACGAGCCTGTTGCAATTTTCAGCCGATGTGGAAAACATGACTCCTGATATCAATTCTTTGTACATAAAACAAAATTTTCGAGCACCATACGTTGCGTGACCTACTGGTGACGTGATTAAAAAATTGGTTCCATTTTCTTCCCATCGACCATGACACGAGTAAGCTAAAAAAAGGATCATTTATTATCTATACTCTAATTGATAAAGGATGTTTCCTTTAATTTTAGAGACCAAAAACACAAATAAACTGGTGGTAATATTGTCTGTGACAACTGGGTTTTTTGCATTGAGGTGCTAGTTATTGATAAATGCGGGAAAAAAGCTTCGATTGCAACCTGAATAGTTTCTTGGATATCCAAATATGAGTAAGATTTTAGAAGGAGGAAACTTTTTTTTTGAAATTGGTAATAATAAAATGGGTTTCGTCGATGATCTTAATATTGCAGGAATGTCCTAGAAGGCAGTCTGAGAGTTATATAAATCCTTAAAGTTGGGGTTGAAAATTAATGTGAAGAAAACGAAAATAATGAGATTTGCAAAACAGGACAAAATGGGGAAATACTAATAGGAAATAAAAAATTCGAAGTACAAAAATTTAAATACCTGAAGAACGGAGGTCGATGAAAAAAAATAATGGCAACAAACCGAGCGTACCAAGCTAACAAAAATTTGTTAAAAAGCAAAATATTGACTAAGCAAACAAAGTTGAACATATACAGATCAATAATAAGGCCCATAACAATGTATGCAGCAGAAAATATCACTATGACGAAAACAGAAGAAGATAAGCTAAGGATAAACGAACGTAAGATATTAAGATCAATTCTGGGTCCAGTGAAGGTAGGGGAACAGGAATATAGAAGGAGAACGAACCAAGAAATATTAGAAGAACTGAACGGGGAAGACATAATAAAGAAAATTAAAGGACATATATGGAGACAAGAGCCAGAAGTAGTAACAAAGGTTATGCTACAATGGCAGCCGAGAGGAAGGAGAAAGCATGGAAGACCCAGATCGAAATGGTTGGCAGAGGTATAGGTCGACTTGATCAGGGCAGGAGTTATAAGATGGAAGGAGGAAACAAGAAACCGGTAGAAATGGCGGCAAATCAGCGAACGGGTACAATAATGAACCGAGGATAAACGGATTTAGAAAGCGAAAGCGGCCCATCCTCACATGAGGTGTTAAGCCATATATACATATATTAAAGGAAACAGCGGTGCAAATCGTTTTTAGAGAGTTGGCATACACTTGCCAATCGCACAACCGCTGTTTATAGCAAATTTGGTTTCTCTTGAATCAGATAATCATGAGGAGGATCTATAGGCCGTGAGAGATAATGGTCTTAGTGATAGAAATGGATGAACCAATTAGGAAAAACCTTCTTGAATGACGACTAGAGGTCGATGAAAAATGGGCTTGATTAATAATATATAAGGAGAGCGAAAAATATATATATTATGTTCTTTATTGTAAGCTAGCCACTTACAAAAGGCTATCCACCGAGGTCCTTCTGCCCATATTAAAAATTAAAATTTGTTTGTTATTACAACTTCAAAATGTAAAATAAATATATTAATAAGTAAATAAATAGCACTGTAAATTAATTGTTTCTCATTTGTTGAATAATTTCTCATAGGGTTGATTGAGGAAACTTCCGAATTGCTGAGGAAACTTCCGAATTGGTCTGGCTGGATTTCTTGTTAGGCAATACTTTGTAAGAAGAGCTAGAGTATCACTGTTATTTGCGAATTTTCTTGTCTGTTGTTGGATGCGAGCGAAAAATACTTACAAGTGATTAAATTTGGTGCTGAACAATCCGTCGTAAACTCCATAGTATCGTAACTAACGCAACCAATAATGAGGTTCGTGAAACCATTGCTATCACAGTCAAAATCTTCATCTACTCGCTTAACTCGCCTCCTTCCGTATTTCAATTGTTCAAAATAAACGGATCTTCTTTCCTTCCGGAAATAGAAGTTTGAATCGAAATATCTGGTTTCGTCTTTTTGGGAATATTTACTTAGTGCTGTGTCTTGTTTGTTCTGGATTAAGTTGGTAACCTCGAATTTTCCCATGAAAGGGCAATTCTGAACGTCTACAGATGTTGCTAAAAAATAAATAATTAGTAACGCCAGTTGAGTTGGAGAAAAAATTATTTAATGTCGATTTTAATTTTATGTAAATTCATTTGCATTTTACTTTCCCAGCCCCTCGCCAAGGGAAAGTATTGTGAACGCGCTAAAAAAAAATTGAGATAACCACGGATATGTTCATTTTGAGATCCCCTGAGACTATTAAAACGATTTCCAGATGGAAGTTTGTCCGTCCGTCTGTCTGTCTGTCTGTTTGTCTGTCTGTCTGTGTGTCTGTCTGTATTCTTCCACGATAGCGTCCGCACGCTTAATCCGATTGTGGGTATCGGATCATCGCGGAATGAATCCGTTTGTTTTTGGTTGAAATCGCCCCACCAGCGACAGTAGCCCTATGTACATTACAAAAAAAATAAAAGACCTAAAGTTTTTATTTGGTATTTAGGTGCCTTATTGGCTTGTAAATACATCCTGAAATTTTCATTCCTTAATTTTAAAACTAAGCAATGGAAAAAAATTTTAAAATTTAAAATCCAAATGACATTTGACACAAAGTAAACAAAATTCCGACCCTAAAAAATTGTTTTACTTTTTTTGACATGTGAAATGTTTTTCCTTTTATAATATTTCAAATGTCATTTTTACTTTAAAAAAATTCGAAACTAATTTTTTTTTGGGATACCAAATATCATTTGATTTGGACTTTAAAAATGTTTTTAGCTTTAAATGTATCAATACTCACTGACTAGTGTGACAAAGGGCAAAGTGCTTTTATCAAAGAAATTTTGGTTACAAGAATCTTCTCTTCGATTTGTTTGTATACCCATTTGCATTTCCATCACACTTGCATCTCTACGATAGAATGCAATACAAACGTAGCCATTTTGACTGAAAATAAAGAAAAAATTGAAAGTATATTCATTAAAAAGTACCAATTAATCATCAGGGAGAATATGGTTTTTTATTTTCAGATGGCAGGGCGCTGTACCAAAATTGAATTAATTTATTGCCTATTAGACAAAGAAGTGCGCATTGTTGCTATAAACGCAGTTCATCAAATTTAAACGACTTGACAGGACCGTGGATACAGAGGCTTTTGATGATTAATATTTCGAGCAGGCTGCGTAATTACAGACATTCTGACATGTATATCTGTATATATATGATAAATTATTGTTCAAGAATTCCTATAATAATTGATTGTCTAGTTATTTTTATTTTTACACATAAAATACTGTAAACTTATAAAAAATGCGTTTAACCTTCCTTTTTCTAAATTTGTTATTGGACAAGAATAAATTATTAATGTAGAAACTTGAAGACAAAAATGGTAAACTTCGCTTCACTTATAATAATGTGTGATTGTGCTGTTAAAACTAGCCTACTTTTGATGGGAATATTTTAAATTAGGCAAAAATATTTTGTTATACCTCTGTGATTTGGACACAGTTCCTACTTCTATTATTTATGTGCTGACGAATCTGTTTTCTATTTTTTTATCACAGAAATAAAAATACTCTGTTAATGTAAATCCTAATGTACCTGTAGTTAAATTATGTTCATATGGAATTCAATATGCATTGTAAAATGAAGGTAGAAACTAAGTTATGTAAATCGAAATAAATAAAAATAAAATAAATAAAAATAAAATAATAAAAATAAAATAAATAAAATACGTAAAGTATCTACATAATATACATGTATCGCTGTATGTTATATACAGGGTGTCCCAGAAGTACCTTTTGAAAATTCAGGGATGAATAGAAGGGTAAAAATAACGTTATTGCTTCATATAACTTTTTTCCCTACGGGCCTTCGTTTCCGAGATATGGGCCTCTAAATTTAAAGATTGAAAATCATTTTTTATTTATAACTTTCGTATCATAACCTCAAATTCAACCAAACTTAGGTAGGTCACAAAATCTTTTAGGAAGTCAGGAACGGACTATGCCCAAAGGTTAACACCTCATAATTTTTAGACAAGTAGTGACACTGAACTGTAAATAACAATGGATTCCTTAGATATTTTTATAACATAAAAATGCTCTTGCTTCATGTCGATTAAGTTAACGGTTTAGGAGATTTTTTAACTTTAATGCGGTAAAGCAGGTCAGAATGCATGAATATCTGCGCATTCGTTTCGAGTAAACTGTGCCATTTTAATTATGAAAATGTACTTAAACAGAAAAATCAATAGAAAAATATTTCGCCACTACAAAATAGCAAATTAACTGACAGATGTTGGATGTCAAATAAATCCACAGCACACTATAAAATCAAATCGTATTAAACTTCAAATAAGGACGCACTTTATAAAATGGTGGATGCGCTATTTACTCTGCTTTACCGCATTAAAGTTAAAAAATCTCCTAAACCGTTCACTTAATCGACATGAAGCAATCCATTAATGTTATTTACAGTTCAGTGTCAATACTTGTCTAAAACTTATAAGGTGTTAACCTTTGGGCATAGTCCGTTCCTGACTTCCTAAAAGATTTTGTGACAAACTTAAATAACTAATTTAAGCAAACTAATGCGATTTGTAACCTACCAAAGTTTGGTTGAATTTGAGGTTATGGTACGAAAGTTATAAATAAAAAATGGTTTTCAATCTTTAAATTTAGAGGCCCATATCTCGGAAACGAAGGCCCGTGGGGAAAAAAGTTATATGAAGCATTAACGTTTTTACCACTTCTATTCATCCCTGAATTTTCCCAAGGTACTTCTGGGACACCCTGTATGAATGTATTTCATTAGTTTCTAGTTAGTTTTAGGAAAGAGAAATCATGTAATTAGGTGCTTATGGCCCTGTATATATTTCTTCTAAATAAATAAATAAATAAATATTAGCGTTGGAATTTATATTTATTTAAACAACAATAATCTCAACTGTCTGCTGTTTGTACATTTTAAAGTAACATAAATGGAATACCAATATAATCTACTTACCATCCCATGGTAAAATGGGTTACAAGTACAACGGCATTTTCATCTCTGGTGGATTGTTTCAATTGAACGCAAACGACTTTCATATCTATCCCTGTAGAATTGGTAATTCTAAGAGTAGAGTTTTTGTGATGAAAGCTGTAGGTTGAGGAATAGTCCAGGCTGTGCCAGTGATTGGAATTTGCTATCCAATATGGGAACCGACATTTGTTGAGTGGAAGGGCTGAAAATGTTTGCATCAATCAGTATAATAGTATAATCAAAATTGTGAAGAATATTATTAATAATATTTTTTTATTAACTTAGGAAACGTTCACTTTACAAATAAATAGTTTTTTGATTAATTATTTAGATATTTTTTCATATTTCAGAAAGCGGTTTTGAAGAAAGACAAAAATTAAAAATGTTTCGTACCTTTTTTGAGAGTCATAGTTCGACTGCCTTCCGTGGCGCTGAAAAGTCCATTGCAGGTCGCGTCGCCGCTTTGTGCGATCCTGTAATCGACGCCGTCCAAGGATTCTGAGGCTGGGGTAGCCTTTTCGTATACGAAACATCTATACCTGTCCTCGTTCGAAGTAACATGGCTGTGGTATATTTTTCCTACCAGATATCTTGAACTACCCTCTTTCCACAAAGCTAGACATTGTAGTTCTTCGACTGAAAGTTAAAATCCTTTTTATCAGAAAGTTAACAGTTTATGTTTGAAGATTTTCATAAATTAGAAATCCGCTACTTATAGTTAATATTGCAGGCAATGAGTAGCAGAAGATTGCACACATTTTTACATTAGTTGATATATTTATTTGCATCTAATTGTTAATATAATTAATAAAATTTACAAAAATGGTTAATAAATAAATTTATTTTTTGGGAAATTCAACTTCCCTCGATTACGTCAGCCTGTTAAATTTCTCAATTCCCGGCACAGTGTGTATATTAAGCATACAAATTCACTCCATAGATTATTTACACAGGCCCACAAAAGAAAAAAGTGGAATGAACTTTACATGTGAGAAAACTACCCCTATGGATTTTGAGCCGCTGAATCCGAATTCGGTATCAGAATTTCTCCTGGACCCCTCAATTTTCCCCTAGCCTAGGTGAAATGGGAGAAATCTTAGAAATTTCAGTATCTCTGAAAGCAATTTCGATCTAAGCAAAACAATATTGTTTTCACGTATCTCGAGTCGCTTAGTTCTAATCTCACTGTAGAATTTCCCTAGAGTATCTCAGAATTCCACTAGCCTAGGGGAAAAAGTGTTAATATTTTGTTTAAAGTACGGATCTGTAATATTACTTAAAATGGTGCTAAAACGGACAAATAATAAAAATATGAATAATATAGGACTGTCTAAATGTCGAAAATAAATCCATTTTGAATATTAAATTATAAACAAATAATTTCTCTTTTTTTTCTCTAAAATTTTATTTTCAGTTTCAAAAAATCGGATGTGGCCATGCACATGACTTTACCATACTTTAACGGCCCTACGGGCTCATAATCCAATTACTCGTACATATATAAGGCAGGCCATGCCTGGCAAGAGCGTACAATTGTCTCCATGAAACAAAACACTTCTACTGCGCTTGCGCTATTATGCAACTATGTTATTCCATATTTTATTTTTAACTCGCTTATAATACAAAATTTGAAAAAAGTTTTTAAACAAAATTTATAGTAAATTTAATTTAAAATAAATTTTTTCTCTTAATATTTTTACATAAACTTAATAGAAACGATAATAATTGCGAAAATCTGAAAATTCTTAAGAGTAAACCCCCACTTCCGGTTGTCCGATTTTGCCCAAAATCTAATCAGCTCATTAGCATGTTGTAAAAATGCTAAATATACTGGTTAGGAAATTCCGATCACAGTTGTAGTTAGAGCGCACATGTAAAGTTCATTCCACTTTTTTCTTTTTTTCTGTATTATAAATTGTAATTTTTGGAACACCCACTCAGCTGGATGCTGTACTTTCTTATGGATTGGCAGAGTGGAATTCTGTGCCAACAGCCAATTCATTTTTAAAATTTAATATATAATTATCCTCTTTGCTTTTTGACATTGAGCTGTCCAGCGTAACAATTTCAAACCCAAATATTTTCCATATGGTACCGTGATACTGATTATGTTATGATTCAATTTGATTCGCCATCGCCTAATCACATTTTTAATTTTGTTATCGGAGATTTTTGACAACAGCCAACTCCTATCGGGACATAAGAGGAGAGGATGACATGAATCTTCGAAATCTTGCTTTTTAGTTATTTTTCAACTAATTAGTACTATTTTTATGATTCAAGTTGAAAACAGTGTTAATTAAAATAATTATTATTATTGCATTCTAAATTATCGTTGGGAAAATCTTAAAAAATGTATTCCTTAGCAGTTTTTTTAGTTATTTACTTATTTATTTTGTTTTTCGTGAGTGTGGATATAAAAACTTGAATTTTAATTGCATCATTTTTAATTCAAAACAATAAAAATTCCATGGTGACTTGAATTGTTATTTCCTGCATTGTTATAGAAAAAACAAAACCATCGATGTTTGTTTCTAAATCACACTTTTGGATTAGTGCAAAGTCTCATCAAATTAAAATTTATTTTCAAGTGGGCAAATGTCAAATACTTAAAAATTAACGAACTGCCACTTGACAATAAATCGCATCGTTGTTACCATAGTAACGAAATCAAAGAAGACTGTTTTATCAAACAGCGATTGTAAAAATGCTAAAACAGGAACCGGAAAAGGATTTTCCGGTCCCTAACGCCCATTTTCCGGTCTTGACCGGCAAAACGTTATTTTCTGGACGAAAAATTGTCTAGAAAATGTATACTTTCTGGTCGTTCTTAAAGAAAGGTATCCAACGAACCCTCCTGTAATTTTAAATTTTGCATCCTCGTATGCAATCTTTAAAATTTAATATTCTTGCTCACATAAGTGATATTTTTATTATAGTGGCTAAGAAAACAAATTTGGAAGTTAATATATTCCATTTAATATAGTTTATTCATTTTCCCCTCTTAAAGATTTGAAGAAGAGAATGAAACTTTAATAAAAAATGTTTAAAAACTATACAATCCCCAATGGAGACATACTGTACAACAAATTACGTACTTGCACTTTCCGATCCATGAACATCAGGGCATGCTTGATAACTCAATAGTAGTTTGCTCTCTTCGATGCAAGAATCTATACTGGAAACTGGATACCTGCATTCTCCATGGCCGCGGTTGTAGGTAAAAGTGAAAGGACCCTTAAAGGGACAAGGAATGGGAACAGCGTTCTCTCTGAACATGGAATATAAGAGAGCATCTCCGGTTATGAGACCGCAGAGAGAGGGCAGTAATTCTCGACTGTGACAGTAGGCTGAAATAAAAAAAATAGCAATTAAAATATGAAATAATACACTTTGAATAGTGGCAATGAGTCAGTGAAGGTTTTTGCTTCTTATTCCTTAAGCACTTTATCTTTTAAAGCTCCTACTGATAAAAGTCCTTCGATTTCTTACGATCCTTTGACATATTTTTACAGTCACCCAGTTCTTTTCTGTGGCTTTTAGACCATGAGGGATTATCTCCTCCCTAAGAATATGTAAACCTGCGGTTGTTAGATATCCATAACCTCTTAACAGCGTTGTGTTCTTTTAATCCTCCTCTGCATTACTCTTGACTACTTGTTCCGTTTTCTGCTTGATCTATTCTTTTTATTATTATCTTATTCTCTATTTTTTTTTGTGTACTTCGACAAGCCCATGTGGATACCAATAAATATCCAGCAGAATTTATCAACTTCACTAAAGATATAACTGTTTTTCCACAAAACTTTCCCTACTTGAATAAGTTATTCGTCTGATCTGTCATCTTTTAACAGTGATATCAATTTACCTTCCTTTCCTACATATAGAAATTACTTAAAATTTAGTAAAAATAGTTCATATAAAAATCAATAATGCGGTGGCTGGACAAAGGTAGGAGTCCCTCAAGGCTCATTGCTGTTACCTCATGTGTACACCATCAAGACTCATGACTTTTGGATGATAATAGCATATAAGCAGCATTGTATGTTAATGATACTTATTTATTTAAGGATCCAATTCTAGTGAAGATCCCTTAGAGAGATCTTAATATTCATATAAATAGGTTTGTGTCTCTATTGTTATGGGACAAAATTATGGGAAGTGTATTTTAAAACGAATTAAAGAAAATTATGTAAAAAGGACTTCAAAAAAAAGGTGATGGGATGAAAAAAAAGTCAGATGTTAAAAACTGAAATAAAGATTATTAAAAAGTATTTAAATGATAGAAATTCATTATCATTTCAATTGGCGCCCAACGTGGGGCCTCAAAAATACTTGGGTTTCAAAAACATTAGTTACAGTAAATAAGGTTCATCTTAAAAATAAAGGATACAATGGAGGGTAAAACGATTTTAGAATTAAAAATGTTAGAATTAAAAGTAGAATTAGAAAAGAGAAAATTAGATAAGACAGGAGTAAAACAGGTATTGGTTCAAAGATTGGTTGAAGCTATGGAAGCAGAGGTAAAGGATGTAGGTACATATAAATTTGGAAGCGTAGAAGAATCTGAAAAACGAGAAGAAAGGAGACATGGAATTGGAGATTCTCAAGTGCAATACATGGAACAGGGAAGACAACATTTAGAGGGAGATGCAACAGGAGACGAACAGGAACAGACGCTGATGGGTAATGAGGGAGACGTAGCAAAAGAAGAACAGGAGGATAGGAGACAAGGAAGAACACGTAGGGAAGATCAGTTAATGAATGATCAGTATGAATAAGAAATTAAAAGAAAATAAGGAAGATATGAATAATATGAATAGAAGATACGTCAATTAGGGGATAAAATAGATGAAAATTTAAAAAGTCACATACAAGGAGAAGTAGAGGAGAAATTGGTAGATTTTCAAAAAGGAATAGAAGAAGTGAAATTGCAAACAAAAGCTAATGAGGAAGGTTTAGAAGGATTTAAGGTAAAGGTCGATGGAGAACTTAAGACGATATGTGAAACTATGTAGGAGAAAAATAGGATTTGTCAGAGAAATGTGGAGGTTATGGACAGATATGTAAACAAGGAAATTACAGAAATAAACAATAAGGTGCAGGTGGCAATAGAAGAAAATTTATCTAGGGGGATAGGCAAACCATTGGTATTAAATTTGATGGGAATTTAAATAGAAATAAAATTAAAAGACATTATCGTAGACGGAAGATTAAATTAAAAAATATATTTTTGGATATTGGAAAAAAATTTAAAAGAAGAAATAAAAATGAATTTGGATATAGCAGAGGAAGAGAATTTAAGTATACGAAAAGAAATTAAAGAAAAATACAAGATTTTAGGGGGAAAAATAGAATTAAAATTTGATTTTATTATTTCTTTCTAAGATAAAATAAATTAAGAAAACCAATTTTGGGAATGTTGTTATGGTGTAAAAAATGGGACAAAATTATGGGAAGTGTATTTTAAAACGAATTGAAAAAATTATGTAAAAGGACTTTAAAAACTAAAGGTGATAAAAAAATGTCAGATGTTAAAAAATGAAATAAAGATTATTAAAACGTATTTAAATCATAGAAATTCATTATCATTTCAATTCTATATCAAGGATTATTATTTTATCGTTTCTATACAAGCAAACTCTTAAACAGTCAAACTGAATGTTCGCAAAATAATTTTAATGTTCCTGCTGTTTTGCTTCGTTCATCTTAAATTTTCAGGTAAACTCATTATAAAACTAATTTAGGAATAAATTCTCCAATATTTAATATAAGCAAAAATTTAATAATATTCCTGACTCGTGCTTTATTTACATCAACTCTTTATCTTTCCTTGGATAAGGCAGCAGTATTGCTCAAATTAAAATTTCCTTTCGCTTTGAACTTAATTTTTACTTTTTTTGTATGTGAATTTTTTTCCATTTTATATATTTCATTAAAGACTACCAACGTTCTTTAAATTTTATGAATATACTAATGGCCAACTTAATAATCAATTTAAGATTGACCGAGGTTTTAAAATGTCATCGATTTTATATTTTTCATCTTCGTATTCGTTTCAGTTATCATAATCAATTTAGACAACTGTGGGTCAAACAATACTTGTATCTCACACTTTTTTTAATTAAAAATAATGATTTTAATATTGAAGATAAAGAACGCTCTTCATGAAGATTCATGTCAGACCTAGCAGAACTTACAGACTCATTAGGAGTTGATCACACAACAGTTTCGAAAAGTTTGAAAGCAGTAGGAATGATTCAAAAGCAAGGACATTAGTTGGCGTATGACATGAAGTCGAACGGCTGCTTCAACAGCAGAAAAGGAAAGGTTTTTTGCATCGTCTTAACTGGTGATGAAACATGGATATATGAAAATAATTCTAGAAAAGACAAAAAAGAAAGAAATTATTTTCTCCACGGCCACTACTGAATGTAGTTATTCTGAAACCACTTATATAATAACAGAAAAGGAACATTCTCGCTCTTGAGATTGAAAGAAAATTCTGAACACTTGTCTCTTATGTATTTTATACGTATTTCATTCTATCACTAGAGACAGAATCTATATTCCATAATTGTTTAGAAAAATAAGGTTTGTCATGAATGTCAAATTAACTGTCAGTATTAGTTGACGTGGTCTTAATATTGGTTTGTAAAAACTTTTAATTTATTAAAAAGGAGAAGAAAATCAAACGATTCACATGTAGAATTTGAAAATATTCCTCCAGAAATAAAAAAAATATGCCGATAATATAACTCAAAATTTGCTATCGCAAAAATCCAAGCTTGAATATAAAAATACTACACAATGTTGAGAGATTGAGGTTTCATTTTACTAAATTTAATTTCTACTTTCTGTGGCCGTGGAGAAAGTACAGTCTGTTACTCTGTTGGAATGAAAATCCGACACTCGTGGTTCCTCAGAATATACTATTATTACATGGTCGTACTGTAAAGTTCAGCTAGTAATGCAATAAAGCAAGCTATTAAGGAGCTTCTTTTTCTTTTAATAATAGCATCAAAATATCTTTTATAAGCATAACATTTGTTGTCAGTGAATGGTAAATTGTATGAATAGAAATTAGGTACACTTACTTTCTTTGTATTGCAGAACATTAATGTGCTTTTCATGGATCACCACACATCTATAACAGGCTTTTTTACTGAAACAAAATAAACAGGAAGTTTAAAGATATAATGTATGAAAAGTATCTAAATAGTAGGCTGTTACCTACGTATTTGTATTTTAAATAAGTCTATTAATTCTATGAATATATGAATACAAGGTGAATCGTGATCAATTCAGTCTAAAAAATAGAAAAAGTGGTTAATATTTGTACAGCCGTACACTCTAACTGCATCATTTACCTGAATTTAATCATAACTTCCAAGTGGTTAACAGACGATGTATCAATAAAGTTTAATGTATCAAAAAACTGTGAGCAACACAGCATTTATTACTAAAGAATTTATTACAATTAAAAATTTATGATAAATATAAATCTTCACACATAATATAGTTACTATTTAACAGATTTTTTAGTATTTTCGCCTAGGCGTATTTTTCGTATTGACAATGTCTTGGCTTGTCTGTGCAGCCAATTGGACAACAAAATTTTAAATACTAGTTACTTACTCATCTAGAAGTAAAAATTTATCTCCTTCAGATCCAACACATCTTCCTTTACTACTCAGTCTTGGTCCTTCTATCAGAATCGATTGCCTGACTCCAGATTGGAACCATGAACCCTCCCAGCGCTCGGGAAAGTAGCATGTTCCTAAATAAACAAATGCAATTAATATTTGCTCCCCGTCATAATTAAACTACAGTAAATTTTTAAGTCAAGTCAAAAAAATTATTTTTCTAAATGGAGCTAGTTTAAAACCACCAATTTTTTTAGAATTTATATTTTTTTAGATTTTTTAAGCCGAGTCTTTGAATATTCTTAAAGGTTTCGGTAGAATTTATAGCCTTAATAATTTTACATCTTTAAGGAAACCTGTAAATATTTTACATGGGAAATTGTTTTTTTTGGAAAGTGACAAATTGTAATTCAGACTTTCAACATCGAAAGATATTTCTAATAAATTTTACTTAATCTTTCGTGATTTAATTTGTTTTTTAATTTCTGAAGCCATCTGATATATTATGGTAAGTTTTAATATTAATATTTTTGTATAAGCTTTGTTTTTTATGTATACGTTAACACGTGTTCAGCTAATTAAAAATAGCTTTAATTTCTATAAAAATATATTTGTTTTAATAGCTTCTAGAGTGCTTGAGTTGTTTATAACCTAATGGCAAACCTACAACCCTCATTCAAGAGCTTTAAAAACATAAATGCAGTTACAAATAATAACAATGCATAATGTAATTCTTTTCCAATTCAAAATTCAGTGTAAGATTTAAGATTTTCAAAAGAAAATAACTATTAATGGATATTAAAAAAAATCGTAAGAGTTTTTTTTCTTAATTTTTTTCTTAATCTAAATATCGTAATACCCGCGGTTTTTCATTTTTCATTTTGTCAGTATCATTTTGTTTTTTATAGCACATGATCTCCTATTTAATTTTTTTTTCATTCAAAATTCAAACCGAAATATCGTCAAAAAACTCTAATTTGTTATATTTGACCACTGGTCTGGAGCACTAGAAATTCGGAAAGCTTACAAACATGTTATTGAGCACAAAAGAAAAAAATGTAGCTTCAAAAACAGTTTCCAAAAAATGTAATTCAATAGTAGGTACTACTTACATTTTAGAGAATTTTATGAGCCATAATTTTGTTTAATTTATAGTTTTTGGGATAATAGTAAAAAACTGATATGTGCTCCATTTTATCCCCTAAAAAGCCTGTAATGACATATAAATCCCACACAAATTTCTAAACTGCTGCTGGTTCAAATTGAATCCATTTTGTACAGAATATTTCAAATTCTGTCCCATCATAAATGTCTGACTGGGACATATATGTCCTATTCAAAATGGCGGTTTTTGTTTTTTCACCAATACTAGCCTTACTAACCACAAAGAATATAAAAACATCTTAACCAATTTGATAAAAAAAATCCGACTTCAAAGGGTTAAGGATACTTTTAAGGATTTTAAAGAAAAGGTGTCGTAAAAATTAGGCTTGTTCTGACTTTTTTATAGTTTTGACATTTTTATAACTATGGATTAAAAGTAAAAAGGTAAATAATTTTCAAAATATGTAAATTTACCTGTCTGTTTAAAAGTTGAAGTAAACTCCAAAACGAACAAAAGTAAAATGAACTGAATGAAAATGGAAGTCCATGGTACGTCCATACTGTAGAACCACGATCGGTTACATTTTAAGCCCCTCTTCCTGAAAAAAAAAATAATTTACAGAAAAACTATATAATTGAAAGGTTGATTTTTTTATTTATATATTTCTTATTACCCGGTTAAAGCAGTATATATACTTTATATTTTAAGACAATTTTAAGATAAAAATATATACGACAGGGAAAAATATCAAGCGGTGGTGAGAATTTTAAAACATATGTTCAAGGAGTAACAAGGTAAAATGTATTGACAACTATAGAAGCTACTTTTGGAACATTAAATCTAAGCTTAACAATTTCCACATTGCTAAAGACGGAGCAAGTACGTGCGCACAATTTTTCAAAATAAAAGCAAGAATAAAATCAAGCCAAGTTGTCATTTTATTCTTACTTTGCTACCCTCCATCTTTCTGAAAAGCTGCGCTATTAAAAAATTGTAATTTAAACGATTCTTCTCGGAAGTCACGTCTGAGCTAGCTGCGAAAGATTTTGCAAATAATCGGAAAAACTATTAAGAATATTAACGGTTATCAAAACACAATTACAAATAAATATATTTCTTTCTAAATAATGTGTTTTTTTCTATAAAGGGTATAAATTAATAAAATAATTTGACAAATCTTCCGTAATTTTGTAATTGCGGTATTTTTCATAACAGGCTGTCTTAAATTAATAAAATGTTAAATGTTGTTATTTAATTCTATATGAAAAATTTTTATTCAGGGGGTTCTTTTGCTCCTTTAAAGAATTTTCCAAAAACAAAATACAGGGTGTCCCATGATTTTTCTTACAGGCTATAACTCAGGAACTAACGAATAGATTTTTTTGAAAATTGGGTAATCTTTTTGGGACCTACAGTAATTTCATCTGAGGTATACAGAGTATCTGTGACGTCATCACAGAAGCAGGGACGGCATCTCAATGAATAAAATTAAATGGAAAGGGGGAATCAAACTTAGCTCAAATGAAAGGGTTTTTTATTTCAAATTCAACGGTGTATCACAATGAGGGTACCAAAGTAATAATTTTACCAAATTTTCAATTTAATGTTTATTTGCAACAATAACCAGTGATATTTAAAATGCCGCAATTATCATGTCCAAATTTACTTCTGATTGGCCTATTTTTACTTTCAACTAGTTTTTTGTAAGCTGAAGAAAACAGTTGAAAAATTGAAAAATTGAAAAAAAAAAAAAGTGAAAAATTGGTAAAATTATTACTTTGGTACCCTCATTGTGATACACCGTTGAATTTGAAATAAAAAACCCTTTCATTTGAGCTAAGTTTGATTCCCCCTTTCCATTTAATTTTTTTCATTGCGATGACGTCCCTGCTTCTGTGATGACGTCACAGATACTCTGTATACCTCAGATGAAATTACTGTAGGTCCCAAAAAGATTACCCAATATTCAAAAAAAGCTATTCGTTAGTTCCTGAGTTATAGCCTGTAAAAAAAATCTTGGGACACTCTGTATATAGTATTCCATTTGGATAACCATATACTTAATTCCAGCTCACGTAGTACAATAATGTTTGCCCAACCTGTCTGCATTAATTAAGAAGAAGCCGTTCACGTTTTTAACATACTGTACATCATCAGTGAGGTTTCGCAACAACGTATTTAACAAAAGTTTTCCAAGTCGCCAATGAGTGGTCTGCTGAAATAAGACGTAATCAACATCTGAAAATATTTGGAAAACTATCTCAACTACATAAGTAAAACAAAGTTTTCCCGGACTAACGGACACATTAGAGGAAATGGCTACACTTTCCCACAAGGAAAGTAGGTGATTTCATTTGCAGTAAAAATATATGTTTAGCATTTCCTTTTTTGTGAGACTGGGAAAGAAACGCATTGGCCAGAATACCTGTTTAATTAACAAATGAGAGAAAGAGAATATGCTTTATTGTCAAAAAAAAAATTATAAAAATTTTATAGACAAAACGAATTTAAAACTAATCATAATAAAAATAAATTACTAGACAAAACACAACACAAACAAAATATGAGTAACAATTGCATTGGTTATGCAATATCCGTCACTATTGCTTCTATATACTGCAACCCAAAAGTCTAAGGCACGTTATAGAATATAAAATGGTCTTTCTTGAACAAAAGCCCTAGTCGATCTTCTGAACTTATCAAATGAATTTACAGATTTTAACTGTATCGGGACGTTATTATACAATTTTTTGGCATTGTAGGTAATAGATTTTTTTATTTGGTCAGAGGTGGAAATAGTTAAGTAAACATCAGTATCTAAATTTCTTGTAGGATATCTACGAGTTGGTCTTTCCGATAACTTTTGAATGTGGTTGCGAACTAAGCAGACGGATTCAAAGATAAATAGAGCAGGAAGGGTTAGAATTTTTAAATTTTTAAAGTGGTTTTCACAGTTTGTCCTACTAATTAAACCAAATACATAACGAATTGTTCTTTTTGTAATTTGAAAATAGATTAGAAGTGGTATAAGCTACAAGAATCCCAGAACGGCAAACCATAGCGAATAAGGAAAAGTAGGTCATTAATGCAGTAGTAGGGGTTAGCTCTTTAGAAACAGTTTTAATGGCAGAACATGCAGAACATAATTTTTTTGCCAAGGTATCAATATGAGTGGACCATTTTAGGAATTTGTCTATATAAAGACCTAAAAACTTAATTGAGGTCACCGTTAGAATCGGATTATTGCTTAGAGTTATAGGCTGTAAAGTACCTCTGTAAGACATTGCTACTACTGTTTTACTGGTGTTGAAACAAAGCCCATTCGAGTCAGACCAGGACTTGATAGTTACTAGATCTTTGTTTATGCTAGATTGTATGTCTGTATATCAGAACTACTCCAGGTTACACTCGTGTCATTGGCAAATAAAGTAATTCTTCCACTTATTTTTAAGTCTGTGATATTGTTGATGAATAATAAAAACAATGTAATGGATTGTGGCTTTTCTATTTCATACGTAAAGTGCAAGTTTTCAAAATTTTAGACAAAAAAAATCGATAATGTCAATTTTTTGAAACTAAAAGATATTGTCGTCCTGCAAAGAAGTATTAGACAAGAAAATGAATGTACCACTCTTGAGGGAGACTATGTTGATGGATAAAGTTGAATTTTGCCTAAAAGTTATTGTTTTGTTAATAATCCTAGGACGTTATGGAATGACCGATTACGTAATTGTAACGATTAATTGTAATACTCCAAAATAAACTACCTAAAAAATTAAACCACGTGTGTATTTTAATTATACAATGCCCATAAATAATCATATCATTAAAGCGTATGTATGTGTTCGGTAATAAACTTATCAACTCGAAAAAAAGTTGCATGTGTGCGGCATCAAGGTTGTTATAGCAAACTCAATCTAAAGAAATAATTTATTTCAAATTGTCCACTAATGTTTTTCAATTTCTCCTAACAACATATTGCTTAAAATAAGATTTTTTGTCAAATTGGCAGAAACATCTAAACGAAACATTTTTTGTTAGACTCGGGGGCCTTCGTAATCTGAGGAAAAGTGATAAATTGAAGCACTTTCCAACACTTTTAACACCAAAATAGCAACGAAATTTCAGGTTGGATGCAAAGCTATAATAAAATAAAAAGAAACACTTAAGTTTCGATCAATCACAAATTACTACTCATTTTATCCACAGTGTAGTAAATATATAATCTGACAAATTCTTTAGTCAATGTTTTAATTTTTGTACTCTGATATGCAAGTTCTACCATATCTTTTATGCATATGACTTGTTTGGTTGGTTTTTCTTGAGGCATTTTTCTTTATTTTGTCCTCATCACTTCCAATTTTTAAGCTCACTTGAATAAATTTAGAAAAATTTTAAAAGTTCTTACCAAGTTTCTTATTTTATTTTTTTTTTGTTATAATTTTAGTCAAATATTTTTTAATTCGTATTTATCCGTTTTCTTTATTATCTTTTGTTGTTTTGGTAAAATTTTTCTGCCACGATGTGTGGGCATATGTAAACTGATTTTTTTTTAATTGAACCCATATCCAATATTTTTTATTCAAAAATAAACTCATGACGCAACCAAATCTTTCATCACTCACTAGTCATTATATTATGCATAATATTATAAAAATAATAAAGTGTATGTTTTCTGCATAAAAAAAATAAAATACTGTTTCATACTATTTTAGTGTATGATTAACGACTTGGTAATTTATAAAACCCGTATTTAAGTACCCCGAAAGAACGAAATAAACCTCTGGCAACTCGCCAACTTCAATATTTTCAACGCACCACCCACAACGCTTTTTCCAAAGGCGCCTACACTCATAGGGCTAGGAGGAAATTATTGTTCAATATTTCTATAAAAAAAATTCATAATAGTGACTCACTTTCTCAAAATAAAAAAATAATCAAAACAGCCTGTTGCATTTTTTGATTCTACCCTTCAATCTCAGTTTAACAATATGCAATTAATGAATAAAACTTTTGCAAAAACAAAAACGGTCTTTGCAATTAAAATCTGGTATTAACGTTTTAACTCGCGAAATAATTGTTTACACTACTCTTTAAGGCAGTACTCGGGTTTAAGTATCTTCTTACCTAATGGAAAACCATAGACGTAATTCTAATAGCCAAACAAACAAAAAAATATAGAGTAAAGTAAAAATTATAATCGCTGAGAGCACACGATATGCCAGTAATAAATCTTTCAGACATTTCCAAAGGCGTTTCATGGTATTTTTGCAAGTCTAGTAGGCCCTTGGCTTGATTGAATATTTCTTGCCATGTTTTTCTATTCGAGTTGTTGATCTTGGCTTGCTTCTTCATCTTTTGCCTCCTATCTTACTTTCAAGTATTCTCTTTGGAAGCAGGTTTTCTTCCATTTTACAATACTTATATCTGGTTCTTTATATAATTCCTTCAGTTCTTCATTTTTTCGTCTCTTCCATCTGTCTTCTGCTCTTTTACCTCCAAATATCTTGATTAATATTTTTTCCTCCATACCCCAACATTTTCTCGTTTGCTTTCCCTAACGTCCATCAATATCAATATGCGATTTTTAATTATTTCAATAAACAGGTACCTAATAAAATATTTCTATTAAAGTTAATCATTCTATTTAAAGAGAAAACTAACTTGATATCTCTAATTACTCTATCTAATATCTATGTTATTACAGTCCTAATTATTAACGAGTTTGTTTATGTGCAATCAGTAATATATAATTGTGTCACGAATAATCGGCTTACAATTTCAAAGACATGAAATATTTATATTTAGCCAATAAATTTATATCACGAATAAACAGATTAATGATAAAAGATTTCAGTAAACAAACAAAGAAATAATTCAATACTTACTGAAGATAGTTGATTATATCAGTCGAATTTCATGTTTTATGGTTCTCGGTATCTATTTGTTATTAAAAGTTTTAGAGCATTGGAAAATCATTTTTCTCTCGAACAGTACGCACCTGCTCCAACCCCTCAATGTATTGTGGTTCAATTAAGGCAGTGTAGCAAAAAATTAAATTATTGGAAACTGAAAACTGGGGTCTGCATACCAAAAATTGAGTTTCCCAAATTACTACAAAAAAATAATTGAAGATTCAAGTAACAATAAGGCCAATATTGTTGCTGGTTTCGGTGCCTGTGGGCTAGTACCCATTCATCCAAAATAGTGTTCAAAACATTCCTAGAAGAGTTAAAACGGTGACTAAGCAAGCCATAAATAGTAGATTTTCAGAGATCTAGTTAGAATTAATGACACTCGTGTATACTCATTAACAGAAATCTTATAGTAGCAATTTCAAAGATTAAATGGATCAACTAAGTAAAATCAGAACTATAACTAATATAATGGAGATCCGACTAGAGACCACACGGGACGACTCACATCTCCGACAAGGAGTGTTCCGTCTGTCCGTTACCTCCAGGAAGAGCACAGGGATTACCAAACTCGAGTAAATGTAGGCATATAGCCAGAAAATGAAGGCATTCTGAATCAAGAAGCAGAAAGTCCTGGTTAAGGATAAAGACGAGCACGCCCGTGCGTAGGATTTGCTAGTGGGGGGGGGGTCAGGTAAAAAAAATGAAGGAACTATATAAAGTCATGCGCGTGCTGTTAACGTGGGCTCTTTAACAGCTTAGACCCCCCGAGACGAAAAAGGAGTCCTGACTTTGTAAAGGACCCTCTTGAGGCGCGGGGGGAGGGGAGTTTCCTACCGTAGGAAAAACCATGTAGACAATATAAATAGAGTCATTTCAGACGTGCTTAAAATTAATGAGTTTATGAATAAACATTTTAATATCCGAAAAAGATTTCGTGCGCTTATGTCTTATACCTATTTTAAATAAGATGTTTCTTATTCATATATTCAACAAAATGTTCATCTTGCTTGTCACAAGGGTCTATCGGCTTTAGAGCCGAAAATAAAAGTACGTAAAGTGGAATTCCGCACAGTCATAAGTATTTTTCATTTTGTTTTTAGTCTCAGCTATGGTCTTTGTTGAGATGATAAACGAAAATAAACTCATGTAGACGTTCGCTAAATAAAATCTGATTTTTCTTATCGTACAATAAAGTGACAGAGGTGATTTATGTATATAAAATTAACAAAATAAGAATAATCTTTTATCTTCATCTTTTGAGCCAGCTTTAATAACACGACACCGATGCCTTCGGGGCCTTTCCCAATGTTTAGTAGTTTGTGAGATGTGACTGAAGCTAGCCCACCACATCGGACTGTGGGAGAATTTATTACAAATTTATTACAATCTGAAAAAAATTTATTACACCTCCCGTTTTCGAAATATGAGATTGTGGGCCAGGTTTCGGGTGAATCTAGCCCACATCGTACAAAACTGGATAAATACGATAGAAATGAACATGTAAATTTATTACAAATTTATTACAATCTGAAAAAAATTTATTATACCTCCCGTTTTCGACATATAAGGTTGTAGGCCTCGGCTCAAGATAGGGGTGAACGTTGGATTGAAATGAATATATTCATTTATTACAGTAGGCCACTCACTTCTATATGGAAAAACATTATTCCCTTTATCTCTGAAATGCCCACCAAGTACATATTTCGTGAGTGGGCTACTGTAATAAATTGTAAAAAAAGTATTTGAGGTGAACGTTGGATTGAAATGAATATATTTATTTATTACAGCAGCCTACCTTTTAACTCTGAAATGCCCACCAAGTACATATTTCGTGAGTGGGCTACTGTAATAAATTTAAAAAGAGAGTATTAGAGGTGAACGTTGGATTGAAATGAATATATTTATTTATTACAGCAGCCTACTCACTTCTATATGGAAAAATATTATTCCCATTAACTTTGAAATGCCCACCAAGTACATATTTCATGAGTGGGCTACTGTAATAAATTTAAAAACAGAGTATTAGAGGTGAAAGATGGATTGAAATGAATATATTTATTTATTACAGCAGCTCACTCACTTCTCTATAGAAAAATATTATTCCCTTTAACTCTGAAATGGACACCAAGTACATATTTCGTGAGTGGGCTACTGTAATAAATTGTAAAAAGAGTATTAGAGGTGAACGTTGGATTGAAATGAATATATTTATTTATTACAGCAGCCCACTCACTTCTATATGGAAAAATGCCTACCAAGTACATATTTCGTGAGTGGGCTACTGTAATAAATTTAAAAAGAGAGTATTAGAGGTGAACGTTGGAATGAAATGAATATATTTATTTATTACGGCAGCCCACTCACTTCTATATGGAAAAATATTATTCCCTTTAACTTTGAAATGCCCACCAAGTACATATTTCATGAGTGGGCTACTGTAATAAATTTAAAAACAGAGTATTAGAGGTGAAAGATGGATTGAAATGAATATATTTATTTATTACAGCAGCTCACTCACTTCTCTATAGAAAAATATTATTCCCTTTAACTCTGAAATGGACTCCAAGTACATATTTCGTGAGTGGGCTACTGTAATAAATTTAAAAACAGAGTATTAGAGGTGAAAGATGGATTGAAATGAATATATTTATTTATTACAGCAGCCCACTCACTTCTATATGGAAAAATATTACTCCCTTTAACTGTGAAATGCCCACCAAGTACATATTTCGTGAGTGGGCTGCTGTAATAAATGAATATATTCATTTCAATCCAACGTTCACCTCTAATACTCTCTTTTTAAATTTATTACAGTAGCCCACTCACGAAATATGTACTTGGTGAGCATTTCAGAGTTAAAGGGATTAATATTTTTCCATGTAGAAGTGAGTGGGCTGCTGTAATAAATAAATACATTCATTTCAATCCAACGTTACCTTTTAATACTCTGTTTACAATTTATTTACAGTAGCCCACTCACGAAATATGTACTTGGTGGACATTTCAGAGTTAAAGGGAATAATGTTTTTCCATATAGAAGTGAGTGGCCTACTGTAATAAACAAATATGTTCATTTCAATCCAACGTTCACCCATATCTTGAGCCGAAACCTGGCCCACAACCTTATATTTCGAAAACGGGAGGTGTAATAAATTTTTTTCAGATCGTAATAAATTATAATAAATTTTTAATACATTTCCACGTTCATTTCTATCGTATTTATCCAGTATTGTACGATGTGGGCTAGCTTCACCCGAAACCTGGCCCACAACCTCATATTTCGAAAACTGGAGGTGTAATAAATTTTTTTCAGATTGTAATAAATTTGTAATAAACGGTCCGATTTGTGGTGGGCTAAAAGTGGTGGGCTAGCACATGTTTGTGAGGCCTTTAGAGATAGACATTTTTTTTATTTTCAAATTAATTAAAACGTTTTTATTGTCATACATAGGTAATCACCCAAATAATAAATTTCATTTTGCTTCACCCCAAAGCCAGCAAAGTATTTGATTAAGTGATTTTCAAAATTAATTATCTATAGTTAAGAAAAAATTGGTTACGATAGTTGTAATAGCAGGTGGTTATCGGAAAAATAAATTATTTAATATACTTACCCAAGACTTTCGATTACGTTGATCAAAATCAATGCTCTAGATTTGAAAACAACAACTTACAATAACTACAAGTAATACTGAACGAAATACATCTGAAACCTGTTCGAAATAAGGGTTTCTTTATGGAATTCAGGAACAGCGACTAGAGACTGTAGGAAGTACTTAAGGGGGTCCTATACCCTCCGCCATATTGGAAATGCTAATGTTAAAATACTCAACAAAAAAAAATATTTTTTGTATCCGAGCTTATTATTCATCATAGAATGGCGGATGATCACTTTTTTTATATACATAAAAGAAATAACATGAAAAAAATATAAAAAAAATTCATATACGTATATAAGTTATGATCCGCCGTTCTTCATTTGCCACTGAACAACTTTTGTATTTACCATTTTTGAAAAAAGTAAGTAGTTTTTTCTAAAATTGAACATTGCTTCAAAATCTCAGAGGGTACCGGGAGGTGCTGCCCCCCGACGGTCCTCTTTTAAAGCAATTAAAAAGTAAAATTTTACCAGAAGATTTATATTTCGAAAGGTTTGTCTTGCGTGTAGCGGCTCCCGGGACCTCTCGCATTGCGCTCGTGCTCTGTCGGAGTTTTACAGAATCCTGGCCAATCAGAAAAGGTCATTGTATGGCGAAACCCGAATTCGCATTTATTTACATCGGATTGTTGTGTTGACTTGAATATAGACCATTCCAGGACGACGTAGGTGACAGGTCGGCCATATTTGCTGGGAGGCACACAACTTTATGATATAACGTTAGTTTCATATGTAAACATCAGAAAGATTTTTTTCAAAGTTCTTTATTCAGAAGAAATAAATAGAAAATGTCACATTTTTGTAGTGTTATTAAATGCTCACTGCGTTCTGAAAAAGATAATGTATCATTTTTCTGGTTTCCTGCTGTTTTGACAAACGGAGGGGATCATTTAAATGCGTTGTCTAGTGAATGAAGAAATGCTTGGATTAAAGCTTTAAAACGAGGTACATTTTCTGAAAACCAAGTGAGTAATAGACGTGTTTGCTGTAGGCATTTTATAACAGGTATTTTTGGTGATCTTTTATATGTATTTTTTTATTATTACTTGTGTAAATTTTCGGTAAACCTGCTCTGTTAAAACACAAATTTTTGACAGAAAACTGTGGTTTTCTTAAATTTAAAAGAGATGGTTATATACTGCATTGGACAAAATTGTAGTAGTGTGTAGTGCATTTATAAATATGTGTCCCTCGCAAATACCATTGAATTAATTTTTTTCATAATTTATTTTATTTTATGAATATATAAACATCTAAGATTTACAATTTGTTTTGTATGTGTTATTTCTGTATATTAAACACAATTTTCACAATTTGGCTAAAACACTATGAACAGTCCTGGCCTCATACTGCGTATAGGCTTGCAAACTTTTGTAAGCCTTAAGCTGTTGTCCCGAATAAAAACTGTAAATTAGTATGTAAAATTTATAGAAAAGAGGTTTCTATACAAGTTACTCATATTAGTTTCGTTCGTGCTCAAATTCAAATGCTCAAATGTCAAACTGCAGATTAACAAACAACCATTACGCGTTTCAGGCAGTTCAAATTAATTCCGCTAGATAGCATAAAGTTGTGTTCGTTCATGTCAATAGAAATCTAATTTCCATCCACGACTCAATGCTATGTCTAGGTGTCGTCCTTATCCGAGAATTGGTAACTATGCAACCTCAAATACACAGATGTATTTCATGCTGCCTAACAATTTCTTTAGAGGGGGGCTCAGCGAAGACGTAAGGGGCGAGGATTTCGAGGTTATGTATGAAATTGACAGAGTTGATGGGTATAGAACACTCTTAACACTTTTGCTAACGTTCCAAGAAGAGTAGCACAACCCTTTGGCTTAAAACATACTTTTAAAAGATCATCTGCTTCGTTATTGGCAGATGGTGATGCTGTTTTACCAACTCTGAAATGGCATTGCGGTTGGAAATGCAACATTGTAGTACGTCATAGAATTATTTTATTTAAACCCACACATATTCCGTATACACCATGTATAAAAAAGAGCAACTTTATTTTACAACGTAAATATTTGTTTCTGAAAGGTATTTAATGTATGATTTCCCTAATTTCCACGACAAAACAAAATCAATATACTGATTATGTCAAGATTAAGCACACTCGTTCCACTTATTCTCTGTTAACGATTCTCATTCACTTAACACAATGCTATTGATTTTCCCTTTTCGTTATTTATTGCTCGTTAGTACGTAAGTTTGTTTGATCTAGCTGCTAATAAAATTGTTCAAATATTTACGAACGAAATAAAGAGGGTAATAGTTGAAAAACACAATCGAAAATACCACGAATAAAACGCGTTTCACTAAGTAATTACATATTTATACGGTCAAAAGATGTAGTTATTGGTTATTTTGTATATATTTTAACTAAATCAAACGTTATTTTCTACATAATTTAATTTGTTAAATCAGTAATATAGGCTTATTAAGGTAATTAAATTGTAAATAAAATTTAAAAAATCAAATATATTTAGTACCATCTGGCAACGCCTAATTGATATTTTACGGTTTCTATGCTTTAAGTTTTGACCGTTATACTTTATATTATTAAATAAATATCTGTTATCTATTTGAAAAATTAATTTAATTTCAATATTACTTGATAGAAGATGATTAAAAAGTTCATTTTAGAGAATCATGGAACCATTTTGGAAAACAAAATAAATTCCTGTTATTTTACAATTAATAACAATCATTATAGAGTAATTTAAAAACCAATATATCTTAAAACGTTTTATAGAACTATTCAGTTTAAAAAATAGTATTTAGCAGATGATCTCTGTTATCTTTGGCAGAATGAAAGGAAAGGTGTTTTCAGAAATTTAACAGACTAAATCATTCAAATAAGTTGAAACACTATCGTCGACCACTCAACCAAAACACAGTTTTAACAAACTAACACTAAACAATTAACTATTTCTAACAGCTATTTATACTAAACGACTATCCCCCCTCACCCCGGCGGTGCCGAGCACCGTCATCCCCGGTGAACTAATCAGCCAAGGGTGACTAATCAGCCAAGGATGACTAACCCGCCCCGTACCTAATGGATTAAACTAAAAAGCGGACTAAGAGGACTTGGTCGTTTGTCTCTGTTTAAACTAGTTTTACATTTACCTATTTCTATACTTTCAAATGCGTCCAACAATTTATTATTGGATACATTTTTAAGTAATTTGACATTGTCTATACCTATTCAATGATTTTGATTAAAAGTATGTTCGGCTATACTACATTTTTCCGTACGCCCATATTTTAAGTGAGCCATGTGCTCTTTAAATCTGACCTGTACAGAGCGTCTAGTCTGCCCAACATACTTTCTATCGCAATCCCCACAACTAATTTCGTAAAGAACACTTTGTTCCAAATTACTGTTTTTATCCTTGGGATTACCCAATAACTGTTTTAAAGTGTTGTTAGACTGAAAAACTAAACTTAAACCCGCTTTTTTGAATAAGCTGGTAAGTCCTTTGGTGTAAGTGAGATTATACGGTATTGAAACGAATTTTTCAGTCTGTTTTTCGTGTTGGAAAAACGTGGTGTCACGTAGGTTTTTCTTAAATTTGTTTGTTGATTAGTTTGTCAACTAAGTCTTCGTCATAACCGTTTATTGCAGCTATATCCTTAATCAAATTCTTTTCCTTATTATTTCTTTCTTTACTTAGTCGGAAGTTAAATAAACGATTTATAGTCGAACCCACCGCTTTATGAGAAAGAAAAAACGCTATAAAAACAGCAAAGGATACCGCCAATAGAAGAAATACTGATTGATCTGGACATTTTTGAGTATTTTAATGTCGAAAACACCGCACACTGTCCATATACATAAAAATAAAATGATATTTTGTCTATTAGGACCTCTGTGCAAAGATCCAATAACCAAGTTACTGGAGATCGTTAGGGGTAATTTGCGTAAAATTTCTATATTGATTAACTTTCTTTAATATGAATTTACATTTTAATTTCTATAACGCATATTAGATTTAAATAGAGGTTGACCACTCCACCTGGCCTATAGCTTCATTTTCTGATCTCTTGTGAGATTTAGAAACGTTGCTAATTAAAATTTTGTCTCAAATTTTAATTCTAAAATTAAAAACACGGTGAATAAAGTCATAAATATTATAAATTAATTAAGCTTACCTACCCTATCTCAACCCTCACCATCGGAATCACTGTCATCAATATTGATAATAAATTTGGTAGGACTCGTTGTATAAGAATTTTCTTCTTTGATGACATGTTTGATTTTTTTCTGCCAATCATCAGCTGAAATTTTGTTAATTTCTTCTTTTACCAAATTTGCTATCAACCCATCAAATTTGGGAAACACGTTATAACGCCTTATTCTTTTTTTAAGTTGTCCCCAAATTAATTCTATGGGGTTAAATACACAAAAATAGGGCGGAAGGCGCAATACCTCGTGGCCCCTTTTTGATGCCAGGAATCTTTGGGACTACAACCTGATACCACATAATCCATTGGAATATCAGTTAGTGATTGTTCCGATTCTTTAGATCCACTTAAAAAAAAACTGTATTTTCCCAAGGACGAAAGATATTGAAATTGACACCGAATAAATAAATAAGAAGTACACTGTAACAATGTTTCAAAATAAAAAAAAGCATGTATATACACGGAAGCCAAGAATAATATTAATTGAAATAAACTAACGCCACGAATCACCTACCACCTACTATTCACTAAATCAAAAATCAAGTGCGAACACAAGCACAGTGTATCACTGTATGAATATTTTCCTAGCTCTCACTACTGAAGACAATATTTGTCTAACTTCCTACTTCCTACTTTAATTATTGCAGAACAAAATGATCCCGCTTTATACAAGTCGCTAATACCGACAAAGCCACTTGTCGGCACATCTACAAGCCGCCAAAGTAACCTGTCTGCACATCTGAGAATTTTGTTTCTGCAATTGAAAATGTAAAAACTATAACCACACTTCCATTGTCGCCTCTTATGAGTGTAACCTCACAGTTTAGTTAAATTAATTTAAGACAAAATTTTAATTAGTAATTCAAATCTAATATGCGTTATAGAAATTAAAATGTAAATTCATATTAAACTCATAATTAATAATTATACGCCATTCTCCCCTATAACGATATCTAGCTAAGTTGGTTATTGGATCTTTGCACAGAGGTCCTAATAGACAAAATATCATTTTATTTTTATGTATATGGACAGTGTGCGGTGTTTTCGACATTAAAATACTCAAAAATGTCCAGATCAATCAGTATTTGTTCTATTGGCGGTAATCCTTTGCTGTTTTTTCATTCTCATAAAGGATTGAGTTCGACTATACTAGGAAATGTAAGCTAGCCATCTTGTGTTGATTACAATGAAAATAATCTGAGGGGATATACCTGCTTTTGGCGGTATCTTTCCTAAAAATGTCAAATTCTAACTTATTCCAATTTCCCAATTTAATAAATCATTCAAGACATTTTTCTTTTAAGGCTTTCTAATAGGAATTTGAAGACCCAAAATATTCTGGAGAAAAGGCTTGAAACAAACTATTAAAAAATGACTTGTACTGATACTGACTGATGGATTAGCTTGAAAGCGCGTACCTAGATGATAAAAATTTAATTGCCAATTTTAATTTCAGACGAAATTTCCTCTATCAAAAATATTTAGGAAGAAAAAATGAAAAGATTCATTGAACAGTTAATAATCAGTCCATTAACGAAAACATTTAACAGTCTGATGACTTTTTCACATCAAGAAAGATGAATCAAATAAAGCTTGAATTCGTTACGACAAAATAATTATTAGACACTCTCGCCGTCTGAAAACAAGTGACAGTGTTGCCGGTACCAAATTAAATGCTTCGTTTATTTCGACATGTACTGAATAAACAGGGGGAAAGTAAATTCCAAATGAGTCCTCTGTTTGACGTCAACGAAGATTATTTTTTCTTTGTTTTAGTGATTTTGTCACCATTTGTTTGATTATCAGAGTTTGTTTTCGTTGACAATTCGTTGAAAATCGTAATAATAGAAATTAAAATGAACAAAAAATATTAATTATGGTCGGTTATTTTAGTTCGTTGTCAATGCAATGAGCGGAAAAGTGATAATATCCAGGCACATTTAATTTATTAATATTGACAATTTTGCTTTCATATTTTGGAAATAAATACTTTAAATTGGGTCATTTCCATCATCAATATGAAAATTGATTGTGAAAATTCAGTCAAATTTAACAGGTTTCTTGTACACAATTTTAAATATTTAATGGAATGGAAATCAATCAGTGATAATTTTAATGTTCCACCAGATATTTGGCAATACTGGTATTTATGTATGAATGAACTAAAATACTATAAAACAAGTAGAAGAGATTAGCAAAGAAGCTTAAAAGTTTGGCTTTAGAAATACATGAAAATAGAAACAAAATATATGAAGAAAATAAACTACTAACAGTACAAAATTTCGAAGAAACACTATCAACATTCACCAAATCGCTCCATTGATGATAAAGGATCACAAGGATTTGTGAGATCGGGTCTAAGCTTTCACTTTGTCATAGCTGAATATCACACAACGATTTGTGAGATCGGGTCTAAACTTCCAGACTGCAGGAAAAAGATTCTTAGCCTTACCAGATGGGATCCAAAGACGTCTCAATAACTTCAATAGGAATGAAGGTTATTTCCTATTTGAAACACGGATATTGCATCTATCAGTGCTAACGCTAATTTCACAAGGCCCTATCTTAGTTCCTCAGCCCATACACAGCTCAAGTTAAACTAATTTTGCCTCTGAATGTTTGCAATTTCAAGTCTCATCCTTAAGCGGCGTTCAGGCTTTACAAGTTACTTGAATTCAAGTAACTTGAAAGGAGTAACCTGAATTCAAGTGAACGTTCGTACTATTTCAATATTTCTTTCAAGTCATTTTAGTTGACATTTTTACTTAAATGATTCCTGTTTCAAGTTACAAAAATTACGTTGAATGATGTGATTCCTGCTGGAATAAAAGTTGTAAATAAGCTAATTGTGGATGTATTACTAAAAATTAGAGAAAAAATTCTACATTTCATTTTACAAAAAAATACAAACACAAAATAAAACCAACATAACCTCACAATTTGTTTTTTTAATTTGATATATTAGGAAGGTGTTAAAAAGGCTCATTCAGACTTTACAAGTTACTTGAATTCAAGTGAAATAATTGGTGCAACTTGAAACAAATTGAAAGGTGTGAACATCATTCCACTTGAATTCAAGTAACTTGAAAGGTGCTTTCAAGTTTCAAGTAGAAGTAGAGACCAAGTTAACTTTTGCTTTCAAGTTGGGGACTTGAATCACAGTTGAATAGTGTGAACTGATATTCAAGGGCACTGGAAGTAGTGAAAGTGGCTCTGCACTGCGGCAAATTAGTTAACCACCCACGAAGGGTTCTAATTATGAGGTATTGTAAACTTGAAACAAATCATTCAAGTAAAAATTTCATCTTGAAATGACTTGAATGAAATATTAAAATAGTATGAACGTTCACTTGAATTCAGGTTACTTCTTTCAAGTTACTCGAGAATTCAAGTAACTTGTAAAGTCTGAACGAGCCTTTCATCTGTGATTCAACTTGACCTTCAAGTCCCCAACTTGAAAGCACCCAAACTTCTACTTGAAACTTGAAAGCACCTTCCAAGTTACTTGAATTCAAGTGAAATGATGTTCACATCTTTAAATTTGTTTCAAGTTGCACCAGTTATTCCACTTGAATTCAAGTAACTTGTAAAGTCTGTACAAGCCTTTAGTCTATTAGAATTCAGCCTCTGGCTTAAAAAACTCTCTCCTGAAGAAGTCGCTATGAATAGTTTGCGAAACTAGTTCCAAACTCAAAATGAAGGGGTCTAAAAGATTATCTTTTTCTTTCTTAAGGTTAACAATATGGAAAACTGAAAAGAAAGACTAACAGAAGAATTTTCAGGAGATACCAGTCTTACGTTTATAATAATATACAATAAAAAACAAAAAATATGTCAAAACTAAAAAAAAATAGTAGAAAAAAAAATTATGAGAAATATACTCGAACCAAGCATAATAGTACAGTCACTAAACCTCCATCGATTTTCATGAAAATTGGTGAGCAGTTAGAGGATACCTCAAGAAACAAAAGTTACATGGTGCCAACTTGCGCTTTTACCCTGGGGGTGGAAATTATTTTATTAAAAATAACCCCAGGAATCGATAGAGGTACTAATTCTAAGCAAAATTTGTTCTATAAAGTTATTAAAATAAATCAATACTGTTTGAGTCATTAAAGATTAAAGATTTTGATTTTTCGTGAAAAAATACATGTTTTAAAGCGGTTTTTCATAAATAACTCAAAAACTATAAGTTTTTACAAAAAAGTTGTCATTACCAAAATTGAAGCTAATAAAAAATCGAATAAATTCCTTACTTGAAAAACCTTTTAATATTAATTCAAAGTATTCAAGCTTAAATAACGGGAAAACGATGCATTATATAAAATATATTTATTAAAGACTTTTCAAAGTACTCAGAAATACCTACCAAATGAGCTATACAATAAGTTGATTGCATCAAAATTAAGCAAGTTATGATGTAAATAAGAGAACCCTTTCGAATTTTTTAGGAAAAAGTGAAAAATAGAACATACGCCATTTCCACAAAAATTAAAATTTATAGTAATCCCTATAAGACTTTCTTTATTTTAGCATAAGTAATGACCTCAAAAATTTTGACCGGTTTAGAATGCATATTTTTGAAAAAAAAATATGATTTAAAAAAATCAGAATTTTTCAAATTTTCGTAAATTATATTTTCTTTTAATAATAACTCCAAAAATACTCGATATACGTAAAAAATGATAGAGAACGAAATTTGAGTTTTTTTAACAAAGATTTTACTTTTTTTTTATTTTTGTTGGATAAAAAATAACCGAGATAGAAACGTTTAAAGCCTGAATTTTACAGCGAGAACTATGTAACCGAAGCCCTTTAACCTCTTATCTTTTAAAAACTAAGGGAGTTAAAGATTAAATTTAATATGATTTTATAGCCCTTGAAATTACTTTTAGTTATTGTAAAAAAATCAATAACATTTTTTTGGAAAAATTTTTGGAGCAGAGGAAAAAAGACAGTAAGAAGTAGACGTGTACATGCTCACATAATATACATGTGTGGGTGTGTGTATGTATATTTTGAAGATAGAAAAAGTGAAAGGAATTGTGTACATCACAAATTTTCCATTATTTTTATGACAAGGGGTAGTTTTTAAGGGTGGAAAATTTCGCAATAAATAAATAAAGATGTTAATACTCAGTAAATGAGATTTCAATTCAGTAATGTATTATTCAAATGATTAAAGTTTCTTCAAACCAATTTTTTCAATGATTCTGGTTTAAGGGGGTGGTTTTTAAGGGTTGAAATTTCACAGTCAATCAAAAATTATATGACAAACATTAAACAAACTGTTTGTGTAATGTTAATATTCGATTTTATATTTCAGAAATATAAAAAATTATTTTTTCATGATTTTCGATTTAAGGGGTGGTTGCTAAAAGGGTTGAAAAATTAATTAAAATCATAAATCATGCATATAAATGTTGAAAAATATTTATTTTATTTATTAAACGAGATTACTTAGGACAGAATGCTTAAATCTGCATTTCTTACCATTTTTAACAAAAGGGGTGGATTTCACCCCTAAAATGCAAAAAGTGCAAGTCGAGCATATGTCATTTTTGAAGTTGAGGTCACTGTAGTATAACTAGATATGCCGGAAGAAAGACAATAAAAACTAGAAATATTAAACGACGAAAACGTAATGAAACACATTAAAGCAAACAATTGAAATGGCTAGGACGACGAAGGAGAAACTAAAAGGAAGAAGCGCAACACAAATGAAAAAGAAGCACAAGAAGAGGCATCAATCAGAGATCGTTAACGAGGACAAGAAGAATTGTAGCTTTAAAGTCAATAAAGATACAAAACTCTAGTGGTAAGTCTAAGTATATAAGGGACGGTATATTTATATTCGTTTCACAATGAACCACCCTATATGTATAAGAAAAAGTAAAATTAATTTTACTTTCCCCTTTTCTTTATCTTTCGTTTTAATTAACATTTTTTAATGGATTGGCAACATTGCTTCTTAATCCGTTCTTTAATTTTTAAAGGAACGCACCAACTTTCCTATTTTGCGTGACTTTTCAAAGCCAGCGGACTTTCAACCAAATGAGGGTGCATTTTGAGGGTTGTTTTGTCCCTACTATACACAAGTGATCGGTCGATATACTTCCAAGGGGGTTTATTCATTCCAGAATTACAAAAGAGGCGTTTTATTGCTTTATAGAAATTATTAATTGCATATTTTGTTACGTGTTACAAGCACTTATGAATTTGGAAAATGAATGTGATTAATTTGTTTTTATTCTTTTGGAGAGAAAGTACTGATTTGTCAAGTTAATCTTGTTACTCGTGTCAAAGAAATATGTACTAATAAACGCTGCTTAAAGACTATACATTTGTACACCAAAATGTTGAAACATTATTTACTGTAAACTATCTACAAGGGTAATCAAAATATTTTCTTTTTGTTCGCGTTTATTTAAGCATTAAATGCAGGAGTTCATTTCAATTAAATAGTATTTTGGCAAAATTTAGGCTTTTTTCCAAGATTAATTTTGACATGCAGAATTAACCAATTAGAGCAAAGCTCGTCGCTTGGAGAGTCATTCGAATGGCTAAGAAATTTTGACTAATAAATCATTTTTTATCTTTAGCGAAGTTGTACACCTAATTAATCTCATAATCCCTTCTAAACCTTTTATTAATCTTCTAACCAACTTAACATACTCGAATATTTTCTTTTAAGTGAAAAATCTCTTTCCAGAAGAATCGTACCAAAAATGAAGAAAAAGAATACAAAAGTGATGAACTCCGCAAAGCTCCTAAACCATTTTAATATTAAAAACATAATCTATATTTCTCTTATAACTGACAGACTCTCCCCCTAATCAGGTTATTTTTCTTTTTATTCAAATAAGATACCTTCAGCCAATTTAAAATTTAAATTTGAGTAGAGGCCTATTGTTGTCAAAGAAATTTCCAGGTTATCATTTTCACAAAGGGTCATTACAAAGATGAGCTGGATTAAAGAGTCGGGATTTTGTAAGTTCAGTCAGGGGTGTCGGTAGGACAAAAAAAGGGGAATCGCTCGTCAAAAAAGGAAATTTTGTACCAAATGCACCGATCATTAATGTTAGATCAAACACTGATGGATGAAATTAAATGTAAACGTCAAGAATAGATTAATGAAGGATTTCAAGTGGATAGAGTACAATGACAGCTAATGAATACCGCAAAAACAGTGACGTAGTTACTTTCAGTAGTTAGCGTGCCACATAAATCACAATTGAGCTTTGAAAGTATCGCGAATATTAATTGTGCACTAACGATTTGTTTAGAAGGTTAATAAAATAAAAATTACACAGTGTCTTACTTGTTACCACATACGAACTATAAGTTATTAATTTTTGTGGTATTCCCAAAGACAAGGGTCCTTTTTTACTTACTTACTTTACCAGTGGCGTACCAAGTTTTATTTTCAAAATTTGTCATCACTTGGTTACACGAACGCCACTGGTGTAAGTGGAAAAATTTGGTTTAGCCAAAAAATTCAAATACTCTTCTTTATGGATATTAAAACCACTTATTTTGTTAAAAAGTTTTTTAATTTGACGTTTCGACTTCCTTAATCGGAAGTCGTTTTCAAAATTGAATAACAAAATATATAATAAAAAATTTACTATAGAAACAGAACACTTGATAATCTTCCAAAAATGTGACAGCAACATGGGATACGGAGAAAGAATTTGAAATTGAAGATGTCAAAATCTGTTACTTACCATCATATTTTTGTGACGTTTCTGGAAACGAATTTTGAAAGAAGGATAGCGCATTTGCATATTAAGAGAATTTATACTTCGTCATAAATGAAGTTTTCTTAATAATATTATCATAAGAAAAAACCAGATGAAAACTTATGATACTATCCCAATATAGAGGGTACCCTTTTTGCAATTAACTCTTTTTTTATAAAATAGGCATCCATATTTTTGAAATATCGATCGAACAATTAGAAACACATTCGTTATTATTTAAGCATATCAATGCTGCTTCTTTAACTTTGCGGTTATAATTATTATGTTCTTTTAAAAATCTAGTTGAAGAATTCCATTGTATTTTATGACCAAAATCCCATGCATGTTCACATATTTCTGATTTTTGGATGCCTATTTTACAACAAGAGTTAATTGCAAAAAGGATACCCTCTATATCGGGATAGTATCATAAGCTTTTTCTTATGATAATATTATTAAGAAAACTTCATTTATGACGAAATATAAATTCTCTTATAATATGCTACCCTTCTTTCAAAAATCGTTCCCAGAAATGTCACAAAAATATGATGGAAACAGATTTTGACATCTTCAATATCAAAATCTTTCTCCGTGTCTAATATCCCATAAAGAAGAGTATTTGAAGTACAAAGCCACTATGAGTTATAGAAATGAATTCCAAAAAATGCAGTTATGCCATTCTGTTCAGAAAATTCGGTCAAATATTTGAACGCGTTTTTGTGATAATTAAAAAAAAACGTTATATTTATATTTATAATATATTTTCTATTGTTTTCTTTACTTTCTGTTTCCACTGTATGTCCTTTTATCTGTGTCTTTTCTTTTTTTTTGGCAGCCAGAAACAAATTAAGTATAGTTTTCGAACTTTTTGGGTTTTCAAGACTATTAGTATAGCTCTTTCTATTGTAATTAAACCAGAGAACTTGAATAATATCAGTGTTTCTTGTTATAGCTGGCAGACAGATTTCATTCAACAGCGTCCTATTTTTATTTATTTTTTTTATTATTATTTTTTTATATGACCTTGGCAGGATACAAATGATTTAGACAGGGGACACTCTCTTCTCGCCCTAGGGTCGTTCAGGGCATTTTAAACAGAACAAATACATGGTAGACTTCGGAAAACATGGGTGGTATACATTTGGGAAACATTTAAGGTATCAACACTGACCTAAAGTTCCTTTATAAATTTAGTTTACTTTATTACTTTCGCATACGAAGAGTAGCAAGCAGTCAAATGTCTATTCTTTCTATATTAGAAAAACTAATTTATAGGGGTAAATAAGAGTGATTCTTGTTTTGTTGCGGTTTAGATACAGAATGTTTTTAGATGAAACTTTTATGACTGTAGAAGTTAGTTTGACTAACTACAATTCCACAAATAAATTTTACACTAGAGGATAGAAAAGTAGCTGGACGGTCTTTTAGAACTTTGAAGTTAGGAAACAGGGAGGTACGGAAAATGATTTAAAAAGTAGAGATTGTGGTTCGACGTAAACTCTGATAAATCGAGACCTCCTTTGTTGCACTATAAAGAGATGCAGCAGTTTAAAGGAATAGACTAACCTTAATTTAAAAAATAAACAGAGGTGTTATAGCACGTCCCATATGAAGTGTAGAAGTAAAGTAATTATATCACATATTTCAGCGGCGTTCAAACTTTATAAGTTACTTGAATTCAAGTAACTTGAAAGGAGTAACCTGAATTCAAGTGAACGTTCATACTATTTCAATATTTGATCCAAGTCATTTCAAGTTGATATTTTTACTTAAATGATTCCTGTTTCAAGTTACAAAAATGGCGTCGAATGATGTGATTCCTGCTGGAATAAAAGTTGTAAATAAGCTAATTGTGGATGGATTATTAAAAATCAGAGAAAAAATTCTACACTGCATTTTACAAAAAAATACAAACAGAAAATAAAACCAACATAACCTCACAATTTGTTTTTCTAATTTGATGTATTATGTAGGTGTTAAAAAGACTCGTTCAGGCTTTACAAGTTACTTGAATTCAAGTGCAATAATTGGTGCAACTTGAAACAAATTGAAAGGTGTGAACATCATTTCACTTGAATTCAAGTAACTTGAAAGGTGCTTTCAAGTAGAAGTAGAGACCAAGTTAACTTTTGCTTTCAAGTTGGGGACTTGAATCACAGTTAAATAGTGTTAACTGATATACAAGTGCACTTGAAGTCACTGGAAGTAGTGAAAGTGGCTCTGCACTGCGGCAAATTAGTCAACCACCGACGGAGGGATCTAATTGTGAGGTATTGTAAACTTAAAACAAATTATTAATCATTCAAGTAAATATTTCAACTTGAAATGACTTGAATGAAATATTGAAATAGTATGAACGTTCACTTAAATTAATTCAGGTTACTTCTTTCATGTTACTTGAATTCAAGTAACTTGTAAAGTCTGAACGAGCCTTTCAAGTGTGATTCAACTCGACCTTCAAGTCCCTAACTTGAAACAAAAGTTAACTTGGTCTCTACTTCTACTTGAAACTTGAAAGCACCTTTCAAGTTACTTGAATTCAAGTGAAATGATGTTTTAAGTTGCACCAATTATTGCACTTGAATTCAAGTAACTTGTAAAGTCTGAACGAGCCTTTCTCTTACAGACATTTTAATAGTTTCTTGATTCGCTTTTAAAAACTTCTGTATTCACTAGTTCATTTGTTAGAGGTGGTAAATTATTTCCAATTCGTGTAATTTCTTTTTCAAAATTATCTATATATTCATGGACTTTTTTAATGTCTGTTTCAATTTTTTTAGACTAGCCAAATAAAATATTAACATGTGACATAACTTTTGATTTGAAAAACGGAGTTGTGGACGGATTAATCGGAGCCTTAGCTAGATTTGTTCTAGCTATTATTATTATTATAAAAAATCGAATAACTCTTGTTTTAAGTATCATCAGTAGCTAAAATTTACGTACTAAATCTTAAGTTATATGTCTAAAACTACTTTTTTACTTTTTCTAAAAGATTCTATTACAGACCCTCGTTTTACCTCCATTCTTTCCCTCTGTTAAGATGAACATCGGATGAACCAATCTTGTGTGAAGATATTAGGTCTATTGACTTATTAGACTAGAAAGCACAACCTGTCTATACCAACGTAATATTTTTCAGGCCTTTCACTATGGAACGCCCATGCTTTCGCCGGATTTAACAGAAAGGGAAGAGAAGAATGTAACAATACCTTGAGTCTCTAGACAGGGTTCAAAAGTTTCACTTATTAAGTTTCGTCGTGTCTCCTTGAGGAAGCGAGAAAACGTGACTTGATGAGGAACTAACTAGTTGACCCAGTGTAGATCCGTACAAAATTATTCCAACTTACAACGACTCGGATAGTTGAATATGAAGTTGAATTTGATAGTGTTGGATAAATCTAATGAATAATTTAAATTAGGAAACAATGACAAGTTATTTTTTTATTACTGTCGGGATTTGCTGCCAGGTTGTTTCACGGTATAATCTTCATATTTTCTTGAGTTTGGTGACAGTTTAAAAAATATGTCAGTGAGATACTGGGTGATTTGTTTTTATCAAAAAAATTTTAAGACTATAAATTTTGAACCGTCACCACATTATTCAATGACCTCTCCTGAAGTAACGGAATAATGTAGAAACGTGAAACTTTGCATACTGATATTGGTTGAATTCGAAAAAAAATGTTCTGTTATGTATCAACAGCGCTATCCCAATCGCAGAAAACACAATAAACGAGCATTTGAAAAATTAATGGAGAGGTTTAATAGACCTGTAGTTTGTTACGAAAAAAATTATAAATCTCCATAATATTAACTCAGGAGTCACGCAAGGAATCGCAACTGGGCCGCAGCTCATTTGCCAACTGTAGCCAGTGATCTAGAAGTAACATTGTAAAGTAAATAATGTGTTTAATTCCAAGGATTATCCTCTTATGACGTGGGCTGAAGCCTCTTTGAAACAAATACATTTTAAATCATTATAGTCCTTAAGAGTCCATACCCTACCCAAAATTTGTGTGCTTCTAGAGCGCTAGAAAATCTATTACTTGAAGGCAATAAAAGTAGATATATCAACTGAGCACTTTTACCTGGTTTAATAAATCTTTTTAATCCTTTAATCCTAATAAAAAAAGTACGATACGTTAGTTAAAAATGATTTTATTTGTAAGAGTGCATTGGCAACTAATGTTTTTTTTATAAATATTAAGTAAATAGAAAAGAAATATCAATATAAAAATATAAACTTAAAATACATCGATTTAAATTTCAAATCCTGTAATTTCTCCATTATTTAATTCTAATATTTTTTTATATGTGAATTTTAATGCATTCGAACTTTGTTTGTTATCATCATGACAGAACTATTAATACTTTGTATTTTAATGTATACTAAACACTGAAATTCAATAAGTGTTTTTACAAAGATATGAATTTGATATATGTCGAAAAGTGGGAATTTCGGACATAAAATGATTCACAAAACATTCACTTACATTTTCGGGGTTAAGAAATGCTAAACCAAAAAGATGTTGAAGCCACATTCCTTCCTCCGAATTAGTTTTATATTGGTTTACTAAGCCAACAGTTAGAATTTTTCGATACCAGCTTTGTTCAAATCGACATCAAAAATTTTTTGTTTTCGTCCTAACAACGTTAACAGCTTTGTGTATGGCTTTTTCAAAAACTATTACAACCTTTTGTGGATTTAAATAAATATTTAAGTTGTTTGACAATATCAATAAATGTCTAAAAAGAGAAACATACGTTTCAGTAATCTATCTGTCACCAAATCCATTTTATTTAGAGCTTCATTCACTTCTTGCAAGCTTTTTGATAATTCATGCGGAATTGATCAAATTAGTTCCAATATGCTTAAATCCATTGCCCATTATATTATTGAACCGCTAGCGTTTTTAATTAACCGATCTTTTCAAGAAGGTGTTTCTAAGATATTTAAAACTGCCAAAGTTATACCACTGTTCAAAAAAGGTGACGTATCATGTATGGATAATTATAGGACTATATCCATGTTGTCTAGTGTTTCTAAAATAGTGGAAAAAATTATGTTTAGGAAACTGGTAAAATTCGGTCTTAAATATAACGTGTTTCATGATAGTTAGCACGGGTTGAGGACAGGCAGATCTACTCAAACTGCTGTCCTAAACTTCCTTAATAACATCTATGATAACAAAAACAAAAAAGTGTAAGTATTCAAGCAAAGCTTAATGTTAAACTTTCTAAGTATGGTTTTAGATGAAGAGTTGGTGAGTGGTTGAGTTCCTACCTATCTGACAGAAATTAGTTAACAGTCTTTAATTCATGTCTATCAGAAACACGTTTAGTTAATTGTGGCGTACCTCAGGGCTCTGTCCTTGGGCTTCTTTTATTTTTAATCTTTATCAATGACTTACCCCTGATGGTTAATGATGGCAGATGATACTTCCTATCTATTTTACTATCTAATTAACTGTTGAATTTGACGAAAATAAACTTATTGTTAATAAAAAAAAACTGTGTTTATTCATTTTACTCCTAGGGTGAATGATATACTTGAGAGTCATCTAATGAGAATAGATGGAAAATCTAGTACAGTCCACAAAATTCTTAGGTGTTCCCATAAATAACTCTTTAAGCTGGGAATTTCAAATTGAGAAACTGTATAAAATACTTGCATCTGCATGTTTTGCACTTTTTTGGCTTAGAAATATAACAAATAAATCTGTTCTGTTGGCATATTATTACGCACATTACTATTCTCTCATTAGATATGGTTTAATTTTTTGGGGCTCATCAGCTCATGTATTGAGGGTTTTTAAACTTCAGAAAAAAGATTTAAGAAATATAGCGTCACTGATGTATAGACAGTCATGCAGAGAAAAGTTTAAAGAACTTCGTATATTACCACTTCCTTGTATTTATATTCTAGAATTTTTAATTTATGTCAAATCAAACCTAGAACATTTCCGTACTAATAACTTCTACCGTAATTATTTAATTCGAACTCGAAATGATCTGATGATACCAACACATAACTCTGCATTTTTTGAAAAAAGCCCTCAATACATGGGTACTTTAGTTTATAATAAACTTCCTAATATTATGAAATCAATAGGACCTTTGAAACTATTTAAGAAAAAAGTAGAAAAGTTATTGATGGATAACTGGTTTTATTCTGTTGAAGAATATTTGGCGTATACATTTTAACTGTTAAATTTTAGCTAAACGTTTATTTATTTTTCTCCTTCCTATAGTTTTTGTATTTTTATGTTTTATGTTCCACATCTTATAAACTGTCTTTTGACTTGTCCCATTTCATGTATAACTGATCATATGGACAATAAAGTTATTATTATTATTATTATTATTATTATTATTATTATTATTATTATTATTATTATTATTATTATTATTATTATTATTATTATTATTATTATTATTATTATTATTATTATTATTATTATTATTATTATTATTATTATTATTATTATTATTATTATTATTATTATTATTATTATTATTATTATTATTATTATTATTATTATTATTATTATTATTATTATTATTATTATTATTATTATTATTATTATTATTATTATTATTATTATTATTATTATTATTATTATTATTATTATTATTATTATTATTATTATTATTATTATTATTATTATTATTATTATTATTATTATTATTATTATTATGATCATCATCATCATCATCATCATCATCAGGAACTAGAGAAACAACACTGATGGACTAAAGGAATTGCAAAAAACTTCTTATACTCCTTGTAACTTCTTACCATTTAATTAGTTGTTCCCAAAACTTATTATTTAAAGAGCAACACCAAAAAAAAAATATCGGTAAAAAGTCATTATGGTATATCCTGTATTTTTACGCAGGTATAAGTTCCCTTACGGAATAATTAGGAAAGGACCAGCCAGCTGACTATAATCCCTTTCCATATCCTGACCACCCATAACAGATGCCTCACAGATACAAACCTATTTAAATATAGAATTATTTATAGTAAAATGTCACATATTTGATGTAGGGATTTACGCATGGATGAACTAGCCCAGTCTCTACATCGAAATTATAAAATAGCTGCTCATAATTTAACAGTATACTAAATATAATGGAATAATTAGAATGTGACAATTACAAGAACTTCGAGTTAAATTTAATGGATCATAAAATCTTAATTGCCGTTTCTGCAGTTGAGTGTTCGTCTCTTCACACAATTGAGAGAAAATGTTTATTCGGAAGACTAAATCTTAAGGGAGAATTTTCTAAAATAGGCTATTTTACTGCAAAGTAAAGGTTCTATTTTAGAAATAACATATCAGTTGTGAATTTTACAAGCCAAAACTAAGAAATGTAATTAGATTGGTTTAATTAATTTCATTAAAAACGTAGTAAATATTTGCGGCTATCAAATATAAGTAAGGAAATAAATAGGGCGAAGAGGGGGGTGGGTGGCTCAGCGGTAAAGCACTGGACTCATAATCCAAGGGTTGTGGGTTCGAATCACACCAAAGGCAGAAATCTTTTTCTGATTTTTAATTAATTAAAAATTTAGAAATTGATTTTCATATACCAGGTGTGATTCCTCACTCGACCATTCACTGTTGGGTTCTAATTAACAGTGCTGGTCCTAAAGTGGCGCTGGGAAACAGTAACAAAGCCTACACAGAACACGAGGCTAATGGGCCATAGTAGTCGATGCCGTTGACACAGAAGTAAAAAAAAAAAAAAATAGGGCGAAGAAGCCTACACTTGATTCAAGATCAGATGAGAGTAATAAATCATTATAAATCTATAGAAAACGCTTCTCAAAATTTACCAACTGACTTAAGCAACGAATACAAGTTACATTGCAAAATTGAATTAGAAAAATCTTATAAAATTAATCAAAATTTAACCTCCGCAGAATTTAAAACAATTAAAAATTTAAAAAATGACAATACAATTAAGATTTTACCGGCAGATAAAGGTAACGCGACGGTTGTCATGAACAAAACAGATTATGGTAACAAAATTAATGAAATTATTGAAAACTAGCTATTCAAAATTAAATAAAGATCCAACTACTACTATTGAAAACAAAATTTACAAAACTTTATATAAAAATAAAAAATTCCTAAGTGATAAAGAACGAAGATCTCTTACTTCTCATTATAATAAACTTCCACATTTTTATGGTTTACCTAAAATTCATAAACAACAAATGTCATTAAGACCAATAATAAGTTCTATAAATTCACCTTGTCAAAATTTAGCAAGATTTCTACTTAAAATAATAGATCCGTTATCAGGAAATACTAATTCCTTTATCACAAATTCAAAACATTTTTTAGAAAAATTATCAAATTTACAAATTCAGATATAATGGTTAGTTTTGATGTAGTTAGTTTATTTCCAAATGTCCCTGTCGATAAAACTCTTAATCTTGTGAGAAAAAAGTTGACAAGTCATAATACATTAATAAATAGAACTAAATTAAGCGTCTCAGCAATTCTAGAATTGCTGGAATTATGTATTAAAACTACATATTTTCAATTAAATAGTGATTTTTATCAGAAAAATTTTGCCATGGCAATGTGTTCACCTTTATCACCTTTATCATATTTTTAAGTGTTCTGTTTCTATAGTAAATTTCTTATTATATATTTTGTTAAGTCATTTTGAATTAAAAAACTTTTTTAACAATATAAGTGGTTTTATTCCATGAGAAGAGAAATTGAACTAACAAGGAAACCACTATGAGCTTCAGAAATGAATTATAAATCTGTTAATCTTATAAAAACATAGACGATAATAATTTTTACGTTTAAAAATTGCTGTAAAACTCTGAAGAACCAAATTCAGTAAATGGAACTATTAAAAATAAATTATGTGCAGATGTTCTTTGAGAAGTTACTTATTTGTAGGACAATCCGAGAATGAAAATTAATTATTACTGTCAAGAGATTATATAGTTTCTAACTAAATCTCGAGACTAATAAATTTGCTGTCGAGGGTAGTCTATTTCATTTGTAACCATAAGTTATTAAAAAATACAAAAAAAAATTGTGACAACCCTTTTAATTAAATTGTACGTCATTGTCATCAATTTTGAAAAAAATAAAATAAAACCTGCCACATTATAAATAATGTTGGCTGAAAATGCAAAACTAAAGCGCCTAGGCGGATGGAAATCCAGCACAGTTGCAGAGGGTTATGTAGAATCATCGATGAAAAACCAAATTAAAACGGGCCAGATGCTATCTTCACCAGAAACATCTTTTTGTAGCTCAATTAACACTAGCAACCAAATAATAAATCCCAGTGTCAATGAAGTACCTTTACCAAATACGACAATATTAAATCAAACACAACTTCAAGAGGGTGGTGTTCAAATTTATATAAATGTGTACCTATATAATAATAATTCTAATGGTAACTATACTCTGTTTTGAAAATGATTAATAGTAACATTTTTATGACCCAGAAGATAAACCCCGATATAACATCATAAATCAGTGGCGGATAATTTCTAAAATAGAATGTTTAGCACTATTTGTTCCAAAATGAAATCTTGGGTTTTCTTCCTAAAATTTTTAATAATACCAATTTATTTCAATTCTTGGTAAGTATGTAATCTCTACAGGTAGAAAATATTTACAATTCAAGATCTATTTAAGTAGCCATTAACTTTCTTAGAAAGGATTAAAATTTCTAATCGGCAGAAAGTGTTGTGCAAATTGTAAATTATTTTAGTTAAAATTTACATTTCTGTTTGTATAGTCCTGTCATTGTAACACGCAGAATTGTTAGTTCTGTAATAATAGGCGATAAAATGCAATATTGATTAAGTGAATTTGTGCAATAAAAATGGCGCAAACGTCTAATTATACTCCTGTGAAATTAAAGTGCAATTTAACCGTGCATATGAAAACTTTAGTGTTAAATGTACATGACGCTCTTGTACACGAATATTTCAATAGTGCTGTTCGGAGTATAGTTTCTAAGTGTTCACATATGATCGGAGTTGGAGAAGCAACCATATAGACATTTGAAGCAACGAAAGGATGGAAGTATTACAGTAGCACCTAAAACGACAACTGGGAGAAAACCCACTCAAATAAACGGTACTATGAAACAACTGATGCGAAGAAAAGGGTATTCGTTTTATTTACAAAAAAAGATACCTACTTTGGATAAACTTTTAGTAGACATTAATGGAGATGAAACTTTGCCAAACGTTAAAAGAGACAAATTATGGAAAACTTTACATGAATTAGACTTCGTTTGGGAGAAGAACGATAGAAAATCTGCGCTCATAGAGAAAGATGAAATTATTTGTTGGAGGAGGCAATATTTTAGGGAAATTAGAAAACAAAGAAGAGAAGACAAAGAAGAGAAGACAAAAATATTTTTTATTTAGATGAAACATGGATAAATGAAGGACATTTTGTAAAAAAAGTTTGGCAAGATAGACAGGTTACAAATGCTCGTCAGGCATTTATAGAAGGTTTGTCTACTAGCTTAAAATTTCCAAATGGTAAAGGTCCCCATTTAATTATCACTCATATTGGAGGAGATAAAGGATTTGTTGATAGAGGCTTGTTAGAATTTGTTTTAAATTCTACGAAAGACTACCATGAAGAAGAAATGACTGCTGATGTTATTGAGGAAGATTTCTGTCAAATGATAGATTTATTACCGACCAATTCTGCAATAGTTATGGACAATGCCAGTTACCATTCAAGATTAAAGGAACCGTTACCTAACACTAAATGGAAAAAGCAAGAACTCTCCGATTGGCTAATAACCAAAGAAATAGTGGCAGAAGAGGGATTACTCAAAAAAGAGCTAATGCAGTTATGTAAACAATAATTCATTTCGGAAGCTCATTGTGGTTTGTATTTTAATTTCTCTCTCTTTCCATTGGATTAAAACCACTTAGTTGTTAAAAAAGTTTACTAGAAACAGAACACTTGATAATCTTGCAAAAATATGACATCAACATAGTATACATAGAATAAGATTTTGAGATTGAAGATGTCAAAATCTGTTTCAATCATATTTTTGTGACGTTTCTGGGAACGAATTTTTGAAAGGATAGCGCATTTGCATATTATTTAAGAGAATTTATACTTCGTCATAAATGAAGTTTTCTTATTAATATTATCATAAGAAAAAACCAGATAAAAACTTATGATACTATCCCGATACAAAAAGAGTTAATTGCAAAAAGGATACCCTCTATATCTATATAGAAAACTTCATTTATGACGAAGTATAAATTCTCTTATAATATGCAAATGCGCTATCCTTTCAAAAATTCGTTCCCAGAAACGTCACAAAAATATGATTGAAACAGATTTTGACATCTTCAATCTCAAAATCTTATTCTATGTATACTATGTTGATGTCATATTTTTGCAAGATTATCAAGTGTTCTGTTTCTAGTAAATTTATTTATTTTATGTCATTTTGATAACGGCTTTCGATCTGAAAAGCCGAAACGTCAATAAAAAAACTTTTTTTAACAACTAAGTGGTTTTAATCCAATGGAAAGAGAGAGATTTGTAAACAATATTCACCAAACTTTAAGAAGTATAGTGTAGATGAAATAGCAAAAGTGTTGAGGTTACCATCTTATCACTGTGAACTTAACCCCATTGAACTAATCTGGGCTCAAATGAAGGGATATGTCACGACAAACAATACAATATTTAAACTTCAAAATGTTCGTCAACTATTATGTGATTCCATATCAAAAATTTCACCGGACAATTGGCAAAACGCTATAAGACATGTCATAGCAGAGGAAGAGAAATTCTGGAAACTTGATATGTTAATAGAAGAAACAATAGAATCAATTATTATTTCTGTGGGAAGTGAGGAAACTGATGATGATGATGACTCCTTATCGGGAGAAATCGACTTACTTGTTTAGGTATGTAACTCTATATTTATATTAATTATAATAAGTTTATATGACCCTAGTGCCCAAAATACAAACAAACAAATTTATATGGAATCACCCCGTATTTCTAAAGTGTTTTATGAGAAAATATTTTTTTGCAAAGATTTTTTTTAGTATCATATAAATTTGGGTGTGTGTATATTTATTATTAAATTTTAAGAAAATGTCCTAACCTAACATCTAATTAGGGGTTTGCTTATTTACATTTTATGATGTATTGTATTCGAGATTTTTCGGGGTGGTCATACTAAAATCTAGTAAAAATTCAGATAAGAAGGTATCAACATTTACTTTTTTTCTGCATTGGTCAATCCGGTATAAAGACCTTTGCCATAAAAACTGTGCTATCATGCATTTTCAAACGGACTATAACCATTTACCGAATTGTAAATAACTAAAAAATCAATAGAGATCAATGATATAAAAATTACCATCATGAATACTCAGTTCTGCAAAAGAGAAGTCGTAAAAAACTTTTAGACGAAATTTCAATTGGCAGAAAACTAATCGGAAATCTGTATACTTACTAACATGGACGAAAGTGCTAAATCCAGTTCAAATTTTTTTAGATCCAATACAAATATGCTACCAATCTGCCCAGCAACATTATTTCTACAGATTTAGGATTGCGTGTGTGCCCTATACGACAAAAGTAACGTGGGAAAGGAAAAAGCGGGTGAATGAGCCGATGAGGTGCGGCAAGGACATTCATTGGGCTCTTCGGCATTGCGAAAATATTCATTAAATCAACCATGTGAAAATGGGAGTAAAACAATCCTACAAAAGGAGGGGAAATACACACTAATCACTTTTTTACGGGACACTCACGACGGGTTAAACTTTGATGATCTTTTTCTATGTTGATCAGATAACGAAGCAGCAGATTGACTCTCACATTTACCTACATCAAAAACATTTTCCGATGAAGGTGAGATTGATAGAAGGTGATGCCTATAAGTTCAGAAGACATAAAAAGCGGAATATATTCAAATTCTTGATTGTGTCGGCCTTTACTTGATGAAAATCCATAATTGTTTTAGGAAATAAGACCCAATGGTCACACTTTTTATTTAAATAAATTTAAATATTTAACATAACATATGTTTCGAGGTTCAACTTCTTTTTGTAATGTGACTAAATTTACAAGTTCGGTGCTTAATATAAAAAGTTAACAATGGGTACTTACAGAAATTAAGAATTTAAGTCTATATGTTTTATAGCGGAGCAATAATAAGATATTATCATTAATGTGCTTATCTTACAGAATCCTAAGAACAGGTAAAAAGATTTAATAAATAAACTATTAATATGTAAATAATTACCCATTGTTAACTTTGTATATTAAGCATCGAAATTGCCGAAACATATGTCATGTTTATTCTGATGTCCTTTTGAGTACTATGTGAGGAAGGGCTACTTTCTGTTTCTGAGGAAATTAAACAGTTTGTTACTAGATCCAAAAAATTGAAAACTATGCCTTTGAGGTAGGCAATATGTAATAATTACAGAGGCATTTTCGAAGTTGCCTGAGGTATACGAGATAACAAAAACAGATGCTACTAGTACAATCAAGAAAAAAATAGATGGATTTGCAAGATTTATTATCAGATTACAACAACAAAAGTGATTGGGATGTAAACTTAAAACGAGGTTTGATTTTTTAACTGCGAATGCAGCACTTAAAAGTAGGGAGAGACAGTTGAAATTTCATTAAGTGAATAGAGTAATTGCATTTGGGAAAGGAGCGAGAGTTTATGCTAGGAATTATAGGGTGAATCCACAAAAGCCAAAATGGGCTAGGTGTGTAATAATTAAGCAATTAGCAATTAGCTTATTGATAATCTTAACCTGGGATGGTAAAGACAATAGGCTTTTGATAGTGATAATGCGGTGTGATCTTGTCTTAGAATGAGTTAAGTATTGACAGAGGATCTTTTTAATAGCATAAGTCAAGCTCCTAATATTAAAAATATTAACAGTTGGTCACAGTGTTGAATCATAATCCCAGCTTAACTTAAAGGAAATCGTTGTATTATTAGCGAATGATCTGTTACTTTTTTACCTGTAAAACTGATCATCTGGTTAATTATATAATTAAAATCAATTCCTGTACAGTTACTCTATATTTACACTTATACTGTTGGAGTATGTTTGCTACATAAATTGTAAATAACGTAGGAGTCATTTAACAACTTTTTCCTAAAACCTTTGTTCACTGTAAAATATTCTGTTTCCCCTTTTTTTGCTGATTAGGACTCTGTAACGATTTTGTAAAGGTTTAGAAGTTTATGAACGCTCTAACTTGTCGAGGTAATGAAGAAGAAAGAAAGAAAGTTGTATGAGCAAGCCAGTTCTAATCTAACCCAGCGGAGGAACCATCATGTCGAAATTGCGAACTCTATGTTAATCCTGACAAGCACTAAATTGTGCAATGCTTTAGAAAAAACAGAGACAGATCTTTTGTGTTAATACAGGGTGTCCCGTTGGTAAACGGAAATATTTTAAAGGTAGGTAGAGGTCACAAAGGCGATTCTAAATAACCCATGTATAATGGGTCTCTTGGCTTGCATAACCGAGTTACAGGGTGTTTTATCAATTATGCATAATTATTCATTTGGCCAGAACTTTTGAATCGCTCAGTATATCTTTTCCATTTTTGGCATACAGCTTACACTTCTTAAGAATACTGTACTGAAATATTGAGAGATATGAAAATCCAGGTTCGGCTTTAGGAAAAATTGAAACATATTAAAAATATCAAAACAACACCCTGTATATCACAATTTTTATATTTCTATTTTAGATTTGAATAGAGGGGAACTGAATTGAAACAAGTTGTTGTTTTTATCCCGCCACCGATTCGAATTGGAAAATTTTGAAACTGAAAGTAAAATTTTCATTTAATTTAGAAAAAACATATGAAACTCATTTTTTCCTTAACAATTTCAAAAATTCACTTCGTGTCATTTACCTATTTCTTGTTTATTCGGCTTAAAATAATTTTACACTGCAGGCCCGTATTTAGGGGAAAAAATTCAATTAGTTATTTATTTTTTAAACGCCCAGTAAAGCGGGACAATAAACGTTCATAGTAACTATGTAACTAACAAACATTTATTAATAATTAACGAAATGGCTCAAAATGTCCATTATTTTTTTATGCACTTTCTTGCACGTCTCTTTTTTTTTGAAACTGAAAGTAAAATTTTAGGGAAAAAAAAGAGAAATTATTTTTTTATCGTTTAATATTCAAAATGGATTTATTTTCGATATTTAGACAGTCCTAAATTATGCATATTTTTATTATTTGTCTGTTTCAACACTATTTTAAGTAATATTGCAGATCCGTACTTTAAACAAAATATTAAATTGATTACTTTTCGATCGCCTCGTATAATTTTATTTTAGCACAGTGGATTATGCAGTATAGGGATACCTGAAATCCAAGGTGTATTCTAAAGAAATAAACAATAAAGAAGAACTGCTTCAAAGAATTGACGAAGCCTGCGAGGAACTGAGAAACAATCCATTTATTATAAGAAAATTAGTCAGGGACATCATTAAACATGCAAGAAAGTGCATAAATCAAAATGGTCGACATTTTGAGCAATTTCGTTAATTATTAATAAATGTTTGTTAGTTACCATAAGCGTTTATTGTCCCGCTTTACTTTATACTGGGCGTTTAAAAAATAAATATCTAATTGAATATTTTCCCCCAAGTACGGGCCTGCAGGTACACCAGTACAGTGTAATTATTTTAAGCCGAATAAACAAGAAGTAGGTAAATGACGCGAAGTGAATTTATAAAATTGTTAAAGAAAAAATGAGTTTCATAATATGTTTTTTCTAAATTAAATGAAAATTCTACTTTCACTTTCAAAATTTTCCAATCCGAATCGGTGGCGGTATAAAAACAACAACTTGTTTCAATTCAGTTTTTCCCCTCTGCTCAAATCTTAAATGGAAATATTAAAATTGTGATGTTGTGTTGTTTTGATATTTTTAATATGTTTCAATTTTTCCTAAAGCCGAACCTGGATTTTCATACCTCTCAATATTTCAGTACATTATTCGTGAGAGAGAAGTATAAGCTGTATGCCAAAAATGAAACAGATATACTAAGTGTGTCAAAAGTTCTGGCCAAATGAATAATTATGCATAATTGATAAACGCCCTGTAACTCGGTTATGGAAGCCAAGAGACCCATTATATATGGGTTATTTAGAATCGCCTTTGTGACCTCTACGTAACTTTAAAATATTTCCGTTTACCAACGGTACACCCTGTATCAACAGTCAAAACAAGCTACTAGTTCTGAGACGGACCAAATTCAAACAAGTTAGTTTTTTCCAGCAGAATCATCTGAAAACCACCAAGAACTATTTATTTAACGTTGCATTAGATTAAAAATACCCAAAAAAATTGTTATCAACCTTTACCTACACCCGTACTATAGTAATACACTCATAATCCGTTTCATAATGAGATCCATTATGATACAGATTTTTCATTACGATACAGATTTTTATTTTGCAATAAATCTCTAGTTTTACAAAATAAACCCCACAAACTCTATATCAGCAAAAAGTTCTTAAAAAATGACATGCAATGATGTAATAAAATATAGGGTGATATATTTGAAAAAGTCGAGTTATTGCTATTTGTAATTTATCATTTTCAAAAAATCGTAGTAGGCGATAGAACTTCGACTCCGAGTTCGCCTATATCTCGAAAGATGCGTTAAATCTTAAATAATCGACTGAAAAAAGGTTTATAGACTGGAGAAATACAAATTACAATTTTGTAGAATTTTTTATAGAAATACGAGTAATTACTGTTATTGTGTTCAATACAAATATAAATATAATATTTATAGTTCTTCATTATTTATCGGGTGTAGATAAAATAGCATATGCAACTCTCATGTAATGGTTATTAATAACAATCATTACATAATCGTACTATTATTTACTTCATTTACATTATTATAGACGATGTTTCATTCATCGAATGGTATTTTACGTAAAGAACACATACATTTCTAAAACAAAATATAAGCAGGTGCGCGGAAAGTGTGGTAAAATAGAGGAAGGATTAAAACAAAACTGACATACTGATTCATCCAAGTGCAGTGAATCCAAAACATCACTTTCGATAGCAATTATTGATAAATCATTAATCCGTTCTTGTAAGATGGTAAATTAAATAATTTTAATAGTTTTAAGCTTTAAAAAAACTTTCTTCAGAGGCAATTGATACTGGCAATGTAAGTAAAAGTCTAAGAATAATTGAAATCTTTGAAAAAGTGACTAACAATTTATTTTTTTGTTCAGATCCTGATAACGTTGAAGATGTTTTAGTCAAAGTAAATTTTGAATGTATCAATATCAAATTCGTTACAAGATTCATCCTTCAACCGGATATAGAACAAAAAAATATTAACTTTGAAATACGTTTTTGACTTTTTGGATCTGATATAGACAGGGTTATGATGTTTATAATCGAGCTGTATTTGTTGTATTCTTCTTCTAACAGTTTGAGGAGGTGGGAAGTTTGATTCAACCTCAAAATATTTAGCCAGAAGTTCAGTTCATTTTTTTGTAAGTTGCTTAGTAGAACCATTTTTTGCAACAATAAAAATCATTTCTAAAGCGATTCTAATAAAATTTTAATAGTTGATTTGCATACTTTTAATAAAAATTTCCCTCAAGATCGAATATTTGTAAAAATATGCACAATATTTTAAGTTCTCTCTAATGTATAAAAGATTTTATTGGAAAACGAATAGAAGAAATTTCTTTTGTTTTTTGTTAAGTTACCAAGATAGCTAAGATTGATTAAAAAAATTTTGTAATCCGAAAATATCTAGTGTTTTGGTTTACTTAATTTTTTGATAGAAATTTGCGTTTGAAGGATGAACACTCGCACAATTTATTTATTTTTTAATTACAGGGAATCTTCTGAAAATTTAAATAAAACTGAAAATGAAAAAATATTTTTATTAAAGTGGGTGAATGTTGAAAGAAACAAAAAAAACAAAATATTCCATGATTTTAAGTTTATGTTATTAAAAACTACTAGAATTTCTATAATAAAAAAATATTATGAAAATTTCACACCAACATTTTTTAACCAATAAGAAGCTTTCGTTTCAGCTCGTTACTGTAGTAACCACAAAAGTTGGCGATGATAACATTTTCCTCCTGGGTACCCGGTACTACAGCGATAGTATTTCTGTCAAGTGTCAATTATAAATCATATCAAATATATGTCAAATTATAAAAATATATTTCCGTCCACTGTAAAATAATACAGATTGGTTGATAGCTAATAGAATACATTATTTTAGACCAACAAATGTTTATTTCATACTACTAAAATCCTAGGAACATATTCTTTTGGTATACACGGTGACACAGCCACCATGTAACAGGCTACAGTATCTGTGTTTCTCAAGATAAAATTATAAAATTTTAGGGCTTCAAATGAGACCTTAGTGGCCTCATTTTAGTCAGTTTGTTTCACTTTTACTATTTCCGGTTTTACCGGAAGTGATACCAACTTTTGAATTTTAAACGGGACACCCTGTAGATTATTACATTTTTGGAATCTACATGACAACCTGATTTCATCGATGTATCATACTTGGTATCTTAAGTGAATAGAGCTACACACAAAAATACGAAGAATCAAAATTGGCTCAAATAACATACCAAAGAAATAAACAATAAATAATATTTATTCTTCATTTGACAATTTTAATAAAAAAATACTAATCCTTAAACACAAAAAAAATATTTACAAACTAAATCAAATTTTCAAAATGTTGTCCATTATTTTCGACACACAGTCTTGCTGTACTAACAGTTGTCTCATAGGCTCGATTTATTTGATCTGCTGTTAGGCTGTTAATAACACCTCGAACAGAAATTTCCAATTGTTCTCTTGTAGTGTATGTTCTTTTATAAACAATATTTTTAAAATGTCCCCAAATAAATAAGTCCATTGGCGTAAGATCAGGTGATCTTGCTGGCCATCTGATAGGACCGTTATTTCCGATCCATCTATTTCAAAATCGAAAATATAAATAATTTTGAACCAGACCAAAATTATGAGGGCTAGCCCCATCTTGTTGAAACTCTTTCATTTACTTCATCTGGAAAATCGTCGAAAATATTCTCAATTTCATTTTGTAAAAATTCTAAATATCTTTCTACTGTTAAAGCTACATCAAATATAATGGGACCAAAAATTCTTCCCTCTAATATGCCCAACCAGACATTAAATCCAAATCTTACTTGTTGATGTCCTTGTCTTATTAGTCGTGGATTTTCTGTAGCCCAATACCTTGTATTATTTTTATTAAATATTCCTAAATTCGTAAATCTAGACTCGTCAGTAAATAAAATGGAGTGATGAAAGTTATTGTTTAAATTGTAATTTTTTAAAAAGCCAATTACAATATGTAATTCTTCTAGCAAAATCATTTTCATACAACTCTTGATGAATTTGATACTTGAAAGATTTATATTTATATTTTTTAAAATTCTTCTATTAGATTCCCTGCTTACATCAAACTGTCTTTCTATTTCTCTCAAGGAAGATGTTGGGTCATAATTTACATATGCAAGTACATTTGTCTCAACTTCTCAATCAATCAATCAATCAATTCAGCAATCGGTTCCCTTTTTAATTGAGTTTCAAGTCTCCAGAAATAATTGTTGCTTGGGTGATTCCTGTTGGGAAATCTATTTCTATACAACTCAGCAGCAGCCCTTGAATTTTTTCGACATTCACCAAATATTAGTAACATGTCTATTTGTTCATTACGAGTATACATTTTTTATCAAAAACGATTTTAGATCATTTACTTTATTTTGCAGTTTAAATCACCAGCTCTACGATAGCTAACTGTCAAATTCACAGTCACCTAAATAAGTCAAAATAATGGCATAGTCATTATGCAGTTAATTAGAATAGAATGCGTTTATTGTTTTAGGAAGAAAAAACAAGGGTTGCAAATATCTCCTCAAGCATGAATTTTTTTAAAAAAGTTTTCCTCGTCTTCGACTCGGGATAACTTTTCAAAAATTCATGGTTCCTAAATATTTCCGATAGTAATTCAAGCTCTAGGGAGATTACTAGTGATAAAACAGAATTTGTTTCACAAATAATTACACTGTAAGGGTTAAAATGGAATAAAAATTTTTTGGAAATCTCAAAAGTGTCAAGTGTTTTGTTTTATTTAATTTTTTTAAAGAAATTTACGTTTGAAGCCAAAATATTCCATGATATTAAGTGTTTTTTTAGTTAAAAACACTAGAATTCCTATAATAAAAAAATATAAAAAAAAAAAGAATTTTGCTTTTGGACATTTTACATTCACATTCTTTATTTTTTATCCATAACCGAAAACAAGCATAATAAATTGGATAAAAAGTGTATTGCATTAAAATTACATTGAATTTTTATAATAAAAAAATAATTACGTAAATGACCGTTCAAATTTTTTTTTTTTGTAATAAATTCACTTCATTTTATGATTTATTTTTTAAATATTAAAAATCACAAATTACCAAAAATGTCATTTGTTCTAATAATTTTTATGTTATGATTTTTTGCCACAATACAAATAATGCCAATAATGATTTCTATAAAAAAAATTGTTAATTTTATCATTGATTTGCACATTGTTTGCTAAGAATTTCCATAACGTTCAAATTTTTCCGAGTCGTATATATTTTTTTTAAATAAAACCAAAAATTTCTAGGTATTGAATATATACATTTGAAGTTCCCAGAAAAACAAATAATTATGTTTACTTCCAAGCAATGAACTAGTTTTAATTTTAAAAAGCATATCGTATTGATTTTTATTAAAATTATAAAAATATATTTCTTAAAAAACATTCTTCCCTTACCAATTTAACCTGCCTTCATCAAAATGGTTGGAATTCCATTGTGCGACGTATACTTTCTTTTATCCATAATAAAAAAACTGCAACACTTACAACAAATGCACTCGGAGGATTAGCACATATACCTCACCCGACAGCTTAATTTTTCGTCTAATCTGGTCTTACGATTTAGAAAACCGTCCTCATCAATGCAAACCGCTATATCGAAAGAAAGGAAAATGAAAACTCGCGACTTTCTTGAGCACCCCTGACACTTATCACCCTACAAAAGCTTCACTACGGCAAATTCAAACCTCAGAGCCTATGCACGAGAATCTAAAGCAAATATTATTGCAATACAAGAATATAAAATTGCCTAAAAGCTCAGAATTTGACAGAGAATACAGTCTTCTGAGGCCCGGGCAGAAACAAACCTATGCGATTCAAGCGGGCACATTCGTTGTTAGTCTACACCGTGTGCACAATGGGAGAAAAATCGAAAACGACGAAAACGCTTGTCGTTACTTCATTGGGATGGCTTATGTTCATCCCTTCTTTGCTAATGTTCACCCTAAACGGTCTCTCTCCACCCAGAGCCGACCCTAGTGTATTTTCTCTGCAAATGTCGAACGGAACTCGTGTGAATTTTTTACTAAAAATAACCGCATACAAATTTTAAATAATTATAAATTGGGGTGGGTAATGAGCGGTGGATTCTTCAGCCATATACCTGATGCACCTCTGATAATAAAAAAAACATACCCCAAGGTAGCAATTTATTATATTAAAGTTGAGAGAACTGATTTATAGCAAATGTTATACAAAATTCGTCATTAAATACAAAAAGGGGAAGATTTGAAAACTATTTAATTATTTATAAAACTTTCGTATAATATAGCTCTGGAAAATTTACTGGTTTCAAATATTAATCTGGTTTAATAATCACACATTATTTTTTTTAAAAATGCTTTCACAAAAGTTTCAAATTCAAGAGATTTCTGTCAATGTAATGGCCAATGCCAGTTACACTTCGTCTAGAATGGAAGAAGCACTTACAGATTCATGAAATAATCCTCAGAATTTTAAGTAGTTAATGTTTAAACATATAAAATTGCTTAATCAAATAAACCTCCCATAAGTTATGTAATATCTCGGAGTAGTTCTTGACTCCAAGTTGACTTGGAACCAACATCTGGAAAAAACAACCAAAAAGGCGGTGACTGCTCTAGTTTTAGCCAGATGCTCTTTTGGGAAAAATGGGGACTAAGACCATATATTTTGCACTGGTTGTACAACAAGGTAGTCATGCCCTCCATTACCTACGTCTCTCTGGTATGGTGACCAAATACACATCAAAGAGGAGCCATTACACGACTAAGCAAGGTGCAAAGGCTTGCATGTCTTGGAATCACGGGGACAATAAAGTCAACGTCTACTCTAGCCATGGAGACACTATTGGGTTTGCCTCCTCAACGGGAGGCAAGGATTGGTGGTCTCAGACTACAGAACCCACAAACCAATACCAATGTTGGGGCTGGACACATGCGTATCGCCGGAATAGTGACCGGGGACGTACTAGGAACAGAGAACTAGAGAACAGATCATATTCCGAAACGGCACGACTTCAACAACCCAATCAGAGTGGTGGTGCCAGATAGAACTGAATGGAACGACTCACGGCTCAGGAACATTCTACAGGGAAAAATCTGGTACACAGATGGATCCAAGACTGAGAATGGAGCGGGTTAGGGTGTGTTCTCCAGGAACCCGCAGACTGACATCAGCTACTCATTGGGCACTCACACTTCCGTCTTTCAGGCAGAGGCCGAATTAATATTCTATCAGACAGTCAAGCGGCACTCAAGGCCTTGTGCAGCAAGGAAGTGGCGTCCAGACTGGTATGGGACTGCAAAGAGGAACTGAGATCGCTGGCAGACCGTAATTAAGTCAAAGCGTACAGCAAGAGTGTCTGTAATAACTGGATTTGGGACAAATACAAAAATTACTGGGAAAAAGTCCCAGGAAACAAACACGGGAAAGAGTACATCAAAGGACCGTGCCACAAAAGAGCTGCAGACCTCTGTTAAAGATGAACAGGAACCAGCTGAAAATAGTTGCAAGACTCCTTACTGGCCATGCGCCAGTAAAGGGGCACCTCAACAAGATGGGACTATACAATGGTGATCTTATTTGCAGACTGTGCGGTAAGGAAACAGAAACAGTGACACATATAATGTGTAGATGCGAGACACTGGTCCGCAAAAGACCGCAAATTTTTGGTCAGCCAATAGGTGAACTACAACTATACAATTCCCACACAGTACAGGACCTGTACAAGCTTGTATAAGGCCCTAAAGTACTAGATTGGGTATTGTAAACATATAAAGAGAGGGAAGATACAATGGCCGACAGGCCTAAGTGTCATCGGAGGCTTCGATCAGACGGGCCCAACCAGGGGTGAAGTTTTTAGTGAGTACACCTGTACAATACAAGTGTATTCAATATTTGATATAAGATTCATTTCTGTAGTTCATGGTGGTTTATAATTTTAAATTTTCTTCTTTATGTATGTTAAAAAGTGGTTTTAATATCCATAAAGAAGAAAATTTGCTATAAAATTGTTTCTGACCAAGTATAACTCTTTCGGATTCTGCTAGTCGCACTTTAGATATTTTATAACTTACTAATAAAAAATTGTTGTAATTTGGTCCACACTGTTGAATAATTTATCGGAAAATATTGGAAAAACAGCTTGTCAAAAGTACTTAAATATTTAGGTTTTAATTTGATAACAGAAAATTGTTCTGTGAACAGTTGCAAACGATGAACATTTTTAAGACACGTTAAAAAATTTAGGTAGTTTGTTGTAAATTAAATTTATTTTAAATAAAGGGAATACCCCGATTTGGTTTAAATTTGGTACATGCATTAAACTAAAAGGCCTTAACAAGTAGCCCTTTGAACGAAACCAATATCAGGACCGGAATATTCTTTTTCTTCAAGTTCTTGTAAGAATAACTCACCCTATATAATAATTATCAAAAATCTGAGCTCAGATTCGAAATCTACGGAAAAAATCCTACAGGAACTTGTTAAAGCAGTTTCTGGCACCATTTCAGTTATTCCGTGATAAATTTTTATTTTCAATTTTTTCACTATAGAAATTAATTGTCACATAAAGTACCATCAAAAATGGGTTAATATAATAAATATTTACGAAACCAAGACGTAAATATTGTTATTATCTTTAATTAGTTCGTAGTAAAATTTTATAAAATACCTCAAAAAAGAAGAATAAATTCGTATCAGGACCGGAATGATTCTTTTTTATGTTAAGTTCTTGTAAGAATCACTAACTTAGTATAACAATTATCAATAATCTGATTGCAGATTCGAAATTTACTAAAAAAATAGTCTAGGAACTTATTAAAACTGGACTGAATTTTTTGTAAATTATATTTGCTTACTGATAAATTTAAATTTATGAAAATACAACACAACTCACAATAATTGTTTATAATAAACATAACAAAAAAAGAATTCGTAACAACTTTTAATAATATTACAATAAATTTTCAAATTGAAGCCATCCTGAAACAATACATTTTTGAGAGCGTGGCACTAGATGTTTCACTGACTTTCGAGTTATTTGAGGGTTACTTATCGCTAACACTATTACATGCAGCAGTAGTTTTCTCTAATAAATGTTCTCTATTTCTAATTTCTTCATTGTAAACTTCTGTTTTTAAATTTACACGAAGGTGGAATTTTTTGAACCATAAAAATTCCAAAAAAGGATCATGGGAGTGACAAAACTGCACAAAGGATTTAAAATGAAATCACACAAGCTCCCAAGAACAAGGACATTAAAAATGTCCTACACTGCACCAGCGTCTGGACTTTAACAACTACTCCTTGTGCTATATATGCCCCACCAGGTATTGAATTACGAAAGTCCAGACGTGGTTTGGTGCACACCAAGTCGGGGCTTTAACCCAAAAACTTCGATTTTGTCATTAAAGGAGCTTGCCATTCTTGAACCGGTTTCGGCATTATTGTGCCTCATCAGTAAGAAGCAGACAAGCTCGACATCCTATCTTTAAAGGATGCCTGAAAATGAATTCGACTCGCCTCGTTCTTGATAAAAGTGGTTGCGGTATAGCAAGTGTACCACGAACGAGGAGAGCCCAACGCCATCTTCACTTTAATAACAAAATCAAAGTTTGCAAAACTATAGAAAACTACACGAAGGTGGAATTTTTTGAACCATAAAAATTCCAAAAAAGGACCATGGGAGTGACAAAACAGCACAAAGGATGTGAAATGAAATCACACAAGCTCCAGAACAGGGACATTAAAAATGTCCTACACTGCACCAGCGTCTGGACCTTAACAACTACTCCTTGGGCTATAGGCCCCACCAGGTATTGAATTACGAAAAGTCCACCTTCGGATGAATTCGACTCGCCTCGTTCTTGATAAAGTGGTTGCTTTAGAACAAGTGTATCACGAACGAGGAAAGCCCAACGCCATCTTCACTTTTATAACAAAATCAAAGCTTGCAAAACTATAGAAAACTATACGAAGGTGGACTTTTCGTAATTCAATACCTGGTGGGGCATATAGTCCAAGGAGTAGTTGTTGAAGTGCAGACGCTGGTGCAGTGTAGGACATTTTTGATGTCCTTCTTCTTGGGAGCTCGTGTGATTTCATTTCACATCCTTTGTTCAAAAAATTTAGGTAAACATCACCAGTTAACAGTCCGTCAAGTACGTGAGGTCCAATCAAATGACTATTAAGGATTCCACACCATATATTGACATCTGTATTGGCAGTTTTTCTCAACAGTGGCATGTGGGTTTTTATCTGCCCAGAATATATCCATTTCTAGTATTATTAATTCCATCGCTGGTAGTAAGCAGATATAATTTACCAAAAAGACTCAGGTCCTGATTCGAATTTATTCTTCAGTTTTTCTGGGTTATGAGAGTATTTTACTACGAACTAATTAAAGAGAATAACAATATTTATGTCTTGGTTTCGTAAATATTTAATAGGTATATTAACCCATTTTTGATGGTACTTTATCCGACAATTAATTTCTAGAGTGAAAAAATTGAAAATAATAATTTATTACGAAATAAATGAAATGGTACCAGAAACTTTTTTAACAGGTTCCTGTAGGATTTTTTCCGTAGATTTCGAATCTGAGCTCAGATTGATAATTATTATACTTAATATTGAATAAAAAGAATATTCCGGTCCTCATATTGGTTTCGTTCAAATGATTACTTGTTAACGCCTTTTAGTTTAATGCATGTATCAAATTTAAACCAAATCGGCTATCCCCTGTATTTAAAATGGGGGATTTAATTGTCTAAATTCACAAATCACTCTGTATGTCAGTACCGAAGCCGTTTTGGACATTTGTATGTGGCATTTTTAATCATATTGGCATCCCCTATAACCCCATAAGTTTTGTCCGTTTCATCTCTGGACACCCTGTATAGGCTCTTAAAAATTGCAGTATTACGAAAATGATTTTAATGAAATTGGAATTTGCGAAGACTGATAAAAAAGACTTATATGTACAAACGAGATATCCAATTAAATAAACTTTCAAAAACACTTTTAACTGATCTAAAACTAACGAACACGTTCAGCCGTGTTCCCGCAGCCACCATTGAGTATCTGTTTAATATTTCCTTCATCAGCCTTTGATGTGTCTCGAATAATTCAGGAGCGTCGTAAAGACACAACATCAATATTCGAAGCCGTCCGCCCTTCCTTTCCTTTTTGAGCAAACAACTTTCTGTAATCTACATGATTACACTCGAATATTATAATCAGAAAAATGAAACTGGTTGAATGTTGGCGGGAGCTTAATGGAACGGAATTTACTGGATGCATACAGAAATGATCTCTCCGGGGTTAAAATATTCATCGAAGATGGTAATGCTTGTAAGGAGTACAAGGAAACAGGTCCGATTTACGAAAAAAAGATTTACGAAATACGAAGCCGAGTAATCAGTAAAAGAATCGTGATCGCCGGAAAAAGCGGGCGGGAGAAACGAGGAATAATCAAAGAAAGAAAATAAAAACATGATGAGAGCATCCTTTGGAATTCAACATTCTTTGAATTAAATGTTGTCTGCTTTTAAAGTTAGAATCTTCTTTATCATAAGAGAGTCAGTCATAAAAGAGTTCAATGTAGTATGGGCCAACCGCGATGCTATTGATTTCCATAGAAAACTCAAATCTTCAAATATAAATGGATTGTCTTTGAAAGGTAAATTGGGAATTCGGTAGCCAGGAGTTTGTAGATCAGTTCATTGTCCATACAGTCTCGAAATTTTTTTGAATATCCAAGGCGACTAATACATTATTAGCGGTATTTTTGCCATATCATTTAGTAGATATATAGTTTTGACTCGCGTTGTCTACAATTATTAAATATTTCAATAGACCAATAATTTTAGTATGAGACAGGTTACTACTCCAAACAGTGGTTGTGCTCTACTTTCATCCCTCTGCCTAAGAAGACCAATTCAAGAAAATGTGAAGATCATAGACTTATTAGCCTGACGAGCCATACTTTAAAAATATTCCTTAAAATCATACACCAGAGAATTTACAAGAAATGTGAAAGAGACATAGGAGACTTGCAGTTTGGGTTTAGACAGGGGTTAGGTGCACGAGAAGCGATAGTTGCAACCAGGGCCGCCCAGAGCTGAGCAGGGCCCCGGGGATAAAGTCTCATCGGGCCCCTCCCCACACCAATTCAACAGAAAATTGGGAAAATTTTATAATGCCATCGACAAGGTGACAATGATGTGCGTTGAAAACCGATATGGTCCTTGATTATCTATTAATTCCCGATAGACCCGAGCATTTTCGAAAACTCCGGAAATCCAAAAAAAAAACGCCCTAAAAAAACATGTTTATGAAAATACACAAAAATAATTTATTGAATCTTTCTGAATATATTTAACACCTTGCAAAGCCCCATTATCCTAAAGGATTCTGTCAAATTAATCTTTATAAAAAAAATATGAATAAATTTATAGGAGGGTCAAAATATCGAGCAAAAACAAACTTTGACCCGGTTTTTCAATAATCCAGAGAAATAGATAAAAGGAAAAAGTAACATAATATTATAGTTATAGTTTCCTTCTTTCATCTGCACTTTGAATCATGAAAAAATATTAATTTTTACGTGATTTATTGAGCTAAAAATGGGGGTGCGTTTTGGAGCCGGTTATGTCGAAAAATATCAAATTTTTAACAAAAATGATGAGGATCATTTTTATAGGTAATGAACTGATATTCATTTTTGTCCAAACAAAAATTCTCTAAGTGTCATATTTTCGGAAATATCGGCAAAAATAGGGGAAAAGAAACATTTTTGAGACCTTTGATTTTCGGGGGTGAATGTACCCATGAATACCTTTTTTTTTTTTTTTTTTTTTGGCAGGTGAGGAACCTCATGGCCTCCCCAGCGCTCGGATCGGGCTCTATCGCGACTGGGAGTGTGGGACTCAGGGCCTCCAGACCTCATGGCTGGAGTAGTGCAAGCCTTGCCTACCGCACCAAACCTCACCTCGTTTCCCTATAGCCCGGAACTGTCTAAATTGACTTGCATCAGGCTACGGTGCTGTCTTCTAACATTTACTCTTACTCTTACTTATTGTTGTTGAAAACGCCTCTCTTCTTCCGCCTTCGTCGACATGACATCTTGAATGTATTTAAAACCGATTTGCCAGTTTTCTCTTGAGGACATCATCCAACGCAGTAACCTGCTTGTACTCACGGCATTTCCCATGACCACCTCCAGCCTATTTCTCCAAATGCCCCAGCGGGGGCAGACAGATACCGTGTGCTCGGCGTCATCTACCTCATTGCAGTAGTCACACCTGTCTGAGGCAGCCTTTTTAATTCGGTACGTATAACTTTTAAAGCTACCATGACCCGATAGTACTTGTGTCAAATAATAGCCCGTTCTTCTATGCCTGCAGGCTAACCATTCCCTGACGTCCGGTAAGATTCGCTTCGTCCACTGCGCTACAGCGTGTTGGTCCGTCCATCTGGCCTGCCATCTATTAAAGGTTTCTTCGAATGGCGGTATCCCCGCGATCACCGCCGCTGCCTCCTTGAGAATGACTGAAGCCACCACTCCATACAATATTCTTCGCCCATAGTATCCAGGTCCTCTCAGATTCGGTAATATTCTCATTAGAGCACTCACCTGCCTATTTGCCTTCTCGCACGTTTTCTTGATGTGTTCTCCGAAAATCTTCTTCTCGTTAATGTGTACCCCGAGGTACTTTACACACTTCCTAGGAGTAATCTCCTGTTCATTAAGCAGGAACACTATGTCTTGCCTGTTCCTTGGTCCCTTCAGGATCAGTGCCTCAGTTTTTTCTGGTGCGATCTCCAGTCCTTTTTGGTCAAACCAGTCGGATATTCGTAGTAGGGAGACTTCGACCTCCCCCTTGAGGTCGTCTACATCCTCTCCGTATACAAGCAGGGCCAGATCGTCTGCATAGGCTACCTTTTTACACTTTCGACCCAGGTCCATCTCGAGGACTCCATTATAGAGCACATTCCAAAGGAGTGGCCCTAGCACTGATCCCTGCGGAACGCCCTGCGAGACCGACAACCGGCCGTTTCCTACGGCGATCTCTCTGTCCCGAAAGTAGTCTTTTACAACATTTAGCAGATAACCGCTAACTCCCATTTCCTGCAATTCATGTATGATATGGCTCCACTTAGCCGTATTAAAGGCGTTCTTTACGTCAACAAATATTGCTACACTCCATTTGTAGGGTCCCCTAGCTGCTAAGTCTATCAACTTCTTGACAGCGTCGATCGTCGACCTCCTTTCCTCTAGTTCCCTTTCCAACCTCCTCTTTATAAGGTGTTCGAAGAGCTTTGCTGCAGTTTCTATCAGACATATTGGCCTGTGCTTCCCCGTGGAAGGGTTTCCTTTTGGTATCAAGCATACCTTTGCCTTTTTCCAATCGATTGGAATATTGGAGGTCCGAAGGATGTCATTTACCAAGTCAAGCATGACTATTGGCACTTCATCCACCGCGATCTTTATGCTCTCGGCCAGGATCCCGTCGGCCCCCGGCGCCTTGCCCGTCTTAAGTCTAGCCGCTGCGTCGCGCATCTCCTCCTCCGTAAATATGGGTACGTCATCGGTAACCACTTTAGTGGTATCCGGCCTATCTGTCGTCTGCGGAAAAAGATCTCTTGTAATCTTGAGCTTCTCGTCTTCTGGTAGATCGTACGGAGTAAGCAAATTTCTGAATTTGTTAGAGACAATTTTGTACCCTTGTCCAAAAGGATCTCCTTCTAGATCTTCGCATAATTTCTTCCAACTCTCTGCTTTGGACCTTCGGATCTCCCTACTTAGGATTCTTCTATCCTCCTTATATTCCTCCTCCAGACGATCTATAAGCTCCGGTGTCTCGTTTCTTGCCCTTAGCCTTAGAATTTTTCTTCTTGAAGCCAAGCATCGTCGTCTCGCGATATCAATGTCATCGCTCCACCAGAAAGGCGTTTTTCGAGAAGATGTGTTGGCCCTGGTTATACACGCGGTCTGTGCTGCTCTGATTACCTCCAGAACCACCTGGGGATGAACCGGTGGTCTCGGCATTGTCATGCCAATTATATCCTTAAAAATTTGTTTATCAAAGGCTACAGTGCCAGCGCATCGGTTCTTCCTGACCAAGTTAACGTCGTCAACTTCGATTACAATGTACCTATGCAGGCTGAGAGACTCAAGGTCCTCCAATACAGCCCAGCTCTTTATCCTGCCAGTCATGCTGTTGGTGCAAAAGGAAATGTCTATGATCGATTTCTGGTTTCTTTTGACAAACGTTGGTATAGTTCCGTTATTTAAAACTGTGAGATTGTGGGCCATCAGGCAATCTGCCAAGAATTCCCCGCGTCGGTCCTGTATACCCATGAATACCTGCAAATTAAAAAAAATAGTGGACTTCGTTTATTGGACTAAACGCTTGTGCTGTGCTAGGTGTTACATATGTCAAAGTCAAATTTCAACTTCCCGTCGGTTCTATTATTCGTTTTTTGTTTTATTGTTTTCCGTGTGTCTATTCCATTTTATTTCTTCAGACAATAAAGTATTGATATTGATTTTGATATTTGTCCGTCAACATAGTTAGATTTTTTCCCGGAAATGGAAAATTTTCATTTAAAATAGAAAAGAAATCTCCGGGAACTATACTAAAATTGGGCATTGAACACATGATAGATGAATATACTATGAAGAAAATCTACTTATTTAATAGATTTTTTGTGTCAACTTACAAAAGTTAAAGGTTAACTGAGAAGAAACCCCAGAATGTATTTGCCAATCGACTTGATTAACTGAAAAATATATTGAAAGTGGGTGCGCCTAAAACTACATCAATTTCATTCATTGAGGGTGTTATATAATAGGGAAATTTTTTGTCTGCATAATAACCAATAAAATAAGGCCCAGGGGATTTTGCCCCCCCCCCCCTCTGATCAGCCCTGGTTGCAACACAAGTGTTTGTCCAAAGCTGCTATGATCAGAGAAATGTGTGTCTATGTGTCATAGACTATGAAAAGGCATTTGAGCGCGTACAACACTACAAATTAATATAGCTCCTCAATAGGCTTGATATAGACCAAAAGGACATTAGATATATTGAAAACATATATTGGAACCAAACAACGCAAATCAAATTAGGCAATAATATGTCCAACGCCATACAGATTAGAAGGGGGTACGACAGGGATGTGTCCTGTCTCCACTCCTATTCAATTTATATTCGGAAGCAATATTCCAAGAGGCTTTGGAAGACGTGGAGATGGGAGTCAAAGTTAATGGAGTGTGGATTAACAATATCCGCTATGCTGACGATACGGTGTTAATCGCTTTTAACATACACGACCTACAACAACTGGTCGACAAGGTAGGAGGACAGAGCTATCAATGGGCTTAAATATCAACATCAAAAAAACAAAGAGACCTAAATACGTTTATCAACATCCAAAAAACAAAGTGTATGATTACCTCTAAAAACCTAAATACGTTTGAAAACTCTACCATAACATTTAACGCAGGGTCTGTAGAAAGAGTAGACAAATTTAAATACTTGGGCATCTGGCTTTTCGAAGACTGGACATCAGACAGGGAAATAAAATGTCGCATTGAACAAGCTCGACAGGCATTCCTGAGGTTTCGAAGAATGCTTACCTGTTCTGATTTTGACCTTAACCTGAGACTCAGATTCATTAAATGCTACGTTTGGTCGGTGCTTCTCTACGGAATTGGGGGTTGGACATTGAAGGGGACTGCAATTAACAAATCAGAGGCTTTCGAGATGTGGCTGCATCGCAGAATCCTGAAGATGCCTTGGACGGCTAGATTGACAAACGAAGAAGTGCTAAGACGTGTCAACAGACAACGTGAATTGTTTGAATTGATTAAGAAAAGGAAAACGGCATATCTGGGGCATATAATGCGAAACACGAAATATCAATTCTTGCATCTATTGATCGAAGGCAAGATCGAAGGCCGGAGAGGGATCGGAAGGAAAAAATTGTCCTGGCTGCGAAATATCAGACAGTGGACAATACATACAATCGTTGATACACACCGCAAGGAATAAAGAAGCAATGGAAAATGTTATCGCAAACATCCATTAGTGGATACACATTGGAAGAAGAAGAATAATTTTAGACAAAAGTATCTTGCTTTACAGTTTCCATACAAACATCAGATTTCTCCCCTGCACAAGTTAAGAATCGAAAAATTCCTTCTTAGTGAGTTTCTTATAAGTATCACAAATGGAGACTGCTCTCCAAACTTCATGTTTATAGTTCTGGTTTGACCTGAGCGCTGAGTAAATGAATGAATGAATATCAGGTAGACTTATCAAATATTTAATATAAACAAAATCGAAACACAGCGGTAATGAGAAATGAAAAAAAGAAATATTATGAAAACAAAATTCATGAATATAAAAACAATACAACAGAAATGTGGAAAACATTAAAAAATCTTGTTCCTATTAATATAGCAAATGCCGATTTTATTGAAATTGAATTCGAACAAAAAACCATAGATGTTGTAGCAGATATGCCTTATAATTTAAATTCATTAATTAAATTATGACTGAAATAGACAAAGCCGGGCCAGATTTTCTATACATCTTACCCATAATAAGAATATTTTGAATTACTTTACATTAATTGATACACCTGCTCTTAAAGAAATAATTTTTTCCATGTCAAATAAAAATAGTCCGAATGACTTTTGTAAAAAAACACCAATGATAGTTTAGGTAATCCTTTATTAAATGTAATTAACAGTTCTTTAGAAACCGGTGTGGTACCATATGATATAAAAGTTTACACGATTATACCAATTCGTAAAGTCCAATAAAGTATCTGATCTAAGACCTATAAATATGCTAAGTAGTTTTGAGAAAATTTTGAAAAAGGTAGTGTATATACAATTAGTCGACTATAGTCTGGTTTTCGAAGCAAGCATTCTTGTAAAACTGTCTTGCAATGTGTTCTTGATGACTGGCGATGTAATATTGACAAAGAATTGGCAACAGTCTGCGTTTTTTTAGATTTACTGAGAGCCTTTGACACGTGGATAGAAGGAGACTACTACGTAAATTAGAAATGTTTGGGTTTGGTGGGATAGTAATTAAGTGGTTTAAAAACTATTCGTCGAATAGAAAACAAAAGGTGAAAATTAATAATGTCACTTCAGATGAAATATTGAATGATCACGGTTTACCACAGGGAAGTTTTTTTGGGACCACTACTTTTCTTGATTTATGTCAATGATGTTGCTCAAATCCAATGTGGCTACTACAAGCGTCTTTTTGCTGATGATTTACTTATTTTTTTTTCCTCTGCAAACATACAGCACATAGTGAACGTTATTAATAACAGTTTGGAGATTATCTACTGGTGGGGTTATTCCAATTTGTTGAAAGTCAATTTTAATAAAACCAAATACATGCTAATATGCAATGACCAACATCTTAGACTATTTCATGAAAGCAATTTTGAAATAAAAATTGGAAATTCTCCGACTTCTAAAACTAATGAGGTAAAATATCTTGGCGTTATAATCGATCGGGAGATTAAATTCAAACATGCTAATTATATAATAAAACTAATTTCGTTTAAGCTCAATTACCTCTTTAGATGTTCCAGATTTTTATCGAAATGGTCTTAATACTTTTTAATACTCTGATTCTTCCTCACTTTACACACTGCTCAACTGTACTATATCTATTAAATCAGAATGAAAGGAACCGGTTTCAAAAACTTGAAAATCGGGCTATGCGAATAATTTTGTCTTTCCTAGAGATACTCATATTGTAGGGATGTTGATTACGTTAAATTGGTTGCCTTTTCTCAGACTTTTTTCACTTTAATGCCTTAATTTTGATATATAAAATTAATTTCTCTCTCTCTTCACTGGATTAAAACCACTTAGTTGTTGAAAAAAGTTTTTAATTGACGTTTCGGCTTTCCTATCAAAATGACATAAAATAAATAAATTTACTATAGAAACAGAACACTTGATAATCTTGGAAAAATACGACATCAACATAGTACATTTAGAATAGATTTTGAGATTGAAGATGTCAAAATCTGTTTCAATCATATTTCTGTGACGTTTCTGGGAACGAATTTTGAAAGGATAGCGCATTTGCATATTATAAGAGAATTTATACTTCGTCATAAATGAAGTTTTCTTATTAATATTATCATAAGAAAAAACCAGATAAAAACTTATGATACTATCCCGATATAGAGGGTATCCTTTTTGCAATTAAATGAAATATAAAATTAAATCTGGACATGCTCCAAAGTATCTTACCAGTAAGTTAACTTTAGTTCGTACAGTGCATAACTATAACACAAGATTAAGACAAGAATCAACCAGTGACAACACGGAGCAGATCCCGGAAGCCCAGCTATTCATACAATGCCCGTGGAAACCTAAAGCAGAACATATATATATATATATAATTTTATAACTTTAATTTATTTAAATATAATTTTCTATTATTTAAATTTATTTGAAAGCCAAACTTTATATATATTTTTTAAATTAAATTTAATTTAGATTCCCAGGTGAAAAATTATTTTATGTACTTTGGTGAGTTCAGTCAAAGTACAGGTTTAAAAATAAATAAATGTAACCTTGTAAATTGTTTATAAAAAAAATTAAAATTTTAATCGTATTTCAAAATTTCCAATTTTAATATTTCCTTATGTACCCTGTTTCTCCCAGAATTTATACCACTGTAAATTTTATTACAACTCTATTTATTTACTAATTGATTAAAAATTTTAACACAGTAATACCAAAAAATATTATCTAATTGAAATTATAACATTCATGTAAACACTCATTCATTCCTTATATTAATTTTAAAATACTATTTTCGGGACGATTTTTTTCACTTTCGGAACGATTTCTTTATTTTCGGTATGCTTCTTGTTACTTTCGGGATGATTTTGGATATTTAGTAGGCGGTTTTGACAATATCATGAACTTGTATTTTATTCTGACAGCGCCTGTCATGTAACATTGGTGTGTGTTTTTTTCGCTTTTCAAATTAAAAAAATGGAAATAAGTACTGAAATAAGTCCACATGAGAGCGGCTACTTATGAATTATTGCATAAATAATGTATTCATAAGAGTGATTGTTATATGTAATTGTCTAGATATATAAAGTTCATACGTTATTATCCATCGATATCCTTTTTAACATACAAAACGGCTGCAGAAAAAATATTGTACATAACACGATCCAAAAGTGATTTTACGGGACTCGCAGGATTCCAGGACTCGCCTACGGCTTGTCCTGGAAATTTCCTACTCATCCCGCAAAATATCACTTTCGGAACTTGTTACGTAAATTACTATTTCTACCCTCTTCTAACTTTTTTCAACAACCCATTTCAAAAAAAAAATCAAATTACACAATTTCAGTTATTTTCAAATTTTTTTTAATTTATGTTGGTAAGTATTAAAATTGAAAATCTTGTAATTTTGACATTTATAGAAAACAAGGTTATGTTCTATTTAAACTAAGCTTTACATAATTTTTTTATAAATAAGTTACAAGTTCTTTTTTTTTTAATTAATGGCAATTTAATTCCATTACAATATATGTAAATATAAGATTTAATTGGTTATATTTAAGAGATAATTACTTAAAACATATATTTTTAAAACTTTGGCAACACATTGGTCGTTTCCATAAAACAGAATATATGCTTTTACAATTGATTAAGACTTCTAACCCATTATAAATATTTAACAGGTATCAATGTACAAAAGTGTTTTTATGTAGATAAAGAGGATCCCGCACGCGATTTACTCGTTCGTTTGAATATCATTATCATTTTTTTCTTTCACACATACAACATATTTTATGTGAATGGTTTTTGGTAGTCTGCAGTATATCATTTTCCATTTAATCCACAGAAAACAAAGAACAGCTAGTGCAATCAATATAAAAAACTGTTGCGTATATGAGTTTCCAAGACTAACTATGATATTATATCATTAACATTTCTTTTTGTTTGTTTAGGAATTGACAACGTGGTCATTATCCTTCGACTAGTTAAATGTAATATATTGTCTAAAGGTATGTGTGATATTAGGATTTAGATTCCATTTTTATTTTTCAGAAACTGTATACCTAACCTTAATTTATTTCTGTATATTTTAGTCGCCTGGAGAAAACTTTGTTAATATCTAGGTGAGGTACGAGATCGCGTCTTTTATTTTAAAAACCAATATACCGGGTGGCAATGAGACTAGTGCCATGTCTATATCTCTTTCACTTTTCAACCGATTTGAATAAAATTTGGTACATTTGGTACTATTTTGGATTGGCAGACGTATAAAAACAAAATGGCCGACTTCCGGCTTCGCCAGAAATGTCACCAACTTCGATTTTTTAAATGGAACATCCTATATTTGATATTTTTTGGATTCTATGGCTCAAATTACATATGACAGGGTTGCCAAATTTTTTATTTTTCAATAAACAATTTCAAATTTTCAGATTTTTTTTAGCACAGGAGGCCTTGATCAGGTCAAAATCTAGTCTAATTGATATCAGTAATTCATAGTAATCGTCATTTCATCGATAAGATCAATAACAAATCCTACAGCAGGAATTTAAATTTTCTGAATTCGTTTTTAACGAATAAATAGTTTTTTTCAAATGGTACCTACCGAGGGCCATCTTGCCATTCGATAAAGAATTTAATTACCAATTCAACGATGTAATTTGAGCCATAGAATCCAAAAAATATCAAATATATAGGGTGTTCCACTTAAAAAATCGAAGTTGGTGACATTTCTGGCGATGAAGGAGACATAGGCATGTCCCTATTCTCATTGTCACCGGGTATAGTTAACTCTTAGTGACACATTTCACATTGTGATGGCCGATTTCTTCTGAGAAACAGATTTGATGATTGTGTTCAAGGGATCAAGGCGGATAGATCCCCCCCCCCCCCCCCCCCCGAAATGAAAAAATAACTTGTTTCTTTAATAAGTACTAAGTAGTATGGTTTTCTACCCCAAGTAGCATTATAGTGACAGAAACTGATATCGCAACTTCGATCGGGGGCTATTACATAATAATCACTAAATCTACCCCTACCCAGTAAGAATAACTTCATTTTATTTATGCCTAGTTGTAGTCACGTAAAGTTCACCGCTGGGACCCACTTAATAGTTTTATAATATTTTGGTGCTACTAAAGGTGTTTGAAATGTTCTAACAACCAAGCGAGACTACGTCAAAGTTGCAGAAACATTAAGGTGGAAAATAATAGCTACCGCCACCAAACCAAATCATATCACTTAAATACCACTTACAAGTGGCAATGATCCTAAAGTGGGCGTGATAGTTTTAGTGTCGTTTTGGGAACCATTAATATACCTTTAATATATGATTGCAGTAATTCGCGCCACGTTTTTGCCACACAAAAATCACTTTAAAGTTTAATTTTCTAAACGCAGACATTTGCAGCCATTTTTGAGATCGCCCTGATGAGAAAAATAAACGCGCTATTTAAAAAACTACTTTTTTCATCAATACAGCTTCACATTTACTACATTTCCATACATAATTAATGATTTTAATAACAAAGACTGATAAAAAATACAGTTTGAAGCATCTAAGTATTTAATTTCCATGATGAAAATTTTACAGATTTTAACTTTTTTCTAAAATTATGAAGTATTCCAGTGGCGTGTGCCCATATTTCGAACCACAGCACCTATATTTGATGACGGTAAATTTTCAATCGTTCCAACTTTTTGCCTTTATTTGGTATTGAACGCGCAGTGAACAAAGTTTCGTGTTTAGTGTCGACCACCACGTAGCTGCCACCAAGAAAGTGGTCCTCATTTTAGTGACCGCCACGCTATAGAACCGTTTCTATTACGTGGCAAAGACTTTGGCAATACACTTTAAAGTTTCTACTGCCGTGGCCGCCACGTTCCGTCCACGGAGAATGCTACTTGGGACTGGTCCACCAAACCAAACCTCCCCCCCCCGAAATTTTTTTCTGGCTACGGCCTTGATTGTGTCCTATTCACAGTCTGGATATATTAACTTGTTCCTTTCTTTTTTTAGGACTTGTTGTGTTGGTTCTGGTAGTACGTTTTATTTATTTACAATCCTATGTACGCACTGTTTCACTTTTGTTGCCACATACTTAGTATTTTCCCTTTAAGGTGGATTTTGGTGCCCAGGCAGCTTCATTTTCTATCTCAGATGCTTTATCAGCGGCAACGTTTGCTTTTTCGTTTCCACGCATGAACTTCAATTCCTCTTGAGTTCAGCCTTTGGATGATACTAAATATAATAATGATGAATTGATTTCGATTATTTACATTTTTTAGGGGTTATAGGGACCTAAGGAAATCTAGAGAGTTATTTTATTGGGGCTATTATTTCCCTTTTTGGGCGACGCACTAACATAAAATTTTTTATTTATTTGCTCCGCCTATGATTATAGACAATTAAAGCCGACCACAAAATTCCCAATTACTAATTACCAACCCATAATTAATTTACATAAAAATAGAAATATTCAAATGTATTTTTACTAAGTAACATTGACAAGGTGGATGAGTAATTAAAATTCGTTAAAAATAAAAAAATTAATTAAACGAAATTGTATCAATAAAAAACGCCATTTGCATATTTTTATCTTGATGGCAGAAGATGTTGAAAAATAGTACAGAGGCAAGTAAGTCTCCATTAAAGATTTGATATCAGAACAGTTCGGTTGGAAATCGGTAAGAAGTTAAAATTGTAGCTTTTAGTTCATCATGCCTGTTACTGATATAACATGTTCACCACCGAGAAAATGTAAGTAAAACTAAAATGATTTTTGAATATTTGATTGTTCTGAGATGTTCGGCTACAACGATGTTTAGTTTTTGCTAAACTCTAACCATTGTTAAATATGTCTACCATGTGCCGGCAATTGCAATTTTAAATTTAAATTTTAATTCTTAATACTCTACTTAATTTTCGATGTTTTTTCGTTACCCATGGCAACCTCCTTTTTTTTATATGCCTGAAGATGGCTGTTTGAGCCGAAACTAGTAGCCTAAACTTTAATTTTCATCGTTAATAAATATATGTGGTACATAAAATGATTTATTTACTTAAAAGAAAATTATATTTTGTTTTTTTAAGTGAACGAACTCAAATTCGACTTTATTTTTTTACACAATCATTAAAATTTTGCAAAAAGCATTCAAATTCTTACTTACGTAAAACTATTTTGGATGTATTTTCTTTATTTTTCTGCTCCTTTTCTTCCGGCTATATATTTTCCTATGGAATAGTCATTTTCCAAACCTCTTTTTTGATTGTTTATCGTTCTTCACCCTTTAATTTTTTTCTTCGCACTGTTACGTTTTATCTTTTTCATTTTTTTGATTTTTACCTTTTAAATTCTCTCTATCCTGTACTTTTTCGTTTTGCCTCTGGAATCTTTTTTCTACTGCATTAATGTTATTTCTTTGATATCCATGTTTTTCGGCTGCGCATTTTTTTTGGTATCTCTAAATTTATAATTAATTAAAAATAAAAAAGTTTTGTTTACCTTCTCACGACTCTTGGATAAGTGCAGTATTCTACGACCTACCAGAGCTGGGACGAATCCTAAAAAAAAAGGATCCGAATCACTAGATGTGATAGGAATCACGGATCCAACGTCCGAATCCTTGTTACTAAAAAAAGGATTCGAATCAATTTTTCGGATCACGAATCACGGATCATGTCAGTGTAATACCACGTAATCATTTATTATGTAAGATTGTATGATTCCTAATCATTACCGGCAAAACTAACGTAACAATTCTTTTAGAGTTGACCCCACCCCTCAAACGGCTAAAATCACCCCCGAAAGGATGAAAAATTTGTTTTTCGCTATAAACGAGAAAACCCGAGCCATCTCCCATGATGTTGGATTTTATCCTTAAGCCGACTCTAACCCTCAAACGGCCAAAAACCACCCCCAAAGACGTCTTTATTATTCTCTTGGGTTTTGTTTTTACAATAAGTAACAATTAAAAATATAAGAGAACAAAAGTTCAGTTTAAATGATCATCCGATTATTAGTTTCATTCGAATACAGAGAATCCGACTATGTAAAAGGATACGAACCTAACATTGGTGATTCGAATACGAATCCTTTAGGATTTCTTCGGCGAATCTGGATCACAAATCCTTTTTTTTAAAGGATTCGAATCACCGGCCTCGGATCTTCAAAAAGGATTCGAATCCTATGTGATTCGAATCATCCCCAGCTCTGCCACCTACCCACTTGATTGATTGATTGATTGATTAAAACGATGTACCTGACTGAGGTTTTTTTTTTAAAGCCTCAATACTGCAGCCTTAAGACTTATTGTATTATGTCAGTAACATCGTTATGTTCAGGTGAAGAGGTTTGTTACCCTTATCAGACTGAGTAGCCTTTTCACCAAATTTTCTTTTGGAAAGTCCTCCTGTGGGTTTACCGGCCCCAGTAGGTTATACCTCCAGTGCGTGAGTGCCAGGCACTCTAGTATGATATGTGAGGCTGTTTCCTCCTCCTCATTGCAAAGTCTACATATGGGTTCATCTTGAAAGACGCCCATTTTATGTAGGTGTTCCCTAAGGTGACAATGTCCGGTTATTAGTCCCGTGACATGCCTTATTTGATTTCTGCTTAGATTCAGAACCTACCCACTTGCTATGCAGTATTTCCTTACAATTTTTTGACCCGATTTTAGAACTTTGGCCCACCTTTTATACATATTTACATACAACAGAAAGGTAAAGATCTAGATGGCATAAAATCAACCAATGGTATGAATTTATATTTCCATTACCCCGTATAAGTAATTAGAATTAAAAAAAATTATAATAGCCGGTAGTTGATGTTAAATACGAAATAAACATTTTTTTATATTTTCGCAATTTATACACATCATACATTGTATGCAAATATTTCTTTCATTCACCACGTCTTGGGTCTAGTTTTAAAACTAGTGATCTAGGTATTTAATGTGAAATGAACTATGATTCCAGTCTCAAAAATTGAAAAAATGCTTGGTATGTAATTATTTTTTTATTTAATTTCAACACCATCGGACAAAGGTGGATATAAAGAAAAAGCAAGTCTGATAATAATTATGTCACAAAATACAATAAATAAAACGCTGTGTCTAGGTGCACGCTAACGTGCACAAAATAAAAAACTTAGGTACACACCAGAACGTCATTATTGTCCGTGACGTAGTATTTTAGCGTGCACCTTTAATTGCATACAAAATTAACATCGTGCACTGTAATTAAACAATCTGAGTTAAACTTAATTGCTTTTTTAATCTACAATAGACTTCTCTTAAAATTGTTTTTTTAATGGAGAAATTCTATTAATCAGGTACCAAGCTGGTACAACAAGGTGTACCGTTATGTTCGAAGCTAAAAAAACAACCTCAAATGATGGTAAAAATTAGAATTTATTTATTATTGCTTGTATCAAAAGGGGAAAATTTAATTAATCCATTACTACAACGCACTCAAAATAAATGGTTTTGGCCTAAAACATTTTCATATTTTACATCATGTCTGTCTTACATTTCATTTTTTACTTTTTTGGTTAGGCATACAATTTTTTTTGTATTTTCTGCACGAATCACGTCTTTTTGTGCATTTTGGAGCAAAAGAAAAATTTCAAAATTTTTTCCAATTTTTTGGTTAGGGAGGTTCATGCATTAATTTTTTTTTGTGTTTTCTATACGAATCACGTTTTTTTTTTTGGAGCAAAAAAAAATTCAAAAATTTTTCCAAAAAAAATTTGTATGGACATACCCGACCTGCCCCAAAACGACCACACACTTATATACAAAAATTCTGTAAAAATCAGGCCAAATAACGAGATGAATGAACACAAAAATTTTTTTTTTTTACTTTTTTTGCACGATTACATTACATGTATAGTGGACGGCGGAAAAGTAAACATTTTTCTCACAAATACCTATCAATTATTCTTCTGACACAAAAAACAAATGTGTACCAGACAAAATTCAAATAACCAATACGCAAAATAGTAGCCCTGAGCACTATTTTAAAATCCAATATCCAATAGACCCATCTCATATCTTTTTGTTGAAGAGCTTATGCGCGAACTTAAAGTTACCAGATTTTCTTTCATATTGGCTAATATGAAAAACTAAGAATTTGACATACTTCAAAATTGTTAACATTTGTCAGTTAGGTTAGGTTATTTTAAAGTGATTTCTGTTTAATTAAAAGAAAATAATTTTTAATTTCAACAGGCGCTTTCTAGGGCCACAATTTTTAATATAATTGGATATCTGAATTAATGCAAAAAAAAATCCTCATCAATTCGGCGTAACATATAAATTTAAGCTATTTCATCTAAAAGCAATAAAATTAATTGAAAATTCATTACTATTTAGTGTATATGTTTTTAATAAAGGCTTTAATTTTAGTTTTGTAAAAAGCAATTTTTGTAGTTTATTTTATACATAAAAACACATAAATATATTTTATTTCTTTAATTCATACATGAAACTTGTAAGCAAGACACATACTGTAAAAAATTGATTGATACAACCTATTAAATTAATAGAAATTTTATTTGATAAAATTTTAAGTTTTTATTCTTCGGAGAGCTCTCTCTACATGAATCCTTTCTCTCGCTATTTTTCTTATGTATTCAATTTCTGGTGGTCCGAATTGTATACCAGTTATACAAAAAGTTGGTATATTTATATAAACATATACAAATATCTTCTAAAATGGATTTAATGTCAAACCCTTTATCGGCTAAAATTACATTTTCTCCATTAAGTTCCCCAATTTCCACTTTTCTTTTAAGAACTTTCTTCGACAATTTATTTGTCTGATATGGAACCTGAAAATATATTATTTTGTATTATAGTTGAAATAAAATTACTATGAAAAATGTGTACCTGTATAAAAGGCTGAAACGAAAATTATGGCTCCGCTGGGGGCTATCATTATAAGAGCCTTCAATGTTGTCAATGTTGACGTTCCTTTGTATTTAATTTTGCTAATCTGACGTACATTAAATTTATCCACCAGCAGCACTTTTTGAAATATTAAACATATCTAACATTTCCTAGTCACATCCTCTTCTTAATTTCATTAATGTCAGGAAAAATTCATTTAAAGGGGTTAGTTTGTGATTTTTTGTGACTTTTCCCTTGTATAAATGTTTTTGAACAACTCCAATTTGTCCCTTTTTAAACCTAAAATGCTCATAATCCAATTACTCGTACATATTTAAGGCAGGCCATGCCTGGCAAGAGCGTACAATTGTCTCCACGAAACAAAATACTTCTACTGCGCTTGCGCTATTATGCAACTATGTTATTCCATATTTTATTTTTAACTCGCTTATAATACAAAATTTGAAAAAAGTTTTTAAACCAGATTTATAGTAAATTTAATTTAAAATAAATTTTTTCTCTTAATATTTTTACATAAACTTAATAGAAACGATAATAATTGCGAAAATCTGAATTCTCAAGAGTAAACCCCCACTTCCGGTTGTCCGATTTTGCCCAAAATCTAATCAGCTCATTAACATGTTGTAAAAATGCTAAATATAAAATTTGGTTAGGAAATTCCGATCGCAGTTGGAGTTAGAGCGCACACAATTTTTTCCGGACTACATACTCCATACTCCATACTCCATACATACATTTTCTGGAAATGGTCTTAAATGACTTAGGGGGTCTCAAACCATGTAAATCCACTGAAAGCTGAACTTTTTTTTTGCGATTACAATACTTTACCTATGGTAAAGTAAAGAGAATTCAAAAGCCACCAAAAATACTTTCTAACAAGGCAATTTTTTTTGTAGTTTGTGTGCTTGCTTTCAATGTGCACCTGAATAGGAAACCGCCATGATTATTGGTTATTTAAAAATAACCAATATCCAATGGACGTCTGAATAAGCCTGAATAACTTTATTCTTATGAATTTTATAACAATAGGTAGGGGAGAGTTGGGCAAAACGGGCTACCTAGTGTTTCAAGCGCATTAACTTTCTTAAATAAACCGATACTGGCAAAAATGTTTTCCCTCTAGTTTCAGTATTCATTAACATAGTTCCTCCAACCATCTTAAATAAAAAAACAAACAGCACAACAATAAAAAAAAATATTTTAAAAAAATTGCAAAATAGCGCGTTTTGGCCTACCAGTCGGGTAAAATGGGCTACATAAGAAACGATGAGGAAAATTTAATTTAATTTCTTAAATAAGTGTGTCCTTAAGTTCGCACCATATGGAAAACTTTTTTATTTTTAATTTTGCGAAAAAAGTTATTCTTTATAAAAAGTTCTGCATGGTCTAAAACCTAAAATGCAACCGTCAGATATTAATTTTTTTCAGTTGTCTATGAGGTTTTTCAAAAAATAAGAATTTTGAAATATGAAAAAAAAAGTTATTAAAAATACCGATTTTGAATAAGATATTCCGATTTCGTTTTTGAATATATCACAAAACAAGTATACAGGATCCGGTAAACCTCTGTCGTATATCTATTAAATCTTATTGTAAAAAACTTACAGATTTATTTGAAAGGTATTTTCATGTATACAGGGTGGTCTCGTAAACTAGGCAAATAACTTAATTTTTTTCATTGAGAAAAAGGTGGTTTTCCCGAGATTGCTGGGAGTTTTACAAAGCAATTTTGGGGATGTATAGTCCTAACTACGTCGGTTCTGAAAATGTAAAAAAAGTATGGCATTCCATTTGAAAAAAATTAAGTAATTTGTCTAGTTTACTAATGAACCACCCTGTATACATGAAAATAATTTGAAAATGTTTAACCACCATTAATAAGAGTTAGTAGAACTACGTCAAACGTTTGCCGGACCCTGTATACTTGTTTTGTGATATTTTCAAAAACTGTGACCAGCTGTCGGATTTTAATTTCAGAATGAACTTTTGAGTCTCAAATTTCATAGTTTTAGATGCCCAAAGTTGTTAAAGTTAAAAAATTGAAAATTAGGAATTTGTGTCTTTTAACCTATTTTTCCAAGATTTGTTATGCTTATAACAAAAAAATAAGTCATAGGATGATATTATTCGGACTTCCTATCTTTAATTAAAAAGGTTTGAAGGTTCACGAAATTTTCAGCCAATTTGACCGGGACGTTTTTTACATTTCAATGGTGCGGTGTCCTTTGCCAAGGAATTTGTCAGAAAAAGAGCTTTTTTCCTTTTTTGGCTTACAGATTTTACATTGCTGATTTCAGTATCTATTATTGACACTGATTCCGGTGTTGTGTTGCAACTACCAGCAAAATTCGTTGATTCTCCAGGTACAATACTTTTGTCCATCTTTTGTAGGACAAATTTTTGTCAAATAATGGATTCTTTAACAAGACACGAAGTGCAAAAATATGTTTAGAAGGAAGTAACATTGACGTGAAAATCGAACTTTTGTTTGTTTTTCGTTTCATATTGCCTCAAATCATTTGGAAATTCCTCAAAGGAACTAAACACCTGATTACAACGAATAATTTGAATGTATAATTATGTTCACATAAGTAAGAGTCATCACAAACGAACATAAACGTTTTGTTTTAACATCTATACTGAACATAACCTCATTTATTTAACGTGCACGGTTGAATGTCTGAGACGCGGTAAATCAGTGCACGCTAAAAGACTACCCACACAGCATGTGCATAGAATATTGAAAAAGTATATTTGAATTTTCTATGAATACAGGGTGGTTCATAACTATTGGGACATAGGGTAAGGGCAAGTCATTGGGACCAAAATATTCCGATAGGACCAAATATACCTTAATAAAATATTGCTGTGGAATAAGATACAGGGCGTTAAAGTTAAATTTTTTTTCTCGTTTTTTTCTAATAATGTCCCTGTATATTTATCGATTATTATCAAAATCGGCACAGAGGCATAACTTTGGACAAGGAATATTATGTTATGTATTATTTCACATTTTGTTATAGGGGGCGCCACGTGAATGATTCGTGATGATGAAATTAAGTGGTATCTTTTTTTGACGAAACTTTTTGTGATTTTGATTAGAAAATATGTACGTAAACATCATTTCTACATAATATTAGTACTCTTCTTTATACACGATAATTTCACCCGTTTTCTCCTTTATTACAAGAATTAGAAAAGGCATAGAGGTCGGAGGAGGCCACATCGAACATTTAATTTAAGTTTGCTCTTTTTATGTTAAATTATTTTTAATTCTGCTTTATAAACCGTTGAAATAGAAACCTTATGTCGCAAGTTTTTTATTGTCTGTGGTTTGAAATCCCCTTCTCAGAACTGTTCAATCGCATTTTTCTCGAAAACAGGTGAAATTATCGTGTTTAAACAAGAGTATCAATATTACGTGGAAATGATGTTTACGTCATATTTTCTAATGAAAATCACTAAAAAGTTTCGTCAAAAAAAGATGCCACTTAATTTCATCATCAGGAATCATTCATGTGGCGCCCCTATAACAATGTGAATGTGAATATTCCTTGTCCAAAGTTATGCCTCTGTGCCGATTTTGATACCAATCGATAAACATACAGGGACATCATCAGAAAAAAACGAAAAAAAAATTCCAACTTTAACGCCCTCTGTCTTATTCCACAGCAATATTTTATTAAGGTATATTTGGTCCTATCGCAATATTTTGGTCCCAATAACTTGCCCTTAGTTATGAACCACCCTGATGATTATTTTGATAATCGAAAAAGGATTTCAAAACTTCTAAAGAGATCAGATTGTCAGAATGATTCCTTTATGCTTTAGGTAGCACATATCTTACACATTTTTTTTTCGTTTTTTTGTAGTAGGTATAAAATCTGTAAGTGTACAGAGAGATATTGAAGACAAAGTTCATACGCAGAGTTTCGACGACGGTGAAGGATGTAACATCGAGGAGATTCAAAAGGGACATTAAGAATATATATATATATATTCTATTTGATCAAAACCATTGAACGGGATTCGATTTATTTTAAAAAATTCAGAAGAAAAATCGGTTCTTATTGTTAGCATAAATGCCAATTTCGCCAGCGATACAAAAAATACGATCAAATATCAAATGCTGTTATGTCCAAACAACATTGCGATTATAAGAAAAACGAATCTATCAATTATTTTTAGGTGAAATATGATATGCAATACATAAATACTTTTGTTATCTTACTAGTTTCATAAAATATGTATCAATTATACATATTTTTTAATTACTTTTAAAAAAACATATCTTGTTGGTTTTAAATTAGTTTTTGCTATTTTTGGAAAACAAGAACATTTATTTTGGAATGTCATGTAGCGATAGATTGTCAAATATAGTTTTTGCAATTACGCCAGATCTTTTAATATTTTAATTCCATAGAAATCAATTAATTTATTTGTTTTGAGCGGATTTCTTGAATTATAAATACTTTTACGCCGGATCGACCATTTTCTACAAAAAAAAAAGGATTTTCACCGAACAACTTGTTCGGTATCTGAATTCGATATGTGTGTGTATGTGTTGATTCTTTGTGTTTATGAATTTTTTTTACAATTCTGACTTCAGATTTTGATAGAGCATCAAAAAGTAAACTTAGGGTTCAGTGGCGTAACTAGAGCTCAGTCATGGGGGGGGGGGAAGGTTACCTCTACCAGTATACCAACATATTACTCCCTTTAAAAACAGTGCCGGCCTAAGAGCAAAATGTTGTGTGTGCAAGAATGAGTTTTGGCGATCCTTATAATGAAAATGGGTATAGAAAGCCCTCCAAAAAATGTTATTTTTATTTATTGAATTTGGAATTTTCAAAAACTAAAAAGTAGTACTTAATAAATTAAGTACTTAGTACTTAATGATTAGTAAATATTGAAGTAAAGTATTCAGTACCTTTTTATAATTTTTATTTTTTAAACGACTTTGCATTAAAAATAAAAAAATGTACCGAATAATTTTTTCATGTTTTTCTCTCATCATAAAAAATAAACTTTGGTTTGTCATTTTAGTGTACCTTTTATTCATTAAAATAACTGTTTGTACTGTCTTTTTCATCCTGTGTTTTTGGCATTATCGACCCTTACTTCTGTAATCCCACAATAATAACTGTGAAAAAGGAAAATCTTTCAAATTTTTATTTTTTTAAAATTGTTACAATTTTTTGTTAATTTCTTCTAAGCAATGGGGGGGGCTGTGACATCCCCAATAACCCCTCCCCTCGTTACGCCTATGTTAGGGTTTGATGTGCCCCTCCTTACCTCTTCGAGAACAACTTCAAAGTGGGGTCCAAAATATGAAAATTTTTAAGTTTAAAATGACTTTGAATTTAAAGTAGACACATAGTGAATGACGATTTTGGTAAAAGTGAGTAGCCTGTGGCTGTGTTGATTAGAATAAGATCTGTCAATCTAAAATTTTATTAATACTTTCATTACAATTTGTTCGGTCTATGGCAATGCTAGAAGAGCATTCTCAACTGGTTAATATTTAAAATTCTCGAAAAAAAAAGCATTTATAGGGTCGTTACACATTCTGAACGGGTTTAAGAAGAATTGATACAATTAGATAACGTATTCGAATCCCAACAATAATTAATAAATTTTAATTCAATACGTCAGCTCACTGAATACCTACTTCAACTTATATGCATGAATAATTTATGTTAGAATCATACAATTACATTTTCTTGGGCTATTGTTTGAGTAGGTTACAACTTTATTCATATTTTCAGATTAGGTTCCACACTTCCAATATTTCAAAGTTCGGATGATTTTTTTGAGGTTGGGGAAATCTGCTAAGGTCATACCACAACTCTGGCATCACCAATTAATATTCAGCGATTCAAAATACATGCGGATATACATATTTGCCCAATAAGGTGTGAAGCCAAAATCCATTTTTGCAGATCTGATAAGTTAAAACATTTTCTTAATGGTCGAATCCGTTTTTCCAGCCCAAATAGGACAAAAAATTTTGACATAAAGCTAGCTGCCTTTATATAAAAATTCAATATTGCTTAACAGTCCTAAGAAGATGTACTACATCTCTTTTTCAAATTAGTGATCAACATGTCCACATGTATACATTAATATATGATTTTTATAAAAAATTTCTGAAACGTGCATTCCTTAGAAACTTGAAAAAGTTTGTAGAAAAATTAACACGTCAAAAATATTTATTAAATTCTGTTTTAGCACGTCAAAATACATAGAAATTAGTGGGGCGGCACTCTAGGTTAGGATTATTTTGGAGACCTGTGCAATTCAATTTATGGTATTTAATTTAAAAAAGTTTTCAGTAACACACTATATTTTAAACCAAATCCGATTTGGTAATTTGGAACGTTAATTTTAAAAATACATATTTGGTTTGTAAAACAAAAACAGAACACCCCGTAGTATTCAAAACAAGGATATTATGACGTTAATGTGTAGATAATCGGATATGTGTTTTCAATGTTACACAATGATAATTTTTTTTAAAAAAATAAATAAAAATAGGTACATTTTTAAACTTTAACAATGGGCGACCTTTAGGAAACTCCCAACGGTGCGTGAATTAGTACAGTTAAAAATTAAACCGTTCGTTTATGACACTCTGGAAAAATTAAGTTATTTCTTGTTTAATTTATCTATTTATTCAACACAAAGGTGACCTTATAACACTAATACAATAGTTATAACGATTTTCTAAGCAGCAAAAACAAGGTTTGTCTTGGTGTTCAAACCATTCCTCAACAGGAAATTTTTTTCGCGGCGTTTCTCCACACATATATAACTCGGAGTTGTTTAGAAAAAGTACTAAAGTTTTAAATCTATTAAAGATACTATCAAGAGAAGCTAATTTACCTAGTGTAGAGCTGACGCCTGGGTAATGAAGGATCTGTGAATTTTAGGAAAAATCTATGAAAGTGACAACGTGAAAATCGAGAACAAACCAAACAAGTAGTACCTGCACCCGCTAGATAGTGGGAACAATAGACTTCTAAACTATCACCTCCGGTTAAAGTTTTTGAAACCGGAAGTCGTAGAAAGCTTAAATTTAGGCGTGCACACATTCAAGGCATCCTGAGTTCATATCCGTTGTCCGTTAGTCTGTATCGGTTCTGGAAGCTGAGCTATAAATGCGTATAGACGGACAGACAGACAGAAGCGTTCCATAAGATAAAATTAAGTCGCCCAGAAATTGCTCAATTAATAAAAGCTCTAAGACCAACATATCTGGGTAATACTACCAAAATGAGCTACAACGATGGGTTAGTAGGGTACTGAAGAGAGAAGATAGAGACAGTAAAAGAAGGTGAAGATAACAGATGCTGTAAAAGTGGATCTAAGAAAAGTTTAAATATGCCTACACGGCTGGCTGTTCAACGGAGACAGCACTCCACCAACTAGTAAAGAAGGTGGAAAATACGCTGGAAAACAAAGAAGTGTTGTTAGCGGCCTTTCTAGACATAGAGGGGGCATTCGACAATACTTCAATAAATTCAATCACGAGAGCCCTGAGACATGGAGAAATCGAGGAACCGTGTGTGGCCTGAATAGACTCCATGCTAAGGAACAGGCTGATTCATATAGCAATTTTGGAAGAGACCTTAGTAGCCAGAACGACCAGAGGATGTCCGCAGGGTGGGGATTTATCCCCGCTCCTGTGGAATCTGATCGCGGACGGGCTGCTGGGTACACTAAAAGAGGCAGGTCATCGAGCCCTCGGATATGCTGATGAAATAGTAGTCCTTGTACAAGGAAAGTATAACACGACGGTTAGAGATCGCATGCAAGAGGCTCTCAACCTGGCGATAAGATGGACGGACTCGCAGGGGTTAAATATCAATCCCAGCAAGGCAAACATCATAGCGTTTACTCGAAGACGCAACTTATATGGTCTTGGACCTTTAAGACTTCGAGGGAAAGACATACAGCTCAAGGGAGAAGTCAAATATCTCGTAGTAGTTCTTGACTCCAAGTTGACTTGGAACCAACATCTGGAAAAAACAACCAAAAAGGCGGTGACTTCACTAGTTGTAGCCAGGCGCTTTTCTGGGAAAAAATGGGGACTAAAACCACAAGTATTGCACTGGTTGTACAACAAGGTGGTCATGCCCTCCATTACCTACGCCTCTCTGGTGTGGTGGCCAAAGACACATCAAAGAGGAGCCATTACACGACTAAGCAAGGTGCAAAGGCTTGCATGTCTTGGAATCACGGGGGCAATAAAGTCAACGTCTACTCTAGCCATGGAGACACTATTGGGATTGCCTCCTGAACGGGAGGCAAGGATTGGTGCTCTCAGACTACAGAACACGCAAACCAATACGAATGTTGGGACTGGACACATGAGTATCGTCGGAATAGTGACCGGGGACATACTAGGAACGAGAACAGATCATACTCCGAAACGGTACGACTTCAACAACCCAATCAGAGTGGTGGTGCCAGATATAACTGAATGGAACGACTCACAGCTCAGGAACATTCTACAGGGGAAAATCTGGTACACAGATGGATCCAAGACTGATAATGGAGCGGGCTCGGGTGTATTCTCCAGGAACCCGCAGACTGGCATCAGCTACTCATTGGGCACTCACACTTCCGTATTTCAGGCAGAGAGAATAACAGGAGAAACATAGTTAACGCGCGAATTAATATTCTATCAGACAGTCAAGCGGCACTCAAGGCCTTGTGCAACAAGGAAGTGACGTCCAGACTGGTATGGGACTGCAAAGAGGAACTGAGATCGCTGGCAGACCGTAATTACGTCGGGACATCAGGGAATTGCAGTTAACGAAAAAGCAGACGAACCCTCAAGAAGAGGTTCGGAAAACCCCCAGACCAAAGGCGGACACTAGAAGTACCAAAGCGTACAGCAAGAGTATCCGTAAAAAACTGGATTTGGGACAAACACAAAAATTACTGGGAAAACGTCCCAGGAAACAAACACGGGAAAGAGTACATCAAGGGACCGTGTCACAAAAGAGCGGCAGACCTGCTAAAGATGAACAGGAGCCAGCTGAAAATCGTCACAGGACTCCTCACTGGACATGCGTCAGTAAAGGGGCACCTTAACAAGATGGGACTGTATAATGGTCTGCAGACTGTGCGGTAAGGAAACAGAAACAGTGACACATATACTGTGTAGATGCGAGGCATTGGACCGCAAAAGAGCAAATTTTTGGGCAGCCAATAGGTGAGCCAGAACTATACAACTCCCACCCAGCAAAGGACCTGTACACGCTTGTACAGGGCACTAAAGTACTGGATTGGGTATTGTAATCACAAAAAAGAGAGGTAAGATACAATGGGCCGATAGGCCTAAGTGTCACCGGAGGATTGGGTCAGACGGGCCCAACTAGGGGGTGAAGTTTTTAGTGAGTATGCCCTGGAAAGGAGATTCTCACAGTAGAGATTTTAGGCTCATAACCTCCCCATAAAGGGTTTTCTTCACCTCCGCAAAAAATAAAAATAAAAAAAGGTGGAGAAGGGGGGAGAAAAAAGAGCAGTAGTACTGTTTCTAGCTTAATTTTTAGACTGGGTAGCTCATTGCTCTTGGCTAGAGATAGACCTTCGCAGTAGTATCATATGCTGCCATTCCATTTTCCTCTTGAAAACATATCTCTAGTGCTTTTCCCCGCCAGTCTTGTTATTAGTTGCCTGTCAATGTATTTAGCCCATTTATAGCCTTTGTGCCGTCTGGATCCAGCCACTGGATTTGACAAGGACAACGAAATCAATTCAATACTTTTAATGCTAAATATGTAAACTCTTGACAATTTCTGCCGATAATACTGTCACATAATAGCATTATCTAAGTGAGATTTTAGACTCTCAATTTTCCAAAAGTATTGCACATATTGTATTAATATTTTCTGGAATAGGTACACAAAAAAGGTCTTCTGAGACGTTATTTACCTATTTCTATGGTTATTCCTTTTTTAAATTCCGGTCCCCAATTATTTCATAGTGTCGTACAAAGATAATGAACCGATAAACAATAAAAAAACAATAATATTTATGCCTTCATTTTCTTGACTCGAACAGGGCCTAATCTAGCTTTTACGTCACCCCAGACAAAAAGGCAAATTGCCGCCCCATAAAACATACACTTTTTTAAAATATATATCTTTATTTTAAATAAATAAAAATCAAATTTAAACCCAAATCACTAAGTTCTTCAATTAAAATGTCAGACATTTGTTTTCCCGTGGACCTTTCAACTGGAAGTAAGCCCAAAAAACTTTCATTAATTTTTATTTCGGCCTCATAATCACATTTATTAATTGAAACATATCTGATTACAAGAGTCATTTGCTCCTCATTACTAACGTCAGGGGTACAATTTGGCTTTTTTTTATATCACTAATAATATGGGAATTCACATTTTGATGCAGTATCTAGTTTGTATATTTTTCCCGAGATAGTGAGCTATAATTTCCTCTTTTTTGAGCACTCTTCGTACGTGTTCTTCCATAATGGGATCAAATTTAGATAGTCGCTCAACTATTTTTAAAAAGTTACCGTTATTATGCTCAAACAGCTTGTCGCTTGTACCTTAAAAAGCTGGAAGTACCTCGAACCAATGATTTGTTTCAGCATTAATAATTCTTTGCATAGCCGCATCTATAGTTTTACAACATTTTAGTCTTTGACTCAATTCTAGCCATCATTTTTGGGCCTGAATATGATTTTTTTAAATTTCATGGTCTTTTAAAGTTTTAACGAGGTGCTTCCAACTTTTAAAACCCTCTTTTCAAAGGGAATTGAACATACTGCCAAAAATTTTGCAGCAAAAGCAGTTTTTTGAAATAGAGTACACTAGTCAGTCTCTTACAACTTGTTCTCCATTGCTTAAAATTCGTGTATAATAGGAAGGAAATTTGTAATCATACAATGGTTTAGATGGACCTTGCTTTACCAAAAAACTTCTTTCTGAGTCTCCTAAAATTCCTGACCACAATTCTGGATATCTGCTTAAAATTTGTAGAGCTGTCCGTAGGTGCCAGGTCCGTGCCAATTTTGATAGTGCTTTCATTTGACGACGGAATTGTGCCAGTTCCAGTTGATTCAGAAATATCGTCTATTTTTTGGTCATCATCACTCTCTGATGATTCCGTGTTTTCTTTTATAACAGAATTTGATTTGGGATTCTTTGAGTCCTCCTTAGTTTTGGTATTACTAGACGAACTCTGTAAATAATTATTTAAAGAGCCAGCTTGTTTTTGCCTTTGGTTTTCATTCGTCTTTTATACTGGGAACCAGACAGTTTTCTTTCTCCGTCATCAGACATCTTAAATTAAACAATATAAAATACAAAATAATAATAATAAAAATCTAAAAATTTAGTAAATGTTTGATTTGACAACTTAAAACGTTGGCAAAATAATGAAATAACTAATTTATAGAAGTACTGAGACAGAAAAATCCTTTAATGAACACACAGCAAATATTTTTCCTAAGCCCTAAAATCACGTTACTTACGGGTAAACCCGTCTTAAGCAGACCATTCAGTAAAAAAAGTTTTTTAAAGAGGTTAATTGAATATTGAATAAGAAACTAACAAACTTCGGTACTTCAGATTTAAAATATTAGTAAGACTTACCTTTAAAAATTGACAAATCACACTGAAAAATAGATTCTACGTAATATAAACTTGCACTTCAGTACTTCACTACCGTGAAGTATTAGCAAGAATAATACTATTGTGTATTCAAGCTGTCTTTTTATATTAGAAGTAATAAACGAGTCAATGCAAGATATTCCTTTCTATTCCCGTTTAAACAAGTTCTCGCGGCGCCCTGCGTGCTGTTCTATGTGGTGCGCGACATCAAAACCAAGCCTTTTTTGTTAATTAATTTATGGTTGTTTTCTTCAGAAGTAAGGATTACAATTTTTACTTTCCCGGCCCTTCGCAAATGGAAAGTATTGTGAACGCGCTAAAAAAAAATTGAGATAACGACGGATATATCCATTTTGAGGTCCCCTGAGACGATTAAAATGATTTCCAGATGGACGTCTGCCCGTCTGTCTGTATTCTTCCACGATAGCGTCCGCACGCTTAATCCGATTGATCTGAAATTTGGTATGTGGGTTTGTTTCGGGTGATCTGGGATTGAACCAATTAGTTTTTGGATGAAATTGCCCCACCAGGGGGCGCAGCAGCCCTATGTACATCGCAAAAAAATATAAGACTTAAAGTTTTTATTTGATATTTAGGTGCCTCACTGGCTTGTAAATACGTCCTGAAATTTTTATTCCTTAATTTTGAACTTAACCTAAAAAAAAAATTAAACTAAAAAATCGCAACCCGTAAGCGTTCAAACGCTTGATCCGATTGAGCTGAAATTTGATATGTGGGTATCGGATCATCGCGAAATGAATCCGTTTGTTTTTGGTTGAAATCGCCCCACCAGGAGGCGCAGTAGCCCTATGTACATTTCAAAAAAAATAAAAAACCTAAAGTTTTTATTTGGTATTTAGGTGCCTTATTGGCTTGTAAATACATCCTGAAATTTTCATTCTTTAATTTTAAAACTAAGAAATGGAAAGAAAATTTAAAATTTAAAATCCAAATGACATTTGATATGTCAAAGAAAACCGACCCTAAACAATTGTTTGCTTTTTTTTGACATGTGAAATATTTCAAATGTCATTTTTACTCTAAAAAAATTCGAAACAAATTTTTTTTGGGATACCAAATATCATTTGATTTGGACTTTAAAAATTTTTAACACCAAATGAATGTTTTTAATTTTTATTTTATAACTGCTGGGAAAGTCTTGTGGCGACACAACAGATTTTTTTAGCTTTTAGGCAAAAACAGTAAATACGAAATGTACATTGCATGGTGATTTTAACTTATCAAAATTTTGTCACATTAAATGCCAAAATGGCGACCTTTAGATTTGCCACCCCGAACAAAGTCCGGGTTGTCCGTCCCCTAGAGCGGGCCCTGACTTGAATTCGATACTTTATTATAATTTATTACTAATTATTTCAAATAAATATATATATAAATATACCTCGACCAACTATATTTTTAATAATTTTAGTGGTTTCAGTTTTGTCCTCATTTTGCTAAAACACTAACTTACGTTTGACATTTCGAATGAACTTTATTAGTTCAAATTCTTTATTTACATATTTGAATTGTATGTTAATGCATAGTTTTTTCGTGTTTTGAACTGGCTCGACTTCATACAGTTATTTGCAAGCAATTATTACATTAACTGATATTTGTGTTAATTTTTGTTCGGAGCAAAAAATGTTGTCCGCAAGAAAAGATCGCGGCGATAAGAAAAAGAAGGGTAAGTTAAGTTTTAAAAAAATTATTATAAAGTAAATGGGTATTCATGTAAATTTTGACCGAAAAGTTCAAGCTGAAGTTCATTCACGTATTTAAATGAACAAAACCAATTTAAAAATTGTTTTATAGACATTTTTAGAAATAAAATCGTTAAAGAAAAAAGGGCAGGAAGAATTACAAGCAGATTTATTACTATTTTTAATCAAATCAAAACCATTTCTTTAACTCTTTGTTTATCTATTTATTCAATATTCAAGATTTAAAAAATGTAATATTTTAATATCTTAAACAGGGTAGATATTCTAGAAATTATAAAGAATAATTTATAAAAATGAAACCAAGAGCTGACAAGTCAACAAATTGTTATATCAGTAAAATTTGAATATAATCTTATTTTCATCACATTTTTTTTTGGCATAGACGTGTAAGTCATTCATCCAGCCGCGATTCGTCTATAAGGGAAGAACCTATAAATCTAACAACCAGAAAATTAAATAGCAGAATTACAATTTTATCACATTAATTACCTTGAATGAATTCTATGCAGATCATAACTCAAACTGAAGGAATTTTTAAATATATATCTTCACAAATCTTATTGTTCTGTTCAATGAAAAAATGCTCGAGTGTACTTGTTCTACTATCGTTTTTACTGGGTACAGGAGTATTTGGAGACCCCAACAGTAGTTTTTTCTCTTTAAAAATCTAACTTCTCTTTTCTTTGTAGTTATTTTCACATTTAAGATTTCCTAAAATGTGACTTTTTGCTATACCGCCGAAAAAATGTTTGAAATAGTGTAATAGTAATAAAAAACCAAATTCCTAATTGAACAAAAAAATTAAGTGTAGAATTTAAAATGTAAAAGTGTACAGAGTGCCGATTTGAAAAAATAAAAACCCATAGAATTATTTTTCTCTTTTTAGAGCGTCTATTATTTTATTTTCAGTAAGCAGATCGTCGGTGCCATTTCCTCTGGCAAGCTATGAAACTGTTTTCTCTGAATCCATTCAACACCCCGAAAGATTTTGGGCAAAAGTTGCTCAGTGTATTACATGGACCAAACCATGGAAGAGAGTATTAGATAACACATATGAGCCTTTTACAAAATGGTAAGTTAAATGTGTATTTTTCAATATTTTGAAATATAAATTGAAATATCCCCCAACTCAAAATGGTCCAATATAGGTTAAACCAATTAAAGGTTTGTTTGTTATTATTATGTCACTAGCCCAGCTGATGAAGCCCGATAGGCAAACACAGCGCTGTTTTGAGAATCTTGAGATGTGGGTGGAAAAAACAAAATATATTTAAATTTATCTACGATCTATTATATTTAACATAACACACTCTTATGTTTGAATAACCAACATATTGTTAAAAAATTTTTAAATAAAAATTATTTCAAATAACACCCTGTTTTACCCCTTTTAGGAGTTGAATATCTAAAAATTTCTTCTTATTGGAATTTTATGGGTTTATTTTTTCTTTTTTCTCCAGCAGTTTGTGCTGGGATTAGATTATTTTCGGTGCTCCTTATAAACTTTAACTCCCTGTATCTTGTTCCATAGATTCAATTTTGGAAAACGGTGAAATATGCGTTTATTTAGGCTTTTGTAGGGTATTTTAACCAAGATTTGATAGTCCTATCGTAAGTGCCTTTTTTCATGTTTCTTTACAAACAGCCTGTTTCCCCTTAGTTGATTATCAAAAAATCGTTTTTTTTTTGTTTCTAGCTCAAGCGGTTTGGGCTGGCCGCCGTTTATAAGTATAATGATGAGTGTGTCAGTCAGGCATATTATTTTAAATTTACAATTGTTCATATTAGTAGTTTTTAAACTGTCGTTATCAAAATCCTTTTTATTAATTATTTCGGGTAATTGTTATTAAACAGGTATGATTTTATTGACACCAAAATTACCATTAATAAATATTGATTTTTTTTTTCTGTGTCAACGACTTCAACTACTATGGTTATTGCGCCTCGTGTTCTGTGTAGGCTTTGTTACTGTCTCCCAGCGCCACTTTAGAAACAGCACTGTTAATTAATTGCAAATGTTTTTTTTTGGGAGTGGATAATGCGAATTGAACTTTATATATCTTTCAAAAAGGTTGCTTTTGGGTACCACTTTGTTAATAATTTGTTATTATATAAGAGATTATTAATTTATTATTTGTTAAAAAATTCCTTATTTTTACTGCTCTTTACGTACTCATCCTGGACTTGTTTTTGGAGTAAAGTTTGTGTTATAATTTTTTTTGGTAGTGAAGTTAATCTGAATGGTTATCTATTATTACATAAAAAACCTGAAGTAACTTCCTGATAACCGCCCGATATTTATAATATACATCTTCTCACTTCTCAGGTTTGTTGGAGGTGAATTAAACGCATGCTACAATGCCGTAGATCGTCATGTAGAAGCTGGAAAAGGAGGAAAAGTTGCCCTGATCCATGATTCTCCTCTCTTAGGCATTGTTAGAAGAATCACGTACTTTGAATTACAGGAAAAAGTAAGTAAAATATATATATGCTGTCCCAGAAGTACCTTTGGAAGATTAAGCGATCACTAGAACGATCTTTTATTCATAACTTTAGCGCCAAATTTAGGCGGATTACAAAATACGTATGTGTGTTTTTAACGGTGGGATGCCACCTCTCAAAAACCGATTTTTTTTTACATTTTTAAGTTTTTGCAAATTTTAGAAGGTTAACATGTATTTTTATCCCAATCAGACTGATTTTAGACCTTAATTCGCTTCCTAAAAGATTTTAAGGGATATAAAAAAATTATTCTTAATATTTAACGTTACAGGTGCTTATCTCGGTAACTATTATAATTATAATGAAAAGACTTAGTTTTTTCTAATTTTTATTATTCTTTATTTTCAATTAATATCTGACATTTCAAAAATCATCTCTCATCAAAACAAAACAAAAACAAACATGCCATAACAACAAACATTTTTTTTAAGTCTTTTTCACATAATTTTTTTTTCTTCGTTTAAAATACACTTCCCATAATTTTGTCCCAATTTTTACACCATAACACTATTTTTACCCCTTTGAGTCATCCCATAATTTTAATTTTATTCAAAATTCTTAAATTTCTTACTTTTAAATAATCTTTATTGTCAATTAATATCTGACATTTCAAAAATCATCTCTCATCAAAACAAAACAAAAACAAACATGCCATAACAACAAACACATTTTTTTTAAAGTCCTTTTCAAATAATTTTTTTTTTACTTCGTTTAAAATACACTTCCCATAATTTTGTCCCATTTTTTACACCATGACACTATTTTTACCCTTTGAGTCATCCCATAATTTTAATTTTATTCAAAATTGTCAAAAAATTGAAAACCGACCTAAAAGAGAGTCTTGTTTTGCCCAAAACCTATAAATAATAAAAAATCTTAATATTAGGTTAAACAATAATTTGTTTGAACATTTCCTATTACTAAAATCAACACGAACTATTGTTTTAATTAACTGACTTCTTATTGTTTGTGCTGAGTTCAAAAGTCTAAGCAAATTTTTCCGAATATTGTGATTCACCTTATTGAGTTTAGAAAAACTTTAATGTCCTGTTTAATTTATCATTGATAAATTTACATGCATATCTTAAAAATTAGCTCCGCAAACAGGTCACATCCGGGTTACTATGGGGAATTGGCATTTGCATAGACTCTCTCTGAATAACATTTAATCTTCACAAAAATCAGTTTCAAAAAATTTTATTACAGAAAACTGACTAAATGTTGGCTTATTTTTATGTGAATAAAACGAGTAAAGGAATAACAGAATGCGACCAAAAACACAAATGGCAGCTCGTAAGGTTTTGGCTAGTTAGGGTTCATCAACTCCATATAGTGGCCCAGAACACGCAATCGGTGTTACTAAACTCAACATCCAAGGGTGTATACGAGACTGGGACAAAGGAAAACAAAATGAAGCCCCTCACTTGCACCACAGGAAAACATTCATTAAAGAACCGTGCAAACACAAAGCTGAAGAACTATTCAAAATGAGCAGGAATGAGGTAGGAACAAAAGGGGGCTGTATAACAGAGAACTTTCCTGCAGACAATGTGATAAAGGGACAGAAACAGTCAAACATATACTGTCAGAATGCGAAGCAGAACCTGTACAGACTGGTACAGGGGACAGGATTTACGGATTGGGTGCTGTGAAACGAACCTGGAAGGCACAAAAAGCCTAAGAGGCTGAAGTGTAGCCTGGCGTTAGGATCAGCGCCCGAGAAAAAAAAAATTTTGGCCTTCGTATTTTAAAGAAGTAAAACTGAAGCCATGAACTTACTGAGTGACCGAGTAGATCTATAAATGTATAAAAGGAACAAGCTTTGAGTTTATTGTGCATTCTAATTTATTATAAAAAAAATTAATTCTATGAATTATTTTTCCTAGTACACTTGAACGTTTTTCCTTTATAATTTGCCCGATATTTTTGTAACTAACCGCTCCTAACTCATTTATTTTAGGTATCTAAATTAGCCGGACTTCTGCAACGATTAGGCGTGAGCAAAGGAGATAAAGTCATTATCTACATGCCCTTAATTCCGGAAACTATAATGGCGATGTTAGCTGTTGCTAGGATAGGTGCCGTACATTCTGTTGTGTTTGGAGGTAAGACGATCGTTCAAATCTTCTTCGTATCCCTTTAAGAGAAAAATACTTTTGCATATTTAATGCAATTTCAATATTGTTGTTTCAATTCAATAAGCGAAGTGGAAACAAGTCTTGAATAACTGGTCTATAAAACTCTTTTTTAGAAGCCAACTGACCTTTCCATTGTTATAAAGTTAAGGTCGGTCTACAAATACTTGTAAATATGGTTTTTTTTGTGGAAGACCATCAAATTAATTAATTTTGTCAATTAATATTGTACAAACATACAAAAAAACTCTAAATTGCTCAATTTAAATACAATGTTTTATTTTTAATTAACAAGTTTTTGAAACCATTTAAAAAAATAACTTATTTCAGATAACTTAAGTAGGTACTTAATATAAATATTCTAACAAAAAATATTCAATTAAAAAATAATCGTTTATATACAATGTATGTTCCCAACTATATAGCGACTTTGAACTATCTACTTTTTAAAATTAATTAATAATAATTAAATGCTCTAATTAGAAATTTAGTGCTCTTTTGTTGTCTTTCAATTGTAAGCATAAGTTGACAGAGGAATATTAATTAAACGATAATTAAATGTCTTAATTGGATTTTTTTCTTCTAATCTCATGTTCTGCTTCCTTAAGAAACAATGGTCGGAAGAATATCGTTAAAATTAATATAATAATATGAAACAGCTTTTTGGTAGGGTAATTAATTAAAAATGAAATGTCCTAATTAAGAATTTAATGCGTCCTAAGAAAAAGCTGGAATAAAAATATTAAAACTGATATAAAAATATTTTTTTAAATGACTTTTTCTTAGCGCGATTAATTTAATTAAATGCGCTAATTAGTAATTAATTGCTCTTTTTATTTTCTTTAAGTCGTATGTTCGGCTACCTTAAGAAAAAATTGTCAGTACAATGTCATTAAAATTGGGATAATAATACAGGGTGACCAAGGGGTACGTGCATGCTCCATAACTTTTTTCTATTCAAGCTATCGATTTGATTTTTTTTAAACGATAAGAGCGACAATGGGGCACATTCTAAAAATATTTCTATTTATATACAGGATGTCCCAAATAAGATACACAACTAAGTTCTGATTTTTTAAATGACAACCCCCCATTTTTGTTACATTTTTAGATTCGCCATTAAATTGTCGATATAACGCACCCGGGTTTCTTAGACTTATCTGCAATAGTTTTTGACTTATGCCATTTTATGTGTCAAAATAGCGTCTTGCAGAGATCCACAAAAAAGTTCAGAACTTCAGAACTGTTCAAGATAACTTAATCAACTTTTTTCCAGTCGATTCCTTAAGCTTCAGCGCATCTTCTGAGTTGTAGGCGAATTCGGAGTCGAAGTTCTACCGCCTACTACGATTTTTTGAAAATTACAAATTACAAATAGCAATAACTCGACTTTTTCAAATGCATCACCCTATATTTTATTACATCATTGCATGACATTTTTTAAGAGCTTTTTGCTGATATAGGGTTTGTTGGGTCTATTTTGTAAAATTTGCGAGATTTATTTCAAAATAAGAAATGTTGACGGTTTATTCGAGAAAAAAAGGAATCGAGTAGGCCGCTATCTTAAAATTTGACACATCCATATACTTTCAATAATTGTATGCGTCTAATTAAAAAAAAAGGAATCGAGATGCGTACAATTATTGAAAGTATATGGATGTGTCAAATTTTAAGAGAGCGGCCTACTCGATTCCTTTTTTTTTCTCGAATAAACCGTCAACATTTCTTATTTTGCAATAAATCTCGCAAATTTTACAAAATAGATCCAACAAACCCTATATCAGCAAAAAGCTCTTAAAAATGACATGCAATGATGTAATAAAATATATAGGGTGATGCATTTGAAAAAGTCGATAACATTTTTAGATGTGCTACCATCTATGGTTAGAAGAGAGTATTGACACTAAATTTTGACTGATTCTAATCAAGATGTCACTCTCTTCTTTTTATCCCTTTAAGAGATTAGTACAAAGTTAGTAAACCAATAAGGAATTTTTATTTATCGAATCTGATAAATGTTAAGTAAATGACCGTTAAAAAATTGATAACCTATATCGTGGTAACATGAGACTTCGCGGATATCTTAGAGACAGACTATGACCTTCTCCACGAAAAACTAATTTATTCCTCAAATAAATAGGATTCGACGTCAAAATAATTAGTCCAGTAACTGAAGGGTCAAACCTGGGAATAAGTCTGGCATGAGTTCCCACATAGCGCATTTTGTAGGTCACCGCAGGTGTTTTAACATGAGAAAATCCTTAACGCGTTGTGGTCAAGGGGAGGGGCTGAAAATGGGCCCTAAAACCTGGAAAATGGGTTTCCCGCTAATATCTGGCTAAATATGCCAATTAGAGAATTTTTGTTCAGACAAAAAATGGAGATCAGCTCATTCTCTACTACTTATCATTTTCTTCGAAAATTCAATAGTTTTCGAGATACCAAAAATATTTAAAAAAGCGGTCAAAGTTTTTTTCAACAATATTTAGAGGCTGCTTCATTAATTTATTCATATTTTCTTTAAAAATAGTCATTTATTCTAATTTTGCCTTAATAATGGGATCTTAGGGGGTCTTGAATGACCTCAGAAATTTCTTTGCAATACTTTTCTGGCGTTCTAATATACAATTGATTTGTTTATTTGCATATTTTAGCCGATTTCGGAGTTCCAGAGAATCTTCGGAACAAACGCGAATTATAATCTTATGAGCCGTTATATTGATTTCCAATGCACATCATTTTAAAGCTTAGATGGTCTACTTTTCAAATAATTTTCGAGAAATGAGGAAAATTGGTCACACGAGTCAAAACCGGCCTTTTTTTGTTTATCCATTTCTTGTTCCCCGCTCTTTATTTCTTGAGGATTAATAATTAGATGAAAGTAAATTTCTGAGGTCATTCAAGACCCCCTAAGGTTCCATTATCAAGGCAAAATTAGAATAAAGGACTATTTTTAAAGAAAATATAAATAAATTAATGAAGCAGCCTCTAAATATTGTTGAAAAAAACTTTGACCGCTTTTTTTAAATATTTTTGGTAAATACGAACTGACTTCAAGTCACATGGAATTGTAGCTACGGGTTTTCCCATTCCGATGAACTTTGAATCATCGAAAAATATTAATTTTTTCCCGAGATATTGAACAATTCGTCCGCCCGGTTACGCGTTAATTCATAGAAAGCGGAATTCCTGAAGGTAGAGCAGCAGCTGAAATGAGGGTACTTTTGAGTGCCATTATCTCGAAAACTATTGAATTTTCGAAGAAAATGATAAGGGCCATTTTTGTAGAGAATGAACTGATCTCCATTTTTTGTCTGAACAAAAATTCTCTAATTGGCATATTTAGCCAGATATTAGCGGGAAACCCATTTTCCAGGTTTTGGGGCCCATTTTCAGCCCCTCCCCTTGACCACAACGCGTTAAGGATTTTCTCATGTTAAAACACCTGCGATGACCTACAAATTGCGCTATGTGGGAACTCATGTCCGACTTATTCCCAGCTTTCGATCTTTTCAGTCCTTCATTTACTGGACTATTAAGGAATCGACTGGAAAAAAGTTGATTAAGTTATCTTGAACAGTTCTGAAGTTCTGAATTTTTTTGTGGATCTCTGCACGACGCTGGGTCACCCTGTATAATAGCTTTTTGTTGAGAGGTAGATCGACTGAAAATACGATCCTTCAAACTTGCATCGATAAACTACATTTCCATTAGCCATGATTCTTTGTATTACTTACAAGGACGCGAATCCTTAAAAAACGTAATGGTAATTTTAGAAGTCCTGTCTGATCACAGAATATATGCTGCTATAGAAATCCAAAAATAATTTTAATTATTATTTAAACAGGATTTGCGGCAAGCGAATTATGTCACAGGATTCAGCATGCAGAACCGAAAGTTATAATAGCTGCTAGTTGTGGTATTGAACCAAGTCGTATTGTAAAGTAAGTATTTAACAAGCAGTAATATCACAATCAAAATATTTTTTTGTAATCGAACATTATTTTCAGTTATATTTCGGAATTAAACGAAGCCATCACCTTATCACTTCACAAACCATCCAAATGTATAATTTTCCAAAGGAAAGGCGTGGACATTGGGGAATTGGATCCAGTAAGAGACATGGACTGGGAAGAATCAATTAAGAATTCCGAAAGTGCTCCTTGCATACCAGTTGATGCCAACGATCCTCTGTATATACTTTACACTTCTGGAACAACAGGTAAAAAAGTTCAACGAATCAATTTAAAAATGTTTGCTGATAGACAGCCAGAAACATCTGAAATAAAGTTGAATAACCGTCTAGACAGAAAGTTTCTAACGATTCTTTCCCTGTTTGTACTAGGCTTTAGCTTTAGCATATGTTCAAACAAAGCGTCTACGCATCCAATCGTATTGAACTTATTTTATGTTTATTCGCCTCGACTGCGCCAATTTCGGCGTAATCCTCAGAGCGAACGCTCAGAGTTCATTTAGTTGTTTTAATTCTTAATAAGAAGAAGTAATTTTAGCTGGAAATTCTCTGGATTTCTATGGTTAATCATTTTGAAGCAGAAGTTGAATTTTTTAGGATTTTAAAACTTGTATGCACCTGCGGCGTGTTTTTCAATAATTTAACTAATTAAAATATACTTTAAAAGCATTTTGTTTTATTTTAAGGCGAACCTAAAGGAATATCGAGACCAATTGGTGGATATCTGTGTACACTTATTTACAATCTTAAAACTTTGTACGGACTGACCCCTGACGATGTTTGGTGGGCAACTAGTGATTTTGGATGGGTAGTTGGGCATTCTTTTATGTGTTACGGACCTTTGTGTTACGGAATGACTACCATTGTATACGAGGGCAAACCAACAACGACGCCAGATGCCAGCTCATATTATAGGTAAGCACAATACAGACTTATGCATCATAAAATAATTTTGGACTATACTGACTATTTCTGCATCTGCATCTGCATCGCGTCTGTTGACAAAACGCTGCATTTGTGCTAAGACAGTTTTGGTTTTATGACCCATTTTTTTAGGATAATCAGCGATTATAAAGTTAATGGAATTTTCACGGTACCAACAGCAATGAGATTGTTGAAGCAAACAGATCCTGATGGAAAGTATGGAACAGAGTACGATCTGTCCAGTTTGAGGCAAGTATGGTTGGCTGGAGAACATTTAGACTTTAGCACGAAATTATGGACAGAAAGAATGTTCGGTGTACCTGTCATAAATCACTGGTGGCAAACGGAAACCGGATCTGCCATTTCTGGAATGTGTATGGGTTTGAAGAATCCTTGTAGTGATACGGACCTAACGGTTGGGCTACCTTTTCCTGGATATAACGGTAATTTTTATTTATAAATGAAAAAAGATTAAAGTCACTCATTTAAAAAAAATATTTATAAATAAATCAATTTTATAGACACTGTTAATTATGGTCTATTTTTATGTATGAGAGAGTAATAAAACAGCATTTCTAATGCAAAACTTAGTACGGTCATTTTAAATATTTTTACGGAATAATCTAAATATTTCCTAAAATTGTCATAAATGTACCTGAGCTAATACAAGTTTTGGGTCTTTTATTGGTCTTTTATAACCATAAGCTGTACAGAACAATAGAAAAAGGTTTGGACAGGCCAAAAGCCCTGTGTATTAAAGATAACATAGCCGTATCTTAAGATTATTTTCAATAAGTACCTATTTGCCAATTTTGTATTATTTTAATTCCAAGAATTTCTTACAGTAATCGAATTATAAGTAGATAAATCCCTTACCAACAAATTTCACCGAAAATGCGATTGTAGGTTTTCCATTTAGTAAGGAGGTCCAGTTGTGTATTCTTGACAGCTTACTAAATGTCGTTTAGTTGCAACATGCAAGGTGCAGTGTGCAGTCTATTGTGAATTCTAGTGTGATCATGGAAAATTTGGAAGTACCGCGTAAACGACAAAAAATCGGTCCTTTAACAGTTAATGAAAAAACATTAATATTTAATTATTTTAAATCGTTTACAGACAAACATTTATGTAAAAGTGTTGATGACACAGTGGAATTAGTTAGTAGTACGCTTGGTGTTGGGAAATCTACGATTTACAGAGTTGTTAAAGAAGAGAAATGTGGCGAGTTTCAAACAGCACGTAAAGCTCCAGGAAAACCAAAATTTCAAATAGAAAATCATTTGAAAGAAAGACTTCGAAGGAAAGTGCATGCGTTCTTCTTTAGAAAAGAATTTCCGACAGTAGACAAAGTTCTTGCCACGGTTCGAGATGATAAGGATTACCCTGAAATGAGTCGAAGCACACTATGGAAACTTTTAAAAGAAATAGGTTTTCTATGGAAAGTCTATTTTAATAGAAAGAAGCGATATTGTAGTATGGAGAAGAAATTACCTAAGGACTATAAAAGAAATGAGAAACCAAAGAAGAAATATATTTTATTTAGATGAAACATGGATCAACGAGGGACATACACCAAATAAATTTTGGCAAGATGAAACTGTTACAAGTCGAAGACAGGCTTTTTTAAATAATTTATCTACTGGTTTAAATCCACCATCAGGAAAGGGGCGCAGACTGATAATAGTACACATCGGTAGTTCAAACGGTTTTGTTAAAGGTGGTTTATTGACTTTTGAATCTACTCGTACCGGTGACTACCATGAGGACATGAATGCTGATGTCTTTAAAGAGTGGTTCGAACAAATGATAGATCTTCTTCCTCAGAACTGTATAATAGTAATGGATAATGCAAGTTATCACTCGAGACTTACAGAAAAAATGCCCACAACCAAGTGGTTAAAAAAAGATTTACAGAATTGGCTAAATTCAAAGAATATTAAGTTCCATCCCGTTTCTGTGAGAAGAGAACTGTATCATTTGTGTTCCCTTCATAAAGAGAAATTAAAAAAATATGAAATTGCAAAAAATCGTGGGATGACGGTGGTTAGATCACCACCATATCATTGCGAAGTAAACCCGATTGAACTGATATGGGCACAGATAAAGGGAGAAGTTTCAAGAAAAAATAATTCTTTTAAAATGAGTGATGTTAAACAGTTGTTTTTGGAGGCTGTAAATAATGTGAAGCCTGAAAACTGGGAAAAGGCAGTAAATCATACGATTAAAGAAGAAGAGAAAATGTGGAAGTTGGACAATATTACTGATGAAATGATCGAGCCACTCATTGTAAATATTAGTTGCGACAGTTCATCTTCTGATTTCGATTCTGATTTGGATTTGTAGGTAAGAAGTAGTTTTTATATTAAAATTATTATTTATGAACGTAACGTTGTTTAAAAGTCAAAGTTTAAACCCTTATACCTACATAACCCGTTTGACACAATGTTCTTAACATACCTTGTGGAAAAATAAAATATTTTAGAAAAAATTGCACTTTTTTACCTTCAGCTGTTTAGAAGTTATAAGCAGGTTAATTAGGTGAAAATATAAGTGTACACCCGATATATTTATTATATTTATACAAAGGTTATTTCATACGAAAATACTCGAGGTATAACTTCACAAAATATTTTAACTGTCTACTAAAAGAAGTGGTCTATGGATTACGAACGCTTTATTATTTTAATACTCTCTCATACATAAAAATAGACTATAGTAGGAAACCGTTTCAGTATATCAAAATGACTTAATCCTTTAAAATTGAGCAAATAATGTAATTGCGTTTTGACTCACCCTGTATATGGTTTTTACACTATTAAAAACGGGCAATTTGCTATAAATTGAACCAAAATTAAAAAGCTATATGCCTATAAAAACTAATTTCAGGTTGTTTTGTTTGGAGTATACAGGGCGTTGAATTCGAATTAATTTTCAAATAAAATTGTATTAAATTAACAAATACCTTGTATAATATAATTAAACCCTATAAGTAGGTATATATTGAGAGAGCAGCCCAAGGTCAACTACTATTGAAGATCAATTACTATTAACTAATTTTACCCGCCCCCAACCTAGGCTCTAGTTAGTGAGGTCATTAATCGATATTCCAGTGAGAGAACAAAACAAGACCAACTTATTTGTTGCATACTTAAGCAATGCTCACTCATCTACAGCTCTCTGAAGAATAACTCTAATTATGACAATCCTTATTTTTACCCCTTCCTAATCAAAGAGAAAAATAATATATCTAGTGAGAGGGAGCAAACTTCAATGCTCATTCATCCACAGCTCTCTGATGAATGAATATAATTATGATAATTATTCAGTGCTTTTTCCACTTCTACATCATTATAATTAGTTAATAGTAATTGACCTTGGACTGCTCTCTCAATGTATACCTACTCCTCTATTGGAAGTATAAGGAATATGAGGGGAAATTTGAATTCATATATTTATTTGGGTCACGCTGGTAAAATTTTCGTAAATAACTTGTTCTAAAGTAAAGGATTTATCGAACTTTGAGATCACGTATGTAAAATAAAAAATTAAAAATAACTACATACTTTTTTTAAAAGTTTTACAGTTTTTGTTTCGTCTAATTGCATCATTCATTTTAACTATTATTTTTTTTACAGTAAAAGTGTTAAGGAAAGACGGCACTGATGCAGATATCAACGAATTGGGAAGAATAGTTATCAAACCACCCCTACCACCAGGAACATTATCAACCCTTTACAAAGCTGAGGAACGATTTGTGAAAACCTACTTCGCCAAGTTTCCAGTAAGCTCTTTATTAATCATTAAACGGAACTATGGTATTCCAATGAACTTTTGAAAGTTGAGACCGAATCTGACCTCAAAAACGCTCGTACAAAAAACAACCCCTAACATATGGCCTCCTAAGTATGCAACGCGTCCATGTATTCACATAAAGAATATAATTTTTCCTCATTTTTCTCTATTGGAAATTGTCCTTTTCACAATCCATTTCTATTTCTCTCATTTTTTTATTTCAAGCATTGTTTTTGTTCTTATTGCATTTTCATTTACTTATTTCCCTGAATCTCGTGGTAGTATTATTAATTACTCCTTCTTCCTTTTCGTTTTCTAATTTTTTTACCTCATCGTAAAATTTTTTGTTAATACTATTTGTCCCAATATATTCAATCTATTTTTTATTTGTATGCTGTAGAATCCTACTTTTACTCCCGATCCCAATTTGCTATATCCTCTCGATGTAGCTGTTTTTTGTCTCTTTCTGGTCCCATTTTGTTACCTAATCAAGTATTTTTGTACCATGTACTAGTTTGTACAGTATTCTTTTGGTGGGGGTTTGTCAAAACTTTCTGGGTCCACTGTTGGTTGCCAAAAAAGTGTCTACCTCTTGCGAGAAGAAATAACCTTCAGAATTCACTTTTTACCTATGTAAGTGCCTCTCCTTCTTATAGTGCATCTCATATCGAAGGTTTGCTATCATCACAGCAATCGTGACCTTGTTGACTGCAGCTCTGAACAGTTGACCATTGCTACAGTTAAACCAATCCCTCAGGTTCTTTAGCCAGGACACACGGCGTCTGCCAATGCTCCGCTATCCACTAATCTTTCCCTGGACTATCAGTTGGAGAAGTGTGTATTTCTGTCCTCTCATTATATGACCCAGGTATTGAAGCTTTCTTTTTTTCATTGTGTTAATGATTTCGCATTCCTTCTGCATCCGGTTCAGCACTTCCGCATTAGTAATTCTATCAGTCCAGAGAATACGCCACATTCTACGGTAACACCACATTTCGAATGCTTGTAGTTTGTCGATGTGGTTTTTCTGGAGGGTCCATGTTTTAACTCCATACAAGAGCGTGGAAAAAACATAACAACACAGCACCCTCATCTAAGTTTCATGTTAATATCCCGACTCGTAAACTTCTTCATTTTTACAAATGTTGATCTGGCTATCTCTATCCTCGTTCTTATTTCTCTTGTTTGGTCACCCGATTGTTCTATCCAAGTTCCTAGATATTTAGTTCAGATCTTGTGGAAATTTTGTAACTACCATTAACTTGGTTTTCTTAAAGTTGATTTTTAGTCCGTATTCATTAGATCGATCATTTAATTTTTCTAAAAGGTGTTGTGTGTCTTCAAGGTCGCTCGTTAACAAGAGGGTGTCATCATCATATCTCGTATTATTAATTACTTCTGCCTCTAGCCATTATTTATTAATTGAACTACAACAACTAGATTACTTTGACCATGTAATTGTTTTTTCAGGGTTATTATGACACCATGGATGCCGGCTACATAGACAAGGACGGTTTAATATACGTAACTGCAAGAGCTGACGATGTAATAAATGTTGCTGGACATAGATTGTCCACCTTAGCACTTGAGAACATAGTACTTTCCCACCCTGAAGTCTCCATGGCATGCGTGATCTCCGTACCTGACGAAATTAAAAGCGAAGTCCCTCTCTGTCTTTTTGTTATGAAGGATGGTGAGTGCAATTGTTATTTATACATATATCAAGCCATGAAAGTGGAAAAACATACATATTTCCGAAGACAATATTCACCACATACATATAAATCAATATAAATATTTCTAATGTTTAGAACACTGGCATTAATATTATTATTTTTACTGGAGCTGGTATTACTATTTATATAATATATTGTTTGTTTTAGACTCAGAACTTAGCGATTACATCATAGCCAAAGATCTGGTAAATATGGTACGAGAAAACATGGGTCCAGTAGCAGCTTTTAGAATTGCGGTAGCTGTTAGGGGATTGCCCTTAACCAGATCTGGAAAAATCTGTAGAAAATCAATAGCCGATCTTGCAAGGAATAAGTTAAAAAAAGTGAGTGAGACACATTTTTCATTTACTGAAAACTGAAAATCGACCTAAAAATTAGGTAGAATGGTCAAGAGAAACTTGGCAACTCCCAGTGCAAATTAGGAATCTTGTGCTTCATTTTTCAGTTTTGCTAAAAAATGGTACATGTTTCACACTAATATTAAATTATTTTTGCAGATTTCTGGAACAGTTGTTGACCCCACCGTTTATGAAGAGATTGAAGAGGTTCTTAAAAAATATGGATTCTGCAATGGAGTAAATTAATCCCCAAGATCATAGTCTAATTTAATTTTCTTGAAGTATTAATTTATCAACAGTAAACTAAATTCTTTTTTAGGTCTAGGTACGTAGGTTAAGTCAAAGTTTATAAAAACAATAATATCTGAGATTTAACTTAAATAAAACTAACACTATATTGCAACTTATCATTACCGTCATTAACACGTTAACTGCTACGTTAATTTACAGTAGTCCGATCTAAAAATAATCACATATTATTAAAAACTGTAATTATAGTAGTCTGTATTTCTTTAGTGTGTTGTTTACTTGTATATTAATTTGTGCCCAAGCTAGAAAATCGCCGAGAAACGAGTAATTTCTGTCCAATCTGTGAAGAGAAGCCAGCCTTTTGGGAGCACAATTGATTTAAAAATTTTTACAATCAATAAAAATATTCTTTTGTATAAATTTTGTCTAATTTAATTGAAGCTGCATGAGAATATCTCGTAGTTGGCAGTCAACGTGTTAAAGTGTTATTCATATATCTTATGAATTTGACTTATTTTTTTTGTCAAAATATGTAGTCTTTATTTATAAATTAAAATCTACTTCATTTTATCTATATTTGACACTCATTTTCGGTTAGGTTTCTACATAATTATTTAAGGAAACACATTTAGTAAAATGTAAGTTCACAGCAATGATAAATTATCAGTTCGAAACAGAAAAATGGCGTTTTAAATAAGCTGAAAATTCCAAGATGACTATTTTTTACTTATGTATTCAACGAATTTAAATATTGGTACTTTACCTTTAAACACAGTTTTGAACTGACTATGTATCAATGCTTTGGATAAACCTAATTGGTACTCATATTAAAAATTACTTAAGAATTTATATTAAATATATTTTTATAAAATGAGAAAATGTTTTAAATTTTTATATTCACATCTCTCTCAACGGGCGGCAGCTAATAAATGATACTCAACCCGGTGGCGGCTATAAAACCTGGACGAAGGGGTATAAAATTGTTTCCGTTAGAAATAGTTAAACCGATGGGTCTAAAAACATTACCCAAATGAATTTTTTTTTTGAATTTGCGGAAATCCCAGATAAATGAGGAAAATCCACCGTTTTCCCTAGAATCTGGCAATTTTTCAAAAAGTAAGCAGATGGTAACGAAATTTTCATAACCCCACTTGAGCTCGACCAAGGGTGACTCCAGCCCAGACATTTCACAAAAAAAATTATTCTTGATAAAAATCTCTGCATGACTTGTTGATCTACAATCAGGTACAAAATTTTTAAAACATTGTATGGAATATAGGGAAAACAAAAAGTAATGATTTGGAAGGAGAGAAAAATACGTACAAACTGTAGTGGAGGGCAAAATGTTCATTGGATTTGTGAATAAGTAGCAAAAATTTATGAACAATTGTAGATTGCACAAATGAAAAGAAAAATAGTCTAATCTCCCAGGAATTGGACATTGAATGTCAACGTTGCCACAACGTCTGGACTTCAAACAACTACTCCTTGGGCTATATGACCCAACAGGTATTGAATTATAGATTATTGATATTCCCATATAAAAAAACGACAATAAACACTTCAGAAATTGTTAGATAACACAGCCCCACAAAAAAAAATTTGTCTGCGCCATAAACTTCACTACTGTAACTAGGGGTTTTTGGGGTCGCTGAATCCGAATCCGAGGTCCGTTTGACCTCATCAGGTCAGGGTCAAGATCATTTGAAGGTAAAATTGAGGAACACTTCTAGAAAAATCTGAAAAAATTCATCATGTCATGTCCTGGACCGCATCTGACCGTCAAATGACCTTGACCAAAACCCAAAAACCTCTAATTACAGTAGTGAAGACAAATTTATTTTTGTGGGGCTGTGTTATCTAACAATTTCTGAAGTGTTTATTGTATTTTTTTTATCTGGGAATATCAATAATCTACAATTGTTCATAATTTTTTGCTACTTATTCACAATTCCAATGAACATTTTGCCCTCCACTACAGTTTGTACGTATTTTTCTCTCCGTCCAAAGCATTACCTTTTGTTTTCACTATATTCCATACAATGTTTTAAAAATTTTGTACCTGATTATGGATCAACAAGTCATGCAGAGATTTTTATCAAGAATAATTTTTTTTGTGAAATGTAAGATAAACTTTTTGTCCATTTGTATAAAACTTTTTGGGACACACTGTATATAAGTTTAATATTTTGGGTTTGTTGATATAAATTGACCTAGAATCTAAAAAAAAATTAAATTTGGTTTACGCAGAATGAATTTTGTATAAGAAACGATTGGCAATATCAAAATTACCGAAAAAAATGTTTAGGTAATTTTTGAGGTAAAAAGTGAGTTTTTAGGATATAAATAGACCTAGAATCTACAAAAAAAAAATTCAAAAAAATTAAAATTTGGTTTACGCAGAACGAATTTTCTATAAAGAAACGATTGGCAATATCAAAATTACCGACAAAAATGTTTGGGTCATTTTTGAGGGAAAAAGTAAGTTTTTTAGGAAATAAATGGACCTAGAATCTAAAAAAAAAATTCAAGAAAATTAAAATTTGGTTTACGCAAAATGAATTTTATCTAAGAAACGATTGGCAATGTCAAAATTACCGAAAAAAAATGTATGGGCAATTTTTGGGGGAAAAGTGAGTTTTTTAGGATATAAATGCACCTAGAATCTACAAAAAAAATTCAAAAAAATTAAAATTTGGTTTACGCAGATATGAGAAATATCCTCTCATTGCCGGACTTTTTTTGGGGAGGGGCAATTGCCCCTACTGCCCCCTCCCCCTTGGAGCCGCCGTTGAGCTCGACGAGTAAATTAAAAAAATCACACCTTACAATCGATTTTTACACTACGGGTTGCCCAAATACTGGTTTAAAGTTGAGGCGAAATAGCTCAACACTAAGTCCACCAAAATAACTTTTTCTTGTATGTCACTTTTAGAGTGAAATTTATAAAACCTAAGGATTGTTGGCGATTTTACAATAAACTGAAAGAAAATCTGGCATGTTCCCTAGAATCTGGAAATTTTTCCAAAAATAACCAGACCACCATTTTCGTATACAGCATTTTATACAGCTCGATGAGTAAATTAAAAAAATACTGGTTTAAAGTTTAGGCGAAATAGCTCAAAACTAAGACTACCAAAATAACTATTCCTTGTGTCACTTTTAGAGTGAAATTTAGGAAACCTAAAGATTTTTGGCGATTTTACAATAAACTGAAAAAAAATCCGGCATGTTCCCTGGATTCTGGAAATTTTTCCAAAAATAACCAGACCATCTTTTTCGTATACACCATTTTATAGAGCTCGATGAGTAAATTAAAAAAATCACACCTTACAATCGATTTTTACACTACGGGTTGTCGAAATACCGCAGTTTGAAATTTAAGGCGAATTTTTCCGAGCCATTTAATAATGCATTTGTATTTTTGCTATCCTAAATAAATAAAAGAAAATTTTAGATTGAAATGGGGATTTTCGAAATAAAACCAACTCAACTGTTTCTTCATTTATTAACTAATTAATGAAGTACAAATATAGGTAGACTAAAAATGAATTAGGTGTATGTACAAAATAAATAGAACAAAATATTTTTAGTCGGGTCATAACCTATCTCGACGGGAGGTTCCAGTCAAGAGGCAACTTTCCGGAAATTTTTCACACAGAAAATAAATTAGTTGAAACCCGGTTTCAACCAATTTATTTGAGGTAGTTTCATTCTGTGAAAAAACATTTAATTTCAAAATATAAATTTTTTTAAAAAGTGCCTTGGTCCTTAAACAAAACAATAAAATATGATAAATTTAGAGTACTATCAACGTAATTAACATGTAACATTAACATCGGCGAAAAAAAAAAAACAAAATGCTGTGGAATTATTTTTTTTTTGGCTTGGAAACACTTTTATTACTTAATAATTTACGTGTTAATTATATTAATGATCCCTAAAGTTCATAATTTCAATTTATTTTTTAGTTTATTTCAGGTTGTGTTGATTTCGACCCCACCTCAACGTGATACACGCCTATGGATGACAGTTGGCAGTTGAGGGTTGTCAATTGTAACAGCAAGAAAATAATTTGGAATGGGAGAGAATGAAGAAAGGAAAAAAGTAAGAATGAAAAAAGAAAGAGAGAAAGAAGGAAAGAAATAGAAAAAAAAAGAGAAAAAAAAGAAATAAATGAAAATATTATATTGTATTGTATTTAGTTATTTAATTCCTAAGACGTAATTTTTAATTTAATTCGTTCACTATAACTTTTCTGTTTCTCTACTGACAATTTAAAAAAAGAAACCAAATCAATTTGTGAAACGACTTTTTCTGACAACAGCCACAAAATATTTCTTTAGAATTAAAATTGTTTTCACAGAATAAAACTACACCACAACCCATATTAATAAACTTTTACACTTTTCGCCTGGAATAAATTTCGTAAAATTGACCTTTTTCATTGCTCTTGAGCGCAACCTCTCGATAAAATAAATATTGTATTATAAAAATTATTAACTTTATAGACGTTTATTTTGTTTTTAGATCAATCACACTGACAATTTTTACCTGTTTTGACAATTTTTTTCGAACAAAATTTCCAAATATCACAGTGTAATTAAAAAAAATTAGTATTATTTTAGATGGTTTTTTTTTATATTTTTGGCAATATTTAAAATGGGTACAAAATAAAATTTCTGAGCATATTTGGTAAGGAACTTAAATAAATTAAATCCTATAATCAAATTGAAAATATTAATAAAAACAGACAAAAAAAGATGGAAAAGAATGGACTATGCCAATCAAATATCCCCAAATACTCCTCGATCGCACCCTAACAATGATGCAATGCTGTTTAAAATGTTTTCCTAACACTTTGCCATGTGTTAGGAACAAAATTTTTCCTAAGAACGATATCAGAGAACATAAATAAAAAAATGACAATTTAATCAATATCATTTTTTTATTCATGTAAAAAAGTAAATTTACTTGTCGCACGGAAATAATTAAATAGCCAAATAGCCATTTTCAACCCCAAAAGGCGGGTGCTAAGATAATACTTATCCCGCATGAGTAAAAAAATAAAACGCCACTGTCGCATTCAAATTACTCTACACCTCACATAGTTCCACTGTTTGAGGTGGTTTTTTTTAAAAAATGTTCCGTCTTGGATTTCCCTATCGATCCCTGCCTATATTTTTCTGAAATTCGACTCCAACATTTGATTTTTAAGAAAAAAACTGATTTCTGGAGCAAATGTGGTCCTACGTAGTGCAAGATGATGTTTTTCGAAAAAAATTTCAGCTGAACATCTTCGTTTTGATAAGTACTACAAAACTGTCTGCGTGAAAATTTTTCATATTCCCAAAAATGTTTAATTTTTTCCCAGGTTGCGGAATTTTTGAGTTAAAAAATCTCTTCTCCACGAAAATTTTTGGAACATTACGGCCGTTTTTGGGAATATGAAAAAAAAATTCCTCACTTTCATGCTGTGAATTCATACTGTTTTGTAGTATTTATCAAAACGAACATTTTCAGCTAAAAAAAAATTCGTAAAACATCATCTTGCACCACGTAGGACCACACTTGCGCCGAAAATCAGTTTTTTTTTCATAAAAATCAAATTTTGGAGTCTAATTTCAGAAAAATATAGACAGGGATCGATAGAAAAATCCAAGACGAACATTTAAAAAAAAAAATCACCTCAAACAGTGGAACTATGTGAGGTGTAGAGTAATTTGAATGTGACAGTGGCGTTTCGTCCCACTATGCGGCGTATAACTTTGCGCACGCTCATAAGAAAACGTCATTTTTAGAATGAAATAACACTTCTGGGGATTTTGGAGTTATCTTACACTAAATTTAGGGTAAACCCGCCATTTTTATTCATTAGAAGAAATTGCCATAGACCCTCTTCTATGATTTTTTTTAAATTATTTTCCTAGGTTTCGAATTTTACTTAGTGTTGTAAATAAACAACAATATTTTTATAAACTACATAAGTAATCCAAAAAATGCTCAGAACAAATCATCTAAGGAAAAAACAAAAATACGATTATGATATTCGAAATTAATACCAAATATATTTAGGAACAAACATACTTTAAACATTTTTTTATTATTGAAACAGGCATTCCATATTTGTTTATTGTAATAAGTAATAAATTGAATAAACTCGAAAAAAAATATATATAAAAATAATCTACCATTCTGCATCGCCAGTCGCTTTTTGGAAAACATAATCCGCCCCACCAAGATTCATGATTCCATCTTTCAGGTAAAATTTCCATCTATTTCGATTTCTTATGATTTTGTCATATTGGCACACAACTATATTGTCAGTATCAAACAAATCAGTTGGATCATCATCAGTTACATCATCCTCCGAATTTAATGGTTCTTCTTCACCACCTGGAAATAAAATTTAGTTATTTAGATTAGTTAAATATGTTGGACGATTTCCAACAACAACCAAATGTATAACAGCATTACATTATTTTATATCCTTGCCTAATCAAATTGAATTACAAAACACTTCTGTGCATGAAGTAAATGTACTGATTTAAACAGTTTTTGGGTTTTTTTTACCCATTAACTCTAATTCTTAGTTATTTACCTTCATCCTCCATTTCTTGATCATCCTCATCTTTATCATCATCTAAATCATCATCATCGTTGTCATCATCTGAACCATCTTCATCATCATCTGAGGTATCATTTGGTCCGTCAATTTGGTGAAGAACTGCAGATGTTGCTTTTTTCTGTAGACCTAAAAAGTTTAAATATAAACAGCTTCAAAATATTGGGCAGTAAGATAAATGTTGAACAATAACTTACCTTTACCTTTCTTCTTATTTCTAGGCAAAATAATCTCTATACTAATCCCCTCCTGGAGTATTTCTTCTAATTCTTTATCAGTCCTAATTCTACTTTCGTTCATGAGCTCATATTGTTTTGAAGATTCTCCTTCTTGGTCTGCTGCTCCATCAGTCTGTATCACGTTTTTATTTACAATTGCCACAGTGGCAGCCTGTTGCTGGCTGTTAAAAGCAGCATTTACATGTTGCTGCAATAAGGATGATGCTATATTGGCTGGCAAGCCCATTGTAGCAGTAATCACTGGGCCTGTGAGAACTTTTTGCAGTTGGTTTCCTTGTAAGGCTGAACCTGGCACTTGAATTGTGAGAACCCTCTGAGTTCCATCTGAACCAGGTTGTGGAGGCAATGTAATTTGTATGGGGACCTAAAATGAATGAATGTTAAAAGGAAAGATTTAAGAATAGATAGAATTGTATTAAAGTTATGAAGATGTCTAAACAATTCAGTATTTAACAACAATCTCTAACAATTAAAGGGCTTGTTGAAATTAAATTATAAACAGGGTAAGTTTTAATAATACTAAAAAGTATCTAAAATTTTTTACAATTTTCTAAAGGCCATTGACCAATAACCTGTAGTTTACAATATTTCTTTAGAATGGATGTTTTATTTAAGTTAAACTTTTAGTATATGACTTCATGTACAGTAATAATAGAATTTTAAGAACATGATAATCTCATTTTTTTCTTTATGTATCATTGTTACATTCTTCAAACGTTTTTGTAAAATTGATTGTCATTGATTGTGATTGACATTGTAACCCCCAACATATTTGTAAATACAACTTTGAATGAAGGTTCCAAAAAATAATTGAATAAAATATATTTTGCTTTATTCTACTAGGTAGTTTTTTTTAAGTATGTACTGCTTAAAAAATGTTTATTGAAAAAAAAAATGGTTACAATAAATAAACCTAATTAGTTAATTTAACTTATCAAAAACAAACAAAAACCACAAAAGTAAAACCTATGTGTTTGGAATAGTATATGGGGGTATGGTCATTTCCAGACAATATGGGTTTTTATTAAAGATAAAAATATAAATTATACAAAAACTTAAACCATTATCTATTGTAAAAACTTGCTATTTGTAATATCAGAGGGAATTTATAAAAAAACATGTCATATGTGATTCAGAGGAATTTCTTTATTATAAGCTAATATGTTTGTTTTTGTTTATTTATCCTGAGTTTGGCTTGAAATGAAATAATTTGAAATAGGATCTTTAAAGATAAAATTAATGTTTCTGATGGTTTCTAATTCAACATTTAGATATTGTAATAAATTTATAATCATAGGTATTGTTATACCTATTTATTTAATTGACTATTAATCAATAAAATGAAGCTGATAAATGCATGACATTGATTGTCTATAAACTATATAGATTAAAAACTACTTACTAATTTGTCAAGGTGCTGAAGCGCAGGTTGTAATTGTGTAGGTTGTTGCTGAATCGGTTGTTGAGTAATAGTTTGTGTAATAGGGTTGTTTATAACTTTTGGGAACCCATTACTGGCAACATGTTCCATTTTCTTTTTTTCGGCTGGTTCTTCTTGAACTGCTTTGGTACTTTGCAATTTTGTTTCCCATGTTACTTTCAATTCTTGGAGTACCAATTCATCCACTCCATCTTCCAGAAAATGTTCTCTTACTCCAGCTATGACGTCGTCAATTACCTCCTGGTATATTCTAACGACAGAGTTTTTGCAAAGTAAAGAAGACATTTTGTTAATAAAAACTCAATTTTTAAATAATTAACGTAAAATTAAGAATAAAATCGTTATCGGAAATAAGATAAATATGTGAACGTTCAGCTCGGAGTCTATTATCGTTTCAGATTAAATATTATCACTATATATTTGTAAACACATTTACTTATTGTTCATATTAAACACATCTCAAGATTTATTGTAGTTTAATCAGAAAATTGCTTAATGTAACACTTCCACCATCTTGTAAGAAAACAGAATGAATGAAAATTGAAAGGTGAGGTTAGAAACCAAACTGAGAGGATGCTATCAGCAGTTTTTTAGCGATACCTCCCTAAGTGATTTCAACGAAATATGTAACGTCATTCCGTCAGACTTCACTTCTTCTTTTTCTGGTTTTAATTAATGGAACTAATAACCTTTAGGGCGGGATATTTCCGAAAAAATTTGTACTTATTTTGACGCGTTCTACACTCCTAAAATTTTATTTAATTAATGGACATAATAAAAATTTGAGTTTTTCTTGAAAAAGCCACTGAATATGAGCATATTTTTTTGACCCATGGGTCTTATTCCGTCACTAGTAAATGGTAGGTAATTAAAACAAAGAAATAATTGATTTGTGTGAAAACGTTAAACGATCAAACAAAAAGTTTTTTAATTACTTTTTGATGATAAAATATTGGATTCAAGGCATTCAAAAATAACCAATTTTTGACAAACGTGTATAAATAAAAATAGAATTCTTATTTCAGGTTTTATTTTATTACGAATTACAGTAAGAAAAAATTATCTTTTGCAGTTTTAAAAATCTTGATTTCCCCAGCGAATCTGAAAAAATAATTGTTACAAATAATTATATATTTTTTTAAATTAAAGATAGATGAAGAGTCAAAAAAGTATAAGTAGTATATTAAAATGAAAAAAAAAAATCTTTTATATTTTAAACTTACATCAGTTCTAGCTCTCAACTTCCTATCAATAAGCCCACACAGTGTTTCCGATCTTACTGAAAGAGAATCAATTTTTTCAATAAGTTGCTGATAAGGCGAAAGGGGTTGCGCCCCCATCACCACGTGTCCCAACTTAGAATCAATTTTGGCATCCAGCCTGGCGTTTCTAATTAAATTCACAATCCAACATTCAGCTTCATCGGGATTCATGTTGAGCTTTTCTGCCAACATGCCGATGCTGATGCATTGATGGATTCTACAGAAAGTTTCGAAAATCATAAGACGAGCATTTTCTACAAATTCATCTAGGCACGAGATAAGGAAGAAATCGTTTAGTAATACCGTTTGGCATTCATGTAATTTTTGACGAGCCCCGTCAAAATCAAAATTTACATAAAGGTGCTCCAGAAATTCGGTTATAGGGTCTCTGAAAATAAAGGATTCTAACATAAGAAAATGTTGAAATTTAGAGATAATAAAAATTTCCTTAAATCAGTTGTAAAAGTTACGTTTACCTGTAGGTGTAACTTTCTTGTTGTATAACTTTAACTAAATCCTTTAATGCTGATCTCCTGCCCCTGTTAATAATTACAGCGGTGGCCAAATATCTCAATATATGAGGACACATGGTCTGAATAGCATTGAGATAATGTGGTCTGTAGAGGAACATTTCAATAATTAATTCTCGTCCCATAGCATGATTGAAAAATACAAAAAGAGACCAATGAATTAGCCAAGTTCTTTGCTGAAAATTAAATTTTTCATGTTTAGAAATCAAATAAAAAAACTATTAATACTTTGATTTAATTGTGCTTTCTTTTATCATCTTTAAACATATTTCATAGTAATAACCGAGTTTTAAGTTCAATAATATTTAAATTACATGTGCCTACCTGCAATAACTGTAAGCTGTTGCCTGAAAACTGATTGGGGCTGGAATCAATATATTCCCTTAGTTTGTTTAAATCTTCTAAGGCAGAATCCCAGTTTTGATAAAGAATTTCTGAAGCAAATTTTCCCCATAAAACACTGAGGTAGTTTTTGTCATTTGGAGGCAGTACCAATAAACAGAAGTATAAATATGAGGTAGACACTGAGTAGTTGCCACATTCATATCTGTATTTGGCTAGTTTGTGTAGACTATCAATCATCTCAATTTCAAACTGAAATATTTCAAAGCAAATTTAATTAACATTTTATAAGAACTACTAATGCTATTTTGTACTGTTCTATCAACTACTAAATTTTTTCAGTGAAATTCAGGGATATAATGACAAAAAAATATAGAAGTACATACTTTATAATCCTTTGACAAAAAGTTAATAAGAGTTTTGGAATCTCTCATGCTTTCCATGTTTTTCATAACCTCCTCATCTGTTATTACTGTTAATATAGGTTCAACCTCTTGTTGCAACTCCTGAAGTTGAGATACAACATGGTTACGTCTTTGCTTTAAATCATCAGGTATTTCTTCATCAGGATATAGCTGTTTTCTTATATCGATAGCATAATCTATCATATTAGTTTTACTTAAAATGTCTAATTTAGCTTTTAAGAGTTCGGTTTCATTGTAAATCTTAAAAAAATGTAAATTATCTTAATACATTCACCAAAAACCTAACCTATACTTACTCCTTTAGCGGACAGAAACTCTAATAAAGGGAAAACCAAATGCCGGTCTAAATACTGACCCATTTTGGGTGTTAAATCAAACTTTGCCATAATTTCTTTTTACTTAAAACTTATTATTCGTTTGTACTTCTTTTGCAAAACTCCTAAAATAAGGCAATATGCTTTAAAAGGAAGCACTAGGCAATCCTCAACTCTTTAAAACGTCATCTTCTTTTTATTTAAATGACTTGCTTGCTAAAGCCTTTGACAGCATGGGCTACAACACAAGAGCATAAGCAGCCCTTCATTTATTTCATTATAAGGGTACATAAGAATATAAAAATACCGATATAAACAAACTAAAACGATTTACAGATAGGAGGAGTGGATATAAAATAAACACAGAGTAAAATTGTACGAAATAATAATTGTTTATTTTTGACAGATTCCCAACACTGACGTTGACAAGTAGCCATTTTTCGTTGTAAAAGTTTATCAAAAACAAAAAAGTTTCATTTTGATGATAATTAAGTGGTACAAAATAATTTCAATTATGGCTTCGTCTTCATCATTAGAAAACCTGGAAACACAATTAGAAATGTTCATAGAAAACGTTCGTCAAATCCATATTATTGTTAGCGATTTTCAGCCCCAAAGTCAAAATGTACTGAATCAAAAACTGTAGGAATACAATTGATATTAGTTAATTCTTAGTAACTCACTTATAAATTTTAGGCAAGCTTTAGTCCATGGCTTACAAGAAGTTGACAAATTAAAATCTCAGGTTCAAGATGTTCATGTTCCTCTAGAAGTTTTTGAGTATGAATATTCTTTTAATTGCAATTTTTATTATTAATATTTAATTAACTTTCAGTTACATTGATCAAGGACGTAATCCACAGCTGTATACGAAAGACTGTATAGAAAAAGCTTTGGCGAAAAATGAACAAGTAAAAGGAAAAATTGATGCTTACAGAAAATTCAAAGCTAACATGTTAGTTGAATTAAGTAGGACTTTCCCCAATGAATTGAGCAAGTACAGGGCTTTAAGAGCAGATGAATAGTATTTGATTTAGTTTTATATTAGGATACAATTAAATTACACTAATTGTATCTGCAATTTTTTTATAGAATTTTATTATTAATCATAAATAAGATTTAAAAAGATGAGCAAAGTGTTTAAATAATAATTTCAAGTATTTGTGGGGAAGTTTTTTTATATAGATTTGTGATCCATGGGTAAAGTGGCTAATGAAGTAGTATTATACTATTTGCTAATTTATTTTACTTTACAAGGTACAGTTAAAAAACTACTTGAGGAAAAAGGAAATGGACCTGTTTAGTGATGTTTGATTTGTGTGTGTTTCATATTTTTCATTATCTAAAATGCATAAAAGATCTGAAGATAAATATGAAATCTAAAATTCTGGAAAATATCATTTATTTATTAGTATACATGCTATAGTCATGTGATATGCTGGTTTTCAAAGGGTAATATAATTTTTTTATTTTCACACTGGAATAAAATACTTGCTCAGATATGAACAATTGATATTTATAAAGCAAACAGGTTATCCATAGCTTAAATGTGGCCATAGTGTAATAAATAAATAAAACTAATCAATGTCGGTACCACATATAATCAGAATATAATTGGAAAATTTTTTGAACGATATCGGCAACTAGTTTCAGCTATTAGCCATCATTAGGCCTACAACAATATAACAAGAAAGTAGCAAACAATTTTATAATGAACTTTACAACTTACCATGAGGTAAAATTTAAAGATTAAAAATTAAAATTAACGAAGTTATAAAATTTATTGTTTGAAGAACATTTTAGATATACCAGAAAATCTACGTCTTTCTGACATTGGAGAGAATAACTTTCTTTCAAGTTTAGTGGTGAAAAAAGTTGTGCCAGGTGGAAATGGGCACCTGCACAACGCCTCTAAACTTGTCGGCTCCTTAAAACTCCAATAGAGGAAAAGTAAACGTAATAATGTGAAAATCACACAATAAAACTTCTCTAATGATAGAGAAATTGATGAAGAAAACGTGATAACAAGATGGCGTACAAAAATCGAAAAAAAGAAAGAAAGAAAATTTATTGTTATATTTTTGTAGGCCTGATGATGGCTAATAGCCGAAACTAGTTGCCGATATTGTTCAAAAAAATTTAAATTTAAAATGACCGAAAATCAGTCCATTTACAGTTCTAATTGTAACATATTTTGAAAAAGTTTTAAATTTACTTACAGAAATGACACAAGTAAAACAAAAATATTTTTATTTTTAAGCCATTTTTGAAAAGTAGTCAAAATGAAAAATTATTATAAATCTCAAAAAAGTATCTACGTTATAGTTTTAAACCAAATAACCATTTTGTAAAAAGTTGTTATAGCAATAAACTAATAAATAAAATAAATTTAAAACGTTTTATTTAAGTTTTACTTTACAACCCAAAATTTTATATTTTAATGTTAATAAAAATAAATATTTTCTTTAAAATTGAAAGAATGATATCAGTAATTTTAATTAAATATTGTGTTGTAGGTGTATTTGTAAAATTTAATTCGATGTACTCAGCACATTAAAATTAAAAAAATATAAAGTATACTTTACTGAGACTGGTGCAAAAGTTTTATTAGTTTTCTAACAATTAACTTGATACTTTTAATGTTTTTAATAAAAGCTGGTTTTGCAATTTTTATTGATGAAGTTTTTAAAATCACATCTTAAAGGCAAAATAATCAGATTACCATTTGTACGTGCGTTTGTACAGCGAATCTGCTAATAAAAATCTCAAGGTGAATTGTTTTGACAATTCATAAATATATATTTGTTCAAAACTTAAATTTTCAAGTACACACTGTTTTGAATTAGTCATTGTAGAAAGAAATAATTTTAATTAAATATTGTTTTTTGAAAAAGTAGGTTTGATGTAACTTTTGATTGAATATCTTTACTTATAAAGTCTTTTTTTATTTACATGATGCAATTTACTTTCGTTTTTACATAATTTTAAATCGTTATTAAAAATAAAAATAGGCTCACGGCATTTTTAAGTTACATTTTCAACACAGCGTATATTATTTTAAAGTTTTGCAGAAGTTTTTAAAAATAAAATAAGCATTTGCTTCCGACAAATTTCAAATTCTCCTTCCTGCAAAAAAATGCTTACGCTTTACGCTGCAATCGACTGTATAATAATGAATATTTAGTATTTATTTTCTGCATTAATAAAAAGTAAGGTAAGTGGCAGTTGATATCAGAATTTAAAACGATCAATGCTTTTTGCGAGCTTAGTGACGTCATGAGTGCAAATTAATGCTTCAAAAGAGTTTCCAAAATATGCCTAACACTACGAATCCAAAGTTCAAAGCACGCTCGACACTTCCGAACAGCTGATATGATAAAGTTGACGTTGCAAATGAAGATTATTAGAAGGGCTTATAGGCAATAAAGAAGCACAGCCAATGTCAATAACTCCTGTTTTTCTGTGTTATAAGTTAAATATAATTAATTACCTACCAAGCATTGATAATGAATATCCTTTTACAACCATTTAACTTTACGCGCATGGGCTGATAGCAAATTCTTGTTGACATTTCAAAAATTATATATTGAAGGAATCCCTCTGGCATGGTAGTCGGTGGTCGGTGTTCGTTGGTGGATTTAATACCTGGTGGCATATGCTAAAAGTGTTGTGGACTTAATAAACTCATACATACTCAAACAAAATGATTGAAGGTTATGGACCGGTAATGCAGGCCTTCTTGGGCACCCTCTTCACCTGGGCCATGACAGCAGCAGGGGCCGCTGTTTGCCTTTTTGTACGAGGCTCACAGGTTAGGACATAACCTCAACATGTAAACAAAATCAATTCCATCAGCTTTTCATTCATGTTTCTATGATATTACATCTAGGGGTAACTCTGCTTTAAGTGTTTTCATATCTGTTCTCTCCCATTTTCATTACACATCTACATTTTAATCTTATTTTTGCTTTTACATTTTATTGATGGCGTTTTCTGAATGTACCTTTGTGGATTTAATCTGCAAATTTTCAATTAGAATGGTTTATTTATCTTGTGTGTATGTAAGTTTAAGAAAGTTCATTTGATGAAAATCTGTGTGAAAATAAATAGTGGATGTATGAATTTATTTATATAGTGTAAAAGTTATGAGAAACAAAAAAATGAAGTGAAATATTTTTGTATGAATAAATTATAATTATATTTATCTTAAATAATTATTGGGTAAGAATAGACCAAAATATTATTTATTCTCACTGATATATTAACAAAAACATATGTGCAAATGTTTATTGCTTTTTAAACTAATATTAAATCTGAATGATTTTGTCAATATTAGTGAAATAGTTAATCTGTAAATGTAAATGAAATAAATTACAATCTAAATAAATCAAGATTCACTCATAAAGGAGTGAACATAAAAAAGCCTTGTGGTGTAATTATTGATTATTAAATCTTTTTGAAAAATTCAGGAATATCATCAATGTATAAAAATAATATTGTATTGGCCCTTAATAGTTCAATATTCTGTAAGAGATGTAATAAACAGTGGTCAACCTGTTTTGCAAGTTCTTGTGGGAACTAATTTTAGAAAAAATTTAATTAAATCCATAAAATGTAGTAGTTTGTACCAATCTGACATTTATAGTGTAGTGATTTATAAAAATACATAAATCAGTCTAAGATATTGCAAAAAAAATATATATTTTTTATTTCCCATATTTTAAAATAATCTTATTTACCTAGAGAATGCTGATTTATTGAAATGAACTGTTTTGCTCATAAGTTAGAATTAACATACAACATATATAGGCCAGTACCTGGACATATAATGGTTTTAATGTAATCAATATTTGTTTATAAATTTCTTCAATGTATTTAATAAACCGTAATTGTAGTTCAAATTGTATTTTGATAAATGAATCTTTAATAAGCATAGATTATTAATTAGTTATTGTACCAGGAGTATTTAAATCTATATTTTGTAATAATTTCAAATAACAAATAACCTAAATATTACAACAACTTTTGATTATAATTAATAATTATAGAAAAACAGAATTTTGCTCAAAAATGGAGAGCATAGAAGGTAGAAACAACAAATAAATGTAAAATTTTGCAAAGTAAAAACAAATAAATCTTTAATTGTTTAAATTAACCATATTGTTTAAACTCTGATAAAAACTGTCTGTATGGTTTGATTTTCTTTATTTATCAACAAAAAATGGTAATGAGTAATATAATAATATTAGCCTAAACATTTTTTTATTCCAATCTATTTAAACATTTACTTAGTTATTTTTAAAATGGGTGGTATCTGCATTTTATTAGTGAAAAAAAACTTTATACCTTTTGTCAAAACACTCATAAACCTAAATATTATAAACCTTATAAAAATAGTAAGATTTTACACGACGTACCTGATTATAAAAATAACCCTAAAATAGGGTGAGTGTATAAATACCAGTTGTCAACCAAGTTGCATTTTCTCTTTCAAAATAATATTTAGTCATGATAGGCCTTGATGGCAATTGAAACTAAAATCATTCTTTCTATTATACATATCAGTCTAACGTAACGCTAATCTCTAGGATATAAAAAACTATTGTTGGGGCCCGACGTTACATTATTAGTTTATGTGCAGATGAGTGGATGAGATTACATTTCGCATAAACCTCATTTTCATTTAATTATTCAATAAAATGCCTACAACTCATTCATGTTAATAATTTTAAAATATCTTAAAAAAATACGAAATATATATACAAACCTACTACAGTGACCTTATAAAATCACACACTACCAATTCCGATTAAACCAAAATGAAGAATAATTCATCCAGATATTAATGATAGAAGACTACAATGATGGTAGCCAGAAGACTTGATCATTTAAGAAGAACCTTTAATTGGCACAATGTGTGGAAATACATATTTATACCTTTTTCCAATTTTAATTTAACTGAGATTATTTTCTTCATCTGTCAAAACAGTCAGATTTTGTGGTTTCAGCCAATAAGAGCTCACGATCCTAACCAATCATTAAGTTTTATACTGTTTTTTCGTAATTGTTTTTCTGATTAAACTGTGTTTACCTTTTTTGAAATGTCAAATATAAACATTTAACAACTTTTATTTAGCATTATCAATTATTATTATACTAAAATGTATTGCAAATCTATGTTAATACCCAAATTTCAAAAGGTATTTTTAAACTAATCTGTTTATTTGTTTATTTCAAATCGCTTTAACGCCTTTAACAAACACATAATCAACACATCAGTTTTTGAATACGTCCTAAACACTTAAAATTACATTAAAACTGACAAATATCAGTCCGAACGAATTAAGCCAAACGCAATCGCGCTTGCCTTGGTGGCCCTGTATTTAAATATATAGCAGATCAATATTTGACTTTTCAATTTAAAGATTGGAGGCGAAATTAATTTAATACAAAATGATTCAAAAAATAATTGTTCAAAATACCACCCATACTCTCAAATTTTATAGATTATTTTTTTCATCTGTCAAAACAGTCAGATTTTGTAGTTTCAGCCAATAAGAACTCAGGATCCTAACCAATCATTATGTTTTATACTGATAAAACCGCTTCTTCGTATTTTTTTTTTATTAAACTGTGTTTCACTTTTTTGAAATGTCAAATATAAACATTTAACAACTGTTATTTAGCATTATCAATTATTATTATACTAAAATGTATTGCAAATATATGTTAATATACAAATTTCAAAATTTATTTGTAAACTAACCTGTTTACTTAAATACTTAAAAATCCATAAATCTCTTTAAAACTGACAAATGTCAAACTCTATATTCGAATTAAGCCAAACGCAATCACGTATGCGTTGGTGGCCCTGTATTTAAAACTATAACAGCTCAATATTTTTTGATGTTTCAATTTAATTTGATAAAGAAAATAATGAACATTTGTGTGTAAAGTGTCTTTTGCATAAATGACTATATTTTCTGTTTTTAATACAAAATGATTCAAAAAATAATCATTCCAAATACCACACGTCCTCTCAAATTGTATAGATTAAATTTTTGGTCTCCATACTCAAACGCCTTTATTTCAGGCAAAACCACTCAATCAAACTGATTTGAGTCATCAGTTTGTTTTTGTGGTTTTTTCAAATAAAGCCGTTTTCGTGAAAACCAAAAATTTAATCGATAAAATTTGGAGGACTCGTGGTATTACCTTTGATATTATTTGGTACTGCTTTGTCAAATAAAACTAAAGAAATCGATTAAATATATAATAAACAAAAACAAATAAAAAGAAACAGTTTCAAATTTTTGCACCAAATATTTTTTAGAATAGATATGATACTTAGAAACAGAACAAATAAATCTGGCAACAATACAAGAGTTAAGACACCTTGTTAATTGTGTATCTTGTATGTTGGGATTCCCTGGTACCATTGATATTTGATGTAAAAAATTAATTAATATCGTTAAAAAGGGGAAAATAAAAATTGGAAAAAGGAGCATTTATATGGTTTATTGCAAAAATTTCGATTATGAAGTGATATTTAAAGGGTTTGGAAGTATTTTGGAATTTTTTATTAAAATCGAGGAATTCATGTTTCCTCAAATTATGTCTATGTTACTGTCCACGCCACTATTAATTTCAGTATTACCTTGCTGGTGGTTTCTTTTCATTGTTCTTATGAAGCGGCCTTCCCAACTATGTACCAAAGGAGTATAAAACACCCCTCACAAACTTAGATTACGACCCAAACTCAAAAGTCACTAGTATGCTTGAAAATCATTACTGCAGATCAATTATGGTACATTTGCTAACAGTCAAGTAAGCATTTAATACTTATTTGAGCTGCCATCTTCGAGATTGTTAGCGATGGCACGTAAACGTAGGACAATAGGTATTTGAGTTTATAATGAGAATGCCTAGTGTCTAACTCTTTTATGTTCATCCATGTTTCCTTTACTACTTCATCGCTGTAATCAGTAGTTTCAATATGATTGTCATAAGTTTTAAATATCCGAAATGTTTAAAAATATGACAGAAGGCTCACTTAAGTTTGGTAGCAGTAGTGGTTTAACCATTTGATAAACATTTCTCTGACAAATGTTATCGAAACATTTTGATTTTGAAGAAAATATCAATCCTTCTCTCGGGTTTTTCTGTCAAACTCACAAATTTGTCTTTACTTTTTCCAAAATATGCTTAAACTTTTTGTACAAAATATAAAATAACACGAATTTGAAATTTTTCTTCGGAAGATTGATTTTTTTTACAATGTTTAAGTGCCTTCTTTACTGTTCCCACTTTTAAGGTTATTTAAAATATTTTTAATTTTGTGTCAATTATGCATCCACGATTTTTTTTAGCCGCAAGTACGTATGGATTAAAAATTATCTAAAAGAGTACTTTGAAATCAAAAATTATACTGAATAAAAATTTACCTACCTGTATCTGTAAATCTAGAAGGGTGGTCACCCCACAGCACGTAGGCCACATTTGGCCCTTTGTGCGTCCTTCTGAGGTTGAGCCTTCCTTCTAGCTCGTCAGCCAGCCTACTTGTTTAAAGTAGGTGATGACGTCGCCTGAAGGTAGCTCCCTCATGTTGGCATGTGTTAGCCACCGCTCGCCGAAAAGAATATGTCTCATTTGTGAGAGTGTCGGGCATTCGCAAAGAATGTGTTCGACAGTCTCGTCTTCCTGTTCACATCCTCTACACAGTGGAGTGTCAGATATCCCCATCCTGTAGAGGTGTTTTCGTAGATGACAGTGGCCAGTCAGGATACCTGTGGCTGTGCGCAGGTTCTGTCTGTTCATAGTCATGTATTTTTTGGCTGTTTCGCTGTTCGGATACTGTAATAGTTCCTTGGCTAGCTTGCAGCCGGTTTCTTTAGTAGGTCAGCCACAGCTGATGCCGATAAGCTTATGAAAGTGCCAGGTCCCAAAAGTTTATGGGAGGCTGCTTTCTTAGCTAAAGAGTCAGCTGCACGGTTGCCTTTTGATTTTCCATGACCTTTGATTCAAGCTAAAGTGACCACGTTGTTGTTGCAAGCTTCGATCAGGGCCTGGTGACATTTTAGTACTAGACCTGATGTAATGCGTGGTCTATCCAGAGCTAGTAGTGCCTGTCTGCTGTCCGTGAGGATGTAAATATTATTACCAGTAATGTTTCTTCTGGTAGTCTCTTTTGCGGCGATGGAGATAGCAGTGAGCTCTGTTTGAGCTACACTGGCATTAGAACCCATTTCCCATTTTATATTGAGATTCAGGGATCTGGAATAAATTCGACAGCCTGACCCCTCATTTGTTTTAGACCCATCGGTGTAGATGCACAAGGCACCTGCTGCCAATGTAGCATCTTGTACGTTAAAAAAAAATTACCTAATGTCTGTTCATAAATTTAAACATATTCTTAAAGGTATAATTAAGCAATGTTGCTGGCATTTGATGCCATCCTCGGCCACAAATCTGCACATTCTTTTGCTAAAGGATCATTAATAGCAGATCCTTTCATTTCACCCTTATTGTTAACAATAACACCAGCATGGTCTTCAAAGTAAATGAAAACACCATCCTTCCTTTTAAAGAGCTTTCTCTGCCTGATAACTATCGAAGGCAGAACCTTCTGCCTGAGTTCTGGTTTACCTTTTTTTTACTGTGGGTATAATCATGTCACTAGAACCGGCAGCTGGTAAACGGTTAAGCCATCCACCTTGTACTGCAATAACATATACGTTTTTTGCTCCAGTGTTATCTGCACTGTTGATTACAGCTCCAACAGGCAGAGGAAGGGAGATCCACCACGTCGTCTCTTAGATATTTTGTATTTTTTTGAAATCTACTGTTTTGCAACCGGTGATTTTCAGTATTTCTAGTGTCCAATATTTGGTCAAAACAGTATGCTAATAACCTTAACAGTTGATGCAAATGACACCGAAATTAATTGATAAAACTGTTGATCCAAATTTAAATTTTGAATTCAACTTTTTTTTTCTATTCAGACATTCTTTATATTTAAAAAAATGAGGTTTGTTAATATCAGTGATTGAAAATAATTTGTCGCTATATTGTAAACAACTTTTACTACTCGTGGTTAACTTAAATATCCATAACAAGTTGTTATTTAAATAATTTTCAAAAGTATTCACGTATTTAATGTCATTTCAATACTTGAAGTAGTTTTCTCTGATACACCATGTCGAGAACTTTTGTTAAATCAAGAAATATTGTCACAATTTTCACTCCAAATTTAGTAAAACTTTTTTCTCCTACCATATATGAAACTGAATCATATCAACCCTAAAAATCAGACCGAAAGTAATATTTTCTGGCCTTGGGCCGCAAAAATCATAAAGAACACCCTTAACTATTAGCTGCCCTCGCTTCGCTTCGCTTCGCTCGCTCATACAGCTAACATCCTTGGGCTGCTAAAGCTCATTTTCTGCCCTTGTCTATTAGCTGCCCTCGCTTCGCTTCGCTTGCTCATACAGCTAATAGCCTCGGGCTGCTAAAGCTCATTTTCTTCCCTTGTCCATTAGCTGTATGAGCGAGCGGGCTGCTAAAGCTCATTTTCTGCCTTTGTCACACAATATACTATTTAGTTAACTATTGTTACGAATAATCTTTTAATTTAATTTTTTAATGTATTTATTTTCTTTTCAGAGAAAATTATTAGATGCTAGTTTGGGCTTCGCAGCTGGTGTAATGACAGCGGCGTCCTTTTGGTCGCTACTGTCGCCAGCCATAGAACAAGCTAGCGAATCTAAGTTATACGGACAAAATGGGGAATACGCCTTTATACCAGTAGCAGCTGGCTTTCTGCTCGGAGCATTGTTTGTTTTTGGTGCTGACAGATTGATAACGGTCCTAGGTTTAAGTTCACCAAATATGATGTTAGGTGAGTTAAAATTATAAGAATTAATTGATCACAGCCATTTTAATTCTTTCCTCTACACTACGACGGTGCTTCTGGAACTGCCAAACGGCATATTAGAAGACACGACCGAAAGAACTTATTCTAAAGATCTGGGAACAGTTTAAATATGCAAAATTGAAAATTTAGACATAACAGCGTTTAAAATCTTTAATTTTACAAAAAAAAATTATTATTGCCATCTGTTAAAGACAAAAAAAGGAAAACAGACGAATTTACTAACTACTCCTTAATGCTCCTTAATTCTAGTCTTAATTCGTTGGCTGGTTTGTCCTATGTATACTACAGAGATTGCAATTTTTTTTTACAGCAAAAATTCGCAAAAGGTTGATAAATATATTTCAGATCTGCTTTATCTTTTGAATTTTCTAATAAATCACTTAATCTTCCGCTTATTGCGTTCTTTTCTTCTAACAGAGTATTTTGATTAATTAAAAAAGTTGTTAAGGTTACTACTTTACTACTTCTATTAATATCATTTATTTAAAATTTTGTTATTGATTAATGGTTTATGGTAATAATTTATCAATAGGCATTCTTAACTCGGTCTAGGTCAGAAATTTTAATATTACATCTTTTTATCTTTAAGCTAAATACCGAAAAAATACTTTAGAAATAGGTGACAGAGACAATTGTCAGTATCAGTAATATTGCTTCAAAATAATTTGCGTACATATCGAAAAAATATACTTGAACAACTAAGACTGAATAATATTTACGCAAGGTCAACCACAACAGGCAATTTTAATTTTTTATTTTCATTAACCTTCGGGTTCTTTGACAAATTTTAAAAAATAAAATACAGTAACAAGGAATTTATTAAATTTTTCGCATTCATTTATTTCCAAAAGCAAAGACAAATATACTAGGAAAAAATAGATTCAAATGAAAGCGGATGGTTGAGAGACTGAAATAAACAGTATCCATATTTCTTGGTTTTCGGACGGTAAATCCAACATTTTCATCTGTGGCCAGTTTAAGTCAGATCTAGCAAACCTTATAACAAAGATAATTCTTGCTGAAATAACTAGCGAGAGTCGTATAGCGAAAAAAAAGTATGATTTTCTGTTTCATTAAACTCGATCCTAGTTGGTGAAATTGTCTAAAAAAATTCGCAAAGTTGGCAAAAACGGTTTTTCGTGAATAAAAAAATAAATGAGGAAGTTGTAGATAATAAAAATATCTTTCGATTCACTTTTTATAAGTCTCGATCGAGATGTATCGAAAAAACCGTCCAAAATCGCATTTTTTTTTTGTTTTTATTATAACTTTATCAAATTTAAATAAATTTATTTAATACTTGACAAAAATATAGCTCGTATCTTGTAGAATAGATACGTATTTCAAATTTTTTTAAATATTTTTAGTTTTCGAGATATTTTGATTTTCGAAAAAAAGGTGCTTGCGAAAATCGGCTACTCTTGCTCGAGGAGTGATCGTAGAATTTTTAAATTTTAAGTACCGATAAATGACTTTAAAAATTTGGTTTTTTTGAAACGTTACAATTCAAATTGAAAAAGATACAGCTAAAAATATAGCGATCGAAAAAAAAACAAATTTATCGGTACTTCAAATTTAAAAAAATTGCTATTAACTTTTTATAGGATGAAAGTCTTTCCGAAGAAAATAAGCTCAAGATCATTATTCTACGAACACTTTTCGAGCAAGAGTAGCCGATTTTCGCAAGCGCCTTTTTTTTTCGAAAAATCGAAATATCTCGAAAACTAAAAATATTTTTCAAAATTTGAAATACACATATTCTACAATACACAAGTATCAAATAAATTTATTTAAATTTGATATTCACCTATTTAAAAATATACAGAACATCTATCAAAATAATCATAAGAAAACAGCCCTAAAAATTGTATCAATCTTTAATTTAATATTTCCATAATACTTACCTGAAATATATATTTTTTTATAAACTGAGGACTTTTGCACAAGTCATTTTTGAATTGCACAAAGGATGTGAAATAAAATCACACATGTTCCCAAGAATAAGGACATTAAAAATGTCCTACACTGCACCAGCGTCTGGACTTCAACAACTACTCCTTGGACTATATGCCCCACCAGGTATTGAATTACGAAAGTCCAGACGTGGTTTGGTGCCCGACCAAGTCGGGGCTTTAAACCAAAAACTTCGATTTTGTTATTAAAGGAGCTTGCCATTCTTAGACCGGTTTCGGTATTATTGTACCTCATCAGTAAGAAGCAGGCTAGCTCAACATCCTGTCACTAAAGGATGTCTGAAAATGAATTCGACTCGCCTCGTTCTTGATAAAAGTGGTTGCGTTAGAGCAAGTATATCACTGCTTCTTACTGATGAGGTACAATAATACCGAAACCGATCTAAGAATGGCAAGCTCCTTTAATAACAAAATCGAAGTTTTTGGTTTAAAGCAAACCACGTCTGGACTTTCGTAATTCAATACCTGGTGGGGCATATAGCCCAAGGAGTAGTTGTTGAAGTCCAGACGCTGGTGCAGTGTAGGACATTTTTAATGTCCTTATTCTTGGGAACATGTGTGATTTTATTTCACATCCTTTGTGCAGTTTTGTTACGCCCATGGTTCTTTTTTGGAATTTTTATGGTTCAAAAAATTCCACCTTCGTGCATTTTTGAATTAGTAAAAATTATAGAATAGATATTCACCAAGCAATAGACTCTGAATATAGAAATGTCCTTTAATAATATCTGTTAAAAATTGCTTGTGAAATAATTTTATTCATAACCATATTAGTTTGGTTAACCTACTATGTACATTTTTCTTAGAAAAGTAGATCCTCATCCCCTTCATCCAGTAAATTGCTTATTTTAGAATTCCAGCTTCGATAAGGGCTTGCTTCTCTTTCTCAACTTTCCAATTCCAATTCATCTAGCTCATACAAGTTCAATAGCATTTACTCTTCTATTGGTGATTTTTGCGAAGAAGCCAATTCTACTAAGAGTTTTACAACACTCTGGTAGTTCTTTTTTAATTTAGGAAGTTGTTGACCGCCTCTAGCTGGACCAGCCAATTCGTAAAAATCTGTACCATCCTGGTAGCATTCAAATACAGGAAGAGTAACACCTGCTACATTCTCTTTCTTGGTTCTTATTTTAATTTGAGCCTTAGTTACGTTTTGAAGTACAACTTGATTAAGCTCTCCACTTGCAAACTTGGCTTCTGCTAAAGAAAAAGCTGCTTCTTTCATTACCTCGCCCATAAGAGTCTTAGTCTCAATGATTTTATTCAAAATAATTCTAAAACGCATAAGTTACATCTCGATCGAGACTTATAAAAAATGAATCGAAAGATATTTTTATTATCTAAACTTTCTCATTTACTTTTTTTTATTGGAGTTATACTTTTTTTTATTCACGAAAAACCGTTTTTGCGAACTTTGCGAATTTTTTAGGCAATTTCGCCAACTAGGATGAAAGAGAAACTCATATTATTTTTTTTCTCTATACAACCCTATTTTTTGTTTTCGGGTTGGAATTTTGTCAATACCTATTGATTGGACTACTAATAAAATCAGAACATCGACAAGTATTATATGTTAATAGTTAAACGAAATAACTTAAAAAAACACATGAAATGAATTCATTTATTTCTTTTTCAGCATTACATGCCACAGGTAGTCGGCGCGATAGTAGACGAAGTAGTTCACGTCGCGAATCGCACTATTTACCCGAAACGACTGCCATTGAGGGATTCACAGAAACAGGAGGAACGGTTCATCAGCGTAAAGGGGGTAAGTTTTTAAAACGTCTCTCTAAAATAAGAATTCTTGATGGGGATGTTTTACGTCCATCATTTGGAGGTTTAACAAAAGTATTCGTCCATTTGATAACTCTAATCTACGTTTCTGCATTGATTCCTTCTTCAGGTTCTTTTCAATTTTTTTCGTCTAATAGGCAAAAACCAACACTCAGTACTTAAGAAGGTTGTAGATGTATAGTTTTTTAGGGTCTGTTGTAGCCCTCTTACAAATTTTGTCAATCGTAAGACTAATTTTTTATATTTAATAAGAGAGCAACACTCATGTCAAATTTAAGTTTTCACCTTAATTGACGCCATCTTGGATAGGCCCAATAAAACTCCGTCTATCATTGGAAGTGTCTTGGTTGACTTTTAAAATGATACGTGGTCTGTTGATAATATTGTAAATGCTTTAATTAATTGTAAAAATATTTGATTTCTTAAATCTTTTATTGGAGCTTACCGAATTGAATAAAGTTGTAAAATGATTTTACTTTATTTATTTATGTAATTGATAAGAATGGTACGTGACTAATCGTATTTACTTGAATAGTAGTAGTTATTTAAAATAATCTGCTATAATAAAATTTATTTAAAAAAAACATTTATATTTATGATTCTTTCATTGGGGTTTTAGTGACGAATTATTTCAATATTTGTGTTCATTGTTTGCAACTAATTACCTATTGTTTGAAAAGTATAAAAAAACCACAGCTCCAAGTAGTTATAGGCCTACATGGTTTTTTGGCAAATAACGAAAATTCATTGATACATTTTTTGTGTTGATAGAATAAAAGCTTGTTCATAACGATAGCTTACTAAAAGAGAAGAAAAAGATTTAGCAGAAATAATTTCACAACCAAAACTTTGAACTTTCGGCTGCCTGTTGGGCAGTGAATAATAATTTTTCCTTTACTCATCGAGCTCGTCAAGACAACTCAATTGTTTATCAACCAAGTTGCTCACAACTCATAACCTACTAATTAATAATATAATTTGTATTATCTACTGGAAAATGATATATTGAAAAGCAAGCGATTATTTTTGTTAATGTGACATGTATAGTAGAACCCACCGCTCTATGAGAAAGAAAAAACGCTATTGAGACGAGCACAACTTTGAAGCGACACCACCGGTATTAACTTGAACCTTCACGAAAAGCATAATTTTGTTTGTTTACCTGCAAGTCGAACGTGTGTTTTGATTTTGTGCTTCGTGTATTTTGCTGTTATTTGTTAGTTAAACGTTAAAAATGCCCAATAAAAATAATACAAACTATCGCGTTTATGGGTATACCTCTAGGAAATCTAAAAATCCGGAATTACACTTCCATTATGATCCACCCAAGAAGCAACAAAAAAGGTGTCATCGAGGAAGTTGATCGTCGTAAATTCCGGGAAAAGTGTAATCAATTTTAAATCTGAAGATTATATTACAAAATCAGGTAAGATAAAGATTAGCATTTCTGAGATTATTTCTTGATTACTACTGAAATGTTTTTAGGAATTATGTCAAACAAAATAGCACCCAAGTAGTGCAAAAAGTGTGTGCCATCACATCATTTGCCCAGTAAGCCACTTGATGTTAAAACCATTAAATGTGCAAGGAATGATGGTTAGTTAGAAGACACCAAAGTGTTGCCTATAAACTAAGTAAACTTGTCCTTACAAACTGTGTACAGTTGTACTTTTATATATGTAAACTTAAAATCTAATTAGGTGTGCACATCATTGCTGATATTTCAACTTATCATTTTTATAAAGGTAATATTCAGTAAAATAAAAACTTTGTCACATCATAATTTTAAAAATACCATTATTACGTTCCCCTCTTGTACAACATCTGTTTTCAATAATTATACAGTTACAATTAGTAATGAATTATAATAAAATGTTAAATACTACTAAAACTGAATAATTCAAAGTTAGCTTTGAACTTATGTTAAAATAAAGGATTAATAAATATACATTTTGTGTTTATTTTGAAAAAAACAAAGTAGATAAACAAAACAAAAAGTTTTGCAACAGATACATTTGATGGCCTATGAAGTGTTTTAAGCCAAGAAAAAATTTTCTTAATTTTTTATATTTTAATTTGATATTGATTTAAAAAAATAATTTTGAAACAACGAATAGGATATATTTTACCATAAATCAATCAAAAGTAGGTTCTTAGAAATCATTTTTTATTTAAATCACTTTTACAATTACAATTATTATCCTGAAAAAATTGAAATAAAATTTATCAGCAGAAAACTGTTGTATGTTTCTTTGGCATATGATTTAGCTCCCTTCCAATATCATTCTATATTAGTAGAGGTGAAGATGATAATACTTCTAGGCTATATTCATCCTGAAACACAAAAAAGCACACAGAAACAGAAGTAAACAATAAATTTCTGAAAAACTTAAGATATGCTAAATAAATATCCTCAATTTTAGAATAACGACACAAAAAACAGGTTCAATTGAGTCTAAATACTTACATGTACAGGTATATTATGGTAATTTCCAAATCAAAAACCTCAAACAATCACAAAAAGTCTTAAAATACTACAAATAAACCATTCACTCAGTATAACTTAATGCACTATTTACCAAAAATTACGCGTTTCGTGTGAACAGCTGATCGAGACTGTGGCGCCGCGATCGGTAATTATTTGTCTCAATAAAAACAGCAAAGGATACCGCCAATAGAAGAAATACTGATTGATCTGGACATTTTTAGTAATTTAATTTCGAAAACACCGTACACTGTCCATATACATAAAAATAAAATGATATTTTGGCTATTAGGATCACTGTGCACAGATTCAATAACCAACTTACTGGAGATCGTTAGGGGTAATTTGCGTAAAATTTCTATATTGATTAACTTTCTTTAATATCAATTTACATTTTAATTTCTATAACGCATATTAGATTTAAATAGAGGTTGACCACTCCACAAACAACAGACAATAAAAAACTTGTGACATGAGGCTTCTATTTCAACGGTTTATAAAGCAGAATTAAAAATAATTTAACATAAAAAGAGCAAACTTAAATTAAATGTTCTATGTTACCTCATCCGACCTCTATCCCTTTTCTAATTCTTGTAATAAAGGATATCAAAGAAAACATTATAAAATTACCTGTTCAAGTGCGTTTTTCTCGAAAACGGGTGAAATTATCATGTATAAACAAGAGTACTAATATTATGTAGAAATGATGTTTACGTCATATTTTCTAATCAAAATCACTATAAAGTTTCGTCAAAAAAAGATGCTACTTAATTTCATCATCAGGAATCATTCATGTGGCGCACCTATAACAAAATGTGAAATAATACATAAAATAATGTTCCTTGTCCAAAGTTATGCCTCTGTGCCGATTTTGATAACAATTGATAAATATACAGGGACATTATTAGAAAAAAACGAAAAAAAAAATTCCAACTTTAACGCCCTCTATCTTATTCCACAGCAATATTTTATTAAGGTATATTTGGTCCTATCGCAATATTTTGGTCCCAATAACTTGCCCTTAGCCATGTCCCAATAGTTATGAACCACCCTGATGATTATTTTGATAATCGAAAAAGGATTTCAAAACTTCTAAAGAGATCAGGATGGTCTTTAAACATACAATTGTCAGAATGATTCCTTTATGCTTTAGGTAGCACATATCTTACACATTTTTTTTTCGTTTTTTTGCAGTAGGTATAAAATCTGTAAGTGTACAGAGAGATATTGAAGACAAAGTTCATACGCAGAGTTTCGACGACGATGAAGGATGTAACATCGAGGAGATTCAAAAGGGACAATGGAAGAGGATCGTCCTTTTGGTCGTCGCTATCACTGTGCACAACATTCCAGAAGGATTGGCCGTTGGAGTGGGTTTTGGTGCCACCGGAACTGCTACAGCATCTACGCTCGAGAAAGCTAGGTAAGTTTTTATTGTTTTTTTTTAAGAACAGTATTATTGTGTCGAAAAACATTCATTATTTTTTACCTTTATTTTCACTGTGTTATCTTATCTTTTCTGCAAGCAAATAACGTTACTCGATTTCCTCCTAGAAGGCCATTAAATCATGGAAATTCCCACTGTTAAAATTCTGAAAATACCTTTCGTCTCTTTCTCCCATGTTTCAATCATCTGAACTTCTAGGATCAAAAAACGTGTCTCCTTAATGCTATTTTTTAAAGATATATTGATTTTTAAATTAAGTCCCAGATGTTTTCGGGACGTAATAATTAATTTTTGTTATTCCAGACTTTCAACAAATGTTTTTGTTTGTTTATTATTTGCACAATAATGACAATCAACAGACAAACAAAAAACGTTTTTAATTAAGTGAATACATCGACTAATTAGAATTTTATATGGATGTAAGAGCTAAGTCAATTTTTTTAAATTTTTTCGAATTTGTACATAACGAGAAGCTTGTAAAAAATTTGTCAATAAATTTGGGCTGGAGCTTCGCGAGATATGTGCAAAAAACGGCATTTTTGGTATTTTTCGAGTGGTTTGCTTCACTATTTTTTAAATATCTCCGCCTCTAAGAGTTGTGGAAAAATAAAAAAAATATTGAAATGACCGTGATGAAGTAGAGTATCGATCCATATAGTAGGGTTTTTAAAAATGCATCTTAACCTCAAAAAACGAATTCGCGCATTATTTTTTTTTACTGAGTTGGCAATAAATAACCAAAAAATCTTCGTATTTTCTTAAAAATTGGAGAAAATATGTATTTTTATGTCGGGAAGAGATGGTAAAAATTTAAAACAAAAAAATGTATTTGTCCAGCCAAAATCGGCATTTTTCGAAAAAAAATTGAATTGGCCGCCATTTTTGGAAATACAATAGTAGAGATTTTATCTTAAAAAGAAGGATTTTGTGTGTACTTTTGTCTAAGAAAATCCAACATTTTATTTCTTTATTTAAAGTGCCCAATTTAGGGAATAATAAAGAAAAATTCGATTTTCATTTTTTATATTGATTTATATTGATTCGTTCCCTCACAAAAATCTTACTTTAGGGCCTGAATTTTTTTTTATTATTATTAAAAAAATTGGAAAAAAATGAAAATCGAATTTTTATTTTTTTATTATTCCCTAAATTGGGCACTTTAAATAAAGAAATAAAATGTTGGATTTTCTTAGACAAAAGTACACACAAAATTCTTCTTTTTAAGTTAAAAATTTTTTCTCTACTCTTGTTTTTCCAAAAATGGCGGCCAATTCAATTTTTTTTCGAAAAATGCCGATTGCTGGACAAATACATTTTTTTTTTAATTTTTACTATGTGTTCCCGACATAAAAATACATATTTTCTCCAATTTTTAAGAAAATTCGAGAATTCTTTGGTTATTTATTGCCAATTCAGTAAAAAAAAATAATGTGCGTGAATTCGTTTTTTGAGGTTAGGATGCATTTTTAAAAAAACCCTACTATACGGATCGATACTCTACTTCATCACGGTAATTTTTATTTTTTTTTATTTTTCCACGGCTCTTAGGAGATATTTAAAAAATAGTGAAGCAATCCACTCGAAAAATACCAAAAATGCCGTTTTTTGCACATATCTCGCGAAGCTCCAGCGCAAATGTATTGACAAATTTTTACAAGCTTCTCTTTATGTATAAAATTGAAAAAATTAAAAAAACTTGACTTAGCTCTTACATCCATTTTCAGAATATTTTCATCTAATTTCACTCCGGTAATAATCGGTAAGTTTGGAAATGCTTTCTAGTGGGAGTTTCAGTAACGGCATTTGTTTGCGGGAAAGATCAGAGGGTATAATTTTATAAAAAAAAATTACGGTTTAAATAAATTTATTTACAATGCATGTGAATGAATTATGGAGTGAGAAGAAAGCGAGAACAAAAAATAGTAAGAGGGCAGCGACAGGATATATATGGTTTTCTCTGATGGGCAATTTATCTGTGATAAAATAAAATACAATTAAAAATTTGTTTGTAAGCAGGGAAAGCATTAATTAATCGGAAATTGGGAATTTATTTTTTATTTCTCAATTTTCTCAAGTAAAATAGAACAAAAAAATTACAGTACCTTAAAAATTAAAATAGTGACTTTACATTTAAAGAAAAAAGGGTTGAAGCAAATAGCAAAAAAAAATTATAATGGAAACGGTTAAAAATGATAATTCTCAATAAAAAATTACAAAAAATAAAAAACAAAAAAACAAGTCTGTTATATTTTATATTGAATTGCAAATACCAGTGACGGCGTAAATGTTGAATTTCAACAAAGTCCGATTTTAAGTTAAGTTAATTAATTTGATTGTTGTGAAATAAAAAATAAATAATTTTTTTGGCATAAGTCATCCAGTCAAACTAAGTTAATTAATCCAAAATAAAAAATGCAGGTCCGTATTAAAAAAAATAAGTTGATGGTGGCCTCAAAGGAACGAAACATCGTCCGTTTTTAACAAATTTAGTTTTCTTCGTAAGATTTTTAAATTTTATTCCAATACTTGTCAGGGGGGGCCAGACCCAGCCCAGACCCACACCCTGACACGGGCCCAAACTTCGCACTTACTTAACGCTTCCTATACTAACATGCGAAAAAATTAAAATTAGAACAAGTAAACAAAAAGAATGGCGCATGTTAGACAAGCCCCCCAGATCTTGTCTCTAGATTCGGCACTGTACATTGTTAAGAATATATTTTTTTTCGTTTATTTTCGAGTGTATTTTGCAAAATATAAAATTGTTGTAACCCGTATTTATGTTTCGAAAATAAATTATTCTGTTCCTCATACTCATTCTTTGAGTTTCTACAAGCCTGAGTAATTTTGCATTGAAACAAATTTCATTATCGAGACGAGTACCAATTAAAAAAAATAATGATATGCAGATCTGCTCTAAAAGGTTAAGTGATGCAAATATCGATGGTTATTAGAAACTGACAAATAAAAAATAGTCCTCGAGATCTATGTCACGGATTCATACAAATAGTAAGTACTTAATCGTTGATCGCACAAACCTTTGTTTTTTTTTTATTAAACGCAAGAATGAAAGTAAAAAGTACTCGCGAAGTCATTTGGTTACCTTGGACTTGGAGCTTGCAGGTCAAGCACCTTGTGATATATAAAGGTGTTTGTTTATGGAGTTAAAAAATATTTCACCTTTAATAGATATGGATAAATTGGTGGTCCAAAAACTATTTTTGTTGGAGTTTAGTTGGGATGGGGATCAGTGTATGTTCGTAAGTAATATCTAATTTTTCCGAAAAAGTCGAAAAAACACGTTGCTAAGTAATATTTTAACAATTAAGACGCATGAGTACTGGTGGCAACAAAAATACGAGTCGAAGACGAGGTTTTTTGCACCTGCACGAATGCATTTTGTTAAAAAAATATTACTTTGCATTGTGTTTTTTCGATTTTATTCACAGGAAAAATTAGATGCCCGAATGGTATTTGACAAGACTATTTCATGAGTAACAGATTATTCTGCATACACATAGCTTACAAAACATAGTACCTATTATATATGCATACATAACAAATATGTAGGTATTAATTTGAAAATTGAAAAACATGTAATTTATTTAATCACAAAATACTACAAACTTAATTATTTATGGTATAATTAAAATATAAATTGCAATTTTAGTACACAGTAGAAGTATTGTTTGAAATCTTTGTTAACTCATTGATAACGATGGGTGTAGGTAAATCATTAATGTTGTTGATGGGTCCAGCTGTAGAGTGAGAAGCTCGAGGAGTGGCTGCATGATCTTCTGTTTTTTAGGTGGAGGTTTTGAGGCGGCACCTCTAAGGGTGTTTATGATGTTGGAATAATGCTCATTATTCATTTGCAGATAAGGCTTAATTGAGTTGGCTGAACTGTGGCCAGTAATTTTAATTAATTGTTGTTCACCTACTCCTCCTTTAGCCAGGTTACTGACTGCGGTCGACCGCATAGAGTGGTTTGTGATTTTTATTATCTGCTGCTTCTTTAGTCCATATCGAAAGTTCGTTTTTTCCCTCTGGAGTGTTTTTGTAGTATCCGCTTGATTGTTCTTTGTTCCATGATGGGTTTACTGTTAAGAATAATTTATCAGTTGTTATTCTAGATGAACGGTAGGGTTCTTCGTGTTGGGGACTAGCCATTTACTATCGGCCATTTTTTTTCTCCACCCTGGGCCGTTTTATTGAAGAGGGGATTATATTCTACTCTTCCTAAAAAGTAGGATTTTTGAAAATCAGTTATTTTAAAAAATATGTAAGTAACTATGTTATCTACCTGTTTTAATCCCAGAATTATCCACTTCCTCTTTAAAATAATGAACTCTGCAATTGACTGCTTCTCCACCTCTCCAGGCAAGTTCTACTGAAGCGATATGGTGTGTGTCTTCGTGTGTGTCTTCGTCCCATAATAAAACCATTGCGTATTGTTCTTCCAATTTTAATGAAGCAGAGCTCGATTTCCTTTTATTGGCGCACATCTGCAAATTCCTTCGTTTCGCATTACGAGCTTCCCTACTAGACTTGAAGATAATATCTTTAAATGGATCAAAAATTATTTTTCACTTCATAAAATACATCTCTTGCATTTTTTTTAATAATAAATATTAGTCATAGAATCACTTCCAAAGCGACTCATTTTCACTACATAAGCTGTTTAAAAACAATATTACAAAATTTATTGACAATAAAATCGGAAAAATTGCTTAGCGTCGTTTTCTGGTGTCCTAGGAGACCATAATTACTTGTTATCAAAGGTATTGTAATTTTTGGTGACAGCAGCTGTCAAGTTTTGATGCGGGTAAACTCGAAAAAACTACTGACAGGAGCTGTCATACAGTTTTTTCATCTAGAAACCATTTGTAATTAAAAATTGCGCGTTTGTGATTGGTGGAAATTAAGACGAGGGAAATAGTCAAGAAAAAACTATTGTTTCTTTGCCAACGTTTCGAATTAATTAAATTAATCCTCAGGGCTTTATAACCAGGCCCGGATATAGGGGGGGGGGGGGGCGAACGAAAAAAATCACATATACAAATAAATAACTAAAAGGTAATAAAGACATTATTTCAAAAAATTTCCGGACCCCCCGGAAGGTTCGCCCCCCCCCCCCCATCACGGCTCTGAATCCATTGTAACAATGGTTTCCCAAATAACAAAATAGTTTGTACTTGCCACGTTGTATTATTATAATTAACCTCCTAATTTAAAAGATGCTCAAAGAAAAAACAGAAAAAATAATGTGACAAAGAAAAAGCTAAAAATTGTAGATTTCTAAAAGAGTCCATTTTTATCTTTTAAATGAAATTAACGTGTCCATTTGGGTTTAGCAAGATAAATAAGTCATTTAAATGTTCAAGAAAATTAACTCTTTAAATGAAAATATGTACAATATTTCCATTTTTATCTAAAACAATTAAAAAGTTTAATTAAGTGATAGTACAAATTTTTATTATAAAATAATAAAACCAAACAGGATTGAATGTAAAAAAAATAAGTTAGGCAAATGGTACAATTTCTAAAAATAGTTTTTTACTTAAATTATGCTGCAAGTGATTATAGTTTGGAAAATGCTGTCGTTAAAATCAATCGTTCACTTGAAAAACAAAAATCATAATAATCACAACTAAACATAAATATAATCAAATCGATAAAACAACACTGTTAAAATTTAATGATCTTCCAAGCAAAATAATGAAACCTACAAACAAAAAAAAATCTGCCTACCACCTTTAGGCATTTGTGGGAGGAGGCCCACGTCCTAAAACGGCCGAATGCCGAGCACAAAGACTATCCTGCCGCCAGTGCGTGAGTGTTCCTGGCCACACCACTGCTGCGGTGTCTTGGCCTCTCCAGCTCAAGGAGGCAGAGGGTGACATGGTAGCCGTGCACGGTGCGCCTCAATCGGCGGAGCTATAGCCGGCCTCAGCCCTACCGCCACCGCACACGACCCTCCCTTATGAATTTCTCCCCGTCCAGGAGCCTTAGTCCTAATAACCAAGAGAGACCAACCACCTCCGCACCCAATGCAGCCAAGTCCCTCTTCTAGGCAACGATCACAGGACAGGACGTCTACTGACCTAATAAAATCCAAGCAACAAAGAAAATAAAATGAGGACCTACAACTACCTCATTTTTCAATACCCAAACCCTTAACTTACCAAAGACAAAGAACCGCGATAACATAATGTTTCACTGGCGCCCCACGTTGGGCGCACTAGGTGAAATTTAACTTTAACAAGTTTATATTTGACTGACTCTATACTACAACTACAACTCAGAATATTTGGATGAGGTAACTGGTACTTCAAACTGTTACCTCGGACCAGCTAAAGTCAGAGTTACTGAATAAATAAAATAAGTGAAAAACTACAATAGTCCAGGCCTTAATAGACAACAGTTTGAGTACTAAACTAGTAAAATCTTATAAAGTAGAATTAAGACGTCTGAGCTCAGTGCGCATATTAAACTAGATGAAATAGTAAAAATCAATTAACGTATACCGGGTGACAATGAGACTAGGGCCATGCCTATATCTCGTTCATTTTTCAACCGACTTGAATAAAATTTGGAACATAGATATGAGACACAATTTTGGATTGACAGTCGTATAAAAACAAAATGGCGGACTTCCGGTTTCGCCAGAAATGTCACCAACTTCGATTTTTAAATGGAACACCCTGTATATTTGATGTTTTTTAGATTCTATGGCTCAAATTACATACGACAGTGTTGCCAATTTTTTTATTTTTCAATAAAAAAATTCAAATTTCCAAATTTTTTTTTTTAGCACAGGAGGCCTTTATCTGGTCAAAATCTATTCTAATTGACATCAGTAAATCATAGTAAGGACTTTTCATCGATATGATCAATAACAAATCCTACAGCGGGAATTTAAATTTTCTAAATTCATTTTTAACGAATAATTCGTTTTTTTTCAAATGGTACCTACCGAGGGCCATCTTGTCATTCGATAGAGAATTTAATTATCAATTCAACGATATACATTATGTACCACTTCCTTTTTGTTCAAACCTAAATATGATCGTTTATTTAATTTATACAATACCTATTTCGTACCATTATTAACGATTATTATTTTCCATTTAAAAAAAAATTATTAACAAAACGAGATGACAAGTAAAATTGGTATTTGACTTTTGACGTGATATTAAACACGTATTGTTATTCCATGGCTATCTTTAATTTCATCAAACCTTAACGGATTGGAATTCGACGGCATGGTACGAAGTAGGTATTGTACAAATTCAATAAACGATCATATTTAGGTTTGAACAAAAAGGAAGTGGTACATAATGCATATCGTTGAATTGGTAATTAAATTCTCTATCGAATGACAAGATGGCCCTCGGTAGGTACCATTTGAAAAAAACGATTTATTTGTTAAAAATGAATTTAGAAAATTTAAATTCCCGCTCTAGGATTTGTTATTGATCATATCGATGAAAAGTCTATTACTATGAATTACTGATGTCAATTAGAATAGATTTTGACCAGATAAAACCTCCTGTGCTAAAAAAAAATTTTGGAAATTTGAATTTTTTTATTGAAAAATAAAAAATTTGGCAACACTGCCGTATGTAATTTGAGCCATAGAATCTAAAAAACACCAAATATACAGGGTGTTCCATTTAAAAAATTGAAGTTGGTGACATTTCTGGCGAAACCGGAAGTCCGCAATTTTGTTTTTATATGACTGTCAATTCAAAATTGTGTCTCATATCTATGTTCCAAATTTTATTCAAATCAAATAGTTACTGCCACTAAAATTACTAATACAAATTACTTATGTTTAACAAAAGTTCAAAAATTCTAAAGACCCCATTAGCAATTGCACTTACACAAATCGTGCACTGTAGTGATAAAACTATTTTAATATGTACAACCCTTGAAAATACACCGACTCTTCTAGGGTACAATGAACTCAACTATTTATACGTTAACTTGTAACTGGTGAAAATGAAGAAACGTAGTTACACTAAATCAGAAGTACGATAACAGTGAAGGGTAGAAATATTAATCAAATTCTGGTATCCCTTTTAAATAATATCACAAATCTTTAGTTGATTTAACGGTTATTCTGTTATTCTACCACTTATCTGTTGAGATAGTATCCGACGAGGGAGGATCTGATGGTCCAGAATCCCAACAGGGTACTCACAGCAAGAACAAACCTTCAATGCTAACAGTGTTAAACAGTTCAAAAATCATTTAATAAAATTCATGAAATTGTCACCAACAATACTTTTAGCGTATACCTCTAGTCTTTACTGATGTTTACTGTAAATTACTAATATATACAATTTAATTTACATTAATTTATTATCGTATATTGATTCCTTTTGTATTTATATTTATTGTAAATTATTTTTCTATTCAATTTATTTTAAATTTAATCTATTTTAAACTACATATCCTCTGATATGTATTGTATTGTAATATTTACTCTAATATTTCTTTAATCTGTTTATATTAGGATTCCTATTTAAATAAATAAATAATCACATAATTTCATTAAAATTAAAAATTAATTTAAATGTCTTTCTGAAAGCTTTCATAAATAGACCAAAATGCCTGGTTTATTATTGATTAGCATTATCTAGTTCGAAGCTACATCATTAACACAAGTTGTGAATTAAAAATATAACTAGGGACTTTTTATCACTTCCTACAATTGAACTTCAAGATATAAATATAATTAATGTCCAATTTTACAGTTTAGTATTTCCGGGTTTCCGAATAAAAACACTGAACTAGAACAAATTTACGGTCCCCACTTGGAAATATGTCAATAAAACTAAAGAGTTTTGTGGCAGTTATTAGTACAGTCAAATTTGTTCATTTTTATGGTCAATATATTGTTATGATATATTTAAATGGTTCTTTAAAAAAAATTGTTATTCCTGTTATATTTTGATTTAAATAAATTAAATAATGTTGAGCGCCAAATTTAAATTATATTAAAAAACTTGAATTTTTAATTAATTTAGTTTAACTCTATTCTCAGGGTTGAGGCGAGTTCATATTAAAAATTGTAATCATTTATTTTTTTTGATTTTTTTTTTAATTGGAATAAACATTGAAACAATTAACCTTTACATTAATTCAAAAACCTTTATAACCTACACTATTGCTATTAACTACTCATACATTCAAACCTTTCACTCTTTACTATACTATAAAATATTAATTATTTTAAATTCAAATTGTCTATAATTAAATTGTTCATTTACACCAAAATTAGTTTAGCTTTAATTCCTTTTTTTTAAATATTGTCCACTTTTTGTTTCCAATCAGATACAAGTCCCTTCGCTCTCGATTTGGTAAGTTATACTAGAGTAAAACTTGAAACAGCTACGATTTTCCAGCTATTTAATTGACTATAATTCAATTACACCTATTTATCCTCCTCATCACAAAATATTTCTTCTTTACTTTAATTTAACTTTACATCCCAAATATTTATTCTAAACACTTTTGTCTAGATTCTCTTATAATTTACAATTTTTACATTTCTATTTTTGTTCAAAAATTCTAACTTTTCATTTTCTGTTCTTTTCTTTTCTTGTTTTATCAACAACTTCTTTTTTATTCCAAGACTTCAAAAATGTCCACCCAAAAATCCTCCAGTAATTTACGACCTCTACCAATAATATATAAATGATCACAAATTTTACTATGACAAACTAAATTATTAGCAATCAAAAGTGTCATTAAATTTGGCCCTAATTTTTAGATTACATAATTCCCCAACATTTCAAAATTTTAATACCATAACAATATAAATAAACAATAGAATAGTTTATTTAAAAGGAATATTTTTTATAGACACTTTTCACAATGAAGTGGTGATGATCTAACCACAATTTATAACAAAGGTGGAATTTTTTGAACTATAAAAATTCCAAAAAAGGACCATGAGCGTAACAAAACTGCCTAAGGTTGTGAAATAAAATCACACTTGTTCCCAAGAACAAGGACATTAAAAATGTCCTACACTGCACCAGCGTCTGGACTTCAACAACTACTCCTTGGGCTATATGCCTCACCAGGTATTGAATTACGAAAGTCCAGACGTGGTTTGGTGCCCGACCAAGTCGGGGCTTTAAACCAGAAACTTCGATTTTGTTATTAAAGGAGCTTGCCATTCTTAGACCGGTTTCGGTATTATTGTACCTCATCAGTAAGAAGCAGGCTAGCTCGACATCCCATCTCTAAAGGATGTCTGAAAATGAATTCGACTCGCCTCGTTCTTGATAAAAGTCTAATGTTGGAAATTTTACATGGTCTTTGACACTCACCACATTTTTCTTCTTTGATAATTCTCTAAATCGTTGATTTTACAACACCAAGAGCATTATTAACTAATATCATTGTATCTTCAACACTTTTACGTACATTATTTACAAAACTGTTACAATAATACACAACTTGGGCTGTATGAGATGGAAAATCATATAATCGTATTTTCTAATCAGATGACTGCTGAGAATTCTTGGAATTATTATAAAACAATATCTATAAAACTTCGTTTTGCTAGTAGGTACTTTTAAAAGAAAACATGAAAAAATCTTTCTTTATGCCTATCCAATCTATAATACTCTCGGCTGTCGGTCTGTTCAAACCTTTTTCTATTGTTCTGCGTTATAAAAAGGTTACAAGATGTAATTATATTTAAAAATGATCGTACCCCAATTACGTTTTATTACTCGATAAAAATTGTAATGGATTATTAACTCTTAATAAATTGGTATAAAAGGATTACTCAATAAATCCTTATCTCTTTGATGTTATGCTCCTTTTACATTAACTCTTCCGCGTTGTTTGAAATATTTACCTTCAAACATTTCGGTAGCGATTATTGGGCTCAACGGGAAGTTCCTATAATTTCCTTGGTACTAATTGATTTCACTTTTGCAAGCTCCCGCGGAGATGAGTGTAAATAACCTAACGATCTAGCGTTTAATTGGATTATACGTTAAGCCAATTAACACCCTTTCGACAGATGCGGATCCAGAACTCATTTTTGTTTCGATCTACTTTTCAAATTTACTTTGATTCATTTAATGGAGTCGATCTGGCAGAAAAAAATCCCGTTAAACGAAGTCGCTCTTTTCAATTTTTTTTTTGTGATTTCAAAGATTCGAGGTCCCTCTTTCACGTAATCACTATATGAAAGCTAAGGGAGGTGTGGATGGGGGTAAATTAACATGTAAAGATATGGAAAATCGATTTTTCGCACGTAGCTCTCTGAGGTTTCTTCGGATCGAAACGACTTCTATATATAAAATAAAGTACTCCCGAAAACGCTTAAACTGAATTTTAACCCGTCTAAATCGGTCTAGCGGCTCTTGAGATATTGCGATTTGAAAGTATATGGATTTTCGCCGCTGCGAGAACACACCTAGAGCCGTGTTCACGTTTTTCGCAGGGAAGAAAGTGACTTCGAGACTTGATTTTTTTTTCTCCGATAGATAGTCAAATCAAAGGGAAAAAAATTCCGCAACCGATGGTGCATAAATTTTCCCCACTTTACTCTTTCGTTGCGAAAATCGAAAAATAAAATTTGCAAAATCCGAAATTCAGTCGCCATTTGTCCGTTTTCGCTAAAACCATCATCTCCTTAATACATCCTGTAGCAGTGTCCCCATGAAAGAGTTTGCCATTTTGCTGACCCGGATTGGTCAAGAATTAAAAAAGTTACCTTGAGTCAAAAATTAATCAGTGTTTGCCCTCCCTCTCCCCCCAAATTAAACTAGCGGGTTGAAATCAAGTCTCGAAGTCACTTTCTTCTATGCGAAAAACGCGAACACGGGTCTAGGTATGTTCTCGCCGCGGCGAAAATCCATATACTTTCAAATCGCAATACCTCAAGAACCGCTAGACCGATTTGGACGGGTTAAAATTCAGTTTAAGCGTTTTCGCGAGCACTTTATTTTAGATATAGAAGTCATTTCGATCCGAAGAAACCTCAGAGAGCTACGTGCGAAAAACCGATTTTCCATATCTTTACATGTTAATTTACCCCCCCCCCCCTCCACACCTTCCTTAGCTTTCATATAATGATCACGTGAAAGAGGGACCTCGAATCTATGAAATCACAAAAAACATTTTTTCGAAAAGAACGACTTCGTTTTCAAAACCAGATCTACTCCATTAATTTCAATAAACTTGGACATGATTTTCATTTAACAAATTGTTATCTGAATTCGATCTGTGTGTGTGTTGATTCTTTGAGTTTATTAATTTTAAAATTTTAACTTCAGATTTTGATAGAGCATCAAAAAGTAAGCATAGGGTTTGATGTGCCCATCCGTACCACTTCGGGAACACCTTCAAAATGGGGTTCAAAATATGAAAATTTTGAAGTTTAAAATGACATTGAATTTAAAGTAGACACATAGTGAATGACGATTTTGGTAAAAGTGAGTAGACTGTGGCTGTGTTGATTAGAATGAGAACTGTCAATCTAAAATTTTATCAATACTTCACTCTCCCTAGAGCTTGAATTACTATTAAATATGAAATATTTCCGAAAGCATGAACTTTTTTAAAAAAATTCATGCTTGAGGAGACATTTCCAGATAGTAATTCAGATCGTGGGAGATTCGGCAAGAAAATTTCACACCAAAGTAATATAAAAAATTATAACATGACATTTTCGTAAGACCGGCGTATTTTTATAATTTGACACTTGACAGAAATACTATCGCTGTGGTTACAGCCCAGGGTAGGAAAATACTATCGCCAAGTTTTTTGGTTGCTACAGTAACGAGCTGAAACGAAAGCTTCTTATTGGTTAAAAAATGTTGGTGTGAAATTTTCATTACAATTTGTTCGGTCTATGGTAATGCTAGAAGAGCATTCTCAAATGGTTAAGACGTAAAGCGTTCTAAGTTCTTTCTTACGACGATATTTGGGTCCACATTAGAACATCAAACGGAGTATTTATTTTGGCGTCTTTAATTTCCTCTGGGCTTAAATTGAGTTACCTATAAATCTTTTTGTGATACTTGTAATACTCAAGATATTCAACTTTGAGTAAACCAGTAAGGAATTTTAGTTTATTAGATTCGACATCCTAAGACCGGTTTCTGCCTTTCGGCTTCATCAGTTAGGCTTTTCGAATCCAATAAATAAAATTCCAAACTCGTACAAGTCAATAGCTATATCTGCTATAAGATAACATTTTTAGATGTGCTACCATGTATGGTAAGAAGAGAGTATTGACATTAAATTTTGACTGGATCTAGTCAAGATGTCACTCTCTTCTTTTTTATCCCTTTCAAAGTGACTAAACCGGTAAGGCATTTTAATTAACTGATGAAGCCGAAAGGCAGAAACCGGTCTTAGGATGTCGAATCTAATAAATTAAAATTCCTTACTGGTTTACTCACTTTGTATTAATCTCTGAAAGGGATAAAAAAGAAGAGAGTGACATCTTGACTAGATTCAGTCAAAATTTAATGTCAATACTCTCTTCTTACCATAGATGGTAGCACATCTAAAAATATTCAACTTTGTTGAGAATCAGTCCTTTCAAATTTTTGAATAAAATGAAAACGTTATTTTCGTATTTTTCCCCTTCGTTAGAGTCGTGCAGAAATCAAATCTTGAAAGTCCCAAAATACACAAACCTGGGAAGACAATATCTAATAAACAACCAATTGTTGAGGTTAAACGCTGTTTTAATTCATAAAGAATTAACGACTATGGTGTTGAAGATGAAGATATTTTTAATGTCGTTCGATTTCCTAGGGCTCCGATTCCACGTACCTCGCATCATCTGCAATATAAAAGAAATATGTCTTGCGTATGTGGAAAGCACAGACTGTCTAATTTGTTTTTTTTTCGCTTTTGTTCAAAACGGACTAATTTTGTTGATTTTTCTGGCGATATCGTTTTTTTTGCATTTTTCACACTATTTCCATTTGTATCTCCAGGTAAGTTGTCCAAATAAAAACGTGTTTATTGAAACGAATTCAACTACGCTGTGGCTCCTGTGCAGTTTGGACCGAATCCTGCTAATTAATGTAAAAAAAGTCCTACTCATTTGAGGTGGCGTCATGTTTTATGATTAGTATGATAGTTAAGACCCTCTTATAGATGGTTTTGAAGCTATAAAACATATTGCAGTTAAAGAAAATATTCTCCGAAACGTTCACATTAATTATTTTTACGCCCCTTCCCTACTGCTGTACCGGTCTACAGCCGCCTCTGAAACAGATCCTTTCCACCGATAGCGATTGCAATTGTTTCTGAAACTCGATATATTTACAAATGCATTTAGAATCAAATTATTCGAAAATGCATGGTTATTATTCTGATTCAATAATTACATGGTAATGAGGCGTCTGCTTTATGGCAAAAACATGCTTTAGGGGTGTTCCTACGATTGTTCTGGCACATCCTTTTCGCTAGATAACTCATCAATAAAAATTTCGATTTAACACTCCACCGATATTGAATGTTTTTTCAGTCTTATTAACATTTCGCTCGGAAATTAGCCGTCCATGACTGGGGATTCTTGATTTAGAAATTTGCATACAGGTGCTTACGATAACAAGAAAAAAAAATCGCCGCATTCATCGTTATAAAAATTTATAATGTATTTGTTCGAATGGTTCCAAACATTATTGTTTATTAATTAATCAAAACAAATTATAATAAACTCAGAAACGCTCCACAGGTTACAAAAAACACACCTATTAATTAATATAATAATCATTTTATAATACATACAGGGTGTCTCAGTATTAGGTAATAGGAAAAGTCAGAAGGCAAAATAATATTAGCACTTCTTATAAAGTTAGGTAATACAGGCCCCGTTTCTGGGCTATGGGCCAGTTCCTGTGTACAAATAGCAAAAAAAAATTCCCATTTTATTTACTAACGAAAAGGTACTGTTGAATGAATTCGAATTCGCCATTTTCCTCAAGAAAAACTGCAAAACAGTTGTTAAAACGTCGAAAAATAAAAATTAACCACATTACAGACAAAAGTGTCAACATATAATGTCCCAAAATCAGTTGGGATGTCATTTTGAAAAAATAACCTCTGTATCCCTTTCTCTTACAAAAAGTACATACTATGACAGCAAATTATTATGCAGCACGACTTGAATATGCTCAGTGGTTTCTTCAAAAACAACAAGCAGATAATACATTTTTTAAAACAGATCTCTTCTCTGACACAAAAGATAAATTAGTTAATGAATATTTTGCAATTTTGGGATAATGGCCAGCGCATTTACCAGAGGTCAATCCTATGAACCACTTTTTCTACTACTACTACTACTACTGAAGTTTGGTGTATTCAATCTGAGCTAGTAGTGGCGTCTGTGAGTCGGAAAAAACCATGAAAAATGGACCAAAATTTACCCGGGTCGAGAGTACCTCTCCCCCGCGTTTTCGAGGATGCTGAATACGATGGCGGTATCACAATTACTATTTTCGACTGCTGAATCCCCTAAAACTGCCAAAAACTACCCCCTAAACGGGTTAAACGGGCAGCGCATCATTTCCCTGTAAAAAAACGTATTTCCCCCCGTTTTCGAGGATGTCGAGTACGGTGGTGGTATTAAAGATTAGTTCCGAACCTCACCAACCCCTCCATCGTCCAAAATTCACCCCCGACAGAGGTGTCTTTTTTCTTCTTTTTAACAGCGACAAAACGTTTGTGCCCCTGTTTTCGAGGTTGCTGAACACGATGGAAGTATCATAATTTCTCTTTTTCCCAGCCAAAGCACAAGAACTACCCCCTAACGGGGTTAAACGGGTAGCACATCATTTCCCTGTAAAAGAACTTCTTTTTTTACAGAGAAATGATGCGCTGCCCGTTTAACCCCTTTAGGGGGTAGTTTTTGGCCGTTTTAGAGGGTTCAGCAGTCGAAAATAGTAATTCTGATACCGCCATCGTGTTCAGCATCCTCGAAAACGGGGGGAGAGGTACTCTGGATCCGGGTAAATTTTGGTCCATGTCCTTCCCACTCACAGAAGCAACTATAGTAATAAAATAGAGGTTACTTTTCGGTTTCTTTTCTTCTTAAGTATAGTTTTATTTTTATTTAATTAATTTTATAATTGAGCATGAGAATATTCAAAGAGTAACTTCCCTGTAAACAATTCACTACTGTTAAATTAATAATTGCAAATTGGTCTAAAAAACTATGTGTTGATAAAATAATAGTTCATCCAAGTTTCTATTAGAGCCACAATTTTGAAGTTGCATGAATTTGTGCTTAAGAAAAGTTGAAAAAATATAGCGTAAAAATATACTTTCATTGTTTTCATCTCGGTGATTTGAAAAATCCGTTGTCCGTTGGTTTCCATGTTGTAGAAACAATTCTTTACCCTAAATTTTATATTTCGAAAACCATTGGTATAAGGAAAAGCCTTGATAATAAAGTCCATTAGATTGTTTTACTATTGTACCACCCAAAAGCAAACTACTGTCCTTCTAGCACCCACTATTTGGGCTGGAGAAATATTTCAGTTAATCTATATATAAACTTATATTTTGGTCCTCAATTACAATTGTTTCTTTTGTAAGTACAGTATATTAACCAAAAATCAATTTGAAAGTATTTTGACATACGCTTTACCTGTAATTTCTCCCTAATTTCACCTAGAGGTAAAGAGAAAGCTAGGTAACAGGAACGTAGAACATGACAGAGTCGCTAAATCGATTCTTCCTGTCTCTCTTTCCTACAGGTTGGATCCTTTCAGTTTCAGAAGGTGAGGGATCAATACTGAATTGTCTTGCGATATATACAGGGATAATATGCCATAAAAATTAGCAAAACAAACGGTTTTTGGCACAATATAAGTATTTGTATTATTTTATTATGTCCATTTTTTTCTTTATATTACCTGTATGTATATTTATTATCGAATAAACATTATTATTATTAATTTTATGAGAGATTATCTGCTTTTAAGACTATTTTCTATAGATAATCCATATTACTAAATCCCAAACAATATTTTAGTTTAAAGTTTAAAAATAACTTTATTTAATTCCGCTTCTTAATAATTAATCATAAACATAAAATAATAGGTAATTATTATTAACGATAATTGCATTCTTTTCAATTGAATGAAAATTATCTTTTGTATAACGAGACGTAAATATGGAAATGAAGCAAAATTACCGCTACTTTAAGGGGTGTCTATCTATTTCCGCTGATATCTAACTTTTAATAACATACTTGGTCTCGTATCGTGACATCATACCATGAAAGAGATAATAGAGAATGCGTTTAACACTTTTAATTAATTTACATAATATACTATAACGAGTGTGGCACGTTTTAGAAAAAAACGATTTTTATGCGAATCATGGCGCCGATTAAATACATATACATTTTAGATTATAAATAGTAAATCAAATATCGTTTGATGCGGTTATAAAAAAAGTATACAATTCTTGTGAAGTGATCAGATCAAATTCATATATTATATAGACGAAAGCTGATTATTTGTATAAATTTCAAATGTATGTGCTCCCATAATGGAGCTTTGAGGAACACCAATACTTTTATCAAAGGTAATAATACCACGAGTGTTCCAAATTTAATCTATAAAATTTAAGAGGAAGAGTGGTCTTTGGAAAGATTATTTTGGAAACATTAAATCTATTCGCCTCCATTTTTTAAATTTAAACGTCAAATATTGAGGTGTTACAGATTTAAATATAGCGCCCATTTAATTGATTGTATACTAACGTATTACAAGTTGTCTACCTAGAAATATTATTTAAGTTTATTTATATAATGGCAACGTCAATCAAAATAATAAACATTAAAGGATTGTATGTAATTTAATTGAAGTAATAATTTGTGTATGTTTTCAGAATTTTTTAACTTATTCTAAATCCAACAATTTATGTAATCTAGTTAACCTACATATTTAACTAGTACATTTTAAAAACCAAGACATCCGCGACTTCGTTTGGCTTATTCGTTTAGAGTTTGACATTGTTTGTTGTGTTTATAGACTGAAATGAAAAAAGTCTTTCTTAATTTAGCTAATTTGAAGTGTTTAGGTATTCAAACACTGATGCTTAATGAACAAAAGTTGAGTGTTGAAGTGAGTTATGTGTGTTAAAGCGATTTAAAATAAACGAATAAAAACAGGTTAGTTTACAGATACATTTTGAAATTTGGGTATTAACCTAAATTTGCAATACATTTTTAGTATAATAATAATTGATAATGCTAAATAAAAGTTGTTAGATGGTTATATTTGACAATTCAGAAAAGGTAAACAGAGTTTTATCAAAAAAATAAAAACGAAGAGACAGTTTAATCGTAAGTAATATCATAAGGGCATCTAATTTTTCCGAAAAAAATCGAAAAAACACGTTGCTAAGTAATATTTTAACAAGAAGCATGAGTGGTGGCAACAAAAAACCGAGTCGAAGACGAGGATTTTTGCACCTGCACGAACCATAGAGTGGTTTGTTATTTTTATTTCTTTTGTATTTAATCCTGCCTTCTCTGCTGCTTCTTTAGTCCATTTCGAAATTCGTTTTTTCCCACTGGAGTGTTTTTGTACCATCCACTTAATTCTTCTTTGTTCCATATTGGGTTTACTGTTAAGAATAATCTATCAGTTGTTATTCTAGATGAACGTTTAACCATTAGAATTTTAAAAAGACGGACTGGACACAAGGTAGGGTTCTTCGTGTTGGGGACCAGCCATTTACTATCGGCCATTTTTTTTCTCCATCCTGGGCCGTTTTATTGAAGAGAGGATTATATTCTACTCTTCCTAAAAATTAGGATATTTGAAAATCAGTTATTTTAAATAATATGTAACTAGGTTACCTACCTGTTTTAATCCCAGAATTATCCACTTCCTGTTTAAAAGAATGAACTCTGCAATTGACTGCTTCTCCACCTCTCCAGGCAAGTTCTACTGAAGCAATATGGTAAAATTTTCGCTGGAGTCCCGCCGGAGTGTCTTCGTCCCATAATAAAACCATTGCGTAGTATTCTTCCATTTTTAATGAAGCAGAGCTCGATTTCCTTTTATTGGGGCACATCTGCAAATTCCTTTGTTTCGCATTACGAGCTTTCCTACTAGACTTGAAGATTATATCTTTAAATGGATCAACAATTATTTTCCACTTCATAAAATACATCGGTGTTCCACATTATCTTCACAACTAGTTGCTCTAAACTTGTAGTTTCCAAAAGCTCGTATTTCCTTGCCTTGCAGAATTCCGTAAACAGTTTCCATATTGACGTATGGGTTTTAACGGTATTGTACGGTACACTTTTCTCAATCGCCAGATCAATATTAGTCATAGAATCACTTCCAAGGCGACTCATTTTCACTACATAAAGCACGGGTCAGACTAGGCTGGTTATCAGCCGCTTCTGATCAGCTGGATCACGTGACGCGCTACCTGCTACCAAAAGTTGAATATGTCCAACTTAGCCAGCTGCTGACAAATATTCGCCGGCTGACGGTGTCAGCTGCGGGTTCTGTGATCACAACAAGCTGAGAGTAGCGGCTTCTTTAATTCGCGGCTGGTAACCAGCCTAACTACTGACAGGAGCTGTCATACACTCTTTTCATCTAGAAACCATTTGTAATTCAAAATTGCGCGTTTGTCATTGGTGGAAATTAAGACGAGGGAAATAGTGATAGGTAATACCACGAGTCCTCCAAATTTTATCGATAAAATTTTTGGTTTTCACGAAAACGGCTTTATTTGGAAAAACCGCGATAACAAACTTATTTTATCTCAAATCGCTTAGTGTCTGAGCCCTTCCAACTCATTTTTAGTAGAGTAGTCTGTCATCCTTTGGTGTTTCTTTACATCTTCTGATATGCTTCTCAATTCTTGTCTGTCTTCAATTTTTTTTCTCTATACTTTTTATATTATTGACGACTTGATCTTCTTTGCACTGGACTTTTCGTCTTCCCCTCTTGACAAAAATAGAAAAGACATTTCTCTTAAAAACAATTCTGTACTCTTAAAGATTCCACTATATTTTTAAATGTAGTAAAGGATAATTCTGAAAGTTCACAGAATGTTTATGTTCGTTTTCCAGTTTATGCATCAAACGTTTTTATTAACCCCATTTTCCCTCGATTTTGTCTCAATTACTGAACACTTTTTACGACCTGTTTATATCGTTTCCCTTTGGAAGACGTTTTCGTTAGATCCACCGTAAAGGTAATAAACTATTGTTAACGTACAAGATTAAAATTCAGTTCCGGCATACCTGATGAATTTCCCTCATTTAAAAAAGAATAATGCGCCTTTTACGACCGGCTTCAATTTTATTATTCGGTATTATTTATAACAAAGCCTTATTATATCTTTCTTGCCTTGTTATTAAAATATTTTGAAATAGATAGTAATCTCCGTGTTGATGCAGAATTATATTTTATTATATTATTTTATAATTAGGAGAACGCGACTCCGAGTATATAAACTGAATCAAAACCTACTCATTAGTGGGGCATTTAAAATTTAAATAAACACTGGTCGTTGGACTTTACGTTTGTTTTAATTATTTAGTCGTCAGGAAAACGTTTCTTTCCTTTCTTTATATCTCTACATCAAGTAGTTTTATGTAGATAAATATTAAAAAACAACTGTTTATGAATAATGTAATTGATTTCATTTTTGACTCTACTTGCCTTGTCTTCAATCAAAATTTCTACAAACAAATTTTCGGTACTCCCATGGGTTCTAATATCTCTCCAATAATATCAAGTTACGTTTTAGATGAACTCCTAGAATATTGCACAAACTAAATCACATTCGAAATTCCTTTCCTCAAGAGATATGTAGATGATATTGTCCTCTCTGTACCAGGAAAGTGTATCTATGAAATTTTAAATAATTTTAACAGTTTTGATCCAAATATTCAGTTTACTGTTGAAAAAGAAACTGATAATTCAGTTCCATTCCGGGATTTAAAAACTAATAACAACGAACGACAATAAAATCATTACTAGATGGTGCAGAAAACCAATTAATAGTAATCGGTTTCTAAATTTTCATTCAAACCGTCTCATGAAAATCAAAATAAATTTAATTAATAACCTCAAAAACAAAGTGGTTAAGGTCACTCATCCATCTTTGAGAGATGAGTATCTGAAAGAACTTCAAAACATTCTTTTAGAAAACTCATATCCCAAATCTTTAGTGAATAAAATTCTATTTAGTACCTCTATTTCTGTTTCAAATTCAAACCATCCAGCAACAACTGAACAAAACTCATACATTTGCTCAAAAATGAACACAATATTAAAATAGCTAAAACCATTTTGAAAAATATTTCGCAAATACATTCTAAATTGAAAACACCAGTCAAAAATAAATCAAATATAATCTATGAAATCCCATGCAGCAGCTGTGATGAAGTATATATTGGTAAAACAACTAGAATGCTTAAAGATAGAATAACCTCTCATAAAAGTGACTGCAGAAGGAATGTGAGATCTTGTCGCGTTGCTGAACATATAATAGATGAAGATCATGTGATTGACTATAATAATGCCAAAATTCTCGATAATGAACGAAATCTCAATAATCTCACTCTGTATGTTTCAATTGCATACTGATTTTTTAGAAATTGTCATTTTAAATTTTAACATTGATGTTTCTTTTTGTATGTAATTTTTTCTGAATTTCATGTTATTTGTCTTGATAAAGAACTCGAAAAATACCAAAAATGCCATTTAGCACATGTCTCGCGAAGCCCCAGCCCAAATTTATTGACAAATTTTTTACAAGCTTCTCTTTATGTATAAACTCGAAAAAATTAAAAAAATTTGACTTAGCTCTTACATCCATATCAAATTCTAATTTCACTCCACTTTTACTTATTAATATTAAATGTTCAAAAAGTTTAATCACTCAGTTATTTCCCAATTCATTTTCACACCTAAACTTACAGAATTACAAGAAATAAATCAATATCTTTCGAAATTCCTTTTCTTGTAGATGCAAATTCCTCATTTTAAATCATACTATGTTACGTAAATATCAGCGTAAGAGAGGTGAAAATATTTTGAAAACTATATCATAGTTTTCGAAATTCAGCAATTTTTTTTAAACACTAGTTCCTAGATAGACGTTTTTACATTTTCCTGTTATCAAACTTATTTCTCGAATGCAGGAAAAAGTGTAGTTTGGCGGAAATGAGCCAGATTAGAGGCAGGGGGACAGCAGCTGCGAGCAGGTATCGAGTTTTCCGTCTTTCGTCGTACGCGGAAAATCGGGAAATAGGGCGTGCCGGAACATCCCTTCGAGAGAGGGTTTCACCATTAGAATAGCAGCGTTTCGAGGAGGTGAACTAGAATTCTTTACAGGCAATGTATGACGATTTTTTTGCGCGCAAGATAAGTTTTTGTTCCGGTGGTTTACTTTTAAATAGATTTTGAAAATCCGTTATTGGCGGTTTGACAAATAAATTATATAAATATGTGTAACCAATCGTTTTTAAGTTTTGCATTGTATGCAAGAAACTTTTAAGGAATAAATAGATATTCAGCTGTATTGTACAGTAATTTAAGATCCTTCACCTAAATTTAAAATATTGCTTTAAAATTGATTGTTTCAAATTTGGGCGAAGGCAAGAAAAGTGGTTTTCTAAATAACCTTAAGTAAAGAGATTTTGTAATATTTAAGAGGAGATCATATATTTATTGAAAATGACGTTTAACTAGACAAATTTTACCTAAAAAAAAATTTAAAGGAGCCTGAATCATTTACTTAAAAAAATAAATGTTTAAAATGAATACGTCGCGTGTGACCTAAAAATCAAACTTTACAAAAATTCGTATAGTCCAGTAAATTAACGCCAGAAAAAACCCAAACCTGGGCATCAAGTCTATCCGTCAAATTTTTTTTTTAATTTGCAAGTATTCATAGGTACATTTACCTCCGAAAATCTCAGCTACGTGAAATTTGTAGAAGGGTGGGAAAATGGCTGTAGAGATCCCGAAAATATGTTTTTCGACGATATGTACCGAAATATGACCCTTAGAGCATTTTTGTTTACACAAAAAATGAAGAGCAGTTCATTACCTACAAAATTGGTCCCTATGATTTTTTCGCTACACTAATATTTTTTGCAAAAACGGCGTTTCAAAAATTCGCGGTGAAAACGGAAAATTTGAATATCCTCCCAAAACTTGAATACCCTCCCGTTTTTGTCTGACGACAAAAGATAAGAGTTTTTTCTCGGTTTCTCGTTTATTCGATAAGAAAAAAATCCTCAAAAAAAATGTCGATTTTTCACAACTTTCCTGAAAACCAAAAAATTTAAAAAAAAAAAAAAGAAAAATGACATCGACAAGAGGACAAGCTATTAATTCCCAATAGACCCAAACATTTTCGAAAACTTCGGAAGTCCAAAAAAACGCCCTAAAAAAATGTTGTTTATGAAAATACACAAAAATAATTTATTGAATCTTTCTGAATATATTTAACACCTTGCAAAGCCCCATTATCCAAAAGGATTCGGTGAAATTAGTCTTGATAAAAAAAATATGAATAAATTTATAGGAGGGTCAAAATATCGAGCCAAGACAAACTTTGGCCCGGTTTTTCAATAATTAAGAGAAACAGATAAAAGGAAAAAGTAACATATTATAGCTACAGGTTCATTCTTTCATCTGAATTTTGAATCATGAAAAAATATTAATTTTTACGTGATTTATTGAAAAATTTGTAATCCACTTGGGAGTGTCATTCCTTTAGAGCGTGCTCTCTAAATGCAGGGCAGAAGCTAAAAAGGGGGGTGCGTTTTGGAGCCGGTTATGTCGAAAAGTATTATTTTTGACAAAAATGATGAGGATCATTTTTGTAGGTAATGAACTGATCTTCATTTTCGTCCAATCAAAAATTCTCTAAGTGTCATATTTTCGGAAATGTCAGCAAAAATAGGTGAAAAAACACATTTTTGAGACCAATGGGCAATTTTCCCGCCCTTCCACAAATTTCAGACAGCTGAGATTTTCGGAGGTGAATATACCCATGAATACCTGCAAATTAAAAAAAAATGGTGCCGGACAGACCTGATGCCAGGGTTGGCACCTTCGTTTATTGGACTAATAATGATATTTTATTACTCGCAACTGGAAGGATTTAGAGTTTGGAGGGGCATTTGTCAAGCAATGGACGAAACGGACTGTTGAATAATGATTAGAGGGTAATTTTATTATTATATTATTAGAAAAATGACCACACAAAGTTCCCAATAATTCAATAAGAAAATATATACTCCGTATTAAAAGAAGTTAATGTGGGAGTTCCACAAGGAAGTGTTCTAGGACCAGTCCTGCACCTATTACACTACTGAACTTTTATAATTGGAAAATAACATCACAGCAACTTTTACTGATGATACTGAGATAATACTACTTACCGTTAGAATTAAGAATTCTCTAAATAAAGATTTGCATGAATAATTGGATTGAACATTTTCGATTCATCTAAAAAACGTTTTTTGCTGTTCCCAATGTGGCGCTGACAAACAGTAAAAAAGCCTACACAGAATACAAGCCGAATTCCAAGCCGTCCGAGTAAAAAAACCTAGGTACCTACTGATAACGTTTTTCAATATTTTTTTGATTTGTATTTTCCCCGTATACTTAGTAGCTTTTTTGAGAATAAAATAATCGTTTTATTTTATTCGTTACAGAACGCGAATAATTATTTTGATTTTTATGTACCTAAATACATTCAAGGATTTAAGACTTTTCTCTGAATTTCATTTTCGTTTGAAATTTATTTATTTATGGGTTTTCCCGAGTTAAAGTTTTTAAAAAATTAAGGGTTGTGGTTTACTAACCACATTAAATAATCTGGCGCCCGAGCGTTTTCTTAGAGGCAAGAAAAAGCCTTACAATCTGTTTTGAAGTTAAACAAAACCATAATAATACATAAATAAACAGTATAATTTTTATTTCGTTATGTCTTGTTAACAATTATGTATTCCAAAATACGACTTACAATTTATTTGTTCACTATAGTACGGAGAATTGCACTATTTTATACAGTTCGTGGTAAGCATAGACATAGTAACGCTACATCTTTATTTACAGAGTATTTCGGTATCTTGTACGTTTCGCGGAAGCAATATTATTGCAATTTTTATTCAAGGAAATGTTTCTTATTGTATGGATTCGCGCATGTGAGGGGTGAGTTTTGATTTTCCAGTGGTCGCTTCTCCGTCAATGTATTCCGGAGGGTCATCATTCGTCGAGTCCGTTGATACCAGAATACCCAATTCCCTAAGACTTCTATGGTAGACTATGCTGGCGCCGAAAGCGTCGCCCATAACGTTGATGGCAGTTCGGAATCGGTCCCTACAAGGAATATAAATAGTTTTAGTGAAAAGTTACATACAAATCGAGGTTATTCACGAAAGGAATCGATAACTTATAGATTTTAAGATTCCACTGTTACTGACTATACTTACAATAACCAGTCAACTGCCAAAATCAAACTGACATCCTCAGCCGGTAATCCCACGGTATCCAACACCATAACCATGGTAACCAATCCTGCTTGTGGTATTCCTGCAGCGCCGATACTAGCCGCTGTGGCTGTAACGCTGATGGCGACTAGCGTACCGAAATCCAAGGAGACGTTTCTGACTTGCGCGATGAAAATGGCTGCTACTGCTTCGTACAAAGCCGTACCGTCCATGTTGATGGTCGATCCGATGGGTAAGCAAAACCTAGCCACCCTGGGATCGACGCCGTTCTTTTCTTCCAGACAACGAATGGTCAGCGGAAGTGTTGCGGAACTAAGAAATAAAATTAAAACAAAAATCAATAAAAATTCAAATTTAAAACCGTTTTAAAAGTAATACTATGAAGGTGGTGGAACTTGCGACAAGCAGATATGAAAATATTCAAAAAATTATGCTATTTTAAAAGATAAAGGTCATTCAATCAAATATGCAGCTTTCCTCTCTTAACAATTTTTGCCAAGATATAGGAAATTCTGAAATCTGTCGCACCAATGAATTAGACTATTGAAATTGTTGAAAAATACTTCATTTTCTTACCTTGAAGCACATCCAAAAGCTGTTATAATAGCTTGCGACATATTATTTATGAACGTGATAGGATTCTTCCGTGCCAAAAGAACATACAATAAAGGCAAAACGACGAATCCTTGTATCGTCAATCCAGTACAAACTGTGGTAAAGTACCAACCCAACTGTCCGACGACCGTGAATATATCGTCCATTTCCATTATTTTAGAACAAACCAAAAAAAGAACACCGCCTGGTGAGAGGAAGATTACCCACGAAGTTATCTTCATGCTGACCGCCATTAAATTGTGGAAAAAGTTTCCAATAACTTGGGCTTCCTTGCCTAATTGAGCAATGGCTATACCTAGTGCTGCAGCTATGACAACCAGACCTAAAATGTTGGTGCTTTGAATGACTTCGGGCTCTCCAATTTTAAACTTGTAGGGATCTAAAAAAATTAAAAAATGTTAAAAATAAAAAAAACATGATTGTTGGACGTAAAATCTCGACAAATTTTACCATCATCAGTGCTACCAATTAACTCAAAACATGAACTTTATAGGAAGTAATCATATCGTAATGATTTTAGAATAAGAAATGTATATTTCTTACCTGTTTCAGTGGCATTGTGAGTTAGATTTGTGCGAGTCTGAAAAAAAATATTGTAATCATTAATCAGTAACTTTTGAAATTACAAATTCCTACTGAAAATTGACAAATTCGAATTAAGAGAGTTGGTAGTAGAGGATTTTAAAGTAAATCGAAAAGAGATCTATATTTCCGAAAAATTTAGTATTCGATGGAAGGGAATTTCAAAGTCTAATCATATTAAATATGAAAAAAAGATTATTTTTTTCATTTTTATGTTTGATTGATTGATTGATTATGATGTACCTGACTGAGGTTTATAAATGCCTTAAGACTTATCGTACTATGTCAGTTACATCGTTATGTTCAGGTGAAGACCTTTATCAGGCTGTGTAGCCTTTTCACCAGATTTTGTTTTGGAAAGTCATCTTGTGGGTTTACCGGCCTCAGTAGGTTATACCTTCAGTGTGTGAGTGCCTGGAACTCTAGTATGATATAAAAGGGTGTTTCATCCTCCTAATTGCATAATCTACATATGGGTTCATCTTGAAAGATGCCCATTTTATGTAGGTGTTTCCTAAGGTGACAATGTCCTGTTATTAGTCTGATGACATGCCTTATTTGATTTCTGCTTAGATTCAGAATATCACTTTTGATGGCGCTTTAACCATTCGTTTACTGTTTTGTTGGTCCGGCACGAGATCCCAGCGTGACCGGTGTTCTTTTAACATCCACCTAGTCAGCGAGAGTCCTACTGAGGATTTGGGAATGTCAAACGATGGTTCAGTACCTGAGGCTTTCCTTGCCAGTGCGTCTGCTTCCTCGTTGCCTTTTATCCCTTTATGCCCTGGGACCCATCTAAGTGTCACCTTATTTTGGTTGGCCAGAACGGGCAGGGTTTGTAGACAGTTCCAGACCAATTTTGATCTGATTTTGTTACATGATAAGGCCTGTAGGGCAGCTTGACTGTCAGACTAAATGAGGATTGTTTTTCCTCTATACCCCCTGACAATTTTCTCCCTCAGAAAAAGCTCTATAGCATGTACTTCTGCTTGAAATACTGATGCGTAATTCCCCAATGGTGCGTTTATGTTGCATCTGGGTGTTTCACCAAATATTCCAGCTCCAGTTCCACTTGCGGTTTTTGAGCATCAGTATACCAAACCAATGTTGCTTTCCGATAGTTGTTTGTTTCTTCTCCTTCCCAACTCAAGCTGAACGCTGAAGGGCTTTGTAAAGTTGTTTTTGGTGCCATTTCATCAGTTCTCATCTCCATCAACGAGTTTGTGATGATTTTTGTGATTCTACTGTGTAATGGCTACTGGGATCCTTATGAACAAGGATCCCAATAGCCATTGCATTCCAACCTGAATGCCCCCATTCTCGCCTCCGTTCTGATATAAATATCAAGTGGCGGAAGGTTTAGTATGGTTTCCATTGCTGTTGTTGGGGTGCTCCTTCCTCATGGCACCTGTAATGCAAATGCAGGCTAAACGCTGGAGTTTAGTAAGCTCCAGTATCGCATTCCTTTGTATTACTTTAGGCCACCACACTATTTTTATGTTAGTTATGATTTAGAATCTCTGAAGGAACAAGGTCCTACTAAGTAAAAAATAGTATACTACAGATCGAAGAGGAAAATATGTCATGGAATGAAAGTAGCTACTTTCGGCCCGAAAGGAGAAATCCATTCAAACATCAAAAAAGGTCTACTTTCGCACCTCTAGCATGATATGAAAATGATTGTTCTCCAATGCAAGTTGGGAGTTAGTTGCTTTATAAACTTGTAACGCACATTTGCAAGGTCTTACTAATTGATTTAAAGTGATAATGTCGAAAAAGCAGTTTTGAGATATCAATATTTTTTTGGTTTAAATGCTCTAATTTAAATAAATATTTATCTTCGAAAGATAATGACCCCCCATAATGGGCTATAATTATTTTACTGCATATCCCATTTTGCGAGACTCCGACATTTTTTAAATAATCATTGCAAGGTAGTTCAAGGTTAAAATATTAGTGCTCGAAACAGTATTTCTCATATATATTTATATGTTCTAAAAATATACTTTATCTAACCAAATATTAACAATTTACATATTTTAGTGTGCTCTAAATTAGAGAGTTGGCGAAAATTGTTAAAAAATATAAATACGTTACCTGAAAAATAGTAGCTTCAACCATATTCGGCGGAACCATGTTTCTGAAAATAATAAAACAAATTATTTAAAATTAGTTTTATGTTTCTAATGTCATAAATGTTTTAATTGTATTCTGGTCCTCTGTCCTTTTTAAATAATAATAATAATAATGTCAGAAACTGCTATTATTGTTAATAAAATCTAAGAGATTAAATCAAAATATTTACGCATTCATTTTGTACTTGACAGGAATTTTGCTTTTAGCCTTTATTTACAGAATAACTCGAAAATTGCAATTAGTCACACCTATCAATTTAACAATTGTTTTTGCGTAGGGTGCGGTGCTAATTGACTAATTTTAGTATATTTTAGTATATTATACAACGCAAGTATTTTGATTTTTTGACACCTTTGATCGATCACAGATAAAAGTTTTTACCAAATTCAGACTATGTAAATACATGGCATAATTTCTTACGTTTTAGACAGTTTATCGATAGTGGCCTTCGTAAGAGTCCAAGTTTGATAGCCATAAGTCAGAACTGATAATATATAGTCGCTGATTCTTAAATTTTAGGGTTTTATAGAATCCGCGGAAGTGGTACTGTTGCTTTTTTGCCAAAAAATCATCTTTCTCTTCGAGCTGTTTTAATATGTGTTTATACTCGGGTTTCTTCTGTAAACGTTTTCATTACTGCCAAATTTTGGAGGCCTAGTTAAGACCTTATTTCGAGAGGTGCTCTTTTAGCTTCAGACTTTTGGGTCAATCCATATCAAGTGGTCCAGCACTAGTTGCTTGACCATCTTAGAAAAAAATAATATTTGGTAGGTAGATTCTCTTAGGTTTTGGGGTTTCAAAAATATTTCTTCAAAATTTTTACTGTGTACCATTTGGAAATGGCGGCCATATTTGTTTTAGGCCGCACGCTATTTTTTGCGTTTACAGGCGTCTACGATTTTTTAAATTGTACAGCAATGTATTGTCCTAGCCTTTTCAAATAAACTGCATTGTGTTCAGTACACTGTGGCCTACAAAATAATTAACTAATCATATGTATTTATTCATATATTTTTTACAGCTCAAAATTATTGGTCGGAAATTGGCAAAATTCAATTTTTGAAGGGTGATTTTTCAAAGAAGGAACCAGTTCTCAACCTTACTTTTTACTTTTTTGCTGTTACACTACACAGTATAGCTACTTTTTATAAAGTATTAATGGTGAGACTCTTTCCCATAAACAGATATGCATTTTTAGAAAACAACTTTTTGAACTTTTTTCAAAGTTTAACCTGCAATATTTTTGTTGGGGGACCAGATAAAAATCTGAAAAATGCACACATAATAGGTCTTTATGATATCAAACTTCAGTAAAAATTTCAACTTTGAGATTCAACAACAAAAAAATACGTTATTTTCGAATCCGCTATATAGAAAACGCACCTATAGTAATTTTATGATTATTCAATTAAATACAAACTTTGAATCTCAAAGTTGAAATTTATACTGAAGTTTGATATCGTAAAGACCCATCATGTGTGCATTTTTCAGATTTTTATCTGGTCCCCCAACAAAAATATTGCAGGTTAAACTTTGAAAAAAGTTCAAAAAGTTTTCTTTTGGGTAAGAGTCTCACCATTAATACTTTATAAAAAGTAACTATACTGTGTAGTTTAACAGCAAAAAAAAATATTAAGGATAAGAAGTTATTCCTTCTTTGAAAAATTACCATTCAAAAATTGAATTTTGCCAATTTCCGACCAATAATTTTGAGCTGCAAAAAATATATGAATAAATAAATATAATTAGGTAATTATGGTTTTATTTTGTATACCACTCTGTAATTAACTCAATGCCGTTTATTTGAGAAAGTTAGGACGATCAATTGCTGTACAATTTAAAAAATCGTAGATGCAAACGCGAAAAATAGCGTGCGGCCTAAAACAAATATGGCCGCCATTTCCAAATGGTACACAGTAAAAATTTTGAAAAATATTTTTAAACCCCCAAAATATAAGGGAACCTACCTACCAAATATTAATTTTTGTCTAAGATGGTCAAGCAACCAATTATTTTTTTTTTGGACCACTTGGTATGGATTGACCCTTTTAGTGTTATATGTTCGATATGCACCAACTGCTATTAATTGTGACAGTGTATCTTGGTAGTGATTTATACGCTGCATATATCCATAGTCAAGTACCATTCTTATATTATATATCTAAGAAGGTGCAAACGTCGGAGCTTTACTGAAGATTTGAAATACTTTTCAAGTCATGTTTATAACCATTTTTCTTTTGCCTCGCTCTTCTTCATTTTGATCTTTAAAATTATTATTATAAGAACACAGAATATTGATTTTAGGCAATTCAACCCTTTATTTCTTCATTTCTATTTAGGTTACTTGGATATAGTAGTATAGAACAATAAAAATAATATTTGCGAAGTATTAATTATTGATTAATATATAGGGTTTTTTTGGGGACAAGGTGAAAGATAACAACTCTCTGGTTTAATATAAATCATGCTCGTCTTTGCTTTGCTTCTTATCATATCACATGTTTTTATATTTAAAATGATTTATTGATATTTCTTAACGTGAACATGGTAATCTTACAAATTTTAATTCGCAGACTTTTCAAAATCTTCATTTTTAATTTTTTTATTAATAATGGCTAAAAACTTCGAGTGTGGTTGAACTGCATTTAAAGATTTCCAGATACACTTGAATGTATTGATATTCCTGCATTTATATTTCTATTTATATTTCTCAATTTTTTTCTTTCCTCTTTTTAAGTCATGTCCAATTCAGATCTTCCTCCAATTGTTTCAACCATCTCGATTTAGGTCTTCAACCGCATTTTACTCTGTGTATTTTTTCCTTCAACATCTGTACTATTTCATAGGTCACTCTTTACATTTTCTACTATTATTAGGTCATCGTTTCTGCAACGTATCATCACTGGCCTTATGATTGTTTTGTATTTATTTAGTTTGTTCCTTTTGTGAGAATTTTTTTATTTTGACACTTTTATTTTCTTACAAATTTTAAATATCAACGTACCTTAATAAATCCAGAAGTGTATCAACGGTAGTTACATTCCTTTTCTCTTCCATGGTTGAATTTTTTGCATTATGACCGACACCAGGCCGGATGACCACTACGGTAATCATACCCAATACTACCGCTGCAAAAGTGGTTGTCAAATAATAAGCAATAGCTCTAGCTGCTATCTTCCCTGACAACGATAAATCGAGACTAGCTATGGCGGACACCAAGGATGATACTATCAGAGGCAGGATCAAGGCTTTGAGCATCCTTAAAAACATTTGTCCTGCAATATAATAATTTCGATATGAACAAATCTTTGATCTACTGTTAATTTATTACCTGGAAATCCTATGTACATAATTTCTCTTTCCGTCCATTTATCCTTCGAATTCCTGAGGATGATGCCCATCACAACTCCTAGAATGACTCCTGCCATTGTGGCGAAGGTGAGGATGTTTTGTTTAAGGCATGTTGTTATTTTGTTTTTCGGCCGCTGGGGGTCGTCTTCAACTTCGATCATCTCGAAATTGTGGTGGTGAGCCATGGTTCAGTTTTGCTCTGAAAATGAAAATAAACTTGTTTTATCAAAAGTTGAAAGTTGAAGGAACGTTTCAGAAGATGAGGATGGGAAAGAAAATAATGAAAGACTCGAAAGTAGCTAAATTTTTGGAATTTTGTCAGCATACACGATTGAAATTTCGAGAAAATTGCCGAATTTTGTATTTGAATATTTCGCGGCTCCCTTATGACACACTTTGGGAATCACTGCTCTAAGGAGTAGCAGGGCACATTTGCTTTGGTTTCAATATTTAACAATGATTCTAAAATGCTCCTCTTAGTATATACTAGTTGGTCATTTTTTTCTTAAAACATCAGCATTGAAATCATCAAATTAAGGCGTTATAAAACATATATCCACACATGCATCTAAGTAAAATTGGTTTAATGTCTAAAAGAAATAGAATGGGTTCCATTATGGAACCTTGCGGAACTTCTTCATTTGTGTGATGGAAGTTAAAAGGTCTAGATGATAAATAAATCAATGTCAAGGAATTATGATGCCACTGATTAAAATACAAGTTTATATATTAGGCTTTATTAAAAACTGTTTGGGGATTTAAATTGTTTTATAACTAATTATCATATTTGTTTTGAGATTGAACTGTCACAGATTGATAAATGTTTCTTCTAAGATAAAAAGTGTTTGCGGATTTGTGAAAGAAAAATTTCATATGTCTAATCCCTGCACTAATCCCGTATAAAATAAATCAATAACTATGTTTAACAAAGTGTTGCGTAAATAATAATAATTTATTTAAATCTGTATTTGATTGTCAAACCCATTGTACATTAGGATTTTGCAACACCGTGGATAAATATTTAATTTGTTTCGTAAGTAATGTCTCATAAAATAAAATTTAAATGCATACTTTGTTGTGTAAAAAAATTACTAGTAGATTGTTATTTTTCTAAATTCTCAAATTTTAGACATATACGTCTGCCCTTTCGGGTTTTTGTTTTCTTTTTATATAGAACCATCCAATTTTTGTAATTATTTTAGTTCAAGTTAAAGTTTCTTAAAGTCTTTTTCTTTATTATCGGTTTTTCGATTGAGATTTTTACTCTCTTTTGCAGACTATATTTCGGCTCTTGATATTCTGTCAAACGCTTTCTCCATATCCATAATCGTTCTTCCCTCTGACCAACACTTGTACACCTAATACATTTTTTGTCGCCTTTTGGTATTATTCAATTTGGCCAATTTGATTGCATAGTGTCAATAATATGGAAGTACCAATGTCTATCATTTTTTACATCATCTTCGCCGTTTCCTGGTGCCTTTCCATTTTGAGTTTACGTAATAGCTTCTTTAAGTTCTTTTAGTGGTTGACTTTGCCGATATAGAAATGTACAAACATTTTACTCATTTGTCTTTGAGATATATTACAAAAACGACCTTATCCATTATTTGTAGACATTTAAATAACCTTTAAAAAAATACAGTAATGTTTATTCTCTTGAAATTAAATTCCTTACTAATTGAAGGATAAGGACAATCGCACAGACATACAGGAAGTTCACTGTAAAAATAACAATGTATTTAATTTCTTCATTATATAAATATCATTCATCAAATTCTGCATTCAGACAAACGTGCAATAAATATTTATTATGTTGTTTTAGTTTAAAATATAAAACTATGTTCTTTGAATAAAAAAAAAGTTGTTATGAACGTATTCTGTTTATTAACTTGTACCGGGTAGCACAACTCGGTGTGGGTTATTTATTTATTTATTTATTTATAATAAGAATAGAAACAGGACGCGCCAAGTACAGTGTAGTTTTGTTATTATATATTGTTGTATTAATAAAAAGGAAGCCCTCAAACTTTTGACTTATTAATTAGATGTATTCTAAAACAAACAAAAACATGTTTACTAGATCAATTTCACAACTATTTATTTACGTCTCATAAATGTAATATAACTGAAAATAAATAATCCATAAACTTTATTTGACTTATAAAATATACTATACGTATTCTAAAAACAAAATATATTATCTTGATATCTGGATATCTGGACCATAAAGATCCAATAAACTGACTAAACGGCCTTTCACATTAGATGCCTATTTCAAAAGGTTATATTTTATTCTTGAAAAATGTTGTATCTTACAATCCTATGTAAGTGATAAGTATGAATAAAACGATTTTTTCCTTATTGTTATTTTCAATTCTAGATTATATTCTAGTGTGAAAATTAAGCGTACACGTCAAGGGGTTAATAAATATGTAGCATAGCTCGTAAGTTACGATTAATAATAGAATTTGGAAAAATCGATAAACCACCCTGTATATTGATTATAAAGGTGACCACTATCTACCTTTAACTTAATCAATTGCTAATCTTGGATGCCACTGCATTTTGCTCGGTCAATATGTCGAAAAGGATAAAATACTTTGACTTATTTACAAAGAAAAATTAGAAAATGTTTTTTTTTTTGAAAAACATCAAAATCCTTAAAGAAAGCCGAACTCATAATACGAATACTATTTTTCCTGGTGACGCCCTGTTAACCTAATTAAATAACAATAAATGCATATTAATGTATTGCATAAACATTAAATAAAAATAGTCCTTGTATATAATTTGTTTGATAAAAGTAAGTTGAGTAACGTTTTACTTACTAACTACATAAATTCTTATCTCGGTATATTTAATTGCAGCTATTCATTTTTACCTAATAAAAATAAGCCATAATTAAACTTCACCTTCTAACTTTTGCAATCATTAAAGAGAAATGTTGCAGCAATTTAAATTTTTAATATTAGATCCACATTAGGTGGTCGATTGGTAGATTAGATTGGTAGAGAGATTACTCTTATTTTGTATATGTGTCAATAATGTTTGTTGTGACTAAATTATTTTTGAAGGGTAAAATTGTAGTGCGTTATTTATGTTTTTTATTTGTTTTTTTTTTGGGGAATCTTGAGGTACTTATCGATACAACTTCTTTAAAGATCTTGCAGGAGTCAAAGTTTACAGAAAAAATTAAATTATGTGGTTCGTATTAGTATCTTCTAGGATATTTTTCATAACAATATTTTTATTTTTTTCGAAAAGTGCAAAAATATGGTATTCCGAGGTCATTATGTAAAGTGTGATTGCTGACAAACCATGGGGAATTTGCTAGCGTTCGCAGCGTTTTTGATTGATATGTTTGCAATATTTTGGTGTTCAATGGCTTGCTACAACACCACAGTTCTATGCCATATGCGTCTAAATTGGCTTTAATATAGCATTGTATAGGAGAATTTTATTTTCTATCGTTAACTGCGATAGATGGCCAATCAGCCAATACATTTTCTGTGTTTTTAATTTATTGTTCTCTTTTTGTTTTAATATGCTTTTTCCATGTCAGTTTTTGGTCCAAATGGAGTCCTAGATATTTGACTTCGTTTTTATTTAGTATTGGAATATTATTTATTGAGACTTGTGGACAAGTAGTGCGTTTTGTAGTAACGTGCTTTGTGTGGATTTATTATTATTTACTTTTACTCTCCATTTTTGCAGCCAGTTCTGTATTACATTTAGATGCTCTTGTAAGTTTTCTGACGCTCTCACTGGGTCTGCATCAGATGACGTGATTGCCGTGTCGACAGCGAAGGTGGCGATTAACGGATTGTCAGACGTAGGAACATCGGCATTATACAGAAAGTACAAAAATGGTCCAAGGACGCTACCTTGAAGAACACCTGAGTTTATAGGTTAGCAATTGGATATGGAGGATTGTGTTTTGACTTGAATGGATCTGTTACTTAGGTAGGATTTTATCAAAAGGAAGATTTGGTCAGGTAACGCTTGTTTCACGTTGAATAGTAATCATTTGTGCCATACCTTGTCGAAGGCTTGTTGTATATCCAGAAACACTGAGGCACACATTTTTTTCTATTCTAATAATTCTTTAATATAGTTTTAACTATTCTGTGGCACTGCTGAATGGTAAAATGCTTCTCTCTGTAGACTTAATTTCTCTGATTCTGCTGAGGATAATTCTTTCAAAGATTTTAGATAGTTGAGGCAAGAGGCTTATTGGTCTATATGAACTAGGTTCATGTGCAGGTTTTCCTGGTTTCCCTAACATGATAATTTGTGCATATTTCCATTGTATTGGATAGTGACAAGTATGCAATATTCTGCTGAATATTGTGGTTATAAGTACGACTACCTTTCTAGGTAAATGTTTCATTCAATTAGTTGTATCTCTCTATATATTTCCGCGGGTGAGATTGCTCTTAATTCCAGTGACAGTTGGTTTAGAGAGTTCAGGTATTCTTCATCATCTATATCCGGGTTGTTTGTTGGGAGAGGCGTAAATGTATTGACAAGGTGTTCTGCAAATATGTTACTTTTTTCTTCGTTTGTTCTGGCCCAAATTCCATCTGGTTTTCTTAGCAGTGAAACTGTTACGATGAGTCTTTTGAATTTTTTGGTGGCCTTCTATGGTCTTCAGATGTTAGGTTGGAAACGTAATAATTGAGCATATCATGTCGATTTTTGCTTAAAGCGTTCTTTATGCGATGTGTTAAGGATTGTTTTATCATGAGGGTTTCCAGTTCCTCGCCAAGTACGTCAAGCTCTGCGTTTTTCAGTTACCATTTGCTTTATGTGGAGAGGGATATTATGAGATCCTGTTGTTTCTTTATAGATTTTTGGAGTTGATTGGATAAAAATAAATAGAAAAAGAAATTTTAAATGAAAAATTAATACACAATAGAAATGTAGAAAAAAAATGGTGGAAAAGAGTCGAAACCTCTAAATTAAGTCAGGAAATCTACAACAGGGTGAAAAATTAGATTAAATTCTAAATGAAATTAACGCATTCTTCAATTTCTTTTTACAAAAAATGCAAATACCTGTGCTCGAAAACAAAGCATGTATTGTCCCACCCAAAATAGTTTTTATTCATCAAGTAAAAAACATTGTAAATTAAATAAACGATCAAAAACTTATTTATTATCTGCAGATACCGAACGGATTGTAAAATACTTATGGTACGTTGCTCTGACATTTCGACCCACTTTTTCGAAAATGGTCAAGAACTCTCGTTCTGATGTTGATGTCGAGGTCGAACCAATCCGATCTGAACGAAAGTGAAAACAGTTCAAATAAATAACAATAAATACAATAACATTTACACCTACACTACAATTCTACTGAAAGTGGTCGATCATGCATAAAGCAGAAATAAAAATTATTATATTTAGGTGATTATTCGCGATTTTTTATACAGGGTGAGTCACGGTAGACACGACGGTCCATTGTGGCTAAACGGTTAATATTTTGAAAATTTTGTTTGTTTGTGGATATGTGGGTTGATAAAGGCTGCATTTTAAAATTATTTTGAAATATACAGGTTGTCCCAAAAAAGTGTGGCGTATCAAAGATATATTGTTTCTTATGGAAGACCCTATATTTTATTGCATTTATAGATTATACGTTAAAAATAAGATAAACTTTCTTAAGTATTCCCTATACCTAAGCTTTTTACTTTTAGATATATTTTGATATTTCTAAAAATGGAAGCACTTACAAGAAAACCAATAACTTGGAAACCTATGGAATCAGCCAAATTCAATTTTAGCTGAAAAAAATTAGACCAATAATTGAAAGCAATAATGTATTAAGAGTTGTTTTAAATTATACAGGGCGTCCAAAATGGGGAGATTCTCTAATGACATATTCAAAAGACAATATATTTCTTATTTTAAATAGGTCCCTGTATTTTATGTATTATGTAGCAAATTTCATTACCTTTTAAAAATTATAAAGGTCTACTATGCCTAAATCTACTAATTTTGGAGTTATTTTTAATTTTGTTAAATTTTACATTATTTTTCCATCGTAATGACTAAATATAACACCCTGTATTTGATCAGCTTAGACTATGATCCGAAAAAATTACAGATGAATCCACTTTTCATAATAATGGATCAGTTAACCGTCATAACTTTCGTTATTATGATACTCAAAACTAGCATTTGTTCCACACAATAGATCATCAGAACCGGTGGAACATTAATGTATACGGTGGAATTATAGGGGACCAAGTGATTGGCCCATATTTCTTTGATGGCCATTTAAATGGGAGGACATTTTTGCAATTTTTAAGAAAAAGTTTCTGGGAACTGTTGGAAAATGTATCATTAGACATTAGACAAAAAATGATGTTGCAATAGTCTAAGCTGATCAAATACAGGGTGTTATATTTAGGCATTACGGAATAATAATGTAAAATTTAACAGAAGTAAAAATAACTCCAAAATTAATAGATTTAGGCATAGTAGACCTTTATAATTTTTAAAAGGTAATGAAATTTGCTACATAATAGGATTATAAAATACAGGGTGCCCTATTTAAAATAAGAACGATAATGTCATTAGAGAATCGCCCCATTTTGGACGCCCTGTATAATTTTAAACAACTCCAAATACATTATTGCTTTCAATTATTAGTCTAATTTAAGTTATTGGTTTTCTTGTAAGTGCTTCCATTTTTAGAAATATCAAAATATCTCGAAAACTAAAAAGCTTAGGTATAGGGAATACTTAATAAAGTTTATCTTATTTTTAACGTATAATCTATAAATGCAATAAAATATAGGGTCTTCCATAAGAAACAATATATCTTTGATACGCCACACTTTTTTGGGACAACCTGTATATTTCAAAATAATTTTAAAATGTAGCCTTTATCAACCCACATATCCATGAATAAACAAAATTTTCAAAATATTAACCGTTTAGCCACAATGGACCGTCGCGTCTACCGTGACTCACCCTGTATATTGAAAAGGGGGATCGGAAATGGATTATAATTATTTTGTATAGTTTTTTACTTACGATTGGAAGGTTTTTAAAAGAAAACAGCTCCATCGATCTGAAGAAGTTCATGATATTGACACAAAACGTCGGTATGCATTAAAAATTTCCGAGGTATATTTGATTTAACCTGGAAAAGTTAAAACAAGACTCTCGCTTAATTTTTTTTATTATAATTTTACTTTTTACGCTCTAGTACCATTCATTAAACAAAAAATCATTCAAAACTAATCTTAGATGTCAATTATAGTTGAACGATTCTTTAAACCTAATTAGAATTCATAAAACTTGTTTTTATAGCCTGCGCTGATTGCATATTGTTGGAAATTGCTTTATTGTTAAAAATTTCCTAGAATTTAAATTTGTATGCCACTAATATTTGATAACGAATGTATTTCTAAAACAATTTGAAAATTATAAATTTAATGAATTTTTTAGATAAAAATTTTAATTTAAATAGCAAACATAGCAGAAAAATTGTTTTACATTGAAAGAAAATAAAATCTTGTAAGTAAACAAATAGATATATCAGCTAAAAGTTATAAAGCAAAAAATTCCCAATTTACATTGGGGGTTGCAAACAAACAACCTAAACAAAAACCGATTTAAAATACTAAAATTATAGGAAGGCTAGATGCAATAAAGAGAGTTATTTATCTTTAAAGGCAAAAAAGGTATTAGTTTGAACACTATAAGTGAATTTTTTCCTGGATAAAAAATGATCTTTATATATCAAAATATTTAAAAATCCCATACGAAACAGTTTTTTTTATTTACGAGTTCAAGATGTTTTACAAATTTCAAAAACAGAATGACGATTATAGGAATTCTATTTTCAATCTCACGTTAGTTTTCTACGAGTTTTAACTAAAAAGTGGTGCCCTCTGTCCGAAAATGGAAAAATTTGTTATTATGTTAAGAGTAAGATTTATCTAGCCATAAGGTCTGCCATCACTAGTGACCCGATTTTTATTCCCAAACATTGTTGACATTATTATCATTATTTACTTACCGGTCTACTTTTGGGAAAGAATCTAAATAGCCGAAGTTGAGTAGTATGAAGTTGCGAAGAATCCGTAATAAACAATAACAAACAACAAATAAATAGTAATAATAAATCAACTTTAGAATAATTTCACAGCAGCGTCTCCTCTCACACAACACTTTTCTAACTCACACTTTAATCTTTCGTAATAGCATCGTTTTATCTCTTTTCGTTCCTTTTCTCGGCTTTATCAATGAGTCGAATAAGCTTTATATCAATAATAATAATAAAAAAAACGTGTCGCAGCGGTGCGCTCAACTTAAACGACTTGTGGCGGGTAGTCTGACGGCTACCGGAGGATTATTGGTTAGGCTTGCAAATTGGTTCGGTTTGACTAGTCGGAATCGGAGATTCAGTGGGTTTCGTATTGGAACGGGAGAAACAAATCGCAAGGACACTTTCAACTTATGGCGGTGGAGCGATAATTTTTTGGTTCATATGGTACACTACATGCATGCGTGAAGACGAAAGTGATGATGTTGTCGCATGTGCAGTTTACCGGCAACGAATGATGAATTATTCTCACATGATGCGAACGATAAAATCACAATCAAACCATGATTCTCAATTTTTAATAAGGTGTAGAATTTAATTTTTGTCTCAAATAAAAAATATTTCTTTGAATTTTCTAACATTAATTTCTGGAAATATGTAAACTCAAAAAGAAAGTCTAATACCATACCCAACAAAATGAACTTAAACAACAGACATGTCAGCTCCGGTCAAGGTATTGCCAATTTGTTTGCAGACTATTTTGCATCAGTTTACTCAGACGCCACTTGCCAATCACCCGCCCTCGAAACAGCCCACAATATTAACATACCTAATTTCCATATCAAAATATCTGAAATATATGATAAAATCTGTAATCTTGATCTAAATAAAGGTGCTGGACCTTACGCAGTACCACCTTGCATTCTCAAATACTGCAGCAAAACTTTCCCGTCCCCTCTATTTTATCTTTAGTCTTAAGTCTCTTGCAACAGGTACCTTCCCTTATAATTGGAAACTCAGCTATGTGATACGGATTCATAAATGCGGTGACTTGTCTGATATAAAAAATATCGCCCCATATCCATATTAAGTACCATCCAAAACTATTCGAAAGCATTATAACGGATTATTTATCAAAAGTATTCTCAAGCGTCTTGATTCAGAAGCAATATGGATTCCAATCAGGTAAATCATCCGAACTCAACTTGGTTAATTACATAGACTACTTGTCGGATGCCCTGGAGACCGGATATCAGCTTGGTTCTATCTAACTGACTTCTCCAAGGCATTCGACAAAGTGAATCACAAGCTGTTAATACACAAACTAAGTAGTTTTGGCATATCAGGGATTCAAGATTACCTCCATGAGCAAACTCAAGCCATAAAAGTAAAAAACTTCATATCCACCGAAATTGTAGTAGCATCGGGTGTTCCGCAGGGTTGTCACTTGGGGCCCTTGCTTTTCAATATTTTTATTAATGACATAACGACAAGAATCTCTAATAGAACAACTCTCTTATTTGCTGATAATCTCAAATTTCCAAGATTGCTTGTTCCAGCGATGCTCTAAATCTTCAGTCCGATCTTGACCTTATTGCTATATGGTGCCACTCAAATGGTATGATTATAAATGTCAATAAATGTCACCTGATGAGATTCTACCGTTGCAAAAGACCAATCATTACGGATTATCAAATCAACAATATAGTTTTGGATGCTGTTCCTAACATCAAAGACCTGGGAGTTATCCTTGATCCGACATTGAACTTCAATTTACATATTTGCTCTACAGTAAACAAAGCATTGAAACTACTTGAGTTTATAAAAAGGATAACATCGGACTTCACAAATGTTACCTCTTTACGAACCTTATAATGTGCGTTAGTCAGACCTCACCTCGAATATTGTTCTCTGGTGTGGAACCCTTACTACAACGTCTACTCTCCAAATATTGAACGTGTTCAACACAGATTTCTAAATTTCGTCAATTTCAAACTTGACATATTCCTTGATCATCAACAGTCCGAGCAACTTACGAATATTTCTCCATTATCTGTGAGGAGAAAACACAGGGACTTGGTATTTCTTTACAAAATCATAAACGGCAAATTAAAATGTCCCCAGCTACTATCTAAGATAAATTTTCAAGTACCTTCGCTCACCACTAGACTTCACCAATCATTTTACAACCCGTTCTATCGCTCAAATTATGGTTACAACATCTGTCTATCCCGAATTCAAAGACTCGCAAATGCTTATGATCAATTAGATTTCTTCAGCCTCTCATTGCCCGAGTTCAGAACTTGCCTCCTTCTGCATGTCACGTAAACAATTATTTACTTTTGAGTTATTCCCCAAATCTGTTACCATGTTTTATATTTTATAATTTTACAATTCTTAATTAAGTAATTCTATTAATTGTGTTTATGTACTATCGTACTATTTTATCTTATTACTTTTAAAATGTATAACCTGATACGTAATGTCTTATTGTTTTAAAAATCGTGATTTTGTTTGTCATCTCTTAATTGTCACAGCTTGTAATGATGTACTGTACTGGGCTTGTCCCGTAAATAAATAAATAAATAAGTTAGTAATGACATCTTCACAGCTTGCTAGAGGTTCGAAAGTAGGTCTTTTCTAACTCATTTTTATTAATGTCAGAATGATATTGTTGTTTGAATGGCTTTCGCCTCTTGGACCCAAGGTAGCTACTGTAATAGTTTCCACTCGGTTTATACTATTTTTGTCAATATATGTTGGTTAATATTTTATATTTCTACCTAAAAGTTTATCCAGATACCGTTTTTGGGGTGAGAAATGATAAATTTTATCAATTTTGAGATTTGACAATTTTTTTTTTCGAGGAACCGTACATAAAACTCTTTTGGACGACTTTAATCCTTTAAACATAGCCTATCTGGCTCCACCTTTTTCATTCTATTCTTAAAATCATCCCTAATAGTGCCCTAGAAGAAGAAATCCAATTTAGTAAGTAAACGAGAGAAAACCATTTACAATTATCTCATTAAGGATGAGATTCTTACAACAACTGATACTATAAAAGACCGCGGTATCATACTTAACCCTGAAGTGTCCTCTGTTGATCACATTACGTTCATTGTAAATAAAGCTTGTAGAATGCTTGGGTTTATAAAAAGGAACACTCATGATATTGCCTCCATCCATACACTTAAAATTCTTTTTTGTAGTCTTGTTAGGTCTCACCTTGAGTACGAATCCTCTATATGGAATCCACATTATCAAATACATTCTTCAAGAATCGAGAGCGTTTTGAGGAAGTTTCTGCGCCATATTAACTACAAACTCTTTAACAATGAGAGCACTTATCCAGAACTTTATCAAAATCTGAATCGCCTTCCATTGGAGACTCGCAGAGATCTTCACGATCTTCATAATCTTTTTAAAATTATCAATTCAATGGTTGATTGTCCTCAGCTTACTAGTAAAATAACTCTCAATGTTCCTCAAGTCAATTCTCGAAATCATCTGTCTTTTCATATACCATTTGGTCGCACTAACTACAGTAAAAACCCATTTTTCCCTAGAACCACGTCACTAGCCAACATTTCTTGCACAGAAAAATATGGTCCCTTAGGCAGCTGTCTCAAAGTATTCCAGTTATATATCCATAAAAAATATTTTGTTTAAGCTTAAAGTTTAACACGTTAATCGCCATGAGACCCGACATTTGGTTCTCAACTAAAAGAGCCGCCCAGGCCCTGTGAACCGAGGTATGGGCTTCATCGCTGGCTTTCACTTTATGCTCTGTGAACCAGCGTATAGGACACAAATTACATTGCTGCTAATGGGATATTAAAATACAAGGCCTGGTGGTCCCAAATAACTTTTGAGTCTTTAACATATGTGTTAGTTTTGGAGGATAATGCACATCGAAAATATAAATAAAATTATACAAACATGTTCCTCATTTCTACCTTGATCCAACAGTGGTTCCATGAGCTGCAACACAACTTTCGAGGTTGCACTAATGTTTGGATCTTTATCTTTTCACAGTAAACTTTTAGATCATTGATTTAACCCCTTTGCAACAAATTTTGCACAAGTTTAGTCCGAATTTAAAGCGCTTATTTTTAATGCACGGTTTGAAGAGAAGACGTCCCCTAAATGGAACTAGTGTTTTATCAATGCAAACTTCCCTTTCTGGAATATATACTTCTTGAAACTTGTTAGTCAATAGTTTCAATAAAGGGCTCAGACGGCCTAAACTCTACACAGGCTCTGAGAACCAAATGCTGGTTCACATTTTGAAAATGCTTTTTTTGGGCATAAAAATAACAAAAACAAATCGTTAAAAAAAATTTGGGCCCCGGGGGACAAAGTTTTTTGGGCGATTAACGTGTTAAAATGTGTTTGCTATGTGATTGTATTTAAATTGTAAGAATTGTATTAATATCATATTGTTTTTAAATTTAAAACGTCATGACCTATTTAAGTACTTTGTATAATTTTCTCTGTATATTTCTTTTTTTTCTTTTGTTTTGTGAAAACGGACAATTTGTCCGTCAACAAATAAAAAAAAATAAAAAAAATTATAGGGATCTAGAAGGCCATCTTGTAGGAATATCTTCAATCCATTCGGATATTGGTAATTAAGATGGTTGTTGATTCGGGCGGTATGATGTACAGTTGCACCTCATTCGGACTTTTAAATTCTGAGAAACATGTTGCTCTAATTGAGGTAAATAATTTTACAAAAAAAATCAAAGTATACTGCGCTAGTTATACGTCCTCCAAAGAATTGGATCCCTATATAGTCTTCTGTAACGCCGCTCCAGGCGTTAATTGACCATCTCGTTTGACTACAGGTACTTATGCAATAATGATTTGTAATTGCGTAATATTAAAAGTTGTAGCGAAATTCATTCTTGTAGAATGTCAACTCGTCAACAAAAAAATTATGATGGCTCACAAAGCGTTACGCCTCTATTGTCAGTTCCCAAAATTATTTTCTTTTTCATATTATCCTTAGTCCAGTCGTTACCCACTTGGTGCCACTGAATATACCCACAAAGGAATGAATTTATTTTTTTTATTCTGCGAATAGAATTTTTACTCTTTCCCTTCTTGCTTGACAATCAACGAACACTAGTGAGTTAACAGAAAAACAAAAGAAAATTGGTTTGCTCTATAAATAAGTTAAAGAGTCAATTTTTAAAAATATTTTTGTCATTTTAAAAATAAAAAATAATAAAATAAAAAATTAAACATAAATTTCACCGTTTTTCAAATTGTGGACTAAGATACAGGGTGTTAAATTTTTAATGTAGTAAATTTGTATGGAAAAATAAAAAATCAATGGAGGAATGAAATTAAGTCATGTACCAAGATACAGGGTGCATACATAAAATTTGGGGAATTTATCACATAGGACATACTAAAAAATGAATTTTTGAAACAATACTAATCGAGTAAGAAAACATTGTAAATTGTTACCTGTCGTAGACACTTTAAAATTAAAGTAATAGTTCAAATTTTATTATAAAATGGCTCAAAAACGACTTTTTAATTTTTTACTCACTTGGTTGTTCTTTTCAAGCAGTTCTTTCACAGTTCTAAGCCAATGGCTCAAAAACGACTTCTTAATTTTTTACTCACTTGGTTGTCCTTCTCAAGCAGTTCTTTCAAGAATAAAAATTTGCGACACTCTATATCTGTACTCATAAAATGAAGTTATTAAAAAAAATCCGGTTATTAAATAAAAAAATCAGCAATAAATTATACAGAAATATTTTCAAGGTTATGTCATTATTAAAAGGTGTTTTAGTATGCGATATGAGTGCATCTTGAGTGTTAAAATGGACATTTAAATATACTCGGAATCTTCAAAGATGTTCTGCTTCATTAAAAAATATATTTGTTTTATTTGATACTTACTTAAAGATATGACGAATTATTTACATAGATTCATGATATTGAGTTATTTTAAAGCCGTTCAAGTTGTATTTATATTTTTACTTTAATATTTTTTCAAGTTATTAACGAGTTTGTCATGTTATTAGTAAAATTAAAGTCTCTAATTATGGTGATTTTTGAATATATTTGCAAACTGTTAATTGTACCAAAATTTTGCCTTCTTTTCAAATTAATTCCAACCAATGATACTTTACAGTTATTTATTGAGGTCACTGAGTTTAAAATTAAAAATTTCCATGTGTACCTTTCCATCATTGACCATACTAAGATCAATAAAATTACATATATATTTATACTTTATTCAATTATATTATGTAATGCGTCCTTCGAAATTTTTACTTATTTGCATAATCTTGATATAAAGCTGTTTTCTGGTATTGAAATATGTATCTGGACCCGATTATAAGAGGCCGGTAGGATTTTTAAAAGTTAAAAGGACGAATCAATTAGTTTTTTAAATTCGTTTCTGTATTCAATGGTAAAATTAAATTCGCCAGCAAAGAGACACTCAGAGATTTCTACAACCTTCATATTGACCATAGATTTTCAGTTCTTACTGCCTAACTTTTCTTGGAATACTGTCTAAAGCTTTTTCCAAGTTTAAAAATGTCGTCGATGCTTTTGCTTTTTCTGAATGCACTTTGGGATGCTTCAAGTTGCGGTTCTAAAGGCCATTTATTTTAGCGAGGCAGTGACGCAATTTCTAGTTATTTCTGATGTCAGCGGAATAAACACTAAGCACTAAGAGCAAATACGATTTAAACTTAACGTGCAGGGGAAATTAACTGTTAGAGGTTGGCAACACTTCACGACGTTGCCGATGTGATATAGCGAAAATTTTTGATTTATGCAATCAATGTGGCTACTCGCTTAGAGTAGTTACAAATTGACCTCCAAAGTGTCAATGTACTGTAACATAGTAGCATATTACAATAAAAATTCCAAAACTACATAACTATTAATTTTTATTTGAATCTTAAAATACTTCTTACTATTGAAAATTGTTTATACTCAAGATTTCATTGTTCCATAGACTAGCAGTTCCTTTTTACATCCATTCCAATCTTCAATCAAGTTGATGGATGCACTTATAATACTTATATTCAAGCTAGGAAAAAAAGTAATTTTATCTTTAAGTGAACGAAAAAAAATTCTACCTGGCAACGCCGCAGACATGTGACGTCACTACTTCGCTAAAATAAATGATCTATTTATCATTTTTCAATCTTTTCTTTAATATTTTTCATACACAATGCTTAATATACTTATACTTGGATACTTTGATCTGCTGGTTTATCATTTTTAGCATTTTTGTTGCCTCATTAATTTCTTCCATAGTTATTTATTCTACTTTTTGAAGTTAGTCTTAGAGTAAAGCTTCTTTTAATAATCCTTATTTATGTCATCTATTTATATATTTAGGATGTCCTCACAGTAATTTTTCTATTCCATTCTTTTCATTCCCTATTATGTTACCATGTTTTCCTTTTATATATTTGATTTTGTACTGTTTTCCTTTCCTAAAGATATAGAATAACTTCTGATCCCCAAAACCCCTTTTCCATTTTCCCCAAACCCCAGCCATTATGATTATTGTTCTTGTTTATCATTTTTATTACTTTTTCAACGTGTATTTTAAAATCATCGTAGTGATCGTTGGTTCTATTGCGCAGATATTTCCTTCATTTTTACCTCGTTCTTTATTACCTCCTTTTTAGTTTTGTCTATATATTTATGCTTTTTTTTTCGTCGTTTAGTTTGTATGGGTGAGAAAATAAATAAAATTAAACTTATCTTGGGTTACAAAATTTTTGAATTTTTTAAAGTCTCCAAATTTAAAACCAGCTAAATTGATTTAATTTTGAACTAACTATTGATAATTTTTTAGAGATAAGCACCTTTATCAAATGGCTGTATCGAATTTTTGATTGCAGGTCATGAACATTAAATTTTATCAAGAAGTTTCTTGTAAATCTAAAAACTAAAAAAAGTACGAATTAATCCTTGAAAATAAATGGAATTTTCTTCATATATTTTTGTAAAAAAAATTAATTTATTTATGGTAATAATTTTATATTTTAAATATTATATCTTTATAGGGAAATTACATATTACATAAGTTTTTTTACACTGAATATACCGATAAAGCTTTGCTTTATTGCTCTTTTATATAATTAAAATAATACAATTCTAATATTTATTTAAATTTTTTATGGTTGGGAATTGCCAGGGGCCAAAGCAACATAAAAAATTATATATCGGGTGACCCAGCCCATAAGAACAGTCATAACTTTTGAAGTACTATTAGTTTATTTTTAATTATTTAAGCAAGTGATACATTTTAATTTGATGGTATGAATATTGTACAGAAAATTGCAAAGTAAATGTTAGGAATTATTCATTTTAATCCGATTAGTCAAACAGTGTTGGCGGTTCCTCAAAGTAAATGGCCAGATAGTTTATATTCGATAAAGAATTATGGTATGCATCTTTTTGTATGCATTCTGCGTAATATTAAGAATATTTTGTAGAATGTTCCGCGTTTTAAAAATATAAATATCTTTTGGAATTCTACAACTTCCTTAAATCTATGATTTTGATAAAATGTCTTCAGCTATCAAACAGGATGCTAGTAACGCTATATTTAGTTTTTTATCTGAAAAATCAAAACAGTTTACATACGATTCGGCTGCAACTTTCAACGTTTTCGGCAATAAATATCGCAACTCTGAAAAAGGAAAATACGACTCTACTAAATATTTCTAACATAGTTTCAGTTTTTAGTTTAATTATTTATAAAAATTGTTATTTTTTCTTACTACTACAAAATCGAAACTTAACATACTAAAGTGTAAGTCAAAAAGTTTTAGAAAAAACCGGTTGAGAATGCTCTTCTAGCATTGCCATAAAACGAACAAATTGTAATGAAAGAATTAATAAAATTTTACATTGACAGTTCTTATTCTAATCAACACAGCCACTGTCTACTCACTTTTACCAAAATCATTATTTACTATGTGTCTACTTTAAATTCAATGTCATTTTAAACTTCCAAAATTTTCATATTTTGGACCCCATTTTGAAGGTGTTCTCTAAGAGGTACGGAGGGGCACATCAAACCCTAAGCTTACTTTTTGATGTTCTATCAAAATCTGAAGTCAGGATTTTAAAATTCTTAAACACAAAAAAGCTACACACACACACAATTTGTTCGGTGACTAGAGTTGAAAAAAGTTAGTTTTTCGAATCTACTTTTTACTTCAATAATGATATAAATATTTAGACTAATCCGTAAAACAAAATAACTTTATGTTTCACTGAATGCATTTGATCCTTATAAATATATAAATAACAATGGAAAATTACCTGTTTATTTGATAAGCACAAAGCTAATAAGAATGTTTAGCAAAACGCACACATTGCACACGTCAAGTTGTGAGTAGTGTTTTTAAAAAAATGAATTTTTTGGCCTAGAAAAAAAGCGACCGCACCCTTTTGGGATATTGTGTACCCAAAGGTTATTAGATAATTAAAAAATTGCAAGTTTATTTTTTTTATCTTATGTTGAATTTACGTAACACACTTGGGATTTTCGTTTAATGATATTCGGTATCACGTAAGAATGAACATCGGATGAACGAACTGTCTATTAAGCAGATTCATTTTTATAATTCATTTTAAATAAAAAACAAAAATCAAAAATTCATACAATATAAACAACGGGGGCCCTAAAATGGAACCTTGAGGTACTAATTTATCTGTATCAAGAAGATCTGAATTATAGTGGAGTCGATCTTGCGGAAAAAAACCCGATAAACAAAGTCGGTCTTTTCGAAAAAAAAAATTTGTGATTTGATAGATTTGAGGTCCCTTTTTCACGTGATCACTGAATAAAAGCTAAGGGTGGTGTGGTGGGGGTGGGGGGGTAAATTAACATGTAAAGATATGGGAAATCGGTTTTTCGCACGTAACTCGCTGAGTTTTATTCGGATCGAAACGACTTTAGATATAAAATAAAGGGTTCGCTAAATCACATATACTGAATTTTAACCCGTCCAAATCGGTCTAGCGGTTCTCGAGATATTGTGATTTGAAAGTATACGGATTTTCGCCGCGTCGAGAACACACCTAGAGCCGTGTTCCCGTTTTTCGCAGGGAATAACGTGACTTCGAGCCTTGATTTTTTTTCCTCCGATAGATAGTCATGACCCAAGAATTGTGTCCAAATTTCAAGTCGCTAGTCTAACTCGTGGGGGTGGGGAAGGGCAAACATTGATTAATCTTTGACTAGAGGTAACTTTTTAATTTTTGACCAATCCGGGTCAGCAAAATGGCAAACTTTTTCTTGAGAATACTGCTATAGGATGTATTAAGGAGACGATGATTTTCGCGAAAACGGACAAATGGCGACCGAATTTCGGATTTTGCAAATTTTATTTTTCGATTTTCGCAACGAAAAAGTAAAGTGGGGGAAATTTTTTATTCGCCATCGTATGCGGAATTTTTTTCTCTTTGATTTGAGCCCTACAAACTCGATGTGATTATCAGGAAGGGTGGGAGGGGGGCAATCAGTTCTCTCAGTTTAGTCTTATGTTTACAAGAAAAACAATTTTTATTTTATTTTTTGTCGAACAAATTACACCGTTTTCAGCGTTCAACTTTTTTCAGTGGTCTGTGGTCTGTTTTTAAATATCAAAAATTTTAACTTTTGCCCAGAAATTAGAATTTTTAAAAGCATCGCTGAAAAGAATTACAAATTGAATACAAAAACTGTAAAATTTTATGCCAAAAATTGAACATTAAAAAGTTCGACACACAAAGTAACTCACATTAAATAGAAGCTAAAATACTGTATGTTTATTTTATTCGTACCCTAATTTCTGTGGAGGTTAATAACGCAAAAATTAGAAAAATCCTTTTTCACAATTTTTATTTACTTTTGATAAAAATTTTAATATTACATGTAAGTAGAAAATAAAATAACCAAATTTTGCGTATTTTCTTAACTAAAAAGTATATCTGTGTGCGGTAACAGACCGTTTCCGGCCTTATTCCAACACGCGAGAAAGAAAATAAGTATTTCAATATTTTGTTTTCGAAAGTGCTATTAATAAATATGATTTTTCAAAGAATTCGTTCGGCAAAGCGATAACAAGAAATGTTTTTCTAAAAAAATAAGGTCAACCTTATTTATCTCTCCCTGATTTTTAATCGGTTTAAAATAATTATATAGGGAATTACAAATATTGGCTGCCAATAATCAATGAATTTTTATCATATTTTTATTATAGCTTTTGAACATAGAAAACCTGAAAGTGCTGCCATTCTTCTCTAGTTGATAATAATAAAATTATAAAAACCTAACATTTTGTTTGCGTCCTTTTTTCCAAACAATATATAACATGAAAGAGCGAAAAAATATTAAAAAAATAAATTTTAATAGTTATAAAAATAAAACAGCGAATTTAATATTTTATTTACCATTTAAAATGGTAAAAATTGTTTAAAATTTAAATGGCAGTGGTGCACTGGTTATACTGATGTAGTATACGCCTGCATCTTCTCCTAGTCGTTGGTAAAGGGCTTTATTAGTTCTCGCGGTACGTGGAAGGTCATTAAAAAAAATCTACCTCTAGGCATAGTTAGGCATACTGAAACAGTTTGTTACAGCTTTCCCAAAATGAACAATGTTAGTGATCAGGCCTGCTTAAATGCCAATATGATGGAAGACCACTGTTGGTCACTTCATGGAGAAGTTCAAGCGACTCAAAGGAGAAAAAGTATATCAAAAGCTTTGAGGAGAAGAGGGAAAATAGTTATTTACGTGTCCAGCTCGGAAAATGATACTTTCCGAGTGTGGCGCGTACAATATTATTTTTGCAGCCACCAATAATTTGACAATAATATGGGAACAGAATATTTATTGCTCAAAATTAATAATAATAATACACAAAGTACATCAAAACGTCAAAAACATCTACTGACAGATGGCTACGGTATGGTCATGGCAACTGTGATATTTAACATACCCTTCGAAAATTCTCTCTGGCTAGACGCTGGTATTTTGTCTTTAATGAAAATTTTGACTTAAAAGCTCGGGAAAATAGATACTTTGCCGAGCAGTTATGTCACTTTACTGAGCAGTTATGTCAATTTTCCGATCTAGACCGGCAACGACCCACTTTCCGAGCTAAAAAATGATCGGAAAAACGCATTTTCTAAAGTGGCGGCACAAAAATATATGTAAAAAGAGGTGATTTCATGTCCAAGGCCCATTGTGACAAAGTTGTGGTGATAGAAATAAACTGAGGTCAGACACAAGGGCGGCAACTAATTTAAATATTAATATTACTTTTTCTACAAATCGGTAACTCATAGAACCTTTTTTTATTTTGGACCTAAGCTGTTTAATTTAGTTCCCTCACATTTAAAAGCAATAGATAAATACGCTTCTTTTAAAATCAGATTAAAATAATGATTTTGTCAAATTCTTTATTTGAAATATTTTAAAGTTTCTATAATTGTTTGCTTTGTACCACTTTAACTATGCCCAGTTTGCACTCCTTTTGTCTCAATCTGCCTACCTCTCGCCTTATAATATATTCATTTTATATTAACTTAATCATATATTTATATTTATATTTTAACATTTAATATCTTAACTAATAATCCTTTAAGTTGGCTTCTTTAATGAGGAGTTAGGCAAAACAGGCACTGGTGTCTAGGCCACTCCTCAACTGAAGATGCTAACCACTGTAATTATTATGTAAATATACAATCGTTGTATGGATGATACAAAAATAAATTTGATTTGATTTGATTTGATATGGATACAGCATCAAAAAAATATAATAATCAGCTATTAACATACATATAACATACTTAACGGTATATTATAGACTTTATATAGTTTTTTATCTTCGTTTATTATATTACAAATATTTGTTTAATATCATTAAAATTAATGACATTTATGAAACGTCTGGACAAAACACACGATTGTTTTTTAATTAGGTGAGTGATTAGTTAACGTAAAATGAAGTTTATTTTGTTACCTGATATCCAGTATCTGACAATTTACTCACCTCTATTATCGATCAGAATAATCAATAAAATAAAAAAAGTCTATCAGTAAAATTACCTATTTTCTCAATTTGTAATATACGTTTGGATTCATCACAAATTATAATTCTTGATTATGGAATTCAAAATTTGACAAATAATATACAAAAAATAAATATTATTTTACACTGATTTTTCACACCGAATCACCAAAATTATTTAATAGTTTCGAACAATAGACACCGAAATGGGTCATTTGAAAACTATTGAATCTTGGCCAACTTTGCTTTATTTTCTCAAGGCAATTTAATATAACAACGAGAGTGAATAAAATAGATTGCGCTTGTATACTAAATAAATATATATTGATACGAAATGTTAAAAGTTATAAATTTTATTTAAACAATTTTAGATGATAACATTGAACATTGCCGAAAATTGCAAATATAATTATTAATAAAACATTTACACTCACTCACTCTCTATAATATAATATTCTAATATTAAACACTAAAAGTTTCAAGTACCTTTCACCTGTACGTGAAAGTTCTTCTAAGCCAAATCAAACTAATCTTCTCATCTAGACGTCCTCGTACATTAACAGAACTCTTCTAGGTAGTTACAAACTTCCATATATCATACAACTTAATATTAACATAAGTTATTGTTATTAATCAATTGCAACTTTCTGTTGGTGGTGGATTTAAATTTTTCTTTTTAATATTTATTAATTTTCCAAAAAACCTTTTGACATCCCCTTTCTTTCAGTAACTCTCAAAAAATCCCTGCCACTATTTTTATTTTTTCTTGTTACCTGGTTACCTTCTACATACAAGATGATTATTTCATTACAATATATATATATATATATATATATTAATTAAAAGAGTATTTTTGTTCTGCACACTTGAAGGTGGAATATTCCGAAACATCGAAAATCTAACATATATAAGGTTGGTTACATCAACATTTTTATGAAGATTTTACTGAATTTGTATGAAGCGTTGCCAGATTATTTTGTTTTTCAAAGTTGCTCTCACCATTTTCTAATTTTTCTTTTAAAAATTTACGTGCATTTTCATGACGCGTTACAAAGTTGTAGGTACACTTGTTTAAAAAACACTTTCATCATTTTCCATTTTTTTCTTTCACGATAAAATGAAAATAAAATGTTAGTTCATTTTATACGATGTATTGTCAAGTCATAACTTTAAAAACGCTTACGCAATTCTCTAATTTTTTACTGTGGTACTGAAGATATTTTGTTTGTTTTAAAAATTTCTTTTAGTTTATATGACGCGTTGGAAAGTTTTAAGTAATTTTAAACCCTGTTTTTTAAAACCGTTAAAATTAGTACTTTCCGGTTTATTTTTAGGTCAGAAAATCTCATTTTGTCGGACCGAGCCAGAAAATTATTGTGATAGTCCGGTAAAAGCTTTTACCGGACTCATTTTTATTTACTTTCCGGCCTATCTTTAATGAAAAAAATAATAATATAGTTAGACGGTCAATTGGTTTCTATAGTAACAGAATTTTGTATTATTTAAAACTATAAAATAACTTGACATATTTTGACGTTTAGTTGAAAACGTGACATTTATTATAAAATAGATATTCAAAATGATGCATTTGATTGTGAGTTAATGGAAGATGAAATTATACCAGATGAAATTGTTAAGGCGGCCACCCAAGCAACGTTTGATTTATTATTAAATTAGTTAATAAAGAATTCTTGTTATAAAAATGTAAACTGAATAATATGATGTTTATAGTACAACACTGCACGTTTTAAAAAAAATATTGTACGTAATACGTCCCAAAAGTGCTTTTACTGGACTCGCAGGCTTGCAGGACTCGCAGGCTTGCAGGACTCGCAGGCTTGCAGGACTCGCCTGCGGCTCGTCCTGCAATTTGCCCACTCGTCCAGTAAAAGACCACTTTCAGGACTTGTTACGTAAACTACTATTACGATGATCTAATTTTCATTTGGTATTGAAGTTTGACGAAAATGTGCGTAGTTTAATTGTTGGTGTAAATTGCAGCTTGTGTGAAAATTTCACTCAATTTTTTTAAAAAAAGCTCCCACTTACTTCAAAAAATATTTTTTTCGCCTACCATATGTGAAAATGTTAGGTTTCTTATTAAAATGTGTCGGTATTTATAAAATTAAAGATTTTTGTTATATTTTCCTATTGAGTTAATAAGTGAATAAAAACAAAACGGTGATATTACATCCTTAAAAAGTGAGCTTGTAATTTTTTTGTCTTCTTTTACCAGACTTACATCTTTACCATCCTAAGAAATATGAATGATAAATTTTATAACTTTACCTAAAATTATCCTCGAAATAATAATGGCCACGTTACACCAGACTTAACCGAAAAATTGAAACAAACTGTATTTTTGTTAACGACACCCGCACATCGACTGAGCAAAAATTCAAACAAAAGTGCATAATTTCGCGTATGAGCCTCGTGTCAATTTATCTTCATTAATATCATTCGTTAATTATTGTTAATATAAATGTTTATTACTCATTTATGAGGATGTTCATTACGAACTAATTAAATTTGGGCGCCTTGAAAAAATTTGCAAAAATGTTGAATGAATTACATCGGATAGCGAATTGAAAAAAAACAGTTATGTTAGTTGGTAATAAGAACTATAGACAAAATATTGCAAATTTAACAAATCTTTCTATTAATAATGAAAAACTCGAAATTGTGCATGAGGCAAAAAATCTAGGTGTAATTTTGGATTCTGATCTAAGATTTGAGAAGCACATAAAATTATTGTTCTTATAAAAAAGCAGCTTTGCGAAACATTAGTTTTATCTTTATTTAATTATTCAGATGCTTTATATGGTCCCAATTTAAGCGTTTTATATAAGAAAAAAGTTCAGAATTCGTCTTCGTTTGATCTTTGGCATCAGAAGACCAAATTGAATGGCTGAGTATGGAAAATAGAAGAAAGCTGATTATTATTTTTTTCTTGGTCGGTATTCATAACATATCTGCATTGCCTCACGGGGCATTTTAGAGATTCTGAGTTTCTGAATTTAAATTTTTCATGTAGTTAAACAAATTTTCTTAGTGTAAATAAGTTACCAATCTGGAAAATGCATTGTCAATTAATATTTCTGGATTTTGTCATTGTTATGCTGTTTTTACACACGTCCTTTAGGGTTAAGTGGAGGAATATTTTTAACTGTGCGTAGTGCATATTTAAAAAATAAACTTCGCCCTTTATTTTCCTAAATTATCTTAGATTATTACTTTTTATCATGTAAATATTGTATCTAGGAAAATAATAAAGACGGTTATTATATTATTATTATTAAGAGTGTAAGTAAAAATGTTGAAATTAATATGCATTTTTAGTTTAAATAATTTTTATTTCACAGAATGTAGTGTTATTATAAGTCACTGCAAAACCTTAACATTACAGTGAAATTCATTCATGAAATTAATTAATTATGATTGTTTTTCTATTAAGTAATTCATTTATATTTTGAATAACAAGGGTCAAGCCGCTATTTGAAGTTTTGGATCAGTGAAAATATGGCTTAGATATGCTTTATCAGCTTATACAGGACGTATTTCGTATCAGGTCCATTTTTATCAACTGTTTAAATTTAGTATTTAATATCGGCACTTAAAATAATTTATAAAATAATTTATAAATAATTTTCGACATTGACGTGTAACTTAGAACTCCTTTTATAGTTGAAGACACGTCTTGCATCTTAAATAATTAAATTAATTCCATACATCATTGAAAAAACCTTGCGAAAGACTTAAATTTCATCTAGATTATTTTTATCCAATGCCACCGTTTATATAAAATTTAGTAAACGAGACATTGTGATTGATGATTATAATTTTTATGCACTAGGTTCTTCCTGTTTAGTTTCAAGGAAGTAAAATAGTATTGACAATATTTTTACATCTGAACCCCGTAAAAATAACTTGTTACGGTAAAAATTTCAAAACAAAACGTATTAAAATTGTTTATTTTTATAAGGGTGGCAAAAATTTGGAAAATATCTGTGAATTTTATTTGAAGTTAGTGATTTTACTTTACACAACTAAAATAAATTTAAATTTATTCAAATTTAAAATTTCCTTTATCTATTTAATATCAATTTTAGACTTCTAAACCTTAAAGTTGAGAAAAGTGTTATGGAACGCTTCTGTCTGTCTGTTTGTCCGTCTGTACGCATTTATAACTCAGCTTCCAGATCCGATAGAGACTAACGGATAACGGATATGAACTCAGGATACCTTGAACGTGTGCACGCCTAAATTTCAGCTTTCTACGACTTGCGGTTTCAAAACTGGTTTTAAAAACTTTAACCGGAAGTGATATTTCTGGTATTGTAGAAATGGATTCCTATGTAAAATTGGACGCTGAATCCGTATGTGCAATCAGATTTGTTTAGAAGTCTATTGTAAACGTAATTTTTTGAAAAATTAATCAAGAACGAGCGGCAGAACGTTTTCATTTGAGGGTGTGCCATTTAAAATGCATCTTCTAGGAGAATGAGTTCGATGGATGGATGTTGGCAGTTCTTACATGTTTTAATAATTTATTTTTTGTAAAAATCAGAAAATTTTTTTTTGAAAAATCTATTTATTAGATTATTGCACATCACAATTTATCAAAAACCTTTTTTAGGATTTTAGGATTTGATTTAATTTTCCAAACATTTCCACACTTTTCCTTTTTCCCTCAAATATTTTTTTTCATAAATTTCTATAATCCCAATCGATGATTCATTTAAAAATTAATCCTGTTTCTATTAAGAATTTTTATTGCAGGATTTTTGTTTTTTTTTTATAAAATAATTAGAAAATCTACTACAACCTGTCTTAAATTTATAATTTTAGCCGAAATAATGATTTTGGCGTCGGTTTTAGGAATGAACGTAATTTTCTTCCCATTTAAGACACTTCTTCTTTCCATTTAAGACACTTTTTCTTCCCATTTATGACACTTTTCTTCCCATTTAAGACACTTTTTCTTCCCAGTTAAGACACTTTTCTTCCATTTTTTCAATATATTTTATCCGGTTTTCATCCAATATTGCAAAATAAATTTGAATTTGTTAATTCTCTGTACCTTTTTACTATTTGTCGAATTTTTCTAATTTTGTTCGCTTTTATCCAAAGTAATATTTCATAATTTTTGACATCGCTTTTACGTGGATTTTTCTGTGCATATAATTTTTAATGCCAAAGAAAAATTGTGATTATTGTATCTGTATATTCTATTTAAAAAAACGATTTTGTTTTCCTTCTGGGTATTATTTAAATTTACAATTAGCTAATTTGTATTTTTGAAATCGACTTTAGAATAAAAGTCGATTTCAAAATTCTGGCGATACACAGGGTGAAACCTTTTCCATATCATATTGATGTTTTGTAATATTGAACATTATCCATGAATTTTCTTTCGCTATTGTTCATATGAAACTTATTGTTATGAATAGATTTCAAAAATAAAAAAAGTACTGATTTCTTTCTACAATAGATAGAAAAAGACTTACGTGTGGTATTTAGCTAGTTACAAACTATTTTCCGTGTTTCTTATAGCTCAAAAAAAATCACTCATTGGAAAATGAAACAACCGAGCGCGACTAAACTGATATCAAAACTGTACTAGTAAAACTGTAATTTAATAAATAATAAAGATAAATCGAGTTACACTAAGCGATAACCTTTATTGACAAGACATTTTGCATTTGGATATTGTCGTATTGTGCGTATGAGATCTGAAAATTCAAATAAAAAATCGACTATTTAGCCTTGCCCCTAAACAGTTTCGAACTGTTTGGATTTCTTGAACTTTTCGGTAAAGCACAGTTAAACCAATATGGTTTGATATATCCACGTTTCGACTGTTTTTATCGAACGATCTTGCAGACTTCATAAAAACATTAAATATTTAAAAAATCACAAGTTTTTCGGTATGTAAAGGATATTCGTTTTTTACGTGAAAATAGCTTCAAATAACATGGGCGTACAAAATGGTGGGAAAAGGGGGACATATTCTTCTAACTGCACACCACTGGATCTAGATATGAAACATTATTTTTTACTAAAATTGTCTTTTTAGATTTAAAAACGACCTGCTAAATTTCAAATTAATATATTAATCCGTTTTAAAGTTATCAAATAAACACATTTATTTATTTTTTAACTTTCGAAAAGTAATCATTTCTTATATCATTTTGTCCAATTTTACGAGAGGTATTTACAGACAGATGTTGTAAGAGTCATTTGGAAACACCATGTATATCTTGCTTCATCTAGGTATAAATTTTTGAACCAATATTCATTTTGTCTTCAACCGTCCCCTCTAGTGATGCGGATATTTGTAAAATAGTAATTTTTTCACTAAGTTCTAGGATCAAAGGCAGTATTCTTGAAGATATTGTATTCCATATTAGAATTCTTTTGTTCAGTTTTTCTGCCATTATTGTGCCTACCCCCTCTTTTGTTCTATTATGTTTATGTTTTGAGGTGATATGCATTTTTTCCCAAATAATATCCGTTTTTCCTGCCAAAATCACTCAAAATAAATATTTATTTGTGGAATATTTTCTCTCAAAAATCACCATTTATTGTTAATGACCACTGTTTCAAAAATTACGGTTTACTACATATTTTGAACCAAAAAATACGATTTTCATATTGATTTTGTTGTTTCCCAATCATTTACCCCTTTTTCTTTTCAAACAAGAACACTTTTCTCCGTCAAAATCGCAATAAATAAATTATATTCATAAAAATCGACTAGGTACGCGGGTCGTTCAATTTCCTCGCTTTATTGTGGAATAATTTTTTTGATTCTCCAAATTCTCTAAAAATCAACCTTTCTATTTGATAACCTCACTGTTTCAAAAATTACGTATTACTACACATTTTGACTCAAAAAATACGATTTATAAATTAATTTTGTAGTCTCACTTCATTTCCCCCGTTTTTTCCAAACTAGATCACTTTTCCTAGCTCAAAAAATATTTATTTGTAGACTGCGACTACGCCAATCGTTTTTTCTACCCTGTTTATTTTTCAAACTTTCTAACTATACTAGAATCGCAATCGAGCCGGTGTAATATATCTGTCAGAACAGGAAAGTTCAGATGTGGGTGCCTTTATATTATTTACGGGCTACATAAAATCATCATTTAAAAATATTTTTTGAATATGTATTATTGAGTATTATTTCGGTATGTAGGTCCTTTACAAAATGTTTTTTGAGCTATTTGCAATTGTTATGTAAATGGTAGAGTTCTCTGTTTGAGTAAATTAACAACAAGGTATATAACAAATATTTTTCAAGACCTATAAATTTGACTATTAAATTGTTTAAATCGTTATTCATCATTGACATCTTGGAAATCTTAGCTTCTTAGATTATAGAAAGTAATCTGAGTGTTCAAAATTTATAAATGTGACTATAATTATTGTATTAAAAATGTATATGGGATAAATCATTAGATTATAGAAATCTATAATCTAAAGGTAAGTCGTTATTTTATCATCTTCTTGGAGATTACTAATGCCATGGAAAAACCAAAATGATAACAAGGGGATGGAATTATAAGATGGTTACCTTCCTAGGATTTGGTATGAAGATAAGATAGGCGGTTGAAGTTAGTATCTTGATCAGTTCCCAATATTACCTACCCTGTTTGATTAGCCTTCTATATTATCTATTATAGTAAGACGTTGTGGTTTAAGTTCAAAGTTTATAAGCATATCTATTTGATATCAAAATTTTACAATCATATTAGTAAAACAAGCGGGAACAATAGACTTCTAAACTAAACAAAAAATTATTTATTAAATTTGAAAAAAAAACATTAAAAGATACATCCGTAAAAAATATTATTTACTTAATCGTTTCATCATTTCTCGATCTTTGATAGGCTGCCAAAATAGTTTATTCCAACCAAATCGGACCTAGTAGGTCAATTGTCGCTTTTTTGTTACGCTAGTCCCACTTTTGTCGCTTGTACCAGTTCCGAGAAAAACGCGTTCCTGCTAGGTTAATAGGGATAATTCGTTAATCGGCGACAGGATCAAATCGGACCGGCAGAACCAAATCGGACCTAGTAGGTCAATTGTCGCTTTTTTGTTACGCTAGTCCCACTTTTGTCGCTTGTACCAGTTCCGAGAAAAACGCGTTCCTGCTAGGTTAATAGGGATAATTCGTTAATCGGCGACAGGATCAAATCGGACCGGCAGAATCAAATCGGACCTAGCAGGTCAATTGTCGCTTTTTTGTCGCTTTTTTGTTACGCTAGTCCCACTTTTGTCGCTTGTACCAGTTCCAAGAAATTCGCGTTCCTAAAAAAACCCTATTAACCTAGCAGTGACATGGCGGCAGAATCAAATCGGACCTAGTAGGTCAATTGTCGCTTTTTTGTTACGCTAGTCCCACTTTTGTCGCTTGTACCTGTTCCTAGAAAAACGCGTTCCTGCTAGGTTAATAGGGATAATTCGTTAATCGGCGACAGGATCAGATCGGACCGGCAGAACCAAAACGGACCTAGTAGGTCAATTGTCGCTTTTTTGTTACGCTAGTCCCACTTTTGTCGCTTGTACCAGTTCCGAGAAAAACGCGTTCCTGCTAGGTTAATAGGGATAATTCGTTAATCGGCGACAGGATCAAATCGGACCGGCAGAATCAAATCGGACCTAGCAGGTCAATTGTCGCTTTTTTGTCGCTTTTTTGTTACGCTAGTCCCACTTTTGTCGCTTGTACCAGTTCCGAGAAAAACGCGTTCCTCAAAAAAACCCTATTAACCTAGCAGTGACATGGCGGCAGAATCAAATCGGACCTAGTAGGTCAATTGTCGCTTTTTTGTTACGCTAGTCCCACTTTTGTCGCTTGTACCAGTTCCGAGAAATTCGCGTTCCTAAAAAAACCCTATTAACCTAGCAGTGACATGGCGGCAGAATCAAATCGGACCTAGTAGGTCAATTGTCGCTTTTTTGTTACGCTAGTCCCACTTTTGTCGCTTGTACCTGTTCCTAGAAAAACGCGTTCCTCAAAAAACCCCTATTAACCTAGCAGTGACATGGCGGCAGAACCAAATCGGACCTAGTAGGTCAATTGTCGCTTTTTTGTTACGCTAGTCCCACTTTTGTCGCTTGTACCAGTTCCGAGAAAAACGCGAAAATATATTTTTTAAGGTGTTTTGATGCTTTTTGGGCCGAAAAATCCCCGTGTGAGGTGCTTCGATCGATTTGATAAATAATTTCAGTAAAACTTCAGGAGAAGACGTTCTTAGCCGAAACAGAATCAGGGTTCACAGGTTGAAATTAAAAAAGGGCAGCTTTACCAGCAGGCAAAGACAGGCATTCCTCTCCAACCGTGTCTTCGATGCATGGAACAATTTTAGTGATGAAATTATTGGCGCAGCATCAATTAACATCTTTAAAAACAAAATTGATGAATTGTTTTCTTAATTGTTTTTCTCTTTTTTATTGTTTAATATTCTTTATTTTGTTTTTTTTAAGTGTTTACTAGGTTGTAACTTCATAAGTGAATAGGCTATCATAGGTTTATGCCTCAGCCTTTAGCAAACTGTAATAATAATAATAAAACTATAGAAAACTACACGAAGGTGGAATTTTTTGATCCATAAAAATTCCAAAAAATGACTATCGGAGTGACAAAACTGCACAAAGGATGTGAAATAAAATCACACAAGCTCCCAAGAACTAGGACATTAAAAATGTCCTAAACTGCACCAGCGTCTGGACTTCAACAACTACTCCTTGGGCTATATGCCCCACCAGGTATTGAATTATTGCAGTGTAGGACATTTTTAATGTCCTTGTTCTTGGGAGCTTGTGTGATTTTATTTCACGGGTTTTTTTGGAATTTTTATGGTTCAAAAAATTCTACTTTCGTGTAGTCATGCTAACATTTTTTCGCGTTTTTCTCGGAACTGGTACAAGCGACAAAAGTGAGACTAGCGTAACAAAAAAGCGACAAAAAAGCGACAATTGACCTACTAGGTCCGATTTGATTCTGCCGCCATGTCACTGCTAGGTTAATAGGGTTTTTTTGAGGAACGCGTTTTTCTCGGAACTGGTACAAGCGACAAAAGTGGGACTAGCGTAACAAAAAAGCGACAAAAAAGCGACAATTGACCTGCTAGGTCCGATTTGATTCTGCCGGTCTGATTTGATCCTGTCGCCGATTAACGAATTATCCCTATTAACCTAGCAAGAACGAGTTTTTCTCGGAACTGGTACAAGCGACAAAAGTGGGACTAGCGTAACAAAAAATCGACAAAAAAGCGACAATTGACCTACTAGGTCCGATTTGATTCTGCTGCCATGTCACTGCTAGGTTAATAGAGCTGTTTATTCAATAGATATTTAACTTTCTTCGCAACGTCCAACGTCTAAAGGGATCTGAGCCATGTACTTCAAAATTTGTCTCAAATGTTTACGTTAGTTTTTTTCAATTTAACTCATGTTATTTTCGGTGATTTAACTACCGTATATAATGTGCAAATGCTCCAAAATATTTAACTCATTTTCAGGCCTCTTTCGTCTCCGACAAAATAGCGAGGACATGTTGTGTTTGTTAAAGATAACACAAGTATTAAATTTGAAAAATCGTCGTAGAAGACGAAATTTAGGCGTGCACACATTCAAGGTATCCTGAGTTCATATCCGCTATCCGTTAGTCTCTATCGGTTCTGGAAGCGGAGATATAAATGCGTACAGACGGACGGACAGACAGAAGCGTTCCAAAAGACTTTTCTAAACTTTAAGGTTTAGAAGTCTAAAAGGAGTAGGGTCTGGTGGCGCGGCGTTGAGAGCACCCAATTAACGCTGCCAGAAACTAAACCACCAAAAAAAAGCTCAAAAGCGTCCAAGACTGCAAAGACGCAAGCAAAACCTGAGAATGTCAAAAAAGTGGTGAAAATATTGAATTTACGAAGTTTACCCACCAAAAAAACACAAAAAAAAATTGGCCTTAGTCAACCAAAAAAAATACTTTTTCAGGGGCGAGGGGACTCGCCTAAAACAAGCACCCCGGCGGTTAAATTACAATTATTTAAGTTTAAAATAGTAACAAAAAATAATAATGCGCTCATCAGAGTCTTAAAAGGGATTAAAATAAGGATAGTCTATTGATATGTCCAACAAAAACCGGGCGGCACAGGAAAAATTCTTAATTTCAACACACCTTTTAACTACCGGCTATTTAAAATCACAGATTTGAGCCGCTTGTACTGTAAAACTTCCATAAAATTTTGATTTATTACTCCTTGTCGATTGCGATTTCACTGTAGCCCACTGTTTTAATTAATGTAATAATTTATTACGTAAATACATATCAAAGTTGCTTTAATAAAATGTAGACTTATGCCGATTTTTTAATTTGTTTTCAAAACGTTTGAAAGCGTAAAATATTCTTTATGACTGTTGTAATAAGTGGATGAACGTGATTATGTTAAGTAAAAATGTGTTTCAGTAACGTTCCTATATCATTAAAATCTCCTGAAATCAGCAGACTAATTACGTTTTACATCGTATACTTGGCATGCTGTCGAAACAATCCCTGTTAAAAGAAAGCCCTAAATATTAATTATTTTTTTGATAAACTCCGGCCTAAATTATTAAAACCCGATCTGGATATAACATTAACATTTTTTCAGTCAATCTTGTGCTCATCTTGCACGCCATACTACATTATTTATTGGACCATAAAAATAAATGTCTTGAATACATTACCACGACCAAAAATGGAAAAAATTTTGTAATAAATATAGTGTAATGTTTATATTTAAATTTGTGTTTGCGAATGCGAAACAGAGATGGGATATACCAGCAATTACATATTTAAATAAAATTGACCATGAAATAAGTATCTACTGTGTGTGGGAAGTGAAAATAATTCAATGCAACTGGCACGATAATTATTCTTGGTGCACTAGGTAATTTTTATAAATATTGTTTTATCTGTAATAAGTTTTGCAATAATAAAAAGCTTCCTCTAGGTCAGTTAATTTAAATATTTGATTTTTTCGTGATTGCCTTTCTTTTTTTTTAATTTGTTATTATTCCGTTAACGTTTCTCCTTGAGCTATCAATTTTTTTCTCACGAATAGTATGTAGCAGGTATAATAAATTTATTACATACGGATTTGTAGTCAATTAGAAAATAAATGAGCGACTTCAATACCAACTTATCGCTTTCCTGATTGATCCAAAATTGGTACTTTTTTCTTAGTTAAATTCAAATTTTCGTCAATCAATTCATAAAAAAACTAATATGTTTGAAGTCAAACAAATTTTCAAAAATATATTGGATCCAGAAAAATTTAGGTTTCTTAAAGAACTCCTTCTGAGAAAGGAATATTATGATAATAGGATTTCGTTTATAGCTCATGAAATTATTCTGCATAATGTTGCGCCGTCTTAATTATTTTGGCGGAAAAAATTATATTATAAAAAAAATAAGATTCCTAATAAAAAAATTAATTTGTGGCCCTGAAAAGGGCCATTTGAATAGTATTTTTATACTACACATTTTATTTTATATTTGGAAGTTGTGAGCAATACCTCTTAAATAATCTACGTCGGCTCACCTATATTTTCTCAGTTTTACTGTTGGGTTGTATCTAGCAACTAGATGCTCATAGGGAAATACATCTTTTAGTAATTTCAAAAAACAGTTATTTGGTCAGTTGCAAAAGCAGTTTTTAGAATTCACTGTGCCCCACTGTTTTATAATTTTGTTATTTACGACGATATTAATAGAAGGACGGTAGCAAACAACTATCCTAGAGAAATAAGGGAACTAATCCCTGAAAAAAGAAAGCTTAGAAGAAAATGGCAGCAAAGATAAAACTATTCTCAACAATGCTACCCAAAGACTCAAAAGAGAAATACAACACAAGCTGCAAACAGCTGTCCACCTTATCTATGACTGGACGAAGAGATGGAAAATTAAACTAAATGAAACTAAATCACTCCACATTAACTTAACAAACAAAAGGATAAACCATATTCCAGTCAGAATAAACAATAACCTGATTTTATATCCAAACACAGCAAAATACTTAGGTATTACCTTAGATGCCAAACTCCTATGTTATCCAACTATAGGGATGCACCAAAGCAAGCAACTTTGCAATCATCCATGAGTTCAAAACAAAGCACTGAGGAACATAGTAGATGTCCCTTGGTACATTCGCAATAGTGATCTCCATAGGGATCTGGAAATGGACACTGTTGACCAGACAATCAAGAAATTAACCAAGAGTCATGAAGAAAGACTTCATTATGTCAATGTCGAGGCTATCCAGCTCCTTGACAATATTGGGTTAGAAAGAACACTTAAGAGGATCAAGCCCTTTGAATTAATTTAGTGTTTTTTTTGAGTTAATTTAGTGTTTTTAGTGCAAAAGCAGAGCTTGTGTGTGCACGTTAAAGTTTAGTGCAATTCATTCTACAGAACCTATGGAACGCTGATGAGTATACCTTAGTTTAAGTTAGAATTAAATTGCTCATTGGTCACTGTTAGCGTATTGTAATATACTAAATGCCTTTATGGGTGTTTAATAAAACAAAAATTACGATGACTTACAATATACGTTAGACATTATTAAATATAAGATGTTTTGTAAGAGATTGCAATAAGGAGTTTGTTATTTCAGGCTTATCTTTTCATGATTCATTTTGACTTGCTGTTAAAGATTTTATATGTGATGTACTGAAATACATATTAATTAGTTTTCAGGTAAACGGCTGCAATAATGACACCAAATATTTTAAAAGCCTTAATAAACTTATTGGTTTTATTTGTCTCTGTTCTCCGTTATTCCAAATGTCAAATTTAAATCTTCTTTTTTCTTTAATTTTTTTATTCACCATATTTCGGTTTATTTTTGTCTACTTTTCAATTATTCACTTAAATCTTGCAGTTTTTTTGTTAGATCTCGACTTATGTGTGTTATCTCTTCTTCTGCCAATATTTTAGTGAAAATATAAAAACCACTTGTCCTAGACCGTTATTTTGGATCTTGTTAAATACTCATTTGGTTTCGTCTGCTTTTTTGTTTTACCACATTTGGCAATTCTGTGTTTTTATCTTGGATAATATTTTTACTCCTTTTCCTCATTTAGCTTGGTCAAAATTAAAGATTTTTTTAAATAAATATCAGACTGTCTGAAGAGTGATCCTTAGAAAATAATCTGCATAGGTTTTTTCTACTTAGTGAAGAGTAAAAACAACTAATGAGGGAATGTCCAGTATTGGAAGATCAAAAAAATGGTAAAACTTTGTAAAATACAATTTTTATACTGTTTGGTTGATTATGGCAACCTCGCACAAGATCTGAAACTATCTTCAAAAGAGCTAAAGAATGTATTTAAATGCTAGTACACACTCGTAGACAAAATCGTACGACTGTCTATAGACAAATCGTCGATTTTTACTGTAGACTGCGGAACAAATCTAGAACATTTGTCACGCGTTCACACCTGCACTAGTTTCTGCGATAATAAATTGTGGATCTTTTTTTTTCCACTTCAGAAGCCAAGGTTTCATATTTTTTCCCAATGTTTTCCAATGTCAGCCTCTTCTTATTGCGGTTTTTATAATCCTCCGATGTGAAAATAATTCCTTTTCCGAGGATCTCATTGTGTATCTATTTCAAAACGAACAATATACAAATACAAACCGACAATCAACAAATACAATCTGCATGTGCGACAGAGGTACTTTCAAACACGTCCAAACTACGAAATGCTGCGCAACATGTCTTAAGCTTTCCATCCGAGGCTGGAGATCATAGACTTGCGATTTTTGTCTACAGGTAGTTGCAGAACAAGCAATTTGTTCCCGATTTGTCTATAGACAATCACAGAACTTTGTCTAACGGATGGACCAAAGTTAAGGTAGAAAAAAGTTAAAATTTCCTTATATTTTATAGATTTAAAACAAGTGGAAGTGTATCTATAGAAGTTTTTTACAACTAACCTTAGATTTTCCCCTATTTAATCCTCATTAGCGAGTCTTTGATTTTTTTTCAAGAGATATGTCTAATGATAGAAAATACATTTCTAAATTCACTATAAATCTACGATTTCCAACATTTTTTGCAATACATTTACACTCTCATTAGAGATCTGGATGATACGGCTTTTTTTATATATCCGCATATTTGTTAATTTTATCGGTAATTACCGCTTATCAACGTCAACACCCTGTACACCGATCCGTTTTGAAAGAAGCGCAGGTGAGAGAATGGAGATTACATTCCTACGAGGTGTGCGATTCCGTCGGTCTGGTCAAGTAGGCCTAGCCACATTCCACGGCCAAGTTGACCCTTCTACTTCACGAGATCCGCTCTTTGATCGGATCCAGCGTTGCCGAAAGATTTTCACTGATTTCCTCAGGTTTTCTTAGTTTGTTATTGATAGATGACACATGGACAATTATTTACTATTTTTTTTCACAGTGGGCTTTCAAATTTTTTAAAATTTGTACTGAAGTTTATTCCTTATCAGGAAACTATATTAAAATATATTCTAGAGTCTACCCTTTACTAATATTTTAGTAGTTTAGTAAACATATCGACTTGAGAAAAGTCCTTTTTGAAGGTTTCTTCGTTTGAAAAATCAAGATCGGAGGGCAAATTGGATTGAAAAGTAACACAGATGGTGTACACGGGATGGAAGAACTGAAAGAAAGTTTCTGGTGATCGAAAAATAAGTGCCAGCAACAAAGGAAGGATATACAAACAACAAACAAGTTACGCCAATAATATACGGATCTGGATCGTAACCAAAAAAGGGAACTCACAAGTATAGATTAGAAGAAAATTTTTGGTAATAGACTACAAGGACAGACAGGCAAATGAAGACCTAAATGAATATGAATGGATGTGAAAAGATTAGTCATAAATCGACCACACTTAGAGAGAAAAAAGAAGAAGCTGTATTAAACATTGACAGAAAATGAAATAAAAATAATAGTAGGTAATAATAATAATTTCTAAAAAAATTATAAAAAAATAATGGTTAAAATATTAGCAAAATTAAGTGTTTTTCAAATTATAGCACCATAACTTTTCTTATTCTTAAATGGAAAGCTGTTTTTCTAGTAGAAGCTTTTGTTTTTCTTGATACGAATCTTTATATTATCATTTTCTAAATCAATTTCAGAGCTTCTTTAAAATGGTAACAAAAGAAATAATTAATAAATTTCTTTATACAAATGCACTATGTTTTGAAAGCAATTTTAGACTTGATAGAAATCTTCAAGTGTTAAAAAAAATGTTCCAAATTGTACTTTAGATATCCGTTGTTGTAATTTCTCCATCTTCCTGGTAATAGCAATAATTGTCTAATGCTATTTTAATAGGCAATAGGCAACATTTACTAAATCCTTTATTGTTGCTTAAAATCTTTAAAATATCAACGCTTTCAATATTTGCAATCTTGCATCTAGAGCCTTATTTATTATCATTCGGAGTTCTATTTTATTTTTTAATAAAACAAACCTAATCTCTTAACATTTCAAATAATCCATTTCGATTTCTTAAAACTTTTCCAGCTTATTATTGTGTTTGTGTAGGCTGTATTTTTGATTGACCAATTTGACGTTCAAGATGTCTCTTAAACCGAAAAAGCATTTTATAAAACCCATTTTGACAGCAAAAAGTTCCCTAAATACATCTGATAATCAATCCCCTAAAGCTTAATTGAATGATAAGCCCTTTAAAGTGCGCTTTAATTGGGTAGTAATTCTGTTTTGGACAAGAAAGAGGTTCCGCTTAGTTCTGAACATTACTAATGTAATCGTTTTAGTATTGCTTTGATGCACCTTTTAACGAAATTAAATGTAGTAAATGTTGCTTGCAAACTAGTTGAAATTTTTTGTAAAGATTGGTGTATCGGCAACACTGATCAAACAGCACATTCCTGTTGATTACCACTACTACTTAGAATCTTTTATTCAAAACCGGACCATAGAGAGGTGGAGAGGAAACTGAGACGATTCCTTCTAGCGATAGTAATTTGGAAACCGTTTTGCAAATCTACGTTGGTGGGATCTTTCTTTATAAAGTTATATACATTTACAGTCAAAAACGATAACATTAAAATATAAATTTAATAAATGCATATTAAAATAATTTAGAAACAATTATAGAATGTTTGAAATTGCGGTTTTATGGCAGGTGTTTATACAGAAAACAGAAATATCTTAGTCTCTACCAGACTTTGAGTCTACGTCAATTCTTATATCGATATGATCCCATTCAACAGATTTAAAAGCGTGTTCCAAAACTACTTTGGTGATAAAATATCGTCCCTCGTTTAATATTCCTGGATGTGGCATTTTACTGTCGTAACTCTAAGGCTTGCTAGGTAGCAGCTTGTTCAACCGTGTTAAAAGCTTTATACTCAACAAAGATACGAGCTATTCTTGTCCATCAGGGTTTTTATACATTGTAGGTGATGGTTTGTCTCATATCCGCCATGGAAACTAACTTGTTCTTTAGACAAAGTGGTTGAGGAGACTGATGGGTCTGTAATTTTCCAGATTAGTATTGTCGCTTTTTTAAAAGAGCAGGTTTAGCCAAGTTTTTGCAGCTAATAATCCTGATCCCAATCACACAGCACTGTCTTCCGGCTATAGCGATTTGGCCTTGCAGTAGATCTCGTTGGTTTCTCTGGAGTTAGGATTTCATTTTGTGCGTGGTGATGGCATTTCGCAAGTGGTATTTCGGTATCGGCTAACCGGCTAACCCATTTTCCCAACTTCTGGATCTTTCTCAAGGCTTTCAAACATATGGAAGGTGCTTCTTGTCTTGCATTTAATTGATTCGCGAGTTGTTGTTACGTTTGAGCGTCATCCTCATTCAACAATCCTTCAATTCGGTGTCTTCAAACTTTTTCGTTTGTCTTCCACATTGTTCTTCGTTTAAACAACTCAAAGCACCGTGACTTACCAAGAGCGTGCTTACCGTACGCTGCGACGTCGCTGCATGAAACTTGTATGTAAATACTAGAAAATGGCGCCATTGACTGGTTTGACAGTAAGTGCATTGACAACTAGAGCCATCTATGAGCGAATGCCGGTTCCATATTTACAGATCCGGTTATTTCTTCGGGATGAAACTGTAGTGGGCCTTAAGAGGAAGTTGTACTATACTATAAAACAATGTATGCAAGGGTTTCGTAGTCCCAAACTTTTTAGGTTCAATTTTGATTTTAAGAGAATGAAAAAATAAGTACATATTGGCAAAGGTCTAATCTATGTTACGACAAACTCACTTTTTCAAAATTTGATTTAGTTTTTTCTAAAAAAAATCGCAAAATTCCATGTTTTTTCATAATTTTTCAATTTTTTTTAGAAAATAACTAAAGCAGATTATTATTATTCAAGTTTATTTTATTATTCAAACTATAAATAATTGTAAAACTTTTAAAATATTGTTTTTCTATTTTTTATTAAGAGGAAGTTGTAAAATACTATAAAACAGTGTATGGCAAGGGTTTCGTAGTCCCTAACTTTTTAGGTGTATTTTTAATTTTGAGAGAGAATGAAAAAAATAAGAACATATTGGTAGTTAAAGGTATTATCTATGTTACAACGAACTCGCTTTTTTAACATTTGATTTAGTTTTTTCTCAAAAAAACGCAAAATTCCATTTTTTGATAATTTTTCCCATTTTTTGTGCTCATGCCAAATGCGTAAAGTAATTTTTTTAAATCCTTTATACAGGATGTTGTTTTGAACCTGGAAAAATTTATCAATTTTTTCCTAATCCGGACCTGAATTTTTTTCTTACAAATATTCTAATCGCTTGGACACCTTAAAGGAAGTTCCTATGTGAAATATGGAAAAAAGATACCGCGTTGTTGGTATTTGCAATCAGATATGAAAGCGCGCTGGATTCACTCTGAATTTAGTTCCCCTCGTAAGTGTTCGAAATCGGTCTGGAAAGGATTTACGGACGAGAAATAATATTCGGGTGTAGATAGGCTCCACCCATCAGTACCGAATTTATTACCTCCGACCGACCCGCATCCCCGCAGTAGTTACAGCTCGTATAGTATCACTTCCCCTTAAATAGTTTGGAACTTTTTTCTCTCCTATTTAGATTAGAATAAATTAATTGTTTAATTTAATTCTGCTCTTAATTAATTTATGGAAAAACCGATCATGAAATAACGTTCAAACATAAAACGTAGCTATCTTAAATTAGAGTGATGTCAAAGAAGACAACATTAACAATCTGATATACGTTTAGAACAGTAAACATCTTTATCTCACAGCGTTGTACTTTTTATTGCTTTTATTTATAACTTTATGTGAGAATGTTTGGAATTTTTTCATCCTTCTAATAGTTATGTAAATTTTTTCATAAAATTAATAAGAAAGGCGATTATATTACACTGAAAACAACATTCTAGATTAAAAAAAAATACAAATTTTGTCATTTACTGTAAGTTTCCTTAGTTATGTTAAATAATAAATCGGCTACACAACCGATCTGTTTTAAAATTTTAAAGTCAGTTCATGTATTATTCATTACATAGTAAATTATTCTCTTTACCGAATAAGGCCACGAAATGAATGCCTTTTATACAATTATTTGACAAGGAGAATCCAAAACAATTGATATTAATATTGTACGTTTTTTGTCCAATCCGTTCAAAACATTCCTTAAATATTTTTATACAAGAAACATGGGAATGATTCAGAAACAAGGAAATTGAGTGTCAAACAGAGAGACATTGAAACGCGATTTTTCACTTGCGAACAGCTGATTCAAGGGCAACAAAGAATAGTTTTGTTGCATCCAGAGATATTCTACGATAACCTCAAGAAGAAAAATACAGTCAATCATTGCCATTGACCTAACATCAACCAAAGCCGAAACACACATGGTTCGAAGATCATGCTCTGTATCTAGTGTTTTGAAGTAAATACAACTTTGAGCACGAAAAAGTCATCCGAGAATTCCCTTATATATGCCCCTCAAGACTTGAAACCACCCTAGGCAGTGTTATTTGTCATATGAATGTCAATTTTATCAGACATTTCGCCCGTCTCACTCTTATTATAAGAAAAGTATGTAAGTAAAAAAATATATTTTCATTTTTCAGTGATTCATGCTAAATATTATCAATATTTAAGAAATAATTATTCTGTCTCCTTTAGATAACCCATTACTAACTGCATCAATGATTTTTAATAACATTATTTAATGACGTTGATTCTGGCGTACAATGAATTCTTAGTATGACGATATGTAAAGAATTTATTTATTTCTATGTTAATATGGGATGTGGGTCAATCCTGGTATAGTTTTGTTTATCCATATCTAATGATGCCGTTTAATGCCACTGAACTGGAAGTATTTTTTTCATTTTTTTGCTAATGATTCTTGGTACAAAGTCTGATCAACGATGTCTACCATCCATACAGGGTGGCACTGGCCCACCTATCCTCGCTCGGACCACAGCAGATAGGCTGATGAAGATCGAGACAAAAATCTTATTGTATCTTATTGGAGGCTCGATATGCTACTTCTTAAAATTATTTTCGAGTATACAGGGTGAAACATGAATCCGGGCCAAAACATTCGGTCTTTTTTTAAATGGATCACCCTATATATTTTTTCATTTTTAGAATATCTGTCATGTGGACTTTACATACCCCTTTTGCTTTTGAGGATCACATTTTAATAAAATTTTATGAAAAAACATGAACGAAGAAAATTCTTTATAAAATTTATATTTTCAAAAATTGATGGAAAAAATGGGTATGCAAGTAGCAAAAGTATGTGCAGAAACATACACATCATTAGGGTTCATTAAAAAATACAGGGCTTTTCGAAACAAGGACCAAATTTCACCAACTTCAAATTGCCGAAACTCATTTTTTTTCAAGTGGATCGAAAAGTATCCTTGGATATGGTCCATATGGCATGATTGGAAAGGTCACTGAATCGACCTTCTAACTATGAAATCATATACAGGGTGATCCATTTGAAAAAAATGTGTTTCGGCAATTTGAAGTTGGCGAAATTTGGTCCTTGTTTCGAAACGCCCTGTATTTTTTGAATGAATCCAAATGATGTGTATGTTTCTGCACATACTTTTGGTACGTGCATACCCAGTTTTTTCCAACAATTATTGAAAATGTAGTTTTTATGAAGATTTTTCTTCGTTCATGTTTTTTCATAAAATTTTATTAAAATTTAAATAACTTGACAACGTTGCATATAATTCTCAAAAACAAAAGGGGTATGTAAAGTCCACATGACAGATATTCTGAAAATGAAAACATCTATAGGGTGATTCATTTAAAAAAAGACCGAATGTTTTGTCCCGAATTCATGTTTCAACCTGTATACTCAAAAGAAGTAGCACATCGAGCCTCCAATAACATACAATAAGATTTTTTTCTCGATCTTCATCAGCCTAGCAGCTATGGTCCGAGCGAGGGTAGGTGGGCCACCCTGTATAATACAGAGTGAGTAACACCGGCTGGACTAAACATGTTTGGGTAAAATGTAGCTAATTGTGAGCTACAGTTTTCTTCTATGAAATATTTTGTTAAAAACTGAGTAAAAGTCTCATCGAAGGATTATTTTAGTGGAAGAAAAATATCAGATAAATAACATTAGTAGAATCAGTTGTGCACTCACGTTATGACTGCCCAATATCTCGAAAACGATTAGAACGAATATTAAATTGGCTTCAAAAGTGATCCATATTTTTGTTACATAAAGATTTTGGAACAACTTTTCATACTTGATCACATAACTCCAAATATTGCTAAAATGCTCCTTATGTTGTTAAATAACTAAGAAACTGAGATTATTTATAATTAATCAAAATTTGAGTTGAAAATTTGTAAAATTATTAATCGAAGGAATGAATGAATAAGTACTTTATTGTCCAAGAAATAATGTATAATCCTTGAAGGTAAGCTATTAATTAAATTAAATTAAAAAATTCTTATTTTTGGCTAAAGAATCCAAAAATACTTTACATTTTTACATTTTTGGCCGTATTTTGACTATGCAAACGAAAATTCTATTAATTAACATTTAAATATTTATCTATGGAGAATTTCGAGAGATTGTTTACCGTACAGGACAACTCCCAGCAGAAATACAAAACTACAGAAATGTTTCTTTTTCAAGTGGAAAAAATTAAACTAATCCAAGAAATTCGCAAACATACTACATATCAGTAAATCTGATAAATACGCTTAGAAGTTAGTTTTGACAAAGTAACTAATTTCCAACTTGCATTGGGGTTTTCAAAGTTTTTTGAACAATTCTGGTCAATATGTCGCTCTCTTCCTAACTCATTTGCTTAATCGCAGAAAGCCCATTCTCACAATAGAAAATATAAAATGAATATTATGGCTTATCTTCAAGTAAATCCACATATCTCAAGACGATATCATTAACAAGAATAATAAGTAAGTAGAACTTTAATAAAAATATTTAAAAAATCATGTTTAATCTTTACAACACAAGGTTTAATATTTTATTGCTCAAATATTAGTAAAAGTAATGATCCTTTTTGCTTAAAATAAAATATTGTGGAGTGACGAAAGTCGCTTTCATAACAAGGATACTGTTAATCGCCATTCTGAAATATATGGCGCGACTTCCTTGAATGATCGCGAGATTGGTCCCTATTTTATGAAGGAACTTTGATCAGATTTTCTGTCTCAAATTAAAGCATAGCCCTTATTTTTTTTAGCAAGTTTCAATGCATTTTAATATTCCTTTACCCAAAGATCCATAAATGATGTGATACATTAGCTCTCTCGTTTTCCAGGTATTACACAATTAGATTTATCATCACCTTAACTCCGTCATTTACCTACTTCTCGGTCATCCTATACATCTTCTTCCTTCTGGTTTGTATTTCAAGCCATTTTTCGGGATATTCTGTTGTTTATTGCAAATATTTTTGATTCCTTTTGTTTAAATACAATTGTTATTATATTTGTTAATGGCAATAAAGTTACTATTACTCAATTAACAGCCCAAATACATGGTGTCCTATTTTAAATTTAAAATTTAAGTTACGAGAAAACAAGCAAATTTGTCTATCTAATCATTTTAGAGATATTGGCCGGTGAAAATATCGTGTGCCGGAATACATAAGGCTTAATTGAGATGCTGTCTATACGGGTAAATTTAAAATTTTAGGTATCACAATGTGTTTCGTTATTAAAATTTGTCGAAAAAAGAATTTTTGCAATTTCGTCTTCCTTTTGCATAATTTACATTATTACTTTATAGATTTATAGACGCCAATTAAGATTAATGTAATTTTTATTTAAACTCTGATTTTTACTACCTTTTATCTTTAAAATTTATAAATTCATTTATAGCCTAATTAATTTTTATTAACTTGATTATTAAAGTGGGAGTGATGTGTTTACTCTAAAATGTACTTTTAAAATTATTTATTTAAGTGGCTGAAAAATAGGTGTTTTTCAGATTTTTTTTTATACTAAAACAAAAGGATCTATTTATTAATAATACAAATAGCTTTCGGGCACCATTTTTTTTACGCCATCAGCCGCTTCCCGTGACCGCTGCACCAGGTAAAAGCACCCCTTGTCCTCGAAACGCCCGATTTTTGGTGGCCGGCCTAGGTAAGTTATTGTCAATTCGTAAATCTAGTCCCCTACGTAGGAGAATTGAAAAAAACCAAAATGAAACAAAATGGCGACGTGTTAAATTTTTTTTTGATTTTTCACCCTAAAAATCGGTACAAAAACGTGCACCGAGCACAGACTTTTCAACGGATTGAAAAACGGCTACGTGGGGGACTAGATTTACCAATTGACAATAACTTAAAAACATTTATATTGTTGAAGGACCAATCGGAGGACCCCCAGACAGGCCATCGAAAATCGAGGACAAGGGGTGCTTTCACCTGGTGCAGCGGTCACGGGAAAAAAATTTTCAGCCATATTTAGAGAACTACCCCCTTAAAGTCAAAAATCACAAAGGCACAGGAAAAAATACACAATATGGAAATTAATAAATGGTGCAAAAAGTCCAAAAGTTTACCATATTAAATAATAAATTTTTATTTCAAAATTAGGATCAAGTATAACATTTTCGAAAAGTTGTAGGAAATCTGAATTAGTAAATTAATTATTTGAGAAACATGGTTTGAGAGTATTTCTTTCTCCTGAAGAAGCCATATAATAGAAGGCGAAACGTTCGAGTTCCAAACTAAAAATAACGTGGTTCAAATCCGGAAATACGGAGACTGAGCCTCCCGAATGATTATGGAATTAATTAACATAGACACATAAAATAACATTCATTAACCTCGCATTATTATTATTTTAAATTAAACAGCTAATTCAAAAATTCGAATCCACCAGTGGCGTTATAGTCGAGAGGGTACTGATAATAAAATCACTTCTGCACTACACTGGTGAAATATGCTAAATATTTTATTTAATAAAATCCAAGTGTTAAAAGAACTATAAATAAAAAAATTGTAAATACTTTGGTCGCAAATGAATCTTAGAAGTGAATTTTGACAACTTTACGAAGCAAAAAATTCCGAATTTGCGAGTTTTATCCTTTAGTTGATATAGCTATCGACTTACGCATGTTTGGAATTTGATTTATTGGATTCGAAACAGTAATTTTTTGACATACCTTTTTTACAAATTATGACGCTTTTAAACACTATTTTACAGAAATTCACTACACTTTTAATTTTAATTTCTAACAAATCTTTTAGAAAACAGGATTCGAAGCTCGAAATCAGTCACTGCTACTTTCTTGACTATTTCGACGTTCAAAATTAATACCAATAACTGTTTTTACGAACTACACCGGTCAGTCAGAGTACCTACTCGTGCATACATGCCGTTTTGATTATGCAATCGAATATTTTTGGTACCTAATTTCGAATGTATGTGGCACATTTGGACAGAATTATAAATTAATTCATGAATAAACTGAAATGAGATTATTTGAATACGAAATACACAAAATTAACATTTTTTCTTATTTTACAATAATTTTTGTGTTATTTTTTTAGGTTTATTTGGTTTTTGTTGTAAATATTTGGTTTTAAAATGTGTTAAAATGTTATAGTAGTATAGTTTATTGACCACTTTACATACAAGGTACGTTTGAAGTTATAAGTCATAAATACAATAATATGCAATACATGTAGTCAATTAATAGCTATTTCGTCAAAAATAGAACAAAAATACATTACATGTCTTGAGAATAACATCAAATCGATCATTTGAACAAATATAAAACAATTATAATAAGATAACAGCACTAAATTTAAGTAAAAATATTGCTAGTGTAATTCAGTAAATTACAAAAAGTAGCAAAAGACGCCATTGCATTGTGACAAAATGATCTAAAACTTGATAAAATTTATATACAAATGAGAGAACTACACATAACATCAAGTAAATTAAAACCAAAATTAAAATCAAGCGTTGATTTTCAGAAACAGTGGCATATACAATTTTTACTTTAATTCTTTTAAGAATTCGTCCGTACTGTAAAAGCAATAGTTTAACAGAAAATCTTTTACAAATTTTTTAAATAGTTTTTTTTTGACATGTTTTCAAATCTAACTTGAGAAAAGTAGCTTTGAAGGGAATTAAAAAGGGAAAACATCCAAAGTGTTACTTTTAGTACTTTTTAACCTAGAGTTTTTGATGATTATATTCTGACAAAATCTGTGAGTTTCCAACAGTGTTTCTAAAATATACAGTGAAGGAAGGGGCCATATTCCTAGTTTTTTAAATATTGCTTGACAGGGTGTATTTATGGTTATCAATAAGTCTTACTGCTGTCTTTTGGAGTATAAATACTTTATATGCATTTGTGGAATTTCCCCATAGCCTAATTCCATACGTTGTTATTGTGAATTAAGGAAAAATAGACGGTTCTAAGCAGATAAAATTGTAAGCACGATTTGAGTTGACGAATAACAAATATTTGCGATGCTAGTTTAGAACAGAGGTGATCTATATATGGTTTCCAGTTCAAGTATGTGTCAAAGTATATACCCAATTTCACCAGTTTTGATTGTTTGGCCCATTTATCGGAACTAATTAATAAGTTATTATTCACCATTCACTTTTTACGTGTTTGTTGGGATGATACAAATATAATAAATAAGATCGGTCCTAATATTGAACCTTGAGGCATAAGTACTTATTATATTATAAAAATTAATACAACATTTTTCTCAAATATCAAGTCATGCTGGATGAATATTACACACAACCTGTTTCGGCTAAACAGGTCATCATCAGGTCTAGAAAAGAATAAAATTGGGAACAGTAGAAATAACGTAAAAAATCTTTACATACCTCTAAATTAAAATAAGTCGGTATTAGAATGAATCACTTAACGGGATTTATCAAAATTATAATATTCTTAAAGGTGTATACAAGGTGTATCATAAGGAATGGTCAATATTTTAATCAATATTTATATTTTACTAAATAACTCTGGGTCAAATGCTATCTACTACTAAGATACAGGGTGTTGTAGATAAAATTTATTTTTCGTTTTTTTTGCAATAATTTCTTTATAGTTTAATATATTGACTTGAAATTTGGTATGGTGTTATTTTTAAGTTAGTAAATCAGAAGCGTGTTATCAATTTTGAGATTAGATACTCTACTAGATGAAGAAAAGTATCAATTTTTTTTATTCCTGGCGTTTTTGAATTTTTTTCAAGTCTTTATGATACACCCTGTAAATTTGAACAAAAAAGGGATTCATGTTTTAATAGCATAAATTCAGCTCATTTCGAGATATTTGCATTTAAAATATTCTAGCCCCAGTATCTATTTAATTTACTTATACATATTTCAACGTAGTAGGCTTTGAAACTAAAATGAAAATGTACAGCTGTCAAATAATTAATTGTTAGATGTAATTTAACGACTGTCGTGTTAATTTTATTCACTAAATTCCATCTAAGTAGGTAATGAAAATGCCACGACACAACATTTCTCTAATTCAGAAATGAGAGATATGATTTGTGTTTATGCACAAATAAATTTTTCTGGACTTGCTGCTGCCATCTAGCAATTAATTATTTGACAGCTCTACATTTTCATTTTAGTTTCAAATCCTACTATGTTGAAATATGATAAAGTAAATTAAATAGATACAGTGGCTAGAATATTTTAAATGTAAATATCTCGAAATGAGCTGAATTTATGCTTTTAAAACAAGTATACCTTTTTGTTCAAATTTACAGGTTGTATGATAAAGACTTAAAAAAAAATTCAAAAAAGGCCAGGAATAAAAAAAAATTGATACTTTTCTTCATCCAGTAGAGTGTAGGTGGCCCCCTCTTTATATCTCAAAATTGACAACACGCTTATGATTTACTAACATAAAAATATAACCATACCAAATTTTAAGTCAATATATTAAATAATAAAGAAAAAACGAAAAATAAATTTTAAAGTTATTAGTAAAATATTAATGTTTGGAGGTCCTGAACCTATGATTAAAATATTGACCATTCCTTATGATACACCCTGTATATAGATAAATTATCAAAATATAAGGTTTTTTTAAGGTAATTTTTTCATAAGATCATTTTATTTTTCACCTCGTCCTGCTCCCTCAACCGGCCGAAAAAAATCGTCGTTCGCAAAGCAATGCATTTTACTTTATGAAATAAAACTTCCCAAATTTATTTTATAGGAATGGAATATTGTTAATTTATTACTGTTTTTTTTTTCAGAAATCTGGCGTTCGGTATTGGCATCCAAAACTTTCCAGAAGGACTTGCCGTAAGTTTACCTTTACAAGCTGCCGGATTTTCTACCTGGAGAAGTTTATGGTAAGTGGTTTTTTATAAATTTTCGAATAACTTTTTTTCACAAAGTTGACTTGGACATGGAATGAAAAAGTACCAAGTTCCATTTAAAAACTGGTACCTATACGGATAAAATTTTAGATTTAAAAATTTCTGTTTCGCCCCATCCTGCATATTCAATCTTTCTGAGTCTTGTGCCCTGTCGCCCTGCATTTTAAAACCAATGATTCCTTAAAACCTTGACGGTTTTGTTGAAGGTATGGGCAACTTAGTGGCATGGTAGAACCCATCTTCGGCGTCCTTGGAGCATTCGCGGTGGGCTTAGCAGAACCTGCGCTTCCTTATGCACTGGCTTTTGCAGCGGGCGCAATGATCTATGTCGTCGTAGATGACATCATTCCAGAAGCAAACACAGAGTGAGTATCTGAAAATTTGGTTGGTATGGCAAAAAATGCCTCAATTTTTGTTGCAGAGGTAACGGAAAACTCGCCACATGGGGAGCTGTTATTGGATTTTTAGTTATGATGACCTTAGATGTAGGACTCGGATAACACATAGAACATTCCTTAGACGAAATTCTTAGTTAGTCTATTTAATTGATATTTTTATTGGGTCGACAATTTTATGCGAAAACGTCAAATGTTAAGTGTGTGCGCTAAAATTTTTTTAAACCACGTATTGTATAATAATTTAGTTCGTATATGTATATCGGTTGAGTTAATTACTTTTGTACCTCGTTAAGGTAGAAAAAACTTTTGGCGTATACATTAATTAGATTTATCATTTTATTTAAAGTTTTTCAAATTCTTTTAACGGAATTTTGATAACAAACATTAGGATATAGTATGAATATTTTAATAGCTAGTAAAAAATAATATTTCTTTTTATTTGAGAAAATTTAAAGTAAATCGATAATATTTTGGATATGTCATCGTATCCAATAAGGTTAACAAAACCGATTTAAGAATAATTACAATTTTTTTAATATTACTAATTAATTTTGGTAAGTAAAAGTCTAAAAACTCCGTTTCCTGTCTAAAAAGTATCTTTTTGATTGATATTTTATGAGAAAAATTCATAACGTCGACTTTACACCGATCTTTTGGACAGGATTTGTAAAAATCGATTGTTAGCAGACTGTTCCAGGCTGCTGAACTAGCGGTGGGTGATATCAAATTGTTTCATTTTTTTGCGAGATTTTCCCAACTTTAAGTGGCCATTATTGACTTTGCTACGTATGCAAGGTCTAAAACAATAATATATGAAGGTGTTGAACGAGAGAGCTATGACGTGGAAGGCATGCTTAGTTTCTTGGGTGGTATAAAATGATACTTTGGTGCAGGTCTGTGTCTTGTATGGCTATTCATATATATCATCTATATTTCAATCTAAAATCAACGTTGATTAATTTCCTATTAACTTCACATGTTTGCAGTAGTCACTTGGATTCTTTCTAGGTCATATAGCCTAATCAGATCAAATTTTCTTCTTCTCCTATCAAACGTTCAATTTGGGGAAGTTGTTTCCAAGGCTGGTCTTTCTTTTTGGCCGTGGATAAAGGCAGTCTGTGTGTAATATGTTCTAATAATTTCGAAAATGTCTGATTTTGTATTAGGAAGTGTGCTTTGCTCATGTACAGTGACAAATAATCCTTATCCCGTGTCTTAATTACTTGTTTGTGATATAGTGGTGTTTTCTCCAAAGGTTCTTCATTGTTTTTTATTTAATTCGATGGTATCCTCTATGGAACTTTCCTTGTGGCTTCCATTTAGGATGTCGACTTTTTGGAGGAATAATGGTCGGAATAGATGGGTTCTTTACTTTAGGACGCTCCATACTTCCGTTATTTGCTTGTTTGGATTTTTCAGTTTTCACTGTTTCAGCCTGGTTTTTCCATTCTTTTCTTTTACCACAAAATTACTTATTACTGGTCATGTCGTAAATTGAATAACTGTTTCTCTGATCTATTTTTGACTGTTGTCTCAATCTTTGGTTTTTTTAGACTTTCCCTTCTTTTACTTATATAAGATCCTTCCTCTTTGTGTTGTAGTTTGTTCTCCTCACTTTTAATACTCACTATTAATAATTGGGAATAGTTTTCTTGAGGTTCTTGATTTTGATGATATCTAAGGTTGATGGTGGTAGCTTGTGGTTGGGTTCACAATACATTTTTCTTTTGTAGATGTGCTACCATCTATGGTAAGAAGAGAGTATTGACATTAAATTTTGACTGAATCTAGTCAAGATGTCACTCTCTTCTTTTTTATCCCTTTCAAAGATTAATACAAAGTGAGTAAACCAGTAAGGAATTTTAATTTATTAGATTCGACATCCTAAGACCGGTTTCTGTCTTTCGACTTCATCAGTTAGGCTTTTCGAATCCAATAAATAAAATTCCAAACTCGTACAAGTCAATAGCTATATCCGCTATAAGATAACATTTGTAGATGTGCTACCATCTATGGTAAGAAGAGAGTATTGACATTAAATTTTGACTGAATCTAGTCAAGATGTCACTCTCTTCTTTTTTATCCCTTTCAGAGATTAATACAAAGTGAGTAAACCAGTAAGGAATTTTAATTTATTAGATTCGACATCCTAAGACCGGTTTCTGTCTTTCGACTTCATCAGTTAGGCTTTTCGAATCCAATAAATAAAATTCCAAACTCGTACAAGTCAATAGCTATATCCGCTATAAGATAACATTTGTAGATGTGCTACCATCTATGGTAAGAAGAGAGTATTGACATTAAATTTTGACTGAATCTAGTCAAGATGTCTTTCGACTTCATCAGTTAGGCTTTTCGAATCCAATAAATAAAATTCCAAACTCGTACAAGTCAATAGCTTCTTACCATAGATGGTAGCACATCTACAAATGTTATCTTATAGCGGATATAGCTATTGACTTGTACGAGTTTGGAATTTTATTTATTGGATTCGAAAAGCCTAACTGATGAAGTCGAAAGACAGAAACCGGTCTTAGGATGTCGAATCTAATAAATTAAAATTCCTTACTGGTTTACTCACTTTGTATTAATCTCTGAAAGGGATAAAAAAGAAGAGAGTGACATCTTGACTAGATTCAGTCAAAATTTAATGTCAATACTCTCTTCTTACCATAGATGGTAGCACATCTACAAATGTTATCTTATAGCGGATATAGCTATTGACTTGTACGAGTTTGGAATTTTATTTATTGGATTCGAAAAGCCTAACTGATGAAGTCGAAAGACAGAAACCGGTCTTAGGATGTCGAATCTAATAAATTAAAATTCCTTACTGGTTTACACATTTTTCTTGTTTTTCCAGTTGTAGTTTAGCTTTCGCCTTGAAAATGTTTAATTTTTAGACCTATTTTCCAATGCTCTGGCTAGGAGTCTTTTCCTAAGAGGAATGAATACATGTAGGGATGTAACCTGTGGTTTCGGACCTTTCTACACAGTTTCACAATATACAAAAGTTAGGTTAAATCCATCATAGGCGAGCGTCTTTTGGAGAACTTATCTGTCTATTTTAACCTCAGCAAACCAATTAAAGAGTGTTGCTTTTGAAGCACCTCAATCGCTAAAAGTTTTATTTAAAGTATTGAAAGATTTGTAATAATAATGCATGACTCTAAAATATTTACAATTAAGCTCCGTTCATCATTACACATTTACGAAAACACCTAATTTTTACTTGTTCGCTACTTAATACTGGTACTGTCCAAGCGTATTTCGGCATTCGAACTTACAAAGGGTGGAGCTTAATAAGAATTGTCAAAAATTTGAATCAATTAGATATAAATAATGATAAATATAATGAATTGAATTTTATAAGTAATAAATATAATAATAATAAATAAACCACATTTAAAACTAGTTGTAGAAAAAGAAACCAATTTCTAATATCCTTTAATTGAAATTTAAAATATTGATGTCTATTTTTATTAATATTTATTTAAGTACAGTGAAGTAGTTGCGTTCAAAAAAGGGTCCTTAACGGAGGCGGTTGAGAAAGCTTTTATTAGAGTAATTTTAAATACTCAAACGCTGCTTTTGATAATGGGCTGTCAATAAGGGAAAAAATAAAACGTATTCAATATTTTTTTCTCTCAAAGGTTGAACATTTTTTAATTACAAAAATAAAAATTAAGATTTATCCGAAATAATCCATATAATTAGCCTAAAATTCTAGCGTTTTCTTTATGATCTCTATTCACCCATAAACCGCCTCTTTCCTATACAGGGTGACTATTTTAAACAATATTTCTCAATAAAATCAAACTGTTTTATTATTAACAGTAATATTAATAAAAAGTATCGCTTATTGGCCACAAATAAATCAAGAAATTTAATTTTTTCTTAATATCCTTTAGCTTAGAAATTTATTTCAAATTGATATTTTCTTATAAAATGACTCACCTTGTATACGATATTATGTAGTGTATTTTTTTATTTAATCATGCATTTTCTATTAGAAATAAAACAAAAACAATATTTCCGTCAGATGTAAGTAAAAAATGAAACCTCCTATCCATTAAGTACTTATTTTGTACAGGGCGTTCCTGTAATTTTCTAGTAAATATATTAGAAGTATTTTCAATAAACTGTCAATTACTATTTTAAACTAATTAATTGTTACAAAATAAATAATTTTAAACTCTATAATTTTGTAAATAGATTTTTTGTTTACTTAAAAATTACAGGTAAAATATATTCTTGTAATAACCTCTTAGTAACTTATAAAACCAACTACTGCTGTGATAGCGAACTTAATTGTAAGTTTATAAATACATTTTTATGCATATAAATTTTTGTTTTTTTAAATCACCTTAAAACAAACCAAATAGGCATTTGACTGAGTGCGGTTCATACACAAGACGTATGAGAAACCCCAGTCATTTTAAACGAGTCCCTCTTTCGAGAAATTTTGAATCTTCTTTGAACATTTCAAAACATTTCGTCTTCGTTTTTGAAAGGTAAGGTAAATGCTTAAAAAATAATTTTTTTCGGAGTTTTTATAATTTTTAATATTTAAAAGAATATTTTGCGAAGTGACATTCTTGGAATCCTACGTGTTGAAGAAAAAATACGCAGGTAAGTGCGCGCTGCAAAAAAAAATTATTTTGATGTATGAAAAAAGTAGTATTTCAAAGTCTAAATTGTATTCAAATTAAACAGTTCTTAAATGGAATTTTTTAGCACGTAAGGTCCTTAATAAACAATATTTAGTCAAATGCATTTAATAAATGAAAAACTACAAAATAATTTTTCGCCAAAACTATATTTTGCAAATTTTATTGCTATTTAGTGGAGTGAAATTAGAATTTTATATGGATGTAAGTCAAATGTTTTAGATTTTATACATAAAGAGAAGCTTGTAAAAAAATTTTCAATAAATTTGGGAGGGAGCTTCACGAGATATGTGCCAAAAACGACATTTTTAGTTTTTTTCGAGCTTCACTATTTTTTTAAATATCTCCGGCTCTAAGAGGGAGTGGAAAAATAAAAAAAAATTAAAATGACCGTGATCAAGTAGAGTATCGATCCATATAATAGGATTTTTTTAAAAACGTATCCTAACCTCAAAAAACGAATTCGCCAAAGAGTCCTCGAATTTTCTTAAAAATTGGAGAAAATACTTATTTTTATGTCGGGAAGAAAAATTAAAAAAATATATATTTGTCCAGCCAAAATCAGCATTTTTCGAAAACAAATTGAACTGGCTGCCATTTTTGGAAAAACAATAGTAGAGAAAAATTTTTTATCTTAAAAAGAAGGACTTTATGTATACTTTTGTCTAAGATAATCCAACATTTTATTTCTTTATTTAAACTGCCCAATTTAGGAAATAATAAAAAAAATCGATTTTTATTTTTTATATTGATTTATATTGATTCGTTCCCTCACAAAAATATTTTTTTATACATTTTTTGGACTGAAATATAGTTTTTCTAAGAGTATCAAGCATAAATATCGCGATTCTTCCCTGAGCACTTTAAGTAAAGAAATAAAATGTTGGATTTTCTTAGACAAAAGTACACACAAAATCCTTCTTTTTAAGACAAATATTTTTTTCTGCTATTGTTTTAAATTAAACTAAGTGAAGGAAGATTTAATAAGGAAAAGAATTTGATTAAGGATATAGCTGCAATAAACGGTTATGACGAAGACTTAGTTGGCAAACTAATCAACAAACATAAATTTAAGAAAAACCTACGGGACACCACGTTTTTCCAACACGAAAAACAGACTGAAAAATTCGTTTCAATACCGTATAACCCCACTTACACCAAAGGACTTACCAGCGTGTTCAAAAAAGCGGGTTTAAGTTTAGTTTTTCAGTCTAACAACACTCTAAAACAGTTATTAGGTAATCCCAAGGATAAAAACAGTAATTTGGAAAAAAGTGGTATTTACGAAATTAGTTGTGGGGATTGCGATAGAAAGTATGTTGGGCAGACTAGACGCTCTGTACAGGTCAGATTTAAAGAGCACATGGCTCACTTAAAATATGGGCGTACGGAAAAATCTAGTATGGCGGCCAATTAAATTTTTTTCGAAAAATGCTGATTTTGGCTGGACAAATACATTTTTTTTAATTTTTACCATTTCTTCCCGACATAAAAATACATAATTCGTTTTTTGAGGTTAGGATGCACTTTTAAAAAACCCTACTATACAGATCGATACTCTACTTCATCAAGGTCATTTTAATTTTTTTTATTTTTCCACGAATCTTAGAGCCGGAGATATTTAAAAAATAGTAAAGCAATCCTCTCGAAAAATACCAAAAATGCCGTTTTTGGCACATATCTCGAGAAGGTCCAGCCCAAATTTATTGAAATTTTTTTACAGGCTTCTCTTTATGTATAAAATCGAAAAAATTAAAATAAATTTGACTTAGCTCTTACATCCATTTTCAGAATATTTTCGTCTAATTTCATTCCACTAATTTGGGACTTTAGAAAACTTTTCCAAAATCGAAATTTCAAGATTATTCCGTGGCATAATTTTATGTTAATGTTTAAAAAAAATTGTTAAAAAATTACGTCACTTTATATTTTCGAGGGTGATATTTTTGATGGTACCATTTAAAAAATAAAATAAAAAGAACACTTTAATCTCTAAATAATTAAGTTTTAAGGTAAAAAACATGATTTTTTCATACTTTTCTTTGTAAACGGCTAACTTTTTATATCGTTTTCGATTTGCTGTGGGGTTAAAACCTATAAAAGAATGTACCTGAATTTACCATTTTTTGGATTTTTTGTGCAGCAAAAACGCAGCAAATTTTTGCAAAATCTTCTATAATTTTTTATACTAAAAATGACAAAGAATAAAAAGTACTTATCATTAATACAACACGTATGAATTTGAGATAAATTTTCCATTTTTGAAAATGAAAAACACATTTCTTTATTGTGGATATATCATAAATCATATCGGGGTTTTCAAACCCTACTCTTTCATTTTAAATCAATAAAAACATGTTTGTACTTCTTATTTTTAGCCCTTTTGCTTGTCTAAATTTTGAAATTACCCCTGCTATAAGGTATTAAAAAACATTCAATAATTTAAAATAAACTTTAAATCCATTTTTTAGACTAAACAGGAAGTCTATTCCGTAAAAAAGTTTTTCTTGCTGTTTGACATTTTCATTTCACGCGTAATTTATAAGTGGCAAGTGAAAATTTGACCTATTTAACGTTTGGTCTAATTACCCGAAGCCACACATGAATACGGAAATTGTCCAAAAATATAAACGACCGGAAATGTAAAATAATAATGATATATCTATTACAGCCGTGAAGTTTTGCGAAGGCCGTTATAGTTCAGCGGCTGACTCACTAGACGTTCGTCTAATGCCAGTGTGTATAAAATAAATACAATAGAATATATATCAAAAACCAAATATATATCAGATTTTGTATGTACATACAACAAACTTTGATTTCAAAATTTAAATGGTATTACAATTCAAGAAAATCAAAGGGAATTAAAAATTTTGTATTTCCTAATTAACCAACAAAATTATTGTGGGTTTTTCAAATAGAACATTATAAATGTTCTCTATCTATTTCATGTTCTTTTAGAGTGAAATATCCCCTCTTACTAGGTAAGTTGCGAATGATGATAGTCCATGTTCACTAAGATTCTTTTGTATTCATCTTGACTACAGAATGCGTCAGCATTGATGTTACCTTTTCCTTTCATGTGAACAACTTCTTAATCGATTTCTAAATCTTAACTCATTAACCATCAGAAACAAATTTTTAATTTGCTACTTTTTCAATATTAGTTACATATACGTCGAAAAAAATATTGTAACTGTTAAAAAACTCAAACTCAAAATTTGCCATCAAAGACAAATTTAATAATGGCAATAACTTTCACCTCTTGGATAATTACTTACATTCGTTTTTCTTTGTGCACTTTAATTTTTCCAGCGTTCCTACCATAAGATGACAAATGTGATAATTCTAACAAGAGTTCATTCATTTTTGTTCTCACACTAATTTATGATTGCTGGAACTGTTTGCTAAATTCAACTTCGTGAAATTAGGCTAAAGGTTTGATTACAGTAAGATTTAAAAACGACAAAACATTTTACTTAGAAGTAGTTAACCATTATTAATGAAACAAAATTCTAAATAAAAAAAAATAAAGTTGGATATTTTTAAACGACTTTTTTATATAAAAATGCTTTTAATTTGACATTTCGACTTTTTCTAAAGTCTAAAGTCGTTTTCAAAAAAAAGAAAGAAGAACATTTACACCTTTAGAGTTTTCCATTTAAGTTATATAAAGAAAATATTATATAAAAGCTCCCCAACTTGGATAACTCACAAGAAATCATTGTGCAACCTTGCAAAACTCTAACATCGAAAATAATTAGAAGATATATTTATGACTAGTAATTATAGACATTTAAAATTATTTCAACTTGATGTTCATCATTAAATTTAGAATAAATTATACTTTAAAATCAAGAGAAAAAAAATATTATTCAGTTGGTAAAAGTCTGAAACAAAAATTTTTATTTACTTTATCTCTTTCACATTTATTAATTTTTTTTAACCTAGGTCTTAAGGTCTTCGCAAAACACTCTGGAAACTGAATTTTTTATAGAGTGTGTTTCATTGGGAGAGGGCAAGATTTTAACAGTGGATAGGAGTCACTGAGGTGATTCCAAATAACCCATGTTTTATTGGTCTACAATCCCTTATAGCTGAGATACAGAGTGTTTTGTACATGTTGGTCATTTATTCATTGCTTTTGACCACTCTGTATAATTTTATAATATTTGGTACACATACTCATGCACTGTATCTTAACAGATTAGTTGAGATATTATTAATATTGAAAATACAGGCCCGACTTCACTAAAAGTTGACAAATTCGTTCCGCTCATAAACAACACCCTGTATATTAACTTTTCAAAAAAAAATTTACCATATCTAAAAAGAGGAAAAAAAATTGAATTTAAGGATATACTTTTTATTTTTGCACATATGATTTTACTACTCATAAATAGTTAAGTTTTCTTACATTTTTGGGGCACCAACGTGCTTAATTAATCCTATTAAGTTGAAACTAATATTATTTGGCCTAATTAACTATTTGGTTTAAAAGTATGTTATTCCAAAAATTTTTATAGTCTTCTAGGCCTTTGAAAATAGATTTACAGGACCGTATCTACCTATCTGTGATGGGGGTGTCGATACACTGCGACCTATAAGATCTATTGTGCCCCCTACTGCTGCCCAATCGTTGAGGATGTCTCAACAATTAGAGCAGTTCCTCCAGTCCTATTACTTTCAAAAAGTTCAGGATGTCGGTAGGCTTCAGGTTAGGTAAATCTACCTCTTCTATTTGATATTCTCCAAGGTATCGTACCCTTGGATTTTGCAGGGTAATGCATTCTGAGAGAATGTGGATAGAGGTTTCCTCCTCTTCCTCGCAGAATCTGAATTCTTCTTTGTCTACTAATCCGAGTTTCTTTAGGTAGCCTCTCAGCCGGCAGTGCCCTGTTAGGATACCCGTTAGTATTCTGAGCTTATTTTTACTTTTACTGACGCAGTCGTCAGATCTCTTCTGGTTATAGTTTTCCAGTAGTGTCTTGGCCTGCCTCATTCCTTGTAGTCCTATCCAGTATTGGGATCTTTTGTTATTTACTTCTTTTCCAAGTTCATCAAGTATTGTACTGGTGCTTATTCCGCAGAAGGGTTCAGGTCCCAGAAATGGTGTTTCAGCCCTTTTTTTTGCGAGTACGTCTGTTATTTCATTACCCTCCACTCCAGTGTGTCCCGGAACCTATAGGAGGTAACAGTGTTATTCTTGCCTAGTTCGTTTAGATTCTCTAGGCACTCCCAAACCATATGGGAGTTGATTACGTGGGAGTTCAAGGCATTAATGGCTCCTTGGCTGTCTGACTTGATGATGATCTCTTGTCTGCGAAAATTTCTTTCTATGTTGAACTGGACACATTTTCCGATGGCGTATATTTCAGCTTGGAAAATGCTCGGAGATTTGCCTAAACTTTCAGAATATTTGGTTCCAGGCCCATATACTTCTATTCCTGTCCCTTCTGTTCTAGAACCATCTGTGTACCATTTAATGGCACTTCTCTTGAGTTTTGGGATGGTATCTTTGTCCTATTCGCTTTTGTTACTTAGCTTTGTGTTGAATTCTTTCATAAAGCTAAACTTCTTTGTCATCTCATCTTGGGGCATGTCCCAGGTTTGATGATTTCCAGGAAGGAGTCGAAACTTGCGTTTGGTTGATCCTTCTCTGGTCATTCTGTAGGTTGTCCTTATCGCTATACTCTCCACTACTATATGGAGGGGTCTAAGGCTTAGGATTACCTCCATGGCGACCATTGGGCACGTTCTCATTGCACCTGTTATGCATACGCAGGCTAGTCCTTGGATTTTCGCTAGATTTGCCTTTGTACTGGCCAGCTTAGCTCTGCTGCCCCAGACCACTGCTCCATAAGTGGAACTAAATGTCACATTAGATTTACCGATTTTATTTATTTTTTTTAACCTTCCTTTTGAAAAGTTGTGTAGTTTGGAGTAGAAAAGTAAAAAAAAACTAAAATAAAATTTTTGTAAAGGATAAAAGTACATAAAATCACATTTTTAGTTAAATACTATCTAATTAAATTATAAACAAAATTAAAAAAATACACAGCACTTAAAAGACTAAAAAAAAAACTGAAATTTAAAAAGATTATAATAATTGTTGCTCGCTTAATAATTTGGTTTACAGATTTTCGAATGATGTTTTCGTTATTTTTATCCTCTTGGCAGGCATTTACTATTCTTTCAATTATTTCTTCCCTGGTATTTATTTGAGCTGAATAAACTTTGGACTTTAAATGTCCCTAAATATGGTAAACGACGAAATTAAAGTCCGGTGATCTTGAAGGCCAATGTAAAAATCCCGTACAATTAGCCTAAAATGAGGAGAAGCGAAATAAATTCCAGTTGCCTACACCTTTATCTTCTAACAAAATTGCCAAAATATTTTGAAGAATATCTAAGTAAACCCCTTCAGTTAATCTTTGAGAGAGGATATAGGGTCCAACTAACTTCCCTGGCAGTAAACGGATTATCAGTTTTTTTCTAGTCTTTTAAATGTTGTGTAATTTTTGAATTTTGTTTGTAATTTAATTAGATATTATTTAACTAAAAATGATTTTTATTTATTTGACGTATCTATTCAATTTAACAAATAGTATAGCGTATTCCCAAATAAATAACGTGTCACATTCACAATGCTTTTTATGTACTTTTATCCTTTACAAAAATTTGATTTTAGTTTTTTTTACTCTTCTACTCCAAACTACAATTTTTCATACGGAAAGTTTAAAAAAAAATAAATAAAATGGGTGTTGTATAGGTAAACGTGGTTTTTCCAGTTAATAGAAAACTTATTATTATTGCAAGGATATTTGTCTAGTTATCCGATTAATAGAAGAATAACCGATTTAAGGACCTACTGACTAAAAGTATAATTTATTTACTGCTCCAATGGAAAATTGATTGTTACTCCACCGGAATCAGCATGAATTTTTATTGTTGAGATATGTTATGTAGTTGATACAAAATGTATATTTATATATCAGGTATTGTTCAATAAATTTTTAATTTTAAACAAGCATACACATTTGAAATTCGTTTAGCAAGACACGAGAAAAGTACATATTTTAGTAAAAAATCATGTTTCATATCTAGATCCAATGGCGTGCAGTTAGAAGAGTATATCCCCGTTTCCCAACCATTTTCTACGGCCATGGTATTTGAAGCTATTTTTATTTTTTTTTGTATTGCTTAACAGTTTTCAAGTAAAAAACGAATAATCTTTACATACCGAAAAATCTTGTGGTTTTTAAGATATTTAACGTTTTTATGAAGTCTGTAAGATCTTTTATTAACGAAATAACCAACAATATTTTTCTTGGATTTCTTTAATACTTTTTGTCTTATTTTTTAATAACCACTAGATACTAGACACTATAAAAAAGTCTAGTGGTTATAAAAAATTAAGAAAAAATTATTATTGGTTATTTCATTAATAAAAGATCTTACAGACTTCATAAAAACATTAAATATCTTAAAAACCACAAGATTTTCGGTATGTAAAGGTTATTCGTTTTTTACTTGAAAACTGTTAAGCAATACAAAAAAAAATAAAAATAGCTTCAAATACCATGGGCGTAGAAAATGGTTGGGAAAAGGGGATATACTCTTCTAACTGCACGCCACTGGATATAGATATGAAACATGATTTTTAACTAAAATATGTATTTTTACATTTAAAAACGACCTGCTAAATTTCAAATTAATATATTAATCCGTTTTAAAGTTTTTAAATAAAAACATTTATTTTTTTTTTAACTTTAACGCCCTGTATTTCGAAAAGTAATCGAGTTGGACCCCTCATTCCTTATATCATTTTGTCCAATTTTACGAGGTATCTACAGCCAGACGTTGTAAGTGTCATTTGGAAACGCCCTGTATACGGCTAATGGGTCATCTACGTGACACACCCTGTAGCCTGCACCTGTAGATCATAATCATTGTTAATGCATCACAGTTTTTAGTTGCTCATGAATAAGTATCAAGAAAAATATTTATTATGTTGAAATACAAAAAAACGCACATAAACGTCTTAGAGGGCTGAACTTTTTTTACTCTTTCGGAATTTTACTTTGGTCAGTATATTTTGCTTATTGTGCACCCAAAATTTTTTTGCAATAATTATCACAAAATTATTACTATAATTTCAGATGTAAACGCGTTATTTATTGTTGCCTGGAATTCCTATTAACCTATAACCTACAAATATTGTGAAAATCAACTAAATTGTTATAGTAAATGCAAGAAAAAAATTCCTAAACCGGCCCTGTTAACATATGGTGACACCGCCGGAGCATTTTATGTTTTTGTCGTTTCCCGGAACAGCATGTAGACAACTCACAATACATCGAAGGTTAGTAGTCTGCCAACCATCGTTCCGATTACGTTCATTTAACAGTTGTTTTTTATTTTTACCATTTCCTAGTGTCTGTATAAATAGTTTTGTAAGGACTAATTTTATTTTCATAGAAGTAAATTCAAATAACTGAAAATTATTGGTTTTCTCAAAACTCAAATCGTCAGATGTATGTGACCTATAATCTATAATCCTATAAAAATGTACGAAGCTTCTTCAAAATACCCAATTAAAAATAATTTCAGTTTTTTCTGTAAGGGGAAAGCCTGGGAGAACTTTTTATGCAACAGGATTTTTAGTTCTTTAACTAAATTTTGCTGTTAAAAAACAAATAATTAAAAATAACTGATATTCTTTCTAGGACTTTCTAAAGTCAAAAGTATCACTTGAAAGCAGGGGCGTATCGAGCCCCATAAGTTAGGGGGGGGGGGATGAGTCATGTTGAAAATGCCGACAAGGAAAATTTGCCGACTGTACAATACGACTAGCCGACTTCCCAGTCATATTTCTCGAGCATAATGAACTACGGCATCAAAATGCTGACTCTGACGAAAATGCCGACTCGGTACAAAAGTTTGTGGTTTGTGGGGTGTCACACCCCCAACACCCCCGCCTCGGTATGCCCCTGCTTGAAAAGTCATGAAAAGATGAAATACAGTCGGCATGATCTGAATATGTAACCCTTTCCCTTTGCCCCGTCAATGAAACGCTCACTGCAGGAAGCGTATTTTGGAAGCTGTATCGGCAATTGAGACGCAACTTTTTTGCTATTTGTGTATTGATGTTCAACGGAAATGACATAAGAGAAAATATTCCTCTACATTATGATCTACGATCGTAGTACTTTGTACTTTCGTCGTTTATCATTTAATAGAAAATTTTCATAACTATTAATTTGTAAATCACGACATAAATTGATAGAAATCGTTAAAAGGAAATTCAGGAAGATAACGAAAAAAATAAAAAAAAACAATTACTTATAAAACACGATGTCTATTTATTTACCTACATTATAATTATCGCAGTTTGGCACCTCAACTGGCGCCACAATTGCTTGCAATTACTTGTAGGTATACATAGTTTTTTAAATTATTTTGCTACTACAATAACTTTCCGTTGCATAACCATTTACGTACTATTTTGAGTTAAATCTATTCCAAGAAAACAATACAAGGGTTAGTGTAAATTTCAGGGACAATATCTACATATTTATTATACAATAAGTGGATAAGTGCATATTTTCGTGACTGTTCAATAGTAATTTATGTAGAAAAAATTAGTCGGAAGCAGTCAATAGCAAATAAATTAGTACGATTTCTTCGTTTTAAGTCGAGCTTTCGAAAATGTTTATTTTACAAAAAGAAACATCAATGTTAAAATTTAAAATGACAATTTCTAAAAAAAATATTATATTATATAAATTGTATAAATATCTGATAAACAGCATAACTGCTTGAAGAACATATCGATACAGGACGAAAAACGATAGACATAGAAGTAACACTTGGAGTTCCATAAGACACAGCCTTAGTGCTTACCTTGTTGAATGTATTTAGATGAAGTGTCCGCTGTGACTAACGCGAATAAGGAGTCTCTGAATATAACCAACCAATGGATGGTCTAGCATGGATTAGAACCAGAAACCAGCAACAGAGAAGACGGTGGTAGTTATACTTAAAGGACAGAGAGGCAAAGCGGACATCAACTCCTTCTGTGAAGGGGTAAAAAATGTACAGAAGGGGACAGCTCGCTATGTAATACTTTGGTAGCAAATTAGATTCAGTTCGAGAGGAAACTAATTAATTTGCTACCTTTACTCTATTTTGTAAAGAATTTTCTATATAACCTTCTGCTACTTGAGAAGATTTCCATCCTCCATGTCTTTTTAACGTTGTTAGATCTGCACCTGCATTTACCAATATGGTGGCTGAGGGCTGAGGTACGACGAAAAGAATGCGCAGTATAATCATGTGGGTTGTGTAAATTAAGAGAAGTCGCAATTTGTTTAGGCATATTGATATTACCTAACTTATCTATCCCAATTACTTGTCTTGGACATTCACTTTTTTGAAAATTTATAAAAAAATTACCAAAAGATACATTAGAATGTCTCAGAGCCCAGCAGTTTTTTACAAGATAAAAATTTCCAGTGGTGATAAACTCTCTTGGTTTTGTAGTTTTAGTATTGGGAATCAAAATTGGTATTGAGGATCCCAAATCTTTAATGTCAGAAATGAAAATATTATACAGGGTGTAACAAAGAGGTAGGTCATAAATTGAACCACATATTCTGGGGTCAAAAATAACTCGATTGAACATAACTTACCTTAATGCAGATGTGCATACAAAAAAAGTTACAGCCCTTAGAAAGTACAAAATGAAAATCGATTTTTTCCAATATTTCATGAACTGTTTAACATTTTGTAATGAAAATGGATACATGGCTTTCTTATCGTAAGAGCATCTTTTTCATATAAAACCACGAAATATTTTAGGGGGGTTTTGAACCACTAAAACCCCCTATACTTTTCTATGCGTTACAATTAAATTAGTATTGTAACACCATTGGTTTAATACATCATTTTTGAAATTTTTCTTTTTCGAAAAGTCAGTTTTTATCGAGATACGGTCTTTTTTTCATTATCTGTAAATTCGTTAGTTGGCTGTTCAATAACCGTTCAAGAATTACTAGATGAAGATTGTCCTAAAAGAATGGGATTTTGCGACTGGTTCTTAACGGACAGCAATCGAAATATCAATTTCATTAATCATATTTTGTTTACCGATGAAGCTATACCTTCAATAGAAATGGCATTACGAATCACCATCACCAGGCATTGTGAATTATGATTTAATAGGACCAGTATTTCTTGTATTACTTGCAGTTCTCACAAAATGATTTACCAGAATATTTATTTATTTATTTTGGATGGAGCTTCAGCGTATTTCGATAACGAAGTTAGCGAATATCTTTTCGGTCTGTACCCTGAACGTTGGATTGGAAGGGACCCTGATGCATCTATTTCTTGGCCAGCCAGAAGTCCAGATCTTAACCCTATTGACTTTTGCTTCTGTGGTTTTATGAAAGAGGACGTGTATTCTATTGAAATAATCGACGAACAACAACTGAGGCATCATTGAATCATTGAAAGTGCAAATCGATTTCGTCAGAAGCCAATGGATCTTCAAAAAATTCGGTTTTCCTTTTTAAAACGGAGGCGTATGTGTATTCATGAAAATGGAGGCCAATCTGAGCAGTTATTATAGTAAATACTACATATTTGTACATATTTTTTATACCTGCGATTCCTGCGATTAACATGAATACTCAGTTATAACTTACTTTTTGTTGCTCAACATTTTTGAAGGATAATGAAAAAGAGGCCGCATCTCGATAAAAACTGGCTCTTCGAAAAAGTGCTAAAAGGCAAAAAAAATTAAAAATGATGTATTAAACTAATGGTGTCACAATACTAATTTAATTGTAACGCATAGAAAAAAGTATGGGGGGTTTTAGGGGTTCAAAACCCCCCTAAAATTTTTATGGGCTGTACAGATTTCGTGGTTTTATATGAAAAAGATGATCTTACGATAAGAAAGCCATGTATCCATTTTCATTACAAAATGTTAAACGGTTCATGATATATTCGATTGTCATTTTGTACTTTCCAAGTGCTGTAACTTTCTTTGTGTGCACATTTGCATTAAGGTAAGTTATGTTCAATCGGGTTATTTTTGACCCCAAAATGTGTGGTTCAATTTATGACCTGCCTTTTTGTTACACCCTGTATAGTAGAAAATTAATATAAAATAGGTATAAAAACTTTTATTACCTTTGTAGCTAAATATATCTTATCCGGAGCATTTTCAAAAAAATATTTAACGTTTTCTTCAGATCGTTTTATTAAAATTTTAACTTTTTTATATTTTGATATATCCATATTGTGGTTTACATTTTATAGTTGCTTTTAAAATTGAATATAATATATTAAGGCGGCGGCGCATGTACCATTTTTTTAAAAAACAGGCTTCTCAAATTTGATGCACACGCACATTTATATTATTTTCAAGTTCGAGGCGATCTCTTACTTTTTATGGCCCTCAACTCGCATAAATATGATGTTTTAAATATAACGAAATACTTGAGAGCTTCTTTCACCAGCTCTGGGAATTTTTATGGGAAAAGTGCTGACTTGTATTTCTGAAAAAACTTTCATAGAATTTGTTTCATACTTTATTAAATCTTTGAATACACTAAAATAAATCAAACTCCTTTTCTACAATATAAGTTCATCAGAAATCATTTTTTTTAATTCGTTAATTTTATCCGCCTGTGTTCGCAGCCTTGTAAGCTACTATTCAAAAATTTGTGTTGAAAAATATCAGCAAGGAAATCCAGCATAAGAAAATAATTATTAATAATAATATTTCATTTATTTACGGATAAACCATTACATTTAAAGTTTAAAATTGATATAAAATTTACTAATTTAACTTATAACTAAGAATACGAACACAATACAAATGAATAAGTAAAATACAAATACAATACAAATAAAATAAAATACGAATATCAAATATAAATAAAATACAAGAAAAAAAGAAGGAAGCCTTATCTTATTTGATTCCTATCACAGTTCTCCTAAAATTGGTCTCTTTTTTACACGGCTTTTGAAGGATTCTAAACTCAGAGAAAAGAAATCTGGATCAATACTGTTATTCTGTGTTTTAATAAACCAATTATGCCGGACAAAAGTAGACTACATTTAAAATCGTTTGAACGCAAACACATTATTTTTCCTATCTCTTACGATAAATTGGACTTCTTCGCTGCAACGCCGCACCCTGTATATTGGTTGCTGTGATGTCGGAACTATTCCTTTTAAAGATATTTAAATTTTTACTACATCCATCGACCGACCGATGGACGTGAAGAATATTATCCTATCGATGGTGAGATAGGATAAAGGGATTTCGAAATATATAATCACAACTTTGACCGACCTATAATGTAGTTGTTGTTGGCGCCTGCGGACAAAAATTTTGTTACCTGTTTCGCTATCTTGCAGGCCGGTGACGTGAATTCGCAGGAAACTAATAAAATATGCAATTCCGCGCTGCAATTCGGCTCTTACATAAATCGTTTTGAAGTTATTCGACACGACACGTTCTAGTCGTCTACATACCTTAACAGGTTACTTTGTTTTTGGTGCACTGAATGTGCTTTGAAAGTACAGGGTGAGAATCAAAACCCAACAAGGAATACATTTTTAATAGTCGCATTCTAAATTCTTAGAGTTTAATCAAAGGTAATACCACGAGTCCTCCAAATTTTATCGATTAAATTTTTGGTTTCCACGAAAACGGCTTTATTTGGAAAAACCACGAAAACAAACTGATTGATATCTTAAATCAGTTTGTTTGAGTGGTTTTGCCTAAAATAAAGGCGTTTGAGTATGAAGATCAAAAATTTAATCTATAAAATTTCAGAGGACGAGTCGTATTTGAAAGGATTATTTTTTGAATCATTTTGTATTAAAAACAGAGAACATAGTCATTTATGCAAAAGACACTTTACACACAAATATTGAAAATTTTCTTTACCAATTTAAATTGAAACCTGAGCTGTTATAGTTTTACATACAGGGCCACCAAGGCGATTTTTTGACTGGCTACCCCGCGAAACGGCGCCGTAAATAAAAGCGAAGAAGAAGAATGAAATGAAGTCTTTCTTAATTTAATTAATTTTAAGTATAGTGTTGAAGTGAGGTATGTAAAAATGTTAAAGGCGTTGTGAAATAAATTAATAAAAACAGGTTAGTTTACAAATACATTTTGAAATTTGGTTATTAACATAGATTTGCAATACATTTTAGTATAATAATAATTGATAAATGTTTACATTTGACATCTCAAAAAAGGTAAACACAGTTTAATCAAAAAACAAAAACGACGAAGCGGTTTTATCAGTATAAAACACAATGATTGGTTAGGATCCTGAGCTGTTATTGGCTGAAACCACAAAATCTGACTGTTTTGACAGATGAAAAAATAATCAAAAGTAATACCACGAGTCCTCCAAATTTTATCGATGAAATTTTTAGTTTTTACGAAAAACCGCGAAAAAAAAACTGATCTTATCTCAAATCAGTTTGTTTGAGTGGTTTTGCCTGAAATAAAGGCGTTTGAGTGTGGAAACCTAAAATTTAATCTATAAAATTTGAGAGTGGTATTTTGAAAAATTATTTTTTGAATCATTTTGTATTAAAAACAGAATATAGTCATTTTTACAAAAGACACTTTACGCACAAATGTTCAATATTTTCTTTATCAATTTCGCCTCCAATTTTTAAATTGAAAAGTCAAATATTGAGCTGTTATATATTTAAATACAGGGCCACCAAGGCAAGCGCGTTTTGCTTAATTCGTTCAGACTGACATTTGTCAGTTTGAATATAATTTTAAGTGTTTAGGACGTATTCTAAAACTGATGTTGTATTCACTGTAAAAAATAATTAGTGATTTTACATTTTGACATTTCACACAGTTTAATCAAAAAACAATTACGAAGAAGCGGTTTTATCAAAGGTAATACCACGAGTCCTCCAAATTTTATCGATTAAATTTTTGGTTTTCACGAAAACGGCTTTATTTGGAAAAACCACGAAAACAAACTGATTGATAAAATCACGAGTCCGCAGGATGAGTGATTTTATCTCAAACCAGTTTGTTTTGCCTGAAATAAAGGCGTTTGAGTATGGATACCAAAAATTTAATCTATAAAATTTGAGAGGACGTGTGGTATTTGCAAGGCTTATTTTTTTTAATCATTTTGTATTAAAAACAAAGAATATAGTCATTTATGCAAAAGACACTTTACACAAAAATGTTCATTATTCTCTTTATCAAATTAAATTGAAACATCAAACAATATTGAGCTGTTATAGTTTTAAATACAGGGCCACCAAGGCATACGTGTTTGCGTTTGACTTAATTCGGATATAGAGTTTGACATTTGTCAGTTTTAAAGAGATTTATGGATTTTTAATTATTTGGGTATTCAAAAACTGATGTTGTGTGTGTGAATAAACGAATAAACAGGTTAGTTTACAAATAAATTTGAAATTTGTATAATAACATAGATTTACAATACATTTTAGTATAATAATAATTGATAATGCTAAATAAAAGTTGTTAAATGTTTATATTTGACACTTCAAAAAAGATAAACACAGTTTAATCAAAAAACAATTACGAAGAAGCGGTTTCATCAGTATAAAACACAATGATTGGTTAGGATTCACAAAATCCACAAAATCTGACTGTTTTGGCAGATAAAAAAATAATCATTTTTCTAGAAAATTTTCGGTTTCTTTTTTTCTTCAAATTATTTATTATCGTGTTTTTGTTAGAACTACTGACGAATTCATGCTAAAAGCAGACAAATTTCTAAAATTACTAATCTTATCTATTTTAGCTCTAAAAGGATAAATCTGCTCTAAAAAATTACGTTAACTTATTTTCCTGAAAAACTATCCTTTTTGTCCCTTTCAATGTCCAAAAAAATTGTTTTTCGCAAATGAAAATTGTAAATTAATCTTGCATATTAGAAATAAAAATGTTAAATTATTTTTATTAGATTTAAAAATAATGAATTTATGAGAGTATAATAAAAGCAAGTAGGACGAAGGGGGGTAGATTGATACGACTTTTTTCAAAACTACAATTTGATATTAAAAGAAAATTTTCAAAATATCCATATATTAAAATCTTGCAAGAACTTAATATCCATCTGAAAACTAAAAACCATACATTTGTGGTTTTTTAGCAACATTACAAACAAAAAGTAATTTGTATCATGTGTTCCGTATATGGGACACACAAACTCATTTTTATCCATAGGAGAAATTGTCGGAAACACCAAAAAATACAAACTTCCACAACCCTTAAAAATGGGTGGTCGAACTGTACTTTTTGATAACTTTCCAAACATAGGAGGGAATGATAGTCTTTTTGTGGAAATTAGCCAAAATAAAATCACCAATATCAACAGATTCGTGTTCTCAAAATTCATCAGAGGCCAGATTATCCATTGAGAATCTGTGGAAGCACTGGTGGAAATTTCTGCTGCTTTTTTCATTTTTAAATACACTGATTCTCCAACGATTGGTCCAATTATTAATTCTATCTAATGTTGTTTGTAGTTTTCTGGCAGCCTCTTCGTGTGTTTTCCCTACTGCCATGATAGCGGTGTCATCGGCAAAGGTGGCAATTGTATTTTGCTCTAATTCAGGAATATCACTAGTATATAATAGGTATAGCATTGGCCCTAATACACTTCCTTGTGGTACTCTTGTCTTAATTTCTTTAATTTTAGAGTATGCTTCTTCCTGTTTCTGATATATATATGATGCTAATAATTCTGAATACTGTTTTGGCAATAATCGATTCATTTTGTGTTTGAGTCCTTCATGCCAAACTCTATCGAAAGCTTGCGCTACATCCAGGAAGACAGTAGAGCTAACTTTTTTTTTTCTAAGGTTTTTTCGATGATATTAGTTATTCTATAGTTGAATGGTTTTCTCTAAATCCAAACTGGTGCGATGGAATTAGTTTCTTTTCTTCTATAATAGGTTTTTTAGTAATATTTTTTCATACATTTTCGAGATTACAGGAAGTAGGGATATAGACCTGTAAGACGTAATTTCATGTGGTGGTTTCCCTGGTTTTGGTATCATGATAACTTCTGATACTTTCCACATCCGTGGAACATATCTCATTCTAAATGATGCAATAAATAGGTATATAAGTTTTACTATAGTTTTCCTCGGAAGTTGTTTTAGTATCTCTCCCGTAATAAGATCGAACCCAGGCGCTTTCTTAGGGTTTATGTTTTCTTTTATTTCTGTACTTATTTCTTTTCATGATGTCCCTTTCTTCTAGAATAGGATTTTCCTCTTCTATGAGTTCATCTGCTTCGTTTAAGCATCAGAGCTGGGTCGGATACAGAAAAAAAGTATCCGAGTATCGGATACGGATACTCAAAATGTATCCGGATACTTTTAAAAAAGTACGGATACTTTCAGTTAAAAATGTACTCGGATACAAGTATCCGGATACTTTTTTCGGATACTTTTTAGGATACTTTTAAAAGGGACCTAAATTGCCTGTATTAGAATTGTAATGTAATATACTTAAGTACATGTATTTTTATTGTATGATATTAAAAAGAAAATGCATAAAATAATGGAAGAAGAAATCAAAAAGTACTCAAGAAACAAGAAATAGTTCGTTCACAAGTAGTTTATTACTTTTATAGAAACATAGTTATAATTATAAGTGAAATTAAAAACATATTAATAAACAAACGGCGATTTTCAGTAGTAATACCACAAGAGCATCGAAAATAATCGATTGTACTTCCGACTCACGAGACGTATTTCGTGAAACACCACGAGGGCGTAGCTCGAGTGGTGTTTTAAAGAAATACGTCGAATGAGGAGGATTCAGGATAGTATAAATATTATTTTTGTATGCTCGCGTGATATTCGTTACGAATATACAACTGATCATACATTTAGCCAATAATACCAATTGCTATTTTTACTTAGTTAGGTACCATGTATCGATAAGAGAATATACGCCTGACGACGTGGTATAATCGTTTTTGTAATTCGTATACTTACTTCTTGAAAAGGTTGTTATAGTAAAAATAATTATATAATTCGTACGAATATAGTCAAATACCACGCGAGCATACGAAAATAATATTTATAATATCCTCCTCATTCGACGTACTTCTTCAAAACACCACTCGAGCTGCGCTCTGGTGGTGTTTCGCGAAATACGTCTTGTGACTCGGAAGTATAATCAATTATTTTCGATGCTCTTGTGATATTACTACTGATTATATCACGTCTTCAAGGGTATATTCGCTTATCAATGCATGGTAACTAAGTAGAGTTGTACAATTTTCCATATAACACTGCTCAAAAGATTTTTCAGAAAAATGATTTGAAATTATAACAAGAGTTATTTAAACATCCGTAAACGTATTATACCATGAGTACGGAAAATAAAATGGGATTTAACATACTATGTACATCTGGATTGAAGTGTGGTGCGTACATTACCGGCAGACGTTGCAAATTTAAAAGTATCCGTATGTCAAAAATAGTATCCGGATACCGGATACTTTCAAATTTGGTGACGGATACGGATACCGGATACAAAATTTAAAAAGTATCCGGATACAGCATTCGGATAGATCAAAAGTATCCGACTACCCAGCTCTGTTCGGCATGAATGTATTTTCTAGACGTTCGGCAAATTTGCTAGCTTTTTGTATATTGTTTCTTGTCCAAGTTCCATCCATATTTTTAATTGGTGGGTTGTGTAGGATAGGTCTTTTTAATCTTTTAGTTAGCGAATAGTTACTATTACTGTCATTTGTTAACTCACTCAGGTAAGTGCTAGTACTTAAGTAAATTAAGTTAAGTGAGTAGATACTCTTGTTTTAATTTGTAATAAAAAATAAAAGTAACAAACGTTAACAGCATTAACTTCCTTTGAAGATTTTTGTTTGTATCAATTAGGCATCCACTACCTACACGATGTTTCTTATTCCGTAATAATTGCAATATATTTATTAGCTGAACATCATTATTTATTTTATTAAAAAGCAGCAGTATTTCCTGGCCTAACAGGCGACCGTCGGCAGCAGACTAGTAGTAGGTAGGTGAAACAAAAGCACTTAAAATAACTAAAACACGAAACGCTAGTCAGTTATGCAGACAGCAAAAGGTCACATCTATTTCTCGCACACTAATTTTAGGTAATGACCATCAACAGGAACCGAAACGATCGCGATCCCCTGCAAACTCCTATTCGACCGACATCCGCTACTAGACTTGTTAGTTTTGTTACAAGATATAATACAGGGTTTTGTCATTTTGAAGATCCTCGTTTGTGCTTCAAAGCGTGTATGTGTTGTATCGTATTTTTACGATGTTTCTTTTCTTTTAAACATTTTTTATGAATACCCAATAAAAGAAAATATCATTCCGAAAAAAGCTCCAGGTTTTGACTTAATTACTGGAGAAATTTTAAGACATTACCCAAAAAATCAATAATTAAACTAACTTTGGAAAATCGCGGAAGTCATAATGATACCCAAGCCAGGGAAACCATGAGGCATCATCATTTACATCGATCTTATTACTGCCTGTTATGTCGAAACTATTTGAGAAACTCAAAAGACTAAAACCTACCTCTTATCGAAGAAAGAGAAATTATCCCTGATCACCAATTTGGATTTAGAAATAAGCACTCGACGATCGACCAAGTTCATAGAATAACCAACATTATAGAGAAATCATTAGAAGAGAAAAACATTTGTGCTACTATCTTTCTTGATGTAGCACAAGCGTTTGATAAGGTTTGGCATGAAGGCTTAATACATAAGCTCAAGCTTTTCCTTCCAAAACAATATACAGATATCCTCCATTCATATATATCGGAAAGGTACTTTAGAATTAGGCAAGAAGAAGCCTATTTCGATATTAAAGAAATTAAGGCTGGAGTACCACAAGGAAGTGTCCTAGGACATGTCCTATACTTACTGTACATATGTGAGTTAGAAAACAATAGCATAGCCACCTTCTCCGATGACACTGCCATTCTAGTAGTAGGAAAGAGCAATGAAGAAGCAACCCACAAGCTGTAAATAGCTGTCCACCTTATCTATCATGGGACGAAGAGATGGAAAATTAAACTTAATGAAACTAAATCACTCCACATTAACTTTACAAACAAAAAGATCATGTTCCAGTCATAATAAACAATAACCCGATTCCATATGCAAACCCAGCAAAATAATTAGGTATTACCTTAGATGCCAAACTTCGATGGAAAGTGCATGTTAAAAAGAAAAGAGAAGAACTTGGACTGAAATATAGAAAAATGTACTTGGAAGAAACTCCACTCTGTCTCTACATAATAAGCTTATGCTTTATAAGCAGATACTTAAGTCTATATGGACCTATGATATCCAACTATGGGGATGCACCAAAGCAAGCAACTTAGCAATCATCCAAAGATTTCAAAACACAGCACTCAGGAACATAGTAGATGCCCCTTGGTACATTCGCAATAGTGATCTCCATAGGGAACTGAAAATGGACACTGTTGACCAGACCATCAAGAAATTAGCCAAGAGTCATGAAGAAAGACTTCATCATCATGTCAATGTCGAGGCTATCCAGCTCCTTGACAATACTAGGTTAGAAAAAAGACTTAAGGGGATCAAGTCCATTGAGTTAGTTTAGTGTTCCTTAGTGCAAAAGCAGAGCTTGTATGTGCACGTTAAAGTTTAGTGCAATCCATTCTACAGAACCTAAGGAACGCTGATGAGTATACCTTAGTTTTAAGTTTCAAACTCTATTAGATTAAGTTAGAATTAAATTGCTCATTGGTCACTGTTGACCAGATTGTAATATACTAAATGCCTTTATGGGGACTCTGAAATGGGACAAAAAAATTGTTTCTAGGCTAGATATGTGGATGATTGTTATGCTAAAATGTTCTAGAAGGCAAATAAATTACATCCTACCACTAATTTCCTTTTAGAAACAAATTAATAAAATCTAGAATGAAACATTACCCGAAAAGTAAATTTAATTTTTATCCCTGTGGATATGTTTTTATTTATAACGCGAAAGGCGAGAATATATGTCTTTATAATGCATTTTTGTCTCATTGTCATTTTTAGAATCTTCTCGCGACCTTCATAGTTTCTTACTGCGGCACACATTATGGGAACACCAAGAAATAAAATTGTTATGGTACCATGCCACATCAGCATTCTCGGATATGAAAAGGTGATCTAGCCACCGGTGAAGCAAAAGACTCCCTATCGACTTAAATAGAATCTATTGATAGACGGGATTTAAAATATATTTGAACCTTGTCGCATTCCTTAATAAGCCTAAAAAAAATAAAGAAAACATCAGCCGATGGATTAAATCTTATACTCAAAGAAGAAGATCATCCAAGGGTCAATTTTGGGACCAATACTGTTTTCACTGTACACTTGTAGCATTCATTAGCACTAAATTATTGCAAGTCTTACATGTATGCAGACGACACACAATTGAAATACTCTTTTTTAAGTTCAGAGATACAGCATGCCAATCTAATGATTAATAGTGACCTTACCAAATTGTTCATTGAATCAAAAAGACATTTTCTCTCAATTAATCCATCTAAATCTATAGTTTTAGTATTTGGCAAACATAAATGTAAAGTATAAAATGAACTGCAAATAAAAATAGAAGATACAATTTTGCCATTTGCTAAAATTGCTAGAAACTTAGGTATCGAACTAGATAGTGAGCTTAGATTCAAACAGCATGTTACAAAGTGTATACAAAAATCGTATGCTAATTTAAAGATGTTATTTCCACATAGACGCAGTTTAACTATTTCAGTTAAAATCCTGCTTTGTGGTACACTTATACTGAGTCATTTTAATTATTGTGACAGCGTATATGGTCCTTGTATAGATAATATTGATTTTAATCGTATTCGTGTTTATCCTAAATCTTGTTTATTTTTGTTTTGTTTTGTTTGCTAGGTCCGACACTTTGTATCAGTTTTTACTGTTTGTCGGTTCTATTTTGTTGTTTTTATTATTTATGTAGCTGCAAATAAAGATTATTATTATTATTATTATTAATATGTTGGTTTTGTAAAAGCCTATGTCGGTAAAGCACTTTCTTGATTCCCTTTTATTTGACAATATATGTATCCATTGGAAGCCAATAAATAAACTGTAAATACCGTGTCATTAAAACTCTTAAATTCCCTTAACTATACCGATTGAAATGTTGCTAATGTGTAATTGCTCCTAGCGTATCTTATAAATTAAAAATGAAAAAAATTCTACTTTAAATATCGAATATGTTGATCTTTTTCCGTAAATGAATTATTTCGAAATGACCCAGTTCTTTTGTTCTCACACTTCCACAAATTCGCCGTGCCGGTACTGTATAGAAATTCCACTACGGTTGGCAACCCTGCACCAGAGTGCATTCCTCAATGGGCAAACAATACACACGACCTAACAAGCTAGTCGCATGGTGGCATGCTATGGCAATGGACTTCGTGGCAGCATCAGAAGACCGTTCTAAAATTTCTCGTTTTTGTGTCAAAAGTAGAAATTGTTATAAAAACGGCTTTCTACTTTGGCGAATTATTTTTATGATGACGATTTTATTTATATTGTAAATTTTATAACATGATTTAATGGTGTACTAAAAATTCAAATTTTCATTGAGAAAGCATCAGAAGTTAAGTACTGAATTGACCATATATTGAATGAAATGTTTTTGTTTAATATATTTATTGTTTTAGATTCGTAACGCAACGAAAATAATTTTATTTACCTTTTTGTTTGCGATTCTTTATTTTCACTTATTTCAATCTAAAAGAGACTTAATACAGTTGCATTGGTACTTTTATGTATAAAAAATATCATAATATGATCCTTTAAAGTATTTTCCATCACTCTGGCTACTACTTTCTCCCATCTCTCAGGCAATTTTTGAATTCGATCTCGAAAAAATGGCTCGTCTTTTGAGGTGATCCAAGTTGTCATAAATAAGAATAACTTTACTATTTCTTGCATTACGCGGCTCAAACGAATCAATTGTAGTATAATTTTAAAAGCATTGACAGCTGATTGTTACAGAAATCGCAATTATTTCTTTGTATAATATATGTCTCGATATTTTTTTTTAAATTTGTTTTACCCTAATTTTAATAAGACATTATTTTTCTTGATGATAACACAAATACTTTATTAAACAAAACTATAAAATCTATTAAACCATCAAAAATAAACAAACCACAATTTAATCAACAGCAAAAAAAAACTATAAGTGAAATAGGGTTGTTGAAATTTACTTACTTATTTATAACTTTTCTACAATTAAAAAAAACAACTTCTGCCCGTGTCTCTAACCTCTTCTCCCAATATCCACTCCACCTCTTATACTCCTCCCTATTTAAACTCTTCTACTTGCTCTTACTCAACCTTCTCTCCTAGTGTCTACTCAACCTCTTATGCTTAACTTGTTCCACACCTTCCACTTGCTCTCATTCAATCTCCTGCTGGTCTCTACTCCACCTCTTCTGCTCGTATTTATTCTATTATATATTCAAATCTTTTAATTCCCCACTTGGCCTTAGATCTCCTCTATGCAATTATTTTAACTCTCCGACTCCATCAACCCTATATTTCCTCTCCATAATTAATTTTTCTTTTTTAACTCAACTGACTTTTTATTTTATTTTTTGACAATACTCCCCAAAATTTCAATCTTTCAAACTCCTCTGTTCCCCTCTTTCCTTTTTTTTCTATACCCCTCTTTTTTATATCACCACAATATTAAAGAACAGTGAGGTATGAAACAAGAAAATATTTATCCCATTAAGTCATATAATCGGCACAAAGTTCTGTAAATTAGAAATTGTAACATTGTAGCTGAATTAAGGTCGGAATTGCACACTTCATTATCAATACTGTCATGCTGATTACTTCTGTACACAGTGGTGGAGAGACAACAACTCAGATATCGATTGTAGTTTCAGCATTTTTTATACTTCCAAACTCATAAAGAAAAAAAAAACAGGAAAAACATTAGCGTCTGATTCAAGAAGTGATTATGAAAGCTGTGATGTCCCAGAGAGTCAAAAATCAAACCTTCAAAGATGTTATTAATCTGAATTAATCCTGTTTTATAGATATATTGAAACAAGTGTTCAGTCACTACTACTACTGCTACTACTACTACTACTACTAATACTAATAACATTTTTCGAGAAGAAAAATTTTTAAATGCACAACTTTTTAGTTCAATCGGTAGTTTATTGAACAATTTTGGACCTATAAAATTTGGTGCATTGTAGCTTATATGTAGCATTGCATAAAGCACGTATAGCTCATCAACTTGTCTTGTTTCATAACTATGAACATCTCTGTTACTCACAAAATAACTTAAAGATACACACGCATGTTTCAAAAATGTACAAAGATGGAAGTGGGAGTATATTCCATAAATTTTAAAATATGGTTTACAGCACTTACTTTGTGAAATGTTAGTCATACATCGTATTACTCGCATTTGTGCAATGACAACATTTGAAGCATGCCCCAGAGACATACTCCGTATCTATATCGAGAGTCGACTTGATGAGCAAAGTACACACTAATAAGTTGATGAGATTGCAGCACCTCTCGCAAATTAATAAAAAGATATTTTAGCGAATTCACTTTTCCCTTAAGTTTACTACAATGATAGGTACTTCCAATTAAGAAATGCATCAATATGAATCCCAAGAAAACGAACACTTTCATGCTTACTATCAAGATTGAAATTACCCACATCAACGCTAAAATCATCCAAAATATTCTGTCTATTATGAAACCTTATTATGTAGAGACAGAGACATTTTTCTATATTTCAGTCCAAGTTCTTCTCTTTTATTTTTAACATGTACTTTCCATCGGAGTTTGGCATTTATGGAATATAATCTCTCCTGTTGTTTGTAAAGTTAATGTGGAGTGATTTAGTTTCATTAATTTATTCATTCATCTCTTCGTCCAGTCATAGATATGGTGGACAGCTCTTTGCAGCTTGTGGGTGAAACCTAATGAGGTCTGTTTTATTATTGTTAAAAAACAAATCTCGACTATTCAAATATTTAGAAGGTTTTTCCCGAAAAGAAGAGCTTTCAACTTATATAATCACAGAAAAATCATCAGCGTATGCAACATAATGATTATTAAGGAGTCTAAACTGTTGACATATAAAACAAAATAATATTGCCCCCAAAATTGACCCTTGTGGAACTCCCTATGTGTATCTAACAGATTCGAGTTAACTTCTTTAGTTTTGTTGTCTATTTTAAAGTTTAGAGATAGATACTATTCAAATATTTAGAAGGTTTTTCCAGAAGAGAAGAGCTTTCAACTTAAATAATCACAGAAAAATCATCAGCGTATGCAACATAATGACTATTAAGGAGTCTAAACTGTTGACATATAAAACAAAATAATATTGCCCCCAAAATTGACCCTTGTGGAACTCCCTATGTGTATCTAACAGATTCGAGTTAACTTCTTTAGTTTTGTTGTCTATTTTAAAGTTTAGAGATAGATACTATTCAAATATTTAGAAGGTTTTTCCAGAAGAGAAGAGCTTTCAACTTAAATAATCACAGAAAAATCATCAGCGTATGCAACATAATGACTATTAAGGAGTCTAAACTGTTGACATATAAAACAAAATAATATTGCCCCCAAAATTGACCCTTCTGGAACTCCCTATGTGTATCTAACAGATTAGAGTTAACTTCTTTAGTTTTGTTGTTTATTTTAAAGTTTAGAGATAGATACTATTCAAATATTTAGAAGGTTTTTCCAGAAGAGAAGAGCTTTCAACTTAAATAATCACAGAAAAATCATCAGCGTATGCAACATAATGACTATTAAGGAGTCTAAACTGTTGACATATAAAACAAAATAATATTTCCCCCAAAATTGACCCTTGTGGAACTCCCTATGTGTATCTAACAGATTAGAGTTAACTTCTTTAGTTTTGTTGTCTATTTTAAAGTTTAGAGATAGATACTATTCAAATATTTAGAAGGTTTTTCCAGAAGAGAAGAGCTTTCAACTTAAATGATCACAAAAAAATCATCAGCGTATGCAACATAATGACCATTAAGGAGTTTAAACTGTTGACATATAAAACAAAACAATATTGCCCCCAAAATTGACCCTTGTGGAACTCCCTATGTGTATCTAACAGATTAGAGTTAACTTCTTTAGTTTTGTTGTCTATTTTAAAGTTTAGAGATACATACTATTCAAATATTTAGAAGGTTTTTCCAGAAGAGAAGAGCTTTCAACTTAAATAATCACAGAAAAATCATCAGCGTATGCAACATAATGACTATTAAGGAGTCTAAACTGTTGACATATAAAACAAAATAATATTGCCCCCAAAATTGACCCTTGTGGAACTCCCTATGTGTATCTAACAGATTCGAGTTAACTTCTTTAGTTTTGTTGTTTATTTTAAAGTTTAGAGATACATATTGTTCTCGGTGTTGATTCCCTCTAATGCCCTACTTAAATCCCAGAATATCGCCACAGCAATAGCGAAATAAATTTATTCTTAGTATGTGAAATCTTAATTGTTAATTATTTTTATTTCAATTTGTTTTTAATTGTAAAATTGTTTGTTATTGGAGAATAAAATGTTATTATTAACGTAAAATATATTACTATAATTATTACGTCAATCAAACAAACACCGGTTCGTTGGAAACCTTTTATATGTATTTCAAGAATCGTGGCAAGCACTATATATTTTTTTATAACAATGATACATAAAAACAACCTTTATCAGCGAGTTAAAAGGAGTGATGCAAATAGTAAATGTTATCCACATTCTTGAATTCAATGTCATAATTTTTTGAATTAATATATTTATATTTTCATTCACTTCGGTGCATGCTGGTACTGCATAGTAAAGGTCGTTTATTTTTACGGAATAATAATTGATTTTATTCAGTAATGGCTCAAGGGGTGTTAATTAATTGTACACCGTTGTGTGGTATTACAGCCAGGAAAATTCTGGACGCAGCCACAGATTTAGGGTGCGACATTTTATATTTATCATAGTTCATAAAATGACATACAAAAATTTCCAAAAATTATGACATTGGACACCTACCTAATCTATCAGTTTTAAAGAAAAACTGTACGACGTGGCAACCTCGGTAAATTTGTATAATATAGATTGTATTTTATTATTATTATTATTATTATTTGTCATATTTTGCAGTTTGTCGGATAGAAAAACGAAGAAAGAATCTGGAAATTGTTAAATAAGTCAGGCGATCTGAGTGGCCATTTTTCAGAAACCACCACATTCTTCATATGGTTTTTTTGAGTGGTTTGGCTTTGGAAGAAAAATCCATTTAGGAATATGTTCCTACAACAGAATACCACCACATACGTTTAAGAACCATCTATTCTGATTGGATTATTATTAGGGCAGGATTAGAAAAAGATTGCTTCTTGTTCACGTAATGATTTTTATTGAATTTTCTGTTTTTACCCACTGGTAAAATATAATCTGTTGTTCATAATCTCTGTCAAATAGTTATCGATGGAGACGGACATGGTATAGAAAAACCATTTAAGTTGATCTAATCTCTAATTGTTTTAGTTATTGAACTTACTGTAATATCTTTATACTTATTAAAATTCCATTACATTTTATTTAGTAATGGCGGTTTTAGTTCTATCAATTTTTTCATCAATCAATTGATCAAACCTATTCGTTATATGCGTGAATGATATTCTACAATGTTACCTCCTTTCAGGATATATTTCGCTGTAAAGATGGGTTGACAATTCTTCATGTGTTTGGAGAAAAAATATTTCCTTTAATTTGTAATAGGTACACTTTTACCTTTAAAAAATTGTAATTTTGGTTTCTAAATCACCCTGTAGACTTCAGTGGCTATAACTTTTATCTATTTTTATCTGTAATAATGAAGCCAATATCAAATTTTAATGCACTAATGGTCTTTTAAACAAAACAAAACAACGAAGCTATTACAAGTGCGCTTTAAATATTAGAAATATTTATTAATAATGATCAGCATACACGCAAATATTACAAGTTTACCTTCTCTGGGTAAAGTAATTGTCTATAATATGTGATTGTAAAAACCAAATTACCTAAGAAAAATACTTAAAGGTACATTAACTTCTTTGTATCAGCGACACCTTTAAAAACAGCAGTAGAAAATGTGTAACACAACTAACAATGTTTCCGGAAAGATAACGAGCAAGAAGCTAAAAAATATTGAGGAGCTTAAAGTGTTTAGAACGTGCCAACTTGATAAATGAAAACTACCTGGAAACAAAGTGATTAGAATTATCACCGAGAAGCGAGAAGTCAACATACCTAAGTAACAACTTCTGTTATGGGTGCGTTTATCTAAAGAAATTGCGAGTCTTTCATTATTACAAGTACCTCAGGATTTGTCCCTGGACTCTCGTTAAAGCAATTTCATGTCATTACAGTTACGGATTGCAAAATATTGCACTTGTTTGGTTTTCTTTTGTGATAAAAAGTAACGGTGCTTTTTACAAATCATTATTCTTTTAGCACTATAATAATTGTTTTATACGAAATCTAATATTCCTATTAGCGCAGTTGCCAGAGAAGGATATTGACCAAAAGCTCGCACAAAATGTGATCTCGATGAAAATTGGCATTTAAGTACTTGAAAAGGTGTAGAAAACAATAAAAAAATCTTTGCGGCTCTAAAGTGTATGCTAACTTCACAAATCGAAAATTTCCATAATTCTTCCATATTTTTAATCAAAGGTAATCCCACGAGTCCTCCAAATTTTATCGATTAAATTTTTGGTTTTCACGATTGATAAAATCAGTTTGTTTGAGTGGTTTTGCCTGAAATAAAGGCGTTTGAGTATGGATACCAAAAATTTAATCTATAAAATTTGAGAGGACGTGTGGTATTTGGAACGTTATTTTTTGAATCATTTTGTATTAAAAACAAAGAGAATATTTTTATTTATGCAAAAGACACTTTGCGCAAAAATGTTCATTATTTTCTTTATCAAATTAAATTGAAAAATCAAAAAATATTGAGCTGTTATAGTTTTAAATACAGGGCCACCAAGGCATACGTGATTGCGTTTGGCTTAATTTGGATAAAAGTTTAACATTTGTCAGTTTTAAAGAGATTTATGGATTTTTTAAGTATTTGGGTATTCAAAAACTGATGTTGTGTGTGTGAATAACCGAATAAACAGGTTAGTTTACAAATAAATTTTGAAATTTGTATATTAACATAGATTTGCAATACTTTTTAGTATACTAATAATTGATAATGCTAAATAAAAGTTGTTAAATGTTTATATTTGACATTTCAAAAAAGGTAAAAACAGTTTAATCAAAAAACAATTACGAAGAAGCGGTTTTATCAAAGGTAATACCACGAGTCCTCCAAATTTTATCGATTAAATTTTTGGTTTTCACGAAAACGGCTTTATTTGGAAAAACCACGAAAACAAACTGATTGATAAAATCACGAGTCCGCAGGACGAGTGATTTTATCTTAAATCAGTTTGTTTGAGTGGTTTTGCCTAAAATAAAGGCGTTTGAGTATGAAGATCAAAAATTTAATCTATAAAATTTCAGAGGACGAGTCGTATTTGAAAGGATTATTTTTTGAATCATTTTGTATTAAAAACAGAGAACATAGTCATTTATGCAAAAGACACTTTACACACAAATATTGAAAATTTTCTTTACCAATTTAAATTGAAACCTGAGCTGTTATAGTTTTACATACAGGGCCACCAAGGCGATTTTTTGACTGGCTACCCCGTGAAACGCCGCCGTAAATAAAAGCGAAGAAGAAGAATGAAATGAAGTCTTTCTTAATTTAATTAATTTTAAGTTTAGTGTTAAAGTGAGGTATCTAAAAATGTTAAATGAATGTTGAAATAAACTAATAAAAACAGGTTAGTTTACAAATACATTTTGAAATTTGGTTATTAACATAGATTTGTAATACATTTTAGTATAATAATAATTGATAAATGTTTACATTTGACATCTCAAATAGGTAAACACAGTTTAATCAAAAAACAAAAACGACGAAGCGGTTTTATCAGTATAAAACACAATGGTTGGTTAGGATCCTGAGTTGTTATTGGCTGAAACCACAAAATCTGACTGTATTGACAGATGAAAAAAATAATCAGTATAAAACACAATGATTGGTTAGGATCCTGAGCTGTTATTGGCTGAAACCACAAAATCTGACTGTTTTAACAGATGAAAAAATAATCATTCTTCTAGAAAATTTTCGGTTTCTTTTTTTCTTCAAATTATTTATTATCGTGTTTTTGTTAGAACTACTGACGAATTCATGCTAAAAGCAGACAAATTTCTAAAATTGCTCATCTTATCTATTTTAGCCCTAAAAGGATAAATCTGGTCTAAAAAATTACTGTTTTGACAGATAAAAAAAATAATCACTCATATTGTTTTCTGTCTTTTTGATTTTTCCTTTCCCTCATGATACTTTGAACATCTTTTTTAATTTTCTGCTGTTTCTGTTCAATTTTTCCCACACTTTTCTTCATTTCTTCTATAATGTATGGCTTGACTTCTTTTACTTCTTATTCAATTTTTTCTTTAAAAATCTCTTCTATTCTTTACGTTTTTTCTCTAGCATCAATCCTCAGAATGATCCCAAAAAACACTAATGATTCAAAGTATTCAACACAGTTCTAGTTTTAGTTAGATGTATTTATTTAATTATAGTATTTGTATGCTTTTATATTTCATATTTTTTTTTCGAAACAAGTGTTCTCACTTATCGATTTTTACTTTATTTATGTACTTAACTTCATGTACCGTCATATATATATTTGTTATTATTAGTATTATTGTATTGTAAACATAAATAAAGTCTATTATTATTATTATTATTATGCTGTGTTCAATTCTGTTCAAGAACATTTTCAGAGCATCCATCATCCCTTGATCTTCTTCTTGTTGTCCTCTTAATCCTTTTTTTTCATCTCTTAATTCCATTTTTTTTAATTACAACTTACAATAGGGCCACTTTATTTTAGGGCCCCACGTTGGGCGCCAAATTTGTAATTTTTCAAAGATTTTTATTATTATTACTAAAAAATCAACATAAACCAAAACAAAACATCTCGTAACAAACATCCTAAAAACCCTGTCACATTTTAAAGCCCCCTACACATAATTTTTCCCATCAATCATTTTGCTCTAAACCAAAAATCCCACTTCATTATAAATTTTGATTATGTACCCAAATTCTCCAAACAAACCGCATTAATAACAAATTCCATTTCAATATATATTTCGTCCGAAAAAGAACCATTTTGACCTCAATTTTAGATAATGTAATCTTCCTCAGCTCGTCCCGAGTTTTCCTCAACTTTTTGTCCGTTTTATTAATAAAAATACAGAAAAACAATTAAAAAAAGAATTGTGGGAGACAGAAAAGAGATCATAAACAAAAAAAAATCGACTTTTAGGGAATATTTATGTAAAAATGTAAGGGCGAGGAAGAAATTAACATTTTAAAATGATATTCAACGAGCAAGGACAGCTAGTGAGGGGTTTAGAAGAAAGGTTAAGAAGATGGGAAAAATATTTTCAGGAAGTCTTTGAAATAGAAGAAAATGAGATACGTCTAAAAAATAAATGAACAAGAGAACTACCGACGAAAGATGAGGTAACTGAAATAACAAAAATGCATAAAAACTATAAGACCTATAGAGTAAACTGGAATAACAGCGGATTTGCCGAAAGTAGGCGAAAACGAATACGAAAATAAGATCAATATAATAGACAGTTCATATTTTTTTATGTATTCATGGTTTATCTGGGTGGTCATACCAAAAGTCTGGTAGATAATGGGATAATAACATAACAATTTTTACATTTTTCTGTTTTTGAACAAGGTAACAATCGTTTTAAAGTTTGGCCGTAAAAACTGAGCTATCATGAATTTTAAAATAGAAGGTCGCAAAAAAATCTCGTGAGAAACAATTATGGCAACTAATATGCCTCGTTGAAAAAATGGTCTATATTATTTAAATTGGGAATGGACGCAAAAGGAGTTGCAAAAATGGGTAATTATGATTATTTTTGAAAACTACTCGGTAAATTTACGGTTTGTTGAGTAATTAAAGAAGAGTTAAAAAACTCGGTCCAAAAAAATTAGTTTCCAAAAAGCACTTCGAAAAGAATTCAAATAATGAGGATTAGTATAGAAATTTTTTTATTTGCCCATATGAAACTGTATGACCAGTAGAATACATTTCCGCTTCATTATTAAAGGGGGCCTGGGAAATTAAATTTAAATTTATGAACCTTGACGTGGACCAATGAAATAATTCCAGTTGCCAGATTTCTATAGTTTTTTCCCGTTTGCATCACCTTTTTCTAATTAATAGAAAGAGCGAAATAGATACTTCAAGAGCTAACACTAAACTTCTTTTAACAGAAACATACGATTATTAATCATGTCTGTGGATTCCCGAAAAAGGTAGCGTTACATTATGTCAAACTCTGAATTTATATTTGTAGGCAAAAAACTAAAGGAAGTTTATAAAATATTACTAAAAATGTTCTTATTAATTTAATAGGTATCGGAGATAAAAAATAATGTCCATTGTACCCTATTAATGTGTGCAATTATAAGTATTAAAATTAAAGGATTAAAAAAAATTAAAAACTGTTAAGTACGTTTCAAGTCGAGACTTTTGAAACACAAAAGCTAAACCTTTTTGTAGAAAGTACAACATGGATTAAGAACCAACCAGACACGAACCACTGACCTGAATCAGCTGACGGCCGTGACATTTGGATATAAATATAACCTCATTTATTTCTAATAATAATAATAATTTCTAATATTCCGAAATACTGTGAGTTAAGTTTTTTCGGAAAATGTAAACAAATAGTTACACTAAAATGGCACAAAAATCAAGAAATAAAAAATTACACAGCAAACAGCAATCCAGAATTTCACATTCGACTATAACAAATAAGTGAACAACACTAAAAATGAAAGGGTAAAAACCTTGTCACCACAAATAAGCTTTACAGTCGCATGAAGATTAAGGCTATCCTGTCTATTATATTATTATTATTATTATATTAATTATTTATCCTGTAAACTACTCAGTAAATTTTAAGTTTAATCGTTTTATTTAGTAATAAATAACCTTAACCCTATAAAGTAAATCTAAAAATATTGTCTCGAGTCGGACAAATGGATAAAATTGTTGCACATCAAAAAAATAAACAATCAGAATGCTTGTAAAGATAGCGAAAGTCTAAAATTTTAATCCCGTTAAATATTTTTTATTGTCGCCCAAAAGATTTAGGTAATGAGCGAATCTTGTCAAAAAAATTTCGTATAAAAAAATAATTTTCTTGAAAACTACTTGGAAAATTTTAGGTTTAATTGTTTAAATAAACTAAATTATCCATTTTTCTGGATTAAAAATTTTTCTCAAAGTCGCGTACCATAAAACTCAATAATAATAAAAATTATTATATCAAAATCCATTGCGTCCAATTGTTTAAGCTAAAAAATCTTGATTAAAAACAAAAATCGAAGAAATTGTTGCCATTAAATCTTTTTTATTGTGTTTGGATGCCTTAAAAAATGGAAGTTTGGTTTAGCCTGGATTTATGAATTATCATTTCTTTTGTTATAGCAACGCTGCCACCCTGTATGTGGAATTTTCTAGGATTTATGATAAAATAAAGGCTTTTTGATATTAAGAAAAACGATTTTTTTAGCGTCAGGCGATAAAGACTGCTATCAAAGAGTTAAAAGCTGTATTGCTGGGATAATATGTTCTTAATCCGGATCTGTCCGAAACTATTCCGCTCCGTGAGAATGAATGGAATTCCATTCATGAAAGTGCACAGTTACTTTTAACGTCGCAGCAGTCGCACTGGAAGAGAAGGTGGCTGCCTGATGCTGATGTTGAGGCACAAAAATGTTCATAGTGTTATTGTATCTTCTAGACAATTTCCCAGATATGCTCATTTTTGAGGTTACTATCTAACGGTTACCCCTAAATTACCGGCTGAATGAAGAAGAATGCCGCTCTCTTTTTTTTTTCGTTGTTTGTAATAATGCATTTTTTAAATGGAATAGTTCCATGTCATCGACATTTTTGGACTACTTTTAGCACGTTTAAATTATATGCCTAAACAAAAAACATTAATTTACGTTGTATGGTGTACGCACGCGAAATAAAAAATGTAAATTTGTTAACTTTTATATAAATGCATATTATGGATTCAGATGAAGGGTTATACAAGTCCTTGCCTCCCTCAAAATTAAGTCTACAGTGTGGAAATAACTTCTTAACCTCTATAGGTATACTACATTTAACATTTATAGACCCAAGAATCACATTTGAAAAAATTAAAGGAGAAAAGTGTCTAAAGGAATTTAATAAAATAATAGTATTATAGCGGAGTGAAATTAGAATTTTATATGGATGTACGAGCTAAGTCAATTTTTTTTTAATTTTTTCGAATTTATACATAAAGAGAAGCTTGTAAAAAATTTGTCAATAAATTTGGGGTGGAGCTTCGCGAGATATGTGCCAAAAACGGCATTTTTTGTATTTTTCGAGTGGATTGCTTCAGTATTTTTTAAATATCCTGCTCTAAGAGTCGTGGAAAAATAAAAAAAAATTAAAATGAACGTGATGAAGTGATCCGTATAGTAGGTTTTTTTTTAAATGCATCCTAACCTCAAAAAACGAATTCGAGCACATTATTTTTTTTACTGAATTGGCAATAAATGACCAAAGAATCCTCGTATTTCATTAAAAATTGAAGAAAATATGTATTTTTATGTCGGGAAGACATGGTAAAAATTAAAAAAAAAGAGTATTTGTCCAGCCAAAATCGGCATTTTTCGAAAAAAAAAAAAATTGAATTGGCCGCCATTTTTGGAAAAACAATAGTAGAGAAAAATTTTTTATCTTAAAAAGAAGGATTTTGTGTGTACTTTTGTCTAAGAAAATCCAACATTTTGTCTTTATTTAAAGTGCCCAATTTATAAAAATTTTCATTTTTTATATTGATTTATATTGATTCGTTCCCTCACAAAAATCTTACTTTAGAACCTGAAATATTTTTTTTATTTTTTTAAACAGTTTTTGGACTGAAATACAGTTTTTCTAAGAGAATCAAGCATAAATATCGCGATAAAAAAATTGGAAAAAAATGAAAATCGAATTTTTATTTTTTTATTCCCTAAATTGGGCACTTTACTAAAGAAATAAAATGTTGGACTTTCTTAGACAAAAGTACACACAAAATCCTTCTCTCTAAGATAAACATTTTTTTTCTCTACTAGTGTTTTCCAAAAAATTTTTTTCGAAAATGCCGATTGGCTGGACAAATACATTTTTTTTTTAATTTTTACCATGTCTTCCCAACATAAAAATACATATTTTCTCCGATTTTTAAGAAAATTCGAGGATTCTTTGGTTATTTATTGCCAATTCAGTAAAAAAAAATGTGCGCGAATTCGTTTTTTGAGGTTAGGATGCATTTTTAAAAACCCTACTATACGTATTGATACTCTACTTCATCACGGTCATTTTAATTTTTATTTTATTTTTCCACGACTCTTAGAGCCGGAGATATTTAAAAAATAGTGAAGCAATCCACTCGAAAAATAACAAAAATGCCGTTTTTGGCACATATCTCGCGAAGCTCCAGCCAAAATTTATTGACAAATTTTTACAAGTTTCTCTATATGTATAAAATCTAAAAAATTAAAAAAATTTGACTTAGCTCTTACATCAATTTTCAGAATATTTTCGTCTAATTTCATTCCGCTAGGAAAGTGATAAAAAATTTAACAATTTAAGCCACACTAATGTTATCTTGGATACCACTAAACAAACACGAATCTAAAATAAATGCAGAAAGGGCTAAGAAACTAAAAAATATAGAGATAATGCTATGGATATATTTCTATAATGAATCCAGAAAGAATACCTAGAAAGACAAAGAAACGAAGTGAAAACGAGGAAGACCAAGAAAAACATGGAGGTTTGAAAAGAGATAATACTCTGCAAGAAATAAATAAATGATAAAGGATTGGAACAAATGGATAAATTGAACAAAATATTTTCAAGAGGCCCCATAAAAGGCGTAATAGTTTACCGCGAAGAAAAAGAAGAAGAAGAAGAGCTCCCTACTTACTCCCTACTTACTCAGAAAATATAAAAACGCTCTAATATCAGAATGAATGAATATCTGAATATCTGATGGACCGTCAGGAAATTCCCACAGGTATAGTAATCGAGCCCAATCACCATCACGGAATTGATATCCCCTTTAGGTATGAATCTGGATTGGATTATTCATTTGGTACAGTGTACATTGGTTGCGATGGGTGAATCTTACCCAGCTTACTGCTGACATATTCCCTAATTTGGTCTATAAATAAATGTCTTTATTAACTATCAATACGAAAAATATATACCTATTTTAATATTCACTATTGCCTCATCATGTTTTCTATTTTCTGTGGTTTTCATCTTAGCCCACATTCCTCGTATTCTCTTGGTTCTGTTTTTGGAAAATGTTTTTTAATTTGTATTAAATAATTTACTTGATTATTTGTTTATTAAATAACATTAAAAAATATATAAACACAAATAAAAATTATACAAATTATACAATTTTGTTATTTATTCTTTTGTCTGAGCTCCAATTTGTCACCCCCTGGCATTTGTCACGGTTTGGTAATAAAGTTGGTAAAAAAGTAGTTCCTCCCAAAATGTTATATTAAATTAGGTGTTAGAACATTAAAGTTACTACAAATAAAGTTGTTTTATCACTAAATCACATAATTTTTACTTCCTCGTAATTTTATGTAATGAGGGAGCGATGATCACAACGAGGAAATAATTGCATCCTAATGTCATTAAGAGTTTTTACGAACTTTTTAGAAGGTAATAGAAGCTTTTAAATTTGATTTTAATTTCTGTGGAAACACACGCTCAAACACCTAAGGGTAAATATTTTGTTGGAAATGGGGCTGTAAATTATTTAGGCCATCAGTTTAAGATTTTGCTATTGTAAAGACATGTATCTATCTATTAAATTACTAAATTTTGAAAAGCAAAAAGAAAGGATAGGAGCTGATCAAAATCGTACATTAAAGAAAAAATTAAAAAGGAACAAGAAGAGCAGAAGGAGCAAATTAAAAATATACAAGAAATCATAAAAGGACAAGAGAAAAATGTAAGAGAAGAAATTCAAGAAAATGGTGTTAGAATCAGACAGAGGACATGGAGAATGAATTGGAAGAGAAGATATGTCAATTAGGGAATAAAATAGATGAAAATTTAAAAAGTCACATACAAAGAGAAGTAGAGGAGAAATTGGTAGATTTTCAAAAAGGAATAGAAGAAGTGAAATTGCAAACAAAAGCTAATGAGAAAGGTTTAGAAGGATTTAAGGTAAAGGTCGATGGAGAACTTAAGACGATATGTGAAATTATGGAGGATATGTCAGAGGAATGTGGCGGTTATGGACAGATATGTAAACAAGGAAATTACAGAAATAAACAATAAGGTGCAGAGGAAAATTTATCTAGGCAAACCATGGGTATTAAATTTGATGGGAATTTAAATAGAAATAAAATTAAAAGGAATTATCATAGATGGAAGATTAAATTAAAAAAATATTTTTAGATATTGGAAGAAAATTTAAAATAAGAAATAAAAATGAATTTGGAAATAGCAGAGAAAGAGAACTTAAGTATAGGTACGAAAAGAAATCAAAGAAAAATACAAGATTTTAGTGAGAGTCATTATCATTTCAATATTTTTTTCTTGAAAGACCAACTTTTGGAGAGCATTTTGGTAAATTTGTACAATAATAATTTATGAATTTTTATGCCATTTTTTTCATTTTTAAACTTGTGCAATAATCTCTGAAATATACCTCATAATTTTAAAACGCTTTGGCCAAAAAAAATTATTTTTCACACCTCATCTGCCAGTAAAAACTAATAAATTTTTATGTTATTTCTAGAGACTCCTTCAGGCATATCCTGTATAGTATTTATTCTTTAAAAAATACTTCCTATAAAATTGTATTTTTCAGCTTTAAACCTTTTCAACTACTTATTTGCATTTTACTATAGTTTCATTCTAATAAAGTATTTGGAAAGTTTATTATGTTTGCAGGCAAAAACGAGAGATAAAAGTGAAAATCAGGCTAGCAACTCATGTTTCATCAAAAATGTTTAACACCTGGCCAAATGATTTATTAAAAAAAGTTTGTAAATAAAGAGAAAAATGTCGATGACACCAAATTATGCGAAACGAAAATTGTCAGTAATTATTTAAAAAAAGACTTTCTTTCAAAATTCTATACATTTCATTTTTGTTACTTTTTATCAAAATGTTTGTTTTCTGATGCTTTCCAAAGAAAAAAAAGATTGAAATGTCCTTAAACTCGGTTAATATACAAATAATTAAACTAAAAATCAACATCAGTACTATCCTTCAAAAAATCAAAAAAATCTGTTATTTGAGTAGAGTATAGAATGTGGAAAAAATAAAAAAATTGCGTTTTGGATCCATTGATAACATGCAAAAATCATTAATTCAAATCTTATTTCAATTTTTTTATTCGTTTACTATTTCTTTCATATCCTTCATCGTTTTTCCTTCGAATCTAACTTTCGGTATTTATTTTTTGTATTCTATCACTATCCTTGCTTTTAAAATCTATCCATGTGAACTTCATGGATAGATTTAGTTTTGCCCGTCGTTCGGAGTTTTCTTGCAGATCTTTCTAGATTCTGCAAGAAGACCAGTATCATCAGTAAATGTATAATGTATGGGTCCAAGAACACTTTTTGAGGCACTAGGATATAAAATCTCTACGTAGGTACCTACTGTTTTAAGAGGATTTTGTTTCATTTTTTTAGTCAATTATTTAATACCTTATCAAAGATTTAAGTTAAAAAGATTATATAAAGAGATTGATGTAGAGAAATAATTTAGGAGCAGATTTATTTACAAAAGCTCTATCTAAACTAAAACATGAGAAGTTTGTTAAGAAGTTAGGGCTTGATACATTTGATAATTAGTTTTATATTATACCTTAAAACTTTGTTGAAACTGCAAATTCTATTTGACTAATAATGTATTTAGTACTTTGATATAGATACTTATTCCAGTAATGTATTATACCTATCGATTCTTCTTAAATTTGATTTATTTAGTAATAATGTTGCCTCGTCCAATTCTAATCATGTAACTACGCGTATTTTAATTTCGGCAAAAGTACAGTGAGAAATTGAGTCTGAAATTCTTCATCTTCTTGTTGATCCCCATCAAGACAAAGAAGACAAGATGTTCGGCGTTCGTCATCGCCACCGGCAAGTCTGTTTAGCGGCCACTGGTCGCATATTCGCTTTGTGCTGACCTGTCACTTTAATATACGATTCCAAGAAGACCGCCTCTTCGGGATTCGTGAGTGCAGAGTTGGCTCATGGCTCATTAAAAGAAGATTTCTTCTTCTTCTTCTTGCCAATCCAATAGATAGCCGGTTAGTTAACAAGTTTTTACTTTTCTTTTTAAGAATTTCTTCGTGCTTATTTCTCCGGTATATAGACGTACAGGTTAAATATTTGTGTAGACTGAGTGTTAGTGTACATTCTATGAAATTACTGTTTGAAATGTAATTTTAGTTATCAGATGCGAAATTCAAATATCTTATCTGGATTTACAGTTATATTCTAAGAGTATACTTTTACTTTTGATCTCAAATTTTTTAATACTGAGTTACAGCCAACCTGTTTTTATCTCAGTGATTTGAAAAATTATTTGCCCAACTACGACAGTATCACTATACAGGGTGTTGCCTTTCTCTGGTGAGGCACCAACGCCTTATGCAGACATACTATATATTTTCTTTTGTAAGAAGCCTTCAGTTACAGATACAGACACATACGTCTAGCAACTTTTTACTTTTTTAGCGTTAAAAACATAGGAGAGTATCTTAGTTGATGCCAAGAATTGAATTAGGTAAATTTATAAAACAACAATTTAAATCTTGTGCAGAAAATTATTAATTAATTAATTTTCCTTCTAGACCTTCTATATGCCCTCCAAAAGGAAACAATTTTCTCTTAACACCCGGTAAACCGTTATATTCCTGTCAATTAATAATCATAATTGCTAATTTCAATAAAATTGCAGCTAATTGCAAGAAGCGGTGGTGTTATGACAGTGGCTTAGCAAGCAAATTATAAAGGGGATAAAAATATTTATTTCACATATTCATATGTTATTCATTGTTTAGTTTTGACTGAAAATATGAAAATTTGTTAAAAAAATACTGCTAGTTACAGCCAATATACAGAGGATATTATGCAGTGGTTGTTGGCGTATATGCACGAGTGGCCGCGATTTGGACATCAAAATATCGGTACCTTCGTGTAAGAATTACCTTACATTTAGGGGTCTTCCAACGACTCCGGAAAATAACATCAATAACATAACGATATTAGAAAAAAAAAATAAATACAGAGATTACATAAAAAAAATAAGAACGAACAGAATTAATGATAACAAATGTTTAAATGGACAGGCATCAACTCAGCACTTTATTACCCTCAGGTAAACTATTGCACCCCTCGTAGATGTATCAATTCAGCACTTAATGACTTAATACTTATCCCTTTAATTCTTGTTAATTTGAATCAGAGTTGTTGGAAAATGTTTGGCAATTTTGGGATTAATGAATAGTTGCATTTCCGAAAATATAATTATAAAGGAATTACGACGAATGGTTTGTATAAAATTTGTAACAGTTATCAGTTAAAAGTCTTAAGTGTCAAAAGTAATATCTCAAACAAAGTTTAGACGTAATGGAATTAGTAACAAGTTTTGTTTTAAGTGAACGTGGTCAACAAATGTTTGTTATAAATGACTTTAAGTTTAGGAAAAGGAATCATTTGCGACTGCATATTTAAATGTAGTTTTTAATTCTAAACAACTTTTCTAAATAACAATTTTCGATATTGTTAAAAATAAAGGTACTTTACTCTTGAGGGAAAATCACATTTTTTGACAAACCTCGTATACCACTGAAAACATTTGATATTTGATGACTGTATTCTAGGTTTTAGATAATGTAGAACTTTTTATGAAGAATAACTTTTTTCCTAAAATTAATAATAAAAGTTTTCCATATGACTCCAACTTAGGGGGACATACATATAAGTTTAATATATGTTATGTAAATCAAAATTTTATTTTATTTAATTTCCTTCAAAATATTTATAAAAAAACATTAGTTCCAAATGCACTCTTACGAATAAAATCAATTTTAACTAAGAATTAAGAAGATTTATTAAACCAGGTAAAAGTGCTCAGTTGAAGTATCTACTTTTATTGCCTTGAAGGGACGGTGTTCAGTTGAAGTCTACCCGTTTAAATTGATGTCTACCATAATTAATGTAATACTCAAATCTTGTTAAAAGGTTTCGGGTACATGCAGCTCTGAAAATTTCTGTTTTTATTGTTTTAAAAATCGTCGAAATAGTTATACAGCGTAGAATAAACAAAATTATTACTTCTATCTATAGTGTTATATCTGTAAGAAGAGCTGGCGAATAAGTCACCAATCTTTCTGATTTCTGGTCTCTAAGGGCGCTTTCACACTTAACGATACGACACAGACACGACATGGTGGTGGGGATGAATTTAGATTGAAATCGATGGAGCTACCATGTCGTATCGGTGTCGTGTCGCCAAGTGTGAAAGCGCCCTAACGTCGACCGAATAGTTACACCTTTAGCATCATTATCTTCTTGAATCATTTGTCATACTGTGGCAACGCTTTCATTTACATCTTCTATCAAGAATGGGTGCATTTTGAAGAAGCTGCTTCATCACCAAAATCTACTCGGCTCCAAAATTATGGATACATCCTCGAATACAGACATTGTTTCTTGGGTTCCTCCGACGCCACTGGCGTATCATTTTCAAAAGGCAGCGGCGCGGCGCGTCTGCAGGCGAACCGTAGCCGACGACCGACAGACAGACCGACGTCTAGTACTAGTGCTAGTGCTAGGTAGTAAAGTGTGCAATATGATGAAGATGTGCCGTTTTTAATGACCCGTTCTTCTAATTAATTGCTAGACTAATTGCTGTTGCCGTGCGCCACGGTACATTATACCGATGATCTGAGCAATTCAGGAAATATAACAACTTTGTAGAAAAATTGATGTTCGCTTTTACTTTTCATTAGAGGCGCTGGTGTCAATAGTAGATTTAGTTTTGCGAGTTTTGTCTCGTTCCACCGAAATATAATTTCATTTAGATCTAAATCTTCTAATTATAACCCATTCCAAATTAAAAAAAAGTAATACTGAAAAAAAAACTTAAAAATGGCTACTTACCCTGCTAAGACATTTGCTATATCAAAACATAGATCTTATCGACACTTATTATAGATAAAATATATTCAATATAAAACAAGTTATTTTTATGGCTTGAATATTGGGTGACGCTCTTTTTCCGATAGTTTTAAAGGTTACACTGATGTTTTTTTTACAAAACTACGCTCAAAACTTTCCCTGAGAACATTAGGAATTGTGAGCGACAGCGGGAAAGATGAGCAATTATTTTTGAACACCATATATATTGAGATGGTTAAATAATTCAATGTTTTAATTTTTTAGTTTTTATTTTCAAGTTAACACTTTGACATCTCTCAATACCAAAAATCAACAACTATCTATTTTTTTAAAAGTAATCTTTACATAATTTTTTAAAATAAGCAAATGCCTAGTCGAAATGTCATTACACAAACTACAAATTTTTTTTTATAACAACATTCCTAAAATTTCTTCACAATTTCCCCTAAAATTTATTCACGTATTATAAATACTTTTGTAATACTGCATATAATTTTATTTTATCTATTACTAATTCCCTTTTTTCAATGTAATTTTTTTTTATTTTACTCTTCCATCTGTGAAAATATTTCTCCATATTTTTTCTTCCTTTCCTATTGTTACGTCCACTCATAATTGATGGTACTCTTTGTAATCCTCCTGCATTTATTTCCGAATTTCTAAATCTCTCCAATTCTTGGTTTTCAATCCTATTAACTTCTTTAGTATTAAATTTTATCTTATCCAGCATCTCACTTTGGTCAATTTGCATATCCCTCTTCATATTTTGATATTCACTTCTGTATTCCTTTCTCACGTCTTCTATATTAGATTCTATTTTTCCCTCTAATATCTTACATTTTTTTTGATTTCTTTTCTTGTTTTTACATTTTCTTCCTCTGCAATAGCAATGTTTGCTATTAACCCTTCCTTGATATTTTCTTCTAATTTCATTGTTTATCAAATTATAGTTTGTGTTCGTTTTCATTATATCCTTCTCCATTTGTCCCATTCTCTTATCCTTTTCCATTATTTTCTGTTCTGTCAATTTCTGTTTGTTTTCAAATTCTTCAAATTTCTTCTCTATTCTATCTATTGCTTTTTGTAACGTGTAACCTCTTGTCTGTGTTCTTCCAGTATTTTCGAGATTTCTTCCTGTCTCAGATTTTCCTCCTTTTCTTTTATAATAATAATAGTTTCTGCATCTTCTCCTTCCAATGTTAGACTTGCATATAATCTTTCTATTAGATCTTTTTTAGTCTCCCTGAAAATACGACGAAAAAACTCTGTTCGCAAAGAAAAGTGGTAAGGGTAAAATTATTTTACTTTGAAAACTACTTCATATCGCCCCTCCCCTTTTGAAGGTTTGATACACATGGCAGGTGTAAAAAGATCCCCAGAAAATGTTCATAAATACCAATGTCTTAAAGGAATTAGTCATCAAGAAGTTCGTTTTGTCCCTGGATCTTTAATTTCACAAATTTACATCATTCCAACCTCTTTTTCAGCTATTTAGGAAAGTTGCAGCTAAAAATAAGTGGGGCATCTGAAAGAGTAGGAGATTTTACGTATCTGATGTCAGGGATACGAAGATTTTGAAAGGTAAATCCGAGGGGTAAACCGCGAGGTTCATTTTGGTGTACAGAACTCGTCCATTAGTAGCCATTACTCAGCCATTACTAGCCATGACTAGCCATTACTAGCCATTAGTGACCATTTTTATGACAAAAATCCATTAGTGTACAAACATTTAACTCGCGGTTTACCCCTCGGGTAAATCGGTAAAAAAAAGTGCAGTAGATATTGATATAGCTATTGACTTACCGGTGTTTGGAATTTGATTTATCGGATACGAAAGCCTAACTGAAGAATCCAAAAGATTGAAACCGGTCTAAGGATGTCGATTCGAATAAATTACATTTCTAACTCGTTTGTACACTGTTTTATGTTCGTCCAAAACGTCCGCTTAGGCGTTAATGGGTAAAATAAAAATCTGGATTTGAAAAGTGTATGGTTTCGTTCTATCAGTCATCTCAATCTCTGTAGAATTCCTCGGGGCAAATAAATATTAAACTTGGAAATGAGCATTTTATTACAAATAAGTATTTTGTACCTTAAACGTTACCATTAAAATAATTACAGGTAGAATAGAGCGCAACTAGGTTAATATCCATTTTTTTAACAGACCAACGTATATTTGCTGTTTATGATATCAATTTATAATATTAATTTATGATTGCTATTAATATCCTGTCTCAATTAATTCTTTTTCAAATCTAAATACCAACCTGAATGACTTTATGCACTAAATTCAAACATACAAGGGTGTTTATTTATACATAGAAGAATCTGATCATTGTGATCTATGTAATGATGGTGATAAGGCAAAAAACAAAACTTTTAGCCTAATTCTTGAAAAAAGTGAGATGGAAAGGACGAACATTGGGTGCTTTCACACTTGGCGACACGACACCGACACGACAACGGGAACGATGGAGTGCTTTCACATTAGACGACATGCCGTGCTGGTGTCGTCCCCGGCTACCGTCTTCCCACTCGTGTCGTGCCGATTTTTGAAACAAGATATTTAGTAAAAACAATAAATAAATAAAACTGATTAGTTCAATTCAGTTCCTTAAAATGTTGGCTTTTAAGTTTGATTGTTACCTTAATTGAACTGCTTCAAAAAATCACTGTATTGAAAAATAATAATAAAACATCAACTGATAGGCCCACATTTCTTTAATGTAATTTTGTTTTTGTTCTTTTATGCAATTGTCTATTCTTGTGTATTCTTAAATTTTTGAAAAAATATAAATAAATTAGTTTATTTTTAATGTTGTATTTTCTTTTCTTTAAATTTAAAAAGATCAAACTATATTTTTTCTTTAGAAATGAAATTCTGAGATTTCTAAAAAAGACAGTAGCGATGAATCACTAAAGAAATATTAGACAGGGCGATGTTTTAGTATTATTCAAAACAGCTTGTTCCTTTTGAAAGCTGATTCTTGAAATGAACTCAAACGTGGTGGAACTAGTAATTAAAAATTAAATTTTTATACAAAAAATTCAGAAATTGAGTAATCGTGGGGGGGGGGGATAAATCCGCCATTTTTGTTGTCTATTTGTATTTGTAATTTGTAAAATCCTTATTAGAGTTTTCAAAAACCATATACAAGCTGAAATGTTTTATATGAACAAAACGAACTAATTTTTTAAGACCGGGCCTGATTTTCGTTTAATTAGATGGTAGTAGTTTTGTTAAAATATGAGACAAATCCCCTATATATTATTAAACACTTTTTAATGATCATTTGATATTCCCCATAGGGGCCTCAATACGAGGTAGTAGTATGTACAGTTCCTCATAACTCACCCTGTAGACACGTATATACGTATTGAAAGATTTCTTGCCAACATTTTTCTCTTAATAATTTTTTTATTATTTTCGTATTATTTTTCAACACGGTTCAATTAAGGTAACAACATCAAACTTAAAAGCCATTTTAAAGCAAATGAAGGACTGAATTGAACTAATCAGTTTTATTTAGTTATTGTTTTTACTAATTATTTTATTTCAAAAATCGGGACGACACCAGTGGCAAGAATGCTCCTTGTCCGGCATGCCGGCAGCCGGCAACGACAGTAGCACATGGTTTTTATTGGTAGGTCGTAAAGGAATTTCGGACCAATAAACCCTATAATAGATTATTAATAACTTTTATTGTTTCTGCTATTTTGATGAATTAAGTGCTAACCGAATTTTTAGAAAAATGTTTATATTTAGGTAATGCTTCTCACCCTCGCTTTAATCATTACCCCTTCAGTCTGGAGGATTAGCACAGGTAGGCGTAAATCTCATACAGCCAAAACTGATTAGTTTATCAGTTCCTTCATGCTCTAAGATGGTTTTTAAGTTTGATATTGTTACTTTAATTAAACTAGTTGAAAAAAATACATGTATTTGGGATAAAAGTAATGAAAACAATAAAAATAAAATATGGAGAGAAAAGTGTTGGCACCTGTCAGTTGCAGAAAAGAAAAAAATAGGTTAGTATTTGTAATTTGCCCAGTTGCCAGAGCCATAGGACCCCGGGGTCTTTTAGACCAACAGTTTAACCAATTACCTGAATCTATAAAAAAATGTACCAGTCTTAATAATTTTAAAATGTTACTTAAATAACATATCAAAAAGTTATAATTTATGTTGTTGCCTAAATTTTAGAACGTTTTTGTTTAAAATTTTTTTGTTTATTCATGTTAAATCATCATCACCATCAACAAACTGAAATAAAAATCATTGTTGGTGCTGTGTCGTGTCGTCAAGTGTGAAAACTCTCAAAACGTATTATGTAGTGTCGTTGTCGTGTCGCCATTCTCGTATCTCTTCTTTAATTTAAAAATAATGTTTATACAAAACAATATTGAAATTAACTTTGATTCAAATGCTGGACAAAGCATCAGTAGTATCAAAAAGACAATACAATTTATGATGACGAATAAATGCTACTATAGTGTAAAAGAATACCTCCAGTAGTAACTTTACTGCTTTTATTTGTGCCGCCTGTATTTTGTTATTGACTACACATTTTGTAATGTGACAAATGATAAATAAATATTTCTATTTCTAATGCGGATGGTTTATAATAGAACTATTTTATTCTTAAAAGCGTTTACAGATAAACATTTTATACAATAATTTCTTAACAACTATAAGTTTTTGATCATCTAGCATTATTTAAATCCATTTTACTCGTTTTACCGCATACTTACTGTTTAGAAATATTTTTTGGGAAGTTTCTTATAGAGCAGGTTATCAGTTTAGGTCACTCTGCTTCATTTGAGTACTTTTCATCACGTTAATAGATTTGGATTAATTACAAAATACGTAATAAATAAACAAGCATAATTAAAAAAACATTTATTTTATGTTCGTTGCGATTGCAACTAATTGGACGAAACCCAAGTCTTAAAACTATCTGCCCTTAGTTCATGAATTGTGTCGGTCCCTAAAAGCCATTAACCTAGTTTACACACCGCATATTTTTACTTCTTTTATCTAGCTTGACTTACAGTTATGTTCCAAGAAATTTGGCTGTTTGGTTGTTTAAATTATTTCTAGTTGGAAGGTCTTGAATGGTGAAAATTAGTGCTGTTGGACTAAATCGTTTCATGACGTAAATTAAATTCGTTATATTATGAATGACGAGAGTTTTTTTGGTTTATTGGAAAATTTTTGTATGTGGTAAAATTAAGTAACATTTATATGTTAATAATAATAATAATAATAATAATAATAATAATAATAATAATAATAATAATAATAATAATAATAATAATAATAATAATAATAATAATAATAATAATAATAATAATAATAATAATAATAATAATAATAATAATAATAATAATAATAATAATAATAATAATAATAATAATAATAACTTTATTGTCCATATAATCAGTTATAATTACATGAAATGGGACAAGTCAAAAGACAGTTTACAAGTTGTGGAATATAAAACATAAAAACACAAAAATATAGGAAGGAGAAAAAAATAAACGTATAGCTAAAATTTAACAGTTAATAGTTACTTTTTTCTTAATTAGCTTCAAAGGTCCTATTGATTTCATAATATTAGGAAGTTTATTATAAACTAGAATACCCTTGTATTGAGGGCTTTTTTCAAAAAATGCAGAGTTATGTATTATTGGTATCATCAAATCATTCCTAGTTCGAGTTAAATAATTATGGTAGAAGTTATTAGTACGAAAGTGTTCTAGGTTTTTTTTGACATAAATTAAAAGTTCTAGAATATAAATACAAGGAATATATGAAGTTCCTTAAACTTTTCTCTGCATGACTGCTTATACCTCAGTGACCCTATATTTCTTAAAGCTTTTTTTTGAAGTTTCTTCTCTCTGAATAACTAACATAACAAAAAATATAATAATAATAATTTACTGTAGAAGGAGATAACTGTACAATTTCCCAAGATATGATAACAAGATGGAAATTTACCGATATATTAAAAATAATAAAAAAAATTAAATTGCCCAATACTTCATTCAAACATAGTAAAAATATCTTATATTCTAAAATTATCGGAAAAAATTAGAAGGATTGGCAATAAATTAAATTTTTTTCAACAGTTTTTAAAACAAACAAATTCCATACAAATGTAATAAATTTTATATAGAAGAAACATCTAGACCTTTTCATAAAAGACACCAATCATACATTAAAAATAAATAATTCGAAAAATCAAAAATATGTCACAAAAATCTGTTTTTTGTGAAGTTTTTGGGAACGACTTTAAAAAGACACCGCATTTCCCAATTATAAGAGAATTTATACTTCATCATAATTAAAGTTTTCATAATAATATTATCATAAGAAAAAAGTTAAAAATTTGGTGAGAACGCAATACAACAATTTTATGAGTACTAATCGTAAATTTAAATAGAAATAGAATTTGGTGACAATGCCCAAAGATCGATATTTTAAAATTTGATTAAAGAATCAATAAACTCGGAAATATAGATGCATTACATGAAACAAATTCATTTCTATAGTTCATAGTTGGCTTGGATCAAATAGATCAAGAGACAGAAGTCGGGAAACCTATAGAAAAACTAAAATTAACCAAAAATTAAGTCAAAACTTCTTGTGCTGTAAATATTCTTAAAAATATCAAGTCGTTAGATGCTCGTAGAAAAAAATTGTTTTATAACAAATCGAAAATTTGGCGAAGCCAAAATTCAAAAATTTGGTGAATACTAATCGAAATTTTAAATAGGTGGATAATTTGGCGACACCGCCGCAAGATCTTACAATTTTAAAATATAGTCGAATTGACGCTATCGGCAGAAAGAATTATTATTTAAAAGAAATAGTACGTAAATAATTTTGGTACTTTTCTAATTTCTATTTTAAAGTGTATAAAAATGGTATTTTAAACATGCAGATAATTTATTTATTGTCTTCTTTTTCATTCTTAACAACTGCCTGTTGAATCGTACAAATACCTGTTGTGGGTTTTTTGTTCGCCCCTCTTTGTAGCTTTTTCTTTTGTATTTTTTATTTGTAATACAATTTATATCCCTCATTTTATTGGTTCCCCTGCTATTTTTAATCTATAATTTATCTGAAGGAAAACTAGATTTTAATAAAAAAATCTATGTCCTTTGTGAAGTAATAAATTTTGTTGAATTCCTGTTCCTGGAATACTTACAAAATTAATGTAAGAATAAATGAATATTTATTTAAATTATATTAAACATTATTTTATTTTAAAATTATAAGGATATACATTGATTTTTTCGCCTTTGATTGCTAAAGAGGATTCCAGGTAAATTAAAATGAAGAAAAATCGAATTATTAAACATTATTTTAACCGCATTTAGTAAGAAATATATGTTTAATCCTTTATGTCATACTTCTTTATGTCTCTTTTTATGAAAATCCTGAAGTCAAATGGCAGCTCAAAACTTTTTACTATATATAATAGAATTATTGCAAAATTATGAATTTTTATGCTTTATACTTATTTCAGTGGTTGTAGTTTATCGTTTTTTGATTAAAAATTTGTAATTAATTCACTCATTTTTCAATATAATCCTGTCATTAGTTAGTGTCATTACATGTTGAAATATTTAAGGCTGTTTTAGTAAAAAAGAGATTGATATTGCTGTTTTTTACAACTTGTACACCTTTTAGATGCTATAGGTAATTTTTATATTAATAAAATTTAAATATAGATCAATACCCCCTTCATTATTGGCATATTTTCACTTTTCATAAGGTGATTGTGTTTCAGATGCGAAAAGTAAAGAAAATGCGTAGTAAAATGTGTAAATATATTTTTTTTTATGAGCAGGAAGAAGTTTTAGTTAGATTTTTTAATTAAAATCAATAAAAAAGTGTTTTTTGATAAAAATTTAAGATTTCTAACGCTAGTGATGTCGCCAAGAGATCCATTGAATTTTTGAGCATCCGATTGCAATTTTTAAAATTTTTCATTAATTTAGAGGATAATTTGAGGTGTTTGATGCGTTAATTCGTAAAATTTTCTTTGTTAAAAATTTGCAATAACAAATTATAACTGCGATATTAGATAGCGGCCATTTTGCGAAATACCTCTCAGTCGCGACTTGCTAACTTTCGGTGCCAAATTTATAATATTCCCATCGAAAAATGCGTACTTTTTGGCGTTCAAATTTTCACACCGGTTCCCTGCGACCCTAAAAACAACTTTTGTAAGGGTTACAATAACAATTTGCCGCAAAAGAGGGTGCAAAATCAAGATTCGCCAAGAGGTGGAGTAAGGAAGATCTGCGCCGGTCTGGTGACGTAACGTTAACATCTCCCATCTCTCTTCAGCCCACGGTAGCGGTGTATTATTAGGAATCTGGTTGGTTACTATGCAATATAGTCGAAGCAAGAAAACAGTCGCTACTTGGCAGTCTTGTATGTACGTAGTGATGTTCGTTCTAGTGTTATAGAATAGCTACCCTAGAGGACAAACAACTACGCACTTCGCATGTGGATAAACAGAATAAAAAAGGTACGTATTTTTGAAATTGACGCGCAAAAAAATTTTAATTTCGCGCATAACGCACCAATATCAATCTCTTAAAAATAAATTAAAAGTGTCGCGAAAAATATTTAAAAACCCTAAAAAATAATATTTTCCAATAGGTACTTAATTACCATTGCATGACACAATTTTTACATGGTTATTTAAAATTAGGTTATCTTTTTAACTATAGTAATTATCAAAATCATGTATCTACGACTAAGTTACATTACAAAAAAAAAATGGTTGTAAAATAAAAAATATTTTTTTCTTAAATGATTCGTGACGGCGAAGCAGGAACTGTTAATTTAAGAGACGTGTATGGTGTCTGGGATCTAAGAAGGTCTATAAAAAGTAACCCAAAATGTGAATTGGTAATGGCATAGATGTGGTGGATCGACAAACGTCTAGCTTGTTGGGGCTCCCTTTAGGAGAATCGCCGAATTACATATACTTAGTCATTGGCGAATTTTTCGTAGCCAGGCAGTTCAATAAACTGTTTGATTTCGGTTCGGTTCATTCATTATTTTTATTAGACGATTCTTGGCTAACGGTTTTTTTGTCTGTGAAATATATCCTTTTGCCAAATGATAATTTGCATATATTTTGCCGACCGATAAGAAAATTCACAAAAACTACCATAAATATTTCCAAGAAAATAACATAAAATGGAGAAATCCTGGAAACTTTGTTTCAAATTAAAAAAAAAATGGGGGCATTAATTGTTTTCTCCAAAACCGACGACAGTAACCTCTGCCTTTTCAGATTTTTCTGTTTTTCAGGATTCTTTAAATATATCACAATATTACAGAAAACTTTTCGCGAGGTTATTAATTTCTTAAGGACCAGACCAACTTTTTTTATTCTTCAGTCTTTGAAGGGGCGATTTAAATATTTATCATTGGTAGAATCTCAAATATACTATGGTATTTTAGCTTGGGGCGGAACTGTAGATCTGTATTTGGATAACCTACAAATACTGCAGAAATATTTGCATATATTTTGGCGACAGATAAAAAATTCACAAAAACTACCATAAATATTTCCAAGAAAATACCATAAAATGGAGAAATCCTGGAAATTTTGTTTCAAATTAAAAAAAAATGGGGACATTAATTGTTTTCTCCAAAACTGACGACAGTAACCGCTGCCTTTTCAGATTTTTCTGTTTTTCAGGATTCTTTAAATATATCAATATTAAAGAAAACTTTTCGCGAGGTTATTAATTTCTTAAGGGCCAGACCAACATTTTTTATTCTTCAGTCTTTGTCAGGACGATTTAAATATTTATCATTGGTAGAATCTCGATTATCCAATGTATTTTAGCTTGGGGCGGAACTGTAGATCTGTATTTGGATAAACTACAAATACTGCAGAAATATTTTTTTTAAAATAACAGGAAAAGAATGAACTTACATTTCTGACCAGCTTTTTCGGGAAGTATTTGTATTAGATCTCCGCCAGATTTTTTTTTAAACTTTAACGTACTTATTTAAACATTAAAAAGACTTAGTTTCTCATTCACATAATACAAGAGCCAAGAAAATAATAATCTGGTAGTTCCGAATGCACAAACAACAATTGGCCAAAGAAACTGCAAGTAATTAGCACCTCCCTTCTACCAGAAAATGTTAAAAACTCTTACACGTCAAATCATTTTAAATTTCGCACTTTTTTCATTTTTCGTTTAACTAATTAATGCGTTAAAATGTTTTTTAACAATTTCTTGATTTTTATATTTTTTTATTATTATTGCCTATGTATTTCTATTATTTTTTCATTGTTAAATTACTAAATTAAATTATATTAGTGTTAGATATTAATTTATTAGTTTTAATTTATTATTATTATTATTGTTACTTTATTCAATATAGATACAATGAATGATTAAGCGATAAGTGCTACTGCACTTGTTTCGCATCAACATTATAAATAGAATTATACAATTATACCCAAAGACCAGACATCTGTATGAACCTTGACACATCTTCTTTCCAATTAGGTATTCCCTTTTTCCAGAGCATTTACTTCAGAATTTCGAGGACTCAAAAGGGTCGCCATGTGTTAATTAAGCAGGTTTTTTCTTTACCTTTGATTTTCCAAAAATATCCATTCAGGCAAGTCGTTCCCGCATATACCTATTTGAATTTTCGTTCCAGTCTTTTGGTATTGCTCAACATAGATTTAAATTACAAAAATTTGGGAAAAATGACATATACTTTTATTAGTTTGACGCGTATTTATATAAGTAAGTATATTACGATAAATTTAATTGATACCACGGACAGCCCTCTGGCTTTGTGGTACTCTACTCTACTCTAGTTTATTAGTAATTGTACTAAAAAATTATATTGAAAATTATTATTGTATTATTTTTACTAATAAACGTTATTTTATTATTATTATTATTATTATATAATTAGGTGCCCGTTTTTAGGAACACTCCAAAGATTTTTCCTTGAATCTTGTGTAATGCCCAATATAATATTTTTACTTTTTTCTCTAGTTTTTGTATCATGTCTCATATCCCCTGTATTTTTATTTTTACTTCTTTTTAAATTTTATTTGTATCTGTGATTTTCCCACCCTGTAAATGAGTTTCTGTTGGGTGGTATACAATACAAAGAAAAAAAGTTACATTCTTAGCAACGCTCCAAAGGATTTTTCCTAGAATCTTGTGTAATTCTACAATACCCAATGTAAAAGTTAAATTCTAAAAATTTATTTCGCAAGTGTTTGTCTTGTTCTATCCCTGCATTAAAAAAGGATAATCCTTGGAAAATTATGGCTTCATATTTTACTTAGCGACTTATTATCAGAATCTTTCTCAACAATGACGATGGTCGCTGCCTTTTCAGATGTAATGTTTTTCAGACAACTCTGAAGTATTTTTTATTAAAAGGTTAAGGTTTTTTAATTAGGTGCTTATTCTAGCAACTACCAACGTTCTAAAGGATTTTTCCTTCAATCTTGTGTAATACGATGATACAATACCCAATATAAAAGTTAACTTTTTGAAAATTTATGTACCAGGTTTTTGTATTTTTCTTTCTATGCCTGTAGCCAAACAAAGCTAATCGTTGGAAAATTAAGATTCCATATTTTACTTAGCGACTTATTAATTCAACTATGTAGTGTGCACCTTTCTCAACAATGACGATAGTCGCTGCCTTTTCAGTCGTCATGTTTTTCAGACAACTCTGAAGTATTTTTTTATCAAAAAGTCAGGGGTTTTTCTTTAATCTTGTGCAATTCTACAATACCCAATATAAAAGTTATGTTCTGAAAATTGATTTCGGAAATTTTTGTCTTTATATTTGTTTGCCTGTAGCCAAAAAAGGCTAATCCTTGGAAAATTAAGGCTCCATATTTTACTTAGCGACTTATTAATTCAATTATGAAGGTAGTCAGTATCTTTCTCAACAATGAAGATGGTCGCTGCCTTTTCAGGCGTAATGTTTTTCAGACATCTCTGAAGTATTTTTTTTATAAAAAATTTAGGATTTTTTAATTAGGTGCCCGTTTTTAGCAACGTTCCAAAGGATTTTTGCTTGAGTCTTGAATAATTCTATCATACAATACCCAACATAAAAAAGGTAATCTTTGGAAAATTAAGGCTCCATATTTTACTTAGCGACTTATTAATTCAAGTATGAAGGTATCAGAATCTTTCTCAACAATGAAGATGGTCGCTGCCTTTTCATGCGTAATGTTTTTCAGACATCTCTGAAGTATTTTTTTTATAAAAAATTTAGGATTTTTTAATTAGGTGCCCGTTTTTAGCAACGCTCCAAAGGATTTTTGCTTGAGTCTTGTATAATTCTATCATACAATACCCAATATAAAAAAAGGTAATCCTTGGAAAATTAAGTCTCCATATTCTACTGAGCGACTTATTAATTCAAGTATGAAGGTAGTCATCACCTTTCTCAACAATGTTGATAGTCGCTGCTTTTTGAGACGTAGGTACTGTTTTCATCCAACCCAAGTGTTTTTTTAATAAAAAAATTTGTGTTATTAATCAGGTGCCCATTTTGAACAAGGTTCCTATATCTTATACATTTATTTTTCTTAAAAAAAATAGAAAATAATTTTTTCTGTTTTACGACTTTATTTTTTCACAAATTTGTGATTCCGCTTGTTTAGTTTTGATAAAAAACCACTCGTTTGTGTGGATTTTTACGTTTCTCCAATTTTTATTGTAACAGATTAATTTTTCTTGCAAAATATTCAGATTATTGCACATCTGATGGCGATTGAAAATTTATTACATGATTTAATTATTTCGAAACAGACTAATTTATAGATGAGAGTTTGACCTATTAGTCATTTGCTAATGCATGTAAAAGGGAAATAATCATTATCTGTTCTAATCCCCCCATAGGACGTAAACGTTTTTTCTCAGTGTCTAGTAGACAAGTAGAATAATAAAAGAAGTTAGTAATACAATCAGTTACAACTTGCTTCTTATAACATTCTTCCTGTGGCAATGAATATTTATTTAAGATCCGCAACTATGGGCATTACCTTGAGACACTACGGAGTAAATTAAATGTAATGTTATAGCATTATGCGCAATAAACAGTTGTATAATGATCATCCATAATCGTTGAATATTGAAACAACTGAAGAACTTGCGACTTTATGCTGCACAAACTGTTTTTCTTTTGTTGGTTGGTTCTTTTGTTATTACGTCCGGCGATAGATGTGAATTTAGACATTAACCCATTTGTCTGCAGAATTATTTATTCCCAAAGATGCGATCAATATATTTATTTATTTAAAATAATTAATACTATTTATTATTTCATTTCTATAGTTCATAGTGGTTTGTCTCATGGAAATAAAACCACTTATTTTATCGAAAAAGGGGGCTTTTATTGACGTTTCGACTTTCTTAATCGAATGTCGTTTTCAAAATGACATAATAAAAAATTTACTATAGAAACAGAACACTTGATAATCTTACAAAGATATGACTGCAACATAGGATGACACGGAGAAAGATTTTGAAATTGAAGATGTCAAAATCTGTTTCCATCATATTTTTGTGACGTTTCTGGGAACGAATTTTTAAAAAAGGATAGCGCATTTGCATATTATAAGACAATTTATACTTCGTCATAAATTTTCTTAAGAAAAAACCAGATAAAAACTTATGATATTATCCCGATATAGAAAGTATAAAATTTGTAGATTTAAAATACTAAATATTACCACACCCACCTTATTCACCGGATTTGACCCTCTGCGATTTTTTCTCTAAATCTTAAAAAATGGCTCGCAGTTTCCGAATTAATTTTTGGAAGGCTTAAAAAAGCTAGAGTATCGTTGGAAGTGTTAAAAGAGTTAAAAGTTAAAAGTTTTTTCTTCCTAAATTACGTTTTTCATTAAAAAGTACCGTACTTGCCAAACAGCCCTCGTATAAACTAAATAATTGAATAATAATTTGAAAAGTAAAAATCCTGCAATTTCTTTCTTCATTATCCTTTCTCGGTGTACGGCCAATGCACTTCCACTTGGTAATGATAGTTGTCTAAAACATTCTAAAACTTTTGCGAAATATTTTTTTATTCTTATATTATTTATAAACTAGAAAAAACGAACTTTGGAACATTGGAGTACTGCTACACGAAAACTAATTAATCGCGATTCTATGTTGCTCAAATCAACTCTATGGTAATCTAAGTGTGTTTGTAAACTTCTTCGCCTAGAGATTTTTTCCAGAAGAATTTATTTATTAAGAGTATTTTACTTTTTATCCAACGTTTTTTTTTAAACTTAATACAGTCTCATTTCTATATATTCTCTAATATCCTGGCATCTATATCATTGTTATGTCTAGATAGTCACATAATTGATTGTTTTTGGTTTCAGACAGTGTTGGTGCCAATTATTTTTCAATTTCGATATCTTTATTTTTTATATTTTACAATAGACCACACTGCAGCTTATATAGTTGAAAAAATGTGGTGAAAAAAAATTACCTCCAGATGTCCCAACTCAAAACCGTGATTTTTTTGTCACATATCTCGAAATCCTGACGTGATGGGGCTATTCTGATGTCGGATTCGAATAGTTTTTTTTATGTTTTAAAGTTTTTTCGGTGTGTTATTAAGCAGTTTTAAATTTGTAAGTATTAGAAGAAGTTAACGTAAACACAAGTGGTCCTGCATCTTAAAAACCTTAGAAAATATGTCGTAAATAGTTCATTCTGAATTAGTTAAAAAAAAAAACTTGTATGGAACGCTTTATCCGCAAAAGAATATCCGATAATTTAAATGTATGAGGGGAACAACACAATCGGCAATATTTTACAGACGTTTTTGTTTTAGAACTAGAATAGAATCGACTTGATTAACCTTTGAACCTAAATAGTTGAAATGAACAAAGTAAGTCAAGTTAAGCAAATCTTAACAGCGGTTATTAACATTTATATACCATATAAATTCTTCAATGAAATCTTCAACCGAATTAAAACAATCCTTTATTAGCAAATTTATTAGATCTGTATGTAACAACAATAATGAATATATTCTTTATTCTGTCTACAATTATGACATATTTTCGCAAAAACTATTCTGCCATCGGTTTTCCATATATTTTAATAAATTTGCCAATCAATTTTTGTTAAAACATACACGTTTATATTCGTACGATTTTAAGTAATTTTACCGAACAAATTGTTCGGTATCTCAATTCGATCTGTGTGTCTGTAGCATTTTTCTGTTTATAAATTTTAAAATTCTGAGTTCAGATATTGATAGAGCATCGAAAAGTAAGCTTAGGATTTGATGTGCCCCTCCGTACCTCTCCGGGAACACCTTCAAAATGGGGTCCAAAATATGAAAATTTTGAAGTTTAAAATGACATTGAATTTAAAGTAGACACATAGTGAATGACGATTTTGATAAAAGTGAGTAGACTGTGGCGGTGTTGATTAGAATAAGAACTGTCAATCTAAAATTTTATTTTTTTGTTCTGGTTATTTTTTCTTACCAAACAAAACTGGAAAAATCCTCTGAAAATCCAATATTTAGGTAGGACTGTTTTAATGTATTTTCGTAAGAAAAAAAACCGATTTTGACTCCGGTTTTAGAATTAAAACAAGAGGACAGAAACTTTCACAATTATTTTGCAGTTGCCACACTTTTTTCCACATTTTTTCTACCGTTTTCTACTAATATTTATTTTTCGGTAAATTAAGATAATGACCATTTACTTTTATCCAAATTTATCCCTTTTCTGTGGACTTTTACTTCTTATAAAAAAAATTCTCGTAAAATCCACTATTTAGACTGTTGGACATCTGTATTTTTTTATTTCCAATAACCAAAAAAATCAATTTTAACGTCGATTTTGGCATTTGGCATGTTTCGATATATTTTCACCATTATTTTGCCCTTGCTCACTTTTTTCCACATTTTTTCTACCTTTTCCCACCAATTTTTTTTTCGTAAATTTCTAAAGTTACCCCTTTTAATTTTTAATTTTTCCAGCAAAAAAAATCATTGAAAAATCTACTAATTATATTATATTCTTACGTATTTTTCTTAGAATATCGAACTCGATATATCTATACTGTACCTACAAATCAAGTAACACAGCGATCTATTAGTATTATAAAATTTGTTGTTGACCCTCTTGCGAGCTTCAATGTTCAATCCTGGCCCCTATACTATTTGTTTTATTTATAAATCATTTAAGTTATATTTCTATTGAAACAACGTCCATTTATATGCATTTTTACATAAACCTGATGACAAAATGTATGATAATTATCAATTGCTTCAATGTCAATATTCTATATATAAATTTAGAAAAAAACAGTTTCAATAAAGTTTTATAATCGTCGCAATCTGTCACTTTTATCGATAAACTGACACGCAAACGAAAACTGTTTTTTAAAATTTTGGTGGAGGAATAAAGAATAAATTTTAAATAGATATGTTTTTGGGTAATTACCATTATTATATCTGCGTGTTTGAAAATTACATTTTAGATATATATTGACTACATCAGTATAACAATTTTTTATAAATCTAAATCTTCACAGATCAATATCGAATGGAGAAAACTATCCAAAATTGAAGAAACATCGCAAATATTCTATTGGCTAGGCTTTGAATGCGCCTTAATACATTAAAATATCATACATAACACTTTTTTAGAATTTTTTAAATATTAGAGCATTTTCCAAAGCTGTAGGATGGGATTTTGTGAGGCGAATTCAAAAGCACACAAAAATCGTTTTTCACTGAATGATTTATGCTAATATTTGGGTTCCTTTTAAGATTTCACAAAAGATTAATGTACTTACCTCCCACTACTTGTCAAAAATCCGGAGTCCATTAATACATCCATTCATTCAGATATTTTAAGCGTGATATCATTTCGAAGAAATATTAAATTTTATTTATATTGAATTTTTGTTGCAAATTGATTTTCTTCGAATTCGACGAGTGACATTAGCAACATCGTATGTATCCAAATGAATCACGAATGGAATTTGCATCTCGTTTTCATTTCAAACTGTGAAATTTGAATGTATTTTTTGTTTGTTTCCTGAAATAGTTACTCATCGTTCCTTTATTTTTTACAACTATATCTAAGAGTAAGAGTACCTACAAATGCAATTTAAGTAATAAAAATAAGAATACAAGATTTCTACTATCAAAGATAACTGATGTAAGTACCTTAAAAATTCTATATTATATTTTTTTTATCATTAGAATACATAATTATTTTATTTGTTGAGAGTCATGTTTTCGCACGACCCCCATAAATGACGCCTACCAAAAAATTGTTGCGGAAAAATCAATTTTCAGAAAAAAAATCCTGTTGCCTTACATTTTTATATCATTTTGAACAACAAATCTGACGTCACTAACCCATAGCAATTTGTCTGAAATTGGTCATAAATGATTGAATACATTGCCCATATGTCGAAAAAAATGATATCAGGCCAATTGAATGTAGCATGTAACTAATCAGACAACTTTTCGATACAGCTATGATCATTATTAACGTATTTCTAGTGCTAAAATGGATTCGGCGTCTCCCTCCTGCAAAATATATCTTCCCCCCGTTTTCGAGGATGCTAAACACGATGGCGTTTTCAAAAATTATTTTAGAACTTCAACCCACCCATCCATCAAACGGCGAAAAACCACCAATCGTGGATTCGGCTTCTTCCTGCGACAAAATATATCTTCCCCCCTGTTTTCGAGGATACTGAATACGATGGCGTTATCTAAAATTATTTTCGACTTGATACCACCCCTCAAACGGCCAAAAACCACCCCCAAAATGGGGAATCGCGGATTCCGCGTCTTTCTCCTGCAATATATATCTTCCCCTCCGTTTTCGAGGTAGCTGAACAAGTTGGCGTTATCCAAAATTATTTTCGAATTGACCCCCACCCCTCAAACAGCCAAAAACCACCCCCAGCGCATATTGAAGAATAAACAGCATCTTAGGTACTACAAAATATACACCGGGCGACTATTGTTTATTTAAAAAATACAAGACAGTCGACCAATTTTTTTTACACAGCAGAAATGGCCCCCCGCGAAGATGCTACACTTCTGAAAGTTACTACTCACCAGTCGGCTGTAGGGTCATCTATCGATTTTTATAAGGTTTTAGCCGGGGTGCTATGAAACATGGTTTTGGTTGCCATCTCTCTAACTAATAAAAATAAAAAAACCAATTAAAAATTAGTATTTATATTAAAATGTATGTAATTATAATATTATTTTAATATGTATGATCAATTAAAGGCAGTTCTGACCATTATATAGGGTGATTCATATAGAAACTGTGTGTTATATATTATATATTTTATTTTATTTAAAAAAGTGATCTGTAATGACATTATTTACTATATGATTTCGTTTAATAAAGATTAAATCGAAACTTTTGTAACACGAGTAGGCAATTTGATGAATCAAATCTTACAATGCATATAATCATATCACCCTTTAAAATATTTGTTGACATAGTATGAAATGTATTTCAACTAGAAAACAATTCAAAATATTTTAAATAACTTTATTTTTATTTTGCCTATTTGAATTTGTATTTTTTTTTAAATTAATTTGTTCCCACTTCTCAATAAGACTCCTGACGTCATTTCACGAAATCTAAAAAATCAAATTAATTTTATAATGAAATAAAATTACTTTGAACGTAATGTTTCGTGGAATTTTAAGAAACAGGTCTTTCATAAAAATAATTATTATTGCGAATAATTAAATCGTAATTACACAATTTGCAGCAAAATAAATGTAAAAAGTAATGTGGAATAGAGATCTAGTGCTAACAAGAGGAGCTGTGGATCTAAAAATGATCACAATACAATTTATTGCAACAGACCAAATAGTAAAACCTGAAATCACTTGGAAGAGGTCTACGTTTAGCAAGAGGTTAGATAATAGAGAGTTTTAGCACTTTTCCGCTACCGCTAACGTTAACGTTAGACTGTCGATTATCAATCTGCGCATGCCTAAGTGTATTGTTACGTGTGGCAAATCTAGCGGAACAAGTTAGATTGGCGAAAATAGTGAGTGTTTTAAAGTGACATTTGCATTTGATATTTCGGAGTAAAAAAATTAATTTGATTTATGAGATAATAGAACGACTTCAATAATTAAAAAGTATTGGCATCAACAAATAATTACACCATAAAATTCAGGAATAAACAATAGTTGACGTTGACCGTTAACAGAACAAGGTGTAAAACTAACGGTAAAAGTTAAAGTTCCTTAACTTTGCTAAAACTATATTTTGCACATGCCGTTACAATCTACGCAACGTTACCTTAACGCTAGCGTTAACGTTAGAGGAGATCTAACGTAAATTTGCTAAAACTCTCTAATAAATAAATAAATATTGGTACAACCGGTGTATACATTTATCGGAAACTACACAGGGTTGGGTACCGATGTGGTATTCGTTATTATATAATAATTCACTTAAGTACTAGTTTTATGCCATTTTTGCTATAAAAATTCTTTTATTATGATTTAATCCTTCAGGTAATAAATAGTTATTTAAATGATGTCATTTCGCAGGTATGTTGTGTCACAATATATGTGTATTAAGTTTAAATTTTCTTCGAATTTCCTACTGAGACAAGATTATCCATGATTCATTATTTAGAATAATTATAGTTTTAACTCTTAAGAGGAATTTATTATTTTTATAAAGTCATAAATTAAAATATTTCAACATAACGCAGGATATTGTGCGGAGGAATTTTCACTTGTTGAATCAGTCTGAATTAAGAACTACCTAGAACTACCTACCCAAATAAATTTATAGATCTAAAAGAAGAATTGGCATGGCATTCAGTCATTCGAAAAATGTTTTTCACATGCCCAAATCATTAGATATCAAAGGCACGTCCAATGGAAATTTTTAGATACCTATTTCGTCGTAGTATTTTCTAGATTTTTCACAGAAACGGGTCTATCTGAAAAATTGACAGTAAACTTAATATTTTTAACTTCTGCAACTGTCTCCGACATAAAAGTGGATGTATAAAGCTATTGTTGATTAAAAAAAAACAAATCACTGGTTCTCTTGCCTAAATTGTCATCTAAAACCATCACAAATTTTTCTGTACCCTCGTTAGGCTGGATAAAACTCTTTTAACTCATCTATATTATTAATTAGATAACGTAAGGCAGGTTTTGCTCTACCAGACCAGACTGTCGGACAATTTAAATAGCAAGAATGTTCATATACGAAGAGGTCACCGACCTGGCTCTCTAGTTATGTCTAAGTCTAGATATGTCGTAAATAAATAAGTATATTATTTCTGTTGTATTTCTTGTGAACCACTTTGAAGTGGGAAATCTTAAATGGCTTTTACTTACAGGACGATTGTAGGAAGTCCACGACTGTATTTACGGGATTGTCTCTTTCAAACAGAGAGTAAATTTTAGATTTAACAATATTTTTACTTGACAAAAAATAGCTGGTAATAGTAGAAACGAAGGACAAAAACGCAAATTAGAAGAATTTTCTTCCACACCGTAGAGAGTTCTTTAAAAGTCAAATATGTTAATTTGTTAAGTGGTATCCAGTTCCGCTTATATCATAATCCGAGGGGCAACCTTTTGAATGTGTTTGTTGTATAAATTCAACTTCCATATAAATTAGTTCCGGTTGATACAACGAAAACTTTGATACACGAAAGTTAGTTGAATCTTTTTGTAATCATTAGACCGTGAGGCCGGCTGTGGACGATGCGGTTGTTATGCGAATTTGCACCCGTCATAATCCAGCAGCGGATATGAAAAGCGGTAAAGTGGTCTTCCAATAATCTAGCGCAAAGGGATTATGAAATACCACACGCCTTATTGAGGACAATAAGACTAAAATCATCCTTACACATATAGAACGATAAGGTTTCGCATTTACGGACGAAGTATAATCTTTTTCACGACATTTTGGAAAATTATTTTTAAAAAAATTGTTTTTCGCCTACCATCTTTTAAAATGAATCATATCAACCCTAAAAACCAGACCGAAAGTAATGTTTATCGACCCTTGGGCTGATATAAAATAAGCTTTAGCAGCCCGAGGCTATTAGCTGCATGACCAGTTGTTAAACAATCCATAGGACTTTTCGTACCATTGCGCGTTGTCTTGTTAAGTAACAAATTTAGAGAAACATTACTACCTTCTTCGTGCAAGTTTGGTGGAGTATTCGTAAATTCTTCATCACTGCCTGAATTACTATTCCTTTTCACTAATTCACATAATCACAATTATTCAGAATCAGAACGTATTTTATTTTAAAGTTTAATTCTCTTGATTCTACACTGACGTTTAATGAAAATGTATGTGAGATGTCAAGGTAAAAGGTGCGTTGATAGTGAAAATCGTGTTCTTTTTGATTTTTGCGGCCCAAGGCCCGGAAATATTACTTTCGGTCTGATTTTTAGGGTTGATATGATTCATTTTCAGACATGGTAGGCGAAAAAAGTCATTACAATACGATTTTGTAGTTTTTCACTATCTGGAGACCTTTGACTTTGACGTTTCACATAAGTTTTCATTAGACGTCAGTGTAAATCAAGATTGTGATTGTGTGAATTAGTGAAAATGAATAGTAATTCAGAAATCAGTGATGAAGAATTTACGAATACTCTACCAGACTTGCACTTATTTTATTTGTGGACTACACCTCGAATTCCGCATAACCAAACAATATCCTATAAGCTAGTTAAGGTCTGTAATAAATAGGTTCAAATAATTACTCATATCTGAGTGCTCACTCACAATTTATTAGTCGATATAAAAGAGGAGTTTAAATTTTAAATGCCAGAAAATGACGTAATTCAGAGGAGGCGTTGCTAACCCAAATATCATCGTATCAGCAAACATTCTGACACGGAAATTTTTCATAGGCGTAGGAAAAAGGTAGCGCGTCGGGGTCATCGACCTTCAAGGTTAAATTTTTAGGAAAACGTATCTCTGTTTTAAAACTATTAATTACCTACACAGTTGATTTGGCAAACATTAAACATTAAATAAATAAAGGAACTAGTTAATGCGCATATTGTACCAATTTTGAGACTTGTTTATCGCTTGCTACGTAAAATAAATGATTTTCTAAAATTATTAGCTCCATCTGATCTATAGAGGCTCCCCAAAAATTTACTACAGGTGATCCACAAACTATAAAAACGTTAGGAATGCTAAAGAGGTGCAAATGCAGGCATGGATCATTTCCTTATTTATTGGAAAAATAAATCAGAAGCGGGAAAATCACGTTCAATTGAAGAGGTGGAGAAGGTTAAAAAGAAAGACAAAAGCAGAAGAAATAGACAAACTTTATACGCACGTCAATAGAAGTGTAAATAGTAGGAGAAATAGAAGAAAATGTAAAAATTGCAGCAACAAAAAAATAAAACTCGAGTGGTAGAAATCACTTTTTACAATGTTTTGAATAATTTTTCTAGTTGGATCTGGATTTTTGAACTTTCGGTAAAATCTTCCCGTGACATTCATTCTAGACATTATGCACTTGAGAAAAAAATTTAAAAATGATTTAATAAGTATAATTACGCTGATTATGGTAAAAATGGTGATCACCTCTTCGACACAACAATTTTGGAACACCCTGTATCGCTGGAAACAGAATTATATCATTATACTTGTGAAAAGGAGACAAATTGATACATCACAGGACTTTTGTTTCAGCATTACCGATCATCAACCATCCTGTGCGCGTACGCAATTTCTATGGTAATTTTGAACTTTGAGAACGGCCTCTCTCGTGTGATAGTATATGGAAGGCTTTAAAATAATAACCGAGATTTTTTAAATAGCGTTACTCCAAGAGACTATTGTTAATGCATTTGAATAAAAGTATTGAATAGGTAATAGAATAAATTTTCTGTAATCATCTATCGGATGGCCGACCACCTCTAGGAGCCCCACCACAGACAAGGGGGAGGAGTTGGTAATTGAACGATCATATCATCATTATTTTAACATTTTTTTTAATAAATATAATTTTGCGCCGATTGCTTTAGTAGATAATAGTTTTTATTAATGGTATATTGCGTTATTAAAACTGTTCAAAGTAATCAGCCATTTAAAACTTTTACCATAAAGAACTGCACTATAGAAGTTTTAATAAGTCTTTAAAAAATGTTGTAGTCCGCTCAAGCGCTGCCCTCATTCTCACCAGCAAACCTCTTCTTTGGGCTAACATTGGAATAGCAAAATCTCGATGGGTATTATGATTACCGACCATCTAGGCGTTCATTGTCATATTTTTCGCCTTCATAACTTATCTTCATCTTCTTCTTCTCCTTCTTCTGCTTCTTCCCCTATTGGAAGTTAGTCACCCTTGTAGCAATTCTTCTTAGTTGTAGCTGTACTCCACTGTGCACCACTAGTCCAGGTCCTGGATTATACTGAACACCGTGGCCTAGTTGGTTAGGGCTTCTTCTTCTTCAAGTGCCTATCCGTTCCGGATGTTGGCTATCAGCATGGCTATTCTTACTTTGTTGATGGCGATTCGGAAAAGTTCTGCTGATGATTTGTCAAACCACGTTCTAAGATTTGCCAACCTTCGGCCAGGTGCTCTCCTGCTGTTAATTTTGCCTTGTAGGATTTCCTGTAGCAGCCCGTATCTATTTGGGTTCCTCATTATGTGGCCGAAATACGGAAGTTTCCGACATTTTACGGTATCTAACAGTTCTGGTTCTTTATTCATCCGTCGCATTACGTCTGTGTTGGTAATTTTTTGTGTCCAAGATATTTTCAGTATTCTCCTGTACAGCCAGAGTTCGAACACTTCAATTCTCCTGGTTCGGGCATCGGCCTTTATACTTGGTCACTGTTCGGGTCGTAGGTTCGATTCCTGCGAAACTCAAGTGGAATTAAAAGTCAAAGACTTTGGCTAGTGCAAAAAGGTATTTGTGTCATACGCAGTTTTATTCACGCCGGTAATCAGGCTGGATGAGATCGGATATCTCGTGGAACTGATAGGGGTTGGTGACACACCTACACACTTGTTAGTCGGTAGATCACCTGATGACAAAGGCATATTCCTGGGTTTAAGGTGATTGAGGTCCCGTCCAAATTAGCCCAGTAGGTGCAGAAAAGAGACGTTAAAATAATAAGTAAAGAAGGTCCTGGATTATAAGTCGGGGGCAGTTGTTTGTTGTATTCTACACTTTTCTCTCTATTGTGCAGTTTCTTCCAAATATTTACACTAAATGTGTGTCTAGATCTCAATTTCAGACAGAGCTGTCGCAAATAATACTTACTAAAATGGAAATTTGGAACAATGCGAAATTTTTGGAACATTTTTAACATTATTTTTATCCGGTAGACATGAAGTCTGCTGACGTATTTGGTAGATAACAACAGAAATTAACATCGTCACAATTAAATACACCCCGTGTATTACATTCACTTAATTACGTCAGTATTAATGTATGGAAATTAATTAATCCAGAACCGGTTCAAACTGTTTATTTAGTCCCACGAGACTTCACTTGAATTCTTCAACGCGCTAATTACATACGAAATATCAGGTGCGTAGGTAGTGCGGGGCAGTGACTACGTGCCACTGTATTTTGAGGTATAAAAAATATTTACACACAATTATGAGCTTTTTGCTACCAAATGTGCTTATACTTATTTTCTTACAGACCGAATTTTGATAGGCTGTTCTATTTTCAATTGGCAAGTCAGTGTGTAAGTAATACTCAAACTTCATCCTTTAAAATTATTTAAAAAATGATTTCCTGTCTCCCTTAAAGCTCAATTTCAATATACAATTATTTGCTATTACATATAATGCGAATTGCAGGGAGGAAGCATGGATCATAAAACGGGATACTTCATTGATTCTGCAAAATGCAAAGTGTTTTAGGTCCTTTTAGCTAGAGCATCATATTAAATGGTTATCTGTTATTGTTAAATTAGAGGTACTTTAAATGACGCAAATTGTTTGAGTAATAAAAAAAAATTCAATTAATTTTCTGGTTAGTAAATAGCATTGTCACAGGACTAGGGGACAAGATTGAACGACGTAGTCCAAAGAAGATTGTTTATATGGAAGGAATGCAAAAATTATATTTATTGGAATGGAGGGATAGATACAAAATTTATCTCATTTGTGACTTATCATGCTGCTTCCATATTTTTTTCTCTTGACAAATAGTTTTACTACTATAGCTGAGTATAAACCTAGAGAGACCTTTACACTTTTACCTTTTAACGGATTAATAGGGGCACGAGTTGGGATGCGCCCTTCTGTCACAAAAGGGCTCTTGATCGTGTTAATTACAACTTTCTAGGCGGGTAGAATCCTGGAATTTTCAAACGAAAACCTTTACATTCTATACTGTTAACATTTTTTTACTTAAAGCTGTTCAACAGATAACACAATAGTCAGTACTGAGCAAGGACAAGTCGAGCTATTTGGATATCGGCAGGCCATAAACAAAGTATTCCGATGAGGATTTAAAATCAGTTAAAAGATCTTTAAAATGCAGTTTTACACTTTATAAATACCATAAAATCTTCTCGGTGTTTGTTAAATTGCTGTAAGAAATAATTACAAACCTCTTATTTAAAAAAAAATCATAATCACTTCTTATTGCATAAATGCAATAATTGTAGCTATTTATAGAAAATCTTTAACAAGATTTTATACATGAAGAATTTTTATCAATAAATAACAAATGACTCAGAAACTTACACCTACATTGCATCATTATTTTGAATCATTGAATCTAAAGAAATTATGCAAAAATCCCATTCAATGTGTAAAAATATGTCAAAGAATGTCAAGAGTAAATAAACAGCGTTTATCTTTCCATTGTTTAGTTTTCATTCTCTGTTAGCAGCCTTGATTAGAATATACCCTCTATGTAGAAATTTATTCCAAATACTTTATTTCATAGACACTATTAAGGAAAGTGGGAAAGCAATTTTAGGGAAGCATATCGTTGTTTGGGTAAAAAATCTCTTTTTTTATTATTCCTAAAATTCTGAGTGAAACTGTGCAAACCGCATGTCTTTACGAGGTCTGAAAGTGCCATTTCTGATCACTGCTATCGTTACCTACTCGCCCTCCTGAAAGTTAAACGTTTAACCCATTTTCATTAAAACTGCTCATCTGATCGAAGTGATTTTTTTGTCCTCAAAGATGGCACTAATGTTGATGAACAGAGTGGACGGAAATGTTATATACAACTTTTTTGCAAAAATATTTAAATTGTACTCTAGTCTATCTTTTTGTTTTATGATACTAAATAAATGTCCAAAGTTTTATTCAAATGGATTCCTTAGAAAACGGGTCATAAAGTTACCACTGAAAAAGCCTTGTGTATCTATAACTTTTACCATCCCAACACATTGTCAAATTACACCAAACAGAAAAAGATAAAGCAATAAAGTATACCGCGCGACCTCTTCCTTGCATTCCTTCTGGGTGCTAAAACTTTTAAGGGCCGTGGTTCGGAGCCCACGATAAGCTGTAGGTCCCGTCCAAATTAGCCCAGTAGGTGCAGAAAAGAGACGTTAAAATAATAAGTAAGCAAGGTCCTGGATTATAAGTCGGGGGGCAGTTGTTTGTTGTATTCTACACTTTTCTCTCTATTGTGCAGTTTCTTCCAAATATTTACACTAAATGTGTGTCTAGATCTCTGAAGTAACGACAAAATGACAAAAGTTCATTTAAATGTATTTAAATTTTTGGATTCTTTTATCCCTTTGAAAATGATAGCGCAGTTTTTATGGCAAAAGTCTTTATACCGGATTGTTCAACGCAGAAAAAAGTAAATGTTGATACCTTCTTATCTGAATTTTCACTAGATTTTAATATGACCACCCCGAAAAATCTCGAATACAATACATCATAAAATGTAAATAAGCAAACCCTAAGGGATTAACAAATAATTCTATACCTCAGTGACGGGGAACACGAAATTACTTTAATATAAAAAATAGCAAACTGTCAATATTAAGTACCCACATTTATTTTTATAAAAATAGTATACCTACTAGATATTAGGTTAGGACATTTCCTTAAAATTTAATATTAAATATACACACAACTAAATTTATATGATATAGATACTAAAAAAAAATCTTTGCAAAGAAATATTTTCTCATAAAACACTCATATTTGGTTTTTAGAAATACGGGGTGATTCCATATAAATTTGTTTGTTTGTATTTCGGGTACTAGCGTCATATAAACTTATTATAATTAATATAAGTATAGAGTTACATACCTAACTAAGTAAGTCGTTTTCTCCCGATAAGGAGTCATCATCATCAGTTTCACTTCCCACAGAAATAATAATTGGTTCTATTGTTTCCTCTATTAACATATCAAGTTTCCAGAATTTCTCTTCCTCTACTATGACATGTCTTATAGCGTTTTGCTAATTGTCCGGTGACGAATATCTTGAAGTTTAAATGTTGTATTGTTTCTCGCGACATATCCCTTCATTTGAGCCCAGATTAGTTCAACGGGGTTAAGTTCACTTTAACTCCATGTTCTTTTGCTATTTCATCTACACTATACTTCTTAAATTTTGGTGAATGTTGTGCTCTTTTTTGAGTAATCCCTCTTCTGCCTCTATTTCTTTGGTTATTAGCCAATCGGAGAGTTCTTGCTTTTTCCATTTAGTGTTAGGTAACGGTTCCTTTAATCTTTAATGGTAACTGGCATTGTCCACAACTATTACAGAATTGGTCGGTAATAAATCTATCATTTGACTGAAATATTCCTCAAAAACATCAGCAGTCATTTCTTCATGGTAGTCTGTCGTAGAATTTGAAACAAATTCTAACAAGCCTCTATTAACAAATCCTTTATCTCCTCCAATATGAGTGATAATTAAACGGGGACCTTTACCATTTGGAAATTTTAAGCCAGTAGACAAACGTTCTATAAATGCCTGACGAGCATTTGTAACCTGTTTATCTTGCCAAACTTTTTTTACAAAATCTCCTTCATTTATCCATGTTTCATCTAAATAAAAAATATTTTTGTATTCTCTTCTTAATTTTCTAATTTCCCTAAAATATTGCCTCCTCCTACAAATAATTTCATCTTTCTATATGAGCGCAGATTTTCTATCGTTCTTCTCCCAAACGAAGTCTAATTCATGTAAAGTTTTCCACAATTTGTCTCTTTTAACGTTTGGCAAAGTTTCGTCTCCATTAATGTCTTCTAAAAGTTTATCCAAAGTAGATATCTTTTTTGAAATGCGTTTTTCTTCGGATCAGTTGTTTCATAGTACCGTCTATTTGAATGGGTTTTCTCCCAGTTGACGTTTTAGGTGTTACTTCCATCCTTTCGTTGCTTCAAAAGTCTATATATGGTTGCTTATCCAACTCCGTTCATATGTGAACACTTAGAAACTATACTCCGAACAGTACTATTGAAATGTTCATGTACAAGAGCGTCATGTACATTTAACACTAAAGTTTTCATATGCACGGTTAAATTGCACTTTAATTTCATAGGAGTATAATTAGAAAGTTGAGGGCTACTTAAATTGATCTTGATTTGTAAATATTTTCTACCTGTAGAGATTACATACTTACCAAGAAATGAAATAAATTGGTATTTTTAAAAATTTTAGGAAGAAAACCCAAGATTTCATTTTGGAACAAATAATGCTAAACATTTTATTTTAGAAATTATCCGCCACTGATTTATGATGTTATATTGTGGTTTAACTTCTGGGTCATAAAAATTTTGCTATCAATCATTTCCAAACAGAGTATAGTTTTAGTTTCTAGATTCTAAAAATCATCGAAAATATCGGCTGGATACATCGACTCCTTCGGTTACCATCCAACTCAATTTGATTGTAATAGTATGATGATTTTACCAAATTAAGAATTAGATTCAAACTATTATCAACTATTCTGACTTTTATTCTTACGTGAGCGTTTTTTGGCCAAAAAACAGACAGTTAATTCTATTTTCTAATAAATAGAATTTTTTAAAAGCGCCTGGAGTCATTATCCTCCGGTTGATAGTAACAAACTTCAAAAAAATCTAATAATACGTAGGCATCGTTTTCTAATATTACCGTTAATTTTTAAAACACTACGGGCTGCAAGCAAAGCAAATGAAAAGCTCGTAGAGCGAAAAATATTATTACAAAAATATACTTATTGTTATTATCTTTATGATTGACTAAAAAACTGATAGTTCATAATTCTTTAAGGCAAAACATTTTTTAGCTACTTTGAAAGTTAATTAAATAGATTAACTTCAAATGGCAGAAGACAAACTGCATTCGTGTGTATACGGTAGGCGATTATTGAAATGGTCATCAAGTTCATTTTTACGTGTGCAATGTCCACCAAACTTATAGGTGCAATGTGCAAACACGCTTAACGATGCCATTCTGTACGAAGTTCATTTTTTTCATTGCACTTTGTACGTGCATTGACACATAAACTAATATAAAACGAATTTAATAACCGCCGCTATAATTAGAATCGAATTGTACGCAACTACCTAGATATTAATGATTGTACCATAATGTACTTTATTGGTTTTTAAATCGTGGAAGGACGAACATATAAAAAACATTACATGAATTTGCAATAAAAGTGCTTTCATGAAGTAGGCTTAGAAGATTGCCATTAATTGTTAGAAAAGTGGTGAGTGACCATGTGCAATATGTTGATGTTTTTTTAGCTGTGGATATTAGATAGAGTGCTAATACTCATTAAAGTGAAATTTGTACTATAATTTGGCTTTCAAAAGATTTATAATTAAAAAGATAATCCCGAAACAATCATACATTGCACTAAATATACATATAAAAAAAGCTGCCCAGAGTAGGGCGACATTTAGCCTTTACATCTAACCCTTTAATAATATAAATAGATATAATAAAAGCTTACGTATAAGTACATTACAAAAAAAATAAATACAAAAGATTGAAGTTTACTGATTATCAAGAAGATGACGCTTTAGTCTGGATTTAAAGGCATAAGTGGATATTATATTTTTTAGTTCCAAATATATGAAACTGTGAAATGTGGGGAACAAAAAATATCAAACTGTGAAATGTGGGGAACAAATAAAATTATACGATTATCCACAACATTCTTTATATTTGACGTAGTGCCAAAATCGACAAAACTCTAGACTGAAAGCTTTTATGAATTGATAACATTTGTTACATAGATATGAACCCTTTAAGGGCTTGGTTTCTGAGGTACCGGATGTTGGAATTTTAAAATCAATTATAAAAATTTGCCGTGATCCAAGAACAGCTTTGAATAATTTTTTAAAATTTCCTGTACAATTTGCTCTTTAAGAAAGTAACATTTTGACAAAAATTAAATTTTGAATATCTTCTCCAGTGACGCGATATTATGGTTAGTTAGTAAGTCGCTCAGTGGACTCAATAGTAGACAATGTTGTTTTTTTCTGTATTAGGGCCTTAAAAAACTAAACTTATCTGGAAAATAAGGGGGAAACAATATTCCCAGTTCCATACTCTATTTTTCTTCAGAATTGTCCATATTTCTTTCTGCAAATGCTTGCAGTATTTTCTATTTTTATGCCTTTTTACGTTTAAATGTAAGTAAAGTTTATTTTCGTCTAGGTACATATTCCTTTCGGTCTTTTTCTATTCCATTCCAGGGTATTTCGCTTTTTTCTATTCTTCTGTTTCGTGTCTTTTAATTCTTACATTGCACCTAGCTCCCATATTTTTTATTATTCTTTAATCAGACGTCCACAATGTCTGTATTTTCTATAAATTTTATTTTTTCTATAAAAACTTTATTTATGTCCACGATTCACATTAATGTTGTTATGAATACTTCAAATGATGCAAAAATTATTATATTTTTTGCTTTCTGATTATTTGTTTTCCAGTTAACTTTTTTTTGTGGGAATAGCACTGTCACTGAACTAGTTCAAAAGGTTTGGTCCTCTTGAGTTTTCTTACTAAATTGGTATTATCGAGGAGCTGGATGACCTCCCATGTTATAGTCTTGTCAACAACAGTTTCTACATCCAGGTCCCTATGAAGATCACTGTTGTACCAGGGTGCATCGACGATGTTCCTTAATACTTTATTTTGAAAACGTTGGATAACTTGAATGTTACTTTTACTGGCGCAGCCCCAAAGCTGGCTACCATTCGTCCAAATGGGTTTCAATATCTGCTTGTAGAGGAGCAGTTTGTTATGTGTGGACAACTTAGAGTTTCTTCCTAATAACCAATACATCTTTTTATATTTTACACCAAGCACTTCACGTTTCTTTTTAATGTGGACTTTCCAGCGAAGTCTAGCGTCGAGTGTCATTCCAAGATATTTTGCTGCATTAGCATAGGGAATCTGAGCATTATTTATTCTTAAGGGAATGTGTTAGTTTCGTTTATTAGTAAAGTTAACATGAACAGATTTATTTTCATTTAACTTAATACGCCATTTTTTAGTCCAGGTGTTATTCTGGTCTACAGATGTTTGTAATTTTCGGTTAGCTTCTTCATGGTCTTTTCCAACAGCCAGAATGGCAGTATCATCAGCAAATGTTGCAATAGTATCGTGCTCAAGGTTAGGAATATCACTGGTATACAGTAAGTAGAGTACTGGACCTAGTACACTACCTTAATTTCTCTTAGATCAGAATATACATCTTCCTGTTTTATTCTGAAATATCTGTTTGATAAATAGGATTTTAAGAGTTCTGAATACTGACGTGGTAGTACCAAATTTAACTTGTGGTTAAGGCCCTCATGACAAACTTTATCAAAAGCCTGGGCCACGTCTAGGAAGATTTTCCCGGTAATGAGATCAAATCCAGGGGCTTTTTAGGATTTATATTTGTTTCGATTTCCACATAAACATCTTATGGAGAAGTAGGTTTAATGACTGAATCTTCCTATTCTGATTCAATCCAGTCTTGGGTCTCTTCACCATGGTTGGTCTGGAAAGTCATTTGTAAGTGTTCTGCGAATCTGGTTGCTTTTTGTATATTATTTCGTGCCCAACTCCCATCTTCCTTTCTAATTGGTGGGTTATGTGTAATAGGACTTTTTAATCTTTTGGTTGTTTTCCAGAGTGAATAATCCCTGTTATCTACCTCCATATATTATATTGTAAATTTGCTTCTGTCATGTCATCGTCAAAAATCAGTTTTGCTATTTTGGTTTTTTCATTTTCCATGATCCCATCTTAAGTTTCATCATATGCTTCATCCCTTCCTTAATAGTAATATAATAATATATGGTGACTTTTCGGTATTGCATTTTATTATTGAGTTGAAGCTTCAATAATAATCCTATTCGTAATCCTATTCTACTATTTTTTTACCACTTGGTAATTTTTTTAAGTTATATTATTTTCTCTACTACCTGTTTTTAGTCTACGTTTCCTGCGTAATTATTTCCTTACAAATAGAATAGTTGATTTGTTTGTTGATGTTATTAGATTTAATGTACCTATCATTTACATATGCAATAAAAATATACGTGCAATTTTGATAATGGTATGTTCATGAGAAATAATATAATTATTTTAAAATGAATCACTTTATTCGAACACTTATATTTTTCTTGGATTTAGATTTTCGCGAAAATGTTTAGTTAGTGAGTTTTCTTCTAAAGTAATTCACAAATTAAAAATAAAAGGACTGCAAGACTTTGTATACACTTATCAATAGGTGAGGCAAAGAAAACTTTGTATTTTTTCAAGCAAGGTACGTTACATTTTTTTTATAACAATATAAACAAATTTGGTAACAAAATAACGCAAATGCCCCAGAAAAAGAAAAAATATTGATGTCTAACTTGGTCGCAGGCATATCGAAAAGACTAGAATAAAAATAAAAGAAAAATTGAAAATTGATGTATTTAAATTTGAGGTTACGTTTACTTAAGCTTTTGATTCTAAAGACCTTAATGTAGTGACAATCAGAAAGTACAAGGATGTTTATTTTAAGTAAAAAAAGGCAAACATTACAAATCAATAAAGTTTCTCAATATCACTACAAAATACGTACAATAAAATACCATTTAATATGAATATTTCGGAAACAATCATAAAGGGAATAAAGAGATTGATTCTTTTATGGACGATAACAAAAGGAAAACCTAGAGGAATATACTGGACTCAAGTGATGCAAGATATAGACCAGGAATCAGAGTCTTGAAATCAAAACATAAAAACAAATAAACTGAACAAATATAGCAAAATTGAATTGAATTAAAAGTTTTGAGGGCTGGCTATAAGCCCACGACATTGATGATGCTTTACAGGGTAGTCACAACTTAGAAATTTGGAGACTTGGTACGACTGCAAGACCAATATGTTACAAGGCGGTTGGTGAAAGTGGTTGTGGATATGGTTGATATACTTTTATTCTGTAATATACCCCATATTTTTCAACTATATGATATATGAAATTGGGAATATAAAAATTATAAACATGACCAAGTAATTATCGTTTTCCTTGACCTGTTTAAGTAAAACCAGCACTGATCTAGCTTCATTTTTAAAATATTTGGCATAACACACCAAATATGCATTAATTAATAACGATAATGGCCATGTTAATCTTTAAAATGACGACAATTTAAATACAGGTATTTATATATTTATAGCATGACTCTAATGAAACATTCTCAGTATAGTGTCGACTAGAATTTTGATTATTGTATTTTCCACATAACATTAAGTAAGGGGAATTGACTGGAATTATTCAATAGACATTGTAAAATATTTTTCATTTAATAAGTTATTTATATATATTTTTTTGTTATAGGTTTTATCGGTGACATCAACGAACAGTACTGGTGAGTTTTTAAAATCTTTACCATCCAAATTTTTTGCAAATTAAAAGTTATGAGTTTGAAATTGGATATTTGTAATTACAGAATAATATTTGTCTTCTTATTTTGATGATAAATAAGAAATAAAGTTGTACGCTGATATATTTTTTAATCAAAATAACGTTTTCTTTAAGAAACAGTAGTTTTAGTATTATACAGATGGCGCTTCTCCAAAAAATTGTTTTGTCTGAAACCAATGAATCAAATCACTCTTTTCCTTTTTGTAATTTGATATATTCTTTATCACAGTTGTGTAGTGACAGCAAAGGTAGGCCTTGTTACGTCTTTTATATTTGACAAATAATAAAAAACCAGCTAGAAAACAATTACGGAATAAACATTCTGTCTCTAGAGTAAGAATGAAATACGTATAAAGTACATAAGAGACAAGTGTTTCAGAATTTTCTTTCAATCTCAAGAGCGAGAATGTTTCTTTTCTGTTATTATAAGTGGTAGTAGTGGCCGTGGAGAAAACAATCATCTATTTCCGTGGTTCGCTTATTTTATGTGTGATTCGACCACTGGATCTGCATTTATATTTGTCAACTATTTATTGTTTGAGCTTTCCAAGTTTGAAGAAGAAACATCCATCTCAACGTGTTGCTGTATTTAGTGTTTTTTGTTATTTTGGAATAACTAACTATTGAACTAAATAGTTGTAAATGAATGTGTTTACCGTAATCAAATAAAAACAGAATATTTTTAGTCCCTGAGGCGGTTTGAATTACTTGCCGCCAGAGTACGCTAGTGCTTGAATTATGCATTTAAAGTTGAAATAAAAAGGTTATGTTAATTTGCAGTTGGAATGGAATTTGCAGTATTAAAATAACGTTGTAAATATATTTATTATCAGTTATAGTTTGTTTTAAAAATAAAGGCGAAGTAAATTTTCCTAACAAACTAGTTTTTTTTATATAGAATACAAAAGACATGCAAATTATCTCTCTACCAGAAAAATCAAAGAGTAACATTACTTGCATTCTATTGATAGTATTCGAATTATTAAATATTAATATGTCCGTGATTAAATGATCAATTGCTTCTAATTTAAGACGCATCGGTTAGTAAATTGTATGTTATAGAAATACGTATCAGTAACAGCTTAGATGTGGATTTAAACTTTATATATGCAAGAATTGTTTTTATGTAAGTACTCGGTCACTCAATAAGTTTGTAGTATTATTAATTAAACAACAACTTTTCCTGGAGCATTCTTTTTAGATCTGCAAACAGATAATAGTCGCTGGGAGCCAGATCTGGAGAATACGGTGGATGGGGAAGTAATTGGAAGTGCAATTCCTGCAATTTTGTCATCGTTGCGATCGACTGGTAACACGATGTATTGTTTTGGTGAAATAGCACTTTTTTCTTCTTCATTTGGGGTCTCTTTTCGCATGTCTTTCTTCAAACGAACCAATAACGCCATATAATATTCGCAATTGATGGTTCTTCCATTCTCAAGATTATCAATGAATAAATTACAGGGCGCATCCCAAAATACGGAGGCCAAACCTTACCAACTGGCATTTGAGTTTTTTGTCGATTTGGGAGGCTTTCACCGGTTGCTGTTCACTCAGCTGACTGCCTATTTGACTCTAGAGTGTAGTGATGAATCCATGTTTTATCTCTCGATCTGTTGCAGCTCTAATAAGGTCTTCAAAGTTTAAACCTGTCCAGTTCCTAATATTCCGCATCAATGATAGTTTTTTTCTGCCAATTCCACGTCTACCCTCCAGTTTTCCTTGAATTATGAGCTGCAGCAGGTAATATTTTTCATTTCTTAAAACGTCGCCAAGGTAAGCCGTCTTTCGCGTCTTTATTATGTGGAGCAGTTCTTGGTCTTTGTGTATTCTTCTCAAAACTTCCTCATTCATTGTATGTGACGTCCATGGAATTTTTAGAAGTCTTTGGTATGTCCACATTTCAAATGCTTCTATATGGTTCATAGTGGCAGTTTTTAGAGTGTTTCCACTCCGTATAATAGACGTAACACTTTATAAATCTTAGACGTAAATTCATATTTAGTTGATTATCGCACAGTATGTTCTTGAGCTTAAAGAAATTTTGTTCTTGCTTGTTCAATCCTAGACTTTATTTCTATGTTATTTGATCGACTGTGAGCAAACGTAGTACCTACATCGAAACGAGCTTGCTCATGGACAAATGTTCATGTAATATTTCTATCATCAAAAACTATTTTGTAGTCATTACTTTATGTTTTCTGGAACAACTACCGAATTTGGGCGTCCAGAGCGTTTAACTTTATCGGAGTTCGTAGGGCCGCGTTTAAAATCAGCAAACCACTTCTCCACCATTTGTTTCGATGAAGGAGAGTCCGAATAACACTTGTCAATCCATTGCTGACGATTTTCCAATATCTTGCAAACATATACTCGATGATTTTCTCGAAAAAATGACGAAAAAGTTCCGTCTTTGATAGCGAATAATTTATAAATGATTTTATATACCATCCGCTGAAGCGCGCTGGCCTCCAAGGCACTCCAGTGGGTTATTTAACTGTTACAGAAGTTTCCACGCTCTATCAATGTTTTCGAAGAATTTCTGTTTAGATATTCAAAACAGTAGGTGTTCGTAAAAGGCGATGGGGCGCCTCTGGCCTGGCTCTCTTACCTGTCCGACAAGAGACGCAACAGCAACGCCGCACATTCTTTGCTTCAATTAAAAAAATAGTAAAGGAATGCCTTTCGGTTCAGGTGAAGGACACATTTTTAATGAATGAAAATAAAAACGATTACGTACAATATGCATGTGTGACACGTGCCTACAGTAGGAACCATGATCAGAATCTAAATTTTCTATTTACGTTTCAGTCTAAATAAAAATGATATCATTTGAATGGGTCTATATAATTTAGGTGCTCCAATTGCCATTTTTTAACTTTATCAGTGCTCATTTTCTTTGTTGAAACCTCGATTGTAAGATGGTATGAAAACAAAATATTGCTTTGAATAAATTACAGCTTATTTAAAACACAAAAAAAGAGAACCTATTTTAAGATACATTTTGGGGGTCGATAATTTTTTAAAATGAAAGGAAAAATAAGTTACGGGCGATCTGAGGTCGGGAAGTGGAAGGGGGTGAGTTTTTAAGGGTAAAAAACTGTTTATCTCGATTTCCGGCAAAACTGCAAGTCCTACGGAAAAAAGTTAAATAGTAAAGTTTTAGGTAGTAAAAATATCTACAACTTTTGTATATATACTTTTTTCACATAACCTCAACTTTTTTGTTTTTTATTTTTATCTTATACAAAAAAATTTTTTTTTTTCACGAAATTTGGTGAAAACTTACCTTTTTATGTCCCAAACACACTGTAATTTTTTTGATTTAAAATATTTATTTTTTCTCCTTATTTTGACTTAATATCGAAAAAGCACCCTAATTTTCAATCGAAAATTCTCACGTCAAAATATCTGCTTTTTTAAAAAATTCGGTGGGCTTTTTGTTCGTTGAGATCTCTACTTTTTGATGGTGTAAAAAAATTACTATGGTAAATGTTATCAAAAAATGCAAAGAAACTCTAATCTGAATTTTTTTTAAATCATCATGTACAATTTCGAGCTATTTATTAAAATGTATGCTTTAATTACTCGAAAAACGTAAGATTCCATGTTACATTCCATGTTTAACATGGTCTAAATCGGCAGAGAGTGCCGATGACTATTTGAGAGCTCAAAAATTAAAAAAAATATTCGTAATCTGTTACTGTTATCGTTAACGTTGATGTGAGTTGTAATAGTATTTGGCGATTTCTGTATAAACTTTAAATTACAGTTATATTAAACAATGTCTTACCACAACTATATTCATTTCTAAACTAAGTTTTAGGAAAGATTTTGTAGTTTTTTAGAAGATTTCGATGTTGTGTATCATAACCCTTTCCAAGACCTTTGATAAAAATCTTGGTAAATGTAAGAGAATTTAGCCCGAATAGTTTTGATATTAGATATTAGCAGTACTACCTCCTCCTTCCATTGATGATGAAGCACAGAGCTTAATAAACAAAAATTGACGAGTAAAAAGTTATATTTAAAAAGACAAAATATTCTTATAGATATTAATGATCGGTACCAGAAATTGTACCATAGGTTGTAAGAGTAAGTCCATAATTTCTCACGAGAAGTATCAGAATCATAAATAATGTTTTTTTTGTTAAAATCAATCACTAAACAAAATGTTCGAAATATATAACAAAATAAATCTTCGTAACCTTACAAACATTCTCAAAACATTTCATCGTTATTTCGTTTGAAGCGATCAACGAAAGTTATCGACTTATCAAGCGATTTATCTCGAAAAACATTAAAACATTATCTAATGTATTTATACAGAGCGCCGAGGGTGATTTAGTGTTCACACAGGAAACGGACACCAAACAAAACTTTCAATAAATAACACGTTTTGAAAGAGCTTGCCGAAATATTCTACGAAGACGTACTTACCAGTTCTCGGAACGGGCTAATTTCTCAATAGTCTAGTGATAATATCCCAAATTTTTGAGGACAACGCTGGAATTTTTAGATACAATAAAAATTATATTGGTAAAAAAACCATTGCCGAAAAAGATCCTTATTTCCTCAAATTTTAAATATTTTTTAATGACAAAGGTTTACAACTTTTTCAAAAAACGTTCATGAAAATCTCGTAATTTTTCCGGATAGGTGCGAGTTGGATGCTCAAAAATAGCAAGAGATAAATAGGCGAGTTGGGTGCCGAAGGGATAAGTCTGAGGATTATTGGATTATGGCGCTGTAATCAAAAGTCATCCACGTAAATATTTTCTGCATCATTACTTAAAGATTTGTTTTCTAAGAAAACATGATGATGTTTTTCTTACCCTCATTCTTCATTACAAAATCTTCCCCTTTGCTAGTTTTAAAAATATTCTCAAATATATATTTATGAACATCCATTTGAGACTTAGGCAGTGTGGCTGGTAGGACCGATCTTCTCGCCCAATAGATATTTTTTCTTATTCTTTTTTAATGGCACGACTTTTTTCAACTTTTTTTTCCAAATGACACCATATACTTTTTTGTGTTTTCTGCTAGAGAATTTAATTCTCTATTTAGCAATGAATTTACTTAAATTTTCGATTTAAATTTTGATGAATTCTCATAGTCGGCGGTGAAACATTTGAAAATGTCTACATTATTTTTCTCAACATTTTTCTTATGCAACCCTGTTACAACAATACATTGCTGAATAGAGAATTGAATACTATATCTGTACCAGTTTTTACTTCGGTACCCAACTCGCCTACAGCTGGTTCCCAACTCGCCTATAGCTGGTACCCAACTCGCCTATGAGATTTAAGGACATAATACGGTCGGCACCCAATTCGCCTATCCCCATTTTCCGATCTCTGGTGTTCGTTGGGATAATTTCAGTTTTCTTGGTATCGGGTGTAGTCGTGATATTCATGGATTCCTGATGATTTCTTTGTAATGTAGCATAGTTTCTAAAGCAAATTCCTGGATGGCTATAGTCCAACTCTCATATATGCAAGTGGAATTTGTGAAAAAGGAGAAAACACCAGAAAATATAATACGAAATTAAGTCGTAAAAGAATCAGCTTCAATTGAAAATTCGGCTATTTGAATGATAAATGTTCGACAAAACAAATTTTATCTTTCAATGTCCATGAATAGGTAAAGAAATTTGCATGTGTACAACCCTCTACTATCGGAATTGTTGAACAGTTTTATGCCTGCACATCATCTATGTGCAATGTGGAACGAGTTTCTTACAAAAATCGTTATTTGACGCCGGACTATTACCGGTTCTAAGAACGGGGCAATTTCTCAATGCTTAAGGGCCCATCAGAGGCCACCCAAGGCTGAGAAATATCTTCAGAGGAATATCAATTTATAACCGAGTCCTACGAGATTCCTAATTAAAATTGTTTGTTTTTAATAAAAATAATATTGATAATTTTGTGATACACTTCTAAATAAGAGCAGATAAGGTCGCTGAGAATATTATTTTATTAGTAGGTACCCTTATTGATGCAATTTAATAGCCTGATTCGTGTTTATTTTTCTCCAGTGTTGTATTCATTCTTTTGTTCCTCGTCACCTGATTTTTGAGCTTTCCCTCAGTCTGTTTTCTATGAGTTTCCAGTTTAATAATTTTATTAATGCAATGCAGTCTCGTTTTGGGTGTGCCTGAATTACCTAAACCTACGAGAGTAGTTTATAAGTTATCTGGATTCTCCATCTTGTATATTTATTGGTCCAAATATCCTTCTTAATTTTTTTTCAGTGCATAAATTCCCAAAAAATCTAATAAGTCGAAAAAGCTAAAAAGCTGACTGACATCTCGAAAATGTTCCAAAAGTTAAAAAAAACCGAAAAAGTGAAAAATAGTTGAACACAACCGAAAAAAGCCGAAAAAGTCGATTTTGTAATGATTTTAACCACCCTAAGAGTCGTTTTGACTTTGTATTTGGAAAGTCAACATTGGATTAGCAAGTTTTGAGATTCCGTTAAATGCGTTCTGCTTTCGACCGTCGCACAGTGGGCTGGATGCCAAAAAAAAACGACAAAACCCAAAAAATGAACCCTTTCATTTTTGACTTTTATGAATTGTATGGCATACAATAGATGTCCCTGCACCCCATGTCACACTAAAACCAGTTTGTAGCCCTCAGATATTCAGCTGATGGGGGTCTGAACTTAACCTTTCTTGAGGGAGGTTCGAAATGATTTCGTGCTCCAAAATATTCGACTCGCGTCAAGTGACAAATTGAGCATTCCGCGCTGCCGATTTCAAAACGGTTTAATGGATAGTAATGTTGAAGATATGTAGATCACTTCCATATAAAGAAATTTTTCGAAATATTCTATATTATATGATTAAAAGAGTGTTGAGTGTGTACATTCCAAAGACGCGTATGAATGTCATAACCTAAAATATAGTATGAAAATAGTTATGATCCCAGGAGATCCCAGAATTTTGTACAGTGTAGAGTGTCACAAATGTTATTAAGATTCAAAATCAATAAAAACCTCCTACGCAAAGTTGCGAATTTGGTTTTGGGAACTAAAAGTTGCATGTCGTGTCACTCCCAGAACATTTTTCCTGCGCATAGTCCCGAGCAGATGTTACACTAGTCCGATTTGCGCTCTGCGATTTTCATATTAGATATTATACCTTGCTCTTTTGACATAACATTTTCCAATTAATGAGAAAAGAAATATTTGTTTAAAAAAAATGAACTATAAGAAAAATAATAAACCATCTTCTCATCACACTTTTATCCAGACTTAGGTCTGGCAAAGTTTATAAACTTTCGTGTTTTATTTTTAAATTTTCTTTATTTTTTTTTTTTTTATTTTGTATAAAATAATTCACAAAATTCATACATTAAAAACAAATAATAAAGATGGCGTATTTAACTAATTCAAAATAAATTAACGGAATTAAAGATGTCGTGTCAAAATGCAATTAAGGTACCTCCTTATTGCATCTACTTTTCTACCTATATATAATTTGTTGTTGCTGTTTATTTATTTACATTCTGTTCTTTGAGCTAGTAGTGTTAAGAATTGTGGATAGTAATTATTTTTAGTTTTTGAGTGAATATTTAAAAAAATTATATTTCAAGAGAGCGCAAATCAAATTGCTATAAAATCCGAATCTTTTCCATTTTATACAGTAATTAAATTCGTATTTAATGCACTATCTGTACTTTTTCCAGATTCCAAATTTGAAATCACACGAATTCAAAACATAAGTACACCAATTCCTGCCAAAATCGTATGCATTTTACTCGAACAACTGGTCACATCCAGTCCGCCATTTTGTTTTTTTCGCAAATTAAATTCCAAATTTGAAATCAGTGAGTTCAAAAACATAAAAAACTATTCCTAATTTTTGCGTACATGCCCTGATTTGACCACTTGTGATTTTTTCTGTTCCATACATTTAAATAAAATCCTGGGAAACATCGATTATTCAATAGCAATGACGCTGTAGATGCGTGTAATGAAAGTGTCAGTGAAATATCGAAAGAAGTTTTGGCAGAAAAAGAAATAAATATAATAAAATTGTTTGATTACATCTAAAAAAAATTCAGGAAGGCACTGGTATTTCCTTGATTCACTCATTTATTGACTTTAAATTTACATTAAATCAGCCCCATTTTGTGCACATTATTCCAAGTCTAGCAATTTAACCATGTATCCTTTTATAAATCAACAATTGAAATAAAGTAGTTTTCAACGCGATAAAAAGTAGTTCTATTGTTAATTATGTCTAATATCAATCTACCCGTTATTATTATTATTATCATTACCATTATTACTGTCTTCATCAGCCGCTTCGGCTGCAGGAGTTCTTCGCCTCGTTAAAAAAATAAGCTGGTACAAAATCAAAATTGTTTCGCATTTATAAATATGTAATTAAATTTGCTAGACCGTATCACTGACGATTTCATTTAATTTAATGATGAGCAGTCAGAACCAAAGAGGTTGTTAATGGTGGCTCATTACTAGATGCTCTCAGGTATTGTTTTTTCTTTAAATTAATCCTCGAAAATTAGATTTAAAAATCGTCTGGTTGCATGGAACTTATGTACAATTAGAAGTTATTTTTTATTGTTGTTAGGAGGCTTTTGTTAGATATGGTGTATTTTAATTTTTAAAAGCCTATTTGTGTAATGTGATTGTGTTAATGGTAATTATTGTATGCAGGTTACCATTCTTTATAATTTTTAATTTATAATTAGAAAGACAGAGCCGTATCTACAATTTTGCAATTCTCTATGCAAATTGTAAATTTTTTGCTTTGTTTAGTTATCAAAACCCTCTTAAGGGCATATATCGACTGTTTTGTTGCATTCTTAACCCTAGAATGCAAGCATTGAGTCATTTTGACTCCTTTTCAAATTTAAACATCTCTATTCTTCGAATAGAGACAGGGGGCGCCCTAACCGTCTATGCTCTGTCCGTGTTGTTTCACCAGTAGTGATGGAGCTGTTGGCGTGTTTTCGCAAACGTGCTCCATCATATCAGGTGGGTTTTGTGGTGAACATTGAACACGAGTGAGTCTAGACTGCCACTTTTAGTTTTTAATTCGTTATTTTTTTTATAAATAAGATTCTTTTTTCATACATTCATTCTGTTGATGGGGGTGTCGATACACTGCGACCTATAAGAGATATTGTGCCCTCTGCTGCTGCCCAATCGTTAAGGATTTCTCAACGATTAGAGCAGTTCCTCCAGTACTATTGCTTTCAAAAAGTTCAGGATGTCGGTAGGCTTCAAGTTAGGGAGAGCTCGCTCTTCTATTTGATATTCTCCGAGGTATCGTACCCTTGGATTTTGCAGGGTAATGCATTCTGAGAGAATGTGGATAGAGGTTTCCTCTTCTTCCTCGCAGAATCTGCATTCTTTTTCGTCTACTAATCCGAGTTTCTTTAGGTGGCCTCTCAGCCGGCAGTGCCCTGTTAGGATACCCGTTAGTATTCTGAGCTTGTTTTTACTTTTGCTTATGCAATTGTCTGATCTCTTCTGGTTATAGTTTCCCAGTAGTGTCTTGGCCTGCCTCATTCCTTGTAGTCCTATCCAGTATTGGGATATTTTGTTTTTTACTTCTTTTCCAAGTTCATCAAGTATTGTACTGGTGCTTATTCCGCAGAAGGGTTCAGCTCCCAGAAATGGTGCTTCAGCCCCTTTTTTGGCGAGTATGTCTGCTATTTCATTACCCTCCACTCCAGTGTGTCCCGGAACCCATAGGAGGGTAACAGTGCTGTTCTTGCCTAGTTCGTATAGATTCTCTAGGCACGCTAGACCATCTTGGAGTTGATTACGTGGGAGTTCAAGGCATTAATAGCTGCTTGGCTATCTGACATGATGATGATCTCTTGTCTGCGAAAATTTCTTTCTACGTTGAACTGAACACATTTTCCGATAGGGTAGATTTCAGCTTGGAAAATGCTCGGAGATTTGCTTAGACTTTCGGAATATTTGGTTCCAGGCATATACTCCTATTCCTGTTCCTTCTGTTGTTCTAGAACCATCTGCGTACCATTTAATGACACTACTCTTGAGTTATGGGAAGGTATCTTTGTCCCATTCGCTTTTGTTACTTAGCTTTGTGTTGAATTCTATCACAAAGCTAAACTTCTTTGTTATCTCATCTTGGGGCATGTCCCAGGTTTGGTGATTTCCAGGAAGGGGTCGAAACTTGCGTTTCGTGGATCCTTCTCTGGTCATTCTGTAGGCTGTCCTTATCGCTATACTCTCCACTACTATATGGAGGGGTGTAAGGCTTAGGATTACCTCCATGGCGGCCGTTGGGCACGTTCTCCTTGCACCTGTTATGCATACGCAGGCTAGTCTTTGCATTTTAGCTAGATTTGCTTTTGTACTGGCCAGCTTAGTTCTGCTGCCCCAGACTACTGCTCCATAATTGATAGCCGATCTCACTAATGACTGTACATCCACTGCAGGGTATTTGGGTTACCCCAGTTCTTTCCCGCGAAATTTCTGCACGCCATTAGAGCTTTCGTGGATTTGTTGGTTACTTCTTTTTCGTGCTTATTCCAGATGAGTTTATTATCTAGTATTAGTCCCAGAATTTTTGACATCTGGCTTCCATTCAATAACTTTCCCAATTCGATGGTTTTTAGGTTAATGGCAACTGGGCAAATCCTGCACACGGACCTGCTTATCGCTTCCATTAAACGGACATTGGATAATGCTTCCATTAAACGGACATTGCATAATGCTTCCATTCTAGGGTTAATAATCTGGGAAACATGGTTAAAACTCGTGAACATTTTTAAACGTTGTTGATGGACAAGGTCATTTCCAATTTTTTTTTCAAAAAATCATGTGTTATTAGAAAAAAAAGGATATTTTAAAACATAATTGAGACTACTTGCTTATTTGTTTATTACAAAAAAATTATTTTTGAAAATAGGCTTTTTTGGCGCAATAATTAAAAATATACAATATATAAGATCTAATGGAGTTATTGAACTATTGGGACACCCTGTAGATAAAGATCGCATTATAGCTAAAAAAATACGTGTACGTGGGAGTTCAAGGCATTAATAGCTGCTTGGCTATCTGACATGATGATGATCTCTTGTCTGCGAAAATTTCTTTCTACGTTGAACTGAACACATTTTCCGATAGGGTAGATTTCAGCTTGGAAAATGCTCGGAGATTTGCTTAGACTTTCGGAATATTTGGTTCCAGGCATATACTCCTATTCCTGTTCCTTCTGTTGTTCTAGAACCATCTGCGTACCATTTAATGACACTACTCTTGAGTTATGGGAAGGTATCTTTGTCCCATTCGCTTTTGTTACTTAGCTTTGTGTTGAATTCTATCACAAAGCTAAACTTCTTTGTTATCTCATCTTGGGGCATGTCCCAGGTTTGGTGATTTCCAGGAAGGGGTCGAAACTTGCGTTTCGTGGATCCTTCTCTGGTCATTCTGTAGGCTGTCCTTATCGCTATACTCTCCACTACTATATGGAGGGGTGTAAGGCTTAGGATTACCTCCATGGCGGCCGTTGGGCACGTTCTCCTTGCACCTGTTATGCATACGCAGGCTAGTCTTTGCATTTTAGCTAGATTTGCTTTTGTACTGGCCAGCTTAGTTCTGCTGCCCCAGACTACTGCTCCATAATTGATAGCCGATCTCACTAATGACTGTACATCCACTGCAGGGTATTTGGGTTACCCCAGTTCTTTCCCGCGAAATTTCTGCACGCCATTAGAGCTTTCGTGGATTTGTTGGTTACTTCTTTTTCGTGCTTATTCCAGATGAGTTTATTATCTAGTATTAGTCCCAGAATTTTTGACATCTGGCTTCCATTCAATAACTTTCCCAATTCGATGGTTTTTAGGTTAATGGCAACTGGGCAAATCCTGCACACGGACCTGTTTATCGCTTCCATTAAACGGACATTGGATAATGCTTCCATTAAACGGACATTGCATAATGCTTCCATTCTAGGGTTAATAATCTGGGAAACATGGTAAAAACTCGTGAACATTTTTAAACGTTGTTGATGGACAAGGTCATTTCCAATTTTTTTTTCAAAAAATCATGTGTTATTAGAAAAAAAAGGATATTTTAAAACATAATTGAGACTACTTGCTTATTTGTTTATTACAAAAAAATTATTTTTGAAAATAGGCTTTTTTGGCGCAATAATTAAAAATATACAATATATAAGATCTAATGGAGTTATTGAACTATTGGGACACCCTGTAGATAAAGATCGCATTATAGCTAAAAAAATACGTGTACTTAGTAATTATGTCAGATAATTTTTCAAATAATCGCACGTGTATCAAAATCGATCAATTGAAGGTAAAAAATTCGACCAATAGTTTAAAAGAAACTACGTTCTAATTGGAATGGGAGGGGCAACGGTCAACTTCAGGGCCGCCCAGAGAATTCTCGGTGCCCAAGGCGATGAAATTTTTGGGGCCCCCTGTAGGTCATAATAAAAATCAACTTCGATCGGTATCTATTATTTAATAATTCTTTATGGCAAAAATTATAATTTAATTTTCATTATTATACTAATAAAGATACGAAAAAAAAAAATTATGGGCTTCACGAAGATCGTGCAGTATTCGTTAACAAAAACCACTGATTTATTGTTTTAGGTTTATTGTACTCGCTAGAAGTAAAATTTAATGAGAAATTGAATAAGGACTTGTCTCGTATTATTTTTTATTGGTATGTTTTCTGAAACCGTTAAATTTTCTACTTAAAAATTCAGTTTTCCTCGATATTTTCGTAAAAATTACAGCTGATCTAATTTTAGAGATCAAATTTGTTATTTTAGTATCAAAATCAAATAAATTTTAACAAAAAATACCTTCCTGAGGATTTTTTTTACTCGTCCATATTCCTCTAAGTAGGTACAACAGAAAATTTGTTTGCAAAGCAAATGTACAACGTTTTTGCAGTTTTACTTGCTGAAACAGACTGGAGTTATAAACAAATGAAAAGGATATTTGAAGATTTTTCTTTTCTTTTTGGCTCGTCCTTAAAATCAATGAGAGTTACTCAATTATAAAAGGTGGCAGCCAATTTGTCATGGAAATATGATAAAGATTTGAATTGTTATGTTGTGAGATTGAAAGTGTCAGACTGATGCAAAATCTGAAAGATGCAACTGCTCTAAATTTATTACAGACCACACACAATTGTGAATTTGTCGAATCGTACCGGAACATCGTTGTTGCGTTAAGAATATTTCAGTTCTTCTGAGGAGAGTTTTAATAAACTGAAGTTAATTAAAAATTATATAATATGTCAATTATATCTATGATACAGTGTAACAAATGGACGAAAAAAAGCAAGAAAAATACATTTTAAATATATTTATGATGTTTTCGTTTATTATTTTTTCATGAGACATATAAAATGAAATTAAAATTATGGACATAAACAAATGAAAGAATAATTATTCTGTGTTTATTTATTCAGACTGTTATACGAAACTTAAAAAAATGAAAGAACAGGTGCTTCAGAACTATCGTATATCCAAGTTTTTTTTATTAAAGGGCCCAATTTGGAAGCCTTGGCCAGAGCCCACAAAAAGCTAATTACAGTTCTGATCCTACCACTCTCGTGACATCAAATCTCCACCGCAAGCACTTTGTTTTTATAATATACCCCACTAGATATAAAATTTCAAAAACGAATGAAAGTTATTACAAAATATCTAGCTGAAAATTCAGTTTTCTTGAAATACATAAAAAAATCAGCCCGAATAAACCAAAGATAATTATTTAAGCAAGTGAAATTTGTTTAATGTATTTTATTATAGTATACAAAAACCGACCTAGAAAAACGAATGTGAAATTAGATTTATTTAATATATGGAATGAGATCTTGTAAGAAAATCACTCTAAATTAAGTGAAATAAAATCATTAGGAACTTTTTTTAATGACAGACGAAGACGAAGAAGTAATTAAGACAAGACTTAAACTATGACATACCAAATCAACTCAGGAACATTATTTATAAAAATAAGTAGTAAAAGATGCAATAAGTGTCAGTGCAGAAGGCATCATAGTGAGATGGCTGGTCATGAGGGGATGTCCACAAGGAGGGGTCTTATCACCCACTGTCTATCAATCCCAAGACTGAGATGGTCCTTTTCACCAGGAAAAGAAGAATATCGGGCTTAAAACTTCCTGAAATCTTCAAAAGCAAATTAAACTTCACTGAAGAGGTCAAATACAGCGAATGGCTTGTTTAAACATAACAGGAGCCATAAGAGCAACACCAACCAAATTAATTATTTGTCTGACACCTCTGGACTTGCACGTCAAAGAGGTTGCGTTGATGGCCATGTTACGATTGCGCACGGCAGGTGTAAACCCCGAAGTATGAGTGGGTCAATTGAGACTAAGCCTATGGCTAGAAGCGCTTACTGCACTACTTCTGCTGCAACAAACCCTACAAAATACAAATAAAACAGAACACGGAGTCAGATGCTGCAAATGCAATACGCATATACACAAACGGCTCCAGAACCAAAGAAGGCTCAGGATGTGGTGTCTACTCCAGATCACTAAGCTAAAGAATTAAGTGGAGAATAGGAAAAAAATACCAGCGTGGTTCAAACAGAACTGGCCTACGTCTAGTAGTAGGATTTCTGACTGGCCACTGTCAACTAAGGAAACACCTCCATACAATGGGGCTAGTGGACACACACCTCTATGCAGGATGTGTGAACAGGAATCATGTCCTATGCGATTGCCCGGAGTTATCGTCAATGAGAGAGTGCGTGTTCGGTGAGTCTTGGCCTACACCTGCCGATGTAAAGGAGATGTCTCCTAGTGACTTGTCCACTTTCCTGGAAAGGACAGGATGGACGATGACCTAGGAGGACAACTCCTCGGGAGGATGTACAATGGGTCAAATGTGGCCTAAGTGCTGTGGGACTAACTCACCCTCCCTACTCTACAGATACAGATACAGAAGTAGTAAAAGTAACCAAAAAAAACATTAACGAAATTAATCGCTAATTTAAAAGACTGTCCCAAACTAGTAAAAGTGCTTTTAAATTTTGGCGAAGGTGAGTTTTGTTCCAAATTATCGGCAGAATTATTGTTTGTGTTGAAACATTACTAGATATTTTAGAGCGGTAAATTTCATATCATATAAATGTGCTGTTATAAATTACTTATTTAAAAATATTATTGTTTTTGAAATATAAATAAATTCTCAAGAATTTCAAACAAAACTATTAGCTTTATAATTAGAAATGGAAAGAAAGGCCAGGCCACTTCTGCTAATTTGGATTATAAATTAAAAGTACGAGGCATATTTGGAAAGTATGTACCGTTTAAAAAAAAAACTAGTAAAACAATTTTTTTTTCAAGCCAATTTTATTCTTAGCATATACCTTAAGCTATTTTTCTACATAGTTTCCGAAAATGTTCAAACACTTGTAGTAACAATTTCCCGTCAGTGACGATACCGCTGGGAAGAAATTCAGTAAGTTAAACCTATCCCAGAAAACAGCGCATATGATTTATTGTGCTGACATTGTCCTTTTGAACTTTTGTTTTTTCGGAAATTAAGTTTGTCTCCACTCAATAGATTGTTGCTTCAATTCTGGTGTGACATGACGAACCCAAGTCTCATCACATGTCACAATGTGGTTTGTACACCCAATATATAATTTAATTTTTGCTTGATAAATTTTTCTATAAATCTTTTTACCCGATTTACTCGTTACTTTTTTACATAAAAATTTGTCGCTAGCTTGTAAAAATATTCTAAACTGGTTGGAGGTAAAGCTAAGGAGGAGCTTATTTCAATTAATTACAGAGGAGACGCCGTGTCTGTGAAAGATATTTACAAAAGAGAAAGGTCGAAGATATCGCGGACAAAATATCTGGTAATACTTAACATCCGCATAGCTGATCATAAAAAATGTTGTAAATGTGTTTCATTCATGGGATACCTCGAATCGAGAACGAGTTGTAGTTTCGCGTTTTGATTCATAATGTATTAGGAAATAAAAATATTAATATTGAGTTTTCTGGTATATTTAAATATTAATCATAGCCGCTATAATGTTAATGTAAAAGATATATTTATTTTTTAAACATTTGTGGTCACTGATGCTCTAGATTAGCGATTCTCAACCCGTGGTATGCTAAAAACCGTTTTTATTTTTAATTTTTATCTGCCCCAAATATATTTTTTTGTTATAAAACTTGGTGAAAACGTTCTTTTTTATGTTTTAAATAAGCCGTAATTTTTTCAAAGAAAAATATTTATTTTTCGATTGTATACGAATTTCACAAAAAAAATTATTTTTGCGGGAGATAAAAATTTAAAAAATGACAATAAAATTAAGATTTTACCGGCAGATAAAGGTAACGAGACTGTTGTCATGAACAAAACAGATTATGATAACAAAATTAACGAAATTATTGAAAATTAAAAAAAATTAAATAAAGATCCAACTACTAGTATTGAAAACAAAATTTACAAAACTTTATATAAAAATAAAAAATTCCTAAGTGATAAAGATCGAAGATCTCTTACTTCTCATTATAGTCAACCTCCACATTTTTATGGTTTACCTAAAATTCATAAACAACAAATACCATTAAGACCAATAATAAGTTCTATAAATTTACCTTGTCAAAATTTAGCAAGATTTCTACTTAAAATAATAGATCCGTTATCAGGAAATACTAATTCCTTTATCAAAAATTCAAAACATTTTTTATAAAAATTATCAAAAATCAAAATTATAAATTCAGATGGTTACTTTTGATGTAGTTAGTTTATTTCCAAATGTTCCTGTCGATAAAACTCTTAATCTTGTGAGAAAAAAGTTGACAAGTGATAATACATTAATAAATAGAACTAAATTAAGCGTCTCAGCAATGCTAGAATTGTTGGATTTATGTAATAAAACTACATATTTTCAATTAAATAGTGATTTTTATCAGCAAAATTTTGGTATTGCAATGGGTTCACCTTTATCACCAAAATTGTATGATATTTTCTTGGAGGATTTTGAAATGGAAATTGTAAATAAACAAAATTTAAGATCTTCTGTCTGGTTTAGATATGTAGATGATATCTTTGCAATTTGGCAACACGATAGGGAAAATATTGATACATTATTATATAATATTAATAATTCGAAACCTACTATTAAATTTACAATTGAAATTGAAAACAATAAAAAATTACCGTTTCTTGATGTACTAATACACAATAATAACAATTGTATTGAAACATCAGTTTTTAGAAAAGAAACACATACAAATAGATCTAAATGTTAATTCAAACCACTCAATTTGTGTTAAACGAGGTATTGTCAAATCTCTTTCCGATAGAGCAAAAACAATTTGTTGAATGAATTATCACTTGTCAACTCTGATTAAGAACAATTACCCAAGTAAATTTGTAAATCGTGAACTTTACCGAGACATCCAAAATAAAGAACAAAATTTAAATCCCCCAATAGTTCATTCAAATGTAGTAAAAATCCCTTTTATTCCAAAATTATCCGAAAAAATAAGGATTGGCAATAAATTTAATTTAAAAACAGTTTTTAAACTAATAATACATTAAAATCTTTAATGGTAAATACAAAACCTTATAATGAAATTCAAAATACAAAAAAATGTATTTACAAAATTCCATGCGAATGTAATAAATTTTATATAGGAGAAACATCTAGACCTTTTCATATTATTATTATTATTATTATTATTATTATTACTTTATTGCTTCCAAAACCAAAGTTTACAGCAAGAAGTACATGAGTAGATAGATATATTATAAACTATTAGAATTATTAATATAAGTAATCTAAAAGGAAAACAAAAAACAATTGTTATTTGCAAAGATATAACAAAAAGAGAAATATTAAAAAGAGCAAAAAAAATCAAAATATTATTCATTCATAACAAAAGAACGTAACTTGAGGATATTCCAGATATACTCACAGATCGTCTTGTCTTCTATAATGGTTATGTTTTGAAGAGCAATTATAAGTGAATCGATATTCTGAAGACAAGATATATTTTGTTTCATCACAGTGTAAATAGGACATGAAAAAGGGTTTCTTTTTCTTGTGTATTACAATACAGAGCAAATTAGATCTGGATTAATAAAATAATTATCATCGCTTAAATTTGTTAGTCAATCGCAATTGGGCCAGAGTGCGTGTAATCTGGATGGGCAATTGAAAAAGTAAATAAGTGCTTGGGCTTTGAGATGTATTAAGTAGATTAAAAATAAGCAAATGGGGATAACGAGAAGCTATAGAAACATCTGATTCGTGTAGAAACGTGTAATACTTAATTAATTAAATTTCTTCTATACGAATTAACCGTAGACCTTTTCATATTAGACTTAATGAACACCAATCATACATTAAAAATAAACAATTCGAAAAATCAAAAATATGTGAACATGTATGGGATTTTGGTCATAAAATACAATGGAATTATTTAACTAGATTATTAAAAGAACCTAATAATTATAACCGCAAAGTTAAAGAAGCAGCATTGATATGCTTAAATAATAACGAATGTGTTTCTAATTGGTCGGTTGATATTTTACAAAAAGAGTTAATTGCAAAAAGGATACCCTCTATATCGGGATAGTATCATAACTTTTTATGTTGTTTTTTCTTTTAATAATATTATTAAGAAAACTTACGAAGTATAAATTGTCTTAAATATGCAAATGCGCTCTCCTTTTTTAAGAATTCGTTTCCAGAAACGTCACAAAAATATGATGGAAACAGATTTTGACATCTTCAATTTCAAAATCTTTCTCCGTGTCCTATGTTGCTGTCATATTTTTGTAAGATTATCAAGTGTTCTGTTTCTATAGTAAATTTTTTATTATATATTTTGTTATGTCATTTTGAAAATGACTTTCGATCAAGAAAGTCGAAACGTCAATTAAAGCCCCCTTTTTCTTTAAAATAAGTGGTTTTATTTCCATTAGAAGAGAAATTGTATAACTTTTATATTAAACTTTTTTCGATAGGATGCATATTTTAACCACAAATTGTTAAAAACGAATATCCAACACTCAAAACTTATATTTAGCTTCCCCCACACCCTTTTCGGAACTTTTACTCAGTCGTCTTGATTTTTCTTAATTTACTTATAATTTCCCCTAATTTTTCCTACCACCCACATACTTCTAAGAATTTTCCATGAACTCGTGTATTTAGAATCAGTTTGGCTCTGGTCTAAGATATAAACATTCTATATTTCGACTGTAGGAGAAGCTTTTGTTCCGATCAATTTATTATGGAAGAGAGAGACGCCGCGTCTGTGAAAGATATTTACAAAAGAGAAAGGTCGAACAGATTGCGGACAAAATATCTAGTAATCATTAACATCCGCATAGCTGATTATAAAAATTATATACGTGTTTCATCCTTTGAAATTATTTTTAATTTTAGAACAAGCAATTTAATTGGACGTTTCAGTGGTTAATTCTAAATAGTCGATGTTCCTTAAAATGTTGGCAAAAGAAACGGTAATTGTGTCTGAATAATTTTAAAAGTAACAGTTTTCATTTAAATGTTTGTAGAAATGATGTATTTGTTGAAAAATTGATGTTCGATTAATTTGCCTGTTTTTAATTTTTGGTTAAGAGTATCAACTTGTTTATAAATAAACGCATTCAACCAGGATTCTTGATTAATTTTTCTTAAAAGCAGTTAAATTTAATTTTCTTAGCTTGAAAAATAATATTTATGTTGATTTTTTTCTTATCATGGTTCCACTCGAAAGTGGATTTAAAATACTTACATTATGGTCACAAAATAACGATAATTTCTTTTAAACTTATTTAGAAAATGTAATTTATGAAAAAAGTCCATCTTGTCTCAAAGTGGAGTGGAATGGAATGTTCCAAGAAAAAAGATTTAAGAGGTAGACATTTTATTTTTACCTCATCCTTCAATGCTTATTTGCAGCTGCCGAGAAAGCTGTGGAAACTACCAAAGCAGCGGAAGCCGCTCTATCGGGTAAGGAAGCATTAGTAGAACAACTCCAAGAGGAAATCAAAGAATCTGAGATGGTGGTAAACGAGGAAGGTTCGAGCATGTAGCAGCTTCAACAAACGGTCCAATCTGCTAACAAAGCTGCTCAATAAGCTCAAGCTAAACTTAAGCTACTTCAAACTTCTTTTCAACTAGCCCAAGGTAACGCAGCTAACTCTCAACAGGCTCTAGATGGGATATCTGCCCAATTAAACGAAAAAGAACAACTTATAGAAGCTGCTAAATCGAAGCTAGATCAGCTAAATAAGCAAGCTCAAAGTTCTAAAACGGATTTAGCCAAAACCAGGGAGGCAGCTAGAAAAGCGGAAAGAGCTGCTTCTGAAGCTAAACAGAATGCTGCAAGAACTAAAAGGGAACTAGCCGAAGCTGAATCTAATCAGAATGATGCCAAAACTGGAAGGGATATCGCTGAAGTTGAAGCTAAAGACATTGTTTCAAGTACTAGACTCGACACATTAGAGACTAAAGAGAATGATGAAATAATTAAGAGGGAAACTCCCGAAGCTGAAGCTAAACAACATGCGAAAAGAGTTAGGAGGGAAGTACTTAAAAATGATAGTGAAACATGATATATTTTATTAAGTATACTAAGTCTAATAAAAGATTTCATTTGATTTAATCACGTTTCCATGGTTTCTACTGTAATAAACCTGTTCTTTTGACAGATAAGTCAGACTTTATTTATTCATAGCCATATCGTATGTATTTTAATTGATTCGGAATTTTGTATTAATATATATTTCAAAATAGCTTCATTCTAAAAATATTATCGGTCGTCCTAAATCCTTGAAGGCAAAATTACTCGTAATAGCAAACCAACATAAAAACAAATTCAAAAAATATATTGTAGATGAGATGGCCCGAGAAAAAGAAATTGAAATTCTCAGATTGCCTCCTTACCATGCAGAGTTAAATCCCATTTAACTGATCTGGTCACAATTAAAAGGTTATTTTACTCAAAACAATACATTTAAACTACCTGATGTGCGAAATTTGTTTTTGAAGGCAGTTTGAGATGTAAGTGGAGAACATTTGAGAAAAGTGGAAAATTCATTTTGGAAAGTGGATATAGCAATGGAAAACTTAGTAGACCCTATAATAATAATCCTCAGAAAAGACAATGATAGTGATACCAGTAGTTATAGTGAAGACAGCGACTTCTAAAGATAGTTCTTGTACTTTTTATTTTATCTTGTAATTTTGATTTTAGGTACTGATGTGTTTTTATTTATTTTATTTTATTTTACGGGCAATCCCATTTAGTATAAATCTTACAATGCTAAAATGATACAAAATGGTGACAACAGTAACATAGTACATATTAAAAACACAAATAGAACAACGTGTTACACATTAAAACTAAAAATTAATAGAAAAAGAAAAATTAATAGAAAAATTACAATAAACACATTACACTTAATATATTATAAAATCAATAGTTAATTTAATAAACGTAGTACTTGATTTTTAAATCTTAAGACTGACATATCAAATATCATGATGAATATCTAAGCGTTCTGGGGACAAAACTATTGAACGCGTAATTATGTCTATGAAGACATTAAAAAAAGTTTAATCCCATTGGCAACATATAATCCTCCGTCTTATTTATTCGTTTATTTTTATTTTGCAAAGTACGCCTATGGAATGTGACGTTATATCCCCACTTTCACTGCACTAATTCGAAAGAATTTTTTATAATTTTATTTTATCAAAAATTGAGATTTTTACCTGAATTTGTTTGTTTATTTACCAATCGTACAAATTTAAAAAATAAAAAACAAAAAAAGCGATGTATTTTTTTTTAAATTGCGCCAAAACACTGTTATTCACATATAATCATCACTACAATTTTGTTCCTTGTGGTTTTCTACAAGTTCCGAATCTACAACTTCCAATATTATTTTTTCCTCATTCACATAATTGTGCAATGTAGCCTCATAGTCCAGGATATCCTGTATAGGTTAATTAGTGTTGAAATCTTTTGGAGCGTATAGAAAAATACACCAAAAATATTTTATGGTATTACGGCTAAATGGTTCAACACATTTTCGGATCATTATTATCTCATTAAAGAAATTTTTACTTAGAAACTCAATTACCAACCTCAAAGTTTCCTAAAAATGTGCAAGTTTGTATTCCATTAAAGTATTGTGAGAACAAAACTTTTCTCTCGTTTTCCTATATATCAACATTATTATTGTCCCACCCAGTATCGTTATTAGATGAGAAGCGGTCGCAATAATGAATGAACTGTAAGATCTGGACAATCGAGGTCGTTCCTGAGGGAACCTCCAATCCGACTTGTGAGAAAATACCGTGGGAAGCAGCCAGACGAATCAAGTAGTCTGTGAATCGCCTTCGCAAATAATCCGCCGTGTACGGAATTAGTCTAGAAATTATTGTTGTGTCATTCCTTTCAAATTGTTCCAATTGTGCAATGTTTTCTTCTTCAAAGTGCTTATTTTCGATATTGCGTAAAAATTTGGTATACAGGGTGGTCCTTAAGTAATTGTACATAGAAGTATGGTAGATTCCTCACTTTCAAATATTACGATTTGAACCAACTTGCTCTAATAAAATGTTGCTAATAAGGAATATACAGGGTGTTAAGAGCAAACCGAACCCCTTGAAAAATTTTAATAACCTTTTAAGTCTTTAGTTTTCGTCTGATTTTTGTGAAATTTTCAGGAAATACCAATAATTCCAAAACTTGGAAGAAATCTTGATATTTTTGTAAACCTTCGAAAAGTATTTATTTTGGTAATTTTAAATGGAAAATCACAAAAAGAAATATCCGCGCCATTCTGCATTAAATCTATGAAAATTTGCTCCTATTTGTTTTAAAAAATATCAAGTACTTTTTAAATAATATTGTTTCCCATTTTTTTCTTAAATATCTTTGTAAAGTGCTGCCACATCGTTACATACATTTAAAGCTATCGAGAAATATTCCATGGCCAAGTGTTCCCAATGGCGCGCATATAAATACAATTTTATATTAGAAAATCCTCATAAAATAGAAGTGAAATTTGCTTCTCACAATAACTCCGGTTGCCACTTAAAGGTTAAATTTTAAGATTTATTTTTTGCAATAACTTTAGCGTTTTTAGATGTGTATACATAAAAATTTGGAACTGGGGGTTTTTGGGCATGAGAAATCATAATTTGGTACCTACTTCGATGTATTTTGTAGAGGGCGCTAGTTAGGCCATTTGTGGTATAAATGTGCGATAAACTTTTGTGCTCTTTAAGTTAGCGCTATTTTTGTAAAAGAATATTAAGCCACGTTACTTTAGTAGAAAAATAAAGTATAATTGTTATTAACCTTAAAACTTAAAGGTTTACGAGATAATCGCACTTTAGGGAAATGATTAGACTGGTCGACAAAAAAAATTATTTTCTGGCACTGACACCATTGTTGTTGATTTTTATATAAAATGATCTCCTGAATTCGAATATGACCTCAGTTTTCCCCCCATCACCATCAGTTTTTTTTTCATTCCTCCAAATTATGGAAAAGTGATAAAAAGGTGGGGCTCCCCTGAAGACGGTGGGTGATTGGGGAAAACTGAGGTCATATTCGGATTCAGGAGGTCATTTTACATAAGAATCAGCAAGAATGGAGTCAGGTCCAGAAACTAAAATTTTTTGCCAACCAATGTAATTATGCAGATTTAATATTCTTTTACAAAAATAGCGCTAACTTAAATAGCAAAAAAGTTTATCGCATATTTATGCCACAAATGTGGTCTAACTAGCGCCCTCTACAAATTACATCGAAGTAGGTACGAGATTCTGATTTCTCGTGCCCAAAAACCTCCAGTTCCAAATTTTTGTGTATACATTATCCAAAAACGCTAAAGTTATTGCAAAAAATAAATCTTAAAATTTAACCTTTAACACCCTATATATTCCTTATTAGCAACATTTTATTAGAGCAAGTTGGTTCAAATCGTAATATTTTAAACTGAGGAATATACCATACTTCTATGTACAATTACTTAAGGACTACCCTGTATAAGTGTCCTTTTTTAAGTTTAAAAAAATAAATCCAAATTTGTTCCATGTATTTTATTCAAAACAATTTTTTTGAGGATATTTTGATATGAAAAAAATCAGTTGTATTGGTATTTACGAAATAACTAATTATTTATAATTACATTTTGAATTTCTATGCAAAACCCAAGTTTAGAATTCATAATATGTTAACGACTAAAATATAAAATTTAATTAGAAATCGATAAAACCGACTCTCAACGTCGTATACCGAGTTTTAAAAAACTTATGGGCAGTTTTCTTGATTTTATTATAAAATAAATATTTAAAAAAAAAATAAATATTAAATTTGACTATTTCTTTTACAGATAATCTGGATTTGCTGGTACAACTTTGATATTGGCTGTAAGTATTGCTTTATAAACTTCAAAAATATGTTTTTAGAAAATATCAAATTTTGGTGAAGTCGACAAGGAAACAGATTACATGAAATAAAACTCAATATCAATAACAACGACTAGTTTTGTCTTAAAAAATCCTCGTCAGGTCTATAAATAATAAGAATAAGTAAAAAGTGAAAACCAAAGGTGTTAAAAGAGGTTTTTTAGAGGGTTTTAAGATCTGACTATTGTTTAAACATTTTTAAAAAGCATCAAAGCTACATGTTTAGTAAAACAAAACAATCCCTTCCTATCCAGCATTAAATATTTTCTAAGAATCATCATTCTTTAGGTATTTAGTACCGTTTGTTGGTTAAAAGAAAAACATTCATTTGTTTGCACGGGAAATTATCGGCTGGTATCGCACACTAAGAATGTCTGTATGTATGCAGTCGTGTTAGCTCTCGAACCATAGACGTATCGAGGAAAATTTGTCCAAATTACTTGTCTGATGTGTGAAGAGGGGATATTTCTGGTGGATCCAAAGAAAAGGCTTTTTTTGTACGACTAAATATGGAATGATTACAAAAAAAAGGGCAATTTTATTATTATTAAATGAATGGGACTAGGCACAAAAAGTGGAACATTGTAACTGGGTTTTTTTAAAGAATCAAATAAACACAGCCACAGACAAGCCTTTTCCATAGACTATATTTTGAATAAAATTTACGCAAGAGTAATAAAAAATAAACAGGATGGTAGCAGACTGGTTCAAATATACTCAAAACTGTGTTAAAACCAATATCTTATTTTGAAATATTTAATTAACTAACTAATATAGTTATTAACAGTAAAAAACATAATTTAACTATAAACAGGGTGGATTTGCGATTTTTTAAAAAAAATTAATAAAAAAAACGTGTTTATTTATGAAATTCATCATTTTTCTAGATCAAGCGACTTTTTTATCAAAACATATACCTCAATTTTATAGCTAACATTCAGTTGCAGTTTCAGTGTATATATAGTCGCCATCCTTGTCTTTCATATATAAAAAATCGCTATTACGCATGTCTAGAAATGTTGATGTCTATCATCGAAGCCGGCGTCTGTCATATAAAAAAATTCATACAATGCATGTCTATGAAAGTTGTCAATTCTGTTAACAGATACGTCGTCGAAGTCGATGTTGCGACAGTTGACAGATGTCAGATCAGAAAGTCCTACATTAGGGACATCACCGAACGTTTGTCTCCTACCTTCTACAAAGCCTACTTACAAAAGCGCCCACCCTCTCCCTGGAGAACTGGGCCACCGACAGCCGCCTTCTTAGATTAGAATGCCTATTGTTCATCTTACTCCCACGCTTTGATTTTTGTTTCTTTCTGTTTCTTGTCCTGTCCTATTTTGAATAATTTATATATATTACAGACCCTTTATCACAATTTAGGGAAACAGCGTAACAACCAATAAGTTTTTTCTATGGTAGAATAGATTTTGATATTATAAGACTGTTATTGTGTATACCGTCACCAAAAATGTTAAATTTAAATCGACTAATTTGGTGGAATATAGATTAGAACTCGTATATTGATTTATATCAGTTATTTTATCCTTAAATGTACCTTATTTTTACGACTAATTCAAAAAAATTTGTCTTCCCAAGTTTGAGTTCATTTTAAATTTAATCAAAAAACTCAATTTACAGTTTGCTTTGTTAAAGCTTTAGCCTCATTTCTCGATTTGTTATTTTTCTTCTGTTTATGTCCATAAATTTACTTGGTTCAAAGAATTTGGGCTGCGTTTCTCCTTCCGTATACCTGCTACCTACGCCCATGGCCCAAACCAACCAACAGTGGAACGCCCTTGGTTAAACATTAGATAGATATGAATGAAATACACACGTGTCTGGGTACTTCTATCGGGTCATTCAACCTCTCAAGTTCCACCAAGACCTTTAACTTTTGTAGAATATTATACCTAGACTTGGACAATATAGTGGAGCCGATTAGGTCGATGTATCAACAGTGCCGGATCGGCATATCGGGACGTTAATGATCGATTTTCTAATCTCTTCTTTTGTATCAAACTTGTTGTAAAACTAAGAACGTTGCGATATTTGTTTTTGGTCGATAAAATAGATTGGAAAATTGAGTTATTTGGGTAATTGTAAATCTTTTTTTAATGGTTTAATCTGCTTTACTATATTTCATTTTGACTTGGTACCTGCGTTGAAAGGATATTTAGTAAAGGATATAAAATCTCTTATTTACGAAATTCGGTAAAAAATATTATAAGTATTTACGGAGCTGTAAGTTTTGAGATGTTTTGAAATCCGTTGTTGAATTTTGTTTTAACAATTAATAATAGTTTCAATGTTTTTCTAAATTTCTTTTAGAATAAAAAATTAATCTTTGTTGAAAAATGTCATATCCCAAAAAAAGGGATTTTCAGTTATTTTGTTGTACTCCATTTTATCCAAAAACATATATCAAAATTTACCAAAACACTTTTTTCGTACATTTTTATAATTTCGAGTGTTTTTTCTACCTTAATTGACTCGGTGATTTTTAAAAGGGGTCTATTTTTCCAAAATTTTCAGGAGAAACAAAGAACTGTTATTCGCCTAAGCATTCTTGTGGGGATATACCATGTACTAAAAAAATCCTTAACTGAAGTCATATGCGATTAATTAATAGTAGCACCATCGGTGATACATCACTTGCGCGCCGCTGTCAAATTTTCTTACCTAGCAATTAAGGGTTGCTTTAATCTGCACATATCACTAGCGCGCGACGGACTACTTTTATGGCATGGGACCGTCCCCTAAAATATTCAGGTAATTTTAGTTCATTCAGTTTAATTTACAATCAAAAACAGATTAAGTTTTGTGCAATTTTTTTTTCAATCATTTACTATTCATGTGATTTCGAACTTGCTATTCATTTAAGTGTAACGAACGTATGGCCATTAAGTATAAGAACTGGATATAGATTCCACTTAACTTAAGCAAGGTTTAGAAAATTACAAAATTTCTGAATATAAAAATCCAAATTCTGAAATTGGTTCATTGTTGCGATGGACTTTGGTCGGGAATTTTTGAATCCAGCCGAGGTTGGGGACTGCTTTGCAGAGGATTTTTATTCGATTATTCCTCAAAATAGTAAAATAACTATTTAGTCAATAATTATATCGATGAAAATTCTTTGTTTCCGCCTTATTTGTTCATGTACGGCATCAATTGAAAGGAAAACGAACTGTAGTGAAGCTTTTCATAAAAATTAGAAATTTATATATTACTTGTAAAGTTACAAATTTAATTAAAAATATGCAGAATTAATTATTTTTTTTTCTCCTTATTTATATTTTTCAAATACCCTGAATAATTTTGACCTCCGCGCGCAAGTAATATACGAGATATTAGGGGGCTGCGCGCAAGTGAAATAAGTTATTAGCACCAAAACTGACCGCGGCGCGCAAGTGATATACGATCACCATCGTCGTCCTAGGAACTTATTGAGTGTCCAGGTACTTCCCGTTATATGATTATCATGCGTTTCAGTTAAATTATCCCTATATCATCGATTCTTTCTTCCTCATTACCATCTAGAACGATATTAAAATATATGTAACATCTTTCAATTATCTGGCCAGTTACTGAATGACAGGTTCAAAAAACAAGTGAAATCATTAATGGTACCAACATCTACTCTGATATATGAAGGAAAAAAGATACATAATCATTTGCCATCTACGTTTAAAAGTATTCAGTATACTCTGATAGTTTGCTACTTTAATCTGGATATCCTTTTATGTATGTTTCTTGTATAGTTTTTGTAGTTTTTTATTTGTTGTACTTTTTATAAATTTTATACTTTTTTTATTTTTTATACTTTTTTTACATGCTGTAACGACGTTTTGTCAACGAGTTTTAAACTTTCGGCAATAGTGTAATTATCTATCTATCTCATAATTACTGGCGAGTTTCTGAAATCATCAGTCAGCAGTTTATTATTATTAAAACAAAAAAGTCAGTTTATATATGTTGGCGAAATCTCGAATCCCAGAATAAGCTTTCCGTTGTGTAAGTAATCCTATTATTATTATAAATTATAATAATATGAAAAACAGTCGCGGACGACTAAGCTTGCGATACGTGAAGTTGATGATGTTTTTGGCTCTTCTACCCACGTACCGTCGGTGGAATGCTTAGTAGAATTATTATAAAATGTCGCGACAAAACGTGATTCATTTACACGGCCAAAATACTAAATTACTGTGTCATTGCAAAACATTATTTCGGTTGTCGTGGGGTATCCCCGACAGGAATTAGAAATATTTTTGTTTGACTATGGGAGGCGCCGCATTTCTCAAGACTTATTGCACAACCCTAGTTGGGCGATTTTCATTAGTAACTAATTACCAGTTAATAAATGGCTTGTGGATCTGGGGTACTTATTTAAAAAATGAATTTTAAATTCAATTTGTGAATGTCGACACCTTATCACATGTTCAATTTTGTAGTTTTTACCATAATATTCTCAATATCATTGAAAGGAAATTGTTAAATGTAGAAAAATTGTCCAAACTAAGGCAGATAAGAGTAATACAAATAAGTAAATAAAAATCTAATTCCTTGCAAGGAATATCAAAAAAGAATTGGAATTTGTGAGTTACATATAACCAGTGTACATATTTGTGGATGTGATAAATTATACCAAGATATCTTTGAATTCACAAATGAAACGTAAAAGGAAAAAAAACCATTGATGTATTTTTTGTGCAGTCATTTTGTTTCCATATACACTGGTTGAAATCGCTGACTTCTGCTGGAAAATACAAAATTCCCTGACTTTTCCCTGTTTTCCAGGATTTCCAGGGCTATGGGAACCCTGTGGAATTTTCCACGCCTAGTGTGGGTACTGTGGTTAAAGTTTTTGTTGGTATAATGTATGGATATTCACCAATGTGTGAAGATCCCAACTGCGTCATTCATGAACTGAAATTCAAACTAAGTATGGAAAACAAACTCCTTATCTTGAAAAAGATACTGAAAGATACTCAAAGAAGTTATAACTTCGACATGTTGAATATGTTGATCGACATCCCACTTAAATACAAATGATTAAAAAATATACCGGAACTTTCCACGCCTAGTGTGGTTAAAGTTTTTTTTCAACACTTACACGCTTTTGTTGGTATAAAGTATGGATATTGATCAATGGGTGGAGATCCCAACTGCGTCATTCAGGAACTGAAATTCAAACTAAGTATGGAAAACAAACTCATTATCTTGAAAAAGATACTGAAACCTGAAAGATGTTCTAATTATCAAAGAAGTTATAACTTCAACATGATGAATATGTTGATCAATTTCCTTCTTATCACCCTTAAATACAAATGATTAAAAATATCCTGGAACTGTCCACGCCTAGTGTGGTTAAAGTTTTTTTTCAACACTTACACGCTTTTGTTTGTATAATGTATGGATATTCATCAATGGGTGGAGATCCCAACTGCGTCATTCGATTTCAATAAATAAAGGACGATAAAAAATAGTCTGGCTTATAATTTCTAGTTTGCTTCCACAAATACGCCAACAGTAAATCTTACTAACTTGGCCTTCCACGAATCACCAAAAACTTTGTGGGTAATAAATTGGCAGCACAACTTTTGCAGCATTGGCTACTTATAAGTACAATTATTTTCCATGTCGAAACACCATCAAATAGTATATTATATTACTAGGAGTAGAAGGCGCTTATTATGTGTTGAGCTCAGAAGTTTACTGCCGAGGAGCCAGCCGAGGCAGTGTAATTTGAGCGAAACACATAATAATGAAGCCTTCTTCTCCGAGTAATATATACTATTTTTTCTTCAAGCGTAAAGATAATTCAAGTTATACGTAGCAAAAAATAGAAGGCATTGTTTATGTCTCAACTATTTATTAACACAATTGAAAAAAAATGGAAAAAAAAACATATGTCTTATCTATTCCTATTTATTAATAGTAATATTAAAGGTGCAGTTTTGTATACTTTGGGGTCGAGGACAGATCCTCTGTCGCCGAGCTATCTCGGCATTTGTATTTCATGTTCGTAATTATTGTCAAGTTAAAATTAGTATTTGGAAGGATATTATTGTCAACGATTTAATAAATATAATAATAATAAACAAAACAAATAATAAAGTACGTACCTTTGTTGCTAAATAAATATCATTCGGTGCATCCTGAAGAAATTTATTAAATTGGTCTTTTGTCAATGTTTTTGATTTTTTCGGTATATAGTTTCCACTTGTCGCCTCAAAAATGCCGTTAATTTGGTATAATTATTCATATTCACACTATGTTTGATATTTAATTCAGTCTTAACCATTGAATATTGTGCCCATAGTGTTGAACTTTTGTATTTTTTTTACAAATGCGTGAAGTAAGCAATCATAACATTTTCCGTATACTTTTGAACATTATTTTCTTTGGTCCATTTTAAAAATTTTTCATATGCAAAATCATATACTTTGCGCGACTTCGTTGGAATTAGTGTTTCAATACTGGAATTAGCTATTTCTACTAATTTCGGAGGCGTACATTGCAATTCTTGAGACATTTTTCAACAAAGTTTTCAAAACAGACAAACGTCAAATTAAATAAGTTTAAAAATGACAGTTCCTATCTATTTGATTACAACGCCCCATGTTTCTCATTATTATTTTACTAGTACAATAATGAAAATTCATTTTTGTCCAATAAAATAATAGTATATTTCTACGATCTGTGTTGCAAAAAGTAATATAGTTATTATTATACGCTTGAAGAAAAATTTATTTTTGTTTGTATTTACTTCCATGAGATATAAATATCATAATACCATAAACTTAAAGTTCTTTAACAGAACTGATTTTGTTTTTTTAATGGTTGTCTATAATATCGTTTCCAAAATACAAATTTTACAATTCGTTTTACCCTTAAAAGTTCTTCAGTTCTCCCACAGGATTTTCGTTATTATATATGTAATTTTGTGATGTATTTAAATTTAATTTTGATTAATGTTTCTGTCTTTCATAAAAGTATAACGTAACGTTTGGGTAAAAAATGTGTCATATTGGGTCTAGATGATTTAAGGTAATTCTCAAATGGCTCGTTAAATTCATCAACAATTTTTTCTATTCTCTGTATACATACTACGACATAGTCTCATTAAAGGTCTTATTTTTATTTACATGACTCACTCATCAATGAAGTTTATATTTAGACACAATGCCAATCTTCATTCCCACGTTCGCATATTTCTTCATAATTACAGAAATGTATGGCGAGTAATTACCAGCTGTTCGGAAATATTTTTAACTTTTTATCGTTTAGGAAATTGCTAAATTTGTCGCGGAGCTCGACGCTCCGGAGTTTTTTCCCACCCTCATTCAGCCTACTTAGCTGTTACTTACCTACTTGTTGCCTATCGTAGATTGTTGCGTGTAGGCATTCGCCTTCATTCATTCTTTTGGCGCGGTGGCTACTTTTACTTCATTCGGAAGAATAAACCAACTTCAAGAATGCTCCAGTACTTTATTTAAATATATAGGGGAGAGTTGTTTATACTATTTATAATAAATAAATAAATGCTTAATGCAATTTAGTGAATTTTTTAATCTACTCTTCTAGGTGAGTTACTGTGGATGATATGGGACATTGTTTGAACCCCCTTATCCCGACTATTAATAATTCTGCATTGATATCAATCGATAAAATAAGTAAATAGACTTTCGGAGACTCTGTACTAGACTTCAGACTAGACTGTTCGAATTTTCGGTTTTTGAATTTCTTACAAATATACTGATAATTTTTGTTTCCGAGGATGTAAGATTAGACAGGGCATTCTTTATTTGCGTCAGTGCCTACATTCTTTATCAAGACGATAAACTGTAGAGCCCGGATTTATAAGTAGGCCAGCTTCTCTGTTACATTATTGGTGTGAACGTTTTGAAACAGCGACCAATAATTTAGAGGGGGAGGGGGTCATAACAAACACTACGCAGCATTTTTGTTGTGATCTTTGAGTAAAAATTTCGTAATCAACAACTTAAGCGTAGTACGGAGGCGTTATCTGGAACAAAATAAAAATAATTAAATGCCGTATTTATTTCAGTTTTATGGTGTTTTAAAAGTTGTTTTTAAATTATAGTACTAAGGAATTTTGTTGTAATATTTGTATTAATGTCAGTGTACAGTGGCTTTTTCTAGAGATTATTTTTTGACGTTGCTTAAAACCAATGAAATGCTTCTTTATTTGTCACAAGGGTAAATTTCAATCAATTATGTGGGAATAAATCTCTTGTGATTATTCTCGGGAATAATCACTGTAACTTTTGTTTGCTTAGCAAGTGTCAGATAGTTGTTAAAATAATTACCTAAATGTGTCAACGCGTTATATAAAATGAGTGAAAATCATCGGTTTAGTACCTTTTCTGATGCAGAAATAACAAAAAATATTTTAGAAACTACTTCGAAAAACACTAAGTAATCAGTAGATATGGAGACAATTTAAGACCTTCGCCATAGGAAGAAATTATATTCTGGATCAATCTACTACAACAGCTACTCTGGCATTGATTTTAAAAGATTGGGCTTATAACATGAAAAGAAAGAAGCAGTAATAAAGACAATGTGGAATAAAACGGCAAAATTAGTTCAAGAACTTTACTTTAATTAGTATAACAGGTCCTTTGATCCTTTCCATGATATAGAATTCAACAATGCAAGAGATGCAAAAAGAAACATTTTACAAAAACATCCTGAAAAGCACAAACAAAGCTCTGTAGCACTTTCTAATACAGAACTGTTCAAAATTTTTAACTATTGGGACGAAGATACACCTTGTCGATTGCAAAAACAGTTTTTTCACGGTGCATCGTATGAACTAGCTCGGAGGGGAGGAGAAGCAGCGTTCATTTAGTTGCCAACTATTGGTATTGGAATTTTCTTGTCCGTTATTTTGTCCACTGATCCGCGCTTGGGGACAACCTGTATAATAAATTAGCTTAATCACAACACGCACTTCTATATTTTCGTTGCATTCCTTCCAATAAGAATCATGGTAAAACGGAAATACTAACGGTTAATTTAAACCTCATTTCCGTTCTTACAAAATTACAAATCATATATATGAAGAGTAGGTATTATAAGTATTCATAATTCAAATTGGTGAATACGTTTATGTTTGTTTTGTGTAGGCTTACCTAATATTTAATGCAAATTAGCCCGCTGCAATGCCACTTTCTTTAAAAGGATTTGTCTTCGAATAAAATGTCGGATATTAGGTGGAAATCGACAGTATTGTCGAATTCTGGTGTCATTGGATTTATTTGAAAGTGTCCCGAAAGTGACAATTAAATAAAATTTAATGTAATTAGTATAACAGGTCCTTGTAAATATTCTTTGTCTTTCATTCCAAAGAGAAAACAAATAACACGTAACGTACAGTTGCCCATGCGATTATTCGCATACTGTTTGCCTCCAAACGCTGCATACGCTTTTCTTCGGTCTCAGTGACTCGACGATTATAAATTATAAAATAAATACTGAAGGCAATTGAAGTGATAGATAACACAACGATAACACACTGAGTTCTATAAACTACTACAGGCTATATAGAGAAGTATATTTATTTGAAATTTGAAAATTGGGTTACGGGACTTAGTCAGTACGCTTATTCAATGAAAAATTATCAACATACCACAGGTCTAAGTTAAGCAATTTCCGACATATTTGAGACTTTTATAAAAAAAATTGCGTTGATATCCGTATCTGGCTTAGTCGTTAAGCTATTAATTTCAAATTTTATACAGTTATTGTGAGAATATCCTTCTAGCAACCGGTGAAACTTCAAATGCTATATTTTATAAAGGGTGTCTAGAATGGAGCGTCCAACGTCCATATTTTCAATTCTCAATAAGTCGAAAATTTCAAATGAAACACCCTGTATTTTATTAACACGCCTGAACCAGTTTTTTATTTCGATCTGTATTGGCATTTCCTCTACCTAAAGTTACGTATTTCTGAGTTATTGCAAGATTTATTATAATTTGGAGATATTTTACATAAGTTGGTGGGTAATATAATGGGCCATCTACGTGACAAACCCTGTATTGCTGGAATTTTTTAAAACATTCAATAAATATAACATTCTACAACTTTTTTACTACTTTTTTCACCAAAAAAAAAACCAAAATAATGTAAAAATCCGAACAGTTAAACGTCAATCTGTCAATATTTTTGAAGATCTCCCTATACTGTCTTCTGCCTGGAGATTTTTAATCTAAATTTTTCACTTCTCGGTACAATTTTTCAAACATTTTCTTGCAAACAAACCTTGTCCTGACAATTACAAACACAACAAAAAAATAAGTGCAGCCGTTCTGAAGTGATACATTCGCCAATTGATTTTTATTTATATATAATTATTTATTATTTATATTTATAGCATAGTCATTGCTTATTGTAATTTTGTAGTCAGTACCCCCGCTGACTCAAATGCTTGATCCATTATTGCTTCTTCCTTTTATATAAGCTCTTATTTATATAAATCAATAAATCAAGTAGTAGTGATTTCAACACTTTATTTTGAGCCAACATAAATATGAGGAGCTGGCGAACAAAAGCGGACTTGTCCACATTTGGCGATTTTTGTATTTTGTTCGTTTCAGACTGTAAATGTCAGTCTTTATACAGGCAGCCTCATGGTTTCAATCAAAGCTGTCTACAACCGCAAAATAAATGATGTCAAGCCGCATATATTGTTAAGAAAATGTAATTATACGATTTTTCTATCTTTTATAAACTTTATTTTTAAAAATTAAAATCTGACATCTTTTATAAACTAAAGAATCTCATAATCAACATAAACAAACATGTCATAACAACCATCTTTCAATATTTTCCCTTTTACATAATTCCCCCAATATTTCAAAATTTTAATACCATAACAATTTCCCCCAAATTATTTTCACGTTATAATTACAACGTGAAAATTATTTAAAAACTATTTTTTTTACTAGTAAACCATATTAATGCATGACCTACTAAATTGTTACTAATTATTTCTTTATTTTCTTTCATATTATTTATATGTTTATGTTTGTTTTGAACAAATCTGATAAACGTAATTGGATGTATCTTATTTATATCACCTTCAAATTTGCTAACATTGTCATTATGACATGTCGTGATGACTCTATTTTCTATTGTGTTTCTTCTTGCTTCTTCAATTTCTCTCATTAAATTATTTCTTTCTTCTACCTGTTCTTGTCTTAATTGTTTCATTTGCTCTTCCAATTTCTTAATCATTTCTGCTGATTTCTTATATTCTTCTTCTTTGATTTCTTCACTTATCTTGAATCCTTGTTCCACTTCTTCTTCTATTTACTTGATTGTTTCACTGTTTCTTTCTATGTAACAACTCTGATTCTCTAATTTTTCATTTATTTTCATTACTTCCTGTCTTACTTCTTTTATATCTTCCTTGATCTGATTCGTTGTATTTTATTTGTTCCGTCTCCTTCGTTACTATTTCTATTTTCTGATTAAATTCTTGTTTAAGTATTTCTTGTTATTTGGTCATATCTTCTCTCATAATATCTATTTTAATTTCTAATTGACCGATACATTGTTTGATTTCCTTTCCCCATTCTGTAGAATGTCATACATTCCCTTTTCCTGTTTTTGTGACTCTTTTTTTTTCTCTTCTTTATCATGTTGTTCCTCTGATTCTTCTTCTGCACTAACTGTAGCTTCATCTTTTTATTCATTGATTATTTCTTGCATTTCCCTTTGTTGTCTTTCTAATCCTATTCTCTTTCCATCTCTAAGATCCATTTTGGGTTCACTCAATTTCGATTTCGCCCCACGTTGAGCGCCAAATTGTTAAGAAAATGTAATTATACGATCTTTTATAATCTTTATTTTTAAAAATTAAAATCTGACATCTTTTATAAACTAAACAATCTCATAACCAACATAAACAAACATATCATAACAACTATCTTTCAATTTTAAAGTCCCTTTTACATAATTCCCCCAACATTTCAAAATTTTAATACCATAACAATATATTTATTTCTGTATAGTCCCTACAGTTTTTTTTATTGTGGGATAAGTCCGCTTTTGTTCGCCAGCTCCTCATATCTAATAAGGATCAAAATAAAAGAGTGAAATAATTTCAATTTGACTGTCATACTAATCGAGCCCGTTTGTGTCCGAACGAGCTCTTTTGTTTTATACAGCGTAGTTGCATAATAAATTAATTTTTAAATATTTCCCAAGGTAATCAATCATTCTCGTTTCAAAACCCTAAAAATAAACATTCCCTTGACATCCCTGATCGTTTCTCCCACCGGAACGCCCACCACTTTGAAAACAAAACAAGAGAACGTAGTTCATTCATGAATCGAGTCGAAAATTCGACGGAAGGCTAGTTACTACAAATAAAGACAAATAAGACCGGATGCCAGACAGTTCGGTCGTAGTACGATGATTCTGCTGGAATGTCCTCTTCGTGCCACTCGCTACCTCTACTTCTACCACGTCGATAAAGTAATTCCTAAAATAGATTTTATGGTGCGCGTGGTTTGGAAGTGATTAGTGATGATATAAATATGGGATTATTTCGATTTTCTTTATGTTCTCCAACCATATCTGGTGCTCTTAAAAAAATCTATTTTCCGCCCTCTATTTAGGAACCATCCGTTTTACTATCAGCGATAGCGTGTGGCTGGTACAATAATTTACTTCTTTACAACATATAAAATAATAAAATACGAACTTGTTCGAACGATCAATATAGCACTGTAAATCATTATCAGTAAACCATGTAATATGGTTGATGAATGCAGGAGTTTCAGTATCTACATAATTTGTATTATCTGTTACGTTAATCAAAATACTTCCTTCCTGTTAGTTAAAAATTATGAGACGTTTTATTTTTACATCAATGGCCCAATGGTTTCAGTTTTTAAAATAATGGACTCTATTGTTAACCATACAATGGAAATAGGTTAATAAATAGTAAAAAAAAATTCCCGACAAAATTCCACTTAAAAATAATTATTTTATAAAAGTGTTTAATAACAGGACATAATTTATTTTTTATTAGAATATGTCAAATTCCAGACAGTACGCAATAGCAAGAAGAAGAACTTTTCAGTCCACCCCCGAAAAAGTAGTTTTTTATGCTTTTTTTGTTTTTTATATGTTCAATAGATAATATTTGGGGTATTTTAGAAAATGAAACTTGGCCAATAACATATTGACTTTTTTTTTGTTTTTTTGTTATGTTACATTTCTTACAATTGTTTGTTTGTTCCGTTGATTTTTAGTGTAGTGTAGATTGCACTGACAGAACTGATCAGCTATTGGCAACCCTCAAATTCAATGAAAAAGTTCTAATAACACTGGTGTAGTTTATCTTAACTCAGAACTTTGTGTTTATAAATTCTACATGCTATTTTGCTTCGAAAAGTATTGTGTATATTTTATTTATTTTATAGCTCAGTCAAATGGTACACAAGGAGGGTAACATTTTTTTGTACATCGTATGGTTTCCACGCAAAAGAGTGTTGAAATATCAGGAGAATAAGTAGTTCTTGGCAAATAGTAATAACTAGACCAAATGATAGGTGACTCGATATTTATTTACCAATTTTTAAAGTGACTTTTGTGCTGTTACCAATTACATTAAGTGCAATAATTTCCAGTATTTACACTTAAAATTTTAACCACACACCCTGTATTTTCAGTAGCTTCCCAAGTAATTACTTTCAACGCAACTTCCATATTCTGATTGTTCTCGCAACAGCTGCATGATGTAACTGCTTGTATCTCCATTAAAATTCAAAGGATTGTTATTCCAATCCTCAGAAGTGACTTTAGATCTCAATTCTTCCATACTATATACAACCTTACCCAAATTAGGTTTCTCCTCATTATATATTTCTTTAATATCGACGATATTTTGTTCGATATGTTTGACCACCTCCTAGAATTTCTGTTTCTGTATTATCTCCCGAGTTTCTAGCTAGTCGATCTTCTTCAGCGGCGTTCAGACTTTACAAGTTACTTGAATTCATGTAACTTAAAAGGAGTAACCTGAATTCAAGTGAACGTTCGTACTATTTCAACATTTGATTCAAGTCATTTCAAGTTGACATTTTTACTTGAATGATTCCTGTTTCAAGTTACAAAAATGGCGTCGAATGATGTGATTCCTGCAGGAATAAAAGTTGTAAATAAGCTAATTGTGGATGGATTACTAAAATCAGAGAAAAATTCTACACTTCATTTTATAAAAAAATTCAAACAGAAAATAAAAAGAACATAACCTCACAATTTGTTTTTTTAATTTGATGTATTAGGTAGGTGTTAAAAAGGCTCGTTCAAACTTTACAAGTTACTTGAATTCAAGTGCAATAATTGGTGCAACTTGAAACAAATTGAAAGGTATGAACATCATTTCACTTGTTAAAATTTCTTTAAATATAAAAATAGTCTTGCGACACTTCCTTTGAGCTATTTAAAAAAATTTGAAAATTTTTAATATTTTATAATTACAAATCTACATCAATTGCATACCCCCTTTTTATAAAAACCAAACGGGTGTATTGGGTATGGCGAACGCTCTGTGGGAATATTTTCTAATCCACAATTTATTTATTGAAAAACTGTTTGGGTATGAAGTGAATTGTGATCACTTAAACTGGCTTGAATATTTCATTAGTAACCGATATTAATATGTAAATCCCTTGATGAAATTCATAATTCATCCTTGAACATTTAAAGTGGAATTCCTCAAGAATCAATATTCGGTCTACTTTGTATATGTTATGTGAATGAGCTAGATGGAGCATCATTCACCCTTTGTACCTCATTTAGCAAATTTTTGACTAAATAAAAAAATAACTATAAATACTGCTTTCTCCAACAAATAATGTCTTCTTTTTGGAGATACCCAAAAATGAGTTAAATGCTGGACAGGAATGTTTATTTTTATGTAATGAAGTAAAATATTTTGTTTTTTTTTGCAGTAGCAATTTCGTGTTGATGTTTGCATAAAATTTAATCAAATAAAATGTTTTTATTTCCACTAAAATATACAGTTGGTTCTACCGGAAACGTGTAGTCGTTTTATATTTATATACATTTTTCATCGTGCACTATCTAATCTGGGTATAACGTTTTTTTACCTGTATTTCTCCTTTTTCCTGTCCAATTTCTAGACATTTTTGCTATTTGCATAGATAATTATGCAAAATCAGCGTATAAAATTTAATACACTTTTGTAATCAGCCCTTATATTTATGGTTTTATCCATGTGTATAAATTTAACGTTATATCTTAACATGCTTTTATAATTTGAAAAATTTAATTGCCAAGTAACTAACGATTTAATAGATTTCAGTTTCATTCTGAAATAGTATATTTCATAGGAGCCAAGAAAAAAAGCATTTTTGGACGTGTAATGAACGATATTTTTCTTTATCTACCTGAAAACCAGATTATTAAGAAACATTTATTTTTAACAATTTGCGATTTCTAGAGAACTGTCAACATTATTTTATTTTGACATATAAGTAGGCAGCTAATGACACTAGCGCACCGTAAAATGCGCACGGAAAAAGCCCATTTTCGGTGCGCGAAATAAGCATGTAAATATAGTGTTTTCAGATAGGTATAATAAAAAATTATATTTAACGATGGCAAAAATTTCTTGTGAAAACGATTAAGGACAATGGCTAGATTTTCAATTTCGCCATATTGGTATATTAAATAAAATTTTACGTAAAGGCTCGTTCAGACTTTACAAGTTACTTGAATTCAAGTGCAATAATTGGTGCAACTTGAAACAAATTGAAAGGTGTGAACATCATTTCACTTAAATTCAAGTAACATGAAAGGTGCTTTCAAGTTTCAAGTAGAAGTAGAGACCAAGTTAACTTTTGCTTTCAAGTACTTGAATTCGAGTAACTTGAAAGGAGTAACCTGAATTCAAGTGAACGTTCATACTATTTCAATATTTCATTCAAGTCATTTCAAGTTGAAATTTTTACTTGAATGATTTGTTTTAAGTTTACAATACCTCACAATTAGAACCCTCAGTGGGTGGTTGACTAATTTGCTGCAGTGCAGAGCCACTTTCACTACTTCCAGTGACTTCAAGTGCACTTGAATATCAGTTAATACTATTCAACTGTGAGTCAAGTCCCCAACTTGAAAGCAAAAGTTAAATTGGTCTCTACTTCTACTTGAAACTTGAAAGCACCTTTCAAGTTTCTTGAATTCAAGTGAAATGATGTTCACACCTTTCAATTTGTTTCAAGTTGCACCAATTATTGCACTTGAATTGATTATGTTGGTTTTATTTTCTGTTTGTATTTTTTTGTAAAATGAAATGTAGAATTTTTTCTCCGATTTTTAGTAATCCATCCACAATTAGCATTCCAGCAGGAATCACATCATTCGACACCATTTTTGTAACTTGAAACAGGAATCATTTAAGCAAAAATGTCAATTTGAAATGGCTTGAATCAAATATTGAAATAGTATGAACGTTCACTTGAATTCAGGTTACTTCTTTCAAGTTACTTGAATTCAAGTCAGACATTTCTAGATACCTAAAGTGGTTACGTATAAAATATATAAAATATATAGAACGGGTCAGAGTTAAAAAAAAAGCAAAAATTTATACACCTCATTTTAAATATATTTATCGAGATATTTACTATATATTATGTTTTAAATATGGTTTTATGATCAACGCAGTCGAAAGTGTCATACAAATCAGAAAAAGCTATAATCGTAGACCTCATTTCATTTCTGTGTCGTTTAGTCCCAATGAAAATAGCTGTAATAAGATGTCCGTCGAAGGCACGTCGGGTTATTTATTATTTAATTATTATTAGAGATGTTATATAGAAATCCAAATGAATCTCTTTGAGTGCCGAGCGGTAGTACGTGAAATTAAGACATTATTCATTTAAAATAAAATTCATTTACCATATGTCGCCTTTCTACCTTTGTCTCTAGTAGTTACTTGTAGGACGTACACTTATTTTTTAACGATTTTCACTAGGTTGTGGTAGTTGAATATTGTAACAAATACACATATTGTCCCAGTTTTTCTTTACACCTTTATTGAGGTGGATAATTTCTACTACTAAACTACTAAAAGTAGGTCAAAATCCAAATTCTTAGTAATAGGAAAAAACAGATGTCATGTCACGGCAAATAATAATAATAATAGCCGTCCCTCCCCCGCACAAGCTGCAGAGCTTCTGGGGTTCACTCGTAAGGGAGTGAATTGCAGGGCGTATATTATTATTATTATATTGTCCGGTCTCTTGTAATGGGCCTAAAACACCATCAGAACGTTTACAACTGTAAGAGACTACACACAAGCATCGGTATAACAAAAATTAACCAAAAAATATGTGTTTTTAAAATTATTGATATATCTCAATCCTTTTTTGCCAAGAATTCCGATATGTTGTAAATACACTCCCGTGCAAGAAATTTTTTAAAGTTATTTTTAAATTTGTTTGGGTTTTTCTCATTCCTTAGACAAATAGACAAATGGTTCAAAAATTGAATACCTCTATAGATGGGGCATACATTATGCATTTATAAATTATATAAATTGAGGAAAATGTTAGTATATGAAATTTTTTTAAATGTTCTCTACAAGTTTCCCTGCTGTCAAGTGAAAAAATTAACCGAAGAATACATTTCTGAGACAGCTGCCTATGTGTTTCGCTGGTGTATTATTATTTGGATTGTTTTCTAGTTTTACATTTTGTTAACCCGTTTTTCCTACATCTACCCAACACTTTCTGCTTCTTGGCCAGAAAATACACTAATTTGTAACTCTTTTGATCATCTGTTTGTGATGATATTGCTTTTGTCCAGCTTTGCTTTCCTCGTTATACAAGTTAAATTAAAGGGAGCTGGTTTATATATATTGTATATATTTACTCAATAATAATAATAACAAAATTGATTACAATCATGACAAAACAATTGAGTAAAATGAAAACCCACAGAAGGGAAAGCCTGTGCGTGGGTATAGATAAATACTAAACTAATGAAATATTTTAAAAAAAGTACCTACTAACTAAATAATTAAAAGGTTTAAATTTTTTTTAAGAAATTTAAATTTACAACAAAGAGTACAACTAGGTTTTATGCAAAATTCATACCACTATTCAAAGGTGTAATAGGTATTCTTAATATTTTACCTTTTTCTTAAAAGAGTTGGAGGAGAATAAAGTTTTGAGCTCTTCTGGGACTAAATTGTACAAACGACAATCAAATCCCGCAGTTTCTTCGGAATTATATTTTGATATATTTCGTATTTATTGTTGAAGTTCGTCCTCTAAAGGTATTTTTGTATTTTAGAGTTTTTAGTTTATATATCAAGATTTATTATACCAAAGTTCAATTCATCTGGGTTTCATTAAAGATTAAATGAACCACCGACAAGGTTATAGAATTTACACAAATAAAATTGCTTGACGCAATGAAACGCTTTTCTCTGTGTATGCAGTAACGAGTGGCCTTTACCTCGTGATAAGTATGTTTCGAGCAGCACGATTGCAACGATTTATGGGAATCGCCCCGTAAGTTTCGCCGTTTTCGTGACATCCTGGAATGAAACGTCACTTCCTAAGTTATTCTGTCATACGCCGCGGCCAATTAACATCCGCAAACATATCCTTTATTGTTGTAATGGGTTGAATTAGAATTTATTTCTGGCGTGGGCTGCGATAGGAAGACCAAAAGAACCCGGAAAGGACCATTAGATTATGCAAGCACAAGTGGCTGTGAATTCGCCTTTGAGTTCGCTTCGCACGTTCTGGTTTTGCAACTTTTTCACACATATACGAGAGTCGTCGAAAAAGTATTTTTTTGATCAAATGTAATTCTATTTTTCAACATAACCTCCTTTCAAGTTAATACACTTTTTCGTCGAGGTTCTAACCTTTTTAACCCTTACAAATAGTAGATGGAACAGCATCTTCTTCTTGTTCATTAAGTGCTGCTGTTTTTTTGCAATTTCTGTATTCAGCTTTTCAAGTAATACACTCTCTTTATTGTTTAACCTTTTTTTAAATGCACAATTCCGTGTATAATCAAAAAACAGATAGGCAATTTTTAATTTTGTACAATTTTTATGATAGAATTTTAATTTTTCTTGTTAAAAACTTCGGCTCTAAGGAGGAACCCAAATTATAAGTATGTGACTTAATTTTTCACACCTTTTCACTTTTTCTACGCTTTTCTCCCATTTTCCAACCAAAGATTTTGTTATATTTTTTTATTGTGAAATATTTATTTTTTAATGAATAAAAAAGCAAAAATTTAGTTTAAATTTACAATTTTCTATGGATTTTGTTTACGTAGTCGTACCAAAAAAGCGGATGTTCCAAAAATACGGTATTTTCATCCGCCAGAATCCAAAATAAACTGTAGAATAATATTGTTTTTTTTTGTTTCAGAAAAACGATTGCATTTAATATTATGGTAAGTATTTTTAAATAGATCTTAGAAAACCTGTTTAAAAAAAGAATTCATTAGGAAAATACGAACGTACAGTTGTATATTTTTGAAATTTTCTGTATCCTTATCATTAAATACCTTGAATAGTAGGTATATAAAAAGGCAAGTAAAAAAAACAAAAAGTACAATATCAGGAACTGTTGGTTTTATTAACAGTTGAGTTTTCTTAAAATTTACAACTTTCACAATTTATGGAGCGTGGAAGAGTCTTCCCAAACTGAACAGTTTTTCAAATCCATAAACTTTTCCTTTCAAAAATCTCTCACGGATTTCAAACAATACGTGAATATTTCAAAAGTAACAATAGGCGCCGCCATGCGCCGCGATGTTCATGAGCGCGCGTAAGGGGGTAAAAAAACCTACGACCCCCCATCGTTTCTTTGACTTTGTATTGACTGCTATTATTTTATGTCATCTTAAAATTTTTGTAAATATTTTGTTATAATTCATCTCCATTGCTTTTTGCATAGGTCAAGTATTTCTTTTAATCCGTTAAAGTTTGATGAAATGAAAGATATCCATGGAATAACAAACAATACGTGTTTAATATTATGTCAAAATTGAAGTACCAATTTTGCTTGTCATCTCGTTTTTTTGGTAGTTAATTGTTACAATTTTGAAGTAAAGTTTGAAAGAATGAATAGTTACCTTCCAATTTTTTGATATTGACTTTATTTTGTTAGTAGAGAGACATCTACTTCTTCGTGGACATAACGGGGAAGGTATTAGACAAAATATTGTATTGTATTGTAGTTCTCTATATATGGCTAATGAGCCACATTCGTGACACACTCTGTATGTGTATCGTTGAATTGGTAATTAAATTTTCTATCGAATGGCAAGGTAAGCACCAATTGAAAAAAAAAACCATTTATTCGTTAAAAATGAATTTACAAAATTTAAATTCCTGCTGTAGGATTCGTTATTGATCTAGATATAGATATAGAACATATTTTAACATGATAAAGGCCTTCTGTACTAAAAAAATCTGAGAATTTGAATTTGTTTCATTGAAAAATAATAAATTTGGCAATATTGTCGTAGGTAATTTGAGCCATAGAATCCTTAAAACATCATTTAGAAGATCGAAGTCGGTGACATTTCTGGCGAAACCGGAAGTCGGCAATTTTGTTTTTATACGTCTGTCAATCCAAAATTGTGTCTCATATCCATGTACCAAATTTTATTCAAATCAGTTGAAAAGTGAAGGAGGTATAGGCATTGCCCTAGTCTCATTGTTACCCGGTATAGTGGGGCTATCAGTGCTTTGGCCCATTCCTTGCACATTTCTTCTTCTTTCCACAATTGAATAAGTTCTTCTGCTAGAGTATCTTTTAGTTATTTCTATAATTTAGAAAAACTATTACAGCGAATACCAATCTAATCAAAAATATGTATTAATTTACTCTTCATCCATGCTTTTCGCTTGAAGCATAAATTATCGTTTTTTTTTTTCCAAAGTACTGTAGACACGGGTCTTGCGGACGCCACTGGCGACGCCTCGAAACGGGGTCAATAGAAGTTGTTCCCCTACGAACAGTCGGGAGCGTCGTAGTCTAAGCCAAATAGAAATAGATCGTCGCGCCGTTACGTCATCGGTCTATGCGGATTAATCTGCAGAGCTGGACTCTCTCAGGAAAATGTAGGATAGAACATCGAGTTGTAAAAAAAATATTTATATTTTTGGTGAAAGAACTCGGTGGATGAATTTTTGAAAATTTTAATTCCGTATATCTACTATTTATTTTTTTTAATTTATATGCAAAATATATCTACACCTTTAAATAAAATAATAACACTTTTGTTTTTACCTCCCCTCTTGCTTGTTGTCAACGTCTTTCGTCTTTTCCTAGCTCTAGCCCTTTTTCTTTTGGTGTTTACTCATGCTTCTCATAAAGTTTTTATTGGAATGTTATTTCCCATTCTTATTAGGTAACAGAACCATTAAGTTTTTGATTTTTGAATATTTTTAGGATTATTTTATTTCTAGATCCTGTCACATCAGATTATTGATTGATTGATTGATTATGACGATGTATCTGACCGAGGTTTATAAATGCCTTAATACTGCAGCCTTAAGACTTATTGTACTATGTCTCAGTTACACTGTTAAGTTCAGGTGAAAAGGATTGTTACCTTTATCAGGTTGAGTAGCCTTTTCACCAGTAGGTCATACCTCCAGTGTGTGAATGAGAGGCTGTTTCATCCTCCTCATTGTATAATCTACATATGGGTTCATCTTGAAAGATGCCCATTTTATGTAGGTGTTCCCTAAGGTGACAATGTCCTGTTGTTAGTCCCGTAACATGCACACCAGGTTATACTTTTGCCTCTCCTTAAATATTTCATCCCGATCGCTTGTATTTGGCATTTCATTATGTCTCTCAATGCCCAACTTTGGCTTAAAATTGATCGAGCTCTTGAGTACTTCTGAGTACTTAAAAATATCTACTTACTTCATTCAAGACGAAAATTAATGTGAAATTCCGATTTAGGACAGAAAAATACATTTTCTCCAAAATTTAAGTTCGACGGTGAAGTAGGGCGTCTTAATACGAGTCCAGTCCTGGAATAAATTGCTATTTTATAGCTTCCTAACCGAACAGAACAATGCAAAACGACACAAAACCGCTAAATCTAAATTTATGTCACAAAAATATTTTTACTCACCGCTAATTTTAGCCAGACGAAGCCGCCTTCCTTATTTCTGTCATTACACCCGGCTATGAAAATAGGAAAAAGAAATTAATTCGGTGTAAAATTAGTGTTTCGGCTAAAAATAGCCGCCGGAATATTTTTAAAGTATTTGGCACAACTACTTCCGTTTGGGTTTTATATTTTTTTTGTTTGGTTTATAAATAGAAACTACCGTGTTATAAAAAAACCATTTCAGCTCTTTGAATGGTAAATGTTAATTAGATATTTTCGCGTTGTTATTGTTAAATGTAGTCGATTTTTTCGAACAGTTAAATTTAGTCATTAGGGCGATCCCAAGATTCGTCTGTACCCTCTCAGACTGTTTCATAACACTTATAAATACCACATAATTAACTTTAATACTTTCAAAGAATATTTTGTGCTAGAAATGCATCAAATCAAATTTTTTCAAACTGTTTGAAATATGAAAGTCTTTTGTCCTTACGAATGTCCAATACAGAGTGAGAAATAATTAAAAACCAGTTGAGAATGCATAGACCGAACAAATTGTAATTATAGAAATACATATGGGGAGAAACCTTGCACCCTGTAATGTACCCCTACCGTATATGAACCCTTAATATAGGGGGGTGCGTTGAGGGCAGCCCGTCAGATTAGTAAAAAAAAATCGATCCTTAGAAAATCTCGAGCGCGACAGATTAAGAAAAGGTAAGTTAAGTACATCCAGAAAAGTGTATATTTCAACAATCTGTCAATTTGAGCGTGGCATAAGGAAATGGGCGAGTCACAAAGTTGTAAAAAAAAACGGTCCATTGTGGCTAAACGGTTAATATTTTGAAAATTTTGTTTATTCATGTGTGGGTTATTAAAGGCTACATTTTAAAATTATTTTGAAATATACAGGTTGTCCCAAAAAAGTGTGGCGTATCAAAGTTATATTATTTCTTATGGAATACCCTATATTTTATGGCATTTATAGATTATACGTTAAAAATAATATAAACTTTCTTAAGTATTCCCTATACCTAAGCTTTTTAGTTTTCTATATATTTTGATATTTCTAAAAATGGAAGCACTTACAAGAAAACCAATAACTTGAAAACCTATGGAATCAGCCAAATCCTATTTTAACTGAAAAAAATTAGACTAACAATTGAAAGCAATAATTTATTTAGAGTTGTTTAAAATTATACAGTGTGTCCAAACCGGGGCGATTCTCTAATGACATATTCAAACGACAATATCGTTCTTATTTTAAATAGGACACCCTGTATTTTATAATCCTATTATGTAGCAAATTCCATTGCCTTTTAAAAATTATAAAGGTCTACTATGTCTAAATCTATTAATTTTGGAGTTATTTTTATTTTTGTTAAATTTTATGTTATTTTTCTACCGTAATGCCTAAATATAACACCCTATATATGATCAGCTTAGACTATGATCCGAAAAAATTATCTTTGGAACTATGTGTTTGGTTTTGACATTATTAAAAATATTTCGAGATGCATCAAAATCTGTATGGTTAACCGTCAGGCTAATCCATTATTATGAAAAGTGGATTCATCTGTAAACAGCATATTATAAAAAAAATCATCTTCACTAACCTTCTCCAAAGCCCATAAACAAAAATCTATCCGTCTTTTCCATACAGATTTTGGTGCATCTCGAAACATTTTTAATAATGTCAACACCAAACACAGTTTCAAAGATAATTTTTTCGGATCATAGTCCAAGCTGATCAAATACAGGGTGTTATATTTAGGCGTTACGGTAGAAAAATAATGTAAAATATAACAAAAATTAAAATAACTCCAAAATTAATAGATTTGGGACAACCTGTATATTTCAAAATAATTTTAAAATGTAGCCTTTATCAACCCACATATCCATGAAAAAATAAAATTCTCAAAATATTAACCGTTTAGCCACAAAGGACCATATTACTGTTTTTTTTTACATTTTTGAAAATTTTTACACGCTCTTCGCCTCACTAAAATGGAAAACTTAACATACATTTTTTTCGTTTTAGAACCTAATCTTCACGATCCAATAGGTCCCAATGACGCTTTAGTAACTGCAAATTTAGCATCTTGGCCTCCTCTACTATTAATAAAACTGTAGATTGACAGTTCTCATTCTAATCAACACAGCCACAGTCTACTCACTGCTACCAAAATCGTCATTCACAGTGTACCTTAAATTCAATGTCATTTTAAACTTCAAAGTTTTCATATTTTGGACCCCATGAATGTGTTCCCGAAGAGGTACGGAGGGGCACATCAAACCCTAAGCTTACTTTTTGATGCTCTATCAAAATCTCTGAAGTCAGAATTTTAAAATTCATAAACACAAAGAATCAACACACATACAGTTCGATGAACATTATCTACCCTGTTAGAAGACGATCAATGGTAGTTATAGGAATAAATATGTTCTTGGACAAACTGGAACAATGTGCCTTGAATTTACATGTTGAAGAAGATCGGAATAAAATTGATGAAAAATTCATTTTTGCTCTGCGATCCTCACGTCAAACATTATTAGACCAATTGGATGTATTGTGTTGTGTTAATGTTAGATCCACGTCATAAATTTTTTCTTCAAGTTCAAGGCGCAAAGATTTGCAAGCTTTGTTAAAGTTTGAAACTATTTACAAAACCCAATATTACGATTTTAGCGAAAATATGAAATTACAAAGTATTTATCTGAAGGAAGTGCTGATAGTTCAGAAAATGTATTAAAATGGTGGAAGAGGCATGAGACGGCATTTCCAATACTATCTAAAATATCTAAAAAATCAATAGAAAGGATTTTTATCAGTGCCAAAATTATGAATCAGTTAGATGTTTAATGTCTTTAAATTCCTGGATGGCTAATAGAGCTTTAATAGACTTTATATCAACATTGTAAATCAATATTTATAATGATTTAAATGATTTACGACTCTCTCTCATTTTTTTCAAGAATTAAGCAGCTTTTTACATGTTGCATATGGAAATGTTTTCCTAATCCTTTTAACAATGTTGATTTTACTGAATGGGAAAACCTTCAGCAATACTCCCCTACAATTTGAAGAAGGAATTTTTTTGTTTCGCATGTTTTGTCAGTATCAAATTATACTCTTGAATTAGAGCTACAGCACTCTCAGCAATATCATTTACTATCCTAGTTTTCATCGGTGTCTTCATAATTCTAATATACTCTTCATCCAGGCCAAAAAAATATAAAAAAATAGCGATTCCAATCAATGGTCCTCGAACCATCCCAATTTTCTCACAGAGGCCTTAAAATCGGCATAGTTTGGAGAAATTTAAACCTCTAGAGCTACCCCATAGAACTATCTACTATTAAACACAATAATTTACTCGCTAAATATAGAATATTATGTAAGCCACTCCGGCCTTGTAGATTTTATCAATGGATAAAATATTTCTTGACATCGCAGTCATTTTCAAAATACTGTGCTTCTAGTTATTTTTAGAAGTCGAAAAAAAACTGAAAAATAAACTGATTTCGCGATAAAGATAAACTAGTTCTACCATGTTAAGTATTCAATGTGGAAACCAGATTTATTAAAATGTTTAAAAGTAAATTTAATTATGAGAATAAATCGCCCCATAATAATATAAATCACAATGACGGCCTGTCCCAAATAATCCATATAAGTTGTTGCTGGAAAATATACGTGTGACATCTAGTAATTACCTGAAAACGTCCCATTTATTTAAAACATTAGTGAATCTCGCTAATTAAACACTAATTTGATTTTATGTTGAACTAATTTTCTTCAGTTACCTTTTTTTATGATCATTAATGTAATTATAACGCCGCTAACTGTGTTATATGATTATTAATGTTGATATTAGAATTTTGACTTTCTTTTTTTTGCGGAAATAAGTTATAGATGTACTATTTCCCAGAGATTAGGCACTTAATGTTGAAACAGACATGATTTATCATAAAAATTACTCATTAAGTTTTATGGACCCATGGTTGACTGCTACCAAGAAAATCCTTATTCAAATGTAACCTGAAATGAGATTGCAAATCCTCACTAATAATTTTAAAAAAATGACCACCTGCCCATCATTTGAAACATCTGCCGGGGTTGGCACGTGGTAATTTGCACTTTATCGCTCTTAAAAAAAAACTGTAATTTATATCAGATATTAAATCATTTGGTGGTTTAGGTATAAAACACGTGATTTTTGTGACAACAAACAGGTGGATAAAAATTTGGGAAAGAAATAAACAATTACTTAGAAAATAGAGAATTTTGAAAAATAAAATGTGGGTGCTGAAGAGAAATAAAGCGGAGAAAATTAGGAGAATAAGAGAAAGAAAATAATTTGAAGGCAAATACTTGAAACCTGAAATCAAATAATAGAGATAATGATGAACAACAAACAAATGATGAGAAAAATGAATTACATAAAGAAATACAGTCAAACAAGATCAAACTTGAAGGAGTAGAAGATGCGATTCAAAGGATTATATTAGTAGCAGACAAAATAGATTCAGAGATGATTAGATGGCGCGGAAAGGAAACAAAAAAAGTGGAAGTGGAAAAGTGGATATATCAGGAATCTTAGAGATACCAGTAGATTGGACAAAAAATTTGTTAGTTTCCGTATATTCAACTAAAAGAAGAAGAACATGGATGAGAAGAAGCGGAGTTAGAGCAAAAAAGAAGGCAGTAAATGAAGAAAATGGAAAGAATTTCCAAGAATCCCCAGGAATTGATATTACAGAAATTACATCACTGACTCCTGAAAAGAGAAATTAAGAGAAGAAGAGGTAGAACAAAGGGGTATTTTTTTAACCAAAAATCGATTGGCATTTTCGATATTTTTGTCGTATTTTCCTTTGATTTAAGAGCTATACCATCGAACTAGAAGCCATTTTGTTGAAGAGTTCGGCATAGATCTAGAAAACACTCGATGTGGTGATCTATATATCTCTAAAGAAAATATCTCAAAAACAGTTCTAAATTATCGTTGCCAGTGTAGTCCAATAAACGAAGGTTCTAACCCATGCATCAGGTCTGTCCTGCATCATTTTTTTTAATTTCCATGTATTCATGGGAACATTCATCACCGAAAATCTCAGGTGTCTGAAATTGGTGGAGGGCGGGAAAATGGCCTATTGGTCTGAAAAATTTTTTTTCGCCTATTTTCGCCGATATTTCCGAAAATATGACACTTAGAGAATTTTTGTTTGGACGAAAATGAAGATCAGTTCATTACCTACAAAAATGATTTTCATCATTTTTGTCAAGAATTTGATACTTTTCGACATAACCGGCTCCAAAACGCACCCCCATTTTTAACTCCTGCCTGTATTTAGAGAGCACGCTCTAAAGGAATGACACTCTCCAGCGGATTACAAATTGTTCAATCTATCACGTAAAAATTAATATTTTTCATGATACAAAGTTCAGATGAAAGAAGAAACCTGTAGTAGATAATATCATGTTACTTTTTCCTTTTATCTATTTCTCTGGATTATTGAAAAACCGGGCCAAAGTTTGTTTTTACTCGATATTTTGACCCTCCTATAACTTTATTCATATTTTTTTTTTATCTAGACTAATTTCACCGAATCCTTTTGGATAATGGAGCTTTGCAAGGTGTTAAATAAATTCAGAAAGAGTGTTCGAAAATGCTTGGGTCTATCGGGAATTAATAGATAATCAAGGACCATATCGGTTTTCAACTCACATCATTAGAAAGCTTAGCTTGTCCCCTTATCGATGGCATTTTTCTTTTATTTTCATATATTTTGGTATTCCGGAAAATGGAGAAAATTCTAACCCCTATAAAAAATCGACATTTTTTTGAGGATTATTTTCTTTTCGTGCTATAAAGATCACATTCTGAACTTTTCATCAATATATATATCAAGTATTTTATGTGCACGAGATAAAACTTTCTCAAATTGGATTTTTTTACAATAAATTTATTAATCAAGTGCGAAAAGTGAAAAAAAGTTGCTTATTATTGCTTTATCTTTTGTCTTCAGACAAAAACGGGAGGATATTCAAATTTTCCGTTATCACCACAATAATTTTGCGAATTATTAAAAAGAATATATATTTTTAAATTGTGAATTTTTGAAACGCCATTTTTGCAAAAATATTAGTGTAGCGAAAAAAATCATAGGGACAACAAAAGTGCTCTAAGGGTAATATTTCGGAAGATATCGTCGAAAAACGGATTTTCGGGAACTCTAGAGCCATTTTCACACCCTTCCACAAATTCCACCTACCCGAGATTTTCGGAGGTAAATGTACCTATGAATACCTGCAAATTAAAAAAAAAATTTGCCGGACAGACTTAATGCCCAGGTTTGGGGTTTTTCTGGCGTTAATTTACTGGACTAGTGTATTAAAATATCATTTATAAATAAAAATATTTGGTATATTCACCTTTAGAAAATAATTTCTACAAAAAAAATTGTTTTATAAACCTAGAAACAACCCTGATGCCTAATAAAAAATTATAGGAACATGTGTTGTTTCTTTATTAAAAAATTTAGTACATCATAAACATTTGATTGACACATTTCTAACTGGCTATTATATTTTTAACCACATGTATAGAATCTCGTGCGTAATATCTAACATCTAACAAGCACATATTATTTTCTTGCGATAGCTCTTTTTTTCACTGTGATTTAATCACAAGGTACTTCCGAATAATCTCTTTCTGACGACCCTTTAATGTCTTCTCTTTTTCTTTATTTCCAGCTGTTCCTCACCTGCCTTCGAAAACAGGCCGCCATTGTTCGTTTTTCCAACTTGACTCGTGCCTCGGCTGACAGATGCGAAAGTGGAGCACAATCCGGTCACAGAAAACCCGTGTTTGTCCTTCTTGCTTAGGGGGAACCGACAACAGATTTTTTGTTACCTACAAGGTGAGTTTTTAGCCAATTTGCAAATATGAAGTGATTATGAAATAGAGGTGATGGAATTTCGCTGAATAAATTCATTAAGATTACCCTATTCTCAAATTCTCAAAACTAGTTTATTTTCCTTAAATGTTATTCTACACGAAATGACTAAAAAATATTTTGATGTAAATAAATCTTTGTTGTCATTGTGCGCCATTTTGTTATTTGATTATATCAAGGCAACCTATTCTGACAAGATCAGATAAAATATTAACCTTTACAAGATACGTAATTTGAACTGTCTGAGGTGTATAATAAAAAAATTTGGAACATGTGCACATCAATATTTATAAAAAATGTAGTAGGTCATTTTCAAATCTTTTTTTTGGGGCCTTTTACAAACTTTTTAACCCAGAACAATAGACAAATGTTTGGATAGTCCGACAGCCGAGAGTGTTACAGATTGAATCACGTTTAATCTATGGAATATTTTTGGATTTAAATCTAATTCTAATAACAACAGACTTCAAACTTTTATATGGGCAAAAGGACTCTTAAGAGTTACTAGAAATTAGTATGTAGAAAAGCTCGCAAATTACATAAGGATTCAGTGTAAAAATTAGAATTAAAATATATCAGAACCCCCTTCAATCGTTTTTTATTGATAAATATTGAAAATCATGGTTTTTTTCTCACGCTATAAGGTCAGTTTTGGTTGTAATCCACAATTTTTCCCGCACATCCATTTAGACGTATTGAAGGCAATTTGACTTTTTAGGGTGACCTTTTATAGGTGTAAATTTAATGTTATATTCAGGTCAGAGATGACTCGTAAGTATTTTTCTTTTCTAACAAATGTTAATGTCTAATAGAGTACCTGCACATTTGCTTTATTTATCAAACGGTCCCCGTATAACATCCGTGGAGTTTAATAAACGGGTATTTAAAAGCGAAGAATCTCGTATAAACTGAATGTGTAAGGAATACCCAAGAATTAGAAGGGCAGTTTACAATTAATATATATATTTATGTGTTTCCTCAATTTCCGGTTAGTGTGGAAGAAAGTTGATTAGTTAAAAGACCTTGAAAAATGTTCCGTTATTGTAGAGGTTGGACTTTACATAACAAAAAGATTACCATCAAACAGGGTGAACCGGGACGATTTAATTAATAAATCTTTTTGGAAATAAACAACAACGTCGCACAAAAATGATTTAAATAATTTTCTGCTTTATCAATTAGGTTTTCCCGATTGTCGAATATCCGGAATGAGGATTAGTAATGAAATTTTTTTATTGGTCCATATGAAAATGTATGACCAAAATTTTTCCGCTTTATTATTAAACGGGGCCTGGGAAACGACATTTAAATTTATGAATCGTGACGTATTATGAACCGTGACGTGGACCAATGAAATAATTCCAGTTGCCACATTTCTATAGTTTTATCCCGTTGGCATCATCTTTTTCTAATTAATAGAAAGAGCGAAATAAATACTTCAAGAGTAGTCGTAGCTAACATTAGACTTCTTTTAACAGAAACATACGACTATTAATCATGTTTGTGGATTCCCGAAAAAGGTAGCGTTACATGATGTTAAACTCTGAATTTATATTTGTAGGCAAAAAACCAAAGAAAGTTTATAAAATATTACTAAAAATTATTTACTAATCGGAACCTTTTTGTAGAAAGTACAACATGGATTAAGAACCAACCAGACACTGACCTGAATCTGAATCAGCGGACGGCCGTGACATTTGGATATAGATATAACCTCATTTATTTCTAATGTTATTCCGAAATACTGTGAGTTAAGTTTTTTGTTCTTACCTTTAAATTTAACCTTCATCTGGCCTCGTGGGGTACGTACCTACCCCATGCTCTTTCTCGTCGATTTTCGATACTGGTAACGACAGCTATCGTTAGTCAGGGGATATACTTTTATACCTAGGCCAGTGGGGTAGCGCTGCGACCGTTAGTTTGTCTGCAGGAGTCATCAACAGCAGTTTGGGGTGTACCCCACCGTGCCATCAACGTCGTTTTTTCGTAAATTGGAGCATTTTTTGTTTTTTTGAAATTGGGAATAAGACCAATTTTGAATCGATCGGTTTTGTCTGAATGCCGTGTAGAAAATTTGAATCTTGTGATTAAGCAAAGATGCTCCTTATGTGATCGGAAGAGAGGCAAGAAGACAGATAAAGGATGTGCATCCTGCAAACGCCCTATATGAGTAGACCATAGGATTTTGATGTGCCCCGATTGTACCGGTCACTATTTAAATTTTTTTTTAGAAGCTATAAAGCTTTTTTTCATTAACTTTACTTCTTTCAATGATTATTTTGTAATACATTTGTTTAAAAAATAAAAAACGACATTTTTACTATATTTCGAAATTCATTTTTTAAAAACCCATGAAAACAATTATTATTATTTTATAGTGATGTAACAGAAGAAGACAAAGCCAAAAATGTCAGCCCTTTTTTATGGAAAAACAAAAAAGTTACGATTTTTTTGTAAAAAAGCATTTTTTTCAAGTTTTTCAGTTTTCCGGATTTTTTATGAACGCTGATCTTTATTTTTTCAACTTGGGCTATTCTACAGTTTAAAGTGGTATCTAAAGATGATCTCGGAATTTTTTTGAGACAAAATAATCAATATTTCAATTTTTACAAAGTTTTGTATCACTGGGCACTGGGGTTCGTACGTACCCCTCGAGTCCAGGTATGTTACTCAGGATGAGCATGCCAGGTGAAGGTTAAACAAATAATCACACTAAAATCACACAAAAAGTCAAGAAATAAAAAAATTACACAGCAAACATCAAACCAGAATTTCACATTCGACAATAACAAATCAACACTTCCTATGACAGAATTACGTCGAACTGGTGACTGGTGAAAGCACGTGATAAGAGAATTGACAACATCGATGAAATTAATCGCATGAGATCGCCTTGCCGTTGGTTAGATTTCCCCGGGAAATTTAATACTAATTATTCTTTAAATTGTAATTTGTCTGGAAACGGTGAGATATTGTTACCTAGAAACACTAAATCCCCTTCTTTATCGTTTCTGCATACATTCATTTAGAATTTCCAACCTAGTGGTTAAGCCTCATTGTAATCACACGCGTGGGATCAATTGGATGAAAAGAAACTTAAAACATACCGGATGGTCGAAGACGTTTCGTCTGAACATGGTCTCGAAAACGGCTGAAACAACGAATACGAACTTTGGTATAATTTTCTATATCCAGTCACGTGACTTTAACTTAAATTTAAATAAAACACCCTGTATATTACTCTCGAGACGGCCTCCCCAAGACAAATTCTACCATTTATTGGGATTTTATGTAAAAAAACGATAAACCATATTAAAAAATTCAGTTTTATTCAGGAAAACGTAGAGAGCTGGGTCTACTAGCAACCAAAAAATAAATATAATTTTTAAGGATAGTCATTAATTGTTAGTATAAAGTTTGGTTAAAAACTAGAAAAGTTCATTCATGTAGTGCTCTCGATAGCACAATAGTCAAATGTGTGCTCTGTGTTATTTGACTACTCTAGTATTTATATTTGGCAACGCCGCGTAAAAGGAAAAGACAGAAATATGCTTTCAGTAACTGTGCTGTCAAATGCATATGGGTTTGACATTAGTTAAGATAGTATATTGTGTCACAAGGGCAGAATAAGAGCTTTAGCTAAACTAAACTAAAAAAAATTACAAAATTTGCACTTTTTTGCAAAAAAAAACATTGTTCCGGCCAAAATATCTGTCAGCAAACCTCAAATTCGTGTTCAGCGACCACGGAAACATAAGAAATAAAAAGAATTAGGACTGTACCTAAACTTTCCGCTAACTGCCCTTCTATTTTCTTATATGACTAGCCTACATTGCGCGTTGTCTTGTTAAGTATCAAAGGACTATGTTTCCATCTTATGGAAAATAAAAGACCACTCAAATCCGGATATTTTGATACCAACAGATTCGTCTTGAAAAATAGAACATTTCATATCATTGCGCCAAAATGATAATTTAATTAATAAACCCAAAAAATCAGTTCATTTATCAAAAATTTTTCATTCAATATACAAAATTTAGCCATTTAATTCTAGCCACCTGCTGTGCTAAAACAGAGTCGGACTTGAGATATATTAATCAGAATTCTGTATAAAAGTCATTAAACAACAAACCTGACAGCTGATAAGAGAACTAATAAGTTTGAACTATATTCATACAAATTACCAATTTGAAGAAATAGTTCGCTTCTGCGCGTTACAAGTGTGCATTTGTGTGAGGTGTATTTAATTTAGTTGTTTTAAAGTAAAGTATTTGAAAACTAAGAAATTGCAGTGTTACGTTTGTGAACTTAGAGTTCGTCCTAGAGGATTTCGGCGTTGTGAGGAATTAATCGATCTTCCAGAGGTATTTCAAAATGCGGCCCAACATCGCAGACAGAATAATAATTTGCAGGAACGAAATATGGAAAATTGTGAGGTTATTCATACTAATTGTTATAGGCAAATTATGGCCGACATTGAAGGAGATAATGATAACACTTATTGTCAATTTAATTGTGTACCGCAAAGACGCAATATGTGTTTGTGATGGTTATAGAAATGTCCAGACAATTTCTTTTGAAGCCAGGATAGACATATATTTAAAAAAAGAAATATATGTTCCAAAAGGTTCTTTGTGCTTTATTAACCATTTTAATATTGAAGGGTATTTGTTGTCAGATTAATCGGAGCTCTGCGTGCTAATGCTCGCAACGTAGTTATATCTCCTAGAGAGATATCACAATGGTTTCGAGCATTAAGAAATGCTTCTGTTGATGCTGTAAAAGATCATTTTGACTCTGAAGACAATTTTGATGATGAGGACTTTAAACTTATAACAAATTTGTGTAAAAATAACTTTGAGGACATGTTTACACAATAAATCTTTATTTATGTATTTCGTCTCTCTCTCTTACTCATACAATTTTCGTAAGCGATTTTAAAATTAAAATCATTAATTGTGACTTAATTATACAACTCACAACATTGGCGCAATGTTATGAAATGTTCTATTTTTCAAGATGAATCTGTTGGTATCAAAATATCCGCATTTGAGTGGTCTTTTATTTTCCATAAGATGGAAACATAGTCCTTTAGAGAAACATTACTACCTTCTTCTTGCAAGTCTGGTGGAGTATTCGTAAATTCTTCATCACTGCAGGAATTACTATTCATTTTCACAAATTCACACAATCACAATTATTCAGAATCAGAACGCATTATTATTTTACAGTTTAGTTTTCTTGATTCTACGCTGACGTTTAATGAAAATTCAAAGGTGTGTAGATAGTGAAAAACTACAAAATCGTGTTCTTTATGATTTTTGCGGCCCAAGGCCAGAAAATATTACTTTCAGTCTGATTTTTAGGGTTGATATGATTCATTTTCATATATGGTAGGCGAAAAAATAAATTAAGCACTCCGGAAATTAGAAATTGGAGCGATAGATAGCAAAGCATTAGTGATAAAATGTGCAAATCTCATTAATAATTATTTTTCCAAATTTAAAATTCAGACAGGCTTCTCTTACGCACAGAACTTATTGATGCACCTTCGTAACTCACGGATGTTATATTAACACCAATTCATATTTTTTTTTTCGTTCTGTAACAATGACCGGTTGGCGCCGTCGTTTCCGGTTTTCAGAATTATCACTTTTCTGTTATCATATTGGATAATATTTACGTTGTACTTATATACGTCATTCTTCATTCACAAATGATATTCATGTTTCGTTCATGTACATTTTATACCGGATGTCCACAGTTTATTAGTTCAAAGTCCAATTCGACGAGAAAACTTCGTTGATGCGGAAACAAGATAAAATTGTTACTGAATGAAAATACTCATTAAATATACAAAGTGCCGTGGTCTCAATGCAGTAAATGTTATATAGGTCAAACTATACGGTTTTTTAAAATAGGACTTAAGGGTCGTTCAGAGTTGGTGATTTTAACCAGGAACCATAATTATAATAGAAGAAATAATTCTACATTTTTTTTCATTCTTCGAAGCGCCACTGTGCCACCCAAATTGATGTACGTCCCTTAGGGTTGGGCCGCTTGAAGTGATTTTTTTTTAAATGTTCGTCATAAAATTGAGTGAGGCACCTAAATATCAAATAAAAACTTTAAGTCTTGTACTTTTTTCGCGATGTACGTAGGGCTCCTGCGTCCCTGGTGTGGGCGATTTCATCCAAAAACCAATGGGATCAATCCCCGATCACCCGAAACCCATATACCAAATTTCAGCTCAATCGGATTAAGCGTGCGGACGCTATCGTGGAAGAATACAGAGAGACAGACGGACAGACTTCCATCTGGAAATCGTTTTAATCGTCTCAGGGGACCTTAAAATGGATATATCCGTCGTTATCTCATTTTTTTTTAGCGCGTTCACAATACTTTCCCTTGGCGAGGGGCCGGGAAAGTAAAAATATAGGGATGCTTTTGCCGCAGGAAGAAAGCTATACGCTCTATTGCGAAAAAACCGGAGGAAGGTCAAAAATTTCCCCCTCTCCTCTTTTCACACAGGGTCCTCGAGGTCCAAAACTTAAGAAAATGTTAATAAACGGTTTTTAGCGTTTTTCTCGATAATTTTGTGGTTATGTTGAAAAATGATTAATACAAAAGTTTTATATTTTTTAATTATCTACAATTTTTACACTGAACCTTTTTCGATAGGATGAATATTTCAGCCAAAAATCGTAAAAAACCAATATCCAACTATCAAAACTTATATTTAGGTAGGAACTTTTACTCAGTCTACTTGATTTTTCTTAATTTACTTACAATTTACCCTAAATTTTCCGGCCACACACAAACAGCTAAGAATTTTTTTTGTTTAAAAAATGATTGTCCCTGGTCTATTGGGTCAACTCAACCTTCAAAAAATATACAAGAAGTACGCCAAGCGATTGACATAATATTGATTCGAGGGGCACTGACAATATTTGCGCGCCATATAAAAGCTGTGATTATCGTAATTGCACCATGATTAATAAAAAAAAATTATTTACCGTGATGTTTTTATTTTAATTGATTAATTAAAAACTGCCATAAAAATTTGCTATTTTTTTTTTAATCAAACTTAATAACGAATTAAAGTTTTTTTTATAAATATGGTACTAACTGTTAGAAGTAGACGGTAGTTATTGAATAACTAAGAAAGTTGTGGTTAAATTATAATTGAAGCTTTTTATGATTTTTAAACCTGTAATTTCGCTATTTTTAGACTCAACAAACTTGCTAAACGCAATATTTTCTTAATAGTTATAAATTTGACCTCAAAATTTACTTTAAGTTTCGAGCGTTTTGCAAAGGAACTATTGATCTATGTGTTGGTCATATTCTTTTATAAATTATTATTTTTTATATGTACAGTCTTTTGAAACGAAGAAATTTGGTAGACATTTATTGTATCAATTTGTTTTTTGCAGAATTGATCTAAAATATTATTAATCTAGCAGTAAATTGGCCGCGGCCCATATTTTATTACGTAACCGACCACCACCCATAATTTTTGAACCTTTAAATGCAATTTGCATACTTTATACCACCCGCCTACTTTGCTAATTAAATTTTATTGGAATCCGGTCGGGAATTCTTATAAACAAACAAGTATAAAGTCTAAATAAGTGAGTCACATGCAAAATAAACGACCTTCCAACATATACAGGCATAAGAGATATAAAATAGAAAACGCGTCACATGTAAGAAATCTATATGTCATACACTGATGATTAATTTAATATCGCAGATTATCTTAGGGTCCTAAGTTCTGCATTTTATGATCGTACGAAGCTACACCGCTCGCGTATAACTTTACTTTTGCACAAAAATGTACAAATTTACAGAATAAAAAATGTGAAAAAAATTTTTTTGATTCAAGTAGTTCAAGAAAAATATCGGTCGCATTCTTGTTTAAAACGCAAAGCCGAAAGAATGTATCAATGAAAAAATAAAATAATTTAAAAAAATTTGCCAGGTCAAAAGAAAGCTTGTAAAACAATAAAATTCGAAATTTTAGCGAAGAAAAATTTTGTGGTGAAAAGACCAAACTTTGTCTAAAAAAACATCGTAAAAAAAATATAAACTGAAAAATCTCGAACTACATGGCATAGTAGTTGATCAATTTTGATCTTATCTAGAAACTTCGAGAAAATTGGTCGAATACCTTAACAAAAAGAAATATAAAGAACTTTTAACGAAAACGTAAGTATGGATCTATTAAAAACATATAATACATATGAAAGTTTCTAGGTTTTAGATTGCAGAATCTCGACGTTTCGACTTCCCTTTTGAAGCACTTTGAGCTCATTTTGATCCTCTCTAAAAAATTTATCAAAAAGGGCGTAGATCAGTTGAAGAATCTCTTTATGTGGCATCCTTAATATATTTTTACTTATTTGCATTCAAATTTGAAGATTTCAAAATTAGTAGCTCACAGAAAAATTAATATTTCTGGAATTGCAAAAATCATCGCGAAAAAATCTTGCTCTTCTTCTAATATTATATATTTTATAGAAACAACAATATCATGGTGAAGAATTTTCTTAATTATCTTGTGTAACACTCCCCCTGGAAGATATTATGCTGTAATTAAATTTTAACAGAAGCTCCCTATATGAATTTGGGTCACTCGCGCATGTGCTTTTCCGAGGACTCTTCCTGATGCTTTTGCTGGGAACCCCCGATGTTTAATAAAAACTATGACACAGAACGTTCATCGCTCATTAGATCCAGCTCGGTTATTCCCCGAATTGTATTGTAATTGTGATTACAGTTTTATGCTTCAAGCCACAACACTTATTTTTATTATAAATGTTCTTTTACATAAAGTATAGTGAAGTTGCCAATTGGAAACAGCTACAATTGTAGATTTGTTGGAAATTAAATGGGTAAGAAAGAATTTTTTATTTATTAATTATTTTCACTTTACTGTTTATTTTTTTGTTGTGTCCAGAATAGATAAAAGCTATGAATTCACGGACACCCAATTAATAATGCTTATTTAAATAGATTTTTTATCAAAGGTAATACTACGAGTCCTCCAAATTTTATCGATTAAATTTTTGGTGTTCACGAAAAGGCTTTATTTGTCTGAAATAAAGGCGTTTGAGTATGGAGACCAAAAATTTAATCTATAAAATTTGAGAGGACGTGTGGTATTTGGAAGGTTATTTTTTGAATAATTTGGTATTAAATACAGAGAATATAGTCATTTATGCAAAAGACACTTTACACACAAATGTTCATTATTTTCTTTATCAAATTAAATTGAAACATCAAAAAATATTGAGCTATTATAGTTTTAAATACAGGGCTTAATTCGGATATAGAGTTTGACATTTGTCAGTTTTAAAGAGATTTATGGATTTTTAAGTATTTGGGTATTCAAAAACTGATGTTGTGTTTGTGAATAAACGAATAAACAGGTTAGTTTACAAATAAATTTTGAAATTTGTATATTAACATAGACGTTCAATACATTTTAGCATAATAATAATTGATAATGGCTAAATAAAAGTTGTTAAATGTTTATATTTGACATTTCAAAAAAGGTAAACACAGTTTAATCAAAAAACAATTACGCAGAAGCGGTTTTATCAAAGGTAATACCACGAGTCCTCCAAATTTTATCGATTAAATTTTTGGTTTTCACGAAAACGGCTTTATTTGGAAAAACCACGAAAACAAACTGATTGATAAAATCACGAGTCCGCAGGACGAGTGATTTTATCTTAAATCAGTTTGTTTGAGTGGTTTTGCCTAAAATAAAGGCGTTTGAGTATGAAGATCAAAAATTTAATTTATAAAATTTCAGAGGACGAGTCGTATTTGAAAGGATTATTTTTTGAATCATTTTGTATTAAAACAGAGAACATAGTCACTTATGCAAAAGACACTTTACACACAAATATTGAAAATTTTCTTTACCAATTTAAATTGAAACCTGAGCTGTTATAGTTTTACATACAGGGCCACCAAGGCGATTTTTTGACTGGCTACCCCGCGAAACGGCGCCTTAAATAAAAGCGAAGAAGAAGAATGAAATGATGTCTTTCTTAATTTAATTAATTTTAAGTTTATTGTTAAAGTGAGGTATCTAAAAATGTTAAATGAATGTTGAAATAAACTAATAAAAACAGGTTAGTTTACAAATACATTTTGAAATTTGGTTATTAACATAGATTTGCAATACATTTTAGTATAATAATAATTGACAAATGTTTACATTTGACATCTCAAATAGGTAAACACAGTTTAATCAAAAAACAAAAACGACGAAGCGGTTTTATCATTATAAAACACAATGATTGGTTAGGATCCTGAGTTGTTATTGGCTGAAACCACAAAATCTGACTGTTTTGACAGATGAAAAAAATAATCAGTATAAAACACAATGATTGGTTAGAATCCTGAGTTGTTATTGGCTGAAACCACAAAATCTGACTGTTTTGACAGATGAAAAAAATAATCAGTATAAAACACAATGATTGGTTAGGATCCTGAGCTGTTATTGGCTGAAACCACAAAATCTGACTGTTTTGACAGATCAAAAAAATAATCATTTTAAAATTAATTGAAGAATACCTAATAAATTTTGGTCGTACTGTATACATTGAACCGTTGCACATATGCTTGTTTTAGCCGCATGAGTAAATGATGTGATTATATTTGATTTTCTTTTATAAAATACGCCAAGGGCCCAAAATAATTATTTTCATGCTTCAGTTTATCTACTGATAGCGATGTATTGGTTTCCTTGTAATTTTTTTTTATTATTTATCATAATAAACCGTTAGGGGCATTGGCAGGATCTGTATATAGAGTTGACCAAATTTTGTGGCCAATAGTTTGTGCTTTATTGCTTCAAATGTACCCAAAAAGCATACACCAAAAGGTTTATTCTGGGGATACGATAAAAAAATAACCGAATTGAGTGGAAAAACAGAAGATAGATGGACATACATATTGTAAGCCACATCAGCAAGTATCAATATTGCAAAAAGATGATAGGAAACAACTAGAATTGTATGGATATTGCAGAAACGATAGACCAAAGCCTACATAGATTAATGGAGTAATAAACACAGGAACACAGGAAGTTGAAGGACAAATAATGACGTGAAGGAAATAAAAAAATGGGATAAGAAACAGGAATTCCACAACCCGACAACCTAAGGATTGTCAATTAAAAAAATTGTAAAAAAACTAAAACATTAATATGGAAAACCTTCGAAAATGATCTGAAAAAAGGATGTAGACACAATCATAAAGAATAGGAAGAGTTACTAATTAATACAGGTCCGCAAATACAAATTAAAGGGGCAATTTGCGGACCTGAATTAATTAGTAATCGGGATCCACACCTGCAGTTAGCTGGCGGCGGGAGATGGGCGAAACATAACCGATGTGAATATGTGTTGTTTTATATATTTGTTAACATATTATTGTATATGGATATGCCTCTGAAAAATATGCTGTTTTGGACATTTGTGGATGAAAATCTTAATAAATTTACATCATTTGATTGCCGGGTGTAATGGTTGTGTATATCACTGCGAAAATCAAAAGTTAAATAAAAAAATAAAACTGGATTTTTGAACCGGACATTAGTGTCAAGGCAAAAAAAATATTGCTTGCAATTTTTAACAAGCATGAATTGGTGGTTGAAATTTTATTTCATAACTACAAAGTTCAGTCTATCGATTTACCTAAAAGTTGTGAACTCATGAATTGTATGATTTATGAAAAAGAAATTGATGTTAAAACAATAGAATTTTTTTTTGACGAATCTGCATTTCTACTGCTCATACACGAAAGAAAAAAAAGAAAAAATGGTTTTGCAAGGTGTGATTTATGCATTGATAGCATTCAGCCAAGTGTGAGGTGTGACTCATGTTTGATGTGGATACATAAAAGTTGTTCTGGGCTCTCTAAACTACCCCGTTCAAATGCTAAATGGATTTGTATTTCAGATTGTTAGTTGTAATATAATTAACTACTTTACGGACTGAACTTTCATTTTTGAATGTTTGCTTCCACACCTATTCATAGTAAGATGCTTATAGTAGGTATACATGCAGTATAAGTAGAACATGACAAATATTAAGACACATGATCCTATAAATAACACAATTTGCTGATCTCGAAACTCTTCCTAAAAAATACTTGACTATAATTAAGGAAACTGAATGGAAAAAAATGATATCGAGTATCAAGGACAAAAACAGACTAAAATGAAGTGAAATACCTTCGGAAGTTCATTGAGAAAGGAATAAAACTATGCAGATGTTCTAAACTAATCTAAACAGCGGATATTTTGGGAAATTTTTCTAATTTTTTTAGTCAGAAAAATTAATATGATACAAATTGTACCAAATTAAAAATCAACACAAAGGGGTTATTTTGAATGAAAAATTGATTGGAATTGCCGAAATATACGAAAAAAAAAAATTTTTTTAGTAAAAAAATGGAGAAAAAGTCAGAAAAAAAGAAAAATTGCGAACAATCTTAAAATCGACGCAAAAAAAAATTGTAAATTTAAAACATACAGGCCTGCAGTAGTACTTCTTAATTTTTTTAATAAAGTAGAGTGTTGTCCATAACAACTCAAAGTATGTAGGATACAAAATCGTTCTCTTCCAAAATATATTATTACTCAAATGAAGTTGTATACAATTCCAAAAAAGTGTATCCTGGTATTTTGCCACGCAACAAACGCTAAAATGATCTTGAATTATTTACACAACTCACGTCCATTCAGCTCGAATTATTCCCTGAATATTTGACAAGAAATATTAGTATTCACATTAAAATGCAAAGCAGTTCAATATTAAACCCAAATGCCAAAGCTATTAAATCATTAAAATAGTTTCTCGTATTTCACCAGAACCGCAAGCAAAGGTTAAATAACATTCCTTGGATATATATTCGTTCATTTACAACGTATTACAATATAGTGTGTCTTGAAGTGATATATTTTTTTAACTAGAATTTAAAATATGAGGAATATTTATATAGTAAGCTATAAGCTATAACATATATAACGTATAGTAAGCTATAAAATTTGATTTTTAATCACCTGATATCTAGCAAGGGTAATATTTTATATTTGAGTTCATTTATAGAGATTATAGAAGGTATAGACCAGTGCAGATGCCTTCGATAATGGTAAAAAATGAAATAAAATAATAGTAGGATGAAACCCATTGGAAAAGGTAGAAAATATAACAAACATGAAAGGAAAAATAATTTACGGGCGATCTGGGGTTGGGAAGTGGAAGGGGAGAGTTTTTAAGGGTAGAAAACTGTTTATCTTGATTTCCGGCAAAACTACAAGTCCTATGGAAAAAAATTAAATGGCAAAGTTGTAGGTACCTAATAAAAAGGTAATTAATTAATATGTATTAAAGAAAATATTAATTCACTAAATATTTTTAATAACTTTAAAAATATATTAAATAAGACACAAATATAATATTAGATACAGTGTTATTAAAAACTATAATAATGGGAACATAATTTTACAAATAATGCAATAAACATATTTCATTAATTTCCTAATTTTTTCTTTTAAATAATTTTCTCGATTACCTTTTAGCACTTCTCTCCAGATTTAGATAAGTGTTTTGTTTGATGTTCTAGTAATTAAATACTTAGCGTAAGATTAATTTAGGTAGAAGGCTCAATGCAGCCAATCTACACAAGTCATTCACCGTCAGAATTGTAACTTAATGTCTTAGGATAGATTCCTAAAAAGGGGGCTAAAAAAACCCCTTCTCTAAAACCAATCAACTTAATTTGGAATAACCCAAAGACTGGTTTCTAGGTAAGTTCTTGAAAAAGAGTAAATAGATATTAGGTCATTTTAAATGAAATAATCCTATTTTCTCACTGGACTTAAAGATAAATGTAATATGGAGCCCACTGGATGAATCGATAATTCATCAGGTAAACACTCGTTACTACCTATATTTTATGAGGGTATTTCTGGAACCAGAAGGTATAATAGTATGGCATCGCCCATAAATATTTGGCAAAAGCTTATTTAGTCATTTCCTAAAAACCAAGTGCTCCAATTATATATAGAACCTTTTTCAATGTGATAAAAAGTATTTTTTTAAAGAAATCTATTTGCACCCTTTCAGTTTTCAAAAAGTTATTGAAGGACTCAAACCGGAGTGCGCTTGCTTTTTGTGTTAAAAATGATTAAATATCGTAAAATCTTGTAAGAAATATAAAGATGTTGATCAAAAACTGTATTGTCTTGTTGGTGATTTCAAAGTAACAGATTTGGTTCCCAAAAACTTTGCATGTGTTCTTAGCACATTTTTCGTCCGCCTGGAAATCTCATAAATCTCTTTTTCTTATTTTCTATTCACAGCGTGCGAAGAACCTGTTTTAACTGAAGAAAATTTTGTAATTAACTTTAAAATCTATGTAGTTTAAAAATGAATTTTCAGAAATGGTTGTAGAAATTATTGATCTTCATTTTTGGAACAAAATTATTGATGGTAAATCAACACACACGCTATTTTTTATCGGAATGTCTACTAGATGAAACGATATTTTATCAATTCTGCGGTATAAACGTATGATTATTTACCAGAATTATTTTTAGACAGGAAAATTATTTGAATGTTTTAGTTAATTCGTGAAATGGTTGCAAATGTTCTTTTGAAAGAAAAACACTTTAAGTGGCCAGCACTTCAGCCTGACATTACACCTCTTGCTTTTTTTGGGATATTTAACTAATATGTGACGAGACCTGTATATGACTGGAGTGCCCTTATTTTATGATTCATAAAATAATAAATTGTTTATTTTCAAAGAACCAAAAAACAGATTTAATATTAAGTTAAATTTATTATTTAACGAAAAGTTTTTGCTCTTCGAATTTTTGACCTGGATTTTGTGGACGTTGTAAGGTCGACGAAGAGCCGCCGACAACGATCAGCCAACATTGGCACTTCGTCGGCGGGCAACCAAGGCAATATGCAGCAGCATAGCAGCAACCAAATAGCAACCAGCAGCTGACCGTGGGACAGGCGCCCGTGAAAAAGTCGCACGGTCCGTACGCATGCGCCCGCAGTTCACAATCGCCAAATATCAGAGACAGATACGGAGGGCTACACAATAATATAATCCACACCGACCTGCCTCGTCGTGTGCTAGAGATGGGCGTAGCTGTTACTTCTCCTTGCAGAACGATGTCGTCTTTGAGGAGGAAGTGTTTGATATTAAGAGGATGCGGATTGGAGGCACACGAATCCGGTTTTTAAATTAACTATGCAATCTTAAAGCGGGGGTGCCACAGGGCTTAGTAATTTCTACACATCTGAACACATATTTGATGTGTATTACATCCTCATGCACAATATCTTTCAAAAGTGGGTCCTATAAACGTTGATTCTGTTTGTCTTTTTGCTAACTAACGACACTGATACATTCGAGTAAATTTAAGCAATTCCATAGTGGCTTCGAGTCTCTGGTTGGAGCTCATGTAGGTACCTAATTGCGATCTAGCTGTCAGATAAGATATTTATTTTCTTAAAGAATAGTTCGTTTACTCTGTGGTACATAATTATATAGCCAAAACATCACATGGTAATTTAAGTAGGTATATCTAATCGATAATCTTATTTTACCCAAAGGTGAAGTATCTTAATAATATTAGAAAAACCCCCCGCAAAATATATATTTTTTGCGAATGTATCTTCGATTTTTCCAGTACAGTGTGTAGATGTGTGTAAAGCAAAATTACCAATCTATGATTTCTCTGGGATCATGTAATTCTTCGTCCCGTTTAATTTTAAAACTCGTCAACATGTTTTTCTCTGGATGCGTCTTGGTGATCTTTTGGGAAGTTATAGGTATTAATGTGATCCATAGGGTAATTTAATTAATTAATAGTTATTGACTATAATTTCAAAAAACTCCCAATTGTTATATTTTATATTGATTATTTTTTTCATCTGTCAAAATAGACAGATTTTGTGGTTTCAGCAAATAAGAGTTCACGATCCTAACCTATCATTGTTGGCTGAATTACAACCCGCCTGGATTACAATCGCTTGGATTACAATGCTGGTGTGACGTCAAAGTGTCGTCAAGTGCCCATTGTCTACTATAAACATCTAGGAACTTATATTTAGTATTATTAATTATTATTATACTAAAATGTATTGCAAATCTATGTTAATACCCAAATCCAAAATGTACCTGTAAACTAACGTGTTTTTATTCGTTTATTTTAAATCGCTTTAAGAAACAACTCACTTCAACCGTTAACTTTTGTTCAATAAACATCGGTTTTTGAATATCTGAACACTTCAAATTAGCTAAATTAAGAAAGACTTTTTCCATTTCAGTCTATAAACACAGAAATCTACATAAATTCGTTTAAAATTGACAAATAATGTCAAAGTCTAAGCGAATAAGCCAAACTCAATCGCGCTTGCCTTGGTGGCCCTGTATTTAAATCTACAACAGCCCAATATTCGACTTTTACATTTAAAAAATGAAGAAAATATCGAACATTTGTGTGTAAAGTGTCTTTTGCATAAATGACTATATTCTATTTTTTTAATACAAAATACATTTTCCAAATACCGTCCTCTTAAATTTTATAGATAAAATAAAATTAAAATTACTACCAAAATTCCCATGCTCAACTTTCAAAGTAGGACGATCCTCTTAACGAATGCATTTAAGTTTAAACTACAACCGGAAAATGCCACATAACCTTTGAAGTAGGTATTCCGAAATGAAACTTGGTCAGTAAGAAAAAGCCAGGCGTTATATTAATTGTGACATCGTTAACAGATTTTTCTCATTTATTGTACCGACGATAATCGTTCCATATTTGGATAGAATTCTCTCTGAATCTGAACCTAATAAAATAGCTCTTAACGCAGACGCACGTTTCACATTCCTGAGCGTTAATTATTGTCGACTTCTAAAGACGTAGGTCCGCAATTGGTTCAGGCCGAGTAAGGTCCTACGGATTTTGTCGCAAGGAAAAAAAAAATCCCAAAATGTTTTATTTTTTCTGTAAGTGAGTTAGTTGACAATATTTTATTTTTGGAAAATATTTTATGGGCTATTTTTATATGGGTGAAGGGGGAATATTGTGGGCCCTTCAGACAGGGGTTAGTTAATAATTTTTTAGGTATCTATCTTTCAATTTTAAATAGCTTTGACAAGCTCCCAAAGAATGCTATTCTCCTTTTGAAAATGCATGATAGCACAGTTTTTATGGCAAAGGTCTTTATACCGGATTGTTCAATGCAGAAAAAAAGTAAATGTTGATATCTTCTTATCTGAATTTTCACTAGATTTTAGTATGATGACCACCCCGAAAAATCTCGAATACAATACATCATAAAATGTAATTAAGCAATAATTTTATACCTCAGTGACGGGGAACACAAAATTACTTTAATATAAAAAATAGTAAACTGTCAATATTAAGTACCCACATTTATTTTTATAAAAATAGTATACCTACTAGATATTAGGTTAGGCCATTTCCTTAAAATTTAATAATAAATATACACACTACCTTCATATATGATACAGATACTAAAAAAAAAATCTTTGCAAAAAAATATGTCTTATAGCGTTTTGCCCAATTGTCCGGTGAAATTTTTGATATGGAGTCCCATAATAGTTGACGAACCTCTTCAAGTTTAAATGTTGTATGGTTTCTCGCGACACATCCCTTCATTTGAGCCCAGATTAGTTCAATGGGGTTAAGGTCACGGTGATAAGGTGGTAATACAATAATAATAATAATAATAATAATAATAATATGTTTATTCAGAAAAAAGATATAGAGATATAATATTATAAAGTAAACAATTGAAAAATACATTTACATAGACAAATTAAAAATTAAAAGGTGAATAAACAAATTTCCACAGAATTAGTTTAACTACTTGTATTTGTGAATGAAAAAGCTTAACAGTATAATCAGGTAATTAAGGGCATACATAATATATATTGACATAATCAGAAAATTGACATAAACAGGAATTTGACATTATCAGGAAAATTGACATATTCAGGTAAAATTTATAAAACAATTTTAACTTTGACGTATAAAATGAATCGTTTATTACATTATCTATTTATTTTTTTGTCTTTTTTATTAATTTTAATATTTAAAACTTAAACATTTGTTTGGTTGACAATGTTACTAGAATAAGTCCTTTCATTTGACAAAATATATTTCTTTAATTCCATTTTAAAGGAATTATAGCTGTTTAAGTTTTTTAAGTGGCAAGGTAACAATGAATATAGGCGTGGTGCCAAATAATTTACGCTACGTTGTCCAATGGTTTTCTCGGATCGCGGGTAATATATGCTGTCATTATGCTGTCCTCAACCTCAACACTCCATGTTCTTTTGCTATTTCATCTACACTATACTTCTTAAATTTTGGTTGTTTACATAAATGCAATAGCTCTTTTTGAGTAATCCCTCTTCTGCCACTATTTCTTTGGTTAATCGGAGAGTTCTTGCTTTTTCCATTTAGTGTTAGGTAACGGTTCCTCTAATCTTTAATGGTAACTGGCATTGTCCATACCTATTACAGAATTGATCGGTAATAAATCTATCATTTGACTGAAATATTCCTCAAAAACATAAGCAGTCATTTCTTCATGGTAGTCTTTCATAGAATTTGAAACAAGCCTCTATCACCAAATCCTTTATCTCCTCCAATATGAGTGATAATTAAACGGGGACCTTTATTACCATTTGGAAATTTTAAGCCAGTAGACAAACCTTCTATAAATGTCTGACGAGCATTTGTAACCTGTTTATCTTGCCAAACTTTTTTTACAAAATGTCCTTCATTTATCCATGTTTCATCTAAATAAAAAATATTTTTGTCTTCTCTTCTTAATTTTCTAATTTCCCTTAAATATTGCCTCCTCCAACAAATAATTTCATCTTTCTCTATGAGCGCAGATTTTCTATCGTTCTTTTCCCAAACGAAGTCTAATTCATGTAAAGTTTTCCACAGTTTGTCTCTTTTAACGTTTGGCAAAGTTTCGTCTCCATTAATGTCTACTAAAAGTTTATCCAAAGTAGGTATCTTTTTTTGTAAATAAATCGAATGCACTTTTCTTCGGATCAGTTGTTTCATAGTACCGTCTATTTGAGTGGGTTTTCTCCCAGTTGACGTTTTAGGTGCTACTGTAATATTTCCATCCTTTCGTTGCTTCAAAAGTGTATATTTGGTTGCTTCTCTAACTCATGTACAAGAGCGTCATGTACATTTAACACTAAAGTTTTCATATGCACGGTTAAATTGCACTTTAATTTCACATGATTATATTGCTTTTTATCGCCTATTATTACAGAACTAACAATTCTGCGTGTTACAATTACAGGACTACACAAACAGAAATGTAAATTTTAACTAAAATAATTTACAATCTGCACAACACTTTTTGCCGATTAGAAATTTTAATCCTTTCTAAGAAAGTTGAGGGCCACTTAAATTGATCTTGAATTGTAAATATTTTCTACCTGTAGAGATTACATACTTACCAAGAATGGAAATAAATTGGTATTTTTAAAAGTTTTAGGAAGAAAATCCAACATTTCATTTTAGAACAAATAACGCTAAACATTTTATTTTAGAAATTATCCGCCACTGATTTATGATGTTATATTGGGGTTTATCTTTATAATTACGTCCAATATTGATCATTTTTTGTTATTTATGATATTTACTAAAAATCTCCAGTTTTCTTCTATTTCTTTTTTACAATTTCTTCTCTTTGTCTCACATTAGGATTTGACCCGCATTACATTATTAGCCAGCACATTTTCTGAATATCATTTTTTTTATTTCTCTCTCGTTTTTGAGTTTTTTTTGTAACAATTTGTCTCTTCCGGAATTGTAAAATGTTTTATTGGTAAAATTTATATAATTTATATTTAATATCCAATTGCTTTTTTATTACTTTTAACTACTGCTAACATCGCAGTATCATCAAAGGAAAGAATTACAGTGATATATTTTTATTCGAAAGATCATTTGTGTACACTAGGTACAGGACCGGTCGTAGGACTTTTACTTGGAGAAGTGCTGCATTAATTTATGTTGATCCTCCGAAAAAATGTGCGATATCTAGAAATATTGGATATTACTTAATGAATTTTTTAAAACAAACCGCGAAATTTCTTGCGCACCAATAGCTCGGTAGTTCCGACGCCTTTGCTTTTTGTCCATTGTCTCCCCTCCCCCTCGTGTAGCGCCACTGGATCAAACGGGTCTCAGTTATCTTTCTGTTGATTTTGCATTCTTCAGGTGACTGCATTCTTTACAGGACGTTCTTCGGATCGTTGCACTTGCTGGCGAATAGTTTTTAACACGAAATCTACTGGGGCCCCTGATTATACAATATGTTTTCAGAGATAAGACCCTTCTGGGAATAGTTAAGAGCGCAAACCAAAGGCGTAACCGGGAGCATGAATCGGAGATGTAATTTTTAAAATAAAAAAAATAAATACCGGTTGTAAATTATTTTCACATCTCTTGTAATGAGTTAAGGAGATATTTTTTGTATGTTTCTTTCTGTAACCTTTAGAAAAAAAAGTCAAATACCTAAAAATGTCACACTATGTATACTTCTTAAAATATGCGTCTATTAAATGATGTGACTTTTAAAAACGACGTCCTTTCTCACAGGAAAATCATCACCGGTGGTGGGTAATGATAAAAATATGTTATTTACACACGTTGGAAAATTATTGGTATGGAACACTTTCTTGGGGTAATCCACCTTTGATTTATTAGAAATAAGAATACTCGTCTTCGTGCTTGATTCTAAATAGCTTGCATGATATATACGATGTTAGAATCTATAATATTTGCTCCTTCGGAAGCATCTGATCAATTTGTGAACAAACCCCAATACGCCGCACCAAAAATAGTGCACAGCAGACTTTTTTCCATTCAGGAGCTGTCTTAGTAACATCCCTTCAATCTGGTCTTAAATTGGAAAGCTGCAACTTTTCGAATACTTTTGACATAATTTATAAAAGATAGATTACAAAGTTTCAGATTGTAGAAACATTTTTTAATCTGCAGGCTGCTTTAAGGAGGTATATTAGCATGATAGTACCCTTTCTAGGTAACTCACTGGTGCTTTCTTTGTACTAAGATTATTCCTAATTGCCTCAGCTTCTTTTGGAAATATAGAAGTAATCTTTTCTGATTGCGTATTAAAGATAAACCATTTTCCTTCTACATCTTATAAGATATGAAGTTGTTTGGCAAATATTTAGCAAACAAGTATGATTTCTGTGTACTGTCTCTGCCCCATGCTCATTTATTCTGATAGGTCTCTTAATTCCAAAGAAAATAGTTTTGTCTGCTCATCTGTTAAGAGCTGTTGTTGTTAAACTGCGGAATTTACGAATGATTGAGATGGAAATCACCAATTATAAAGGGACTCTCTGAGAAATGCAGTCGTTGTGATTCAAAAGTATCTTGCGTAAATGATTGTAATTGAAAAATTATGCTATTAATTTTTTTTACATTTAATACTGCTTGGAATTCTTAGTATTTCTATAAATATTGTTTGAACAAAATATTTTCACGCCGCCTATGGTTGTAAGTAGAACTGGATATCTCTACTTTCAACAAAAATATAATTTCATAATACCTTTTGTTAAACAAACGTATTTAATGTTAGAATTAAAGTCTCACGAGTGCATAACATTATTTTTTTTTTCGCGAAATCGAAACTATTGTCTTTGTCTCCTTCGGACCTTAAAACGAGTCGACATGGCCCACCTTTGAACCCATAATTTCAAGAGAGACTGAATTTTGACCCGTTGCCTCATTGTTTATGCTTAGCATTTAAACGAATGCCTAAATTAAACTAGGAGGTCTCAAAAACATGCGAATGTAAGAAAACAAACCAAAAAACTATTTTTTGTACAACTGTCAAAAAACTTGACATTTCTGCATCTCTATTGATGCGTAAATATTTACTTTTTTCACTGCCAAAATAATTCATAAAATAAACATGAAATATTACTTTATGAAGGATTTGTTTTTAACAGAGTCAATTATTAATTGATTATTCATCATAAAACAATTTCAATTATTAGAACAATAATCGATAGTAAAGTTTGAACAATTACTTCCAACATAAATTCCCGAAGAATTCACTATTTTGTTAGAAATCTCAATTTTGTTATTCAAACTATCTTCTATATATGCTTCTGCTGCGGAGGTAGATTTCCAGCACATTTTCAGAAACCTTTTTTATATGTTTCTTGTCGCACCATTCACGAAATTGGTCATATGTTTTCTCATATACTAACTTGGATTTGGCCGGTAACATATTAGATACTATTGCATTTGCTTTCTCAGATATATCTGATAGGCTATCACTACCACTACCATAATCGACATCCATCTTCTTGAAAATAACTTGAAATTAAAGCAACTACGAGCAAACACAGTCAAACACGCGGCGTGCCAACAAACCGTTTCTATAGTAACAACACTGGAGTTAGAAAACAATGGAAAAAATACATCTACCAAACAAATGTTTAAATAGGTTAATACCCCTACATCTCCGGGCAAGAACAGTTTCTCCAAGGGCATAAAAAAACGCTTTGAAAAGAAATCAGTAGATTTTAAGGAGTTCCAAATTTGTAAGAGTATTCTGGTTTCTGTGCTAGTGATTGAGCTATAAATGGTGGTAAAAATCTATCTAGGACGAATTCCAAACATTAGCCAATCAGCAATTACCTTGAAGGGTTTCCATGGATAGTTTTTGTTAGCACAAAACCAATGAATAAACTGGCTTTTACTGAAGGGAGGATATAAGGTACACAGGATGGCGATGAACTGTACAGAGGGCTTAGGCGGATCCAGGGGGGCTGTGGGGGTTGCAGCCCCCCCCTCCTTTAGGTTACGTTTTTTAATATATTCCATAGCCTCCAGACCCTTAACTCCAACTGATGTGGCTGGATCCGCCCATGACAGAGGGTGGCCAAGAAGAAAAACATATAGACAAAATCACAAAAAGGAAAATACATTGGAGACAATTGTTTAAGGATGTAGATAGTAAAAACAACGCCTCGATATCCCCAAAGGGGAACTAAATAAAAATTGAGCTGTTAAGAAAAGTTAACACTGGAAAAATAAAAATCCTCATTACTTTGAGACAAGTCATTAATCAAGTTTTCTTTAAAAGGGGCCATATCCGCATACCCAAATTCGGTTCTGCACAGTTCGTCTCTAGTCAGTTGTTTTGTTTCGTGAGTGGTGCGATGCGTAAAGGTGTGCGGTAACATCACAGGCGGCCGCGATGCCAATGAACGGTGGCCACTGGCACTGGCACTGGCCTGGTCTGGCGGCCGCAGCCGACTCGGGGATGCCACCTACTGCTCGCCTGCACCGCATTCTTGCCCTACACTGGCGATGGTGAGGCGGATGGACCTAAAATGCCGTTTGGTTCATTAACCCATCATATGTACACTAGTGGTCTAAATTGCATAACGATGCTCAGTTTGATATTAAATTATTACTTAGATAGTAAATTATCAATTAGTATTTTGCACAAAAACTTATTGTCAAAAAAAAGCGATCCAAATGAGATAAATAATGCATTTAAGATGTTTTCATAATACAATGTACATGTTTTTTTAGAACCAAAGAAAACAAAAATATTTTTAAAAATTAATGGTAATATTTAACCAATTAAAAAATCGTTAAAAGCGTGTATACATAATAAAATGTATACAGTCAAAAAATAAGGTCACGAGAAATGCATAAAAGAGTTAAATAAAAATTAAATTTAAATAAGCAACCATAAAAAACATTTACTATGAAACAATGGAGCGAACATTTTCAACAAATTTGATTGTCTTTGTTTCAAAACCTATAGAATATACTTCAGGCTAATCTACGTATTTAAATGTACTAGATGGCCTATATTATGATAACAGCTTAAAATACAAACTGGCTAATATGGAACACCCCGAAAGCCTTGCCAGACTCGTCTAATGATCGTCAGGCGCGCTTTATTCGGCTATTCCTCTCTTCTTTTAACTACCTGCCTTGTGAGTCTGGCAAGGCCTTCGTTATTGTAAATGTCATGTAACAAATTTTCAAACCTGGAAAAATAAGAGCAAAAATTTTCTATTTTTCGATTTTGAAGATGCCGCTGTAAAAATAAAATCAGTCAAATTTTTTAATCCGAAAATTTTCATCCTCACTTTCTGCTATCCTAGATAAGCCAGACTGTTATTTTGTTACTCAAAGTTGTTGGTTTAAGTCCCGAAACGATTCGGGTTCCAACCGCCAAGGAGTAGTTGTATGAAGTCCAGGCGTTGGTGCAATGTGTGACATTTTCTAATGTCGTAATTCTTGGGAACTGTGATTTTAACTTATTTCACATCATTTGTGCAGTTTGATTACTCCCAGTAAAATATTTTGGTATCCAAAATAATTCTTTTTTATCATAAAATATTTATGACTGGGAAAATAAGTGGACTGTATCTGAATTCGATCTTTATGTGTTGATTTTTTGTGTTTATGAATTTTAAAATTCTGACTTCAGATTTTGATAGAGCATAAAAATGTAAGCTTAGGGATGTAAGTAGTGAATGACGATTTTGGTAAAAGTGAGTGGACTGTGTTCATTAGAAGAACTGTCAATCGAACATTTTATTAATACTTTCATTACAATTTGTTCGGTCTATGGCAATGCTAGAAGAGCATTCTCAACTGGTTTATTTTTTGAATCCATTGTTTTTTGTAACAAAGAGAACAGATTATTTTCGTATGAGAAAATAAGTACGAAAAAAATTCACTGCCTCATGGACTATACCTTTCCAGTGATGACTGGAAGTAATTTTGCAAGTTTAAAAGTAAAACATTTCTATTTTGATAGGAAAGAAGGATATGAAAAATTATTTAATGAAGGAATACAAAGAATCCAAAATAATTAAAAAAAATTGGAGACATTACAAAATAAAATTATTAAATATATACAGTTGTATAGCAATATTTTTATTCGTTATGGTAAAAAATCTCATTTTGTACGTGGTGTTGAAAACTTTTCCAGATTAATTTAAATAAAAAACAGTTTTGCTATGTTAATTGATATTTTCTGTTTTTATACTGTATTTTGTTGTCTACCATTATAAACAATATGCATTTACCTAAATATTAATATGTAAAACTTTCCATGCAGAAAACTGGATTAAATTATAAATAAATTGTTTATAGCCAGTATCAGGGAAAGTACCGGAGTTCGGTTTTAAAGTATTTAACCATTGTTATAAAATCTCGTTAATCAGATAACTATAAATGAATAAGTTAGCAAATATTTCAAATATTCAAAGGAAATAGTATGTTATCAGCAAAAAATGTTTACACTAATATTTCACTTGGTTAGCAATTAACATATCATGATTATCATGACTATAAAATTAAAAAATTCCCCGCTTTCCACTGGAGAGTCTTACTCATTAGGTCTTCCTGTATCATTATTTTTCCATTGTTACAGTGATGAGCAAGATTTAATATTATATACGTCTTATTTTGCACTACCAAAGGGCACGGCTGCAAAGTAGTAAAACGAAAATAAGTTTTTGGGAAAAGTAATTTATGATACATTCAACTTTATTTTCATCAATTTTAGTAAAGATTGAATCGTTCTGTTTCTAATACCAGTCTGTTGCCATAAAGCAATTTCTTCACGAAAATCTGACATCGAAGTGCTGAAAAAAAGATTTGCAGAATGCACTCATTCTACAGGGTGCATATATTCCTAAAAACAGTTTTTCTTATAAGAATTATATTGCGTATCGTTTGAACGCTTGAAGTTTGGTACTTGGAAACTACTGTATTAAAGATTTGACACATTCTAGTACCTGAAAATACGAGGGTTGTCCTTAGTAGTCCTTTCTATTGTTCTCAATAAAAAAAAGAACCAAACAGCATCCGAACGCCTTGCAAGTCGAAGAAGCAGAGAAAGGAAAAAAGAGGAGAAAGATGTGGTCGTGTCCCGCATTCTCGGAGCTGCATTCTTGGGTTGACGGCTCGGCGGTGCTCTGCTTGTAATCACAATCAGCTGCTCGATGCACCACCACCGTCCCGTCGCGTCCGACGTAATTCCTAAACGGTGCAAATTGTCTCGAACGCGCCGCAGCGCACCAAAACGCCCAAAATTAAGAATGAATGAATGATCTGCGTGGAGGTTAGAGTGAATACGGTAGTCGCTGAACTCAAAAAAATACTGACAGTATTTTCTAACTATTTATTAACTATTTTCTAACACAAACTAGAATTTTCTAACTCAAGTGGTTCGCGAGAAGATTGTGTTGTGCTAGCTGGACACTTTTTGCCGCTTGCAATACCTAAATTTCTCGAAAATTATTACTTGGAATTCAGAATGACATACCAACTATTTAATAACTCCCGCACAAATGCGTTACAAGTAGGAAGAATTCAGTTTTCAATAATGTATTTTCCACAACAATAGTACAGTTATATATAGGATATAACCGACTATTTCACTCGTCATAATTTCCACCAATCACAAACGTACATCTTTGAATTACAAATGGTTTCTAGATGAAAAAACTATATGACAGCTCCTGTCAGCAGTTTTTTCGAGTTTAACTGCAGCAAAACTTGACAGCTGGTGTCACAAAAAATTACAATACCTTTTATAACAAGTAATTATGGTCTCCTAGGACGCCAGAAAAAGACGCTGAACCATTTTTCTGATTTTATTGTCAATAAATTTTGTAATATTCTTTTTAAACTGTGCTAGTCAGCTTATGTAGTGAAAATGAGTCGCTTTGAAAGTGATCCTATGACTAATATTGATCTGGCGATTGAGAAAAGTGTACCGTACAATACCGTTAAAACCCATACGTCAATATGGAAACAGTTTACGGAATTCTGCAAGGCAAAGAAATACGAGCTTTTGGAAACTACAAGTTTAGAGCAACTAAACCTAATCCTGAAAGATTGGGCGTGGAATATGAAGAAAGAAAACGGTGAAAATTACAACGAACTAGTTGTGAAGAAAAAGTGGAACACCGTTGCAAAAAAAATGCAAGAGATGTATTTTATAAAGTGGAAAATAATTTTTTATCCATTTAAAGATATTATCTTCAAGTCAAGTAGGGAAGCTCGTAATGCGAAATGAAGAAATTTGCAGATGTGCGCCAATAAAAGGAAATCGAGCTCTTCTGCCTCATTAAAATTTTTTCCTGTGAAAAATTAGATGCCCTTATGATGTTACTTACGAAAATAATGTTTTGTATGGCCATGAAATTGCAAAATATTGATTCGAAATATGATTATATGGTCTGGTTGCAATGTTAACTATACTCAAAAATCTCTTAGTTTGACCCTAGTATCAGGCCCTTTATGTAAAGTACGATAATTTATTCTCATAAGAATATTAATTAAAATTAATGCGAATATTACGAACAAATGCAGTCATACATATCTAAGTAATAGTTTTAAGATCTGCGTCACGAATTCTAAATGAGAATTTATACACAATTTCCTGTTCAGTACCTAAAGTTAAAGTTATTTGATTATTGCTGTAAGGTAAATATTTGTAAGAAGCCGTTTGGAAGCATTCCATGAATTCTTCGACTTATCTTCATATGAAACAAGTTCTCCCGCTGAACAATCTTAAACGAAGATATGTTATATAATTTTAGTCAGAGCCGTTTTCACCGATTTGACCGACTTTTTGCAATAAAACATATCGCCATCCTATGAGACAGCGAGTACCACAAGGGTCTGTGTTGGAACCCACAAAATGATTTAAATTTACAAATGATTTGACAACTATTATAATTTACCCAAGTTTTCTTCTTTGTTTCAGGAGATGATCAAAATTGGATGATCTGTGAAGATGAATGAATATTTCAAATTGGTAAGTATAATAACTTTAGGGTTCTATTAGGATTCGTTGTACTCTGTACAAATATATATCAATCAAAGATTTGTGGCAAATTAAAAAAAAATTGTTGTATTCTTAAAATTCACAGTTCCATTCTGCTCTTGGTTTCAATTACCTTTCCAATATGTGTTTCTATATATGTATTTATAGATTGTGGCTCCTCTAGTGACTTTTTTGATAAATATTTAAAAACATTAATTTTATTTGAAATTTGGAAATTACGCCCAAGGTAATAAATGAGGTAAAAACTTTTTTCTATTTCTTTTGTTAAAGATTAGTATTTTCAATAAAAGTCATTCTTACATTCCACATACCCAAAAGAAATCCAACCTTTTTATTCCATATTTTGCTTAATCTTTGCCTACTCCTTTTGGCTTTCTTTTAATTTATGTTTTACTAAAAAAATTCCTTTTTCTAATTTTTCAGCTGCTTTAACAACTCTTCCATGGTTCGTCTGTGATTTTATTTCATATTGCTCGGCATATATAACATTGCATAATTCATTTTAGACCCGGAAATGGCACATTACATCACTAGACTGGTAAAGTTACTTTCTTAATCATTCACTCTTTACAAAAAAAATATTTTACTTTTTTTACCGTCCTTAAAACAATGAATATTCCTTTTGCGAATTAGTTTTCCTATATCTTCTGTTGTCTACTCCTTTTGGCTTTCTTTGTGACTTATAACCAATTTTTTACTATTTTTCCTTTACTTATTTCTTTTAATTTATGTTTTATTAAAAAAATTGCTTTTTCTAATTTTTCAGCTGCTTTAACAATTCTTCCATGGTTCGTCTGTGATTTTATTTCATATTGCTCGGCATATATAACATTGCATAATCCATTTTAGGCCTGGAAATGGCACATTACATCACTAGACTGGTAAAGTTACTTTACCAATCATTCACTTTTGACAAAAAAAATATTGTACTTTTTTACCGTTCTTAAAACAATGAATATTCCTTTTGCGAATTAGTTTTCCTATAGCTTCTGTAAAATAAATATTCTGGAAACCATTAAAGCTGGCATTATATATTATATATCTAAAATCTTTTTTTAAGCATGGTTTGATTTTTGGTATTGATGGAATACATTTTACCGTAAAATATTGTAGTGGTCACAACCCATCCAATGCTTTTATTAAACTGCTGAAAATCCTAGAATTCCAAAAATGTAATTTTTTTCTAATTGCGTCGCCGCGTTCTCGAATTCTTCGGGATAATGCCGTTGATGACATAATAATTCGAATGGCAATCGCTTTGTTAAAAGTTAACACGATCGCAATTGGTATAGCGAGATCTCTTCTCGGAATGATTCTTTTTAAGGAAACGTGCAGTCGGTGACAACTATTTATCTTTATTTCTGGTGCCACTGCAGCGCACTGGCGCGGCGGTAAAGAATGAAAACCTCATGGAAAAACTTGGGCGGTTTTTATTGTAAGTGTACGCTGGTGGGCACAATTCTCAACGGCGATCAAGCTCATCGTACATTCACAGCCAATTGGAATGTACTGGGTGGCTCTCGCCTGATCTCGAATGGTCCTAATTGAAGGGTCCATGGCGTGAATGAAGATACTGACAAAATAACATACATACAGTAAATATAACAATCGTTTTTCTATACCTTCTAAGCCCGTGGATATAAATTCTACCTGTTTTTTTATACTTTTAACATTGTTCCCGGATAAATTTAAAAATATTTCATAGAATTAGTAGTGTAAATCCCATCATGTCATTTTTATTCAAAGATAATACCACTAGAGCTCAGATTTGGTGTAAATACGAGAAATCAAACTTACAAAAAATATCCTGCCCAAAATCTGAGCTCGAGCTGGTATTTAGTAAGATAATTCCATGAATTTAAAGTATTTAGACTGACGTGACACGTAAATAAATAACAAACACACGAGGTTAACCTGGCAACGTGGTTTTATCGATTTTGTATCCAGTTATATTTTCTCTTCCTTCCTCATAGGCTAAATATCCGATATCAAACTAAGATTTTTGGAGTTTCATATGACATTTTTTACATATTAGTGGAATTGTCCAAGATATTTAACAAATCCTGTAGGATGAGGTGGTTAGTAAGTCTGAATTTTAAAATGACAACCCAATTACGGCGACGGTGGCTCAGTTGGCAAAGGCGGTTACATTTCAATATGTACCATTAATAGGTCTGTCCGTGCTCTGGTTCGTGCCCCGGTCTAGACAATGAGATTTTTAAATAACAATTTTCATTGCCTACTTCTGGGCATGATTTGTAGCGTGTTTAACATTAATTACTTTGATGTTAGTTTACGCTGCAAAGATTTAAAATCCTGGGGGAGTCCATCGTTGTAGATGATGGTGTTGTGTGGTTTTTCTGGGTTTTCCCACAACTGTAAAGCAAATGTGCCATCAATCATCAGTTAGTTGCCCCAGTGCGCCACGGCAAATAATAATAATAGCCGTCCCTCCCCCGCACAAGCTGCAGAGCTTCTGGGGTTCACTCGTAAGGGAGTGAATTAATTATTATTATTATTATTAATTGGTAAAGTTGGTGAGCATCGATCCAATAGTTAAGCAGCACTCTCCGCGGTTAGGCTGTAGATGGGTGACAACTGACACACGGATCGCCTCTTGGCCATGCTGGGAAATCTCACTTTAAAAACTTTGTATACGTAGAATGAAAACAAAAACCTTCCCAAAAATGTGTACAGTATAATTATTTTTATACATACCAGAAAAATATTTGTTAGTTGGCAACAATCTGACTCGATCCATCTCTGAATAAACGATATCAACCTTAGATTGCATTTATAGAATGCAAGCAATAATCCGGATTCGATTCATAAACAGGAAGTGATTGTTGTTAAACAAAGGTTGACTTAACACATTATAGAGAAATGCTTTGATAATGAAAAAGGGTCCGACGAATTGGAATGCCAATAATATCGACGTTAATTTCAGTGAAATCTTTAAATTTGATTATTTTTCTCGTATTTGTTTAACTTCGTCAAAGAATTTAAATTTAGCTCTGAATTGCGTACAATTTAATAAGGTAGATTTGTTTTTCAACACAGCAGACACAGATTTGAGTAGATTTCAACCATTTCATCTGAATTTAACAAATTTAATGTTTAAATTTTTAGAAGAAAAAACGAGGAAAATTAACTTCAACGAATCGGTTTCATATTTGAAGTTTTATAGAATAACAATAATAATCTGTGGAAAAAAGTATTTCTATTTTATATAAAATGACATTGATTCTGAAAAAAGCTGCTAGCAGCAAAATATACAATTTTAATAGTGGACTCCTTATGCAAAAAAATAAATATCACATAACAAAAATAGTACTAACATTTTGAAGAAAAATCGACAAGCGATGTATAAAAATAATTTTAAAAATCATCAGTGTATAAAGATTCGTTTGCTTACACTTATTATTTGTTGTTTTATTTAATTCTTAAAAATTTATATTTTCAAAACATGCTTAAACAAACAAATATTATTAAAGAACATTATACTTTATCAATTTAAGCCTAATGTCTCTAGATACTGTGAAGTATACATTGGTCAAACAAGTAGAATGCTTAAAGATAGAATAACTTCTCATAAAAGTGACTGCAGAAGGAATGTGAGATCTTGTTGCCTTGCTGAACATGTAATAGATCATGTGATTGACTATAATAATGCCAAAATTCTCGATAATGAGCGAAATTTCAATAAGCGTCTCTTTCTTGAAATGGTTCATATAAATAACAATGAAAAATCAATGAATAAAAGAACAGATATCAATGACCTCAGTACAATATACACATATCTGTTACAAAAATATAACGAAAATTTCTCAACTCGTCCTCCTTGAATTGATTTTTTATATATTTATACATTTTATAATCTCACTCTGTTTCAATTGTACATATACTGATTTTTTAGTAATTGTCATTTTGTCATTTTAAATTTTAACTTTGATGTTTCTTTTTGTATTTAATTTTTTCTGAATTTCATGTTATTCGTCTTGATAAAGAAAATAAACATTTTCGAAAGCTCGACTTAAAATGAAGAACTCGTACTAATTATTTACTATTGACTGATTCCCATAAATTACTATTGAACAGTCACGAAAATATCTACTTATTTGATACTCTGTATATATACAAAAATCACATTATCGTTTCCGTGGTTAAAAAATGGCGGAATTTAATAATGTTGGACGTTTCCATCATCTACATGACACCAATAATATTTAGCATCCAATACCAGATTTCTGTTGGTAGTACCGATCAAGTAGAACTCATTAAATACATTTGTACTCTCTTTAGTAGATGGCGGTAGTGAGTTGAAAATATAAAATAATCGTAATCTGTTTCAATACGCTTTTTCTTTTTAGTGCTAATTGGCACGGGAACAACTGAAGACGTTTTTAGTTAATTTATCGCCCTATTAATAGATTTATCTTTTTTTTTATTGGAATTTCCTATATTTACTGAGCGGTGATTTAAGATGATAATGAACTTTTTTTCGAACATGGGAAAAATATTTTCTTAAACCGCCACTTCCATCCTGTTTGTTGATATTTAGACCTTAATTGCTAGATAACGCTTTTGTTTCACATACGAAAAAATGTTGATTATTGTATATAATTTTTAAATCGCTTATTCGTAATAATAGATGCCTAATCAACAGTTTGATATCAAATTTGACATCGCACATCTGAAGGTCTCATATTTTGAAAAAAAAGTTCTAAAAGCAACTTTAATTTTAGTGCTGTAATGTTAGATTAAAAATACTTGAATCGAAAAGGTACTTTCTTAGAATCGTCTTCTATAAAGCATGATGTACGCCAATTTTGGTTTTTCATTTAACAAAAATCGTCGAGAAATCTATTTCTACCTATTATTGGACATTTCTTTTTTTTTTTAGTTTAGATTTTTTTTTAAATTTCGTATGAAATAAAAGATTTTGGCCCCGATTTTGGGATTTACCGCAAATTTTCATCCCTATTCAGTACTTTCCTGACATTTTTCATATTTTTTTATTATTTTTATACGAATTTTTTCTAATACCATCATTTTTAAAATTCAGAGATATCTCTTTGTGTGGCATATTCATATTACCTGGATATTTCTCTTACTTATTTAATTTTGTACTGTATAACATGCATTATTCCGAAGTTTTTTTAACGTAAACGTAGAATCCAAAAGAAATCTTAAAAATAAATCCATATTAAAAGTTTTTATTCAACTCATATAATATAGTCCTGGACACTGACGAAATGACAAATTGTGAGATTATTAGTGATTTCTTATTTAAAAAACGTAGAATTAAGTTCTATCAATCATATTTTTTATCGAAAAATGACGGATTTACTAGGTAACAAATTCATCATTAGGTATAAATCATCTGATATACTTCCCATTTTAATTATTTGTTCAAATTTTGGTGAATTCACCTTTTATATTAATAATTTTTAAATTTTGGTGGAGGTTCGTACAATAAAATATATTCGAAATCTCAAAATTTGTCACTTCCAATGAACGTTATCTAGCGAAGTGAAATAGCTCTAAATAAGTTAAAATTACATTTATAAAACTAATTTTTTCATAATGTCCACTTTTACTTTAAAAATTATACATTTTCAAAAATATGGTGGAGTCACTACAATTAAATGAATAATATTTATTTGACTACACCCCATACGCCTATACAACAGATATGTTGAAATAAGTTATTAAGTACCTACAAATGACGGGTTGCCTGTAGATTTAATAGCTTATAAAAAAATAAAAACCACTTATATAAATATTTAAAATTTTGGTGGAGTTACCTACATAGAAATATATTTTACTAATAATGCATATACTCCGTAAATTGAAATAAGTTATTTAGGCACTTACAACTTTCTTGTAATCGCGTTAAATGTTGAACTCTATTAGATCCAGAAAATTCTCCATAAAATTGTCTTATTTCTGTGATTCAGAATTAAATATTTACGTTTTTTGACACTAACATTCCGTAATAGAATTTTTCCTCCTCTGGCTGTCGCTCTATTTTATAGGAGGCGGTGGAGCGATATCCGAGGACTGTGGGACAGAGCCGGTTTCCAAGTTAACGGCAGTGTCCAAAAGATCGGACGTGTTTCGATTTTCATTGCTTCTCGTATAATTCTAGATTTGAAAGAAAGGATCACACTGCAGTGTTTTTGATGTTATCAAAATCTATGTTCTCTAGCTCGGATGTGGACGCGTTGGTTAGTTTGACCTATATGGAAACGTAGAGAAATTTAAAATTTATAACGCGGTTTAACCCGTGAAGCTAGTTTCGCTCTAAAGAAACAATTTTAAAAGCTATTTTTATGAAAATATACTAGTAACATGAATAATTTATTCATTCTCTGAATATAATGAACATAAAATGCGTTGATGCGTATATTTTACGTTGCTAAAACTCGGATAAACATACAAATAACGTTTTTTTACGAAATATAAAAACCTTAATAGCGCATTATTTGTATTATTGAATACGACGCTTAATACTATGTTCAAAATTATAATAAACAAACAATAAAAACTTTTTTACTTAAAAAAAATAATAATGACAACTTATTTCCTTTTGTAGAAAAAAATTTTTTGTCTAAAAATAAAACCAAGGTGAACTACTTAAATTGTTGAATGAGTAACTTATATTTTTATAATTTAATCACAGCTTTTTTTTCTCTTAAAAATATTTACTGCCATACTATATATTTTTACGTGTGTTTCGACATTTTTATCCTTAAAATGTATTTTTTCGAAACTTTTAAAGAAGTGATAAGGTAGAAATCTGTAGTCGGTATACTTACAGAATCACTTAGTACTTATTTCAGATTAAAATACAGAGAAAAATTATGCAACTTGGGGATCGTTCGATTTTGTTTTTAAATTTTATAATTCGTTTATTTTTTCTTTTACATTCAGTGTTATTAGAGTGTTTCTTATCTATGAGATTTGACAGTATAAATTATAGTCTTTAACAAGTTTCCTAATGTTTTTGTTTTACTAATTAATTAGTAAAAATCCTCACCAATAACAAAAACAATATTCCAAAACTTATTTTTGTACTCAACAGTTTATCGGTTTTCTGAATGCATTGGCGTCTGTTCGTTTAAAAAAGTTCCTATCTTTCCAAAACTAATTTTGTTTGTATCATTTTTACAACTCCATTTTACCCAGTACTGTTTTGTTAATTACGTAGACTATGTTTTTCCTTTTTCTTTGTGCAAATCTATTTTGCCATTATCATGCTTAGAATTCAATATTTCTACCATTTTGTCATTTATTTATGTTAATCTCCCATCGTTATTAATTATTAGAGCCTTGTATTTACGAAGTTGTCTGTTAATAGACCGACATATTACGATTAGGATTAAGAGCAAGCTCAAACTAACTTCCATTTCTGTTGCACAATCTTTTTCTCCCCCATAAATGTGTACAAATTTCCTATATCTATTTTCATGATATAGTAGAAACACGAAATATAGTATTAAACGCGGCTCCTATGATACTACCAAAACATGACTCTTAGCGATTGCACATGTACTTGCTTTATACTCTTTCCACTCTGGCTCCCGAGCTATAAACTGAAGGAAAACACTTGTTTGCAGCCAGATAGACCCTGCACTAAGTCGTTTTGCTTCACTATACTTGTGACTCTTCTAGATACTTTTAGATGCTTTTCCTATCTTAATCTGTATAGGTCGTCTTATTTATTTTCCTATACTCTGCCAATTTGATCTAGAAATTGTTCTTCCAATATTCTTCCACTTGAATCTCTCTAAAATCCACAATTGATGACTTCGCTTTTTGTATATTGGAATTATTTTGCTCAGCACTCATACTTTGGAGATTTGGTCTGTTTGTTAATATTTATAGTAAATCATTGTTTTTTTTGTTCCTAATACCTTGATTATTTATAGTTCAATTTGGAACTCTATAAATGCCCTTTCTTTAGCTTCTTTAGGGCGGTATGTAGACATGAAATCCAGATTTTACTAAACAGCCTTCAATTTCTAAAGATTTCTGCTGCTGTTTGTATGTAAATGGACTATTGACTTAAATATTCTTTTTGGTATTATATGGATTTATTACAACCATTGCAAAAATGAATGAAGGAATCGTAGAATTGAAATGATCTTTGGTTTAGTCTTGTACTTGAGCTATTTTTCATTTCTATGCTCCACAGAAAATTTCTAATATTTTTTTGTAACGTTATAAAACCAAATATTATATAATTTACTATTCTTAACCACCGGAGAAAATTTCGCACGTGGCCGTTTAGTACGCCACTGCCAAATAAAATATTTTGATGTCACACAAAACACTTGACCGACTTTTGTGCTATTTTGAACAAAATAGGAATACACACAACGTTTCAACAGAAATTAATCTTATTCTTATGCGCGGATCAAAGGTCGCCCATTTTATCTGAACACTTCCTGTCGTGAACGAGATTATTATTGTTAGGAACGGGATTCGAAATATGAATGAACTTAAAAATACACACGAAATTTGCAAGTGAAAGAGTTACAAATGAATGAAATCTGGTTTTACGCAATAACTATTCACATGTGCAGAGTTGGAAGAGTTACTCTATATTCTTAGTTTTTTATCATTAATATAAAAAAAAAACAAAGAATTTAGATGAGGAAATTTTGTTAGGTACTAAAAGTATGGAAAACGAGTTAAAAAATACTCAGTTTTGACTTCACCGCCACAGATTGGCTGTCTGAGTATATCGTCGCAAAAACAAAATATCTCAATTTTTATCATTTTTGAGTTAAGTACACTTTCGGCTTCAAAATAGTTCAAACAATTTACTGCATAAACAAGACAGGTGTAAAAATGAAGTCTGTACGTGATAAACAGATGATCAATAAAAACTAACTCCATATTAATACATTTAGAACAAAACTTTTAAACAGCATTTTCTCGAAACTCTAAAAAATGCGAGTTATCTTGTTTTTGCAGTAACCCGACGATATACCATTCTTACGAGAATTTCTGCCTGGAATATTATTGCATCTGAGTGAAAATCGTATCTTTGGCTTAGTACTATATATATCCTGTCCACATCCATGAATTATTAAGCCATCTTGTACCAGTTTATTGCTTCACGAACAGGAAACTCTGATCTTACTTTCCTATTCCTAGGTTTTCAATAATACGCTCAATTTTGATTGTAACTTACTTTTTCAAGGCACCTTGACTATTGGTTATAGAATTATTCTGCTTCTGGGGATATGACATAAGAAATATAATCGGGTAAAATTTGTGATAGTTGATTACAACTTCTTCCGATGTTCTACATTGAAAATATCTTTGGAACCTTCTTTATTCTTAAAAATATCTTGAACTTCAATGTCACATAAACCAGGGGTTTGATTCAAGATTCACTTTGTATAGTAATGTTTTTTCTTACATTTTTGACGATGTTTTTGTTCGGTTTTTTAAAATTCTAATCGAGTATTTGGTAAACTTTCTGTTGGGATTAAAATGTGTGTGAGTTTTGAAGAAACTTTTTTAATTTGAGTCGTAATGTAGGTTGGTGGAGTAGATTGCACTTTTAACTACTGTTGGTTCATGTAAGGTTATCTATAAATTTGCTTTAGCTGCACTGTTATACTTCTCGATTTCCATCAAACCAATGAGACAACCTAGCAAATGTTATAAAAGGCATATTATGTTATTTAAACAGCAGTGTTACGACTTCTGTAGCAATAAATAAATGAAATATAGTAGTTTTTATCAAGAAATTAATAATCAAGAAATTCGAAAGTTGCACTGATTAAGAACCTATAAAAAAATACTAAAATTACAATCAATTCCTATTATAGAGTTCAATAGACCTAACACAAAGTGTAGGTGGGTCATAATTTCCACTGTAGGTACGTAATATTTTATTGAAAGTGAAGTTGAAATTCCGAAAGGTTAATGTTCTGAAACATCGTTAAAAATGACGAATCCAAGCTTTAATGTTTACAGGCAGAACAAAACGTAATACACATAAATGTAAACGGTTATTAGAAACGATGAAAACAAATTAGCTTACGAGAAATTGTACACTAAATTTACCGATAGAAGAAATTTTCCACACTTAAAATTAGTACGTCAGGATCGGCCTCATTTGGAGGCATTGCAAATGTGCTAAATTTTAACATTCTTTTAATAAAAAACAATATTAGTAATACCCCAAATTATATCTGGACATTTACAGGGATTGATAAAGCATAAACAGTATAAAAACATGTAAATTTAATCCAGAATTTTCTGGAGGATCTCAAAATTTCCAATAAGAATTAAATTTAATAACTACGTTTCATATCATGGTTTTGAAATATACGTTTTTATCCTTCCTTATATCGGATGACGTCCCAAAGGACCTCTAATATTTATTTATTTACGGGTTCGCCCCTATTACAAAAATATAACAAAAAATATACAATATATAAGTCTTGATTACAAAAAGAAGAAAATTTAAAAGAAAGAAAGTAAAATATACAATAAAATAATAAAACAAAATACGCAAGATTTTTAAACTATAGCAATCATCAATCAGCTCTTTTTACACGATTCTTAAATGTACACACTGGTACACTAAATATGTATGCATTCCTATAAGCGTATAATCTCAAGAAGCTCAGGACAACTTATCAAACCATTCAGAATCTTAAAAACAAATACCAAATCACAATTTTCCCGCCTTTTACTTAGCAAGTCAATATTAAGTGCTTTCAAAATATCTGTGTAATTATGATTATTAATTTGGATATGCAATTTGTATGCACAATACCTCAGAAATTTGTTTTGAACTCTTTCAAGACTCATACAATGGTTATGATATTGTGGAGACCATACAATAGATGCATATTCCAACTGTGATACCACTAGAGCAAAATACACTGTTTGAATGGTCCAAACAGAAAGCCCTTGACAGTTGCGGAGAATAGAGTGCAAGGACTTTGAGGAGTTTACTGTAACATTATTTATATGTTGTACAAAATGTAATTGCTCATCAAACATGACGCCTAAGTCTTTCACAGAGGTTACACATATCAGCTGATCGCCGTTTACTGAGTAAAGTGTTTGAAATTTTTTATTAACCTTATAAAAGCTTATATGATAAGATGTACTAACATTTAAGTGCAACTTGTTTTCCTTACACCAAGTACTTAAATTGTTTAAATCATCCTGAATTAAAATCATATCTTCCAACGATTTTAAAGGTCTGAAAAGTTTTAAATCATCGGCAAACATCAAAAAGTCACAATTTTGGAAACATTCTGCAATGTCGTTAACAAATATATTAAACAACAAAGGTGAGCAATGAGCGCCTTGCGGTACACCAGATGATACATAAATTGTATTTGATTTAAAACATCCTATTCTCACCTGTTGCATGCGACCAGTTAAAAAACACTTGAACCATTGCAAAGACTGATCAGAAAAACCAAAAATTTTTAATTTTTTTAACAGAATATTATGATCCACTCTATCAAATGCTTTGGCGAAGTCCGTATATATTGCCTCCATCTGATATTTCTTTTCCAAGACTTTTAGTATTTTTTGTTGAAATACCACTAAATTTGTAATAGTTGATTTATTCTGAGAGAAGCTATTTTGTTTATCAATTAAACGTTCTTTGCAGTAAAATTTTAACTGTTTGCATATCAGATTATCAAAAAGTTTTGGCAGAGATGATTGGTTGCATACACTACGATAATTTGTTATATCTTGCTTATTTCCTGACTTAAATATAGGAGGAATGTAAGACTGCTTCCAAAAAGTAGGAAATAATCCAGTATCTAGCGATAATTTAAAAAAAATATATATTGGATGTGTTAGTGAGTAAATACAATTCTTAAAAAAGTAGTCAGGAATCCCATTTGGACCACTGCTTACTTTATTAGGTAGTGCTATGATTTCGTTAAAAATGTCTTCAACTGAAATATAGAAATTAGGTATGATAAAATTACTATTATTACCAAATGTAGTGAGATCGGTGTGTGGCACTTCAGGGAAATAAACGGTAGAAAAGAATTGAGCAAAACAATTTACAATTTACAATTTTCTCCAAAAGTAAAATAATTTATAACCAATTAGAAAGTTTAAAAAATGTAAAAAGCAACTTTCGTAGGGACTAGAAAGTAAGGAGTTGAAATAGGAAAAGGATGTACATAAGGGTAATTTTCCACGTTATTATAACATACGTGAGAAAAGGGAACGTTGAATAATAAAATGGTGGATGTGGATATGTCAGAGGACTTCATTTGTTTTATTTAAGCCCTCAAAAAAAAATTGAACATATTTTATACCTACAAATTGATTATAAAAGCTGCTAAACTATAATTGAAACTGATCGTATTGAGTTATCTAAATGCGAAAAAAACACATGTAAGTTTTATTATTTTCTCAATCGCCATCACTAGCCGATTTCGTGATTTCGATTTAGTTCGATGTGCCAAAAATAACATTATGACTTCAATTCCTGATATGGCATAATATATTTCATGTATAGAAATAAGCCACAGCTGATAATATTTTTTACTCGGTTTCATTCATACTTCGGTTTTCTAATCAATGAAATGTGCGTGTAATCCGGGTCGGCAGTATGCGTGCGTCATTTTTTTTGTTTTTCGAATTTTCACATTTTTTTTTGTTTTTCGATTTTTCGCTCTTTTTTTGCAAATGTGGAATTGATTCAAAGTTCGTACTTTGGTCTCACGCTTGAAGTTCCGAAGTCCAAAAGTCCAGGACCGAAAATACTTGCAACTTACAGGTGATAATGTTATATTTTTTTAAAAGTACTAGATCAAAACTAGATTAATTACATAAAAGTATTGCTGAAGATTTAAGAATAGAGAAATTAGTATATTTCATTGTCATGTCACTCTTATTCTTTTTTCTACAATTTTTGTATATTGTTCGGGCTTGGCAAATTGCTCTGTAGTTTTTGCATTTTCTCTAATCCTTTTTTATAAATAATAAATACAATTAAATTATTTTTAATTCTTGAGGTATTATTTTTGTTTCCAAGTTTCTATAACCATTACCCATACTCAATTCTTCTCATTTTTAATTTTTTTTTATTTATTTAATAATTAAATTAAAGAAATTACAGAAAATTAGATTTCTACATTTTTGTACTCGCTGTATATAGTGATACAATATTATACAACAACAAAGAAATACAAAAAATGATAATGATGTTTTTAAGTGCATACCGTGTGACACAGACTCATGGTACACCCCCTTTTCTCCATTGTTTCTCTAGCTATATTTCTGAAATTTGGAACATTGAATATGCTCACTAGACGGTACTTTTTGACATATGTGGAAAAAAATATCAACTTCCGGTTTTTCCGGAAATGGCATCAACTTTCAATTTTCAAGTGGAACACCCTGTATATTATTATATTTTTGGAATCTTCGTAATTATCTGAATCCAATGATATCTCAATTTTTTCAAATGGTACCATAATTCATTCTTGGGGTATCCATCCATATTAACTCTTTTTGTGTAGAACCATTACCAACAAAATAATGTAGTCGAAGAAAGTTTAAGTGTTCAGATTATCGATATGTCAAAGTGTAACTTGTGTTCCATCGCCACCTTCATAAATTATTGTTATTGAACAAGAAGGTATGAGAAGATACTTTTTTAAACTACATTATTTTGTTCGTAATGGTTATAGACAAAAAGAGTTAATATGGATGAATGCCCCATCAATGATACTCTCGAATGACATTGGAGTACCATTATTGGAGTACCATTATGGTACCATTTGAAAAAATTGAGTTTTGGGTAAAAAACATTATGTTTTACGTTTTTCGCACGTATTTCGAACCACTATACTATTTTAATCGAAAATGCGATAGTGTACGATTAATTTGATTATTTGGAATAATTTTAGGGGGTTCATGGCTCTCTAGATCGAAAATAAAATGGGTATTCTGACGAATGAAATATCAACTATGAAGTATCATTGGATTCAGATAATTACGAAGATTCCAAAAATGTAATAATATACAGGGTGTTCCATTTGAAAATTGAAAGTTGATGCCATTTCCGGAAAAACCGGAAGTTGATATTTTTTCCAAATATATCAAAAAGTGCCGTCTAGAGCATATTCAATGTTCCAAATTTTAGAAATATAGCTAGAGAAACAAAGGAGAAAAGGGGGGTGTACCATGAGTCTGTGTCACACGGTATATAAAATATAAATAATGTAGAAACGTAAGAGACCTAATTAAGCAATTAACCTAGTTTTTACTCTGTACATTCAATCTTAATAGCTAATATTGAATAATATTAAAAAAAAGAAAAAAACTAAGTTAATGTGAAAATAAGGTTGAGAGACGAAGAAACTTAAACAATTAATGAAAATAAATAATGAAAAGAAGACAATACTTAGGCAAGGAATAGTAGACAAAAACGATGATGAACCAGTAGTTAGTTGGTTATTGCGCCATTATATCAAAGATTTTGTTTTGGTTATTTATTAAATATTTTCTTATCTCAATTTGGAATTTTTTTATTTGTCTGAAGTGTATTGGGATTGTATTGAAGAATTTTGGACTGACTGATTTTGAAAAAATTGTAGAAAAATCTCTATATTAGTAACTGATCGAGTTAAACGGGTTTTTTTGTGGTTAAATTTTTCGGCGTTTTTGTATATTCTTATTATACATTGAGAAGCAAAGTGTAGTTTAATACCTTCGATTCATCATACAATTTTTTCGTTGAAAATGGCCTTTCTTTTTTTAGGATTATTTTTAAAATAGTGTTTTGTGTTGTCTCTAAAATTTTAATAGTGGTGTTAAATGCTCCACCCCAAGCTACTATATAGTATCTTAATCAGGGACGTATCAAGCTTCATAAGTTTGGGGGGGCGAGTTATGTTGAAAATGCCCGCTCGTCAAGGAAAATTTGCCGACTACGGCATGAAAATGGCGACTCAGACGAAAATGCCGACTCGGTACAAAAGTTTGGGGGGTGTCGCACCCCCAACACCACCGCCTCGGTACGCCCCTGATCTTAATAAAGACTCCACTAGGGAATTATAAAATATTAGTAAATTTTTCTTTGAAAGGATTTCCCTAAGAACATAAAATTTATGCGTAAAAGCTCTTAGGCTATTACTAACTTGGACAATATGTTGTGTTGGTCAAGTATTACACCTAAATATTTAATTTGGGAAACTTTATGTATTAAGGGGCAGTTACAATCGATACTTTGACAGTCATTAGTGTGCAGTTTTATTTCAAAGTTGTCAGGTTGTTTAACGATGGTTGAACTGAACGTGATACATTTTGTTTTCGACACGTTTAAGGTTAATATATTATTATTTAACCATAAACTTATTTTCCCCAAGGCAGTTTCTGCGGTTAGTTTAACCTCCTGCCATTCTTTATTTGTGAAAATAATTGCAGTATCATCCGCGTGTCATATAACATTTCCAGAGAAGTTATCAATTTGCGTAAGGTTATTCATATAAATAAGGAAGAGAAGAGGTCCCAATACCGTCCCTTGTGGAACACCCACCTTTACTATGGATTAGAGCTTCTGTCTTTACCGATTACTACGCGATGGGTTCTATTTGATAATTAATTCGTTAGGAGTTCTAGTGCTACACCTCTTATGCCATAGTTGTTAAGTTTGTCAATTAGAATGTCATGGGAAACGGGGTCAAACGCTTTGGCTAAGTCGAGAAATATTGCAAGACACTTTAATGAATTATCTACTGCGCCACCCGACTTTTCCAGAAAATCAACTACTGCATTTTCAGTGCTTGTGTTTTGTATAAAGCCGTACTGACATTCTGTAATAACATTATGAATATGAAAAAATTATTTAATCTGATTTTAACCGCGTTCACAAAAATTTTGGCTAAGTTGTTGATTACAGAAATTGGCTTATAGTTGGTTAGTTCCCCGGGATCGCCGGATTTGTAAACCGGGGTGACAACTGATTCCTTCCATTGACTTGGAATTTTTCCTGTTTGAAAGCGGAGATTAATGATATGTGTTAATGGGGGAGTAATATTTACATTAATGTTTTTTATTGTAGTTGCTGTTAGATTATCTGAGCCAGGTGCAGCGTTATTCTTTAATTTACTTATTAAAATAGTCACTTCATTTTCTGTTATTGGTTTCAAGAATATATTGGATTCGACCTTATCCTTATTAAGAAAATTATCTGGAATTGTTACTTTATTTATTTTATTTGCCATTTTTTCACCCAAATTTGTAAAAAATTTATTAAATGTATCTGCCTTTGTTTTATTATCGTTGATGTATTCATTATTTTCTGATTTTATAGGTATATTTTCAATTTGCTTAGACTCTTTTGTGCTACCTGTTATGTTATTTATAACCGTCCACATTTTTTCTCCACTTGCTTTCCCAACTTTTATTTCTTTCCAAAAATCATTTCTTTTCATTTTGGCTTGTTTAGTACTCTTTTGGACACCCTGTACATTTTTCTGTTATCGTTATTTAATGATACAGCATATGCATGATAATAAATGTTGTTTATACTGAAAATACCCAAACGTTCTAACTCAAGAGTGGATTTCCGTATATCCTGTTTCCTCAAACTTATTTATAATCAATCCGATATAGCGAAATATATCGCAACGACCTCTTAAGAGATTTTTTTTTTGAAAATTATCGATAACGTATCAAAAAAATTGCCCGAGGACTACGGCCTTCTGAGAAATTACTTTTTCCTGTTGGTAAAATATCCGTCTAAATATTTGGCTGGGTTTTCAACATCAAAGCAAAAATAGTCAGTCTTATCAAATATTTCAATGTAAAATGTTCTAAGAATGAGACTCAAGCATAAGCATAAGCATAAAGAAACAGAGACGTATTCAGTGAAGCTTTTTAAAATTTGCAAAGTATTTATACGAACTACGACATTTTTTGTTTAAATACTGAATATTTGCAATAAACATAAAGAGAATATTTTAAACCTGTTCGGAATACACAGCCCGGTCTGTTACTTTAATCAAATAGCGATCATTGGTCGTACGTTTTTTTGAAATTAAATAATAAAAATTTTGCTTTGGCTAGTCGAAGGCTGTTTTACAGAAATAAAAATATCTACAAGAAACGTTATTTAGAAAAATCGAATTTTTGTTGCCTCCTCCAAAATTGTATCATTTTTTTTTTAGTTTATTATTTATTATCTTTTGGTAGTGTGTTACATTTTTCTAGGACATTTCATTTTCCTAATTCCCTGCTATAGGAGTTTTCCTCATTTTCAGGGTAGAGTGCCCTGATTACAATAATTAGTAACCTAGCTAGCTAATTTCCTAAGGGTATCTGTGCACGGTGGTGTGTTGGTTGGTTGGGGCCTGTGTGAGCCGATTTTTTTATCTAAGAATCGCCAATTTTGCTATTTCCACCCTTATGTTTGGGGAAAACGGTACCCAATCTAAGGGGGGAAATATGATTTAGGAAAACCACGAAAACCTAAATCACGATTCTGTACATAGTGGTTCTTATGTTATATTAGATTATGGTATGTTATGTTGAGGGGGTTGGGGTTTATGGGGGTTTACCTTATGGTAAGGGGGCGGAGTCCAGTAGATCTAGGTGTTCGGGGCTGGACGGGGAGGTCTTGAGCGTCGGCCAGAAGTCTGAGGTTGGGTTGTGGGAGTTTGGCTTTGGGTTTCTTGAAGAGGAGGAGGCGACGAGGTCGCCAGGGGGTGAGAACGTTTGAGCTATTCAGAGTGCGAGAGACGTATTTTTTCCTTAGGAGTTGGAAACGAGAGAAAATTGGGGCGTTGTTGTAAACTTCTCCAGAAGGAAACAGGTAGGGGAGATATTGGCATCGTCTTAGGATACGTCTCTCGAGTGAGGAGATTTTTCGGGCTAGATGGGGGGGGGGGGGGTACGCCGTATGGGACTGCTCTGTATTCTGCAACGAGGCGCATGAAGGAGTTGTAAGTGTGGATCAGGATTTTGGTGTTGCACCGACCAAACCGGCCCCATAAAGCGCCAAGGAGGCCGGCTCGTTTACGCATTCTATTGAGCGTGTTCTCAAGGTCAGGAGACCATTTAAGTGTTTGAGAGAATCGAACACCCAAATAGTCTACTTCCCTTTGTTGAGCGAGCCTGACACCCTGGAGATTTACATTGACGTCTTGAGGGAGCTGTGTGAATTCGGATGTTTAAAGATGATGAATTGTGTTTTTTGAGGATTCAATGAGACCCTCCACCTATTGCTCCAGCTGGTGAACTGATTCAGTAGGTTTTGGGTTCGGATGCTAAGTTGGTTAGAGTTTTGGGCTACCGAAATCAGAGCAGTGTCATCGGCGTATAGAAGACGGGTTGACGATGGGTGCTTTGGGGGAGGAAGGTCGCAGGTGTAGATGAGATAGAGGAGCGGGCAATATTGTATCATTAAGTATTGCTATGCCCCCGTTGCTAACTCGGTTATGAGGACTATAGAAAAAAGCTGGAATAAACGCACTTCCTTCTGATTTCGTGATTTATTAGTATCAAGTAGAGGGAAGCAGAATTATGGGAACGTGCATGTCTGGACGTTAACAAGATACCATGACAATAAACATAAATGAGTTTTTAACTATTTTAAAGTTATGTCAATTTGCGGAAAGTGAAAAATTTATTGTTACTATTATTCGAAGCTTTACATCTCATTTCAATAATTGGCTTATGGTATTCATAAGGATATATTTAAATGTCCGCTTTATCTGCGATTCAATATTATTTATTGTTGAATATGTTTTATTTGTAAAGTAATCATGCTTGAAAAACAAAAAATAATTTATTAAAATATTTATGAAACTAATTCCAAAGTAGCTCGTGTGATAAAACTATTTTGCAACCTCTTTTTCAACACTTCAATCATGATAAAATAAGTAAGTTCACAATTACAAGAAATAATATTTTTAAAATACTCGTTTGAACTTTCGTAATTCATTACCTGGGAGGGGGGGCATATAGCCCAAGAAGTAGTTGTTGAAGTCCAGACGCTGGTGCAGTGTAGGACATTTTTAATGTCTTTGTTCTTGGGAACAAGTGTGATTTTATTTCACATCCTTAGGTAGTTTTGTTACGCCTTTTCTTGGTATTTTTATGGTTCAAAAAATTCCACCGTCGTTATAATACTTGTTGAATTCTTGTTAATCGTAAGATAAAAATATTAATTTTTTTTCTGAATGCTGGAAAAATCTACACGGAAGAAGTGAGAAAATTCGGCATAAAGAGGTAAAAAATGGAATGCCGCAAACAAAATTTGAAAAAGAGTCATACAAAACATATTTAATAATAATAATTTACAAAATTTATTTAAATATATTAAATGAATATTGGTGGAAAAGTTAGTTTGTAGGATATAATTAATTTAGAGAAATTTCTGGCCTTAAAAACTATACAAAAAACACAACGAAAAGATTCAGCACAAAAGGGTAGACAAATGACCACTAGAATTAAAGTCTAAGAAAAATATTGTTTTAGTGGATTTTGGGACAAAAACATTATCTTAAAGAAGTAAAAGTTCACGGAAAATTATGATTTTAGATGAACTTCAACCATTAAAAAATGAAAATCTACAAAAATCTAAAAAAACAATAAATTTTGCGAAAATTCAGGTATGGATTCTCTCTCCCACTTCCTCAAAGAGGGTTTCAAAAAATACGTTGTTAATTCTTTCTTAAAAACTTTTTTTTCAATCGCTGATTAACAAATTAAATTTTTATTCATTCATTCTACTAAATCCAAACATTCTGAAACGTAAATAAATAAAATAAATAAGATTTGGGAAATGAGGCTAGAACAAAATAAAGTTAATTTTCTTTACGTTTCAAGTTGCAAATAAAATCAATAACTTTAATATTTAATTGTTAATATATGAGTATTTAACATTTTAAAATACTATGTCGATAATTATTCATTGTTCTCTACTAAACGATAGTAGTAAAACGAGACATTTTGCACGAACGTTAACAGTATATATTCATTCAGAAAGATAATGTTTTTTACTCAAATAAAAGGTACTATTTATATACTTACATTTTTAGTTTTCTAATATTAATAAAATGTTTAATTTCTTTTCAGAAAGAAAAAACTGAAAACTGCAGTGAAGATTAAAATGAACTTACCCGGTACATCAATTAGGAAACCATGAAAACTACTTTAATTATTATTCAAATATTTTGATCTAAATATTTCGGATTGACGTAGAACATGACACAATTCGGAAATTAAACTGACGTCACAGTATCTTTCTCTGTGTGAACATGAATTTACACATTATAACAGGTAATAATCTTATCAATTACGTGGATGAATCATATTTTCCAAAATATTCGCGGGCAATAAAAACGATAAAAGCAAACTGTATTAACTATATATTGAATAAGAAGTAACAATTGTCATTTACTTTAATTTTTACTAGTGAACTATTGTTTTACGAAAAATTTACTAAAAATGCAGGATTAATTAGATGGTAAGTTAAATCTTTTAGTCAACTACAAAAAAAGTAAAAATCTGATTAAACTTACAATATTGATAAGAAATGGCAGCACTTCAAGTTCAAACGTTATGCCATTATTTAATGAGCAATTTGTAGCCAGATTTACTGATTTTTCAAAACATTTTAGATAGTTAAATTTTATTCAAATTAAAAAAATACAAAACTTTTAAAGAAACTCATATATCCTTAATGCTTTGTAATATGACGCAAAGATTAAGGGCTAAAATTATTAGTGATAATGACATATCCCCAGAATTTTGAACAAAGGGACCTACTTTTAAGCAGAAGAAAAAGCAGAAAACCTACAAAGAAAATAGAAAAAAAGGGAGCAAAAGAAAAATAATAGAATATGGTGCCGAAAAAATTCTGAACCCACCAAAGATTTTAATCGAATGAGTTATGACAAGCTGATAATAACTAATGTTTATTTCGGAAATACACAATGATCGTTTTGGTACTTTCTAACGGTACACTAGAGTGAATTCGCACCATTTAAAATGTATAAAGTGACTAACGAAGGAAAATAAATGGGCAGTACAAAACTGGGCCCAATACCTGATGAGTAATCTGATGAGTTCGTAAACAAATAAAGATAAGCCCATTAAGAAAGTGGGCCCAGACATCTACGCAGGTAGTGCTACTTGCTAATCCTCATGCAATTAGGGTGCTAAATGATTGTGTTTTTGGGAAATATATCAAGTATAGTTGACGTATTATGACATTAAAGTTATTCTATTGCCCTCAGAGTATTTGTCGTTCGTGTAAACTATGTCTCAGTTGAGTGAAATGGTTAGTCAATTAGAAGAAAATTATAAATTCTGCTTTCATAAATCAATTTGTGTTAATTTTTTCTCAATTATTACCTGAAAGATTTATTGGGCTCAGTTTCGTATATACCCGAACGGCCAAATTTTGGATCTGGGCCTACTTTCCTACACTTTATTCTTTGTTACCTGAATCTGGGCCTAGATTCGAACATTTGTTTATGCCTGATGTATACTTAGAAGAATGGACATATTTGATGTAGTGGAGAGAGAGACTTTCAAAGTAATTTTAAGAGGAATCCAGCGTGTTGAAATTCTTGCTCGTTCGAAATTAAATTGAGGGTTAAATATGGCATTTATAAGAATTTTATTCGAAAAAATAGTACATTTGAAGGCCATAAAATTGTTAATTTAATTTTTTTTGAGTGCACAATCACAAAATATAAACCCGAATAAAATAAATAGAATGTAAAAACAGAGACAGAGACAGATATATTTTTAAATGCACAAAATAAGTAAATAGTTCAATAAACAAAGGTGACAACACGGGCATCAGGTCTGTCCGGCACCATTTTTTTTTAATTTGCAGGTATTCTTGGGTACATTCACCCCAGAAAATCTCAGCTGTCTGAAAATGGCCCATTGGTCTCAAAAATGTGTTTTTTTTTTCGCCTATTTTCGCCGATATTTCCGAAAATATGACATTTAGAGAATTTTTGTTTGGACGAAAATGAAGATCAGTTCATTACCTACAAAAATATGATACTTTTCGACATAACCGGCTCCAAAACTCACCCCTAGTTTTAGCTCCTGCTCTGCATTTAGAGAGCACGCTCTAAAGGAATGACACTCCCAAGCGGATTACAAATTTTTCAATAAATCACGTAAAAATTAATATTTTTTCATGATTCAAAGTTCAGATGAAAGAAGGAACCTGTAGCTATATTATCATATTACTTTTTCCTTTTATCTATTTCTCTGAATTATTGAAAAACCGGGCCAAAATTTGTTTTTGCTCGATATTTTGACCCTCCTATAAATTTATTCATATTTTTTTTTTCAAGACTAGGTAATCTCACCGAATCCTTTTGAATAATGGGGCTTTGCAAGGTGTTAAATATATTCAGAAAGATTTAATAAATTATTTTTATGTATTTTCATAAACAACATGTTTTTTTAATCAAGTGCAAAAAGTGAAAAAAAGTTGGTTATTATTGACTTATCTTTTGACTTCAGACAAAAACGGTAGGATATTCAAATTTTCAGACCCCGCATCCCAGATTTTGATAAGGAAGCGCCGTATTTTCAGATTCTCATAATTGCGAATTTTTGAAACGCCGTTTTTGCAAAAAATATTACTGTAGCGAAAAAAATCATAGGGGCAACTTTTGTAGATAATGAACTCCTCTTCGTTTAAACAAAAATGCTCTAAGTGTCATATTTCGGCAAATATCGTCGAAAAAACGGATTTTCGGGAACTCTAGAGCCATTTTCCCACCATTCCACGTAGCTAAGCTTTTCGGAGGTAAATGTACCTATGAATACCGGCAAATTAAAAAAAAATTGACGGACAGACTTGATGCCCAGGTTTGGGGTTTTTCTTGCGTTAATTTACTGTAATATCTCATTTAATTTTAAAGTTACGTCATAAAATTGACCAAATTTAAAAAAGTTGCGACTACAGATTGCAGTAATCATCGGTTAAACGATAACCCAGGAACTTCAAAAACGGCACACAAGTCCGAGAAAACTGCCTTAACAAGTCAATAAATGTTACAGATTATATAAAAAAAATTAATATTAAAAAAACCGAACGGTAGATAATAAAAACAGTTTCCAAAATTGACAAGATACTTTTACAATGTTTATTTACTTCTTGAATATCTTTTTAAAGCACATAAACGATTTAGAAATTACTTTTATCAAAGAATCACGTGATTTTACCTGAATTTCTTAAATGTTTGATAATGATGAAAGAATCCTTCAAAACAAATAGTTGACGTTCTACAAATTTCTTATCTCAATCTTCATTGATAAATTACGGAGTTTAAAATTTAAAGGAACATTGAAAATTCACGATTACGTAAACGCATGCTCAAAAGTAAATATAATATTTGAGAGTCAGGATTTTCGTAAATAGTTTGGTTATCTTACGAAGTATTTTAGACTGTTAAAAACATTTTTGGAAAATGCAAACAAAACATACCCCAGCTGTTTTTAATTCCGAACGAAAACTATTTTTGTTACGCGAACAGATAATTTTTTATATCTTTCTTATCATTTTTTTTATTTAACCAAGTGATAAATTTGTTAAAATTGAACTTAGTCTACTTCTAGTATTTCGCCGAGAAAGTCACACCGAATGTTTTTACAGTAAATTTCTAACAGTACCTAATACGAACAACAGGTTTTGTCTCTTCGACTACAATTGTAGATAAAAGAAAAAATTACTAAAATAAAAGTTCCGGGTCCTCCAAAAACCGCTTTTGTCTTAATTGACTCTAACCGTTAATCTTTTAAATGTTAATTCTGATTTTCAGGCCACCTACAAACAAGCAGTATTTGCCGAGCAGGGACACGATGGAATTTGTCCGAGTCATAGCCAGAGAAGAAGACTTAAGACGAAACTGGTTTTCACAGTGATTTGACAGATATATTTGATTCTGAGATCATTGTGAAAGCTGATTTTGTTAATTGATCTACGATTGCAATGGTGACGTTGAAGACGAAGTGCCGACAAATGTGAAGATAATCAATTAGTTTATCTATTTTGTTAATAAAAATTTGACGTCTCTATATTTTTTTTTATTTATTTGTAGCGTAGATATTTAAAATTTACAATTATTCTCATTTATTTAAGGGTATATCTCCATCTTCCTTTCTTTTCAATACGAAACTTTTTTGTACCTATAATTTTTTGTTCAGTTTTTAATGATGGCTGTTGACTTTACAGTAATCGCGTAATAATACGTTCACACGTATCCTGAATCACGTTTTTTTCAACCCCATACAATTCACTCTACATTTTTACATATAAGAGATTCTATAACTTTAGCACCAGGCGACTCTTATTCTTTCATTCGCCCCATTGGACTTTGATTTTATGTATCAAATAAGTATGTAATCTATCTATTTTCGGAGTTGATTTTGAATTATTTATGAAGTGCAAATGTCGTTAGTCACATGGTAAGCTAGGCCTTAAATAGCACAGCTCTCCAATCCACTCTGTTGCCGTAATATTAATTACAAAAAAAAATTATGTCCGTGCTTTGGGGGGTCATGACACCCCTCCCTGGATCCGCCCATGTATCAAACTGACTTTCTTGGCGTCTTCTCTTCCCGGTTCTGCATTTTTTTTTCAATTAATGCATCTTTTAAATACCTCACTTTTTCTCCCTTCCTCTTACGAGTTGTTACTCTTTCTACATGATAGCAAAGGAGGGAAAATTCTGCAAAAGTCAGGAGAATGTTGGTAGATATTGGGACAGAAACTACAGCAGCTGAGTTGTCAGAAATCGTCGATTTCTCATGAGAACTGTTAAGGGGGTATTCTCATTTGGAGAAATGAAAGTTTATTTTTCTCACTATAAAAATATTTTTGCAAAAATTATGACAATCATGAGCGTCACAGAGGAGATGACCTTGACCCTGCATTCCAAGCATTGTTACACTTCCGTCGGTTCTCGGGCCTCTTCTAGTCATCAAAAATCGAATAAGGCGATTTTAGACTAGGTTAAATTCTCTAGAGGTTATACCTAAGTTGAATGAATTTGGTCAAAATCTAACAAAATGGCGGCCATTTAAAAAAAAATCATTTTTTACCCTAATTTTTTTGTGTTTGACCCGCCATTAAACATTCGAATCGGTTAATCCGTTCGACCCTAATCATCGTCGAAGTAAAAAAAAAGTTTAAAGTTTTCGCAACAATTTCTACTCAGAAAATCGGTTTTTTGTCCATTGAATGTTCGCGAAACTTAGGTCTTTAAGATTTTTACACTTGCTGAACATGATTCTAAGATGCTTTTTCGGACAGCCAGTCCCATCTTAAGTGGCCTATCACAGTTATTTTCATCTTAAGCCCAATACATAAGCCGTCAAACCAAGCAGTTGACTTGTCTATAAGCATAAGCGACCAGCTTAGCGATGTATTTCATTTATTCGTAGATCAGGATTGGCCCTCATCCACAAACTGCAAGCAATTTTCTAGGCACATTTAAACGGCTTCATAAATGTTCTATCAAGCGATTAGAATTTATAAATCATAAGAGGAAGGAAGCTCATCGAATGAACGATATTTTCACAAACACACATGTATAGTCCAAAAAAAAGGAGTGCAGTAAAAGTGGGGATATAAACGTCACATTCCATAGGTGTACTTTGCCAAATAAGTTTCTATAATATAAACAAGGTCACTTCTTATAAAATGGTATATACGCACTTCCTAGATCAAATTTTGAATGAAAAAAGTTATATTATTTACCAAAAATAAAAATAAACCTTCTGCTTCTAACAAAATTCTTGCACTTTGACATTGAACGAATTAAATTTTAACTAATAAATAACAAGGAGGATTATCATTGTCTTTTCTGAGGTTTATTTTTATAAGGTCTATTAAGTTTTCCATTGCTATATCCACTTTTCTCCAATGTTCTCCATTTACATCTGAAACTGTCTTCAAAAACAAATCTCGCACATCAGATAAAATGTATTGTTTCGAGAAACATCACCTTTTAATTGTGACCAGATCAGTTCAATGAGATTTAACGTGGTAAGGAGGTAATCTGAGAATTTCAATTCCTTTTTCTCGGGCCATCTCGTCTATAACATATTTTTTGAATTTGTTTTTATGTTGCCTTGTTATTACGAATAATTATGCCTTCAAGGATTTAGGAGGACTGATAATATTTTTAGAATGAAGCCATTTTGAAATATATACTAATACAAAATTCCGAATCAATTAAATACATTCGATACGGCTATGAATAATAAAGACTAACACATATCAGTCAGTGAAGGTCTATTACATTAAATAGTAAATAGCTTGGAAACATGACTAAATCACAACGAAAACTTTGATTAGGCCGAATTTTCATTTTAACTACAAATAAGCATTGAAGGATGAGGTAAAAATAAAATTTCTACCTCTTAAACCTGTACTACATAGTACATTCTACAAATTAAATTTCTTCTCTAAAGTATAGCCAGTTGTGACTCCTCCCATGCCTATCAATGATCAGTAAAACTGGGACTTTTGAAGTAGGTTTCGTAAATAAAGTAAAATGTTTTAACCACATTATACTTTTTGTATCTGGATGTTAATTGGATCAATAATCTTAGACTGTTGAATAAGTGGACCGCAATTTATAGATTCTTATTAATTAATAGAGTAAAACAGGAACAATATATCAATTTATTTTTTTGTTTGGCGTGAAAAAACTTTTGTTCACAATTTATATCTTACATTATAGCATATTTAGGTACTTTTCTTTATACCAACTGGCTTATATTATGCACTTTTGTTGGTATAATAAATCTAAAACTTAATTTTAAAACATTTCTTAGAACTTTGTCGATATTTCGTATATCCAGACGGATCTAGCCGATTATTTATGTTACCCTGAATTGTTAAGTTGCAAAATTTTCTGTTGATCACAGGTTACTTTTGCAAACTAGAAAAGGCTGATTTTTAAGATAAAAAATTAGTAGTAGTTATTAAATATTAAAATTATTTTATTACTAAAAACAATTTAAAAATGTATTAAAATTAATAAATTAAGTTGACGCACAATTCTGATATTTTATTTTACCTTAATTATATAAATCTTATACTCTCTAATTCGCATAAGTAAAAATGTACATAAAATAATGAACATCTTATTAAAATGTAACGGTGGTGGAATTTTTTGAACCATAAAAATACCAAAAAAGGACCATGGGCGTACCAAAACTATCTAAGGTTGTGAAATAAATCACACTTATTCCCAAGAACAAAGACATTAAATGTCCTACACTGCACCAGCGTCTGGACTTCAACAACTACTCCTAGGGCTATATGCCCCCCAGGTATTGAATTACGAAAGTCCAGACGTGGTTTGGCGCCCGACCAAGTCGGGGCTTTAAACCAAAAACTTTAATTTTATTATTAAAGGAGCTTGCCATTCTTAGACCGGTTTCGGAATTATTGTTCCTCTTCAGTAAGAAGCAGGCTAGCTCGACATCCTGTCGTTAAAGGCTGTCTGAAAATGAATTCGACTCGCCTCGCTCTTGATAAATATGTTCACGTATATCAAGAACGAGGAGAGCCCAACGCCATCTTCACTGTTATAATAAAATCAAAGCTTGCCAAACTACAGAAAACTGTAACGGTGGTGGAATTTTTTGAACCATAAAAATAAAAATAAGAATGGCAAGCTGCAAGCTCCTTTAATAATAAAATCAAAGTTTTTGGTTTAAAGCCCCGACTTGGTCGGGCGCCAAACCACGTCTGGACTTTCGTAATTCAATACCTGGGGGGGCATATAGCCCAAGGAGTAGTTGTTGAAGTCCAGACGCTGGTGCAGTGTAGGACATTTAATGTCTTTGTTCTTGGGAACAAGTGTGATTTATTTCACAACCTTAGGTAATCTTATTAAAATGATTAAAAAACCACTTTTTTGAATTTAAGTGACGAGTTCCCAATTTATGCATTTTCAAAAAAAGCTTTTATCTTTTTCTATTTGTAATTTTCGTTCAGAAGAAGATATTGCGGTTTGATTTCCTTTAATTTAGCATTTTTTTCTTACCAAAAGGGCGCATGAAGCGCTTGTTTTACGCCTCCAAATCATAGGTGACAGTCTCCTGTGCATTGCCAAATTATTTCATTTTTGACACTTCATTTCCTAATCTTTTAATACCGATGCAGGTCTTACAGTTTAATAAGAATATATTTATCAGATTTGCTACATCTCTAAGCATCTTTTTAAACTATTTTCTTAAATATCTTACATTTTTTTTCACAGAGAAGCTATCGCTATTTTCTAATTATTTTTTGGTACCGCTTTAGTGAGGGTATATAGTGTTATGATGTTAAAATGGGGCAAAATTTGTAAGTGTATTTTAAAATAAGTTATGTGAAAAAGACTTAAGAGATAGTAGTGTTGACAGATTGGAGAGTTTGAAGTTTAGGTTAATTGGAATTATATAATATGTCAAATGTGAATTGATTAAAATAAAGTTTATTAATAAAAAGTATTCAGAGAAGAATTTCACAAGCATAACAATTGGCATCCCAACGTGGGGCTATAAAATATTTAGGAGAAGAATTTCATTAGTATAACAATTGGCATCCCAACGTGGGGCTATTAAAAAGTATTATTTAGAAGTATTTACATTTTAGCATAACAATAGATTTGCTGTATCCTTCGCTATCCTTTTTAAAAAAATTATTAAATTGTAAATACCTATACATTTTTTTTTCAAAAACGCCTTCACCATTTTCTAATATTTCTTTTTACTCTGAAGATAGACTATTAAAGGAAAGTACGTATATTATATTTGCTACATCAATATGTATATTTTTTGAAAATTTCGAGTTTCTATGTGGCGTTGAAAAGTTTTACAACAATTTTAAAACTCTTTTATTTAAGAGACGCTCTCCCCATCTTAAAAGATATTGTTTGTATTTTTTAATGAATGTAACCAAATACCTGTAATCAGCGGATATTGAAAGCAAAAACATGATTGGGAAAACATGGAATCTAAGAGAATACATAAAAAAATTTTATATTAACAAAAGTTTCAAAACTATGCTCTATTGTTGAATTTAAACCAAGTATTTTTAATTTTCTGACATATTACTAATTTTATTTATAAAAGCTCATTAATTAATAATTGATTTTAAATGCTAATCACGATTTTAAAACATAACGGGCAAATTTTCCAATTATGGTGAATGCACCAGCACATTCGCCATTTGTGCATTGTGAGTTGCATACCTAAACGTTCCCGAGAAGTTTATTAAATAGAGTCGGGCTGGCCAAAAAGCATACAGAAAATTATATTCTGAAATTAATACGATATATGTACAGAAAAAGAAATCATAAATATAAATATAAATAATCTTCTTATTGGATAATAAAATAACTAAATAAAATAAAATAACTACACTGTAACAAATAATGTTTGAGAGTAATTAAGAATTTACAAGACCATAAAACAAGCATAATAGCGTTGTCTACAGTGGCGTAGCCAGGAATTTTTTTCGGAGGGTGCCCCCACTATTTCTCGTAGATAATACTTACTATAAATACTTTTTTCAGCAGGGATGGGGTAAATATACAGGGTGACCCAGGGTTAAACCGTCAAACGTTCAGGATCGGTTTTTCAGGAAAAAATAAGATTTTTTATTCCCATAATCCTGGGTCCTAACTTGTTTTGATTTTAGAACAAAAGAGTTTTTTATGAATTACTCAAAAGACAATTTCAAAAATTAATAAGCCTTCAATATGCCAAGGGCCAATAAAACTCTCAATCATTTTTGGTTTAAGTATATAACTAACTAATAAAATAACTAAAATAAATAATAATGGGTTGGTGCCACAATTGACTCATTAACAGTACTGTCCCTAAAGTGGCGCTGGGAAGCAGTTATAAAGCATATACACAATACGAGGCTAATGACCATAGCAGTCGATCACTTGTAGACGTAAATTGTTACCAGAAACGCCACAAAAAATATATTTTCACCAGATTTTAACATCTTAAATTTATAATTTATTTTTATTTTCTTTTGGCAACAAAATATTTTTTAGAAAAAGGTAAGGTAAAAATGTAGCTTGGAAAATGTATATAAACTTAATTTTTTACGCAGATTTTCATAAATCTGTAATTAAAATAAAAAATAACCTGTTGGACTGTATACAAAATTATCTGGATATAAACACATACTCAATAATCCAACGAAAACAAAAACCATTCTAGTTCGCAATTGTTATTTCGATGAGCTGAAGTGCCCGGACAATCTGGACATGCGGCGCTTTTGAAACAGAATCCAGTGCATAATCCGATAATACAACACAGACAATCTAGTAGACGTGACAATACCCAGCTGTTTTGTTTCGAAGAATATTAAACAAAAAAAGTGTGCATTGGGAATAACATTGGACTACTGGGAAATACTTTCAGAAGAATTCGTGTCGATTTTTTTCGTGGATAATACACAGAATTAAATTCGAGAGGGCTGATATCCGCTGTTAAATAATGGGATGAATTTTTTCGCGCTTTTTTTAGAGCCCAAAAAGATTACAGAGCACAAAGCAATGGCGTAGGCATGGGGTGGTTCACTAAGAAGAATAAAAATTCACAAAAAAAATTGTATAAAATTATAAATCAATTGGATTGTTGAGGTTAAAGAAAAAAATTGTGAAAAAAGGGGTAAAAATTTTGGAAAATTTAGGAAAATTATTAAGAACGTAGAAAATATATTAGAAATTGTAATTTTGCTTATCTTTTTTTTACAAAACATTTAAAATCCCACATTAAAAATTGAGCTCAATAATATTCACCAAAAGGCAATTTTGGATGAAAAATTTAAGAAAAATAATCGTAAAATCATTGATATTTTTTTTGCTCGAAAATACGTAACAAATTCTACAGGGTGAGTCACGGTAGACGCGACGGTCCATTGTGGCTAAATGGTTAATATTTTGAAAATTTTATTTATTCATGGATATGTGGGTTGATAAAGGCTACATTTTAAAATTATTTTGAATTATACAGGTTGTCCCAAAAAAGTGGGGCGTATCAAAGTTATATTATTTCTTATGGAAGACCCTATATTTTGTTGCATTTATAGATTATACGTTAAAAATAAGATAAACTTTCTTAAGAATTCCCTATACCGAAGCTTTTTACTTCTCGAGATATTTTGATATTTCTAAAAATGGAAGCACTTTCAATTTAGCCAATTAGCCAAATCCAATTTTAACTCAAACAAATTAGACTACTGATTGAAAGCAATAATGTATTTAGAGTTATTTAAAATTATACAGGGCGTCCAAAATTGGGCGATTCTCTAATATTCAAACACCCTGTATTTGATCAGCTTGGACTATGATCCGAAAAAATTACAGATGAATCCACTTTTCATAATAATGGATTAGTTAACCATCATAACTTTCATTATTATGATACTCAAAACCATCATTTGTTCCACACAATAGATCATCAGAACCGGTGGAACATTACTGTATACGGTGGAATTATTGGCTCATATTTCTTTGATGTCCATATGAATGGGAGGAAATTTTAGCAATTTTTAAGAAAAAGTATTGAACTATGTATGTTTCTTAATTGATGGCGCATACGAAACTTGTACTTTTCTTTAAAATCGTAAAAAAATAATTATTATGCATTTTGGATCCATAAAAACCCTAATAAAAAAAATGTTTACAAAGACTTGACCTGCAGACTGTTTATATTGACCTCATTTAAATCCCAGTCCCAAAATGTATTTATTTGACGTTAATGGCGCCCAACTAATTTGTTCAGAAAAAAAAATCACTCATTTCGGACATTTACAGTGAAATCCGACACGTCGAGTTGCATAGGTATACAAAGCCGTACAAAAATATTTTCAAGGGGTCTCACGTGACCTTTTCCAGAGAAAGATATTTTTAAAAATGAAAGTTTCTGGGATTTCCCTAAAACTACAAATAAAAACTAACTCTAAAATTACAAAGAGCTCGATTTTCAAAAAAATGTTATCGACAGAATGTTACTTTTAAAGTTATTTAGAAAATTAAATGTGTTCGCATTCCTTCGCCAAAATTTTAAAGTATGGTGGTATGAATATGGTGGAGGAACGAGGTATTTATTTGGGTTGGAATTAAACTCACTTTAAAAAAGACTAAAATCGCTGTAAAAACAAATGAATAAACATTAAACAAATATTTCAAACTTTCATTAAAGGTGATGGACTGTAACGTTTAAATTCGGTATTAAGACTTTACTACATTAATTAGTTTCCATACCTTGTTTTTTTTGGGTAGATGTAAGCCACTGTAGGGACCGAATTATATTATTTAGGAACCATATATCACATAAGATATGTTACATTCAGCCTCAAGTTTTTGACTCACTTTATGTCCGTTTGAACGAGCTATTTAGTTTCGTATAAAGTATTTCGAACATCAAAATAGATTGTTGTTTACTTTATTTTTATCGATGTCATCATTTAATTAATTTAATCATTTTTTTTTAAACTAGCGCACTTTTCTTGCAATTTTAGTGGGATCCCTTAAAAACAATCTCCTGGCGCCCATTTTTTTCTTTTTAATTAACAAAATTATCAATCCACACCCCACTTCACTGTGGTTAGCCGGCATCCAAAGCGGATTACATAATCCCACGAAGGAATATCTTTAATCGAGAATAACTCGTGGCAGCACAAAAAATAATATATTCCACATTTAATAGACAAAAGGCACTTTGAGAAAATAACATTAACTCCATATCAAATCTGATACAACATGAAAATAATAGCCATAACTTATTGATAATTGTCAACTTTAAAGAAACTTAATCCGCTTTAAAATATTTTGAACCGTAAATATGTGCAATGAGTGGAATCAACAAATTCCGTCATAAAAAAATAACAGACCCTAAGAGAACGATTTCCTGTGGGTCAGCTTCTTGAAGTTTTGAGAGTTTCTCTGGTTGAAAAATGGTCGTATGAACGCAATCCACAAAATCCCAATAACAAACCGTTTGCTACAACTAAAAATGAACAACAAAAATTTGGACAGATGCTTGTCAGTGGGTGAAATTAAAACTGAAAATGTTTGAAGAAAAAGAAGACGAACCAAGAAGATGTACAAATCTGGAAAGATACCATTTAAAATGGGAATGTTTTGATACTTTTCGTAAATCTGAGAAGTTAGTGAAAATAACGTTATATTTTGAAAATGATAAAGTGACGTTTTGGTGTACTCGCTCAAGTTTTTTGACATGAAACAAGCAAAGGTGCCCATCGAAGCGAAAAGTGTACCTCTCGGCTAAAAAAGGAAGAGATGACAGCCATCCATAGCAAAGAAGGGCCTAATAATCCATATGCATGTTTAAATGTACCTAGTCCAAAGTGCGATTGTATCATTTTATAGTGGGTAAGGTTAAAAGTTAAAATGTACCAAATCCAAAGTGAGTTTGTATCTTTTTATAGCGATTAAACTTCAAGTGAAGATTTAACTAATGCAGAGTGCAAATCTGCAGTTTTATAGTTTGTAGGCACAAAGTCAAAAGAATTTGTCAAAAGTGAAATTATATATTCCCCTATTTATTTACTGCCAACTAATCTGTTTCAATGTGAAACATACTGTTGTTTAAAAAGTCTACTGACCTATTTTTCTTTAAATACATAAATGGAAGAATTGAATTGAATAAATAACGACACTAATAAACAAAATAATATTAATGATTCATTAATGAACGACAAAAATTTACTGCAGTTAGCTGGTTGCTTATCCGCGAAGCGTTTCCCCTACCACAAATCGCATCCTCAGTCACCTTCGATTGGCTCAGCTGAAGAGGCTTATTCATTAGTGGTATTGTTATCCAAATACCAAATTATGCATTTGTTCACATACACACATCATGTCAAATCAGGCCATAATTGCGGTTGACCGCTGACAAATTGTATTTTTAAATCCGATGAAGCGTCTTCAGACTGAATTGATGAAATCGTTTATTTAAAAAAAAAAAGTACAACAAAAGTCACATCAATGCTTTAATTGTTTACGTTTTAATGTGATATTCCGTGTTTATTAAGTGACTGCAGAATATTTAAAATTAAGATAAAAGATAAAAGTAAATAATAAAATATTCCTCTAACATATTAGCGGAATGAAATTAGAATTTTATATGGATGTAAGAGCTAAGTCAAATTTTTTTAATTTTTTCGAATTTATACATAAAGAGAAGCCTGTAAAAAATTTGTCAATAAATTTGGGCTGGGGCTTCGCGAGACATGTGCTAAATGGCATTTTCGAAAAAAAATTGAATTTGCCGCCATTTTTGGAAAAACAATAGTAGTGAAAAAGTTTTTATCTTAAAAAGAAGGATTTTGTGTGAACTTTTGTCTAAGAAAATCCAACATTTCATTTCTTTATTTAAAGTGCCCAATTTAGGGAATAATAAAAAAATAAAAATTCGATTTTCATTTTTTATATTGATTTATATTGATCCGTTCCTTCACAAAAATCTTACTTTAGAACCTGAAATATTTTTATTATTTGTTTAAACATTTTTTGGACTGAAATTCAGTTTTTCTAAGAGAATCAAGCATAAATATCGCGATAAAAAATTGGAAAAAAAGAACAAACAAACTCCTTCTTCTTAAGATAAAAAATTTTTCTCTACTATTGTTTTTCCAAAAATGGCGGACAATTCAATTTTTTTTCGAAAAATGCCGATTTTGGCTGGACAAATACATTTTTTTTTTTAATTCTTTAATTTTTAAGAAAATTCGAGGATTTATTTATATTTTGTCAATTCAGTAAAAAAAAATAATGTTCGCGAATTCGTTTTTTGAGGTTAGGATGCATTTTTAAAAAACCCTACTATACGGATCGATACTCTACATCATCACGGTCATTTTATTTTTTTTTATTTTTCCACGACTCTTAGAGCTGGAGATATTTAAAAAATAGTGAAGTAATCCTCTCGAAGAATACTAAAAATGCTGTTACGGTAAAAATTACTTTTTACCGTCCCCTCGTAGTATGAACTACAAATTTATATTTGCCAAAATACGCAATTATTTTACCGGACAGGTAGGGGTCAACCGAACTTCCTTATTTCGTTTCAAGAGACCATTCTTTCTTTTCTGTTCAAGTGTCTAGTGAATAACATTGGGTAAGCCACTAATATTTTATTTTTAACTGCTTCTGCTAAAATTTGTTAGGCTTTTATTGCTATTTAATTTGCTTTTGCAAATATACTCGAATATTTTTGATTATTATTAGGTAAAATCCGACATGGTAGGTATCAGCAATAGTTATCAATTTGGAATCTATCTTAGTGAATTCTTATTATGGGCAATGGAACCCTGAGATATTTTATGTTTTATACACTTTTTTTATATATATTTGTTTTGAGTAAGAGAGCAATATTTCTCGGTTTTTTTTCTCTTTCTCCCCAAATCGATTTGTATGTTCCCCTTTTTTTTTACTTCTTACGCTGTTTGTTGGGTACTGACCCCTGGAATGTTTGCAGGCCAAACACCAACTTGGGCCCACCTAGGCAGACCTAAGCATACCTAGACACACCCAGCCACTCAAATAAGAACGCCGTAGCTGAATTCTTCCCCGTCTTCCTGCAGGAACGACATAGAAATACCAAAACACCGGCTAAAACACCAGCCCAAGACCAGGCACTGCAAACATCTAGAGAAGCTGCTCGGCTGTCGTCGTGGGAAGTTAGAAAAGGGAAATTTTGTGCAATTTAACCTAACATAACCTTACGGGAATTATTATTTTATAATTAAGGATCGAGAAATAAATTAATATTTATTAACTTTTCTTCTTATTTTACCTATTGAACCCATTTGTTGTACACGTTAATTTTTCAGGTTCACAGTAGGTACAGTTGGTATTTTCTGTATCTAAAATACCTGGTACCCTTATTTTGTTGTCGTTTCCTTTTTTATATACTAATTTACTAGTAGAAAAAAAATCCTCTGTGAATCCGGAGCAGTGAGTTAGTTCGTGAGCCTTTTCTTTTAATTTTTCAATATTAAATTTTATTTCCTTAATCTCCTTCTTTTTTTTCATTGTCATAAATTCTATAAAGTAGAAAGTATATTCGTTATTCTCTTTTTCATTATTTTTTTCGTGTAACAATGCCGTTTTTGGCACATATCTCGCGAAGCTCCAGCCCAAATTTATTGACAAATTTTTTAGAAGCTTCTCTTTATGTATAAAATCGAAAAAATTAAAAAAAAATCAGAATATTTTCGTCTAATTTCACTTCGCTATATGTAGTCGTGAAATTAAAAATTAAGATATAATAATTATTAAACGAATAAATTGTTAAAACCTGTCAGACCTGCAAATGAATCACCCCGTATATCCTATGTTTATGCCTCGTTCATTTTTTATGTTTCTAAAAGACAAATTGTAAACAAAACCCTTACGAAACCGTCAATGAAAATAAATATATACCATAGTCACCCACTTCGACAGAACACACAAATATTCTAAGGAAACAGAATATAAAATATCAGCAATAACAAATAAAAAATGTACGTAATTTATACTGTTTCCTTAAAGAAAAGCTGAGCAAAGCATGTTTAGAGATAATCTTTAGAACTGTATGTAGCGCACACGTGCTATCGAGGCCAGGTACAACTGAAACCACCTGCCTGGTCTGAAAATACGTTTTATCGTTTTTTTCACTAAGTAGGAACATTAGGAGATTAGGGGAAAAAGTAGAAAAAAATTTGTAGATGCAAATGAATTTTTATTTTACTCTGCTCTGGGTTATTTACGGTAAATGAAATTGATTATTTCCTTCGTCTTAATTTACACCAATCACAAACGCGCAATTTTAAATTACAAATGGTTTCTAGATGAAAAAACTGTATGACAGCTCCTGTCAGCAGTTTTTTCGAGTTTACCCGCGGCAAAACTTGACAGCTGTTGTCACCAAAAATTACAATACCTTTGATAACAAGTGATTATGGTCTCCTAGGACACCAGAAAACGACGCTAAACAATTTTCCTGATTTTATTGTCAATAAAATGCGGGGTCTTTTATTTTGTTATGTAAAGTGGCGACCGGTCAAATTTTCTGAAAGTTAGGTATGTTGTTGTACTGGACCTAGTAACTAGAAGTGTCAATGGGCCCAACCCAATCATGTGGCTAGTTTTCTAGATACGGGGTGTTAAAGTTAAAAATTGCCCAGTTTTTCGGATTTATTTTTTTTTTAATTAAAAGTTAGATTGGATTTCTGTTGCATACAGACGTTTGCTGCATGTTCTAGTAATAAATTAGTGGATACGTATAATAAAAAATATTTATATTTACAAGGCGATTCACAAAAATGGATGTAGTTTTTTGCAAATTCACTTTTTCTACTGTGGCGTCAGGGAAGCATGTTTTTGAAAGGTTCTCCTCGATATAATATTTTGACGAGAAAATATTGCACAGTACACATTTTTTATACAGAGAACCCTAGTGGTTCTCTCTAAAGTTACTCAAAAGTCACTAAAAAAATGCAAGTTCTCGTTTTAGTATGCCCCCCCCCCCCCCGCCCTTTACAAAATGTCGTTTTTAGCGCCCCCTTCGATTTTATAACTGGTCATGTAATTGCTGAATACCAGTCTTTTAGTTTATTATTCAGAGAACTTAAAGATAATAATAATAAAATGCCTTTATTTAGTATTGTGATATACAATACAGTAAATAATTTAAAGAGGCGAAGTCTAGCTTAGCTACTCCACTTAACCCCGTCATACAATATATACAATAAGAAAATTTGGTTTACGCAGAATAAATTTTGTATAAGAAACGATTGGCAATGTCAAAATTACCGAAAAAAAAATGATTGGGCCATTTTTGAGGGAAAAAGTTAGTTTTACAGGATATAAATGGACCTAGAATCTACAAACAAAAATCAAAAAAATTAAAATTTGGTTTACGCAGAATGAATTTTGTATAAGAAACGATTGACAATGCCAAAATTACCGAAAAAAAAAATGTTTGGGCCTTTTTTGGGGGGAAAAGGACGTTTTTAGGATATAAATAAACGTAGAATCTACAAAAAAAATTCAAAAAAATTAAAATTTGGTTTACGCAGAATGAATTTTGTATAAGACACGATTGGAATGTCAAAATTAGCGAAAAAAAATGTTTGGGCCATTTTTGAAGGAAAAGTGAGTTTTTTAGGATATAAATGGACCTAGAATCTACAAAAAAAAATTCTAAAAAATTAAAATTTGGTTTACGCATTTGGAATAAGAAACGATTGGCAATGTCAAAATTACCGAAAAAAAATGTTTGGGCCATTTTTGAAGGAAAAAGTCAGTTTTTTAGAATATAAATGGACTTAGAATCTATAAAATTCAAAAAAATTAAAATTTGGTTTACGCAGAATGAATTTTGTATAAGAAACGATTGGCAATGTCAAAATTACCGAAAAAAAAATGATTGGGTCATTTTTAAAGGAAAAAGTGAGTTTTTTAGGATATAAATAGATCTAGAATCTACAAAAAAATTAAAATTTGGTTTACGCAGTTTGAAGAAATATCCTCTCATTGCTTAGATTTTTCTGTCGTTCTGGACGAGTTTAAAAATATTACAACTGTAATTAATACCATATATATTCTATTATTTATTTATTTTTATGATAAATACAGTATTACTTTAAATACATATGCCCCCCCGCCCTTAATTTCTAGAACCGCCACTGTATAACAGTAAATATTTTTAGCTCTAACCAAAACTTATATTAAACTCTTAAGCGCAACATAAAATCAATCCAGCTTTTCAATTTGAAGAAATAACTGATAAAAACAGTGATTCTCCACTTTAACGCCCTGTATCTCGAAAACTGTTCGTACTGTCGGGTGTAGAATGCATACCTCTCAAGGTGTTATAAAAATCATTATATAGTGAGAAAATAGTTACAGTTGACCGGGGAAATTTTAGAATACAGGGTGTTCATGGTTTTTGTACTTTTTTCAAAATAGAATACCTTCCTATAAATAAACCACCATGTATATTTTAGAGATTAGAGACACACATATGTTGGTGGTATTACCTTTCCCAAAAATCAATCCGTAAATACAGGGTTTTGAATTAATGCTAAGAAAAAATAATTTTGTCTAGTGGTTCTCTTTATGAAACACCCTGTATAAGAAATGTGTACTGTGCAATATTTTCTCGTCAAAATACGATATCGAAGAGAACCTTTCAAAAATATGCTTCCCGGACGTCACAGTAGAAAAAGTGAATTTGCAAAAAACTACCGTCATACATTTTTGTGAATCACCTTGTAAATATAAATAATTTTTATTATACGTATCCACTAATTTATTACTAGAACATGTAGTAAACGTCTGTATGCAACAGAAATCAAATCTAACTTTTAATTTAAAAAAAAATAAATCCGAAAAACTGGGCAATTTTCAACTTTAGAAAACTAGCCATTGGATTGGGTTGGGCCCATTGACACTTCTAGTTACTAGGTCGAGTACAACAACATACCAAACTTTCAGAATATTTGACCGGTTGCCACTTTACATAATAAAAGTGCGGGGTCCTTTTGTAATATTGTTTTTAAACAGTGCTAGTCAGCTTATGTAGTGAAAATGAGGCGCTTTGGAAGTGATTCTATGACTAATATTGATCTGCCGATTGAGGAAAGTGTACCGTACAATACCGTTAAAACCCATAAGTCAATATGGAAATAGTTTACGGAATCCTGCAAGGAAAAGAAATACGAGCTTTTGGAAACAAGTTTAGAGCAACTAAACCTAATCATCAAAGATTGGCCGTGGAATATGAAGAAAGAAAACTGTGAAAATTACAAAGAACAACTGATAGATTATTCTTAACAGTAAACCCATCATGGAACAAAGAACAATCAAGTGGATGGTACAAAAACACTCCAGTGGGAAAAACGAACTTTCGAAATGGACTAAAGAAGCAGCAGAGAAGGTAGGATTAAATACAAAAGAAATAAAAATAACAAACCATTCTATGCGGTCGCCAGCAGTCAGTAACCTAGATTTTAGATTTATTAGTCGAGACGTGATAAACTTTTTGCTGGAATATCAAATAACAGTTCGGTAGATTTCGCGGGTATTTTGTTTTCTAAAAATAAATTTTTTGTCAATCAACTATCCTACTTTATTTCCTCTTCGCAATGTTTTTTAAACTACACTCGTAGCATTGTATATAGATTATATAGTAGTATCAAGCTCTTGTTAAAAAGTGTCTGATGCAGTCTCCAGCGGTATCTATTGACGTTCTATATGAAGTTATCAATCTCTAATGCTGTACAGATACTCCCTCTATATCTTCTTTCACATGGCCTTTACCAAGTAGTTCCTTCAGCTATTAAAGTTGCTGTCTGTAATATTGCAGTTACGTATTTAATAATAAACATCTGTTGAACAGATATTACATTTTCAAAATTCAGTCAGGATTTTCTACAAAACTGTGTGATTAGTCATCTTTATTTACTAATAAGGATAAAATTTATGATATGATGTGCTATATCAATTCTGTTTAGAATTTTGAGCATCATATTGAAATATGGAAGAATATACATTTTTATTTTAAAAATAGTGATTATTTATATAAATTCGAACTTATTTTTTTTAAATAAAGATAAAAATACACTTTATAATGTACATGGACGATTTTCAAGAGGGGGTCCCCAGAAATTTTATTAAATATAAAGTAATTGAAAACTTCTTTTTGGGCTATTTTAAACGAAGAAATTTACATTTTCTCCCAATGTAACATGAAAACCATTTTATTCCAATACGATACATTTGTATATTTATTTTAATTAATAAACAGCCACGTTTACTCAAAAATCTCACATAAAATGTTATATCGCTGAAACTAGGCTCTTAGTACTTTATTGGGTATAGAAAACGTTAAAAAAAAATCTTTGCTGCTCTAAAGTGTATTCTTAAGTTTACAATTTCGAAAACAAAATCGAACATTTGGTTTTTGCGTTATCTAATATCTCCAAAAATAAAAACCAATAGCACCTCGTGTGAAACAGCGGAAAATTTTACTCAAATTTATATTATAAGTTATTTATAACTATAAAAAATTATTAAATATAAGAAAAAGCGTATTCTAAAAATACAAAAATACAAAAAAAACAAAAGTACCTTTGCCTAAAATGTAAAAAAAGAATTTTATTCTCAGGAAGCTATTAGTTTTTAACTTTTTTTTGCTCATAGAAAATTTGACCGGAAGTTATAATTTCTAAAATTCTCACTTCGCAACTCTTAAAAGTGTGCTTTTAAAATTTTACTAGTATAATATGAAATGTGCAGTTTCGAAAACTTGAAAAAAAATGAGCACTGATAAAGTTAAAAAATTGATAATTTGTTAGTGAACTTTTTCGACTAAAAATTAGGCTTTTTTAATTTAAATTCGTATAAAATCGAAAAATAAATATTGCATTGAAAAAATTACAGCTTATTTAAAACACACAGAAGAATGTTTTCACAAAGTTTCATAAAAAAAATTTATTTTTTCAGGAGATAAAAATTAAAAACTAAAAAAGCGGTTTTTAACGATTTTCTCAATAATTTTGAAGTTGAAAAATGATTAATACAAAAGTTTTACATTTTTTAATTATCTACAAATGTTACATTAAACTTTTTTCGATGTTTCAGCAACAAATCGTAAAAACCAATATCCAACCCTCAAGTTGTATATTTAGCTACCCCCATCCCCTTCCAGAACTTTTAATTTGTCCAATTTATTTTTTTTAATTTACTTATAATTTTCCCTACATTTTCCGACCATCCACATACTGCTAAGAATTTTTTTATGAATTCGGGTAGGTACTTAAAATCGGTTTGGACTTGGTCTACAAACATCATTCAAAACGAACGATAAGTTTTTATTATTGGCAGGGCATCAGATTCTGGTGACCTTCAATTAACAACGCAAATCTATTCAAAACTATTTATTAACCCTATAAACAGGAAAATTCCATTGAAACTCAGGTTGTCTTGGTGTGTCTAGAGTTTTTGATGACAGCGTTGCCAAACTTTGGTGGATTACTCACAACTTTAAAATATCAATAGCAAGACAGTTTTTTTTAAAATAATAAACTAATATCTGTCTAACCAGCATCAGATAAAAAAGATTAAAGTTGTTTAGTATCAAACAACAACATATAATAATAATAATAATAAAATACTAATAAATAAAAAATAAATTATTTTATACTTTTAAAATTAACTAAAACAATCATATAATATCCATATTATAAACAAGAAACCAAACATTTGCAAAAAATATACTTTGAGAAAACAATATTTCGATTTAACATTGACTCTCTAGCCTTATTGCCTTTTATTCCAAATTTTAATTTTAAAAGTTAAACGGATTTAATAAATTATCAGATTAGAATTTTTCATAATTACCATTATCGATAGTATAGACCTTTTGATTACAATTCACAATTGCCCTTTACTCACAAAATTACTTACAGACTAGTAAAATACTCACAAATTGGCAACCCTGGTTTCTCGGGAGATAATTAAAAATTTTGGGCCTTCAATTTCATACGTCTTCCAATTCCCTTTCGTTGTAACTAAATAACACATTAACAAAAGACAAGCAGAAATGAAAAAGAAGATTTCAAATTATAATTTCACTCAAGCAACGACATGACCTAAAGACATGACTTGTGTCCAGTGGGAGTGCTGCCGTCTACAGTTCGTTCACTTAAGTCGACTTATATAAGTCCGTAAGGCGATTCTACTATATAATCTAAATACAATGCTCGTAGTAAGTAATATTGTTCAAATGGATCTTCATTTCAATGTAATGCAATACTTTGATTTAAAAAAATGGTCCCCCCCTGATTTGAACAGCGTAAAATCTTAAAAAGTATATTTGTTTAATGAAAAATCGAAAAATAAGTATTTTGTTTTGAAAAAATTACGGCTTATTAAAAATACAAAAAAGAATGATTTCATAAAAAAAATATTTTTACGGGAGAAAAGAATTAAAAATGATATTTTAAATCATTTTTAATTCTTAATTCCAAATGTTTTATGTGCGTTATAATCATATTATTTATTTCTTTATCTCTGTGATGACACTCAATAAAAACTCGCAGGGCGTAGAATGACTGGGCGAAATTTGAAATCGACTAGTAACCAGGCATAAGTTATTAATGAAGGCAGGAAAGCAAAAGAATTTACGTTTCTCTTTTGAAGATGACCCGTGCCTGAATGTTGACACCTGGAAAATGAGCCGACAAAGAAAAATTCCTCCTCCGAGTGTCAGGGTAGGTAACCACGTCGTGTGGGTTCCCAGCCTAGGAATTCCGCTAAAAATTGTAATGTTTATTAGCCTTGTTTTGAAGTAGATTTATGAGTTGCGGAGATGCGAATATAGAGGGCAACTTATCAAATAAATAGTTCAATTTTATATTTGACATAAGCGCTTTTTGTGCTGGATTGTCACAGAAGATTAAAAAAGGAATGTGTTTATTAATAGTTATTTATGTAAAGTGGCCTTTTTTTGACGAATGTGAATATTGTCGCATGAGCCGAAAGCGAATCACATAAGTCACAGGTTAACTTGTCGCACCCAAAATTTACTTGTCACAAGGAAATAATTAAATAGCCAAACAGTCATTTACCGCCCGAAAAAGCGGGCGCTAAGATAGTACTTCTCTCGCATGAGTAAAAAAAGTAAATTTTATACACATTTTAAAATATAACGATAGTTATTACACTGTCAGTAATGCTAGCGCCTCTATGTTTCGTTAGTTATTTTTGGAAAAATAAGTAAAATATGATAGTGCTGCACAAGGGCGGTTCCAGCCTAGATATTTGTGGGCGGGATGGCAACGTCGTCGGCTGTTGGGGTTATATATATAAAAGTTTAATATTATGGGTTTGTTGATATAAATGGACCTTGAATCTAAAAAAAAATTCAAAAAAATTAAAATTTGGTTTACGCAGAATGAATTTTGTCTAAGAAACGATTGGCAATGTCAAAATTACCGAAAAAAAATGTTTGGGCCATTTTTTGGAGAAAAAGTGGGTTTTTTAGGATATAAATGGACCTAGAATCTACAAAAAAAATTAAAAAAAAGAAAATTTGGTTTACGCAGAATGAATTTTGTCTAAGAAACGATTGGCAATGTCAAAATTATTGAAAAAAAATGTTTGGGCCATTTTTGAGGAGTTTTTTAGGATATAAATAAACAAATAAACAAAATTTGGTTTACGCAAAATGAATTTTGCTTAAGAAACGATTAGTAATGTAAAAATGATTGAAAAAAAAATTGAGCCATTTTTGACGGAAAAAGTGAGTTTTTTAGGATAAAAACCTAAAAATCTACAATAAAAATTCAAAAAAAATAAAATTTGGTTTACGTAGAATGAATTTTGTATAATAAACGACAATGTCAAAATTACCGAAAAAAAATGTTTGGGCCATTTTTGTGAGGAAAAATTTCATTTTGTCTAAGAAACGATTGGCAATGTCAAAATTACCGAAAAAAATGTTTGGGCCATTTTTTGGGAAAATAATGGGGTTTTTAGGATATAAGTGGACCTAGAATTTACAAAAAAAATAAAATTTGGTTTACGCAGAATGAATTTTGTATAAGAAACGGTTGACAATGTCAAATTTACCGAAAAAACTTTTTGGGACATTTTTGGGGGGAAAAATTTCATTTTGTCTAAGAAACGATTGGCAATGTCAAAATTACCGAAAAAAATGTTTGGGCCATTTTTTGGGGAAATAGTGGGGGTTTTAGAATATAAATGGACAATGTCAAATTTACCGAAAAAAATTTTTGGGACATTTTTGGGGGGAAAAATTAATTTTGTCTAAGGCACGATTGGCAATGTCAAAATTACCGAAAAAAAATGTTTGGCACATTTTTTGGGGAAAAATTGGGTTTTTTAGGATATAAATGAACCTAGATTCTACAAAAAAATTAAAATTTAGTTTACGCAGAATTAATTTTATCTAAGAAACGATTGGCAATGTCAAAAATTACCGAAAAAAATGTTTGGACCATTTTTGGGGGAAAAGTGAGTTTTTTAGGATATAAATGGACCTAGAATATACAAAAAAAATTCAAAAAAATAAAATTTGGTTTACGCAGATATGAGAAATTGGCGGACCTTTAGGAGGTGCAATGGCCCCTAGTGCACCCCCTTGGAGCCGCTGTTGGTGCTGCAAATCTAATATGAAAATCGTGTTTTTGAGCCAAATTATATGGGAATACGAAAGTTTTGGAACAATGAGAACATCAAATAAAAAGTTTAAAAAATAAAATGACGATTTATGATGAGTTTTGCTCATGAAAAAACTAAAATCTACAATAAAAATTCTGCGAAAGTTAAATTTCGTCAAATATTGTAATAAAGATAAAAAAATGATTGGAAATAACTGTCTTGATGTTTTTTAAACAGAAAAAAACAAGTAAGGCAAAATTAATATGAAAATTTTATACCTGTTGTTTTAAGCCAATCAGATGCCTTGATTTTGATAGGTTGCTATGACGACAACCTGAATTTTCCGAAAACTTTTTGGGTCACGTGACCTAGCTGCAAAATTAATAAGTGATAATTTCCCTGGCTTGACAGCTGTCACGTGCAGATGCCAGAATAACAGAAGCGTAGATTATTTTTTTTATTATTATTATTTCTGTCTTCACAAAGGCCAAAAGATGTTTCCATATCATTGACTTTGATTTCTTCGTATTGGGCGGAATTAAGTTATATACCTCAGCTTTTATTGCTTCTTGACTTTCTTTTTCAAAACGCGACATTTTCTTTTTGTATTTAATTTTACTAGGTACGCCTTTGAAACTTGTCAATCAAAGCGTCAAAAAAAAGTCATGTCATAGCCATTAGCCATTAATTTATTAACGCACCAAACATCAAAGCAAAATAAACTCCTAAACTGTCAAAAATTGTATTTTATATTAAAAATAATTGTTGGTATAAAATTTTCGTACCGAATCTCCTGCGAGCTTGAATTATTCTCCATAAATGTTTTCTCGGTTGTGAATTTTTTTAAGAAAATTCGCACATCGAAAAAATTCCACACCTTACATTATCGACCAATTAAAAGCCTTTATTTTGTATCGTTACCATAGCAACTAAAAAAATTTCCGGAAATTTTTGCCTCCTCCTTGGGGGAAGGAGCATGAAATTACACTGGAAATTTTTTGACGTTTATAGGTAAAGTGACATTTCCATTTAACTTCAGATTATGTCGAATTTATTCTATAAGGTTCCGATGATACATTTTAATTTCACTAACTTCATTACAAAACTTGCATAAAATGTATTTCGTAAATCGCTCTATTGTTATAATCTCTACAACACAACGAATTTATTTAGATAATTTATAATCAGGTAACGTCAAAAGTTGCTTACACTTGCTTACCCAATTTATATTATTATTTATTTAAATACCTATTTCATTATTTTCTACCAACTTTAGTAAAACTTATTTTTTGTTATTTTGTATAACTAAAGTAGATTAATTGTATTTTATTTAACCTAATATTACGCGTGCAAATTTCATTGAAACTAAGTATCACTTCGAGTTTCTTGAAAGAAAATATATTTCTACCAACTTTAGTAAAATGAATTTTTTAAAAACTGATAAATTGGGCTGCTATCGACTTATTTTTTATTGTTTTGTGTAACTAAATTAGAATAATTGTGTTTTATTTAACCTAACAAAAAACCGTCATTATCCTAGTATTTTTTAATAATATTTCGGTGCGAAATTTTCTTACGGAATACCACTCTAGCTTCAATTAAAAACAGAAAATTTTTTCTCGAACACGAATATTTTGAAAATATATTCGGGTTCTCGAGAAAATTTCCAGTAATAATGGAAGCTCTAGTAGTATTATAAGTGAAAATTCCATTTTTTTGGATCAAATAATAGCAATTTTGGAAAAAAATTCAAAATAAAAGACGATTTTTATCATAAAGTGGTTATAATGATAGTAAAATATTTTTTTTTGTGGTTTTAGCAGGAAAATTTTTGAAAAACGGGATCCGTTCACTAAGCAACCCAAAAATTTTAATCGGTCAGTTACATTTTTGCAACTGTGTTTCTAATATATTGCAAATACATTTTTTTGGAAGTAAAATATAACGTCCTATTAAATATATCGGTTTAAAAACCACCAAAAGCATCCAACAAGTCCCCATAATAAATTCTTAAAATTTAATTGAACTATAAAATTTCTGGTAAATGTTTACGTATATAGGGTTAGGGCCCGTCGATGTAGTTAGTAACCAGAGGAAGTCAAGTGGGCATAAACCTTAAACCATAAAATTATTGAGTTGACAAGTGTCGCCTGGCATAAATGCTTTAATGCCTTTCGATGCTGTTTTCGATGATTGAAAGGGAAACACTTAAAATTTTATAGTTTCTACTTTGCCGTCGAGATTTGTTAACTAATTATTTATTTTGAAAGGTCTTTACACGGATCGTTAAAATATCTATGTAAAAATTACGATTTTTTTTATTATTGCTACGACCAAACTGAACACCCAGTTTAAGCTTGTCAAATAGTTTAATTTCGTAACATATTTTTTCGAAGTTTCAAAAAGCTGAGAATTAAATAAAATATCTTCCCTTCGGTCTTAGGAGGCAAGAGTTATCGGCAGTGGAACTGGTTTTAACAGATTTAATATAAATATGTCTATTGGTAAACTAAAAAAATATACACCTCTACAATTTCAGTGCAAATAATAGCAAGTAAGGGTGAAAAGCAAATTGGGAAAGTAACTTTGGCTAAACGAAGTGAATTAGTAACCGTCTGTATGAATTCCTAAACTTCTTCTGATACATTAGAAACTGATTTTCCAAGCAGATGAATGACAGTTAATCAGAAGTGCAACAAAATTTATTTTATATCGGAAGAAGAAGAAGTAATCAAGCCTACGTCACCTAAAGAAGTTTTTACTGAGATAAAAGAAAATATTAACCAAAAAAGGCTCCAGGCTTTGACCTAATAACTGGGGAAATATTGAAAAGCTCCCAAGAAAAGCTATAGTTAAATTAACACACCTAATCAATGCTGCTTTTAGGTTAAGATTTTGGAAAATGGCCGAAATCATTATGATTTCCGAGCCAGGAAAACTTCCTCTTGAAATAACGTCCTACAGACCGATATCACTACTGCCTGTAATATCAAAATTAATTGAGAAACTCTTACTAAAAAGGTTAAAACCCATTACAGAAGCTAAGGAATTAATCCCTAACCATCAGATTGGATTCAGAAACAAACACTCTACAATAGACCAAGTCCACAGAATAACAGACATAATAGAAAAATCTTTAGAGGAATAATGGTATGTTCTACAGTGTTCCTAGATGTAGCATTTGACAAGGTATGGCACGAAGGGTTGAACTATAAACTAAGATCATACTTACCGAAACAGTAATCTGAAATTTTGCAATCATACATATCTGAGAGATATTTTAGAATAAAACAAGAAGAAGCATATTCGGAACTGAAACCAATTAAAGCCGGTGTGCCACAGGGAAATGTATTGGGTCCGGTCCTGTACCTCTTATACACGTGCGACATACCACAACTAGAAAATAATACTATTGCTACTTTTGCTGACGATACAGCTATATTAGCACTAGGTAAAAATAGTGAAGAAGCAACTGAAAAATTACAGACAGCTGTCAACAGAATAAATACCTGAACTAAAAAATGGAAAATCAGATTAAATGAAGCGAAATCTATACATGTCAACTTCACCAATAAAGTATGCTAACATACTTAACGACTGGGCAGCAGTAGGGGGCACAATAGATCTTATAGGTCGCAGTGTATCGACACCCCCCTCACAGATAGATAGATAGATGCCAACATATACGAGTAAATATTAATAATACCATAGTGCCATTTTCAAACACAGCAAAATACCTAGGTATGGCGCTCGATGCAAAGCTCTGATGGAAAGCTCATGTAAAAAAAAAGAGAAGAACTTGGTATAACATATAGGAAAATGTATTGGCTAATAGGGAGAAACTCCACTCTGTCACTACATAATAAGCTTTTGCTATAGAAGCAAATATTATGGTATACAACTATGGGGATGTACCAAACAGACAAATTTAAATATAATACAACGATTCCAAAACAAAGTATTAAGGAACATTGTTGATGCCCCTTGGTATATTCGTAATAGTGATATCCACAGGCACCTGAAGATGGAAACTATTGATCAAACTATTAACAATTTAGCCAAAAGACACGAACATCAACATGTGAACGTCGAAGCAATCCAGCTGCTAGACAACACAGGAATAGAAAGAAGACTTAAAAGGACCAAACCATTAGAGTTAGTGAAGTGAAAGTATTAAAAGCAGAGCATAGTGCATTTTTACATGTTAAGTGTAACCCCATCTGCCAGAACCTAAGGAACACTGCTGAGTATACCTTAGTTTAAGACTTAAAAAGTATTAATTTAAGTTAGAATGGAATTGCTCATTGGTCTATTTTGACCAGATTGTTATGTAATAAAATGTTCAATAAAGTGAATATTAAAAAAAATATCAGAATAACAAACATATACGTTTGCATAGTTTTTTAGTAAACTATTTTATTTATCAATGTTTATATAAATTATCTATCTTCCAAAGAGTCAGGTGGAAAAATAACCGATAGCTAAATCTCGCTACTATATAAATTTTTGTAATATAATTTTTTTTTTAACAAATACGTTTTATTTTGTATAAATTCGTCATTTTCAGAACCAAATATATGTCTTTTTCGATTTTAAAGCACACTATTTTAAACATTCTAAGGTTGTTGGCCCAATTTTCTTTTTCTACTAACGCGACTCGTATTTTTCTTGGAAATTCATTCGAGATAACACAAAACGTAAGGACACATCTTTTTTAATCTCAATTCTTAATTGATATACTCTACCAACTTAAGTAAGTACGTTAAGTATGTATTAATATTATGAGAATGGAGAAGTGTCGACGTACTAGTCCCATGTCAAAAACAAAAAATGTTGAGAATTCAAGAGTCTTATATAAGAAAGATTCTCGAGTACCGAAAACGCCTCCAGAATATATTTTCTTCTTTATTATTACTCAAGTGACTTTTAATAAGTTGCAGGATACTCTTTTGTAAACGATGATAATTGTGAATAATAAATTGTCTGATATACCAGGCGGTACGAAATGTTTTTGTTTTATACATTCTAATATTATAAAAAGAACATACAAAGAGTACATTCAGTGATGGACCTAGTAACACCGGGAATATTTTACATATCATTTTTAATAAATCTTTAAGTACCGGAATGTTTCCTAAGGTATGGAAAGTAGCAATTTTAACACCTATTTATAAAAATCGTGGCGACAAGGGATTAGCAGACAATTATAGGAGTATCAGCAAATTATGTATTTTCGGTAAAATTCTTGAAAGTTTAGTTCATGATATTGTATTTAAAACAGTGAAGAATAACATTTTAATGGAACAGCATGGTTTTTCTCTCAAAGAAATAAAATCACACATGTCCCCAGGAACAAAGACATTAAAAATGTCCTACACTGCACCAGCGTCTGGACTTCAACAACTACTCCTTGGGCTATATGCCCCACCAGGTATTGAATTACGAAAGTCCAGACGTGATTTGGTGCCCGACCAAGTCGGGGCTTTAAACCAAAAACTTCGATTTTGTTATTAAAGGAGCTTGCTATTCTTAGACCGGTTTCGGAATTATTGTTCCTCATCAGTAAGAAACAGGCTAGCTCGACATCCTATCGCTAAAGGATGTCTGAAAATGAATTCGACTCGCCTCGTTCTTGATAAAAGTGTTTGCGCTAGAGCAAGTGTATCAGGAACGAGGAGAGCCCAACGCCATCTTCACTTTCATAACAAAATCAAAGCTTGCAAAACTATAGAAGACTTTCGTATAGTCTGGAATTTTTTGAACCATAAAAATTCCAAAAAAGGACCATGGGCGTAACAAAATTGCCTAAGAACAAAGACATTAAAAATGTCCTACACTGCACCAGCGTCTGGACTTCAACAATTACTCCTTTGGCCAGTTTATTGCAGGAAATATGGATTCCAGAGTTCAAGTCGACTCTCTCTATATGGATTCCAGCAAGGCCTTCGACAAAGTTGATCATAACATTCTATTGTCGAAGCTTGCTGCAATCAGTATCCAGGGAGAGCTATTAACTTGGTTTTCATCTTATATATGTAATAGAACTCAAATAGTTGAGGTTAATGGTTTCAGATGTGATCCTTTTCAGGTTACCTCTGGTGTACCACTGGGTTCACGTTTGGGACCACTAATGTTTATCATATTTATTAACGATTCAAAAAGCTGTTTCAGATATTCAAATGTTTTGTATTACGCGGATGACATGAAAATTTTCGGCAAAATGCAGTCAATACGTGACTGTGTAAATGTTCAAAAATACATAAATAATTTTACAGAATATTGCACTTTAAACAAACTTTATTTAAATATAATTAAGTGTCACTGTATCACATTTACAAAAAATGTCAATTTAATACAATTCGATTATTGTATTAATAACAACATTGTCGCCAGAACGAACCATGTTAAGGATTTAGGTGTAATTTTTGACTCGAGAATGAGTTTTAATCTACATATAGGTAGACTACGTCGTCAATAAATATTCTAGAATGTTGGGTTTTGTTAAAAGATCTTGTCGAAGTTTCAGAAGCGAGCAAGCAATAAAATCAATATATTATGCTTTTATATAGGTACAGTAGGCTTAATTTTGCAAGCACTATATGGAGTCCAAATTACAATATAAATAAAATCAGACTAGAACGGCTACAAAACAACTTTGTAAGATTTCTTTATTTTAAAGTTACCAATGTTTATGAATTAAGAAATATGGCTGAATTGAAAAAGCATCATGCCGCTGGAGTAACGTCGAATAATAGGAGATCTTATTTTTCTATATAAAGTAATTAATTGTAAATATGATTCACCTCAATTATTAAGCCAAATACCTTTATATGCACCACCAAGAAGTAATACACGTAGCAGGTTGTTATTTTACATCTCTTATTCTAATACTAATCTAGGTATTAACTCACCAATCAACAGAATATGTTCAGAATTCAATAAGTACTGTACTGATTTGGATCTATTTAACTTATCTCTATATAGGTATAAGAAATGTGTCAAATTAATTTTTATTTCTTAGGATCTCGTAACTTGCTTTCACACGCTCTGTGAATACTTTGCTATTTATAGGTACTAACACAATTTTTTTAATTATATGAATTATTCATATTGTATTAGTGGATAATGTCTTGGGTGTAAACCTGTTTGTATCCCAATTTGTGTAAATAAATAAATAAAAGTGTATTGGGATGCCCTTTTAGTTTTTGTATTTTTTTATACAATTTAAAATAAAGCGTATAACATCTTCGTACGTAAAACGTAAAACTTGTAAACTAAACGTCAGGTTTACATGAAATTTTAACACGTATGATTATATGTATCATCATATGGATATTAATGAGTGACCAGGTATTTGTAATATTTTGTGGGATAATAAATGACATTTTATATTCAAGAATATATTATTCAAACGACTTCGGGACCACTCTCATTCCATTTTGACATGAAAATTTCTATGTATATCACGCGTACGATTAAAATAGATCGAAAAATAGAGTTTTGGCTTAATTAACCGAAAATGTTTTATAAAAATTACTGTAATTTATTTGCAAAGGTGCTGGTCTGGCAAGGAATACTGATCGTGTGCTGATAATGTTCCATTTAAATATAGTGGTATAGATTTATTTTCAAATACTTAGATGATAGTTGGCGCCTTAATGTCAGTTTATTTAAAATAGAAAACTTAGATTTCGTGGCAATAAAAGTGGTTTTAATATATGCCACGTACTTGTTATTCTTTGTTACTTTTTTGTTAATAAGAAGAAATAGTTTTCATTTATGGAGGAAGATCAAGAAACACTGATAATTTTTAAACATCATTTAGAAAAATTGAATTAAAGAAGAAATTTTAAGATGACTTCAGAAAATCATTGGTAATTTTCTTAAAAATAGTCATAGGAGATTGGAACCATTCTTAGTCTTCAAACTTCAAACTGCGTTTTTGATCGACTGTGGGCAAACGCAGAACCCACTTCGAAAACGCGATACCCACTTCTAACAGAGCTTTCTCATGGACAAATAGTCATGACAAATGGTGAATCCACTGGCTTTTTGTATCTTTACTATGGTACAAAACTATTTTGTGGACTTTTTTTATGTTTTCTGGAACTGCCGAATTCTGGTGACGAGAACGTTCAGCTTCATCTTCCATGTTTGTAATTTATGTTCAAAATTTATTGAAAGGTGTATTAAATTATTAAATTAATTTTTTTAGCTCATACGCATAATGAGTGTCATATTTATTTTTATCAAAAATAATCGGTATATTGTGATTGCGCGCAGCGGTCAAATACCTCCTGAGGTACAGAAATTTGGATACGGTGATGGCGCGCAACGGAAGGATTAAAGCAGGTAAACAAAAATCTTTAGAAAACGAAAAATTTGGACGACGTTTTGGCTACAATTGACATTAAAACTTCAATAAATGAAGACTTCCTGCTTTCGTTTAATAAGGAGAAGGTGAAACAAAGTGATGGGACCTTCAACTACTGAACAAAATTCTTCACGCAGTCGTTAGTTTTTGCACTTATAAAAAATAAAAAGATAGAACCTTATGAGAAAATGTTCAGATCTGTAATATCTGCTTAGGATAGCAAGAATCTGACATTTAATCCCAGTGAAATTGTGTGTGATTTCGAAGAAGCTATTCACAAAGCAAGCCGAAACGTTTGGCCTCAGCTAAAGATAACTGGCTGCAGATTCCACATCAGCCAAAGCTTGACTGGGGAAAATACAGAATATTGGACTCAAAAGAGAATATTCCGACAAGGACAGCAGGGAGTTGGGGAAATAGTTATGCTGGTCTTTCGGCCTCATATATTTAGACAGTGCTGATGTTTCGGATTGCTTTGTTGAAGAATTGATTGGTGAAGCCCCAACGATATACCCGAATAACGTCCTTCTGCGATTATTTAACGGAGAATTATATTTCTGAATCTGCGAGATTTCCTCCCGAGATGTGGGCTTCATGTAGCCCAGGCCGAGAACGGACAACCAACGCCTTTGAATCTTTCATAGCCATTTTAATAAAATAATTTATTCTCCGCATCCTAATATTTTTGTATTTTTAAATGAATTAAAAAATGTTCAAGTAGGAACTTATGTGTATAATACACATTTACAAACATTTAAAAATAAAGAAATATCCAGAATAGAATTTGTAAAAACTAAATATTATAAGGCATGTTCAAATTAAATATATACCTAGGTATACATTATACAGGGTGTTTCATTGGGAGAGGGAAACATTTTAACAGTGGATAGGTGTCACTGGGGTGATTCCAAATAACCCATATTTTATGGGTCTAAAGTCCCTTATAGCTGATATACAGAGTGTTTTGTACATTTTGGTCATTTCTTCGTTGTCTCCTGTGCTTTTAACCACTCTGTATAATTCTATAATATTTGGTACACATGCTCTCTGTATCTTAACAAATTAATTGAGATATTATTAATATTGAAAATCCAGGCCCGGCTTCACTAAAAGTTGACAAATTCGCTCCGCTCATAAACAACACCCTGTATGTTAAATTTTCAAAAATATTTTACCATAGTTAAAAAGAGGACAAAAAATTGAATTTAATAATATACTTTTTATTTTTGCACATATGATTTTACTACTCATAAATAGTTAAGTTTTCTTACATTTTTGGGGCACTAACTTGCTTAATTAATCCTATTAAGTTGTAATCAATATTATTTGAACTAATTAACTATTTGGTTTAAAATTATGTTATACCAAAAATTTTTATAATCATCTAGGCCTATGAAAACAGATTTACAGGACCGTACTAGGAAATAAATGTCTCATTATATTTACCTATACAACACCCATTTTATTTATTTTTTTAACTTTCCTTGTGAAAAATTATGTAGTTTGGAGTAGAAGAGTAAAAAAACTAAAATCAAATTTTTGTAAATGGTAAAAGTACATAAAAAGCATTGTGAATGTGACGCGTTATTTATTTAAAGTTGGTAATACGCTGTACTATTTGTGAAATTAAAAAGATACGTCAACAACATGTGAGTCAAATAAATAAAAATCATTTTTAGTTAAATAGTATCTTCTTATTAAATTACAAACAAAATTAAAAAATTACACAACACTTAAAAGACTAGAAAAATCACATAATCCATTTGCTACCATCAGGGAAGCTCATTAGCAATATAAATTTTCGGTAAATCTGTGGTGTAGTGTTTTTAACAATAAGTTAATTGGACCCCTATTCCCTCAAAGATTAACTGGAGGGTTTACTTATATCTTCTTCAAAATATTTTACCAATTTTGTTAGAGGATAAAGACTAATTGTTCTGGATTTTTCAAATGAAAATTTTCCTAATAGGTGGATAGGTAGAGGTGGTCTTATATATTGGCCTTCAAGATCACCGAACTGTAGTCCCGTCGATTACGATATTTGGGGACATTTAAAGTCCAAAAGTTTATTCAGCTCAAATAAATGTCAAGAGGATATGTCAAAAGCATAAAAATAACGAAAACATCATTAGAAAATCTGTAAACCAAATTATTAAGCTAGAAACAACATGCATTCAACAGAATGGGGGTCATTTCGAACAATTAGTATAATTTTTTAAACTTCAGTGTTTTTTCTAGTCTTTTAAGGGTTGTGTAATTTTTGAATTTTGTTTATAATTTAATTAAATATTATTGAACCAAAAATGTGCTTTTATGTATTTTTATCCTTTACAAAAATTAAATTTTAGTTTTTTTTACTTTCTACTCTAAACTACACCATTTTTCCATATAAGGAAGGTTAAAAAAAATAAATATAATGGGTGTTGCATAGGTAAATCTAATGTGACTTTTAGTTCCTAGTACGGTCTTGTAAATCAGTTTTCATGTGCCCAGAAGACTACAAAAAATTTTGGAATAACATAATGTTAAACCAAATAGTTAATTAGGAGAAATAATATTGTTTACAACTTAATAGGATTAATTAAGCACGTTGGTGCCCCAAAAATGTAAGAAAACTTAACTATTTATGAGTAGTAAAATCATATGTGCAAAAATAAAAAGTTTATCGTTAAATTCAATTTTTTGTCCTGTCCTCAACTTTTAGTGAAGCCGGGCCTGGATTTGTAATATTAATAATATCTCAATTAATTTGTTAAGATACAGAGAGTATGTGTACCAAATATTATAAAATTATACAGAGTGGTTAAAAGCACAGGAGGCAATGAAGAAATGCCCAAAATGTACAAAACACTCTGTATCTCAGCTATAAGGGACTTTAGACCCATAAAATATGGGTTATTTGGAATCACCCCAGTGACACCTATCCACTGTTAAAATGTTTCCCTCTCTGTATTAAAAAATCATTGCGCGTTATATCAGTGATTTTAGAAGAAGTAGTTACCCATTTATTATTATCTTAATTATTTAAAATTAGTACATTTTCCATTCAAAACATATAAGAAGTAAATAAAACTTCCGTTTACTATAGTTTCCTACTTTGCGCGCAATCACAGTATACCTTTTTAAAGACACGTACCATGGGCTTAGGACACTCTGTTGAGAACCCTGACCGCTGCGTGCAATTGCAGTCTGCCTAAAATAGTGATATGCCCGATAACCCGGAAATGAGCGATAAAAATACACATATTCTAGAAATTTAATCGAAAAACTAAATTTTCCACAATTCTTCTTATATCCAACTTTAAATTCTATTTTGGAATCCAAACAATCGTGTTGTAAAAAAAAATCTACTCACATTTAATGAGTCTCGAACGATAAATAGGTAGCAAATTATTTCGACGAGTTAATAGTAATTAAGTCAGTGCCAGCGAACTGAACCCCTACACTACATACATCTCATTAATCAACAAACTCACAACGTATAGTTTCTCGATATGTGGTTTGCACAGTAGCGTACCGCTTGAATATTTTTTTAAGGATCCAAAATCGAAGCTTCATAAGAATACTTTGTTCAATAATTATCTTGAGAAAGGAAGAACCATCAATAGCAAATATTATTTGGCGTTATTGGTGGGTTTGAAGGGAGAAATTGCGAAAAAACTTCCCCAAATGAAGAAGTGCTCTTTTACCAATTCTGTGAAATTGCACGAATTGCACTTTAAATTACTTCCCCGTCCACCGTATTCTCCGGATCTGGCTCTGAGTGAGAGATCTTTAGAGAGAGAGAGAGACAGCGATTTGCCCCAATTATATAAAGTGATTGCTAAACTGAAGTATATTTTGAAGACAAAGATATATCGTTCTAAAAACAAGGCATCCTAATTTTGTCTAAAAGAGTGACCTAGGATGTAAACAAATTATATATAAAAAAATAAATTCGTTATAAATAGTTTTATTTAAACATTGTTTTAGGGCGTCATAATTTTTTTAATTCTGGTGAAGGATCTCTTACTAGTACTCTTTAAAATCAAATTTTCTCTAAAACCGTTGGATTTATCGACAACGAATAAGAGTGCTTTTTTGCAGAAAAATGGTTGGGGGATTTTTTAATTTAACTTAAATATGCCAATAATTATTTGTCTAAAAGTTTGAGAGTTCTAAGTTGTAGGGCACACATTAGTTCCTACTTCCTAAGTGTAGTTCGATTAAAATTAGTAAGTTTGTGTTAAAAGTATTGATCTAATTTGAAGACTACCGACATTATCTTTAAATCAGAAAGGGGTTTACCTAAAAATATTATGATGACTTCGTCGTTTAAGGCCGAAATGTTTTAATTTTTTTATGACTACACCACTGCCGCTCCAAAACCTGGTGACAAAAATTGATGCACCCTTCCGCATATCCCGAAATCTAAGAACAAATGCACGAAGAAGAAACAAAATTAATGATGGAGATCTGTGGAACCGCCGCCGATGCCTCTGCCGGTATTGCCGGTGCATATGTGACATTTATGGGGCGTATCGCACGCCGTGACGCATGTCGTCAGTCGCCTGCTATCTACCTGCATCTCTTTCACTAATGACTGTTTAAATAGAACTCCGCACTATCTGTGATACCATCATCGGCATTAATCTCGAGATTTTATATTCTGTTTGCCAAACGGGCACCTTCGCCAATAAATTAAAGTAATATCAAAAACAATTTGTGTTAATTAGGTATTTTTATTATGTAAACTTTTGTGGGTTGATACTCGTCTGAAAATATTGTTTTTTGGGATCGTACGTAACAGTTTCTTTGTATTTACTTGAAAAGATTTGGAAGGAGTCGTCGATTGATACGATGAACGACAACAATAAGTATTGAGATTAAATTGCGTACCAGAAAACGAGTTATTAGGAATTTAGTTTATTCGATTAATGATAAATGATTCTTGGAAGTGAATTTTGACAATTATACAAAGCAACGAATTCCCAACTTGTACTGGGGGGTTGCAAACCCGCGTGTTTGGTGTTTGATTTATTGGATTCGACAGCGTAAATGACGAAGCCGAAAGACAGAAGCCAGTCTTAAAATGTCGAATCGAATAAATTTGAAAAATATAGAAATCCAAAAATATAAATAATGAAAAATTGATAAACAATATCGAAAAGAAGTAAGGGAGAAAAGGAGTAAAACAATATATATCGGATTAATGGAAAAAAGGTCAATCTTAATGAAAAGTTAAAAAAATTAGTAACTGAAATACTTCCACACCAGGTTAAACAGAGTTTCCGCCGTAGGTACCAATGCATGTTAAAGACCAAGAGTTGAGATCAAGGATCACCAGAACAAATGGCATAATTATGTCTGTAACGCAAGAAAAAAACCAGTTGAGAATGCTCTTCTAGCATTGTAATGAAAGTATTAATAAAATTTTAGATTGACAGTTCTAATTCTAAAACTTTGTATTTTGCACTTGTAGAGAGTCATCTAAGATATGGGATGCAGGCATTGGGAGCCGAAATCTTACAAAAAAGGTTCCTGAAAATAATTATGTCAAAACCGCGTAGATATTCTTCTGAAGATCTGTATAGTACATCACAGATTATGGATATCCGTCAGCTTTTCTATTTAAACACAAGTATAACATATATATGACCAGAGGCCGCCACACACCCTCTACTGACACTGACACTAAAATGTATAACACCATCCCTGGAAACATACAGTCTATTACTAACAAAAAAACATTTTTCTGCAGCCGTCTCGAAAACAAAATTTTCGGTATGATTTATTAAATCGAAATTTACCAATTTACACAAATCGTACCGTATCGGGACGATTTTTTTCACGATTTCTTTACTTTCGGTACGATTCGTGTTACTTTCGGGACGATTTTGGATATCTAGTAGGCGGTTTTGACAATAACATGAACTTGTATTTTATTCTGACAGCGCCTGTCATGTAACATTGGTGTATTTTATTCTAGTATTATTTCTGTTTTTTTCCATTATTTTATCTTATCTTTCTCAAATCTCTAAAACTTCTTAAAATTGATTTTCTTTATATAGTATATTATCACATTTTCCTACATCTTTATAAATCTTTATATATATAGTTTTTCGCAAATTTTTATTTTTATTATTAATGTGTAGCTTTTCATATGGGAAACACTTATCTCACACTACTTTATTCATGTAGACATTTAGTGTTTTATTTATTCTGATTATTGTATATTATTAATTCTAATCAACACAGCCACAGTCTACTCTTACCAAAATAGTCATTCACTGTATGCGTACTTTAAATTCAAGGTTATTTTGAACTTCAAAATTTTCATATTTTGGACCCCATTTTGAAGGTCTTCCCGAAGTGGAACGGAGGGGCAAATCAAACCCACAGCTTACTTTTTGATGCTTTATCAAAAATCTGAAGTCAGAATTTTAAAATTCATAAACACAAAAAATCAACGCTCACACACACAGATCGAATTCAGATACCGAACAATTTGTTCGGTGAAAATAACTTTTCTACTGGAAAGCCCACAGATAGAACGAAAATAGTACTTATATACGACTTATTTTTACATTGAGTAAGGTTTTGTATTCAAACTCCTGAATGGAATGGTCCGTTGTCTAGATATTCTCAAAAATATTAACTTGAATGTACATTTCGCATAACACAACACTCAACCAACTATGGTAGTAATTCTCCGCTAGATAGAACATTGAAAAGGCTTTTACCAAACACAGCTCCCAAGAATTACGACATTAGAAAATATCACACACTACACCAACGTCTGGATTTCAAACAACTACTCCTTGGGCTATATGCCCTAACAGGTATTGAATTACAGAAGTCCAGATGCGGTTGGAACCCGAATATTTCTTTTTTATCACATACAAGATACTCGGGCAATATTGTGTCTATTTAACAGTTTTGCGTTGAATATTGTTCCATAATATGGTCACCATCTTATACCACACATAAAAATAATAGGCTTGAAAGAGTACAAACTAAATTTTTCAAAATATCTCCTCTTTAAATTTCACTTTCCAGCTCAAGGAATTGCGTACGAAACAAGACTATTGTTTTGTGGGGTTCAAAGTTTGGAACAAAGGCGACAGGAGGCAAGAGTGTTTTCGTTCTATATATCAGTTACTCAATGTCCAGATAGATTGTGAAGATTTGCTAAAATTAGTACGTTTCTCTATTCCTCAAAGACTCACACGTCATTTAACACTTTTTCATGTGAGGACTCGTAGGTAAAAACGGTAAAAATTCATTTATCGACAGGTTATTGGAAAACTACAATGATAACTTTCCTAATATTGATATTTTCCAAGTAGGTATCACTACAAACTATTAAAAAAAAACATAAGACTGTAGATAGGTACTTTGTTTACTTAAATTTTGTTTTTTAATATAGTACTTATGTATTTTTATATTTTTACTCAATTTCTCTTTTTATACTGTTGCTATGTATCAATTAGATCACTCTGTATTAGTCTGTAGTGTACTGCAATAAAGTATAGATATAAATAAATAAAATAAAAATAATTAATGAATTGAATTTGAATGTTTTTGACGGATATGTTCAGAAGCTCAAGAATTCACTGAAACTAGTGTTATTGTAATAAATGTGTTTTTGATGCATCTCACTGCCAACCAATTTCAGCATTGTAGATGAAACGTTTGTTTACTTAATTATTATAGCCAATAATTTTAGTCTATATAGTGTATGTTAATTTACCACTTTTAATATACTTTGTTGTTTCTGTTGCAATAATGTATAAAAAAAAATAAAATAAATCTAAACAACCTCAAATAAATTAAATAACGAGGTCACACTTCATAATAAATACACTGCTTGGGAAAAAGTTGAGTTTGAGACTTCCAAGTTAAAAGGGCTAGTCCGCAACTGCTTCCTATGTTAGTCGGGAATCTGAGGTGCTGAATTCGACCACCTCTATACAACTCGCAAACATCCACCTAAAAAACATGAAATTCTATGTAAAATAACCTGCCGGATTCGAATTGCGAAATGTGCCAAAACATGACATTTTTGAAAAAACTGAAAATTTTCCTTAAAATAATATTTATTTCTAGTGCTTAATTTTGTTAATTGGTGTCCGATCGTTTTGAATTTTGGATATGATATTTTTCAGTACTTCCCTGACATAGTGTCATAACAATAAAAAATGTAGAACGTCAAATAAAAGCTACGTCATTTTTTTTTCGCTAGATGATACAAAATATGGTGAGTCGAGAAAACTTTTTTATCTTTAGAGATAGTTAACTAGTATAAGCGGCAAAAATGTTGCCAATAGAGCAAGGAAACTTTTTTACTTTAACATTTTTTTCATGCGACGTTTAGTTTGGGTTGTGTACTTTTTTAAAACCAAAGGAAATTGAATCGGCGCGTCGCATCTCTTGGCTTTACCACTGTGGATGCGAATAAAGCGATCAGTGTGTCAAAGAGAGTAAACACCACAGCCTTCTTCATACGCGCAACAAAGATGACGCGCATTACAATATTATTAAGACACTATAGGAGGTATAGTGCGATTTATGAGATTGAGAAATGATAGGAATAATAATAATAATTTTTTTACAAGCATAAAACACAATATTACTATCATCTAATTAAAATATTTATTTTACAATGCATTTTCCCTCACACTGGCAACTTATATTGAATCTTACATTTGTTTTCAGGCATTTGCACTTGTTACCACAGTTAAATAATTTATTCGCATCCACAGTGGTAAAGCCAAGAGATGCGACGCGCCGAGTCAATATCCTTCGGTTTTAAAAAAGTACATAACTCAAAGTAAACGTCGCATGAAAAAAATGTTAAAGCAAAAAAATTTCTTTGCTCTTTGGCAAAATTTTTCTCGCTTGTACTAGTTAACTATCCCTAAAGATAAAAAAGTTTTCTTGACTCACCATTTTACTCTGCAAAATGACGATATTTTTTGTCATCTAGCGAAAAAAAATGACGTAGCTTTTATGAGACGTCCTATATTTTTTATTGTTATGAAACTAGGTCAGGAAAGTACTGAAAAATATCATATCCAAAATTCATAACGATCGGAAACCAATTAACAAAGTTAAGCACTAGTTTGCAATAAATATTATTTTAAGGAAAATTTTCGGTTTTTTCCAATTGCGGATCAAAGGGCGAACAAAAAATTCGAATCCGGCAGGTCATTTTACATAGGACTTCATGTTTTTTAGGTGAATGTTCGCGAGTTGTATAGAACATCTTTAAAACGCTTCCTAGAAGGCCTCAGATTCCCAAGTAATGTATAGTTCGAATAAAATTAGTAAGTTTTTTTAAATCGGTCTAATTTGCAGGTAACCTTTAGATCACAAACGTCCTAAAATGTTATTGGATATCTAAAAATCTTGTATTGTATTGTAACTTTGACCCTTAACCTAAAATCTCCGAAGGGTACGACTTCTAGTATTATTTTAACGCATAATGCTAGAGTTTTTGCCGTATATACTCATGGGACACCCTGTATTTATCTACTTAGCCACTCATATAGACATAATAATTATTTTTCTTATAGAAAACCATCCAGCGCACTATTATCTCTTTAAACATTAAATACATCTTATGATCTGTCAAACCCATTTCCAAACTTAAAATTGTTTTAATTAAAAATTCTATACCGATCCAGCCAATGCGACGCGCAAGGCGGACTCAACAGCTTATGGTCAACGTCCATTGGTCGCGGATCCCGTTCTCCCTCTTTCTCCCACTCTCTCACTTTCACACCTCGGCGAGAGAGATAGAGCAAGTCTTAAGTCAACTCGAGATCAAGACGTCCGCGACCCACGGCCTACTATTTCAAACCGTCCTAGTTCGTCTTCGTCAAAGCAGTCTTTGATGACAGTTGCAACTAAGCGCAAAAATACAAACATATTTTTTTACGAGATGATGTCCAGTTCGATTTCTCGGTCTGCGTCAGTGAGCATTACGCCTTCAACTGTTGGAAGCGTCGCGACGACCACGTCGGTAACGTCACCGACGCAAGTTTTCCAAAGTGTCGGGTCTTCGTCGGACTGTACACAAGAATTAGACAAAAGTGAGATCAATGACGCTGTCACTAAAGTACTACAGGGATATGACTGGACGCTGGTTCCTATTGCCTCAAAGTAAGTTTATGTTTATATTCTTTAAAAAACTTTAGATTCTTTTCTTTATTGACAAGCTAATTTTGTTTATTTAAAGGGAAAAAAGTGCAAATTGAAACTTTATGGGAATATGTGAACTTTTCGTCTGCAAGTTTGAGGGATCATCAGGAGAAAATCAATTAAAAACCGATTTAGTAGGTCTCATTTCTGCTTTTCATGTTTTGGATAAATTTTACTTTTTGTTTAATGGGTTTCCGTCTGGAATAAATTATGATAATTTTGTTACGTTTCGGTTTAATCTACAAATATAAAACCATCTTCAATCTCAAAAATTATTAATACAGATATATACAGCCACACAAAATAAGGTTATCTACATTAGATATAAAATTAACAGTGCTAATGGTCTGCCTTATGCGAATAATTTCTTAAATACAGGGTGGTTCATAACTATTGGGACATAGGCTAAGGGCAAGTTATTGGGACCAAAATATTGTGATAGGGCCAAATATACCTTAATAAAATATTGCTGTGGAATAAGATACAGGGCGTTAAAGTTAGATTTTTTTTTCGTTTTTTTCTGATAATGTCCCTGTATATTTATCAATTGTTATCAAAATCGGCACAGAGGCATAACTTTGTACAAGGATTGTCATTTGATGTATTATTTCACATTTTGTTATAGGGGGCGCCACATGAATGATTCCTGATGATGAAATTAAGTGGCATCTTTTTTTGACGAAACTTTTTAGTGATTTTGATTAGAAAATATGACGTAAATATCATTTCTACGTAATATTGGTACTCTTGTTTAAACGCGATTGACCAGTTCTGAGAAGGGGATTTCAAACAACAGACAATAAAAAACTTGTGACATAAGGCTTCTATTTCAACGGTTTATAAAGCAGAATTAAAAATAATTTAACACCGACCTCTATGCCTTTTCTAATTCTTGTAATAAAGGATATCAAAGAAAACATTATAAAAATACCTGTTCAATTGTGTTTTTCTCGAAAACGGGTGAAATTATCGTGTTTAAACAAGAGTACCAATATTACGTAAAAATTATGTTTACGTCATATTTTCTAATCAAAATTACTAAAAAGTTTCGTCAAAAAAAGATACCACTTAATTTCATCATCAGGAATCATTCACGTGGCGCCCCCTATAACAAAATGTGAAATAATACATAACATAATATTCCTTGTCCAAAGTTATGCCTCTGTGCTGATTTTGATAACAATTGATAAATATACAGGGACATTATCAGAAAAAAACGAAAAAAAAAATTCAACTTTAACGCCCTGTATCTTATTCCACAGCAATATTTTATTAAGGTATATTTGGTCCTATCTTAATATTTTGGTCCCAATAACTTGCCCTTAGCCTATGTCCCAATAGTTATGAACCACCCTGTATATCTTAAGAAAAATAGTGTATTTATGTTTATTTCATTAAAGTTGAAAACATGGTTATTTTCAATAGCATGTTTAGATTGTGTATTGTATTCTTGTTTTTGTTTTACAGTATTTTTATGCTAACTTATCCTTTTTTTGAAGTATTCGCTCAATTCTCCTATATATGTGGACTCGCAATCTGCAAAATTAGTGACTCCCTTAATTTAAAACATGGATACTAAATTGAGAAAATGTATTTCATATCATATACTAAGTGCCACATTAAGATGTTTTACCACTTGCCGAAAGTAAGACATAACTACACCACTGTAATATTAGCAGAGGCATTATGCCGAATCATATCTGTCAATCTGTCAAATAAGCTGTAATTTTTTTAAAGCAAAATATTTATTCTTCGATTTTAAACGAATTTAAATTAAAATTTTTTTTTCCATACGAACAATATATTTTTTCATACCATTAACGAAGAAAATGAGCACTAATAAAGTTGAAAAATTGAAAATATGTAAAGCAACTTTTTCTATTGAAAATTAAGCTCTTTTTTAATTTAAGTTCGTATAAAATCGAAAAATAAATATTTTGCTTTGAAAAAATTACAGCTTCGTTCTCATCAAGTTTTATAAAAAAAATATTCTTGCGGGAGATAAAAATTAAAAACGAAAAACGGTTTTTAACATTTTTCTGGATAATTTTGAGGTTATATTGAAAAATGATCAATACAAAAATTTTAGATTTTTTAATTATCTATAACTTTTATATTCAACTTTTTTTGATAGGATGCATATTTCAGTCACTAATCGTAAAAACCAATATCCAATCCTCAAAGCATACCCCCACTCCCCTTCCGGAACTTTTATTCAGTCTACTTGATTTTCTTAATTTACTTATAATTTACCTTAAATTTTCCGATCACCGACATACTGCTAAGAACTTTTCAAGAATTGGGGTATTTAAAATCGGTTTGGGCCTGGACTATGTTGGCACCCTTATGCAATAAATGCATTGGATAGTTTGAACTTGTCACATACTCTAGTGGCTAATAAATTATATCAGAAAATTAGTGTCAATTTAAATTAAAATAAAAAAAAATTACTACGTTTGATCTGTTGTTTAAATAGCTTTTTGTCTGTAAATGGGTTTCTGTCGGGTGGTGTAAATAAAAAAAAAGAAGCATAACCAAAATGTAAAAGAAAAAATCTAATGACATAATACTTATAATAAAAAAATTAAGACGATCTAAATAAAAGCTTGTGCTATTTCAAAAACTTCTAAGGCACTAAATCACATTTAGTTTAAATTATTTTTTATTTTATGCCTTTTTAGTTTAATAACCAGCTCTTCTAGTATTGCCATAAACCGAACAAATTGTAATGACATTATTAATAAAATTTTAGATTGACCGTTCTCAGTTCTCATTCTAATCAACACATCCAACAGCCACAGTCTACTCACTTTTACCAAAATAGTCATTCACTTTAAATTCAATGCCATTTTAAACTTCAAAATTCTCATATTTTGAACCCCATTTTGAAGGAGTTCCCGAAGTGGTACGGAGGGGCACATCAAACCCTAAACTTACTTTTTCATGCTCTATCAAAATCTGAAGTCAGAATTTTAAAATTCACAAAGACAAAGAAGAATCAACACGCATACATATATACACATAGATCGAATTCAGATACCGAACAATTTGCTCGGTGAAAATCGAATATTTAAACCGAAAATGATTGAGGTCTAAAAGTTTGGGAATATTCTACTAAAATGTTTAATCGGGTAAGAGGAAATAGGATAAAAAAATAAACCGAAAAGATAGTTACCAACATTGCAAGTTGATAGAAAGCTTGTAAAATGCAAATAAAACCATTTACTGATAGATAACAACATCCTAGGGAAACATCTCGCGGAAGGCGGAAGGTAGGTATGTAAAACTACAGAAAAATGAGGTCAAAAAAGTCTACAACTTTTCAACAAATAGTTACCTTTACCATTTCATCATCATCTCTTATAGACCATGGCCAATCATTTTTGAAACAAAAAAAATTCTTAGCAGTATGTAGATAGTTGAGTTGGAAGAACAGAGTATATAGGGTGATTCAATCTCTTATACGCTGAACTCCGCCTTTTGTTTCATCTAAATGTATTGTATTATTATTCATTATTATTATTATTAATCTGTAGTCTGCTGTGAAACATTAAAGTCATTTATTATTATTATATACTGCTAAGAATTTTTCATGAACTCGGATATTTAAAATCGGTTTGGCCCTGGTCTATTATGTGAACAACTACTTAAAATAGTTTTCCCATACCCTTCAAGATTATATATGCGAAATCTAAACATGGCATTTCCTTTTGGAGGAACTAAATCTGAAGATTTAAGGACCTACCTGAATTATCTCTTAACACTGATTGTTAAATTAAACGTATTTATTTAGTCTAAAGTGAGAAATAAAAATATTATTTCCAACAAATATTTAATGTCGCAGGTGGAAATAGGTACTAAACATACAGGGATGTAAGAGGATTTTAAATCTGGAGAATAAACGCAAGAATAAATCAAAATTTTCTTTAAACTGTTTCTTTTTTACTGTAGATATACTTTGATTTAGATTATTATTTTTAAACTTCGTACACTCTTTTCATCCTTCTCTGAAATGAGTAAAGTGAAACATAAAATAATTCACACATATCTCGAAAGAATTAATTTAGAACGTCCAATAAACGAAGGTGCCAACCCGGGCATCCGGCACCATTTTTTTAATTTGCAGGTATTCATGGGTACATTCACCCCCGAAAATCTCAACTGTCTGAAATTTGTGGAAGGGCTCAAAATGGCACATTGGTCTCAAAAATGTGTTTTTTTTTTCGCCTATTTTCGCCGATATTTCCGAAAATATGACACTTAGAGAATTTTTGTTTGGACGAAAACGAAGATTAGTTCATTACCTCCTCATAATTTTTGTCAAAAATATGATACTTTTCGACATAACCGGCTCCAAAACGCACCCCCATTTTTAGCTCCTGCTCTGCAATTATTTCTGTGTATTTTCATAAACAACATGTTTTTTTAAAGCGTTTTTTTTGGCTTCCGGAGTTTTCGAAAATGCTCGGGTCTATCGGGAATTAATAAATAATCAAGGTCGATATCGGTTTTCAACGCACATCATTAGAAAGCTTCCATCCAAATTTACCTCTTCCAAATATTCTGGTAAATCATTTTGTAAGAACTGCAAGTTATTTGCACCATTTATATTATTTGGAAGAAATACTGGTTCTATTAAATTATAATTCACAATGCCTGCCCAAATATTCACCTTTGGTAATGAGGATTTTCTTTCGGCCCATGGTGACTGAAGGTAAAGCTTCATCGGTAAACAAAATACGATTAATGAAATTGATATTTCGATTGTTTTCCGTTAAGAACCAGTCGCAAAATCCCATTATTTTAGGATAATCTTCATCTAGTAATTCTTGAACGGTTGTTGAACAGCCAACTAACGAATTTAAAGATAATGAAAAAAAATCGGATGTGGCCATGCACATGACTTTACCATACTTTAACGGCCATACGAGCTCATAATCCAATTACTCGTACATATTTAAGGCAGGCCATGCCTGGCAAGAGCGTACAATTGTCTCCATGAAACAAAACACTTCTACTGCGCTTGCGCTATTATGCTACTAGGTTATTCCATATTTTATTTTTAACTCGCTTATAATACAAAATTTGAAAAAAGTTTTTTAACAAAATTTATAGTAAATTTAATTTAAAATAAATTTTTTCTCTTAATATTTTTACATAAACTTAATAGAAACGATAATAATTGCGAAATTTTGAAAATTCTCAAGAGTAAACCCCCACTTCCGGTTGTCCGATTTTGCCCAAAATTTAATCAGCTCATTAGCATGTTGTAAAAATGCTAAATATAAAATTTGGTTAGGAAATTTCGATCGCAGTTGGAATTAGAGCGCACACAAATTTTTCCGGACTACATACTCCATACTCCATACATACATTTTCTGGAAATGGTCTTAAATGACTTAGGAGGTCTCAAAACATGTAAATCTACTGAAAGCTGAACTTTTTTTTTTGCGATTACAAGTAAAAGGCCGTATCTCGATAAAAACTGACTTTGAGAAAAAGTGCTAAGAGGCAAAAAAAATTCAAAAATGATGTATTAAACCAATGGTGTCACAATACTAATTTAATTGTAACGCATAGAAAAGTTTGGGGGGTTTTACGGGTTCAAGAAACCCTAAAATTTTTATGGGCTGTACAGATTTCGTGGTTTTATATGAAAAAGATGCTCTTACGATTAGAAAGACAACTTTTATAATTCTTCCTCTTCATTTTTTGTCTAAACAAAAATGCTCTAAGGGTCAGAATTCGGTAGATATCGTCGAAAAACGGATTTTTGGGAACTCTAGAGCCATTTTTCGACCCCTCCACAAATTAAACGTAGCTGAGATTTGGGAGGTAAATGTACCTATGAAAACCTGCAAATTAAAAAAAAAATTGACGGACAGACTTGATGCCCAGGTTTGGGATTTTTCTGGCGTTAATTTACTGGACTATACGGGATGCTTAAAACTAACTCATTTTAAGGTTAAGTTCGAAACTTAAATTAAATTAAAATAACTATTATATTTTATTTAAATTTAAATGTGTTGGAATTACTCAGATAGGTGATAAATTCAAACGTTCATTTTTTAGCCACTTCGGACGGAATCAACATTTTTTAATGCTGCCAGGTAAAGAACATTTTTAAATATTCTTGAAAACTCAGTTAACCTTGTTATGTATTTATTATTGTATTAATTTTTTGTTTATCAAATACTCTCTAAAGAGCAGTCATGATGTACTTCTATTCTATATAAGAAATAAATAAAGCCGAGAGAAAAAAGCCGAAAATTTCGAAAAGAAGAAAAATATTTACACATCACACCGCAAATCATAATTTAAACAAAACAACAGAGGACGAGCTTATATTCTATTAGAAGGCGCCGAAGTCAATATCAATAAACAATATTTTGCAGAGATATTAACACTAGTTACAGTTACAGAGTATTTAATATTTAATACCCGTTAAAAAAGTGCGTTTAATGCAATTTTTCTTAAAATAGTGGCGGCATTATGAGTCACTCAATCTAAACAAAGAAAGTGTTGTCTATTAAAACTCTTTGATGATGACAAAGGAAGACAAAAGTTTTATAGGATATAGGTGACGGCGTTAGAATATTGTTTATTTTTTACTTTGTTTTAGTAGCCCGGTCGTGCCGAATATTTTAAATAAACAGTCAGTAAAAGCATTTGGTGTTTATTGTTTATTGTTTCATTAACTTTTCAGTTAATAAGTATGATCGCGAATTAAAATTAAACACCATCAACCCTTTTTACAGTCGATGTCGCCAGTTTGCCATTATTTTTTACGTTCAGTATTCTCGAAATTCAAAATATATCCATTTTTGATCGCGAGTGACAATTATGGAGAAATGATTTTCTTTTGTAACTGCCGAGGACCTGTTTTCCTGCTGTCTTTCATTATGTTCATGTGGAACCAATTTTCCCAACTTCTGGATCTTTCCCATTGCTTTCAAATATATGCAGCCGACTTATCATGTCAAATATAATTAATTTGCGACTTATTGTTGGGTTATAGCTTCATCCTAATCCAATAATGCTTGGGAATTTGGTGTCTTCAATCTTTTTAGGGTGGTCTTCCACGTTATTCGTTTCTTACTTCAAAATATCCACTCAAAGCAGTGTGATTTAACAAGAGCATGCTCAATTCTCACTGTAACCTTCGACTTCATATGGTAAGTTAAAAGTTTTTAACAGATGTAAATACAAGAAAAAGGCACCAATCACGCGTTTAACATTAGCTACGTCGACAACTAGAGCGATCTATGAGCAAATTCGGGTTTTCAGACCTGGTAGATAAATAAGTTACACAAAAATAGAATATGATGATAATTTTTTCCTAAATAAAAAAATTTGTCTTCCTAGAAGTTAAAAACGACACAGTGCGAGTTTGCACCATCGCGCTTACACTTGTTACATATGACAACAATATAAAAACATACTAATTAACAGCTCTAGATGTATTTTAATTAACACGCTGGAAACGTTTTTCTTTGCGGCAAAACTTAAAAGGTTTTAAATATAGAAAATTAGGTGCACAAATATATCATAACATAGAAAAAGAAGAGGTGCTAACAGAAATTTCACAAGAACAGTTCCAAATTCGGAAATTTATTAGTGTTAAATGGAGGTTAATTGTGTAACAAGAGAGAAAATTTGGTTTGTAAATATAGTAAATACGTGCACGAAAAAATTGTAAAACAAAAGTTTTAACTCAATTTGAATTTATACGATAAGTATTTTTAGTAGAGCAATTACTCTATTAACCGTTATTTTATTACTCACTCTGTATATAACTAACATATCAACGCACCATTTTTTGAAACACATTGCAGAAAAGAACCGAATATTGCAATCTTGCATGTACATCGACTTTTCTTATTTTGCTTTTCGAATTGTTGTTTCGAAAAATACATTTTTATCAGTAAAAATATTTATTTAGACAACAGAAATATTAATAATAATAGTAGTATTTATTTAAAAAAAATATTCAAAATTTTCTTTTGTGTGATATATTTCGAAGCAAGGTGCAGCACATAGCCCAACATTGCAAGTATTTAATATTTTATGACTAAATCGGAAAATATAAGAAATAATGGCCTTTATTAATGCATTCTATGAGCCGGACGAACATACAAATACATTTTGACGCCCCCAAAGTACGTGGAGGATGCGGAACTCGATGGGGGGGGGGTTAAAATTCTTTTAGAGTTAGCCCCATCCACGAAACGGCCAAAAACGATCCCCAAAAGGGAATTCAGCGTCTTCCACCGGCAAAATTAACGCAACCCCACGTTTTCGAGGATGATGAACATGATGGCGGTGGTTGCAATTCTTTTAGAGTTGACCCCAGCCATCAAACGGCCAAAAACCACCATATGATTGTGCAAATCTAAAGCAAATGATTTATAAACATACGAAATAAAAGTATTAGGGGTCATTCTTGGCGAAAAAATAGAGAAGAAGTGTGGAGAAAGAGAACCAACAAAGAGAGTAGAATAAAAGCAATTACAAAAGTACAAAAAATAAAATGGTTAGGCCTTTTTATATGAGAAGTTGGAAATATTGCTTAGAAAAGGATCGATAAGCAAGAAATGAAGAGGATGACGTAAGAGAATATGATTTCATAGTATACAAAGAGATCTAGAAATTTTATAGGCAAAGATAAGTAGCTGAAAAATGAGCACAATTTTCCTGATTGTCCATGGTAAAATTTTAATTTTCTCTTAATATATCATATTTTAAATATTAAATTGTAGGCTCCTGGATACCGGATTTCAAGTTTCTACATTTTAAAAAAATTATTGTTACATTTTTCCGTCAAATAACTTTTAATTTTGCAATTTTTCTGGCTTCTAGTTTTACGAATAGATATAGAAAAACTAAAATAACTTTTTCATTGCCACTTCTGACGTTTTTAAATTTTTTCTCTAACGTTTCTTGTTTCTGAACAAACAATCATCAAGTTTCCTTTTAAATACGGATCTTTATTTATATTGTTTCTGAAACTCGATTTAATTCTAAAATCAATTCATGCTTTAAACACGTTTTGGATTATTTTCAGTCATAAACAAAAAATTTTTTAATTTAAATAATACTTCAAAGATACACCGGAAATGTGTAAATTTAAAGTCAATATTAGAAAGTATGTACATTACACATAAAAAATTGCAACTAATTGTTATGGTAAACTAAACACACTCAACGTCAATTAACTAAAACTGTTCGGTAATTAGAACCTATTATATCTAAAAATGGCGCTTATGAACCCGTTTACTGTGAAATATAATACGAAGTAAAAATTCAGATTGTATCAGTTAATATTCCTGCTACTGATTTATCTAAAATATGCTTAAATTCTGGAACCGATTAAGAATTTTTTTAAATGTAATTTTACACGTAAGAATGATCCCAAGTCGTACGATTAAATGAAATAATGTTTTTACTAGAACCACAGATGACGTGAAAAAAAAACCAAAAATGGGGTTATGAAGATACAGAAGAAAAACATTCCCATAAATAAAAATCTAGAACGACTAAATGTTATACAAAAACCAGTAAAAAAAGATACAAGTTAAAGTAGAGATGATCTAATTAATTCAACATGGTTATAGGGGTTAAACAACAATATTACTGTTGGCAATAAGTAGATAAAATAATTAAAACAACATGTTGTTCCTTCTCCTCATTACTGCCATACTGAATTTGTTTCTCTTTATAATATGCCCCTAATTATGGTATTAAATGTCTCGTTCATATTTGCTAGCTCTCCAGGATTTTCTCGTTCTCTTCTTTACCTCCTGCTATTTTGGGTTTCCAGTTTCGTTGGTGGTTTCTTTTAGGTCCATTGGGCCTTTAATGCGCATCCTTTGTATCCCGTTTACCAAATTTTTCTAGGTGATTGTTTCCATTACCTTTTGCCAAACAACGGCTGCGTATAGTGTTATGGAATCCATGATGTGACTGTATAGCCTTCTTTTCTCAAAGGGGGGCCCTCCAATAAATCTTAGCCCACTATAGAAGTTTGTCATTATCTATTCTTGTGTTGCCTTCTCCCTAAACCAGTTTACTAAAAAGTTGTGACACTATTTCTACAGTTACCACTAACAAGGTACGCACGCTACTCTTTAATTGATTTCGAAAACACTCCGTCATATAGGACGTTCCAAAGTGTCGGCCTTAGAATTGATCCGTGTGGACCACTCATGTATTCTTCTCTGCCTATTGTATTTTTTCCACCAGTAAAATGCATTTCTAATACTGATTGTGATTACTGCTGACCTTTTGTTTTTAAATCTTTTTATAACAATTTTATATTATTTCTTTCCAGAGCAGCGACAGACAAGAGAAAATTGCACGTCAAAAGGCCGATGAATGCGTTCATGGTTTGGGCGCAAGCAGCAAGAAGAAAACTTGCAGATCAGTACCCTCAGCTTCATAATGCAGAATTATCAAAAACACTTGGAAAGCTATGGAGGTAAGTAATTTAAAATAAATAGGACAATTAAAGCGCTTCCGTTAATGGTACCACAAGCACATGGAAGTACTATTAGGGTAAGAAATAAGGCCACAAACATGACTTTATATGTAAAGGATATGTAAAATAATAAGGCTAGAATTAGAAATTAATGTATCATCAATATTAATAAATTGAATGTTTTTTAAAAATCCGGAAAAAGATGTCCATGTTACGTGATACTTCCCAAAAGGATCATTAGAAACTACTGTTTAAAAATGAAGGATTTAAGATCCTGTAATAATATAAATATGTTTTACGAACCATTCGGATATAACAATATCGCTAAAATATGAAAATTTTGAAAAGTGATCTTTCTGAACACATTTTTTTATATGCACGTATGTAATACGTTTAAATTTTATTTTAATCGAAATATCAGATAAGAGAACGTCTGCCAAATGGCTTTAATTTCTGTATAAATATTAAATGTTTTCAAAATAAATGTACCTGAAGCTGGTAATGGTCCTTGAATAAACACGAACTGTGCCAAAATATTCCTATATTGTAGCAAAAAATTCTACTATGCAAAGTTGATTTTAAAAATTGCATTTTAAATCTTTTCTAAATTTTCTCTGGGAAATTTGCAAATAGCTCCAAAATATAATAAAAAACAAAGTTAGGGCAGTTTAAAAATTTCACAGGGCCATAACGGAGTCTCAACTTTCATGTCGTCAGCACAGTTTCTATTTGTTCATGGATCAGTTCTCTCTTTTTTTAATAGAAGATAGAGGACTGGAGTTTTTTTTTCAGCTAATTTCTTTTAATTGACAACAAACGTAGATACGTGATTATGGTAAAACGGTGTTGCCGGATCAGTGAAAAAAAACTTCTCGCATATTTTTTAAAAAGAATAATAAAACTTCAAATCTTTTAAAATATCACAACGAAAAGAAATAACCTTTTTTTCTCTTAGAGGTCGTTTAGACTGTCAATATATTGCTTTAATATTTGATTTATGTCAATATATTGACCGTGTGAGGGGTATATTGAAAGATCTTCAATAAAATGATTTGGCGGATTGTACAGCTGTCAGTGGTACGGTAACTCGTGGAACTTTTCCGAAAACTAACCTTAAAAACTGAAACCTTCTAAAGTGTTTTGCTACTGATTTTTCGTTTTAACTTTATTTTAGGTTTTAAAGTTAGTACTTTTTTTTAATTTTACTTCTTTTTAAATTTTTTTAATTATATTTTATTAAATATGAGCGTTCGAGAAAGTCTGGAACACATTAATTTTAATCTGGTTTTTCTTTAATCCATCAAAATAGCAGAATAAACCCCAATTAAAGTAATAGTCTAATAAACGAAGGTGCCAACCCGGGCATCAGGTCTGTCCGGCACCATTTTTTTTTAATTTGCAGGTATGCATGGGTACATTCACCCCTGAAAATCTCAGCTGTCTGAAATTTGTGGAAGGGCTCAAAATGGCACATGACTATAATAAAAATCTATTATAAGGGATAATGGAATTCCCTTACTAAAATCAAAAACAATTTCTCAAATCACTCAAAAGACGAGTTTTCCCGAGGAAAGCGACTGACATAATATTGATTCAATATATTATAGAATGTTGTGTATGTCATACAAATAAACAATATTTTATGTTTGAAAACAAATGAGAGGTTTTTTTGGATACATTATTAAAGAAAAATAAAACTTCAACCCTTCTCGTAACCCGCCGGTAATTAAATACGCTTTCGGTTAGATCAATAACAAAACAAGCTTATCGCCGATTGTTCGTCTGGTAATCTATATTATTTTTAGTATTAATTACAGAATCTTGTATCCGATGCCATTATAGGGGTCAAGAAAGGGTTACTTCCAATCCAACCGCCAACAGATGCGTCGTCCCATTCACGGTCAATGATCGATTTGTAATAGTGACATTTTTTCAACGCGTTCAAGAATTAAAGATTAAAATTATAAAAATATAATAAATGCTTGTCAGTGCGGTACAATCCAGTTGAACAATGTACAATGTATCCACTCTTTCAGAGAATAAGTTAATACTGGTCCTGGTGGAATTCCGATGCCAGAAATATATTTTGGGGGTATTGGGAATTATTATCTACATATTTTGTTTCATTGTTCTGTAAAAAAATAGAAAAATGATCTAAAAAAGTATGCTATTTTATAAAAAAAAAATTTGACAAAAAAAATTGGTCAAAAAAATTTTTGGACAAATAAAAAAGTAGTTAAAAAAAATAAAAATAAAAGTGTTCTTTCATCTCTAGGGAAATTGCCACATTTTTGGAACACCTTGTGTAATTCTGATTCTATCCAAAAATATATTAAAACGGCCCTGACAAGATTTATCGATATGAAAGAGAGAAAAAGTACATTTATTGCTTTTTACTTGACACTGAATCGGAAATTCAAAGAAACCGAATTTGGTACAGACTACAGTAAAAGTTTTAATTTGTAGGTACTATGTTATTTATTTTTTTTATATACAAAGAGGAAATTTTATTCGAGTCTATCGAACACCTAAAAGCTACCAGGAGGCCCACAAGGAATAAATTTGCGTCCTAGTTAAAATTTTTATAAATATTGTAATGAAATATGAAATTAAATGGTTATAACTTTCAAAGATTTTATTATTTTTTTTCAATCTGACTTTGACAATAATAAGAATTATTCTGTTTTCACTAATTCAAAAATCAACATAAACAAACATCCCATAACAACCCTGTCACATTTTTAAGTCCCCTACACATAATTTTTCCCATTAATAATTTTACTTTAATCAGAAACCCCACTTCATTATAAATTTTGATTATGTACCTAAATTTCAAACAAACCCGCATTGATAACAAATTCCATTTCAAAATTTTCCCAAAACATCTTTTCAAAATCTTCAAAATTATTTATATTGTCTTCTTTACTTGAGAACCAAATTAGAGCATTTCCGTTCCCATAACTGTTTCTCTTATATTTTTATTTTTTTTTATTTCTTTCAATATCGCTTCTCTTTCCTTTTCCTGTTGTTGTTTTATTTCTTCAATTTTATCTTCAATCTAGGGTAATTTTATTTGTGAAATTTCCTTAATTTCTTCCGTCCTATTTCTATTCGTTAAAATTTCGTTTAACCTTTGAACATTTTCCTTATTCTTCTCTCTCTTTTATTTGACATATTTCTTCAACACACTCCGTTTCTATTACTTTTTTAATTTTCTGCTCCCGTAACTCTTCTACCTCTCTTATTCTTTCAATCATTTCTCTTCTAATATCTTTCCTTGTTTCTTCTATTTTTTTATCTGTATACATTTTTAAGTCTTGTAATATTTCTTCTATTCTATTCTCTATACCTTTTATTTCTTCTTTCATCATTTCCCATTTTGCCTTCCATCTTTTCCATTTTGTCTTCCAAATGTTCTGTATTTTTATTCATTTGCTTTCCCATGTCTGTCATCATCTTTATTAAAACATCCAGCATCATAGGACTTAAATCCATTTTTTTTAATAATAACTTACAATAGGGATAGGGCCCCTTTATTTTAGGGCCCCACGTTGGGCGCCATTTGTAATGAAATAGGAAATTAATTTGGTTTTAACTTTCAAAGATTTTTATTTTTTACAATCTGACTTTGACAATCTTCATTCACATCCTTCCAGAATCAACATCAACAAACATCACACAAAAACCCTCTCACATTTTAAAGTCCCCTACACATAATGTTTCCCATTAATAATTTTACTATAACCAAAAACCCCACTTCATTATAAATTTTGATTATGGACCTAAATTCCAAACAAACCCGCATTAATAATAAATTCCATTTCAATAATATATATAAAAACAAATTTACATTAAATCTTCATTTTCGCCAAAAATTTGGAAACTTCTTTTATTTTTTTTAAACACATTGTATTACGTATTTTTCGTTTTTGATTAAGTTTAATATTATTACACGTATTATCACTATCTCAATGTATTCAAAGAAATTATTTTAAAAGACCTCTCCAGAACGGAACTCCGCAAGGTGCAGTCTTATACCATCTTTTGTTTTCAGTTGTCATAAAATGTGTATCAGATCAGGTATCTTCCAATAAATGCATATTTATAAGCTGATGATCTCGTCTTCTACTCTAATACTGCAAAAACCAGCAAATGAAGGACCACTCACCATTTTATGCTGCAAATTGACCATATTTTGTGTATTCTAGCGAAAAAAAAATTACGTAGCTTTTATGTGACGTCCTATATTTTTTATTGTTATGTGACTAGGTCAGGAAAATACTGAAAAATATCATATCCAAAATTCATAACGATCGGACATCAATTAACAAAGTTACGCACTAGTTTGCAAAAAATATTATTTTAATGAAAATTTTCAGTTTTTCAAAAATGTCATGTTTTGACATATTTCCCAATTTCGGATCAAATGGCGAACCAAAAAGTTGAATCCTGCAGGTTATTTTACATAGGATGTCATGTTTTTTCGCGACTAGTTTGTATAGAGCATCTTTAAAACGGAGGCGTCAGATTCCCAACTATATGTGAACGATACTGATAACGATTGAAACAAAATTTTCGCAGTGAGTGTACCTTCTGTATCGTAACTAATACGGTGTTTGTCTGTCTCTTTTTAGACTTTGCTGTTTTCACCAACCAAGATATTTGTTAAAGGACATATAATCCTCTTAATACGCATTAACAAAAGTAATAACGAGGTTCGCTAGAGGTTACCAGCAGTATAGGACATAATTTGCTAATCTAATCCTGCAAACAAAATTTAGTTATGATTTTCCTTACATTCTTACATTTTTTAACCATTACAATCTGTAATATTTGTTTCCGCCCTTTTTTTCCAAATTCGAGGCTTTTTTGTGAAAAACTAAGTATACATTTATGATTCAATGTATTCTCCATGGCTGGCCACTACTTTCTCCCCTCTTTCTGGCAGCGTACCAAATTCACGTTGAATAAGTTCACAATTTGTGATATGTATTTTCAGTAGTAATAAATTAGCTAAATTAAGAAAGACTTTTTCCATTTCAGTCTATAAGCACGGAAATCTCCATAAATCCGTTTACAATTGACATAATGTCAAACTCTAAGCGAATAAGCCAAATGGAATCGCGCATGCCTTGGATTTCAAAATGTACTAGATAATTAAGTATGTAGGTAATAGATTACATAAATTGTTGGCTTTAGAATTGAGAATAAGTTAAAAAATTCTGAACACATACACAAATTATTCAATTAAATTACATGTTTGAACTTTACATACAATCCTTTAAAGTGTTTTATTTTGATTTAAGTTGCCATTATATAAATAACATTAAATAATAGTTCTAGATAGGCAACTTGTATTACGTTGGTATACAATCAATTACATCAAGCGATTGAATATTCGCGGTAAGTCTGTCGATTTATTTCAGGACGAGTGGTGTTTCCTTCAAGCAACTCAGTTGAGTTTGACAAGTGCTTGAAATAGCCGTACCAATTTTTTATCGGTTAGCTTCGATATCGTCAATCGATTTTTAATAAAAAACAAATTAAGCTTCACTTCTTTTGACTACAAGGCAATGTTCGCTGCGCTATTTATCATCGACCGTATACGTTTATATTTTTTATATCTGAGAAATATAGACAGCGATGTCACCACGAAATGCATAATCTGTGGATATTGCATATAATTTGAACATCCTCTGGCTGGTTGATTATAACATTGTAACTAAAATTGCTGATATATTGCACACGGGAATGACAGAACAGCATTTCGCTGATGATTTGGTATCTCAAATTTGTTTTCTTTACGGGTTTTAATCTGTAAACAAAAATATGATTGGTGACCATTTTATTTTATATGCCCACTCATAATATTATGTAAATTATTTTACCCGATGATTATTTCATTTAAAAGTCAATGCTCTTTTAAATTTTGACGGACGAACTTGAAGGTCTTATATTCTTTAAATATTTGGTAATTATTAGAAATAATTAATGAATAACGGAATCAGAAAAACAAGAAATAAGAGAAAATGTAGACATGGAAATGCATTAATAAAAACCAATAAATAACCAAAGATTCTGAGCTGAAGATGGAAAAAGTTGGCTAGATAAATGAATAGAACAAAAATGTAATAGGAAGATGCGTCAAGAGTGAATGAAGAAAAAGTAGGACAGAAGGAACTAGAAGACTAAGGAGACCGATATTAATTGGATGGATGAATGAAGAGATAAACTATGAATATTACCAGCTACAAGGAAAAATTGAAGAATAAAATATGTCCAATATTTTCTTAATTAGTAACTTTTTTTTAATTTTTGACGTCTTCAATGATGTTTCAGTTCATATAGTCTTTTTAATTAATATTTGTTATATTTGATGATGATATTTATCTTATTTTAATCCTAATTTCCAAAAACACAAAATGGTAAAGTTAAGTTAATTCATCCTGTCGATGTTCTGCTCAAATGTCCTTGAAGTTTGGTGAGACCCTGAATTCCCTAACTTCCTGTTACCTTTCGTGTGATAACGGCAATAGAAAAAGATAAGGTAATAGTCAAATATGACCATTTAAATGTTCTTGAATGGAACTAAATTCATTATACCAAAGTTTTACGGTAGCCAATGACATTTTATCGAAACGTTTTAACGGTTTATTCATCCCCGCTTGAAATTGTAGAAGTTTAAGAATCGAATAAATTTATTCAATAAATAAATATATATTGATTTTTCCATTCAGTAAACGGTTAAATTGACTGTTTTTATTTGCTCACGTGAAACATTTATCTATATATTAAATCATACAATAAACGGAAATTTTATTTTAAGAGAAAATGATTTAAGCGGAACCAGATGGCAATCTTATTTAATTGGGGCAAGATAAGAAATTTATTCCTGCATTTAAGCAGGTAACATTAATTCATGGAAATTCTATTATTTACAATTTTTTTCTAGTGCTTTACTATAGGATTGTGGTCACTGAAAAAATAAAATACACAAATAAATGTACAGGGTGTTGCGATATTCGACCGATATACGCCCTACATACACATGAAAGATCTTTGAATTGGTAATAAGGAATATGAAAAAATCAAAAATAATTTTTTTTTCCAAATTTGGTGGACAATTTGCTCTTTAAGAAACAAAAAACTAACTTTTGGAAAATGTATCCAGTGCACTACCTGGGTTGGTATTTTTTTTTAAATCTGATTTTTGGTTAATGCAATGTAATTTTTGGCTTAATGAATAAATAAATAAATAAATATTTATTAAATAAAAGTCTGCAATTGTAAAATTAAATTTCTTTAGATCTTTTTATTAATAAAATTGAAATTTTTTTAACCTTTAGATTCCAGAATCGTTTTTGCAGAATAATACATAAGCTTATTTAATTTTTTTAAAATTAGTACCTTCTGAAAATTCTATTAAAAAGCTACAAAACCACAATTTTAATTGTGCTCTTGCATAAAATTAGCAAAAATCTTACATAAATCAATAAAATCAATTTGTATCCTAAATAAAATGTAATAAATATTGAGTTATGTGTGTTTGCGGTCAGAGTACCATCAAAATATGATATTCGCAGCACCGCAGCTGTGTTTCATGAATGAAATTATTAATAATAAAATTTACAATCACCCTTGCAGCAAACTTGCACTCGATGCTAAAGGTTATCAAAAATTTTCGGAACTTTAGATAACGACTTGATCTATAATGTTCCCTTTACCAAGAATTAAACGTTTTATCAATGAGATTTTATGACATTATAACTAATTTATTAAAATTGAGATTAATTATTTTAATAAAGTTTGAAATATATACTAGAGATAAATATTATTGTTATTGAACAATTTCCTGTTGGTTCAAATATTTATACATCCGGTTCTTTTTTTTACAAAACGATTATGCGAATAGTCAATGTTTTTTTTTATATTTTAATATTTTATTTATGTACGGTTCTACAAGTGATAAAACCATCTTGCAATTAAAGAAGTACCTGGTTTTAAAATCTATGACAAACTAGAGTTACATAAGATGGAGTTGCCATCCTAATCAATAAGCAAATCTCTTATAATTCCGTCGATGTCAAACTTTATACAACTGTATGACGTTTAAAAGGAGCCTAACAAAAGACATAGAAGAAGACTGTCGGGGATTTGGACACAAGTCGCTTGGTAGGCACCAAATTCCTTATCTAGATTACGTATGCATCTAGCATCTTAGTGGACTGTATTGTTTTGTTTGAAAGCTATCTCTTAAATTCCCATTACACACTTTACTTCAATTTTTATGCCTATGTACTAAGGGCAAATCGCTCAAGCAGTTGTTTACTTTTTAACATTTTGGAAGGTAATTTTATTGTACTTTAAATGTAAAAATGAAAAGTGAACTGCTAACGCGAAGCCAGGATGGCAAAATTTCGTAGGAGTGTTTAACAGTGTTGCCGTACTCGTCATATCAAAATACACCACTAGATGAATATTTTATTAAGATGAGGTTGACAGATGACGTCACAACTGTTACAATTCAGTCTGCTGGAATTTATTTAATTAAAGTATATGTTTTACCAATATATGTGTTTTAACTTGACTAATGATGTTTTTAGGTTTGGCTGCTGAATAACTGTAAAGGCGGATTATATAACCTCATCATCTTTGATTCTGTTAACTGCAGGTTCTCTCTCTTTTTATTACCGTGATCTAGAATGAGAGAAAGAACCAACGAATGACCAGCTGTGTACAACCCGCCCTAACTGTACAGTAAGTGACAGTTAACGAAAACAATGCGAGGGAGCGTTAAAGATATGTCAAGATTGTTTATTTCATTTTTGTTCTTGACTTATGGTGCTTAAGAGCCAAAACCAAATCCCCGATTTTACCCGCTTTATTATTTTACCCGGAAGGTGGTCTGAAATACCCGCATTTCGGGTAAAATTCCGCAATCGGCAACACTGGTGTTTAATATAAATGATATTTTACCACTGAAGAGAATTAAATTTTTTTCTCTCTTGTCCGTTATTCGGGGGTAGATGTTTCTGGAAAGTAACACGTTCTGATGAATCAGATACGCTATGTTCCACTAAGCGTTCACAACGCCCCAAGGGCGGATTTAGCTTTTTTTATGGGGGGGGGGGTAAAACTTACCAAGTAGTCCAAGAAAGCTAGTAATTTTTTTTGTAATATCGAGCAGAAACTAGTAACTGATCAGATCGACTTAAATTTTTTTGCAAATTGCTAGTAAAGGTGTCTAGAAGTAGAAAACTTTCGTTAGTTGCGTTTTGAGTGGTGGCAGGTGGGGGTGTGAAAAAAAAGAAAAAAAAATTCGTAATTGATAAATTACCTTTTTTAATGAATTAATGTTCCCTCCCGAGTTATAGTGCGCAGAAAAATACGATATTCACCACAATATTCGTACATTTCTAAAAAAATGTATTTTTTGCTGATAATATTAAATAATGTAGAATAATCCATTTTAAAGCTTAGGATATCGCCGAAATATCATGTTATGACAAACTTTTTCATTGGAATGACCGTTTTTTCAATATTTGATCCGAAAAAATGACATTGACGGTTATAAACGCAAAGATAAAAAAAATGGTAATTATTCGGAAGAACATTTGTTCAAAGCCTTGTCTCTTTAATTTTTTTTTTCAAAAATCAATACTTTTCACGGTATTGACCAAAAATTGAAAATGTCATAAAAAACAAAAATTTAGCTCAACTTTAACAGACCAAAACTTAAAAAATAATTATCCATAGGGCTAAAAATTACTAATTGTAAAAATTGTAAAAACATATGTTACGACTTTCTGCAAAAGTATTTTTTTGTTAAATACCACAGTCTAGATAGCGATAAAAAAATAGCGTAAAAAAATTGAAAAAAATTTATTTTGTCCATAACTTTTTTTCTGCTTATGTTAAACGGTTCTGGTTCTTAAAATGTTCCCAATGTTGTTCTCTCATTAAGATGTTATAAACATTTTTTTGTGGAAGTCATATTTTTTCAGATATTTACGCTAGAACAGCGGTTCTCAAACTTTTCAAATTTTGTACCACATAAATATGAAACAAAAATATATGTACCACCATAAAAGCATTTCGCCGTTAAAAATCAATGTGTCGCGAAATTGTTCGAAGTTTTTAAAAAAGCCGTCATTTCAATATTAAAGCTAGAGCCGTTAAAGCCAAAAACTTGAAGAAAAATATATGTGTTTCTGAAAACAAAATGTTAAATGTTAAATTGTATCACTAAAACATTGTAACGTACCACAGTTTGAGAACCCCTGCGCTAGAACGATCCAGTTTCTTAAAATACCCATTTTTCAATTGCCAGATCTTCCTTCGTATTAATCGTAGAAAAATAAAAAAAAATTATTTTAATTGTTAGCTCAAGGCCATAAAATTAGTTCATATAAATTTTTACTTAATAATATCAGATTTTCGGTTATATTTAAAAAACTAGAAATGTACGATTTTTATGGTGAAAATCGTAATTTTTACGCCCTATAACTCGGGATGGGTTTATTCTCATGAAAAATTGTATTTAACATTAATTCATTAACAAAGAATAATTTATCGATTGCGCCAGTTTATTTTCTTTTTTTCCCTCACTTTTTGATGAAAAAAACGCCACTATCGAAAGTTTTCTACTTCTGAACTAAACACCTTTCCTAACAATTTGCAATAAATTTCAAGTCGATCTGTTTAAAAAAAAACTTTATTAATACTAAATTATAATCACAAGGAGACTAGGAAAGTACTTAGAAATGGTTAAAACAAAAAAAAACACTTTTAAACTGCTACTATTAAAAGTCTAGTAAAATAAGGAAGCTGCATACATTTTTTTTATGGCGTTATAAGAAGCACCACTTTCTTTATGATGTAAAACAGTTTTGTGTGTATTATGTTTTATACATTTTTTTATAAATTACAATCATGGGGGGGGGTAATCACCCCCTGTACCCCCCCGTAAATCCGCCCTTGCAACGCTCAAAATACTCATTCAGCCGTTCCACATGACGATCACGGTCGTTGTGGTCGCGGCGAAAACGTCAATCATGACGTCATTATTTTCGCTCACATCAAGCTCACAACGACTCATCTGCTTAGGTGGGTTAAAGTGGACGTTGAGGAATTTAGCGCGATTTTTAAAACGAAAATTGCATTCCACTCTTCATCTGAACTGGATGAAGATGAAGTCGTTTCTGAAGCATTGCGATGCACCAACAAATATCATAGGGTCGCCGTAAAAGACATTACGACTATATTTAAATACTTCACTGAAATGGATATACATCAAGTTAAACAATTATTAAAGTTTATTGTAGAGACTTACAAATTGCACCCTATAACCTCTTTCAGCGTCTGCCTTATTTATTCAAACTCGCCATAATGTTTACATCAATGTCATCAACGCTTAAAACGCTCCATAATCCATTCCACTTGAGTTTGTGATCGTAACGCTCGCAAGCAAGTGGAATGGGAAAAAATGCGGTCGTGAGCGTGATCGTTGTGAGTGCTTAGTGGAACGTAGCGATAGCTTCGCGCTTTGAAACTTGTGTGGGTAGTTAAGGAATGCTCTGTTCTGAGCTGCTACTGGCTATATTCTCCTGCGCATTAGCGTGGTCTACGTGCATTTTCGCATGTAAGCATGTCATTTGAGATTTCTAGAAATATTTTGTTTTTTTTGTCTCACTTTATTACCATATTTCTCCCTCTAATAATCAGGGATGAATTAATTGAATCTACATTCTCTCACGTACGCATTTATGTGGGTGAATATTTGAAACGATATTACGTCTTTTACTTTTTATAGTAACAGCGTGAATATAATTTTATTTTTATTTTACTGGATTATATTGTTTATTTTGTGTTTCCTTTATTTTTATCAGTGACGGCGTAACGAAATATGTTAAAATTCCATCGGAATTTGAACAAAGACATACAGATAATTTTTAACGCCACTGAATGTTGCAAAACTAATTGAAATAAAAAAATAAAAACTGGTGCATCAAAGGGCTCTGAGCCAAACAAGAGCTATTTTAAATGTAAGAACAATTATATAGCCTAAAATAAAAGATCACGTGGCTCAAAAAATATAGTTGAAAAGACTCAAAACCTACTATATATGTTTGATTTTTTTAGAATTTTAAATCGACAAGGAAAAACATCTGTTTTTAAAGCTGCAGGGGCATAGGAGATGGCGAATTGTGGACCGTGGAAACCATCCTTTAGTGGCCCAACAGATTTTACCTTAAAATTTGACATTTATTTACATGTATCTGTTAAACTATAAAAATATTCGGGGTTAATACCACTAGAGCTCAGATTTGGCCGAATATTTTTCATAAGTTTGATGTGTATTTACTTTCATTGGAAATTTAGTTATTTTGTCAAACAGATAGAGTTAAATTGCCTATATGAAAGTAAATACGAGAAATCAAACTTACAAAAAATATCCTGCCCAAAATCTGAGCTCGAACTGGTATTTGGTAAGACAATTACATGAATTGAAACTGATGTGACATATAAATAAATAACAAACACACATCGTTAACCGGGCAACGTGGTATTATCGATTTTTTATCCAGTTATATTTTCTCTTCCTTCCTCATAGGTTAAATATCCGATAGCAAACTACGATTTTTGAATTTTCATATGACATTTTTTACGTATGAGTGGAATTGTCAATTGAAAAAATAACGCTTACTGTCAATCAAAACGAGAAAAAAAATCCATCGAACAAATAAGCATCATCAAATTTCTAAGAAATAACACACGGCGGACTGAATTTATAAAACACATCATTTATTAATTATGAATATTTTGAATCGGATATTAATTAAGAATATTGTGATTGAAAGATAGCAGTAATGAGACAAGAAGACTGTCTGGTCAGGATGTCTGCCTACATTCCTGGTGGATGCTTGTAACGTCTTCAATTCTTGTTTTTTCAATAATCATGATTAGATCTTGAAATGGTTTCGTTTTTTATACGTGAATGGCACGCGCTGAAATTCCACTTTGTATACAGGGCGGACAAGCCGTTGTATTATTTTTTTTTCTATTTGTATTCTTTATTTGTGGTATCATTCTACTCCTGCGTTTTTATGTCCCACTCCCTCTCCCATTAGAATTGCATTACGTGTACCTTCGTCTAGTTGTAATTCTTGAAAGATTTTGTCTTTTTCCTCTATTTTCGCATCTCTTTTTGGTCTATATAATACTATCAGAAGGTACTTTTATTTTTTTTATATTTATTGTTGGAATGTTTTTTCCAAATTTCATTTTCACTTATTTTGTTATGAGAGCCTTATAGACCAGGGCCAAACCGATTTGAAATACCCGAATCCATAAAAAAAGGAAGGGTAGCTAAATATACAACTTGAGGGTTGGATATTGGTTTTTTACGATTTGTGGCTGAAATATACACCCTATCGAAAAATGTTTAAAGTAAAAGTTGTAGATAATTAAAAAATGTAAAACTTTTGTATTAATCATTTTTCAAAATAACCTCAAAATTATTGATAAAATCGTTAAAACCCGTATTTTTCGTTTTTAATTTTTATCTCCCGCAAAAATAATTTTTTTTTATGTTTGTGTTTCAAATAAGCTATAATTTTTTCAATGCAAAATATTTATTTTTCAATTTTATACGAATTTAAATTAAAAAAAAAGCCTAATTTTCAGTCGAAAAAGTTCAACAACAAATTTTCAATTTTTTAACTTTACCAGTGCTCATTTGCTTCGTTGAAACCTCGACTTTAAGATGGTATAAAAAAAACATATTGTTCATATTGAAAAATATCGTGAAAAATGTAGAAAACCAGAAAACGACTTTTTCACAATGGACATTATTTAAACAATAATCGAATTCCAGGAAAATTCACAATTCTTAAGTTTGCTTTTAAGATTTTATTAGTAGAATAGAACTTTCACGTTCCAATTAAACTTTTTCCGTTTTTTTCGAATATGCAACCCAATTTTTAAAATTTTGATATACAGGATGTTGTTTAAGAGCAAAATCATTTTGATATTTTTTTATACGTCCTTATATACGTTATACGTTATGGTTAAAAATAAATAAATAAAAGAAATGAGCAAAATTGATAAAACACCCTGTAACTCAGTAATGAACACCCTGTATAATTACAGCGAAGTTTTATGAAGTTTTTAAGTATTTGATTATTGTTTAAACAATGTTTTCGATAATTTCAGAACCATTAACAGTTAATTGAATGCATATGACATTATAAACATGAAAATTAATCATTTTCATCAATTTCAATGCTTATTTGCAAAGAGAAATAAAAAATTGTCTAGATTAACTGAAAAATCGATTATGAAAAAGTCGATTTTTGGTTTTCTGCATTTTTCACGGTATTTTTCAATACGAACAATACATTCTTTTCATACCATCTTAAAGTCGAGGTTTCAACGAAGAAAAGTTAAAAAATAAAAAATTTGTTAGTGAACTTTTTCGATTGAACAAAGAAGGTTTTCATCAAGTTTCATAAAAAAAATTATTTTTTGAGGTTATGTTGAAAAATGATGAATACAAAAGATTTACATTTTTTAATTATCTACAACTCTCATATTAAACTTTTTTCGGTAGGATGGATATTTCAGCCACAAATCTTAAAAACCAATATCTAACCCTCAAGTTGTATATTTGGCTATCCCCACCCCACTTCCGAAACTTTTAATTCGTCCAATTTATTTTTTTTAATTTACTTATAATTTTTATAAGAAATTTTTGTGTTTCAAAAATGATTGGCCCTGGTCTATTAACATAATCTTTATTGACTCCTGACCAAATTATCCAGTATTCGTTTTTTTTGTTTCTTTTTTTCCTAGATAATCTGCGTTTATCCTGTTTATTTTAGTTATTAATTCCCCTTCCCTTCCAGTAATACATTTTTACTCATTTTATATTTTTCCTCGCTCGTTGTCTTTATATTGGTGCCAGGGTCTTTATCTTGCTCGATAGTTTCTTATAATTTTTTGACAGCCAAATTTTAATTCGTTTTCGTGTCCTTCCATTCGAGCTTTCGTATTCACCATTCGTTTTAAATTTTCATTAGGTTCATTGTTCACGTAAATGACTTAATTTCTATCAAAAATTTTCCCACAATTCTCACAATACTTGACCCGATCGAATTTGTTTGACTTTTAACTAAACCAATTAACATTATTAAAAATCTGTCTCATAATGCAATTGCCTGAGGTTCATTGCGAAAGGTACCGCCCCAGTCATGGTTCCTAATGACCCATAGACCATAGACACCGCTGCTTGGGCATGCGACTTTATGTCTATCGTGCCGATCGGAGAGCCGAATTAAATTTCCGCGCCACATTACGTAGCATCGGCGGCGGCTTTGACCTGACCCCCCGCTGGGTACCCAGTTGGTGTGTTTTGAAACATTTGTGGGTACTTCATGAGCTTATGTTCGATTAGATTTATTATAACAGATTACCAGAAATATTGATTTCGCCAAAATGCAAATGGTATGATCGAAGAGATTAAAATTAAAATAATTTAATAGAAAAAGCAAACGAATACAAAATTAAAAAATAAAGTAGTGAATGAAGAGACGGAAAAAAATTGCAAATAGCTGAGGAAACCAGAAGGGAAGAATAATGAGAAAACGCAGATCTAGATCAAAATGGTTGAATGTGAAAGAGTATTTAAAGGAAGCCAGGTAATAGGAACGCTGAAAAAAACATATAGTCCAATAAACGAAGGTATCAACCAGGGCATCAGGTCTGTCCGGCACCAAATCTCAGCTGTCTGAAATTTGTGGAAGGACGGGAAAATGGCCCATTGGTCTCAAAAATGTGTTTTTTTCGCCTATTTTCGCCGATATTTCCGAAAATATGACACTTAGAGAATTTTTGTTTTCACGAAAATGAAGATCTGCTAGTACCTACAAAAATGATCCTTATCATTTTTGTCAAAAACATGATACTTTTCGACATAACCGGCTCCAAAACGCACCCCCATTTTTAGCTCCTGCGCTGCATTTAGAGAATGGAATGACACTCTCAAGCGGATTACAAATTTTTCAATAAATCACGTAATAATGAATATTTTTTCATGGTTCAAAGTTTAGATGAAAGAAGGAACTTGTAGCTATAATATCATGTTACTTTTTCCTTTTATCTATTTCTCTGAATTGTTGAAAAACCGGGCCAAAGTTTGTTTTTGCTCGATATTTTGGACCCTCCTATAAATTTATTCATATTTTTTTATCAAGACGAATTTCACCGAATCCTTTTGGATAATAGTTCTTTGCAAGGTGTTAAATATATTCAGAAAGATTCAATAATAGCTATTTATATTACAAGTACATAAACAAGGGCTTTATTGAACGAATAATTTTATCGCCGAGCGAGCTTGCGAGAGAGGTTATAAAATTATGAGTCCATAAAGCCTGTTTATGTACGCGTTATATACATGATTTGCGAATTTTTCGAGGGCCATTTTTCCACCCTTCCACAAATTCCACGTAGCTGAGATTTTCGGAGGTAAATGTACGTTTGAATACCTGTAAATTAAAAAAAAATGGTGGCGGGCAGACTTGATGCCCAGGTTTGGGGTTTATCTGGGGTTAATTTACTGGACTAATCAATCAAATAGTATTTTAATAAACGAGCAAGGTTTGTATGTGTGTGTGTGTGTGTCCAGAGGATCTCGAAATCCACTCGTCAGAATTCAATGAAACTTTCAGGGTAGACTAATTCCTATCTAAAAATGCCAAAAATGCAGGTCTCATGTCTGTGAAAATTCGATCTTCCGAGATATTTACAAGAAAAGTTAAGCTTTTAGTTTTATTTCCTAGCAACGGGAGATATAATAACTTGTTTCTATAGTAATATATACTATAAAGGGAGAGGAGTACAGTAAAAGTGGGGATATAAAGTCACATTCCATAGGCGTACTTTGCAAAATAAGTTTCTATAATATAAATAATTAGCATATAAAATATATATACGCACTTCGTAGATTAAATTTTGAAGTTATATTATTTACAAAAAATAAAAATAAACCTTATGCATCTGACACTTTAACATTGAACGAATTAAATTTAACCAATAAATAAAAAGGAGGGTTATATGTTGGGATTAAACTTTTTTAATCTCTTGGCATTAAAAATAACGCTTCAGTACTTACCTAAACTCAAAGATTAAAAAAAAAATTAGTTCAAGAACTATCTTTAAAAGTCACTGTCTTCACTAAAACTACTGGTATCACTATAATTGTCTTTTCTGAGGTTTATTATTATAGGTTCTATCAAATTTTCCATTGATATATCCACTTTCCTAAAAGAATTTTTCACCTTTTTAACATGATCCACTTTCCTAAATGAATTTTCCACCTTTTTAACATGATCAATGCGTTTTCCCCAATGTTCTCTATTTACATCTGAAACTGCCTTCAAAAACAAATTTCGCATATCAGGAAATTTAAAAGTTGTATTATTTTGAGAAACATAACCTTTTAATAATTCTGACCAGATCAGTTCAATGGGATTTAACTCTGCGTGGTAAGGAGGCAATCTGAAAATTTCAATTCCTTTTTCTCGGACCATCTCATCTATAATATATATTTTGAATTTGTTTTTATGTTGCCTTGCTATTACTAATAATTCTGCCTTCAAGGATTTAGGAGGACTGATAATATTTTTAGAATGAAGCCATTTTGAAATATATATTAATACAAAATTCCGAATCAATTAAAATACATACGATACGGCCATGAATAAATAAAGTCTGACTTAACTGTCAAAAGAACAGGTTTATTACAGTAAAAACCATGGAAACAAGATTAAATCTAGACAAAAACTATATTAGGCTGATCAGACGTATTAAAATTTAAATTTTAACTGCAAATAAGCATTGAAGGATGAGGTAAAAATAAAATTTCCACCTCTTGAACCTATACTACGTTCTGCAAATTGAATACTGCACTTCTTTCTTCTGTATAGTATAGTAGTAAAAAGGTTTGACTTTATTTAATTTCTGGCGTTTCAATCTGAAAGAATTCAATTTTAAATTTGCCGCTTTTTATCATAATGACCTACAAATTTTGACAACTACTGACACGCACATCTCTGGGTAAACGTTAAGAAAATGGGGCCGACTGGGATTTTCATGAAATTTTCACAGATGCTATACAATATGATTAAATCAATATACTTAACAATAGAAATTTTTGCGCGGAAAATTATTTTTCACATTTTTTTTTTGAAAAAATATATGTTGGGATACTCACTCCCAAGTCAAATAAATTCAGTGCATTGAAACGATTATTTAACATATTTTTCCAGTACAAACGCATACATAACTTTTCTACAAATGCCCAAGTAGCAATTTATAACCAGAATAAGCCTGAAAAGTATTAAAAAAGGAAAAAATGTTCATTTGACGGACATAAATAATTTGCTTGTCAAATGACAGCCATCTCATAAATTCAAAGTTGAAAATACAACGTTGCCAATTCAATTTCAGAAATCATGGGTTTAGGTAAATATTTATAGGAACGTTGAGTAACACTGTTAAAAAGTGACAACTGTTAAAATGTGATACGTGTCAACTGTCAAAATGAACAAATATCAAAATGAACAAATGTCAAAATATGACACCTGTCAGAATGTAACAAATGTCAAAAAACCTAACCTAAAGCTAATCTTTTTTTTTTGGCAGGTGGAAATGCTTTATGCACATCGGGTAAAGGTTCTTCCCTTCCCCGATAGTGTGAGACTATCCCTTACGGCTACTATTTTATTATGCGGTCAGTTTTAATATTTAAGTTTTCATTATTATCATAGAGAGAGAGAGAGAAAAAGAATGAATGCTTGTACACGTGTATTATTAACATAGATTTCAATTTTTTATTTTACAAGAAACTTTAAAGAGACATTTAAAATTCTCTATTTTCATAGTACATTTTAAGGTTGATTGTGACTTTGTATTTTCCAAGAACAAATTGTAATTTTAATGTACGAATGAACTATTTTTGTAACTGAAAAACTTTAAAAAAATATGATATCAATATCTGCCACATGTCGAGAGTCTGGTCACAGGTTTTTGAGGAGGTTTTTACCCAAGTATGAATATCAGACCTATAATTTTCCTTCACTGCAGATCAATAAATAATAAAATCAATTGAACATAGAGTTTTTCTTATATAGTGATAAATAGAGTGAGCTGAGCGATCTTCTGTTGACGGGACCTGTGCCCTACACGCTGCTGTTGCCCGTCCCAGAAACGGGGCCTGTCCGCCATGACTATTCGCGAAGATCAAGCGTCAGTAGATATTGCTCTAAAAGGGTGAAATCCCCAGAAACTAGGCAACTTTTAATGCATTTAACTAACCTCTGTGACAAGCTGTTGATAAACGTCAACAACAGCTGCAGCCAATTGAAAATTAACACTGACAGATTTTTCAATTTTCCCGCCTACTTTCAAGCCAATCACCAATCAACTTTTTATTTATTTCCCTTTCAGTAGTTCAAGTAGATGTCGCCCACTCCGTGATTTTCGCGAATTAATTAATAATTTGTCATGTTATAAATATACTTAAATTATATACTCATTGGGCTGCTTAAAAATGTAGATTTGAATATTAAGAGCGAAGCTCGGTGACCAGATATTAAAAGAGCGCTTGATAAAAAATATTAGAAACATTTTTTGAAATGGAATGAGAACTAATCCACCCCTAAAACAAGGATCTAACATATCTGTAAGGAGTCACGCCTTTCCTTTGGGTTGGGGTGTTTTTATAATCTTTTTAAATTATTATTTCATTCGCACAAACTCAAGACGTTTATTGTCTTAGTGCGTTTTAGTTTCAGTTTTAGAATCTTCCTGCAACCCCTAGTTCCTTACAGCGACCCCCTTTTAGGAATCCTTGCTTTAAATGATGATGAAGATATATAACTCAGAAGGAGATAAAGAAAAGTATGTGGTAGAATTTCCAGACATGTTTAACCATTTTTTAATATTCTTTCGTAGTTCTTTCAAAGTTAGCAGGAAGGGGGGACAAAATAATGTTCACACTGTATAATTGGCAATCGTATATTTTATGTACTTTTCAGATCTGTTACACAAACGGAATTGTTTGTTTAAATTATTTTTAAGTCGCAGTTTTTTATCATTTACGTCTGTCTATGAGTTATGGGAAAACGTTTACGGCCTATAAATAATCATATCCCCTTTACTTTATACTTGATAAGACTAATACTTAGGAACAACCCTTTATTTACCAACGCAATCTTGCGTTTATATTCCCTACAGAAAATCAACTAACACCTGGGATGTTTTTATTCTTAAGTAAATATTAAAATAGATAGATATAATTTTTACTTTTCTTTTAACTGCTAGTTTAGAAAGTAATTAAAATAATCATTTGTTTAATCAAATCCGGCACTAACAATTAATTAAACATTTTCGACTGGAACTCGGTGAAAGAATCAAATTGAATGCACAGTACCTATCAAAACATTTAAGAAACGCTTACCATACATTACCAATCGATCCTTTAAAGTCAAGCAAGAAAATTCAGAATTGAAAGCAACAAACGCAGAAATGCCTCACGGTAGCATTCTGGGACCAGTGCTGTATCTGGTGTACATATATCGGAGTAATTTAAAATTAGCAACATTGCAGATGCAGATTTAGCGGTAGGACGCACCATAGAAGAAACAATTGCTAATCTCCAAGGAGCAATAAATAACGTAATCTTATGAACCAGATAAAGAAACTGGATGTCAAACTTACTTGGAAAGAACGTGTTAAAATGAAAGCAGAACAATTAATGACCAAATATAAGAAAATGTATTGGCTATTGGAAAAAATTCCTAGTTTAAACCAGGATGGAAGCCATTACAACTGTTTCAAAACAGAGTGCTAAGAAACATCGTAGATGAAGATCTCCACCGTGAACTGCAGGTGAGGACAGTTCAAGATGGAATCAAGTTGATTGCCAGAAGTCATTGGGAGAGATTTTTCACAAACATTATTATTATATCAAACACTAGGGTCGACCATGGGAATAACCAGACTCAAGTAACTTTACAAAATGTTCGTGAATCTTAATATTAGGTCCATTGCCATATTAAAAAACAAATTCTTGTTGGTAAAGATAATATAAAATATAAATTTTAAGATTAAATTGGTTGTTTTATTATTACAACTCTTATTTGATTTTAGATTACTATTTGATCTTTCAATACACTAGAATGTGTTAAAAATTTACATTTTAGTTATGATTTGGCACGATATCCAACATTTGCTTGTGACAAAATAGGATATTCATCAAAATTCTAGAACAAAGTTGAATTTTAATTGCAAACCTTAATAAATAACTTCTTGTGTAGATGTGCACTAAATTAGAAAATTTATGTGACATAGAAATTCAAGATTAGTCTAGGAATTTTCAAAATTAAACACAGTATACACCTGTGCTTAAAAAATGGATGGGAAGGTATTACAGAAATTAAATTTTAAATTGCTAACAAAAAATAATGTGTAAGACTTATATGAAAAAAATTAAACTAAACATAAATAGAATACCTGGTACACTTTAAATTCATTTTACATGGTAAAGCACTTCGCTAGTTTTCTTTTTATTTAACACTCCTGTCAAATATGGTAACTTTCCAGTTATTTCATCCCATTTCTTTCTTGACTTTATAATGTCTAGCCAGTTTGTAGATGTACTCCAAATGTCTGGAGTTGTAAAGTGGAGTTTCGGACTTCCATTGTCTAAAGGTATAAAGATTTTTCAATCTTTTGTCACGACGTTTCGATTGTGTGTATTTACAATCGTCTTCAGGTGATAACTGACGAAAAACGAGGATGCGTGGGTTTTTATAGGTGTGTTCTGGCGGGATTTGCTGAAGCGGAACTTTCCAGTTGAGTGAACACGTTATTATTCAGTGTGTAGGCTGCTTCCTTGAATTTTCTCTTGAACCAGTACTCCTCCTTGTGAATTACCTCATCTTCAGACCATTTAATGTTGTGTTGGTGGGTCCAGACGTGATCTGCTATTCCTGACGTGCTGGTTTCCACTCGTTGGGTGTTCTTCTTATGTTCACCAATCCTGGTTTCCAGGGGTCTCTTGGTTTCTCCGATGTATGATTGTCCACATTCGCAGGATATACGATAAACACAGTTCTTGGAGTCACTATTCGTGTTTTGTGGTTTGGTTTTTGTAAGATGGCTGCGGATCGTCTTTCCGGACTTGAAGCAGGTTTTGTTTTTGTATTGGGAGCCAATTTTCTTTATCTTCTCTGATATACCTTTCACGTAAGGGAGGCATAATATTGGTTGTGATGGTTCTTCTTCTCTGTGGTTGATTTTTTGTTGTCTACAGGTCAACATCTGTCCCACTAGTTTCTTTGAGTAGCCATTTCCTTGGAGATCTTTTCGGATGTAATCTAGTTCGGCGTCGAGGCGTTCTTTGGTGTTGCACAGGTTGAAAGCCCGACTTATGAGCGTCTTCACTATTCCCCTCTTCGTGGATCCATGGTTAGATTCGTAGTTGAGATACTGTCCTGTGTGGGTTGGTTTTCTGTAAACAGAAGTTTTCAACTTGTCTTCAGTCCTTTTCACTTTCACGTCAAGGAAAGGGAGTTTGTTTTGCGATTCCTTCTCAATCGGATGGTCTTACGTTGTTGAGGTGTTGAAGAAAAGTATCTAGTTCTCTGTCTCCATGGTTCCACACTATGAAGGTGTCATCTACGTACCTCAACCAGATGCGGGGTTTCTTGTGAGCTTGTTCAATGGCAAATGTTTCGAACCATTCCATGTATATATTCGCTATCACCGGAGAAAGTGGTGAACCCATTGGTAGTGCCTCATCTAGAGTGAAGAAAGAGTCCTTAATCTGGAAGTAGCAATTCTGTTTTTCCTGTTTAATTGTCTGTCTTTCAAAAATTTCTAGTATTTCCAATTTGTATTATTTTTCTTATATCTGTGATTCCTTGGTTAACAGTAGAACCCTGCATATACATGCATATAGTCTAATTGAAAATCCCAAATGATATAACATCCTTAGTCTCATTATCACCTGACAAGTTATAGGACTGTTAAAAAAACTCATATTTTTATCCAAAAGATAGACAAATGAACAGTAATTAATAACCTTTCTCTTTATTTCAGAGTTCTCAGCGACAACGATAAGAAACCCTTCATAGAAGAAGCCGAACGCCTCCGAGTGATCCACAAACGAGAACACCCCGACTACAAATACCAACCACGTAGAAGAAAACAGAACAAAAATGCAAATGACGCAGTCCATCAAATTCCTCACACCCAAAGCCATCCATTTCCCCGATCATTGAAACAAGAAGACTCGCCTTGCAGTCCCAGAAGCCACAGTTCAACCTCCCCTTCGACGTGTTCCTCACAACCAAACAGTCCCATAATATCCCCACAGTTGCTAAAATCCTGTGAGCAGCACAATTTCGAGATTGATTCCTACCACAGAATACCGGATATAGACAGCAGTTACATACCAGACGAATGCATAGATAGCAGCGATTTTGATCAATATCTGCCTTACGAAAACTACCAAGACGACGCTAATAACAACAGCAACAAGAACAAGAGGTTATGTACCGACACAACGCCATCTAGTAACTTCAGTAGGTACCACGAACTTCAACCCAGTTCCGTCGTTAAATCAGAAAGGTACATACAATCGAATTCGTCTGGTGTTTACTCATACCCCTCTGCTTCGACTGGTTATTATTCAAATAACACCCAGTATTTACCTTCTTATCAATATTTGCCTCAGAGGCCTGTGTTCGGCGGGTCGACCAGTGTTGCTAGTTATTCCGCGGTGGAGGGAAGCGGGGAAACTTGGGGACATTATACTGTGTGAAATATTTTGTGTATAAAGTGATAACGAAACAATGAACTGAATCTCTTTTTTGTAAATTCTTTTTTTTTTGTATAAAGTTATTTTGAGGATGTTTGAATGTAGAAATATAGTAATGCATATTCACTGTTTTAAGAAATTTTAAATGGTACTACATATCTTCCACTTTTCACATTAGGTTACGGATAATTTTTATAGTTGATGAGAACAAATTAATCAATTATGGACTGTAACGTGGATGGTATAGTTCGTGTAATACATATAGTAGTCCCAATTTAACGGATTTAAAAACGGCGCCTTTGTTGCTACCAAAAAATCCTCACCCTTTAAGCGGACGCGACATCCTTAATTGGGCGCTTTCACACTAGGCAGCACGACAACGACACGACATGGAGTAGGGATGAATTTACATTGAAATCGACGAAGCCACTATATCGCTTTCAATGTAAATTCATCCCTACTCCATGTCGTGTCGTTGTCGTCCTGCCAAGTGTGAAAGCTGCCATTGACTGCTTCAAAGTATGCCGAACAGTTAAACCATGATTTGGTCGTGTAGCCGAGCCATTAGTCGTTTACAACTTAGGGATTGCACATATTTTTATTATTTTAATTTATACTTTCACTCTCTGGCTCCCGAGCTATATATTAAAGTAGAACACTCGATAGCGACTTTATGGAACTTTTAGATGGCCGGACTAAAGCGATTACGAGGACTATACAGCTTGTCAAATTAATATAGTCACTTGGAGATGCGCCAAAGTGAGGGAAAAGGAAATTTCCAAGCGCATGAAACAATGTACACTCTTCGCATAGAGATTGAAACATTTTTCACTAACATCAGATTTTATTGTATTGGTTAAGTAAAAGCAGCCTCAATAGCAAATAAAATAGTTCTTGAAAAATCAGGAACATCAGTACACTTTTGAAGGGTAAATCGATTGAAAGTGCAATAATCAGAGGGCTAGTATTTTTTAAATTTAATTACTCCTAAGAAATTTATAATTTTCTAAATTTTGGAAAAGTTTCACAAGTTTAAATTAATGCATACACTCGAATAGCAACTTTTTAAAAATGTTTGTTGTATATTCGACACTCCTACTACGTTTTGTTATAGTTTTTTATGTCTCACAATAATTTAAAATAAAGAGTATTGTTATATCAGATATGGACTTCCTCAAACCCCAGATATACAGAGTGACCCAGGGGTGTGTGCATGCTCCATAACTTTTTTTCTACCCAAGCTGTCGATTTGATGTTTTTTTTAACGATAGGACCGACAATGAGGCACATTCTAAAAATATTTCTATTTATATACAGGATGTCCCAAATAAGATACACAACTAAGTTCTGTTTTTTTAAATGGCAACCCCCCATTTTTGTTACATATTTAGATTCGCCATTAAATTGTCGATATAACACACCTAGGTTTCTTCGACTTATTTGCAATAGTTTTTGACTTATGTCAATTTATGTGTCATAATAGCATTGTGCAGAGATCGACAAAAAAATTCAGAACTTCAGAACTGTTCAAGATAACTTAATCAACTTTTTTCCAGTCGATTCCTTAAGCTTTAGCGCATCTTTCAAGATGTAAACGAACTCGGAGTCGATGTTCCATCGCCTACTACGATTTTTTGAAAATGACAAATTACAAATAGCAATAATTCGACTTTTTCAAATGCATCACCCTATATTTTATTAAATCATTGCATGGAATTTTTTAAGAGCTTTTTACTGATATAGGGTTGTGGGGTTTATTTTGTAAAACTTGCGAGATTTATGCAAAATAACAAATGTTTGAGGTTTATTCGAGAAAAAAAGGAATCGAGTAGAGCGCTGTCTTAAAATTTGACAGGTTCATACAATTTTGAAAAGAAAATATTTCAACAAAATGAAATTGTAATAGAAACAGAAATACATTATAAAGTAAACAATTTTAGTAATATAATTTGCAATAACATGAAAGAATGATTAATAGGAAACAATGAAACATTTTTGATTTATAACAAATGCTTGTACTTAGGTCACCATAGTATTACTAAAATTGTTTACTTTGTTATGTATTTCTGTTTATATTGCAATTACATTTTGTAAGTATAGTATATTCTGTGACAAGGTTGGAATGAGAATTCGACATGAGTGGATGATTCCGAGCGCGAGCGAATGCGAGCGTGAGGAATCACGAGTGTCGGATTTTCATTCCAACAGAGTAACAGACTGTACTTTCTCCACGGCCACAAAAAGTAGAAATTAAATATAGTAAAATGAAACCTGAATCTCTCAACATTATGTAGGTAGTATTTTTATATTCAAGCTTGGATTTTTGCGGTAGCAAATTTTGAGTTATATTATCGGCATATTTTTTTATTTCTGGAGGAGTATTTTCAAATTCTACATCTGAATCGTTTGATTTTCTTCTCCTTTTTAAAAAAGTTTTTACAAACCAATATTAAGACCACGTCAACTAATACTGACAGTTCATTTGACATTCACGGCAAACCTTATTTTTGTAAACAATCACGGAATACAGATTCTATCTCTAGTTATAGAATGTAATACATATAAAATACATAAGAGACAAATGTTTCAGAATTTTCTTTCAATCTCAAGAGCGAGAATGTTTCTTTTCTGTTATTATAAGTGGTTTCAGAATAACTACATTCAGTAGTGGCCGTGGAGAAAACAATTTTAGTAATACTATTTACAAGAACATGAAGTAATGATTTTTGTGTGGAACGTGATGGTTACGGTGACCTACGAGCATTTGTTATAAATCAAAAATGTTTATAGTGTTTCCTATTAATCAGTCTTTCATGTTCTTGCAAATTGTATTACTAAAACTGTTTACTTTGTAATGTTTCTATTACAGTTTCATTTTGTTGAAATATTTTCTTTTCAAAATTGTATGAATCTGTCAAATTTTACGACAGCGGCCTACTCGATTCCTTTTTTCTCGAATAAACCGTCTTATTTTGCATAAATCTCTTAAGTTTTACAAAATAAACCCCACAAACCCCATATCAGCAAAAAGCTCTTAAAAAATGCCATGCAATGATTTAATAAAATATAGGGTGATGCATTTGAAAAAGTCGAGTTATTGCTATTTGTAATTTGTCATTTTCAAAAAATCGTAGTAGGCGACAGAACATCGACTACGATTTCGTCTACAACTCGAAAGATGTGCTAAAGCTTAAGGAATCACTGGAAAAAAATTGATTAAGCTATCTTGAACAGATCTGAAATTCTGAATTTTTTTGTGGATCTCTGCACAACGCTATTTTGACATAAGTCAAAAACTATTGCAAATAAGTCGAAGAAACCTAGGTGTGTTATATCGACAATTTAATGGCGAATCTAAATATGTAACAAAAATGGGGGGTTGCCATTTAAAAAAACAGAACTTAGTTGTGTATCTTATTTGGGACATCCTGTATATAAATAGAAATATTTTTAGAATGTGCCTCATTGTCGGTCCTATCGTTTAAAAAAATATCAAATCGATAGCTTGGGTAGAAAAAAGTTATGGAGCATGCACACACCCCTGGGTCACCCTGTATACATATATAAAAAATAATAAAGGACTCATTACTTACAATTATTATCAAGTTTTTCCACCTATACTTCAAAAATAAAAATTATAAAATATTGATGATACCTACCTAAATTACGAACAATAATAATTAATTTTTAATTCCTCCAAATAATTCGAGATTAAAAATAAATACTGTTAACATTCCATTGTATCTTATATTTATAATCATGTATAAACGAAATGTTACCGTTCGATGAATACAAGATTTTTTCTATTAACTCTTTAAGTAATAATCATCTCAAGTGTCAATAGGAGAATCAACCTTTTTATAATGATTCGTAACTTCATAAATACCCATAATTTTCAGAAAATGTTTTTTTCGGATTGTTCATAAAGTGAGTCCAGGTTTTTGTTAAGTAGAATTTAAGTAAAATATTTTTTTGTGAATATGCATTTAACTGTAAGTATCTCAAAAACATATGCTTTCAACTGTTGTGCAGAAACGAAAGTAGTAAATTATTATATGTTAAATACCCTACCACTTATTACAAATCTATGATATACATATAGTAGATTTAGATATTTGTTATTTTAATTTAGCTTTGTACAAACGCTACCCGAAAACAAGTATCCTGTTAACTTTGTTTTGGTAGTGAATGTGCTTTATTTTTGGAAAGCTTTTATTTTCAGAAAATATTTTTTTATAAATTTACTGAAATAAATTTTTATTTGAACCAACATTGCATTTTTATTTTTCTTACGGAACCTTTAACCTATATCGAGCTTTAGTGATACGAAATCAATTTAATTTATTATTAATAGATTATTGCAATAAAATTAATATTAACAATTATACAAAATAAAGGAAAAATAAAACTGATAAATTGTCTAAGTGAAAAACAAATTAAAACTATTTTTAAATAGCAAATGAAGTTAAAAACATTATTTATTGTCTTCTGCCTGGTTTACTTTTAGAATGTTGTTTTTTGTCGTAAAATTCAGGATGTCCCAATAATGCGAGAAATATCTCCTCGAGCATGAATTTTTAAAAAAAATTATCCCGAATAATTCAAGCACTAGGGAGACATTAGTGAAAAATTACGAGTGGCCTTTAGCTCCATATTTTAAAATTATGTTTGATAATACATTTTTTAAGAGAATTATTTTTTCTGTCATTTTTAAATTGTCTTGAATTTTAAATGTTTTGAATCAACAGTAAGTTCGTTGGATAATTCGTACGAAAATTGACTTGGAGCTTCAAAAAAAAGAATTTTTTAGACATCAAATAGCACCCCTTCCCTCGGAGCTTGCGCCCCTGCTGCACTGCCCTAGATGCGACCCTGGTTTAAGGTTATTATTATTATCAAAATTTAGAAATTTGGGAAATCTTGCTAACATTTAATTTTGAAAGAGGATTATGCCAAATTATTATAGAGAAAATTTTATCTACTAATGCTTGTGCCTTGTGCCATGTTTTTTTAGTTCTTATGGCTTTTTTCTATTCCGTTTAAGATTTTTTTAAACGTGTTTTTAATTTAAAAACCAAAGGTTTCATTGCATTTTTTCTCATTTTCCATCGAGGTTTTGAAAGATAATATTAGTACATTTTTCTTCAAAGTCAAACTCATCCGGAGTATTATTGAAACATATTTTGCATTATTAACGGGCTAAATATTTCCAGAAGTTTCAAAAAATAGTTTTTTATTAATTATTATTCTTTATAGAAGAAGAAGATTAAGAAAACAAATCAGGTACAGTTAGATAGAAAATATTTATCGCCTACAATCTGCCATTTCATCCGACAAATGCACCTTATTTATTTATCGAATATTTTCTACATTTTTCGCGAATGAAATGGAAGAAATCGGCCAGGATTTTAGAGAATTACAACAAAGATAAATGTCGCCCGGTAATTTCTGTCACCCAACGGGCCACATCTCTTCAAATAAATATTGTACCGGAGGGTTGTGAAAAAAAATACGTATCTGGAGATCAAAAAAGTAAAGTAAAAGAAAACAAAATTTTGAAAGTAATCGAATAGCGGACTCTGCTAATTACGTATCTCTAAAGTTGAATCACAACCGCCTAAGTAACAAAAAGACGATCACGCAGCCACTAATATAAGTGTATTGATGAATTCACTAGAAATACTGACCGCTATATCTCTATTACTCAATTATTATTCATATCCGTATGTCAGATCTCTTCACAAAAATCAAACTCAATAGTTTACATCCACCTACGCCACTGATTAGATGCTATATAGCGTCAGTCTCTGTCAAACCGAGATGATGGCATTAAATAAATCTCAAGTAGAAATAAAACTTAAAATATGAAAGTCATCGAGACGATCTCGATGCCGTTGCATCAGTCAAAACACCGCCGAGTAAACAATCCAGGAAACTCGAAAGGTATATACAATTTAACCCACACACTTGACCCTCTATATTCATGTCAACTTCATCAAAGTGTTGAATACTCAATCTTTTAATGATTGGGGTGGCTGAAGCCAAATTCTTTAAATTCCAATTTCGAAAAATATATCAAATGTAGGTTGTGGCACCTAAAAAATATGTACACTGCGCGTCATAGATAACTGGTGCACGTTTTTTTCCCAACCTAACTTAACTAATCAATCAAAATAACAATCCCATTTGTCAAATTTATCCATTTAAGTAAGTTTGATAAAATCCGAATAATTTCCAAAATAGCTTGGCAGAAGATGAAAATTTAACTCAATGCCTGCAAGATTACAAGAAGTTATTAATAGTAATGGAGCTATGACAAGTTATTAATTATTGAATTGAAATTTTTAATTTTTCTATCTCGTTTGGAGGTATAACATACTGGGGCCAGTAAACTCACAGGAAAAGAATATCTGGTGAAAAGGCTACTCAGCCTGATAAAGGTAACAAACCTTTTCACCACATAACGATGTAACAGACATAGTGCAATATGTCTTAAGGCTGCAGTATTGAGGCATTTATAAACCTCAATCAGGTACATCATCATAATCAATCAATCAATCAATGATGTATTTGGATTATGTGGTGATTTGCATAATAAGCGAGGAAGAGAAGCAAGGAAGAGGTATAAATGAAACTGGACAAGTCAGGGATGTTGTTAAAAAGTAAAGAATTGAAGTTTAATGGAATAAAACTGAATAGCTAAATTTTAGTGGAGAATTAGGTGAAAAATTTGTGATTTAAGAACAGGGTGAGCAGTCTACACTGTCTCAAAAAGGACAAATTGTATCGAGAAGTAACATACGTTGCAAACGGGATAGAGGAACTGGGAGAGAGTTTCGGGTGTACTTTGTGATCGAAAAATTAGTGCAAGGAATAAAGAAAACATATACAAAAATGCGAAGTGGAAACATCACATAAAGAGAGCGAACGAGAACAAATAATGGTAAGATATATTGGTGGAGTAAGAAGGATGGATAAAATCAGAAATAAAAAAACGACTTATGTAATGGAAATATCTACGTGCACCTAATTGGCCGAAAAATTATAACAAAAGAGGTAAAAGGACAGAGATAGAGAAAGTTAAAAGTATGATAAAAATTGACATGAACGAAATTTTAGCCGATAAAGATGATCAAAATTGTATGACGGAGAAAAAGAAGAAACAGAAAATAGTTGCACGGTTACGACGTTTGGGGGAGCCGAAAGAAATATTCGAATAGGAATTCATTATTTTTAAATAATTACAGATAAGAATGACATTTGTTATTTGTTCTTTATTGTCGCTATATTGTTAATTTTATACATATATATGTGTATCTTCCGACACTTTTGTGTAAGCCTGCTTCATATAAACATCGTTAGTATTTAAAATTGTGTTTTGAGTTAAGAAGAAAATCAACATGAGGGATATTTTCGATTGCTCCAAATTCAAATATAGGATTTTTCAATATTTGGCTGCACTAGCGGGTGAGTAACTCGGAAATAATTATTATTTGTTATTCCGGTTATTCCCAAAAATATGTTTCTAAGTAATTTCACAAATTTAATTTTATCGTTACATCTACTAAAATTTTTGTTGAGCTGGCATCACTACCCTAGAAATTATAACATAAAAACTAGTTTAGTATTGACTCATTTTAAAAGATGCATTTACACACCTAGAAAAAAAACCAAGTAGCATTCTTCGTGGACGGAACGTGGCGGCCACGACTTTAGAAACTTTAAGGTGTATTGCCAAAGTATTTGCCACGTAATAAAAACGGTTCTATAACGTGGCGGTGACTAAAATGAGGAACACTTTCTTGGTGGCAGCTACGTGGTGGTGTAGTGGTCGACAGTAAACACGAAACCTTGTTCACTGCACATGCCTTTTTAATTTGTAGCTCGTTCTCTGTCCTGCATATTATTTCTTCCATTTTCCTTGCTTTTTCTCTAACTCAACATAACTGTTTTTGTGTGGCAAAAACGTGGCGAGAATTACTGCAATAATATAATCAAGTGCTGTCACTTTAAAGGTATATTAACGGTTCCCCAAACGACAATAAAACTATCACGCCCACTTTAGGATAACTGCCACTTCTAAGTGGTATTTAAGTGATATGGTTTGGCGGCCGTAACTATTATTTTCCACTTTAATGTTTCTACAACTTTGACGTAGTCTCGCTTAGTTGTTATAACGTTTCAAACACCTTCAGTAGCACCAAAATATTATAAAACTATTAAGAAAAATATACTACTTAGTCCTTACTAACGACATATTTTTTTATTCATTTCGGGGGGGGATATCCTATCATTAATTCAATAATTTATCGTAACTAGAAATAAGAAATCAAAATATTAGGTTGTTTTATCGTGAAACAGTAAAATTTCTGTAGAAACTGTGGTAAAAGTACTAAAAAATTTCGGAAAAATAGTTACATAACTTCGCTTTTATCAGCTGAACGTATAATTATAAAAACCCAGTCGAAAAATGTCAAAAAAATAGAACAAAAGTTATAATTCTCTTGCTCAGGATGTTTTTCCATATACCCAATCGTTTAAAACTTAACAAAAAATAAAAAATACGTTGATTTTGAATTTAGATCCTGCCTGATTTTCCTGGTAAAAACCAATCTTGGAAGGAAACACAATATTCCTTAAAAATGTCTATTAAACTAATTTTCATTGCTTAATAGAATTTCACTTCCAAATTAATAATAATAATAATATTTATTCATTAACAGAGTAAATAATGCAATACTACAATGAGTGCAGTGTCTATAATATGTTTTCATGTAGAGTTACTAAAGTAATAAGAAATTTACCAATAAGAATCATTTCACAACTCTATCCATGAGCAACTATGTGACATTCAATCCTGAAATATGTGGCGGGTGGCGGTGGTTATAACAATGTTAGTGTTTGCACTGTTTGCTTTGTAAAATGCATAGTGTAATATTAGGTTTTCAAAACGAATGTGGTATTATTAATTACTATAGACTATTTCCCTCGTCTTAATTTCCACCAATCACAAACGCGCAATTTTGAATTACAAATGGTTTCTAGATGATTATTTTTTTCATCTCTCAAAACAGTCACTTTTGTGGTTTCAGCCAATAAGAGCTCAGGATCCTAACCAATCATTGTGTTTTATACTGATAAAACAGCTTCGTCGTTTTTGTTTTTTGATTAAACTATGTTTACCTTTTTTGAAATGTCAAATGTAAACATTTAACAATTTTTATTATACTAAAATGTATTGCAAATCTATGTTAATAACCAAATTTCAAAATGTTTTCGTGGTTTTTCCAAATAAAGCCGTTATCGTGAAAACCAAAAATTTAATCGATAAAATTTGGAGGACTCGTGGTATTACCTTTGAAAAAACTGTATGACAGATCCTGTCAGCAGTTTTTTCGAGTTTACCTGCGGCAAAACTTGACAGCTGTTGTCACCAAAAATTGCAATACCTTTGATAACAAGTAATTATGGTCTCCTAGAACACCAGAAAACGACGCTAAACAATTTTTCTGATTCTATTGTCAATAAATTTTGTAATATTGTTTTTAAACAGTGCTAGTCAGCTTATGTAGTGAAAATGAGTCGCTTTGGAAGTGATTCTATGACTAATATTGATCTGGCGATTTACAATACCGTTAAAACCCATACGTCAATCATATGGAAACAGTTTACAGAATTCTGTAAGGCAAAGAAATACGAGCTTTTGGAAACTACAAGTTTAGAGCAACTAAACCTAATCCTGAAAGATTGGGCTTGGAATATGAAGAAAGAAAACGGTGAAAATTACAAAGAACTAGTTGTGAAGACAATATGGAACACCGTTGCAAAAAAAAAAGCAAGAGATGTATTTTATGAAGTGGAAAATAATTTTTGATCCATTTAAAGATATTATCTTCCAAGTCTAGTATGGAAGCTCGTAATGCGAAACGAAGGAATTTGCAGATGTGCGCCAATAAAAGGAAATCAAGCTCTGCTTCATTAAAATTGGAAGACGAAATGGTTCGTCCGTCTTTTTAAAATTCTAATGGTTAAACGTTCATCTAGAATAACAACTGATAGATTATTCTTAACAGTAAACCCATCATGGAACAAAGAACAATCAAGTGGATGGTACAAAAACACTCCACTGGGAAAAAACGAACTTTCGAAATAGACTAAAGAAGCAGCAGAGAAGGCAGGATTAAATACAAAAGAAATAAAAATAAACCACTCTATGCGGTCAACAGCAATCAGTAACCTGGCTAAAGGAGGGGTCAGTGAACAACAATTAATTAAAATTACTGGCCATAGTTCAGCCAACTCAATTAAGCCTTATCTGCGTAATGAGCATTATTCCAACATCATAAACACCCTTAGACGTGACGCCTCAGAACCTTCAGCCAAAAAACAGAAAACAGAAGATTCTGCAGCCACCCCTCGAGCTTCTCACTCTACACCTGGACCCATCAACAACATTAATGATTTACCTACACCCAACGTTATCAATGAGTTAACAAAGATTCGTGCAGGTGCAAAAATCCTCGTTTTCGACTCGGATTTTTGTTGCCACCAGCACTCATGCTTCTTGTTAAAATATTACTTAGCTACGGGTTTTTTCTATTTTTTTTCGGAAAAATTAGATGCCCTTGTGATATTACTTACGAAAAATTCACGGATATGTTCTCTGGGTATTGATTGGATCCATTTTTTTCTTTTACTCTTGTACATACTGCTAGAGTTTAATTTTTTTACCTTTTCGGGCGGTTCATTATATAGTTAAATAAATCACTTTGGTTGAGTCGAAATGTGGATGTGGATATTTAGCAATTATTTTGATCATCTCTGCCATAAACCAAAAACAAAAAATAATAAAAATTTGAAATACAACCCAGTACTGTTTCTGACTAAGAAACAGAAATAAATAAGATTCGTATCCGTTTAACACAAAAACAAAAAAAATAAATTTGTCGCGAGCCTTTTGAAATATCGAATTTCTGTTAATAATGCCCGGGCTGCTGATTTCGAGATATGTCGTTTCAAATTATAATTGACACACATTCGGAAATCTACAACTTGCATTCCTCGAAATAATCCAAATAGTCGAAAAGGAAGAAATAAAAAAAGGGAAAAAGTCGAGCATAAACCATTGGCAAGCGTCCGCATCAGCGTCCGTCCGCTTTGTACAGAGCCTTCTTGTTTTCGACCAATGTTCTGTACAAATTGCACTTCTTTGATGATAAACTTACTAAAAGCTAATTGCCATGCGTTGATTTGTAAACTGTTTTTGCCACCACTGCGTAAGTTATGCGAACTACTGGTAATTTATAACGTTCTCGACGCTTTTTCTCCGGGAGATTTATTAGTCAATTTCCTCTGGAAGACATGATATAATTAGGGTGATTTTATGGTCTGCTATTTCGCATATTTGGAAATAACATGGACTGAAAACTGCATTTCCTTAAAAAAACAGTGTCCAATTGCAGAATGCCGAACCTTGCAGATGCGGATGCAATCACACTCAACCCCAACAAGGGGACATTATTTGAGAATATTGGAGAATACGTGGACTATCGTTACGCGAGTTCAGTAATTTTTTGTATTTAATTTGGAGTCTCAAAATCTCAGCTCAACTTTATTTCACCGGTATATCCAAACCCCAGGAAGATCTAATTATTCATCCTTGCATATTGTTGCAAGGTAAATTTAAAAGTAACTTGACAAAAAAATGTCCTCCAAGAGGGTAGCAAATGAAACCATTATCGTAGAAATTCTTAAAAGAATCTGTCCTCAATTTATTCCCCCATTCTATAACACTGTAATGCATAAGACTCGTCAATATTTATATTCTTCAACGTGCAATGTGTTAATTGATTTAATAACATCTCATATTGGATGGGGGACTAGGGGCACAAAAGGAGGTGCTGATGGGCACAGTGAGATACTGAAAGAGTTGTCTTAAATTATGCTACTTCTGGACAAAATTATAGTCCTTGAACAGCGAAAAATGATCCAGTATGTCGAGCGTGAGGGCTAATATAATTCTCCCAAACTCAATGAATGAGCTGAAAAAAACCCATGCATAAAAACAGTAATGGATTGGCCGCTTTGAACTTACACGCCGACCCTACGCGGAGATATTTTCTTTTACTTGAAATATAACTTTGTGTATTTTTGTTAAAATATTATACACGGTACGCTACTGTCCTGCCTGCATGTCATAAATAACTCCAGACGACAGAATAGCAATAAAATAGAATAATTGACATATCGTTCAAAGTAATGACAATACTTTTGACACCTGGCGGCAGGGCCGGGCTAAGGCGTACGCGAATGATGCGGGCGCCGCGACTAGGGGCGCCACTGCTTGAATGTAATGTAATAAAAAGTAGTCCAAAAGAGCGTTTTAGGCTACTCAAATTTTTAAAAAATTTCCCAGACCCCCTGGTATTACGCCCCCCAAGCTACGCCACTGGCATGATGGGCGCCAGTGAATTGTCCGCATCCACTAGAAAAATGTCTAGGACCGGCACTGTCTGTCGGACCAAAAATTAAAATTTGAGGTACACGTTAATACCTTGTGTAATAAGCTTTCCCCTGGATGTTTTGCAATAAGAACTGTTACTTACAATTTAGATGTATCGATTGCAAGGAGTGTATACTTTTCGTTGATAGAATCTCATCTGCGATATGCTACATGCTTTTGGAGAACATGTTCTTCAGAGTTACTCACAATAGTTTTTGTTCTACAGAAGAGAGCCGTAAGATATATGTGCAAAGCAAGGTTGGCTCAAGCCCAGAGATTGGGGGGGAGGGAACTTGGTCGGCCGTTAGGGTTATATATATATAAAAGTTTAATATTTTAGGTTTGTTGATATAAATGGACCTAGAATCTCCAAAAAAAATTCAAAAAAATTAAAATTTGGTTTACACACAATGAATTTTGTATAAGAAACAATTGGCAATATCAAAATTACCGAAAAAAAATGTTTGGGCCTTTTTTGAACGAAAAAGTGAGTTTTTTAGGATATAAATGGATCTAGAATCTACAAAAAAAATTCAAAAAAATTAAAATTTGGATTATGCCGAGTGAATTTTGTCTAAGAAACGATTGGTAATGTCAAAATTACTGAAACAAAATGTTTGGGCCATTTTTGAGGGAAAAAATGAGTTTTTTGGGATATAAATGGACCTAGAATCTACAAAAAAAATTAAAATTTAGTTTACGCACAATGAATTTTGTATAAGAAACGATTGGCAAAGTCAAAATTACCGAAAAAAAATGTTTGGGTCATATTTGAGGGAAAAAGTGAGTTTTTTAGGATATAAATGGACCTAGAATCTACAAAAAAAATTCAAAAAAATTAAAGTTTGGTTTACGCAGAATGAATTTTGAATAAGAAACGATTGGTAATGTCAAATTTACCGAAAAAAAATGTTTGGGACATTTTTGAAGGAAAAAATTAGTTTTTTAGGATATAAATGGACCTAGCATAGCTACATGAAACGCAATGATATTGCTCCTACAACAATAATTAATTCTAGAAACTGAATTTACTGACAAGTTAAAATTTGTAATACATTAATTTTTTAAAGAAATTAGTTTTATACTGCTCTGTTAATTTTAGCATTCGACTCTCGAACTTCTTGTTAGAAACCTAAAACCAATCATCTTTTACCCCTAATTACGATGACCTAATAAAAAACGTTCTTAAAATATCACATTTCCCTACAATACTTAGAACTCGTGCTCATAAATATTTGGTTTTAATTACGATTGACACACTTTTTGTAATTAAGAACAGAACAAGAATTCCAGGATATAGTTATGAAGAGACCACATAACTGGTAATAAAAATGTGGTTGCAGATTCAAATAGACGATATTTGGATGTTCTATGATTTTAAATATTTATTGAATTTACTTTGGTATCTAAATTTTAAAAATTCGACTATTAACGAAAACATTTCGAAATTCGCGGTAGATTTTTTTTTATGTTTCTCTAACATTTCTTGTCTTATTTTATCGGATTTTATCGTTGGCCTATAATTTGCTTTGGTGATAAAATCCAAACACATGTTTTTTTTATATACCTACTTCACAATTTTTATGAACACCCTTGCTTAAATAAAACCTCGTCTAGTTCTATTTACCAAACTTTATTACCTTAGTTTAAGTATTTTTTTAAAAAGTAATTGAGCTTTAGTTTTTATTGTCAATAAAATTTGATGAATGATTATCCTAAATTTTTGTTTATATTAAATTCGATAAGGCACATTAAAATAAGCTAAACGGTAGTCAAGTGTTTTTATTGAAGCACTTGTACACTTTTTTATACCTCCCATGAAGTTCAATCTAGACCTTATAAGTAGATTGTTTGGATCGTTTTAAAAATGACATTAAATGTAACATTTTTATTTTAAACGGCAGATTAAACTTCGTTTAATCTTATATTTTTATTATTTCGCGTTATGGTTATTTATATAGTGCGGCTGGAATAAGAGTTATCCCCCCAATTAACTCGTCTATTTTATAAAACTGAAGAAAACGCTTTTTAAACACATTTTTAAAATCAGCATAGGCTATGGCATAATAGTTTCGACCCTTTTATGATCCCCTTCACGAGAACTTTATTTTTTTAAATAAGAAAGTGGAGTGAAATTAGAATTTTATATGCATGTAAGAGCTAAGTCAAATATTTTTTAATTTTTTCGATTTTATACATAAAGAGAAGCTTGTAAAAAAAATTTCAATAAATTTGGGCTGGAGCTTCGCGAGATATGTGCCAAAACGGTATTTTTCGAGTGTACTTCACTATTTTTTAAATATCGCGGGCTTTAACAATCGTGGAAAAATAAAACAAAAATTAAAATGACCGTGTTGAAGTAGAGTATCGATCCGTATAATAGGGTTTTTTTTAAAAATGCATCCTAACCTCAAAAAACGAATTCACGCACATTATTTTTTTTTTACTGAATTGGCAATAAATAACAAAGAATCCTCGAATTTTTTTAAAATTTTTACCATGTCTTCCCGACATAAAAATGCATATTTTCTCCAATTTTTAAGAAAATTGGAGGATTATTTGGTTATATATTGCCAATTCAGTAAAAAAAATAATGTGCGCGAATTCGTTTTTTGAGGTTAGGATGCATTTTTAAAAAAACTCTACTATACGAATCAATCCTCTACTTTATCACGGTCATTATTATTTTTTCTTTATTTTTCCACGACTCTTAGAGCCGGAGATATTTAAAAGTTAGTGAAGCAATCCACTCGAAAAATTCCAAAAATGCCGTTTTTGGCACATATCTCGCGAAGCTCCAGCCCAAATTTATTGAAAAAGTTTTTACAAGCTTTTCTTTATGTATAAAATCGAAAAAATTTGACTTAGCTCTTACGCCCATTTTCAGAATACTTTCGTCGAATTTCGTTCCACTATTACGTGACACCTCATTTGAAAGCTATTGAAATACTGAAAAATGTATCACACTTGGGTTCCAAAAGCTTTGAGTTTTCAGTGTTTTATGCTTGGTATATAGAGTGTCCCATTTAAGATGGAGAAACCTTCATATTTTCGTTATTTGGAGAAATACAGATTTGAATTTTTGCAAAGTCATACAGGGTGATGGGTCACATTTTTTAAGATAATTAGCTAAAATGTGAACTTTAAACTCAGCCTACTACGAATTGACAAATCGCTTCGCGTTATAGATATCAAAAAAATTTATTAGTAAAAGTTGTTCAGAATATACACATTCTATATTAGAATTTTGTCTTTTTTACTAATAAATAACCCCCCTAAAAATGTTTTCAGTATTATGCGTTTTTAACAAACACTACGAAACACATGTCTAATGCCGATCATCCTGTACGTATCAAATTTTAATGATCCTGGCTAGTTTCAAGAAGATATAAGAGAAGAGGGTAGTTTTGAAGTGTCAATCATTGGCGTCAAAATGTCATGGAGCTAAAATTTTAAGCTTAACGCAAAACTTACACCGCAAATGTATCAATAACATTATAGGTCTGCGTTGCATCTTGCACCTCCTTCATAAATTGATATCTCGAATATTCTGGTTAAAATTTTAGTTTGAAATGTATTTAAAAATAACTCTAATACAACAGATATGAAGCGTGTTATTGAAAAATAAAAATTAGACGAACAAAGTGTTGTCCAAAATTATTTTTTAACTAAACAACAATAAAAATTAGGTTGAATAATAAATATTTAGGAAAGGTATATAGTTTTACTAAATACGGTCCTGTACGACAAAACATGTTTCACAGAGGACTTGTGCTAAAAGACCAAATGCTAATATTTCTTATTTAATTAAATTCTAATAGGAAATAAAAAAATTATGGTCTTGAGAAAAAAGTGTCATTGTTTATTTGGCACGTATACTAAATAAGGCCCTGAGAGCTAAATCATCAGTCTTAGAAAATTGGACCCATGAGAACATTTGAACTCAATATCAATAACATGTAAATTTCAGGCAAATCCCCCTGTGGGCTAATTTCCTATGCTATTGTGAGAAAAAACAGTTTGGAAGATAATTATTTTTATTACCCCAAACATTTTCGATTGGACTGCTATCAGGACTGGATAGGGACGTTTGAAAAGTTTTAGAATTGTTTTCTTTTGTCTATTATACAATTGTACGAAAGCACGATTTGTCACTCGTCTTTGATTTTAGCGTTGCATTACAGATAATCTTTAACGACCTTCATATCTTGACTCATTTGCATCCAGAATGAAAACTAACGGGCTCGTCTCCAATTACACGATGATAATTAAAAGTTAAATCGAGCACTGAAAAAGTGCGATTTGCGTATCTGAATAAAATGAAGAGCGGCCCGAGTTCAGAGAAATCCTTATCTGATACACTTCCGGTCACAAACAAGTGAAAATGTCAGTGCGTTTGCTATTGCTGACTGACCAACCCAGCCATTAATGTTGCACAAAGTAATGCGAAACATTTGTCTGGTGTTGAGTTATTTTTTTGCGGTGTCGTCCATGACCCATAAAGAATATCTATATTAATTAAATGCAGATAGTGTTTATAAGAAAATTTTAAATATTTTTTTTACTACAACTTGTACATTAACCTTCCCCGTTCCCCGGACCTTTTTATTGCATATCTTGGGGTCTGGGTCCGGCTTAATTTGTAAATTTTATTGTTATTAAAAAGATTATGATGTACAAGGTAAACAAAAGAATTTGTACACACTTATATCAATAGGCGAGGTAAAGAAAACTTTGTATTTTTTGGAGAAGTGTGTAAAATGTTTTATCATTATTTTATTTATTATTATTATTATTAAATTAATTTAGTTAAACGCCTTCAGGCTAACAACAGGTCATCTTTAGAGCTAACACCTAGAATTCACAATTTAGTATATAACAATATAATCAAATTTGGTAACTTACGTTAAAATAATGACAAATGTAAAAATAAAAAGAATAATTTAAAATTAATGTTGGTTCCTATTTTAATTTGAGGTTACGTTTACTTAAGTTTTTTAAAGACCTTAAAATATTCCGAATTAAAAAATAAAAAATAATCATCATAATCATTGAGGTACGGAATTTACACAATTTGCATTGTGGGTTGCAAGGTTTATTTGTCCAATTCTGATCAATTAGTTTTTTAATGTACCAATTATTTTTAATAAATTTTATAATTTTCGTTTCTTTGTAGTTTTCGGGTTTTTATCGAAAATTTAAAAATTCTTTCTTCCTGATTGAGGCGGTACGATACTGTACTATCGCGTTTAATGTTCATTTCCACATTTAGGCAACATACATTACACATTTGATTTATTTTAGTACAATTTGACTAGTTCTAGTACATTTTCCTAATTAGCAATCTTCTGAATGTCATGACATGACGTGGAACCGGACTAGCTGACAGTGACAGTTTTGCAATTTGTGGACGATTTGAACTTGAATTTAAAATTCTTATCTAAATGAGAAACAAAAATGCACAGTCAACCTAAACCTAAAAACCCATGGAATAAAAATATACAAAATCAACCAAAAAAGAAAAATGTTAAAATCTCACCAACTCCTTCTGAAGTTAAATTCAAAGAAGCTCACGCAAAACTACAGGCTTCGGTTCAGAAACATGTAAAGGATTACGAATCTTCATCAGATGAAGAAGAATTAGAATCTGACACCCTATTAGGTAGGTATCCGATTTATTTCATGTTTAAAATATAAAAATAAAATGTATTTTTCTCAAATAAATGACACTATTTTCATTGGGCAGTACATTATAATATAAAAACATTACAGATTCTATTTTAAATAATTACCGAAAAAATAATGGTGAAGATGAAAGCATTGAAAAAACTGAAAACTTGCTGAAAGAAACATTTCTTTCTGGTGCTGCAACATGCTTAATATGCATTTCAAGAATTAGAAAAGATGACCAGGTTAGTAATTTATCTAGTATTTAAAAAATTCTCTCCAATTTTTAAAGCCGAAAGGCAGAAACCGGTCTTAGGATGTCCTAACTCTTTTGATTAATTTCAATTTAAAATAGTACAAACATAAGATAACCATTACCGCTATTTTAGTATAATTTCAATGTTTATAAACAAGCCACACTGCAATCCGTTTTAAAATTTTTAGATATGGTCATGTATCAATTGCTATGGACATTTTCATTTAATGTGTGTACAAAGGTGGTCAAAAGATACTATAACACAACAGAAACATGCTCTCCAAGAGCAAATAGTTGTGAAACAAGCAAAATTCTTTTGGTGCTGTCCAAAATGTCGCCATGAATATGACACAGCTGATGTGCCTACAAAATATTTATGTTTTTGTACTAAAACTGAAAATCCAAAATATGATCCATTCCTTGTTCCCCACTCTTGTGGTCAAATCTGTAGAAAGGATTTGAAACCATTTTGTGGTCACAGTTGTTTGCTACTTTGTCATCCAGGTAAGTTTTTATTTTAAATTTCATTTACTAACATATTTCCTAACTAAAAATTCTTAGGTCCATGCCCCCCTTGTCCTGTTACCATTAGCATCACATGCTACTGTGGTGCGCAGCCCCCAAGAGTTCAGAGGTGCAGCAAAAAAGAATGGTCTTGTAACAGTGTTTGTGGTAAACAGTTAGTATGTGGCAAACACGCTTGCCCAAATACCTGCCACCTTGGTGATTGCAAACCATGTCCAAAGAAAAGTATCCAAAAGTGCGTTTGTGGAGCTCAACAAAAACTTAGAGATTGTGCCCATCCTGTATGGCAGTGTGATAAGGTAGATACAAATGTATAATTCAAAATTATATTACATAATTTGCTATAACTTCTTGTTAGGTTTGTAATAAGCAGCTTGATTGTGGAAACCACAAATGTGAAGAAGTATGTCATGACGGAGTATGTGATAGTTGCCTTTTAAGTAAACCTAGAACTTGTCCCTGTGGGAAAACTAATTATCGCCTTCCGTGTACTCAGGAGACACCTACTTGTCAGGACACATGTGAAAAACTACTAGATTGCGGCATTCATTCATGCAATCTAAGATGTCACAAAGATAAATGTGGAGTGGTAAATTTAATTTTTTTTATTATTCAAAATAACTATAAAATTTGTATTTCAGTATGCTTCAAAAAAAAAATATTGAACACTAAAACTATATTTCTTTATTTTTACTGTGACATTGTATTGAAACGCATCAGTTTTCTGGAACATTTTGTTCAGTATAAACAATTTAATGAGTAAATAAAATAAGTAAAAAGTTAAATCAGAAAGATTATTCAAGTACTTACTAAATAGACAATAATTTTCAACAAGATACTTTTTTAAATAAACTGTAATTCTGTCTTAATTACCTAATAGTCCTCAACTGGTTGGGTAATTTATTTAAGATCTTGAAACTCATTATGAACAACTAAACTATGATTTGTATATAAAATATTTGTATGATAGTGTCCTATTGGTACGTCATAGGTTAGGGCAAATTCAATAAAAGTTTACTTATTAAATATTTCTATAAAACCAGAAGCATAAGATATAAAACGTAAAAAAATGAGATTAGTAATTTAGAAAGTCTGTCTACTATTTTTGTTTTGAAACAGAACGGAAGAACCTCATAAAAACATGAAAAAATGCCAATTTTTCTAGAATTAATAGAAGTTTCAAATTCGCTGGTACAATCATAAAAAATCATAGTATAACACCCATCAGTTCTAGTGAAATATTTTTCATTTTTAGTGTCTTGAAACTGTAGAAAAATCTTGTAGATGTGGTCAACATACCAAAGAAGTTCAATGTTACAAACCTTACCTATGTGAAGTCAAATGCAAAAGAATGAAAGATTGTAATAAGCATCCTTGCAATAGAAAGGTAAAATTAACTAAATTTATTTTTGCACCCCTTGTAAATTAACTAAGAAATTCGTTGTGTCTCAGCTTTTCCTACCACAACCACTCAAAAAAGTATTTTGTAGGATTTTAATATCCTAAGATTTTATTACAGATTTTAGTATTTTCCAGGTTTATCTAATATTTAAATTTTATCTATCACAATTATCCATCTGCGCTGTTGTTAAAATTCTAAATTTTCTTGTAGTTTGTCTGCCTGAATATTTTTTCCAAATACACTAGACTTTTCCAATTAATAATATCTCTTCCAGTAATAAATTCAAGGTTTGGTTTTAGTGCTGCGATGATAATTGTCCACCTTGTGAAAAACCCTGTGGAAGGACCCTTAACTGTGGTAATCACAAATGTAACTCGGTCTGTCATCGAGGACCTTGTTATCCTTGTAACGAAACTGAGGATGTTTCTTGTAGATGTGGAGCAACCCAAATCGCAGTACCTTGTGGACGTAAAAGCAAAACCAAACCTCCGAAATGCAGCGTTTTATGTTCGTAAGTAACTGTATATACATAACAGAGTCCTATAGGCTATTTTTTTACATCTTTCGGCACTATACCTAACCGTTCATTGTTATCGGTATTTGACCATAAAACACATTTTCTTCAATTGGTTCTCCTCCTCATACAGTTTTCAGTTATACCTCCAAAAATCTCTCATAGAACATTTCATTTCCACGTTTCTTGTCTATAATCATGTGGGCAATCAATAAAAAAATAATTTTATTAAGGAACCTGCCTGATTGCCATCACGAAAAACGGATTGAACACAGATGCCATTTCGGTGACTGTCCTCCTTGCAAGCAAATCTGCAATAAGATACACAAGTGTTATCACGTGTGTCCGGTGATCTGTCATTCTGCAGTAATGGTAAAAATCGAGGGTCAAAAAGCTTCTATGCCTTGGGAACAAGTTAAACCTCAAGTTGTGAGGCGGGAGTTGCCTTGTCCAGATTGTGTGATTAAAGTTCCCGTTACTTGTTTGGGTAAGTAAAGAACTTTATTCGGTTTTATATGAGTTTCTGAATGCAACATATTTTAGGTGAACATGAAACATCCGATTGGCCCTGTTACATTGCAAAACCGTCCAGTTGTCACAGGCCATGTGGAAGAGTACTAGAATGCGGTAACCACACTTGCACCTTATCTTGTCACACAGTTGCAAATGCTAATGACAATATTGGGGTATGATTTAATAATTTAAATTTAATATTTCTCTTTAAATCGATTCGATCACATAAAACAAATTAATTAGGAGCAAATTAACATTAAAAAATTTCACAATTATCCTGAAAGCGAAAGACATCAGCGAAAATCCTTGAACAAACTACACCAACAATTCAGGAGTTGCTCTTTAATTATTTATCGATCGCTTAACTCTAGAGTAATTTTAAGGTTTAAATTTATTATAAAGCATTGAAACAGATCTATTTTCTGTTTTAAGGCGGGATCAAATTGCGAAAAATGTGAAGGTAGTTGCACCAAAGATAGACCTGACGGATGCACTCATGCATGTCCAAAGCCCTGTCATCCAGGCCCTTGTCCACCATGCAAAGTAATGATTAGAATAAAATGTTATTGTGGTCTTAATCAACCTTACGTGATGTGTTCTCATTGGCTTAACGAAGAAAAAAGAGAAACCCTACAGACTTGTGGTAACCAGTGTCCAAAAAACGTAAGTGTTCAGCAATAAGCTTTTTTATGTAACGGGCCGTTCGATCTAGATTCTTATATTATGAAGAACGTCAAATTCTTGTGAGGGTAAAATTAGTTAATAATGAAAACAAAGTAAGTTATCCATTTTTCTCAAACGTGGCCAATGTTTCAATAAAATAAAACGCCTCTAAGTCAGTACCACAAATTTTTTTAATAATAAACAATGGAGGCAACTAGTTTCGACAGATCTGCCATCATCAGGCCTGTAATAACGGTATACAATCAGATTAAAATTCTACGACATCGAATAATACACTTACCCATAGAGTACTGAAGTAAAACATTAAATATAAACAAATTAAAGAACCATTTAAAACTTTGTAACTAGTAGTTTTAGTCAATAATTACACATTTTTAAATGGTCCTTTAATTTGTTTATATTTAATGTTTTACTTCAGTACCCTATGGGTAAGTGTATTATTTGAAGTCGTAGAATTTTAATCTCATTGTGTACCGTTATTACAGGCCTGATGATGGCAGATCTGCCAAAACTAGTTACCCCCATTGTTTATTAGTAAAAAACTTTGTGGTACCTACTGACTTAGGGGCGTTTTATTTTGTTTAGTTAATAATGTTTATCTATCGCGTTATTTTACCAGTAAATTATCATAATCACTTATCTTGTTTTCTCCTTAAGACCCGTTTTCTGCTAGTATGGAAGATTCTCACTTTATAATGTCACAAACAAAAATGATTGATAAAATAACCAACAAAATATAAAAGTAGTTCAAAAATTATTAAGTGCTTATAATGAAAATTATTACCAAATTAAATGGGACTTTTAAATCGTATTTCCACGCAGCATTTCCAATAATAACAATTTCCCTGTTACAATTAACAACCCATCAAAGTAACGTATTTTCAAAACAGATGTAGGGGACTCGCGCTCAAATCTTTACACTTACATGACTTACAGTTAAATCATGTTGTTCGCGGACTGAATTAGTTTACTAATTATTTATTTGGAAGAAAACAAAGAGTAAAAATTAATAATAATATATCTGCTGAAAATGGTATTAACATTGATGTACCCCAAGGTAGCGTCCTGGGACCACTTATATTTATTTTATATATAAATGATTCAAACCTCTTTGTTGATTGTGATTTTGCAAATATAGTTGATAATAATTTAGAAAATGTGAATGAATGAATCGGGCTCTTAACTCTGTCAATAATTACTTAATGTATAATAAATTTAAACTTAACGTATTAAAAACAAAAGCTATGATAATAACTACTAAATATAAATATAACAACATGGATTTAAATGAAATTAATATTACAATTAACGATGAGAAAATTGATATTGTAACATCAACTAAATACCTTGGTTTTCAACTTGATAATTTCTTATTATTTGGTGATCATTTTAATTATGTTTTAAAAAAGATATCAAAAAAACTTTACTTTTTTGCAAGAATATCGAGAAACCTATCAGCTGAAATTAAAATCACAGTTTATCGTTCAATTATTCAACCACATTTCGACTACTGTTCATCAGTTATCTTCCTTTTTAACCTAAACGAAACTGCTCAGTTACAAAAACTGCAAAATCGTGGTATGAGGATCATCTTAAAATGTGGCAAATATACTTCTGTATCTATTATGCTCAATTCACTGCAATGGATTTCAGTTTATCAGAGATTGTATTATTTGACAATGGTATTTGTATAGAAAATATTAAATAATTTAGCACGACCTTACTTTCAAGAATACATTACTTTTAACAATAATATTCATACCTACTCTACCAGAAATAACAATAAATTACATAGTTAGAACAAATAAACGTACGTCCATGAATTGCTTATTTTTTAAATGCTTTTATCATTATCAGTAAGAGTTTTTAAAAAGAAAGTAATTAATAATTTTAAATGTCTTGTAGATGTAATAATTTCTTTAATACTTTATATCTACGTATAATTTGTTTTTCAAATTTGTATATAATTTTTTTATAATTATAAATTTAAGATTTTAAATTGTAATTTTTTAAAACGTATTTGACATTCTAAATTTTAAGTAATTTTGTAATATTTCGAGAAAAAAAAATGTTTGTATATTAGGTTTACCTACTTCAATAAAGATTATACTAACTTCAAAAAGAACGAAAACTACCGCTATTTTGCCCTAAGTAATTGATAAAAGGTTCAAAACTTTATGCAATGGAGAAAATAATAACGGTTGTATAAAAAGTTAATTAAGAAAATTGCTTACGTGGTTGTTGCATTTCTAAACTTACTTCAAATTTTCGTTTCAGTATGAATGCGGTCACAGATGCAAATCAAACTGCCATCCTGGACCATGTCCGAACGCAGACCAATGCAAGAAGAAAGTCAAAGTTCCCTGCAAGTGCAAGAGGATTAGAAAGGAATTCTCTTGCGAAACTATCCGCAAAAACATGGCGGTAGTGGAATGTGACGACATCTGCGAATTAAAGAATGCAGAAACTAGGAAAATCAGGGAAGCAGCCGAAGAGCTGAAAAAGAAGGAAGAAGAAATAAGGAATAAAAAGGAGCTAGAGAAATACCAAAAAATGTTTGAGGGAAAGAAAAAGAACAGAGATAGAAGGAGGTACGAAGACGAGGTTGAAGATGGTTTTATAAAGAGGCATTGGGTGATTTTAGTTGCCATATTGGTAATTGTTGTCTCATTGGGGGGATATTTTGTAGGTGGAAAAATCTAACAAAATATGTTTAAACTATTTTATTACTGTTGTTATTAAGTTCCAATATGTAGATTCGTAGTAAATTGCAATTATTTAATAAAAAATACACAAACAAAATTGTTTTTTTTTTTCAATAATCATTATCATCACATAGCCTCTCTTGTCCACTGCAGGACATAGGCCTCCCTCAACGATTTCCATTCGGAACGGTCTTGCGCTTCATTTATACAGTTGTTTGATACTCGCTTAAGATCGTCGGTCCACCGGGTTGGAGGACGTCCTGTGTTTCTATAAGCATCCTGTCTAGGTCGCCATTTAATAATTTTCTTCCACGTGGCAAGGCAGGGAGATGACACCTGCCTTGCCACGTGGCCCGCCCAATTCCATTTGAGATTTGTAATTCTTTCCACTACATCTGTGACTTTAGTTCTTTGTCGAATTACATTATTCGTTACCCTGTCTCTTAAGTTCAAACCTAGCATAGCGCGTTCAGCAATTCAAAGTGTCAGTTGATTTTTTGGTGAGAGAGAGAGAGTTTCAATAATACGAGGAAGTAAAAAATCTAGTCACAGGCATAGAAATAACAATTAGTCGCCAATAACGTGTCATAATACAATTGAATAATTTATACTGTATTTGAAAATCAAGAGAGAGTAAATTCCCAGAATAAAAAGTAATTCGGTATGCAAAACTATAGTACAGTACGTGCGGTAAAACTTCAATATTTGTAATGCATTCTAAATTGTTTTTGTTAATTTCAATACAAAATTTATTAAATTTCTTGGACTATCACATTATTTTATGATCTTTCATTGTTACTACAGTAGGCCTAAGAGGATTAACGTGCGTCATAGGCGTAACCAGAATAGAAAGGGATAATTGTTATTTAACGACCTCCGAATGGCAACAGCTTCTAATGACAGATATTTTGACTTAAATAGTTTCTAGAAATGCAGTTATTTGATTTTCGATAAACGTGACAAATAGTAGTGACTAAAAATGGAAGCAGTTTGTGAGTATACGCCAGTGAAAAAATTAAAACTAGACCATTTATCGCTCAATGAAAAGAGTGCTGTAGTGAATGTGTACCACTATTTTAAACATCAAAATCCCTCAAACACTATTGACAGTGTAGTTGAAACAACATCTAAGGCAATGGGATATGGAAAATCTACAATATATAGAGTTCTAAAGAAGAAAAAATCAGGTGGAGTAACCTCACCAAAGCCGAAACCAGGTAGACCAAAACTATTAAAAGTCAACGTGGACGAGTTTTTTAAAAATGCTATTCGTAAGCTTGTTCACTCATTTTTTATAAACAAGCAAATACCAACTTTAGATAAAGTTTTGCAAGCCATTACGAATGATGTTGATTTACCCACAATAAGCCGGGATAAACTATGGAAAGTGTTACATGAGTTAAACTTTAAATTTGAAAAAATGGGCAGACACTCAATGCTAATTGATTCTGAAGAAATTGTATGTTGGAGAAGACAGTACCTCAGAAGAATACAACAAGTTAAAGCTCAAAATAAAAACATTTATTATTTAGATGAAACATGGGTTAATGAAGGACATTGTGTAGGAAGAGTTTGGAAAGACAAAAATATAAAATCATCCCATCAAGCTTTTCTAGAAGGATATACTACTGGTTTTAAGGAACCTATAGGAAAAGGTAAAAGATTAATTATTTGTCATATAGGCAGTACAAACGGTTTTTTTGAGAATGGTTTACTCTTATTTGAATCAAAAAAAACCGTTGATTATCACGAAGAAATGAATGGAGACGTGTTTGAGGAATATTTTGAACAGATGATTCAATTCATACCAAAAGGATCGGTTATTGTAATGGACAATGCAAGTTACCACTCCAGATTACTTGAACCTTTACCAACCACTAAATGGAAAAAGGGTGAAATTGCAAAATGGTTATCTTCTAAAAATTTAGCCTTTGACAATACAACGCTGAGGGCAGAATTGTTAACTATTGCTAAAAAACATAAGCAAAATTATAAAAAATATAATATTGAGGAGATAGCCAAAAAACGAGAAATTGAAATCCTTCGTTTACCACCCTACCATTGTGAGCTGAATCCGATAGAATTAATATGGGCTCAAGTTAAAGGTTATGTTCCCAGAAATAACACTACTTTTAAATTATCAGATGTTAAAAATCTCTTCAATAAGGCAATATCTGAAGTAACAAGTGAAAATTGGCAAAAATGTATTAGACACGTTACAGAAATAGAAAAAAAAATGTGGGAGCTAGATAACATAATTGATATTACTATAGAGCCCATTGTAATTTCTCTAGAATCAGATGGTGAATCTTCTGACACAGAGTGCGAGGAACCATAACTTTAAAATTATTAATTTATGTACTTTAATTTTATTTTTTAAGATTTAATATTGTCGTATTTTTTGCATGTTGCTCGTCAAATTTTATCCTTGCGGTTGGTTTTTTTTTTTCTCATATACCTACTTAATTGTTTTTTTAGCTCCTCATATTAATTTATAAATAATTGTAATTATCTGTACATATTATATACATATTTTGTAAATAAACATATGCCTAAAACAAAATGCCTAAAATAATATTGACTTTTTCTTCATTTTACCCAAATTAAATTACTACTTACGAATTATGTTTATCTATCTAAAATTGGTAATCTAGGTATAAATAACTAAAACAAATTAAATATTTCTATTTCCATATTAATTTAATTTTGAAAACGCACGTCTATGGTTTACTGCCTTTAACACTGATAACTGCAAAACATTTCTGGGAATTTACTCTCTCTTGATTTTCAAATACAGTATAGTAATGTAACAACTAGACTTCGCAAACCGAGTTGAATCATTTTAGGTCGACGTCAAACCGAATTGGACTGCCAATCAATTCCTTCTTCCCGCCACGTATAAATCAAACCGTCCACTTAGTTCCCGCTACGCGATTTTACATTCTAGTTATACAAAAAATAACCACTTACCCCAGTTGTCAGAGAAGGATATTGACCAAAAGCTCGCACAAAATGTGATCTCGATGAAACTTGGTATTTAAGTACTTGAAAGGGTGTAGAAAACAAAAAAATCTTTGCTGTTCTAAAGTGTATGCTAACTTCACAATTTCTAAAATAAAATCGAAAATTCGGTTTTTCGATTATATCTCGAAAAAGAAAAAATAAAAATTTCGAAAAACTAATAGCACCACGTGAAAGAGCGGAAAATTTTACTAAAAAATAATATAAGTTATTTTAAAAAAGAATTTGTATTACTATAAAAAATTATTAAAAATAAGAAAGCAAATTCGAAAACTCTACGCGCACCGAGCCGTTGAATACAAATATATCTTTGTCTAAAATGTACGCAAAGAGAAAAAGTCATTAGGTTTTATTTTTTTTTTGTTTTCTCGTAGAAAATTTGACCAGAAGTTATAATTTCTAAAATTCTCACTGATTTGTAAAAAACTGAAAATATCTATTAATAGAGGCATAACAAAAAAAATCCTTGTACATTTATCATCACTATACTTTTACTTTTGATTTAAATATAATTAAAATGATAATTTTTTTACAACATTCATTTTCAAAATAGTGTTTATTTATTTATATAAATCAATTTCTAAATTATTTTTAACTTTATTTAAAAAAATATTAATTTCTGATTTATATAAATACTATTTTGAAAATAAAAATTGCGTCGAATGAATGTTGTAAAAAAAATGATCATTTTAAAACATAATTTTTATTAAACAGAGATAATGTTCATCATTTTAATTATATTTATATCAAAAGTAAAAGTATAATGATGATAAATGTACAAGGATTTTCTTTTGTCATGCCTCTATTAATATATATCTTCAGTGTTATAAAAATCAGTGAGAATTTTAGAAATTATAACTTCCGGTCAAATTTTATATGAGAAAACAAGAAAAAAATTAAAAACTAATGAATTCCTGAGAGTCCTTAGAGTCTCCTGTTTAAAACGCTTTCTTTTTTTGCGTATATTTTAGGCAAAGATACATTAGTTTTTCCGAATTTGCTTTCTGATGGTGGTGCTATTATATTTTTCGAATTTTTTTTTCGAGATATAATGGAAAAACCAAATTTTCGAAATTGTGAAGTTAGTATACACTTTAGGACATCATTATTATTGTTTTCTACACCCTTTCAAGTACTTAAATGCCAAGTTTCATAGGGATTATGTCATTTTGTCCGAGGTCAAAACTCTCTGACAACTGATGCTTCAAACTTGCTTCAAAGTAAACATTAGTCAAAATTACATAGTTTTTACAAAAATAGAGCAGATTTACGGTCAGCCATAGTTACAAGTAATTGTTGCGAGTGTGTGTGTTCTTGTAGTAAAAATCATTATCGCAGATGATGGGTTTCCTAAACGAAATGGTGAACAATTTCCTGCCTTTTTCGTCCGATTCGTCGTATTAGATTGTTTATTACATCCGCGAAAAATGTGTAATATTTTTGATAAAACAAATAACATTAAATGATTTTGGCAACGTTGTTAAATATAGTTCATTCACATCAATTTTACGTTTATTTTCGAAATGGCTACATCTGATTTTTCCAATAAAACAATATATTTATGCGATAAATCTTATACAGTATAATTAAAATCCACTGCTGTAAACAGGTTTGCGATTATTTAACACATCACAGATAATTTTTTGATACCGCAACATAATTTTAATTTAAACGAATTACATAATTATTAAAAAAAATATTTTTATCTAAAATTTGACGAACTTTAAATAAAACAAATGTTTAGTATGACCTTTAGCGGAAATCTTAATATTTTTACATAATTTTAAAATATGCACAATAATCAATAAAACCAGTTGGCAACTCAAATTTTCCTTCGATATCATTAGTTACCCAAGAGATTATTTGTTTAGAACTCATTTAAAAAGCAGATAAGATATTAGTTTTATCGCCCAATACAATGGGTGTAAGTGTTCAAATCATTTAAGTAGAATTATACTAAATTGCAAGATGGAAGATCGAAGTCTTTTTATTACAGGGGTAGAACTTTCTGAATTAAAATTTACAAGTGTAAGTTAAAATTGGTATACATTTAAAATTATTATTTATATTTAAACTAATTTTTAGTATTGGGATTGGTTTATACACTTTTCTGATATTCGGATTCATTTGAAAAATGAACCCTCATATATTTTATCTCAGTCCGTTTATATATTAGGGGGAATTCTTACTTTATTACATGGTAAGTTGATTTAAAAATGTTTTATGTATACTTACAGTTCTAAAAAATAACAAGGTGGTGATTCAGGTGACAAGTGATTTTAAAAGAGCTTGCAACAATTTCAAATTGACCTAGGAGACCTGAAGAACAATAACGTTAAAAGGTGTTAATGAAATAAGTGGCTCATAAACCCAAGAAAACATCATCTTCACAAAATAGACATACACACAGAATGAAACTTTTTTTATATGACAAGTTGTATTGTATTAAAACGACCATTATTGATGTTCAGAATTCCTATTAATATTACACAATGCCCTCCTGCAAAAGTAATGCAAAAATAATTCTGACAAAAAAGAGAAAGTTGTTGTAACCCATAAAAAGTCTAAAGGAAATTAGAAGGTCTGGGGGAACTGATAAGAAATCTAAAGGAATTCAGATGAAGTCTGTTGGAAAAAGTTTAAAATAATTCAGATGAACTAATTGTATATTTTATTTTAGCTTTACTTCGAGGGGGAAGACTTCCTTATTTATGGTTAGCAATTTTGCTTCATGGATTTATTATAGAAAGCATAACGTATATTCATCCTGACGTTGATAATTTTTGGCATTCACAAACTCCCATTATTCTCCTTGGACGCAGACTTCCCCTACACATAATGCTGTTGTGTAAGTTTTCTGCTAGTTTTTTTAAATAATCTACTGATATTCTTCAGAGATTACGTGTATGGATACATTCTCTTAAAGATATACCTCTTAAACGTACTTAAAATGTGAAATTTCAAAGTTCAATTCATTAATAAAATTTAAATTTGACACTTTAAGTAGAATTTATCAATTATATTTTTTAACCAGTTGAGAGTTATGCCAAAAAGATTATTAAATCATTTTGCAAAAAGCTTGAATTTTTTTATATAAAGAATTTAAATCATTAAAATTATTATTGATTTGTCACGCGAGGGAACCCCAGAGATCAAACGGTATACTTTATGAATTAGAATAAAAAACAGGTCAAAAATGAAAGTGGCATTAAATTTATAACACTCCTTCTTTTTGTGTCGATGGTTAAAAATCGTATGATCTCAATTCACTATGTTATTTTTCACACCGAATTTTAGATCCCTGCTTCATCTATCAAGGATCTGTAGCCGCTGCCAAAATGAAATTACCAAAATGGTCAGAACCATTTGCAGTTGGCCTTCTCTCAGTATTAATAGACATTCCTTATGACATCGTTTCTGTCCGATACATGCACTGGACATGGCATGATACCGACCCAAATATTGCTGATAGACATTACTGGGTACCATGGAATTCTTATTTCTTTCATGCAACATTTGCCGCTACTTTTGTATTCTGGTTCCACTTTCTAAGAGAAAAAATATGCAATAGTGAAGGGAAATGGATAGCTGACAAAAGGTTCGATAGTATAATTGTCTTTTACTTAGTTCTAGGCCTTTTTACAGTTAGGAGCTGTTTTTTGGGTTCTCTCCTGTTTGAGATCTTTTACAAAATAAAATCGACTCAACTCATCAAAATTGAAGGAAGTACATATCAAACATCACAGCCGTTGTTGTATTCGCTTTCAGTTTTGTTCAAGAAGAAATTTCAGGAATAACTAGATACTAGATTTTTCCGACAATGTTCTTCGATTTTTAATTTTGTTTCTATTTTCCAGAATAACGAGGGAAATATTGTGCACCCTGCTTTCAGCACTCTTAGGTGCTCCTACAGGAATTTTAGCCTTTATGGCCATCTACCACCCATTACATGATATACAGAATATTCACAGTGAAGTAACATTTTTCATAATTTTCGCACTTTTCCTCATTATGTCTTGGACCGGCGATCGGCAGTCAGCACAAGAACTAAAAAAAGGAACATGTAAAACCCACTGGACGTCATGGCTACTTTTGTTCCACTTGTTTGTACATTTCCTTACGTTTTTGATAATACCGATATTTTTTAATCCCGAAGATGAAGTTTCTACAGGGTTAAAAGAACCAATTGGACCTTGTGATTTGTATACCCCATTACAGACAGTTGTAGGAATAGTAAGTAAAACAAAAAAGATCATTTTTAATTAAATATGAAACTTTGTCTAACACCTTGTATTTTCGATATATTTTTTGCAGGTTCTAAGAAAAAAGAAATATCTCTGCCCAACCGACCACGGTCAAAAATACTTTGATTTTAACTGTTTGAAAAAACTACCATCTAACGGATCGATTTGGTACTCAATATGTGGAGTAAAACTTGATAATAGAGTGGAATATATCGTTATAGTTTCTTTAATTTGTTTTGTCGCAGCCGGAGTTATTGGAAATTTGTATTTTAAATCGTTCGGAGATGCAGTGTTCACAAAGAAAAACAGTAAAAATGACAATGATAACGCAATGGCACAGAAGAAAAAGAAATAAAAACTTATAAACAATCATATAACCCATTTTATTGCATTTTACCTCTCCTAAAATGCCCTTAATAAATAATAAAATCAATATTGAAATTCATACATTTCTACAACAATTTACATGCACACAACTTAAAAGAATCTCTAAACTATGGGTTTATAAGAATGAAAACTACATACCTTTTTTATGAAATCTTTGTTTTTTTTAGCACATCAGGTTTTACAACACTTTACAAACCGCGGGAAATCTTCGGTTTTTCATCTTCAAACGAGACATGTCAAACTATCAGCATTGCCAACCAATAAAGTTGGTAGAACCAATCGAAATAATTCAGTGGATATCGAAAAAGAATGGTTAAAAAGATTTTTTAGTAAAACAAATTAATCAAAAATATCACGTTTTCCACGTGTTTTCAAATGTAATAATTCGCGTATAATTCAAAAAATAGTTTTGGTTTAGTGCCGATTTAATTAAAAATATCCCAAAAATTGATACAGTTGGCAATGTTGATTAATTTTTTGTTTTTATGTAGTACAATCGATTTTTAGTGAAATGCGAGTAACGTTTTTTCGAAAATCCTTACTCATGATCTATAATTATTTCATTTGCGATTCTATCTCTTCAATTTTAACAAAATATCGGGAATTTAGATACTGTGCCTTCCAAAATTATCTGTTCACAACCAACAAACTAGACTCATCACAAACATTTTGTTAAATGGTTTATAGAGAAAACTGTTTTGCTTGGTGTTTCCCCTAACAGGAGTTATTTATAACGTCATTTTCTAACATAGTTTTTAAAGTGCGATTAAACTGTTCATGGAACTTTAATAAAACTACCTATGAAAATGGTAATTCTTTTTTTATTATAAAGAAAAAAAAATCAAGCAAAACACAAAGGTAGCTAAAGTTTTATGAAAATAAATATTTAAAAATTGTTATTCACTGACACGATATCTAATAAATTCAAAATAAAAAAATATTTCGAATTTACACAGGTGCTTTAACTCAATAACGGAGATGTGATAGGACACCATAATAGGTATCTACATAAATAAAAGGTTGATAATGGGTCTATTCACTTTCATTTTTTCTAAAAATCCTTAAGTGTTAAATTTCTGAAAATACATTTCTCCCTTTAAAAACATACATCAGGCATCTAAGTCTCAGGGCTCAAAGAACATGACCGCTAAGTGTTATTAAACTGTATTGCCTGGTACACTCTTCCATGTTATTTATTTCTTGCAACGGTTGATATGACTGTTCACTTCAAAAACTAGTAGTTAGCAGTCACGTTCTTTGAGGTTTAGATGATTAAAATATGGATATGAAGCGATAATTGGATGAAAGGTATTTTCAGAAATTTAACAGGCTGCCATTCAAGGGGAGGCCTGTGTATTTTAGGAAAAAGAAAGGTCAAAAATAAAAGTAAATCGACCCAAGAAGAGAGAAAAGTTCTTAAGAGTTTCATCAGTTATAATACAAGAAATGCATAATTTGTAACAGCGCTTTGGTTGGTTAAATCAACTTTCTTATTAAATGAAATGCTGCATAAGAAAGAGTTGTGTATTTTACTTCTAAATTTTTAAATTACAAAATCAGACCAATCAACTGAAGGGCCAAATTTGGACTGCAAGAACATTATCTTCGTCTTTCATAATTTTTGAGATAAAAAACTATATTAAAATTAACTTATTATGTTACATAAAACTACTTTAATTTTACATATAGAAATTAGGAAATACAGGAAGGTAATGAACATTTTAAATTAAAATTAACACGTTCCACCGGTTTGTTGTTGGTATACTTCGATTGTATCTCCCTCTTCCATATCTAAGGAGTTCGGAGTATCTGTGTCATTTATGGGATTGCCATCAAATCGAAATCGGACAACTTGCGGACTTATACCCTGAAAACAAAATTAAAATTGCACAAAATTCAATATATTTTCATTAACTTTATGTGTGTGCATCACAACAAGAGACTGGTTCGATTCCCGGGAAAATCAAGTGGTTCATAATATTGGCAACCCACCATGCCTTGGAGAGCATGTAAAACCGTTGGTCCTGGCTATATAACTGTAGTCATTAAGCCATATAGAAATGGAAATTTCTACACCAGTCAGACTGAACCACCCGTCACACGAACTGAACTTAACTTATTAACTTGTTTGGGAAACTTCGGGCCACCAAATAAAATATTCAAAATTATTGAATGTTTATTAATAATTCTGTATTTTTTTTAACTATTTAATAAGCTGTGAATCCTCTAGTTTAAAATTGTTGCTGTTTTCTTTTATTCAAGATTAATTTAAATAAATTCTAAATAAGAGCATAATTCAATACTGTTCTTCAATTTATCTTTGTTTTCAAAAAATTATCAAGTCACTGAAAATAAACAAGTGTGTTAGATTCATCAATTACCAATAAGTTAATTATTAGTTGAGTAAAACCAATGAGAAATTGGAATCTAAAAATGTATAATTAAATTTAACATTCATTGGGAAATTTGCAAGAATGTAGCATAATGTCCATTCAGTATATTTTTAATAATAATAATATACGCCCTGCAATTCACTCCCTTACGAGTGAACCCCAGAAGCTCTGCAGCTTGTGGGGGGGGGGGGGGAGGGACGGCTATTATTATTTGCCGTGGCGCTCTGGGACGACTTACTAATGCTTGATGGCGCATTTGCTTTACAGTTGTGGGAAAACCCACACAACACCATCATCGACAACGATGGACTCCCCCAGGATTTTAAATCTTTGCAGCGTAAACTAACATCAAAGTGATTAATGTTAAATACGCTACAAATCATGCCCAGAAGTAGACAATGAAAATTTTTATTTAAAAATCTCATTGTCTAGACCGGGGCACGAACCAGAGCACGGACAGACCTATTAATGGTACATATTGAAATGTAACCGCCTTTGCCAACTGAGCCACCGTCGCCAATATCTACAAACTGGCAATATGAAATTCAAAGGTAGTTCTCAAGGTTAAATTTTGAGATTCATAATGAAACTTTACAACAAGTTTGAAATACACATTGAACATTTAGAACAAATTTGAAATACACTATGAATATTTAAAACAAGTTTGAAATGCACAATGAAAATTTAGAACAAATTTTAAATTCACAATGAATATTTAGAACAAATTTGAAATGCAGAATGATTATTTAGAACAAATTTGAAATGTACAATGAATATTTAAAACAATTTTGAAACTCACAATGAGAATTTAGAACAAATTTGGAATAAATAATGAATATTTAAAACAAGTTTGAAATGCACAATGACAATTTAGAACAAGTTTAGAATAACATATTATATTAGTGCTAAAAGTAGCCTACAATTTCATGTGTTATGTCCACCAATTTTGTTGTTATATAAGGTGTTTGAAAAACAAAAAAAAAATCTAGATAAGGATGAGAAAAATTCTAACTACAAGTGCAGATCCCTGAAATAACAGTTAGACAGTCAGATCGAAATTGTTTTTGTTAAAAAAAAAAAAAAGAAAAATAAAAAAAATTGCAAAAAATGAATCATGCCTAATTGTGATTGGACTAGACTGTAATTGTTCTTATTGTAAACCACGTATATACACTTTTCCATAAAGAAGTATATAATTAAAGAATATAATAAAGATAGAAATGGTATAGGATATTACAGTTTTGTAGCAGTGTGAGGGAAGTTTTAATTCAAGAAAATAAAAAATCCAACCAAGTTGAAGAAATTCTGACTAAAGAAAATACAAGTTGAAGATAATATTTATCCTTATATTGACTCTCAGAATCCAGCTTTAACTGCCGTTAAATTTAATAACTATTGATTTTGCAACAACACTTAGACAATGAAAATTTTTAACAGTGCACATAAGTAAAATTAAAAATGAAGTTTTATCTTAAAAATACTTCCATTATTAACTGTAATCTAAATTAGTTTAAAAAATACATTCATTCATTGGCAGATTAATAGCATTAAAATTGTTATCACTCTGGTACAGTTTATCTATTTTCAAGTACAGAACAAAATGATCCCACTTTATGCAAGCTGTTAATACAGACAAAGGAACTTGTGGGCACATCTACAAGCCACACCAATGCCGATCAAAGCAACTTGTCTGTACGTCTGGGATTTTTTTTTATATTTCTGCAATTGAAAATGGAAAAACTATACATTTTATAATTTTGATTTGATAAATACAAATGGTAACATTTAAGGAAATGTTTGTGTGGAAATACATATAAAATAGGTCAAATTTGAGACTAACTTTTTTTTAAAAGTGTGAGAAGCATTTTAAGTTTCACTACATTAACTTACTAAAAATAAAATAAGTTGTAAATGTATCACCCAAATAAAAGTTTATAATAAACAAAGATAAATTAAAAAAAACAGTTTTCGAAAAAGAATACTTACATGAAACAGAACAGAACAACACACGAATTAAGACATTTTTATTGTGTACATTCAGATTTATGCAACAATTTGTATTTGCTATCAAAAATCTATTACAATTTAAACTACAAACATAAAAAATGGGAAAAGTAGTGATAAGGCCCATTTACATGAATTTCTTTATAAAATGACTGATTGTGCGGCAATTTTTTGTTAAAATCATGGATTTCATGTTTTTCAAATTATGCTATATCAATAATCTTTTAATAAAGCTAAAAAAATTACAGCTTAAAAACAATTCAAGGACATCAAGGGGACCATACATCAAAATATATTTCTAAATAATTAACTGCAAGAAAGGTTGCATACATTTATAGATTAAAGGACATGAATCATCATAATTTGTTTTCACTAATTTTGATATTTAACTTTAGTGCTTTTGTAAATTAGACCTTTTTATTTGTATTAAAGCCATTTTAGGCATGTTACTATTAATATAAATTAGATTTAAATTAATATTGAAAAATTAAGGTTAGGATTTTTTAAGTTATTTTGCAATTTGAGGAACTGTAAACAAGTTGTTAAGCTTAACATTGCAGTTCTAACAGAATATAACGGATACTTACGGCACGCTCACAATAGGCTGTCATCAACTTCTTCAATTGAGTGTGTTTTTTAATCTTAAATTGTACAACAGCATTATCTTGTCCAAGTACTTTAAGATTGATGTGTTCTGCATCACTGGCCTACAAAAATTAACATGATAAAATATAAAATGTTTGATAGATGCTACATACACACTGTAATTGTTAGGTTGTGTTTCAACTTACCTTTTTTTCATCACCCATTTTTGCTAAAATTTATAAACTTCCTAAAGGATTGACTACACACAGATTTAAACAGACTAGTAAGTCTGATTCCTCACTTTAAATCAGTTGCAACAAATTTACAAACAAACACAGAAGCTGCTTGCCGCTAACAAATAATGGCCGGCACAAAGATCGACGACTGCTAGAAAAAGCGGCAAAGTGAAAGGAACTAAAGAAAGACAACACTATCAAAGTCATAACAAGATGGATGCCGTTTCCTGTTGAAGTAAAAATAGTACATAATTAAAATAAATAATTATAATTTATTACATTGGAATTCATGCAAAATCTAAATGAGTGCAGATATGTATCCAAAATAATATTAATCGGTGTCTTTGCTTAGTCATCTCATTTGGTTCTTCAGTTGTTTTGATTAATGTAGTAGTCGTCAACTCTATTACACATTTTCGGTTTAAACATTTAACTTTTTTCTAGTGTTATTTTAATTTTCTGGAAAAAAGTATATTAGCCCCTTAGTCCGTATACGACAGTTTCACCAAGTGATTTATTTAAATAATAATTAATCTCCTAGTTTTTGTGTGGGAATAAAATCGATTAATAAATAAATATAAATCGATTCTTAGACAATCGATATTTTTTAAATAAGTTCCTATAAATTATTTTCAACATAGATAAAAGTCTTTTTAATTTAGCTACAGTTTTGATATGACCTGTAGGCATTAAAATGTTTAAACTTTCACTCCCTCCAAATAATTATACTTCATTTAGAAAAATGTCACTTTTTAAACTAATTTTGTTTTACATTTTTTCGGGCAAAATTAGATACCAAACATCACCAATGTAATTAATGAAAAAACTTTTTACCCGCATTAAGTTTGATAGGCATTTTTTGGGAATTAAAATTAAAGATTCATTTTAAACAAACTTTTTTCTTCCGGAAGTTTAGATTTCACATTTTCCTACCACTTTTAAACAAAATAAATCCGTTTTTAAGAAATTAAACCTCTACATGTAAGGATTTTGGTTTAATTTTTATTGTTCATATAAAATTTGCAATATTAAAAACACAAAATACAAGGTGCCTAAAACATTCTATTGAAAAGAGATCTTTTATTATATCTATTTTAGTTTTATCATTGGTTATAGACAATGTAGGAATAAAACAATTTACGATTAATGCTACAAATATTATATTATATATTTACAATGAAATAAATCACATTTATCTTAAATTAAAAGTTAAATATTAAGACTGTTTATACATGCAAGATTTACTTTTCTAAAGGTGCATAATTAAGTAACTTTTCAATAAGGTCAACATGTCCCAAAAGCATTCTTCGGCAACAATATCTCTTGAGACCAAGAGCATCAAGAGCGTCACCTTCGGTGTATTCCGCTTGTAGAAGTCCCAAATATGCTTCCCACTTGTTTCCTATAACTTTTCCACAGGTAAAACATCTCACTGGAATGATCATATTTACCTACCAATCTAAAATTTAACAAAATATTTTTAAACGGAAACACATTATACTCAAAAATAACTTACTTTTAACAAGCTTATTAGTTTGTGCTACAAACGGGTGGATTTTAAAACTGTTTAATAATTATTCTTAAAAGTTCTGTTTTCAACAGAAAGTTATTTTAAGGTTATGTTATATTTTTAACAAGGTTGGTTCGAGTTCTATGATGCTCTGTTTAAAATAGTGGCACCAATTGACAATTGACTTTTCATGCAGCGTTGCCAAAGGAAAATCAGGATTGATGTTATAATTAGTTTGAGTAAGATGTCAATACAAGAAAACGATACAAGTGACAGAGATACAGTTTTTTGATCCAGAGTTGCCGATACAACCGGAAATCGCAGAATTAATTTACATTTGCAGAATGTGGGGTCATGGCCAATTATGGTTTTTGTAATTGGTTCTGCGTTTGCGCTCTTAGAACTAGAAAGTGAACACGATTTATTTTTATTTATTTACTTTACTGTATCAGCTGTTTATTAGAATCGTTTGTACGTTTGGTGATATCAATTTTAAACGGAATGCCATTTATTTCTAAAGACTGGAGATCTCCAGGAGAGACTTGGGTTAAGACTCAGGAAGGATGGGAAAAGAAAAAGGTCCTAGAAAACTGCAAAACCTCTTCAAAGTAAGTGCCATTTATTTTCATTTATATTACAACGCCATCGATCGTGTTTATGTCGACATGATTTCTTTGTTCTCTTTTAGAACATTTCTTCCACATGACTTGATTTGTTTTGTCGAAAGATTATTTTAATTTCACTTAAAATACCTAAATACTCATAACTGACAGAATATAAATAATTAATTTTTTTTTATAAACTCAAACAAAGATCTACAACTTTCTTACGTTACCCAGCTGTTTCTGTCAATATTTAAAAAATATATAATTATTTTTTATATGTTGTAAAATTACGTCATTATTAAATTATATATAACACATTATTTTTGTTTTATTTTATATTTTATTTTTATATTTTTTCCTCTTGACCAATTTTAATATGGGATTTGAGAGTTAATTGTTTTCGTTTCATTTGCTTTAATCTTGCAAAATAAAATGTGCAACAGCAACAATTAACTAGAAATCTTGCATATTAATTACAAAAATTTTGAAACTCAAGAGAGAAAAGAGTGATATTTATAGTTTCAATTCAGTGGTGATGAAATTTGTATGTATTTATTGAAATCATGTCAATTTTTGTAATTGTAAATAAATACAGTAGATTAAGCAAATTCCTAATTTCCTTAAATATCTGAAGATATTATTCGACAGTCACATTAACTGTCAAATTTGATAAATTGATAAGAACACTAATAATTAATTAAGTAGTGGTTGTTTACTTTATTTTAAACTTTTTATTGTTATTTATTTATTATTTACTTTGTTTTGACGTCCTTTGCCAAAATCGTTATCAAAAGTGAATTTGACAATAAATAATAAATTATAGTACATATTACTAGCTGTCACCAAATATGCTAACGATATGGTCTTCATAAAATTGCTAAAATCTTAACATTGATTGTATCATACCGCAAATCCCACCACTAGAAATATTAGGTATTGACTAGATGCAAACTACCAATAGATTGATTGTAATTGATCTATCTCGTGTCCTCCAGGATCGCTGTGTCTGACTCCAATAGACTTTTTTAAAGATCTGATTTATCAGACTGAACCCACAGTGATTGAAGACGTTAGAAATGTAAATTAACAAAAATATTAACATTTTGAAATATTTTCTTATTATTGTGGAAAAGCTAATAAAACACAACTTTTTTAAATCTTCCAAATTTAGAAGAACATTGGAGACCAGATGTTTGGTATAAAATAATTGGTATCGGAAAGGAACCCAAATAGGTCCAAAGGGTCTAAACCATTGCGGATCTAAAAGAATTGATATTATAATCTTCCCAAGGAGGAATCATTGACCATCTCAGGAACATAATAAATGAAATAGGGATACTACAAGACCTAGGAATTTATCTAAACAGGTGAAGAGCCTGTTGCTATTCGTGGATTGTCTACAGTAATATCCCAAGACCTTGACAAATAGCCGATTATTTTTATTGTATCTAAATTTCGAGTTTATTTTAGGATCAATTCGTCGAGACTTAATTTTGGCATTAATAATCTGAATAACTCCCGAGAGCTTTAGCTCGAGGGAGTTATTCTTTGATTATTAATGCCAAAATTGTCGAGACAAATTGTAAAATATACGAGAAATTTAGTAGCAATAAAAATAGTAGCTAATTTGTCAAGGTCGCGTTATATTTAATAAGATTATTTCCCGAGTCACAAAAATTCTGTACATACGTATAAATTATACTAGTTTTGCTCTTTACTGTCTTGGCAGGTACTTTAATTTAATTATATTATCAATTTCTTGAAGATATTTACTCCCGAATCTACTCATTGTTAATACTTTTTAACAGAATGTGTCAAATTTAATTCTCTAATAAACTTTAATGGCAAACTGTCAAAATTCAGATTGACAGTAGCGCATGTTTGTGTAAAATGGACGGTATTACATAGAAAGAAATGAATGAATATATTTATAGTTTCAGAAAAAGTGCGAAATCAGTTGGATTTGTGTATTTGCTACTAAAAATAGATACTTTATTAACTATAAGCAATTTTATAATACCATTAGTATAGGTTTTATTTGAAAAATTTGAAATTTACGGGCGGCTTCTTTATTGTTGGATACCGTCCTTCAGGTGAATATTGAGGACGATGATCAAATAGTCGAATATTTACCACCAAGGTGAATAGTCGCTTTATTTTGTTCTGATTGGCTGTGTCAAATCAGTTTCCAAGCACGTGATTGGTTAAAAATTGATATTTGACAGACAAGGAAAATAATCGGGGAAATTTGTGAAGGCTCCCAAATATCCGAAAAAGCTTCATTTTAATTATTTTTTATTGTTCTCTCTTCGTAATTCCAATATATTTCCAAAAGAAATGTTGTAATTGCTACAATTGTGCCGCCTGCGAGAATATAAAATGCAAAGATAATATCATGTAAAGGTAGTACTCTGGCTTGGTTCTCATTGTCTGAAGAAGTGTTGTTTGTCGTAAGAGAATCTTTCCATTTGGAAATAAACCCACCTTCCACTAATCTCAACAAGACTTTATTGAAGTTACAAGTATATGGAGAATTTTCTTGGAAAGCATAAGCAATGAAAAAACTTCTTGGACAATCTGAAATAACATGTAGTTTGGGATAACCTTTGGAATCTAAAAAATGCGAATTTATGATAAATTTTGCGTCTGATTTTCTTTCTAAAGAAGCGTGGTGGTTGTTGGTTTCTATTTTGTATATATTTGAAATATTACTTGCGCTACTATCGACTATTTTATTATTAAGTTTTTTGAAAGAATCTATTTCTATGTCTTCAAACATGTGTATGTAAGTGGTATAAATTTTTATTTTACTTTTGATAAAGTCGTTTAGAGTCAAATCTGAATAATATTGAACTTTCCCATATGACTTAACCAGATTACCTTGGAAAATTGTATTAATAATTACGGCATACATCATAAAAGCTACTAAGAAATATTTGAATCTTGATCTTTTTGGAATAACTGTAGTTATTGTAATTGAGATGCCATAAATAATCATCCAGGAATATTTAGTTTTTTGAAGTAGTTGCCAAAATATGAGGCATGTAATTTCAATGACTAGAATCAACAACCAGGCGGGCGTATTGAAACATTTAAATATTGCTGTCCAAGAAGGTTTTTTAGAAGCCTTCGCCACGACTATGCACATTTCTTCGATATCTATCGGTGTAGAATATTCTATTTGCTTTGAGTTATCAACAAATCTTCCGTTCGCAGCAAAATCTACTTCCTTTCTTACTACCTTCCCCAATGCTCCAGTTACATTTCCATTTTCGTAGAAATTACCATAATAAACATTTGGATCATCATCAACTTCTATAGTAAAATTCAGAAATTTTGATAAATTTATCAATACATTGATATCAACTCCACATTTATGGCTACACTGTTTCCATTTTGATGGTGAACTAAAAATTTCGTTTGGATCGTCCATCACGCTGGGTATTCTTTTAAATATAGAAACTTTTACTGGATGTCCATTTAGATTCATAAATTTCTTACTGCGTTTCCAAAAATATGAATGATTATTTCGTATGAGACGTTTGATTCGAACAGTTTTAGTACTTCCTAGCTGGTTTTGAGCATTTTTTTCAAAAGGTAAGTATATGTGTACTACATTTTGCTTGCATGAACAAGGTGCATGTGCTATGAGATTGAAAATATAACCTTTTTTCGACAACAAGGTCAAGCTTGAATTTATACCTGAAAAAAATAAAGTAATTATAATTTCTTTGAAATCTTAGAAGAAAAACAAAGAATTCTGTTATAAAATATCTGTAATATTGATTCTCTACGTGACATAATTTTGGAAGCTAAACGAATTGGGCTCAAACGTATTGCAGAGATTTTGGTCAGGAAAATAATTGGGTTGTATTATTTTTCTTATTTTCTTAACTGTATAACAACTTGGAACATATTTTTATAATTTCAAATGTGGATACACAACAATAAAAAAGACAAATATGAACACTTTTTCAAAACACTTGGAAGATTCATAGCGGGGGGTGATTACAATAATTCTAAGAACACTGTTTGGGGTTCGAGAGTCACAAATACTAAATTACCTATCAACAGGAGAACCCACATATTGCCCCTCGGACCCTAACAAAATACCAGATCTCCTTCATTTCTATATTACTAAAGGAATTGACAGTAAACTAATTACAGCTACCTCTAGTCTAGACATGTGATCGGACCATACAAAAACACAAATTGGGAAACATTTCAGGAAGTTCTAGATCAAGAAATAGATTTAAAAATACAATTAAAAACGCCTGCAGATATCGAATCGGCGGTGACTCTCATTACAAGGAATATACAGAAAGCTGCCTGGGCAGCAACTCCAGACAACAAGCAGTCTTCACCGAAAGAATTCTGTCCTCCAACCTTGAATGAAAAGATTTCAGAGAAAAGAATACTAAGAAGAATTTGGCAACAGAATAGAACAGTTCGTAATAAATTTAATAAGGCAACAAGAGAACTAAAAAAATTAATACTTGATATGAAAAAATACAAAGATAATTAGAAGAGCGTACGCCAACAGAAATCACCCACTACTCGCCATGGAAAGCCACAATAAAACTAAAAAGTCCCCAGATAACAATACCACCAATAAGAAAAAACAATGGAGAGTGGGCAAGAAATAACACATAAAAGGCACTAGCCTTCGGTGACCATCTCCAACAAGTCTTTCAACCTAACAACATTTAGCCAACACCTGAAGAACTGGAGGACATAAATAGTCCTAAACGAACCTTTCCAAATTCCATACACAAATTTAAATTTATTGAAGTCAAAAACGTCATAATGACGGAAATTGATCCTAAAAAAGCCCCTGGCTATGACCTGATAACAATGTTCCAAAAATTAACAAAGAAAGGAATAACTGCAATACTACAAATATTTAATGCAATAATAATAATAAACTATTTTCCACAACTACTGAAGGTACAAATATAATAATGCTTCCAAAACCAGGAAAGAAATTAGTAGAATTAACGTCATATAGACCCATCAGTTTATTGCTAGTGCTCTGATATAAAAAAAAATGTGGATAAACAATTTTTTAAGTGATAATCGAATAATGGGTCGGCTACGCGACCAAATGCATTTCAGGGTGCGGGCAATATTTAATTTAGGTTATATGTGACGCCAATGGGTAATTTGAGAATGAGACCCCAATAAAATTTATTTTCAATTTATGGCCGATACATAGAAATTTTTCTCACCTGCAACAACGTTTTCGCAATATCTTTTTTCGGATGTCGTGAATATTATTAGAAACGTTACTCTGGTTGGCCATTTTATTCTTCCGATGATTTTTTTTAACTGGTCACCATCTTCAATAAAAATAATAAAGTAGCTGCTACGATGAATCGAAAATATTTTGGTTTTGCGTGCAAACAGGAAAATGACATCTTTCTTTAAATTTACTTTTCGAAAAGTTTTTGGTTGTTTAATGAATTGTCCGAAAAAATTAACTAAATAGTTCATGTTGTTATTATCGGTTTCGTTATTTATAAATTGCGTTATCATTACTGTTCTGGCCATCGAAAAGTAACTGAAATAAAAAAAATAATAGTTTACATCTTGAATATTCTGGAGTCCTCCTTGAGCTGCAGAGAGCCCGAATATAATCATCTAACCTTTGCTAAATCCATGAAAAGTTGGAAGAAATAGGGATTTTTAATTGAAGCTATAGCGGCGTTGCCAGTTGTAATTATCTTTTTTCAGTTATTATTTACGTGAATAACAGAAAGGAAAGTTACTCAATTTCCTAATAGAAGACTTTTAAAGGAATTTCCTTCCAAATGGTTTAACGGAGTGAATTTAGACGAAAATATTCTGGAAATGGTGTAAGAGCTAAGTCAAATTTTTTTAATTTTTTCTATTTTATACATAAAGAGAAGCTTGTAAAAAATTTGTCAATAAATTTGGGTTGGAGCTTCGCGAGATATGTGCCGAAAACAGCATTTTTGGTATTTTTCGAGTGGATTGCTTCACTATTTTTTAAATATCTCCGGCTCTAAGAGTCGTGGAAAAATAAAATAAAAACTAAAATGACCGTGAAGAAGTAGAGTATCGATCCGTATAGTAGGGTTTTTTAAAAATGCATCCTAACCTCAAAAAACGAATTCGCGCACATTATTTTTTTTACTGAATTGGCAATAAATAACCAAAGAATTCTCGAATTTTCTTAAAAGTTGGAGAAAATATGCATTTTTATGTCCGGAAGACATGGTAAAAATGAAAAAAAAAATGTATTTGTCCAGCCAAAATCGGCATTTTTCGAAAAAAAATTGAATTGGCCGCCAATTTTGGAAAAACAATAGTAGAGAAAAAATTTTTATCTTAAAGAGAAGGATTTTGTGTGTACTTTTGTCTAAGAAAATCCGACATTTTTTTTTATTTAAAGTGTCCAATTTAGGGAATAATAAAAAAATAAAAATTCGATTTTCATTTTTTCCAATTTTTTTATCGCGATATTTATGCTTGATTCTCTTAGGAAAACTGTATTTCAGTCCAAAAAATGTTTAAAAAAATAAAAAAAATATTTCAGGTTCTAAAGTAAGATTTTTGTGTGGGAACGAATCAATATAAAAAATAAAAATCGAATTTTTATTTTTTTATTAGTCCCTAAATTGGGCACTTTAAATAAAGGAATAAAATGTTGGATTCTCTCTCAAGTTACACACAAAATCGTTCTTTTTAATATAAAAAATTTTTCTCTACTATTGTTTTTTCAAAAATGGTGGCCAATTCAATTTTTTTTCGAAAAATGCCGATTTTGGCTGGACAAATAACTACTTTTTTTTGTTTACCATGGCTTCCCGACATAAAAATACATGTTTTCTCCAATTTTTAAGAAAATATTAGGATTCTTTGGTTATTTATTGTCAATTCAGTAAAAAAAATAATGTACGCGAATTCGTTTTTTGAGGTTAGGATGCATTTTTAAAAAAACCCTACTATACTGATCGATACTCTACTTCATCACGGTCATTTTAATTTTTTTTTATTTTTCCACGACTCTTAGAGCCGGAGATATTTAAATCCACTCGAAAAATACCAAAAATGCCGTTTTTGGCACATATTTCGCGAAGCTCCAGCCCAAATTTATTAAATTTTTTTTTTACAAGCTTCTCTTTATGTATAAAATCAAAAAAATTTGACTTCTAATTTCACTCCGCTATTTATAATATTGTTTAATATCTATTTTATTAAAAAAATTACAATTTACATTAGTTTTTTATTTTAAGTACAAGTAAATAGGCGATCGTAATTTATCCATGTATCGATATCAAGGGCGGATCCAGCCGATTTTCACCCATCAGGTGGACTTGAGGGTCGGGTGGCTATGGAATATATTAAAAAACGTAACCTAAAGGGGGGGATCGAAATGTATTGAATTAAAGTTGGAACTGACTATAGTGGAAAGATATTTCAAAAATAAGTCACTGTGCATTACGCCAAATTTAGCACCAGGGGCCATATTTTCAAATTCATTCCGTACACGAATCTTTGATTTTACGAATGAAATGTAATCGTCTATATTTTCAAACAAACGATCTCATAACGTATACGAATATATTCGAGTACGTTACAACTATTGGGTATTAACCACTCGTAGTCACACTCGAAACGGGTTTTTGACGGAATAACTGTCAATTATTTAAATATTTTGTCTTAATAAGGCAGCTTTAAATAAAATCATAAATTTGGTGGCAATAAACGCTTTAGAAGAAGCAGAAATATTGGCGGAAAGAGGAGAAAGGCGTGTTAATGTTCAAAGAGATCCGTTCAGTTTAACAGAAAATCAATTTATAAAGATGTATCGTCTAACCAAAGATTTAACTAGAGAGTTAATTGAGACGCTACGTCCCTTTATTCAAGAGGGCCCTACAAATGCTGGGGATTCAACTTCATGAACTCCATTAGCTCCTTTTTCTGTTCCGGAGTCATGTTGGATCCCCTTTTTTTATATGATGTTTAAATTATTAATTTTCCAATAAAATAAAAATTTATCTCCCATATAACAACAAATTAGTCAACATAAACAAACTACTACCACCGTCAAAACTCAAATATCGCTAGGATATCTAGGGATATTCACATTTATTTTCTTATTACTAGTTTCAATCCAGCGATGCCAGATCGATTTATTTTACGTCTACGGAACTTATTCGAGCCGATTCGAGTGTGGTTTCAAAATAAAGACTTTCTGTTCCACTCGAAAATATTTCGTACACGACTATTCGTATACTTAATTTTTCGAGTGATTTTGAAAATATGGCCCCAGGTCTGTATACACCCACCTGTCATAAAATACTTTGGTGTATTTATCCTCAGAATTGCAAACTTCATTTTCAACGATTATTTTTGAATCTGTACCATTCTTAAAAAACCATAATATAAAAAATAAAAGTAACGTTTTGTCCATATTTTCCGCAATGCTGAGGCAAAGTAATCGACTTTAAATGAATATTTGCTTGATTAATTTTCCTACAATTTCGTCAATCAAGACAACAAAGAAAATCGTTTGGTCTATTATTATCTTAAATTTAGTCGTTAAGTAAATGTTTACAAGAATTTTCTTGCGGCTTGAGATAATTTCAAGTTGTGTGTAAACAAAATTTAACATTTTTTTCAAAACAACACCTGCGTTCTGTTATTTTGAGAGAAAATACTTTGTAATTGACTAGTTATGATTAATTATTAATGATTTATATCACTGCACTACACCGTAGATTTACTTTTTTTTTGAGGGGATCAGTACAAAAATATAAATATTTTTTTCACTTTTCTAACTAAAAGAATTCGGAATAAGACATCGATATACAAGTTTTTTTCAGAAGATTTCAGAAAAAATTTGTCAAACATTTAAAGAAACATCTACAGATAGAAAAAGAAAGAAATGTCTATTAATAAGATCTTTAAAAAAAAATTTACCATAATATACATACATATTTTTTTACTTCTGGTTTAAAAGAAAATTTTGACCTTGCTTGCTTTTTCAAATTGCTTATAGGCGATGAGAAAAAACCGGGAATTTACGTCACAAGTCATTGGCCAATCACTGAGAGCGCTCGAAGGCTGAACGAACGAAGAACAAACGTAAACAATCTTAAAATTGCCGAGTATATAAAATAGTCCGAAGCAGGAAGCAGTATGAATGTAAAAATGGTGACAGCCAGCGTTGCCAAACGTTCTATTTCAATTTCCCAACTTTATACGCCGATATTAGATCTGTTATTCACAAATTAATGTTATTTCAAGTTTTGTTTTCAGAAACTCGAAGTGATATTTATTTTGTAATGTTTGAATGTTCCCTGAAATTTTATGATTTTCAAATGGTGTTTTTCAAAATATTACAGAATAATTTGTAATAAAAATTATGCAAACATGTCATTTAGTGGTTATATTTTAATTATTTGCACATTTAAACTGGATTTATTTACTCATTTGTGATCTTGCCTATTGCATTTAAAAAATCGAAGATGTATCTGTCACTCAGAAGTAGATGAAGGGGGAAAATAAAATGTTATTTATATGCGCTGTAATAGTCCAGTAACTGAAGACCTGAAAATATGCAAAGCTGTAGATAAGTCAGTCCAGATTTCCTTTGTGGCTTAATTCTTAGGTCTTGACGGTTGCTTCCAAGGGCGAAAAATTTCACCACGAAAAAATGGTATTTCCCGCTAATATCTGCCAAAATATACAAATTAGACAATTTTTGTTTAGATAAAAAATGAAGATCGTATTATTAACTACAAAAAATGGTCCCTACCATTTTTTTCGCGACACGAATATTTTTTGCACAAACTGCCTTCGAAAAATCTCAAATTTTTGCATTGAATAGATATGTTAGTATCTCACTGAATTTCCGCTCGAGGGAGTTGGGATTACATTGATTTTAATTTTTTGGACTTTGGAGACCAATTGTAGATGGTGCCAGCGGCATACCTCTGCTCGCTAAATTATGGTGCCTATGAATGAAAATCTGGGCACCAATCGATTTTTCGACAATTATTGGCGGATTTCACGTGATTTTTTCTGTAAAGTAGAGCTTGGGATCTCTCAATTGTATTAGCGAATGTTCTGTGTAATTTGAGTTACAAATTTATCAGAAAATTGAAAATTGCAAAAATTTATTTTTTCATGTGGCAGTCTCAAATCCTGGCGCTTTGCCAAATACTTAAAAATCCATAAATCTCTTTAAAACTGACAAATGTCAAACTCTATATCCGAATGAAGCCAAACGCAATCACTTATGCCTTGGTGGCCCTGTATTTAAAACTATAACAGCTCAATATTTTTTGATGTTTCAATTTAATTTGATAAAGAAAATAATGAACATTTGTGTCTTTTACATAAATCACTGTATTCTCTGTTTTTAATACAAAATGATTCAAAAAATAATCCATCCAAATACCACACGTTCTCTCAAATTTTATAGATTAAATTTGGAGGGCTCGTGGTATTACATTTGATAAAATACTATCAATATTTCAATAATACGGGCAAGCCAATAACTCCAAAAACATTGTATACCAACAAAAGCAGACGACTAATGTGGGCGCGTGGGTACACGCGGTTAGGTTATGTGGAATATCATGGATCTCAGGCGGAGAGCGTAAAATGGGGGACATAATTCTAACGAACATTTAATAACCGCGCTCGAATAGAGGGATCAAATGATATAAACGGAAAGGTCAGAATATAAGCTTCACTTCGGTCTGGGTATTAATCCTCAAAAAATGAACAGCGGGGAACAAGAAGTATTTAAAAAAAAGTCCGGTTTTCACCGATGTGATCAATTTTCCCGATTTCTGGAAAATGGAGGAACTTTATTCGAAATAAAAAAATACATTCGAAAAGTAGACACTGTAAGCTATAAAATGGTGTGCATTGAATAACAATATAATGGAATATTTTATTTTTTAATGAGTGCTTGTTTCGAAGATTTCCAGAACTCCGAAAACGTCTTTAATTATTTGCACATTTAAACTGGATTTACTCATTTGTTATCTTGCCTGCTGCATTTAAAAAATTGAAGATGTATCTGTCACTCAGAAGTCGATGAAGGGGGAGGATAAAATGTTATTTATATGCGCTGTAAACGATAATAAACGAAGTATAAATGTTTGATAATTTTTATTGTTTGACATTTTTTTCTTTACATTTTGCACTGCGACTTTTTTATTCACTCATTAATTAACAGTTAAGTTAAGTCATAATGTATTTAAGAATATAATAGGATTTCTTGCCACAAAATTTCATACACTTGTAAAAATATGTTCTTATCTTTGAAATTAAGTAAATTTTAGATTTTCCTCTAATTGAATCCCCCAAGTTTACCCCATTTGTTGGGCTCTAGGGTATTACATTATCGTCATAGACGTAAATGTAAGGATGTTTTTCAAAAACGACGATGAACTTTTCCAGTTGCTTGAGTTTTTTTTCTAAAGCAGATTTTCTCAAAACTTTGGGTATTGTGTCTGTTAACATGGGTAAACCTTGATAATGATGCTGTAGCGTTTCCCAGTTGTGTTTAAGTGCCTGAAATAATAAGAGATTATATTAGCAATAAGCTGAAACCGGCATTTTTGTTCAGTAAAATATCATTTCCTTCCTTTCTTTACTTCCAAGTTTTAGAGTTATAGGATTACAAAAACTGCCCCCAAATCTCAAATTTTAACTTTGACACCTCAGTTCTCAAAAACTAGTCAAAATATCAACATAATTTCTACATCCTTTACAGGCTCTCCAAATTTTAGAATATCAAATTACTGAAAATACTTTTTTTTCTGCTCTCCCGGCTGTTTTTATGTGATTTTCGTCCTTTTAAATAATATAACAAAATAATAAAATGAATAAATGGTTAGAAAATTTTCTCGCCTTTCTTTTTAGCTCGGTTAGAACCCCCTACTCCCGCTATATAGCAAAGACTTTGCCGGCCTGTAGCGCCCTTCCTAATAATCGCATGGAGTTACGGCGGGGCTCAAATGAAAGAAAAAAAAATGCCGTCGATAAATGAAAAAAAAATTTTTTTTCCAACCCACTTCTTCATGTCTAAAATCGCGAGCAAAAAATTATCCATTTCTTATTTTGCGCGCCAAGCGCGCATTTGCGAAGATAGAAATTTTACAGTAATGCTATTATTTAGCGGATGAAAAACTGAACAATTTGAGCCCTGGCTGGTTGTGTCAGTTCAATTAGTACGGAAGTTACAAGCGTTTCAATAATATTTTGTTTCCCCCCTACTTGTCCCACCATCCGCACCCTTCGGCACATAAAAGTACTCGTTATTATCCTTTTATTCCCAAAAAATTGCATCTGCATCTCAAGAAATAATTAATTTTTTTCATATTTGCAATTTCAAATCGCGATAATTCGCGAACTAATTGAGTTATCGGGTTCAGGTTGGAATGAGATTATGTGTTTTGTCAAGACCTTCAATTTTGGTAAGAATATTTTTTTGTGGGATCAAACCCGGCTGAGATTTGTCGGAAAAGCCGTTTTCAAGGTCTTTAGTTAGAGGATTTCTCCCTTCTCCACCGCCGCCTGGGTCGAACATTTCATGCAGGAATTTTTTTATCGATTTTTAAGAGTAATTGAGTGAAAATAATAATTACATTAATGAGTTCCTCCCTCCTATGTTTTGTTATATATCTGCAAAGGGGTTGTGAAGCACTTATCGTGTCTTTTGTCAGTTGGTATTCTATCTCTCTTTGTCTAATTCGCTTCTTTAGATACGGAGGAGTGATTCCATAATATGGTCCTTTCTTATAAGTCGGTTCTAGAATACTTATGGGTTCTTTGTTACCAAATTTATCCAGTACCAGATGGGGCGTGGGTTCTTTTCCAGGTTGATCTTTAACTTTCTCGATATTACGGACGACGAAGTCTTTGTCCCGCTTCGGGGGGACATATTCTTTGACCACTTCTTTGGTTTTAGGAACGTCGGATCTTTTGTGTGGCAAACAAGGTTTTGCTGGTTCTTTGGCCCCTGTAACTTTCACGTAGCAAGGTTGTCCTGCAAAAGGTGAAAAATAGTTATTTACATCACTGAATTCGATAGAAAACGCGAGCGCATTAATAGGAATACATAATAATAGTTTAAGTGGATATTTTCGTGACTGTTCAATATAAATTTATGTAGATAAAATTAGTGGGAAGCAGTCAATAGTAAATAAATTAGTACGACTTCTTCGTTTTAAGTCGAGCTTTCGAAAATGTTTATTTTCTTTATCAAGACAAATAACATGAATTTCAGAAAAAATTACATACAAAAAGAAACATCAGTGTTAAAATTTTAAAATGACAAAATGACAATTTCTCAACTCGTCTTCCTTGAATTGATTTTTTATATATTTATTCTTACTTATACATTTTATAATCTCTCTGTATGTTTCAATTGTATACCGGTTTTTTTAGAAATTGTCATTTTAAAATTTTAACTCTGATGTTTCTTTTTGTATGTAATTTTATCTGAATTTCATGTTATTCGTCTTGATAAAGAAAATAAACATTTTCGAAAGCTCAACTTAAAACGAAGAAATCGTACTAATTTATTTTCTGTTGACTGCTTCCCACTAATTTTATCTACATAATAATAGTTTATATAGGGTGAATGCTTTGTACGCGCATTTTATTGCAAAAATTCTTTGAAAACGGCACTTGTAAGTGATACTCTCTTCACATAAGAACAGGAGACGCAGCTCGGACAGCCCCGTCTTCTATACGCCGATGACACTGCTCTGATTTCGGTAGCCCAAAACTCTAATCAACTTAGCATCCAAACCCAAAACCTACTGAATCAGTTCAAGAGCTGGAGCAATAGGTGGAGGGTCTCATTGAATCCTCAAAAAACACAATTTATCATCTTTAAACATCCGAATTCAAAAAGACCCACCCAGCTCCCCCAAGACGTCAATGTAAATCTCCAGGGAGTCAGGCTCGCTCAACAAAGGGAAGTAGACTATTTGGGTGTTCGATTCTCTCAAACACTTAAATGGTCTCCTGACCTTGAGAACACGCTCAACAGAATGCGTAAACGAGCCGGCCTCCTTGGCGCTTTATGTGGCCGGTTTGATCGGTGCAACACCAAAACCCTGATCCACACTTACAACTCCTTCATCCGCCCCGTTGCCGAATACAGAGCAGTCCCATACCGGGTACTACCCCCCCATCTAGCCCTAAAAATCTCCTCACTCGAGAGACGTATCCTACGACGATGTCAATATCTCCCCTATCTGTTGCCTTCTGGAGAAGTTTACAACAACGTCTCCAGCGCCCCAATTCTCTCTCGTTTCCAACTCCTAAAGAAAAAATACGTCTCTCGCACTCTGAATGGCTCAAACACCCACGCCCAAAACACCCTCCCCACCCCCTGGCGTCCTCTTCAGGAAACCCAAAGCCAAACTCAGACTTCTGGCCGACGCTCAAGAGCTCCCCCTCCCCTCCGAACACCAAGATCTACTGGACTCCGCCCCCTTACCATAAGGTAAACCCCAACCCCCTCAACATACCATACCATAATCTACTATAACATAAGAATCACTATGTACAGAATCGTGATTTAGGTTTTCGTGGTATTATTATTATTATTATTATTATTACTTATTATTGTAATCAGGGAACTCTACCCTAAAAAGGAGGAAAACTCCTATAGCAGGGCATTAGGAAAATGAAATGTCCTAGAAAAATGTAACACTACCAAAAGATAATAAATGATAAACTCGAACAGCCTTAGCCATCTCTGGGGTATCCACGCAAAGTAAATCACTTCGAATTGTAGGGTGTGTCCACCCCGAGTCTATAAATCGTTATTTTTTAGGAAACAATTTGAATTTTATTGTTTTTCACGTTTTTGTCGATAAATCAAGTATGTATTTAAATGATCTTGCATCCAGATGACTTTTATTTTGGGTTCGCGTTATATTAGTGAGCAGTTGCTTGAAGAAGCGAAAAATTTAGATTTGGTATATGCTTTTTTTAAGATAATACCCTTCCTGAAAATTAATTCTTATTGCAGAGGGCTGAGTTACTCGAGGGGTAATTTAAAGGCCTTCTACTAGGAACTTAATTAATATTTGCTTGTAGGTGGGTATACTTAATTAATTTTAGAAAAAAATAAACGTCTGAAACGAAAGTGCACAGACCCATTAACCAACTTTATAGGGATGAAGAATCCTACCTCCACCAATGAGTTCTTTATCTAGAATATTTAAAATAATAATACATATTAAATTTTTACCAGATTTTTTCTTGAGGAATTGATGTGGATCTGGTATATCCAAGTTGGCAACTCCCATTACCCCATATTTCTTTGTTGGAACAGAAAAATCCGGTCTAGGAAATTTTCTTAACTTTTCTGCCTCAGTTTTAAATCTTAGTTTTACTTGACCTTTTTCGTCTTTCGGTTGTTCTTTGAACATGTCGTAAATGCTTTCATTGTGATTTGTTATTAATATTATAGACATTTTTATGTAGTATTTCCTACTGTACAAATAAATAATTCTTGGAAAACGAATTTATAAAAACTTGTTTGACGTATATACGTGCCGATATTGATGTAACGACTTCGTTGCCGAGGAAACGTTCATAGTTGAGAAAAAGGGTAAACAACCAAGTCATAGCCCAATCAATAGGTTTGAAGTGATGACAAAATTCCACCCCGAAAATAAAAATTAGGGTCGTATAGAAAATGCTCTTCTAGCATTGTCTTAGACCGAACAAATTGTAATGAAAGTATTAATAAAATTTTAGATTGACAGTTCTTCTAATCAACACAGCCACCTTTTCCAAAATCGTCATTCACTATGTGTCTACTTTAAATTCAATGACATTTTGAACTTCAAAATTTTCATATTTTGGTTCCCATTTTGAAGGTGTTCCCGAAGAGGTACTACGGAGGGGCACATCAAACCCTAAGCTTACTTTTTGATGATCTATCAAAATCTGAAGTCGGAATTTTAAAATTCATATACACAAAAAAGCTATTTCATTAAAGTCGATACTAGTTGGCGAAATTGTCTAAAACATTCGCAAAGTTCGCAAAAACGGTTTTTCGTGAATAAAAAAAGCATAACTCCAATAAAAAAAAAATCTGTTGTGTCGCCACAAGACTTTCCCGGCAGTTATAAAATAAAAATTAAAAAAATTAATTTTGTGTTAAAATTTTTTAAAGTCCAAATCAAATGATATTTCGTATCCCAAAAAAAATTCGAAGTAAAAATGACATTTGAAATGTTATAAAAGGAAAGACATTTCACATGTCAAAAAAAAGTAAAACAATTTTTTAGGGTCGCAATTTTGTTTACTTTTTCTTTGACATGTCAAATGTCATTTGGATTTTAAATTTTAAATTTTTTTTCCATTGCTTAGTTTTAAAATTAAGGAATCAAAATTTCAGGATGTATTTACAAGCCAATAAGGCACCTAAATGCCAAATAAAAACTTTAGGTTTTTTATTTTTTTTGTAATGTACATAGGGCTACTGCGCCCCCTGGTGGGGCGATTTCAACCAAAACCAAACGGATTCATTCCGCTATGATCCGATGCCCACATACCAAATTTCAGCTAAATCGGATCAAGCGTTTGGACGCTACGGGTTGCGATTTTTTAGTTTCAAAATAAATTTTTTTTAGGTTAGGTTCAAAATTAAGAAATGAAAATTTCAGGATTTATTTACAATCCAGTGAGGCACCTAAATATCAAATTAAAAATTTAAGTCTTATATTTTTTTGCGATGTACATAGGGCTCCTGCGCCCCCTGGTGGGGCGATTTCAACCAAAAATTAATCTCCGATCACCCACAACCCATATACCAAATTTCAGCTCAATCGGATTAAGCGTGCGGACGCTATCGTGGAAGAATACAGACACACAGACAGACGGACAGACTTCCATCTGGAAATCGTTTTAATCGTCTTAGGGGACCTCAAAATGGATATATCCGTCGTTATCTCAATTTTTTTTTAGCGCGTTCACAATACTTTCCCTTTGCGAGGGGCCGGGAAAGTAAAAGTAAATGAGAAAGTTGTGGAGTGTGGGTGGAGTAATAGATGGGCAATAAACGTAATAAGCCAATAGGCTTCAGCGATATCGGAGATCTTGAATCAGACGGGCCCAGACGAAAAAAAAAAAGTTGTAGATAATAAAACTATCCTTCGATTAATTTTTTATAAGTCTCGATCGAGATGTAACATATCGAAAAAACCGCCCAAAATCGCATTTTTTAGTTTTTGCTATAACTTTATCAAATTTAAATATATTTATTTGATACTTGACAAAAATATAGCTCGTGGCATGTAGAATAGATTTCAAATTTTTCGAAAAAAGTCGCTTGCAAAAATCGGCTACTCTTGAGGTCGTAGAATAACGATCTTGAGCTTATTTTCTTCGGAAAGACTTGTACTTTCATCCTATAAAAAGTTTATAGCAATTTTTTAAATTTTAAGTACTAAAAAATTACTTTGAAAGAAATCAAATGTGCTTTCTTGCTATCCCGCAATCTCTGGGTTTTTAAGATTGAACTGAAAAAATAAAATAGGCTGGTTAACCAAAAGAAACCATTGCCAATAAACACACACAAAGATTTTTGATACATGCATTTTATATTAATTTTTTTTTTTGTTTTCTTGCAGGATTTTGAGAAGTGATAGTTCTGAAGAAGAAATTGATCCTGACACTGCCATCCAACCTCACTGTCACATTACAATAAAGTGTACAAAAGAAGTTAGTATTTTTTTATTAAAATTAAAAAATTTGATCCATTGCACATTTTTCTTCCTAATTCGAAAATCTATTGTAACATTTTATATGTAGCCTAGTTGCCAGAGAAGGATATTGACCAAAAGCTCGCCCAAAATGTGATATCAATGAAACTTGGCGTTTAAGTACCTGAAAGGGTGTAGAAAACGATAAAAAAATCTTTGAAGCTCTAAAGTGTATGCTAATTTCACAATTCCGAAAATAAAATCGAAAATTTGGTTTTTCCATTATATCTCGAAAAAAAAAATTCGAAAAACTAATAGCACCACGTGAACGAGCGGAAAATTTTACTAAAAATTATGTTATAAGTTATTTAAAAAAAATTTGCATTACCTACTATAAAAAATTATTAAAAATACGCGCGCCGAGCCCTTGAATACAAATATTCAGGCGAGGCGTTCGGAAAAACTAAAGTACCTTTGCCTAATGTACGCAAAGAAAGAGGAGACTCTAAGCTTTCTCAGGAAGCCATTAGTTTTTAATTTTTTTTGTTTTCTCATAGAAAATTTGACCGGAAGTTATAATTTCTAAACTTTCACTGATTTTTATAAAACCGAAGATATCTATTAATAGAGGCATAACAAAAAAAATCCTTGTAGATTTATCATCATTATACTTTTACTTTTGATTTAAATACAATTAAAATAAAAAACATTATTTCTGGTTAATAAAACTTATATTTTCAAATGATCATTTTTTTTACAACATTCATTCGACGCAATTTTTATTTTCAAAATAGTGTTTATTTATTTATATAAATCAATTTCTAAATTAGTTTTAACTTATTTAAAAAAAAATAATTTCTGATTTATATAAACACTATTTTGAAAATAAAAATTGCGTCGAATGAATATTGTGAAAAAAACGATCATTTTAAATCATAAGTTTTAATAACAGAGATAATGTCATTTTAATTATATTTAAATCAAAAGTAAAAGTATAATGATGATAAGTGTGCAAGGATTTTTTTTGCTTTGCCTCTATTAATAGCTAATAGTTTTTCGAAATTTTTTTTCAAGATATAATGGAAAAACCAAATTTTCTATTTTATTTTCGAAATTGTGAAGTTAGCATACACTTTAGAGCTGCAAAGATTTTTTTATCGTTTTCTACACACCCATTCAAGTACTTAAGTGCCAAGTTTCATCGATATCACATTTTGTGCGAGATCAAACTCTCTGACAACTGGGCTAATATCTGAATATCAAACGCATATTTCGTTTGGAGTCGATTTTATTTAAGTTACTGTGGTCAACTTGTCCTTCTTAAAATTGTTTAAACAAAGACTGAAGCCAAATCATCAAGTGATCTTATGTGACGAAACGTCCTGATCTTTCGTCAGATCCCCTATTTATAATTATGAATTAAAATACAGGTAGTATGGAAGTATTTGTTTATTTTCGCCTATGACACTATGCATTAGGCCAAATTCCCCCAAAATTTTATTTGTTTAAAAAATATCACCTTGTAATTCAATTACAGATAGCTGGTTTTAATGAATTTGACGAGGCTGTAAAACGGCTAGATTTTAGGAGCGCAGTAAGAGATGTTCGTAGATTTAACTATATATGTGCTCTGCTCGAGCTCCTGATTGGACAACAGATGACAGCTTTGTCGGGATGCTCTCAAAAAGTACTCCTGGCCATGTTGGAGGAAGTAGCTAGTCTCGCAACTTCTAGTCAACACAATCCTAGAGGTTTTCGACAGCTTCTCGGAAACTTAAGAGCGTTGAGATCTGCCGAACGGGATGCTTGTTGGGGAGGTAAGTTAATTTTGTTTTCAATTGATTTACCGCTTAATTTCATATTTTAAATGTTTACATAATAATAAATAAAACTGCTCCAAGTCAGTACCATAAAAAAAAGGGAGGCAACTAGTTTCGGCAGACTGCCATCATCAGGCCCATAGGGTACTGAAGTAGAACATTAAATGTGAAACAACAATAAGTAATGAATTTAAAACTTTGTAACTAAATAACTAAAATAACTAACTAATGGTGAACCATGTTTTAAAAAATTGTCTTAAGACCGACCCAAGAGGTAGGGTTAAAGTTTCCTATGGGTCTGATGATGGCAGTCTGCCGAAACTAGTTGCCCCCATTATGTTTATTATTATTAAAAAGTTATTGGTACTGACTTGGAAGAGTTTTATTTATTAAAATATTAGGCCACATTTGGGAAAAATGGATAACTTACTCAGTTTACATAATAATTAAGAAAACAGAAAGAACATATCCCAAAATATGTTGATCTTTATTATTATTATTAGTAGAATAGTAATTGTTTTGTTCGAAATATTTAAGATTTTTTAATCTTTCAATATTGATGATTCGTCTCTTACTCACAGTAGATTTAAACTAAAATCCATTGTGTTCTAAAGTTTCTTTAACGCCCAGAATGATTCCTTTATAACCGTAGATTAAAATAATTAGGAAATGGACATTAAGACCTCTCCACTTAATAAGTTATTAAATTATCTAGAGGCGTGAGACCGCTTGGATTTATAAAACGGAATATTGAGCATTCCTGAGTCTGCATAATTCTGTCGTTCACAGTGTTCTGGAATATGTCAGCGTGGTCTGGTTTCCTTTGTATCCTACATTATCCACGGGCAGTCGTATCAAATTTTTTCGTTATATTTTCACCGGGTTCTTGGAATGTGAGCGTTTAGCCCAAAAGTTTTCCTTTTATCCTTTTTTTTGTACGAACTTACTTCACTCTTTTCAATTCTTAGCTAGTTTGATAGCCTCTTCCATTCCTTTTTCCTGTCATTGAGCTGCACTGTCCCACGTTTCCCTAGGTCTTCTATGTCTTCCGCCTGTGTATTTGCTTTCCATATGCGTTTCACTGGTTTTTGACCATTCATTTTGCTTTCTCAAATATAATTTTTATATTTAAACTGTAATATAGAATGTTATTATATGTATATGTATATCCATGTGTTTTTGTTGTTTATTTATTTTGTTGTGTCTTTCGCAATTCTGAATCGCTTTGCATATTGTAATGTTCTAGGACCATTGGGGTCTCAAGTACTCTGGCATCAGCATGCCACCAAAATCGAAAGGATATTAAACATGGCAGCCCAAATGCAGATCTGCGAACCAAATCCAAATACTCAACCGAAATTATTGCAATTACCAGAAGAATGTATTAGAGAAATAATTTTAAGGTTGTCCGATCACAGAGATTTAGCAGCTAGCGCTGAATCCTGCGAACAAATGGCCGCTATTGTCAGCGAACAAAGAATTTGGAGGGAATTGGTCAAATTTCATTTTAATCCACAGCAAATTGAACTATTTTTACCCAAAGACAATAACATTGATTGGAAAGAAGTATATCATTCTTTGAAAAAGTAAGTAGATAGTTCCAAATGTTCCAGCCTTATATACAGTGGATTAAAAAGTGAAACAAATCTAAACAGTTTTCCCTTCTTAGTTTAGTGTACGTGTAATCAAATTTTAAAAATATATTTCGACAACTGCTATGAACAAGGTAGTAAGTAATACATATTCTGAAATTTTCCCAAAATACAAACAAAAATGTCTTTGTCATTTTTAGATTATATTTTAGTGTTCCTGATGATGAGCCGTTTTGATTCCAAATTTCTCAATTTAAAATTATGTTTAATTCAAATCTGACAGAATATTTTTTTACCTTATATAATAATGTGAATTTTAGTTTCCTATTGTGAATATGAATGACCAGATTAAGTAAAATATAATTTTTTTAAAACATTAAAAATGTCGCTCTAGAACATGACCTCAAACTTTTGTTTTTGGTAATATTTTTCTGCCCTTATTTATTTTTTATACAAATGTTTTTCTATTTTTTTTTTATTTTTTAGGACAGTCGGTTTAAATGAAGAAAGGCAATATGCAGAAATGTTATCTCTATGTCGATACTGCCGGTGCTTATTCTGGAGGTCCTTGGGACATCCCTGTATCGCTGATCAATGTCCCGAATTTCGTGCACGAATTCAGGAAGCCGGAGGAGTCAGCGCTCCTTGTCCCATCCCTCCTTCCGCCTTTCTTAAATTCTTTTCCTTGTAATTGCCTTTATCACTATCCTAGAGAGACGTAATTTTAGTGAAATATCATTCAAAGGTCATAACAGAACGAACAAATTTGTTCTACACCACCTTGTATCCTATATTTTGTGAAATATCTTATTGTTGAAAAGTAATTATAATAATTACTTTAGCCTATACAAAAGCGACAATGATATACCTCAAACTAGATTCAAGTGTCTTATAGAAAACGATACCACAATACGACATCGTTGCCAATTGCTGTGAAATTCAACATTTTAACTGCTAAAGTATGAAAGAAATGAATGTACGTCTCATTGAATTATCTGATGATTTTAATACGACCTATTGGTCGCATTTTGTCTCTGATGGGCGTGTCTATTCATAAAAAAGGAACTTCTATATGGCTCAAATATACGGTTTTTGTCTATGTCGAGATTACGTCCATTGTCGCAGGATCAGCGGTTAATTAATTCAGAGAATAATTACATCATGCTTGCTGCTTTCTTTCCAGATCGCTTTAGATTCAACGCTCGCTTTTTATAAATTTATCGCATGGTAACCCACACAGCACAGTTTAATTTCTGAAATATTGCAGGAAAATGTTTCGGAAATATTTTTGTTATATTGCAAAAGATATATTAAATATTTCAGGAATATTGCAGAAACATCCAAATGTCCGTCCCATAACCTAACGTAATAATATTGCAGAAATATTTTTGAATATGTTCCTGCGATATTTCTCTGTTCTATTGCAAAAGATAACGTCACAATATTGCAGAAATAGTTCTGTAATATTGTAAGTTGTTGCATATTAAAAAATAGTAGACACTTAATATTTTTATTCACTTTCTAGTGAGTAGTTTTTAGTTCTTTTCTTCTTCTTTTCCACTTCCCTGGAGGTACGAACTTGGCTTGAGCCAACCATCTGTTGCCATCAGTGTCAACATTTGAGGTCTCTTCAGCTTCAGCTGCCTGCTATTTTCATACGAGTCTAAAAATGACGATTTGTTTTGCTGTATTGAGTAACAAAAAACTCCCCCGATGTTCCGTATATAATAATAATAATAATAATAAATTGCCTTTATTTGTCTGTAAAATTACAAACAATGAGTAGGTACAAGAGGCGAAGTCTAGCTAGAGCTACTCTACTTAACCTCAAGTTTACACAGATGGTAATAAAATACAAAATTAGTAAAACTCAGACATTACACATTTAAAATATTCACTAAAATTTTACATCACAAATATAAAAAAATGATTAAAATGACTTCACAAATATCATAAAATGAACAAAATTACTGACGCTGTAGTAGAATTTGTTTATAATTTTGTTTTAAAAAACTCAGAGAATTAACTCTTAGACTATGTGAAATACTAAAACTGAATTATAAGTAAATGACCTTTTAAAAATTGACAACCTATATCGTGGTAACATGAGACTATGTGGATATCTCAGAGACAGACTATGAGCTTCTCCACGAAAAACTAATTTGTTCCTCAAATAAATAGGATTCGATGTCAAAATAATTCGGTATATCAAAGAGGCAAGGTGGTAGTTATACAAGTTACTTATGTTCAACCATTCGAGTTGTTTTAGCTTACTTGATACATGATCATATTTTCTTATGCCAAAGACAAAACGGCAACAATTATTTTGAATTTTTTGTAATCGGAATTTAGTGACTTGATCTAAGCAAGGATAAAAAACCAATTATATTGTGTTGCTGCCATTCTTCTTCCTCAGAGGGTATTCGTTGCTCCAGAATTGGCTTATTTAGGCGATTTTGGCTTTTTATGTGGGTTGGATAAATGCATTTTGTACCAATTCTATCTATAAACTTTATTGATATTATCTTCGATAATCAAATCTGCTAATAACTGCGTTTTTATTATTTATAGCCATTAAACTCACAAACAGACATCTCTAATAGACTTTGCGTCATTTTGTAGCGTGGTTATGTCAATTGTAAAAAATTCGAGCTTGGTTCTTTCGTTAGTTTCCCTAATCCTCTCGTTTGTAACATAAACAAGTTATCTTTATTCAACTTAACTATGCTTGATACATTTCTCTAATTGGATTCTATAATAACAATTCATCATCGGTAAATCTGATTTTACGATAAAATCGAATGAAAGAAGATTATAAATGATTATAGCCTCTCTTTATATCTCATGCGAGCTGAGAGTACCAGAGCTGGGGAGGATTCGAATCACATAGGATTCAAATCCTGGATTCGAATCCTTTTTGGGGATCCGAGGCCGGTGATTCGAACCCTTTAAAAAAAAAATGGATTCTTTCTGTATTTGAATGAAACTAATAATCGGATGATCATTTGAATGATACGACTTGAATGTTCATTTGGCCGGTTTCTGTGGACCTATGCGACGGTTACCCAATTATTTTAAAGCCAGCACAATTTTTAAAGAAAATTATTTGTACTAACCCATTAGTGAGTTGAACTGATTAATTCTGTATAGAGGAGAAAACCCTCGTCATCTCCCGTTTTCTTGTTTATAGCAAAAAAAAATTTCACTTTTTTGGGGGTGGTTTTTTGGCTGTTTGGGGGTTAGAGTCGGCTTGGGGAGAAGATCCAACATCATGGGAGATGACTCGGGTTTTCTCCTTTATAGCAAAAAACAACTTTTTCATCCTTTCGGGGGTGATTTTGGCCGTTTGAGGGGTGGGGTCAACTCTAAAAGAATTGTTACGTTAGTTTTGCCGGTAATGATTAGGAATCATACAATCTTACATAAAACATGATTACATGGTATTACACTGACATGATCCGTGATCCGAAAAATGGATTTTAATCACTTGATTCGAATCCTTTTTTTTAGTAAAAAGGATTCGGGCATTGGATCCGTGATTCCTATCACATCTCGTGGTTCGGATCCTTTTATTGAAGATTCGTCCCAGCTCTGGAGAGTACCAATATGAAATTAAACAGAGACTGACATAATACGTATATGTGGACGCCCGCAAAATTTCTGAAATTAAATGAATAAATTAAATATCGCTGCAATATTACTGAGAGGTTGCATGTGATGTTGAATTATTTTTGTCGTGATATTCCTGCAATATTTCTGGAATATTGCAACTGCAATTGCAATATTGTAATATTGTGGCAATATTTCCTGAATATTGTGTGCTGTGTGGGAACGCCGAGAAGCGATTAATGAATTCTGAGAATAATTACATCATGCTTGCTACTTTCTTCCCAGATCGCTTTAGATTCGCAAGTTTATCGCATAGTAATATTTATTTTGTGCATATTTTTGTGTTAAAGAAATTAAAAACTTTCCGTTTTAAATAGTTATTTTTTACTGTAAAAATTTGTGTTTAATAAAAATATATTTTTGTGGAATTTCACAGTGTATTGGCAACAGTGCAATACTTTTGTGGCATGGAAATGAACTCCTTAAAAGTAACTAAAGACTCCCAAAATACTGAACTAGTACTAGTCAAATGCTGTAGTCTCTTCTTATACATATAAGTCGGTTATTTAAGTCACAATAGATTGGGAGTTGAAATTGAAATGAAGATCCTACATTTCATTTCCAGATATGTCTGGGTAATCGTCCAATTGGAAAAGTGATATATAGTTCTGTTCTGTCTGTTGAATGACATCTCGCAGTTTTTGATACGAAAATGGCGTTTGGTGGATTTCTCCCAAACATCGGAAATTTATTCCTCATCCCATCCCGATCAAAAGTGTCCACGGGCCCAAGTCAATCCTATGTAAAGATTTTGATCGGGATGGGATGACGAATAAATTTCCGAAGTTTGGGAGAAATCCACCGAAAGCCATTTCTGCATCAAAAACTACGGGGTACTTTCTCGATCAACCGATTTGGTTGGGTATCTTTTGAAATTCAATAGAAAGCTGATAACACTGATAAGTGCTCGATTCGTGGATTAGAGAATCATATTTTTCTATGGATAAAATGTATTTCTTTGCAAATTTTTGGTTTAATACAGTGTATTAATTTTTAGTTATAGAGTTGGTGATATAATTGAAGTTGCTCGAAACTACATCAGTAATGTCTTATGTCATACCATGTGTGTTTCCTTTCCATTAATTATTTTATGTATGTATCTATCTTTTGTTTATCCATTGTTAGATTGCAAATAACTTTTTGCTTATATTGATATCTAAAGCAAAGGAGACAAAAATGGAAGCACAAAGAAGAAGAAAGAGAAAAGTGAACTGAATACTGCCAAAAAAATACAAACTTCCATTACTAAATTGTTTATCGTTGATTAGAAGAAATACTTGTTGGCTGTGGCTGAATATTTTGATAGAAATGATATGACAAATGACATTTTTGACAGAAATGATATGACAAATGACATTTTTGACAGAAATTGACGAATGACATTTTTGACAGAAATGGACAAATGACATGTACTCTAAAGGCAGCTAATATGAACGTTATACCTTGCTGTTTTTAATATTTTATTTAAAGATCATTTGAATCCTTTTTTTTTACTTTGACTGATTTTTTACGTAATTTTTTTTTACAAACTATTTTTTTATCACTGTTATGTAGAATAGTATTAAGTTTAAGAAACAATCTAATAGCTTTACCTTACATAAACTATAACTAAAATAAAGTAGAATATAATTAAAACTAAACTTTAACGTTTGTGGATTAGTCACTAGTTATTTACCTAATGACGGTTTGAAGCTTTAGTTAACATTAACTAAGCGTTTAAAAATCTAATATCTAAGTACTAATTCAGTTATAAACCAGGGAAATTATCAGTGAATTTCAGAAAATGCCCTTTGTTGTGCTTCTTGTGCATTGTGATATAATTATCTGATTATTTTGAAATTATTTACTATTGTGTGTAATAATAGATGCTATATTTATCATAGTTACTATATCAAACTCTGAATTGTGGTTAAACATTAAAATTATTTTTACTTACTTTTTTGTCTTAATCTCTATGTATGGTTCTACTGAATGAGCTTCTCCTTTATTTGGATAACATTCTTTGTATGTCTTCGGAAATTAAGGATTATTATTATTACTTCCAGCGCCATTTAGGCACAGCACTATAATAATAATATTAAAAACAATTTCTCGACAGATAAAATAAAGTTTGTGACGGGTGGTTCAGCCCGACTGGTGTAGAAATTTCCAGGCCGCGACTACCGATTTCTACATGGCTTAGATTAGATCAGTATGGGGCTTATGGTAGCCTCTACACTGCGACCTTTACAGATCTATTGTGTTTGCCCTCATGTTACGTTAGAATACCCTGTCTAGACCCGTCCTTGTTATTAGACTCCATAGGCCAGACCTTAGCTCCTCAATATATTGGGAGGTGTCATATTTTGACACTAATACCGTACCTGTAGGGCCCTGTCGTAATTTCAGTGGTTTACGAAAGCAGCCGATTTCGGTTTGATTACTATGCTGCCTCTTTAAACGCTGTATGAATTTGATTTGTAAAATGTACTGTAGTTGTTTCGTATATCCAGTTACTCCCAAATAAAACATGGACTAAATCTTCAATGATTAAAAAACGTAATGATGAACATGTATAACCATAACAGTGGAATGGTCTACACTACTTTAAGACCAAAGGCATTTTGAACTATCAATCGTTGAACTGATTTTTAAAAGAAAATGAATAAAAATACTACATACTGAATTTGAATTTGCTAGTTTCGCTTGTAGCGCGTTTGGGCTTAAGTCACGCCCACAGTTTTTATATACTGGAATGCGGAAGTGTTTACGTAAGCGAGAGATGCTCGTCTTGCATCTCACTCATGGATAATGCTGTCTGCTTCGTACTTTAAGTCGGATGAAATACTCTACCGTTATTTTACAATATATTTGGCTAATTTGTAGCCGTATGGACTACATGAGGATTTTTGATGATATGATGGCGTGAACCGGAAGTCAGCTTTGTCCCATAGGTCGGCTGGAAAGCGAAACACGTGACTGGTACCGGGTGGTACGAACGCGGAAACGAAGAGATCTTGTGTTTTAACGTTGTCCTTCTCTCACGCATGATGAAGGAAAGTTTTGACTTCATAATAAAACATCTTTAGAGGAATAGAAAGTCTGTTCCACCGTTTTCCTACAAGTGGTCCAAGCTTTTGATAAAGTTTGGCATGTGCGCCTTAACCACAAGTTAAATTTGTTACTAATTCGTCAGTATTCAGAACTCTTAAAATCCTATTTATCAAACAGATATTTCAGAATAAAACAGGAAGATGTATATTCTGATCTAAGAGAAATTAAGGCAGGAGTACCCCAAGGTAGTGTACTAGGTCCAGTACTCTACTTACTGTATACCAGTGACATTCCTAACCTTGAGCACGATACTATTGCAACATTTGCTGATGCTACTGCCATTCTGGCTGTTGGAAAAGACCATGAAGAAGCTAACCGAAAATTACAAACATCTGTAGACCAGATTAACACCTGGACTAAAAAATGGCGTATTAAGTTAAATGAAAATAAATCTGTTCATGTTAACTTTACTAATAAACGAAACCAACACATTCCCATAAGAATAAATAACGCTCAGATTCCCTATGCTAATACAGCAAAATATCTTGTAGTGACACTCGACGCTAGACTTCGCTGGAAAGTCCACATTAAAAAGAAACGTGAAGTGCTTGGTATAAAATATAAAAAGATGTATTGGTTATTAGGAAGAAACTCCAAGTTGTCCACACATAACAAACTGCTCCTTTACAAGCAGGTATTGAAACCCGTTTGGACGTATGGTAGCCAGCTTTGGGGCTGCGCCAGTAAAAGTAACATTCAAGTTGTCCAACGTTTTCAAAATAAAGTATTAAGGAACATCGTCGATGCACCCTGGTACTGTCGCAACAGTGATCTTCATAGGGACCTGGATGTAGAAACTGTTGACAAGATTATATCTAAATATGCCAGCAGCCATGAACAATGGCTGCTCCAACATGGGAACGTTGAGGTCATCCAGCTCCTCGATAATACCAATTTAGTAAGAAGACCCAAGAGGACCAAACCTTTTGAGCTAGTTCAGTAACAGTGCTAGTTACAAACAGAGTATTGTGCGGATTTTGTGTTACACGTTACCGTTACTAAAATTATCAGACCCTAAGGTACACTAGTGAGTAGGACCTTAGTATTTAAGAATTCTAGTTAAGTTAGGTTAGAACAAAATTGCTTATTGATAATCATGATCAGATTGTAATTATAGGAAACGTTCCCACAGAGTGTTTTGCTACGAAAAAAAAAACATAATTTACACCTATTTAGCGGATTAATATTGCGGCGTTGCCTATTTTCTGTTTATTAAATGAAATGAAATGAATTGTTTAATTTTGTGAATGAAAATTAAACAGGAGAGTTGTGGTTTTTTCTCCCCAAGTGGGTTGCATAATTAGTAGTACGCTACACCCAGGGCTGTCGCGTGGTTTCTAGGCGCCCAAGGCGAGGCTTAATCGGCGCCCCCCCTGGAAGTTGAGCAACATTACCCAAAAATCTCCATACTTGTTCTTTCAGTTGACCTCTTCTAAAACTTCTCTCATAAAGGTTGCTTCAGATGACGATTGCACTTACTCAGAAGACTCATACAAAAAACGCGTGTTCGTTTACGAATCCTTCTCTCGGGAAAAAGAGGTTCGATACTAAGTCCAGCAGCTATTTCTTTAGCGGAGATTACTGCGTCCACATATCCATTCCCTCCAAATCTCTTTAAAAACTCCAAACACTTTTCAGAGCAGTAACTGATGTCTACCTCTTTCCCTTGAATGCCTTTATTGAGCAAATTAACAAGAAGAATGTCATTCCGCAAGATCAAAGTTATGATGAAGGAAAAGTCTTCCATCTGATTAGTCAAAGATTGAGCTACATAGGCGGTTTGGGGGTCATCAATTTTGTCCATTAACTCAACCAATGCATTTTCTTTAAAGTAAGTGCACTGAAAAAAACGAATCCCGGGAATTTCGGGTTAAATGAATTCCTGTTGTTTAAACGCAACTATTGTTATTATAACAAGAAAAAACCGTTGTGAGAACAATCAGGCCGTTTCCAGTTAAAGTGACTTGAGTTGTATGAACAGGAAACTTCCTTTGTTATTTGTTATGAATTAGATACTTTTGGATTTGTGTATTGATATAAATATACTTCAGGAAATTCCTGTAAAAGTTCAGGTAATGATCTTCGAATTCAACTAACTAGTACTGTAAAGTATGCATGAAAGATCTTTAATTCAACGGAAAATTTCTGTTAAATCGATACTACAGTTCCGATTAATTACTGGAAATTCCTGTAAAAACTAAAGTTCGAAGCTTCGAATACAACTAATTCTAATTTGTTTATTAAACAGGAAGTTCCGGTAAAAGTAAGGTAGTTCGTTAAAATAACTGGAATATTCCAGTTAAATCAATGTAACAATTCTGTAAATAGTACAGCATATTCCGGTTGTTTTTAGAAGAATTAAAAGACCGGAACCGTCACGTAAAATTAACAAATATTCCTGGTGTCGCTTTTATTTCCTGTAGAATTCGCCGAATTCCTGTTGAATATACTGGTAAATTTCTTTGAGTAACCTTTAGTATAATCGCTTATTACACACCAGCCCTTTATTGAACTAGACAAGATGGTAAAGTGCCATTGTAAAATTTCAAATAAAGATGTAGACTTAACTGATGATTTTGCTTCATCAACAATTACTAGGTTTAGGCTATAGAACCCACACGGAATTAGACGAAAAATGCATAAAATAATTTTTTTTACCGACGGCGGCGGCGCACTCAAGCGACGGCCCTGGCTACACCTTTTTATTACTTATCAGTTTTCCATGGGCCTGATGACGGCGTTACGCCGAAACTAGTTGCCAATTTAATTGTTTAATACATTTTCTGTGATACTGACTGAGAAGTTTCATTTCATAAACTTTCAGGCCACATTTGAGAAAAATCGATGACTTAATCTCCTTTGTAATAAAATTTATCAATAAATATTTCGCATCTGTTCCTCGACATTAAAAATCATAGTTCACAATTAATTTTTGCACTAAGGATTGCTCTGATATCGCAGTTTGAAATTAAAATAAAATCGTCTAAAACTGAGACTCACCAAATAACTTTTATTAAATTATTTAAATATTACAAATCGTGTCCTTTTATCTTGATTATTTTTATATCCATTTATCCACCCCTGTAGAAATATTTTTTATTTATTTTTCTTTCATTTTGGAGAGGTACGTGTAAATAGAAAACGATAGTTTAATTACCTGTAACATATAATGTATTAGTATATACAGTGTGTCCAATTAAGTCGGCACCATATGGAAAACTTTTTTATTATTTGTTTTAGGAAGAAAGTCGTGCATGGTCTAAAACCTAAAATGCAACCAGCAGATATCAATTTTTTTTAGTTGTATACGAAGTTTGTCAAAAAATATGAATTTTGCTCAAGAGAAAAGTACCTTTATTTTTGAAGTATGAAAAAAAAGTTATTTAAAAAACTTGTTTATAATGACATTTTACGTCAACATACCATTTTTTAACAATATATTACGACTTTAACAAAATTTTCATTTTTAATATTTTCTTTGAAAAGTTTAAGAATGTTCACAGGGTTTACCTTACAAACCCATACTAGACTTCCGTTTATAAGCAAAAAGTTAGCCCGGATTAAAATTTTTTGAGGTTCCTTCCTAAATATTTTGCAAATTTAATTCCTGCTTATTGATTATAATGTGATGCAGAACTTTTTATGAAGAATATTTTTTTGAAAATTCAATAATAAAGGAATTTTTTATTTGTTGTCAACTTTTTCATACTAACCACACCATCGAACAATATTAACAAAAATTGGTATGTAATTGATATGATACAGGGGTGTATCAAAAAATGTTAAAAATGAAAATTTTCTTAAAGTTGGAATATCTTCTCCAAAATAGGTATGTTGACGTAAAATGTCATTAGAAACAAGTTTTTTTAATAACTGTTTTTTCATATTTCAAAAATAAAGGTACTTAACTCTTGAGCAAAATTCATATTTTTTGACAAACCTCGTATACGACTGTAAAAATTTGATATCTGATAGTTACATTTTAGGTTTTAGACCATGCACGACTTTTTCAAGAATAACTTTTTTCCTAAAACAAATAATAAAAAAGTTTTCCATATGGTGCCGACTTAATTGGACACACTGTATACAACGTAGTACGGAACAAGCTGAAAGCGTTTAGATTAGTGTTTCACAAAGCCTGTGTCGCGAGGCTTAGGTGTGCCGCGGAAGCCAAAATAAAATAATAATTAAAACTAAATACCTCCAGAATGCATCAGAGGTTATATTTTCCAAAACTTCCCAGGGGGCCCCCTGGATCTCCCCCCTATCCTACGGAGTACTCCGTACCCCCCTCCCAGACCTCCTGGTAGTAGGGGGTGTGCCGTTGGCTTCAAAAGTTTGGGAAACTTTGGTTTAGATAGTATGGTAAGTATTCATTGGCGTAATAAGATTTTTAGATGACTATAAACATTTTAGATAAAAAAAGTGATTGACAATACTATAAAATGTCTGAAACAAGTCAAAGAAAAATCAGTATTTAAAGAAAATTAAAATACATTTTAAGCTTAAGGTCCAGAATCAGGATATTAGGACGTTTATAATTAGAAAAACTGATGGGTCAGAATTATGACGTCCAGAATCAGGGTATTGGGACGTTTGAAACCAGATGATTAAGAAATAAAAAACTGATATGAGAACTTCAAACTTTCGCACATGAAATGTCTTAGGGCAGTAAGAATGATGGTGACGGATTTTGTCCATGGTTACAACACAAACTTAAAAGTTGGAAGGATCTTCAAAATTCGTTGACCATTCAAAATCTTATCGTGAAGAGTTTCGCTATTTTCTGGAGGGTACATAGTCTGTTCTTCATCGTAGATGGTGTTGTACAAAGGACTGTGGGCCTTCATACAATCCTTTCAAAAACTATTGAAACTACTTAATCGCTATTAACAAAATTGAAAGAACTATTTGTCAACTATAATGGTCATCGCTTTCAGTCTTGTTCACCTTGTATAGAAGATTAATACCTTGATGTATGAATCCATATTAATATCGTATAAATTATATGCAGATAATTGAGGAATGTCTTGAGAACGCTGCAGCATAAACATGAAATCTTTGGTCATTTCTTTATTGGCAAATTCAGACCAGTTACTGCGAAATATAAATTCTGGTAGAAAATTAGCCTAAAAATGAATAAGGACCTAATTTAAAAAGCAAGTATAGTACTGGGTACACTAGAGTGCTATCATCTATCAGAAAAGCGTATAAATCATGCTAAGAAAAGATATAGACAACTTGACAATGTATAAGTTCCCAATTTGCATTTGGGGATGCAAAGTGTCGAAGCCAAATGGCAGAAGCCGGTCGTTAGTTGTCGATTCCAATAAATTCAGTTCCCTACGTTTTTTGGGTTGCCAATAGCAAACTTTCGGAAGCAATTAAAATTGCCGTTGATATAACATGGTGACACATTTGACATTTACTTACTTGATAATGTAGTTCGTTACCTATTGCACAATATACAAAAAGTTGATTCAAATAGATAACAGTAAAAAAAATTACAATTACTATTGAAGAGAAGGAGGCGTTTTCCTAAAAATAAAATAATACCTGTCTTAATTATTATTTGTGAACATCTCATACTTAAATAAAATTACCAGAGAAGTTAAAGTAAACAATCCTACGCATATTCCTGTTATACTACATGCCATTTGAGTCATTTCGATGGAACTAAACATTCTGTTCATTTTTTTAGTGATCCTGAAAAATCGAATATTGTTTTTAGTTAATAATAATACCATAATACGATCTAAAAAGGCGCACAAATATGGGTCTTCAGACACAATTTACTTTATTGCAGTACACCACAGAGTAACCTAATAGAACTCCAAGGTCGTCAATTGATAAGACTACTTCTAGAGAGCCATTATTTATATAATAAAGGATATTATTAGGGTTCGTACATCTATAGAATCTCATCAGTTTAGCTAAAGAAGATTTACCACCAGGAGACAAATCTGTTTGCAGATAATTAGTGGCTCGTGATACCGAAAGGAATATGTTTATATCGTCTGCATAAATAAGATACCGTGCCATACTTGAAACATGAAGAAATGTCATTAATAAATAATAGAAATAAAACAGGACCAAGATGCGAACCCTGTGGAACACCAGAAGTTACAATCACTTCGCGTGACACTGAACCATAAATTGAAACGCGTTGCCGTCAGTTTGTAAGGTAGGACTTGATCCAGCTGAGAAAACTCCCATATCGGCAAGTTTCTTAATCAGGAGAGAATGACACACTCTATCAAAAGCTTTGGATAGATCGGCGTAAATAACGTCTATTTGATTTCCCTGTTCAATAGAGTTAGTTTCTGGAAGATGGCAAGATTGGTAGCTGTGGATCGGCCTCTATAGAATCCATGTTGATTATGGATAATGTGGTCTTTATAACAGCTAAAGATGTCATCTGACAGTATCGCTTCAAAAACTTTTAGAATAGCGGAGAGTAACGAAATTCCCCGATAATTCTCTACGTTGTTTTTATCGCCTGTTTTAAATATTGGGATTAAGTTAGCATATTTCCATTAATGTGGGAAATGTCCTCTATCAAATGTTCTTTGGAAAATAGATTGCAGAGGGATTGCGAAAGAAGGACAATTTTTTAGTAATACCGGAGGAATCCCATCTGGTCCGCCGCCTTTCGAGGGATCAAGTTCCAGAAGCCTGTTCCTTTTATGTTTGAAAGTTATTTTATTTTGGTGCTTTACTAAGGACAATGATTCTTTAAGGAATCCATCGCGCTGAACACTTTTAGAACGAGATTTTATCAATATATGTTTTAATTACTAAAAATGTTTAACTTACCCCAAAAGTAAATGGTGATGATTCACACATCGCACAAAATATTCTTTGTGAATATTGTAATTCTTGGCTTCCAGTTCGTCCTTGCCAATTTTCCTTAATTTCTGAATCACTTTATTCATGAGGGGTGTATTAAAAGCCAAAAGAGCATGTTGTAACAGCTTGTATTGTGATATAACACAGGAACAGATGGTCAAAAAGGAAAAATCGCACCCTAGTACAGCGCAATACATCAAATATTGTATGGTACAAATCTGTAGAATATAAATGATTTCGTAAAAAGGGGTGGCGTTGTAGTCGAAATAAGGATAAGCTACTTGGAAAGGGAAAGAATGCGATGCCCAGGGCGTTACCATTATCAGTAAACTGTAAGTTGTTCCAAAAAATAACAGTGAAATCATAATCATTACTATAACATTGTAGAAAGTTTTCAGTTCGTTTTTCAGCTTGGTTTCTAGTAAGTCGTATGGCCAGAATTTATATATTATGTCATCTAGAATTAGTTCTAGTTCTTTGTTGTTGTAGTAGAGAACAAGTATTTTTGCGGTCGCCTAAAAATAAAAATACTGTAAGCGGTAGAAAAAGTATAGTGTGCAACTCGTTAGAAATTAAGTGGGCCAAAGAATATATGCGAGAGTTTTGTGATTCAGCGGCGTCACATCGAATAATGCATTTTTTGTTGCTTTTTATTTAACATTTTAAGTTTAAGGGCGGTATTTGTAATGCCAGTTATACTCGGAAACGGTTTGACTTACCTAAAGAGCTCAAATTTGGTGGGTAAACTCAAAAAGGATTGAAGTAGGTACTGATTAAATATATCGAGCTTGATTTTATTCTGAAAATTGATTTTGATTTCGATAATTGAGGAAAATAAGGGAATTTATGTTTCTGTCTCATTTCAATGAATATACCCAAGAAAATAGTTTATCTTTCCAGACAATTTAGTTGAGGAGATTACTTAGAATTTTAATAATGCAATTATTTGACAAATTTGAACATAAATAGGTAAATAATGTCTACTTTACCAACATTATTATTGATTTCTTAGTTCAGCTGTTTTCAAATAGTGGCCGCCATGATATAATTCATTCAGTATTGCGAGTACCGTTATGAATGAAATGGGAAAGTAATTTTGATATCGTAGAATGAGCTAGTTAGGTAAAATAAAAGAAGACATCTGTTGTTTCTGATTCGGAAATTGTTTATTGGCGTTATAAATATATAAATGATATAAGAAGCTTGTTTTGACTGATTTATCATCGTCGTAATATACTATTTCACCCACTTCCAGACATTCGAATGATTTTTTTGAAATTGGCAGGTGCTCGTAATTCCGGTGACAATTTATGATTAAATATTTGTTAAAGAAAATCGATTCTATTCAAATTTGGTATGTGACTGTTTTCGGGGTAACAGATTATGAATTTTTTGTCAAAATTAATTAAATCGATATGGCGGACGAGGAAGTATTGGTTCACCATGGTTGATACATTCCATGTTAAAAAGCACCTTAAAATTTATAAACAACGTTGATATTTCGAACTTCAACAAATTAATAGCGTTTGTAGAAGCTACAGTTTTTGCTGTTGACAACTCTACGAGAGTTACAGAAATAATATCACAAAATTTTTCAAACTCTGTAGGTACTTGAAAATGCCAATTCTATATATTTTGATAGTTGTAATAATTGCACTTTTAATATTAATATTTTTAACAACTAAATTGATTGGGTATTGTATAATTTGTTATTGTTATTTAGTTTTGTAAGAATTAAATAATAATAATAATGTACATTTATTATTTTACACACTAGTGCGAGTAGTGCATAAAATAACATTTGTATTTCTGATCTTAGTGGACAATATATACGGTAATAGAAAAAATAGTGTATATAATTCGTATGTTAAAGGCCTCTTTTTATGTTATTCACATTCGTCCAAAAATGCAACTTTGCATACTTATTGCATAAATAATTATATTTTGTTAATTTTTAAAAGAAAAATCACAAGATGTTTAAGTGCTATTAAGTATTTAATCTATGAAAATTTGCCCCTATTTGTTTTAATAAATATCAAGTAGTTTTTTATATTTTATATAACTATCATAAACCGTTAAATGTTTGGCAGATGGGCTAAACAGACATACGTAATTTTAATTTTCTTACTTATCGTATCTGCAATTACATGTTTATCGTAAGAACAATTCTCGTATGCGGGGTTTGTGTCTCGAATAAATATTCATGAAAATAACTGGTGGCTCCTCTGTCGGATTAGTTTTCCTAGCCCGACTAATCGGCGGCCTTAATATATTGTATTAAAAAATACATGCTTGTAGGGAATTAAGAGGTTTAGTAATTTTGGCGTGAAAGTCCCGAAAATGAGCTTAAATTTAAATTTTTAATTGCAACTTTAAAGTTACCATTTTTTTTTTAATTTAAGAAGCATAACTGGGTCAATATTGGCCCTATAAAAATCTGTCAACTAGAAACCTGCTCGAATTTAAAGTTCACGATATGGAATGAATTAGGAGATTTAAAATTTTTTAAAATCGATAAGAGAATTTTAATTTCTTCATACGGGTGGTTTAGTATTTTTATCTACTACATTTTGGTTCAAGGGAACTGCCAGTATATTAATTATTAAAGAAAGTTTTAATAGTTTTAGACGATTTTTGCATAAACTTTAAACCTACAATGATCTAAATCAAAACTTTTACCTCACCTGAAAGGTAACCGTAATATAAGTCACATGTAGAGCGAATTTAACCAAATCGTTAAAAGTAGAACTGAATTGTAAAATTAACCCGAAGTTCATAAAATTAAACAGGACTGCTGCTATCACACATATTACATTTTTTTTGTACGAAGTCTTCTTCTGTCTGGGCCAGAAATAAATTGCTTGAAGTAGCAATTGCGGAATCCATAAGAATAATTTACAGTAATCTTTTGTTCCCATCAGACGGTAGCCAATACCTAAAACAATAGTTATTTGTAGTATAGTATGTAAATTGATTGATTGATTGATTTGATATAAATAGAATACAAAAATTGCAAAATTCATGCCTAAGGCCGGTATTAGACTATCAAATATTTGATAAAAGATCTTTTATAAAATATTTTATAAAAGATCTTTGACTCAAAGTTTAAGAAAACAAATTGAAACTAGTATTACACTACATCAAATATTTTATCATAGTTGTCATCATGGATGAACAACAGCTTGTGTGGCTTCAATTAGTTCAATTGTCCCAATTTGTACAATATTAAAAAAACAAAATTATAAAAGTAAAAAGCAAAGACGTTACTGGGTTAAACCACCAAAACTTGTTGAAAGAACTCAGAGTTGAAGATATGTCATGTGATATAAATTATTTAAGAATGGTTGAGCTACATTTCAACTAGTTGTATCAAATGTTGCTCCTTTTATTGCGCGAAAGAATACCCATTTAAGAAATTGCATTAGCGTAGAAGGTCGCGTTCTTGTAACTCTTCGGTTTTTGGCCACTGGAGAAAGTTATTTCAGCTTAAAGTATTCATTTTCTCTGCTAAATATTGGCTTCTGAGTCCTTTTAACTTTTTTTTATATCAATATGTGTGCATCCACTGCAGATTACCTCGGAAATTTGTTCATATGTATCTAGTCTTTTATTCCGATTTTTGTAGTCCTGATGTCGCACATTATATAAAAATTCGTAATTTTCGTACTCGTAAATTAAAGTTTTAGTGGCATCAATTGTCCACGCGAACTTGGTTGACGCCATTTTGTACAATGGTTGTCAAATTTTTTATCAAAGTTGGTCGAATGTAGCCAACTTTTATAAAATATTACATTGTAAGATTTCTTTGACAAAGATCTTTTATAAAAGATCTTTTATCAAATCTTTGATACCGGCCTAAGACTAATTTTTGGTATTCGCAAATTCGAACATATCAGTCATACATTCAGAATTACTAAATGGTTACACATGAAAAATCGTCGAGAATTGCACTCTACTATGTTTTATATTAAGCTACTAAGGGAAAACTCTCCACCATATCTGTATCATACAAATAATCCCGACGGCACTGCACACGAAGGGACAGCTATCCTTGTAAAAGAATCCATAGATCATTACGAACTAAATAAATACGAAGAAAACCATATCCAAGCAACATCTATCAAGCTAAAATGTCTTCCATACGAAATAACCACATCCGCTATATACTGCCCGCCCAGACACAATATAAAGCGAGAACAGTTTATTGAATTTTTTGATACGCTAGGTCCAATATTCATTGCTGGTGGGGACTATAATAGCAAATATGTGGGGCTCTAGATTAATAACAGCAAAAGGGCGAGAGCTTGCATATGTTATCCAAGAGAAAAATCTATCCTTCCTGTCTACTGGAACTCCGACATATTGGCCGACAGACGTTAATAAAATCCAAGACTTATTATATTTCTTCATTACCAAAGGCATCTCTTCAAATTATACAGATATAATACCAAGTTATGACTTAACATCTGATCATTCCCCAATAGTAGCCACCATTAGCACATCTGTAATATTAAAAAATTCAACACCTCGCTTACATAACTCTAAAACCAATTGGGACACATACAGAGCGATAATTCAATACAAAGTAAATCTAGCTATCAGATTGCAGGAGCAAAATGATATAGAAAATGAAATAAACAATTACATCTCACTACTCCAGTCTGCTGCTAAAGAAGCTACTCCAATTAATTGTAACCCAATATCTAGTAATAATACTTTCATACCGATCGAGATCAAGAAATTAATTGCTGAAAAACGAAGAGCAAGGGCAACGTGGTAACGAACCCATACACCGGCTGACAGAAGAAAGTACAACCAAATAAGTAATAAACTAAAATCCAAATTGAATGAAATAAGAAACCAATCTTTTGAAAACTATGTGTCAAACCTTACTAGACAGGATAACTCAATTTGGAAACCTATAAAATACTTAAAAAAGCCCACAACAACATCACCTCCTATCTGTCAAAATTCTACCCCACCAGCACCTTGGGCCAAAAGCGACAAAGAGAAAGCTGACCTATTTTCACAACACTTATGTCAAGTCTTTACTCCTCATGATAATGACAGGTATCAGGAAATAATTATCAGAAACCTTCCATGTTCAACAAGCTATTAAAACCATCTCTATAAATGAACTTAAGGCAGAAATTAAGATGCTAAATCCAAAGAAATCGCCTGGACTTGATCTTATTACACCAAAATTATTGAAAGAACTACCGGAGCAAGGTCTGAAGTTCTTGATGTATTTATTCAATGCTATGATAAGGCTTAATTACTGGCCCAAAAAAGTCAAAGTAGCGCAGATAATTATGATCCCTAAACCTGGTAAAGACATAAATAATGTGACGTCCTATCGCCCAATAAGTCCTCTATCATCAATTTCAAAGTTGTTTGAGAAACTTATTCTGAAACGCATCAATACAGACATCGAAACAGATGAGTGGATTCCTGATGATCAATTTGGCTTTCGACAATCACAATCCACAATTCAGCAGTGCCACAGAATAGTAGATGCTATTAATAAATCAATGGAAAATCGGAAATACTGTACAGCAGCATTTCTAGATGTGAGCCAGGCTTTTGATAAAGTTTGGCACACAGGCCTTCTGTACAAGATTAAAAGGTACCTTCCAAATAAGTACTTTGATCTACTTAAATCGTATCTGAACGAACGAGAATTTTTAACGAAAGCCAACCTAGAAGTGTCTGATCAATTTCCTATCCGTTCTGGCGTACCTCAGGAAGTGTGCTAGGTCTCCTTTTGTACATACTATACACCACCGATTTGCCAACCTCTAGAGATATAATAACTGGTACTTTTGCCGATGACACAGGAATGATATCAATACATGAAGATCCAAATATCGCATCACAAAATGTTCAAGAACATATAAGAACAATTGAGACATGGTGCAAAAAATGGAAGATAAAAGTCAACTCATCCAAATCAGCGCATATAACCTTTACTCTTAGAAAAGAGTGATGTCCTACAGTAGAACTTAATCAAGAGATCATACCCCAAGTAGATGAGGTTAAATATCTTGGCCTCCATTTAGACAATAAACTTAACTGGAAAGTACATGTATCAAAAAAGAGAAAACAAATCGACTTGAAAGTTAAAGAATTAAATTGGTTGATTGGACGTAAATCTAAACTATCAATAGATAACAAAGTACTAATTTATAAAACAATTATTAGACCTATCTGGACCTATGGAGTGGAATTATGGGGATGTGCAGCTAAATCCCAAATTGCTGTTATGCAAAGAGCCCAATCAAAAATTCTCCGTCTTATAACAACTGCACCTTGGTACGTATCTAATCACACATTACATAATGATCTGAACGTTCCGTATATAACAGAAGTCATCAAAGATAGAAATAGTAAGCACCATAGAAAACTAGAAGTCCATCCTAACCCGATACTAGAACCTCTACTGCAGCCAGGGGAAAATCGAAGACTTCAGCGATGTTGGCCATCAGACTTAAATAGGAACTGAGGTGGTTTCATTGGAAATTCACCTCTCCACATCACCAGTGCAAGAATCTGTAAACCCTTGCACATTTTATCACATTAGCTTATAGATTGTACTTTATCTGATTGCTAATTAATAAAGTAATAAAAAAAAATATCTGTATCATAGAAATACTCTTACTACACCTCGTCACGACACCGAGTTTTTTAAACGATCGTTTTCTTATTGTATTATTAACTGTCTCAATAACTTACCTCACGATTTCACTCACTCATCACTACATAAACTCAAACGAGTCCTTTTTGACTAATATTTTTCTTAACAATAATTAGTTTTCGGATTAAAACATATTCGCTTGGCTAATTAATCCCTAAACTATTATTCTTTCTCTATTACTTTAAATTATTTATCTTTTGGGTTAGATGGAAGAGCAGATGTATGTTAAATGCCAAATATATATGGGTCATTCCATAAAAGTGGGACAATTGACCAAAGACATTTTCAAAATACAGTATGTTTTGGGCGGATCCAATTTTTATTAAGTATTTGGATACCCAAACTTCTTAGACGACACCCTATAGATGCGTCTGTTCCAGCTTATTGTAGCTTAAGCTGGCAATAAAGATGTGGACTGTACTTTTGTGGTTTTTTGGTTGGTTGTAGAATGTACGAAGAATTGTAATAAAAGAATGCACTGGTTGATTTGTAATTTTCTATTAACAACTACTTTTGATAACACTTTTAACAATGGTATATGGTTAACAATTATTTAGAACTCTAGTGCAATTGCTCAAGAAACGTTTGTGATTAAGAAAAGTATGCATGCAAGTTTTTTATGGTGGACACGAAGTGTCGCGTAAATACTGAAGCCGTCGAAGTGACTTTCAGGAGAGATTATGTTCTACTGTATTTAAATTACGAGTGAAAGGTCCATCGACCTATTCACTCGGAGCGAAAAGTTTCTACTGATTCTATAACTCTGATCTTTTCGAATGCAAGCTGTTGGACAAGTCCATTTTTGTTGCTACCCTGATTTTCCAGCCAATTACGGGCCTTGTTCGCGGTTTTATAGATGATAGATTTTATAGATTACATCGACCTGGCTACTGTCGTCGTGCCGAAAGGGCGCGGTATGTTTAAAAGCGCGTACCGCCAAAGAGCGGCTACGTAGTGTAATCCGATACCCTTGATTGTCGGCGACTTGTTTACTCGTTAATTTGTTTCTACGCGGTATCGTAGCTTTGCTTTTACGACACGTGTTGTAACGGCTTTTTGACGTCATCTGTTGTCATGCTCAATTCTGGATAACTGTTGATTTTGTTACCAGGTAGACACATAAGCGTGCTTTGGGTTCTTTTATTTTTATTTTATTTGAATATTATTTTTATTTCCCTTTATTCCCATGGGCATAGATGTTCGATTTCGAACACAGTATGACGTACTTTTGACCTAAGAGTAGTTTAATATGATTATTTGTATCTACCTACTCCACTATGAGGAGCAGCCGAAATCATAGATTGGGTTTTCACGAATTTTGAGTGATTTAGGTTTTACTGGACTTCGGAGTTGACTCACTATGGTGTTTCATAAGTAATGAATAAGATCAAATTAAATATTCTTAATAATATTTAGTATTTAATAAAACATATAAGATCAAACTAAGTCTCCAGAATTCTAATATAAACATATTATTCAAAATCACTTCTAACACATATTCAGTTTGTATTTCTTCGGCAATGAGTTGAAAATATGATGGTGTTGACCAAAATATACTTCAAGATTAAATTTTACGGTTTAATATCAGTTTAGAAGAGTAAAACTGCAAATGTAAACTTATCGTCACTATTAACAGTAGGTAAAAAAATATGACAAAAAAATTAACGAAGAAAATAGATTCAACGCAACATACGGTGTTGACGATAATAAACATACGCCTGCCTTAACGTCACCAATACACAGACAAAACAAAAAAGAACAAGTAGCCTACCTCCTTGACACCTTACGCTCAACTAACGAGATTTTAACTGTTCGAATGGAAATTCAATCGCACAATTACTCCCACTACTTTACTCCATTTTGCAACATCATCCTTGAGAACGGTGTTGATGCCAAACATGTAGGACACTTATTAATATGTCATAAAAATAGAGAATTAATCAAAAACTCTCAATGGACATAACTAGTTACTACGATTCAACGCGTTTTCGAAGGTTTACAGCATTATGGTTATATTTGGACTATCAGTCGAGTTAAAATATTTAAATATAAATAAAAAACAGGCAGGTGGGCACCCTAGGGCGTTGACATTTTGGCTGTAAATGTGGCAAAAACACTAATAATATTATATTTCAAGGTGTTTTTACTTAAGAGATATATAGAAGAGTTTAATATGTCTAGATAAAACGTGTTATGAGGCAAGTGATAACCTGTTTTCACCTGAAAAACTCAATAGGACACAGATTGTCCCGTTTTTATGGAATGACCCATATTTCATATTGTACTTTATTTATTAATACATGCAAACTGAATCTCGCTCTAACTATATATAAACAAAATGTAATTATTGTTTTTCTTCTAGTTTCAGTTTGTTAAAAAGAAGAAAAAAATAGAATGATCTCCTGAGTAGAAAGAAGGAACGTACAAAACTACAGGAAACTATCAATTTTTTTTGCTGAAAAAAAGCATCTGTAATACCTACACTAAATATACTGTACCTACAAAATGTTCAGACTCTATACGAATCAGTTTTCTAACATATTTGTGTAAGATGCTAGAAATATCACTAAAAGAACAATTGCTTGAATACGTCGAACATTTCCAAATATTATCCCCGGAATCTGGTTTTCGATATCAGTACAGTGCCATAACGGCACCTCTGATTATCTCTAAAATGACGATAAACTAAATTCTACTTAGTACACAAGAATGTATTTTTGTCACCAACTTTTTTTCGTCTATAACTCAATTGGTTTCAAGTATACGTTTTATAATAATAAATATTAAAGTGTAAAACATTGCCCCATTTCAATTATTATCACTCAATAACTTGGATGTTTTTTGTAATTAACATTGTAATGGTTTAAATATATATAAGCCAACCTCTGGATTTTTGACAAATCATAGGTTTTATAGCGTATGATACAAATAGTGTAATATTACGTTGTTATGGTGGAAATGTTTTTTGTAGGTTCTTTTATGTGTTTCCCTGAAAATGCAAGAATTTTTTTATTATTATAGATTTTCCTTCTTGTAAAAGATTAATTCCACTTCCTTCATTATATATTTAGCCTGCTGATGTGGGGCTAGTAGGAATTATGATTTGATGAGTTTTTTTATTAATTTCTGCTGAAAATATGAAGTATAAAAAAATATAAATATTTTAAAAACTTACGATCAAGAATCATTTTTATTTCTTTTGTTATTGCCCAGTTCAATTTCAGCGACTGAATAACTCTCGAATATTTTAAAATTATAAAAAATTCTGATTCAGGCACGTGGCTAATCATAGATTCTATTTTTTGAATTAGTGGTTTTATTGTCCAATTAGAAGAAAGCGACAGAAATGAATCATAGATTAATAATTTAAAATTGAAAGGGCGTATTAGAAAATTATTAATAGCATAAGGGTCGGTTGGTACCTAGTATTTTAATCAATTTATATATTTTGAAAATTTATTACAGTATGTACTGGGTGTTCAACTTTTTTAAGGGCGATTTAACATAAAAATATAAAATAATTGAATAAACATTGGCATGAAAATTTTCAATAAGGTTTTTTAAGATTAAGAGATGAATATCAGTCCTCGGTTTATTGATTAAGAATTGTTTTGTTGCTTTTTTAAAAGAATATAAATTTTTTTTATTTTTTATTTCATCAGAGAGCTTATTGAAGAGTACTGAAGATACATAGCAAAAACTTCTTTGCCCTATTGGTCTTGTCTGGATAGATATTTTAACTTTTTTTTCCAATTTGGATCTTGTATCATATTTATGGTCAAGAACTTTTGTTTTTGTATTTTTCAGTTACTGCTTTAAGAAAGTAGTTTTGGCGAATATCCAAGATGTTCGATTCTGGATAATTTTTAGAATTTTTTTTAGATGGCTTCGAGTTGTTTCATGTAATTTGCAGAGGCAGTGCCCCAAGCAATGATCCCAAAGGTTCATTGCGATTAGACTAGCGCGTAATACATTATTTTTAAGTGCATTTCATCCAAGATACCCTTCAAATATTTGAATTTGAACAAAACCGATCTCACTGACTGTACCGTGCGTTGAATGTGAATATTCCACCTCAAGTGTTTATCGATATTCAAACCAAGGTATTTTACTTCATTTGCTCTTTTTATTTCTATTTGTCTCTTTTCATTCCGGATAACAAGGAATCCAAACTCTGGGAGTTTATTTGCGTGACAAGTAAAGGGTAGAAACCTGTTTTGGAAAAATTGATGGCATTTTGTGACTGAACGTGTCTATGATCATTTTCATATCTTTTTCGACTTTTTCTTTCAATTTTTCCCATGTTTCACCTTCGTATAAGACGACAGTATCATCTACAAAGCTTAATATGGTACCAGAACTGTTAAGGGTGAGTATTTCATTTATATATATATATATATATATATATATATATATATATATATATATATATATATATATATATATTATCCCACAAGTGTTCCCTGTGGTTTCTGCCTTACTCAGTTTGTCATTTATTTCGACGTGTTGTTTTCTATTGTTCAGGTAGCTCTTCATCAAATCATGTGCGGTGCCTCTGAATTCCGCGTTATAAAGTGTGTCTAACAATTTCGAATGTTGAATTGTGTCAAACGCTTTCGCAAGATCCAGAAACACAGCCAATACAGGTTTGCCACAAAAAATTGTAGCGTTACTTTGGCACTCATTTAAGGTATGACATACCTATTTTTAACAATTTCCGTTTATTATTTGATAAAAAAATATAATTTTAGTTATATATGGCACTCTTCTACTAGGTCATTTGCAAATGTTTTATAAAAGTTGTCATGGTAGATCTGTGGTAAGTACACAATGGATATAATGCAGGCCCAAAAATACTTTTGCTACTTTTGCTAAAATTAATCGTATTTCAGTGCAAAAATTAGGGTGGATACAGATATTTTTTTTTGACTTTCTATAATGGTGCTTCGTGTCATATATTGTCGAAAGATTGACACATATCTAGGAAAACTAGTGGAGTCGATCTGGTTTTGGAAACGAAGTCGCTCTTTTTGAAATTTGTTTTTGTGTTTCCACTACGGGTTGCTCTGATATCACAGGTTGAAATTGAAATAAAAACGTCTAAAACTGAGACTCACAAAATAACTTTTATTAAATTATTTAAATATATCTATACAGTATTACAAATCGTGTCCTTTTATCTTGATTATTTTTATATCCATTTATCCACCGCTGTAGAAATATCTTTTATTTAATTTTCTTTGATTTTGGAGAGGTACGTGTAAATAGAAAATGATAGTTTAATTACCTGTAAAATATAACTTATTAGTATATACATACAACGTAGCAATAAACAAGCTGAAAGCGTTTAGATAGTACTTGTAGTAAGTATTCATTGGCTGACTAATGGGAGGGGTGACAGGGCCGGGCCTTAAAAATATAATAAATAAATAAATAAAAAATCGACCAACAGTTAATTCAGTTCGCCACTGTAGGTAAGTATTAAAGATATATAAATTTTTAGATGAATATAAGCATTTATTGATAAAAAAAAGTGTTTCGATATTTACTGGAGGGTACATCGTAAATGATGTTGTAGGAAGTATAATGGTAATCGCTTTCAGTGTTGTTCACGTCGTATTGATGATTAGTAAATGAATATTATTAATAAACGACAAATTTAAAGAAACGACATACCTTGATGTAGGAATCCATATTAATATAGTATAAATTATAGGCAGTGAGTTGAGGAATGTCTTAAGAACGCTGCAGCATAAACATAAAATCTTTGGTCATTTCTTCATTGGCAAATTCAGACCAGTTACTGCGAAAAATAAATTCCGGTAGAAAATTGGCCTAAAAATGAATAAGGATGTAATTTAAAAAGCAAGTACAGTACTTGGTACACCAGAGTGCTATAATCAAGCAAGAAAAGATTTAGACAACTTGAAAATGCATAAGTTTTCAATTTGCATTGGGGGTTGCAAAATGTCGAAGCCAAATGGCAGAAGTCGGTCGTTAATTGTCGATTCCAACAGATTGCCAGTTTTTTGTGTTGCCAATAGCAAAATTTCGGAAGCAATTAAAATTGCCGTTGATATGACATGTTGACAAATTTGACATTTACTTACTTGATAATGTAGTTCGTTACCTATTGCACAATATACGTGGTATCGGACGAAATAACGAAGCTAAGAAAATCGGAAGCCTTGCCACCGAGGCTCTACGGTTTGCCGAAGATTCACAAACCGGATGTGTCACTTAGACCCATCGTGAGCACCATAGGAAGTCCGACATATGAAATCGCAAAACATCTCACAAAACTGTTGCAGCCGAAAATAGGAAATACTGACACCTTTATAAAAGACTCCACTCATTTCGTCGAAAAACTGCATACTTTGACTCTTTCTCCAGGGGAAATTCTCGTTAGCTTCGATGTTGTTTCGCTTTTCACCATGGTACCCATTAAGGAAGCCATGGAAAACATTAATCAAGAATTTCCACATGATATTGCTAAATTGTTCCAACACTGCCTAACCACTACATATTTTCAATGGAAGGAGGAATTCTACGAACAAACTGATGGTGTAGCTATGGGCAGCCCTTTAAGTCCAGTAATAGCTAACTATTTCATGGAAATTTTCGAGGCCAAAGCGTTGAGTACCGCAGAAAAACGACCAAAGTGTTGGTTTCGATATGTGGACGATACATTTGTTATTTGGAGCCATGGCGAGAGAGAACTTCAAAACTTCCTCTTACACCTCAACTCTATCAACCCAAAAATTCAATTCACTATGGAGATAGAAAAGAAAGGACGCCTACCGTTTTTGGATGTTTTGGTATCAAGGAGGCCGAATGGAAAGCTTGCGCATACCGTGTATAGGAAACCAACACACACTGACCGATACCTCAACAACGGATCAAACCATCATCCCAGACAAAAAAGGGGAGTCAAGACTGATTCGACAACTGGAGAACCTCCGTAAGAAGAAAGCACAGCTCCTGAGTTCACTGGCATTCCTACTACGATGCCGTGACACCAAGAACATCCCAAGGTTTTTGAGAATAAAAAGGACCTTCAGATCCAGTCATGCGAGCAGAATTTACAACAGGACCGAACAATCTCTTCTGCGTGAAAGGATCCATGAGACCCGAAGGGATCTTGCAGCCAACGATAAAAAACTTTTATTTGTTAATTTGGAACTAGCCAACAGCCTGCATTGGAGCGACTGGAAAAAGGTGGATCGCTTAACAAATGAACGCAGGATAGCAACCCAAGCCGTCGCAACGAACCGACAAAAGCAGAAATTTTACCAATTAAGCACCAACAATTCATCGGACACAATAAAGCCGACATCCGAGGAGAGCCAACGCAAGATTGTAGTTAATCTGACCGACAAACAACTGTCAGCAGATGAGCTGAGCGTCCTAAACAAGGGGAGAAATTTTGCCATCACACCATATAGGATACCAGTGGAAGATACTATCGCAAACGTGGAGAGCGGGATTTGTCAACTGCCAATTCAGACGGCTGAACAGATCAGGATGGAGACATCGCGTATTTTACAACACGCAAAACCGCCAAAAAGCAATCTCACCTTTGCAGAAAGGAAAGCTCTGAAAGCCCTGAACCAAGACCAGGATATTCTTATTTTACCAGCAGATAAAGGAAACGCAACAGTGGTGCTCTCAACATCGGATTACGAAGGAAAAATCAGGACACTGTTAGATCCCACCACCTACAAGAAGCTAGCTCGTGATCCAACCGCCCGGATTTTAAGGGCCACCAACAATTTAATTAAGGACGTGGCATCGGACGAAATAACGAAGCTAAGAAAATCGGAAGCCTTGCCACCGAGGCTCTACGGTTTGCCGAAGATTCACAAACCGGATGTGCCACTTAGACCCATCGTGAGCACCATAGGAAGTCCGACATATGAAATCGCAAAGCATCTCACAAAACTGTTGCAGCCGAAAATAGGAAATACTGACTCCTTTATAAAAGACTCCACTCATTTCGTCGAAAAACTGCATACTTTGACTCTTTCTCCAGGGGAAATTCTCGTTAGCTTCGATGTTGTTTCGCTTTTCACCGTGGTACCCATTAAGGAAGCCATGGAACACATTAATCAAGAATTTCCACATGATATTGCTACATTGTTCCAACACTGCCTAACCACTACATATTTTCAATGGAAGGAGGAATTCTACGAACAAACTGATGGTGTAGCTATGGGCAGCCCTTTAAGTCCAGTAATAGCTAACTATTTCATGGAAATTTTCGAGGCCAAAGCGTTGACTACGGCAGAAAAATGACCAAAGTGTTGGTTTCGATATGTGGACGATACATTTGTTATTTGGAGCCATGGCGAGAGAGAACTTCAAAACTTCCTCTTACACCTCAACTCTATCAACCCAAAAATTCAATTCACTATGGAGATAGAAAAGAAAGGACGCCTACCGTTTTTGGATGTTTTGGTATCAAGGAGGCCGAATGGAAAGCTTGCGCATACCGTGTATAGAAAACCAACACACACTGACCGATACCTCAACAACGAATCAAACCATCATCCCAGACAAAAAAGGGGAGTCATGAAAACTCTATCTGTGAGAGCCAAGAGAATATGTGAGTCGGCAGAATTGAAACGGGAAATGAAACATCTAGAAAGAGCCTTTGGTTGGAATGGATACAGCAGACACGAGTTCCATAGGGACGTCCGTCCAAGGAATGTAGAGCACCAAGAAGAAACAATGGGAGCTGATGAGGAAAAGCGCGGGTGGACCAGTCTACCATATATCCATAAAGTCACGGATAGGATCGGCAGGCTACTGGAAAAACACAAGGTCAAGACTGTGTTTAAACCCACTCGTACAATACAACAGAGCTTGAGATCGGCCAAAGACCGCAGAGATCCCCTATCAGCGCCCGGAGTTTATAGAGTTCCATGTAGCTGTGGATCGGTGTACATTGGCACCACAAAGCGCAGTGTCAACACGAGAATTACGGAACACAAAAGGAGTTGCAGGCTGGGACAAACACAAAAGTCAGCCGTAGCAGAGCACGCTCTCTCTGAAGGTCACAATATTCTTTTTAACGAGGTGGAGATTTTACATCAAACGCAGCGTTACTATCCGAGACTAACCAGGGAAGCCATTGAGATATTTAAGCACGACAACAATTTTAACCGAAAGGAAGAAATTACGTTCCTAAACCCAGACTGGAAGCGAGTTCTTCGACATACATCAAGTACGCCGAAACCTCGCGCCACCATTACCACCACCCCCACCCCATTAATTTTAGGCAATAATAATACTATCTAAAATAGTCTACATTGCTAAGGACAATGATTCTTGAGGGGATCCATCATGTAGAACACTTTTAGAAAAATATTTTATCAATACACGTTTTAATTAAATCCATTAAAATAACTTACGCCAAAAGTAAATGGTGATGATTCACACATCGCACAAAATATTCTTTAGGAATATTGTAATTCTTGGCTTCCAGATCGTTCTTACCAATTTTCCTTAATTTGCGAATCACTTTATTCATGAGCGGTGTATTAAAAGCCAAGAGAGTATGTTGTAACAGCTTGTATTGTGATATAACACAGGAACAGATCGCCAAAAAGGCAAAATCGCAACCCAGTACAGCGCAATACATCAAATATTGTGCAGTAAAAACCTGTAGAAAATAAATGATTTCGTAAAGGGGTGGCGTTGTAGTCGAACTATGGATAAGATACTTGGAAAGGGAAAGAATGCGATACCCAGGGCGTTATCACTATCAGTAAACTGTAACATGTTCCAAAAAATAACAGTGAAATCATAATTGTTACTATAACATTGTAGAAAGTTTTCAGTTCGTTTTTCAGCTTGGTTTCTAGTAAGTCGTATGGCCAGAATTTAATATTATATCATCTAGAATTAGTTCTAGTTCTTTGTAGTTGTAGTAGAGAGCAAGTATTTTCGTTGTTCCCTAAAAAATGAAAATACTTAAAAAAATCCTGATTCTATAATTTTCTGCATATTCTTACATTTATTTATGTATTTCCCGGTACAATAATTATTAAAGAAAGTTTTAATAGTTCAAACCTACAATGATTCAAATCAAAACTTTTACCTCACCTGAAAGGTTACCGTAATATAAGTAACATGTAGAGCGAATTTAGCCAAATCGTTAAAAGTAGAATTGAATTGTAGGATTAACCCGAAGTTCAAAAAATTAAACAAGACTGCTGCTATTACACATATTACATTTTTCTTGTACGAAGCGTTCTTCTGTCTGGGCCAGAAATAAATTGCTTGAAGTAGCAGTTGCGGAATCCACAAGAATAATTTACAGTAGTCTTTTGTTCCCATCAGATGGTAGCCAATACCTAAAACAATAGTTATTTGTAGCAGGCCCGTGAGCAAGGAGGGGGGAGGGTGTTTGGGTGTTGGATCCCTCCCTCAAGAGGAAAATTTCTGTATCTTTACTTGAAATATAAAAAAAAATTATTTCAGCAGAAATGTATAAAACTGATATTCTGTAAATTTGAATATGATACATATCATACCTTACTTTGTTTTAGGTGGTTTTCTTTATATACAGGGTGGCACAAATTTAATTGAACACTATTGGGATTTCGGAAAATTGATTGGCTTTTTGAAAATTAAAATATCAGGTCCGGTTTCTTTACAATCTTTACATTCAAAATTTGCTCAATAAATGAAATAAAATAAAAAGTACGGATCCGTATTTAAAAAAAATAGTTGAAGGTAGCCCTTCAAAGACGAAACGTTGTTTTATAAGATTGGATAGGCTATGTTAAGCGATATTTGGCCTTTAATAAAAAAGTTATATAAACTTTTTCTATCTTAAAAAAGTAAGGTTTTAATTAAATAAAACGAAACTCGTCAAGTTCGATTTTCCCAAATATCTCGGAAACCGCACCTGGTATTTTAATTTTGAAAAAACCAATAAATTCGTCTTGAATATTTTGTACTCGTATCTGTAAAGGTTTACGAAATCCCAATAGTCTTCAATTAATTTTGCGCCACCCTGTAATCGGCAAACGTTGTCAAAAGTCTGTTTACATCAATTTTCTTTACGATGGACAAACTATAGTTCCTTCGTTTTTTTTTAAATGAACACCCCCCCCCATTTTTTAGTAGCCCAATCGTATAATGTAAGAACTACACTATAGTTAAAATCCAGATACGGATTAAGAAAAATTTGTAAAATTTGAAAATCCCCAAATCAACACGCTGTACATCAGATTTTTTTAAATTGAATCAGACATTCGAAACGAATGGAAAAACTGAGATATTCTGACATATTTTTATAAATGCACATCTCGTTCTACGTATTACTAAACTTTTAAAGTTAAAATTCAATTAATGTAATACTTGTCATTTTTATAAGCCATAAATTTGGAAACACCCTGTAGATTTCTTTCATATTTGGTACAGGTAGATTGTTTAAGTAGTCCAATCGTACCCCCTATTTACAGTTAACGTATGTCGGTTTAACTATGAAACACCCTGTATGGACATCCTTAACTAAATGTTGCAGTTAAAACGAAGAAAAAAATGAAGAAGGAAGAAGGAATGTACAAAACCACAAGAAATGCGTGGGCTAAGCTTTGATTTTATTACGACTTGGCGTTTTATATCACCTTTAATATAAACTATCAATTTTTTTTGCTGCTACACTAAATATACTGTACCTACAAAATTTTCAGACTATGCGAATCAGTTTTCTAACATATTTGCGCGTAAGATCCTAGAAATGTCACTAAAAAAACAATTGCTTGAATACGTCGAACATTTCCAAATTATCACACCGTGTAATCTGGCTTCCCATATCAGCACACTAAATGCAAAGGTTTTTTTATATTATTATAGATTTTTTGTTTTTGTAAAAGATATAATTCCACTTTTATACTTCCTTCATTATATTTAGTCTACTGATATGAACCTTGATGACATGACATCAGAAAGGTTTGAGTTGTTTTTATCATCATTTCTGCTGAAAAGGTGAAGTATAAAAAAATGTAAATATTTTAAAAACTTACGGTCAAGAATCATTTTTATTTCTTTTGTTATTGCCCTGTTCAATTTCAGCGCGCGATTAAATAACTTTCGAATATTTTAAAATTATAAAAAGTCCTGATTCAGATACGTGGCTAATATAGCTAATCATAGATTCTATTTTTTTGAATAAGTAGTTTTGTTGTCCAATTAGTAGAATATGAAAACGAGCAAGCACCATAAGCTACAAAAATGAGTCATAGATTAATAATTTAAAATTGAATGGGCGTATTAGAAAATTATTAACAGTATAAATATTGAATAAGGGTACCTAGTATTTTAATCAATTTATACATAAAAAAATGATTACAGTATGTACTGGTTGTTCAACTTTATTTTATACTCACCATAATTAGAGTAATTTTTAAGTGTGATTTAACATAAAAATATAAAATAGTTTAAATAAACATTGGCCCGAAAATTCCCAATAAGATATTTTTCCTATACTGGATCTTTTTTATCCACTGTCTGATTCCTATGCTGTTAGATCTTTTACCACCTCTTGCACACCTGTTGTTTTTAGTCTCCCTCTTCTTCTTTCCATTATAACATTCAAAATATTGTTGACTTTGTACCGGCCCTCAGCCATTTTTCTTACAATGTCATTTTCCATTTCATTTCTTCTTCTTTTATATTCGCGTTCTATTTTTGTCGGTCCTAATATCGTTCTTACAGTTTTTCTTTCTTGTATAATTTGGTCTTCTTACTGCTTCTTCGTCATTGTTAGTGTTTCTTCCCCATACATCATCACTGACTGATTATTGTTTTAAACATTTTAATTTTTGTATTTTTACTACTTATTTTACGTATTTGGTTAGATATCATCCCTAGATATTTTAATCTATTTACTTTTTCAGTATTATCCCTAATTTGGTGTGTTCTGCATTTATTTTTATCCCATTTTTTCCTTCTCTTACTGTCTATTCCACAACTTTTCTATTTTTAGTTACTGGTGCCACGTCATCTGCTTATACTATTAATTGCCCCCCTGCCCTTTGTTCTCAAGTTTTCTTTACTTATTTTTGTTAGTACATATTCTAACGATCAGTTTCTTCGTTGGTTGGTCTCAAAATTATTTCTTCGTAATTTATTTCTTCTATTACTGTTTCTTTCATTGACTCAGTTTCTGTCAATATTCCATCGTGGTTTCTTTAAATTGCGCTTCGTCTTCTCCTAATCTTTCTTTTATTCCTCTGATTTTACTTTTATAGGTTTTGCTTTATTTCTTCTTCATATCTTTGTGTTCCGGATGTTATTTTTTTATCTATTTCTCTAATATTTTGTCCCATTTTTGTCTTCTCCGCTTGTATAAGTATTTTCTTTGTTCCTATTATTAATTTTTCTGAATAATTCGATATATAAATTCTTGAGCGTTCGAAATATTATTACAATCAATCATCGTTCTTTCTTTTCATATATAAAGCACAATAATCACAACGATCGAATATGCCACAAGGATTATTAATATTTCCGTTCAGTTGTTCTATTCAACCTACCGAAAACAAAATACGATCTCTCTGCCCAATATTTACCTATTACAAGCAACAATATTTACCATGAAGGCTTCATCCGTTTATAAGTACGCCTTGAATGCGAATAAACAAACTTCATAAATCAACGTTTACAGTTTTATCAACATTGCATCGGACGAGGACGTTCTTTGAGGGCGAGGGGGGAGGCGATTTAAGAGGATCGTATTTGGAACTTCACTGGTAGCAAAAGAGGATGTTGTGTTGTATTATTTAATTAGTTTTATTTTCAAATTTTGACGCATATTTTGATGTTTATTTTAAAATGAATAGTTAAAACTGAAACATTACTTAAGCGGAACACCACTGCGAGAGGTCAAAAAATTCTAATTTTTTTTTGCTATGCAAATAAAAGTTTAGATTAGAAAGTAAATAAAAATGACTGGAAGAAAACAAAAAGAGCTCAGAACACTTCGGTATGAAAATAGAGAAGAAGAATGAAGATAACGATAGGAGTTTCTGAAAAACACATGACAAGCAGCAAGAAAAAAGAAATAAGATAATAAATGAGTACAAAGATCTGATGGCACGATTTTAGAAGTATGAAAAGAATATTCTTGAAAACGATTGATACTGAGGAAGAAATTCCAGCCGCGTTATATAAATTACCAACCAACTAACGAACAGCAACGTAAGTAACCAAAATGAAGAAATTAGGAAGAAAGAATTTGAGAAGGCATTAAAAAAGATCACATTGGGAAAAGCAGGTAGAGGTGCTGCAATATATAGAAGCAAGGAGAATATGGATATTGGAAGAAGAAGAATAAATGCAGCTTTTAAACTACAGCACTACCCAAGCAGTTAAAAATTGCAAATATTATATCGGTACTAAATAAATTAACAAAAATAATAATAATAAAATAATAATAATAATAAGGGGGGTGGGTGGCTCAGCGGTAGAGCACTGGACTCATAATCCAAGGGTTGTGGGTTCGAATCACACCAAAGGCAGAAATCTTTTTCTGATTTTTAATTAATTAAAAATTTAGAAATTGATTTTCATATACCATTCCTCACTCGACCATTCACTGTTGGGTTCTAATTAACAGTGCTGTTCCTAAAGTGGCGCTGGGAAACAGTAACAAAGCCTACACAGAACACGAGGCTAATGGCCATAGTAGTCGATGCCGTTGACACAGAAGTAAAAAAATAATAATAATAATAATAATAATAATAATAATAATAATAATAATAATAATAATAATAATAATAATAATAATAATAATATTTACTTACCAAAAAATATATATAATTGAAATACAGAAATATACAGTGTGTCCAATTAAGTCGGCACCATATGGAAAACTTTTTTATTATTTATTTTAGGGAAAAAAGTTATTCTTGATAAAAAGTCGTGCATGGTCTAAAACCTAAAATGCAAATATCAGATATCGAATTTTTTTTTCGAGATATAATGGAAAAACCAGATTTTCGATTTTATTTTCGAAATTGTGAAGTTAGCATACACTTTAGAGCAGCAAAGATTTTTTTATTGTTTTATACACCCTTTCAAGTACTTAAGTGCCAAGTTTCATGGAGATCACATTTTGTGCGAGGTCAAACTCTATTATTAATAATTGTTTAATTTTCAATCTTAAAATTAACACGGCGCGATCGCCAATCAGAGTATCAAACCGGCAACGCTGCGAGCTAGGGTGTAAATATTCTAAAATATTTAACTGCGAATAAGCTAAAATTCAATTTTGTGTCTCCAATGCGTGGGAATGAAACGGAAATAAAGACAGAAAACACAGGAAGGCATCATATTTTCACATTTTTGCACGTACGCCCAAGAAACACACAAGCAGGGACGCGGAGTTAGCAAATTTTTAATTAGTATGCGTTGAATCTTCGTCATCACTCCTTAGGTTAACAAATTTTGTTCGTTTTATTTTACACTGGTAAAAAAGATATTTTCTGAACGATGTGGTTGTGGTGCTCGTGTCTCATTTTTAAGAGCACACAATATCTTTACACTTTTTTTAAGTTTGACAGTTTATGTCACTATTTTATTTTTTTTTGGTTATATGCAATTCTTTTATTTTAGTGTAATGATCCATTACACTAAAGTGGTTTATTTGTCATTAGTTATTAAATCAAACATGTGATTTCTTGTTATATTTGTGCTTCGTTTTTTCATTGAGAGTTTAATAAAAATGTTAAACGCAAGGTGCTTGAAAAAACAACAAATTTACAGTCCGTTGAACAATTACAGACATTTATTTAAAAAAGGGGCGTTGCTAAACATCGGCCGACTTTGTAAATAAATGCAACAGCAGATCTCAACCCCATGAGATGTGAACAATAATAGATTTTACGTTAAAAATCCCTCTGTATGCGGCCCTGACTATTTATTGTTGTACGGAGGCATCTAAGGAACTGATTATACCCACCCTTAATTAAGTTCGTCTGTTATACCTCTACCGACGACAAGATTCCAACTGAAATAACAATGATAAACGTGAGCATCTCGAATATATTGATAGGTCACGTCCCTTTTGCGTCAGATTATAATACAAGTGAATGCATGAGATTAATGATAGAAGGATGCAATTTAGTTTTGTATTTCCTCCGCATATAGGATACCTACCTAGGTGTTTTCAGACAATATAAATGCTACTCTGTTCGAGGAATGATACCGCACAAGGGCGCAACGCAAGAGCAACACTTGCATATGAGATTCGTTACTTTGGCTCGCTGATTGGAGTCAGCGCGAAGAGAAATTGATTTGTTTGTTTGTGATGCATAAATCTCTGTGTGTACGTATAAGGAGGAGGAATATGGGGAATTAATGAGGTGAATATTGATGGATTATTAGGGGGGTGAGTAGGAGGTTTGATCAATTGATACCAGTGGCGAAAATATTTAGATGTCTAATCAATTAAATACATACAGCAATCATCATAAGTGTTAACACTTAATCAACTCATTTACGGTAAAATTCTTATAGTATAAACATAAATACACACTTTCACGTAATTTCCTTTTTTTAAATTTACATTTAAATTTCTTTAGTATTTTACTGTGACTGTTTCCTTCGTCTTAATTTCCACCAATCACAAACGCGCAATTTTGAATTACAAATGGTTTCTAGATGAAAAAACTGTGTGACAGCTCCTGTCAGTAGTCTTTTCGAGTTTACCCGCGACAAAACTTGACAGCTGTTGTCACCAAAAATTACAATACCTTTGATAACAAGTAATTATGGTCTCCTAGGACACCAGAAAATGACGCTAAACAATTTTTCTGATTTTATTGTCAATAAATTTTGTAATATTGTTTTTAAACAGTGCTAGTAAGCTTATGTAGTGAAAATGAGTCACTTTGGAAGTGATTTTATGACTAATATTGATCTGTTACTCATGAAATAGTCTTGTCAAATACCATTCGGGCATCTAATTTTTCCAGTGAAAAAACACAACGCAAAGTAATATTTTTTTAACAACAATTCTTGTTAAAATATTACTTAGCAACGTATTTTTTCGATTTTTTTCGGAAAAATTAGATGCCCTTATGATATGACTTAGGACAAAGTAATCGGTATTTAGAAAAAAAATCATGGTTTTCGTGTATTTGTTGGTAATTTAGTGTACTCTTAATTCTTAGTGAAACCTGCAAACTTCTATTTAATATTTTCGAGAGAAAACTAGATTTATAAAAAAATTTAAACGGTGTCTTACAAGCCTTTGTTCAAATCAAGGTTCCCACTCCCCCTCACCTCGTATATGAGAAGGTAGTAAGAGATTATCATAGTCAAAAATATGTAGAATTTCCGATATAATTTAAACTATTCCACTCCATTTTAAATTTTGAACTTTCCGTGTAATTTAGTCAGCTCACTCAGTCCTAATAATTTATGTTGTCAAGATCGTTAAGAGACAGACTATGTCCAAAAACTCGAGAACTTCAAGCATACCCCTCTAAGTATACGAATGAGACTTCCTCGATGCGACAATGCACTTATCTCGTTAGAAATAACAGCATAATGGTACATAGTAGCACTGGCATGCGAGATGATATTGCACTTATGAGTACAGACTACCTTTCTCTGTATATTCACGTAGGTACGTGTAGATAAGGTATGAAAAAAAGAGTGGAGTATACAAAATGAATGCAAAGTGCTTTACATTTTTTATGCTAATGTTACGCTTGGTTGTATGGTAATTTTTATAATCGACAAAATTTATTTTAATAGTGGGCTTGTCTGCAATTTTAAAATATAAACGTCGTTTATATTGCAATACTTATTTATAAAGGATAGTTAGGATTTTTATTGTATCAAAATATATTAAAATAATTCGTTTAAATGTTATTATACATTAACTTTACAAACAAAAGGATAGATCATATTCCAGTCAGAATAAACAATAACCTGATTCCATATTCAAACACAGCAAAATACTTAGGTATTACCGTAGATACCAAATTCCGATAGAAAGTGCATGTTAAAAATAAAAGAGAAGAACTTGGACTGAAATATAGAAAATTATATTCCACTCCACTCTGTCTCTACATAATAAGCTTATGCTTTATAAGCAGATACTTAAATCTGTATGGACCGATGGTATCCAACTATGGGGATTCACCAAAGCAACTTCGCAATCATCCAAAGATTTCAAAACAAAGCACTGAGGAACATAATAGATGCCCCTTGGTACATTCGCAATAGTGACCTCCATAGGGATCTGGAAATGGACACTGTTGACCAGACCATCAAGAAATTAGGCAAGAGTCATGAAGAAAGACATCATCATCATGCCAATCTCGAGGCTATCCAGCTTCTTGACAATGCTGGGTTAGAAAGAAGACTTAAGAGGATCAAGCCCTTTGAGTTTAGTGTTTTTAGTGCAAAAGCAGAGCTTATGTGTGCACGTTAAAGTTTAGTGCAATCCATTCTACAGAACCTAAGGAACGCTGATGAGTATACCATAGTTTTAAGTTTTGAAACTCTATTAGATTAAGTTAGAATTAAATTGCTCATTGGTCACTGTTGACCAGATTGTAATATACTAAATGCCTTTATGGGCGTTTAATAAGAAAACAAAAAAATGTTAGTAAACCAGTAAAGAATTTTAATTTATCAGATTCGACGTCCTAAGAATCTGATAAATTAAAATTCCTTACTGGTTTACTAACTTTGTATTAATCTCGTAAAGGGATAAAAAGAAGAGAGTGACATCTTGACTAGAATCAGTCAAAATTTAATGTCAATACTCTCTTCTAACCATAGATGGTAGCACATTTAAAAAAATGTTATTATGTGTTTTAATTAGAATTTATACGTTTTAAAAAATAAACATTTCATATTTATACTATTGGACTTCAGTATTTTTCAATTTTTTGATAATGCCAATTTTTTCGGATGTTTATTTTTTTTGTAACAAAATTGGAAAATATTCGAAAAAGGGGGCTATTTAGACTAGATTTTTTAAATCAATCGATTTTTGACTCTAAAGTATCCTCCAGTTTAATATCTTACAATTTTTGTTATAGGACTTTCTTCTTAGAAAAGATTGGAAATCTACGTTTTAAATCCTAACCTTGTTTCAAGTGTTACACAAGTTATCAGTGACAACTACTGGTTAAGTGTTTCAAATATCTCGAATTTCACTTCCACGGCGAAACTGGTCAAAAAACTACTTCAAAATTTCTTCATTTGGATTATCTCGAAAATATCTGTTGCTGACTGGCTTGGAGATAGTTAAGTGTAGAATGGGCTAGCAAATGCTTTAGTCATCAAGCCATTTAAAAGCATACAAAATAATAGGAAAAAATCACGTACCGGCAGATGGCGCTGCGAATGACAAAAAGGTTTATTTTCGAATTTCAGTTGGTTTTAGAGTTACTGTCCTTGGATTTTTATGATAATGCCTGTAAAAGTTGAAATATCAATGTCGGACATTCTGGATTATGTGGGTGAACGTGTTAGGCCAATTAAGGAAGGTGAAGAGGTTTTTAAGGCTGGTCACATCATTTTAGGTGGAACAGACGGCTCCAATGAGAAAATCAAAAGTATATGAACAATTTTACAATCCCCACATGAAATCACCATAAAGCTCAAAAATACCTGAATTTGTCAATGTTCCTGTAAAGCAGGATTAGGGGGATATTGCAAACATATCATTGCTACAATGATATATGTCAACAGGTTAGTAATTATTGAAGATTATATTATTTTCAAACTGCATTTCCTGTTCAACTTGTCTCTTTCATGTTTTAGATTTCAGATGTTGGAACCAGCGTGTTGCACCCCCACTTGCTCATCTGTTGTTTCTCCTTTCTCACCTACTATGGTTACTTCTTTCTTAATTCCTGAAAGTTTGAGCACTGGAAGGTTCTGCTAGGAAGAGATCCATATTTCAAACGAATTCTCTGTGTTGATGAAGTCACTGTATTGTAAAATTACAAATAAATTCAAAGAATGTGGTAGTAAATGACAACAGAATTGAAAATTATATGTGGAAGTCTCTGCAAGAACCTTCATCAAACTTACCACTAAAAAAATCGTCTTTCACAAAGTGCTTGTTGCAAACAAACATATACTTCAATATAGGTTTTCCTATCTTCAAAGGAAAGATATGACCGAATTACCATATGTAGAGCGTTGTGGAACAGAGCACAATTTTCGTGATCTTATCTCCATATCGCCTGCATTTTCAGGTCGTTCGTTGTATGGTTTATTCACAATAATTCTTCACAAAACACCTTCCAAATATACCACTTTTAATGCACAAATAAATTCGAACTTCACATTACGCCCATGTAATAGTAGTTTACGTAACAAGTCCCGAAAGTGGACTTTTATTGGACGAGTGGGCAAATTGCAGGGCGAGCCGCAGTAAAAGCACTTTTGGGACGTATTACGTACAATATTTTTTTTAAAACGTGCAGTGTTGTACTATAAACATCATATTATTCAGTTTACATTTTTATAACAAGAACTCTTTATTAACTAATTTTAACAATTGCTTGGGTCGCCGCCTTAACAATTTCATCTGGTATAATTTCATCTTCCATTAATTCACAATCAAATGCATCATTTTGAATATCCATTTTATAGTAAATGTCACGTTTTCAACTAAACGTCAAAATATGTCAAGTTATTTTATAGTTTTAAATAATACAAAACTCGGTTACTATAGAAACCAATTGACCGCTATCTTAGACTAACTATATTATTATTTTTTTCATTAAAGATAGGCCGGAAAGTAAATAAAAATGAGTCCAGTAAAAGCTTTTACCGGACTATCACAATAATTTTCTGGCTCGGTCCGACAAAATGAGATTTTCTGACCTAAAAATAAACCGGAAAGTACTAATTTCTGGCCGGTTTTAAAAAAACAAAGTTTATTGTTCACACCTCGAGTCATTCAAATGACCAATGATAGATGTCGCCGACTCCGTGATTCTACCCTATAGGAAAAAAAATGAAGAACGCATACTAGATTCTGTTCATTCAACTATCAACTTTAAATGTTGACGTATGCCATTTCTTTGAGAATATATTTTTCTTATAGAATCTATTTTATTCTATCCAAAAATTAAACATGCAGGTGGAGCTAACACCAGAAGAAAGACGGGTTCGTCATAGGCTAGCTATTCGAAAATTTAAAGCCATAGTTCGGCTGGTAATTGCGAATGTGTTTTGGATGGGTGAGATAGGGGAAACCAAACTAACTACAAATGTAAGAAAAAACATAAGGCTTTTGCTGAAAAAGAAAACAATTAAAAGCCCGTTGACTACGAAAGAAAAAGCCATTCTGAGTAAACCGAACGAGCTTCGAACCAGAGAGGAAAAAGAGCTTTTGAGAAAGGTTATCAGTGCTCTTAAGTGCTTTAGAAAATATCCCGAAGATGTGAAAGTAAAACTAGCTGCAGTTACATATTTTGCTTACTTTGCACCTGGAAGAGTACTCGTTAAACAAAATCATGAATCACTTGGTAAGAAATTAGATTTTCTGCTAACAAAAGTCGCAAATCCAGTTGCAATTTTCAACATTGCTGCAATCTAATCCATAACTTCGATTTTTTTTAAAAACTGCCTACATATAATGCATTACCATTAACTTCATTTTCATCACCTGCATCTTTATTCTAATCTTCATTTTAACATTTAACTATCTTTGCCTTTTGATCTATTTTTGTTTGCGGATCTGGTTGCTTTCGTTTTTCTATAATATAATACTTCTAAATACTTTTAAACTTCTCCGTAAATTTTCACTTAATAGTCAATAACTATACTAGAACCTAAAATGATTGAGAGTTTTATTGGCTCTTGGCATATTGAAGACAGTGGCGTGCATATTAATTTTTGAAAGGGTTAAGAGTTAACCCAAATAAATAGTTAATTATTTTTACAATAAAACAAAAACTTTTTTTTTTATTTTATATTTTTTTTTGTATCTTTATACATACCTTTCGTCTAATCTTCCACCTCAAATTCGTCAGATGCACTTCCGCTATCGTCAGCAAAGTTGATAAGTTCAATATTTTGGTCAATCAGTTGGTCTATGTCCCACATTTTTTGTTCTTCTTTTATAACGTACTTGATGCATTTCTTCCAGTTTTCTGCAGTGACGCTTTGAATGGCTTCTTTTGTACATCCGTCATTTTAAATGTTCTGTTTTCTCGTACTACTTGTCCTTTTACTTGCGCCCAGATCAATTCTATAGGATTAAATTCGCAGTGGTAAGCAGGTAATCTTAAAACTGTCATTCCACGACTTAACGCCATTTCATCAACTGCGAATTTTTTATATTTATAGACACGTAGTTTTGTAATCTGTAGTAATCCCGCCTTTAGACTATCTTTATTATAATGGATGTTTTTGTCTATTAACCATTGTTGAATTTTAGCTTTTTTCCATGATTGTTTCGGTAATGGTTCTAAATGCCGATGACAGACCCAGATTCCAAAAGTTGAATGATACCTTCAAACCATTTTCAAACACTTCTGCATTCGTCTCCTCATGGTAATCGCCAGTTTTTTTAAATGAAAATATCAGTTCACCGTTTGGTAGAAATCCGCTGTCGCTCCCTATACGGGTGTTCCATGACGTTTTTAACAGGTAACTCAGGAACTAGTGAATATTTTTTTTTGAAAATTGGGGCATATCAATTGGACCTACAATACTATCATTTAAAGTATATTTCAGATCTGTGACGTCATCTGAGGCGCTGTGACGTCATCGATATGAAAAAAATTAAATTGGTCAAGGGGGTAAAAATTAGCTCAAATGAAAGAGATTTTTATCCCAAATTCAACGGTGTACCATAATGTAGGCATTGATGTGCTAAATTGTCAATTTAATTACGCATTTATCATGTAGTAACATCAAACTGGCCTATTGACACTTTTTAACAAGTATTTACAAACTCAAAAAAAAACTGAGTATGCGTTAATGTCCTTTTTTGACAACTACAAATAGTATAGTAACAGCTAATGCCATATGTTGTGTTCACTCTCTAATTCGTACATTGCAGTTTTAAAGCAGTATGTTGAAATATCGTGAGTTCATAAAGAATTATTTAAAATGCCGTTCATATTCACACGTAATGAACACGTAGATATGTTGTTGATTTATGGTGAATGCAGGAAGAATGCTCGAAATGCTCAATTCTTATACGCTCAACGTTTTCCTGAAAGAACACCATCTTATGTAACTTTTGCTATGGTTGAGGAGAGGATGAGACAAGGTTCATTTCCGAACGGTAAACATACAGATCGTGTAAAACCGGTACAAACCGAACACAACATGGTGAATGTTTTAGCGTATGTAACGATTAATTCCCATGTGTCCATACGGTCAATTACTGCAGAAATTGGCGTATCTTCAACTACAGTTCATAGGATTTTAAAAAACTACAATTACCATCCATTTAGACTGTGGTTGGCTCATGAATTGCGCCCCACCGATTTGGATCGAAGACTAACCTTCATCGCCATAATGCAAGTTATAATCCAAGACACTCCTGAACTTTTAAATAGAATTTTATGGAGTGATGAAGCTCGTTTCCATACCAATGGGATGGTAAATTGCCATAACAGCCATTATTGGTCAGTAGAAAATCCGCACTGGTTAAGGGAAACTCGCTTTCAAACGAGATGGGGAATTAACGTATGGTGTGGGTTATTTAATGGGCGTTTAATAGGTCCGTATTTTTTTGAAGGATATTTAAATGGCCAGAGATACTTGGATTTTTTGGAAAATGAACTACCTTTATTACTGGAGAATATTTCTTTACGTGAACGAAAAGTTATGGTATGTCAACAAGATGGCGCACCCCCACATAATAGCGGTATTGTAAGAGAGTACCTTAATACCATTTCCAGACAGATGGATTGGAACTAATGGTCCAATTCGATGGCTTGCAAGATCGCCAGTGTTGTCACCCTTAGATTTATTTGTATGGGGCTATTTAAAGGGACTCGTTTATAATGAACAACCTACAGATGTAGACGATTTAAAAACCAAAATTAGACAAGCGTGTACTCATATTACGCCACAGATGATACATGCGGCATGCACACGTGAACTAATTAGAAGGTTCGACCATTTCGAACACCTATTATAATGTTATTTCACACTTTAAACACGTTATGTTATGGTCGAAAATAAACATTAATTTGATACGTTAGTTCTTTATGTTAATACCCACATTATGGTACACCGTTGAATTTGGGATAAAAATCTCTTTCATTTGAGCTAATTTTTACCCCCTTGACCAATTTAATTTTTTTCATATCGATAACGTCACAGCGCCTCAGATGACGTCACAGATCTGAAATATACCTCAATTTTAAAAAAAAAAAAATTTACTAGTTCCTGAGTTACAGGGTGTTAAAAACGTCATGGACCACCCGTATGTGTAACTATCAGGCGGCTACCTTTTCCAGACGGCTGTTTTAACCCAGTTGACAACCCTTCAATAAAAGCTTGTCGTGCACTGGTTATTTTTCTATCCTGTCATACTTGTTTGACCGTATGTCCCTGGTTAACCCACGTCTTATCCATGTAGTAATTTTTTTTGTTAAGCTTCCGAAGTTCGTCAATTTTTCAATGAGGATGCTTTTCCCATCGACTTTTCCATACTTAAATTTCATTTCATGTAATATTTTCCCAAACTTTCTTTACTCATTTGTGGGATGAGTTCATGATCCCTAACAACCTCCATAACTTTTTGCAAAGTGGGCAGTTCATTTCTGAAAAAAAAAACTGAATACTTCTGCGTATAGCGGTTTTGGCATTATCATCAACGGTTATTTTTATTCGTCCGCTGCTGATTTTTGGCTCTTGTACTTCCCCGCTTTCACTTAGTATTTTGTAAATAGATGATTTGGATAAACCCGTATAGTCACAGCACATGTCAACTAACTTATCTTTTGGACGAGGATGATCCCTTTCAAGACAGTGAAATACTCGAAGTACAATTTGTTTTTCATGTACTGACCGAGACTTCGATCATTTTACCTTTTTGAACGTAGAGGGCCATGCGATGTCTCCCATTTTATGAGTACAATAAATAAATTGTTTAGAAATAAACGTTAAAACGTTAAAAATACACACAAATTACAATAAGCACACAATAAATAATAATCTTTGAAAGCGACTATATTGTATCCGGACACAATCAAGACTGCCTCTTGACCAGACACTTTCTATGTGTCACTTGTTATCTGTCTAAGCTAATTCCCTGAATGCATTTATTAGCCATTAAATAATCGTTATTCTAAATCAACCCTATATGATACGCTCCTGGTAGAAGCAGGTAAGAAAGGAATTCCTACTTACTCGCTCGTTAAAACGTACTTATCAGTGAAACAGGCAAAGATAGAAACATCCCAGGTAACATGGTCACGTAATATTGACGTGATTTTTTCGTCATGGTTTACGTGATTTTGACCAAAAGGATCACGTGAAATTAACTCAAATATAACGTGATTATGTTACAGCCCATCGACGTCATAAAAATGACGTTTATGAACGTCCACCAAACGACGTTTATGGACGTCCCCCAAACGACGTTAGTGGACGTCTTCCAAACGATGTTTATGGACGTCCCCCAAACGACCTTAAAACAAATAAAACTAAAGAATTCATATCATAATGTTTATTAAAATATAAAAACAAAGATATGTAGGTACGCTTAAACTATATGTAACCAGAGTTTTTATTTATAGATGGTTGAATTTTTTGCGGACATGGTCGTGGTAGCTCATCAAACACGTCACTCCCCTCACTTTCATTACTTTCATAAAGCGTCCTGGGAGACAAATCTTCTCCTCTTCTTTTGAGAATCTTCGAAATCGCTTTGAATGTCGGATGTTACCTCTGCTTTCTTCAATTTCTCTTTTGCTTTTTCCAAGTTATCTATAAAAATTCAAAAAATATTTTATGAAATGTTCAGAGTCACACATAGAGAATATAATTTTTGCAGTACACATATACCTACCTCTCAAACATAAGTCGAAAGTAATTAACACGACTCCTCAAGAATTTCCTCAGAAGGTCGAGGAGAAAATCTGCGAATTTCAACTGCTATTACATTGGGCATTCCTTCAAAATGTAGGTTGGAGGCTCTAGAGGCGGTTAGTGAGGTTAGGTTAATTTACTCACGCATGTACTTGCAATGAACAAGTTTCTTCAACCCAAATAAAAGAACCAATTAAAGTAATTCACTCACCACATTCGAAGAAAATCCTTTCCAGTTCATAGAGCTTCCAACATTCATCCGGTGACGCAGCACTCCTTAAGACATTGTGGTACGTCCGCTGATTTTTTATAGCTGGCCAAAAACCAAAAACATTCCACTTTCTTTGGCACTGCTTAAACTCAAATCCAACATACATTTTGTTGGGCCACATAATAATAGTAATAATAAATAGTTAACTCACAACTATCACTCACAACACTATTTCCAAAAACTTGCAAGTTGCAAGGCGCTACTACTACTTAACGCAAAACGGATGACTCGTTCAAAGACAAAGACGCAATCAATAGCGACCAATAAGGACTGGTTTCATCTAGTGACGTCTTGGCGCGAAATATGAACTTGCTGATCGAACTGATGAAAGTAAAAATCCAAATTTCTGGTCACGTATATCACGTTATTTTGACGTCAGTGAAACGACGTCTTTATTTAGTAGAAAATCTGACGTCTGCTATACGTCGATCTAAAGTCATTGACGTCATTTACCAATAATGACCTTAGAAAGACGTCGATATAGCGTGACCTTGTTAGCTGGGATATAGATCTGTACAGCGTCGCCATGAGTTGTATAAAAGAATAAGCAATAAATAAAATAAGTTATTTGAAATGGGGAGGAAATGATTTATAAGTATTACTAATTAATGTTTTTTTCCTAAATAATATTGTTTAATTGTACTTTTATTGTGTATTATCCATAATTAGCCACAACCTTCAACTTTACCGTTTATATTTTGATTATGTTAAAAACAACGCTATTTTGCTTTTTTATGGTCTTGTAAATTCTAAATTACTTATTTGTTATAGTGTATACAGTGCAACTGATCTCATCATCGCGCATTACTGCATGTATGAACGTATGAAGTATATAGACTGGGAATTTCTGATTTAAAGGAATTTTATTTAAGCTATGTACTTTCTTATAACTATAACTATTTTTCAGAAATTGTTCCGTACTTTTGAAAGAAACTTAATTTCTAATTTTTATTTTTTTAAAACTTACCTACATTTATAATTAATAAAAATGTATGCAATTTTCAATTAGACCCGATACATTTTAAACCATTTAACTCCATTTTAAATTTTTAACTTTTCGTGAAATTTAGTCAGGTCACTTAGTCCTAATAATTTATGTTGTCAAGATCGTTAAAAGCCAGTCTGGCCATGTCCAAAAACTCGAGAACTTCAAGCATACCCCTCTAAGTATACGAATGAGACTCCCCTGATGCGACAATGCACTTATCTCGTTAGAAATAACAGCATAATGATATTTCAGTTTTTCTCTTCACGGATTAAAACCACTTATTTTTGTTGAAAAAGTTTTAATTTGACGTTTCGACTTCTAAGTCTGAAGTCGTTTTCAAAATGACATAACAAGCCAGGAAGCCTGCTTTCTTCCCACTCCTCTACGTCCTTCCACTTTTCCCATCATGATCAGTTATAGGATTCTGTATCGCTCTCCTCTGGGCCCCGATGTTTGAAATGTGTGAGTACAACTCGTCTGCGAGAATGTACCACGTGACCATCTCGAAATCGGTCAACGTTGCCAAATTTAAATTTAGACAGTTCAACAAAAAGTAGAGCAAAAGATATATTTAGTTCACTTGAAACCTTCGTACAAGAAGAAATAGAAGAAGTGATTAAGACAGAGAGCCAATTATTGGATTCAGACCAATTATAAGCTCTTTAGATCCGTTATGGAAATATTAGGTTTGTTCCAACAACAATTTTGTGACTGTACGTAAACTTGTCCACAACTTATTGTCGACGACATGTCAACGACTGTTAGTCGATGACTTGTCGAGGATCGGGCACTCAATTCGGAAGTGTTCCTACAAATTTTTTGTCAAATTTATACTGTCAATAACGTCACAACCAATGTCAAATTTTGAATTTGGGAAATAACAAAAACTAATGAAAATATTTATAAATTTGGATGTCTACAATCCTAAATAATAATTATGTGTTTACACAAGTGTACCTATGAAATAATATGAATGTTTACATAATAAAAATACAATCATAAAATTTTCAGGTTAGGATGACGTTTACTGACGTTTTACAAACTCGTTTTGCGCAAGTCTTGACAATTTGTACCTACTCAAACCCAGGAACAGATTTGACAGTACATAAACTGGTTTGTGATTAGTTTTGGTTGTGTTGGAACACTAAACTTTTGTACAGGTTTGAGTCCGAAGTTTGTTGGAACACCAAATCTAGACTGCGCAGAATCCCGACAGTACGCAAACTGGTTTTGTGTTATGTTGGAACAAACCTATTAATTCAAAATATAAAACATTTTTCAGAAAAATTATCAAAAATTAAAATGACAATTTTTCAAAGGAAAACATTTATTTTTCAGTTATACGAATTTAAATTAAGAAAAAGCTTAGTTTTCAATCAAAAAAATTAGTTTCAATTTATAATTTTATCCAGAGCTCATTTGTTAATTATCTAATGGTATATGTCTACGTAACTGCCTATCCTTAAAAATCAAATAACTCACTTATTTTTCATCTAAACTTCAACATTATACATTTTCGTAAAGGGAAAGAGTTCACCTTTCAGATAGTATAAAAATATATAGGGTGTGTCGTTAAACAAATCGACGTTATTTGCATTTTAAAAAGACCGCTTTTTTAAAACACCCTATATTAGATTTTTCTAAATAAACATTTATACTGAAAAAAACTTTATATAAAAAAAGAAACTGTTCAGTGAAAACCGCACCTTCCTATCGTTTCTGAGTTCCGAGATATTTGCAGTTAAAATGGGTCAGAAACTTCTGGGACACCCGGTATTTCAAAAATAAAGGTACTTTATTCCTGAGTAAATTTCATATTTTTTGGCAAATCTCGTATACGACTGAAAAAATTTGATAAGAGATAGTTGCATTTTAAATAAAAAACTGTTATAAAAGTCTTTTTAATATAATAATAATAATATAAGAGTATTTTTTTGTATGAACTTTCGGTTACCTGTTTTGATATCTGAAATTTCATCAGAATTGATCATAAAAGTATATTACAGGAAATCTTTGAATATGTTGGCAATAAAGTACATTCAAATCTGTTTAGGATTATAATAAATAGGACCTTTTGAAATTTGTTTTAGGGTAAATCGGCATTAGTCTAGGCTTAACATGGCTTATCTGTATACACGGAAATTAGTATAATAAAAATAGTCCTGGTTTCCCCTACTTTAAGGGAAAGAAATCTGTAAATTCTCTTTTCCAATAAATATTTTATTTATTCCTAAAACAAATAGTGTTTAGTGAAGTTCGCAGCCAATATAAATATTTTTTTTTGTGTTTACCAATATTTTTCCAGTTTTGTAGATTCAGTCTGGTAAGTTTTAATATATTTTTTATTTGGTGTTTGTTTTTCAAATAGAACTTTTTCATTTTATAGATTTTATTAATTTTAAAAATTAATTAATATTTTCAAACAACAATAAGCAAATCAGCAAAATAAACAGCTAATGATTGAAACGAGTCCTAACGAAATATACACAAACACTCTAAACAGAAAACTATAAATCACATACCAAACTATTAATATCAAAGATATAGGTTATAATTAAATTAAATTTGACTTGACAGTTTCGACACTTAACCAGCGTTGCCAAACTTCGGGGAATCTCAAGATGATTGGGGATTTATTGGGAATTGGCATTATGCGGTGATTTTGAAATCTCATCGTTAAACAATATAATAAATAATCAGCAGGAATTAAAATAAAAAAACAGTTCAGATTGGGCATAGAACTCAAGACCATTTGCACAGCAGCAAATCATTTGTCCATTGTACCTACTTTTGTTATAATAAATCATATTATAATCGGGTAAGTTCGTTTATCTCCGCGCGGTGTGAACGCGAACACAGAGAAAACCTTTCTGTGATTCCCTTAGTTTTAGACGCTTCTAATTTGCTAGCTTTGCTTTAGATAAGTTAATTTTGTATTCTGTCGCGAAATAACGTTACGATTTTGTGCAAATATGGATAAATGGTTAATAAAAGGTCAAAACAAAGAAGATAATCCTAAGGTAAGGTACTTAACCTATTGAGGGGAATTTTTGGGGAATCAGCAAATTTTTGTCCCCAAATTTTGGGAATTTGACTTGGGATATTGGGGAATATGATAAATTGGCATCGGCAACACTGCACTTAACGCCTTCACGGCACTATTGCGCATGTTTCCTCTCTTACTAAACTCAACTCTACTGGTGCAACCCAGTAGAGCACTTCTATGCGAACTTATAGATGATTTCTCTTGGTTTCAAACATACCGATTTTGTGACGCTGAGAGAGAGGAGTGATCACGTGGTACATTCTCGCACACGAATTGAAAATTTATAAACTAACTTTTTCGATTGAAAATTAGGCTTGTTCTTAATTTAAATTCGTATAAATTTGAAAATTAAATATTTTGCTTGGAAAAAATGACTACTTTAATACACAAAAAAGAACGTTTTCACCAGAGGTTTCATAAAAAAATTATTTTTGCAAGAGATAAAAATTAAAAACGAAAAACATGGTTTTATCGTATTTGTATTTTATCTTCTAAAGGCTGATGTTTTAAAACAAATTGTTATTGATGTTTATTAGTACATCAAGAAACGGTAATTTTTTTATATTTTCAATTTCAATTATAATTTTAATGTTATAACTTGTCTACTTTTTTCTCATAAGATTAAGAGACTTATTTATCGACAGCAACATTTGGAAATTTCTTTTTTGTGTTTTAAATAACCTGTAATTTTGCCAAGACAAGACATTGAATTTTCGATTTTATATTAAAAAAAATATAATTATTATACTTTTTTTAAACAATATATATTGTTAATTATTAATTATTAATTAATTAAATTATTAATTATTATAAACTAACTTTTTTTTCGATTGAAAATTAGGCTTTTTCTTCGTATAACTGAAAAATAGATATTTTGCTTTGAAAAATTGTCATTTTAATTTTTGATAATTTTTCTAAAAAATGTTTTGTATTTTTAATAAAAGAATTAATATTTCCATAACGGATCTAAAGAGTTTATAATTGGTCTGAATCCAATAATTTGGCTGTCTGTCTTAATCACTTCTTCTATTTCTTCTTGTACGAAGGTTTCAAGTGAACTAAAATATATGTTTTGCTCTACTTTTTGTTGAACTGTTAAATCTAAATTTGGCAACGTTGACCGGTTTCGAGATGGTCACGTGGTACATTCTCGCAGACGAGTTGTACTCACATATTTCAAACATCGGGGCCCTGAGGACATGTCCAAGATATGAGATTCTCCAGCACTTAACTGTATTTAGTAACATGCGCGTTGCGTCGGCCCTGTTTAGTACCATTGGTCTGCATAGCTGTCCTGGACCCCGATGTTTGAAACATGCGAGTACAACTCGTGTGCGAGAATGTACCACGTGGCCAACTCGAAATCGTGTCAACGTTGCCAAATTTAAATTTAGACAGTTCAACAAAAAGTAGAGGAAAACATATATTTTAGTTCACATGAAACGTTCGTACAAGAAGAAATAGAAGAAGTGATTAGGACAGACAACCACATTATTAGATTCAGACCAATATAAGCTCTTTAGATCCGTTATGGAAATATTAATTCTTTTATTAACAATACAAAACATTTTTTAGAAAAATTATCAAAAATTAAAATGACAATTTTTCGACAGTAATAGGTATAACAAGACCTCGTTTATGGGCGAATAATTTTTTTCGATTTTTCCAAAAATAATTTTGTTTGAAAACTTAACGAGTTTAATTCGGAGATTGATGTTCTGAATAAAACCCGAGAGCTGTAGCTCGAGGGTTTTATTCTTTTTATACTTTGAAAAAAGTATAATAATTATAATAATTTTTTTAATATAAAATCGAAAATTCAATATTTTGTCTTGGCGAAATTACAGGTTATTTAAAACAAAAAAGAAATTTTTTCCCATATTTAATATTTAATTTTCAAATTTATACGAATTTAAATTAAGAACAAGTCTAATTTTCAATCGAAAAAGTTAGTATATAAATTGTCAATTTATTCATTTTATCATAGATCATTTTCTTATCAGGACCCCTATGTTTGAACGGTAAGAGAGCAAATCGTGTGCGAGAATATACCACGTGATCACTCCTCACTCTCTCAGCGACACAAAATCCGTGTGTTTGAAATCAAGAGAAATCGTCTACAAGTTCGCATGGGTGTGCTCTACTGGGTTGTACCAGTAGAGTTGAGTTTAGTAAGAGAGTATTCATGCGCAATAGCGCCGTGAAGGCGTTAAGTGCAGCGTTGCCAAACCTGGTGAAATTTCACCAGATCTGGTAATTTGGTGAAAACTTTAACAAAATACCTAATAAATGGTGATTTTTACTACTTTCTACAGAGTTTCATGTAACAGTATATCTAAGTTAGTGTTAACTATCGATAATAGTAAATTATAATTCTAATTTTGCTAAAGAGAGCCATCTACATAGTCATCTATATTATTAATTAACACTTCCTCATAGCAGTTCTTGTGTTGAGCAAATATTCAGCTCAATCAATTTAAATAAAACTAAAACAAGAAATTGATTAAGTGCAACTACGGTAAGTGGTGTGTTACACAGTAAAAGACTCATTAGTAATGATGGCAAAGTATGTCATAATTATGATATACCACCAGAAATGTTAAAAAAGCATAATAAAAATATGTATTTAAAAAATGAATGATTATTACATTTTTAATAAAGTTTCTCCACGGCCACTACTGAATGTAGTTATTCTAAAACCACTTATAATAACAGAAAAGAAACATTCTCGCTCTTGAGAATGAAAGAGAATTCTGAAACTTTTGTCTCTTATGTATTTTATATGTATTACATTCTATCTCTAGAGCTAGAATCTGTATTCCGTGATTGTTTACAAAAATAAGGTTTGCCATGAATGTCAAATTAACTGTCAGTATTAGTTGACGTGGTCTTAATATTGGTTTGTAAAAACTTTTAATTTATTAAAAAGGAGAAGAAATTCAAACGATTCAGATGTAGAATTTGAAAATACTCCTCCAGAAATAAAAAAATTGCCGATAATATAACTCAAAATTTGCTACCGCAAAAATCCAAGCTTGAATACAAAAATACTACCTAAACAATGTTGAGAGATTGAGGTTTCATTTTACTATATTTAATTTCTACTTTCTGTGTCCGTGGAGAAAGTACAGTCTGTTACTCTGTTGGAATGAAAATCCGACACTCGTGGTTCCTCACGCTCGCGTTCGGAATCCTCCACTCGTGTTGAATTCTCATTACAACCTTGTTACAGAATATACTATTATTTTCAAAAACCTTTTCTTATTTAAAAATAAGTAGTATTTAAAATCTGGTGAAAAATATTTGAAATCTGGCAATTTTTTCATCTAGTGATGGTGATATATTTTTGTTTCGTCTGGCAACACTGGTTAAGTGTCAAGACTGTCAAGTAAAAAAATGTTTTCTGTTTAGGTATATTTCATTTAAGGTTATGATGACTCGCTCCAATCATATCATTAGATGTAGAATATTAACCTTTTTATTTTATATTTTCAATTTCAATTGTAATTTTAATGTTATAACTTGTCTACTTTTTTCTCATAAGATTAAGATTTTGTCATTTTAATTTTTTAAAATTATTATACTTTTTTTAAACAATATATATTTAAGAATTTTAAACTTCAAACTATAACACAATTAAATTTACTTCTTATAAAGTGCATACCTACCTGTGCTGTAATCCAATCAGACAAAGTTTCTTGAAATACAGCGATAACCAACGAAGAAAATGAACTCTGATAAAATTATAAATTGAAAATTTATAAACTAACTTTTTTTTCGATTGAAAATTAGGCTATTTCTTCGTATAACTGAAAAATAGATATTTTGCTTTGAAAAATTGTCACTTATAATATCACAAGAGCTTAAATTATTTCCGGAAATTTTTTTGAGGTCACGAATATTTTGAAAATTATCCAGGATAATTTTCCTAGAAATTTTCCTAGAAAAAATTTCCGGAAATTTTTTTAGTTACCATGGTAACTAGTCAAAATTAAGCCATCTTATTGGTTGAAAAGTAGAGGTGTGAAATTTTCATTTTAATTTTTGATAATTTTTCTAAAAAATGTTTTGTATTTTTAATAAAAGAATTAATATTTCCATAACGGATCTAAAGAGCTTATAATTGGTCTGAATCCAATAATTTGGCTGTCTGTCCTAATCACTTCTTCTATTTCTTCTTGTACGAACGTTTCAAGTGAACTAAAATATATATTTTCCTCTACTTTTTGTTGAACTGTCTAAATTTAAATTTGGTAATGTTGACATGATTTCGAAATGGCCACGTGGTACACGAGTTGTACTCACACGTTTCAAAGATCGGGGACCAGGGTATTCTCAGCATTCGCCGGTTTAACCACATCTCGAACGCTTATAACCGATTAACTGTAGCGGCTTTAATTGTCCAGATCTCTGCCCCGTACAGCAACACTGACCATATGTACGATTTTACCATTCTCTGCCGTATTTTTATGTTCAGATTATCATTGCAGAATAGTGGTTTCATTTTTTGGAATGTTGTTCAGGTTGTCTCTATTCTACACCTTATTTCTGTATCTGGGTTTAGATGTTAAACTGGGTTACTCTGTCTATATTTTTCATATCAATGTGTAGTGCAGCATCAGGATGTGGTTGTCGACTGAAGACCATAAATTTTGTCTTGTTGATATTTATGTTGAGCCCCATTTCCTGTCCTTCCTTCTGCGTTTACACAGTTTAGTAGATGTTGCAGGTCTTCTAATTTGTCACTTACCGGACACCGTGGCCTAGTTGGTTAAGGCCTCGGTCTTTATACTATGCCAGTGTTCGGTTCGTTGGTTCGATCCCTGCGAAACTCAAGTGGAATTAAAAGTCAGATAAGACTTTGGCAAGTGCAAAAAGGTATTTGTGTCATACGCAGTTTCATTCACGCCGGTAAACAGGCCGGATGAGATCGGATAACTCGTGGAACTGATAGGGGTTGGTGGCACATTTACACACTTGTTAGTCGATAGATCACCTGCATGACAAAGGCATAGTCCTGGGTTTAAGGTGATTGAGGACCGTGGTTCGGAGCCCACAATAAGCTGTAGGTCCCGTCCAGATTAGCCTTAGTTGCAGAAAGGAGACGTTAAAATTAAGCAAGCAAGCAGTAGTTTGTCACTTAGAATGACAGTGTCGTCTGCATATCGTATCGTATTTATATACTCTCCATTGATTTGTACTCCCATTTCTTGTTCCTGAGTAGCTCGTTTAAACATTTTGTCTGAATATATGTTAAAAAGTAGTGGTGACAGTATGCAGCTCTGTCTGACTCCTCGTAGAATAATTTGGCTTTCCGTTTAATGTTACACAAGTTAACATTGTCAACTACGGGTTTCAAATATCTCAAATTTCAGTTCCACGTCGAAACTGGTCAAAAAACAACTTCAAAAACTCCTTCATTTGGATTATTTTGAAAATATTTGTTGCTAGAAGAGGCTAGCAAATAGTAGAGGTCGGAGTGACACCTTTTTTTACAATCCTCCAAAATGGGAGAAAATGTGTTTTTCTACAGACAAACCTTCTAAAGCGCGGGATGGTTTTTTTACCCTCAGATTCGGTTTCAGCGACCTCGAAAATAGGGGGAAAGACTAAATAGGCCCTGTCCGGAAAAAAGGAAAATCACCCCAAATTCCTACTTCTGACATGGACTAAAATGCTTTAGTTATCAAGCCTTTAAAAGCATAAAAAATAATAGGAAAAAAAAAACAAAGAAGAACGCACAGTAGATTCCGTTCATTCAACTATCAACTTTAAATTTTGACGTATGCCATTTCTTTGACTGTCTTTAAGAATACATTTTTTTTATGAAATCTATTTTTTTTTGTACTAAAATTAAACATGGAGCTAACACCAGCAGAAAAAGAGGCTCGTCGTAAAAGAGTCATTAGAAAATTTAAAGTGATAGTTCGCCTGGTAATAGCGAATGTGTTTTGGATGGGTGAGATAGGGGAAACCAAACTAACTACAAATGTAAGAAAAAACATAAGGCTTTTGCTGAAAAAGAAAACAATTAAAAGCCCGTTGACTACGAAAGAAAAAGCCATTCTGAGTAAACCGAACGAGCTTCGAACTAGTGAGGAAAAAGAGCTTTTGAGAAAGGTTATCAGTGGTCTTAAGTGCTTTAGAAAATATCCCGAAGATGTTAAAGTAAAACTAGCTACAGTTACATATTTTGCTTACTATGCACCTGGGAGAGTAATCGTTAAACAAAATCATGAATCACTGGGTAAGAAATTAGATTTTCTACTGACAAAAGTCGCAAGTCCAGTTGAAATTGTCAACATTGCTGCAATCTAATCCGTAACTTCTATTTTTTTTTTAAAACTCCCTACATATAATGCATTACCATTATCTTCATTTTCATCACCAGTATCTTTATCCTAATCTTCATCAACTGATATCTCATCATCGCGCATTGCTGCATGTATGAAGTCTATAGACTGGGAATTTCTGCTTTAACAGAATTCTTGAGATCGCTTCCTTTTCTACAAAGACATAGAGATTATTTATATGTTTTATTTAAGCAATGTACTTTCTTATAACTGGAGAATGCACAACTACAAGAACTCACATAAATCCAGAATTGAAAGAAGAGGTAACTGACGAAATAGGAACCCTTTATCCTGGTACAACTTTTGGTGAATTAGGACTATTGCATGGGGTAAAACGACTTACTACTATCATAACCGTCACAGACTGTGAACTGTTGTTTGTCAAAAAAGAAGATTTTAATATGGTATTGAAAGAAACCGTTATGAAAGAATGGACAGAAATGCAACAAACTATCGATAGCTTTCCGTTTTTCAGCGTTTGGAGTCATTATACCAAAGTAGAATGTAGTATAGTCGCTAGAATGAAGTCGTTTGAGCCCAATGAAACAGTGTTAGGCGATGGAGTAGGTTTTACTCAGTTCGTACATTTTATTATTTCAGGTTGGTATTTTTTTTATTTAACTTTAACCACAAGTTTGAAGTTTACATACGATGTATTTTATAATCAGTAGTAATATCACAAGAGCTTCGAAAATAATCGATTATACTTCCGAGTCACGAGACGTATTTTGCGAAACACTACGAGAGCGGAGCTCGAGTGGTGTTTTAAAAGAAATACGTCGAGCGAGGAGAAAGTAGAATGTAGTATAGTCGCTAGAATGAAGTCGTTTGAGCCCAATGAAACAGTGTTAGGCGATGGAGTAGGTTTTACTCAGTTCGTACATTTTATTATTTCAGGTTGGTATTTTTTTTATTTAACTTTAACCACAAGTTTGAAGTTTACATACGATGTATTTTATAATCAGTAGTAATATCACAAGAGCTTCGAAAATAATCGATTATACTTCCGAGTCACGAGACGTATTTTGCGAAACACTACGAGAGCGGAGCTCGAGTGGTGTTTTAAAAGAAATACGTCGAGCGAGGAGGAAGTATAAAATATTATTTTCGTATGCTCACGTGGTATTCGATACGATTATATAACGAATTATATAATTATTTTTGTTGACGTTTGCTTATTATAAACGTCAAACGTATTGTTACTATGACAAACTTTTCAAGATGGAAGAATGCGAAAATCAAAAACGGTTATACCACGTCGTCAAGGGTATATTCGCTTATCAATACATGGTAACTAAGTAAAAATTGCAAATGCTATTGGCTAAAGGACCCCGCAGTTTTTGATAGGAAAATGGCTTTCGGTGGATTTCTCTCAAACTTCGGAAATTTATTCTTCATCCCATCCCGATCAAAAGTGTTCAGGGGCCCAACTCAATCCTATGTACAGATTTCGAGCTAGCACGAGTTTAAAATGATTAGGGGGAACTCGATATATGCGCATTTATCGGCAAGTTAGGCATTCACCTCTTTACGTTTATGGTTTATATGATGGATATATGTCATACACTCCCAGATACACACACACGCACACATTTAGCGTCTTTTAGAAGATTTTATTTTGATTTCTAAACTATTTTTTAAGAATTTTTTTTTATTGACATTACATTTTTCATTTTTCAATCACTTTTTTGTTACCATGAATACAGCTAGACTATGTCCGACATGGGCGTTTCATTAACAGGGTTAAACACAGCCGGACGGACACCTTGAAATAAATACAAAACTAAATGTCCAATGGAGAAATACTCTTTGTAAGAGAACACTTAACAATTATGTCCAGCATAAAATTAACATTGCTAATAAATTTAATAAGAGCTTTAGCAAACCAAATAAAAAGCGATGAAAATCTATTCCTAATTGCACCTATTTTGATTTAAAAAATGGGAAAATCGTTGGAATAGATAACACAAAGTCTGAAATAATTAAATTAAACTGTGATTATCTTTTAAAACTATTTACACATACCCTATTTAAATGTATAGAACAATTGTTACTCTATTACATAAAAAGGGAGATGTAACAACATCAGCAATTACCAACACATAAGGTTAATCACCCACTTCTCAAAAAAGTTTGAAAAATTAATTAAAAATAGATTAGTTTCATACCTAAACAAATATGAAATACTCTCAAAACAACAGTTTGGTTTTAGATGAAAAAAAATACTAAACTTTCAGACAAAACGCAAAAGAACAATGATGAAGACAAAATTTTTTTACAGATAAATCCTTTTCTGAAATCACTAGAAGGTTGGATAGGTTGCCAGTTTTGTGAACATTGGGGTAACAATGTTTGTGCCGGTGTGGATGATGAAGACGCCGAAGAAATGCACATTTGTTCGTTGTGAAAAAAATTAGCTTTCACAATCATACCCCATGGTACGGGGTAAGATGGTTTTTCACATGTTCCTTTTTAATAATTCATGTTAGAAAAATCCGTCAACAAGATTATTAGATTGAAGGTGGACCGCGAGTGATAGATGTCTAGATTATATTACATAGAGTTAAATACATGTTACTTTAATAGGGGCATTATGAAAATGAGCTGAAATAAGCATCGTTGTTATTTCGCTGATGTTCCTTTTTAATCGTTCATTTTAAACAAATATGACGAGTTGATCTCCCAAAGACTACGCCAAATTGTAGTTAGATTAATAACACATGTGCTATAAATAAATAAGAATAATAAACATAATGATTATGCGCATTTTTGCTCTATGCGAGTCTTGGAACCCTTGTAGGAGTATAAAAGAGTAGGGTTTAGATGAGATAACGACAAGTGACGCTTGTGCTGGAGATATTAATTGTTAAGCGTTCTCTTACAAAAAATATTTCTCCATTGATCATTTATTTAGTTTTTTAATTTATTTCAAGGTGACTGGCTGTGTTTAACCCTGTTAATGAAACGCCCATGTCGGACATAGTCATGGTAACAAAAATGTGATTGAAAAATGAAAAATGTAATGTCAATAAAAAATAAATTCTTAGGTAATAGTTTAGAAATCAAAATAAAATCTTCTAAAAGACGCTAAATGTGTGCGTGTGTGTATCTGGATGTGTATGACATATATCCATCATATAAACCATAAACGTAAAGAGGTGAACGCCTAACTTGCCGATAAATGCCCATATATCGAGTTCCCCCTAATCATTTTAAACTCGCGCTAGCTCGAAATCTGTACATAGGATTGAGTTGGGCCCGTGAACACTTTTGATCGGGATGGAATGAAGAATAAATTTCCGAAGTTTGAGAGAAATCCACCGAAAGCCATTTTCCTATCAAAAACTGCGGGGTCCTTTATGATGAGTTGTATAATCAGTAGTAATATCACAAGAGCTTCGAAAATAATCGATTATACTTCCGAGTCACGAGACGTGTTTTAAAAGAAATACGTCGAGCGAGGAGGAAGTATAATCGATTATTTTCGTATGCTCGCGTGGTATTCGATACGATTATATAACGAATTATATAATTATTTTTGTTGACGTTTGCTTATTATAAACGTCAAACGTATTGTTACTATGACAAACTTTTCAAGATGGAAGGATGCGAAAATCAAAAACGGTTATACCACGTCGTCAAGGGTATATTCGCTTATCAATACATGGTAACTAAGTAAAAATTGCAACTGCTATTGGCTAAATTTATGATGAGTTGTATAAGCTTCTATACACCAACCCGATATCTCTCGATGCCACATCTGGTGGCCTGTGCCGACAACAATTGTGGGTCATATTGTATCGTATACAGGGTCGCATTATGGGTCTTATAATAGTACATTAAGCAACGCATTTCATATGGCATTCTGTTATGACACGAGTCCAAGTTTAAAAAACGAATCGCGCAGTATCATAAGAGCCATATGAAATAAGTTGCTTATAATACTTTTTATATTTTGCAATTTTATTAATTTTTTAATAAATTTATACTTTGCATATTATAGAGAAGTTTGCTTTAAAAAAAATGAGTTGGTAGCACTGTTGTAGAATTTTTAAAATGTCAATTCATGTCATTTGTTGATTCATATTACCAACCGTATAACACAAAAAATTGCGTACTCCAAAGAAACATTAGAGTTCTCAAATGCGTCTCATAATATAAAATATTATAGATGCAAAATATAAAAAAATAAATATGTGATCGATTTCATAAAAAAAATATAATTTTCGATTTTTTAATAATACTTTAAGTTTTATTTTCATTGTATTCATTATATTATGTACAGCGTGTTTACTTAAGTTGCCCCATATGGATAATTTTTTTATTATTAGTTTTACGAAAAAATGTTACTCTTTATAAAAAGTTCTGCATGATGAAATAACAGTAGTGTTTGGCATTAAGATTTTGAAAATCGTATAAATTTTTCAATAATTAAAATCTCTTATTTTTCTCTCTCTTCTGCCAGTCTAGCTTCTTTTCCCACTCTGCATCTTTCCTCTGCTAACACTATGTTGCTTAGCATAACATTTTCCACCAAGTGGTCAGAAGACGTCCTTACACCCGTAGGTCTCACTACCTCTATTTGCTTTACTTGATGGTTATAGATTTGCCACTTCTATTCCCTTCTGATAGACCTACAACTGCATTGTTGTTCTCTTCATAAGGTTTATAAAAAGGAAATAGAAGTCTATTCCCTTTTTATAAACCTGTAACTGTATTGTTGGAGGACGGTTCCAAGTCATAGGAAGATCAGTCTATGATACGGTATTCTCTTCATTGACTTATATACAGACCGCTGCTGCACGCTTGCAGAATCCTCTTCCTCCTTTGCAAGTGCAGTTTGAATCCAAAATGTTTCTATCAGGATCAACCTAAATTCACTCAACTATATAATTCTTTTTAAATGACACATTTTTAAACTTACGTCTTATTTTCCAATGTAAATTACTATTTAATTATTAATTATTAAAACATGCGTGTTTATTTTAATCAGAAGAATAGAAAAAGCACAAAAAAAACATGCACGTTAATTGTATTAAAAATGGTGCGCAGAATCAATTTTTTCCATTAAAAAATGAAATTAATGTTTTATTTGAAAAATTACTACTATCTCAAAAATAGATAATATTTTATATAGTAGTAAAAACATATTTAATTATCATTGGCACACTTAGAAATGTTGATGACTGATTATTTCATCATGGGTTTACCCGATGCATAACTTTTTATAAAGATTAACTTTTTTTTTTGTAAAACCAATAATAAAAAAGTTTTTCATATGGGGCAACCCACATCTCAGCATAACCAACATTGTGCACAGTTAATAAGAATAAATAAACGTCTTTTGCAATCAAACTTATGCGCAATCGGTTTAAATCTGCACACAATTATTGTTTCGCCCGGCCGCTAGAGGGGCGCTCGCGTTGCGCCAGCCGATGTCGGGCTGGCCTATAGATAGATAAATTACTTAATTGTCTTTTAAACATTGTTTTTAAATGTTCTTTTTTAAACATTATTTAAAATCAGAATCTGTCATTTAAATAAATACAAAACCTTACTGGACAATTGTTCGATGAATATAAAAATTTAGTGGAGTAGATCTGGTTTTGAAAACGAAGTCGCTCTTTTCGAAAAAAAATTTTGTTATTTCATAGATTCGAGGTCCCTCTTTCACGTGATAACTATATGGAAGCTAAGGAAGGTGTGGAGAGGGGGTAAATTAACATATAAAGATATGGAAAATCGGTTTTTCGCACGTAGCTCTCTGAGGTTTCTTCGGATCGAAACGACTTCTATCTATAAAATAAAGTGCTCGCGAAAACGCTTAAACTGAATTTTAACCCGTCCAAATCGGTCTAGCGGTTCTTGAGATATTGCGATTTGAAAGTATATGGATTTTCGCTGCGGCGAGAACACACCTAGTCTCGCGTTCGCGTTTTTCGCATGGAAGAAAGTGACATCGAGACTCCAATAGATAGTCATGACCCAAGCATTGTGTCCAAATTTCAACCCGCTAGTTTAATTTAGGGGGGAGAGGGAGGTCAAACACTGATTAAGTTTTGACTCGAGGTAGCTTTTTTAATTCTTGACCTATCCGGGTCAGCAAAATGGCAAACTCTTTCATGAGGACATTGCTACAGGATGATTTAAGGAGATGATGGTTTTCGCGAAAACGGACAAATGGCGACCAAATTTCGGATTTTGCAAATTTTATTTTTCGATTTTCTCAACGAAAGAGTAAAGTCGAGAAAATTTTTTATACACCATCGGTTGCGGAATTTTTTTCTCTTTGATTTGAGCCCTACAGGGACTCGATCCGATAATCAGCAAGGGAAGGAGGGGGGTAAACGCGTTTAGCCCTGTAGAAGGGCAACGGATAGGGTTAGTGACTTCGTGCTAGGCTCATTTTCAAGGGCAATCAGTTCTCTTTCAAAATTTTTATTTTTTTACCTCAAATCTATAGAGGGTGTCCCACGACGTACCGTACACAGTCCAACCATAAGTACTATGGACCTAGGTCATTTCATATCTGGTATGAAAAAATGCCTTGTTGCGTTTTTGTCGGATATACAGGGCGATATTTGAAAATATGTTAATTATTCTACGTTAAGTATATCTAAAAGTAAAAATCTCAGACCAATCAAATTTGGAACACTGAGTGTGCTCCCTGAGCTCAATAAAATAGGTTTTAAAAAAATTTTAATTTCAGGTCCGGACTTAGTTTTTTTTAGATTTTTATTGGTTTTTTGAAAACAACACCCTGTAAGCCAGATCAGACAATTTTTATTTTTCTCACTTTATCAACCGTTGAAATTCCAGGTCCGTATTTATTTTTTGCAGTCTCTGTACCAGTTGGGGGTGATATGGATGTAGGAGATCCTTCTTTAACGTCCTGTGGACTTAGAAATATTCAAAAGACTGGATATTCGCCGGGTACTTAGCTTCTCATTTTGATTTACCATTTCCAAAATACCCTCTATTTGGTCTTCTGTCAGTCGCTCACCACGTTTTTTCAAAAACTGTCAAAATGGACATCAAATCGAATTCAAAGCCTACTTGCATTTGCACAATAATCAAAAGTAATAGTTTTTTCTTTGACGTTAGAGAAAGAAAATTTGTACAGGGTGTTGTTTTTACAGGATCAAAAAAAATTTAAAAAATAAATACGGCCCTGGAATTTCAACGGTTGATTGAATAATACTTTATGTCGAGTAAAATGAACTGTCCTTATGATTTTTGTTGAAAAATCATGATGTGCTATCAATGTAGTGCCGCATCAGTCATAAGAAGAATGTGAATCCATTAAAATTATACTATTTTTCAAAGTTTTATTTTTTTCTGCAGAAAACAAAAAGTTGCGCGTTCAATTTTTTTTAACTGTTGCTTAGTATCATCCTTAAGCTTTAAAGTGAGAAAAATAAAAATTGTCTGATCTGGCTTACAGGGTGTTGTTTTCAAAAAACCAATAAAAATCTAAAAAAAACTAAGTCCGCACCTGAAATTAAAATTTTTTTAAAACCTATTTTATTGAGCTCAGGGAGCACACTCAGTGTTCCAAATTTGATTGGCCTGAGATTTTTACTTTTAGATATACGTAACGTAGAATAATTCACATATTTTCAAATATCGCCCTGTATATCCGACAAAAACGCAACAAGGCATTTTTTCATACCAGATATGAAATGGCCTAGGTCCATAGTACTTATGGTTGGACTGTGTACGGTAAGTCGTGGGACACCCTGTATCTATATTAATGCCTGCGGGAATGCGTGATATATTTATAAAAACGTGTGCGCTCGCTCAGCCGTCGTGAAATAAGATGCTGGAATAGTATTTGTGAGAGAGCAGAGAGATGATGTGAGAGAGAGACGGGATATAAAAGGAAGCGCTTAGCTCCTATCCCGGCATCTAATTTTACAGCGGCTCAGCGAGCGCACTCGCTTTTATAAATATGTCACGCAAACCTGCAGTCCTCTATAAACTTAGAGCTTTGTGGTAAAATAATTTTGAAAGAGAACTGATTGCCCTTGAAAATGAGCCTAGCACGAAGTCACTAACCCTATCCGTTGCCCTTCTACAGGACAAAATGCGTTCACCCCCTCCCCCCCTGGCTGATTATCGGATCGAGTTCTTGTAGGGCTCAAATCAAAGAAAAAAAGATTCCGCAACCGATGGCGCATAAAAGATTTTCCTTATTTTACTCTTTCGTTGCGAAAATCAAAAATTAAAATATGCAAAATCCAAAATTCGGTCGCCATTTCTCGGTTTTCGCGAAAACCTTCATCTCCTTAATACATCCTGTAGTAGTGTCCTCATGAAAGAGTTTGCCATTTTGATGAATCGGATTGGTCAAGAATTAAAAAAGTTACCTCGAGTCAAAAATTAATCAGTGTTTGCCCTCTCTCTCCCCCCAAATTAAACTACCGGGTTGAAATTTGGACACAATGCTTGCGTCATGACTAGGACTAGGACTAGGAAAAAAAAGTCTCGAAGTCACTTTCTTCCATGCGAAAAACGCGAACACGGCTCTAGGTGTGTTCTCGCCGCGGCGAAAATCCATATACTTTCAAATCGCAATATCTCAAGAACCGCTAGACCGATTTAGACGAGTTAATATTCAGTTTAAGCGTTTTCGCGACTACTTTATTTTATATATAGAAGTCGTTTCGATCCGAAGAAACCTCAGAGAGCTACGTGCGAAAAATCGATTTTCCATATCTTTACATGTTAATTTACCCCCCCCCCCCCCTCCACACCTCCCTTAGCTTTCACGTGAAAGAGGGACCTCAAATATATGAAATCACAAAAAATTTTTTCGAAAAGAGCGACATCGTTTAACGGGATTTTTTCCGCCAGGTCGACTCCAATAATTAACATAAACCATTATGCAGTAACTGTATAATAAATGAAAAAATATTTTTCTGGATCTGTATTTATGTTACAGGCAGTTGTTATATCTTAGAGCAGCTAGACGTCAAATTCATAATAAAACAAGGAGTACAAATGTACGACTATGTGTCTGATGAAATTGAAATACCCGATGACCTTTTACAATATGCTAGCTGTAGAAAATATCATCAAGGGCTTACCGATACCGATGGTAAATCTATCTCATCCAAAGGTAAGATAGCTATCTTAGGTGATGTGTAAAGATTTAAGTATTAGAGCAAATTAAGTGTATATTTTGATTTTCCTATAACGTGTGTATTATAATGTTTGCATGGGCCATTCAATTATTTTTAAAGGACCCCGCACTAATCTTATGGAAAACCGGTTTCGGTGAAAATCGCTGAAATTTCAATATGATTTAGCCCATGCCATTCTGAACAAAAGTTACCATTGCGCCAACTCTCTGAATGCTAGCGTTTGGATTCTACAGTGGGTCAAAGTTTGATATTTTGACGATTTTTCAAAAAATTCGGAATTTCATTTTCATCGTATCGATCTGAATTTTTATAATGGAATAGGCCGTAATATTTGCATCAAAAAGTTCAAATGACAAAAGTTTCTAGAATCAAAACTGGCGGGTATTCAGAGGGTTAAACTTTGTTTTTGGTAATTTTTATCGAACTTTTTTCGAGAAAATATTCGTTTTCCTGTAGATCCACATGCAATTGATGTTACTTACAGTACATGAGAGGGCGATCATATTATGCATTTGAACCAACCATCCAACTTTAAATATTTGGAAGATACTGGGCGATCAAAAATATATTTTCAATTTCGGAAAAATGTATCCCTTTGTATATTCAGCTTCCACCAACATATTTAGCTGATGTTTTGAAACTACGTAGCTAATATATATACAAATGTGTCAACGTCTGTGCTCATTAATCTTAATCCAAATAAAGTTGCGGCGATGGTCCAAAAAATATGGAGAAGGGATGTTTCGGAATAATTTTGAAATGATTTCTAAAATCATCCGTGAATTTTTTTTATTTTCTGACATAATGTAGATGAGTCGTTCTTGATCAAAAAGTTCCACAGTGCCTACCTCGCGAATGCCACGGTTTGAATTATACAGGGGTTTGAAGTATAGTATTTCATCGATTTCTCGAATAATCAATAATTCCTTTGTAACGGAAAATAATATTGATTCCTAGACAAACTTCGAAACATTTCAATGACAAAATATCTGAAATGAGAATTCATGAATATACAAAGGTTGCAACTCGTCCAAAAAACATTTTTTTTTCCAAGATATTAGTATTCGTTTACTATTCATATATCATATATTCAGAAATTCTATTAGGACCAGCATCACCTCGTCTCCACCCGATGTTTTAGTAAAATACAGGATGAAAACAATAACTTATTCTCGAAAAAGATTGTATGCTGTTAAACATGTGTCTTCTGGAGAGGATCACGGCATCATTATGCGTATTAGTATAAAAGATATTTCTGTTTTGCACCATCGAATTTTTTCACATTTCGTTCTAATAATGACAGATGAAAAATTATAGAGAGAAACGATATGCTTTGGTTTATATTCAGGTCTTCATAACTGGCATTGTCTTTTTGTGACCGCAAGTTTGTCTAGGAAACAATATTATTTTCCGTTACAAAGGAATTATTGATTATTCGAGAAATCGATACTATGCTTCAAACCCCTGCACAAAGGATGTGAAATAAAACCACACAAGCTCCCAAGAACAAGGACATTAAAAATGTCCTACACTGCACCAGCGTCTGGACTTCAACAACTACTCCTTGGGCTATATGCCCCAACAGGTATTGAATTACGAGACCGGTTTCGGCATTATTGTGCCTCATCAGTAAGAAGCAGGCTAGCTCGACATCCTGTCACTAAAGGATGTCTGAAAATGAATTCGGCTCTCCTTGCTCTTGATAATCGTACTTGCGTTATAGCAAGTATATCACGAACGAGGAGAGCCCAACGCTTCACTTTAATAACAGTGACAGGATGTCGAGCTAGCCTGCTTCTTACTGATGAGGCACAATAATGCCGAAACCGGTCTAAGAATGGCAAGCTCCTTTAATGACAAAATCGAAGTTTTTGGGTTAAAGCCCCGACTTGGTCGGGCACCAAACCACGTCTGGACTTTCGTAATTCAGTACCTGTTGGGGCATATAGCCCAAGGAGTAGTTGTTGAAGTCCAGACGCTGGTGCAGTGTAGGACATTTTTAATGTTCTTGTTCTTGGGAGCTTGTGTGATTTTATTTCACATCCTTTGTGCAGTTTTGTCACTCCCATTGTCCTTTTTTGGAATTTTTATGGTTCAAAAAATTCCACCGTCGTGTAGTTCAAACCCCTGTATAATTCAAACCGTGGCATTCGCGAGGTAGGCACTGTGAAACTTTTTGATCAAGAACGACTCATCTACATTATGTCAGAAAATAAAAAAAATTCACGGATCATTTTAGAAATCATTTCAAAATTATTCCGAAACATCACTTCTCCATATTTTTTGGACCATCGCCGCAACTTTATTTGGATTAAGATTAATGAGCACAGACGTTCACATTTGTATATATATTAGCTACGTAGTTTCAAAACATCAGCTAAATATGTTGGTGGAAGCTGAATATACAAAGGGATACATTTTTCCGAAATTGAAAATATATTTTTGATCGCCCAGTATCTTCCAAATATTTAAAGTTGGATGGTTGGTTCAAATGCATAATATGATCGCCCTCTCATGTACTGTAAGTAACATCAATTGCATGTGGATCTACAGGAAAACGAATATTTTCTCGAAAAAAGTTCGATAAAAATTACCAAAAACAAAGTTTAACCCTCTGAATACCCGCCAGTTTTGATTCTAGAAACTTTTGTCATTTGAACTTTTTGATGCAAATATTATGGCCTATTCCATTATAAAAATTCAGATCGATACGATGAAAATAAAATTCCGAATTTTTTGAAAAATCGTCAAAATATCAAACTTTGACCCACTGTAGAATCCAAACGCTAGCATTCAGAGAGTTGGCGCAATGGCAACTTTTGTTCAGAATGGCATGGGCTAAATCATATTGAAATTTCAGCGATTTTCACCGAAACCGGATTTCCATAAGATTAGTGCGGGGTCCTTTAAAGTAAAAATATTAAATTTCCAAATAAAGCATGTATTAAATCAATCGAATGGTTTAAATGAAAATTTGCTTTTAGCTGGATCAAAATTATTTTTAGTATCAAAGTATTATAAACAACGGCTATATGTAATAGCTTATCGCTTTGTTCTAAACGTTTTCACAAGTAAATTCTAAACGAAAGTAAGAATGACAAATTAATAAAAATGAGCTTTTCTCCGCTTCGAAAGAGTGCAAAAACTCAAATAACAACTTCCGTTAAGAATACGATTGTGAATATATGAAAATTTATGGAAAATTATATGGAAAATGATTATATGAATAGATGCAACATTCAGCGGTACATTTTATAACAATTTGCAACACCTTGTATGAGTAAGGAATCCAACAGCTTGTAAAAAAGGGATAGGAAATGTATTATCTGACTTGCAGGAAAATATTTTGAAATTTTTATTATTCTAAAGTATAATCTAGGATAAATTGCATTCTAGTTTCACGAACTACACGAAAAAGTACAGTATCTACTGGGACAGCTTATTTTAAATCGCAATTGCCTAAGTCGACACGTGGACCAACTATTGCAACAAAATCGGGTGGGACATCTCGCAGGAAGTCAACATATTCGACTGCAAGTTGGAGTTCGCGTAAAACCACAGCATCACAAAAAGAAAGATTTGGTGATGAGGATATCGATGAATTTGGTAAGTTTAGTAGTATAATTTACGAGCAATAAATTAAATTTCTAATAAAGAAATCCCAAAAACTGCTTATTATGTCTATTTCCGCCATTTAATGTAATATGGTTATGGTATATAGTTTTGTGATTTAGATTTTTTTTAGACCCTGGGACTAAGTCATATTGTTAAAAATGTAGAGGAAACCCCAAATCGTCTATTGCAAAAATATTAAAAATTATATACATATATACTGTGAAGAAATTTTAGGAATGATAAAAAATTTGTAGTTTGTGTAATGACATTTAGAGTAGGAATTTGTTTATTTAAAAAAATATTGATAGATGAACGTGTTAATTGGAAAATAAAAACTAAAAATTAAAACTTGAGAATTATTTAACCATCTTAAATGGCATCCATCGTGGGGTTTCAAAAGTAGAAACCACACAAATTACTTATTTAAATTGAAAACTAACAGGAAGAAAAATATATAAAGAAAAATGAAAAAAGAAACAGGAAAGAGATTTAAAGGTTGTAGAATTAAAACAAGAAAGGAACGTTGATAAAAAGGAGGAAAAAGAACAAAAAGGAGTAGAAATAAATAAAAAAGAAAATGATATATGGAAAATGTTTGAATTATTGGTAAAGAAGATGGACAAAATGGATCAAAATCAAAAACAAAACAGGTATACGTTACAAAAAGGATTGATAGAATAGAGAAGAAATTTGAAGAAATTGAAAACAAACAGAAATTGACAGAACAGAAAATAATGGAACAGGATAAGAGAATGGGACAAATGGAGGAGATAATGAAAACGAACACAAACTATAATTTGATAAACAATGAAGTAATGAAATTAGAAGAAAACATCAAGAGAGGGTTAATAACAAATATTGCAATTGCAGAGGAAGAAAATTTAAAAACATGAAAAGAAATCAAAGAAAAATGTAAGTAGAGGGAAAAACAGAATCTAATATAGAAGACGTGAGAAAGGAATGCAGAAGTGAATATCAAAATATGAAGAAGGATATGCAAATTGACCAAAGTGAGAAATAAATGCAGGAGGATTACAAAGAGTACCATTAATGATGAGTGGAAGTAAACATAGGAAAAGAAGAAAAAATATGGAGAAATATTTTCACAGATGGAAGAGTAAAAAAAATACATTCAAAAAGGGAACTAGTAATAGATAAAATAAAATTATATTCAGTATTACTAAAGCATTTATAATACGTGAATAAATTTTAGGGGAAATTGTGAAGAAATTTTAGGAATGATAAAAAATTTGTAGTTTGTGTAATGACATTTAGAGTAGGAATTTGTTTATTTAAAAAAATTATGTAAAGATAACTTAAAACAAAATTTGGGTAGTTGTTGATTTTGGTATTGATAGATGTCAAAGTGTTAATTGGAAAATAAAAACTAAAAATTAAAACTTGAGAATTATTTAACCATTATAATATATATATTCCAAAATTAACGGAAAAAATGTTTCATTTAATACTCAAACAAAAAAAATATTGACATATTTAATAGTAAATACAAAATCTTTTAATTTTATATTGGAGAAATACATAGAAATTTTCAAACCAATCGTACATTAGTAAAAAACAACAATTCGAAAAATCAAAAATAGGTGAACAAAAGCCGTCCTTGTGAGCTCTGCTTGTGGGGTTCACTCGTAAGGGGGTGAATTGAAGGGCATTACTATTACATTATTATTATTATTATGTTTTGGGATTTTAATATTTTAATAATTCAGTATAGGTATACGCGTCCGACATTTTGCTGCAGAAAATTAATATTTCTGGCATTTTAATAAATTCAATTTCTTAGAAATAATAATTGATTTGTGTATCATTGATAACTCTACAAAGTTATTTAGAACTCTTTGATTCAAAGAGTGTCCAAAGGACCAGGCATATTTCTTATGGAAAAATGGCTTTCCGTCAAATTTTCTGAAACGTTAATACCTATGATGTAGAACTCGATGATCTGACAAAAAGTGTCCATTTGGCCCAAACCGATTCTATGGCTAGTTTTCGATGTACAGGGTGTTAAACATCGGAAATGCCACTTTTTTGTAACCAGATTTCTCATAACAGACCTGTTTTATTCGCATTTGTTGTAGAAAACATGAATTATAGATTACTTGACAACAATATTTTATAAACAATTACTGTACAATTTGGTTATTTGCAGGGTGGTTCGAAAATAAGTGATATGGTTTTTTTGAAGAAACCATTTTTTTTATAACAGCTTTAAAAATACAAGCAAATGTCATTGCATCATGAATATATAGTTTGAGTAGTTACTTCTTGGTGATGAATCATATTTTATACAGGGTGACTCATAAATGTAGCTACAGACGGCATATAATGTATTTTAGCTTTAACGAATCGCCCCGTATAAACGATGAGTTATAAAAAAATTTTATAATCTTAAAAATATGTACGACCTGTCACTCTACCACCACTCTATGTCATACAGCGCGATAAACTGATTGCAAACACTTTAAAAATTATAAAGCCTTTGTTTTGTGCACCACCCTGTATTTTAAAAGTAAATTAATACATTTTCACTTTAACAGAAGTTCATTTTTTAACTGAGCAAAATTTTGTTGTAATCCTATGACCAGTTTTCCTAAAATGTGTACCCATAGTTACTAGTTGTTCTAAAATAATATAAAAAAAGGTTACTAATTATGAAAACAGAACGATGGATACACATTTTAGGAAAACTGGTCATAGGATTACAACAAAATTTTGCTCAGTTAAAAAAATGAAGTTCTGTTAAAGTGAAATGTATTAATTTATAAAGTTGACGCAGAAACTTTTAAAATACAGGGTGGTGCACAAAACAAAGCTTTTATAATTTTTAAAGTGTTTGCAATCAGTTTGACACCCTGTATGACATAGAGTGGTGGTAGAGTGACAGGTCGTACATTTGTTTAAGATAATAAATATTTTTTATAACACATCGTTTATACGGGGCGATTCGTTAAAGCTAAAATACATTATATGCCGTCTGTAGCTACATTTATGAGTCACCCTGTATAAAATGATTCATCACCAAGAAGTTATTACTTAAACTATATATTCATGATGCAATGACATTTGCTTGTATTTTTAAAGCTGTTATAAAAAAAATGGTTTCTTCAAAAAAACCATATCACTTATTTTCGAACCACCCTGTAAATAACCAAATTGTACAGTAATTGTTTATAAAATATTGTTGCCAAATAATCTATAATTCATGTTTTCTACAACAAATGCGAATAAAAGAGGTCTGTTATGAGAAATCTGGTTACAAAAAAGTGGCATTTCCCATGTTTAACACCCTGTACCTCGAAAACTAGCCATAGGATCGGTTTAAGCCAATGGACACTTTTTGTAAGAGCTTCGAGTTCTACATCATACCAACTTTTCAGAAAATTGAAAATTTGACGGAAAGCCATTTTTCCATAAGAAAGGTGCTTGGTCCTTTGTCTCGTGAAACTTGGACAATAGTAGATGCTGCTATCATTAGAACCAGAGTTATTGATTGATTTTTTATTTTTCAGAGGATGACTCTTCAATAGAAATCTCAACGGGCCTAGAACCAGCAACTTTTTATAAACCTAAGATACAAATTGAGACCCATTTTATTAAAGTTTGTGAATTTCCTAAGAGAGCTTGCTTTAATCTTGGAGAAAAACTGAAAAAAAGACGTATAATTGCGTTGACTCCAATGAAATGTCTTCTCATACCAAAAACATTTATAAAACTTAATAATCCAGGATACGTATTTGATGGGTACTTAAATAAATTTTAATAGTATTTCTTTATATCAAAGAGGTCATTTTCTCGTCGCCATTCACCCGGAGTTTTTAGGAATAGAACAATCTGACGGCCAACTAACGAAAGAGGAATCTGCGTCTGTGTAGTTTTTAAGAAACTTGAAAATAAGAAAGTGGGTAACGGGAACCACCTAATCAAACACTCTACACTCCTACACGTTGTTATCAAAATATTTCAAACTTTCCCATCTTTTTTTCCTCTACTTGCATATATTTGTGGATGCGATAGCTCAAGAACATCATTCTGGCTTGGTAAAGAGAGGTTTCGAATCCAGAAAAATCATTATCCCTGTTAGAAATGTCAGAGACTTTGATTTTTTGATTTGATCGTTTTTTGGTAGTCTCTGTTATTAGAAAAAAGTCACTGAAAAGTGTTAGTGTGAAGCGTACGAGTTTTTTGATTTTATTTAGATTTGTTGTCATTTTACCAAGTTGTTATTGTTACTATTAAAACGAAGAGTAAACCATTTGCCCGTATTATTTAGAACCGTCGCAGCTTCCCAGAACGGGTAGTTGTCTGTTTGCGCGACAACATAATGGCGACCGTGACAGGACAGGCAAGTGAATGTTTATAAGAGTAACAAAAAATGAATAAAAAAGGCAATCCATCTACTACCTGTATTTTTGGGGCAAACTTTTACCAAGTTCTACATAATACTGTGCTGTAAATCAATTAGAAGAGCATTGGTGGATTTGAACCGAGTTTGTCATGGATAATTTAGAAAATAGCAAGAAAAGCAGGAAAGTGTATCGCGGGTCATTTACCCGTATAGCAAATGAACTCGAATCTCTCATTGCAGCTGAAATGAAAGATATAGAATTAATTGAAATTACATGGAATCTTTTGAAACCTAAATATGATGAATTAAAGGTGCGTGACAGTGTAATTTATGAACTCTTGTTAGAAAATGATGTCACCGAGGATGAACTTGAAGCAGACTTGGAGAACTGTGATGCCTATGCCAAGAAGTTCACTACTTTGCAGATTAAGTATAGAAAATTGTTTGAAGATGCAGCAACAGAGGGTGCGCAGAGCCTTGGCTCACACACGTCAAGCGTTGCAGGAAACGTAGGTATGCGTAAATTCAAATTGCCTAGAATAGAACTCAAGCATTATGATGGTAGCATCAAAGATTGGCTACCGTTTTGGGTACAATTTAAGGAAGTACATGAAGATTGCACGATAGATAAACATGATAAAATTGAATATTTAATTCAGGCAACTATACCCGGCACTAGAGCTAGGCAATTGGTCGAAAGCTACCCCACTATGAGTGAAAATTATGACAAAATTGTAGAGTCTTCAAAGTAGATTTGAAAGAGAAGATCTTCAGATTGAGGTATACGTAAGAGAACTGCTGAAGTTAATTTTAAGTAATTCTGCTTTTAAACTTAAAATGGATATCGCTTTTTTATATGATCGTACCGAGGCCCAGTTACGAGCACTTGAGACATTGGGCATAACTTCAGACAACTGTTCGGCCATGCTGTATCCACTGATTGAATCATGTCTGCCACATGAATTGCAAAGGGTTTGGCAACGTTCACCGACTTTCAATAGTTCTGAAGATGAAACTTTGACATCACCGCTGGAGGTCCGACTCAAGAATTTGATGCAGTTCCTTAGACACGAGGTAGAGAACGAGCAACGGATTACATTGACTGCTGAAGTTTTTGGGCTGCATGATAATCCGTCTTCTGTCAAAACGGACGCAGTGGATCCTAAGAGTAAGAAATTTTGTTCTGACGTACCAACAGCTACAGGGCTCATGAGTACCGAGGTTGCCAGATGTATTTTTTGTGAAGGATCCCATGACAGTGAAGCATGCTTCAAGAAAAAGGAGCTTGTCTCGAAAAAACGGGCATGTTTCCGTTGTTTGAAGGTTGGTCACCAGGCAGCGAGGTGCAGAGTGCGTTTGAGGTGTATCTTATGTAGCCGTTCATACGTAGGCTTAATATTAACTACCAATAAGTCAACAAGTCACCTAGAAAACAGAGGTGTGATATCAGATAATGTACCTAAGGATCAAGCGTTAGCTAATCAGACGAGTACACATATGTTCCTGCAAACTCTGCGTGTGACTTTGAAGGGGGTGGAGACTTCGAACACAGTGAGAGCCTTGATTGATAGTGGATCCCAAAGGTCTAATATCTTGAAGTCGACCGCAAAACAGCTTGGTTATGTATCTAAATGTTCTGAGAAGCTTATCCATTGTTTATTTGGTGGATTGGAGTCGGCAAACACCCATAATTGTTATGACGTCACAATTCTTGGTCAAAAGGGTTCGTACATGTTTGAAACCCTAGATCAGCTTACTATCTGTGGTGATGTGGCACCAATTTTGCCTACTGATAAGCAGACTAAAGAAGAAATGCCTTCGAGGGGTTGCTCTCCCAAGCAGTTATACGAGTCAAAATGGTGGGAGGGACACAAGTGGTTATATGAGAATCCTGAAACATGGCCATTGGTGACTATGGAATGTAACGAGGATGAAATCGAATCAGAACGCAAAAAGAAGTTAGTGTGTCAGAGACTTTGATTTTTTTTGATTTGATCGTCACTGAAAAGTGTCAGTGTGAAGCGTACGAGTTTTTTGATTTTATTTAGTTTTGTTGTCATTTTACCAAGTTGTTATTTTTACTATTAAAACGAAGAGTAAACCATTTGCTTGTATTATTTAGAACCGTCGCAGCTTCCCAGAACGGGTAGTTCTCTGTTTGCGCGACAACAATCCCATTTTCAGCGCTGCATCTGATATTGTTTTCGTTGTCATTTTTATTTTCTGATTAGCACTAAATCGTCTGCATAAGTTACCACTTATATACCCTTTTCTCGAGCTGACTGTCTCTCATTATTTTCTCTAATATGAGATCTAAACTAGAACCAAAAATGATTGAGAGTTTTATTGGTCCTTGGCATATTGAATGCAGTGGCGTGCTTACTAATGTTTGAAAGGGTTAAGGACTAACCCAAATAAATAATTAATTATTTTTACAATAAACTAAAAACTTTTTTTTTATTTTATATATTTCTTTTGTATCTTTATACATACTTTTCGTCTAACCTTCCACCTCAGAATCGTCAGATGCACTGTCGCTATCGCTATCGTCAGCAAAGTTGATATTGACTTGTTCAATAATTTGGTCAATCCGTTGGTCTATGTCCCACTTTCAGAACGTGCTTAATGCATTTCTTCCAGTTTTCTGCAGTGACGCTTTGAATGGCTTCTTTAAGGTAATTTTGTACATCCGCCATTTTAAATGTTCTGTTTTCTCGTGCTACTTGTCCTTTTATTTGCGCCCAGATCAATTCTATAGGATTAAATTCGCAGTGGTAAGGAGGTAATCTTAAAACTGTCATTCCACGACTTAACGCCATTTCATTAACTGCGAATTTTTTATATACCGTGTGACACAGACTCATGGTACACCCCCCCTTTTCTCCTTTGTTTCTCTAGCTATATTTCTGAAATTTGGAACATTGAATATGCTCACTAGACGGCACTTTTTGACATATTTGAAAAAAAATATCAAGTTCCGGTTGTTCCGGAAATGGTATCAACTTTCAATTTTCAAATGGAATAGCCTGTATATTGTTACATTTTTGGAATCTTCGTAATTATCTGAATCCAATGATACCTCATAGTTGATATTTCATTCGTCAGAATACCCATTTTATTTTTCGATCTAGAGAGCCATGAACCCCCTAAAATTATTCAAAATAATCGTAAATAATGTAGTTGAAGAAAGTTTAAGTGTTCAGATTATCGAAATGTCAAAGTGTAACTTGTGTTCCATAGCCACCTTCATAAATTATTGTTATTGAACAAGAAGATACGAGAAGATACTTAAACTTTTTTCAACTACATTATTTTGTTCGTAATGATTATAGACAAAAAGAGTTAATATGGGTGGATACCCCATCGATGGTACGTTCGAATGACATCGGAGTACCATTATGGTACCATTTAAAAAAATTGAGTTTTGGGTAAAAAAACATTTTGTTTTACGTTTTTCGCACGTACTTCGAACCACAATACTATTTTAATCGAAAATGCGACAGTGTACGATTAATTTGATTATTTGGAATAATTTTAGGGGGTTCGTGGCTCTCTAGATCGAAAATAAATGGGTATTCTGACGAATGAAATATCAACTATGAAGTATCATTGGATTCAGATAATTACGAAGATTCCAAAAATGTAATAATATACAGGGTGTTCCATTTGAAAATTGAAAGTTGATGCCATTTCCGGAAAAACCGGAAGTTGATATTTTTTTCCAAGTATGTCGAAAAGTGCCGTCTAGTGAGCATATTCAATGTTCCAAATTTCAGAAATATAGCTATAGAAACAAAGGAGAAAAGGGGGGTGTACCATGAGTCTGTGTCACACGGTATATAAACATTTAGTTTTGTAATATGTAGTAATTCCGCCTTTAGACTATCTTTGTTATAATGGATGTTTTTATCTATTAACTATTGTTGAATTTCAGCTTTTTTCGGTAATGGTTCTAAATGCCGACTATGAAACAAAAGTTGAATGATACCTTCAAACTATTTTTCAAACACCTCTGCATTCATCTCTTCATGGTAATCGCCAGTATTTTAAAATTAAAAGGCTACCTGTATTGAATTTAAATACAGGAAAGGTGTGACTTAAGTAAAAGAACTTTATTTTGACTTATGAAGGACGGTTCTGTCAATTTAATAAAATTCAAACTATTAAAATTCATTTTTTTTTATAATTTAACTATGTGCATATGTATAACATAGGCACACTCTACTTGCTATTCCAATTCTTCCTTATTCTAAATCTACTCTACAATGATACGTTCATGGAATTATCAGGTTGAAAGCGGATTCCTACATACTCGCTGGTTAAAACGTACTTATCAGTGAAACGGACAAAGACAGAAATATAGATCTGTACAGCGTTGCCATGAGTTGTATAAAAGAATAAGCAACAAATAAAATAAGTAATTTGAAATGGGGAGGAAATGATTTATAAGTATTATCCATTAATGTTTTTTTCCTAAATAATATTGTTTAATCATACTTTTATTGTGTATTATCCATAATTAGCGACAACCTTCAACTTTACCGTTTATATTTTGATTATGTTAAAAATTGGTAAAATAAGAATGATATATGACAACGCTATTTTGTTTGTTTTATGGTCTTGTAAATTCTAAATTACTTTCAAACATTATTTGTTATAGTAGTGAGTTTTAACACTTTTCCGCTAACGCTAACGTTAACGTTAGGCTGTCAATTATCAATCTGCGCATTCCTAAGTGTAATGTTACGTGTTTCAAATCTAGCGGAACACGTTAGATTGGCGAAAATAGTAGGTGTTTTAAAGTGACACGTTATACGAAATAGGGACCTTCCAGACATTTACATTTGACACTGCGGAGTGAGTAAAAAAATTAATTTAATTTATGAGATAATAGAACGACTTCAATAATTAAAAAGTATTACCATTAACAAATAAGTACAGAAATAAACAATAGTTGACGTTGACGTTGACCGTTAACAGACCAAGGTAAAAGTTAAAGTTCCCGAACTTTGCTAAAGTTATATTTTGCACTTACCGTTACAATCAACGCAACCTTACTTTAACGCTAGCGTTAACGTTAGCGGAGATCTAACGTAAATTTGCTAAAACTCTATAGTGTAGATCGTGCTGACAACGAATCTCCTTGACCTCTTCATATCTCGAATATCTCAGATAGTTATAAAAATATAAATCGTTAATCTTAATTTGCTTAATTTTTAGGGTGCTTTTGTTCTTAACGACCCATATCCCGAGTACGGAAAAGGTTTTCGCACGATTTGTGGAAGAAGCAAAATTTAAGAAATATAGGAAGCGTCTGGTGAATGAACTTCTAAATGTTAAAATGGTGAGAACAAACAATTCCATTAATAACGTCCCTTATAGTATACGTTTAACAGAAGGGCTAGACACTGAATACTTTAACTTTTAATAAAGTAAGTGTAAATTTCAATAAAGAGATATCAATTTACGACTATTTTAATTTCTTATTATTTTTTTGTATAGTACAGTTGTATAGTACAGTTGATGATATAGATTCTTGGATGATGCACCTTACAATTTTATCCTTTTCTAAGTAGTGGATCAAGTAAACGACATATGAAAGGGAGCTAAGAGTATTTTAGGAATTTCTTAAATTTTTGTCCCATTCAAGGTGACGCGGGCGCGGCCGCGGTTACGGTTAAGGATATTAAATAAAAATTTTAAATATACTTTTAAGGAACAGTCTGTCATAATTTTATTTCCTAATATCACTGGCTGAAGAGGGAAGAGCCCTATCTCTAGTTTTGCTTTACATGTCTGCGTACCCAACACCAACTCCATTTCTGCTCTTGCCTCTATGTCTCCATTCTTCAATGTGAAATGATTTCTGTAAGCATAATGATTGATCAAGATGCAAAAGGAGGCAACACTCTTTATTTGAGCTCCCAGTGGTTTTCCTGCAATTATTGTCCCGGTATTTGTCTACCAAAAGGATAGCTCATCCTCGTTTTAAAATCTTGACAGCTTATCATTTATGACAAATGCGAAAACCAGTTTTACACTGGAATAGATCCAATTGTATACGGATCTGGCACTGTACATACAATCTAGATATTTTTCATGAAAACGTTAATGTATTTTTTCTACAACCACTATGCAAAACACGCTTTTCTACACAAATCTTTATACGCAAAGCAAGCCTTTTCGTAATTCCTGTGATATCCGTTGGAAAAGTAATAATTTAAAATGGTAAAAGTACACGCTATGGCACTTTTCCCCACAGAAATGTCAAAATTTTACAGTTACAAACGGCAAACAACCATAATGAATTGATTTGGTTAGGTACATCAACACACCTATGACCTGTCAACATTTTTTTGACAATTTAACATCATTGTAGTGAATTATTTCTAGGTGTTCAAATTTTAAATTTTAACTAACAATTCTGTAAGTAAACTTTTTATTTGATTATTTATTTTAATTTAATAATTATAAAAACAAATTAATTTACGCATTGTTTTAGGAATTATGAATCAAGATCAAAATGTATCTTTTGATTTGTCGAATTCCGACATTGAAAGTACTCCTCCAGATATTATCGAAAAGGTTCAAAATACAATAAAAAATTTGTTACCTGAGGTTTCGAAAGAGAAATATCCAAAACAATACAGTAAATTTATGAACTGAAGGGAAATTAACAACATTAAATCATTTTCAGAAAATGTTTTGTTAGCTTATTTTCAAGAAATTTCTCAAAACTTAAAACCGTCTACATATTCCTCATAAGTATCAAAAATAACATAGATATTCCAAAGTATACAAAACTGCGAGCATACCTATTTAAAAAGGCAAAATGGAAAAAACAGTAACAGAAAAAAATCCCTTACATTGACATCTGCTGAAATCCATAAATTTTTAGAAGAAGTGCCAGTTATCTATCTACTCAAAATTGTTCAAATTTCACTATTACTTAATTATAAGTTTAACTAATTTTTCTATATTCAAAAATTAATTTTTTAAATTCTTTCTGTTCAAAGTTTAAATAAAATACCTATACAAATATTGTGTATAACTCGTACGCAAAGCACTTTTCCCACTCGCTGGATTTGCGGCACTCGCCTTGCGGCTCGTGCCACAAACTTCTGCGCTCGTTGGAAAAGTGGCGCTTTGCGCACTTGTTGTACAAACTACTATTGAATAAACGTTTTATGGATAAGGGGGGATAATTGGTCTACCTTTTTTCAGTCTTCGACCAAGTTTTTATCTAATGGTGAAGGCTAAATTTGTAACGATTTTTCTGAAAGTTTAACTGCTTCATTAGCACATTCTTCACAGCTCTTGCCTTGAGTTACCCAAACATCAGAATGGTCAACCAAATACGCGGATTGAAAAGCAAAATTTGACAGTAGCTGTAGACTTCAAAATGAGTAGGAGAATAAGATAGTTTGTTTACATTTCGGCCCGCGCCAGCAACAAGTAACAGTCTAAGCGTTGTGTTATTAAATTTATATTTCTAGTTTCAATGTAGTCAAAGTTATTATAATTTTTTCCGTCATTACCAAAATCCTAAATCTATGTAAAAAGGATCATCGAAAATGAGATATTTTGTTTCGCTAAAATAATTGTACATCTACGTTAACACTAATTTTCGTAACACAACAAATCATATTGATACATAAATATTGGCAAAGATACTTTACCACGATTTAAGTTTAAACCATTTCTACGGAAATTAGTTAGAAGCGGCAACTAAGCGCTATCAAACGTTCTATCTTTATCAATGAAACCAACGAAACCAGTAGATAGAATGTTTCGTAGTGAAATAGTGGCTGCCATTTTCACACAAATCTGTATGTTTATTATTGTGTTTCACAGGTTATAGCACTATAGTTTTCTTTTTCACATTGGTTTAAGTTGATTTATTAGATAAATATGGTTCATCAGTGTGTTATGTGCAACAAAATTGATTATTTAAATCCCGATTTATCATTTCATCGGTACGTTACATGTAAGATTATATACAAAGCCTCAGGGGCGTAGAATTAATATTTTATCGACTGTATAAACTCTTTAATAATGCCTAAAGGAATGTTTTAACTTATTGCAACGACTGATAATTATGTAGATTTCATATATTTGTTAAAAATTAAATCACATTTTGTTTTTCTGCCAAACTATCTAAGTATTTAGGTAATATTAATTTTTCATTTAAACATTTATACGAAGACATGACTTTTAGACTTCCTACAAATGTTGAAAGGAGAAATATTTGGTACTCCTTGTTAGGATTTGAGGAAGCGAAGGTCCTACCTAAAAATGCTTTTATTTGTTCAAGTCATTTCCGTGACAATGACTTTGAATATAAACCAAGTGGAAGGAAATATTTGAAAAAAATTGGATGTGGCCATGCATATGACTTTACCATACTTTAACGGCCCTACGGGCTCATAATCCAATTACTCGTACATATTTAAGGCAGGCCATGCCATAGTATGTAGTATGTAGTCCGGAAAAATTTGTGTGCGCTCTAACTCCAACTGCGATCGGAATTTCCTAACCAAATTTTATATTTAGCATTTTTACAACATGCTAATGAGCAATTATTATCGTTTCTATTAAGTTTATGTAAAAATATTAAGAGAAAAAATTTATTTTAAATTAAATTTACTATAAATTTTGTTTAAAAACTTTTTTCAAATTTTGTATTATAAGCGAGTTAAAAATAAAATATGGAATAACATAGTTGCATAATAGCGCAAGCGCAGTAGAAGTGTTTTGTTTCATGGAGACAATTGTACGCTCTTTCTTGCCAGGCATGGCCTGCCTTAAATATGTACGAGTAATTGGATTATGAGCCCGTAGGGCCGTTAAAGCATGGTAAAGTCATGTGCATGGCCACATCCGATTTTTTATCAAGTTTTTGTATATTTTTATTGTTTCATTAGCAATTGCACAAAAGCGCTAATTGGATATTTTAGTCAACACACACGACAGTTAATCCCAAAAAAACTAATACTGCATCGGTACTGAATATTTTAATGTGTGTAACTAATTAGCATTAAATACGAGAAGCGAGATTTTCGAAAATTACGAGAAGTTTGATGCATGTGTGCTGACTTCAATCTTAAGCCAGCACACATGCTCGCTAAAAAAAAGAAAAAAAGAAAAAACGAATTATAAATTAGCACTTATAGGCGTCGTGCAGATGCGCGCGCATCGCAGTTTTTGAGGCCGTTTTTTTATATTTTAGGGGAGCTGCGAACTGCGAAACGAAATTTTTTCAAAAAATAATAAATAAAACGTTAAGATAACTTTGTTGAAAGTTGAATGAAGTGATTTGCCATAATATTCATGCATAAAAGTAGTAAGTTTTTAATAACATAACCTCATTTCAGTTGTATTTTTAGAGAAATAATATAATATTCACGTATATAGAGCAATAGAACAATAGAACAATATTAAATTTACTATTTGATATACATATTTTAATAGTCAATCGTTATTCTAAATCCGTTTAATTACAAATTTCACATAAATCCTTATGTTAAGTTAATGGAGAGCGGCCTAAAAAAGTTTTCAAAATACGCCACCTGTTTCGCTGGTGTTCCACAGTATTACCCCCACTTAGTAGTCTGCACGAGGCCTATAGTCCATTGAAATGTTACATGAGCTTTGCATTTTTTAGAGGACGCAATTTTATTTTTGGGACATGTGTAGGGGGTCAATAGAAGCTTAACCTCAAGTTTGTGGGGTCGCCACCCTTGTCCCCCGGCCGTTATCTTGGAGAAAGGGGTGAAAACACTTTTTTCGCGATATCTCGGAAACTATACGTTTTACAAAAAATTTGTAAAGTTATAATTTGTAGCAAATTATTTTGCCTACAAATATGTTTATATAACTTTATGCCCTAAATTAAAAATTAAAGAAGTTATAAGCAAAAAGTGAGAAAATTTTTATAAAAATTTTCTTTTTTGCTCTATAACTTTTTTTTATACATTTTACAAAAAAATTACTTCAGACCAATCTTGTAGATGATCTTTTGATGAAAATTTTTCCCTATAATTTTTTTTAATTTCATTCATTTAAAACGCTGTTACAGCGCTCCAAAGTTAACCGGGTTCGTCAATGCTCATGAGAATCCGGTCGAAACTTATTTTTGATTTTTTTTTATTGTAAATATATTCTTACAAAATTTTTGTTAAATTCGTGCAACTTTACTTATTCATTCCTAACTCTTTTCTTTACCATAGAACTTACCAAATTTAACTTATCGAATGGTTTTTCTGTCGACCAAGCTGAATCAGATGCAGATTCAATTATCGTCTCTGCTGCGCTTACTGCATCCCGATCTCATGATTCTGTTATTATTGTGGCAGAGGACATTGACATACTTGTATTGCTCACGGCATTAGGTACAATACAGCCTAACATTTATTTTTCAAAACCTTCAAAAGGGCGCACATCTGCTCAGTTATATATCCCTTTAAGTTTTATGTATGGAGATCTCATAACACAGAATTTACTGTTTCTTCATGCTTTTTCAGGATGTGATACAACATCAGCAGCCTATAATATGGGGAAATTAAAATTTATAAAAATTATGGAGAAACATCCTGAATTAGCTGGTGGTACCGCGCTATTCCTGAGTTAGAAAGTCGATCCATCTTTGCTCACTCTTGTTGGCGAACGTTTTTTCATAACTTTATACGGCGGTAATAAAGACGACTCACTAGATGGCTTGCGATACAAACGATTTGCCAAGACAGTGACTAAAAATTCCTTTAATTTATCATCGCTGCCTCAAATACAAGATGCTGCTCGTTTTCACAGTCTCCGAGTATATCACCAGGTCCAGTCGTGGCTCGGAAGATATCAAAATCCTGAAGATTGGGGCTGGAAAAGCATGCAAACATTTGGATGCCAATACAAGCTTCCAAGCCTCCAGCACCCCCCGATCTCATGAAATTAATTTTCTGCAGATGCAAAGGAAACTGTGGAAGGATGTGTGGCTGCAGAAAAGCAGGCCTCAAATGCTCTACAGTATGCCTCCTTTGTTCTGGCGAAACATGTAGCAACATTATGGAAATATCAAAGTTAATGGAAGAAAATGAATTTGAAGATGAACTTCCAACTATGACTCCAATTTTAACTCCTGTCATTCCTCAAACTTTCACAGCCACAGCCACAGCTTTGTGCTAATTAAATTCTCATCAGTTTTCAGTCATTGTTCTTATAGTACTAAACTAGCACTAAATATGCACATGCGAATTCAGTTTTTTCTCCATCGATTCGATGTATGTGTGCTAATTTAAGTCTTAAGTTAGCGCATTTTTATTCTTTTTCCATAATAAATACAGTATTAGCACTAAATATGAGACACCAGATTTTTGAAGACTTGACCGTTTCCAACGAGAGTATGTCAGCTTAAATCTTAGCTAGCGCACATGCACGTAATAAAAAAAAATAGTTATAAATTTTTTTTTCGTACTAAATTAGCACTAAATAGGCCCGAATTTAGTACTCTAGTTTCTTTAATCTGTGCTAATTTAAGGGACCACAACATAGACTCATTTGCAAGGAAATGATTAATTTTCCCTTGATCCTGCATTGACGAACACGAGGTGTTCTGAGCGGACTAGCGAAATAACTGATCGTCAATTTTTTTACGATTACTAGTGAGTATTTTCCATTTAAAAATTTAGTCAACATCGAAGGGACTATCCGATACCGGCATCTAGGAAGGAATGATTGTATGGGGCGTAATACGGCATGCCGACAGTAGAGGCAAGCAAGTTAGAAATCTCGCGGGCCAGCCGCGGCATGCAGTTCGATTTCGGCAAGCGTACGGCGAGTCTGTGAAAGTTTGTCGCGCGAGCTTTCCCACACGTGGTGCACGTGCTCTACGGGAAGACGTAAACGGGATCGAAATCGGAAGGTGAAACGGCGGCATGTCATCGTCGGGGGCGGCGACGGCGTCTCGACAGTGATTTTTCAGGGTGTGTTGTGCGCATGAGGATGCCAGAGGATTAAGGGAGGCAGCATCATGGTTCGCTGTAGGTGAGTGCAGAGTTCAATGCCGGAATCCCGGCCTTGACATTATACTTGCAATTTTTGGCATTTGATCTGCTTTTTATGTTCACCATTTTGTTAGCCAAATTATGGCAAAATAATTTTTTGTATGCATTGAAATGAAAGGGGTAATAACGACATCATCCGGAAAAAGGATATTGAAGTTTGTGAATTTTTGGAGAGTTAATAAATAACTTAAGCTGAAAATAATGAAAAAGTTTTATTTTACGTAGGTCGACAAACAAAACCATATTTTGAAATCATTTTTCTTAAAAATTAATTTTTGAATGCGAGTTTTCTGGGAACAAAAAATAAATTTTGTATTTTCTTTACATAAAAAATTGTTTTGTTGCTATATAAAAACTATTTACTAAATATTTCATTAAATAAATTGTGAATATTTTTATTCAAACAATACGGACCGATTTGTTTTATCAAAGGTAATACCACGAGTCCTCCAAATTTTATCGATTAAAATTTTGGTTTTCACGAAAACGGCTTTATTTAGAAAAACGAGTCCGCAGGACGACTGATTTTATCTCAAATCAGTTTGTTTGAGTGGTTTTGCCTGAAATAAAGGCGTTTGAGTATGGAGACCAAAAATTTAATCTATAAAATTTGAGAGGACGTGTGGTATTTGGAAGGTATTTTTGGAATCATTTTGTATTAAAAACAGAGAATATAGTCATTTATGCAAAAGACACTTTACACACAAATGTTCATTATTTTCTTTATCAAATTAAATTGAAACATCAAAAAATATTGAGCTGTTATAGTTTTAAATACAGGGCCACCAAGGCATACGTGATTGCGTTTGGCTTAATTCGGATTTGACATTTGTCAGTTTTAAAGAGATTTATGGATTTTTAAGTATTTGGGTATTCAAAAACTGATGTTGTGTGTGTGTGAATAAACGAATAAACAGGTTAGTTTACAAATAAATTTTGAAATTTGTATATTAACATAGATTTGCAATACAGTTTAGTATAATAAGAATTGATAATGCTAAATAAAAGTTGTTAAATGTTTATATTTGACATTTCAAAAAAGGTAAACACAGTTTAATCAAAAAACAATTACGAAGAAGCGGTTTTATCAGTATAAAACACAATGATTGGTTAGGATCCTGAGCTGGTATTGCCTGAAATCACAAAATCTGACTGTTTTGACAGATGAAAAAAATAATCGAAATAAAATTGTTGTTCATCCCAATTTTTCGAAGGGGGGGGGGGGGTAGAGTACGTGAGCGAACGTGCAAAAACGGACCTCAAGGATGTATTTGGAGTAGTTAGGAAATAAATATACTAAAGGTCCCGGAGCGTAGCTGGTGCGAGGGCAGCAGGGGGGCACGGAGAAGGTAACTTTTTTCGGCTTTTCGCTTATATCTCGAAAAATATGCACCCTAGCAAAAAAGTTCCGTAGCTTTTGAAAGATTACAAACTTAATGCATGTTGTAAAACATTATTACTAGCGGTATTCCTAGTTTGCAGAATTTTTGCAATTTTCAGTGTAAAAATAAAAAAATAAAACGTTTTTTGCAATTTAAGCAATGTTCCGTTCATCGCAGACTTCTGCAAAATTTTATAGTTTGTTTTCATTAATGCACTAACATACCAACGTAGTTTCAAAACTTTTGGAATTAATGTTAAGAGGGTTCTATACCATCCTCCGCCATATTGGAAATGCTAATACTCAACAAAAAAAATATTTTTTGTATATATGTAACTTATTATGCATCGTAGAACGGCGGAAGATCACTTTTTTTTATATACATAAAACGAATAACATGAAAAAAATAAAAAAAAAGTCAGATACGTATATAAGTTATCTTCCGCCGTTCTTCATCTGCCACTGAACAACTTTTGTATTTACCATTTTTGAAAAAAGTAAGTAGTTTTTTCTAAAATTTAACATTGCTTCAAAATCTCAGAGGGTATCGGAAAGTGCTGCCAGCGACGGTCCCTTTTTAAACCAATTAAAAATTAAAAATTGCTTACCCAGACGTATATTTCGAATTCGTTTGGAAACTTCGTATGTCCCTCCTACTTTGTGTTTAGCCGAGAGCCGAGAGCTCGTCGGAGGTTTACAGCTGTGTCACAGTACATGCTGTGTGTCTTTGAATGTGATTTTTGGATTATTTATACTTACGTTGAATATATTCAATTGTAATAATGAAAATGCAGATAAATGTTTTGAAAAATATTCAGTATGAAAGTTGTAGATTATGAAAAAATCTATGATCAAAAGTACATTATTTTCTCCGAAATACAATGACAAATACCATTTTTCGCGACATTTTTGAGGTTATGAAAAGGTGAGCTTTCAAAAGTTGAATATTTTTTCATAATCTACAACTTTCATACTGAATATTTTTCAAAACTATTTAAAAAATAATTATTTTTTATATTTATCTGCGTTTTCATTATTACAATTGAATATTTATAACAATACGGAACAAAAATCAAATTTCAAATAAAACAATGAAACACGGTTTCTTTTGTATTTTTTCTGTAGAATTCAATGGAGTAATCAGTTTTTTAATTTATTAAAAATTTAAACTAATTATCAACAATTACTGAAAAATTCATTATTGCGAAAATTATTTTACGTTTTTGCCCATTCCAGGGTGACATATGTGACAGGTTGGCCATATTTGCACACAAGTTTATGACACAACTTTAGTTTTATATGTAAACATCAGAAATATTTTTTTAAAGTTATTTATTCAGAAGAAATAAATAGAAAATACCACATTTTTGTAGTGTTATTAAATGATCAATGTGTTCTGAACGAGATAATGTAACATTTTTCTGGTTTACTACTGTTTTGACAAACTGAGGGGATCATTTAAATGCGTTGTCTAGTGATTGAAGAAATGCTTGGATTAAATATTTGAAACGAGGTACATTTTCTGAAAGCCAAGTGAATAAAATAGACGTATTTGTTCTAGGTTTTTTATAACAGGTATTTTTGGCGATCTTTTATATATATATATATATTTTTATTATGTTTTTTAAATGTAATTTTACCAGGTGATATTGTTTTAGCCGACAGACGTTTTTTAATTCAAGATTCTCTATAAATATTAGGTGCGAATTTAAATATACCAGCCTTTACAAAGAAAAAAATCAACTACATCTCACTGATTTGGAAAATAGACGTAATATTGCCACTGTATGAATTCATGTAGAACGAATTATTGGTCTTTAAAAAAAAAGATTTTTCATGAAACAATATCAATGAGTATGTTGTCTAAAGAAAGAGATGGTTATACTGCATTGGACAAAATTGTCGTAGTGTGTAGTGCATTGAATTAATTTTTTTTTCATAATTTATTTTATTTAACGAATATATAAACATCTAAGATTTACAATTTGTTTTATTTGTATTATTTATTATTATTATTTGTATACAGTATATTAAACACAATTTTCACAATTTGGCTAAAACACCATGAACAGCCCTGGCCTCATACTGCTTGCAAACTTTTGTAAGCCTTAAGCTGTTGTCCCGAATAAAAACTGTAAGCATTGTACTGTAAGTATGCAAAATTTATAGAAAAGAGGTTTCTATACAAGTTACTCATATTAGTTTCGTTCGTGCTCAAATTCAAATGCTCAAATGTCAAACAGCAGATAAACAAACAAACATTACGCAGTTCACATTAATACCGCTAGATCGCGTAAGGTGTTCATGTGAATAGAAATCTAATTTCCATCCACGTGTAGATGTCGTCCTTATACGAGCAATTTCTTCAGAGGGGGGTCCAGCGAAGACGTAAGAGGCGAGGATTTCGAGGATATGTATGAAATTGACAGAGGTGATGGGTATAGAACATTCTTAACTGAATTTAAATTGACATCTAACCGAATAGATTCAGCGGTAATACCGCGAAATCTTGTTTTCCCTCTCCTGTAACGTAAACATGTTCATGCTCAGAGTGCATGAGGTGAGTCTCCTATTTCAGTAAAGCTGACAAATGTTTGTTATTGTTATTATTAAAATAAAAAAGGGCAACATATTTAATATTGTTAAACCAAATTGGGTATTCCTCTAATCCTTGGTCTAAACATCCTTGCTTTTAAATCCATTCTTCTTTTACAACTATCAGTCTTATTAAACTCGTAATCAACATCTATCTTGCCGTTAGAACTCTTATTAGGATTTATATGAGGTTAATGAAATATAACTGTTTTTATACCCATACTAAATCACCTAATTGGGGTATCTTTATAGCCGTTTTAGATACCCACTTAGTTTGATTTCCAGAATTACCGTGTTTAACATGCAGAATAAAATATGTATGTGTTAGTGACCTTATCAGGGAGACTTTAATGAGGGTGTGAGGCCCTTTGGGTTGTAATATACCATATGAATTGTTAATTTATACAATTATACAGTGTTGAAATAATGTCTTTGCCTTCCCTGATAACACAGTTATATGAAAGTATATATAAAAATGCTTGAAAAGATGATTTTAGTTTGATTCCCTTTAATTTTTTCATGCAAATCTAGGACAAGCTATATTAGTCCAATAAACGAAGGTGCCAACCCGGGCATCAGTTCTGTCCAGCACCATTTTTTGGTATTCATGGGTACATTCACCCCCGAAAATCTCAGTTGTCTGAAATTTGTGGAAGGGCGGGAAAATGGCCCATTGGTCTCAAAAATGTGTTTTTTTTCGCCTATTTTCGCCGATATTTCCGAAAATATGAAACAGAGAATTTTTGTTTGGACGAAAATGAAGATCAGTTCATTACCTACAAAAATGATTCTCACCATTTTTGTCAAAAATATGATACTTTTCGACATAACCGGCTCCAAAACGCAACCCCATTTTTAGTTCCTGCCTGCATTTAGAGAGCACGCTCTAAAGGAATGACACTCCAAAGCGGATTACAAATTTTTCAATAAATCACGTAAAAATTAATATTTTTTCATGATTTAAAGTTCAGATGAAAGAAGGAACCTGTAGCTATAATATCATGTTACCTTTTCCTTTTATCTATTTCTCTGAATTATTGAAAAACCAGGCCAAAGTTTGTAACTAGATGTCAAAAATGCATTAATAGTAAAATTCACTACAATGCACTTACTAGGATTAGAAAATTTAATTTTTACTTGTCCTCTAATTTATTAAGATTACTTGAAGAATTGTCCCATCATGGACAAAATCTCAATGTCATCATCATAGATTCTTTAGTTAATTAAAGATATTACAAACAGCAAAAGGTTTGTGAAATCTTGTTTTAAAAGTTCAATTTTATGTAATTATCCAATATTGCTGACTGGTTAATTTCATCAAAGGCCTTTTGATGTTTGATTCTGACACCTTCTAATGCAGTTGTAATACTATTGAAAGGAACAAGTAAAACAAGTAATTTTCGTCTTATAATTATGCTACACTGAATAGGTAATTAAGGTTTCTTTAATTTGTTTAATGATGATGTCTAAGACTTGTATAACTGAAATATGCCCATAGTTACGTATACAGGATATTAAGCCATTAGCTATTAATTTTAAACCTTGATATTATATAAAGAAAGTATGGGTACGAAAACAGAGACACTAGCAAGGGTTTCTGGATCATAAAGTTTAGTCCATGTTTACTATTGAAGATTCTATTTTTATGTTTTGTCATATTTCCAAGTAGGTTGGAAATGACTCCAAATGAAAAGGGTGGAAGATAGAATAGCGTGGGATCTGCTGCAAATAAAACTGAATATCTGGGAGAAAACCTAATTATTGTCTCGAATAATTGATCAATATCTACACAAAATATAAAGAACGTGGTAGTGAAAACTAATAAAAAATATATTTTAAAACCAAACCACAAGGCCCCCTAAATATTTTCAATAGTAAACCAGTAAAATTAAATATTCAAAGAGGAAATGGTAACAATACTGATATACTCTAAAAACTATATATAGAAGTTTTGCAAAAAGCTGGAAACCTTCCGTGTTAAAAGAGTTACGAATGATATTTGGTGAAATTGCCACTTTGGTAAAATTGCCACGTCACAAAAGGAAACCACTTCTCAAAATTCATAATACCTTCAGCAGATTGGGTGGAGCATACACGTTTCCCATAAACTTTAACATTCTGTTCACAGTTAAACTTTCGTATTGGTTTTCTATAAAAATTGAACACCGATTTAGGAGTAGAATATCGAAAAATCCCTTTACCCTATTCCATAGTTATAATTTAAAAAATCGGTACAATACGTGTTAATTTTTTTCGTAAGTAATATCATAAGGGCTAATTTTTCCGAAAAAATCGAAAAAACACGTTGCTAAGTAATAGTATATAGTGGTTTGTTATTTTTATTTCTTTTGTATTTAATCTTGCCACTGGAGTGTTTTTGTACTATCCACTTGATTATTCTTTGTTCTTTGTTCCCTACTAGACTTGAAGATAATATCTTTAAATGGATCAAAAATTATTTTCCACTTCATAAAATACATCTCTTGCATTTTTTTGGAACGGTGCTTCACATTGTCTTCATAACTAGTTCTTTTTCCTTCCTCATATTCCACGCCCAATCTTTCAGGATTAGGTTTAGTTGCTCTAAACTTGTAGTTTCCAAAAGCTTGTATTTCTTTGCCTTGCAGAATTCCGTAAACTGTTTCCATATTGACGTATGGGTTTTTACGGTATTGTACGGTACACTTTTCTCAATCGCCAGATCAATATTAGTCATAGAATCACTTCCAAAGCGACTCATTTTTACTACATAAGCTGACTAGCACTGTTTAAAAACAATATTACAAAATTTATTGACAATAAAATCAGAAAAATTGTTTAGCGTCGTTTTCTGGTGTCCTAGGAGACCATACTTGTTATCAAAGGGATTGTAATTTGTGGTGACAACATCTGTCAAGTTTTGCCGCGGGTAAACTCGAAAAAACTGCTGACAGCAGCTGTCATACAGTTTTTTCATCTAGAAACCATTTGTAATTCAAAATTGCGCGTTTGTGATTGGTGGAAATTAAGACGAGGGAAATAGTCTGTTACATTTACCAAATTTTTTGTTTCTTCCACTAATAGCTTGGACATGGGTTCTTTAAAAACAATATTGAAGCATCTAAATTCAAAGAACAATCTGTCAAATTAACTCCTCATGGTCACCCATAGAATGAAATATCTACCTAATATAAAGTAATAAATTAAAAATGACAAGCTAACTCCTACGGTGCGATGATGGGGCTATGAACTTTCATTGCTCTAATTTACTTCATAAAGTTTAAAAAAATCGGTTCTTCTTCGGTTATAAGTTAAATTTTTCGTCAGGCGCCCGCATTCAATGTATAAGATTAATAGTTTTATAACCGAGACAAATAATGTTTCTTGTGTCTGAACCACTCCGACAGATCCCTTTTGTTTCCTAAAAAGGTGATTTGTAGGTATTTACGTATTTTTTTTCTTTACATGAGCGTCTAACTTGCTTATTTCATTAATCAAATTGTTGAGACACCCAAGATAAATAGTTTGCACTCTGAAACAAATATTGATACAAATTAGGGTTGGTTTATAAGAAGATTGCCTTGTGCCTAATTTACCTGGTAAATTCATTATCCAAAACAGTCTCTTTGAATTTTTGTTTAAATTTAACAAGAGTGATTTGCATTAAAAGAAAAATTCGTTATACATTGAGTGATCAACTCTTATCATTAAAGATCAAGTAAAGTACATAAACTAAGCTAACCTACAAATTAAGAGCTCTGCTTTCTTTAATGTCCCGGGACGCGTCATTTTCCAAGATCACCTCTAATCGCAACACCACATTTTTAGTTAGTAGGGTGCGAATTAAAAAAAATTGGAAGACATGACCAATATAACGTCTTCAAGTGCTAGTGATAGATAGTTAATCCAGCTCCTTTTTGAGAATCACTCTATAGTAATTCTAGTATAGTTATTTGAGTTTGTGTTATTTGATTTTGGACAGGCATTATTTTGTTTCATCTCAAAATTTTTTTTGAACTGTAATATTTACGAGAAAATGAAGAAGAAACGAGACTAAATTTTGACATGCTTTCAGAAAGTCTTCTATAAATAATAAAAAGGCCGTAATCCCAAATGTTCATAGTGTTACGTAGTTAAAATGTCACTCATCAAACCTATATATTAATTAAAATGAAAAAAAAAAATTCTACTTATGTGACAAAAGAGATGGTTATGGACTCGTTTTCAACACATTTGCTAATTGAAAAAAGAGAAAGGCCTTAAAGTACCTATAAACATAATAGTGAGAATTTATTCACTTGCGTCACTCAGCGGGACATCACAGTGTTTTTATTGTTGAATCAATTTCAGAACCGTTACTATTAATAGCGTTTGATATGGATTTTCTTGAATATATTGGAGAGATTAAGAAGTAGAAGTGTGTATTTCTAATCATGTTTATTACACAGGGCAATAGTTTTTTTTCTGAAACAATGTACGAGGTTTGTACAAAAATAGCTGACTTTTCCATTCTTCCATTCTCGATTTTATTTTTTGTTATATTGGTATACATGTTCCCAACATATGTTGACATGATCAGCCATGTTGCATTTTTAGTTTGTTTTTGACATATATAAAGGTTAAAAATGGATTATAGAATGTGTATTAAAGCTTTGGTTTCGATGTCATAACCATATATCCTTTTGAACAAGTCTGGATCGTCGTTGACGTCATTCAACACCTCCTGAGCAATTTCGGATCCAACTTCGCTGCCACACGTTTCATGCTCAAAACATCCGAAATAATCGCATGGAAACATTCTCAGAAACTTCTGTAATAGTGATTCGACGATTGTCTATTACAATTTTCTTCACTGCTTCAACGTTTTCATCGGTTGTTGAAGTGGTGGGAAGTCCATCCTCATTAATATCTTCCGGCTTTCTGTGAAGAGCTTGTTCCACTTATAATTTTTTTCTTGCTCAAAGTAGACTCGCCAAATACCACAGTCAACATTTAAAGTGCGTTGAAGCACATAATTTTATTTTTCACACCAAATTTAATACAGTTTCTTCGATCCATTTTTCACCAAGTCACCTTCTTTTTGTAAAAACCTCGTACTTCTCATCAAAAAAAAATGATGCAATATTTACTTTATTGACGAAGTTACTAAAAAATATCATACAACAATAAATGTTGTTTATGGGTGTTTTCAGTGACTCTTTTGCTGATTTATAAAGTAGAAAGTTCAATTATAGCAGTAAATAAAATCTTTAATTTCAAAACCGTTAACATTTTTAAATGATAATAAATTCCTAACCAACCATTGCATCACTTGTGATAAATATTGTGGCTTTGGAGAGGGTAGGTTGAATGAGGATGGAAAAACGTCTGCGTAAGCAACTTCGTCGACCTTTCGCCAAACCATTTAATACTGTCTCTTACGAAATATTGGATGCAATATTTTCGAAGATTTAAAAACTTACGTATCAAATCGTCAGCAAATAGTTTCAATAAATGGTACTTTAGGTGAAATGAGAATTACTTGGGACCTGCAAATTATTAAAGTCCCAAAAATAGTAAGGGGTCTAAGACCCATAATTTGTTTTAGATTTTGGTGCTCTGAAACCAAATTTGGAACAGCATTTGGCGCTATCAAAATATAATTCTAAATTATATTGATCGCCCAACAAATTGTTCTGTATCTGAATACGCCAACCCCACATCTCCCGACGCGACATCTGGGAGACAGGGTCCGACAAAAATTGTGTGGTATATTTCCAAGATAAAGAAAAATGACAGTTCTAGTACACAGGGTCGCATTATAGATGTTATAAAAATAAGTATGTAATCGATTTGATAAAAAAATAATATAATTTTTAATTTTTTAATAATACTTTAAATTCTATTCTCATTGTAATATGTATTATATTATTAGTTTTACGAAAAAATTTTACTCTTTATAAAAAGTTCTGCATGGTATAAAACCCATGATGAAATAATAGTAGTGTTTGGCATTAAATTTTTCAATAACGCTAATAAAATGTCTTCTTTTTGTCTCTCTTCTACCAGTCTAGCTTCTTTTCCCACTTTGCTAACACTATGTTGCTTAGCATAACATTTTCCACCAAGTGATCAGAAGAAACATTACTGACGTCCTTACACCTGTATGTCTCACTACCTCTTTTTGATTTACTTTTTATAGTCATAGATTTGCCACTTCTATTCCCTTCTGATACACCTGCAACTGCATTGTTGTTCTCTTCATTGACGTAGATACAGACAGCTGCTGCATGCTTGCAGAATCCTCTTCCTCCTTTGCAAGTGCAGTTTGTATCCAAAACGTTTCTGTCAGGATCAACCTAAAATCAATCAACTATATGATTTTTTTTAAATGATACATTTATGGTCGGCACAGTTAGAAATGTTAATGTTTGAAGGCATTTTTTCAGTTGTAACGATGTGGCGGTTTTTTCCGATTTGAAAAATTGCGTTTATTCGGATGAGTATGGACGAGCCTTTATTATTTCTTCATGGTTTTTACACGATGCAGAACTTTTTATAAAGAGTAACTTTTTTTCGTAAAATTAATTTAAAAAAAGTTTTCCATATGGTGTAACTGAAGTAAACACGCTGTACATATTACAAAGAAAATAGTATTATTAAAGAATCAAAAATTATATTTTTTTATGGAATCGATTACATACGTATTTTTATAACACCCTTAATGCGACCCTGTGTACGTGCAAGATCAGTGACATTTACGTTTCTTTAACTTGTCATTATCTGTTATTAGAACTTATACAATAATTATAATAATTATATACATAGCTCGATTATCGGCTTGTAAAGGTTTGTTTTCCTTTTGGTGCTTAGTGCTTAGCGCAAAACAGTTCTTATAATCTCAGATGATCCATCAGTTTTTAACTCGTAGACGCCGGAAACATAATGGCTTTCGACGAGTTTCTTGCCTTTAGTGAGGCTTTTCTTTCGAAAAATTGTTAAATTTACCGGCTTGAACCCACATCTTAGCAAAACCGACATTGTGGACGGTTAATAACAATAAATAAGCGAGTTTTAAATCGACAATCAATTTTATTGTTTTTACCGGCCGGTAGAGCGGCGCTCGCGTCGCGCCAGCAGATGCGGGGCTGTGTGTATGTATGTATGTGTGTTGATGCTTTGTCTTTGTGAATTTTAAAATTCTGACTTCAGATTTTGATAGAGCATCAAAAAGTAAGCTTAGGGTTTGATGTGCCCCTCCGTACTACTTCGGGAACTCCTTTAAAATGGGGTCCAAAATATGAAAATTTTGAAGTTTAAAATGACATTGAATTTAAAGTAGATGCATAGTGAATGACTATTTTGGTAAAAGTGAATAGACTGTGGCTGTTGGCTGTGTTGATTAGAATCAGAACTAAAATTTTATTAATAATGTCATTACAATTCTCAACTAGTTTTTTAAATATCTTTGGGTATTTCAATGTGTATAAAAGTACTTGATAGCATTACCAACGATAGTCCATCTTTTGTTTCTTGTATCCCAATCTTTCCTCATAGGATTCGATGATTCTCTTCAATGATCAGCCAGAATATGTATTGGTCCCATCATCATTTCATCTCCTCCAAACCTATTACTCGCCTTGGACTAAACTGTCATCCTCCAAGTTTTCTGGAAAATATTCCAAATAGGAATGGACATATTCAAGGTAGTGGAAAGAATCCTTCAAAGTAGTTTTAAGAGATTTTCTGGTGCGAATTCGCACCAGTGTATCGTTCGAGGGTTAACCAAGGAACTTTGTGTTTCGTCAACTTTTTCCTATTTAGGAAACTTTCAAAATTATTTTTGACCACGTTTTAATTTCTTCTTTCTTTTTAAATAAACTATCAAGTATGTTAAAGAATAGGATGCGTCCATTTATATATTTGTCGACCATTTATCGCCGACTATTGTTGATGGAAACAATTAGAAAGTTTCGTTATTTTTTTTAGTAAAACTATTTGTTTGAATTACCCAAATGTTTTTCTAGTACGTACGAAAATATCCGACGCTATAATTTCTGTTTTGAAAACTTCTCTAAGAAGTAGTGCTAGTTGACCACTTCACTCGTAAGCGTATTAAAGAATAACAAAAATGCATTTTGTCGTCAAACACGCATATTTAACACGATGCAAGAATAATTGTTCATTGCCAACTGACCTGAAATACTTCGTAAGTAAACTCACCTCTTGAATTTCAATCCGTAATACTTAATATATTTGCCTAATAAATGTCCGCAACAGGTTCTGTTATTATAAATAATTACATAGTCGAAAAGCAAACGTGCCAGCTCGCTCGAACACTCAAACGGCAAAAAGCACCGAGCTGTCTGCTTTAATTATCTCTCTTAGATGTCGTGCGGAAAAAAAGTCGCACTTGAGATCGGCCAGCTTTAAATCACCATTGTCCATGATTTATGCAGGAGAACGAGTCGGGTGTAAATAAGATTTAAGGATCAATGCGTTAGGAATTTTCATTGAGAAAACTGTATTTTTAAAGCATCGAGAAACCTTTTATAGTTGGTTCACTGATCGTTTCCAACAGCTGCATCTACGGTATTTCTTTTTGTATGCTACTAGTCCACAATTTTAGCATTTATTTTAAATATATTGTTATTGTGATTTTAGAGATATGTTTTAAATGTCAAACTAATAAAAGTCATTTTCCCCAAATTTTTGTAATTTAAATCTAAGTTGAGCAATACCAAAAGACTGGAACGAAAATTCAAGTAGGTGTATATGCGGGAACGACTTGCCTGAATGGATATTTTTGGAAAATCAAAGGTAAAGAAAAAACCTGCTTAATTAACACATGGCGACCCTTTTGAGTCCTCGAAATCCTAAAGTAAATGTTTTGGAAAAATGGAATATTTAATTGGAAAGAAGATCGGTCAAGGTTTATACAGATGTCTGGTCTTTTGGTATAATTGTATAATTCTATTTATAATGTCGATGCGAAACAAGTGTAGTAGCACTTATCGCTAATCATTCATTGTATTTATTGAATAAAGTAATAATTTAATTTAGTCGAGTGCTAATATATTTTTTATTTTAAATTTGAATTCTAAGGAATCAAAAATACTGTCAATCTGCACTCTATGGGGTTCTGAGAGAACACAAATTATTTTCATTAAATTTAAACTCGTATCAATAATTAGTTAAATGAAAACTTGTTACCTAGCCTTTTAATATATAGCAAAACTTAAAAGTAGAAATACTTGTAATTTTTTTATTTAATTAAAAAGAAAAGTAATATTGTATTTAAAATTCATTTTTAAAAAAAACTTCCTGTAACTTAATTTTATTACTCCACATATAATTTAAAAATAAATTCCCATAATTTTGACCTTGATTATTAATTTAATTCTTGTCCAATTTACATTTCTTATTACCCTCGTAACTATTTTTTAGTAGTTGTATTGTATATTTATAAATATCTTACCCAGAATTTGATACATTTCGAAAAAAACAGTTATTAAACTTTTATTTTATAAATTTATAAGAACAACAAAATTTCAAAAGTTATTGAAATTTAATTATTTAATTATCAAATAAACATTCATTCAAAACTCATACAGTCATTATCCTAATTAAATTAAATATAGAACAAAGAACAATTATAAAATACAACACCAGAAAAGTTTTATAGTAGGTAAGTACCTTGAGCACTTCAAAAATCCAAATTGTTCCAACTAACTTCAAATAGTCATAAATTGTCTCTTCAAAATTTTAATATAATGGACATTTGCTTCTATTTTGAATAGTCCAATTCAGCACTTCTTGCAAATTCCATACTAACTTATACAATATACATTTACAATTTCATTCTCATATATAATTCTGGGTAAATTAATATTTGGCATTTTTCCTTTTCAAAAAAATCTCTCATCTCCCATTTATTTTCAACAACCCTCTTTTTTTTATCAAATCAAGTTACAAAAATTTTAGTTATCTTTTAACTAAACAAATTGTTCGGTATCTCAATTCGATCTATGTGTATGTGTATGTATGTGTGTTGATTCTTTGTCTTTGTGAATTTTAAAATTCTGACTTCAGATTTTGATAGAGCATCAAAAAGTAAGCGTAGGGTTTAATGTGCCCCTCCGTACCACTTGGGGAACTCCTTCAAAATGGGGTCCAAAATATGAAAATTTTGAAGTTTACAATGACATTGAATTTAAAGTAGACGCATAGTGAATAACTATTTTGATAAAAGTGAGAAGCCTGTGACTGTGTTGATTAGAATGAGAACTGAGAACTGTCAATCTAAAATTTTATTAATGATGTCATAATGTCACAATTTGTTCGTATGGCAATGCTAGAAGAGCATTCTCAACTGGTTTAATTTATGTTGGTAATATTCCAATTGACAATTTTATAATTTTGCCATCTAAATATTATTTTTTATATAAAAGGTTATGTTCATTTTTTTAAGTACTTTCTACATATTTTTCTTTTGTTAATTTTGACAATTTTAATTTCATAATTTTGTGTCATTTTAATACTATAACAATTATTATAAGATATAAATCTAACGCTTTGTTATTTTTTAACATTAACCCTTAAGACTAAAAACCCCCTCGTATTTAAATTACGCGGTCTTGATGTTGTCATAATGGAAGCTTTGCCAACGTCACATACTTAATCAATAAGGAGTGTCTAATCAGTCACTCGTTATGATAATTTTTGAATTATGATGCCATCCCTACATGATAGTAATTCCTACCATTTCATTTCAAAAAAGGTAACGATAGCGAGAAGTGCCAACACAAATGAAATCACTAAATAAAATTCCCAGATCAATAAATACGTCACGTGTTTAATTTTTTTTAAAGAAGGGGATTTGTAGTTAACATATTTTAAAGTAGTTTCATATTTTATCGAAAAGAACGAATACAGATCTACCTATCTCTCTGTTGATCTGTTGATGGGGTGTCGATACACTGCGACCTATAAGATCTATTGTGCCCCTTCTGCTTCTGCCCCCATCGTTAAGGACGTCTCAACGATTAGAGCAGTTCATCCAGTCCTATTGCTTTCAGAAAGTTCAGGATGTCGGTAGGCTTCTGGTTAGGTAAATCTCCCTCTTCTATTTGATATTCTCCGAGGTATCGTACCCTTGGATTTTGCAGGGTTATACATTCTGAGAGAATGTGGATAGGGGTTTCCTCCTCTTTCTCCCAAAATCTGCATTCTTCTTCCTCTACTAATCCGAGTTCTTTTAGGTGCCCTCTCAACCGACGCGGCAGTGCCCTGTTAGGATACCCGTTAGTATTCTGAGCTTGTTTTTACTTTTGCTGATGCAGTCGTCTGATCTCTTTTGGTTATAATTTCCCAGTAGTATCTTGGCCTGCCTAATTCCTTTTAGTCCTATCCAGTATTGTTATTTACTTTTTTTCCAAGTTCATCAAGTATTGTACTGGTGCTTATTCCGCAGAAGGGTTCAGGTCCCAGAAATGGTGTTTCAGCCCATTTTTATTACCCTCCACTCCAGTGTGTTCCGGAACCCATAGGACGGTAACAGTGTTGTTTTAGCTTCTTTAGGCACTCCCAAACCATCTTGGAGTTGATTACGTGGGAGTTCAAAGCATTTAATGGCACTTCTCTTAAGATTTGGGATGGTGTCTTTGTCCCATTTGCTTTTATTACTTAGCTTTGTGTTAAGAATACAGATAAAAGTAATCGAACATCTGGCACGGATACTCGAAATGTTTTACTCTATTTCCAAACGTTTTAGCGTGTGGTATATCATTGAAATCAGCTCATTGAGTAGAAATCAATAATGTAAAATCTCATCTAAAAAAGTAACTTTGATAAACCCTTCAAAATGGAACACATGGCATATAAAAAATTATTTAAATTTGTAGCTGACTGCATTGCCTAAAACATTTATTTAAAACTCTTGTTTAATTAGTTATCCTCTTTTTTGTTCCCATTCGGATCCTTATGTTCTTTCAGTGGTCGGATTGTAGGCTCAGGTCATTTTTTATCAACAGTAAAAACACAAGAGCTTTTTTTTTATCGGATTCTCTTTGTATATAATAAAGACAATATTATTATTATTGATAAATTAACTCCAATGTTAAAACTTCCTATACTTGGAATTGCTTTTGTCACTTTGACATCGATAAAAAAGGTGCATCCTTTTTTATCGAGATAAAAACTTCTCTTCCTCAATATCTAGTAAGCGGACGTCACTTTATTTGTCAACTTTAGTTATAATTTCATAGCAATTAAGTGTAAGAGTTGGCAAAACTGCAAAAAAATATCAATGAATCATATCCATCAAATTTTTGAATTTTAATACATTGTTAGTGATTATTATCACGAAAATCTTGTTAGTAATTTAAGAGAAAATGAAAATACGACATATATAGAGACCAAAGAAGAAAATATTAAAATAAGTACACCAATCCAACCAACCTATAATAATTGTATTTTTAATAACTGTTCCTTTAATTAATTGTTCTGCTAAATTATTAATTGTTCAACAAAAATAAAGTTTCTGTTTTTTATTCTTATATTCTGTCGTTAATTTATCTTATCAAAAAACACGCGAACTTTTCTTTTATGGATAAATTTCTTTTTATCTCAACATTTTTCCATCAGTAATTTTACTCTAAAAACTGACATTTGATAAAATCGCTGGACCTTCGGTCTCGCGATTTTATCACGTCAGTTTTTCTCGTAAAATTACTGATTGGCAAAATGTTGAGATAAAAAGAAATTTATCCATAAAAGAAAAGTTCGCGTGTTTTTTGATAAGATAAATTAACGACAGAATATAAGAATAAAAAACAGAAACTTTATTTTTGTTGAACAATTAATAATTTAGCAGAACAATTAATTAAAGGAACAGTTATTAAAAATACAATTATTATAGGTTGGTTGGATTGGTGTACTTATTTTAATATTTTCTTCTTTGGTCTCTATATATGTCGTATTTTCATTTTCTCTTAAATTACTAACAAGATTTTCGTGATAATAATCACTAACAATGTATTAAAATTCAAAAATTTGATGGATATGATTCATTGATATTTTTTTGCAGTTTTGCCAACTCTTACACTTAATTGCTATGAAATTATAACTAAAGTTGACAAATAAAGTGACGTCCGCTTACTAGATATTGAGGAAGAGAAGTTTTTATCTCGATAAAAAAGGATGCACCTTTTTTATCGATGTCAAAGTGACAAAAGCAATTCCAAGTATAGGAAGTTTTAACATTGGAGTTAATTTATCAATAATAATAATATTGTCTTTATTATTTCCATATGTATGCAATATGATCCTAGGTATTCCTTTCTTCTGCTAGATTTTTGTTCCTTTATTTTTCCTACTTCTTTTATCTCGTATAGCCGTTTAATTATTGGTCTTCTTCGCCTATTCTCTTATTCTTTTTATCAATCTCCTATTTTATATTCAGGACCATACTAATAGAAGTGTTTTTCTTTATTTCTCTAACGATTCTAGTTGCATGTAATATTTTAAGTAAAATATAAGTCACCGTTTATACTTTTGCAATCGAACTGCAGTTATAGTCTATCTAAGAAATTTTAATTCTAAACTCGTTTCTTTTATGATAATTTTCTCGTTCGACTTACCTTCAAGATCGTTTTTATAAAATTAATTTAATCGTTTTTGATGTTACGTTTATGTTTTACTCATTTATGTTTATATTAATACAAATCTTACAATTATTATACAACTACATAATTAAACATCATTAGAAACAGGCGCCACAATTATTTTATTTCATTTACATAGGAATGTTGTAAATATGCTTTATTCTTTTTGTAACAGACGGAACTACGCTTCAAACGTTACATTTTTTATTTGTAGTAATTGTGTTTTGAGTACTTTTCACACGACTTCCAAATAACGACCATCTTTACTGCCCAAAACGAAAATTGGATAGCACCAAGAGAACAATACTCCCTAGGGAGTAAAAGTATATTCATAACAACATAACATTCAAATTAGATGGAATCATTTTTTCAAAAATAGAGCACGTTTAATAGGAAATCCCGAGGAAAAAATATCGATGAAAGGTTATTTATAAACAAAATCTAATAAAGATAAAAAATAATACATCTAACGAAGAAATAGAGCTAAAAAAGTGCTGAGACAGGCTAAAATCAAAACCTAGGAGAAACTGACAGAAATTAAAAGACCTATAACATTAAATGTAATAATTATCCATTACTATTGCAGAATTGATCGGTATAAAATCGATCATTTGATTAAAACATTTTTCAAAAAATTTTTTTTTAATGTTTTGAAACTAATTTTCCTCCAATATGGGTAATAATCAAACGACGACCTTAATTACTTGGAAATACAAACATGAGTATTTTTATCTTGCCAAACTTTTTTCAATGCCCCTCATTAAGCTTCTAAAAAAAATAAGTCTTCTATCCTGTTGTCGAATTCCTCTTAAACACTGGCTTCTATTACAATTAATTTCTTCTTTCTCTCTAAGCGCAGATTGTCGATTGAACTTTTCCCAAACGAATTCTAATTCACGTAAAATTTTCCATAATTGGTCTCTTTTCGAGTTTGGCACAGTTTTGTTCGTAAAAAGTTTATCCAGGTTGATAAATTTTTTATTAGGATTAATTTTCAGTGTCTGCTTGTCAGACCAGTTCTCCACGATTTCCAAAGCTGCTTGAATAAGTTCTGATACAGTTTGAACAATGTAAGTAATTTTTATATCCTCGATTGCACGAGGATTTATTGTAATATTTTTATAGTTACACCAATCATAATTGTCTAAAAATCTAAAAATTCGTCAACAACCATATCCCACATTGAGATGGACAATACCCCGCCCTAAGGGACAAGTCAGAACGACGCTTTATGAGAGTTGCCATTATTGAATCCCATGAGAAGTTTTTCTGGATCTCAATGCTTTTGTCTAAGTGTGATTAAACCAGGTTTGGAAAAGAAAATGCAATTTTGGCCATTTTCCAGGTAGATCGAATATATCCAGTTGCTAAACTTGCTCTTACCTAAGAAGTGGAGGGGCATATACCATCTGGAACAGATGATTTGGAGGCTTTAAATAGATCTTTCACCCAATCGATTTTACTATGGGTTAATACAACAGCAGTGCTAGCTCGTTATTCGTAAAAAATTATATAAAGTCCCTGAAATAAACTTTTGCAATTGCTTATTTTAAATTGAATAATTATTAGGCTGTAATTAAAAAACGTGCCAACATTCTGCCTTTTATCTATTTTTTTTAAGAAAATTAAAGAGAAATATAACAAACTGAACTATCAAAGCAAAACCTGTATTTAAAATATACCTTATAGTGTAAATGAGGCACTGAGGCATAAGGCATGGCCTTAATTAATAACTTCTTCATTCTGTTTGTTGCCAACAGCTGGAGGCTTCGCTATAAAATGCAATTATTCAAATTGAAGACCATAAAAATAGTTAAACGGAACAAAACGCGAACAAAGTTACTCTAAAAATAGATGATTAACAAGAAGTTATTGCATTTATTCTTTATAGTAAATGAAATATGAGATGTATTCTTAAAATAGAGCGTTATCGATATGTTATTTTTAAAAGTTGTCGGCGCTTTTGAAATAATTTTTGCTTTGTATGAATTAATTAATATAATGAATTGGGTTTTAAAAATGACAATATGTTGGTATTTGTGGCTATTGTTCGCTCTTTCATTTTCCTGACAAATTAAGCCATCAAAAGTGGTCAGAAAGAAACAGGTAAAATGATATCGAAAGTGTCTCGAAAATGTAAAATGCCAAGGAGAAAAAAAGACATTTCTTAGATACTATTGAGCTTCAAATCGTACAATCATCTATGACATAACTCTTGCTGCCTGCTTTTATTCTAAGAATTTTTGATAGCTTAGTCTTTTGTTTAATTCTCTTTAAAATATTAATCTTCTTCAATAAAAAAAATATATAACGGCTTTCAATGATGTCGTTTTTGGATTTTTTCTTATTAGTCAGGAATGATAGGAAGCCTTGTCTATTTCTATCACTGTATAATCTTTTAATATAGGTTAAAGTGTTTCTTTAAACCACTACTCAAAAAGTTCACATCTTAACAAGCGATATTTTCAAACGAAATCCAACGGGATTCAGGTCTACACTTTGTCTTTGTTTTTCCAAGAAAGAATAAAATATAATTAATTAACTAATTAATGCTAATGATTAGACGATTACTTAATCTTTGTCTGCCATTTAATAAAATTATAAGCAACAAATCATTAAATAAGCATTATATTAAGAGTTCTATTTATTAATGTAATGTTACCAACTATTAGAAATTGTTTTAAAATACCAGGATCTGCTATAACAACAAGACCACGTACATAAGCTAAATTTTTAAATCCAACCCCAAGAAGTTTCGTAAACCGCTATACATTTTCACTGTAAATTTGGACACGTAGAAATGAACATTGATCAACTTTTTGGTTTCACTGCTTATGATCATTATTTAACAAAATTATTAGTTAAATCCGAACACATACGACATTTACATGCTGGAGCTCAATTGTTGTTATCAATTCTACGTCTTAAATATTGGCCACTAAATGGTAAGATTTTAGTGATTAAAGAGTGCATCATTTGTTTTAAGGTGAATCCTACACCCTCCAATATTTATGGGTGATCTTCCTAATTCTAGAGTAACACCAGCGTGACCATTCTCAAAGAGTGGGGTCGACTATGCTGGACCGATCCTGGTAAAGGAAGACACTACTAGACATAGTAAATTTGTCAAGAGAGGCCTTTTTAAATACATTAAAAAGATTTATTTCGCGACGAGGAAAACATCTAGAAATCATTCTGATAACGGCTCTAATTTTTTGGGAACCCCCAATAAATTTCTAGAGCTTCATAAATTACTTAATCATAGTAAACATAATTCTGAAGTATCAGATTATTTAGCCCAAGAAGGGATCAAATTGTTTTTTATACCTGCCAAGGCACCACACATGGGTGGTAATTCGGAAGCTGCGGTAAAATCGTTTTAGGCGTTTTAGGTAACAGCTTTTTACGATATGAGGAATTAAAAACGGTTCTAATTCAAATTGAAGCATGTTTGAATTCACGTCCACTAACTGCTATTTCTGACGATCCCACCGAATTTATTCCTTTGACACCTGCTCATTTCCTTCTTGGGAACTCACTCAAAGCTTTGCCACAAAGTGAAGCTGTCGAAGAAAAAATAAATCTTAACTTAAGTACTGAGCAGTGTTGGAGAAGATGGAGTAGAGATTATCTTAGTCAACTTCAAATTCGCAATAAGTGGAACAAGTCCGGAAGTGAAGTAAGGGGAGGTTGGTTGGTGGTCTTGAAGGAAGAAAATGAATCTCCTTTAAAATGGCCTATCGGCAGATATGTTCAACTCTTTCCAGGTGCAGATGGTATTACAAGAGTAGTGTCGATAACATTGCCAAATGTCATATTGTTAAGCGTTCTATGACAAAAATTTGTATATTTCCATTGAGTAGTTAGGTTTTATATTTCCGTATTGTTATTTTGAAAGCAGGGTCTTTCAAGAGGGCCGGCTATGTTTAATCCCTTTTAATGAAACGCCCATGGCGGACATATATACATGGAAACAATTAAACAAATATCACGTCTAATTTTACATATAAAATTTTGCACGGGGCCCTAACAGTTTTAATTTTACGTACTCAATGTATGTAAGAAATACAAATTTCGAGGCTGATGGACACTTTTAAGGGTCCTTTTACCAAAAACCCGTTTTATTCTACGTTAAAGCAGACTTTAGTGTTAAATGTATGAAGATATTATGTTTACTATTATTTGAAAATTTTGGTTTATCTAGTCCAAGGAGTGTTTTTTGTTTACGATCCTGAAAACAGCTTCAATTGATGTGATTGAGGTCCTCTTCCTGTTTTTTTTTTTCATTGAAAGCATGTTTCCTGACCTCTGTTTTTAAATTATTATAATATTTCGATATATTACTTGGAATTTTGCAATACACAATAACATTATGTTATACCAAATTATAGTCTTTTTTAAAAATTTGAATTTTTTATTCTTTCGTACATTTTGCTGAACCTTTATCAGCTCTTTCCAAATTTTTTCAACACGTCAAACCTTGCCACCTGGGTATAACAGAAGGAGATAAAGTGACATAAGAAAATTTATCGCTAATATCACATTTATAGCCCAAAAATAATAAATTTCCCTGCATTTTATTACCTAGAAGTATTTTTAACTTAGTGCCACAAACTTCAAGGGAATTATACCATGAAATGCCCTGTTTATGCACATGGTGTAACACAGATATACCATTAATAATGACCCCATAGAAATATGTGCATAAAATTTTAAGTTAAACTGGATTTTCCACGTAATCTATTTTTAATACATGATACAGCAAACAAATTCATCATATCAACTTTTCCTAAAAAAATTATTCATATTTCGGGCTTATCGTATATAAAGTTTTAAATACTAATTTATTTATATTACTATTTCTATTTCAAGAGTTGACATAATTAGATCAGACGAGGATGAATTGGTTCATTAGTAAAACATAATGATTGGTTAGTGTTAAGGCATTTTTTTATAAAGTAAAATTATCTATGTTTACATGATAAACATATTTGTATTAAAATTTCTGTAAATTTAGAATTGTTTGTAAATGTTGACGTCATATTTCCTCTCGTTTATTTAGTATATAAATAAATAAATAATAAACTTTTAACTTCTTTGGTTAAACTACTATTATTTTATTATTCCTCAAACTGCACGACTTATTGCACTTGTGTTTAAAAGTAACGATTTAATATAAATACTGTGACTTTTACTGAATTATATTTAATACATATACACTAAGAATGCTAATTTATTTTCCCCTTATTGAGCATTTATGTATATACCCTTATATATTTTGAGAACTACATACATTTATAATGTCGAGCTCTTAATTGAGATTATGATCATTAACCCTCACGGTTATTAAATGGATCCAAACTGGGTAAAAATGGGCGCACTTAATTTGACTACTTTCTGAAAAAGAGTGACTAAATTTCTAATTGAATGCTTTGGTGTTCCAAATGCAAATTGATAACACTCTTTTACTAGGAGCGTGATTCATGAACGCTCTCCTGAAGCTGAAAACTTGAAAGGAGTGATTTTCTTTTGTGGAGTTGACGGCATCCACTAAAAGAGGAATTTTTCCACAGAGGGTTTTTTTGTATGGAACCAATTTTACTACAAAATTAAATAAAAATACCAACGGCGGGCTAAAATAAATATAAGATTTTTATTTAAAATAAGAACATGATATAAAAAAATTTGGTAATTTAAAAAAGAACAATAAAGTTTTTATACTGATTATTTTTTTCATCTGTCAAAACAGTCAGATTTTGTGGTTTCAGCCAATAAGAGCTCAGGATTCTAACCAATCATTGTGTTTTATACTGATTATTTTTTTCATCTGTTAAAACAGTCAGATTTTGTAGTTTCAGCCAATAAGAGCTTATGATCACAACCAATCATTGTGTTTTATACTGATAAATTAACTCCAATATTAAAACGTCACATACTTGGAATTGCTTTTGTCACTTTGACATCGATAAAAAAGGTGCATCCTTTTTTATCGCGATAAAAACTTCTCTTCCTCAATATCTAGTAAGCGGACGTCACTTTATTTGTCAACTTTAGTTATAATTTCATAGCAATTAAGTGTAAGAGTTGGCAAAACTGCAAAAAATATCAACTTTTGAATTTTAATACATTGTTAGTAATTATGGTCACGAAAATCTTGTTAGTAATTTAAGAGAAAATGAAAATATGACATATATAGAGACCCGAGAAGAAAATATTAAAATAAGTACACCAATCCAACCAACCCATAATAATTGTATTTTTAATAACTGTTCCTTTAATTAATTGTTCTGCTAAATTAATAATTGTTCAACAAAAATCAAGTTTCTGTTTTTTATTCTTATATTCTGTCGTTAATTTATCTTATCAAAAAACACGCGAACTTTTCTTTTATGGATAAATTTCTTTTCATCTCAACATTTTTCCATCAGTAATTTTACTCTAAAAACTGACATTTGTCAGTTTTTCTCGTAAAATTACTGATTGGCAAAATGTTTCGATACAAAGAGAAATTTATCCGATAAAAAAAAGCTCTCGTGTTTTTACTGTTGATAAAATCGTCTCTTCGTTTTTGTTTTTTGATAAAACTTTGTTTACCTTTTTTAAAATGTCAAATATAAACATTTAACAACTTTTATTTAGTATTATCAATTATTGTTATACTAAAATCTATGTTAATACGCAAATCTCGGAATGTATTTCTAAACTAACCTGTTTATTCGTTTATTTCAAATCGCTTTAACACACACATAATTGACTTCAACACTCAACATCAGTTTTTAAATACATCCTAAACACTTCAAATTACATTAATTAAACCAAACGCTATCGCGGATGCCTTGGTGGCCCTATAATTAAAAATATAACAGCTCAATATTTGACTTATCAATTTAAAAATTGGAGGTTAATCGATTCATGTGAAATTGATAAAGAAAATATTGTGTGTAAAATGCATTTTGTATAAATCACTGTATCCTCTGTTTTTAATACAAAATGATTAAAAAAGTAACCTTTCCAAATACAACTCGTCGTCTTACATTTTATAGATTAAATTTGGAGGACTCGTGGTGTTACCTTTGATTAAAAATTTAAATTTCGACCTAGAAATAAGGAGTACTAATATAGACTAAATAAAATCTAAATACACAGAAAGAACTATTCACTAATCAAAAAATTTGATTAAATAAGAACGTTTATGTTTCTTTCAGAATTACATAAATATTGCGAAAGTGGATGACTATCACTACCACTATATAAAACTACCAATAATAATAGAACGTAGAATGCTAAAAAACAACAATGCAAGTATGTTTTGTATCTAAATAATTGGGAATATGTAAATATCATGATTGGCCTCTTCACTGAAATGCAAAACTTGTTCTTGAATAACTTAGAAAATTCTTGAATTTCTTAAAGTAATGAGCATAGAAAATGCCTGACATTTTTCTGTCTTCTTTTACTGTTTGACGATAAATTGTGCAAATAAATTTCCGCTGTTTGACAAAAGTGAGCGCCACTAGTAAGTTAGTTACACTAAAACTCACCACTTCATCGTACTTAATAATAATAATAATAATAATAATAATAATAATAATAATAATAATATACGCCTTTAGTTCCCAATTTAAAGAATACAAAATATAATTTAAACAAATAAAAAACAAAAGTGGGAGTGGCGAAGTTTAGCCTAGGGCTACTCATACTTAACTACATTAACAAACAAAAAAATTTTAAAAAATGTAAAAAAAAAATTATTTTACTATATAGTCAAATATTAATTTTTCTAAGGAAGGGAACATTGAACAGAGCTGCGAATTGCAAAAGTGTCATATGCCAATTAATCATTGTTTTGCTCATTTAAAAAGAATTTTTTTGCTTTAGACCTAAATGTAGAGTGTTTAAAAATTTTAAATTCATTTGGTATCGCGTTATATAATGACACTGCGTTATACAGGGTGTCCCATTAAGAATGGGACATAGAACAACTGCAGATTCTCCAATTCAAAATAAAACGATTAAGCGAAATATGCTTAGATAAAATGTTACTCGTTTCCCAAATTCGGGGTGTTGAAGTTGAAAACTGAAAAATTATTAATGGCCATAATTTTTTTAATACACTTTATAATTTTACTCAAATCGGCACACTTGTTAAATATCATATCTAATAGTAAAAAAAACAGTTCAGTACGCTCTACCAGTGGCGTACGGCAGGAGTAAGTAATGCTTGTACCCATTCTAAATATTACGCCGCTGTCTAAATTTTAATTTTGACTATTATTTTAATTTTTTTGATATTTTCTAAGTCAATAATGTACACTTGTTAGTTTGTTGTAAAGTCATTGTTTTTCGAGATATTTGCAGTTAAAGAAAGATAGACATGTACTTTTTATTTGTATTATTATTAATAATATTCATTTTTACAATCAATGAGATTCGCGACCAAACAGCTTTATTCTATTTTTTTTGTTCTGATTTGTACTGTTAAGTTCCTAATAGGCACGTTGCGATTGTGAGAATATTTATTAATTTATAATTGAAAATTTTGACAGCAGGCTTTGATTTATAATGAAGTTCTGTCAATGTCATTTTCGTAGTAACTATCTGTTGCCGATAAGTGATTATTGTTATTAATAACTGTAATATTATTGTAAAATGCCACGTCATAACGAATTTTCCAATTTAGAAATGAGGGACATGGTTTTTACTTTGTTTGGTTTTAAGACAAAATTGTAAAAATGAATATTATTAATTAATAAGTACACGTCTATCTATCTTTAACTGCGAATATCTCGAAAAACAATGACTTTACAACAAACTAACAAGTGTACATTATTGACTTAGAAAATATCAGAAACATTAAAATTATAGTCAAAATTAAAATTTAGACAGCGGCGTAACATTTAGAACGGGTACAAGCATTACTTACTCCTGCCATACGCCACTGGTAGAGCGTACTGAACTGTTTTTTTTACTGTTAGATGCATTTTATGATATTTAAGTGTGCCGATTTGAGTAAAATTATATGGTGTATTAAAAAAATTATGGCCATTAATAATTTTTCAGTTTTCAACTTCAACACCCCGTATTTCGGAAACGAGTAACATTTTATCTAAGCATATTTCGCTTAATCGTTTTATTTTGAATTGGAGAATCTGCGGTTGTTCTAAGTCCCATTCTTAATGGGACACCCTGTATATAAAACTGCCATTAAACATTACTGAACTATGGATTGGCATAGTGAGACGGTTGGGGTCTCGAAGATTTACATTTGTAATGTGTTTACGAGCAACAAATTTTTCTTTTATGATCCCGGATGTAGAAGTGAATAATACTTTATGAACATACGTAGTCAAGTGATATTTCGCACGGTTTTCCATTATAAGCCAATCTAATTCCTTTATTTTATGAGTGAGATATGATCATATTTTCTTAAACCAAAGATAATCCGACAACATGAGTTTTGAATATATTGTACCTTTGTCCTATCAGCTTCATCTAAGCAAAAATAGTAAATGTAGTCATAATAAATGAAGTGTGAAAGAACCAATGACTCATACAAAAGCTTTCGCATATTGTGACTAAGAAGTGCTTTATTGGCATAGATAAATTTAAGGGACATGTAACATTTTTGCATTAGATTACGTACATGTGTATGAAATCTTAATACATTGTCAAAAATAACACCAAGATTACGGGTTTCGTCCACTATAGGTAAAGGTACCCCATCTAGACTAATATTAATATTTTCAGAAAGAAAGACTTTGTTATTTCAGGATGAAAATATAATTAGTTTTGATTTTGATGAATTTAATTTTAAATTATGTTGTTTGGCTAAATCAGAAATACCTTGAAGGTCTTGGTTAACGAGTCGGCAAGTTTCTTCACAATTTTTAGTAGAAAAACGGTAGTAATATTGCGTATCATCTGCATAAGCCTGTACCCTTCCAGGTCTTGCCGAAGTTATGATATCAGCCGTGTAAAAAATAAACAATAACGGCCCAAGGATAGATCCTTGAGGAACACCACTTAAAATATTAATAGCTTCTAATCTGCACTATCAATCTCGACTACTTGTGACCTATCAATTAGATATGAAGAAATAAGAGAGACTGCAGCTTGTGCCGCACCATAATAGCGAAGTTTGGCACACAGCAGTTTATGGTTAATGGTGTCAAATGCTTTTGAAAAATCTAATAAAATAAGAAGACTATTATATTTTTTATCAAGTGCATTAATAGTGTCATCCATTACAACGGCTAAAGCTGTGGCCGGCCTATAACCTTTTCTAAAACCTGCTTGGGTGTCAGGTATTAACTGGTTTTCTATAAAAAAGTTGCATAGCTGATTAAATAATATTTTTTCTAATATTTTCCAAAAAACTGGTAAAATGCTAATAATTCTCAGGTCAGAGTATTCTTTGGAATTAGAAATTTTAGGTAACGGCTTACCAACTGAAGTTTTCCAAGCCTTAGGGACGTAGCTTTTTCCTATGCAGGAATTGATGAGGTTGATTAAATAAGTATCAATAAATGGTCTATAAAAAGTGATACGTTATCATTTCAAACAGCATTACTTTTAATTTCATCTAATGCCCTAGAAACTTCATCAAGTGTTGCCATACGAAAAGAAAAAATATTTTGACCTATATTTTTCTATAACTGCTATGAAAAGTAGCGAATTTCTCATAGCTTACTTAATTTCAAAACCATGTATTGCTCATACCGTGCGGAAATATTTTTCCTCACGGCACTTTGCCCACACCATATACATTTATATGGAGAATAAACAAAAATCGACAAAAACTTAGTAGACTGCTGTTCAGCTTTAAATAGTTGTCATAACTGTCAGATTATAGAGGTTTTTTAAATTCTTAAGGTAGTTTTTATTCGTGCTTTGATAAAAATCGCAATTTTCATTAAATATTATTTTAATAAGACATACCTATTTATAATAAATAATATGGGTACTGACAGTAGTAACGATTTCCTCCGCCAGAGATATTGGAAAGAGTTGCTCAAAAGTAACGTTAGATTTGTTGCCGGTAATTTCAAGAAAAAAGCATGAATTGACATACGAAAAAATTATGGAATGGAGAAGAAATACAAAAATAAAATTAAAAAAATTATTTAACTGTTAAGAGGTAGGATACTTTCATGTTATTTTAGTTTTGCTAACCATAAAAATAAATATTAAGTTACATAACTTGTATTCTTTAAATTTGTGCAGTTGTAGAAAAAGTATATTGTGCAACACGTGGGAAAAGTACTTTTCTCACTCGCGTGTTTGCGGCACTCGCCCTTCAGGCTCGTGCCACAAACTTTCACACTCGTGAGAAAAGTTGAACTTTTCCCACTTGTTGCACAATATACTATTTCCTTTGCACTTCAGAATTATCGCGCAGAAAATCAGAAAAGTAATTATTAATATCACTCAGATGGCCATGACTTCAAATCTAGATGTCGTTTTTAATGCTGGACAATTTTTCTAAATAACATTTCCCGGGATTTTTCAAAATAAGGTTACTTTACAAAATCAAATTTTTGAAGGCTCCTCGTATATTACGAGTGTTTTACTATATTTTGTTGGTGCATGTTTAGTTTTAGGGGATGCACAAACTTTTATCAAGAATAACTTTTTGTCTAAAAACCCTTAATAAAAAAGTTTCCCATATGGTGCGTACTTTGGGGATGACCCTGTATACTTAGAGCAAATCCAAAAAAGTCTACACTCTGAAGTACTGACATGAATGAATTCTAGTCTTCTACTTATAAGCGTCAATAAATTAACATAATCATGAATAAAGTATTTTTGTCCTTCTATCCCTATAATACATCGGATGTTTTGTAATAGGATTGATATATGGATAAACCCTTATAAGAAGATTGATCTATTTTTAACTAACTTTATAGGGTCACTGCTACTACTTTGTTATTCAATTATACACAGTGAGTTGATAAACCTTTGGAAGTGTTGGTTATTGTAGCAATCGGCTGCTGCATAACAACTTTGATGACGGTTTTAGGCTTGATCCCCAACTAATCATGATTAACGATGGGCTTTAAGAGTTATGAAAGTGCATGGAATACCTAGTGGCCATTGGTTATTGAAAAGTAAATACCGATAGGATTATTTAATTAATTAATATAAATATTTTTTAATCAAAAATATTTCTTTGACGTTTCGATTATCAAAGGATTAAGTAGTTACCTCTGAGGATGAGCTCGGTCGATTTCATGCAGTTGTAGTGAATTGAAGACGAAAATCCATTTTTTTTTTCATGTAGACAATATAATAATATGAATAAACTTTACTAGGAGAGATATTTAAATTTTCCTGGTAAATTATTGGCTCCTATGCAAAAAAATTGGCTACAAAAATTTGTGAAAAATTTTGTTGAAATTTTGTGTTGAAAAAAAATTGTAGGGAAAAATGTTGACAAAAAAATTGTGGGATAAAAATTTAGGATAAAAAAAGAATTAACCTTAAAGTTTTTTGAAATCGTTAAAAACGGTTTTACTGGATTTGAAACGTTGTATCGATGCCTTTTTGTACCGAAAATGTGGATCAATTTTGGCCCTCCAAAACCTGCAATTTTTAAATTAGTCGAGAAAACTGTTTTCAAAATATTGGCCAATATATACAAAGTCGTGGGCCACCTTGTATGGATAAAGTTTTTTACGTTAGGTTAGATGATTTTTTTAAAAGAAAAAGTGAAAATAAATAGACAGGACCCAAGTTAGGTTAAATTAGATGATTTTTTAAAAGAAAATGTGAAAATAAGTAGGCAGGACACAAGTTAGATTCGGTGTGGCACTGTGGCATGATTCCCCGGGCTTTCAAATTTTAATACCTTTCGTAAGGGTCAAGGATTATAATAATGGCATGATTCCGCTGGAACTGAATTTACTCCTTTTCTAAGAAAAGTAATTACACTTAAATAGTTCACAAAAACGTCCTTTTCTTATTCCACGCCTATAATTTTAAAATTAGTTCATTTTGAGCAATAGGAGTGTAGTCAATATGGAAAAAAATTGAAAGTATGTTAAGTGAAAGGGGTCGGAAGTTGTTGATTGTTAACTCATTTAAATATTATCGCGATACTCAAACAAAAATTGGTGTTAAGTAGCGATGTATCAATAAACAGTGCACTGCAAAAATTTATGTTGACGATAATGAATGCGTTATTTTAAAAGAAGATGGTATTCATAATCACCCAGAAGATACAAATATTGCAAAGCAGCAAATTTCAAATTCCGTTAAAAGAAAAGCAACAGAATATTTAAATGAGAGACCATCTAAAATAATACACAAAGAATTGAAAGCAAATTCCAAACTAGTGAGTATTATGAATACAAAAGACTTGTGTAATATCAGAAAATGCATATATCAAACTCGACGTTCTACACTTCCACCTCTGCCAAAAAATATAAGTGATACACACAATGCATTAACTAAAATTACAATTAAAACCATAAAAAATGAAGATTTTTTACTACTGAACGATGAGCAAAATAATATAATTATATTATATTCGTCGATGGCACTTTTCAATGTTGCCCTAAATTTTTCAAGCAACTTTTCAAACATGTTTTAAATAATGGACATTATATTCCTTTAATATTCTGTTTACTGCCAGACAAATCTCAAGGAAGCTATTTAAGAGCATTTTTTCATATCAGAAAAGCATGTTAAGATATTGGACTGGAATTTACACCACAAAAAATTACTATAGATTTCGAAGTATCTATTCACGAAGCAGTTCAACTCATGTGGCCAAAAAGTTGTATTGGATGTAAATTTCATTTAGGCCAAGCCTGGTGGAGAAAAATACAAAATTTAGGACTGTCTTGTGATTACAAAGACAAAGATTCAGAAATTGCTAATTGGTTGGATTGATATTTGGTCTCTCACTACTAGATCCAAGTGAAGTGTTGAACTGTTTTGTGTTTGATTTTTGTGCTATTATACCTAACAACGAAAGGCTTGCTAATTTCTCAAATTATTTGGTAGACACATATATTGGGGAAGATGCCTTATTTCCTTCCGATATATGGGCAGCAAACATTGCATCAGCAGAAAGAACTACAAATGCATGCGAGTCCTTTCATGCAAAATTTAATTCCAATTTTTACACCTGTCACCCGAACATTTATAGTTTTTTGGGCACTCTTAAAAATGTACAGCAAGATGATTAATAACAAACATTATAAACGTCGATTGGATTATTTAGAAGATTTAATTAAAAGATATAAAAACAAAGAAATTAATCGATTTTATTTTGTTAAATGTGCTTCATTTTATTATACAAAATGCTAAATTGTATCATATTTTATTTTCGTTAAATATGTGTATACTAAACCCCAGGGGAATCATGCCATGTCCGATAAATTAGGTTAGATGAATTTTTGAAAGAAAATGTGAAAATAAATTTACTAAATTAAGTAAATATTTTAAGTAAAACTTTTTCTGGAGACACTCCGTATATGTCATAAGAAAATGTGGGTAAAGCTGAGGTTAATGAAATGGTTATCGGTGAGCCTTCACGAACGGCAATATCTCTAATGAAGAAAAGCACTTTATGCAACACAATTTAGACAACAGCGACTAGTTAAAATCAACTTTACCGATAGATATAGCCAATTTAAAATTTCTTATGTAGACAACAGATTTTTAGAAAGAAGAAAAAAAGGATCATTAAATTAAATTCAAATTTTTTATCTGAATTGATAACTTGAATGTAGTCATTGGGACATCTGTTATTTAAAAATTGGTAGAAAAATGGGAAATAATAATTCTCTCGAGTACTATTTTTAACACTTTCAGAAGCTCATCTGTAGTTTATCATGGAGTTTCTACGTTAATTATCTGCAGATACGTAGTTTTAGAAGAAGAGGAGGGAGTAAACTTTTTAATTATAAACTTGAGTGCCAAAATTGAAGGTTCAGTACAACACATCTGTTATGAATACCTAATTAATATGAATAATGGATGTTTCTGACAAAAATTTGTTTCGTTATAGTGGATTTTTAACGAAGTTTCCTATATGGATAACAAAGTTATTGAGGACCAAAAGAAAAAATAATGAGCATTTTGTTAATATTACTGTTAATGAAGGACTTCGCTCAATCATTATGGAATTTGAGTTTATTACAAGCTGTCAAATCTTCGTAAAGATTTCAAAGATACCGATAAAAGAACAGTTCCTGTTTCCATGCATGGATAAAAGTTTTGTTGTACATACTTCATATATCCTAAAAGTCGGACAGGAAAAAACTGCTGATAAAGTAATCGTTGAAAGACGAAAGAGAACAATACCAGATACATGTAGAAGTGACATTGGACTGTTAATTAATACACCAAAGCTTGATTTTGGAAGTTCTATAGATGGAAGCACAGCGATAAGAGATCGTAGTAATCTTACACTAATAAGAGATTACTGGATTTGATGAAAACAGAGGTTTGCACAAAATTTTAATGCATGAGGTGTCCATCAATTAATTGGACTGTACCAATTTGAAACACAGTTTTGCAACAACATACAATATAAACCATTGGAATTTGTTTTGATTTGATTTGATTTTCTAAAACTTCTTGCAATTCTGCAAAACCCAAATTACATAACGTCTCAGCGGGGATAAAAAACAAATTATTTTTCTTATACAGTGCGCGCCTAAAGTATGAAAACATGAAGATATATTTGGTTAAGTATACTAGATGGAACAGCAGTTTTAAATTTTATATTTTCGACGTTGCCAAATGTACAGTTTCTGAGATATAGGAACAATATGATTATTTTTAAAAGGGACAACCCGTATATTTCACAATTTTCTGTTAAAGTTTTTTATTGCCGATGCAGCATACAATCTGTTAATGGCCTATATTGACCATTAATTTTAAGAAATTAGGAAGAAGATTTTTATTGCAATCGTTGATATTAACATAAAGAGAAAATAAAATCCACTTGGTATTTGTTAAAATTTAAAAAAGTCTTTGCTGTTTTTGTACTGATAAACGTGATACGAATATCGATTTCATTTCGTTAAATCAAGTAGGTTTTACTGTCAGTGATAGTTTTTTGAAAATAGACTTACCAGCGATAATGTGTGGGGAGGAATTATTAATAGTACCATTATTGGACCTTATACTGGACATTTTTAGAATTAGAGTTAATTCCAGAATTAGCCAGACTCTTTCCTGATGATATAAATCCTCATCTCGTGAATAAATCAATTTGGATTCAGCAAGATGGAGGAGGCGCCTCCTCATTATCTTCGAGGTGTTCGTGAGTTTGCATTTCCAAATCGTTGGATTGGAAGAAGAGGAGCTATCCAATGACCAGCAAGAGCTCCGGATTTGATACCTCTAGATTTTTTTGTGAGGTTACTTTGTTATTGCATCTTACGGGGGTGTTAAAGATATCTTCATGTTTCCATACTTTACGCGCGCACTGTATATTTACAATATAATTAAAATGTGAATAAAACTTAATTACTTTTAATGATTATACATGTTATGATAATTAAACGAACAGAGCATCATATTTTCATAATTGGAAATGTTAATACTTACTATAAAAATAAAGAAATCGGAAACAGTTCTATTAATAGTTTTATTGCAATTTTTAATGTTAATATTCTGGACGTATAAAAATGTTTTGAATATTTATCTAGAAGATAATATAGTTAGTAAAACTCATTTACAAGAATCTTTGATCCAGTGTTTCGAAAATAGGTAATAAATCATTTCGAAATTCTTCTTCGTCACAACATAAATTTCTTTTTTGATGGTTACTTCTAAGCATTCAACATTAACCATAATGCGCTCACTGTTGCGCAACGATTTTATGTCCGTATAAAATTTTTAATGATTATTTCACCCGTGGAAAATACATAACTATGATGTCGTTAAGTTTTTTCGTATTTTTTTTCTTTCGGCTAATGTAGGAAAGTATTTTTTTTTAGATTAATTAGCCATTTCTTGTACATAGTGTTTAATTGGCAAACGTGCTTACGTTGGTAGATAGTTGTCACTTTGGTGGTTCTAAATAACTTATATTTAATGACTTTCATTGTTTATATCCAAAACTAGCGTACATATTATACTTTTGTAACACATAGTATAAAAAAAATAACTAATTTTATCGCCCACACGCCCAACAGTTTGGAAAACAGCTCTCGTTGTTCCTATTTTTAATTCTGGCAAGAAATATCTGGTTGAAAATTATAGACCAATCTCCAAATTATGTTTGATGTCCAAAATAATGGAATCAATTATTACCGACTTTCTTTATGTGAAATCAATTATAAATTTGGAACAGCATGACGTTCCATCAAATCCAACTTATTTATTTACATAGATTATATATCTGAAACTATGAACACGGGTTATCAGGTAGACGCCATTTACACCGATTTTAGTAAGGCTTTCGATAGAATCGATCATACTACTTAGAAAGCTTTCCGAAGTCGGTATACATGGCAATCTGTTTAGGTGGTTTGGTTCCTACATCAGCAACAGATCCCAATCTATATCCATCGGAAAGTTTCGTTCTCCTATTTCTAGAATAACCCCAGGGGTTCCTCAAGAGTCACACCTGGGCCCCATTCTGTTCAACATATACATTAACGATATCTCCTCTTGTTTTATTAATACAAAATTCTTGGAGTTTGCTGACGACATGAAATTTTTTCGAAAAATATCTAATTCTTCTGATAAACTCCTGATCCAAGAAGATTTAAATCGTCTGACTCTGTATTGCCAGCAAAACCAACTTTATCTGAACACAAAATGTATAACATTCTCAAGGAATAAAGACACTATCGAAAACGAATATTTTCTCAATAATGAACTTTTAACAAAAGTTTCGGTGGTCAAAGATCTCGGTATTTATATCGATTCAAAACTCTTTTTTGACCAACATATCGAATATGTTTCAAAAAAAGCTAATAAAGCACTAGGATTCCTAATGCGCGTTTGTCACGAATTCAAAGAGGTAGAGTCTGTTAGAAATCTATACATGGCATATGTTAATAGTGTTTTAAGCTTCGGTTCTTTTATTTGGAATCCCTACTACAACTGTTATATCGACACTATTAAAAAATTATCTCATCTTGACTAGTTTCTTTTTATACAGGGTGTTTCATAGTTTAACCGACATACGTTAACTGTAAATAGAGGGTACTTAGGTACTTAGGTAGTGTAAGAACTACAATTAAAATCCAGATCCGGATTAAGAAGAATTTGTAAAATTTGAAAATCCCCAAAACAACGCCTTGTATATCAGATTTTTTAAAATTGGGATGAATATTTGAAAAGAACGGAAAAAATGAGTTAAAGTGAAATTTGTTTTTAAGTGCACATCTCATTCTACTACTGGAGTTTTAACGTCAAAATGCATTTTTTCATTTTCACAAGCAGTAACTTTCGAAATACCAGGTAGATTTCTTTCATATTTGGCACATATCATTTTTTAGTAGCCGAATCGTATAATGGAAGGACTACACCACAGTTAAAATCCAAATACGGATTAAGAAAAATTTGTAAAATTTGAAAATCCCCAACGCTACACGCTGTAACATCAGATTTCTTTTAAATTGGTTCAGACATTTGAAACGAATGGAAAAAAACTGAGATATTTTGACATATTTTTATAAATGCACATCTCGTTCTACACATTACTAAACTTTTAAAGTTAAAATTCAATTAAGTAATGCAATACTTATTGTCATTTTCATAAGCCATAACTTTGGAAACACCCTATAGATTTCTTTCATATTTGGTACAGGTAGATTGTTTAAATAGCCCAATCGTACAATACAAGAACTAAAGGTAAAATCCATATTCGGATTAAGGAAAATTGGTAAAAGTTTATAATCTCTAAAATAGCACCCTGTATATTAGATTCTTTAAAATGTAATCGGATACCTATTTGAAAAAAGAAACAAAAAAAAAAGAAAAAAAATGTGTTATTGCCAAAGCTTACTTGACAGTTTAATGAGTTTTGTATCCGGAATTAATCCGAAAAATTGAATCTGTATTTTTTTGTAGAACGCTCTTGTGCACTTATAAAAATATTTCAGTATAACACATCTTTTGCCTTTTTTTTTTCTTTTTTTAATAAGTATCCGATTACATTTAAAAAATCTGATACACAGGATGCTATTTTAGAGATTACCAACTTTTACAAATTTTTCTTAATCCGGATCTGGATTTTAACTTTAGTTCTTGTATTGTACGATTCTGCTATTTAAACAATCTACCTGTACCAAATATGAAATAAATCTACAGGGTGTTTCCAAAGTTATGACTTATGAAAATGACAATAGGTATTGCATTAATTGAATTTACTTTAAAACTTTAGTAATATGTAGAACGAGATGCGCATTTATAAAAATATGTCAGAATATCTCAGTTTTTTCCGTTCGTTTCGAATATCTGATCCAATTAAAAAAAAATCTGATATACAGCGTGTTGCGTTGGGGATTTTCAAATTTTTCTTATTCCTTATCTGTAGTGTAGTCCTTACATTATGCGATTGGGCTACTAAAAAATATTGTTGTACCAATTATGAAAGAAATCTACCAGGTATTTCGAAAGTTACTGCTTGTGAAAATGAAAAAATACAAATGATATAATTTGTCGTTAAAACTCCAGTAGTAGAATGGGATGTGCATTAAAAAAAATTTCACTTTAACTCATTTTTTTTCGTTCTTTTCAAATATCCATCCCAATTTTAAAAAATCTGTTATACAGGGTGTTGTTTTGGGGATTTTCAAATTTTACAAATTCTTCTTAATCCGGATCTGGATTTTAATTGTAGTTCTTACACTGTAGGATTGGGCTATTATCACACTATACCTGTACCAAGTAAGAGAGAAATACACAGGGTGGTTCTAAAGTTACGGCTTATCAAAATATTGGCCGAAATGGATGAAACACCCCGTAACTCGGTGATTAAAGGCGTTAGACCCAGTAACCAAGGTTATTTGGAATCACCTAAGTACCTTCTTTTTACAGTTAACGTATGTCGGTTTAACTATGAAACACCCTGTATAATATGTATAATATATATTTTTTTCTTATTTTTATTGTTAAGCAACATTTAATAGGGATTTATCCATTTTGTATTAGTTTAGTAAACAGTGAATGTACTGGGCTCCTCCTGTTTGTATTCTTATATAAATAATTAAAATGATACTAAGTATTCACACCCTTTGTGTTCCTCGAGGCATGTAACCTCCAGAAATTTAAGAAGAACACCTTCTTTCGCTTGGCTCTCACGATGCTCTCTGCTTTATTTTCGGGTACTGGGATTTTCAATTTTCTTGTAAAAAAATACGCCTTTCTATATATTTTCGCACCCAAAAACCATTTTCATCCTTCAGAGGGGATTGGAGTTTTAAGAATACTATAATTAATAAAAAAAATTGTCATTTTCTCTTTCAGAAATAATATTTATTTTTCTTATTGATTTTTGAGTGTAAATTATAGGAAAGAAACTAAAAGCCGAAGTAAATGTCCAATATTGTCATTCTTTATATAAATTTACAAGCAAGAAATCATCCACCCCAATCTGGTGAACTTTCTGGCCATATAAAATACTTCCTTTTCCAATCCATTGGAAATGCAATCTCTAAATATTCTCTGACGGCTAAATGCGCTGGCCAACCATCTGGTTGATACAATAAGTTTTGAATCGGAGAATGGCTAAATCATTAGATAAAAATGTTCCTTCAAAGAAGAGGTCTCATAATTCTTCCATATACAATACTACATCTCAAGTTTTGGGTAAACTTTACACTTAAAAATACTTTGAAGTATTTCCTTTTGGCAGATTTTATTATAAGAATGTTTTCCCAAGTTCTAGGACATACGGTTCCGAGATATGGCTGGTCGCCACCCTTATCGAATCATCCGGTGTAAAGGGTTTTTGCTTTATTGTATGTTTCCACATATTTTCTGCCTTTTATATTGTTTAATTTTCTTTTAATATGGATATTAAAAAAATTGTAAATTGGAGATTGCCCTATTTATTAATTAAAATATATTTTTTTAAGTTTTACTTTAGTCTTGCAAACTTTTGTATTTTTTACCAAATCGAAACTTTTATTTTTTATCTCCAATCGTGCCTCTCAAGGCGTACATTTATAGCCACTGGTACAGTATAAGTTTAAATACAGAGTTTAAAAAAGAAATCATTAAAGTGGAATAATTTTCATAGATATAAATCTCTCAAGAGTGGGTATCTTCCTATTGACAGGTAATAAGTAATTCTTTATTCTCATTATCTAAAATTCCTTTCCTTAGGGTTTATTAACAACGTTTGCCGACAACTTGTTCCTTGAGTTAAAGTATTCTTTTTATTACTTTTATTACCATTTAAATACCAGTCAAGTGAGTTTACATACAATGTACCACCCATTCATATAAAATATTTAAGAAATTTTATAGAAGTGTGTGTCCGATAAATCGTTTATGGGAATTCAATTTGGAAGTAATCAAAAAGGTTCAGTGACCTTATACGTATAGCAATATTTGATTTTTTTAAGTACAAAAGTGTCATGCTTGTTGAATCTAATAAATTTATACCGAGGTTTATTCGCGTCGTTATTTATTTATTTATTTATTTATATAAGAATACAAACAGGACGAGCCCAGTACAGTATTTACTGTTTACTAAACTAATACAAAATGAATTAAGTTAATAAGTGTTGCTTAACAAAAAAAAATAAGAAGAAAATATATTTTGTACATATTATATAAAAAAAACCTAGTCAATATGAGATAGATATAATTTTTTAATAGTGTTTGTAAAAGTTGTCAAAGAGGAAGAGAAGATATCCACATCGGTAAGTGACGAGATTGTATTGTTTGATTTACTGCATCTTTGACTAATTTTGAAAAGATTTTTCCCTCGCTTGTTATAGGATGGAGTAACGAAATTAATTTTATTTAAAATTTCGCTAGATTTAATTTGCCCGTTAACGATTTTGTAGATAAATTTAACATCTGAAAGTTGAAGTCTGTCGACTGCTATGAGCAGAACAGAAGGGGGCCCAGGTGTGACCATTGAGGAACCCCTGAGGTTATTCTAGAAATAGGAGAACGAAACTTTCCGATGGATATACATTGGGATCTGTTGCTGATGTAGGAACCAAACCACCTAAGCAGATTGTCGTGTACACCGACTTCGGAAAGCTTTATAAGTAGGATGCTATGATCGATTTTATCGAAAGCCTTACTATATCCATAAGAATTATATTTTCCGAAAACGCAACTTACTTTTTTCTTCAGATTTTAATTATTTTCTTTAAAATTAAACGTAATCCTCCGTATCCTCTTGCAACATCCATATCATCCTGCAACAAATGGTGTTGCTAAAAACTTTGTGAAAGCTGTTTAAATAAAATTTGGATTTACTAGTTAACAGATTTTTTATGGATTATAGAAATACACCGCATTGTTCGGCAGGAATTACTCCTGCTAAGCTAATATTAGGGAGAAATTTAAGTCAGATTTATTAATTCTAGAAGAAAAGTCTATTCAAAAACATGAAAAAACGGTATTACGGAGGTAAAAGAAATAAAAGTTTTTTTATAGAAATGATTTTGTGTTCGAGATTTTCGGGGATTAACATTCAACTGAATAAAAGCATTCTGAAAACGAAACTCAAGCTGAAAATCTTGAAAATGATTCTTTGATAAAAATGCTACTACTTTTCATAAAAAACCTGAAAAAAATTTAGTGTCTAATACTATAACAAAAGCACTCGTTTGCAGATACAGCTTTAATTTTTAATTATTTTCATGTATTACCTTCCAGTTCAGCGGTCAAACTTTTCAAATTTTGTATCACCATTAAAAATCAATGCATCCTAAATGGAGTGTTTATAATCAAAGAATAAAACCCTTTAAATTTATATTACTTGAAAAATATATGTGTTTCTGGGCGTAATTTTACATTCATTTAATTTTTTTCTGTAAAAATTGTACCACTAAGAATATTGTAATATACCACCAGTGGTACAAGAACCACAGTCTGAGAACCGCGGCTCTAGTTTATTGAGCTGTTGTTTCTTTTATAACGTGTATTTTTGGAATTTCACCAGTAATTTAGCGTTTTTCTCGATACTTTTGAGGTGAAATATGATGAAAAATTTAGATATATATTTGTATGTGTTTCTTTTTTAAAAACTGATGTAAACAATTTTAGAATTGCTGAGACGCTTAATTTAGTTCTATTTATTAATGTATTATCACTTGTCAACTATTAAATTTACAATTGAAATTGAAAACAATAAAAAATTACCGTTTCTTGATGTACTAATACACAATAATAACAATTATATTGAAACATCAGTTTTTAGAAAAGAAACACATACAAATAGATATCTTAATTTTAATTCAAACCACTCAATTTGTGTTAAACGAGGTATTGTCAAATCTCTTTTCGATAGAACAAAAACAATTTGTTCAAATGGCAATATTTTAAATAACGAATTATCACTTGTTAAATCTGTCTTAAACACTTGTCTTTGAAACAAGAAATTCTCTTACAGATACCACAATTGAGAAAAATATAAAATTTCTAGGTGTATCCATAGATAACACACTTACATGGAATGACCACATAATTCAGCTATGCAAAAGACTTAACTCATCTACATACGCTATAAGGAAAGTAAGGCAACTTGTAAACCAACCCGCAGCCATTACCTACTACGTATTATTCATTATTTGAATCAACCATACGATACGGTTTGAAAGTTTGGGGTACAGCCCACATCCATTTAAATAAAGTTTTTATAATCAACAAATCAGCTAAAATCAACTAAATAAAGAACTATTGAACTATTAATGAATACCAATCATACATTAAAAATAAACAATTCGAAAAATCAAAAATATGTGAACATGCATGGAATTTTGGTCATAAAATACAATGGAATTCTTCAACTAGATTATTAAAAGAACCTAATAATTATAACCGCAAAGTTAAAGAAGCAGCATTGATATGCTTAAATAATAACGAATGTGTTTCTAATTGTTCGGTTGAGATTTCAAAAATTTGGATACCTATTTTACAAAAAGAGTTAATTGCAAAAAGGATACCCTCTATATAGGGATAGTATCATAAGTTTTTTATCTGGTTTTTTCTTATAATATTATTAAGAAAACTTAATTTATGACGAAGTATACATTCTCTTACAATATGCAAATTCGTTCCCAGAAACGTCACAAAAATATGATGGAAACAAATTTTGACATCTTCAATTTCAAAATCTTTCTCCATGTCTTATGTTGGTTGCTGTCATATTTTTGTAAGTGTTCTGTTTCTATAGTAAATTTTTTATTATATATTTTGTTATGTCATTTTGAAAATGACTTTCGATCAAGAAAGTCGAACCGTCAATTCAAGCCCCCTTTTTCTTTCAAATAAGTGGTTTTATTTCCATTAAAAGAAAAATTGTAACAGGAAACCACTATGAACTACAGAAATGAATTACTTATAATTTACCCTAAATTTTCTGACACATACTGCTAAGAATTTTTTTTTAAAAATTATTTTGATTCTGGTCTAGTACGGCATACATAGTAAGAGTATGTCTCTATTATCGTTATCTCCAATGGTTATGGTCGATAAATTTGTGAACTTCTTTTACCTAAAGACTTTCTAGCGTTTTATCTGAAACACATACGATATCTAAATTCAACCGAACATGTGGATTCACTCAAACCTCAAATTGGAATTCTAGTGAATTCCATATATAAACCAACTTATTCAAGAAACGATTCTCTTCTAAACTCTATTCGAATTCTTGTTTATTTCTGACGGAGATTAAACAATCCAAGAAACCGTTTAAATAAACTTCAACGGACCGTGATACATATACAAAGTGTAATATCAAACTGTAGTTAAATATTTTGCCACAAATACAAAATATTTTGATTGTTGCGGTTAGTAATGAGAAGATTTGTTCGTATTTATTACAAGTCAATACGTGACCGGAAGTGGCAATCAAAAAATTTGGTTTGGCGGTTTTGGGATATTCCCATGCGACAATTGTTATTATATTTATATTCTAGATATAAACAAAAATAGTCGATTGAATTCGGTTAAAAATATTTCAGTTCAAATATTTTGTAGATTAAATATAACAAGAAATTTAAGTTAACCACCGCTTTTAAATATATCGTGTAAACTCTAAGTTCAAGTTCGGGCACATTTATTAATTGTTTACATGTTTACATTAACCAGGAGTTAATATTTATAATACGTAGGTACACAATATCTAAATTATTTATACGTACTATCTGGCGCCTGCTTCATTCTTAATTTATTTGATTAGGATCATTATTTTTTTCTTATTTTAGTCTAAAATAATTCTCTAGTAAGTTTTAAAATTGTCTGTAACTTTTTCTTATAAAGGGGTAAAATTTCTACTAGGGTGTAAGTAGAATCTTTGCGAATATCTTGAAAATGCTTCGGCCCTTATAAAATGTAATGTCGCTGCAACTAGGCCCTTAGGTACTTTAAAGAGTGTAGAAAACGACAAAAAAATCTCGCACAAAATGTGATGTCTATGAAACTTGGCATTTAAGTACTTGAAAGGATGTAGAAAACAATAAAAAAATCTTTGCTGCTTTAAAGTGTATGCTAACTTCACAATTTCGAAAATAAAATCGAAAATTTCCATTATATATATACTATGCGTTTTTCTTGACCTTGCCAAAGCCTTCGACACTTCGACACTGTGAGCCATACACAGATGTTGGAGGTTTTGGATGCTGAAGGTATTCGTGGGGAACCTAAAAAATTATTTGCTGACTATTTATCAAATAGAATACAAGTGGTAATGATAGACAACGCATTTAGCAAAAAAAAAATAGTTAACTACGGTTTACTACAAGCGACTGTTTTAGGACCAATTTTGTTCACATTATACATTAATAATATTCTGACATCGACTTCAAGTGCGCAATTAGATATTTAGTTTTGCAGATGATACTGCAGTTTTATGCAGCGCACTGATTGGGACCGTTTAAAAAATAATACAGAATCAGATTTATATAAACTTTTTGATTGGTTTAAACACAAATTACTAACTATAAATTATGAGAAAACTTACTAAGACAACTTTTATACCGTTTCAAATATTTAAAAAAATGTATAGACCAAACACATTTAAAAATACTGTATTATTCTGTAGTTGAATCAAGACTTCGCTACGCTATACTGAGTTGGGGCGGTGCTGCATTTTGCTACCTCAAACAACTTGAGATGATTCAAAAACGCATTCTAAAAATAATTTTTACTAAAATACCCACTTCGCCATCTTTCTTATACTTACTTCTCGCGAAAAATTTATAACGACTTTCCTGAAATTTATAAAAATTACCTTCATTTTTTAGCTCGGAAAGTGCGTCGTTGCCGGTCTAGATCGGAAAATTGACATAACTTTCCTCAACTCTTATGTCAAAATTTGTTAAATATCACAGTTGCCATGACAATACCGTAGCCATCTGTCAGTGAATGTTTTTGAAGTTTTGATGCACTTTGTGTATTATTATTATTCTGTTCCTATATTATTGTCAAATTATTGGTGGCTGCAAAAAATATTGTACGCGCCACACTCGGAAAGTGTATTTACAGTGCTCGCTGAAACTTGCATGCTCGCATGCTCGTAAAGTATCCTTCCGAGCTTGACACTTAAACAACTGTATTGTAACAAACTTATGCGTCACAAACAACGTCCATGCACAACCATTTTTGGTTTTAATGGACTTAGTTTTCTGTATTTTTATTTTTTGTAATTTTTTTTACATATGTAACCAATATATTGAATAAAAAAATAGATAGTAGTAGTACCGAATATGTAAAACTTTTCTGAAAATAAAGATTATTATTACTATTTATCTCGAAAACGAAGCAAGTTAAAACGCATGGTTATGGGAATAAAAAATATTATTTTTTCCTGAAAAACCGATCCTGAACGTTTGACGCTTTAACCCTGGTTCACCCTGTATAGATAATGGAATGCATAAAAGATATAAACAATTTTTGAAGAACCTCTAAATATGTTTTCTTTGAAATTTAGAATTAGGTTTCCTTAATTATTTAATTAATTTAGAAACAACTCCTAGATTCTAAAGTGTTTTGACAGAAGGGTACCAATCCAACTTATTTTTTTTATGTTGATTTACACTCTTCATAATGTTATCTATAAACACGAAGTAAAAAATTCACCTTTGATACCAAATATTATAATTAATGGATTTTTTATTAAAATAGGCGCAAAACTATGTGAAGGTCAAGTACAAAACTCCGAGCCAAGTTCATATTAACAAAATTTCTCAATTGTCAAATAAATTTTAAAATTCCTGTCGGTTACATATTTCTCTTCTAGACTATATCAAAATAAATTTACTTTATGACGTTGAATCATAAAAATCGTAAATTCGAACATAAATAAACCAGAATCCACAATAAAAATTTCAGTAAGCTTCATTTTGTTTATATCGCAATAGATTTTATTTTAGACTATCTAGCTAATAAAAGTGAACGGAATATTTAATCAACCAATTAAAGATGTTTTAGATTGAATTTATTAAAGCCTCAGTCTTTTGGAGCAATTTTGACCTCTTGAAAATAAAAATTGTAAGGTGTCATAGGCCAGGAGATAGTGAATTTTTTTCGTACTTATTTTCCCAGGTGGTAAATATATATATAAGAATCTTTGCCTAAAATGTATGCAAAGAAAAAAATAAAGCATTGTAAAGAGAAGACTCTAAGCTTTCTCAGGAAGTCATTGGATTTTATTTTTTTTTTGTTTTCTCATAGAAAATTTGATCGGAATTTCTAAAATTCTCACCGATTTTTATAAAACTGAAGATATATATTCTGCCGTCCTAAGGAAAAACATCCTATCTGCAAATTTTGCAATTTTGAGATTATTATGCTATGTATGTTTATGCAACGTGTTTTATCTATCTACTAAGCAAGAATATGCTATCTGCAGCCGATAAGCCTGGTATCTGACTAACAAATTTATCCGTTCTACACAAACACTGTGAAATACTAGGTAAAAGTGTTCTATCTACCATATACTAAGCAAATGTCCTATCTACCTAATTATAGTCACTTCCGACTTTCTTGCTTAGTATTTCCACATTATTATTTTATGCAAGCATACTAAACAAAAATGTCCTATCTAGAATTATATACACAACCTAAACGTCTCTAAAAAGAATATATTTTATTTGATAAATATAAGATTTACTATTTAAAACTTTTTTATTTTGTCCGTTAGGAAGTCATACACTAATCTTTGCTGTATTTTGATTTTGAAGCAGAACGGACTTTTATCTTTAGTAAAGTTACTTATTCAAAATAATTGATTTTATTAAGGATAATAGTCCGATATGCTTCAAAATCAATATTATACAATTCTGTCTTAAATTTTAACCGGATGTAGTAGAAACTGGCGATGGCGATAACAAATATATAAAAGTTCAAATAACTTAAAAGCAGCATTTTGTAGATAGGATGTTTTTCCTTAGGACAGCAGTATTATAGACCAGTGTAGATGAAAATGGTAAAAAGTGAAATAAAATAATAGTAGGATGAAACCCATTGGAAAAGGAAGAGAATATAACAAACATGAAAGGAAAAATAATTTACGGGCGATCTGAGGTCGGGAAGTGGAATGGAGGAGTTTTTAAGGGTAGAAAACGGTTTATCTCGATATCCGGCTAAACTAAAAGTCCTATGAAAAAAAGTTGTAGGTAATAAAAAGATCTACAACTTTTTTATTTACACTTTTTTCACATAACCTCAAAATTTATGTGAAAAATTCAAATAACCAAGTTTTTGGTTTTTTATTTTTCTTTTACAAAAATTTTTTTCACGAGATTTGGTGAAAACTTACCTTTTTATGTCCCAAACACACTGTAATTTTTTTGTTTTAAAATATTTATTTTTTTAACCTTATTTTGACTTATTATCGAAAAAGCAGTCTAATTTTCAATCGAAAATTCTCACGTCAAAATATCTGCTTTTTTAAAAAACTCGGTGGGCTTTTTGTTCATTGAAATCTCTACTTTTTGATGGTGTAAAAAAATATACATTACTATGGTAAATGTTCTCAAAAAATGCAAATAAGAAACGACGAACACTCCGAATTTCTTTTTTTTTAAATCATCATGTACAATTTTGAGCTATTTATTAAAATGTATATTTTAATTACTCGAAAAACGTAAGATTCCCTGTTACATTGATAAACAAAAGAGTAATTAAAGTATAAATTTAAATAAACAGCTCAACATTTTACATGAATTCGGAGTTTTCTTCGTTTCTTATTTGCATTTTTTGAGAACATTTACTATAGTAATGTATATTTTTTTACACCATCAAAAAGTAGAGATTTCAACGAACAAAAAGCCTACCGAGTTTTTTTAAAAAAGCAGAAATTTTGACGTGAGAATTTTCGATTGAAAACTAGACTGCTTTTTCGATATTAAGTCAAAATAAGGTTAAAAAAATAAATATTTTAAAACAAAAAAATTACAGTGTGTTTGGGACATAAAAAGATAAGTTTTCACCAAATTTCGTGAAAAAAATTTTTTTTTTGTAAGATAAAAATAAAAACCAAAAACTTGGTTATTTGAATTTTTCACATAAATTTTGAGGTTATGTGAAAAAAGTGTAAATACAAAAGTTGTAGATCTTTTTATTACCTACAACTTTCTTCCATAGGACTTGTAGTTTTGCCGGAAATCGAGATAAACAGTTTTGTACCCTTAAAAATTCACCCCTTCCACTTCCAAACTTCAGATCGCTCGTAAATTATTTTTCCTATCATTTTTGTCATATTCTCTTCCTTTTCCAATGAGTTTCATCCTACTATTATTTTATTTGGGTTAAAAATTATCGGCACTGGTCTATTAATAGAGGCATAACAAAAAAAATCCTTATACATTTATCATTATTATTTGATGTTTATCATTATTATTTGATGTAAAAATAATTAAAATGATGAACATTGTCTCTGTTTAATAAAACTTATGTTTTAAAATTATTGTTTTTTTACAGCATTTATTCGACGCCATATTTATTTTCAAAATAGTTTATTTATTTATATAAATCAGAAATTATTTCTTTTTAATAAAGTTAAAAATACATTTTATAATGTGTAATAATTCCGAAATTAATTTATATAAATAAACATGGCCTAGTAGGATCATTCATGTAAAAGTTTATAGAATGTAGTGTACGACTTAACTCATTAATTACAAGAAAATATTGTGGAATTATTGTGCATCAGTTTTGTTTTCAGTCAATCAGCCGCCCCTGTATAAAAAACGTTTATAGTAATAATTAATTTATAGAACCGGTAGAGTATTTTCGATAACAGTATTATTAATTTGTATAGGATCACCATAAACAACTCTATTTAAAATAATATTAACAAATTATTTTTGAGCTGTTTTCATTTACCAACTCGTTCAAAAGCAATTAATTTAGTTTAAATGGCCAGGATATTATACCAATACCGTATTATAAATAAAATTAATACTGTATAATTATTTTGACATAGATTTTCATTTGATCAAAATTTATAGAGATATTTTGGTTACACATTTTCTTCTTCCCGTATATTCAATATGATTATAAAAAATCAAATGGTATTAGATCTGGTAATAATGTAGGTCTTTGTCTTAAACTGATTTATTTATGTATACACTTGAATTAAATATTTTTATAGTCTTAAATATCTTTCTAAAATGTGTTATAACACCATCTTGATTTGTACAGACCTCATCTTGTTCAGTTTTATTTGAATTATTTTATACATTTATCTATATTCTAAAATTAATATAATTAAATTATTTTCTGCCTACTTTCTCTTCTCTGGAGTCTTACCAAGTTACAAACACATTTGACATATTTAAAGTTTCTATAGGGAAAAACTGTAGACGTTAAATTAAGTAATCTTGAAAGCACAAATTTATCTGTTTAAAACAATTTAGTTTCTATTTTTTTTTACTTTTTCTTGCTTGTTTTTTCCGATCGGCGAACGATTTTTATTTTTTGTCATTTCTACGATAATTAATTAATAATTTACACTAAATTAATTTAAATCTAGAAGTTTAAAATTTATTTTGTTTTGTTTTAATACGGGTAATTTTGCTTACCCACCCTGTATAAATTATGAATCGATAAAATTTGTTACTGACAGCTCGTCATAGAAAACCACTCGTTTCAATTTAATTCAAATACAAATATTTTTTATGCTTTTTAATCCGTCTCTAATTTTTATTTATAAAATATGTCGCATCAAAAATATCCGCAGATAAAGTTGTTAATGTTGACACATTTCATGGATTTCTGGACTGAAAAAAAAATGAAAAGTATGACATGTGAAATATTTCATTCTGCTCTGATTTAAATTTAAATAAAAAAAGGTTTATTATATAAATAATTTGAACAAGCCAATAATTTTAAATATTCGGAAAGGACGCTCTAAGTTAATATATTTGGGTAAGTAATGGTAAAAATAAAAATAAACGTTGCCCGAGTACCCTTGATTATTTTATTATAACATTTTTTCCAGGACACGGTTTCTCAGATACTTATCATCTTTATTAGGTATATGTATATTTCGCGATTGAGAAAAAAATTTAACAAACTATAAATGAAGACTGTTGTGTCAACTACAATAAAAAAAATCAGCTGTGAAATATCTACTTGTAGCAGTTGCTTTACCATCGATGTCAAAATCTTACTTAATATTATTTATAATGATCATAGTATCTAAAAAGATAATTATCCATTGTTCTCTAATTCGTATGTAAATTTAATGGAAGGAAAACGAGAATTTTTATATTGGATTTCTTAGTATTAAACGGATAAACTATTTTTTTTATTTTTAACCAGCTTCGCACGGGTATACTAATGAAGAAAATGCCAAATGTAATGAAATAAAATGACAATTAAATAATGTCTACCATAATTTATTGTAATGCTTTATAATGTACAATATTTTTGTCTTTCCTTCCTGAGAGAAAACAAATAACACCGATGGTTTGTCAACTCTCGAGCATGCAAAGTACAACTGCCCATGCAAAAAACACGGCAATTCAAGATTTATTCCACACACTTCCAATGATTGACAAAATCAGCACTGGCCCGAAAATAGAACCTTGGAATACACTAGATTAAATGATCAAAAAATTAGTTGACTAATTATTGAGCATAATTTTCTTTGACCCAGACCCAGCAGGATTTGCTCGAGGGAGGGTTTTTATTAAAAAAAAAGAAGGAACTGTAATATCCATCGTAAAGAAAATTGATGTAAACAGACTTTTAACACGTTTACCGATTTGAATTATTCAGGGTGGCGCAAATTTAATTGAAGACTATTGGGATTTCGTAAACCTTTATAGATACAAAGTTGATTAAATGGGGAAAAAGATGTGTATTTTCAAGACGAATTTATTGGTTCTTTCAAAATTAAAATACCAGGTGCGGTTTCCGAGATATTTGGGAAAAACCGAAATTGACAAGTTTATAAAACTTTTTTATTGAAGGCCAAATATCGCTTAACATAGCGTATCCAATTATATAAAACAATGTTTCGTTTTTGAAGGGCTACCCTCAACTATTTTTTTTAAATACCGGTCTGTACTTTTTATTTTATTTCATTTATTGAGCAAATTTTGAATGTAAATTTTCAAGAAATATGCACTTAGGAAAGAACACAATTTAATCATACAAATGCATGTCAATATGGCTCTGAAACAAAAATTAAACTTTATTTTGACGTTTCTTAATTTTGTTGATTTTTTGATGCAGTGCAATTTATTAGTGGAATTGAACAGGACCATACTTAACAAAATTCCTAAACTACAGTTCATTGTCAAAACCTAATAAAAATATTAAGTGTTCTACATGGTTGGATAGGGAAAAAAATAGGGATTCCAAAAATGAAATAAAATTCATAGCTCCGTATTTTAAAAAAATATTTGAGATCGGCACTTCAAAGACGAAACGTTGTTTTAAATATATGGATACGCTGTGTTAAGTTGTATTTGTTCTTCAATAAAAAAGCTTAATAATTTTTTTCTATTTTTCAAAATTAAGGTGTTAATGAAATAAAACGGAAATGGTCAATTTCGGTTTTCCCCAAATATCTCTGAAACCGGACCTGATATTTTAATTTTGAAAAAACCAATCAATTTGACTTGAAAATACGCATCTTTCTTCCCATTTAACCAACTTTATAATGGTTTCCGAAATCCCAATAGTGTTCAATTAAATTTGCGCCACCCTGTATATAAAGAAAACTACCTAAAACAAAGTAAAGTATGATATGTATGATATTAAAATTCATAGAATATCAGTTTTATACATTTCTGGAATATTTTTTTTTATAATATTTCAAGTAAAGATTCAGAAGTTTTCCTCTTGAGGGGGGTTCCAGCCCCCCAAAACCCCCCCTTGCGCACAGGCCTGCTTCGACCTAATATAAAGGTGAATTTTAATAAGAGATTTTTTAGAGAAAAGCCTTTGGTACCATTGGTACAGAGGTAATATCTTCTTGTGTGTAAGAAAAACCTAAATTTGAAAATTAAAATAGCTATTTTCTAAGGTATCAATTTTATTTATTATTATTATAATTGAAAATTAAATCCGCAATTATTGTTTCTGATTCTACATCTATATCTTCATTTGGGGTCGTTTTTCCCAATTTATTTCTTAAAACGCAATAACATCGTATAATATTCGCTATTGATGGTTCTTATGCCTTTTTGGTAAAAACTTCAGTTTTTTCCTTAGCTAGGTTATTGTGAAAAGACTATAATTAACATTGTTTTAATTTTCTCGATCAATGAACGCTTGTAAACTCAATATTTAAACGATTCTTTTGTACTTGATCCGGCCCTGATTATAAGAAAATTCAACCGCACATTCACGCTTAAATCTCTAAATAAACATAATAAGCCGAATCCGAAAGCTTACTTCAAAATTGATAACATTGAAAATTACAGGTTACTGAGGTAATAAGGTATTCTCGTGTGTTTAAAATGAAATTTAAATTATGGGCTTTGAGTTATTTTAAACGAGCTTAAACCTATAATAAATTTATAATTAAGAAAAATCCAAGATTCTAGAAATTATATATTTAACGTAAACAAGCAAAAAAAATTAGAAAATAGTTTTATGGCCTTGCATTAAGATTGTTTTGATATTTTGTATTGGTACCATCTCTGTACAGTGTATAGTACACACTTGAGGAATTTTTGTAGTGAAAATTACCGAAAAACTTTTACAACGTCACCCAAAACGAGATATGGATTTTAATTAAGTATTTTAATTCATAATTATTAAAGAAAAGGGCAATGAAAGTTCTAATAGTTTTGGACGATTTTTTCATCAACTTTCAACTGAAATATCTCAAATTCCAGTGGAGCGATTTTCAACTATGAAGGGTGATTTTGAATCTACTCTACCAAGCGGAATATAAGAAGATTTCAGATTTTCAGAATGATTTTTGAAAATTTTAAATGCGTTTTTAAGTCACGTCGGATTGAGGTAGATAAAAAAACTTTACATTTTTGAAATCTATGCGTCAATTACTGTAAGATTGCGTAGAAACAGACATAGAAATTTTCAAATTTCAAATTTTGGCGCTTTCGTTAGAGCTAGACCAAAAACCTTTTCATTTTTGAATCCTTGGCACTTGACAGGGGGGTGCCGAGGACGATTTGGGCCTTTTTGCAACCCTGATATCTCGACTATGCGAAGAGATGACTCAAAAATTAATTAATTATTTAATAAAAATAAGAATTTCTTGTTCCTGCGTTAAGCTTAAGTAAATCAGGTGGTCGTATTTCCATTGTTTCAAAAATAATTCCCATCCCATCCATATTTTTGCATTATTTTAAATTTTTTGTCATAAAAAACGTTTGATTTACAACCAATTTATCGTTCAAAATTAAATGCTACCAGCATATCTTTCTTCCCCAATCTAAATACATTGTTTTTTATACTCCTGTAAAATTTAGTGTCTTGTTATATATTCCGCATCCGTTTTTAATAAAGATATGCAGATTTTTATCTCACACAACGTATGGATGTTTTCTAGTTTACGTTTTAAACTGAAATGAATTTATCCTTAACCTGGTACCTAAAGGTTTACAGGGTCTTAGGTAGGGAAAGCTATATTATTAAAATATGAATAACTTCACGTTTTGAATTATATTACTAGGAGAGACGTGGATCAACAAAGTTCGCTTTTTCAAATTAAAATAATTTGAAGAAAAACACTTTTAAAATAAAAATTTGGCGGTTATTACTGTCGTCTAGAGCCGCTAGTAATACCCATAATACTGGGTGTCCCAAGTTTCTGACCCATTTTAACTGCAAATATCTCGGAATTCAGAAATGATAGATAGGGAGGTGCGGGTTTCACTGAACAATTTCTTTTTATATAAAGTTTTTTTCAGTATAAATGTTTATTTAGTAAAATCTTATATAGGGTGTTTTAAAAAAATGGTCTTTTCAAGAACTATTCTTGATTTTTTAACTATATATATTCTTTTTAACTATATATTCTTATTCTATCTGAAAGGTGAACTCTTTCCCTTTCCGAAAATGTATAATTTGTTGAAGTTTAGATGAAAAATAAGCGAGTTATTTGCTTTTTAATGATGATTGTTTATTAGATAGAGATGTCTAATCATGTTGATTTTTAGTAAGTTTTAAATAAGAGAAAATTACAACGTTTGCATGCTAACTGATACATTTAAAAATGTGTATACCGGATGTTTTAAAAGAAAAAACATTAGAAATCCGATAACTGACTATTTGTAGAAAATAACAAAAGAAACTTGAAAGATGTATACCAAATTTTATTAAAAATTAACATATAAATTACCTAATTTAATAAAAATCTTTAAGATGTTCCAAGTGTTGTCCATTTTGATCAATACATTTTTGCAACCTGAAAAAAAAGTGCTGAAAAGAATCTCGCAACATTTCCGGGGTAATTCCTTCAAATGTTCGGACAATGTTAATCGCAGCTGTTCCAGAGTTTCTGGAATAGGATTGTAACACCTATCTTTGATAAAAGCCCATATAAAAAAGTCTGGAATCGTTAAGTCTGGATCGGCTCTCCCAATCCACCTATTTCCGAATGTGTTTCTGCATCTGATATTATAAGTAGAACATTGGGAACTTCTCTATATAAATCTAGTAATGTCCTCGAAAAAAAACTCTTTTTTGAAAATCTCTTACATACATTTTTTGGTGTATCTGAATTTTATAAGGAGTTAACTTTAATATCTTCATACATCTCTGAACTTCAGATTTTGAAATTCCAGTTGTGCATGATATTTTGCGGAGACATATTCGATTATTATGTTCTTCTAATGTTTCCCGAATACGTAGAAGTCTATTTAAAGAATTATCAGCATCACGTGTTTGATATTTCTTCCTTTCCAATGATACTCTGCAGAAATGGAGCGTACCACATTTTTATACTGTTTTTTGAAGGTGGATTTTTCCTAAATACTTCACGAAATCTTCTCTGGGTATTAACAATTGATTCATACTTAGCATACAATAACACAGTAACCATTATTGAAATCAATTAACAACAGTGAGCTATTCAATTATTCAAATAGGAATTAATTACTTTGACAGTTCGTTGTGTCATTTAACTGAGATTATAAAAACTCCAAAGCACACTACCTAACATTCACACCTGTAGATGCCTACATAACTGCCTATTCTTAAAAATCAAAAAACTCGTTTATTTTTCGGAAAGGGAAAGAGTTCACCTTTCAGATAGAATAATAATATATTAAAAAAATCAAAGATATTTGCATTTGAAAAAGTCCATTTTTTTAAAACACCCTATATAAGATTTTACTAAATAAACATTTATACTGAAAAAAACTTTATATAAAAAGAAACTGTTCAGTGAAAACCGCACCTCCCTATCGTTTCTGAGTTCCGAGATATTTGGAGTTAAAATGGGCCAGAAACTTACATATTTAGAGAACAGCCAGAAGTGAATCGAAAGTTGCATATATTCGGCATTTAATAAAAGAAAAATTCAAAATAACACACTGCACTTTATGAACGTTAAAAACCTTTATAGTAAAAAGTGAGCTTTCTACGAATGCTACATCCTACATTTGCGAGTTAACAATTCACAGTGACCATACGATCAAGATCGGTATTATTCGGAATAGAGAGCACAAAGAGTTTCCAGTAATTTCAACAGAGCGCAAAGTCAAATCTAATTAATACCGACAATTTGAATAGAACGCGAAGACTGAAGAAATAAATTTACTTTTTAGCAAGTGACTTCCGTCCTCTCGAAAAGCGTGAAACAAAACGTGGCTCTTGACGCCATTGCAATCGCTCTGAAGCTTTCTTCCTTGAATCCTCTCGTAGAAGCTTTATTTCAAAACGCACCTGCTGCTCTATGTACAAAGCAAGTAGTTAGAAACTTTCCGGTATTATTTCTAAATTGATGTCGATATAGCCATTAAGATAATAAATATATTAGCTACCTGGTAATACCTAATATTTTACGTGACGTATTTAAAAATAATCATATTTCAAACTTCTGAAGGAGTATTGATTTTACTCATACTAACGTTTCTGAAACAAAACTATAATACATAATTTATTTTTCTTTTAGCATAAGATTATATTGAAGCTGTAACAACACGTCGTTCGCCTAACTGTATTTGCACACTTGACATCTGGTCTTTAATTTCTAACTAAACAAAATATCCTTTATATATTCTGCAATTCTGCTGTCATTTGCTTCCCTAGTTCATTTATTTCCCGCTCTATCTCTAGTGTCGTGCTCTATTTAACAATTCGTTAAAGTATTCCTCCACTCCTCCAACACTTTACTCTCTGTTTTCAGTACTTCATTCTTGTTTTTTTAACGCTTTGATAGTATTTTAATTTTATGACTTTTACTATATCTCACTAATCATCCTTTTCTGAAGTTTATTTTCTCTCTGAGCATTTTCTTCTGTACTTGTATCGCATTTTCTCTATATCTTCTGCTCCTTGTGTGCATCTGCATATATTATAATTTAATCTCTCCAAAACGAATGTTTCACTAGTTTTCATGTTATTGTAATCCTGTCTTCGTGAAACACAAGTTCCATTATGAATTTAGTTTAAACGCCTATTATAATTATTTAAATTCAATTAAAGATACGAGGGTAGCCCCAGAAGTACCCAATCTAACAAAGAAAACACAATAATTTGGGGAAGTTTGGAAATAGAAAATAAACAAATTCGTTGATTTTTGCCATCGCAATAACGAAGTGTGAACTGGTGCATAGTCTGGATGAAACCAAACTTTATATTTCGCCAAATATGGCCGTTTATTTGTTACTTTATTATTCAATAATACTGGCTGTTAATTGTTTTTCCTTTAAGAAGATAATCAATGAAAATTATCACACTGGCATCCCAAAAAGTGACGACATGACCTCCACTGTACATGCAGATCCTGTCTGCTTTATTGCTGTAAAACTTCGCCAAACACTCGATTGAAACATTCTTAGACGCGGTTTTTTCAAATTTTCAGGTAATATGCGATATCACTTTCGGAAATACCTACTATGTCTGCTAGCTCTCCCACTTTCAGTCCCCGTCCATCCAATACCATTTGGTGGATTTTCTTCACCATTTTTGTCATTTGGTCGACCACTAAGATGTCCGTCTTAGCTGCTCGTACGACCTAGATTAAACTCTGCTACCCAATATATGTATTACTGTTGTAAATGAAAGAGCAAACTTACTAGAGTAGAATCTTGCTTTGATCTTGGTTGGCCGTTCAATTTTTCACCTGTTTAAAATTCACTGAGAGCGTTCACTATTGACGAGACTTCAAACTTAAGCTTCTAGACGTCAGGTTTGGTACTTCTGGGACTGCCCTGGTATAATCAACATTAAGCGTATTATACCTGTGATTATCTACAAACTAACATTTACAATGTTATAAGAGATTTAGCTGCAAACCACGTTCAAATTTATCGTGATTTAATCAGTATCAATTACGGAACAGCAATTAACGTCTAGTCAAGTAGTTACAATAATAATCAATGATCTAATTGTAGAAGGACGGGATGAAATATGCAAATGATCGGTTATAATTGCTTATCTCTCAATTGTCAAATTATTTAATTAAAAATGGTATAAAAATGTTTCGAAAACTGACTGCTATGGTAAATAGTTATTTATAATACGTATTATTTTATAAAATAGGGAGATTTCGTACACTTTTGGAGTAACTTTAAAAAATAATTCAAAAAATCGTGTCTTTTATAAATTTTATACTAATTTAGCAATTTTTTGTTGCTGAACATTGATATTGGTATAATATTAAGGAATGGTCGTGGAGAAAAGTATTTTATTAAATTCTAGCAACTTTACGAGACTTTTGAATGCAATGGGTCATTAAGAAAATGGGAAGTAAGTTTAGTCGTTAAATTGAAGCTGGTTTTCTGATTCCTCGAAGAAGATAAATAACAAAAATCTCACAAAACCATTATTTTTATATTAGAGACTCTCTTATTCGCTCTAGTTATTTTTATTCCACCAAGATATAAGATAATTTTTATTAACTTTGAGACGGCAATATATTTGCACGTTTCAACTATCAACGTCTGGGTCTGAGGTACTCACATGTCAGCGATCTTGTCGCATATGCAATATGACCGCACCCACACCAACAATAACAACAACTATCCTAGGTCTGATATTAAAATTGAATATACAATGGGCCGTTCAGGTTGACGACAATGTGTCAACTGCGAAGAAGAAAAAAAAATTGTTGAAGAGCCTAATGTCACGGTCGTCAAACGAGTTTATTAGCGTACCACGGCAATTACTCTAATGGGTGTGAAAGATTAAAGAAAATTAATGTACTTAGTTATTATTTGGAGTCGCTTTTCTTTCGGCTTTAAGTTATAATATAAAAAATTTTCTTCTTCTAATAAAAAAATTAAAAGCACACAGCACGCCATTTTAGTTTTTTTGCTAAAATGAGCTCTGTTTTATTACTAGAGTATGTCCCAAATTTTAACAAAAAATATTATGTTAAAACGTCATATATTTGAAAATGTTTTTGTCACTTTGACATCGATAAAAAAGTTGCATCCTTTTTATCAAACCACGAGTCCTCCAAATTTTATCGATTATGTCAAAACAGTCAGTGTTTGTGGTTTCAGCCAATAAGAGCTCAGGATCCTAACCAATCATTGTGTTTTATACTGATAAAACAGCTTCGTCGTTTTTGTTTTTTGATTAAACTATGTTTACCTTTTTTGAAATGTCAAATGTAAACATTTAAAATGTATTGCAAATCTAAGTTAATAACCAAATTTCAAAATGTATTTGTAAATTAACCTGTTTTTATTAGTTTATTTCAAATCGCCTTTAACATTTTTACATACCTCACTTCAACACTAAACTTTTTGTTCATTAAATATCAGTTTTTGAATACCTAAACACTTAAAATTAATTAAATTAAGAAATACTTCATTTCATTCTTTTTCTTCGCTTTTATTTACGGCGCCGTTCCGCGGGGTAGCCAACCAAAAAATCTCCTTGGTGGCCCTGTATGTAAAACTATAACAGTTCATCATGAGGTTTCAATTTAAATTGGTAAAGAAAATTAGAAAATTTTCAATATTTGTGTGTAAAGTGTCTTTTGCATAAATGACTATGTTCTCTGTTTTTAATACAAAATGATTCAAAAAATAATCCTTTCAAATACGACTCGTCCTCTGAAATTTTATAGATTAAATTTTTGATCTTCATACTCAAACGCCTTTATTTTAGGCAAAACCACTCAAACAAACTGATTTGAGATAAAATCACTCGTCCGCGGACTCGTGATTTTATCAATCAGTTTGTTTTCGTGGTTTTTCCAAATAAAGCCGTTTTCGTGAAAACCAAAAATTTAATCGATAAAATTTGGAGGACTCGTGGTATTACCTTTGATTAAATTTTTGGTTTTCACGAAAACGGCTTTATTTGGAAAAACCACGAAAACAAACTAATTTTATCTCAAATTACTGATTTGCAAAATTTTTTGATATAAAGAGAAAGGACCCCGCACCATTCAAATGTAAAAAACGTCCCGGTCAAATTTTCTGAAACGTTGATATGTTATAAAACTCGATGCACTGACAAAAAGTGTCCATTGGCCCAAACCACTCGTATGGCTAGTTTTCGAAGTACAGGGTGTTAAACATCGGAAATACCACTTTTTTATAACAGACCTGTTTTATTGGCGTTTATTGTAAAAAACATGAATTATAGATTATTTAGCATTAACATTTTATAAACAATCAACGTAGAATTTGGTTAGTTACAGAGTAGTTCGAAAATAAGTAATATGGTTTTTTTAAGAAATCATTATTTTATAACCGCTTTCAAAATACGAGTAAATGTCATTGCATTATGAATATATAGTTTAAGTAATTACTTCTTGGTAATGAATCATATTTTATACAGGGTGACTCACAGAATGTGGTTAAAGAGGACATATAGTGTTTTTAGCTTTAACGAGTCACCCCGTATAAACGATGTGTTATAAGAAGTATGTATTATATTAAACAAATGCACGATCTGCCATTATATGTCATACAGGGTGTTAAACTGATTGCAAAAACTTTAAAAATTAAAAAAGCTATGTTTTGTGCACTACCATGTATTTTAAAGTTTCTCCGTCAACTTTATAAATCAATACATTTTCACATTAACAAAAGTTTAGTATTTAAAGAGTAATTAATTCGTTTACACGTACAGAGTTTTTATTTACCTTTATTTTGTTCACACATTTTGCTGGTAATCAAGCTATGCAGGTAACCAAGCTTACTAACAAAAGTATAGTACTAAATATGTCGATTCTAAAACTGAAGTATTCTATTCCATTTGAAAAAAATTAAATAATTTGCCTAGTTTACTAATGGATCACCCTGTATACATGAAAATAATTTTAAAATGTTCGCTTTTAACCACCATTAATAGATATCTTTCAAATAAATCCGTAAGTTTTATACAATAAGAAAATAATAGAAATAAGACAGATATTTACTAGTTGAAAGATGTTTTTAAATCTATGGGTACAGGATGGCCAAATAAGAATGCGAGGTACTGTATCTGGGAAACTATCCATCGTAGAGGCTTGCGGAAAAAAAGTTATGACTAAAACGGCCAAGAGAAAAACCTGGAAAATATTCTCAAGTTTCTAAAATGACCGCTAGGGGGCGTAACTGCAATCTTGAATCTAAGAAAGTGATGTTTCTGTGAATTACGCTATATTAACCTACCAAAAAAGACCTGATCCTTAAAGTAGAGGATAATCTGAACCTTTTTTGTTTGACAATTTTTGCTGCATCTCTAAAAATAAAGTGGTGGGGGGTATTCAAAAGTTTCAGTAAAAAACACCCTGTATATTCGAAACGGCAGGGCCGATTTTAACAAACTTGGGCTACTTGAAAAGAGCTATTCTTGTGATACAAATGCTATAATATTTGAAGTTTTGTTAGTTTCAGATGTCGCTGCTATAGGGCTTTTTTCAACATTTCGACAGAAATGGTTAATTTTCTCAAAAAAATTGAAAGCATTGGTATGATTTCTTTTTCATGAAAAAGTAGCTAAATGATGCCTAAACAAGCTCCCGAAAACCGCATCTCGATATCTTGTTCCTAACCTAAAATTTTGGCCAAAGAAAATTTTATACGGAAATCTCTTAAATTGTTATTTTTTAAACTAATTAATTCCTTTTATTATGTAAGTTGTGGCCCTAAAAATGACCGATTTAAAAAACAATGGTTTTTAATGTCCCCGTAAATGCTCTAAATGCTGATCATCACGCTCTATGCATTGCTGAAGCCTCTCATGGATAGACAAACCTGCAGCTTCAATTTCGGCTCTCGGTATGTTACGTAATGCATTACGAAACCGGTTTTTATCTCTCTGGTCGTAGGTTGAGTCTGAAAATCAAAACAAGTTAAGTCTGGTGATCGCACAGGCCATGGAAACAGACTTGCTCTTCCAATCCAACGCTGTTGTAATACTGCATTAATATGCTCTCGCACAATAATAGCATAATGTGCTGGACAACCATTCAACTACAAAAACAAGTTTTGACGTGTTTCCAGTAGAACATCTTCCAACAACAACGGAAATTTATTGGCCAAAAAGTCAAGAAAGATGTTGCCGCTTACGTATTGCTAAAAAAAATAATTCTGCCTCCCAGTATGCAACCAATGCGGACTTTCTGCAGACCAATAATGCATGGATAGTTTCGCAGATACAGTACCTCGCATTCTTATTTGGCCACCCTGTACACATTTTAGGAAAACTAGTCATAGGATTACAACAAAATTTTGTTAAGTTAAATACTAAACTTTTGTTAATGTGAAAATGTATTAATTTATAAAGTTGACCGAGAAACTTTTAAAATAGTAGTTCACAAAACACAGCTTTTCTATTTTTTAAAGTTTTTGCAATCAGTTTAACACCCTGTATGACATAGAGTGGCAGATCGTACATTTGTTTAATATAATACAAACTGCAAAAACAAGTTTTGACGTGTTTCAAGTAGAACATCTTCCAACAACAACGGAAATTTATTGGCCAAAAAGTCAAGAAAGATATTGCCGCTTAGGTATTGCTAAAAAAAAATAATTCTGCCTCCCAGTATACCACACCACACATTTAAACTCCAACCTCCTTGACGCTGAACTTCACGCAACCAATGCGGATTTTCTGCAGACCAATAATGCATGGATGGTTTCGCAGATACAGTACCTCGCATTCTTATTTGGCCACCCTGTACACATTTTAGGAAAACTAGTCATAGGATTACAACAAAATTTTGTTAAGTTTAAAACTAAACTTTTGTTAATGTGAAAATGTATTAATTTATAAAGTAGTTCACAAAACACAGCTTTTCTATTTTTTGAAGTTTTTGCAATCAGTTTAACACCCTGTATGACATAGAGTGGCAGATCGTACATTTGTTTAATATAATACAAACATTTTATAACACATCGTTTATACGAGGTGACTCGTTAAAGCTAAAAACACTATATGCCCTCTTTAACCACATTCTGTGAGTCACCCTGTATAAAATATGATTCGTCACCAAGAAGTTATTAGTTAAACTATATATTCATAATGCAATGACATTTGCTCGTATTTTTAAATCTGTTATTAACAAAAGGATTTCTTCAAAAAAACCTTATTACTTATTTTCCAACCACCCTGTAACTAACCAAATTCTACAGTAATTGTTTATAAAATATTAATGCTAAGTAATCTACAATTCATGTTTTCTACAATAAACGCCAATAAAACAGGTCTGTTATGAGAAATCTGGTTACAAAAAAGTGGTATTTCCGATGCTTAACACCCTGTACTTCGAAAACTAGCCATAGGATCGCTTTGGGCCAATGGACACTTTTTGTCTGAGCATCGAGTTCTACAATATACCAAAGTTTCAGAAAATTTGACCGGGACGTTTTTTACATTTTTACAAAGAAAATTGATTATAAAGGACCTTTATAATCAATTTTCTTTGTTTTCCCAATTTCAACACGCTGTATCTCAAAAATAAATGCTTTTACGGCTTATGTTTATTTGCAACCGTACTTACTTTTTAGTGTTGTTCAGATACAGAAACAATTAGCCTTGCATTTATACTACTGCTAAGTGTCGAATATCTCCTGCGTGCCACATACATGAAATATATCCTGCTGTTTGAATTTGCAACCACTGTCAAACAAGAGATGGATACAGTTGAAAGACCTTTGACCTATAATGGTTGATCAACGTTTTCTGTAGTCTCATCATATTTCACACATTTTAATTATTTCAGTTCTCAGATTCTCGGGGCTTGATAATGCCGGAAGAAATTAATAAATTATTCAGTTTTTTTTAATTGTTGGTATTTTGAGTACGTATCATGTGTGCATGGCTACGTTCTAAAATTAATTTTTATTAGTGTTGCATTTGACAAATTGTGTGCATAACCGGCGGAGATATTTTGTACATATCCGTGAATCACCGAGAAAGTCTGAAGGAACTTTCAGGAACTCGAGAACATTTTTTTTCAAAGATTTGAATCAATAATTGTGTGAAAAACACTGTCAATAAATAGTCGAAAAAAAAATTGTCCAAACAAATTTTTTTTCCTTAAATTGTCAATAAGAAAAAAATACTTACTGTGTTGAAAAAAACACCGAGAAAGTTTGGAGGAACATTCAGGAATTTTTTCACGTGAAAAATTTGTCCAAAAAATTTTCAAAATTATTGTCAAAAAATTGTTGAAATACAAATTACAAACAATAATTCTTTGAAAAAAAAAAACAGTTAATAAAAATAGTCGAAAATATTGTCGAAATAATTTTTTTTAAATTGTCAATAAAAAGTGTGTATAGATCATGTTACGATATAGCGATCGTTGCATCGGCGGTCAAGGTAATTATCGTTGCATTTGCATTTGCGGTCATATAAAATATGTGGAATTTAAAGTTGCATATGAGGTCAGTGCCTCATAAACAAGCCAGGTCCATCTATCTATCTGTGATGGGAGTGTCGATACACTGCAACCTATAAGATCTATTGTGCCCCCTACTGCTGCCCAATCGTTAAGGATGTCTCAACGATTAGAGCAGTTCCTCCAGTCCTATTGCTTTCAAAAAGTTCAGGATGTCGGTAGGCTTCAGGTTAGGTAAATCTTCATCTTCTATTTGATATTCTCTGAGGTATCGTACCCTTGGATTTTGCAGGGTAAAGCATTCTGAGAGAATGTGGATAGATGTTTCCTCCTCTTCCTCGCAGAACCTGCATTCTTCTTTGTCTGCTAATCCGAGTTTCTTTAGGTGGCCTCTCAGCCGGTAGTGCCCTGTTAGGATACCCGTTAGTATTCTGAGCTTATTTTTACTTTTACTGGGGCAGTCGTCAGATCTCTTCTGGTTATAGTTCTCCAGTAGTGTCTTGGCCTGCCTCATTCCTTGTAGTCCTATCCAGTATTGGGATCTTTTGTTATTTACTTCTCTTCCAAGTTCATCAAGTATTGTACTGGTGCTTATTCCGCAGAAGGGTTCAGGTTCCAGAAATGGTGTTTCAGCCCCTTTTTTTGCGAGTACGTCTGCTATTTCATTACCCTCCACTCCAGTGTGTCCCGGAACCCATAGGAGGGTAACAGTGTTGTTCTTGCCTAGTTCGTTTAGATTCTCTAGGCAAGCAAGCAATCCAGGTAAATAGATAACTAAAATTATTTTATTGAAACAAAAAGTAAAAAATTAAATTTATAATAAAATTAGGAAATTGTGGGATTAATATGTTCCCTTTCACTTTACTGTCCAATGAAATAAATTAAATAATTATGACTGTCGCAATATCAAATAAGATATTCTAAAGAATTTATGTGGGTTTATTTTTATTTTTTTTTATTTATTTTCAAATTCCGCCTAATGTTTTTAATGTTCGATAATAAAATTCTATAACTCAACAACCTCTATAAATATGTAATTAAAATTTATGAATTATATATTATTACATATTTTAAATGTTAATTTATTAAGGTGAGTAACATTTACTTTTTAACTAGTTCAATTTAATGACTAAATATAGGTACTAAATAAGTGTGTTTATACCAAGTAGGTCGTTTATGGCAATAATTTATTTATGGATCAAACGAATCAAGGCTACATAAATCATATAAGAAAAAAATTCTGTACAATTAAAATTTTTTGGGTATGGTCCAATATTGTATGCTATTTTTAAAAACGTTTTTTATATTGTTTAAAACCCAGGAGAAACTCGTTGTCTTCCACCAATGTTAAATAAATATAATTACCCTCGAATTTTTCTTCATAGAGTGATTTTATTAGACTTTTTTGAAACGGTGAAAAATGTTATTTGGACACATTCTACCCACTCCTAAATGTTTGGCTCTATTTCAGGGACATCCTATAGAAGCCAGAAAGTAGTGTAAGTGTCAGTATGATTGTGAAATACCTCTCTCAACGCTCTTGACAAATATTTGTTATATTTATTATATTTTAGCATAATAAGAATTAATTAACAATTTCTAAATTAGTTTTCTCGTAACAAAACACATTTCATAAACAATTTACAGGCAACTTTTACCATCTGTAAGCTCACAAATTGTTTTCGAACAATATTATTTTAAAACGCGTTTTATTTCCATACACCATTTGCCGCTTGTAAAAAGTTTTATGATGTTGCTGACACCATTTTTCATCAATTTAAATGATGTATGCCAATAAATTATTATAATTTTTTTGATAGTGCATTTATATCAAACGAATATGATGTGGAATTGAAACGTTGAATTGATAAAACTTTTAGTGATGTATAATACGTGAAAAATTCAGAATTTGTCACGCAATAACCTAATAATCTGGAATTTTTTTTACGATTGTAGTTTGAACTTAAAAAATCTATATATTATAACAAAATAATAATGACATGTTTAATTATAAGCTAATTTATTAAAAAAAAACGTAATTTGTGTGTTCAGCTGACCCACAGACTTTTTCAAATGCATCACATTTTATCAAATTATTGCATGGCATTTTTTAAGAGCTTTTTGCTGATATAGGGTTTGTGGGGTTTATTTTGTAAAACTTGCGAGATTTATGCAAAATAAGAAATGTTTGACGGTTCATTCGAGAAAACAAGGAATCGAGTAGGTCGCTGTCGTAAAATTTGACAGATTCATACAATTTTGGAAAGGAAATGTTTCAACAAAATTAAACAGAAACACATTACGAAGGAAACAATTTTAGTAATACAATTTGCAAGAACATGAAAGAATGATTAATAGGAAACAATGTAAACATTTTTGATTTATAACAAATGCTCTCACTTAGGTCACCGTCACCATCATGTTCCACACAAAAATCATTATTTCATGTTCTTCTATATCAGCAAAAAGCTCTTAAAAAATGCCATGCAATGATTTAATAAAATATAGGGTGATGCATTTGAAAAAGCTTAAGGAATCGACTGGAAAAAAGTTGATTAAGTTATCTTGAACAGTTCTGAAATTCTGAATTTTTTTGTGGATCTCTGCACAACGCTATTTTGACACATAAATTGACATAAATCAAAAACTATTGCAAATAAGACGAAGAAATCTAGGTGCGTTATATCGACAATTTAATGGCGAATCTAAATATGTAACAAAAATGGGGGGTTGCAATTTAAAAAAACAGAACTTAGTTGTGTATCTTATTTGGGACATCTTGTATATAAATATAAATATTTTTTGAATGTGCCTCGTTGTCGGTCCTATCGTTTAAAAAAAACATGAAATCGATATCTTGGGTAGAAAAAAGTTATGGAGCATGCACACACCCCTGGGTCACCCTGTATTTCACATTATAAATACATGTTTGTTATATTATCTATTTTAAAATCTTTACATTTTACGAATGTGATAAATATTATGTTTCGCAAAGAATTTGCTATATATGGCCTTCTATATTATCGACATTTGTCCTGTTTCATAAAAATACATTTTTATTGTAATTCAATGGAAATAAAAATAGTGAATGTCTAGTACAAACTAAATTTTCGAGACAAATTTATGCGTAAGTAATCTTGTTAATTTTTTAACTAGAATTCGATTTCTCATTAATGTCCTCTAACTCATCCTAAATAGAGTATCCAGACTCTAAACGGCAATTTGGCACGATTAGACGATTAGATCTTATCTAATTCTAGATGGATAGACGTTAATTGCCAAAATTATCCAAATGGTCACAGTTGACAGGACATAATACATTAGATCGCTTTATCACGTTCTGGTAATTTATCAAACAAGGTGACGTCTCCATTGAAGGTGATGATCCTTAAAAAGAATATTGATTTTAGTGAATGACTCTCAGAGGAAATGCAAGATGAATGTGTGCATTGTAAGAAATAATGTTTACATTTAGAGTTGCTCATTCATACATTTTTTTTTGTACCATCATCAATTTTTACACTGAAAATTTAAATAAAAAAGGTATTAAGCGAATCTTAACAATATATAAACAAATAAAACCACCAGCAGTAACGTAAGGCTACCACGCCTTTTGTACGGTAACTGCTAGCTCTTCAAGTCATTCAAATCATGTGTCTATAGTTAGCACCGGAGTGAAATATGCCTGAATATATCTGAAAATATTGTTATGATTTATTAAGTTTTGTGGAATTGAATTTATTTATTTTTATTTTAATTATAATTTTAGAAAATTAAATTATTTTATTTTTATTCATCTACCTATTGTTGCAAGGAGAATTTTTTTTTTAAATTATGAAAGTAAATTTTATTTTCGAACTCACCTGGTAAAAAATTTATTATTTATTTGGGCGCCATCTTCCATCAAGAAGAAACATGAGATCTCTTAAAATCAGGAGTCGGTTCATAACACAGCTCAGTTTCAAAAATAAAGAATGCAGATCCTTTTAAAAATTATAAAACAAATTTCCTTTATTTTATCATCAAAAGAAAAAGAAGAATTCTAACCTTAAATTTTTAACCTTAACACAACTAGTCTAAAACTCTTTCTGTTTCAAATTATTTTTCTTTTTTATTATTAGGCCTTTATCTTTTTTAAAATATCTAGATATTTAATATTCGGTACCTTTAATTTTATTTTGGATCGACCACTCTTATCCCTAGGGATGGATAGTAGTAAATACAGGATGCTGGGCTTACTAATTCATGGGACAGGGATAATATCACTCAGGAAATCAGGAGTCAATTTTCTCAAGGTCCATAGGTTTTTAACATCGGGAATGAAAATTTTTATTTTGTCAGGAACCAGAAAATCATGCAAGAACTAAGTTCTTCTCAGGTAAAGTCTTAACTTTTTTTTAATTGTCCCTTTTATTCAATTATTTTTCAATTTTAGGAGCGATGTGCACTGTTTGAAGGTCTAAATTGGAAGAGCCTCGAAAATTCCGTGACATCAGTTTTATTATAACTGATTCCATAGCGATATTTTCTTACAAATTCTCAAATTTCTTGAAATTTTACTTCAAATGATAAAAAATAAACATTTTTAAACCTAAATCTAACTATTACATTTTGTAGTACGATTAAAAGATAATTTTTGCTATAACTTTCAACTCATTCTGATTATTCTTTGCTTTATACTATTGATTTGAAAAAATTGTACTCAAAACCGCTATCTGAAAATCTCGTTCACGAAATTTTGAGTATTTCTAGTAAGGATAACCTACAAAGAAGGCATCTGCTTCTTCACAAATGATTCCACTATTTACAGAATAACAAAAACAAATATTTTATATATATATATATATATATATATATACAAAGACAAATCGATCTCCAGTGCGGAAGTGCAGACGACTGAAAAGATCCTAGGTCCCTTGATTTTCCAACAATATCACGTAGTACGTATGTTCTATGAAACATAGTAAATTTAGTGTATTAGAAAGGGAGCATGAATTTAACAGGGCGCAAGAACATAAGCTGAATTATGGAGGACAGCTACAAGGATAAGAAAAACATAATAGAACAAAAAATAATTTCATTGATGTAAATAAACAACGTAACCTTTTTCTAAGCTTATTGCAGGTTTTTAATTTTTTTTTTTAAAACCGGCCAGAAATTAGTACTTTCCGGTTTATTTTTAGGTCAGAAAATCTCATTTTGTCGGACCGAGCCAGAAAATTATTGTGATAGTCCGGTAAAAGCTTTTACCGGACTCATTTTTATTTACTTTCCGGCCTATCTTTAATGAAAAAAATAATAATATAGTTAGTCTAAGATAGCGGTCAATTGGTTTCTATAGTAACCGAGTTTTGTATTATTTAAAACTATAAAATAACTTGACATATTTTGACGTTTAGTTGAAAACGTGACATTTACTATAAAATGGATATTCAAAATGATGCTTTTGATTGTGAATTAATGGAAGTTGAAATTATATCAGATGAAATTGTTAAGGCGGCGACCCAAGCAATTGTTAAAATTAGTTAACAAAGAGTTCTTGTTATAAAAATGTAAACTGAATAATATGATGTTTATAGTACAACACTACGCGTTTTAAAAAAAATATTGTACATAATACGTCCCAAAAGTGCTTTTACTGAACTCGCAGGCTTGCAGGACTCGCCTGCGGCTCGCCCTGCAATTTGCCCACTCATCCAGTAAAATACCACTTTCGGGACTTGTTACGTAAACTACTATTTCGGGACGATTTTTTTCACTTTCGGAACGATTTCTTTACTTTCGGTATGATTCTTGTTACTTTCGGGACGATTTTAGATATCTAGTAGGCCGTTTTGACAATAACATGAACTTGTATTTTATTCTGACAGCGCCTGTCATGTAACATTGGTGTGTGTTTTTTCGCTTTTCAAATCAAAAAAATGGAAATAAGTAGTGAAATGATTCCACATGAGATTAGTGAATCTGCTAAAGCGGCTATTTATGAATTAATGCATAAGTACTGTATCCATAAGAGTGATCGTTATATGTAATTGTCTAGATATATAAAGTTCATACGTTATTATCCATCGATATTCTTTTTAGAAAAAATATTATACGTAACACGATCCAAAAGTGATTTTACGGGACTCGCAGGATTCCAGGACTCGCCTACGGCTCGTCCTGGAAATTTCCTACTCATAATAGCTATTTACGTAACCAGTTAGGAAATAAGGAATTTTGTTTGACGAACCGCAAATGCGTGAGTCAAACAAAAGTCCTTTTTCCTAACGTGTTATGTACAAGATTTTTTCTAATTTTGAAAAAAAAGCTTAATAAATATTACTTATACCTATAATTTTTTAATTTTGTTAAAAATCAAGTAGGCAAATGATTTTGACAAGTTATCAGTCAATAATAAATATTAGAAACCAACAATCACAACAATAAAAATATTAGTAAATATGTCCTCAAGCAAGTCAGATGTACCAAGCGACATAGAAGAAGCTGCTCAAAGAGCGTTATCAACAGTTATTCCAGCAAAATCTAAAGTTAGATAGATATAATATTTGTTATGGAAAATTTGAACAATGGCGAGCACAAAAAAATCTAAACTTCATCAACGAAAAAGTAATGCTGGCCTATTTTGAAGGCAAAAAATCACTAAAGGCCTCCACATTATGGACTACGTATTCCATGTTACGATGTGTAATATCCTTAAAACATAATGTCGACATTAAGACCTACACCAGTTTCGTAGCCTTTTTAAAGCGTCAATCAGATTCATATAAGGCTAAAAATCAAATATCTTTTCAAAAAATGATATTACAAAATTTCTTAAAGAAGCTGATAACAAAGAATTTATAATGGCAAAAGTAAGTATTTTAGAAATTAGTATTGAGTATATAGTCCTTTTGATATTTGTATCTTTTAAGGTAGCAATTAAATTGGGAAATTGGAACCTTTGGTTTATCAACTAAGTTGAAAACTATCGTCGACCACTCAACCAAAACACAATTTTAACACACTCTACAACTATGTTGGCATCATCAGGAGCTGATGGTAGACTAAACAATTACTATTTCTAACAGCTATTTATACTAAATGACTAACACCCCCTCCCCCCGGCGGTGCTGGGCACCGTCATCCCCGGTGACCTAATCAGCCAAGGGTGACTAGTCAGCCAAGGATGACTAACCCGCTCGTACCTAATGGATTAAACTAAAAAGCGGACTAAGAGGAATTGGTCCTTTGTCTCTGTTTAAACTAGTTTTACATTAACCTATTTCTATACTTTCAAATGCGTCCAACAATTTATTATTGAATACATTTTTAAGTAATTTTACATTGTCTATACTTATTCTATGATTTTGATTAAAAGCATGTTCGGCTATACTACATTTTTCCGTACGTCCATATTTTAAGTGAGCCATGTGCTCTTTAAATCTGACCTGTACAGAGCATTTAGTCTGCCCAACATACTTTCTATCGCAATCCCCACAACTAATTTCGTAAATACCACTTTTTTCCAAATTACTGTTTTTATCCTTGGGATTACCTAATAACTGTTTTAAAGTGTTGTTAGACTGAAAAACTAAACTTAAACCCGCTTTTTTTGAACACGCTGGTAAGTCCTTCGGTGTAAGTGGGATTATACGGTATTGAAACGAATTTTTCAGTCTGTTTTTCGTGTTGGAAAAACGTGGTGTCACGTAGGTTTTTCTTAAATTTATGTTTGTTGATCAGTTTGTCAACTAAGTCTTCGTCATAACCGTTTATTCCAGCTATATCGTTAATCAAATTCTTTTCCTTATTAAATCTTTATTTACTTAGTGGGAAGTTAAATAAACGATGTACTAGGAAATGTAATCCATCTTGTATTGATTACAATGAAAAGAATCTGATGGGATATACGTGCTTGTGGCGGTATCTTTCCTAAAAATGTCAATTTCTAACTTATTCTCGTTCCTGATAACCAAAGTGTCTATTGTTTTCTATTTCATAGGTAGAATTTATGGATGGAAATTGAGAGATTAATTTTGTCACGAAGTCAGCTAAGTTAGTTTTTTTAGTTTTTTTAGCATCCACATATCTGTACCATATCCTTTGGAAATACTCAAAATCTTGACTAATCTTGGTTTCGAATTTACTCATAAAGAGATTTGCCATGAACGGTGATAGACAATTGCCCGAAGCAGTTCCTTCATGTTGTTTAAAAAATTCATTTCTAAATTGAAAATAATTTTGATCCATGCAAAGTTTAGCCAAAAGTAAATATTCTTGAGTAATTTCGTCACTCAAGTCGTTTGATTTGAGCAATTCTTCAAGATATTCCAAGGTTTGCGGAATCGGTACACTGGGAAACAATGAACTTACATCAAACGAGATTAAAATTTCGCCTTCTTGAATTGATGTATTTTTAATTTTATCTATGAAATCTAAAGAATTTTTAACAGAAAAATGTATAAGTTGTGAAGGTAAATTTTCAAACTCCTTTGATAACCATTTGGAAATATTATAACTAGGTGTACTTATTGCAGACACAATGAGTCGCATTGCCTTTCCAGGTTTGTGTATATTGGGAAGGCAATACAACTTTGACATGGTTCGATTGCTAATTGTAAATCTATTTTTATTCTGTGGGGTAACAAGGTTGTTACACTTTTTAAAGTACTATTAACTCCCCTAATCATTTTTGGCAAAGGATTATTTTGAACTGAAGTGTATGGACCCGATTTTATCAAATTACTAACTTTATCGTAATAGTCTAATTGTTTAGTCTATCATCAACTCCTGATGATGCCAACATAGTTGGCGAAACGCGCGTAGAGTGTGTTAAAATTGTGTTCTGGTTGAGTGGTCGACGATAGTTTTCAACTAACGTAGCAATGATTATGGGAATAGCTGGTGGATTGCGAAAATCCGAGTTAACTTTTTTACGAATAGAAGATGTTTTTTTTGAAGAAACCTATTCCAGAAAATAAGACTAAAATTATACGTGAATTTGTAATATCTGAAGGGGACATTGAAAATGTAAATTTTGCGGACATTAGAAATTATTTAAATTTAAGACCGTCGAATGTAAAACATAAACCGTTTTTTGTAAAATATTGTATTGTAAAATGTGGTACTCAACCGGTGGGCATTAACACATTTGGCAATTTATCGAAGAAGATTGCTGAATGTATCGGCTTACCGAATCCAGTTTTATTTACCGGACGTTGCTTCAGAAGAAGCTCGGCCACATTACTGGCTAACTAAGGAGCCGATATTTTAAAATTAAAAAGACATGGAGGCTGGAAATCCAATACAGTGGCGGAGGGATATGTGGAAAGTTCAATTGAAAATAAAAAATATTGCAAATGATATTCTGGGTGAGAAATCTGTTTCAAATATCTCTGCATCTATGAGTACTTCGAGTAGTTCAGGAATTTCTTTATCTAATTGTAATAATTGTGTAATTAATATTTATAATTCGTAAGCAAATAAGTTATGCACAGGTAGATATTTGTTATTAAACGTTAATTTTTGTCTTTTATTTTTCATAACCAGTGATGAAATAAAGATTTCATCACTGGTTATGTAATATTTTACTTTAAGCAACCAGTTACGTAAAGTCTGCCCTATCATAACGTTAATTAGTTTAAAAAAATGTCATATTACATGTCAAAATTAGAGAAATACATTTTTGAGGCTTAATAGATGGATTTCCCTGTTTTGTCGTTGTGACGTTTTAAAAAACCGATACGTGACCAATGTTAAAAGACCGTAATTGTTGATATGTATTTTCCATATACTGAACTATTAAAAACGGCGTGGAAAACTTTTAAAAAACATCAATGAAATAATTCCTTTGTGTTAATTTTTGTTATTTTTATAAGACAAGAGTTCGGCTTATCTGTCCAAGGGATCTATCGGCTACGTCACACGCCGCTGTCCAAGGGGAATCTGTCACCCCATCTAAACTCAGCTGAATTCAAATGATAACAAACATACATCAACACATAGGTAATCCTGTTTTATGTACGATTGACCAATAAAATGCTCTTTATAGAACAGTTTTGCGTCAATAAAGTAACACTTTATTTTACTGTAAAATAAAGTAATTGTCAACATCACTGACAAGTTGCAAGACAACTAATTTGACATGTTTAAAAAATAAACATCTACTTGTCATCGCAACTGCTGTCAGCTAAAATCGTATCAAATTTTTATTTTTTCAATTTATTATTTTTTAATTGCAATCGGACATAAAATCATGTATATAACGCGTACATAAACAGGCTTTATGGACTCATCATTTTATAGCCTCTCTCGCAAGCTCGCTCGGCCATAAAATTATTCGTTCTATAAAGCCCTTGTTTATGTACTTGTAATATAAATAGCTATTATTTAAAAAATAAAGAAATTAGCAGGAGAATATGTTAAAAACTTCCTAATCACTGAGCAAACTCTGTTTTTGAGACTGTTGATATTTATGAGAATAGCCAAAATCCTTTAAAAATTCTTTAGTCATTGTTTCTCTCCAATTCACCGAAACTCTCCAAATTACAAGAGGGTCTACAAAATGGATCACCTCCAACCAAGCATTTTTATTGCACCATAAAAATCAATAGCCTATTAAACATTACAGAAAACAGAGTGCAGAGCCACTCACTATAACCAATTTGTTTCATTCGTTGATTTTTTATTAGATACAAATGCAAACGGTATTGTAATGGAGTTTTTTGGGGTTTATTTAAAACTACACTGGAAAAACATAAAAAGGATAATGTCCGATAATGTCGCTTTGCTTAAAAGCTAAACATTTTGGAAATCAAATTTTTTATAAATTTAAATAATTCTTTTATTTCAATATTCCTGTAAAATTATTTACTTCACAACCACTGACAATTTATTTTTCAATTACCTCATTAACCTCTAGAATTATTAGTGAGAGTTTTAATTAATACATGATTGTTGCTTCTCCAGGAGTTGCTCCCTCTTACTATTACTTGTTTCGATTCATGGCTGACCAGCTCTTCCCAAAGAATGATTCGTAGATCGTTTCAAAAGATTTCAGTAAATCGAAACAATTTTTAGTTAAGGGGTTTCATTAACGCGACATAACTTCATACGATATTTCCCCTTGACCCGCACAGCAAATATAAATCTTTGGCAACACAGCATAATACATTTACCAAAAGATATTGCCACCGAATAAATAAATCATTTATGCATTCTTAGTAGCCAGTGGCGTGCAGTACATAAAAATTAGGTGACCAAAACCAACCAATGTTTTAAATAGGTAATGAATTGAGGTATCTTTTCTTTGATTCAACACACAAAAATGCAAGATTTTGAATCTGTTACTCACAGAAAAACCTAGGTCTAACAATTAAAGAAATTTGTAAAATCTTGTTTTTGTCAAAATATTTTTAATTTTTTTATTTTTATTGCACTTGTTTTTAATTTTTTTTAAGCAATTTTATTCATTGATAGGTACCCTTGATTTAAAATAGTAATCAATAAATTGTAACCCAAAAATAATATAAAATGGGAGAATAAAATAAACGTGGTAGAAAAAAATCTAGATTTATTGGAATTTCACTCAATAATCCTCAGGTGTTGTCGGGAATTGTTCCTTATTTCCAACCCCTTGATGTTCTTGGATCCACTAACTCCGGTAGAAGACATGCGAAGAAAAAAAAATTTCAACTTTATTAATCTACTAGACAACCTTTCGGGGTCCATATAACGAAAAAGCATTTCTGTCTTTTGGTGATGGATAATTGTCCTTGTATCTGATAATAATAATTATGTATAAGTATTATGAGTTAACAATTTGTTATAAAGAAATTCTGACCAACCTTTTTTTCTGTAAGTAATTTACAGTAACAGTGATACGTAACAATACGAACTTAAATTTAAAAAAAAACCTAATTTTTCCATATCTATTACATATATTTTTTCACACCATCTTAAAGTCAAGGTTTCAACGAAGAAAATGAGCTTCGATAAAGGTTAAAAAATGAAAATTTGTTAAATAAATTTTTCGATTGAAAATTAGGCTTTTTTTAATTTAAATTCGTATAGTAGGGAATCTGAGGTGCTGAATTCGACCACCTCTATACAACTCGCGAACATCCACCTAAAAAACATGAAAAGAACATAAAATGACCTGCCGGATTCGAATTTTTTGTTCGCGCTTTGATCCGGAATTGCGAAATGTGTCAAAACATGACATTTTTGAAAAAACTGAATATTTTCCTTAAAATAATATTTATTGCAAACTAGTGCTTAACTTTGTTAATTGGTGTACGATAGTTATGAATTTTGGATATGATATTTTTCAGTACTTCCCTGACATAGTGTCATAACAATAAAAAATGTAGAACGTCAAATAAAAGCTACGTCATTTTTTTTCGCTAGATGACACAAAGTATCGTAATTTTTCAGAGTAAAATGGGGAGTCAAGAAAACTTTTCTATCTTTAGAGATAGTTAACTACTATAAGCGAGAAAAATTTTGCCAATAGGGCAAGGAAACTTTTTTACTTTAACTTTTTTTTCATACGGCGTTTAGTTTGGATTGTGTACTTTTTTAAAACCGAACGAAATTGAATCGGCGCGTCGCATCTCTTGGCTTTACCACTGTGGGTGCCAATAAAGCGATCAGTGTAAGAGAGTAAACACCATGCCTTCTTCATACGCCTAACAAAGTATAGTGCGATTTATGAGATTGAGAAATGATAGGAATAATAATAATAATTTTTTTACAAGCATAAAACGCAATATTATTATTGGAAACTTATATTGCATCTTACAGTTGCTTTCAGTTATTTGCACTTGTTACCACAGTTAAATAATTTACATTTGTAAAATGGAGTAATTTTTAAAAATGTAGGTTTTGCTTCTTTAGACATTAATTTTGGAATTATTGTCTTTGCGTTCGTAACCAAACTTTAGAATTTCTGGCACATCTGGCTTTAACATATATGTCGTTTTGAAAACTGCTCATCGTAAAAATGCCCTTTTCACATGAAAAATAAAAGAATCCTCCGTCTGCGGCAAATTCCTAACAAAAGGTCATTATTAAAACCTTATTTACCTACCAGTGTAATAGTATAAACTTCAATAATATATTTTGGTTCCAAAATATTCATCTCATCTGGTTCTTGATACAACACTATTTTTAGGGCTCTTTTTTTGCCTTTTTTAAACGGAAAGCTAACAGAATCACATCCAGATAAACAATATATTGACAACAAATTGTCTGCTAATATTTTAACATCCAGATGCTTTAAGTTTGCTAGTGCTTTAATGATTGAGAAACATGGGATAAATTTCTTTTCTCTTTTCATCCAAATTTCGACATCTAAGGTAACCGAGAAAAACGTTGATAAAATAAAAACATCTGTGTCCAATGAGTAAATAACAAATACCTTAAAAATTAATAATTGCAAATATTCTAGTATCAGGTTCCTCAGGCGCATAGTAAACTGTATCATCATCAACCACTTTCGACTCAATTTTTATCCATTTCATTGTTCTTTGATTATCTTCTGACATTCCTGCCAATACAATTTCAATTTGATCAGATATAACATAATTTTCTTTCATTAGTTTTTGTGCTAAATATGCCAAGAGGTTCTTTTTATTATAAGGATTTGATATAAATTTCTTCCAATCAGGTATATCAAGTTCGTCTCGTATTTCGCATGTTTCAAAATGACAATTTTTCGATCCTCTACATCTTTCTGTTTGCTTTAAGCTTTGTTCAAAATCGTAACGACCACCAATGCGTAGATATTATTGCACCACAGATCTAAGGCTTTAACTTTAATAGTAAAGACACGTATTTTAAAAATAATTCTCAAAATTTTCTGCTATTAAAATTTTGATACCGCTGAATCATATTTTTTATTTAAGCTGTGTTAAAAGTGTCGCTTTCTTGTATTGGTATGCAGGAAAGCTCAACAGGTACATCTTTAATTTCTCTTAACACAGCCTTATAGAATTCAGATTTGTTTCCTTTTCTCAAAATAATATTTTTAAAAATTACTTAACTGTGGTAACAAGTGCAAATGCCTGAAAGCAAATGTAAGATGCAATATAAGTTTCCAGTGTGAGGGAAAATGCATTGTAAAATAAATATTTTAATTAAATAATAATAATATTGTATTTTATGCTTGTAAAAAAATGATTATTATTATTCCTCTCATTTCTCAATCTTATAAATCGCACTATACCCCCTATAGTGTCATATTAATATTGTAATGCGCGTCATCTTTGTTGCGCGTATGAAGAAGGCTATGGTGTTTACTCTGTTTGACACACTGATCGCTTTATTCGCACCCACAGTGATAAAGCCAAGAGATGCGACGCACCGATTCAATTTCGTTCGGTTTTAAAAAAGTACACAACCCAAACTGAATGTCGTATGAAAAAAAAGTTAAGGTAAAAAAGTTTCCTTGCTCTATTTTTCTCGCTTATAGTAGTTAACTATCTCTAAAGATAAAAAAAGTTTTTTCGACTCACAATTTTACTCTGCAAAATGACGATATTTTGTGTCATCTAGCGTAGTTTTTATTTGACGTTCTACATTATTTATTGTTATGACACTATGTCAGGGAAGTACTGAAAAATATCATTTCCAAAATTCATAGCGATCGGACACCAATTAACAAAGTTAAGCACTAGTTTGCAATAAATATTATTTTAAGGAAAATTTTCAGTTTTTTCAAAAATGTCATGTTTTGACCCATTTCGCAATTCCGGATCAAAGGGCGAACAAAAAATTCGAACCCGGCAGGTCATTTCACATAGGATTTCATGTTTTTTAGCTGGATGTTCGCGAGTTGTATAGAACATCTTTAAAACGCTTCCTAGAAGGCCTCAGATTCCCAACTAGTATAAAATTGAAAAATAAATATTTTGCTCTGAAAATGATTATTTTTACGGTTGTGTAGGTTCATTCCATTTTTTTAACGTAGAAGGAAATCATTGACTTTCCAGGATTACAAAAATGAGACTTTTTTTGTGATAAACGGTTTTCACTGATAAAATTTCTGGGACAAGAGAAAGCACAGCCAGTTGCACCAGTGAATGCTCTTAATACTATAAATTGGAAAACGTTAGAGTTTATTTAAATTCCTTTTTTTTTGCAATTAAGCCAATATCGTGTTTGGGCGTAATTACTTTACAAACATATACAAAACTAAATTCATATCTTAAAAACTACTTTAAATCTATCCATAAATAACACCTAAATTGAATCAAATCTTGCTTAACGTGTTTTAAGAAACATCCTACAATCAATAAACCTAAAATTGGTTTTTTTTTCTGTAATAAATCATTAAAACATTTACAACATAAATGACTACGTCTAATTTGAAAGCTACAGTAACAGCTACCGGTTTTGGTAATTTAAACTTTCGAAATTCGAAAAGTTGTAAATTTCTAAAACGTCTGATTGAACTTATCAAATTTAAATTTTATGAGAAATGTGATTAATTCTAAACTTCATTAAACATTTTAATGGCTTTTAGCCTGTCGTCTCAATTTACCGGATTAAATTATTTTGACGAATGGAACTTATATGACTGAAATGAAAAAACGTTTTGTCGCAGGAATGTGACTTTTGGAAATTGAATTTAAATATATATTAGGCGTTTATTTTAAGGTTTGGAAGAATAATAATCATAAATTCTCTTATTTTTCAAAACTTGCTTCAAATGCCAACCTTTTCCCAATACCTTGACTTTACCAACAATCTGGTTACCATCCAGGTACTAGGCTCAAAATAATTGGCTTTTTCCTCAATAACTTTTCTGGTTGACCAAAGACACGGTCTGTCAGTAAATAAATATGTTCACGCTCTGGAAAAAATAAGATACTTTTTTCCATCTATAAGAATCAATGTTCTAAGAATTATTATTTTTATTTTGAGCAATATAACCATCACCGAATAAACAAAATATTTTCTTGAAGGCAAAACTATATGAAAAAACACGCATCCTTTTTATCATCCTTCTTTTCTCAATAATAAATCTGTTAATTAGAAAGACTAAGGGTAAAAACATAGTGAAGCATCGCATCAAGCCTCGCCTCAAGCTAGGTATCAGAGGGCATCTGCAAAAGCAGTTGTAAGAATCATTAATCCACAGTCGTACTGAGGTGTTGCAAATAGGAAATACTTGTTTATATATAACATGTTTTCTGATAGTGATTGCGATATATATGCATCGTTAAAATGGTGGATAACTGATAACAGTAATGGACGAGAACCCAAGGTAAACCCAAGGCGGAGGCAATTTGGTGGATATCATCCACTCTTTACTGAACGAAAACGTTTTCCTGACAAATTTCGAGAATACATGAGAATGTCTTTCAAAACATTTACATATATTTTGAACACAACAATATACTTTGCCTCTTTTCACTTTACTGACAAAATATGGCTAGGGCGACCTTGAGCGCACCAATCATACATCACATTTCGGGCATCATTCCTGAAAAGAGTCTTGAAAATCCCGAAACGGCGATGCTCGATTCTTTACTATGAACGGTTAACGTTTAGTACATGTTTTTGATGCTTGATGCGATGCTTGGTGCGATGCCTCACTATGTTTTTACCCTAAGAATTAAAGCAGGCCTGAATGTCGTCGATTTAAATATTAAAGAGAAGGTGTCCAACATGCGAGCCCTAGAGCACCCCTGAATTTACTTGTATTTTATTAGATTTCTTTATACAATCTGTATACGAAGTTATAACTAGTTAACAATCAACTTATTCGTTTACTTATTTAGCTGTAGGCTGAAGTTGGTATAAAAAAATCCTTAAAAGCACGTATTTTATTATAATTCGCAAGAAATTTTACAACCTTTCCATCTGTCGATATTCCTGGTCCTTATGCTTACAAATGACTATTCTCAGAAAAAAACTTTTATAGCGGAATTTCGTTCCAAATGGTTTACGATCAAATAATTGGTATTCTAAGTCTGTCTTGTTCTTATACAAAAAAAATAATCTTCACCTCGGGTGCCCTCACGCCCCGTGAAGCATCAAAATTAAAATGTATATGATTTAATTGATAACTCACTATCAAACGTAAAAAATATTTATTTAGATTTGCATACGCGAGTGTATAATTAGGCGATTTGTATGCGTAAGCGACCATTAGGATGATCGGTTACATACAAATTTAGTCTCGTGTAATTCTTATAAAATTGATATGGGTATGATGTTATGCCATACGGAAGATGTAGGAAGTAAACGGTTCTGTATTGATAAAAAAAATCGATGGCAAATGTAAATAAAGATAATTGCTGTCTACGAGTGTGTACATGATTGTATCCCAGTTTTTTATACTGAGTGAGAGTAACGCTTTGACCGTCCAATATCTCGAAAACGATTGGGAAACTTGCTGGTTCTGGTTATAGAACATTTTCGACACTACGTAACATTTTATTTAAGAGAGAAGTTTACTGATAACTAAAAATTTTAAATCGAGAAAAAAAATCGTTGCCTGGATTACGTTACCAAAGAAAACAAAACAATTACAGAGTATCAAAAGGCTAGTTATATCCAGATTTATACATCCCTTGAACAGAGCGATATAAATTCTGAGAGTGCTCGATTATTAAACCCGTAGAAGTTGTCTGGCGGTCCGACACGTATTCCAGATAACTGCCATCTGCATTTTAATACAGGTGTGAAGATTATGAGGAATAAGACCTGTTAAAGACATAATTACACTGAAAATATTATAGCTGTTGTTTTAAGCCAGTCGGGTGCCTTGATTTTGACAGGTTGCTATAACGACAACCTAAATTGCTATAACGGCAACCTAAATTTTCCGAAAATTGATAATTTCCCTGGCTTGACAGCTGTCATGTGCAGATGCCAGAATAACAGAAGCGTAGATTATTTTTGACAAATATTTATTTTCAATTTAAAAATAAGTACGTTAATTGTGATTGAATTATTAATAATAAGTGTTTTAAAATTCATTTTCCACTTCTTTTTTCGTTAATGGCGAATAAAGTATAAATGTCTATGTTTCATGAAATAAAAGTAATACTTCGATATGATTTTGTTCTTCTCAACACTGGATTTATGGGTGAAATATAGTATAATTTCACGAAGAATATTGCTCATACCTTTGAATAGATCTTCTTGTTTGGGATTTAAGCCAGAATTGTTCACCAAATACGTTAAATATTTTATATTTTTATGATAAATTTGAATATGCTCAGATTCCGTATAAAAGGAACAAAAATTCTACGATTTTTCATTCATTTTATGATGTTTTCTTTGCGACTCTAATTTTCTCATAGATATGTGGGTTGATAAAGGCTACATTTTAAAATTATTTTGAAATATACAGGTTGTCCCAAATGTATTAATTTTGGAATTATTTTTATTTTTGGAGTTATTTTTATTTGGACAGCTTGGACTATGATCCGAAAAAATTATCTTTGAAACTATGTGTTTGGTTTTGACATTATTAAAAATGTTTCGAGATGCATCAAAATCTGAAGACGGATAGATTTTTGTTTATGGACATTGGAGAAGGTTAGTGAAGATGATTTTTTTTATAATATGCTGTTTACATAATAATGGATTAGTCTGACGGTTAACCATACAGATTTTGATGCATCTCGAAATATTTTTAATAATGTCAAAACCAAACACATAGTTTCAAATATAATTTTTTCGCATCATAGTCTAAGCTGATCAAATACAGGGTATTATATTTAGGCATTACGGTGGAATAATAACGTAAAATATAACAAAAATAAAAATAACTTCAGAATTAATAGATTTAGGCATACTAGTAGACCTTTATAATTTTTAAAAGGTAATGGAATTTGCTACATAATAGGATTATAAAATACAGGGTGTCCTATTTAAAATAAGAACGATATTGTCGTTTGAATATGTCATTAGAGAATCACCCCATTTTGGACGCACTGTATAATTTTAAATAAATTATTGCTTTCAATTGTTAGTCTAATTTTTTTCAGTTAAAATAGGATTTGGCTAATTCCATAGGTTTCCAAGTTATTGGTTTTCTTGTAAGTGCCATTTTTAGAAATATCAAAATATCTCGAAAACTAAAAAGCTTAGGTATAGGGAATACTTAAGAAAGTTTATCTTATTTTTAACGTATAATCTACAAATGCAATAAAATGTAGAAATAATATAACTTTGATACGGCACACTTTTTTGGGACAACCTGTATATTTCAAAATAATTTTAAAATGTAGCCTTTATCAACCCACATATCCATGAATAAACAAAATTTTCAAAATATTAACCGTTTAGCCACAATGGACCGTTTTTTTTTACAACTTTGTGACTCGCCCATTTCCTTATGCCACGCTCAAATTGACAGATTATTGAAATATACACTTTTCTGGATGTACTTAACTTACCTTCTCTTAATCTGACGCGCTCGAGTTTTTCTAAGGGTCGATTTGTTTTACTAATCTGACGGGCTGCCCTCAACGCACCCCCCTATATTAAGGGTTCATATATGGTAGGGGTACATTACAGGGTGCAAGGTTTCTCCCCATATGTATTTCTGACGCGCTCCAGTAACGCGGAAAATCCCCGCTTGGCCTTCCCTACTACTAATTTTCCTTTCTCTCTTTCGGAAATTATTCAAGCTCTAGGGATATTATAATTGAAAATTTTTTGACGTTTATAGGTAAAATGACATTTCCATTTAACTTCAGATTATGTGGAATTTCTTCAATAAGGTTCCGATGATAATTTCAGTAACTTCATTACAAAACTTGCATAAAACGTATTTCGCAAATCGCTCCATTGTTATAAACTCTACAACACAACGAATGTATGTAGATAATTTATACTCAGGAACGTCAAAAGTTGCTTACACTTGCTTAACCAATTTATATTATTATTTTTTTAAATACCTTATTTCATTATTTTCTACCAACTTTAGTAAAACGAATTTGTAAAAAGCTGAGAGATTAAGCTACTATCGACATATTTTTTGTTATTTTGTGTAACTAAAGTAGATTAATTGTGTTTTATTTAACAAAAAACCGTCATTATGCTAGTATTTTTTTAATAATATGTCGGTGTGAAATTTCATACCGAATACCACTCTAGCTTCAATTTGACTAGGGAGAATTTTAAAAAATTTCCAGTAATAATTGAAGCTCTAGTGGTATTATAAGTGATAATTTCAACATTTTTATTATTACTACTATTATTAGGGACGCGTTGGTATATGTAATTTTAATTTTCTAAGAAAAAACATTGTATTATTTTTTTTGGTACGTATTCCAAAAAGAAAGACTACGAACTTATATCTTAAATAACTATTTTGTAGCGAAAGTATTGACGAAAAAAAAATACTAATTATTTACTTCACGACTACATATCAAGTGACATTAACGAAACCTTTGAAAATGTATTATTTGCTGATGAATACATAAAAATGCGGGAAATCCGGATGAATTTAATTAAAATAACAAACAGACCGAATTATTTTTATACGAAAATATGTCAGTTGTGGCATTAGACTTGTACGGTTTTACAAAAGAACAAATTAGTACAAATTGTACTCTGGAATTCCTACAGCCAACGCGTAAATATTTAATTTTTCAGTATTCACAATAGTTTCAGACATTTTTGTCTTCATTTATCTTCATTTTTTTAGTAAAAAGATATTTAGGATGAATTCAAAGGCGGTATGTAGTCAGGTAACCCTTTAAAATCAGTCGTATGTTGAATTTTGGCATTTTATGGTTAGTCGACAGATTCCACCGGTATCTCCACTTAGAAAAATCAATAATGACTAGAATTATAGTCCACAAACATGGCTGCAACCAAATGCTAGATGAAGACTTTGCTATTCCTATTAGTAACAGAAGAAATAAGAAACAAAAATTGGCCTCTCCTGTAGTAATACTACAGACTATGTTAAACGTCGTGGACAGACGTCTGTTGACGTTAGCAAGTTACAGTTTTAGTCGTGCTACTCTTGTTATTTCCTAAACAACATCTGAATTTTGTGTGTTGATTAAACATTGCTTTTTAATGAAAAAAAGACCGTTCAAACAGAGCGTTTAGATTCTGCTTCATCGAGATAAATGATAGAAAACTGACGACCCAAATTCGGCAGAAAACACACAAAAGTCCACAAAACGATTTTGGTCATGCGTCAGATAGCTGACACCTTCAAGATATCACAAGGCAATGTACTTACATAAAAACAAAGCATCCAAATGCTGAAAAAAAAGAAAAATTATTTTACCGAGATTTTCCAGTACCTATCAAATTGTAGATAAATTAAAAATAAATTTGAAAATCAAGCGATTTTGGGTTAATATTACAATCAGTGGCGGCGATTAGGGGGGGCGTAGGGAGCAGCCGCCCAGTTTTAACATTTCAGGCTAAGAGTTATATGTGAAAATTATTTGTACAAAGTTTTCGCCCTCCTACTTCTAATGTCCAATCGCCGCCACTGATTACAACTACATGTCATAGTTAGACACCAATTCAATGCTTTATAGAAGAAACAATTAAAATTCAACACTTTACACTATTATAGCATTTAAAAATATTGTTTGTTGCCTACTCCCCTGCTTGCAATAAGTGTAGAAAACAGCTTTCCGAAACGCTATATTGTCGTTTTCGCTAATATAACCATTAATAGCAAACGTGGCTTTGCTTTAAATGTTAGAATTGCTACTGGTATGGAAAATGGGGAAAATAACAAGAAAATAGCTAAACGAAATGTGAAATGTAATAACGGAAAATTCTATTATATCCGAGAGGAAAATAACCTACTTAAATTATTTCGAATTTACCACCCCTTAAAGACCGTTGAATTTTAATAATATGCTAATAATATTACAATTAAAAATTTTAAAAAATAACCAAAGAAGCGTGATTTTATCAACATATAAGCGAAACGTGACAGCATATGATAACAAAATTAACGAAATTATCGAGAATGTTGGAATAATATAAAAATAAAAAAATGATGCGATGTGAGGGAAACAAAAACATATTGTTATACAAACAAATTTTGTGTGTGTAATTTTCTCAAAATCAGTGGAATTGTTCCAAAAATACGATCATGTTTCGATACTTCCTTTGCGCATTGTATACAGGGTGGTTCATAACTATTGGGACGTAGGCTGAAGGCAAGTTATTGGGACCAAAATATTGCGATAGGACCAAATATACCTTAATAAAATATTGCTGTGGAATAAGATACAGGGCGTTAAAGTTTTTTTTTTCGTTTTTTTCTGATAATGTCCCTGTATATTTATCAATTGTTGTCAAAATCGGCACAGAGGCATAACTTTGGACAAGGAATATTATGTTATATATTATTTCACATTTTGTCATAGGGGGCGCCACATGAATTATTCCTGATGACGAAATTAAGTGAATTATTCCTGATGATGAAATTAAGTGGTAGCTTTTTTTGACGAATCTTTTTAGTGATTTTGATCAGAAAATAAGATGTAAACATCATTTCTACATAATATTAGTACTCTTGTTTATACACGATAATTTCACCCATTTTCGAGAAAAACGCAATTGAACAGGTAATTTTATAATGTTTTCTTTGATATCCTTTATTACAAGAATTAGAAAAGGTATAGAGGTCGGAGGAGGCCACATAGAACATTTAATTTAAGTTTGCTCTTTTTATGTTAAATTATTTTTAATTCTGCTTTATAAACTGTTGAAATAGAAGCCTTATGTCACAAGTTTTTTATTGTCTGTTGTTTGAAATCCCCTTCTCAGAACTGTTCAATCGGGTTTTTCTCGAAAACGGGTGAAATTATCGTGTTTAAACAAGAGTATCAATATTACGTAGAAATGATGTTTACGTCATATTTCCTAATCAAAATCACTAAAAAGTTTCGTCAAAAAAGATGCCACTTATTTTTTTTATCGCGATATTTATGCTTGATTCTCTAGAAAAACTGTATTTCAGTCCAAAAAATGTTTAAAAAAATAAAAAAATATTTCAGGTTCTAAAGTAAAATTTTTGTGAAGGAACGAATGAATATAAATCAATATAAAAAATGAAAATCGAATTTTTTTTATTATTCCCTAAATTGGGCACTTCAACAAAGAAATAAAATGTTGGATTTTCTTAGACAAAAGTACACACAAAATCCTTCTTTTTAAGAAAAAAATTTATTCTCTACTATTGTTTTTCCAAAAATGGCGACCAATTCAATTTTTTTTCGAAAAATGTCGATTTTGGTTGGACAAATACATTTTTTTTTTTAATTTTTACCACGTCTTCCCGACATAAAAATACATATTTTCTCCAATTTTTAAGAAAATTCCAGGATTCTTTGGTTATTTATTGCCAATTCAGTAAAAAAAAATATAATGTGCGCGAATTCGTTTTTTGAGATTAGGATGCATTTTTAAAAAAACTTTAATATATGGATCAATACTCTACTTCACCACGGTCATTTTAATTTTTTATTTTTCCACGACTCTTAGAGCCCTAGATATTTAAAAAATAGTGAAGCAATCCACTCGAAAAATATCAAAAATGCCGTTTTTCGCGAAGTTCCAGCCCAAATTTATTGAAAATTTTTTTACAAGTTTCTCTTTATGTATAAAATCGAAAAAATTAAAAAAAATTGACTTAGCTCTTACATCCATATAAAATTCTGATTTCACTCCACTATATTACATGATTACTAATTAATTTTAGTTTTGCATTGATTTATAACATCATCAGATAAATGAATGATAAATGAATCAGTTATTTAATAATGTAGATGCTGTTTTAAAATACGTACATTAATCTTACGTTGGATTTGTATGTTCCTTGCAATATTTAAAAATGAGTTTTTAATGAATAATGCATTTTTATTCGAAAAATTTGTTTGTTTATTCAAAAGGATAAAGTGATACCGTACCCATAAATCCGTTTTCCCACATAAATTAATTTAATCACTTCACTATATAATAATAGATAAAAAATTATTCATATTTAAATTTATGTTAATGTAGACCGCTGATATTTCGGCTTTTATACCGGGATAGAAGGAAAATATTCGTGGGTGATGACGAAATAATTATTAATTAGTTTTTAATTGAGTTGTGGATTTTGATCGACAAGCTGCCTTCATTTGAAATAGCTGAAAGGAATCTTTAATATATCAACTTTACATCAAAGTGTAGGCTGAAATATTTTAAGGAACTGAGAAACTATAAGTAAGTCAAAAGAATAAAAACAACTTTCAGGTCACAAATAGATGACATATTGAAAAATCTCTTCAGTTAAACTTTAACCACAGTTATTTAATTATTAAAACATTAGCTAATAGATCTATAAACATTCGTCTTATTATATAAACATGAAAATAATTTTATAGTTATGATTAAAATCCGAGAATAAATTAAATCCACTATAAAACATGCAATAAACAAGGTTTGCGAAGACTGAAAACTATGAATAATAATTTCCAAGAAATTCAATACGGTAAAATCAAAATGAATTGGATATTAAATAAGCAAGGATATAAAATTAAAATGAAAACTCTCAGGGGTGAAATTGATAGACAAAGCAAGTGGTAGAAAATAAAATATCAAATACCTTTTTATTATCTACTCAAAGGAACAGTGGTCTTCATCAAATAAGATATAACCCTTTTAAGGGCCATAGAAAAATGGATCTAAAAATTAAGATTGTCAATTATTTTAATATTTTGTTAAAAGCGTAAAATATTTCTAGTTTGTTTGTTATATTATCACCGAACACATTGTTCGGTACCTGAATTCGATCTGTGTGTGTAGCTTTTTTCTGTTTATGAATTTTAAAATTCTGACTTCAGACTTAAGTAAGCTTAGGGTTTGATGTGCCCCTTTGTACCACTTCGGGAACACCTTCAAAATTGGGTTCAAAATATAAAAAATTTTGAAGTTTAAACTGACATTGAATTTAAAGTACGCACATAGTGAATGACGATTTTGGTAGAAGTGAGTAGACTGTGGCTGTGTTGATTAGAATTAGAACTGTCAATCTAAAATTTTATTAATACTTTCATTACAATTTGTTCGGTCCATGGCAATGCTAGAAGAGCATTCTCAACTGGTTTTTTTATCAAATTCTATTACTTTCCTTATTGAATTTGAAATAAATAAGTAAGGAATATATTTTAGCTTTGTTATATTTTGCTACTGAATAATTAGTTTTCTATTTACATTTTTTACTTTTTTTTTAAATTATCATATTAGTATGTGTATTTATGATTTTGATATTCTCAAAGTTATTATTTAGGGGGTTACTGTATCGAAATATACTTAAACATGTTTTCTCTAAACTTCAAAATACACTGTAAAAAATAGTGTGAAAATTACATTAAAATTGTCTAAAAAAATCATTTTTAACGTATTTTTACGTTATAAAATAAAATACGTTGTATTTAACGATATTTTAATATTTTTACTTAAATATCCTACTAAATTAATAATTGTGGAATATTACACGTACATTATCGTAATTTTGCGGTAAATCTGTTATTTGACAGACTACCAAATTGTATAAATATCGTTTGAACATTTTTAAATATAAAATAAACAAATTATTTCTAGATTTTGCGCGAATCGAAATATACAGGGTTGTTTCTAAATGCCGCTCACAATCATTTCATTGAGATTGGCAATTAACTCTTCGCAGACCGTCTTGGTTTTGAATCTTTCTTTCTTTCCGTCCAAAATATCCAAACCTCCACAACTCCTACCAATCATTTTAGCTACGATATGTATATGCATATTTGCCCACTTGAACCTAAAAAAAAATAAAAAGAGGAGAAATATTTAATATTCTTTTACCCTTTAGTGTCTGCCATCACATCCAATTACGCCATTACGAAAAGGATCCTTTCCTATCCTTGATGTCCGGAAATGAAAGCTGGAGTATATTGTGATAACCCATGTCACTTTATATCAGCTATGAATAATATTCTCTAGGGTTTTAATTATTTCAGAATTTATGTCTGGATTAGAGTAAGTTATATCTCATTTACGTGAAATCCTGATTAATAATCTCTTCAATAGAGATTTATTTTAAATAATTTGAAGTATAATCGTACGAATATTTCATTATAGTTTGCGTTCGGTGAAATTAATTGTTTACCTAATCGTAGTTAAACAGTCCAATATCTCTTATTCGTACATACCTGGTAGAAATGATAATATACAGGATGTAATTCAAATGAATGCACATAATCTACTCAACCAGTCTGGAACCATTTCTACCAATAAACATAATTTTATAATCTGAATAAATAAATTAAGTGGGAATCGAGTTCTGTTGAAAGGTTGTTATAACAAATACAAAGCGAGGGTTTATTACTCTTTTTCAGAACTTTAGTACCAAAATACCGAAGGTAAAGCATCTAAACATGCTTTAATTTCCGCTCTAACCAATCACTTAATAATGTCAACTAGGCAAGGAGGGGATGTTGACTTATGACGTATGACGCACGACATACCATTGTCAGGCAAGTTAACTGCGTATTTAGATATTTAAAAAAATGTTACTTGATTTAAATATGGCTTAGCACTAGAACTGGATATGTTAATAGCTGTGGAAAACTATTGTGATATACAATTAAGAATTCTAATAATTCTAGCGCCGTTCTCAGATATTACAGCTAGAAAATTAATTGATTTTGCTAGAAAACAAAACAAATTATTTAATAATTAATCCTTCGAGCACTTTTAATGTTACAGTCAAATTTTCTTTTTTAAATAATTGAGAATATATTAGCTTATTGGAAAATTCAACAAGTTCACATAAATTACAGTTTAGCATACAAACTTACTATCGAAAACAACTCTACAATTCAATAATATCGCATTTAAACACCTTTTACGCCAAAACAGCACTCTAAATCTTGTTAATGTTACAAAAGGCCTAAACAGCATTTCGAACAATATTTCCAGCATGATACAAGATCGATTCGCAGCGGGTTGCTTACGCAAAATCTGCCATTTATAATATTTGTAGGAGTATTAAAAATGAATATTTATGTTAGGCGACATATGCGTCTTAAGTTTATTGAACCACGCTCACCTGGGGTGTGCGGACAGTGGTGGAACAGTGAGGAATCTAATAAATATTTTTTTTGAAAAAAACAATCTTTTCAGCAATATCTCCTAAATATCAAGTACCAATCAGAAATTATTTGTCGAGATAAATTAAAATCGGTACATTTGTTTCCTAAATTAGACTTGTTTTGACATTGACGTTGTTACATTAAATAAATTCAAAATAGTCTTGATAATTCAATTTAAACTTAATTAAATGATGATAGATTACTTTTTCGATAGGTTTTAACTTCACAGCAAATCGGTAAAAACGAGCTTAAAACTTAATTAAGTAATTAGTGATAAACGTGTTTTTAATTTTTTTTATTAGTACCAACAAAAAGAGCATTTTTTAATCGGCAAATGTTCTGTTAATGGGTTAATATTCAAATTGACAACTTTAAAGCTTTCTGGCATAATTCATAGTTTCATCCAACAATAAACAAATACCGCTGAGTATTTTAAAGATATATTTTTAACAATAATTTCGTTCGGATACAGAAATTAATTCTGCCTGTTTTCCTAATAAAGTTTAAAATTTTAATAAATATTTGCCCAAAGTGGTGTTCTGTCTATGAATAGTTTATCGCGAGAAAATAATGAGTAAATTGTGTAAGCAGGCGCGATAGGTATTGCTAATTTGCATTTAGTGAATGAATATGAATGAATGAAGACCCATTGCGATATACGGAAACGCTTTTTAAGTGTGGGAGGTTGCATTTTGAATTCGTTGGACGGCTACAGATAAAAAATGTAAATCCATGTCGTGAGTTAAAAAATAATATATACAGGGTGAGGCACGAGGAACTTTACATACTTCCACCATAAGCAGAGGCACCTTAGGGGATTACCAAATGACCATTAAAAAATGTCTTCTGTGTTTCTTTAATAATGTACAGACATATTCAGAACTAAAAAATTGCAGGGCCGGCTTCGCGAAAATTTGTTGAATTGCTATACTTGCAATAATTCACCCTGTACATGATTTCTCTAAAATGTGATGATTTCTCCAGAGGACATAAATAGACAGTTAAACCTGTATGTTTGAAGTTTTTGTTACACTGGCCTTATATTTTTAATTAAAGATTCATTTTAAAGTCAAATTCAAAATTGGCGGTAATGAAATATATTACGGTATAATAATGTTTAGTAATTATAAAGAAATCTTTAAAATAAACAATAACGACACACACTGTATTGCAGTATAGTAAATACCACACTTTGAATCAATTTACAGGACCGGATTTAAAAATCTGGCATATCTGGTTCATGTCAAAAATTCACCCTGTATGTAACTTTTTCCACCCGCAATGGACTGAAATTTGATTGTAAATGTTTGGATTAACCTAGTTTTGTCATTTGTTTCAGCGAAAATCATGTGTAATTATTTTAAGCGGAATGAAATTAACAACCCCAAGAAATGTTTATTCATAAATTTAATTAGGAAATAAAATAAATAACAATAACCAAAAACAAAACAGTTTTAACAATGCGGAACAAAGTAAAAAATAATTTAATAAACATTACGATGTTCAAAATAAAATCCATTTGCCTCAATACACTTTTCTTGGCGAATGTTTAAATGTGTAATGGACTTTCTTATTGTCAATGGGTTATTTCTGATAATATTGCAACAGCGAATAATTCTATCAATGAGCTGTTGTTAAGAAAGTCCATTACACATGTAAACATTCGCCAAGAAAAGTGTATTGAGGCAAATGGATTTCATTTTGAACATCTTTTAAAATCGCAATGTTTATTATATTGTTTTTTACTTTGTTCCGCATTGTTAAAACTGTTTTGTTTTTGGTTATTGTTATTTATTTTATTTCTTAATTAAATTTATTGGGGTTGTTAATTTCATTCCGATTAAAATAATTACACATGATTTTTGCTGAAACAAATGACAAAGCTAGGTTAATCCAAACATTTTCAATTTAATTTCAGTCCATTGCGGGTGGAAAAAGTTACATACAGGGTGAATTTTTGTCATGAACCAGATATGCCAGATTTTTAAATCCGGCCCAGTAAATTGATTCAAAGTCTGGTATTTACTATACTGGAATACAGTGTGTGTCGTTATTGTTTATTTTAAAGATTTCTTTATAATTAATAAACATTATTATACAGTAAGATATTTCATTATCGCCAATTTTCAATTGGACTTTAAAATGAATCTTTAATTAAAAAACTAAGGCAAGTGTAACAAAAATTTCACATATCCAGGTTTAACTGTCTATTTATGCCCTCTGGAGAAATCATATCACATTTTAGAGAAATCATGTACAGGGTGAATTATTGCAAGTATAGCAATTCAACAAATTTTCGCGAAGCCGGCACTGGAAATTTTTAGTTCTGAAAATGTCAGTTAGTTGCTAGACACCAATATACACTTTTACCAAAAAATGGGACAAATCGACTTATTCAGTGATAAGATATGACCAAACATTATTTTGGTCCAAATCCATAAATCGCTCTGTACATTAGTAAAGAAAAACAGAAGACATTTTTTAATGGTCATTTGATAATCCCCTAAGGTGCCTCTGCTTATGGTAGAAGTATGGAAAGTTCATCGTGACTCACCCTGTATATACGTGGTATTTCACAAGTCAAGTCACATGTTAGGCGATAAGTGACATTTAACAAAGTCCAATTCCTTCTCTATACTAAGGGATAGGAAAAAATGTTACGAAACCTTTGTAGACAAGGTAAGTTTCTATATAATCGGCAAGTATTTACAGAAAACATAGAATAATTATCTTATTTATTAAAAAATTGAAAAACAACTAATTTATAATGTATATAATCTAATTATTGTTTATAAGCAACCTTCTTTCAGGATAGAATAAAATTTTGAACGACTAAAAAGACCTGAGACATAGTGGGTGACTATGTAAGCAGATCAAAATGACTGTAATAATTATATAAAATGCTTAAAGGGATAGAAAATCACGTGTGGCAATTATTAGTTTTCTTTAAACTCAATAAATTGTTTTGTTAAAAATTGTAACATTAAGAATTTCCTTTTTTCTATTTTTTCCCACTCACAGAAATCACTTCTTCCTCGCTTTGGTTGCGATGGACCTGGATTGGGGTCGTTTCTTTCAATTCCTTCTTTAAGCCCCTATACTCATCTTCAAAGTTATCTCAGAATATTGTTTTTTTAGCCTTGAAGTATCATCCAGTGTTCTGTTAGTTCGAATGCAAGGTTCTTAAGGAAATTTGTTAGAACTTTATTGAAGAAGCTCTCCAAGTCAGTATTTGCATTACGTTCAACAAAACACTAACCTGTTAGTAGCAAAAACAGTTTATTTCGCACAATTTCATACTCTAATGTAATATGGTATAGAATTCTGCAGAGTCGTGTAGATTGTTATAAAATATCTCTATTCACTTACAAACATCAAAGATCAAGAAGATCTACTTAAACCATCTGACAGACCCAAATATCTCACGCGTAATCAAGATACAATACTGACCCTGTATTTTCAGGTATTAAGGTGTATAATCACTTACATTCTGATATAAAAATCTTACAATGAATCAATTTAAGAGAAAACTTAAACAACTTAAGCAGGTTTTGTATGTTCAAAATACTTAAATAATCTAACATAAAAATCTCTTTTGTATGGACTAAAGTGCATGCCGGTATTAAAGGCAATGAAGTGGCAGATCGGTTGGCTAAAGATTCTTTAACACAAAGTAACATATCTGTCTTTTTTAACCCCGCAGATATATTACCTACACTGAAAACTGAAATAAAAAATAGCTGGAATTGCATCTGGCAACAATACGTCGGAAACTCCACCAACCAATATTCTTTACTTCAACCCACTCTTCCTATAACTATTCCCCATATCTTCGAATATAATGTTAGTAGATTTTACTCAACAACCTTACAAGAATCAGATTAAATCACGGTTACTTTCCATCGCATCTCGCCAGAGTAGGTGCTACAGATTCTTCGATCTGTTCTTGTGATAATACTTCTACAGCTGATATTAACCATATTTTATTCAATTGCAACAGTCACCTGCAACAATATTTCTTTGCCAGTCAGTTTAGCTAACATACTTGCTTGAGAGAACCGACAGGTATTAGACGCCTAAATACATTTAATTAGAAAAACATATAATATCTACATAAATCTGCGGCTGAGGAGTAAGTTTCCTAATGCCAAAAACCATAAGCATATTTTTTATGATCTCTCAGAATACTTTCGGACAAATTTTGGCTGATTTTATCATTTCCAACGCTTAAGGTTCAGGCTTTTTAATGGACTTTTTATTTACTATTGTAATTTTATATTGTTATTTTGTGGAATAACAAAAAACTTCCATTTATACAAGCAGAAGCAGTCAAATCTAGAGGAGCGTAAAAGTATTCTTATCAAAACATAACTTATCCACTTCATCAACACCACCCTTTAGTTATTTATATCAGTATCATGCTTTGGGGTTGGGAGAACTTTTCAAATTGTAGTATTTCAGCTGTTTTCGGAACTTCATCCCATTTAACGTATTTTTTGCACGATTGGTTAATTTGACTGTTTACCATATCTATTTTGATGACAGTAAGTAGTATTTACTAACGTCAAAATTTACTGAACAGTAAGTAATTCACTTACCGTTCAGATTTTTCACTTACTGTTCAGAATTATGATTTTTCAGGAATTATTGCGGCACATCCTTCTTCCCATGCCCTTCCTATTTCTTCAAAATCACTTTCGTCGCTCATATTTTAATAATTTGTCATGTTATAAATATACTTAAATTATATACTCATTGGGCTGCTTAAAAATGTAGATTTGAATATTAAGAGCGAAGCTCGGTGACCAGCTATTGTATCTTGATATGATGAATCGACATTTTTAATATGAAAAAATGGATAATTTAATTTTACCCCAATCGTGCAAAAAACGTTATAAGCATGTCGAACGGTAAGGGTTACCGATGCCAGACAATAATTGGAGTCGTCGCTTCGCTCCTCCTACAAACAATTGTCTTCCATCTGTAAAAAGCCCTTACCGTTCTCCAAACTTAATATACTATATTATTATTACTATTATTTCTTCACTTGTGTTAAATATACTTTTATTTTCAGGTAAGTTGTCCCTGAATATTCAAAGTGTTCCTAGTTTTTCCATAACCCTTTTCTAAGGTAAGTAATCTTGAACTATTTTAAAGAACAGTTTTTAGTTTGGTACAAGGCTATTATTATTTATATTCAACAACATTCTGTCTATAAAAGCAATAATAATAAATAATACCCGGTGGTAAATTTATTCTGAATAAACACAGCCTATTAGTTTTTATTAGTTTTGATTTTGAAGGTCACGTTTAAGCAATTTAAAGAATTTGATTGACTTACTAATGAACATATCGTGGATATCTTTCTAAAAAATTTCATGATTGTATCCGGCTCGTTTTAGTTTATTTGCCTTATTTAAGTTTATTTTTGTTAATACACTGCTCACGTTAGAAGTTAAGAATATTGTCTAAGCCCAGAAATCATTACACTTTTTCAATTAAATTTTATAATAAATAAGAGTACCTAAGTAGGTCAAAAAATTTATAAATATTAATTCAGCATCACTGAAATCCCCTAAATAATCTAGAAGTATTTGACTTTGCCCTTAAAGATTTTTTTTGTAAACAACGAACAGCTAAAAATATTCATGCATGTTCAATCGGATTACCATCAGGGGAATGTACTGGCCAATCCATTTTGCGAATTGCCCCTTCATCAAACCAATTGTACATAATGTTTGCTCATATAAATGAATCGTTATCCCACTGCTATTGAGTATGGTGGAATAATGGGTTGTAGAATCTATCTATCGGTAGTAAGTGAACCAGTTTGAATAAATAAAGGTCAGCACGATCTCCAGATGGCAGCTATTGAAATAAAATAAATAAAGTAGGCTGCAGTATGACGTGAATACTTAGGATTAGGGAAATAAAATATAATATTTCATAAAAAATATGGTTCTCTTTGCCCTCTCACAAAGTTATTCTCAGGAACAACAAGAAAGTTTATTTTTCGTTGGGAATTTACTAGTTAATTAAGCTTGTATTTATTTTATAAATTTCCCAATTAAAGATACAGCTAATTGGACTCTGATATAATGCAGTTGTCTTATTTTAAGTGGATTAAAAATTGCTTTGGTCCAGCAACTCCACTACAACCTGCAATCTACAATCTCTAAGAATTTTTTCACTGAACTGATCCACGGTCAAGAAACTACCTGCGATACTCTTACTTCCTACAAATATATTTTTTTAAATATATCCAACACGAATTTCTTAATTAGAGACCAAACGAGACATAATTAAAATATCAACTACTAATTTTATGTAATAACTTAAATTGGTCGACACTCTCCATTCCTGATCCCTACAATCATTTAAAATCTTCGTTTGCATGTCACGTATGTACATTTAAGAATAGATAAAATCACGATTCTAATTTAATTACTGATTTCTAGATTAAAATTAGTTTCCCAGTTGAAATCCATTGGTGGCGAAATGTTTTTTATTTCCGGAAGGTGAACTCTATAATACTAACTAACCATTTGGATAAAAACTTTTCTTAAACTTACGGAACAAATATTAGGGAAAGAAGTTAGAGGCCATCTAGATACTGCAAAGTTGTTACATCTAAACCAATCGGGTTTTTTAAAGACGATATTTCTGTTTGGAATTGATATTCAACTGCTAAGACGTTTCAGATTGAAATACACAAAACGGAAACCGGCGGATAATATGGCTTGTTAGTGGGAGAGACAAAAAGGCTGATCCAATGAGACGGTCGATTTGAAGGGGCAACTGGATATGGAGAACAAAAGATAACGTGAAGTAAACAGAGGCAAAGGAAACATGTGGCTGATGTTAAGCAGTGGGCAAAAAAGAAGAAAGATTTTTTAAATCAAACATGTAAAAAATTTTAAAATAATAAAGCCTTTACCCTTTAGAAAAAATAACTACGACTTTGTAACACTGTTAGCCCCCATAAAATTATTATGGGGCGCAGGTACTTTTATTTACGATTTAACTAATAAAATCTCCCGTAGAGTAGGGGGAGTTGAAATATTTATCAGGGAAGAAGAATAAACAGATAAGTTATATTCTCCCTAATAAATTTAATCAGATTAAAATCAGTAATCAGTTAGGATCTCTGAGTGGTACCAATCAGCTCACAGAGGCTATACACTACAATACAAGCAATTATATTCTATTATTATCTCATAACAAATACATAGGTATATTAGATAATATATGGTTAAACACTTCGGTGGTAACTTGAAGGTACTAAGTGCTGGAGTATATCAGTTTTTTGCTGTCACTATGATGGGTAGGTTAAAATAAGGAAATCTCTTACTTGTGTTCATCCAGGTGCTAAAGGCAGGCAGATATGAATGAGCAAAGCCTAGGTTATAGAAGCCAAACCGAAGGAGCAACTACTTCTAATGAGCGCAAAAGCGATATCACACTCAAGCGAAAAGTGTGCAGGAAGGTGTCGAAGTAGAGTAAGCAGTCCCAAATTAGTTAAAGCAGGTGCAAATGCCAGAGGTGGAAGATTCAAGTAATGCAGAAAAGCAGATTAAAGAAAAAAGCTGGATGCTTGAAGCTTTTTTTTGGCCTAAAAAGAAATTAGCAAATTTAATATTTATATTTAGAATTTGGGCTTAAACCCTTGGCAATCTATAGACTTACCGGAGGTGTAGTGTGGCCAATAAGTGGAAAAGACTGGTTCCAGATTCACAATGAAGTGTATTCTATGTAAATAGAAGTTAATGATCTAATGTCTTATATTAACTTTTTTCCTTGGCTTAAAAATCCGAAATAAAATTCGAAATTCTAAGAAATCATGTGTTTCAGAACAATGCCAAGAACAAAAGAGGTCAAAGGTCCAAAGTACAAAAGTTAAGCCTGGTAATGTGGTGATTTTTATTAAAATCTAGTGGTTAAATTGGCAATACTAATTTGACTGAAGACAAGAAGAAGATATTTCTTCTTCTTCTTCATTGAACTTTGAGATACCTCTTTAATCTAAATAAACAATGTTCATTTTTACTAACATTCAACAAACTATTTTGGTTGTGTCAAATTACTTTATTTATACCAAAGTCCTGCCTCCAATTTTAAAAGAGAATGGTAAGAAATATTTCATTAAATCGCCCTTTTTTAAATTATTAATTAGATGGATAAACAAAAGACCTAAATGGACGAAAATCCAGGTTATAATCAACTTTAGTACAAAAATTAAATTAATAAACCCAACCAAGAACTATCCGATCTACAAACAATACCAGATTATAAAGACATAAAAGTAGAAAAGAAAAAGTTACTTTCAAAAACGAACTTTAGTGACTGGTTTTGAAACTCCAATAAGCCAATGAATTGTACTATAATGAAATATTCCTTTCGCTGAAACAAGGTACAACAAATCGCGCTTCGTTTTTACATACCACTTTCTTAAAATCACGCAAATATAGCAGTCGTCACGTTTTTGGTGGATTTGACGCCTGTCAGATTAACAGAACTTGTTTGTCACTTTTATTACAAGAACGCCTAGTGACAATAGGTAGCTGAGGATAACAGAAAATACACGTGTTTCAACCAACATGAAACGGTTCAACAGCAATCACATTTTTAACGGTGGTGTTAGACGATTAGTAGACACCGGTGTGGCGTTGTTGTACGTTAAAGGTAACATAGGATGGTTTATACAGGGTGTGCCAATTAAAATTTGCCAACAAATATTTCGAGTTTTGTTCAAAGTTTGAAAAAATGTCAAAATAGGTCAATTTTAACCTCATCTTAGTTTCAAACTTCTTTTTTAATCCCTCTAGCGCCCAGAACCACCCCTTGAAAAACATTAAATGGCAAGAGATGTGACAGAACATTTTGAAGCTGCTTTCATTATCTAATGCAATCCCGTTCTTTTTTCTATTTTGAACGACTCTTTTTTGAGAAAACTCCTTAGATTATTGTTAAAGAAAACAACAGTAGTTCTAAAAAAAAACAATTTAATTTTAACGAATGTACTGTTTAAGGTGCCCACCTCCAACTTCCATGCAATGGTACAGCCTCTTCTCAAATGCTTCTCTAACTTTTCGCAACATTTCTAGTGTAAATAAACGGCATTCTGTCACGAGTCTTTGTCGAAGAGATTCAGGTGGTGTAGCATAAACTTAAGTAGACCCACAAAAAATCGACAGGAGTTAAATCCTGACCATTCGATAGAACCTCTACGTTCTATCCATTGTCCGGGAAAACGAGCATCTAAAAAGTTGCGAACTCGTACAAAGTGTGGAGACGCTCCATCCTGTTGAAAAAAAATTTATTTATGTTTATTACACCTTATAAGCTAAATAAATATTTTAAGGTATTAAATAATTACCGTCAATGCCATCCTCTTGATCTCGACCGTAAAGATCACCGTTATATTCATAAAATAGTAAGAAGTAGTCACGATAATAAATTTAAGTTTTCTGTTGAGTACCAATACACTGACATTAATTACTTTTGTCAGTGAAAAACCATTCATAAATGGACGTTACTAGCAATAAACTGATTTGCAGCGAACGACCTTAGGCACAAACGAAAAAATTTAAGTACCAATCAACGATCATTACCATGCCGTGTGTGGTCTCGATAATTAATATACGAAGAAATTGAGGTCTATTTGTAAGCAACTTACAAATAAATTTAGGCCACATTTTAGAAATATAACTAAATTGACATTTCTTTCATGTGGATGCGTTACAAGCCTGGAAAGTAATATTTTACAGGACGGTGTAGGGAGTCCTAGAAGCCTAGGTGTAACAAAAAGTACTTTCCGGGAGTGTATCGTCCAATATTTTTTTAATTTATATTTCAAATTTATATATTTTAATGAGTAACATTTTTGAACAATCATGGTTACAAGTATTTTAAAATTATTTGCTGACATTTTCGATCTGCTTAAATTATACCTAGTGAGTTTCTGTTAGCTGTATCAACTTTATTGCTAGCTAATGAAGGTGCTATAATATAATAATATACGTCTTTATTCCCTAATTTAAAGAATACAAAATATAATTTAAACAAAAATAGAACAAAATTGGGAGTAGCGAATTTTAGCCTAGGGCTACTCATACTTAAGAACAAACCGAACCCCTTGAAAAGTTTTAATAACCTTTTAAGCCTTTAGTTTTAGTCTGATTTTTGTGAAATTTTCAGGAAATACTAATAATTACAAAACTTAGGGTGGAGATTCCTTGATTTTTTTGTAAGCCTTCGAAAAGTATTTATTTTTTTAATTTTAAATGGAAAATCACAAAAAGAAATATCCGCGCCATTCTGCAGTAAATCTATGAAAATTTGCTCCTCTTTGTTTTAAGTTTAAGTGGTTTTTAAATAATATGGTTTCCCATTTTTTGCTTAAATATCTTTGTAAAGTGCTGCCACATCGTTACATACATTTAAAGTTGTCGAGAAATATTCCATCGCCAAGTGTTCCCAGTGGCGCGCATATAAATACAATTTTATATTAGAAAATCCTCATAAAATAGAAGTGAAATTTGCTTCTCACAAGAACTCCGGTTGCCACTTAACCACATTAACAAACAAAAAATTTAAAAAAAATTATTTCTCTAAGGAGCAGAGCTCCGAATTGCAAAAGTGTCATATGCCATACTAATCATTGTTTTGCACATCTAAAAATAATTTCTTGGTTTAGACCTAAAGTGTTTAAAAATTTTAAATTCATGATACTGCGTTATATATAAAACTGCGATTAAACGTTACTAAACTATGGTTTGGCATAGTGAGACGGTTGGGGTCTCGAAGATCTACATTCGTAATGTGTTTACGAGCAACAATTTTTCTTTTATGAACTAGGACGTAAACATTGACCTATAAATTCCTCTTGGTTAGACAACCCCGAAAAAGTAGCTATTTTAGGTAACGACCTATCGGTGGTGTTTCATAATTACCTTTAATGGAAAGACGATATACTTTCTGCACAAATTCAGATCTTCTCACTATTAATTATAAACGATTTCGGATTGCTTATTTTGGTGTTTGGAATCTGAAACCAAAGTATAGTTTTTATTAGTCAGTACTTAGAGTGGACATGCTTAGGTGTACCCCATAATTAACAAAACTCTAGTCATAAATACTTTTAGAATCGAAGAAAAATTTGTAAATTTTAAGAAATTAAAAATCTCTTTAAAGTGTGTAAAATTTTAACTAAGAAATTTTTTAAATTTTAATATAAAAAAACCTTCAAACAGATGTAAAACGTTCAGTTCACCCTCTTGAAGAGGTTTTATCAATTTTATTTTACACTTAGTCATGTTTTTAATATATATTGGAACCCCTTTTTGACGTATCTCAAATTTTGACGTAAGTTTTTATGTTAATTTCTTGTATTTTTTATATAAAAACTTGTAAATCCCATTTTAGGTGGCGGCTCTGAGGATGACCTTTAAGGTCGAAAGCGCTTAGATAATTATTAAATTAAAATTTTATACACTTTAAAGAGATTTTTAAATTCTTAAAATTTACAAATTTTTCTTCGATTCTACATTTAAGTGTGTACAAGTCATACAGTCTTTTCTAAAAATAAATACTTTTTACTTTTTTTGTATAAACTCCATAGCGAAGAAGATTTAAGATTGTTTTATTTTTGGCACAATTATGCCAATAAAAGAGCCTCACAAATGATTTTTGACTTTTTTTTTCAACACTTTTAAAAAATGTCGTTTAATATTTTATCCGACAGTAGTAGTAAATCAATCGTTGTTGTAGTGGCTACCATAACAATTTCATCCGGTATATTTTGAAATTCCGGTTTATAAAAATTGTCGCGTTTTCAACTAAATATCAAAATCTGTGAAATTATTTTATTGATCTAAACAATACACGACTCGGTTACTGTGGAAACAAATGGATTGTCGACTTAGATTACATATTTGATTCATTTTTCTTGAAAGATAAGCCCGAAAATAAATAAAAGTGAGGCCGTTGAAAGCTTTTATCGGACCTTTTGATAAAATATGATTTTCTGACCTAAAAATAAGCTGGATACTTTTTAATTCCAGCCGGTTTCAAAATAATGTATTTTTTATACGACGTCGTTATAAAATATTGATATCTAGCTACTTAGAACAAAACTGAAAGCGGTTATTGCGCCGTTAAACGAACAAAACAAGGAAAAATTAAAAATGGTAAAAGGTTTGTTAAAAGGTTAATGACGGAATAGCTTAAATTTTTAAACGAAAAAAATGCTTAAAGTAATATTACATTCAAAGAAGGATTAAAACAAAACAATACAAAAAAATATTCAAAAGTCGGAGCCTTGCTCGGCTCGATATGATTTTCAGCTTTATTTTTAGTATCAAATTCAAATCGAGCATGAAAAAAAAAAATACGTAAAATGTAGTTTTTCAGTAGGTACTTTGAAATCTCGTTGTTATATCTTAAAATTTTTATCTTCAGTGTCACACAGTAGAGACCGCAAAAACCATTAGAGAGGCAAATAGGCGTGAATTTTTCGGTTTTTCATGGTTTCATAATTTTCAGTTTTCACGTACCTTAAGGATCTGTAAAGGAGAAAGAAAGCCAGAACTGTAAAATTATCTTGTTGATAGATCAGGAAAGTTTTTAACAAAAAATTGTTTTAATAGAGAATGTTTTTGAAAAATGAATTTGATATAATGAAAGCACTTTCATAAAGTAAAAATGTCTCAAAATTTCATTTTAAATGAATTAAAAATCGTTGTAAAGAATTTATGGTTGATTCTCGTGAAATATCAACATGGATTTAAAAAGAACACATCTAGTGAAAAAACAATAGATAAAATATCAATTTAATATGAATCTATGGATGGATAAAATAAACATATTTTTGACCTTATCGGCCATGAAATTATTTCAATATGAGATTAAGAAAAATCAGGGAACAAACTCTTGAAATGCAAGATATATCGGCGCTTCAGTTTTGTTTGATGACAATTTTTAAAATTTTTTATTTTAATTTTAATCAAAGAATTTAGTTTCAATTCTCTAGTTTCTCTAAGACAGTACGGAGTCGTAAATAATAATACAATAATAGAAATATATGCCTCAGAAACGAGTAAATCTACGGTAAAAAAAAAACAAACAAAACTTGTATATCCCAGAATTATCCTTAATATATTCCGACTAATAGTTACCACAAACGTAGACTAGATGAATAACTTGTAAGTAAGATGTCTAACATTCGTAACTATTTACATAATACAAGCTCGTATGTAAATTGCTTTTAATTCACATATCTTTCAGACTTTCGTGTTTTGTTGTTACAAACTTTTAAATAATTATTCAGGATTAATGTGAGAAGAAAAGGTAGTGTCGTGCTATAGGGAAGAGACTGGATTTCGCATCATCTTTTACAGTATAGTACTCAGAATAAACACCAAAAAGCGCCATGTAGCTTTTAAGGATATAGTTTGTTGTGCCTAAAATATCGGCTTGGCTTGAAGTCTAGATGATGTGTGAGTCAAAACAGTCGATACCTCAATCCAAATATCTTTTCCAGTTTTTATGCTGCTGTGACAAATAGAACACAAATGAACCTATTAAAGATGACCACCTTCAGTTATATAAACACTGATTCCTGTAAAAGAGAAACATTTTACGCTAATTCTGCAAATGAGAGTTATTTTCATATTCGGATACCGTCGGATCGACAGTGAGCAGGCTTCATGACCAACCTGTCCAGCGGCTGAACCTTGTGAAAAGCATGTGGTTGTGATGGTTTTTCTCAGATATAATAACGTCGAATTCCTATGAATTAAGTGGGGACTGGGAAAAAATACCAGCTTGGTTCAAACAGAACTGGCTGGTATCTCAATTGCCACAAAAGGACTAACCAGAAAAGGAATTTCTGGCAAAAACATAATAATCTGCATTGACAGCAGACAAGCTCTACTAGCCTTGAATAGATAGCGTGTCACATCAGGGCTAGTATTAGAGTGCCATCATGCTTTAGCTAACGCCTCGGTAGGTGACAATATTATCCTGAGCTGGGTCAAAGGGCACGACAGGAGTAAAGGTAACCGCATTGCCGATTCCTTAATCAAGGAAGCGGCTGGACTAAGACTTATAGGACCCAGCGACACCTACGGCTTGACGACTTCGGCAATTGCGGAACTAGCTAAACGTTACAGCCATGCTTAATCTCTAAAGAGATGGGATGAAATCAAGGGATGCAGTTTTGCCAGGGTTACACTGGGCGACCCTGGGAAGCTGGCGTCGGAGAAATACTTGGAGATGGCCAGGAAAAACCTACGTCTAGCAGAAAAATTTCTGACTAGCCACTGTCAACTAAGGAAACACCTCCATACAATGGGGCTAGTGGACCCACCTCTATGCAGGATGTGTGAACAGGAAGACGAAACGGTCAATCATGTCCTATGCGATTGCCCGGAGTTATCGTCAATGAGAGAGTGCGTGTTCGGTGAGTCTTGGCCTACACCTGCCGATATAAAGGAGATGTCTCCTAGTGACTTGTCCACTTTTTTGGAAAGGACTGGATGGATAATGGGTCAAATGTGGCCTAAGTGCTATGGGACTAACTCACCCTCCCTACTCTACAGATACAGATACAGAACATCGAATTCCTTATGACTGAAATGGCTATCTACGATCATCAGAACAGGTGTTTTTCCTCATGGTACGCGCTGTCAGATCCTACCTGACTTCCCCTAATACTTGCTATATAATCCTTTCAAATCGAAATAGGTACCTGATTAATAGTCTGCCGATTAGTTTGAAAACTAAGATTTAGTAGCCATATTCCTTGAGGTATAGACGATTTCAAAAGGAAACGAGAGGAAAAGTATTTTCAGAAATTCAACACGTTGAGATATTTAGTACAACTTTTAGTAGGTTTATTTGCCTGCGGAAAAGATAGTTGGATATATAATTAATTAAATTAAGAAATAATCAAAGCCACGTTGTTTTACATCGGAACACTTGTGCATTACTTGTCAGTTACATTTGCTGCCATTCATAAATAATATTATTAATGCGGATAGGGTGGGCCCTTACTACAGTCCTGCATTGCCAGTATACGACAAAATAACGTATTTACGGTATACTCAAAGTGCCTAGCAAAGCAAAACGTTTATGAGCGCTTAGTGGTCGAAACTAGTAAGCCGGCTCGCGTAAATTGAAAGCGTCCAAGATACTTGAAATTTATTCATTCTATTAGGAATCGGTGGCTATAATTTATTCTCCGAGACATCCCTACTCAATCCGAAATCGGCCACCCAGACGCACGTTTACGATTTTTTTTCCTTTCGATAAGATCACGATCATTATCAAGTTCGAGGATTGGCGTTGAAATAATAATGCGTTTTCACTCTCACTGGGAGTTTTACGTATGAAATTTAAATTGTTATGGTTCAATAATCGGTCGGTTTCGTTCTAAAGAGTCTGTTATTTTATGAATGGGGTTTAAAGACAATGACGCATATTTTAGATGTTCGAAATTGATTGTTTTTATCGAATAAAGTGCCTAAAGCTTATTTGAAAAGCGTGTTGTAAGTTTGTATATGCTTTTGAGCTACTGTACCGTTCAGAAAAAGGGTTGATGCCGAACTAATTTACTGGAAAAACAGATAATAGAATTACGTCTACGAGGGGGAAAAATAAAATAGATCTTAGCGGAATTGTATACATTTTAATTGCAGATGTAGGTAACACAATACTTAGAAAGGTTGAAATAAAAACTATACAAAATAAAAAGCGAGGAAGTAGTGAAACAAAAAAAAATAAAACTGGCAAAACATGTGTAAAAGTTCATGCACTAGTTATAAACTACAAGAAGAAGAAGAAAATAAATAATAAATGAAGTTGCAGATAAATACGATAACATATTCGATGTGTACGGAAGATATTTAATTTCCACACTGTATATAACGTGAAACAATATATCAAATTAAAAAAAAAGAAAGCAGAACTGTTGCATAGAAAAAATTAAAAATGTGTGCAATAAATTTTTGAAAATACAACAATTTTGCTGTTATTTATTAGCATTTCATGCTCAGAGTGATTCTGGATATATTATTTATTTACACAAGGTCTAGACCATAACCAAAAATAAATAAATAAAAAATACTCTCGTGAAAACTGACAATCCGTCAAACATAAAAAATTAAAATATTTTTATGAAGAGGTTTTTTGAGGTTAAAGTACTGAGGTGAACATTTCACGAGAGTCAAAATGGATTTATTAGTTTTTTCTACCACTCACATCGAAACTAGACTTGGCACTTGAGAGGAAATTTTGTTTTTTCGCGTGAGCTACTTTCAAGGTAGATGACAACATCAAGGGCAAACCTTGAGAAATGATCTGGTATACAGATGCATTCAAGACCAAGGAGAGAACTTGTGCTGGAATATACATTGAGGGGAGAAACTCCCAAATAAGTGTCTCAATAGGAGCAAACACTTCCGTATTCCAGGAGGAAATGTATGCTATCTTGCAGTGCGCGAGAAAAATAAATGCGAGAAGTGCGCAATGCAAGGATCAAAATAAGCACAGACATGCGTCTCTGAAGGATCTTTTGAACCCAAAAGTGACATCAAGACTTGCATGTGAATGTCGTGAAGAACTCATTGTCCTTTCAGAACACAACAAAATAACTTTGATGTGGGTTCCAGGACACTGTAGCATCGAAGACAATGAAAAAGCTCATGAACTAGCCAGAGAGGGTTCATCAATCTCATTTATTGTCCCAGAACACACATTTGGTGTTACTAAATCCAACATCCGAGGATGCATACGGGACTGGGTCAGACGAAAACAAAGAGAAAGGTGGAATGACGCCCCTTTCATGCACATTCGTTAAAGAACCGTCCAAACATAAAGCTGAAGAACTACTCAAGATGAGCAGGAATCAAGTTAGAACAAGAACGGGCCTTCTCACTGGTCACAGTCCAATGAGAGGACACCTGCACAAAACGGGGCTGTACAACGGAGAACTTTCTTGCAGACAATGTGGTAAACTGCCAAACATATACTGACGCTGTCGTGGTGTTTCACAGAATACGTTTCGTGACTTGGAAGTATGCTCTTGTGATATTAAAACTGATATTAAAACTTGAAACTGAAAACTATTTATTAAAAATGAACCAATTGAAAATTGTTAATAGTTGTAGAAATTTAGGAATAATTTATGACTGTAGCCTTTGATTTCAAGAGATGTCACACGTTTAGTAAAAAAAATCGTATCTAGTTCTATTGTATAGAGGTCGGGGTATTTTAAACTTTACATTACGAAAATTACTTTGTGAAACTATGGTGATGTCAATTCTTAATGGGCTTTTAGTTTTTTTTTGCACAATTGGTCATTTTTGACTGTTTACCATATCTATTTTGATGACATTTACTTGAACGGTAAGTAATTCACTTACCGTTCAGATTTTTTACTTACCGTTCAGATTTTTCACTTACTGTTCAGAATTTTATAGGTACATACCGAAATTTTGATTTTTCAGGAATTATTGCAGCACATCCTTCTTCCCATACCCGATCTATTTCTTCAAATTCACTTTCGTCGCTCATATTTTAAAAATTATAATAATAATCAGAACTTTCACTTACTGTTCAGAATTTTATAGGTACTCTCATACCGAAATTTTGATTTTTCAGGAATTATTGCAGCACATCCTTCTTCCCATACCCGTTCTATTTCTTCAAATTCACTTTCGTCGCTCATATTTTGAAAATTATAATAATAATCAATGAGCAAGACTCAAAGACCAAACTTATTGACATAACATGACATTTTAAGTGACAGCAGAAAAAGCCATGTTCATACTTATTATACATCCTACTAACTAACTAGCAACCATAACATGTATCTTGATATGATGAATCGAAGTTTTGAATATGAAAAAAAATGGATAATTTAATAGTTTATTATTGCCCAATCGTGCAAAAAACGTTATAAGCATGTCGAACGGTAAGGGTTACCGATGTCAGACAATAATTGTAGTCGTCGCTTCGCTCCTCCTCCAAACTATTGTCTTCCATCGGTAAAAAGCCCTTACCGTTCTCCAAACTTAATATACTATATCATTATCATTGCTTAGATCAAGTTACTAAATTTCGATTGCAAAAAATTCAAAATAATTGTTGCCGTTGTGTCTTTGGCATGACCATGTATCAAGTAAGCTAAAACAACTTGGATGGTTGAACATAAGTAACTTGTATAACTACCACCTTGCCTCTTTGATATACCGAATTATTTTGACGTCGAATCCTATTTATTTGAGGAACAATTTAGTTTTTCGTGGAGAAGCGCATAGCCTGTCTCTGAGATATCCGCATAGTCTCATGTTACCACGATATAGGTTATCAATTTTTAAAAGGTAATTTACTTATAATTCAGTTTTAGTTTTTAACAGAATTTCTCATAGTCTAAGAGTTAATTCTCTCAGTTTTTTAAAACAAAATTATAAACAAATTCTACTACAGCGTCAGATCATTTTTTTATATTTGTGATGTAATTTTGATCTTTTTTTGATATTTGTGATGTAAAATTTTAGTGAATATTTTAAATGTGTAATGTCTGAGTTTTACTAATTTTGTATTTTATTATCATCTGTAAACTTGAGGTTAAGTAGAGTAGCTCTAGCTAGACTTCGCCTCTTGTACTCATTGTTTGTATTTTTATAGGCAAATAAAGGAAATTTATTATTATTATTATAAACCTGTCAAATATGCGAGTAATTATAGTTAGTTGCTACAATAATAATAAAGGATAGTAGTAGTCCTTTTATTAATACTTCCACAAAGATTATGTCGTTTGTTTGGCAATAAATCGCTATTATTGAAAAATTTAAAACTTTATCATTTAATTATCCATGTTAAGATCCTGAAAAAGCTTTAAGTACGTTTAAAAAAGATTCAAAACAACGTTAAAAGTAGAATTAGCAAACATGGTATGCTGACAATTATAGTATATGTTTCACAAAACCATTATTCAATTAATTCAGAAGGATCCACCCACAATGTTATTCACCGTAATGATAACCGTTACCAGTGCTATATCTAAAACATTTCGTTTAAATAGCAACAAATTGCATTATATCTAAAACCAGAATATCGTGAACTTTTGACTTTAAACATCCCCGCATAATATTAATTGCATAAAGCGTCTACACCTTTTTGCAAACATCCCACATTGCCCCATTAAACAGTTGGAACCCCGTTTAGTTATTTAAACGGCAACATCTTTAATTACCGTTCAGTATAAGTATATTTCGAATGTAAATATATTCATATTTCACGTGGTTTTATAGGTTAGGGGAGAGTCGAGGAATAAATGATAACCGAAGAAGAAGAAGAAGAAATAAGAATTTTTATTTTAACGGCACGTTAACCCACGTTGTCATAAAGGTACTACAGAAATTTATTTGATTTATTGATGAGCCAGTCAATATCTTCTTTTTACTGGGAGTATTCTGTTAAATTCATACAGGGCGTCCCTGAATTTAACAGCTTAATGCCACTCCATTATGTACTGGGATACAATAATAGTAAAACGATGGAAAAATCGTATAATGACTAACAACTGAATTTCTGGTATCTGTAGGTACTTGATCGACGTTATCACTTCAGTACTAGTTCATGTCTTGTTTTCATTTGGTTGTTGTTTTAAGATCAACAAATCATTATTAATAGTTCATCTAATTCATTTGTCATTCTCTATGTTTCACCACAGTTCGATTTTAGTTCTATTTTTTGTTTCTTCTTCATATTCTTCATTATTTTTCATCATCTGTTATTAATATTACACTACCTGGATAAGCAATTTTTTGGATCTGCTAATATTTTATACCGTCACTAATTCCTGCTCTCCCCTACAGTCGTTAGCGTCTCCGGATGTTGCAGCGACCCATTGAAGATGCCCTCCAATTCGAATGACAGATTACCCCAGGTGAGAATGCACAAGAAAGGCTCTGCGGGAGTTAGATTAACTTGACCAGCACGGTGCCTTTCAAACTTCAAGTGACGCAATTGCAGTACTAAAGCGTGTATCTAGTTCAAACAAGAGGATTATTTATAGGATTAAATAGGTTTTGTTAAAAAATAATAATAAACCACGAGGGTTTAATAAAATGCACCACCCTTGACCATTGAAAATGTTTTATTTTCAACCTTATCGGAATGATCTCTAATATAGTTATATCAACTTCGATATCTCTTGTACATGTCAGATTTTTATGTATTTATTGAACATATTTAATTTCATTAAATTTTTCATCAATCTTCCTCTGGTTTTCTATTAATCAAATTGGAGATTTCGGAAGGAAAACCAAGGGGAAATAACAGACAATAGGGTACTGACCCAAATAATTTGTTTCAACAACATGTTGGAAGGAAATTAATGTTTGAATATATGATAAAGAGTAATCGTTAATCATCTTATAGTTTAATAATTTCCTAGAAGTAAGAGGAAGAAAGATAAAAGTGCACAAGCGAAATCACTTGGAAATAAATTAAAGAAATTTTTTGTATCTTAAAAAAAAATTAAACAATTTTGATGGGTGTCGAATCCTTAAAGGACATTAGGTACAGGTAGAAGCACCGTATATATTGTTACGTAATGTTACCTTGTTGTGATAGAACGTTGTTTAATTTATTTTATTTTTATTGACTTTTAATTTTAAATTTTAGTACATAACCTATAAAATTTTGTTGTTTTATTTTTGAACCAACTAACCTCGACTACAGCTCTTTTTCTTTTTTATTTAATTTAATTTATTTCTAATTTACTTACTTTATTAACCAACTTTTCTTTTTAAATAAATTTAAAATTTATGGGATATTTTTATTCTTACCTCCTTCGTAAGCTCAGACAGAATGTAAATTCTTACGTTTGACAGAATGCATTGGGCGCCATCTACTATACAGAGTAAAGATTCTTAACCTCAGTAACGAAAAACTTTTTAATTGAATGTGCGACAAATATTTGGTCGAATAAGGTAAGTGTATTTTTATTTACTACAAAGAAAAATTAACAGTTACATGTGAAATGTATTGTTATTTTCTCAACTTATTCTCCAATACTCTAACCTAAGTTATTTATAGGTTAAGTTAACCTTAGAAAAATTAGTTATTGCCTTTTATCGTTTTAAAATGTTTTTAAATATCGATATTTAATGAAAATTGGTACCTTCATGTAAGATGAAGTCTTCCTTATTCCTACAGTTATGGTTGTTAAATGGATGTTCTTCAAAAATACAAATGGAATGTTTTTCAAAACGGAAACTGGATAAATTTAGTCAGGATACAATTCGATCAGGATACTCTGGATCTCTTAATCGGGATGCAGGACAGGATGGATAATTGTGGCTTCTTCTCTTGATTCAAAAGTTTTTTCCTTTTTCTTGAAAAATGGCGTTACTTCTTGACAGGTAATGATTTTTATTCTTTTATCAGTGTTGCTTTCACTTGACTTCGTTTGTTTTTTGTCATGCAGAGCGAGGGAACTATTCAAGACTTTTAAGCAAAAAGCTTCGCATGACAGCGAGAAATAGTTTGTATAAACGCCCAAGTCATAGCTCTATATATTGGAATTTGACATTCTTTTAACTTAAATTTTTACAAAATTCAAAAATTATTCATTTTTATACAATTTTTAATTACCACCAAATTATTCTAGAGACAAAAAGAATAATTTTGATGTAATTTTTGTACAATTCCTACTTATATTAACTTTGTACAAAGACTTTTTATGTTCGTTATTATTGATTTCTTAAATCTCATAAAACTTTATTATTATTGCCTTTTTTCTTCAATTTTAGAAGTCCCAACACTCTATTTTCCCGATTTGTACCATTTCCCTTGAATTTGAATTGATTATATTGATGTATCATGATATTGAAATTTGAGGTTAAGTTTAAAATTTCTTTTTCTCCAAACACTTAATATAATAATAATCTCATTATTATTGTGATCGCAGACTTATATCTGATATTATATTATTTAAAATTTTTCTATTCAGTACTTTGCTAGATTATTTGCAAATACCCTAAATCTGTTGATGAAAATCTCGTATGGGATTACCATATTAAATTTTGACAAATGAAATTTTATAGTTTCTTTTACAATTACTATGTTAAAATTAGTTTCAAACATTATTTTTGAAATCACATTCTGTCCTGTAATTACTTAAAGTATAATAAATAGTTATTTTATTGGTATTTATAAAATTATCTGTTTCTTTTTTATTCTTCGTAGTTATTGAATATTAAATTTTGTATTTTTTTTTGAGCTGGTCAATTTAGTTAACCGTTACAATATACACTAAAAACTCCTTTTTTTTCCTGTTTTACGGAACCATCTTTACCAGGATATAACATCGCGTCATTGGTGAATTCATTTATTACGGTATATCATAAGACTACATGTTGCCTTTCCTGCTGTTGCTTTCCTATTAAACTGGTGGATCTTTTGGTCTTACAACGAATCGACTCACTTTTCTCCGAATTAACCCGGTTTCTTTTCTGCTGTATATTCTTTAAAAACTGAGTATCTCCATTATTCAGTATAATAAAGATTCGATCGCGTTTCCATACAAATTTTTAAATAATTTTAATTTCTCTATGATTATTTTATGAATAAAGATTATTGTTTTTATCATCCTAACACATGGTCGTTTTAAATAAAGAAATATATCAGATTATTTTACTGAAGACCGTAATAAATGACCGGCGGTCGGTCATAAACCACACAATTAAAATTTTTTATATTCCATTGTCTGACGGACGAAGACACCCATGTAACTACAATCTATGAATGGAATAAAATTCTAAGCAGCACAAGAATACAGTCACTAGTTTCATGGACTATTAATTGTGGCAGTGGTTTAAAAGTATGTTTTAATATTTAAAATATAATTTTATTCTCTAATTTATTACAGAATAAATCATTTCCTGCACGTTTGCGATGAAATTAAATTTCATAGACTACTACAAAATGGTAAGATCAAGTTCGATACCACCATATAAAATCGACTATAAATCTTCTGCAATAATTAAAAATAATCGCTTGTGACTCGAAACAATTTTAGATTGATTTATTGCTGCAAAAACAGTTAACTAGAGCACAGTGTAGTGGGAAAAATTTGTTTTTAGTAACATTTATTTCTATTATCCTGCCAGATTACTAGTAGTATGCTGCCGTGTTTAGGAAGAAGGCAGTAACTTCAAATTTTTCGAAAATGAGTTTTTGTTATCGTTGGATTCGTTGTAAAATTGTCTATCTAATACAGGGTAAAAAAGCAGTTAAAAATCATCCAAAATAAAGGTTATTTAGAACCAGTTGAGAATGCTCTTCTAGAATTCCCATAGACCGAACAAATTGTAATGACAGTATTAATAAAATTTTAGACTGACAGATCTTATTCTAATCAATATAGCCACAGTCTACTCACTTTTACCAAAATCGTCATTCACTATGTGTCTACTTTAAATTCAATGTCATTATAAAATTCAAAATGTCCATATTTTAGACCCATTTTGAAGGTGTTCTCGAAGAGGTACGGAGGGGACCCTAAGCTTACTTTTTGATGCTCTATCAAAATCTGAATTTTAAAATTCATAAACACAAAAAGGCTACACACACCTACACAGATCGAATTCTCCGACACTGATTACTTGTTATAACACCTATAAAACTCTATCATTTTTTATTTTATGTGAAAGAAAGATTCTTTTGACAAATATCAACACTCCAATGCTTTCAGGTAGGCTCATCAAAAGTATGTAAAAAATAAATCAAAGGAAAAGAAAAATCACATAGAAATTTCGTAGAAATGTTAAACCTGCCTACATAGACTAAACCGAGTATATCGAATTTCAACGAATGTTGTTAATCCCTGCCTACACATTTTATTTCTCCTTACGCTGACGCACCGCCTTATGAATATATGTATAAGTACTTAAATTTTTTTTAACCTACCCTAAATATATGCTGGCATATCAAACAGCGTTTTTGTTATTTGTTATTTGATATGGTATTGAATGGCATACAATACAATCTCACATTTATTCTTTATATTTTTTTATGAATACATATTTTAAAGTTCTTTCACAGGATTTCCTTGAAATTAAATAAATAAATATACCTTCTGTGGATAAAATTAGTGGGAAGCAGTCGATGGTAAATAAATTAGTACGATTTCTTCACTAAAGAGTTGGGATATGAGTTTTCTAAAAGAATGTTTGGAAGTTCTTTTAGACACTCATCTCTCAAAATTCATATCCCAAATATTTAGTGAATAAAATTCTATTTAGTACTTCTATTTCTGTTTCAAATTCAAACCATCCACCAACAACTGACCAAATTTCAATTTTTAAATCTTTACAACATATAGATGGTTTGACATCAATACTCATACATTTGTTCAAAAATGAAGACAATATTAAAATAGCTAAAACCAATTTGAAAACTATTTCACCAATACATACTAAATTGAAAACACCTATACCAATCAAAAATAAATCAAATATGAAATCCCATGCAGCAGCTGTGATGAAGTATACATTGGTCAAACAAGTAGAATGCTTAAAGATAGAATAACTTCCCATAAAAGTGACTGCAGAAGGAATGTGAGATCTTGTCGCTTTGCTGAACACGTAATAGATAAAGATCATGTGATTGACTATAATAATGCCAAAATTCTCCATAATGAAATCTCATATAAATAACAATAAAAAATCAATGCATAAAAGAACAGATATCAGTACAATATACACATATCTATTAAAAAAACAAAGAAAATTTCTATATATTTATACATACTTATACATTTTATAATCTCACTCTATATGTTTCAAATGTATACTGATTTTTTAAAACATGACATTGACTGCTTCCCACTAATTTTATCAAAGGTAATACCACGAGTCCTCCAAATTTTATCGATTAAATTTTTGGTTTTCACGAAAACGGCTTTATTTGGAAAAACCACGAAAACAAACTGATTGATAAAAAATTTAATCTATAAAATTTCAGAGGACGAGTCGTATTTGAAAGGATAATTGATAAATGTTTACATTTGACATCTCAAATAGGTAAACACAGTTTAATCAAAAAACAAAAACGACGAAGCGGTTTTATCAGTATAAAACACAATGATTGGTTATTATCCTGAGTTGTTATTGGCTGAAACCTCAAAATCTGACTGTTTTGACAGATGAAAAAAATAATCTACATAAATTACTATTGAACAGTCACGAAAATATCCACTTATTAAATATACCTTCTTTATTTAATTTTTTTCTATGTCTAATTTTTTGAACCAAGCCGCTCATTGATTACCATGGAGAACATCAGCTATAAATATTAAATTTGTACTATAATACCTAACTTATAGTATTGTTAAAACTCTTTTTATTTATTTTTAAAACATAAATTACGTCTTGTTTTGTACACTATTTTTTTTGAGACTGTAGATCCTTACAACGAACTTACAATGTATCTTCCACTTCAAATTCAAACCACAGTGTGTGAATTTTACCAAAATTTTTACATGTGAATATGCAGGTTCAATAGTCTCTTAGACTGGAAGTTTTCGTCAATAATTTATTGTGACGAGAATTTTAATAAGTTATACAGTCTACCCTGTCTGAAAATATAATTTTTGTGCAGTGTAAACATAAAAACCAATTTAATAAAGTAATTTTTTTAATTCTGCGTTTGTTTCTCGTTGAAAAAATTAAAAGAGACGGATCATTTTATTTTTTTAAAGACATAACGGGCCAATAATTAAAAAATTTAAATGTCAACCTGGTTATTTATTTCCTGCAATTTTGATTCCGTTATTAGAATGTAGATGGCGGTTTATCTAATCCTTCTACAACGGCTTGATATAACTTTGAAGCAGTTAACCAAAGGGTTGATACTCGATAGAGTCGATACAAGTCCAGAATGATGTTTTCAATACCTGTTGAGTCTTTTGCCCTAGGAGTAGTTGTTTAATTTTCAGACTCTTTACATTTTTAGTTCCTTTAATTTTTAGAAAAATCTGTGTTAATGTTGAATCTTTATTTTTTATATATTTAAATATTTTTTTAATAATCTGTCAAATTTATTAATAATGAGCAAAATATTCTAAACAAATCAATAAGGTACAGTCAGAGGTCTCAACCTCCTGTCGTTCTTCTTGCATGATTGTTTCTGTGGCCACTCAGCTTCTCTTGTTTCTTCTATGTTTTTCGATTTTAAACGGTGTCTATTTTGAAGTCCCGATAAATTTGATTAGAACATACCAGGGGGCATTTATGATTATATTTATTAAATAATTTTAATGTTTGTACATCAGAATTGAATCTCATAATTTCATAATAATAATTAATTATCTTGTAGAGAACAATTTTATTTTCAACTAGAGAAAGTTGAAATATGCTTCTGAGTTTTTTATGGTTTAAATATGCTTCTTCCAGGTGAGCCTCCAATCAAGATAATTGACCCCCACGTGAGTGCATTTGGTCCTCCCATTGATTGTATTTCTGTATTATCTCAGCCATTGCCGTGCAATATATACATGGACTGATTCAAGCCACTTTTAACCCCTTGTATATCTAAGTACACACTTAAAGTGCACAACAATAGGAGCGCCTTCTAGGTCCAATAAAAATGTTTCTATTCACAAATTTCAATGGGAATTATTTTTACACTGCATTATATTTTATTTTTAGATAACTGAATCTTTGTAAAGCATCTTAGGGGCAATTAGAAAGAAAATAGTACATTTATAAAAAAATTGATTTATTCGTGAAATATTAATTTTAATCGCGATACCATGTCCCTTGAAGGTACAGATGTCGTAGAATATGTTACTTTTCCTACAAAGTACACAATATATTATTTTTAATGGTAATAAATCATGCCTACCTTGTACCTAACCAAGAAAGAACAACGTTTTTATGACTTTTAGCGTACGTATAAGAATAAAATTTCAAATTTATATCAAACCAACGATCAAAGCTACACATTATATTCTTAATGTCAACTTTAAATATAAATATTTAGTAAACATTCTTGAGTACAATCGTGATACTTGGAATATTCCCTTTGACTAGTTTGAACAACGGCATTACTATATCTCTAAATATTTTAACCACAACTGCACTATTAAGAAAGGAGTACCGTTTATTTTAAGATTAAATTCCAGAGACATGTAATGTTAGACACGGCATGCCATAAACTATGAAAGAGTAGTGTTAAATATTTATTCGATATTCGGGGTCTAATCGAATTAGACTTTTGAACGGTTAAAATGATTTAAAGTAAATTGGCTGCTGCTATAAGCACGTTCTTCAGGTTATCGATTATGTCGGTGGTTTAATAATCGTCAGTATTAAATTACCAAGGCCGCAGCTAAAAAATATTTTCTCGGGTGCACAGGAATGTTCAATTTATTTGTAAAAAAATTGAAAAATTCGGTATTTGTACTATTGGGTAGATGTATATTTCTACAACCGTGCGGTAAGTACCTAGTTTCCTCACTAATTTTTATTCTTTCGTTATGAAAAAACTGTTTCAAATGATTGATAGCAAAATTTTTATGACCTAGAAGATAAACCCCAATATAACATAATAAATCAGTGGCGGATAATTTCTAAAATAAAATGTTTAGCATTATTTGTTCCAAAATGAAATCTTGGGGTTTTCAAGATCAATTTAAGTAGCCCTCAACTTTCTTAGAAAGGATTAAAATTTCTAATCGGCAGAAACTGTTGTGCAGATTGTAAATTATTTTAGTTCTAACTTACACTTCTATTTGTGTAATCCTGTGATTGTAACACGCAGTTAGTTCTGTAGCACCTATAATGTCAACTGGGAGAAAACCCACTCAAATAGACGGTACTATGAAACAACTGATACGAAGAAATGTGCATTCGTTTTATTTGCAAAAAAGATACCTACTTTGGATCAATTTTGGCAAGATAAACAGGTTATAAATGCTCGTCAGGCATTTATAGAAGGTTTGTCTATTGGCTTAAAATTTCCAAATGGTAAAGGTCGCTGTTTAATTATCACTCATATTGGAGGAGATAAAGGATTTGTTGATAGATACTTTGAAGAAATGAGTGCTGATGTTTTTGAGGAATATTTCAGTCAAATGATAGATTTATTACCGACCAATTCTGTAATAGTCATGGACAATGCCAGTTACCATTCAAGATTAAAGGAACCTAACACTAAATTAACCAAAGAAATAGTGGCAGAAGAGGGATTACTCAAAAAAAAGAGCTATTGCAGTTATGTAAACAACATTCATCAAAATTTAAGAAGTATAGTGTAGCTGAAATAGCAAAAGAACATGTAGTAAAGTGTTGAGGTTACAACCTTCTCACTGTGAACAACCACATTGAACTAATCTGGGCTCAAATGAAGGGATATGTCGCGAGAAATAATACAACCTTTGAACTACAAGATGTTTGTCAACTATTATGTCAAAATTTATCAAAAATTTCACCGGACAATTGGCAAAACACTATAAGAGGAGCAGAGCAGATGAAGAGAAATTCTGGAAACTTGATATGTTAATAGAGGAGACAATAGAACCAATTATTATTTCTGTGGGAAGTGAGGAAACTGATGATGATGACTCCTTATCGGGAGAAAACGACTTACGTATTTAGGTATGTAACTCTATGTTTATATTAATTATAATAAGTTTATATGACGCTAGTACCCGAAATACAAAACAAACAAATTTATATGGAATCACTCCGTATTTCTAAAAACGAAATATGAGTGTTTTATGAGAAAATATTTTTTTGCAAAGATTTTCTTTTAGTATCTATATCATATAAATTTGGTTTTGTGTATATTTATTAGTAAATTTTAAGGAAATGTCCTACCCTAATATCTAGTAGTTATAATATTGACAGTTTACTATTTTTTATATTAAAGTAATTTCGTGTTCCCCTTCACTGAGGTATAGAATTATTGGTTAATCCCTTAGGGTTTGCTTATTTACATTTTATGATTTATTGTATTCGAGATTATTCGGAGTGGTCATACTAAAATCTAGTGAAAATTCAGATAAAAACTGTGCTATCATGCATTTTCAGACTGAGTATATATCTTTTTCTAATATGCATTTATGCCTTAAAATATCGCCACAAACATTCAATGATTGAAAGAAATATTGACGGTTGTAAATATCAATCTCTTAAAAGATTTTTAAACAAAAAAATTATTAAACTTATCCCTGTACTGTAAGAATTATATTTTATCTTAAAAAAAGTTCAATGATGTTATTAAGTAAAATGGTACCGTTAATATACCATCATAAAAGAATTTAACGATTTTTAAATGGATTATAAAACTGGCGACTATAAAAAGGAACATGAAAGTAATAATTTACAGGCCATATATGGCACAAAAGATCTCCATTTTAATAAATTTCTTTTGGAATTATTGCATTTATTGTATTGCATTTTATGTCTCAACGATAAAGGTGTGGTTTGGACATGCCTTCAATTATATAGAACAGAAGAAATTTTTTTAAATAGTTTTTTTTTAATACGAGGTTGAATTGTTATTTATTTATTTATTTATTTAACTTTTCCTGGAATAAAATTGAAAGCCGACGGCCTTAATGTTTGACAGATCGTGTGAGTAAAATGTTTAACCAATTCCATTAGGATTTTGAATAAGTTCTAGCTGTTAAGATGGTAGGTAACGTATCTATAAAGAAGTACGATAAGCAATCGTAGTCTTAAACATGTTAAATTTAGCTCCAAAAAAGAGTATATGCAAGGAATTTCACTGTATTACTTAATTCAAAAAAAATCTTGAGCTGAAGCATACAGAATTCTTGTTGAGATTTACGGTGAACATGATCTGTTGTAAACAACATACAGAGATTGGTTTAGACCTAATCCGCCTCCCCTGAAAAGGTAGTTCATAAAAGCAGAATGAATAAAGAGGCTAGGACATCCAGAAAGATTAGGAGCAGGAAGGATTCCAAAATTAATGCTAAACAACCGTTTTTGTATCCTCTATTTGTCAATCGGTTCCTTCTTATAACCAGCAAAGTAATCGTTTTACATATTTCATCTACCAATTTACGTTTCAAAGTATTTTATCAATAAGTAGCCATCAATTATGCATTAATTTGTTTATGTAAATTCTTACGGCTTTTAATTGCTACACGAACGGCAATTTGATACAAACGTACAATATTATAATTTGGTTAATTCCAGGGAAGTGTCTGAAATATTTTAGATAGGACGTGAGATAAATGATCGGCAGTCTGTCTGTAAATGTGCCTCCGTTTCGAAGATGTGCAGGGTCGTATTAGGCGAAATTTATGATTTGTGAATGGAACATCAACGTATAATGTTGAATCTAACAATAAAGCTTCTACTGTTTCAAATAATGCAAAATTTATTATATTATATAGGGTGATCTACTACAAGCAGCGGTTTACACTGATTTTTACTTTTGAATATATTATGTAGTGTGTAACAATTTGAAATTATATTCGTAAAGGGAATGACATTACTTGTTATTCTGTGATCTGAAATGTATTTATGTATATCCAATACAAGATTTTTAGTGAAGGTAATCGATTTTCAAGAAAATTCGTAAAATTTTATCAAGAATCCACAATTAAACGCTGAGATATATTTGGTGCTCAAATATAAATAAAAAGCTTTCTTATGATCGATTTATAAAGGGATAAATTTGGTTCATTGATAATACATAATGTATTTAAGAAGTGGACATAAAATAATGGAGAAAACTAGAAAATAAGCAATTCAAGCAGGACAAGGAGATATGGTTGAAACTTTACAAAGAACTGTGGAGGATGTTGACAAGGACAATAATAGTGATAGTGAAGAAGAAATATAAATGGATGAATTAATGCAGATGTTAATGAAAATGAGTGAAGAGAGAAGACAAGATCAAGAAAAATCTAGAAAAGAATAAAGAAGAAATAAAAATAAATGTGGAAGAAAATATTAAAAAACAAATTGGAGATATAAGAACAGAGATGCCAAATCAATTCAAGAAGAATAATGAGAAACAAGAAAAGGAAACAGATAAAAAAATAGAAGAAACTAGAGAAGAAGTAGAATTTGCTGTTACTTACACTAGAAAAGTGGACAAGAATCAAGAAGAATCGAAAAGAGATATTCAGGAAAATAAGAAGGAATGCACAGAATAGTTCAAAGAATTAGAAGAAAAATTAAAGAAACATCAAGTTTCAAGTGGACAAAAAAATATAATAATGGGAAATGATAATGAAAATCATGTGCAATTCTTTGGGAATAAAAGACTTCATCCAGTGAAGTACTTAAAAGGGATAAAAGAAAAAATGAAGGAACTAGGAGAAATAGAGAAATGGAGAAAATGGATAGAAAACACTGTTAAAGGACAGGCAGCAATATGGTGGAGTGTTAGCGAGGAGATGTGTGAAAATTTTGAATATTTTTGTCAAAAATTTTTAAATTTGTATACAGGGAAATATAAGGAAGGATTAACTAGTAGGGAAACATATGCAATGAAAAAATTTGACAAATTCAAATACCTCAATCCTACAATTTTGTCAGAAGATTTTTTTTTTATGGCCCTTGGATATGTTTTCCATTTAGCCAGAATCGATAATATTAACCCTACCTATTCCAAAAGAAACCCCCCCACAACAAGGAGTATGGAGAAAACATGTAAAATTTAAAAGAACTAAAACAGGAAGATGTAGGGGAAAATGTCACGTTGAGTTATTATTCCCATATTTTGAAAATAATGCTGTTAAAAATGTTTTATAACAAAAGATATGAAACAATGCCTACATTTGTCACATTTAAAAACATTTTTTTACTGCGTTTAAAATTTTTTTGAAATGTTGGGGAGGGGGTTATATAGTGTGAAACAATTTGAAATTATATTATTTTTTTTAGATGATTTTTAGTGAAGGTGATGCTCGGGACATAAAAAAACGAGTTTTGACAGTTGGTTGTCAATCGATTTTCAAGAAAATTCATAGAATTTTGTCAAGAATCCATAGTTAAACCCTGAGATATATTTGGTGCTCAAAATATAAATAAAAAAGCCGTATTATCAAAAACATATGAACCTGAGATTGAAGTAATTAATAAATCAAAGCGAACTCACTATTTATGCCACATTATTGGAAAATGCTTGGGATATATTTTTGAACTAATTTGTAACACTAAATGTTTTGTTTTCGATAACATTGATTTTATTTTTGTTGTAAAAAGTAATCAAACATTTGTATTTTTAAATCTATGGCATCCCTCTATGACTGTCCACTTGGTCCCTCTTCCATATGATATATCAGGGAAATTTAAAAAGGAAACTTATTATGGTAAAAATAAAATTAACTCTTTAAAATTACTTTTAATAATTAAATAAGGATTCAAAGTCAAATCATTTTTATGTTATTTCCAGCTAGGCTTGGCATCCAGATTTAGTCCCAAATATTTGTCTGTTTCCTTAATTTTTGATTGCACAAGTTTTCAAATTTATCTATTTTAAATTTACATTTTAATGACCGTAAATTAAAGCTAAATTTCTGTTCAGGATCGTTTCTCAAAGGTATTTACCATCAAATACTATACGAAAAGTTTTTATGGCTTAATTATTATTTATAAACAAAAAGACAAATTTACACAATCAACTCGACAAACTACTATTTAAAGACACATTCATAAACTAAAAGGTAAATTGACGCGTTTAGAAATAAATTATTCTTAATTTTTCGATGATTTTTTTAATTAAGAAGCATATTTACCTTACAAATAGGATGTGGATAGGAACAAATTTTTAATCCACACTAATTACATTTTTGCTTGACACATTTGTAAAATTTTGAAGTTTTTATTCATTAAATGATCATTAAAAATGAAGATATATTGAATTACTTTATCAAGGACCAGATTAAACAGCGTCCTTTCGTTTCAAATTCACTTTAAATTCATTCTACATTACTTTATTTCTCCTTGATTCTAATGTCATTTTTACCAGTTTTTCTTCTGCAGGACTATTTTGTATTCATAACAAGACGTCTGGATTTAAAATTATACTATTTAACGTCTACGTTAGTGACACATTTTCCAAAGACTTCATAGGAAACATAAACGAATTCGCAAAGTTTGAATTATTTTATGCAGCAAGAAAAATTATTGGCGTTAAAGTAACTTAAATAATTTCGAAGGTTCGGGACATATTTCCTGTTTGAAAGTATCGTTATATCACTTTCCCTTTTTTTAATCTTAATTACTTTAATTTCCATTTCTCTTTTTTTTTTAAACCCACAATTACGTCTTAACAGATTATCGTTGTACCATATTTTTCGTATCAATAACTTATTATTAAGTTTCGTAAGAAATCGATGGGTTTAATTTAAACGACGATAATATATCACAGTAACGTGAAATATGTTCGTTTAAATCATTAATTGTATAAATCAAATGGCTAGATACGAGAAATGATAGCATCGGCTACCTAGTATATTTACTCCTTGTCATTATATAAGTGTACCCTATAATTATCCAATGAAAACAATGAGATAAAGTTAGATCTGGAGATTTAAGCAGCTGCGGTGGCACGCGAGTATGGAATTTTTAAAACTACTTTAGCATAGTGATGTTTACTTATTATTTTGGCTGCGGTTTTTACTTCTAAATGATTGTATTGTAGTAATAATATTTAATGTGATAATTAAAATATTATTACTGGGTAATTTGTTTGATTAAAACCAAATAAAACAAGCATATTAATTATCTTTCCTACGACTATATCGAAAGTAGCTTAGATCGCATAAATAAATACGTCAGAAAGTTGACAATATCTGTCACATTTAAAACAGTGATGATATGAACTGAAATGTTACGATATGAATATTTCATATCAGTTTTGAATTTTGCATTTCTATCTAGAAGGCAAGAACTGTCAAATCAATGACACAAAGTTTAAAAGTAAGTACATATTAAGTTCATTTAATTGTTGTTTTTTATTAAATAATTGTTATTTTTGGAATTTGTTTTAATTGTTAGTCGTAGGAAAAATACTGTACATAACGCGTTAGAAAGTGATTTCCACACTGTGTGCAGCGAAAATTTTAAATCCAAATTTTGAATAAGAATCTAGAAAAACAAAAATGGTTGATTTAAACTAAAGGGAAAATTGGTGATAATCCTGGCCCTGGAAAAAAAATACACATAATGAATTAAATACGAATTTAATTACTGTATAAAATGGAAATACAAACAATGTATGTACAATATTTTTCAAAGTAAATTTCCATCATGTGAAATCTGATTCGTCAGCAGAGCTTTCCATCGATTCATTTAAGCCATACTTATCGCGAGAATTATCAGAAGAAAGCAACAGTTGCAAGGCTTCTGGTGACAAACTTCCTGCCCATACTCGGTATGTATGGATCTGAAGTTAAAAGGAGTCGATTGAAAATGTCTTGCATGGTCGCATGGTCGCAATTATTGCACTCCTCTTAAATCCGTTACATCACTACAAAAGTCATTACAAAAAGATCACCAGGTACAAAATTCTTTCATACTCCCCGGAGAAGAGCTAGTGTAACACCTGCTCGGGACCATGCGCAGGAAATGCAACTTTTAGTTCCCAAAACGAGGTTCGCAGCTTTGCGAAGGAAGTTTTTATTGATTTTGAATCTTACTAGCATTTGTAACACTCTACACTGTACAAAATTCTGGGATCTCTTGGGATCATAACCATTTTCATACATTATTTTAGGTTATGACATTCACACGCGTCTTTGGAAAGTACACACTCAACACTCTTCTAAACATACAATACAGAAGATTTCGAATAAATTCTTTATATGGAAGTGATCTAGATACCTTCAACATTAAACCGTTTTGAAATCGGCAGCGTGGAACAGACAATTTATCACTTGCCCCGAGACGAATATTTTGGAGCACGAAATCACTTCGAACCTCCCTCAAGAAAGGTTAGGTTCAGTCTGTCGTCAGCTTAATATCTGAAGGCTACAAACCGGTTTTAGTGTGGCATGGGGTGCAGGAACATCTATTGTATGCAATACAATTTATAAAAGTCGAAAATAAAAGTGTTCATTTTTTGGGTTTTGCCGGGTTTTTTTAGCATCCAGCCCACTGTGTGACGTGTTGATCTCTTTAAGGCCATCATTGGGACCCAACTTTTTGGAATCGAAATCTAAGCGACGATATCTATAATTCATAAAAACAAACATCGAAATTTTTACACATTTTGAGCAATTGACAGTGGGTGCCAAAGGTGTTTGAGATCATTTTTTAAACTCCGATATCCGAAAAAACTAATAAATAATAAAATATTTGGGATCAGCTCGTCCAAATCTACAAAATGGCGTTTGACAACTTTCATAATAAAATAATTGGGAGGTACACGGAGATTCTCCTCGAAGGTCTCCAGACGTAACCCCCGACAAGATTTCTTTTTGTTTTTTTTTATATCAAACAAAATAACTTTTAACAGTTTTAAGAAATTTCTTTATTATTTAATTCCTAATTACTTTTTTAGTCATTAACGTAAAATACAACCAGATGTCTAAAAAAAATATATACATATGTAAATTCGCTTTTAAAAATTTCATAACATTCATAAAAATTTATTTCTTATATACAATTTATCTATAAAACTGTCGATAATAAATAAATTGAGAAATCTACTCCCACTTCTATAAAAACTATCATTTTCAATATTTAATATTAATTATTTGTAAGTAGATAATTCGAATTTAATCCTGCAATTTTAACCTCACATTTAGTCATATAAAATAATTAATCATATATTATTTTTTACTTTGAAACGTTAATGACCATCTTCAGTCTTTATACAGGTCATTACGATAATTACTAAAAAGGCGGTTGCTTTTCATAAATTTTCAAAATGAATTAAGTTGTCCAATAAATTTAAAGGAAAAAGTGGGTGCGTCGTTTTTTGTTAAAGGTGCAATTAACTACTGTTATTAAAGTAAAATTTCGTTAAAGTTCGAAGAGCAAAAAATATGACTGGTTGAGAACTAGAGACTAATATGTATTATTTCTAAACAGAATCATAATAATTTGCTTGCAGACTAATTTGAACATAGAAATATCTGGGAATGATAATTGTATTTTTTAAAAGCTGCATTTAAAAATATTGATATGACATGATAAATCATAAAAAAGAAACAAACAAGTATTGAAGGTACGTTTAAAGAGGCACTTCCATACATATCAATTAAAATAGTTAAGATTCGTATCACTTTTGGAACATGTTATTTTTTCGTTCTTATTTAACATCAACTTGTCAACGCTATTATCTATTGTTACGGGATAACAGATAACCATAAAAAGCAGTAGCGTCCATTAGGAAACCAATAAGAAAACAAAATTACCAAGTCGCTTTCTGTTTTATCTGTAAAATGCAGATAAAAATATTTCACGTTAATCCTATATTTTAAGGTAAAAACACAGTGAAGCATCGCATCAAGCCTCGCCTCAAGCATCGAATCAAGCCAGGCATCAGAGGGCAAATAATGGGGCACCTATAAAAGTAGTTTACCTTTTTTCACTTTAACAACTAGGATACTGACAAAATACGGCTAGTGGCTAGTGTTCACACGACCTTGAGCGTACCAATCATAAATCACAATTCGGGCATCATTCCTGAGAAGAGTCTTGAAAATCAAATTGATTTAATTCCTCGGAAACGGCGATGTTCGATGCGATGCTTTAGTCGATGCTAGATTCTTTACTATGAACGGTTAACGTTCAGTACATGTATTTGTTTTTGATCCTTGAGGCGATGCTTGATGCGATGCTTCACTATGTTTTTACCATTATTGTTATTTTTGACTTCAGGTTTAAAATTTCTTTCCCTGGAATTAATTTAAGTAAAATTAACCCCATGTTGAAATAAGACGTATAAATAATGTTGCGGATTCAATATCGATTCCTAGAGCGGGAACGTAGGAAAATGAACCATTTAAAAATTGTAAAAATGTTCAAAACAATAAAAAAATTTTAATTTGAATTTTTTTCAATCCCCGATAAAGGGTAGGTATAATTATAACCTAAGCATAATATTATATTATATTGTTATTAGCATTGAGTATGTAAATCTTTTTTCTCATTTACCTATTTCAAAACTTGTTTGATTTTTGATTGATTACCTACTTAACAATTTTTACCATTTTAGAGATACTATCCATATTTTAATTTGTTATATCGTCAGACATTTCACACCCTAAATGTTTGTTACAATCTTCAAACGAATTAAAAAATCGCCTTAAAACTTGTTATTGGGTTTAAAAAACAATTAATATAAAACTCCGAGAGACGCCACTGTTTTAATATTTGAGGGTGCATCAGCGATGTTCCTTAATAGGAAAAAAAAAGAAAAGGTAGAAAAAGTTGGTACCTAGAAGCTTTATATCTTGATTTCATATTACTAATTCGTCATTTTTAGGACATTATGTTTTTGGTATATCTTCCATATACAATCATAGGTTAAAAAGTTTAAGAAAACTGTTACTCGTTCCTTTCTTTTAATTAGAAACTGACAAGTTTAAGGTGGTCTTTAACGATTAAACGAATTGCAACAAATTATGTTTATTACCTGCCATCTCACTGACTTTATCTTCAAGACTTATGTCTAAGTATATATTGTGTAAATAGAATCATAATCTGTTGGCATCAATCTTTGAAATAACTACATAATTGTAGTTACGCTGATGATCGTAAAAGCAGAGTGGTTCAAAAACATTTTAGTCGTATATTTAGGATTCCCAAGAAGGAATAGCATCTATATTTATTAATTTTTAGAACCGAAATAAGAAGTAACGTGTGTAAGAATAGTATATTCTGTAACGAGGTTGAAATGAGAATTCGACACGAGTGGAGGATTCCGAACGCGAGCGCATGCGAGCGTGAGGAACCACGAGTGTCGGATTTTCATTCCAACAGAGTAACAGACTGTACTTTCTCCACGGCCACAGAAAGTAGAAATTACATATAGTAAAATGAAACCTCAATCTCTCAACATTGTGTAGTAGTATTTTTATATTCAAGCTTGGATTTTTGCGGTAGCAAATTTTGAGTTATATTATCGGCATATTCTTTTATTTATGGAGGAGTATTTTCAAATAATTCTACATCTGAATCGTTTGATTTTCTTCTCCTTTTTAATAAATTAAAAGTTTTTACAAACCATTATTAAGACCACGTCAACTAATACTGACAGTTAATTTGACATTCATGGCAAACCTTATTTTTGTAAACAATCACGGAATACAGATTCTATCTCTAGTGATAGAATGTAATACATATAAAATACATAACAGACAAATGTTTCAGAATTTTCTTCGAGCAGTTTATGAAAATTAACTCAAAGATCTGACAAAATGGCTGACTATATTCTCTATAGAAAGTAAAATAGGCCAATATTTAGTGAAGCAGAAAAAAACTGAGTATAGATATCTTAATTCTAGTAATATTTTGATAACTAAAACATATTTTTACGACTCCTGCAGCCATTTCCCTTTTTTATTTATTATGTAGTTCGATAATATTCCGTCAGCGACGCCACTGTGTTCTCCTATAACTCAAGATGATAAATACAGGAGAAATAACTCAATGATGAAGTTATTTCTTGTAACATAACAATCTATAGAGTGTAGTAGTGATATTAATCATTTCTGATGTCGTAATATATTTGAGAATCCTATACCCGTACCATACTACACTTAAAACAATAAATAAGAATTGGAAGAGCAATACGATGAATGCCAATGTTAAGGTATGAAGTGGGAGTACTTTTTTAAAGAATAGTCATTGTGTTTGCAGCCAGAACAATAATGGTTCAATCAAGGGTACACTAAATAACGTGTATTGTTTATTGAAGTTGACTCAATGACTATGGGTACATGGTATATGCTTGACAAGTAACTAAAGAAGAGTGTTCTTTACTTAAGATTCCCTTAGTGTAAATATAAATATAACTAAGGCAGAGTATTGTATCAAAAGAATATATAATCGCACCTACAACTCGTAGAGAAATTGATGATAGTAAAGAAAACGATAGTAGTGAAGTGAAGAGGAAAGTCATAGTATAACATCTAATTTGTGGTACTACCTATCAGTAAAAATGATAAATTGACAAAAAGACATGTTTTTTTGCTACATCTAAATATCTGTTCACGTGTAAATCAAAGTTTAGAAGTATAATAATCACGGGTGATTCGCGCCCATAGCATAATTATTATCACTCTTAAAATTGTAGACTCATTCAATTCTGATTCTGATTCATCATCAAAAATAACTGTTTAATTGTTTCTATAAACCGTACGCAACAACAGCGGGCCGTATCAATGAGACAATGACAAAGTAAAAATTGTTAACAATTCGGATGACATTTAAATCTACAATAAAAATAAATCGACTCCTAGGAGTTTTTCTAAGTTACCTTAAACCTGGGTACTACTTTGTACCTATGTCTGAAATTATCTTTATAGTGTCAACTATCTCACGTAACTTCAATTTACAGTCGACCAAAAATGTTTCGTGGACTTTTTGTTTGTTTTCTAGAACAACTACCGAATTTTCGTAAGTAATATCATAGGGGCATCTAATTTTTCCGAAAAAAATCGAAAAAACACGTCGATAAGTAATATTTTAACAAGAAGCATGAGTGCTGGTGGCAACAAAAATCCGAGTCGAAGACGAGGATTCTTGCACTTACACAAATGCATTTTGTTAAAAAAATATTACTTTGCATTGTGTTTTTTCGATTTTTTTCGTAGGAAAAATTAGATGCCCGAATGGTATTTGACAAGACTATTTCATGAGTAACAGATTATTCTGCATCCACATAGCTTACAAAACATACGACCTATTATATATGCATACATAATAAATATGTTGGTATTTAATCACAAAATACTACAAACTTGATTATTTATGATACAATTCAAACATAAATTGCAATTTTGGTACACAGAAGGAGTATTGTTTGCAATCTTTGTTAACTCATTGATAACGTTGGGTGTAGGTAAATCATTAATGTTGTGGTCCAGCTGTAGAGTAAGAAGCTCGAGGAGTGGCTGCAGGATCTTCTGTTTTCTGTTTTTTAGCTGGATGTTCTGAGGCGTCACTTCTAAGGGTGTTTATGATGTTGGAATAATGCTCATTATCCATTTGCAGATAAGGCTTAATTGAGTTGGCTGAACTGTGGCCAGTAATTTTTATTAATTGTTGTTCACCCTCCCCCTCCTTTAGCTAGGTTACTGACTGCTGTCGACTGCATAGAGTTGTTTGTTATTTTTATTTCTTTTATATTTAATCCTGCCTTCTTTCGTCAATTTCGAAAGTTCGCTTTTTCCCACTGGAGTGTTTTTGTACACACTTGATTGTTCTTTGTTCCATGATGGGGTTACTGTTAAGAATAATCTATCAGTTGTTATTCTAGATGAACGTTTAACCATTAGAATTTTAAAAAGACGAACTGGACAAAAGGTAGGGTTCTTCGTGTTGGGGACCAGCCATTTACTATCGGCCTTTTTTTTATGTTCTACTCTTCCTAAAAAGTAGGATTTTTGAAAATCAGTTATTTTAAAAAATATGTAACTATGTTATCTACCTGTTTTAATCCCAGAGTTATCCACTTCCTCTTTAAAATAATGAACTCTGCGATTGACTGCTTCTCCACCTCTACAGGCAAGTTCTTCTGAAGCGAGATGGTAAAATTTTCGTTGGAGTCCCGCCGGAGTGTCTTCATCCCATAATAAAACCATTGCGTAGTATTCTTCCAATTTTAATGAAGCAAAGCTCGATTTCCTTTTATTGGCGCACATCTGCAAATTCCTTCGTTTCGCATTATGAGCTTCCCTACTAGACTTGAAGATAATATCAAAACTAGTTCTTTGTAATTTTCACCGTTTTCTTTATTCATATTCTACGCCATATCTTTCAGGATTAGGTTTAGTTGCTCTAAACTTGTAGTTTCCAAAAGCTAGTATTTCTTTGCCTTGCAGAATTCCGTAAACTGTTTCCATATTGACGTATGGGTTTTAACGGTATTGTACGGTACACTTTTCTCATTCGCCAGATCAATATTAGTCATAGAATCACTTCCAAAGCGACTCATTTTCACTACATAAGCTTAAAATTAAGTTTAAAAACAATATTACAAAATTTATTGACAATAAAATGAAAAAAATTGTTTAGCGTGGTATGGTAATTTTTGATGACAAAAGCTGTCAAGTTTTACCGCGGGTAAACTCGAAAAAACTACTGGCAGGAGCTGTCATACAGTTTTTTCATCTAGAAGCCATTTGTAATTTAAAATTGCGCGTTTGTGATTGGTGGTAATTAAAACGAGGGAAATAGTCGTCACTAAACCCACTGTAACTTCTGAACTAAGTGTCAAATTCTTATAAAATCTGGACACATGTTATTTGATTTCCTAAAAAACATATGGATTTGTCAGTAGTTGTATTATATCCTATGAACTTATTGAGGTATAAAAAACAGCAAGTAATATAAGTGTTAAAAATTGACTTCTCTTGGATTCTTGAATATTCCGTTCATTTTTTTAATTTTTTTTATTTTTTTTCTATGGCTTTTTCAACTCATTTTCTTCTTCTGAGCTTTCTTCCCTATTTATTTTATTCTTTTACTCCGTTGTTCTTGTTGCTCGAGTCTATTGATGTTAGAAATTCTAAATTCTAAATTTTGTTTCTGTAAATTACTTCATTCGGATTGATTTTAACTTGTTTAGCTTTTGCTCCTCAAGATGGTATTGTGGATTTTTATATGTTAATATCCTGTTGACCATTCTCTCCAAATGCCAAAAAATTATAATTCTTCTGTTTCTTGTTGAAGTTAGGACGTTCTCTGATCCTCGATATATTCATTACTGCGCCTTCTTCCATTTTAGCTGGACTAAGAATTTGCCTTAACATCTTTTGATCCTTCAGTTCCACTTTTCTCTGTCCAACTTGAGATGTCCCTTTTGTTTTAGGTTTTAGTCGGTATATCATCTTCCATCATAAACAAATTTTTCTTTAATATAGGTATTACATAATACAGTCTCTAATTATGATTCTTTATATTTATTTTCTTAGAACTCATTACAGACAAACGCATGAAAAACCTTGAAACACGCATAGTTTTAGGAAATGCAGTTCAATAATTAAAACATATATCAAAACACTCACTAATGGTTGTTGGAAATCGAAAAACAAGAGATAACGAGTTGAATAATACGTCTTTCAATCAATCAATCATTTAGTAACAATCTTCTCCTAATTAACCCAAATGAAAAAGAATAATGACACCCATTAGTCCAGATTCCGACGAAAAGAAATGTGTCAGATTAACCAATTTACTTTTAATTAGATTATTACCATGAAAATGATAAGGATGAAAAAATGAAGCTCCTGCTGACAATGCTCAGCAGGGCCGTTCAAGCCGCAACACACAAAGAGGGAGTTTTAATAAGGCAAATAAAGCGAAATACAGCGTTCACAAAAAGTGATGCATAAACTTTTCTGGTAAAATAAAATGTTGAAAAGCACTGCGCAGTTTTTTACCACAAGTATCCCTAAAAGGGAAAATTACTTTTTTTAAAAAGCTCTAGCTCAAGAGTTGATAAAATGTTGTGTTGAGGAAATACAGTATAAGCTTTTTTTGATAAATGGCATAGGAAATAGACAAGATTGTAAATCATTATGCACAAATTTAATTATCATTAATTCCTAGAATATTCTCTAATAAAAGAATATCCATTTTTTTGAATTAGAAACTTTGGTTTCAACGAGATGAAGACTTTCCTCAATTTTTACTTGATATGCTTGATTACCTCGATGTAGTTCTTCCAGAATCGTTGGATTGGGCAACGAATTGATGTGTGCCAATCCATAAAATTTAGAACTCTGTATGTTTCTTAATTGATGGCACATAATAAACTTGTAGGTACTTTCTTTATAATCGTAATATAATTTCCTACTCCTCCTGTCTACGGTCCTGTTCGTGACCTGAAGTAAAAACAAGAAAGCGAGAAATTAAAACTGTCACAGACAATTAAGAAATATGAGGATGACTTACAGAATATTCAACAGTTGTCGACAGTGTCAAGTGTTTAAATGATGAACGAGTCACTTTTGTGCATGATTTAGGATTTTTATTATAGTAATTAGGGTTTTTTTGCCATCTGCACAAAAATTGGGTCATAAGTTACTTTGCAAAATGTAAGGTTAAATAATTTTTAAATAAATGTGTATCATAGAGTAGAGACATCCTTGAAAAAGAAAATTTAATTATGAAACTTTAAACTATAACGTCTAAGAAGTGAATAAAGTAAAGTAATAAATCATTGTTTAAAAATTGAACTTTAGGAAAAATAAATTAAAACTGTAGGTTTTAATATGTATAAACGCTACATGCCCTAAAGCTTCATTGCTTCTGATTTATTTATGATCTTCGTTCATGATTATTTCATTCTACTCTATCCATTTTTTTTTCTAAATTAAAAAATCTTAACTGAACAATAAGCAAGAACTTGGTGAAAACATTTAAGGTTCAAAAATATGTACTGTCTTATAGGTCAAAAATTTTTGTATAAGGAAATTTTCAAAAACGTTTGGATATAGAGATATTGCAACGTTTTAAAAGTTTTAAGATCAATTATGAATGCTCAGTTAAATGTGTCAAATACATTGATCTTCCATGATCTCCAAATAGCCTCAATCAAGGAAAAAATTACCAAGAATCATGGGCGTATCCAGCCGATTTTCAAGGGGGGGCTATCTTTCAACCGGGGGGATATGGAGTATCCCCTGCACATCGGAGTATCCGTTACAAGTATATTCCCTCTCATGGTTGTTCTCATCCAGTTCTTCAGTCTTCGAAGGGTTGAAAAGGACCCCTCGGCTTCTTGTAATCTTTCTTTAAATTAAACAAACTCGACCTATGCCAATGCCGAGAATACTGTTAAACATAAATTCGGGCTTAGTTTCCATCCAAACTGGCAGTTGATCAATAACTTCGTATAAACAAACCCAAAACTCCAAAAATGTCCCTTTCCATCTGCATTTTTGTGAATATATGTAAGTGTAAAACTAAGATATATCCTAGGAGACATACTGTAAACTAAACTTTCTAATAAAAGTTTTCCGAAGCATTTCTCGTATAAATTTTAACGAGATTTGTTTGGAAATACGAATAGCCACCGATGTGGATAGTGAGCAAAAAGAACCGCCTCTCTCTGAACACATACACAAGTTCTCAGTTACCGTAAAGCAAAAGCAAAATTTATATGAAGTGGGTTTATTACCTCACTAAATATAACTCTACACCGAAATAGACTCTCGTATAAAAATGAGTAAGTGCCAGGGTTTATTGCTCTTTTGAGATAAGTGTTGTGTTTAAGCTTCTCGGAAGCTGGAGAGTTTGGCGAAATAACGCCGCGGTTACTCGTTTTCGATATCGCGAGAAGAAACTGCTTCCGGATAATCATTTTAGAGCGCCTTTTATTTTTAAATTACGATCTAATTGGTTTCGGAGTACGCCGTAATAGTATATACTCCTTATTATCTTTATTTCTTATTATACTTCTTTATACCTGCCGTGAATAAAGATTATATCGGAAAATTTACTCGGTTATTTCGTATTACCTTAATATTTTTTATGAATTTAGTAACATTCTAGCATTTGTTGAAACTGGAAAAAACTTGGCCGAGAGAATTAAAAATAATGCTAACTTTAGTTTAAAGCGTAAATCTCGTTCAAATTCACTTGGTTTTGAAGCAATAATTACTATTGAGATTGGAGATACGATTTCATAACTTAAAAATAATAAATCTGTAGGCTGAACTAAAAGCAGAAAATATAAAATTAATTAAACATTTTATCTCAGACCCACTGGCTTATGTATTTAATATGTGTATTGATCATGGGATCTATCCGTTCGAATTCAAGAAAGCTATTGTTACACCACTCTTCAAAAAAAACTACTAATTACAAATTACCGACCAATTTCTCTAGTGACTCATTTATCCAAAGTTTTTGAAAAATTAATTAAAAAAAGGCTCACTTCCTATATCAATAAATTTCATATTCTTTCAATAAATCAATTTGGATTTAGGGAAAAGATTGCTACAGAAGATGCAATTCTTTCATTGACATCAAATATCACGAAAGTCTTAAATGAGGGTAAGCCGTCCTTGTGTCTATTTGTAGACTTAGCAAAAGCCTTTGACACTGTCAGTTATCTACTCCTGCAGTCCTTAGAAGATATAGGCATGCGTGGCTACACTCTTAAACTATTTAAAAGCTATCTAACAGGAAGATATCAGGCTGTAAGGGTGCATGATGTTCTAAGTTGTTACAAGGAGATAGAGTATGGAGTGCCTCAAGGTTCAGTGCTAGGGCCCACCCTATTTAATATTTACATTGTTGGCTTGTTTTCAATGAGTAACAGTGGAAAAATTATCGGCTTTGCAGATGATACAGCCATCTTCTACAAACTCAGAACTATTTTATATAGGTTTAAAAAACTAAAACAAATCTTAAGTATATTCCACTTAAAAACAGTATATTATTCTCTTGTGGAAAGCCATATTCGTTATGGAACAGTAGCATGCGGAGGTACTTTAAAAACACATATTCATTCGTTAGAAGTTATGCAAAGACGTTTTCTAAAACTTATTTACAATAAAAAAAAGTAGATATCCATCTGATTTACTATACTCCAACACACAAATTTTGGTTATATAAGGCAAATGTATTTCTTATGTACCAGTGTTAAATATCACATTAACAAAAATACCGCCATTTTTCCGTCATCAGTATGAGACACGTCAAAAAAAGTTATTTGTTGTTCCCTTAATGCTGAAACAGGTTTCACAAAGATCTTACAGCTATTTTTCTCCTAAAATTTACAATACGATTCCAGAAAACATAAAAACAATAAGTAACACAAAAACATTTAAAAAATAATTAAAAAAATACCTATTAAACAAGAAACGAACGGACTTATTACAATTATTCGATTAAAGAAAATAATAATAATAAAGGGATATTCTTATTAAATTTAGTTTTAGTTTGTTATTTTTAAATTCGAAATCAAATCAATTTATTAATCATTAATCAGTTTGCGTTTTCTATGTTTTATTTTATTAAGTATTCTAAATTAAGTATATTAAGCATTTCTATATTTTTATTTATCATTTTTTGACGAAACAAGTCACTGACTTATCGTCTGAGGTAAACTTTATTTAATTACTATTTTATTCACTTGTACTTTTATATATTGTTCATTTATGATTGAATAAAGTTATTATTATTATTATTATATTATAACAATACATCCAATTTGATTGAAAGTAATTTAATTAGGATACTAGAATCAGAGAAGCGATAATCTAGTTAAACGAAAAAAATATTTATCAGAATTCACACTTATCACAAAGATTTATTACCAGACTATATACAAACAATTTGTAGATGCTTGAAAGGCATATAAAAATGCTGGTATCTTTTTTTTCTATCGGTATGCAATCTTTATTAGTCATTGCTGTATACAGGGTGTCCCATTGGTAAACGGAAATATTTTAAAGGTAGGTAGAGGTCACAAAGGCGATTCTAAATAACCCATATATAATGGGTCTCTTGGCTTCCATAACAGAGTTACAGGGTGTTTTATCAATGATGCATAATTATTCATTTGGCCAGAACTTTTGAATCACTTAGTATATCTTTTCCATTTTTGGCATACAGCTTACACTTCTCACGAATAATGTACTGAATTATTGAGAGATATGAAAATCCAGGTTCGGCTTTAGGAAAAATTGAAACATATCAAAACAACACCCTGTATATCACAATTTTAATATTTCCATTTTAGATTTGAATAGAGGGGAAAAAACTGAATTGAAACAAGTTGTTGTTATCCCGCCACCGAATCGAATGGGAAAATTTTAATATTGAAAGTAAAACTTTCATTTAATTTAGAAAAAACATATGAAACTCATTTTTTCTCTAACGATTTCAAAAATTCACATCGCGTCATTTATCTATTTCTTGTTTATTCGGCTTAAAATAATTTTACAATGTACTGGTGTACCTGCAGGCCCGTACTTAGAGGAAAATATTCAATTAGGTATTTTTTTTTTTTAAACGCCCAGTGTAAAGTAAAGTGGGACAATAAACACTCATAGTAACTAACAAGCATTTATTAATAATTAACAAAATTGCTCAAAATGTCCACCATTTTGTTTTGTGCACTTTCTTGCACGTTTAATGATGTCCCTTACTGATTTTTTTATAATAAATGGATTGTTTCTCAGTTCCAGGCTTCCTCAATTCTTTGAAGCAGTTCTTCTCTATTGTTTATTTTTTTAGAATACACCTTGGATTTCAGGTATCCCTATACAGCATAGTCCACTGTGCTAAAATAAAATTATACGAGGTGATCGAAAAGTAATCAATTTAATATTATGTTTTGTGGCAATATTACTTAAAATTGTGTTAAAACGGACAAATAATAAAAATATTAAATGTTGAAAATAAATCCATTTTGAATATTAAATAAAAAAAATAATTTCTCTTTTTTTTTCTCTAAAATTTTACTTTCAGTTTAAAAAAAAGAGACGTGCAAGAAAGTGGATAAAACAAAATAGTGGACATTTTGAGCAATTTCGTTAATTATTAATAAATGTTTGTTAGTGACATAGTTACTTTGAGCATTTATTGTTCCGCTTTACTTTATACTGGGCGTTTAAAAAATAAATACCTAATTGAATATTTTCTCCTAAGTACGGGCCTGCAGGTACACCAGTACAGTGTAAAATTGTTTTAAGCCGAATAAACAAAAATTAGGTAAATGAGGCCAAGTGAATTTTTGAAATTGTTAAAGAAAAAACGAGTTTCATAATATGTTTTTCCTAAATTAAATGAAAATTTTACTTTCAATATCAATATTTTCCCATTCGATTCGGTGGCGGGATAACAACAACAACTTGTTTCAATTCAGTTTTTTCCCCTCTATTCAAATCTAAAATGGAAATATTAAAATTGTGATATACAGGGTGTTGTTTTCATATTTTTAATAGGTTTCAATTTTTCCTAAAGCCGAACCTGGATTTTCAGATCTCTCAATATTTCAGTACATTATTCGTGAGAAGTGTAAGGTGGATGCCAAAAATGGAAAAGGTATACTAAGTGATTCAAAAGTTCTGGTCAAATGAATAATTATGCATAATTGATAAAACACCCTGTAATTCGGTTATGGAAGCCAAGAGACCCATTATATGTATATGGGTTATTTAGAATCGCCTTTGTGACCTCTACCTTCCTTTAAAATATTTCCGTTTACCAACGGGACACCCTGTATAACGACAATCTTCTATTAGTTTTCTGTATCCATCATTAATTCTAATATATTCACCTGAAAACTAAAATTCTAATACAAAATTTCGCAATATTTATCGGCAAGTAATTGTTCTTTTAACAATCCCTTCATGAGCACGCTGTTTCATTCTCGTCTGACAAACTTACGCCCACCGTATCTCTGATTTTAAGTAACCTTTAAAAGGTACTTATGTGCATGTCATACATTTAAGCATATTTGCCTTCGTTGTTTTCCATGCCCATTTCTCTCGATGAGGCAGTTTGAGTACCTCCTAACGATCTATTAAAACGTTTATGAATTACTGTGTACTGCTTGGTGGGCCAATGTGCAGTTAAATCTGCATAAAATAAACAAGAAGTCTAAACATATGTAGGTTTTTGGTCATTTAAATATCATACAAAGCCACAGGCTTACTCAGGAGGGCAATGTGGCAAGTTACCCGTCGATGATTATAATAATAATAACTGTATTCAATCATAACTGAACAATATTTAAAAGTACAAGTGAATAAAATAGTAATTAAATAAAGTTTACTTCAGACGATAAGTCAGTGACTTGTTTCGTCAAAAAATGTATAAATAAAAATATAGAAATACTTAATATAGAAAGAATACTTAATAAAATAAAACATAGAAAACGCAAACTGATTAATGATTAATAAATTGATTTGATTTCGAATAGGTACCTACCTACATTTAAAAATAACAAACTAAAACTAAATTTAATAAGAATATCCCTTTATTATTATTATTTTCTTTAATCGAATAATTGTAATATGTCCGTTCGTTTCTTGTGTAATAGGTATTTTTTTAATTCTTTTTTAAATGTTTTTGTGTTACTTATTGTTTTTATATTTTCTGGAATCGTATTGTAAATTTTAGGAGAAAAATAGCTGTAAGATCTTTGTGAAACATGTTTCAGCATTAAGGGAACAACAAATGACTTTTTTTGACGTGTGTCATACTGATGACTTGGAAAAATGCAGGTAATTTTGTTAATGTGATTTTTAATACTGGTACATAAGAAATACATTTGTCTTATATCTAAAATTTGTGAGTCGGAGTATAATAAATCAGACGGATATCTACTTTTTTATTGTAAATTGAATATGTGTTCTTAAAGTACCTCCCCATGCTACTATTCCATAACGAATATGGTTTTCTACAAGATGTGTTTTTAAATGGGATATACCTAAGATTTGTTTTAATTTTTTAAACCTATATAAAATAGTTCTGAGTTTATTGACAATAAATAGTAGGTATGTGTGAATCCCATTTAAAGTGTGAGTCAATAATTATACCTAAGTATTTTATTTTCTTTTCAGGATAAATGTTAAAAGTAACATTAGTTATGATAGTTAGTTGATCAAAGGGAGGCATTTCGGAAGTGTTACAACAAAAGGGCAAACATTGTGTTTTGTCTATACGTTTACTGTTAATAATTTTTTATCTTACAAAGTCAGTTTCTACTTTTGTTTTTAAGTTAATCCAATTACCATCTTTGTAGAAGATGGCTGTATCATCTTCTGCAAAGCTGATAATTTTTCCACTGTTACTCATTGAAAACAAGCCATCAATGTAAATATTAAATAGGGTGAGCCCGAGCACTGAACCTTGATGCACTCCATACTATATCTCCTTGTAACAACTTATAGAACAGCATCCACCCTTACAGCCTGGTATCTTCCTGTTAGATAGGTTTAAATAGTTTAAGAGTGTTGCCACGCATGTCTATATCTTCTAAGGACTGTAGGAGTAGATGATGACTGACAGTTGCAAAGGCTCTTTTGATTTAAAGAAAATATGGTCAAGACATGACATACTATTGCCTTGCACTCTGATTGGTTCATTTATTGTATACATATATCCGTGTTCGTTTAAAATATTTACATATTCTGCGGTATTTATATCATTATGTTTTAGTAAATCAATGTTAATATCTCCCATAAAAAGCGATAGATCAGCACTGCTATCAAAGTTTTCAAAGAATTCATTTAAATTCACAGTACATTCTAGTATACTAGATTTCGGTGATCTGTATAATGTTGTAAGTAGTAGTGAATTGTTAGTAGGAAGGTCAATTTTTATTTGAAGTGCTGTAATACCATCAAGTATTTCTTGAGTAGTATAGGTATAAGTATAAGTAGATTTGATATATGCAACCACCCCATCATTTTGATTATGATGACTATTGTTGTATATGATGCTATAACCGTCAATGCCGAAGAGATTTTTATCAGTCACATCTCTAGTCTCTCCCAAAACTATACAATCTATTCCAGAGTCTATACTTTGAAACATTATTAAAAATTCATCAAAATTTTTGTTTATACTACGAATATTCATGTTTAATACTTTGAAGTTATTATAATGGTATTCGAAAAAATAGATTAGAAGGTAGAAGTTAGTTAACATCGTTTTTCTACATTTTTTCGCATTCCCCGATATTTTTCCCGCTATTCCCCAAAAAGAATTTTTTTTCGGCAAAATTCTAGAAATTTCACATCTATCCATAGATGGCGCTTTTTTGAGTTTTGAAAGAGTGCTGTAGTTGGTACTAAAACGTTAAACAGTTATTAAATCGAAAAAAATAAGAATTCTAAGAATATATCAATACAACACAGTTGCATTACCCAGATAGAACAATATATTTCGTTATGATTATTTTGTAAAATTTCATTACTCCAAAACAATTTCTTGTATAGGGGAAGGCGGGGCGGAATGAGACGGCTAAATTCAGTCATTTTAAATATATTAAAAATCAAGAAAAATTTAAATAATGCAGGTAATCCAGAGACTTTCGTAATTCAATACCTGGTGGGGCATATAGCCCAAGGAGTAGTTGTTGAAGTCCAGACGCTGGTGCAGTGTAGGACATTTTGAATGTCCTTGTTCTTGGGAACAAGTGTGATTTTATTTCACACCCTTAGGCAGTTTTGTTACGCCCATGGTCTTTTTTTGGAATTTTATGGTTCAAAAAATTCCACCTTCGTTCTCTATAGTTTTCTATAGTTTTGCAAGCTTTGATTTTGTTATGAAAGTGAGGATGGCGTTGGGCTCTCCTCGTTCGTGATATACGTGCTCTAACGCAAACACTTTTATCAAGCACGAGGCAAGTCGAATTCATTTTCAGACATCCTTTAGGGATAGGATGTCGAGCTGGCCTGCTTCTTACTGATGAGGTACAATAATACCGAAACCGGTCTAAAAATGGCAAGCTCCTTTAATAACAAAATCGAAGTTTTTCGTAATTCAATACCTGGTGGGGCATATAGCCCAAGGAGTAGTTGTTGAAGTCCAGACGCTGGTGCAGTGTAGGACATTTTTAATGTCTATGTTCTTGGGAACAAGTGTGATTTTATTTCACATCCTTAGGCAATCCAGAGATGATAGTATACTGCATCATTCTGAAAATTCAAACATAAAGGGAATAGCCAAAGATGAAAATAAATTTGACATATTTAAAATATTGCAATTTTCTCATTCTGCCCCGCACATGGGGCGGAATGGGTATTAGTTGATATGGTGAGTTGATAGTTGTACATATTACAAAAAGTAAGAGAATAGTATATCTGTAACAAGGTTGGAATGAGAATTCGACACGAGTGGAGGATTCCGAACGCGAGCGAATGCGAGCGTGAGGAACCACGAGTGTCGGATTTTCATTCCAACAGAGTAACAGACTGTATTTTCTCCACGGACACAGAATGTAGAAATCAAATATAGTAAAATGAAACCTCAATATCTCAACATTGTGTAGGTAGTATTTTTATATTCAAGCTTGGATTTTTGCAGTAGCAAATTTTGAGTTATATTATCGGCAATTTTTTTATTTCTGGAGGAGTATTTTCAAATTCTACATTTGAATCGTTTGATTTTCTTCTCCTGTTTAATAAATTAAAAGTTTTTACAAACCAATATTAAGACCACGTCAACTAATACTGACAGTTAATTTGACATTCATGGCAAACCTTATTTTTGTAAACAATCACGGAATACAGATTCTAGCTCTAGAGATAGAATGTAATACATATAAAATACATAAGAGACAAAAGTTTCAGAATTTTCTGTCAATCTCAAGAGCGAGAATGTTTCTTTTCTGTTATTATAAGTGGTTTCAGAATAACTACATTCAGTAGTGACCGTGGAGAAAAATATTTATCATATGCTTCCTACCTAAATGTTACATAATTCACATAAAAAATGGGTTAATATTGGTAAATTAAAAATGTTTTTTTACAATATACTCATGTTCTTTCCGAATTGAGATGAAGCTCTATCTAAACCCAGTTCTCCATTTATCACTGCAGATAATACTTGCTTCATAGCATCGAGGGACCACTCCTGCCGATTTGTTTTTCTAATAGAGTTACGAACCGTCTGAAATTAACAAATATCATAATCAAAACTAGACCTGAAGGGGCAAAATCAGACGTCGGGCAGCAGAACGAGACACATTCTGCCCCGTCCTCCCCAGACGCACAGTTTGTTTGATTATAAAATTGTGAGGTTATGCAATGGTCTTTTGTGACCAAGTGTATTCTAAAAAGCATTCATAAGTCGGCATACCATCCAATTTTCAATCAACTGCAATTAATAGAAAATGTTTAATTTTCAGACAATTAAACATGTAAACTCATACTCATTCAACCGGCAACGCCGCACCGGGATGCATTTGCAAACAGCGCTCAAACACGAGGCATCGACAAATAGTTTTTTTTAGTTTTTTTTCCCATTTCCCAGAATCTATAACGAACTTTCTAAGCTTATGCTACTAATGTCACGTCCGCCCTGAAATTCATAATGACGTAATTTGAGTTAATCCTTGTCTTCTCAAGCGGGAGAGAGAGACAGCATAAAAAACTTACAATCTTTCTAGAAGTAACTGTGCGACCCGGGAAGGGATAAAAATTTGAAGCGATGAGCTTCAAGACTTTTTTAAGACAGTGTGTTTCGAGCCCTCATTATGAGCGCATACTCCGGGGTTACAGAAAACCTCGTAAATAAATTCATTTTTCATAATGCCTCTTAGTACGGCAAGTTAGTGTGTCTCTAGCTGCGAATCAGGCTAGGACCCTCCAGTCTCTATTCATCACTCACGCAGAACACACGCAAAAATAATATTTGTGCTTTGTGCAATTTTGTGCTTGTTAAACACATGTTAATTATAATACTTTGTTCTTAATTACTTATTAAAGTAATCCATTGTTAAGCTGTTATGATGTTTATATTTATTTAACATTTTAATAAATAGTTAAATAAAAGTGTTCATTGTTTTTGTCGAATGGAGTTGAGAAGATAAACATACTACAGTACACACATAACCAATATAAAAACTACAGTCCATTTTACGAATACCACGATGCAGTTTAAAAAGGCGATAACACATTGTTGGTCGTCCTGGGAAACTGGCACAACATAGGGTTTATTCCAGAACCCTCAACAGAAAATGACTTACATTAGAAAAAAAACACACGATATCTATAAAATTACTTGAAAAAATAAGGAAAATGTGAAACACAACATACACTGTTTAAGTATCTGTGACGACTAGCTCGGACAAATGATTGATACAGGGGATGTTCTTCCACAGAGTGCTATAAGTTTTAGTGGATAAATCTCCGAGATATCGATACTTCTCATTCCGCCTCGCTGGTCCGTTACGCCCCCCTTCCCCTACTTGTCTCTGCAGACATTTGGAATATTCTATTCTTTATTTTTCTTCAGGAGCTATATGTTAATTTCTTGCAACTAATTTTGCTTCAGATCTGAAAAAAATAAAAAATGTTATCCCGATTCATTCGCGAAAATTTGGCTTATTCAGAACAAATTTCCGACACTTGGTCAAGTCTTGGTGGTAACGGCCTCACTACGGGGCGTTCTATACAAAATAATTAAGTTAGTGCGATAGAATTCAAGGAGAAAGCGAGCAACATCTATTTTATACACGAATATCAGGTTTTGCCGAGAGGTTTTGCTTAAGCAGTTCCCGGTTTCCGCTGGCGCTGTTCAAGGAATAAGCGGTTAACCCAGGCATACGACAACCGTAATATATTGGACCGGAATTTCGACGAATAGTTCGGTGTAATTTATTGAATAAATAAAGGCGCTTGCTGCCGCGAAATACGACAATACGATAATACGTTGTTGTGTTGTTTAGCATATAAACACTTCATGAAATGGTCTGTGCAACATGAAATAGGGAATGTGCATCTACTATATTTGAGGAGCACAAGGGTGGCCAAATAGGAACGGATTTACATAACCAGTTGGCATCTACTAACTTTTAAAACATCAATAACGTAAATATCAGGTGTGTATTGGCGACACCACATTTTTTAAACACTTTCGCCTAAATAATCTTTATACTTTTTTTGTGCAAAATCTAAAAAGTGAAATTAATTCATAAAATACGAACAGATCCTTCACTCCATCCTGTATGCTGTTAAATAGCTAGCAATAAAATCTGATTGATCTCGACATTTATTGGAAGAAACCTCATAGTGCATTCCCAGAGAAAACGCATCAGTTACATCTTCATGCTGCGTCGCTACTCACCTAATTATGCCTATAATTCACCGCTTCCCTAATATTAACGATCGCGATCATCTAAAAATAGCAGGAATGCAATTATCATTAAAATTAAAAATAATTATCGGGGTCTTTGACAGGTGAGCTTTCGTGTAAATGGAAAAGAACGCGCTAAGAGGGTATGCCCGTTTTTCAAGCATATAATTGAATAATGGATAAATTTGGAAGTTGATGTTATAGTAGTTTACGTAACAAGTCCCGAAAGTGGTATTTTACTGGATGAGTGGGCAAATTGCAGGGCGAGCCGCAGGCGAGTCCTGCAAGCCTGCGAGTCCAGTAAAAGCACTTTTTAATATTTTTTTTAAAACGTGCAGTGTTGTACTATAAACATCATATTATTCAGTTTACATTTTTATAACAAGAACTCTTTATTAACTAATTTTAACAATTGCTTGGGTCGCCGCCTTAACAATTTCATCTGGTATAATTTCATCTTCCATTAATTCACAATCAAATGCATCATTTTGAATATCCATTTTATAGTAAATGTCACGTTTTCAACTAAACGTCAAAATATGTCAAGTTATTTTATAGTTTTAAATAATACAAAACTCGGTTACTATAGAAACCAATTGACCGCTATCTTAGACTAACTATATTATTATTTTTTTCATTAAAGTAAATAAAAATGAGTCCGGTAAAAGCTTTTACCGGACTATCACAATAATTTTCTGGCTCGGTCCGACAAAATGAGATTTTCTGACCTAAAAATAAACCGGAAAGTACTAATTTCTGGCCGGTTTTAAAAAAAAATATTTAAACGACTATTTCCCTCGTCTTAATTTCCACCAATCATAAACGCGCAATTTTGAATTACAATTGGTTTCTAGATGAAAAACTGTATGACAGCTCCTGTCAGTAGTTTTTTAGAATTTACCCGCGGCAAAACTTGACACCAAAAATTACAATATCTTTGATAACAAGTAATTATGGTCTCCTAGGACACAAGAAAACGACGCTAAACAATTTTTCTGATTTTATTGTCATTAAATTTTGTAATATTGTTTTTAAACAGTGCTAGTCAGCTTATGTAGTGAAAATGAGTCGCTTTGGAAGTGACTAATATTGATCTGGTCATTGAGAAAAGTGTACTGTACAATACCGTTAAAACCCATACGTCAATATGGAAACAGTTTACGGAATTCTGCAAGGCAAAGAAATACGAGCTTTTGGAAACTACAAGTTTAGAGCAACTAAACCTAATCCTGAAAGATTGGGCGTGGAATATGAAGAAAGAAATGGGTGAAAATTACAATGAACTAGTTGTGAAGACAATGAGGAACACCGTTGAAAAAAAAATGCAAGAGATGTATTTTATGAGGCGGAAAATAATTTTTGAACCATTTAAAGATATTATCTTCAAGTCTAGTAGGGAAGCTCGTAATGCGAAACGAAGGAATTTGCAGATGGGTGCCAATAAAAGGAAATCGAGCTCTGCTTCATTAAAATTGGAAGAATACTACGCAATGGTTTTATTATGGGACGAAGACACACGAAAATTTTACCTTCAGTAGAACTTGCCTGAAAAGGTGGAGAAGCAGTCAATTGCAGAGTTCATTATTTTAAAGAGGAAGTGGATAATTCTGGGATTAAAACAGGTAGATAATATAGTTACATATTTTTTAAAATAACTGATTTTCAAAAATCCTACTTTTTAGGAAGAGTAGAATATAATCCGCTCTTCAATAAAACGGACTAAAGAAGCGGCAGAGAAGGCAGGATTAAATACAAAAGAAATAAAAATAACAAACCACTCTATGCGGTTGACAGCAGTCAGTAACCTGGCTAAAAAAGGGGTTGGTGAAGAACAATTAATTAAAATTACTGACCACTGCAAATGGATAATGAACATTATTCCAACATCATAAACACCCTTAGAAGTGACGCCTCAGAACCTCCAGCAAAAAACAGAAAACAGAAGATCCGTGGCTGCTTCTCACTCTACAGCTGGACCCATCAACAACATTAATGATTTACCTGCACCCAACGTTATCAATGAGTTAACAAAGATTGCAAACAATACTCCTACTGTGTACCAAAATTGCAATTTATGTTTGAATTGTACCATAAATAATTAAGTTTCTAGTATTTTGTCATTAAATAAATTTCCTGTTTTTAAGTTTTCAAATTAATACATATTTATTATGTATGTATATATTATAGGTAAGTACTATGTTTTGTATGCAGAATAATCTGTTACTCATGAAATAGTCTTGTCAAATACCATTTGGGCATCTACCCTTATGATATTACTTACAAAATATAACTGACCACATATAAAACCGATAACACAGTCTTTAACCGGATAGATACCTCTCGGCTTGTAATCCATAAACATTTAACAACGTTGGTTTAGTAATATAAAACAATAAATATTCAATTATCTACTATCTAATGTAAAAGTCAAAATCATCGATTTGTTATCTATTTTTCAACGTACCAAAAGACCTAAGTAGGTAATGTGTGCTCTAAACAGTTTGCCACAAGAAGTGGGAGATCTTCATAGGAAAAACCCAAGTTGGCATATATGGCGATTGTTTTTGTGAAATTAAATTTGAAGTTATACCACAGCGACCTAGAATTCTTGGTAACAGAACCTACAACAGACTTGAGGAGATAAAAATTGTAAAAAATCGGATGTGGCCATGCACATGACTTTAACATAATTTAACGGCCCTACTGGCTCATAATCCAATTACTCGTACATATTTAAGGCAGGCCATGCCTGGCAAGAGCGTACAATTGTCTCCATGAAACAAAACACTTCTACTGCGCTTGCGCTATTATGCAACTATGTTATTCCATATTTTATTTTTAACTCGCTTATAATACAAAATTTGAAAAAAGTTTTCAAACAAAATTTATAGTAAATTTCATTTAAAATAAATTTTTTCTCTTAATATTTTTACATAAACTTAATAGAAACGATAATAATTGCGAAAATCTGAAAATTCTCAAGAGTAAACCCCCACTTCCGGTTGTCCGATTTTGCCAAAAATCTAATCAGCTCATTAGGATGTTGTAAAAATGCTAAATATAAAATTTGGTTAGGAAATTCCGATAGCAGTTGGAGTTAGAACGCACACAAATTTTTCCGGACTACATACTCCATACTCCATACATACATTTTCTGGAAATGGTCTTAAATGACTTAGAGGGTCTCAAAACATGTAAATCCACTGAAAGCTGAACTTTTTTTTTGCGATTACAATACTTTACCACTACGTATGGTAAAGTAAAAAGTTAAAACTTTTTTTTAGAAAATTGATAAAATAAAATCTATGTCCTATCGTCGCAAGTATTAATACTAAGAAACATTTTTAAAATGACAAGGAAAAGACCGTTTTTTGGTTTAATACATGATTCTAGGCCACTCTCTTTTATTTGCTTGATAGCTTTGATCAACAAAATTGTTCCAAGTAATTAAGAAATTAACACATTCTTTTTTCATTCCTAAAAATTAAAAAGAGCATTAATTGAAAAATGTAAATATGAAAATTTTTTGTCAAACATGTAAATATAAACTTGAAATATTTTTACATACTGTACAGTTCACTAAAACCCTTGATGTTTTTTTACTGCCTTCAATAAAAATATGTATAATCAGTTATGAGTCGCTTTCTCAATTAACGACATGTTTGTTTATTTTTATAGGATATACACATACCTACCGCATGCTGTGATATGCCGCTATACTAATTAGACATTGTTTGTTTACTTAATATTGTAAATTATTTTAAAACGCTCGTTATATTAGATAATAGAATAGATGCAAAATCAGTAATAGCTTATATAAGGGAAAGTATTATATTAAGAAGAAATTAAAGAAGAAAGAACACTCGAAGAGCTAAAAGATCGGAAATCATTTCCTAAAGTATCCAGTTTTCTGCCATAATGCATACAGTTCCTGTTAAGAACTTCGTTCTCTTGTTTTGTTAGTATTTGCATGTTTCACTTCCATGTAGATATACTGGTTTTGGCTCTTGTACTCAGTTTTTGTTCTCCAAAAAGTGTTTATTTTATTTGGTAGTAGATTTTAGTAGCTTTTTGTCATGTGAATCATTGTCTAGTTTTAAGGTTAAGGTGGTTACTTGTTCCGTAGGTCTCTAGACCGCAAAAGTCAGGCAATATACAGACAGGCCAGGCTAACTCCCGGATAGAACAGCTAATCTTTGAATAACCTGTACAGACTGGTACAGAGGATAAGAGTTTCGGAGTGAGTGCTGTGAAACTAATCCAGGAGGCACAAAAAGCCCAAGAGGCTGAAGTGTAGCTGGCAATAGGACCAGCATTCGAGAAAAAAAATTGTGAAATGTGCTCAAAATTTATACGACAACATTCATTAACAGCCTAAATTTAGTAGTAGTTAATGACAAAGTGTCGAAAGTCGATAAAAATCCGACAAAACAATAAATTCCAAAAAATATGAATGATTAAAAACAATATAAAAAAATATTGCACCACTGGCATTGACGCGATCGACATTTTTGTTAAAGTGCCGACATATTCATATAATTTCGCAGTCAATTTGTCAAAGCCGTACAATTCGAAAAAAGCAATATTTCAAAACGCGAACTACAACATCACAAAACACATTTTTCTGTGATTTATTCTGAAGTACGTGTAAATGCCACATGTTATTTCAAATTATGATTTACAGACACGACAAACATCGGGTGGTTACAAAATAAGCCACTTTTATGCTGCTGCTTCGTATTTATGACAATGGAAACTAAACACAAATCTAACTTGTCGCACATATTTCAATTAGAATTAGACGTACGAAAAAAATTCTGTTCGATCGTGAGGATGTTATGTACGTATAGACGAGATTAAGCGGATAAAAACAGATTCTGCAAGGTTTACATGGAACTGTTAAGATATCGCTTTCATGGGTATTTTATTGCAGGTATATTTAGTATTTTTACAAAAATTGAAGTGTTATTTATATTTGCAATTCTAGTAAAAAAAATTATTTACTATTTGGATTACCTAACTTGAGACCATTGAATATCGGGATGACAAACCGCATTGTAAAAAAAATAAGAGGCCATTTGCCAAAATTTAGACTCTTAACAGAAGTTCTTGAACTTAAGGGACTAAAAATCTTGTATTTCTCACTGGTGAAATCATTGCTTTCTTAAGGTATTTTAGGATGGGGAGGAGTAAATGACTGTTTTTTAAATAATGTTCATGTTTTGCAGAAATGGCTCTTAAGAATCATCTTCCAAAAAAATATTTTATATCCCTCTGATCAATTGTATATAGATGCCCAGATTAAAGATGTCCGCCAAGTTTTTATTAAAAAAATATTGTTTTTTATATACCAAAAACTATCGGGCAAAGGACTACCAACTATTTAGCCCAAGAATTTATTTATATTTACTTAATGATGTAAAAAATTTAAAAAGTTATAACCAATTTAAAAAACATATTAAGAAATCGATTACGGACGATATTTTACAAATATAGTAAATCAAACTGTATACTAAAAAAACAGTATCCATTTCAACATTATTTAATTATTATTATTTAATATCCCGAATGTGTATCTTACCCGACTAGACAATATATTAAACTGGATTCGATAAAAAAAATTACCAAAATCGGTTGACATCTTCCGATCGCGCATAGGCCCTAAAGTTTGACAAAATATGAAAAAAGTTCATTTTTGCAATATTTTTTTTTTTTTAATTTTTGAATTAGATGTTTTCGTAATGTAATATTTTGTAACGTCTTCAAACAGAGCCTAAAAACATTGTGTTTTAATTTGGTTTAAATCAGTTGATATCTTCCGATCGCGCATAATCCCAAAAATTTGACGAAATATAGAAAATTTCCCATTTTTACGCATTTTTGGTGTCACAGGCCCACAAAAAAAAATGAACTTTACATGTGAGTATACTAACCCTATGAATTTTGAGCCGCTGAATCCGAATCTGGTCTCAGAATTTCCCATGAACCCCCCAATTTTCCCCTAGCCTAGGGAAAACGCGTGAAATCTTAGAAATTTCAGTATCTGTGAAAGTAATTTCGATCTACGCAAAACGAAAATGTTTTCACGTATCTCGAGTCGCTTAGTTCTAATCTCACTGTAGAGTACCTCAGAATTCCACTAGCCTAGGGGAAAAAGTGTTAAGCTGAGCAAAACTTGTGATTTCTGGAAGGTTCTATTTTTGCGCAAGAAAGCTTATATATTTTCGTATTTTGTGTTCCTGAGTTCATATCTGACGTACAAAATGTTCCGCAGTACTTCAGAATTTCAGAAATTTCATGCAGGCCTTTTTCGTACGGAAAAGCTGATATTTTTCCATCTTTTGAGTTGCGGTGTTGATTTCTGTCATCAGAATTTTCATCAAGCTCCTCAGAATTACCCTAGCCTACGGAAAATTCCATTATTTATATATTATTAGTTTGTTCGTCCTTTCCTTGTCCGACGGAACGGATTGCTCTTTCTTTTTTGCTTTCACCTGCAACATCCCTCTTCAACAACCAGCAAAAATCTGCCTCATGTGTTCATCCTATCGTCCCTGATAATGTCGCTCCATTTCCTTGATATCTTAGTGGAAACGTTCTCCTTGTTCCTCACTGTAATCACCAAGATTTTCAGGGAAGTGTTCGAGATGGGAATGAAGAAAGTGTGATTTTATGCTGATGAGGCAACCTTGTTCTTGAAATTTTCGCAACAAGTTTTTCACTATTTTCTGATAGTCGTCGCTTTTAAAGTTACCTAAGAGATTTTCGACAACTTCCTTGCACAATTTTCTTTGTTTTTCCTAGGCTAGGGAAATTCTGAAGTACTGTGGAACATTTTGTACGTCAGATATGAATTCGGGAACTCAAAATACGAAAAGCTTTTCTGCGAAATTTCTAAGATTTCACGCCTTTTCCATAGGCTAGGGGAAAACTGGGGGGTCCTGGAGAAATTCTGAGACCAGATTCGGATTGAGCGCCTCAAAATCCATAGGGGTAGTATACTCCACTCATGTAAAGTTCATTCCACTTTTTTTTGTTGTCCTGTGATACCAAAAATACGTAAAAATGTGAAATTTTCAATATTTTGGCAAATTTTGGGGCTTATGAGCGACCGGAAAATATCAACTGATTTAAACCAAATTAAAACACAATGTTTTTAGGCTCTATTACATTACGAAAACATCTAATTCAAAAATTAAAAAAAATAATAGCAAAAATGAAGTTTTTCCGCAAGTTTTCCGCGCTATTACAACAAAAAGGTTTTTTCGGCCCACACTACAATACAAGTAATGTTATCGATTACTTCCGTGTCTTAACACTGTTTATTCGAACTCTTATTTTTTGTATTATTTTATTATGTCAATTTTTTTATATTATTCCATGTTCTTACCTGTTTATGTATATTTATTATCGAATTATCTAAAATGATACTAGATATAACACAAATGGAACCAGTAAATCGTATAAGTCAACTGCAATTCATTGTTTTTGTTATGAACTTTAACCATATATTATTTTTATTTAATGTACCTATCACAAATCAAAAAAGTGGTAGTTTATAATTCCGGACAAGATTATCAAATTACTAACAAGTTTTCCCATTTGTAGAAACTTTTATCAGTAATGCACTACACTCATAAAATATGTCTGTTTTGTGTTTCCATAACATCTCATTTTTATTCAGAGCATCAGAAGGACTTTATGTTTTTATAGTTTTATTCATGAAATGCAGGATATTTTCTCTTCTCTACGCGATTAACCAGTTATTTCTTCTTGTATGACTGAAATCCTGAATTACAGTTACTAGGGTAGGATGTTATTTTATGCCATATCTCCCAGAAAATATTAATGGTAATGGACTTTTAAATAATAATTTTATGTAAATGTTACATAAATTCTGAGATACTATTCTAGAAACAGCGAAAGAAACATTTAATCAATATAAAACAAAAATGAAAAACAAACAGCATGATCGAGAGAATCCATAAAGGCACATGTTAAATCAAAAAACGGGAATGACAAAAACAGCCAAGTAAGAATATACTAACAAAATGCGAATGGTATAAATCAAAGAGAAAAAATGTTAAAAAAACTAGAGGAAGAGAAGGAAGAAAATAATTTGGAAAGAAAAATTCTAAAAAAACATAAGAAACAAAGGTATTAAAAGATGCAATTATAACTAAAGACATGGTATCAATTCAACGTACTTCTTGGAAATAAGACCAACACTGTGGTAGATTTTCATAAAACACTTAATTTAAATATTAACATGACATGTTTCGAAGCACAAATTCTTTTTCAAATGTGACTAAAAAAACGCTTACATATTAAGGAGACGCTAGCAAAAAGATATCATCATATTTAAGGAATCATAACATTAAGGCTTGGGCTTACTGTCCAAGTAGGCCGCACGTCATACGCACGCTACTGTCATTTCAGTTGACGATTGCTTGCATTTTAGGTATAAACAAGCGAAACTGTGTCTACGATGCAGCAACGTCGCGTCTGCCTTTCGTCATGCGTTCGTCTTGGGTTGGGAAACGTGGGTAGTAACATGCACGAGTTGCATGACTTTTAACAAAAATTTTGAAATTTTAAATATAGAAAATAAAGGTATTAAACTAAACGATTTAGAATCACTTGAAATAAATAGATATAAAAATTCCGATAATTTATTAAATGACCAAAAAGATCTCAATAACTCACCTTTATTAAATCTCTTTAACTACCTACCCGTTAATGTTCCTAGTATTCGACTCCACTTTAAAACATATTACATTCTTAATGTCTTTAATTACCCTTTGTTAACTTAGTATATATATTAAGCACCGAAATTGTAAATTTTAGTTACATTTGAAAAAGAAATTGTACTTGTAACATGTCATGTTAAGTGCTTTGTGAAAATCTACCACACTGTTGGTCTTATTTCCAAGAATTAATTATGGATTTTCATCAAGTAAACGCCGAAACAATCAAGAATTCAACGTACACCTAAAGTGGAAAAGTAAATAAAAATAGTGAGAAGGCAAGAAGTCTAGTTTCCCTAGCAAAAAACTAGCGAAAGCTAGCAATTTTAACAATATAAATCCTATATTCCGAAATTGTTTATCCGTTTATTTTTTAAGATACGTTTTTTCAAGGCTCACAATTTATTCCGGTGTACTTTCAAAGCACCCCTTTGCTAATAATGCCTAATTAATTTGGATTCAACCATAGTATCCTAGAGAGGTCTGGATATGGGTAATCTAGATATTCTTCAAATTGAATTTATACTACAATATTCTCAAAGTTTTCGTCACATTATCGATACGTACCTGAGATAGATAGAACTTACCACGTGTTTACTTTCGATATGCATCATGTTAAAAAAAAAGAAATTGAACACGAATTCCTTTGTTGTCGTTGTTTTCTAATTGATTTACATTAAGTAATGCATAAAGTACATACACTCAAAACTAATTGTTTTACGCTCTACAGAATACTCTAAATTTTACCACGCGAAGTTTTAGCATACACCACATCCTCACTATACGGGTGTAAAGTAATTGATACCATCCAATCCATATAATACTAGACACCTGGAAATAGTTCAGGGTATAAAGGTCTCGCTTTACAAATCCTCACTTTAGAGTTCGTAACAAGAAACTTCATTCTGTCGCAATAGCTAATTAGCTAATTTACAACCAACACTCTCTCGACTCTATTTCCCAAACGATTCCGGTGCAATGAAATTTAGTCGCGTCAGAGAGGGCTTAGGAAAATGTATTTTAAAATATAAATATTAATTGTCTAAAGTTTCTCTTTACGCCTGAAGTAAAGAGCCGTTGACAAGGTGCGAGTTGACTGGAACGACAGTAGACATGCGAGACAACTCACTAAATAACATAATGAAATTAAAAGAAAAACTGGATAACAGAAGGTTTAATTAAGAGTATAAACCACAGAAACGAGCTTTTTAAACAGTACAAAATGAACAAAAATGATGACATGCTAAAAAACGAATATTTGAGATACCGAAATATAGTTAATACATTAATAAAAAACGCTAAAACCTCATACTATAAAAAAAATCGACCTTAGTAAAGGTAAAATAATTTGGAATACAGTAAATGAATTATTAGGTGCCAAAAAACAAAATACTATAAACCAAATACAATATGAGAAAAGAACAATTACTGATAGAGTTGAAATAGCAAACTTATTCAATGAACATTATACATTGCTAGGGAAAAAACTCGCTGATAAAATTAAAGCACCCGCAATTCCATCACTCGGACTCGGATGCAGTCTTCAATATTTCTTTCACCTGTAACAGAAAATGAATTAATTCCAACTATAAATAATTTAAAAGACAAAAGAGCTCCCGGATTTGATGGAATAAGGACGGAATTACTAAAAGAAATCAGAATCGAAATTTCACAACTCCTCACGTTTTTGATAAATAAAATAATTGAATATGGAGAAAGCCACTACTCAAAAGTGGAAAAAATGATGAAATCCTCAACTACCGACCCATTTCTCTAATCAGTAACATCGCAAAAGTTTTTGAAGGTCATTTACCTTGATAAAAATAAACCTTTATCTGAAAAACAATTTGGATTCACGGAAGGAAAGTCCACAAATGACGCGATTTGTTCACTCACATCAAAAATCTATAATAGCCTGGACAGGAAGAAACATTCACTAGCTGTTTTTTTGGATCTCGCAAAAGCCTTCGACACTGTTGACCATATACAGCTTGTGAAGGATTTGCAAGATCTATGATTTAAGGGAAATGTACTTAAATTATTTGAAAACTACCAGAAAGCAACATGTACCAATCTAAAATGCACTTAGTGAAGAAAGAACAGTACAATATGGGGTGCCGTAAGGGACAGTATTGGGACCGGTATTCTTTATCATTTACATGAATAACATACTAACTTCATAGACCAACGAAGAAATCATTTGTTTTGCAGATGACACGGCAATATTTTATGAAGACACATCCTGGGAAAACCTGAAAAAGAAAGTCGAAAGCGATATGAGTAAACTTATAGATTGTTTCAATAAAAAAAAATTAACACTGAAGATTGAAAAAACTTCGTTCCTACCTTTCGCTTGTTACTCATCTCACCTCCCAGATTTCAACTACCTGGAAATAAAAAATGCTGATGATTGAAGTCTTCAGAATTTGTTGAATATCTAGGTGTCCACATTGACAGACACATTAGATGCGATGTCCACATAAAAAAAAACTTTAGGTACTTTGAGGAGTACCATCTTTAAATTTGTATATTTTAAAAATATATCGAATAGTTACCAAATGAAAATCCTGTACCATGCATTAATCGAGTCTAGATTGTCGTATGGAATCCTAGGTTGGGGAGGTGTTGCCAGCAGTTACTTAACTTATCTAGATATTTTACATAAAAATTCCTAAAGATTTGTTTCAATAAATGCTTGCTCTATTCTGAAAGTAAAATATTAGACCTCAGACAAATCTAATTCCTACGTGTAGCGGTAGATCAATACAAAAACAAAAGTAGCTCAAGAAATATTGATGCGCACTGAGTATTCATCCAAAACTATTAGCCAGAGAGGATATACTTACCTAAACACAAGAATATTTAACAATATCCCTAGAAACATCAAAGATTCAAATTCAATAGTATTATTAAAAAAAAATACAAAACAGTACGTTCATGAAACAAAAAGAAAAATAATATAAAATAATCTAATAAACACGAATAAAATTCCGTACAGTAATATTTATTGAAAAACAAAAACATACTAATGACATTGTCCCAAAAATGATATTAATTTGTTCACTGAATATTATTATTATCATTCTGTATTGTATTTAAGTAGTAGACATTATATTCAAATAATTACCAAATTTTTTTCGGAAACTCATAGTGGTTTGCTAGTTGAATTTCTCTTTTCAAGAAAATATGTGATTTTATTCCATAAGAAAAGAGAAATTACCAAATTTTGTTATGAAAAAACATTTCATAACCCTTCTTAGCTTCTTAGTGGTTATTTTTGTTTATTTCAAAAATACAAATTTTGTAGTTTTGATTAATGTTAAAAATATATTGTTAATATTTATATTTTTTGAAAATTGTTAATGTTTACTTTTTTGAAATAAATTTATTATTATTATCTAAGACGTCTTAATTACAGTTATTTAAATATTTTTTTTAATATTTTTCTTATTATGGTATTTCCCAATATATATTAAAAATCAGGCAAAAATGAAAGTGGTGCCGAAAGGACCACCCAATACGAAATTATGTCACGCTTCTGATTTGACGCTTTGATCTTTTAACCCGAAAAAATAAATAAAACTTGTCGGCTCTTCCTTCTTGCATACATCGGAAATAAACCAGATTACAATAAAACGCTGTTTCGATTAATTATGTCATTCCTAAACGGTCACGCGAAGAATATATAGATAGCCAATGATATTTTTTTAATGTTTTATCAAGAAATTGTAAACGCAAGGATCTGTGGAGGTGCAAGGTCTTAGCGACTAATAAAAAGAAAAAAACTACAGCACAAATTTCAGGATATTAGGTCCAATTACTTGTTATCAAAGGTATTGTAATTTTTGGTGACAACAGCTGTCAAGTTTTGCCGCGGGTAAACTCGAAAAAACTGCTGACAGTACCTGTCATACAGTTTTTTCATCTAGAAACCATTTGTAATTCAAAATTGCGCGTTTGTGATTGGTGGAAATTAAGACAAGGGAAATAGTCAATATAAAATTGCTTACACAACCTACTCACTTAAATTTATTTTTTACAAAGCTGCATTTAAAAAAAATTCCTTGATTAAAACAAAGGTTAGGGAGCTTTTGTATATTCTTTCACATTTGAGGTCCGCACTGTATGTATTAATGAAATACCAGAAGTAATTAATTATGAATTTACCCTTTTATTCGCGGATGATCCTTTTTTTTGTTTTCGAGTTCATCAGCACTTCTTTTACAAAATAAAATTTATATTAATTAATTTTTGTTGCCATTTCTTTCTATTATTTTCCTTTTTTGTTGATTTATTTCTACTTAAAATTACTTATCTTGCAGTTTTTAAGATAAAAGTTTTTTTTTCATTCTGCCGACCAGCATAAAGAAAACTCAACTTGGTTTGTGAAAAATTCATGTAATATTAATTCTGCACTGAAAATAAGTGATACATAATTTATCAGAATTTGAAACTACACTTTATGATGTAAATTGGACAGATAGTGACTACAGAATACAGGTTGTCTTGACAGCCGTTTTTGTTTTTATTATAGCAATTATTCCATGTCTATGAAGTCTCTTTCCGTTTGAATTATATTTTACGTTACAGCACGCTTTTGATATATTCTGATTCGGAAGAAAATATGCAGAAACAGATGAATCTTTTGTTTATATAAAATAATTATATTGTGTTTTTGGAAAATATTTTGACACAAAAAAAACATAAAAACTATTAGGAGCTCGGTCTAAAAAGGAAAAATGAACCAAATGTTACAATTTTTACAACCCTTAACCGTATATATAAAAGATATAAAAGGGTAGATCAACCAGAGAAGGAAATGAAAAATAAAAATAGATATACAGGACAAACAATAGTAAAAAGAATCGATTAATTCTAACATTAAGTCAGCCATAAAACTGGGGATAAGACGTGTTGGTTAATGCAGAAACATAGACAATGATTTCGTATATATATAAAATAAAATGAAATTAAGACTCATAGAGTGAATTAAGAAATGTGGAAAGAAAGCTAAACAAAATAAAATGAGTAAATGAGGCAAGATAAATCATTCGATAAGGATCTTGGAATATGGAATTGGTGATATTGGCGATAAAAGAGACAAATCAGAAAGAAATAATAGTAGTAGACTACATATTTTTCAGTAGTGGATGGCCAAACATAACGTTGGTAACGGGTTTCAAAATCAATCTTAAGCTGCAGCATGTGGTGATCGATTTTGAAGCAATATCTGACAGAAAATGCTGAATAAAAATTTTAGCAGATTCAGTCTACTTTAATAAGCTTGTTCTGTGGTTCCATCATCGGGGTAATATATTAAAGATGAATTTTATGAAAAAATAGAGAGTGTACCAAAATACGATCTAAAGTTAAGTTTAAATCAAAATTATTTTAATAATTAAATGCGTTGACTTAATATTTAACTATTCTATGTTCTAGTTTTGAAATTTGCTTATTTTTAGATATATTTTGAACCTGAAAGTAAACATTTCCGCCAACTTTTTGACTGTTTTCTCCAAGAAACCTTGTTTATATATTGTTATGATGTTAAAATGGGGCAAAATTTGGAAGTGTATTTTAAAATAAATTATAAAAAATTATGTGAAAAAAAAAAGTGATGGTAGTGTTGACATGTTAGGAGTTTGAAGTTTATGTTAATGAAATTTAATATGTCAGATGTTAAAAGAGTTAAATAAAGATTATTAAAAGTATTTAGAAGAATTTCATTAGCATAACAATTGGCATCCCAACGTGGGGCTCTTTGAAAACAGGGCCTAAAACATAATTTATAAATTAAAATGGATTTAAGAAACCGTACATTGCCTGAATCTTAGGAGGTTCATAGTTCAGATGAATCACAGGATGTTTTGGTAAATTTGGAAGAAACATTAAGGATTGCTGAACTAGAGGAGACATCATTCCAAATGGGAGAAAGAGGAGACACTGGCACACAGAAGAGGGAAGAACAACAATGCAACTTCCAGGAAATGATGAGATGTTTTATGGAGAAGATGGAAAATATGGGTCAGAAAATAAAATGGAAAGTATGAAACAGAACATAAATCAAAAAATGGGAAATATGAGGCAAGACATCAAAGAAGATATGGGTCTTATGAGACAGGACATAATTGAAAATATAAAACAAGAAATAGAAATAAATATTAAGAAGAACAGAGAAGAATTTATGGAAAGAGTAAATAAAATTGCATGAAAGAAAATAGACAGATACAAGAAGAAGTAGTAAGCATCAGAAAAGAAGTGGACACAATCGGATTGAGAATATGATGAAGTTGTCCAAAGAATAGAAGAGGTGAAACAAGATGTGGGAACTATGGCTGTTGCAATACAGGGGGAACTCAAAGAATACGAAAAAGAACTTAAAGTTGATGTTGAGAAAATGAGTAAAGACAATCAAGAAAAATTGAGAAAACTGAAACAAGAAATAGATGAGAATGGAAAACAAATAAGAAATATAAAAAGGAATATTCAAGAAGGAAATATGACAGAAGAAATGCAAGAAATAACAGAAAACAGAATCAAACAGATGGAAGAAAATTTAAGAAGGGAAATGGACAGCCGAGTCAGGGAGAGAGTTATTATATGAGGAACAACTCAAGAATCAACTAAATTTGACGGATATACTAAAAGATTGTATCCTAAAATATTTCTAAACATACTAAGAAATAAAATTGACCAAAATTTAAATATACAGCATTTGAGGGAAGCAATAAGGGAAAATTTGAGTGGTAATGCACTACTATGGTTTGCCAGCAGGGAATTAAGCATGAGGAATTTTGAGAACTTCCAACAACAATTTTTAAATTATTATTGGGGTGAAAATGTCAAGACGATGGCCAGAGAAAAATTATACTTTGGAAAATTCGATTTTAAAAGGGGAACATCCTTTAATGATTATGCATTGATGTTATATACCCTAGTAGTTAAAAAAAAATAAACAAAATACAAGGACATAAGTTGAAGATTAAAATGGTGCAAAATTTGTAAAATTCGTTGAACTTTTCTTATTCATTACTTTGCAAGAAAAGTTCAACGAAATTTTAGGGAATGTTGTTATGATGTTAAAATGGGGCAAAATTTGGAAGTGTATTTTAAAATAAATTATAAAAAATTATGTGAAAAAGACTTTAAAAAAAAGTCATGGTAGTGTTGACATGTTAGGAGTTTGAAGTTTATGTTAATGATATTTAATATGTCAGATGTTAAAAAAGTTAAATAAAGATTATTAAAAGTATTTAGAAGAATTTTCATTAGCATAACAATATATACCGAAAATTTAATGTTTTCTATAACTTTTATATCATTTTTTTATTAAAAAAACTGCAATGATGATACCGTCACCAACGCGTTGGAAATTACATGCGGATAGCAAGAATGAAGGAAGATTATTATAAGGCAATTATTTACTATATAGATGTATATAACTGAAGGCGATACCATAAGTATAATTTAATGTTAAAGTCTTATTTATTAATGGCAATACAGAGATTGACGTTGATGCTCGTTCCCAGCTAAATATTAATTAAACCTGTAAAAGATTCGAGAGATAGAAGTGCATGAAATCATGACTTGATGATTTTTATTTTTTTTTAATTGCACTCTCGTAAATTTCCTGATCGATCTATACATCTTTGATTCTTCTAAAATATTTTTTAATTTTTACAAGAATCGTGATGTTTATTTTTTGTTGCGGTCAAACACAATATGCAATTATTGCCTTGTGACGGATTTGTTGACTGGTACATGAATATTTGAAGAGTATTCCGTGGTTTTCGATACTCAACGTTGATTTTAAATTATGTCGGATATCGAAAAATAAAAAGGTATTATTACCATATGATAAATATTCTCTAACTTGACTCACATACTGTCTGCACCTACTAAAAACTAAAAATTGAGGACAAACTCTTTTATAAACCAAACCACCACAGTTACTAAATTTTTCACTGAGTCAGGAGAAAAATTAAATAGTTTATAACCTGAAAACTCGATGTATAAAAGATGATCAAAATCACTGCCTGAGGGATCACATAATTTAATATTGTCAGTTAGTAATATAAAAGTTAAGAATTTCGTACAACAAACTTGTTAACCAGATCTTATCGCATCTAGAAAATTAGCAGAACAAAATTCAAAATTAATAATTTATGACGATTTTTTTCTATACACATGTACAACTACAGCACGTTTCTGGCCAAATGATGGAGTTGAAGGGTTGGTTCTAGGCGTTGTTTGAACAGTTTTACAGACTTTAGAAATCAAAGTCAGTGGAAATTAGTTCAGAAAATCATGAATATACAGCTAGTAAGCATCCAGTTGAAGTTTACTTCTATATATATCCATTATTCTGCTACCTAAACTTTAATTAACGAAATATGTGCAATTAGTAAGGTTCAATGTTTTTTTTTGTCTTAAGACTATGAAGATACTGTATACGTTTTGTCTCAAGAATCTACCCGTGAAATTAGGCATTCAATTAGGAAACACAGTGTAAAAAAATTAAAAAAACGTTAGTTACTTCCTACTTTCATATTCAAAATGGGATCAAACTATTATTGAATAAACATTCATCAAGTAAAAAATAATATAAACTCCTGCAAATCTAATACGATAAAATTATATAAATGAATAAAAGGATTTGAACAACAATTTTCAATAACTTCTGTTTACATTCATCAATACGGATAATCTTCCAAATAAGTTTAAAGAGAAATTACAAATAATTGCTTGTTTAAAAGTGTTTCTTCTATGTATTTTTGAGACAATCCTGTTAGAGCTTTATTCAACTAATCCAGCTCTATTTTCATTTACAACTCTTTTTATAGCATATGGATTGTAACGGATCAGGTTTTTAAGTAAAACTTTTTTTAATATTGTGCTCGGTGACCGTCTATAATATCTAATAAACAAAACGAGGGTTAAACCGATTTCGACATGAATTTGTTTTAACAAAATTTCATTTCATTGTTATTTCGTGCTTATTTGGATTTGTGTAAATAATTGGTTGTGTATCACGTTTTGATACTTGCGAATTTATTTTTGTTTATATGTTTATTTTATGTAATTTTGCAATAACACATCTATTATGAAAACTGTATTTTATTGACGTTTTCCTTTTGCCGCAGGGGATGCTGGTTTATGCTAATTATTCAAATAGTAAAAATCCCTTATTATTCCAAAATTATCTGAAAAAATTAGATTGAAAATTGTATACCTGTTGTTTTAAGCCAATCAGATGCCTTGATTTTGATAGGTTGCTATGACAACAACCTGAATTTTACGAAAATTGTTTGGGTCGGGTGACCTAGCTGCAATATTAATAAGTGATAATTTCCCTGGCTTGACAGCTGTCACGTGCAGAAGCGTAGATTATTTCATTCACACATGGCTGCGCCAATGAAAAGTCATTAATTTAGTCACATGATATGTAATATGATTGACTATTTAGATAAATAAAGAAATATGAGCGGCTATTTTAGTCGATTGTATAAGTGTGCTATTAAGTGTCAAAACTTGACGTAATTTTAAAACAATATAATCAGCTTTTATTGCTTCTTGACTTTCTTTTCTAAAATGCGACATTTTCTTTTTGTATTTAATTAGAAAATTTACTAGGTACCTCGAAAAAAGTTTCGAAAATTATTCTAGGAAGATTATAACTGAAAATTCCGCACCTAATATTTTCGACCAACTAGAAGCCTTTATTTTGTATCGACATCATAGCAACTAAAAAAATTGACATCTTCGGCTCGGAAGAATTTTCAAAATATTCGTATTCTCGAAAAAATTTCAAGTAATAATTGAAGCTCTAGTGGCTCTAAGTGACAAGAAATTTAATTTAAGAACAATTTTTTAAAGAAATAATACTTTAAAATCTTTAATAGTAAATAGAAAACCTTTTAATGAAATCCAGAATACAAAAAGTTTACAAAATTTCATGGTAATGTAATAAATTTTATATAGGAGAAACATCTATACTTTTACATATAAGACTTAATGAACACATTAAAAATAAACGATTGGAAAAATCAAAAATATGTGAACAAGCTTGCGATTTTGGCCATAAAATACAATGGAATTCTTCAACTAGATTATTAAAAGAACCTAATAATTATAAACGCAAAGTTAAAGAAGCGCCACTGATATTTCGGTCGATATTTCAAAAATTTGGATGTCTTTCTTACAAAAAGGATATACTTTGTATCGGTATAGTATCAAAAGTTTTTTCTCTAGTTTTTTCTTATGTTAATATTATTTTGAAAACTTCATTTATGACGAAGTATAAATTCTCTTATAATATGCAAATGCACTATCCTTTTAAAATCCTTCCCAAAAACATATTGTCTTGTATTATTGACATAAGAAATTAAAATTTATTTATAATTTTGAAAAACTCTTTAGGGCTTGGATTCCTATTAATATATACCTTTTTTTATTTCAACACAATTTTATAATTTTTGAATAATAAAACAAATGAGAAAATTAAATTTACACTCTCAAAACGAAACAAAATTCAAAATTTAAAATGATCCCATTTTATATTTTTTTTATTTTACACTGACAAAAAAAATCAAAAGTATATCACCCTTTAGTCAAATGTCAGTTTATATATAATCTGAGGTTGTTTGTTAATAATTTTATATTTATAACCAAATAAATTAATTACTAATACAAAAAATTTACAATTATCTCCTTCTCCTTCACACTTTTTCAATCTCCCCTCTTAACCTTAACCTCCTTACCGGACCTTGACACCACTTAAAGGTCTCCCTCGACTTCTTCCAACTTTCCACCTTTCACGCCTCTTTTTTTTTAAATCTCCACTCTTAACCTCTATCTCCTGACTGGAATTCTGACCTTGACACTACTCCTTTAATATTCTTCACTCCCTCTTCTGCTTCGTAAATAATTTATTTATTATTCATTATTTACTAACAACTCCAATTCTCCTTTTCAATATTTTCAAAAAACTTCCTTTTTATTTCTCAAAATTTCTGACTTTCCAATGGGGGAGTTCTTTCCAAGTTGCCAACCTAGAAAAAGGTCTACCATCGGGGAAGCGTTATTTTTTGTCAAAATCTACTTCATTATTTCCGTAATGATTTAATATGTTCACAAAAAACTACTGAGCTCTCCAGAATATATCGTTTTAGAAAAATAATGATTTTAATAAACTCCATTTCTGATTGGTTAAAATTAAAGTTGGTATCGAGACTCGGGGTGAAGAACAAGGCTAATATCGTGCTTCTAGCGACAGCTAACGAGTGGAATGGCGTAGGTAAAATGACATTTGACATCGAAACATGTCAACTGTCACATCCAGTCTCGACACCAACTTTAATTTCAACCAATCAGAAAGGAAGTTTATAAAAATTATTCTTGCTAACGATACTTTTTGGAAAGCTCAGTAGAATTTTGTTATCATATTTTATCATTGTGGAAGTAATGCAGTAGATTTTATCCCAATAAAACCCTTCCTCGATGGTAGACTTTTTTTTAGATTTTTAGGTTAGTAGGAAACTCCTCCATTGACAATTTTTTATCTGTTCTCCAACAACAACCCTCTTTTTTTCCCCACTCCTCGATTTCTATTTTTTTATATGTTTCAAAATTGACTTTTCTAATTTATAGGTTACAATCTGATTCTTTTTCTTTATCTTTAAATTTTTAACGTAACTATAATTTATTTTTATGTTTTATTATTAAAATAGGCTTATTTTACTATACACTACTATAACTAATTGATATACATCTACAATTAAACAATCTCAGATTACATTACAATACAAACATCTCTTAAGTGCATTGGACTCTGGTTATCAAGTTCACTCTTTGTACACAGACTTCTCTAAGGCATTTGATAAGGTTAACCATGGCCTTCTGATTCAAAAGATTAATAATATGGGCGTTAGCGGTAGTCTCTTAAACTCCAGATGGTCCTCGCGTGTGGCTTCTTATCATCTAGCTTTGTAATTTTAATGGGCGTCAGTCCTTAAATAAATAAATAAATATATAAATAAATAAAAAATATGTTAATAACAGATTTTGACTTCTTAAATTTCAAAATCTATGTCTTTATTTCATGTTGTTATCATATCTTGTGAAATTGTCCAGTGGTCTATTTGTATAATAAATTACCAAATATTATTTCATTTTTGTTATGTCAATTTTTTGAAAACGACTTTAGAATAAAAGTCGAAACGTCAAATTAAAAACATTTTAATATAAAAAAGTGGTTTTATTATCCAGGAAGAATAACATTTAATTGCATTTAGTTTGCCAGATTACCGCACTAAATTTTCCACTCAAATATTGAAGATTGAAAAGTTAGTTTACTTCAATCAGATTTAAGTGAAGAGAAACATGGTAGCGCGAGAAACAAACATCAATATGCTCTTAAATATACAAAGCTTCTAAATTAAAAAGAAATAGGAAGGCGTAAGAACTAATGTTTATCCCAGCTTCCACAACATCTTCATGGTTATTACCCATTGTTTGACAACAGCGACATAGATAAACAAAAGAAACCGGCGGTGATATATTACACAATTAAATTCCGAAAATTCTTTCGATCTGGAATGGTTCCAATGTAAATTTACTATTTTCGTAGCAAGAGGCACGGCCCATTGCTGGCTATCATTAAACTGTCTTGCCGAGAACAACGTCCGCGATCACTGACTTATTTATTGTTGTTATCATTATCGCAGAATGAAATTGATTTGTTTTTTTAAATGAGTGGTGAGAAACACGTAATTTGTTTGATTTACGACGGATTTATTGTGTCTTGAAAAGGGGGACATGTAATGCACAGATGATGAATTTGTGCATTGTTGCCAAAGCCCTAATCATACGTTTCAAATCTTCTTTAGCTATTTTTTTTAAACAATAGATAGCACATACATAAATTATTTATTTTTATTATGTGGAGTCTAAATACAGTTTTAAAGAACATTTTTGGTGGTAGAAATTTAACAATTGACCTGTTAAAAATTTGGACTTCGGGCGAGTGTTGCTTCCTTTTTAAAAATTCAATTTTGGTTACACCTAGGCTACGTATTTTTTGCCACTATTTCATAAATATCTTGAGTTCTACGAATCGAACCATAAAAAATTATAGGTTGCTTCTTAGCTGACTAGAACTAAAATTGCGTAAATATATTTCTGCTTCAGTTATTAGTTTCGCTTAGCTATTTTCACAGTTTCTTCTTTTTTTTTCATTCTTGTGCTACTTAATTCATTTTCGTTTTTGTATTTTAATTTGTTATTTATTTATTATTTATGTAAATTTATTTCTTTAGTCTTTTAGTTAATTTTTAAGTTTAACCTTCAATATTTTTGTTGGGGGACCAGATAAAAATCTGAAAAATGCACACATAATAGGCCTTTATGATATCAAACTTCAGTATAAATTTCAACTTTGAGATTCAAAGTTGTATTTAATTGGATAATCATAAAATTACTAGACGTACTGTTATTAGCCCAAATATAGCGAATGCGAAAATAACGTATTTTTTGTTGTTGAATCTCAAAGTTGAAATTTATACTTAAGTTTAATATCATAAAGACCTCTTAGGTGTGCATTTTTCAGATTTTTATCTGGTCCCCCAACAAAAATATTACACGTTGAACTTGGAAAAAAAATTCAAAAAGTTGTTTTTTAAAAATGCATATCTTTTTATGGGTAAGTGTCTCACCATTAATACTTTATAAAAAGTAACTATACTGTGTAATGTAACAGCAAAAGAAATATTAAGGCTGAGAAGTTATTCCTTCTTTGAAAAATTACCCTTCAAAAATTGAATTTTGCCAATTTCCGACCAATAATTTTGAGCTGTAAGAGATATATGAATAAATACGTATACTTAGGTAATTATGGTTTTATTTTGTAGGCCACAGTGTACTGAACTCAATGCAGTTTATTTTAAAAGGCTAGGACGATCCATTGCTGTACAATTTAAAAAACGCGAAAAATAGCGTTCGGCCTAAAACAAATATGGCCACCATTTCCAAGTGGCACACAATAAAAATTTTGAAAAAATATTTTTGAACCCCCAAAACATATTGGAATCTATATACCAAATATTAATTTTTTCTTAATCTCAATATAAAAGTTTTCGTATTTATTTCTGATAGCGTTTTTTTAGTCAGTTTTAGGTCGTCATATTATTATGTTTTTTTACAATGTCTTCTTCTTCTCTTAGTTACCTATTTTATTTTCTTGTTATTATATATACCATTACAACAAAATTACCGTTATAATATATAATGTCGTTTACCTTCTTTAAGGCTAATATATTTATTTTTGTCCTCACCAAAGATTGTAAAAAATTGACGTGAGCTACCAAATGATGCAATTTCACTGATTTATCTGTTTTCGTATCGTATTTTATTGTTTTAAAGGAATCTAGGCTATTAGTAAGCCTATATTATTTATAATAGTTATCTTAAATGGAAATTTTATTATAATGATAAAAATATGTAGATCTACATAAATTACTGTTTAAGATTACCATGCAAAAAAGTAAACACAGCAATTAAAACATATAAAAACAAAACGTAAAAATATTTAATGTTCAAAATGGAATAATAAATGAGAATTTTAAATTTTATTTAAGATAAACTAATGGGCTTGGCTCCAAAGTATGGCATTTATTTTTTATTTAGAAGTTTATTTATACTGAACAACAATCAGAGTGATTTACAATTACATGAAGCACATGATGTTTTAAGTTCCTTAACATACAAAATGCATTGAATACAATAATACATTTAAAAATACAATATTACAATTAAAAACAAACAATTCTAGTAATTGGCTCGAATAGGATATAAATAAGGGCCATACCTTAGTTTTCTAAAGAAAAGGGTTCTTAATAATCGATCTTGATTATATCGGAGTATAAAGAAGTCTTTGGATTCCAAATGACACATCCATATTCCGGCTTATATTGAACCATGGAGTTGAAAACTAACAAATAAGTTTCGTGATTGAATTCACGGATAGATCTCAAAACAAAGCTCATTCTTCTAGATTTTCTAGAACATTCAGATACTAAGTATTCAATATGCTCACAGAAACTGAACACACCAGAGACAATGATACCAAAATATCATCTCATTGATTCCCTGCAAATTGGTGCCATAAATAAAATAGTAATTCTTTGAAACACATTATTTTGCTTTTAGCTTCTTGAGAGATAGGTCAAATACTGAAAAGTAATTCGAGAGATTATTGAGATCATTTTGAAGCGTATTTTTCGCTTTCGTTTCTTCTAAATAGCTTGAGATCATCGGCATATAGGATAAATTGAGAAATATACTGAGAAACGTCATTAACAAATAACAGAAAGAGGAGAGGTCCCAAAATCGATCCTTGTGGAACGCCTGAAGTAGCGGTGAATTAGAAAAAGACGGTTACTAGGGAAACGATGAAGTAATTCAAAAATGAAAATCGTTCTCCGGTCTGGAAGAAAGATCAAGGGAAAGTGTAATATTTCTGCTATAGTAATTTAAGAGATAATAAACGTTAAATTGAATTTTAAGGCTTCTATAAAATTAAATGGGCACATTTGAGTGTAATGGATATTTTTCTTTTTCGGTTTTGTTTACATGAAACACCAAAAGTTCAAAATGCTTCAAAGAATCCATTATATAACAATTAGGACTTATTTGCCAGTGTTGTAAAATGGCGCATTCCCTCCATTAATATAATCCTTGGGGAGTAAAAAGAGAACTTTCAAACTTATTTAAAAAAATTATCCGATAAAACTACTTTTTGTTCAGAAGTTTTATCGTTGGTAAAAGACATCATCAATACAATTTTAATTTCTTCTGGTTTAGAAGGGATATATTACATTATTTTATTTTTTTTTTCAGATTGGAAGCAATAGCAGTTATTTTATTACCTCTTATTCAGTTTGTTATTGGCGACGACCCATTTGATTTACCTGCTTCCTTCATTGACGTAGGAGACAGCCCTGAATCGGAAGGTAAGACATCATTAAAAATTTTCCAATTACTGCTGCATGACTTTCGTTTTAAAGTCGTAAAGAAGACTAAACAAAATAAGGTTGTCTGGTTATAGGATTATTATTTTTACTAGAAAAAGGTATTTTTTAAAAAAATTATGCTTCGTGAGAAAATAAATAATATAAAATTATTCAATAATCACTTTAACCCTGACCAATAAAATTATTTCCGTGGCCGTGGAGAAAGACCTTTTACAAGCTTTAAAAAGTAAATTCTACCAGCAACAGTGCAAGAACATTGTTCTCGAGTAAATTACAAAGTTATAATAATGAATAGTTGACTACCACCTAAATAATGTTCTTGTTAACTGTGTAAAGCAAATGATTTTGTCAACAAGAAAAACTTGAGGTAACACGAAAAAAATCCAAGCCATACATACATACAACATATTACAAAATATTAATCTTTCCAAGCTATGTCATTTTTACTGTGTGAGGTATTATGGAAATTATTGAAAAGGTGAGACAGTTCTGTATCCACCTATAGCAGAACCAAAAATGATTGTGAGTTTTGGCATATTGAAGGCATTGGCGTGCTTATTAATTTTTGAAAGGGTTAATCACCTGACCTAATTATTTTTACAATAAACTAAAAACTTTTTTTTTGATTTTATATTTTTCTTTGTCTCTTTATACATACCTTTGGTCTAATCTTCCACTTCAGATTCGTCAGATGCACTGTCGCTACCGCTATCGTCAGCAAAGTTGATAATGACTGGTTCAATATTTTCAATATTCAATCCGTTGGTCTATGTCCCACATTTTTTGTTCTTCTTTCAGAAAGTGCTTGATGCATTTCTTCCAGTTTTCTGCAGTGACGCTTTGAATGGCTTCTTTAAGGTAATTTTGCACATCCGCCATTTTAAATGTTCTGTTTTCTCGTGCTACTTGTCCTTTTACTTGCGCCCAGATCAATTCTGTAGGATTAAATTCGCAGTGGTAAGGAGGTAATCTTAAAACTGTCATTCCACGACTTAACGCCATTTCATCAACTGCGAATTTCTTATATTTATAAACATTTTAGTTTTCTAATCTGTAGTAATTCCGCCTTTGTTATAATGGATGTTTTTATCTATTAACATTGTTGAATTTCAGCGTTCAAACCATTTTTCAAACACAACTGCATTCATCTCCTCATGGTAATCGCCAATTTTTTTAAATTTAAAGGTTTCTTGTATTTAATTTTTGCTATTCTAATTCTTCCTTATTCTAAATCAACCCCACGCAATAATACGTTCGTGGAATTAGCAGGTAGAAAACGGATTCCTACTTACTCGCTGGTTAAAATGTACTTATCAGTGAAACGGACAAAGACAGAAATATAGATCTGTACAGCGTTGCCATGAGTTGTATAAAAGAATAAGCAATAAATAAAATAATTTATTTGAAATGGAGAGGAACTGATTTATTTATTTATATTTTGATTATGTTAAAAATTGCTAAAATAATAATGAGATATAACAACGCTATTTTGCATGTTCTATGGTCTTGTAAATTCTAAATTACTCTCAAACATTATTTGTTATAGTGTAGCTGTTTAATATAATTGTTTAAAAATATTAAAATTCAGTCCACTTTAGTTACCATCTAAAATAGGTAACCTGAAATCCTGTTCTAATTATTTATGATTATAGTGATTGATGATTATAGGCAATGAAGCATTATGTGAGGAAATCTTTTAGGATAGGACGGATCGGAATGCGGTTTTTTGCATTCGCTTCCAAAAATTATTTATACCATTCCTTCCTAATTTCTACCTATTAGGAACCGGAAGTTGCATTGCTGCAGCCAAAAATGCATTTTTTGAGAGGCCTTTTGGCAAGTTTAATAACATTGTAAATAAGAGTCAGAATTGGCCCAAGTCGGGTACCCAGGGGTTTTTGAGGTCGCTGATCACGACTATGATGTTCAAATTGACCCCCCGAATACCTGGAGCTCAGGAACGCCGACGATCGTCATCTCCGTGGGACTATCCCGAAATTCATGCGAGGAAAGAGAGAAACTCGGCGCCCGGGGGTTTTTTGGGTCGCTGAATTCAAATATGGCATCCGCGAACACCCCACGGACATCTGGTGCGCCCTAACCTGGCCCTGAACGTTTTCCCGAGGGTTTTTCAGACACAATTGAAAAAGACGAACCGAAAATCGTTACAGGGGGAAAGAGAATGAATAGAAAGTCAATGTTTATTCCACCACGCAAGTCCAGAAAGAGATTCACCTATTAAATCGCCACGGGTCACTAAAAACGACTGCGACTTGACCAATCATATAACAGGTGACTGGCTAACACAGCCTTACAGTACCTCAAATTTAACAGAAGAAATGTCCGGAACGACAGATGGAAACATGACATCGAGAAATTAGACATAAACAACAAACTATTTTGATAGATATACTTTATACGAAACTAAATAACTCGTTCAAATGAATATAAAGTGAGTCAAAAAAACTTGAGGCTATCTTATGTGATATATGGTTCCTAAATAATATAATCCGATCCCGACAGTGGCTCACATCTACAAGGTATGGAAAACTAATTAATGTAGTAAGATCTTAATACCGAATTTAAACGTTACAAACTTCGCAGCATGTCCCCAATATTTTCGGTTCGTATTGTGTCTGGAAAACCCTCGGGGATGACGTTTAGGGCCAGGTTAGGGTGCACCAGGTGTCCGTGGGGTGTTCGCCGATGCCATATTTGAATTCAGCGACCCAAAAAACCCCCCGTAACGATTTACGGTTCGTCTTTTTCAATTGTGTCTGAAAAAACCTCGGGGAAATTCGGATTCAGCGCCCACAAAACGCCCCCATAACGATTTTCGGTTCGTTTTTGTCGATATTTCCAGGAAAATTCTCGAAGATGACGTCCGCGTCCAGGTTAGGGCGCACCAGGTGTCCGTGGGGTGTTCTCCGATGGCATATTTGAATTCAGCGACCCAAAAAACCCCCGGGCGCCGAGTTTCTCTCCTTCCTCGCATGAATTTCGGGATAGTCCCACGGAGATGACGTTCGTCGGCGTTCCTGAGCTCCAGGTGTTCGGGGGGTCAATTTGAACATCATAGTCGTGATCAGCGACCTCAAAAACCCCTGACTCTTATTTACGAAGTTATTAAATTTGCCAAAAGGCCTCTCAAAAAATGCATTTTTTGAATGCATTTTTGGCTGCTGTAATGCAACTTCCGCTTTCTAATAGGTAGAAATTAGGTAGGAATGGTATAAATAATATTTGGAAGCGAATGCAAAAAACCGCATTCCGATCCGTCCTATCCTAAAAGATTTCCTACCTTTGGCCTTTTTAGTGCTTCATTGCCTCGACTATTAACAAAGTCCGTAAATAGCTTTACGTTATTATAATAAACAGTAACATTAAAATTGAAAAAGGTACCCACATGTATTCACTATTAAATACAATGTATATTCTCATTTTTGACTTCTCGCATATCCTGTTTCATCTTTTTCAGCTCTCGGAAAAATGTTTTATGACGACTTTTAATGCACGAATTTCAAGTGTAATGGTCGACTGAAAAACTAACCATAGTTTAGTTTTCCCGGGCGCCAACGAGATGAAAATAATGCTAATAATCAACTTGATTACGCTGTGTCCAAGCCTAAATATAACCTTGCATTTTTTTAAATTCCAATTAATAAAATAAAATAAAATATTTTAATGGGCTAGAAATCAAGCGAAATAGAATTAATTTCGAATCATTACGACCTATTTCTATTAACGAGTATATCAATTCATGCATATAAACATGACGGTATGTAGCAATAAAAATAAATCAAATTTTATTTGTAGCGTTATTCATCTTGAAAACATTGTATTTATTACATTTCAATCTTCTAAATTAATTTTAAGTTTGCTTTTAAATAATTCGATCTTCCACGCCATTTAGAGCTTACAAATAATTTGCTGAATCTCGGTACACTTGTTACAGGTTGTTCCGGAAGTACCTTTTCAAAATGCAAGTATAAATAGAATGAAATAATTATAATGAATTATAATTATTAAATCAAAATCAGGTTTTGCTAATATAATATTTCCACAATTTGCACTTTTAGTTGTTTAATTCAAAATATTCAGCTTCAATAAAACAAATTTAATAACGAATCGCGAAGAGTCAATGTTATTAAAAAACTTCACAGAGATGCCGCACACCGCGTCCCATTCACTGAAATCATCGAACTAAATAAATCCGTTTATTGCTTTGCGGCATATTTTAAACCGATTATAGGTAGTATCTATGATTTTACTGAAACCACATTTTTAATTTAGCACATTATCCGTTAACAGGGTGTTCATTTTATTATAGTGACCCTATTGATGTAGCTACAGGGCTAAAAGCAGATATACGATTTAAATTTGGTTTCCTGTTATCATTCTCGAAATCTTTAATTATCCCATTAGTTATTCTAAAAAATATGTAAGACTTAGAAGAAGAACAACGTTGTTATTAAGATAGCGAGTTCAATGATGCACACAAATCTTATACTCTTTCGAACTACACAACAAAGAATTCATAAATGAACATTTAAATTGGGACACACAAATGAGAGTATTTCGGATCAAAACTCAATAAAATTGCATACAGTACTTAGTAAATATCTCAATAGAAAATCTTTAAAAATCATCTACCATGTTAACTTTGAATCTACCGCCAAATTTGATATAATTTTTTTGGGATCAAGCAGCAAAATTAGGGATATATTTTATGTTCGAAAAAGGGTTCTGCGTTCCATGTATAATATAAAATACGCAAATCCATGTAGAAGTACATTTATGAATGTGTAATATATGTATACAATTCTTGCAAACCAATAGTACCTAATAGATATCCTAATCGGAATGATAATTTCACTTTCCAGTACATAGATTGACATCAACAGAAAAGCACCCAAATTATTCAGATTTTACAAGAGATTACCAAACAAGGGCGGCTCCAGCCCAGAGATTTGGGTTTAATATTTTGGGTTTGTTGAGAAATATCCTCTCATTGCCGGACTTGCGGGGGGGGGGGGGGGTCAATTTCCTTTATTTGGAGCCGCCGTTGGTTTCTTATACAAAATTCATTCTGCGTATACCAAATTTTAATTTTTTTGACTTTTTTTTGTACATTCTGGGTCCATTTATACCCTAAAAAACTCATTTTTTCTCTCAAAAATGGCTCAAAAAATTTTTTTCGGTAATTTTGACATTGCCAATCGTTTTTTATACAAAATTCATTCTGCGTAAACCAAATTTTAATTTTTTTGATTTTTTTTGTAGATTCTAGGTCCATTTATACCCTAAAAACTCATTTTTCTCTCTGAAAAATGGCCCAATCATTTTTTTCGTTAATTTTGACTATGCCAATCGTTTTTTATACAAAATTGATTCTGCGTAAACCAAATTTTAATTTTTTTGATTTTTTTTGTACATTCTAGGTCCATTTATACCCTAAAAAACTCATTTTTTCTCTCAAAAATGGCTCAAAAAATTTTTTTCGGTAATTTTGACATTGCCAATCGTTTTTTATACAAAATTCATTCTGCGTAAACCAAATTTTAATTTTTTTGATTTTTTTTGTAGATTCTAGGTCCATTTATACCCTAAAAACTCATTTTTCTCTCTGAAAAATGGCCCAATCATTTTTTTCGTTAATTTTGACTATGCCAATCGTTTTTTATACAAAATTGATTCTGCGTAAACCAAATTTTAATTTTTTTGATTTTTTTTGTACATTCTAGGTCCATTTATACCCTAAGAAACTCACTTTTTCTCTCAAAAATGGCCCAAACATTTTTTTTCGGTAATTTTGACTTTGCGAATCGTTTCTTACAAGGGCAGCTCCACCCCACAGATTGGGGGGGGGGGCAACGTCGGCTGTTAGGATTATATATATAAAAGTTTAATATTATGGGTTTGTTGAGAAATATCCTCTCATTGCCTTTCCTATTCTAAAAAAATACAGAAATCTGCTATAAAAATTAATAACAATGGCGGTGTCAAATTCGATTAAAAATGATATTTTGACATTTAAATTATTAAACTACAATTTTTATGTAATTTTTTACTATAAAATGTATAAAATGTGTGAGATTTTGTAATAAAAAAACTAAAATTCCCAGTTTGCATAATTTCAATTTCAATAATAATATTGCCATTTAGACCACATCTAACAAGAAGACAATGATTTAAAAAGTTTAAAATATAATTCGAATCACATGTACAAACCTCATCCGAAACCTAATATGGAAGTCTGGCAACGCCGATTTGATAAGTACTGATTCTTTGCTTTACGCTTTAATATTTTAGGCATGTATCCAATAATGCATTTGCGCAGTTACGAAATCATTTATTTAAGGTTATGTATTAACAAACTTATTCTATAGTCTGTCCACGTAATAAGTCAGAAAGAAAGGAACACACCGTCAAAGGAACCGCTGAGACCAAAGCGCTCGGCTTTCCTTTGAAGAAAGGAGCCATGTGATTTATGACTGTATTTCTCTTTATGAAAGAAATAAACGAAAAGTAGCGAGGTCTTCAGGGTGCGGCAGATAAACGGTCAATTAGAAATATCTCGAGAACTAAAGGTATCTGAATTATGAAAATTGGCATGAAGGGGTTTTGAATAATGAGCTATTTAATGAAAATATTGCCGTCACCATTCTACTTCCGGTTATACCGGAAGTTGCACATAACTTTGTAATTTTTAATGAAAGACCCTGTATATTTTTCAATTTTAGAAATATTTACGTTATTCTGAACATTTTTTGTTATTATTTCCTTACACCTATTTTGAACCGTTTTTGAGTTGTAATGTTTTTTATATGAAAATTACACTTTTTTACCATGTACATAAAATTCAATATCCTCTAATATAATTTGAATAAAAGTTTAAATTTCTTAGGAACTATTTACCACATACCGCTTTATCGTTTACACTGTGAAGTTACCTTTTTTATTATACAGGGTGCTGTCAAAATTGGAATAAAAACGGAATCCACAATCTTCGCGTAATTCCTTTTTTTCAAATTTTACAAAGTTATGTGCAACTTCCGGTATAACCGGAAGTAGAATGGTGACGGCAATATTTTCATTAAATAGCTCATTATTTAAAACCCCTTCATGCCAATTTTCATAATTCAGATACCTTTAGTTCTCGAGATATTTCTAATTGACCGTTTATCTGCCGCACCCTGTATATGGGGAGGTAATCCTTTTTTGTCCATTTTTTTAACTCGGCGGCATCTCCTTTCTTGTTGTCTTAAAGTTGGAATAGACTATATGAAGGATTAGTTTTTTGTAATAACTTTTGAATAAATATATATTTGTTTCTTCAAGCATTTCGTAGAATAGATGTTTGTTTACATTTTTATTTGTCTGTTATAGTAGAACCCACCGCTTTATGAGAAAGAAAAAACAGCAAAGGATACCGCCAATAGAAGAAATGCTAATTGGTCTGGACATTTTTGAGTATTTTAATGTCGAAAACACCGTACAGTGTCCATATACATACAAATAAAATGATATTTTGTCTATTAGGACCACCGTGCAAAGATTCAATAACCAACTTAGCTGGAGATCGTTAGGGGTAATTTGCGTAAAATTTCTATATTGATTAACTTCCTTTAATATGAATTTACATTTTAATTTCTATAAAGCGGCTTTCAGACTTTACAAGTTACTTGAATTCAAGTAACTTGAAAGGAGTAACCTGAATTCAAATGAACGTTCATACTATTTCAATATTTGATTCAAGTCATTTCAAGTTGACATTTTTATTTAAATGATTCCTGTTTCAAGTTACAAAAATTGCGTCAAATGATGTGATTCCTGCTGGAATAAAAGTTGTAAATCAGCTGATTGTGGATGGATTCCTAAAAATCAGAAAAAAAATTCTACACTTTATTTTACAAAAAAATTTCAACTTGAAATTTTTTCTCTGATTTTTAGTAATCCATCCACAATTAGCTTATGTACAACTTTTATTCCAGCAGGAATTACATCATTCGACGCCATTTTTCTAACTTGAAAAAGGAATCAAGTAAAAATGTCAACTTGAAATGACATTTATACATATCGTTTGGGCATCTTTACATATATATTATAAAACTTTTTATTGATGAAATGGCATCAAAAAGGGGCCACGAGGTATTGCTCCTTCCTTTTGTGTATTTAACCCCACAGAATTAATTTGGAAACAAATTAAAAAAGAATAAGGCGTTATAACCTGTTTCGGGTTGATAGCAAATTTGGTAAAAGAAGAAATTAACAAAAGCTCAGCTGATGATTGGCAGACAAAAATCAAACATGTTATCAAAGAAGAAAATTCTTATATAACGAGTCCGACCAAATTGATTATCAACGTTGATGACAGTGAATCCAATGGTGAGGGTTGAGATAGGGTAGGTAAGCTTAATTAATTTATAACATTTATGACTTTATTCACCGTGTTTTTAATTTTAGAATTAAAATTTGAGACAAAAATTTTAATTAGCAACGTTTGTGAATCAATCTCACAAGAGATCAGAAAATGAACCTATGGGCGAGGTGGAGTGGTCAACCTCTATTGAAATCTAATATGCGTTATAGAAATTAAAATGTAAATTCATATTAAAGAAAGTTAATCAATATAGAAATTTTACGCAAATTACCCCTAACGATCTCCAGTAAGTTGGTTATTGAATCTTTGCACGGTGGTCCTAATAGACAAAATATAATTTTATTTTTATGTATATGGACAGTGTACGGTGTTTTCGACATTAAAATACTCAAAAATGTCCAGATCAATTAGCATTTCTTCTATTCGCGGTATCCTTTGCTGTTTTTATAGCGTTTTTTCTTTCTCGTAAAGCGGTGGGTTCTACTATACCTGATCTTACTGTTTTGTTTTTATCTATAGTTTGAATTGTTAGGATTTTTAAAATTTCTGATATCGAATGATCAAACTTTTAACGCGTTTCTCTCGAAAAGTAAAAGTGGTCACATATAATATTGCAAAAAATTTATGTTGACAGCTCTACCCACATAAACATAGTTTATTATTACTCTCCGACGATCTGAAAAAATTCGTGTGAATCTAAATTATTGAAAATACTGAAATGCTGTCCGTGACTGAAAACAGGAACAGCAATTTCCCCTGCATGCACCATTTTATTGCCAATCCTCAAATAAAGTAGAAATTTCATTGCAGTCACAAAAAACTTATTGAAAAATAAATGCAATTTTAGCTGTGTCGTATTTCAGTAAAGATTTTTTTTATTCGGATGGAGGTTATTTAGGGAGTGTCAGCCTGGATTTCGAAACAAACATTGTAGTGAAACTGTTGTACAATGTGTTTCTGAACATATTGGAAGAGTAGTGTCGAATATTATTATATAGATATTGTCCAATCTTCTGGAGCTTTACACTTCATTTAATCATTCATTAATTGTCTCTACTTATTTATAGGCATATGAGGTAGTGTTTTTAACATTTTAGGACATATTAGGACATATCATGATAATAAAACAGACTGAAATGTAACAGCGGATATCAATATGGCAAAGGAATAGAGGAAGACTGCGAAAAGAATAAATGGATGCTGTGGAAAAAAATACAAATTTCTCAAAATTTTGTTTCGCTTCCACTCAGCTAGATTTGAATTTAAAATGTAAAGATAGCAGAAAGTGATAAGAGATAAGGCAGACATCCAGGATCCACAACAAACTGTAAAAAAACAAAGAAAAAATCCTCCACGATTATGAAGCTTGAAGATGACGATGGCGATAATAATAATGATGATATTGTATACAATGTTTGTATGGGCAAATTCAAGTTAGAAGAGTTACCGATTTTTTTAAATAGACAGTTGTTTTATTTCTATATTTGGGATCTATAAAATTGTAGTTTTATGTTGTCAAAAAGGAGCTGACTTATTTTTATTGCCCGTCATGTATGATCATCTATATGTGGTAAAAATTTAAAAATTGAAATTTGGTCAGCTGTTGGAGGATGGTTTGAATTTGAAACAGAAATAGAGGAACTAAATAGAATTTTATTCACTAAAGATTTGGGATATGAGTTTTCTAAAAGAATGTTTTGAAGTTCTTTCAGACACTCATCTCTCAAATATGGATGAGTGACCTCAAAAACAGAGTTTGTTTAAAAATGAAGACAATATTTAAATAGCTAAAACCAATTTGAAAACTATTTCACAAATACATTCTAAATTGAAAACACCTATACCAGTTGTTGAGGGTTCTGGAACCAACCCTATGTTGCATCAGTTTACCAGGACGACCAATGTGATATTATCGCCTTTTTAAACTATGTCGTATTTCTAATGGACTGTATATCTGCTGTAGTATCTTTGTCTTCCCAACTCCATGGACAAAAACAACGAACACTTTTATTTAACGATTTATTAAAATGTTAAATAAATATAAACATCATAACAGCTTAACAATGGATTACTTTAATAAGTAATTAATGAACAAATTATTATAGGTACCATATAAGCTTAACAAACACTAACACATATTAGTAAAAGAATTAAAAATGATCACATCATTCAGAAAATATTTGGGTGTGATATGAGTGAGTGATAGATGGACACTGCCTTTTGCTGTACTAAGAAGCACTGAGTTTAGGTTTGAAATAATAATAAACAATAAAGTGGACCGCCTGATTCGCAGCTAAGTACCACAGTGAAAACGAAATAATTTTACGTTGCGCTGGTGTCAACGGAGGGTTCTAAGTTGGTTTGCAGTTAGAGACGCACTGATTTAAGTTTTGTCGCTTCAAGTTTACCCCCTCCGGCTCGCGATTGTTTCTAGAAAGATTTGTTAGCATGGGATTCGTTGGTGTACATGTCGTTTTTTTTATATGTCTAGACAAAACCGTTAGAATCTGCGTTGTAGATATGGCGTGATATTGGCGTCCGTGTTATTGTGCAATAGAATAAAAAACTATTTGTCGGGCTTCCTGTCTGAGCGCTGTTTTCAAATGTATTTTGGTGCGACGTTGCCGGTTGAATGGGTTTATATATTTAATTTGTTTGAAAATTAAACACCAGTCAAAAATAAATCAAATATAATCTATGAAATCCCATGCAGCAGCTGTGATGAACTATACATTGGTCAAACAAGTAGAATGCTTAAAGATAGAATAACCTCTCATAAAAGTGACTGAAGAAGGAATGTGAGATGTTGTCGCCTTGCTGAACATGTAATAGATAAAGATCATGTAATTGACTATAATAATGCCAAAATTCTCGATAAAGAACGAAATCTCAATAGGCGTTTCTTTCTTGAAATGGTTCATATAAATAACAATGAAAAATCAATGAATAAAAGAAGAGATATCAATGACCTCAGTACAATATACACATATCTATTAAAAAAACATAAGGAAAATTTCTCAACTAGTCCTCCTTGAATTGATTTTTTATATATTTATACATACTTATACATACTTATTCATTTTATAATCTCACTCTGTATGTTTCAATTGTATACTGATTTTTTAGAAATTGTTATTTTGTCATTTTAAATTTTAACACTGATGTTTCTTTTTATATGTAATTTTCTCTGAATTTCATGTTATTTATCTTGATAAAGAAAATAAACATTTTCGAAAGCTCGACTTAAAACAAAGAAATCGTACTAATTTATTTACTATTGACTACTTCCCACTAATTTTATTTACATAAATTAATATTAAACACTCACGAAAATATCCACTTATTTAAAAAAAGTATGTACATTTTTTATCATATCCTTTGAAAATAATGGGATAGCTCCGTAATTGTTTGACAAATGTTTTAATTTTCTGACTAGATTCCAAAAGAATGACGGGTAAGTTCGCCTCTGCTCAAATTGGCACAGACGTATGTCCCAAAATTTAAAAAAAAGCTTTTTTATACTCGTTTGCGGTTAAGAGTACAAAGGAATCAATTTTGTGGTTAAATTTTATTTTGAATGTACACTTTTATGATATGAGTTCATTGTTACGAATAATCCTTTTTATTTTTGAGTGTATTCGGTTGAAACAGAATCATTTAATTTTGTTTGATACAACGGATGCAACCATTATGGAGTTGAAACTAGTCAATGTGTTGCCTGAATAATTGTTGAAGCTTTAAATTCAGAATATCAGTTATTTATAATAAAATTGACTAAATCAAGAACATTTTGAAATATCGAGGAAAAAATATGATACTAGGATGGGTAGATTTAACAAATACGGAGCTGTCCCATTATTTTCAAAGGATATTAATTTACTACAGGGGGTTGCAATATTCGACTGAAAGATCTATGTCAACATAACGGGCAATAAAAATAAGTCAGCTTCTTTTTAACAAAATAAATACATCTGATTCTCCGCGTAGAAACACGAGCAGTGGTCTCAGGAAGAGTTATATGATCAACACCACCACGATCTTAGTCACATAAAGAAAAGGAGGCATGCAGCTTTCATGGTTACAATTTAGCTTCAGGTAGTCCACACAAATCACAATAAAAATTATAGTGATAAGAGATGTCGAGTCGGACAAAATCAGGCTGTCCTATAAGAAAGAAAGACGTAAAATTGGGCTGTACGTATCAATATTGCCTCTAGAGACGTAATCATGACTTTAACACCTTTTATCTACTCACTAAAACTCCACTTCGTCTCTCCAGGGTGCTGGGATCGTTCGTTAAAACATACATCGGCACCCTGAGGAATTACCGTTTACACTTCAAGAGCGGTCTGTTTGATTCTTTCTAGAGTTTCCTTTTGTATCATTACCTGGCGTATAAAGTTATGGATGGCTTCCCATTGTTCCCACACTCGGAATGAGATACCCTCTCTTTTCCTTTTCCACCTGTGGCCTTTCAGGATAATGACTTCCGTCTTCCGTTCCGCAATCTCCAGGTTTTTTCCGGCCTTCCAGTGCAGGATACTTTCCACTGACTCGTTTCCTTTTCTTACCAATTCCTCCTCATTTCCCGCTTCGACGAAGACTAAAAGGTCGTCTGCAAATGCGATTAGCGTTATTCCCTCGTTCGCCATTTGTAGGATTTCGTCGTATTGTAGATTCCAGAACAGAGATTTGTGGAACTCCCGCATTTGTCTTCCTATGACTTCTCTATGGGAAAGATAGGAATCAATAAGGTTCATTATGGGATCAGAGACCTCCTTGGATTCGAGGGCGTCAATCCTCCCAGGAAGCAGTGTTAAATGCGTTTTTAACATCGATTGCTCTAACTGCCATCAATTTGCTACCGTTGTCTTTCACTAATTGCGTGAGGCTCCTTATAGCATGTATGGTGGAACTTCCCTGTCTGAAGCCATATTGTTCAGGCGACAGTATCTCCTTAGTGTCCCGATCTAGCCTGGCCTTTATAAGCTGTTCGAAAAGCTTTCCAATAGTGCTCAGTAGGCAGATTGGTCTGTCCCCTCTCTCCTTTTCTCCCCTGGTTTCCTTGGGTATCAATATCAAACTGGCTTCCTTCCAGATCCTAATCCTAGACAATACTCTAAACGACTCAGTTAGGGAAATCCAATGGCTGTATACTTAAATATATAAAACTAAGAATACAAATATTTAATTCAAATAATAAATTACATTAAAAATGCAAGAAACTAAATTTTTCAGTTTGAAATTCTAGGATTCTTCGAGCACCAAAAAAAGTATTTAACAAATTGAAGTATTGACAAGGAAAAAAATTAATCAACGTCGAACTAAAGAAACAAGGTTTGTAGCTCTTGGCAGTTTCATGTTTTATTTAGTCGGTGCGACAGTTACAGTTCCAGCTCGCAGCAGCCACCGTCAACGGGGATATTAATTAATTTGGATTAGAACTGTGCGGAGAATATGAAATTAGGGAGAGTATCAGATCATTCTTTTCTCTTTCATGTCTTCCATTATTTGCGATTGCGTTGCATATCAAGTAGGTCGAAAGGTCCTTTGGGACACCCGTGAGAAATTTCGTAATAAAATTAAAAGGGTGAGTGTGATTTTTTTATGTTATTTACAAGGTGTAGAATGTGTTATCCTTTTTGTTCTGGGACATAAATCGGAGACTGTCACTAATTGAATGATGTTCACACTAAATTTTCTTGGGCAATGTTAATGTATTTGAGTGCAAATTATGGGTATTGTAATAATAATAGAGATCACGCTACTGTAATACATACGGCTAACAAAGAAAGGGGGTAAATCCCATTTAGAGGCTTGGCGAGAGAGACAACGTAGGATTTAACGAAATATATAACAGAACTAGTAGATATAAGTAAGAGAATGCTTCTTAAAATGACCACGCGAGTAATACCATTAGTTTTAGTCACTACATACCCGGAGATCACTCTGGACTTATTAAACAGGAATATGAGGTTAGTGGTCTACACCAGAGTGACTTGAGAACTATGAAATAAACAAAATCTACGACATAATGTCATGTAATGTCGTAAAAGGCGATTAAAACATACCTAAAGATAAGAGATACTCCCGCAACAGTTGTAAGCTCACCCCGAAAAATTCAGAGGATTCCCTGAGTACCTAAAACAAGTTAAATCATTGAGGTTATAAAAACAATGAATAACATGCAACAGACAAGGTTCGTACCAGCACCAGCCTCCGTGTTAATAGAAGGAAGCAGAGAGCAGCTAAAATATCACCAAATAGAAATTCCTAATTCCACTGTACTTTTTCTACGACTATGTATTTCTTATTTGCACAATAAAATCATACAAACAGTTTATATTTTTATTTAACCACAATTAACATTTAATTATTCTTGTTAAAAGTAACCGTTACATTTGAACAATTATTACAATCCGAAAACGAATGAACGTGTTGATCTTTACGCATTTTCTTATTTTTTATTTGACTTTTTCTTCAAATCTTCATTGTGCTTATTTACATACAAATTAAACAAAATTTTATTTATTCTGCTTTAAACGAATTAATTGATTTAAAAAAATTGCTTAATAAATGCAGTCTTGAGATTAATTGGTCCATTCAGGATACAATGACAACTGGTCAGGAGCAAAATTGGATGTCACTACCAGCTGAACATCTGGTGCATAATTCACTAATTGCTTGTGGGTTCTGAGGAATGGTCGAGATATTAATTTCTTCATCGTGTGCATAAAATTAATTCGTTCAGTTGTTATTTTGCAATTTGTATGTTTATTTGTTTTGAGATTTAGATTTTAAACTTTTTCCTGGAAGTCAGTGGCGTTCGGTTATTTTAAAGAGTGTTTGTTGTACTAATAGGTTTATAAGAATTATTAAATTTGGAGAATTACTGACTGTTATGTCTTTTTGAAACAACTTTTTTTGTTGATAATTAAATTTTGAAGATTTTAAACAACTTTTGTTAAGATCTTGCCTTATAAGGTAAGAAAATTTAAGCAAAAGCTTTGGATGCAATAAACAAAGTTATAGCCCAGGAGCCAGTGATTTGTTTTCGTACTTATTTTCACAGGCGGTATATATACAAATAAGCTGTTTTCTTAGTGACAAAAACATAATTTTTGAGTCTGAGAAAACAATACAAGTCCACTTATTGTCCCAGTCATAAATATTTTACATTTACTGAAGTAGAACATAAAGTTTATAATAGTGGACTGTCGAAAAGTGTGTCCGTAACCATTATTTTTCCATGCTTACAATTTAGCATATAAATGTACTGTAATTAAAAATAGGTCTGGCTGATTTACGAAATTGACAACTGAGTCTGGCGGCATCTTCAAAATCGGAGAAATAGAAAATTTTTGCTCTTCTTTTCCTAGGTTTGGAAAGGACCCCGCACAGTAACATAGGAAATTGGCCCACAGTGGGATTTGCTTGAAATTTACATATGTTATTGGTATTGACTATTTTCTCAAGCCCATACTTTTTTATTTCCTATTATAATTTAATTAAATAACAGTAAGCCTAAGTCTCGGTCGATTCGTGTCATTCGCCGTACATCATATACCCTCATACAGACATAACAAGGAAATAGTTGCATGGGATCCATTTTCACTTTTTAAATATAAGTATATCAGAAAAATCAAAACATGAATTGAATAATAAACTTAAACTCAAAGAATATTAATAAGCACAAGCACTTTAATAACATAAAGAATAAATGTGTCAAATAATAATATTTGTGTGTGCTTATTTTTTGTTTTCCAAGACTATTTTGATTACTATTGACATTTTTTGGTTGTATTTAGAATCAATACTAGCTACACTTGAGTCCTGAATAGATTGCTAGTGCTGTCATGGCATGTAAACATGAGAAATAGCAAGTCTCTAGAAAAAATGCTTTCATACTTTTTACTTAATTCACTGTAACGTAATTATTTAGTGACCTAATGTAATAATATAAAAAAAATTAATGTTGGTTAAATATTATCATGTAAACACTTACAATACTTAGAATCAATAGACACCTTTAATTTGGAACGGGTAATAACAACAAAACAAGTTAAATTAAAAAATATATATTTATTTGAAATTATCCAACCAATGATCAAAAGTTCACGAGTTTTGAGTCTGTGATGTTGCGGCCTTGGTATAGGACATTGAAGGGTTTGTTCCTGTTCTTAGAGTTTGCTTGGTCCAGTGCAAGTCAAAGGTCAGGACATTGGGGTTGATTCATCTTTTTGGAGTTTGCTTGATCCAGCGCAAGTCAAAGGTCGCAATTGACGGAGGATTATGATCGGCACCTCTTCTGGGACGTCATATGCCAACATTCCCGATTGTACATGGAATAAGAAAAAAAAAATAATAATTGTTTCCAACAATATTTTTTTTATTCACTTCGAATTAGTTCACATACGCGACTAGTCTATATATTTTAATCAAAGTCACAGTTTTTGTATACTTTTTTTATTAACACTTAAAGTTCGTCCTTCCCATAAAATGAATCGTCCAAATATCACAACCTTTTCATACTCACGCAGTCTTTCGATTTTTTTAACGAGTGGATGAATTTTCAATAACTTAATTGATATATTAAAGGTATTTACACCAAAAATTCTTGCAATTCAAAAATGGTTTTTGAGACACTGGGCACAAGACACCTGCTTCGTATCAGAACCAGTCAAAAAGAGACAGTCGAAATTCTGTTGATGAAGCAGTTCGGTTCTCCCATCAGTTTTTAATTTTGAATAAAAAGCTTCTAGAATATATTCTAATCGTTATCTCATTTTAAATCATTTTTAAATTATAAAAAGAAATATTTATAGAACATATTTTAAAAGAATAGAATTAAAAAAAAGAAACATTACTAAAAAAATTATTTTGAAAATAAAAAAAAATGAAAATATTGTTACATCACATCAAACTGAACCGTTTTGAACAAAACGTTAATATTTTAATGCTTTCGTCTGACCACTATTTCAAAGTTTTTTTTTGCAGATATTACAACAAACTGTACATTCAAGTTTAACAGCATTTTGTTTTTTGTTTATTGGGCACCTATACTAAATTCGGACCTGAGAACTAAATCATTGGTCTTAGAGGATTGGGCCCATGACAACATTTGATCAGAAACATATGTAAATTTCAGGCAAATCCCACTGTGGGCCAATTTGCTATGCTATTGTGCGGGGTTCTTTGTACCATGACAGATTATCCTATAGTTTTATAGAAAGATAGTTTTATAGAAAATGCACTTCTGGCAGACATTTACGTTCACGACGGCGCGTCTGACGATCATTAGACGAGTCTGGCAAGGCTGTGTTCAACATTAGCCAGATTGTATTTAAAATTATAGAACTCTTTTTGATAAAAATTTTTCAGTTTTTCACCGAAAATTGTCACTGGTTCCTGGACTATTACATTCGAAGTGAATGAAACATCCTTTCGTGTATAATAATTGCGTCATACTTTTTATGAATAAATGAAAATTCATGTAATTAAAACTTTTATTAAACTGTAATAGGGCACTGTCTAATATTAGAAATAATAATCCCAACTTTATCTTTTAATAAAATTTCCTAATAATTTTATCGATTAATTAAAGCTCTACATTCTGGAAAATTAAATAATCTTTTCGCTCGTTAAAATCCAGATTTGCGACGTCTTACTTCAGTTATAAGTAAAAAATTCGGTAATTTATCAGCCACTTTCATATTTCTCCCTTTTTTTATATAACTTTTAACTTATTATCCCGTGACAAAGTGTCGGGTTGAAAAATAACGCCGGCTTATAATGAAATAAGTCGAAAATCGCTTTCTTTATAGTTCATAAAAAGATGGCAGCGCTTCTACCAAAAACTTTCGCGAAACGCTCTCCAGCGAAACATTTAGGAGAGATCCATCTTCAGCGCATAATTTGTGTTTATCTAAAACCCTCTTTCTCTTTCACACGGCTGCTAATAAAATTCATAAGGACTACGAATGTCCCGGGAGGGCGATTTTCTAATCTCACCGCCGTATTCAAGCCTCTACTTATCTTTTAACCTCCAGTTCTGAATTACTTCTTAAATATGCTTTTTAGATCTCAATTGTATTAACACTCCAAGAATACTTCATTTGAATTACTTTATATCTTTTATTATACACTTTCAGTTTATTTCTTTTATCTCTGAAAGGATAGAAGTTTGTTAAAGAGATCATAGACAGAGTTCTTCAGTATTCGCAAGCCCAATATTTGTAGAGATTGACAAATAAGCCATTTACTTTCAGCCTAAATTAATAATTTATACAACACACAAAAAAAAAGATTTGCACTTTCTAACTACTATTTTAGGGCACTGAAACCCAATCTGAGGTCAGAATTGACGGCCGTATTTTGATATAAAACTTCAAACAGATATTTAAACATTGTGTTATGATCTTCTTACTTTAAGTCCTTTTTTGGTATATCTCGTTTCAACTTCTAACAGTAGCCTGCCATCATATTCTTATTCCATCTTCTTTGATATCAACGCTCCATCTGGCGAATATCTTGGTGCAACTCCTCTCCTTGTTCTTCTATAAATTTTTATGAGAGTGCAACCTGCAACCTGGAGAACCCAGTATTTCTAAATTTCTAAGAAGCTCAGCTACTATGTTTCTACAGTCTGGGTTTTTTTAATTTTCTGCAATTCCTTTAATTACCTTTGTGAAAATTTTTCAATGTCACCGATTGGTGTTTTGAAAATAACATTTCATTTCGCATTTGATAGTTGGGAGAAGTATTTGAAATTGGTTTCTAATGCTGGCATGCAAGGCATTTTGAAGGTTTAAAAACAGAAAAAACCTCTTATAATGGTGTCACTTCTCTCTCAGGTCCTGTGATGTGCGTTTGCATCGCAGCTGATGATCAAATGCGTCGCTGTTTGACTTTAATCCCTCACCAGCTCCTCTACTTCCCCTTTAGGTGGTAGTTCAGGATCAGTTGAAGGGAAATAGGCAGATCCAAGAATAATCTTCCTTAGCTTATTCTCTCCGCCAATCCTTTACTGTTGTAAAAAACTTGATTGGCAGCAGTACCTTTGAATATTTTTCGATGGAAATAAGTATCTGCTGTATATTAACTCTGTCCCCACTTAAGAAATATTATTTCACCGTATTGGATCCACGTTTCTTGTACCTCAATTTTCCTCACAACTATTCTAAACACTGCCAAGGTTGCCTTATAGTGCTAAAAGTGAGCTTAAGATGATAGAGGTCTGGTGACAATGAATTTAAATATTACAAATTTCGTGAGGAGAGAATTTTAAATGTACGCCTCTGGAAGATGACAAAACGGAGTTGTTATTCTAAATGGGTATTTGGAGCATCTTTTGTTTTTGTAAGTAGACTAAATTGGTTGCAAAACTTTTTTCTATTCTTCAATTTAGGTAAAAATCCAATATACAGCTTTGTAGCCGTTTCTCAGATAGAACTGTCTCTCTTTTTTTTTCTTTTATGTCGTTATCTAGAACTTAAACGAACGATAACAAAAAACGTCAGATCCAAGAGTGTATACTTTTGCTTAAATGTTTTTACAAACTTATTTAAAGACAAAGGGAACAAATATAAAAAATCTTATGGAGGGTTTCTTTATCTGAGCAAAGTAATATTACAGTATTTTAAAATACGATCAAAATGATTATTGTAATAGGTTCCATGAAGTTTTTATATTTGTTGTTATAAACAAAACATAATCTAAGATTGTCGACATAAATTGTTCACATACTAAGAAAACAAAATCAACTAGACCAAGGCTAGCAAACATTCATTTTGCTCAATCTAATAATGTTGTCTCTTCTTTTTTGAACCCCATTTTCGTATAATCTAAAGAGTAAGAAAATATTTTAATATCTCTACATATTATTGTGTTATCGTCATGTCCTGCAGTCTCGAAATAATCTAGAAATGTACAATTTTGCATGCACATTGTCACGAGGTCCACTATTGGCCTACGTGTTGCTGCTATGTATCCAGGGCGAAACACCTTTTCGAACTTTACGAAGTTACGGAGGTCTCTCCCCGAATACTTAGCAGTTATTACGCTTTAATACCACCCCTCACTCTAAGAAATAAAACAAGAGAAGTACAAAACAAATACACTTTTATTGGGTCACCCTTCAAATATACATATAAATCAACAATAAACGCTTACCTAAGCATACCGGGGCTAGGGGCTTGTCACTATTCCCTTATTGGCTCTTCTCCTTTAAAGGACTAACTTTGGCTTTGGCTTTGGCTCGGATGCCGGACTGTAATAATTTACCAAAGGAACTTAACTTTTAATCAACCCTTGACTCTTCAGCCGACAAATCAACTCTGCAGCCGACGACTGACTCTCCAGCCAACTACCGACTCTGCGACTAACTACCGACTCCCTAATTTTTCCCGTCGCGAATAGTTTTTACACAAAAATCGCTAACATGACAGAATCTGCAATTTGTCCTACATTTTAGGCAATCTAACATCGATTTTCGGGTTTCTGCAGATCAGCGAAATTTTGCAACGACCTGGTTTAATTAGATGTTGTTCTCTATTGAGTAAATAATAATAATAAATTTAAATAAAATTCCTAAACGTTTTTGACTTTGTTTTTTCGGAAATTATTATTTTATATATATTTCGGATTCGTGAGAATATATTATGAGGCATTTTGGTTCTCTTGTCTACTTTAAACTCTAAACTTTGATCGTAGTTTAAATTTTCAAATAAATTCCCGATCATTCGTACATATTTTCAATCGCTGTCGTTCCTTGACTTTCCACAATTTGTATTATCATTAATTGAATTTTTTCCCAAGTATTTTCTTTTTCCCCTTTTAAATTCTCTTCTCTACATTTCTTTCGAGTTTCTTTTTCTTTTGTGGAAATGCTTTTGACATCAACTTCTTCATCGTTTTCAGTTTCCAGTTTTTTCTGAAGTCCTAGTAATTCTTCTTCTTTTACTTCTCCTGTTGTTTTTTATGTTTTACCACTACTACTAAGTAACATAGAGTATATATTTGTATAATCCAAACTCAAAGGAAAAGTTGTAATAACCTGCCCGAAGTGGCTTTTAAACAAGGACCATGCAGGACGTCACGTCGGATATTAGCGAAACACAAACTTATTTTGTGTGAACAATTTGCAATTCATTGGGTGTGGTGGAAAGCAGCGTAATCAAATCGGCTTATAACTAAGTAAGTTTGCGACTAATAATTTAGTTTCAGTTTCCCCTCTAGAGGAAACTTATTGATAAGTCAGTAGAAAGTTTATGCTATCACAATACGGTGAAGGATGCTTTTGTTTCCTGCGTTCCGCAGTCTAAGACGACAGCCACTGAAACGTGTTTTAAATGGATAATGCGGTAGAATGAAGTTTACCTGATGAGATTTAAACTTTAACTCAGATGTATGCGAATGTTTCAAATGAGATAACAGGAATAATAAAAGGTACCCCAAAAATTACATTAATGGTCTAACTAAATATTTAAAAAGTGTAAATGGTACGTTCGATTTTTTAATATAAAATAACTTTTTCCGCAAATCGGTAGGAAATTTTGACATTCCAGACAAAATTTCTTAAACAAAAAGTCAAGATTTTCTAACTGTTAGGAAAATATTCATTTCCTTACTGTAAGGAAATAATATTTCCTTACAGTTGTTAGTGTTCTACATAAATGATTAAAAACACGTTGTTTATAAGGAATTAATTTTATATTTTAAAAACCTCAATGCATTGCAGAATACATTTTAAATTTAGTTTGTTATATTTACTGTTATTTGACAGTTAGTACAATTATTGAACATTATTAGAACTATGAGAAACATTTTGCACAAAATGCGGGGTAGTAGGGTTATTTTGTTGAACATTTTGTACTGTGAAAATTTTATTTGCCACCTCAGCCTTATTGTTAAGAGATTCTTCAATATATCCTTTAACGTTTGATGACTTCCATCCGCCATGCCTCTTTAAACTAGTTATGTCGGCACCAGAGTCAACAAATATTGTTGCAGAAGACCGACGAAAGCAGTGATCAGTATATTCTTTTGGATTTACCAAGTTTAAATAAATCGCTACTATTTTAGGCATTTTTCTAAATTGATGTACTCCTACCACTTGTCTACAACCCTTTCCGCTTTGATATTTAAAGAAAAATTGGTCATATTTTCTGGTCTTAACGAAACATACTTTCGATAAACATTCAAGTACATCTGATTAACTACAAATGATCTTGGTTTGTTGGTCGAATCAGGTATGCTAATTAAAAGCTTAGATTCTATGTCTTCTAGATCGTGTAGAGTCATTCGGACTAACTCATCCATTCTACAGGCCTCAGAAATACCAAATGTTAAAGCCACCTTGTAAATTACCTTAATCATTACATTTTCTTTATCTGGAGCTTCATGGATACATTTTTCGATTTGTTCCTTCGTTAAAATCTCAGATTTCTTTGGCCTATCACCTTGAGCTTGCCATTTCAATAAAGAACGAAGTTTTGAATATGTAGATATATCTACATTGTGTTTAATTGCAAGGGTTGACTTCAGCATCGAATAATTGGTCCATAATGTTGAAGATTTCATCTTTAAACAAAGGTCTTGGGTCTAGGATAGAAAACGAGTAAGGAATTTACTTTATCAGATTCGACATCCTAAGACCGGTTTCTGCCTTTCGACTTCGTCAGTTAGGCTTTTCGAATCCAATAAATAAAATTCCAAACTCGTACAAGTCAATAGCTATATCCGCTATAAGATAAATTTTTTAGATGTGCTGCCATCTATGATTAGAAGAGAGTATTGACAATTTTTAAAGCAAATAATTCCCGATGTATTGGGGTTGCATACACAATTTGCATTGTGTGTTGCAAAGCTTTTATTTGACTGATTCTAGTCAAAAAATGTCACTCTCTTCTTTCGTATCCCTTTCAGAGATTAATACAAAGTTAGAAAACGAGTAAGGAATTTAATTTATCAGATTCGACATCCTAAGACCGGTTTCGTCAGTTAGGCTTTTCGAATCCAATAAATAAAATTCCAAACTCGTACAAGTCAATAGCTATATCCGCTATAAGATAAAATTTTTAGATGTGCTGCCAACTATGATAAGTGATGATGAATTCGAAAAGCCTAACTGACGAAGCCGAAAGGCTGAAACCGGTCTTAGGATGTCGAATCTGATAATTTAAATTCCTTACTCGTTTTCTAACTTTGTATTAATCTCTGAAAGGGATACGAAAGAAGAGAGTGACATTTTTTGACTAGAATCAGTCAAATAAAAGCTTTGCAACACACAATGCAAATTGTGTATGCAACCCCAATACATCGGGAATTATTTGCTTTAAAAATTGTCAATACTCTCTTCTAATCATAGAAGGCAGCACATCTAAAAGGTCTAGGAAGTATGCCATTACAACATTTTCCCAGAAAGAACTCGTGTTTTTACTCTTGCGACAGTCCATAAAACGTGTATATGCATATTCGTACTTTTCTCTTGATTTCTTTGGCACTAATTCTAATGAAGCAGTATTCACTGCCTCAACCAGCTCTGGAGCAATCCCAGGAATGGAATATTCATCATCACTTATCATTTTACACTGTTTTGCTTTCGAAAACACCAGCAATTAAATTTATATGCGTCAAGTTTGACAATTTAACATTAATACGTTTCCATAGTAACGCAACCAATTTTATTACGAATTTCAAAGCACCATTTATTTGTGAATAAAATTATTCGCGATTTTTTCAAAATTAATTAATATTTATCCAATTTTAAACGATTTGCGGAAAAATAGTATGTTTACCTCGTAGGAAAAGCCACATTCCTCGACTCTGTGTTGCTAAGTCTCGGCTTGCGCCTCGAGTTAGCAATCTTCACAGTCGTCCAGGAATATAGACTTTTTCCTGCTCGGTAAACAATGTACTATAGTTTTCTCAATTTTTTAACCTTATCAGTGCTCATTTACTTCTTTGAGACCTCGACTTTAAGATCGTATGAAAAAAATATGTTTTTTGTACGGAAAATATGGAAAAATTTTCAGGAATTTGGGTATTTAAAATCGGTTTGGCCCTCGTCTATAAAGTTAGTTTTAGTTTTTAAAATTTAGACTATTACGAACCCATCCAATAAACCTCCTTTTTATACCGAAAACGACGGTATATTAATATTTCTTTATATAATAAATAATCCACCGGGTATCCTACTATTGATTTATAATGAAAGCTAACATTTGTATGTTTTAGTTATAACAATTTCTAAGATCACAAGCTTATTCCTCGCGATGTTAAAAGCGAAGCAAATATATTTAATATACTTCGAGACTATTGACTCATCTCTGGTTCGTCTCGGTCGGATTAGAAATTAGGATTAATAATTTGCAAATTAATTCTGTAGCTTTAATTAAGTTACAATTCCACGTAGCAGTAGAGTTTCCAAAGAAGCTATTCGCATCTATTTGTGTAGTTTGTATGCGACACGACGACCTTTAATCCAATTCATAGATCACTTGATCATTCCCGAACTGTATCATACGTCATGACGTTTAATGATGGTTGTTACAGAAATACAATTTGTAGATTAGTTTTCAGGGTACTTCCTATTAGGGTGGACATCATACATACAGAAATTTGATTGTTTATTGGTCACGTGAAAAATGTTAAACTGGCATTGAATTAAATAAATTGTTTCAGTTGTAGCAGACAAATATATTATTCCATTATTGTACAGCAGCTGAAGAACTTCTGTCTTTTTATAGTAGTGTTTTCCAGCGAACATTTTAATTTCATCCTTAAAGATTGATTCAACAAGGTCTAGATGGAGGTCACTGTACTGTATTTATCAGCCTTCCTCCAAAACCGCCGTTTCTTTGTCAGCCTCTTAGAGAAAAATAGTAGATGGCGCCTGCAAAGGAATGGACTTCCGCATGCAGTGTACTGGCTCCATTACTGTACAATATCTATACCAACGATCAACCCATACGGCGGGAGATAAGGCAGTTTATATATGCTGATGACACAGCGCTAACAGCCCAATGAAATAGATTCCAGGAGGTAGAGAGAAAACTCACAAATGCCCTGAACGACCTTGCCACCTACTACGAGCACAATCTCCTCCGATCCAATCCAGCAAAAACTCAAATGTGCGCCTTCCGTCTTCGCAACAGGGAGGCAAGGAGATGAATATAGTGTGGTGTAGCCAACAGTTAGAACACTGCCCAACTCCAAAATACCTCGGGGTAACACTAGATCGAGCTCTCACATACAAGCGCCACTGCCTCAACACCAGAAAAAAGGTATCAACAAGAAAGAACTTCCTCCAGAAACTGACTGGTAGGTCATTGGGAGCACAGCCAGCAACATTGAGAACCTCAGCTCTTGCATTAAGCTTCTCTGCAGCCGAATACGCCGCTCCAGTATGGTGTGCATCCACTCACGCAAAGAAAATCGACGTCCCTTTGAATCAAGCAGTTCGTCTAATAACAGGTTGCCTGAAGCCTACGCCACTTCATCAGGTATACTCTTTCGCTGGGATAGCACCGCCTCACATCAGGAGAGAGGTACCCGCTGAGGCAGAAAGGAGGCGACAAGAAACCGACCCAAGGCACCCGCTTTATGGCCACCAACCAGGTAGACCCAGACTTCGATCCCGCCATAGCTTTTTGGCCAGGACAGCAACTTTACAAGTCTCTCAGGAAACCAGAAGGCACCGGGACATTTCCTCCCGTACCCAATCTGGAGAACGCTCAACAGACTTCGCACAGGAGTCTCGAGGTGCAGAGAAAACCTGCAAAAATGGGGAATGCTACCAGAGGACGAAAACCCCCAGTGTTCCTGCGGAGAAATCCAGAACCCTCGGCACCTGCTGACCTGCACCGACATGGGACAGAGCTGCGCAGGGAACGACCTAATTATAACAAATGACAGGGCCATCAGAGTCGCAAATTTTTGGAAGGACATAGTGTGATCCGGACACTAATAAATAAATAAATAAATCAACATTTACCATTGGTTGAACACATAAAACGTCACTTTATCCAGATGATTGGATTACGTTTATGGCAGCAAAAAATGAACTCATGAAAACTTTACAAGCAAAAGATATGTATGTATTAATATAAATGTTTTAAAAATATCAAAATACGTAACCAGAAATTCTGTTTGTAAAGTGAAAAAAAAATATAATTAAATTTGTAATAAAGGTTTAAATCAACCCGCGCTCATGGTCATTCACAGTGACATGAGCTCTGAATCAATCAAAAAATAAAAATATTTGCACTTGACACTACAGCAACTTCCGTCCTCTTAATGGCGCGCAGGGCTTGGGAAAGAAGCTTGGCTTGCCGACATTTTCAGTCTCACATAAGCACTCATCATGACCACATGCCATAACCAGGAAATTTTACTTTTTGTAAATTATAAAGTATTGTTGAACCATTCAGAGATGTAACTTCAACTCTTCAATACGATAACTAGCAAGAAGCGGCAAAGATTACTATTAAGGTGATTAAGACTGGAACAACTCAGTTCCCGTCCATTCCCGACAATGTCTTCTGCATAGATATTAATTTAACGTATAAGTTTCCACAGATTCAACTTTAATGGACTGTTGGTTTCAGTATATAATTATTTTTCGTAGCAACGCGCTTCATTTAAACGGATTTTGTCTTTAGACAACCGTGCATATCCAAATCCAAACTAATTAACAGTATCTTGTAGTGGCTTATTAATAGTAGCAATATTATGTAGGAGAACTGCAGCCGCTATACCGTAACGTTTCCAAGTTCGGTTTGTTCTGGCACATTCATATGCCAGATGGACAGTGATTTACAGAAAGCAGTTAATGGACTAAAACGAGCAACTTTACACAACATTGCTTTACATTTATAGTTGTAAAATTAGTGGAATATAACTTCATATTCTAGGTTGTGCGATAACTTATGATGTGGTTGCATGGATACGGGATGGCACACATTATTTGCATTACTCGAGTGCAATAGGGTGGATAAAAACACGTTCAAATAGATATAAAAGTAGGCCCATAACCTTAAAGCTTTCAAATATCTTCTTAACTTACTGCATTTGCGACTTCTGACTACAGACGAAATTTTGTAGGATTTGCTGACTAGGTATGAAATTAACGTTTTCATTCGTTTAATTTTATCTAAAACTGTAAAATTTTTGTTTGTTCTGTACAACCCGGAACTTTTTCGTAACAGTGTAACTGACCATTTCATCATTCCTTCTCGTTCAATATCGTCACGTCCGGTGAGTTTTTGCTAAAATTGCGTGTAGTCAACAAGTTTCCATGTCAATTTAAATTTGTTCAAACGATTTCTTGGGTGAATAAGCGATTTTCTAGCATTTATATATATTTGCTCTCGCATTGTACATCCCGTTTGCGATGAAATATATTTTGCAGCATGCACTCTGGTTCAAAAAAATTTGATGGGTAACTTATTTGTAGATATCCTTCTTGAATGAGTATGTTCCAATAGAAATGCGGTGATAATAGAGTAGGGACTAAAAGGGTGAATATTGTGTGGTCAGCAGAGATGGAATGTATATTGAATTTCAAGAAGGTTGTATGTATAGGACCAGAACTATATTTATAACACACAATTCTCTTTTAAACGTATAGGAAAATTGCAAAAATAATTGAACTCGCCACTCGCTAAGAGAGAAAGGACAGAAAACTTATCTTGGGTTAACAATGACAATTTAAAAAACCGTAAATTTAACTGGAATGATTGATTAAATATATAGGGTGACCCACGACTATTCCCTCCTTCTCTTGTGCCTAAACGGTACAATATATCAGCTTAATTTTTTGGTGACCTGTAAATTGATAAGATCTATTTGTTTAAATTATTTGAAAGTATACACGGTGATCCAGAAAATTGTAATTTGTCAAAGTTAGGTTTTTTAAATGCAACACCCTGCATTTAACTTTACCCAAGTGAACTTTATTCAACGTTCCCATATCTATCGCTTAGCAATTTTGAGAAAATTGTAATTTTATGAAAAATGTTTTATTTAAACAAGAACTGAAAACACGGAAACCTCTTACTTTCAGTAACATAAATTTATATCGATTTATTCTAACTTTTATGGCTTTCATTTTTTTGGAAAATTTAGTCGAAAAAAGGAAATAGTAAAAAAATGTGTTGAGTATAAATTTTGTCAAAAACTTGTTGAGGAATATTTGCCGAAAAAAAATTGTAGTAACATTTGTCAGAATTTTTTATCGAAAAAAAAGTGTCTGGAATTTTCTTCCATAAAATTTTGTCAGATAAAAAAAAGTTGCAGCAAAATTGCAAACAAATTGTCGATAAAAATAATATTGAAGAAAAATAGTTAAAGTAAAAAAAATAAATTAAAAAAAATAAATGAGATTTTTTCGAATTTTTTCGATATTTAATTTGAAAAATAGGGCCACATTTGAGATATGGAGAATTTATTTTCTTCAAAAAAAATAAAATTAAAAAAATTTAAAAAATGTAAATAAAAAATTTTAAAGCAACTTAAATTTTGACTCGAATACAAAAATTGTTGAATGAATTGCACAAAAAACTGTCCAGAAAAATTTAATTCATTTTTTTGGAAAATTTAATCGAAAAACATAAAAAAAAGAAAATAGTAAAAAAATGTGTTTGAGTATAAATGTCAAAAACTTTGTTGAAGAATATTTGCCGAAAAAAAATTGTAAAAACATTTGTCAGAATTTTTTATCGAAAAAAAAATGTCTGAAAGAATTTTCTTCCATAAAATTTTGTCAGATAAAAAAAAGTTGCAGCAAAATTGCAAACAAATTGTCGATAAAAATATTATTGAAGAAAAATAGTTAAAGTAAAAAAAATAAATTATATTATATTATATGTTGGTACCGACTTTGAGATTTTTTCGATATTTAATTTGAAAAATAAGGCCACGTTTGAGATAATGGAGAATTTATTTTCTTAAAAAAAAGTAAAATTTAAAAAATGTAAAAAAAAATTTTAAAAGCAACTTAAATTTTGACTAGAATACAAAAATTGTTGAATGAATTGCACAAAAAAACTGTCCAGAAAAATTTCATTCATTTTTTTTGGAAAATTTAATTGAAAAACATTAAAAAAAGAAAATAGTAAAAAAATGTGTTGAGTATAAATTTTGTCAAAAATTTTGTTGAAGAATATTTGCCGAAAAAAAATTGTAAAAACATTTGTCAGAATTTTTTATCGAAAAAAAAGTCTAAAAGAATTTTCTTCCATAAAATGTTGTCAGATACAAAAAAATTGCAGCAAAATTGCAAACAAATTGTACTTAAAAATATTATTGAAGAAAAATAGTTACTTAAGTAAAGTCAAAAAAAATAAAATTAAAAAGTTTAAAAAATGTAAAAAAATAATTTAAAAGCAACTTAAATTTTGACTCGAATACAAAAAATTGTTGAATGAATTTTTTTTAGAATTTCGATATTTTGCACAGGGTGTTTATATTTTACAAACATTGAAAACTCACTTAACTTAAATGGACCACCCTGTAATTTTTTTATCCTATGTGAAATATATTTCCATTTTCCGTCAAAAACTATGAGCAATGCATATGTATAAAATTAACGATTAAAAAATTATTAGGATTTTTCTCTAAAATTTCTATTTTTTTTGTTGACATTCTAGTAGACAATGATTTTTTCATAAAATACAGGGTGTTGCATTTAAAAAACCTAACTTTGATAAATTACAATTTTCTGCAAATAATTTAAACAAATAGATCTTATCAATTTACATATGTCACCAAAAAATTAAGCTGATTCTTTTACCGTTTAGGCATAAGAGAACGAGGGAATAGTCGTGGGTCACCCTGTATAATAAATATTATAAGCTTTTTTTTTAAATAAACAGTTAAAAAAATTCAAGAAAATATTTTTTGGAACTGCGCTGACACAAAAATTGGACGAAAAAAAAATATTTTGACAAAAATATTTATTTGAATAAAAATTAACAAAAAATTGTCCCATAGAAAATGTCTGTTTAAAAATTTTATTTTTGCATCTAAACAGATTAAAAGATCGATTCAGCTGTGTAAAAAAATTAAATTTGAGTTAGTTGATTCTGAGAAATTTAAAAATGACACCTTCTTTGATTAATATTACATACATAAAACTGTTAAAAACTACTATAAAGTTCAAAGTTATCCTGTAAATTCAAATAATAATGTTTTTAACTTCCGCGGCTAAAAATAAAAATCAAATAATAAAACTTATAATGAAGCCATCACGAAAAAAAATTTAAGAAAAATTCGAGCAATGTTCCGGTGATCAACTTTTAGGCATTAAATGTAGTTACGCATCGTTACAAATATTGTGCGTCACCTTTAATGTCGAAAGTCGCCGGAAAAACTAATTTTACGCGTGACTATTTTCTAATGAATATTGAAGTAGCTGCAATGATCCGCTTTACCTGTGTCTTGAGAGAATTATAGCAGGCGCGGGTTAAGGTTTCTTGGCTAAATTTTTTTTAATAAACGTATCCCTCCCAAGTAGCAATTTTAGTTCTAAATAAGTCATATATTGGTTCTAGAACCTTTTTTTGGGAAATGCTTTCTAGTACAAATAACTTCTTCTAGCTGGCTACACAACCCCCTGATGACAAAAAGGGCCCACTCCGCAAACCTCCTACCTACCTAAAGGTTGTGAGCTTTTTAGAACTCAAAGGTTAAATCTTAACAGCTTATTCTCGGATAAGGCCAATATCTGTCTTTTTATTTTATCCAGTCGTACTAAAAACCCAATTTTATACTATAAGGTTTCATTTTGGCAAGCAAAATGTTCATTTTAGATTACTTAGTTAAAATATGAAGTCACGTGAAGGGTCAAATCTGAAGGGTCAAATCTTACTGCGACCACTAGTTTATTGTTGAATTATAAGATAAAAATAACGTATAATAGACGCGCCATATCAATTGTGCAAATTGTTAAAATTTTATATCTTTGAACTAGGGAAATCAAAATTTAAATTTTTAAAAATATTGCACAATATTAGAATATAATCATTTGTTGTGTTTTCACAGTTATATAGTGTTTCATTTACATTTAAACTCAACGGATTCGTATAGAAATTCGAAAATAGTAATAATGGAGTAAGTCAAACACATTAAAAATATAGCTGACAAAAAACAAAAGCTTATAACTCATTTCAGCAACTAAATTAAAACAAAAAAATGCTAATTGGTCGCGAAATTTACCGACAAATAACCTTTATGCATTTTTTACAACTTAAGTAGGATCTTTTGAGCATTAGCACGGCTTTGTATTTACCAAATTGTCTAATTGGTAGACAGGGAGACTTGTTTTTGACATAGACATTTCACACTAACCTGTTAGTTCTTGTCGGTCCTTCGGGAACAACTACGCATCAGCTAGGACGCAGTAAGAGAAATGATATACAGTGTGTCTTTTAGAAAATATCAAAGTTTTTGATTTTACATTCTATATTCAAACAATTTAAAAAATTGAATTGTTTATCAGTTTTATCCCGATTTTTGATAATCGGTTGTATATCCTACAAATAAATCGTAAATATACTAAGTGTATATTATTATTTTTCAAGGTATGCCTTTTAAAGTGGTACAAACAGTAGAGGAAGGCAAGATTTGCCTTTCGGCGGTTCCCAGCATGTGGGAAAATAATGGAATTATGTCATGGCCACCAAGATCAGAAGCGGGCAAAGTTTTAGAAGAATCTTCTGTTCCGGGTAGAGGGTGGAAACAATATCCTTGTGTAGTCAAAAGACTAACAGACTCTTACAACTCTGCTCGTATAGAGCCATCGTATATAAACCATCTATATTTACATTTATTGAAATGTTCTCACTTCTTTTTGTGTTTTGATAACATGTTGTAATACATTCCTGTAATCCATTATGCCAGTAATGACCGCCTGCAATTTCATTTATTACTATCATTTTATTAGGGGTTGACAATAACGTTCGCGGATCTTTAGAAAGTACAATATTGGTATTTTTGTTTAAAATTTCAAAGAGATCTTTTAATGCCACATGTGTTATTTGATCTAAAACTTCAATGACCACTCTTTTAGTTCTTCCTTAATTCTTATATTATTTGTTTGTATGTCGGGTTCATCTTCTGGATCGCTATTATTTGATTCTAATTGATCACTTTTCGGACAAAAATCAAAACCTTGTGAGCTGCTTGAAGGAAAATCGGTAACCTTGCTGCTGAGTTCATTAATTTAAATTTGTGATTCATAAACAAGTTTATTGACCTGCAAATTATAATGTTTCATGTTATATGAAAACGGAAATTGGTTTGATAAAATATTACTTACTTCTTCACTTGTTATTCTTTGAAAATTCTTTCTTACTTTCCTTTTAAAACATCCACTTTTAACTAATTTTCGAAAAGACATACTGTAAATAAGCACTTCGTACTTCCAACAAGTCTCGAACACAACTAAATAGTTTTAACGGTTTCGAAAATTTTCATAAGGTCATATCTTATGTTTATAAGCTTATTACATAACTTGAAGGTTTGTATTTGTTTAAAAAAAATGCCTTTTGGTTTTGCAATAGCTATTTACAAGTTCTAAAAGCATATACTGTAAAGGTTCTAAAATAGGTAATCGTAAGACTACGAAATAACCTATAAGTATTGTACAAGAGTTTACGTTGCTAAAAATGGGTTATTTGTATAACTTCTTTAAAACTTCAAAACCCTGGAACCAAGTTCTGAAGTACGAGCAACATTATTTTATTTTAACCTACTGCAAATAGCCTTTCCGTATTATGAATAACTATGTAGTTCTAAGAATATAAAGCAATATTTATAGCTCAAAAATAACTTTTCGGCAAACTCAAAACTATAATATGACTTTTTAAGGATTACAAAGAAATTTTCTATGCTACTTGGGCTGGTTTCTCCCAAATAAAAACATTCAAAATAATCTGGAAGTGCCCTCGTCAGTAAAGCGAATATAGCAAATATCACGTGACCAAAAAATCATCCAAAAGTAATTTCAATAAATTAGTTAGGCAATAGCCAGCAGATTAATTTACCGACATTCTTCTCTACTTCAAACTCTTACCCAGAATTTTCGTATGATTCATATCAAGATGCTCCTCGACTTCATACAACCCAGAGATCTTGGTATTCTCCTATCCCACGTCACCCTTTCTCACTACATCTACGTCTACTCAACTTAAAAATGTCCCCAATTCTAGCATGAGTACACATCAGTCTCATCAACAGACCCAGTATGACGTTGCTTTTGGACCGAAGTCAAATCATTGGTTCGATTATGACTATTTCTTCATTGTGTCTCTCTTTTGGATTTAAGGTCTGCATTATTAAAGATTTAAAAGTTTGTTTAATATGGAAAAAAAGTGTATTGTTTACATGTTATTTTTAAGTTGAATGTTGTTTAAAGTTTGCCACAAATATTCACTGTGGTTTTATCAGTATGATTCAGGATACGGTGTCTATTGTAATCCTGTTAGTACTGCGGTATGCGTGGCTTTCAAGTAGCAATAATTAGTTGGGAATAGTAAGAAATATTTTGTTTGATTTATTGGAAAAAATGTTCTTATAGTTTTTACCGCCGACCCTGAAAATGTCTTATAGAGGCGCAGTTTCTTCGTTCAAGCGTTTTCTCAGAAATTGATCATTATTAATGTTCCATAAAATATCCCTTAAATAACAAGGACTAAGGTGCAGTTCGCATCCGAGTGTTTTATTCAGCCATTACTCTTGTTGACTCTGGAAATTATGGTATGTGGGTGATTCCAAACAATCCTTTCAATTGAATGTTATTTTTAAAAAGGATGTATTATGCTCAGAATGTCTGTACTGGTTAGTTTAGTTTTTATTTATATATTTTATAATTTACTGTGTATAATAGCGTTTTAAAGGTGAATTAAAATGTGTATTTAGGTCAGTTTCATATTTAGTAATTGTTATTGCCTTGTTGCCAAATACTTAGACCTCTTAATTAATGAAAATAACCATCATCCAGCTTTAGATATTACTTTTAAATTAATGAAACATCCTGAAAATAAAGCAACCTAGAAAATTATTTTTTTAATTGATATAATTTTCACAATTCAATATTGATTTTTTTGGAGGAAAGTTTTCATATAGTTGTGGATGCCTTTTCCTATGTTTTTAGATTCATATTCTGTCTTTGTAAAAGACTTATAAAGTATGGAAAATTTTAAAAAAATTCGATCGTACATTTATGAATTTGGTCAAAAGAAAACAAGTTTTTTGGGGTAATATACCCAAAACTTTTTATGCATGATTTATCAGAAATTTTTTGAATCCAGTACAAAAATATTTCACCAACAGTCAGCACCGCGTAAACATCAGCGAGAGCTGTCGGTAGACGCACATTACTAAAAATAACTTCCGAAAGCATACAGGGTGTCCTGAAATAAAACCGACAAAATTTATGCGGTTATAGGGGTTGCCAATATGATTATAAAATGCCGTATGCAAATGTCCAAAACCGCAATAAAAACTGAAGAATAAATTCGTATCAGGACCGGAATGACTCTTTTTGAGGTTAAGTTCTTGTAAGAATAACTGACCGAGTGTAACAATTATCAATAATCTGATTGCAGATTCGAAATCTACAAAAAAAATCGTATAGGAACTTGTTAAAAAAGGACTGTACTAAATTTTTTGTAAATTATATTTGCTTACTATCTTACTAATAAATTTGAATTTATGAAAATACAACACAACGCACAATAATGTTTTGTAATAAACATACCAAAAAAAGATTTCGTAAAAACTTTTAATAATATTACAATAAATTTTCAAATTGAAGCCCTCCAGAATCAATACATTTTTGAGAGCGTGCCACTAGATGTTTCACTAGGGGTGTTAAATCAGGGGATCGTGGTGGCCAAATTACTGGACCTCCACGGCTGATCCATCTAGTGGGATAAGTGACATTAAGATGGTTTCTAACTGGAATTGAAAAGTGAGGTCCTGCACCATCATGCTGAAACGACACACAACGGGTATTTAAACATTGAAATAGATCCGGTAAAGTATTGGCCAAAAAATTTAGGTAAACATCACCAGTTAACCGTCCGTCAAATACGTGAGGTCCAATCAAATAATTATTAAGGATTCCACACCATACCTTGACATGGAATGTGGTGCTCGTGTCTACTTTTTATGAGCACACAATATTTCTACATGTTAACACTTTTTTAAGTTTGATATTTTATGTCATTATTTTATTTTTTTGGTTATATGCAATTCTTTTTTAAGTAGCAATCATTTGGTCTCTTCCTTTTTAGTGATTAATATCATTGATCAAGATTCTCTTCTTTTTGGAAAGCTATACATGACTATATGTATGGATAAAAAGATCATCATTGCTAGGAAAAGAATTGTTGTTATTTATTATTTTTTTGTTATTATATTTTGGAAAATTATTAGAAAACATATGTCAGAGATGCTTAAACATTAAATACTTTCAACACAGTTTAATTTTAATTTTAATTTTTATTTTAGTGTAATAAACCAATGCACTAAATGGAATCTCTATTGGCAGTTTTTCTGAACAATGGCATGTGTGTTTTCGTCTGTCCAAATATGCCCAGTTCTAGTATTATTAATTCCACCCCTAGTAAATTGGCTCAAATTTATTAGTAAGCAAATATAATTTACCTCATGCGAATTTATTCTTCAGTTTTTTTGGGTTTCGTAAATATTTATTATATTAACCCATTTTTGATGGTACTTTATCCGAAAATTAATTTCAATAGTGACAAAATTGAAAATAATAATTTATTACGGAATAACTGAAATGGTGCCAGAAACTTTTTTAATAAGGTCCTGTAGGATTTTTCCGTAGATTTCGAATCTGAGCTCAGACTTTTGATAATTATTATACGGGGTGAGATATTCTTACAAGAACTTAACATTGAAGAAAAAGAATATTCCGGTCCTGATATTGGTTTCGTTCAAAAGGCTACTTGTTAAGGACTTTTAGTTTAACGCATGTACCAAATTTAAACCAAATCCCCATAAGTTTCTGGACACCCTGTATGCCGTTTGTTTTACATTCATGGTAATCAATTAACGTCCCATCTTGTAGATTAAAATATAATATAAATGAATGTTTTACTAATTATGTTGATTTTTGTAATCAGCATAAGAAAAAAAGCAATTTTTCCTAAACAAACTTGTTGTATTTACAGTTGCTTAACATACAGATACACATCCCGTTTTTAGTTGAGTGGAAGCCAAACAGAGACTTGGAGGTAGCTTATTTTGAGAGAAGCCTTTTTATCGTAAAATTCACTCTTGTTATTCTATATAACGAAAATAATGAAATCCAAATAAAGTCACCAGCTGGGCAGAATTCCGGCGCTTCAAGAAAAACAAAATAGGTTGAAATAATCATATAGGTCTTCTTTATTTTCATCTCGGGATATTTCCTTTTTCGCTATGTTTCATTCACCCTCTTTATTATCTCATTTTTAAGGAGTCCGTAGGGAAAATCAGACCACCTACCACTTTCGAAATTACGGTTATGGAAATTTTATTGGTAATGCATGAATTTATGTTAGAAAATAATCTCATTTTTGGTGCAGGGTATTTTACGTTTAAAATAATCATTTCTTTAAAGTCTACGAGAACTAACAGGAAGCAGCATATTAATAATAATAATAATTTTTAGATGTGCTGTTATCTATGATTAGAAGAGAGTATTGACAATTATTAAAAGCAAAAAATTCCCGGTGTATTGGGGTTGCATACACAATTTGCATTGTGTGTTGCAAAGCTTTTATTTGACTGATTCTAGTCGTATCCCTTTCAGAGATTAATACAAAGTTAGGCAGCACATCTAAAAATTTTATCTTATAGCGGATATAGCTACTGACTTGTACGAGTTTGGAATTTTATTTATTGGATTCGAAAAGCCTAACTGACGAAGCCGAAAGGCAGAAACCGGTCTTAGGATGCCGAATCTGATAAATTAAATTCCTTACTCGTTTTCTAATAATAATAATAATAATAATAATAATAATAATAATAATAATAATAATAATAATAATAATAACAATAATAAATTGCCTTTATTTATATTGTAATTTTTTACAATACATGCTAGTAATGTGAGGCGAAGTCTAGCTAAGCTACTCCACTTAACCTCACTAGTATAATATTAACAAAAACTGTTTTACAATTAAAATAACTCAAGTATTCTATACGTATATATAACGTACATATAACATTTAGCCTCCTGTTCAATCAGTAATGCCCTATAATGTTTTTTAAAAAAGTACAGAGTTCTTTTTTTCTTCTTTTTTTTATATACTATTCTATTTTACGACACATTTTAAATATACAAGTTATCTGTAAACACGGCACAACACAAGCCCTGGCTTAGGTGCCAATATGGTAAAAATATTTTTGTAAACTATAAGTATAAGTATATTTGTCTTGCAAGGAAAGCGCTCTTTTGGTAATAATTCATCTGATTTTCTTCACAATTTATTCTTCTGATGCTAAGCAAAAATGTATTTTTTTTTTTAATTTTGTTTTTGATCAGCATGGAGGCGTTTGCGCATGATCATATCATGATATCCTGTGTATTACACTTTTTTATGAAATGGAAAATTACCATGGTAATAATTTATTTTTAAATAATTTTCTTTTTAACTATATAAATCTATCTACAATCAAAGAATCACCAAAACATTGTAAGTTTGTGGCTCAACTAAGGATTAAAGACAATACAGTTTTTGTAGTTTTTACATAAAATATAATTAAAATGTTTCTTAATTTCAAACATGTGATTGTAAATTTTGTAAAGAATTATATTATATATTGTAATAAAGTTGTAAGTTGTAAATAATAATTAAAAAAACAAAGATAATTTGATGTGTTTTTATGTAATTTGGAACATAATTATAACAATTTGTAGCATTATATGTACAACATTTCTGAAATCTGAAAATTTATTAAATTTAACAAACCGAGTTTTAATATTAAGTTTAGCATAGACATACGAATATTTAACTCGGAAAAAGATGATTAAAACCAAAACTATTACACATATTTTTAGCACATTTTGACAAGTGTCCAATTTAACAGTGTTACTCAACATTCCATTAAATATTTACCCAACTCCATGATTTCTGAAATTGAATTGGCAACGTTGTATTTTCAACTTTGAATTTATGAGATGGCTGTCATTTGACAAGCAAATTATTTATGTCCGTCAAATGAACATTTTTTTCTTTTTTAATACTTTTCAGGCTTATTCTGGTTATAAATTGCTACTTGTGCATTTGTAGAAAAATATTTCATCTTTATCATCCAAACTTATCGTTCGATATTTATCTTCTTTGTTCTTTTATGCTTAAGAAAACAGTGGGAAGGTACGATAATTAACAGAAATTGAAAACAACATTTCTAGATTTGTGTACATTGGCGTAGGAGTTCTGTTAAAATTTAATTTTTTGGTCCTCCCCCCTTTAATAACTCTCTTTCCTGATGAGATATCAACTGAAACTTGTCAAGGAGCAAGATGTCTTTTAAAATTGTTACGAATTAGGTAGGTACCCTAATTTAAAAAAAAAATTGCGTATCAATTATAAAAAAATAATTGAAAATTAAAAAGTTAATTTACCAAAAATAAATTACCTACTCTTTCAAAATTTTTGATTCCGAGAAAGTACAGATCCTCTATGTTTTGACCTTTTGGAACTTTAAACATTTACAGAAGAAAAGAAAGTCCAACTGGTGTAGAAATTTTCAGGCCACGACTACCGCTTTCTGTATGGTAAAAAAAGGAAAATGAACTCTTTTATTTTTCGCGGGAGAAACGGCCAGCTATAGGCTAGTTAGGTCTCTTCATATGCAGTGGAAGGATCTAGGGATTAGGACTGAGGAAATGTGGGTGGACGGAATGATAATAGATATCTGAGAAAATGTTACTGACCCAGAATCTTCCTATTGGGGATTCTACAAGGTTTAATGACTGGCAGGATCGACGGTTTTACATGATCTCCGAGTCATGGTAGGTTGCCTATATTGTGATTTTCTTGGGGATCGAATGAGCATAGTCTTGTTGCGAAGCGGACATGGTATCAACTACAGTTTTTTTTTTATTTTAAAAGCCTGGGAGAAATTTACGCCAATGAATTTGAACCAATTATTTTTTCTGTTAATGGGGATCTTCCATTGTTATTTGTAATTCAATGGCATTATTTGAACGAATAATAAAATTTTAGCTTATTATTCCGTCTTTAATGATTCTCAAAACAAAATATAGATAGTATTTTTGACTTTTGATCATTTGCGAGATATTAGAATTATGGTTAACAATGGAATATTAGAATCGTTATTTGTCTGCCTGTTAGATTTCGGGAAAATATAATTTAAATTCTACAAGTTTTTCTATTTAAGATAAGTACCTGATAAAAATTATTTTTAAACCTACAGGATCGACATTTTTTTGCTTTGTTTAATGATCATACTTATCTAGTATTTTTACAAAAGGGGATAGATATATGCCTACTATATATACAATATGCAGGGTAATACTACGGGAATCGTTAATATCATCAAAGGATGTTTTCATCTATTAAAAAAATTGATCTGATCTGAAGATCTGAAGACTAATTCCTCATTTTAAATTGTATTTAACTGTATAGGTAATGTAAAGTATAATTGTAGTATTTAATGATGTGTCTAAACATGTTTGTTCGTTATTGATATAGGAAACTGACAGAATATTCTATATTTTTAAAGACCAATAAATTTCTTTCTTTAAAAAGCGACAAAGTATAAAGTATTAAGGAGCAGAGTGACATGCAATTAAAAATAGCTTACCAGGAGCAACTAATGTTTGTAATCCACTTAGGGGAAGCTTACAGACATTTTCCTTAACTTTGTAGTAATAATCCCCCTAGCAGCGGCGCTTTACAACCGCACAAACTACTTGATAAATATCGCAGATTACCGGAGCACCTTGTACCTCTTTTAGGTTTGGGTGGAGAGTTAATTATCTACGTAATTTATCAGGCAGTTTCAATTAAAGCTACTAACGATCGTGGTAAATTGTCTAAAGCAATCGATTATTACAATTTATTTTCAGCACAATTTTTAAGTTACAAATTATTTAATGAAAATGAACATTTGAATAAAATAGTATTATTTTTGGTGATGTTTGATGAATAACAAAACGCAAATACTAGAGCAAGATGAGAGAAACGGTCTGTTGTTTACAGAGTTTTAAAGTAACAATTTCTACATATCTTCAACACGATATTTCCAGTTGGGTACCCTGCTATCGTTGAATTTTCTCGAGGCTTTCTATATAAGCACGACGATGATTGCATTATTTTCAGACAAAACAGGAATTTGCAGGAATGGTTTTGTAAATTCACATAATTTCCGTTTAAAGGAAGATGAGAATGCAATTTAGATTAACTTGTGCTATAAAATTAGTCATAACATACGTCAGAATGAAAACTAACTGGTGCTGCTAATGTTAAAATAAAAACCGAAAGTTTATCAAGATGATAATAATTTGGCAACAGTTTAAAATTGTTGGGAATTCATAAAGTTGAAAAAAAATTACTTTATTTACTAGCAAAATTGAAAAAAAAAAACATCAAAATTATTATTTTTTTACAATTACTAATGCCTACTGATAACGTGTGATCATAACCATGAAATATTCGGAAATTGTGGGTCTTAAAGGACTTGAAAAACATACAAACTTTCAAGTCGATTTATTTTCAAGTTTTTGCAAAAAATCATTTATGCCTCAAATGTACAATTAAAAAGTAACATTGAAGGGGAAGTCTCCTTGGTTTAACCCTTTTTTTCCTTCAAACCTTTCAGACAAGTTTGCAACCAACCTAATAATCTTTTTCGAGATTTGAAGTACCCTCAGCACACGGCAGAGGAACAAAACAACAAAATTATCCATGTTATATCTATTGTTATAAAATTTGGCAAGCCATACATTTTCTGTATTATGACGTAAATTCCAAACTGTATAAGTAAGAATATTTATTTCTATGAAGCACATCGACCGCAGTGGCGGATCTAGGTAGTTTTCCAGGGGGGCATCAGTTAATGGAAATTTGTAACCAAAGTGATTAAGTTATAAAAATTTGGGATGTCTTTGAGAAAATATTCAATACAACGAATAATTTTGGTTTATGTGTTTTCTTCTTGTTGAAAACCAATCAAAAGGTTTACTTGCATATCCAGACTCTATAGTCCAGTAAATTAACGCCAGAAAAATCCCAAACCTGAGCAACAAGTCTGTCCGTCAATTTTTTTTTTAATTTGCAGTTATTCATAGGTACATTTACTTCCGAAAATCTCAGCTACGTGGAATTTGTGGAAGGGTCGGAAAATGGCTCTAGAATTCTCGAAAATCAATTTTCGACGGTATCTGCCGAAATATGACCCTTAGAGCATTTTTGTTTAGACAAAAAATGAAGAGCAGTTCATTACAAAAAAGTTGTCTCTATGATTTTTTTCCCTATACTAATATTTTTTGCAAAAACGGCGTTTCAAAAATTCATTTAATAACTCTCAAAATTATTGTGGTGAAAACGGAAAATTTGAATCGATTCCCAAAACTTGAATATGCTCCCGTTTTTGTCTGAAGACAAAAGATAAAGCAATAATAACCAACTTTTTTTCACTTTTTGCACTTGATTAATACATTTATTGTAAAAAAATCCAATTTGAGAAAGTTTCAAGGCAGAGTTTTTTCTCGTGCACTTAATAAAATACGCGATATCTTATATATTGATGAAAAGGTTGAAATGTGATCTTTTATTTAGTACAATTCCTAACCCCAAAAAATTTTAGCACGAAAAGAAAATAATCCTCAAAAAAAAATGTCGAGGGGTGAGAATTTTCTCAATTTTCCGGAAAACCAAAAAATATGAAAAAAAAAAGAGAAATGCCATCGACAAAGGGACAAGCTGAGCTTTCTAATGATGTACGTTGAAAACCGATATGGTCCATGATTATCTATTAATTCCCGATAGACCCGAGCATTTTCGAAAACTCCGGAAATCCAAAAAAAACGCCATAAAAAAACATGTTGTTTATGAAAATACACAAAAATAATTTATTGAATCTTTCTTGGGGAAGGGGGGGGGGCATGTCCCCCTTGCCCCCCCCCCCCCTTCTCAGGCCCGCCAATGCATCGACCTGATTTAGTGGCAAGGACATGAAGCTAAATAAACTTAGGATGTCTGTAAAGTAATATCTTGAGGAAGGTTACAGCTAAAATACGGGACAACTAGGCACAAACGAACGTACGCACAAATAAACGTACGCACAAATGAATTTTCCCAGGCCCTACTAAGGCAATTCCTACTATTAACTATCGTAATTAAAATGAAGTTTTAAAATGCGTTTACATATTTAAGAAAAGCTGAAAAATTAAGTTTTAAAATTGTACAATTTAAAATTTTAAATGTATGTGAAGATTTGTATTAAAACGTATCTATGTACGCAAGAAAAATAACTATAAAATATAAAATATAAAAAAAGATTTAAATTAAATATCCATCCTTAGTCAAAAGCACTATATATCCTATGCAAACACAGTATAAGATAACGGAGATTTACAGTATATGATTGGCTGAATATACAAACACTTAAAAAAGCAGTAAAACTTTAAAATTGAGTTCAGAAAATATTTATTTATGACATCCGGCATTCTCTTGACACGAGATTGGGTCCTTCGAGATATACCTCCATACTCTCAAGTTCTAACCTGGTTGCCAAACATCAAGATTTTTGCATTACGTAAAAATTTATGGGGGTGACTTTCCAACTTTTTATGTGCAGATAACAAAGAATGACAGTGAAATTTTCGGCTTTGAAAAGGACATGAAGATATCGAGTTTTTTTATGTGTCTTCCGGGATTTTATGAAAAAATAAAGGATTAATTTATAGGGAAATAAACTTTTCATGAATATTTTGTTGAAATTGCAACAACAATTCAGTTTTCTACAGTGTGTCCATTAAATCAACAACAATACAACTGACTATTAAAATAGCGAAGAAAAATAATGACAGGGTGGATGAAATCATATTTCAGCAAGACGGTGCTCCTCCGCATTATTTTGCCAGTAAAGGTATTTTTAAATCAGGTATACCCTGGTAGATGTACTTATAGGAAGACAAGATATCACTGAATGGCCAGCATGTTCACCAGATCTATCGACAAATAATTTTTTCTTGTGAGACTATATAACGAAAATTTTTTACCGAATATAAAACTAGATTTATTTAGAGGATTTGGACCAAGGAATAAGAAAGTTTTTAAAAATATCAATTTTTAAAGATTTAGAATAGTAAGGAAAGAATTTTTTAATCATTTTGCAGTGTGTAAAGAAGTTGTTTGTGCTAATTTTAACAACATTTTATCTTCCACTCTTTCCTATTTGATATATTTGACTTACAAGCTTCTCGACTATTTTTGAACATTACAGAGAAGGGGTGACTTTATGGACTCACTATACATATGTGCGTGATTTTTTTTTAACAATTTGCAAATATTATCAAAATAAACTAGCCTAAGACTTTACCAGTAAATCACTATGAGATATTGGAGATCCAAACAATAATCTAATTAAATCAACTGGCATGGTCCAGTTATACAATATCAAATATCAATGGGAAATATGACAAACAGTTCTCGCTACAGTAGATGAAAATTTGTAAAACAAATTTGTGGGCGATTCACACTTTGTGAAATAATAATAGTATTAATTATATAGCAATGACGCCTATTCATATTGTCTCTATTATAAATTCATTTGAATTCCATGAAATAAACGACATAAAAGACAAAGTGAAGATAGAGTTACTAGTGAGAAATTGAACCTGTTTGAAATCCAAATTCGGAAAACTAATCAAACGTGTGGGAAATGAGGATTGTTTGGACGTAAACATGTGAAATTACATACTTTATTTGACTTTTAACATTTCTCCAAAATAAAGAAGGATTTACAACTTTTTGAATCTAAGTAAAATTGCTGTATATCGCATGTACACACGAAGGCTTTAAATGAAATTATTTCAGTTGTTTTAAGAGATAGAAGTTTGAAATTTGAAACTAATTGTCTGAATGAACATGTTGTTCGAGGAGGCAACAAGCAGTGATAAGAATGAAATTGTGAATCTTTTTGCCAACATTTTTTCCACAACTTACACTAATGATGATGTCACCCAAATTCCTGAATATGGAATGTTTGCAATTATTTCATTGAAGTAACGGAAGTAATTGACCAACTTATGATAGCCCCTGAAAAACTTTCTAGTGGCCCCGACGGAATTCCTCTATATTTAAAAAAAAATTGCGTATTCACTCTGGCGAAACCCCTTCAAATCATTTTTAATATCTCTCTATTACCAGGAACATTTCCGAAGTTTTAGAAACAAAGTTTTCTCACTCCAATTCATAAATCTGGGACAAGAAACGACATAAAGAATTATCGTCCCGTGAGTAAGCAATCTGAAAATCCCAAATTACTTGACCGTTTGATCACTAAGCAACTTACTCATGACACAAGGAACATAATTAATGAAAACCAACATGGTTTCACCTCAGGAAGATCCACCAACACAAATTTGGTTAGTTATCAACATTTTCTTTTAAAAAGTTTGGAGGAAAGGCACCTGGTTGATTCTATTTATACTGACTTCTCAAAAGCATCTGATAGAGTCAATCATGACCTTCTAATTTCAAAACTCTCCGTGTTAGGAATTGGCAGTAACTTTTTGAACTGGATCGGATCTTATTTGAGAGGTAGAACACAGTATGTCAAATATGCTGGTTCTGTGCCATCAGAAATTTTTGTAACATCTGGGGTTCCCCAGGGATCCCATATAGGTCCACTACTCTTTTTATTATTTATTAAGGATATATAAGAGGTAATACAACACAGCTGCTATTTGATGTTTGCAGATGACTTCAAACTTTATAAGATCATCGACAATGTCTGTGATGCTGAACTGTTGCAAATAGATTTGAGCATTTGTCCCGTTGGTGCGATATAAATATGATTCATCTAAATATAAACAAATATTATCAAATCACATTTTCGAGAACTATAAATCCAATTGAATACTCTTACCAAGTCAAAAATGTTAATTTGTCAGTGGATGATAGTGTTCGAGATCTTGATATATTATTTTATTCCAAAGTAACATTTAAGACACACATTGATCGTATTATTTCTAAATCATTTAAATTATTGGGCTTCATTACAAGATCTTCAGACAAAGTTTCCCTGTACACTTCTAAATTATTATATTTAAATGTTTTTATTGTATAAACTGTTAGAGTTTGTAAATTTCTTTCTGGGCCGAGGGGTATTCGATTAGGGGTTTAATGTATATTATTTTAGGGTTCTCGTGTTGGGCGGATGTAGACCACATTCTCGTGTTGGGCAGAGTGTTAACCACGTTCTCGTGTTGGGCAGATTGTTAACCACATTCTCGTGTTGGGCGGAGTGTTGACCACATTCTAGTGTTGGGCGGAGTGTTGACCACATTCTCGTGTTGGGTAGAGTGTTAACCAGATTTTCTTATTGAGCTGACATGACCTGACGAGTTAGTAGGTGCAAGTTGCCGCAATTTAGTTTTGGAACAACATATTGCTCTATCGTTCGATCAGTTATTGAATATAATTGTATGATATGGTGTCCATTTTATCAAGCGGATATCAATAGAATTGAGAGAGTTCAAAATAAATTCTTAAGGGTATGTGCATTCAAACTTGGATAACAGAGGGGAGACTATGAATATTTTGACATCTTGAAGAGCTTAAATTTATCAAGCTTGGAACATCGAAAAGCGGAAATAGATTTGAACTTTCTGCACAAATTTAATTGAACTCTTTAATCTGAATGTCAATCCCAGAAGAACAAGAATTTCAGAATTATTCATGGTTCCTCATCACAGCACAAACTATGGTCAAAATGAGTCAATTACAAGGGTAGTTAAATTGGTAAATAAAAATAGCGAAATCATTGATATATTTGATACATCCACATATTCATTCAAAAATCAAATGAGGTACATTCATTTGTTGTAACTTAGTTGTAGTTGATTATGATTATGTTTGTAGATAAAGTAGTGTAAAAATTGTCTCTTAAATGTTTTTTTTGTAAATTGGCATGTCCGTATCAATAAATAATAATAATTCATTTCGGAAGCTCATAGTGGTTTGTACTTTAATTTCTCTCTCCCTTTCCACTGGATTAAAACCACTTAGTTGTTAAAAAAGTTTTTTTATTGACGTTTCGGCTTTCTATATCGAAAGCCGTTATCAATAAATAAATTTACTAATTTTGTGACGTTTCTGGGAACGAATTTTTAAAGGATAGCGCATTTGCATATTATAAGAGAATTTATACTTCGTCATAAATGAAGTTTTCTTATTAATATTATCATAAGAAAAAACCAGATAAAAACTTATGATACTATCCCGATATAGAGGGTATCCTTTTAGCAATTAACTCTTTTTGTAAAATAGGTATCCAAATTTTTGAAATATCAACCGAACAATTAGAAACACATTCGTTATTATTTAAGCATATCAATGCTGCTTCTTTAACTTTGCGGTTATAATTATTCGGTTCTTTTAATAATCTAGTTGAAAAATTCCATTGTATTCTATGACCAGAATCCCATGCATGTTCACATATTTTGGATTTTTCGAATTGTTTATTTTTAATGTACGATTGGTGTTCATTAAGTCTAATATGAAAAGGTCTAGATGTTTCTCCTATATAAAATTTATTACATTCGCATGGAATTTTGTAAATACAATTTTTTGTGTTTTGAATTTCATTAAAAGGTTTTGTATTTACTATTAAAGATTTTAATGTATTATTAGTTTGAAAAACTGTTTTTAAATTAAATTTATTGCCAATCCTTCTAATTTTTTCCGATAATTTTGGAATATAAGGGATTTTTACTATATTTGAAAGAATTATTGGGGGGTTTAAATTTTGATCTTTGGTTAATTGCAAAAAGGATACCCTCTATATCGGGATAGTATCATAAGTTTTTATCTGGTTTTTTCTTATGATAATATTAATAAGAAAACTTCATTTATGACGAAGTATAAATTCTCTTATAATATGCAAATGCGCTATCCTTTAAAAATTCGTTCCCAGAAACGTCACAAAAATATGATTGAAACAGATTTTGACATCTTCAATCTCAAAATCTTATTCTATGTTGATGTCATATTTTTGCAAGATTATCAAGTGTTCTGTTTCTAGTAAATTTATTTATTTTATGTCATTTTGATAACGGCTTTCGATATAGAAAGCCGAAACGTCAATAAAAAAACTTTTTTAACAACTAAGTGGTTTTAATCCAGTGGAAAGAGAGAGAAATAATAATAAATTACAGCTTAATAATAAATTTTCCCGTATACGTACAAATTACATTTTTTAATATTTTTTTTATTAAAAGTTGACAAAACGCAGATAAGCAATTTAGAAATATCAGAAACAATCTACTTTAATTCTGTTTGCGCGAGATTAACTTCTTATTTGTTTCCAAAAAGACGTTCTTCTGGAACTTATGTACTTGGGTTGTTTCTTTATTCGTCTAATATAATTCCAGGCAAATAAAAGATATCCCGATTTGTCGAAAGGGCTTTAAATAAATATTACTGAAACCAGGAAATTGCTCGCATTCGAGAAACCAATATTGAAATCCTGCCACAAGGGCACTTTAATTCGGGGGAGATTTGTGCTTAGTTTTATATTCGTATTGGATTTTTCTGGATCTGATCGAGCTGTCCAATAAAATATACCTACGTCTGTTTCTGAATTCGCTACATCGGATTTATCCCTATGTTTTGTTTGCATGTATTACAATGGGGAAATGTATACATTTCGAATATTCATGGATATTTAAATTGAATCAATACTTTTCGTTATGAATTATTTATTTAGCTATTCGAAAAGATTGGCAGTAAAATATTAAAAAAGAAAGGACTGTAAGACTTTGTATACACTTATTAATAGGCGAGGGAAAGAAACATTTGTATTTTTTGGGGCAAAGTGCGTAAAACTGTTATTAAATTAATTTAGCTAAGCGCTTTGAACTTAACAACAGGTCATCTTTAGAACTTAAACGTCAAAATAACAACTAGCCAGACAAAATCCGGAAATTCCATCTAACTACTGACCTTTCTTTCTATAACATGCTGCATGAGTAAAGTCCTAGAAAAAATGGTTAGCGTTAGACAGTTATGGAAGGTGGAAAAAAGAGACACCTAAATTGGCTTTCGAAAACACCGCTCCACAAATGACCCGCTTGTCCTCTTAGAAAATGCCATTCAGAATGCATTCGCAAATAGAAATCATATAGTGGCTGTACTCTTTGATATAGAGAAAGCATTCGATCAAACCTGGCGATTAGGCATTCTAAAAACCCTAGAAAAATGGAAGTTTAAGGGGCATCTCCCATACTTTATTAAGAACTTACTAGAAGACAGAATGTTTAGAGTAAGAATCCAACAAATTTATTCTGATATTCGCTGCCTTAAAAACGGAATCCCACAAAGATTCACGTTAAGTGTGCTTCTCCTTGCAATAGCCGTGAAAAACTTTACATACCCAAATGTTTATAGTTACCAGCAATATGAAGTATCGCCATGGATGCTTAACAAACCTTTTATTAACTAACAATGTCTAAATGTCTAAATACAATGTAAAAATGTATCGAAAAAACAATTCTTATCTTAATATTCACTGATGGATCCAAATATTAGTAAAGCAGGCAGCGCTTTCTACTGTAAAGGTCTAACTTCACACTGGACTCTTCCATCAGCAACTTCCGTATTCACGTCAGAATTATACAGGGTGTTTCATAGTTAAACCGACATACGTTAACTGTAAATGGAGGAAACTTAGGTGATTCCAAATAACCTTGGTTAATGGGTCTAACGCCTTTAATAACCGAGATACGGGGTGTTTCATCCATTTCGGCCAATATTTTGAAAAGCCGTAATTTTAGAACCACCCTGTAGATTTCTCTCATACTTGGTACAGGTATTGTGTGTTAATACAATCCTATAGTGTAAGAACTACAATTAAAATCCAGATCCGGATTAAGAAGAATTTGCAAAATTTGAAAATCCCCAAAACAACACCCTGTATATCAGATTTTTTAAAATTGGGATGGATATTTGAAAAGAACGGAAAAAAATGAATTAAAGTGAAAAAAATTTTAAGTGCACATCCCATTCTACTACTGTAGGTTTAACATCAAATGACATCAAATGCATTTTCTTCATTTTCACAAGCAGTAACTTTCGAAATACCCGGTAGATTTCTTTCATATTTGGTTCAGGTATCATTTTTTAGTAGCCCAATCGTATAATGTAAGGACTATACTACAGTTAAATTCCAGATACGGATTAAGAAAAATTTGTAAAATTTGAAAATCCCTAACGCAACACGCTGTATATCAGATATTTTTTAAATTGGATCAGACATTAGAAACGTGTGGAAAAAACTGAGGTATTCTGACATATTTTTATAACTGCACATCTCGTTCTACATATTACTAAACTTTTAAAGTAAATTCAATTAATACAATACATATTGTCACTTTCATAAGCCATAACTTTGGAAACACCCTGTAGGTTTCTTTCATATTTGGTACATCTAGATTGTTTAAATAGCCCAATCGTAAAATACAAGAACTAATGTTAAAATTCAGATCCGGATTAAGAAAAATTTGTAAAAGTTGATAATCTCTAAAATAGCACCCTGTATATCAGATTTTTTAAAATGTAATGTAATCGGATACCTATTTGAAAAAAAAAAAAAAAGATGTGTTATTGCCGAAGCTTACTTGATAGTTTAATGAGTTTTGTATCCCGAATTAATCCGAAAAATTAAATCTCTATTTTTTGTTTGTAGAACGCTCTTGTGCACTTATAAAAATATTTTAGTATAACACATCTTTTGTCTTTTTTTCTTTTTTCAAATAGGTATCATTTAAAAAATCTGATATACAGGATGCTATTTTAGAGATTAACAACTTTTACGAATTTTTTTAATCCGGATCTGGATTTTAACTTTAGTTCTTGTATTGTACGATTGGGCTATTTAAACAATCTACCTGTACCAAATATGAAAGAAATCTACAAGGTGTTTCCAAAATTATGGCTTATGAAAGTGACAATATGTATTGCATTAATTAAATTTACTTTAAAAGTTTAGTAATATGTAGAACGAGATGTGCATTTATAAAAATATGTCAGAATATCTCAGTTTTTCCCATTCGTTTCGAATGTCTGATCCAATTTAAAAAATATCTGATATACAGCGTGATGCGTTGGGGATTTTCAAATTTTACAAATTTTTCTTAATCCGTATCTGGATTTTAACTGTAGTATAGTCCTTACATTATACGATTGGGCTACTAAAAAATGATACCTGTACCAAATATGAAAGAAATCTACTGTGTATTTCGAAAGTTACTGCTTGTGAAAATTAAAAAAATGCATTTGGTGTAATTTGACGTTAAAACTCCAGTAGTAGAACGGGATGTGCACTTAAAAAAAAATTTCACTTTAACTCATTTTTTTCCGTTCTTTTCAAATATCCATCCCAATTTTAAAAAATCTGATATCTGATATAATCCGGATCTTGATTTTAATTGTAGTTCTTACACTATAGGATTGGGCTATTAACACACTATACCTGTACCAAGTACGAGAGAAATCTACAAGGTGGTTCTAAAGTTACGGCTTATCATAATATTGGCCGAAATGGATGAAACACCCCGTATCTCGGTTATTAAAGGCGTTAGACCCATTAACCAAGATTATTTGGAGTCACCTAAGTTCCCTCTATTTACAGTTAACGTATGTCGGTTTAACTATGAAACACCCTGTATATGCAATTTGGCAGGCTTTAAAATTCATAGATATTAGCAACAGGAAAGATAATCTAATATGTACTGACTCGTATAGTTCTCTAGAATCACTAATAAACAATTTCACCAAGGATCCACTCGTTAACCGAAATACTTTGCATTACCTGGAGAGAAAAGATACTAGGGCAACTTTCCTTTGGACATCGTCACATTGAAATACCCGGCAATGAAAACGCAGATACAGCCGCTAAAGAAGCTCTAAAGAAAAATATAGAGGATATTCCAATACGGGCCGATGACTTTAAGATCTTTATTAAACAACGTATACTTAATAGATGGCAGGATGAGTGGAATCAATATCCATCTAAATTGAGAAAGATCAAGGCGTCAATAAAACCTTGGCCTGAAAAAAATTCTTTGAATAAAAGAGAGGAAGTTGTGCTTACCCGGATTCGCATTGGGCATACACGTCTCAGCTATTCGTTCATGCTGGCAGGAACAAACCCTCCGAGATGCGATACTTGTCAAATTCTCCTCACAATTCAACATCTCCTTGTGTATTGCCAAACATACCACAAACATACACTTCGAAATCTTTTGAAAATGCCCGGCAATGTTTGCAGTTTTGTAAAAATATAGGAATATTCAATAAAGTATAAAAATATAAAAGTGTACATACAACCATTGTACGGTTAATGACCATAGCAGTCGATGCCGATTTCCCCAAAAAAAACAACTAGTAAACCAGAAAAAATATTAATGTCTAACATCTAGAAGGTGGAATTGATAGGAGCATATTTCGTAGAAAGTGCTGAAAGATATGCCTTTTACGTTGAAAGCGCTTAGTCAAATTAATTTAATAAAACTTTAATAAAACTAAAACACACAAAATACAGTTTTCTTTCCCTCGCCAAATATCAAAAAGGAAAATTTGCCAAAAGAGATATCGGGATTTATAAAATGGTTTTAAATCCTTGCTTATTCCTTTAAGTTTGATTATAAGCTAGTCGGTGCAAAAGTGGACTGTATATTTAGACGATGGTTGGTTTCCTCACTGGAGTCGTTGCAGGATTGGATGTAGAAATAAAATCCACTATTTACCGTTTGTTTTATATTAAGGAAATAAACTTTAACAGAGTTTATTATACAACTACTCAAAAAATAGGAACTTCAACTTGGTTTGATTAATCGTAGACTTGTAATTCGTGTTTTTTAATTTGTTTTTCAAATAAAAATTGGTTTCGAATGTTTTAAAAGGTGCTGACGACCAAATTTGATCAGAACTAGTTTGTTACTAAATTGATTTGTTTGGATTATGTATAGTTCGTGTAATACAGCCATCTAAAAATTTCTTTAAAGTCGATGCCCGAGTGTTCTACTTTAATATATAGCTCGGAAGCTTGCATTCACTAAGATGTAATCGAAGCGACTAAAGGCTGGGCCGTCCGACCAAATCATAGTTTAACTGGTCCTTGCGTCCCCGGTAGCATTTTCGGAATTCGCCGACACATTAGCCGCTCGGAACGACTCGGGTAATGCAAATCTCAGGCTCGTAAAGTCCCGACGTATTGGACTAGTACGTCGGGGATTTACAAAACGTTAAATGGTAGTTTGTCAGTATTATTTAGGCATAGGTATGCATGTATATGTACAGTGAGGTTTATTAGATTGGAAAATGTAAATAATATTTGTGACGACGTCACAGCAACGTCCTATCGACGTCATCGAAAAAATTATAACAAGATGCCATTTTAAATTGAAATTTGACGCGTCTGAGCTTTTTTTTGTAAATTACACAGGGCGCATATTATTTACAATTACCATTCTAAAAAACTCACTATAATATGTACATATTAATAAAAATAAGTAAAAAAATTGTTGCGACGTTTATTAATAAAATAAATCTGAAAAATAAAAGATAATATTTTCATTTTTTTGATTTAATCCCCCCTAAATCCATATTTGTTTCAACACATATCGCCAAGGAATGGGGTGCTTTTTTAACTGTTTTTTTAAATTGTTGAGACTTTCTTCCACTACACATTGCTTTCTTTCCTGTCATTTTCGTCTTTCTTCATACAATTGATGTAGGCTGTACAGTTATGTCTTTACCTCTTTTTCGTGTAGCTTGCTGTCGTTTTTTCTTACAGACTACGCCTTTGTATTTAAAAGCTGTATGCAAAACAGATAATAAAGTCTACTCTGAGTTAGCATGTTTATCACAATTCTTTAAATATTCTTTAATCGCAAGATAGAATGATGGACTTCTATCCAAATATTCCATGATTTTTTTTGAGTTAAAAAAAAATTCCACCTTCGTGTAGTTTTCTACAGTTTTGCAAGCTTTGATTTTGTTATGAAAGTGAAGATGGCGTTGGGCTCTCCTCGTTCGTGATATAAGTGCTCTAACGCAACCACTTTTACGAGGCGAGTCGAATTCATTTTCAGATATCCTTTAGTGACAGGATGTCGAGCTAGCCTGCTTCTTACTGATGAGGTACAATAATACCGAAACCGGTCTAAGAATGGCAAGCTCCTTTAATAACAAAATCGAAGTTCTTGGTTTAAAGCCCCGACTTGGTCGGGCACCAAACCACGTCTGGACTTTCGTAATTCAATACCTGGTGGGGCGTATAGCCCAAGGAGTAGTTGTTGAGGTCCAGACGCTGGTGCAGTGTCGGACATTTTTAATGTCCTTGTTCTTGGGAACATGTGTGATTTTATTTCACATCCTTTGTGCAGTTTTGTTACGCCCATGGTCCTTTTTTGGAATTTTTATGGTTCAAAAAATTCCACCTTCGTGTACTAAAAATACTAAAATTTACATACCTCAAAATCTTTTTGATCACTTATTTCTAACCTAATAGTATTGGATGACGTATCATTGTAAGGCACATTTGGTAATGTCGCTGGATTCATTTTATTAGATTAGTTTTAATATTTATTTTTATATTTACTTGAATAGTACTTATAGCTTGTCACTGCTCTAGAAACTATAACAAAACGATATACGTACTTACTTGGCACTTGGCACATGTATTTTACGTAAATCCCCGACGCATTAGTCCAATACGTCGGGACTTTACGAGTCTGAGATTCGCATTACCCGAGTCTTTCCGAGAGGCTAATGTGTCGGCGAATTCCGAAAATGCTCCCCGGTAACGTAGCGGCACCCTTTGCGGCAGTCTCAAAGGATGCCGGTACGTTAGAAGTTTTTTTAGTAGCAACGAAGGCGCCGCTTTAAAGCTGTTAAATTGGGGCTACTATATGTATTACACGAACTATACCATGTGCTGATGACCTAGTTTTCGACTGAACTGATTCGTGTTTTTTACACATTCCTTTTAAATCGTATGATCTTAACCGGACTAATAGGGTCCGTTTTATCTACCTGCCAGATGAAAGCAGCAATTCGGTGGTTATTGCTTCCGTAATAATTCGTCTGATCTTAACTGGACCAGTAAGAGAAAAGCGGTAAGTGATTGAAAGCGGCAAGTCGCTTCCACAATAAGTCGTCAGATCTCAACAGGACCAATAAGAGACGTTCTAGCCACCTGTGTTAAATATTAAACGTTCAACACATTTATAACTTCGCAGTAAATTTTGAATTAAAAATTGTGGCTATACACAATTGCCACAGGCCAACAAGAGATGTTTTCTTAGACCTATGTGATAGTAAAAGTGGGAGATCTACCTAACCTGAAGCCTACCGACATCCTGAACTTTTTGAAAGCAATAGGACTATAGGAACTGCTCTAATCGTTGAGATATCCTTAAAGAATGGATTGCAGAAGGGGACACAATATATCTTATAGGTTGCAGTGTATCGGCACCCCATCAACAAATAGATAGATGGATGTGATATTAAAGGCGTTTTCAGCGACCTATTTGATGGTTCTTAACTTCCACAAATTAATTTCATCAAGTAGCCTAATTTTCAGACTGAGAGAGAGCCTTTTGATATTTAACAAATAAGTACACGATAAAATGAAATTTATATTTTACAGATTTTATCATTAAATATATAGAAATATTCGCGAAAAAAGTCGTATCCCATCAATACGTCCCGAATTTCTGATGTCACTTTTGAATATTTTTAAAAAATATTGGAGCAAACTGCAATAAAAGTTTTCTGATAAAATGACACCGGATGCATTCATTTTATACAAACTTCGACCCATTTTGCAAGTTTCGTACTATAGGTAACAGCCGATGTGCCACTTATGGTGAATGCTCAATATTTAAAATTCAATATTTTATGTATGAGAAAAATTTTTCACATCTGTATATTTCGTTTAATCATTCTGTTTTTTATCCAAATACATGTAAAATAATAACAGGCCTTCTATATAAATTTGCGCAATATTGAAAAGGATTACAGATCAACGCAACGCCCGTTTTCTAAATAATGGTGAGAGCGCTTCGAAGCATTCACCATATTTTTAAAAGAGGTCAGAGTTATATTGAATTTTACGATATTATTATAGTTAATTTATAGCATACGCCAAAATAATTTTAATGAGTTATTAAAGTAAATACCATGTTTATATGGTAAATCCGTGAATTCACCACAATTTAAAAAATGTAATATTTCTAAACTTCAAATTTTGGTGGAGGATTTTTACATAATGGCACGTAAACATCTTGTGATTTTTCTTTTAAAAATTAACATGCAATAAGTGTGCAAAGTTGCATTTTTTGTTGAACGTTGTTTTTAAATTTTAAGGTGCATTTTAACGTATCGACCATGGTGAAAAAGGTTTGCAAGACTTCGTCAGAGAAATAGTCCAAAATTACGTTTTCCAAGTATTTTGTTACTTTAAGCCGTTTTGAAGTGTGTTCATTGTTACTAAGTACCTGTTTAGTAAGGAAATTCTGATCATTAACCCTTATACACATACCGAAGAATTATTGAGTTGTATGGACATTATACAAAGTGAAAATAACATATTTGTGTTGTTTTTAATAAATTCTTCGAACCTCTGAACGCAAACATGTGTATTGAATTTCTTTTTGCAACCACCATTTTGAATTTACTCGTCCGTCATCTTGATTTAATTAATTTTGACAAAAAATTCATAATCTGCTACCTCGAAAACAGTCACATACCACATTTGAATAGAATCGATTTTTTTTCTCTAACAAATATTTAATCATAAATTGTCACCGGAATTACGAGCACCTGCCAATTTCAAAAAAATCATTCGGACGTCTGGAAGTGGGTGAAATAGTATATTACGAAGATGATAAATCAGTCAAAACAAGCTTCTTATATCATTTATATATTTATAATGCCAATAATCAATCTCCAAATCAGAAACAACAGATGTCTTCTTTTGATTTTACCTAACTTGCTCCTTCTACGTTCTCAAAATTACTTTCCCATTTCATTCGTAACGGTACTCGCAATATTGAATGAATTATATCATGGCGGCCACTATTTGAAAACAGCTGAACTAAGAAATCAATAATATTGTTGGTAAAGTAGACATTATTTACCGCTTTATGTTCAAATTTGTCAAATAATCGCATTTTTATAATTCCAACTAATCGTCTGGAGATTCGCTTTGAATGGGAAGATGAACTATTTTCTTGGGTATATTCATTGAAATGAGACAGAAACATAAATTCCATTATTTTCCTCAATTATCGAAAAAAAAAACAAATTTTCAGAATAAAATCAAGCTCGATATATTTAATCAGTACTTCAATCCTTTTTAAGTTTGCCCACCAAATTTGAGCTCTTTAAGTCAAACCGTTTCTGAGTATAACTGGCATTACAAATACACAACACTGAACGGCGCCATTAACCAAAAAGATAATTTCTAGTCTTGGAGCACCTAGTTTATTTCAATTTTCGTAATTAAAAATTTATTATATTTTGTATATGATTTTTTTTTGGAATTACTACCTCTTGATATTATTGTTTCCAACGTTTTTTTTTGTTAAAATCTTCTATAAACGATCCCTCATACCTTTTGTTTAATTTGCGTTGTTTTTTATTCATATAACGATAATGCCAATCGATTTTCACACACTGTGTGGATTGTTAAGACCATAAGATTATTAAAAAAAGGGTTTAATTTTTCTCGAAAAATCCACAAGTTCCCTTTCCATGTTTTCGCCAGAAAATTGCTTTGGTATCGATTTTAGGATTTGACTTAATTTTCCATACAATTTTTTCGCATTTTTCTACACGTCTTTTACATTTTCTTGCAAAAATAGATCTATCCAACTCCGTTAACGAACTTATAATACGAGTTTAATTTTCTTCACAGAATGTTAGACCTAAAAAAAAGATTCCTTTTTAGATGATTCCTTTACTTCAGAAGTTTAAGACAATCATTATATCTTTGTATTATGTAGTGATTTTGGTTTCTTTGTGCTAGAAATTTCGATATTTTAGTGTTATTATTTTTTTATTTTAAAACTAACTAGTGAAAGAACATTCACCAATTTTTATAAACTGCAGTTTTTTTTAAATAAAATCCAATGCATTTCTCTGAAGATTAAACTGATGACAAACACATAGAACAAGTAGCAGCTGTACTGATAATATTAAACCTTTTTAATACGAGTTGAAACGAGGTATTCCAAAAATTTATGTGGAAGGCCTGTCAAAACCACAATTTCATTTTATGTCCGTTGATATTTGTGGCAGAAAATGTAACTCGTTGATGTAAACGGCTGAATTTAATTCGCAAACTTTCATACGATGGTCAAAAACCGAAAACTATACGCAAAAACCGAACAAAGTACGTTTTGGGGGAACAAATACGGACAGTGATTATTAACTTTTATGCTTTAACTTAGTGCTGTTATCCTATAAGCCTATTAAAAGTTTGACACTGAGAAAATACGTGGAATATGTATGCAACTACTTCACAGAAAATGCAAGGATTTATTTTCATGTAGATAATGATAAAAACGGAGCTTTGCTTTTGTTGATTCTGCCGGTAACATTAAACAGGCAGTTTATTAACTTACGTCAGGGCTACATACTAAGTTAAATATATATTTTATTTTTATTCCTTCAATGATTAGGATTAGCGTAGAACAAAAAATCGGAAGGACTAAAAGCGCTAATACAAGCACAAAGTATTCTTTCTGAAAAGCTCTCTCTACAGTAGCAAAAGAAAGTAAGATTCAAACACTACCCAAAAAGTTAAAAATTTGCATACCACCTAGAGAAAAAGTCAAAGTTGTTTTCTATTGAGGGATACTCGAAGTAAAAAAGCAAAATTGGCGTTGCTCCTTTTTCCAAATGATACAAGTTAAGCGTACCTACTGAAAAGAAATAGTAGTTAGTTATATTGAATTTAAACTCGAGACGATTTCTTAAGATATTTGTAGTACGCTCATGCAAAAGTTTACAGTCAAATGTACCTTAAATTTAAAATAACTGAAAGAAAAATAATATGTAAGATTAACTTCTAAATAATATTATTAAACTATTTACTTTAATTTGGAAATAATTAAAATTCACTAAAGTAAATAATGTAAATATAAGATGTAGTAAAACAAAGCATTGTTTTCCCGGCTAAATGAAAAAGTTTTAATAAACATAAAGAAACAAATACCGTCCCACTTATTTACTCATCAAGCCAGCTAACTCCAGAACTAACAGCTAAACTTCCACCGAAGGGGTTTTTTCGTTTGAGAATACCAACAATTATTTTATAATTAATATGGAAGTAAAACAGAAAGCCCTAAGTTGTTCTAACAATTTCAAAACTTTAATATTTTTCAGTTGCCGTAACAAAAACAAGACAAAATGACTAAAGAAAATCTATAGCACCAAACAAGAAATGATACAGTCTAACTCCACCAGAAATAATTTTCATGTTTCGAAGGATTAATCCTTCATCTTCAGTGGTGGAAAAACTACAAACACAAACAATTCAATGCAAAAAAATTACATAATTGTCCGCAATTAATGTTAGGGACAGTGATTAGTCCTAACAAAATACATTTTGAAAGAATTTTAAACAACAAAGATTACATCGACAAACGTTGGAAAATAAAATGGTTTTTGTTGACATATGACATTGACGCTTGGTACATGGAATGTTAAGTTTCATGAGGCAGAGAAATTGCGGTGACAGTGACATGAAAAGAGTGTAGAGGTGGGTGATGGTAAATGATCTAGAGGAGGAACATCAAAATAGTAAAAAGTTAAAAAGTTGAAGGCTATCAAAATTAGTTTGTTCATTGATACAATGTAAATTAGAATTTTTAATTGCCTTGTTAATTTCGTCGCAAAAATACGACGAGTATTTTTTGATACGAGCCAGTATTATTCCGTTAGTGTACCCGACACATTTAGGTTCGTTACATAAAAATAACAATTTTGCCAATTTCAATTCTCCTTTTGTTTGAACACCCACAACTCTGTCCTACCTCTGATGTTCCGTTTATACGATGCGGTGTACGTAATCTATACGAGTTGTACACGAGCTGAATATCATTCGCGGACAAGTTTTAATCAGATACACGACTATCGCACCGGCAAATAAACGCTGAGCTTCGTAATGGTACAAATAAAAATAATTGTTTTAATTTTTGTTGCAGAAGTTGTATGCTCTACGAATATAATTGTACTTTCAGTTTGAAATTTTATCGAATTCTAGATGAGGTGAACTGAATTTTTTTTCACTACATAACTACATGAAATATTAATGATAAAGGTAGAAGTTGTTTAACTATTGCCTGTTTGAGTCTGTATGTAAATTTTTTTTTTTCATTTACAAATGTTTAGTTTGTTTTGGTTTTATGCCATATTTTTCTATTATCTTGAATTTTTCTCCACCCGAATCTCACTTTTTTGACCAACAGAATCTAATAAAAAAATAAGTAACAAAAACAAACGCAAACCATGGTTAACAAAAGGATTGATAGTGTCAAGTAAAAATTTGAAAAACATCTATTATTTAAGTACTATCGGGATTGAATACATGAAAGAATACAAAAACTATATATAAATTAAAGTGCTCGCGAAAATGCTTAAACCAGATTTCGGATTTTGCAGATTTTCGCAACGAAAGAGTAAACTGTGGAAAATTTTTTATGCGCCATCGGTTACAGAATTTTTTTCTCTTTGATTTGAGCCCTACAGGGACTCGATCCGATAATCAGGAAGGGCGTATTGCCCTGTAGAAGGGCAACGGATAGGGTTAGTGACTTCGTGCTAGGCTTATTTTCTTACCTCTTTTTTACCCCAAATCTCTTTCTATATTAAGATATTTATAAAAGCGAGTGCGCTCGCTTAGCCGCCGTGTAATTAGGTGCCGGAATAGTATTTGTGAGAGAGCCGAGAGATGCTGTGAGAGAGACAAGAGATGAATGGGAGCGCCTAGCTCCTATGTCGGCATCTAATTTTACAGCAGTCCTCTATAAACTTAGAGCTTTGTGGTAAAAAAATCTTGAAAGAGAACTTATTGCCCTTGAAAATTCACGAATTCACTAACCCTATCCCTTCTACAGGGCAAAACGCGTTCGCCCCCCTCCCACCCTTCTTGATTATCGGATCGAGTTCTCGTAGGGCTCAAATTAAAGAGAAAAAAATTCCGCAACCGATGGCGAATAAAAAATTTTCCTCACTTTACTGTTTCGTTGCGAAAATCAAAATTTGCAAAATCTGAAATTCGGTCGCCATTTGTCCGTTTTCGCGAAAACCATCATCTCCTTAATACATCCTATAGCAGTGTCCTCATGAAAGTGTTTGCCATTTTGCTGACCCGGATTGGTCAAGAATTAAAAAAGTTACCTCGAGTGAAAAATTAATCAGTGTTTGCCCTCCCTCTCCCCCCCAAATTAAACTAACGAGTTGAAATTTGGATACAATGCTTGGGTCATGACTATCTAGCGGAGGAAAAAAATCAAGTCTCGAAGTCACTTTTTTCCATGCGAAAAACGCGAACATGGCTGTAGGTGTGTTCTTGCCGCGGCGAAAATCCATATACTTTCAAATCGCAATATCTCGAGAATCGCTAGATCGATTTGGACGGGTTGAAATTCAGTTTAAACGTTTTCGCGAGCACTTTATTTTATATGCAGAAGTCCTTTCGATCCGAATAAACCTCGAATTATGTGCGAAAAACCGATTTTCAATATCTTTACATGTTAATTTACCCCCCTTCCACACCTCCCTTATCTTTCACATAGTGATAACGTGAAAGAGGGACCTCGAATCTATGAACTCACAAAAAAAATTTTCGAAGAGAGCGACTTCGTTTACCAGGTTTTTTTCGGCTAGATCGACTCCACTATAAACGAAGCGAAAAAAATTTATAATACCTCACTAATAGCTAACTCTAATAACAAAGTGAAAACAGCATGGAATATAATCAAGAACCGTATTGTCTGAACACAATGACATAAAAATGATTCAAATTGAAGATCACGCTGTAGAAAATAGTCAATTAATATCGGAACATTTTATCGAATATTTTAACACAATACCTAGCAAACTAACTAATAACTCAAGACAGAAAATTTCACACGAGCATAAACTTCCTAATCTGCATCATCAGTCTTTCACTTTCATGCCCAGCACAAACGTGGATATTATTAGTATTATCACAGGCCTGAAAAAATCGCATGCAGTAGGTGAAGACGAAATCTCTAAAAATTTGATAAAATGCGTCGCTCCTTCAATAGCTGCACCTTTATCCTTCATAATTAATAGCTGAATGGAAGAGGACATATTTCCGAAAAACTTGAAAATCTCCAAAATACAACAAAATTCAAAAAGTAGGCAATAAGGAAAATATGGAAAATTACAGACCAATATCACATGTAAGTCCATTTGCGAAGGTAATTGAAAAATATATATCTGAAAACATAACATCATATTTAGTAAATAAAGTACAAACTATTTAACAATAATCAATTCGGATTTAGAAAGGGCCGCTCAACCACAAATGCAATCGTAAAATTTGTAGATCTATTGTATGATAATCTTGATGCAGGTAAAATATCACTAGGCATTTTATTAGACTTGAGCAAAGCATTTGAACTAGTAGATCATGATTAAATTAGACCGGTTTGCTTTTAGGGGTGTAGCACATTCTTGGTTCAAGAGCTACTTACATCAAAGAATCCTCTATGTATCTATCTATAAATGAAACTAAATCCAAACAACTATTGAGTGATGTAGGGGTTCCTCAAGGCTCGATTTTGGGGCCACTACTGTACATAATCTATGTAAATTTCTTTTCAATCGAAAACGCAATTATGAATGCAGATGACATTTACTTTTTGATAAGCGCGAGTAATCTGACATCTTTGACTGAGAATGCAAGTAATACTAGAGGCGCAAAATTGGTTTATAAATAACAACCCGATAAGTAACAAAGATAAGTCAGTTTTTATGAAATTTAGCCACGTAAGCTCAGATTCTGGTCTTCTAATCCATCAATTATTAAGCACAGGATCCTTACTCTACCTTGAATTTATATATTTGAAGTTTTAATGTATATTAAAGCAAACATCACAACATTTAAGAGTGTGAATAATAATAACACAAGAAACGCAGCAACATTGGAAGTACCCACTCATAAATTATCAAAAACGGAAATGAGTCCAAAGTATATGGGAATAAAACTATTCAACAAATTTCCAACCAATGTGCGAACATCACCATTAAAAACTTTTAAAAATTATATAAAACACCTAAGTACTCTTACAAAAAGCATTCTGAGGATGAATACTTGAACTTGAAAATATATGTACTACATGTAGATTTTATCTTATTTGTTTTGATGTGTTTTTTTAAATTAAATTTGACGTATTCTATATCATGTATATGATCAAAAAGAACTAATAAAAAATTATTTATTTATTTATACTCCTTTAAAAATTATTGTTACTTACATTTTACCTTGTTAAAATACTATTTTTATCATAGGCCTTCTAATGATTTCTTGTTGAAATTGAAAAATTTTACCTGTTTCAATAAATTTAATAATGTAACAAGTTGTTCACTAAGTAACGTGGTTATGTAGTTTTCTTAATTTTTGTTAAATGCTCTTCAATAATTTTTATACCTATTTTATTACTTATCAGATTCCCATGGGTAAGTTGTAATTTCTTATGTTTAGATTTTCAGTTCGTAAGTTTTTTAATTCTTTCTAGGCCCGATGATGGAATTACGCCGAAACTAGTTGCCAATTTAATTTTTTTAATAAATTTTCTGTGGTACTGATTTAGAGAAGTTTCATTTCATAAACATTTTGGGCCACATTTCAGAAAAATGAATGACTTAATCCACTTAATTTTCTATAAGCCTTATTAACTACACGTCCCTCCATACTGACACTTACTCCTCAAGATTTTGTTGGTTCTATGAACTACTTTCTTTACACTACTCGTGTCGTAAGATTTAACCAATTTAAATCACCTTGGTCTTAAGGAAGCAGCTCTAAAAGTAATGATATTCAACTTATCAATCAACTAAATAAAACTAGAATAAATCCAAGCAAAATAAACATAGAAACTTTTATTGAACTATAACTATACTCTATAGAAACGATGTTCACCATACGCAGACAGAATTCGAATTGCTACTAGAGTATTTCAAACGTTAATTTGTGCGGTATTATCGACAAAAACCACTGCCTCTTTCAACCGAATTTATTTTTCATTTGTTGAACGAATAATATTTCATCAACATTAAATATTATATCTAAGATAGAAATACAAGATAATATCGGTGGGTGGATGGAAAAAAATCCAATTATTAAGACCACATTTTTAATTTATAGTAATCTTATACTTCTTACTACGCAAGCAAAATTGATTTCTTATCTAATGTCAATGTTTTATAAGACTAAAGGTGACGTAGGTATAATATCTTTCGTTGTTTACGCTGGCCAATATTTTATTGGGTACACTTCAACACAGAAATAAAATTACCTATTGTGATTACCTACTACAATATCTGATAATATCACAGCATTTTTTTTATATTAAACTTTAGGAATCTATATTACAATCAGGATAATATTAGTCTAAATTATTAATAAGTGAGGGAAATGTATTATTAATGTTCACGCAACTTTTATCCATTAGTAGTCCTTATTTTTTTGTAAAATATAATGACGTGTACAGTACACTGCAGCATAGCACCGAAAATATCCGCATTAATTTTTTTTACATATAAACATTTTGTAGAAAAAAATTCTTAGGTTTTATACTATAAATTATCAGAAAATATTCGGTGACAGATTTTTAACTTTGAAATTCAACGTTCGTACGCACTTATATCCATACCAATTTGTATGAATAATAGTCAACATTCGTTTCTTTCATTATCTTCTCTCGATTTTGCTGTAGAATTAATAAATAATATTTATATTGGTTCTACCAACACACCCGTTTTAGCAATTATTCGAACCTTTGAAAAATTCACCCCTTCCAATCAGTTTCGAGATTTATTGAATTAATTGAAATATATTTTATGTATGACGAGAGTATTATCAAGCAATGTAAACCCAGCGTTTGTCTGTAAAGTCTCAAGACCTCGAAGCAACCTTTCATTACAATAACGTTACATTGTACATACAAATATAAATGGAGAATTAATTATTTTGCTTTATTATGATATTTCGTATTTGTGGAACCAGTTTGAGTTTGTCGTAATTAATACAATAATTAATATTTGCTGGTAAAATAATGAATACAGATGAGAAAATGAACGCAAACAGATATTATTTGCTGTAGACGTATTCTATTCATTTTCTTGTTTTTACATATTAATTTGGAATTTAAGTGCATCTATAATTCACTTCACCATTTTCCAACTCTAGTAGAAGTGGAGATTTTTCAGCACTATTTCAAAAAGTATTTAAAACTTCGAACAATACACTCATATAGTCGACCCCAAGACTTGATGGTCAAAGTAAAATTCTGAATGCACAAAAAAGTTCATCCTTATAAGTAGCTGCCAAAGCACACACCTGGTAATAAAATGGCCTGTTTCTGCCTGCATTGTTATATTACAGTTTTGCGACATATTTAATTGATAAATTTAGATGGTGGACCAAAATTACTTGCTGCCAGTGCTTATGTTTTTCTTCTATTTTGTTTGTTGTTCGCTTTCACCACTCAGTTAGCTGATGAATACCCAACTCAAATGGCGACGTTCCAGATTATGTTCTACCAAACGCAGAAAGGATCTTTCAGTCTGATTCTAGTTCAGAAAGTTATGAAGATCTTTTCAATACTATTTATGAAGGAGAAGTATAGAACCGAATCAAAATATTGTTGACATTTCTTCGAAGACAAATTATATTTGTCAATTCACTCTTTTAATAATGCCCGAAATTGTGTTACGGCGTATAGTGAAGCAGCAGGGTCTATCGGGCAGCAAAGAAGAGTTCTCCTTTAGTTTATGGCACGGGAGGCAGAGTCGAAAGAATATAAACTAGGTGGTAATCGCATAATGGGTCGGCTACGCGACTAAATGCATTTCACGATGAAAGAACTTATATTTGCGATCCATAGACTGCGCACACCAAATTGTCTTATCACAGCGCTGCATTTGAATATCCTACCAATAGGATGAGTCGAGTCCACTTTTAGATTTCACTGAAGTTGTTTTCGAAGACACAAAGGCTCATGTTTGGGTAGTATCAAAGAAGCTTCGCTTCAAAGCTGATAATTGAGCTTAAAGCTTATTAAAATTATTTTTGTGTGCGTTTAGAAATAAATTTTAATTTAACACAACAAACGGACAATAATTTATGATAACTGTAGTACGTACAACTCATATCAAGTTTACAAACACACCTCTCGTTTTGTAAACAACAATGGTTATTTCCGCTTTTGCACAGCAAGCCCTGGACATTTTGTTTATCTTTGTAGATGGCGACGCAATGCAGTCTGAGAAAAATATGAATCTCGTTCTGCATTGCTGGTCCCCTTGTTTCATATGAAAATCATTTTAAAATATGAAGTTTAAGGGGCTTACAATTTTTGCTAATAATCTTTTTAATAAGAATAAATAAAGCTTTAACATAGAGTATGAAATGAAATGATTTATTTAATATCATAATAGATAATTTACAAAACAAAAAAAAAACATATTTTACCCTACAAATGTCCAAATTACATAAAAAAAATAAGATAACATTATTAAATTAAACAAATGAGTAACAACTAAAGAAACATGTGAAAAGAAAATTCGGGTCGATACAATTGACACTTTATTGCTAAATGTTCTTAAGAACATTATGGCTATTTTTAATATACCTCGGTAGATTATTGAACTGCACAATTCCCTTGTGAAAGAAACTTTTCATCGAACTGGCCTTGTTGGTAGCTTTAACATAAAAATCTAATGTATTTGCAGCTCTAGTGTTATGTGAATGAACACTTGAAGTTGGTACCAGCTGATTGTTCAAATAATCAGGTAGTATTTGGTTTACCATCTTAAATACGAATATCATTGACTGGACATATATAAAATGTTCCACCCTTAGCCAATTTAGTGTATTTAACATGTCTCGTATTCGACTATATCGATAATTTGAGCATCCTGTATATATCAGCGAACAGCAATAGAAAAAGTGGAAAAAAACCAATTTTTTTCCTATTTTTCTGCAAATATAATCAACGTGTTTACGAAAAGTTATCCAATATAAATCCCAAATATTTCATTTCCTGTACCATTTCAATTTTTCATTATAGAAAAGAACATTTAACTCATTAATTTTCAGCTTATTGATCTTAAATCTTTTAGTTATTAGTGTAATTCATGGTTTATCGTTTCCACTACTTCAATAAAATCTTCCCCATAAAAATAGATTAATGTGTCATCAGCAAAAAGGTGAATTTTACATTTGTTCAATACATTTCCCAAATCATTAATATACAATATGGATAGTAGAGCTCCAAGTACACTGCCTTGGGACAATCCAATATTGTTTAACTGAGGATTTGAAATATCACTATTAAATTTAGTTATCTGGTACCTATTTGACAAATAACTTTCTAGCCAATCAAAAACAGTCCCATTAAAACCATATTTCTTTAATTTTAGAAGTAGGATACTCCGATCAATTGTCTCAAATGCTCTTTTGAGATCTATAAAGACTGCACATATACCGACCCCTGGTGTATCTAAAATACCTTTCTCCACGGCCACTACTGAATGTAGTTATTCTGAAACCACTTATAATAACAGAAAAGAAACATTCTCGCTCTTGCGATTGAAAGAAAATTCTGAAACTTTTGTCTCTTATGTATTTTATATGTATTACATTCTATCTCTAGAGCTAGAATCTGTATTCCGTGATTGTTTACAAAAATAAGGTTTGCCATGAATGTCAAATTAACTGTCAGTATTAGTTGACGTGGTCTTAATATTGGTTTGTAAAAACTTTTAATTTATTAAAAAGGAGAAGAAAATCAAACGATTCAGATGTAGAATTTGAAAATACTCCTCCAGAAATAAAAACCAGTTTGGTAATTATACAGGATATCATTAGAAGATATAAATTTAATAAGCTGGTTATACACTGTAATTTCTAAAACTTTTTCGCAAAATGGGAGCATCTTTATTGGACGTAGAGTTGTGCTTTTAAACGTTTCCAATTTTAATTCAATTGAAATCACCGTCCGTAAACTTTGATCAACATCACTATCTGAGTCAATACTAACGATAATACATTTAATACTGTTAACATAATATTGATTTAATATGTTTGCCAAATTATCACTATAAGTTAAACCTTCATGTTCAAGATTTTGATGATACGAGGTAGTTTTTTGAGTTCCTACTAATTGTTTAAGATGCTTCCACATCTGTTTAGGATTACCCGTATTCCTATCAATGTTTGACTCATAATATCGAAATTTTGCTTGCTTTAAAGTTTTCACACAATTATTTCTTGCATTTTTATAATTATTTCAATTTCAATAAAATATTTATACAATAATTGTGTGACATATACCGACACAGATGTTCACTTTTTATTTTAAATCAAACATTCCGTCAGATTGGAATTTTTTCTTATACATATTAAATATGCTTTATTTATAATTAATGTTATTCCTACCTATTTATTTTCAAGAACCATTTTCTTTACTTTTTTTCAAGAGCTACGCAGTTTTCGCATAACAAAAACTGGTTTACAAAACCTACCGTCAGACTTCACATGTGTTTCACTTTAAAAAGAACTAAATTATTTACACGACCCTTTGAGTGCTTCCCGGCCACAATAGCGTAAAAAAGTTGATTGTAGAATTCTTAGGAGAAGATTTAAAAAGGCATCCTCTTCGAAGCGAACGAGGGCGGAAGCCACAAGAGACGCGGAATCTCGTGAATATCCACGATTTTATCTCGCAATTCTGAGCACCAATAATTGCTTTAGCTTTGCGAGAACGGAATTTCAGATAACTGTAAGGAATAACATTGTTTGAAGGTGGTAGATCGAATCGAGTAATATTTTTCGTAAGGAAAGAGCAAATATTTATAGAAATTTTTCACAATGTGTACCTTTACTATTTTTATTTACCCCATCAATCGCGTACCCATGTTATCATTAAAAATATGCATGACGCTACAAACTTTATTTAAAATTTTTAAATGCACACTCTAACAGATTAAAATTCAATGCATCAGAAATAAGTTTGACATATATTGTAACGGTTAACTAATTCCAATAGCTCGAAAAGAGAATAAAAAATTTAATATCTAGCACAAAGAATTAAAAAGAAACAGATAAGTTTATTAATATGAATAAAATCATTACTTATTGTATTTTGAGTAATCACAGGACAGAATGTAATTTAAAAGCAATCAGAGTTCCGGATTTCTAAAATTAAAGAAATAAAGTAAAAAAGGGGAATAATAATGAAGTTTCATGGAATTTAAGGAATCGATAATAACGAACATTAAAAGTCTGTGTATAAATTTAATATAAGTAGAAATAGTGAGAAAATTATATCAAAATTATTCTTTTTGTCTCTAGAATAATTTGGTGTTAATTAAAAGTAGTAAAAAATTAATAATTTTTGAATTTTATAAAAATTTACGTTAAAAAACTGATTGAAGATAAAAAAAGAAATTTACCTGTCAAAATAAGTGAGGTTATATTTTTGTAAACAAGAAAACTTAAAGAAAAATCAAGAGGAGAAGTCCAATTATTTATCCTATCGTTGTCCCTGTTAAATAATTCAGATCCTTACTATATTATCCAGATCCAGTTGTATCCTGTATTAATTTATCTTATTCCTGGTTTTGGTTTCCTAGAAGATATTGTACTAAATCCCATCTTGAATTGACTAGGAAAATAATCAGAATAAAAAAGTCGTATTGAGACAAATAATTACCGATGGTGGTGCCATATTCGTCGATCAGCTGTTCACGAAACGCGTAACTTTTGATAAATAGTGCATTAAGTTATACTGAGTGATTGGTTTATTTGTAGTATTTTAAGACTTTTTGTGATTGTTTGAGGTTTTTGATTTGGAAATTACCATAATATACCTGTACATGTAAGTATTTAGACTCAATTGAACCTGTTTTTTTGTGTCGTTATTATAAAATTGAGGTTATTTATTTAGCATACCTTACGTTTTTCAGAAATTTATTGTTTACTTCTGTTTCTGTGTGCTTTTTTTTGTGTTTCAGGATGAATATAGCCTAGAGGTATTATCATCTACACCTCTACTAACATAGAATGATATAGGAAGGCAGCTAAATCATATGCCAAAGAAACATACAACAGTTTTCTGTTGATAAATTTTATTTCAATTTTTTCAGGATAATAATTGTAAAAGTGATTTAAATAAAAATTGATTTCTAAGAACTTACTTTTGATTGATTTATGGTGAAATATATCCTATTCCTTGATTCAAAATTATTTTTTTAAATCAATATCAAATTAAAATATAAAAAATTAAGAAATTTTTTTCTTGGCTTAAAACACTTCATAGGCCACCAAATGTATCTGTTGCAAAACTTTTTGTTTTATTTATTTACTTTGTTTTTTTCAAAGTAAACACAAAATTTATATTTTTCAATCCTTTATTTTAACATAGGTTCAAAGCTAACTTTGAATTATTCAGTTTTAGTAGTATTTAACATTTTATTATAATAATTACTAATTGTAACTGTATAATTATTGAAAACAGGTGTTGTACAAGAGGGGAACATAATGGTATTTTTAAAATTATGATGTGACAAAGGTTTTATTTTACTGAATATTACCTTTAGAAAAATGATAAGTTGAAAAATCAGCGATGATGTGCACACCTAATTAGATTTTAAGTTTAAATATATAAAAGTACAACTGTACAGTTTTGACAATTTGTAAGGACAAGTTTACTTAGTTTATAGGCAAGACTTTGCTGTCTTCTAACCAACCATCATTCCTTGCACATTTAATGGTTTTAACATCAAGTGGCTTACTGGGCAAAAAATGTGATGGCACATCCTTTTTGCACTACTTGGGTGCTTTTTTGTTTAAAAGAATTCCTGCAAAAATTTCAGTTGTAATCAAGAAATAATCTCAGAAATGCTAATCTTTATCTTACCTGATTTTGTATTATAATCTTCAGATTTAAAATTGATTACACTATTCCCGGAATTTACGACGATCAACTTCTTCGATTCGATTGACACCTTTTTTGTTGCTTCTTGGGTGGATCATAATGGAGGTGTAATTCCGGATTTTTAGATTTCCTAGAGGTAGGTATACCCATCAACGCAATAGTTTGAATTATTTTTATTGGGAATTTTTAACTTTTAACTAACAAATAACAGCAAAATACACGAAGCACAAAATCAAAACACACGTTCAACTGCAGGTAAACAAACAAAGTTACGCTTTTCGTGCAGTTCAAATTAATACCGCTAGTGTCGCTTCAAAGTTGTGTTCGTCTCAATTACCAATTTACTATATTAAATATCGATATTTAAAAACGTTTAAAAATAAAAAAAGACCAAGTTTTACAATTAATTAGGTTAGATTTTTTTTTTAAAACTATAACTAAATTATTAGATGTGCTACCATCTATGATTAGAAGAGAGTATTGACAATTTTTAAACTTGTACGAGTTTGGAATTTTATTTATTGGATTCGAAAAGCCTAACTGACGAAGCCGAAAGGCAGAAACCGGTCTTAGGATGTCGAATCTGATAAATTAAATTCCTTACTCGTTTGCTATAACTAAATTACTTAGATTAGAATATAACATTGGAGTAAGGTAAGAGAGTAATCATAATATTTGTGCTAATTGTTGATTTCGTAAATAAGAAAAATATTACGCTTACCTTATTCTGGTAAACAACTTTTTCACATAAAATAAAAGATATTTTGAATATTAATAAATATTTACATATTTTTTACTGAGTCGTTATTATCAATTTCTACAATCACGCGGTCAATAGAAACACTTCCTGAGTTTAAGATTCTCAAATTTTCTACTTGATAGTAGATGGCGCTCAACAAAATTATCCACAACAAATAATTACATTCTGTCTGAGTTTACGGCAGAAGGCAATAAGAAAAAAAAAGATATAGGTAAAATTTAAAATTTGTTATAAATATTAAATTAACAACAAAACAAATTAAAGAGCTAAAGTCGAGCTTGGTTAAACTATTAATAAAATCAATAATAACATTATAGGTTATGTACTAAAATTCAAAATTAAATAAATCAAATAATAAAAATAAATATTCAGTAAAATTAATTTTTCTTATACACACCGATAGTACGTAACAATATATTTCGTAATATGTTTAAAGAAATCGAGTGAATTATTATATTATTTATTAACATATTTATTACAAAAATACTTTGCAATGAAAAAGTACAAATTTAAACCCTCAACAGATCGTGGAAAGTTGATGGATAATCGAAGCACAAGATAGCTCGTTCTACTGATTTGGAAGAAAATATTTTCATACATAAATAAAATTTGAATAAAACTGACCTATTTTTGCTAATAAAATATAAAAATTGACGAAACAATTTGAGAGCGGACTTTAATTTTATCTAAATAAATTACTTATATACTTCAAAATAAAAGAAGGCTATCTAAAAAAATATACGAACCTATTCTATCAAAAACAAAATATAAACCCAACTTATCTTTAAAGATTTGTGAAAGCAACAACAAAATCTTTCGAACCCTTTTCACGATACTTTTATCAAAATCGGATATACGGGTTGCAGTGTTCCGAAAAATGATGAGAACCGACATCTGTCGACGATAATAATACCTGCCGATATTGGACCTCCGACCTCATGTAGAACAATATTGAATATGCTCTCGAACTCATGTTATTCTAGATGTTAGAGAAACAATACGACCCAGATATATCTCTGGACTGTATTTACACTAACACCTATAATTCCCCTGGCGAAGAAATTTCCAATTACAAGTTCAGAGTTCTGGAGTAACCGCGTGGTTATCCAAAATTCTGTTTGGCCGGTTTGTTGGGCTATTGTTTCCTCAAACAAACGGTCACGTTTTGTTATTTTTGATAAAAGAGCAAAAATCAATAAACAATTATTAGATATAATAGGAGGAATGTTCAGATATGGTTTGTGAGTAGACAATAGATAGGGTGGATCGTTTAAGGAGCTTTTAGAAAATGATTTTTCGCTTTTAAGAAGTTGATTCTATACAGAATTAATTATTTATACGTTTAATATAGATATTGCACTCTAAAAAATAATTAGTGATTTTACGTTAAATTACGGTTGTAACATATTTAAATAGTAATTTAATATAATTTTACTACATCAATTGTACTTCTACATAAACTTGCCGAAAAATTACAAATGAAAATTACATTAAAATTGTGGATTTTTACAGTAAATAAACCGGAATATTACATTAGTTTATTATGTAAAATCACCACTAAATCTCGGAAAATTACACAATGCTATACGTAGTTTTTAGTAACTTTTCTCTGATTTTTTCAATATTGATTAGTATTGTCAACAATATCAGAGCACATTGGTGTGAGAGATGGAGAAGAGTCGCAAATGAGGTAAGTTTTCCTTGGTGTAGCTGGAAGTACATTTTTCTTTACTTCTTTTCCTATGTTCGCGTCATTTCTATCGTCTGACTGAGATTCTGTGTCAGATTCATTTCCTACACACTTTTGACAGAAACTTGCGTTGCTTTATGAAGATTCGTATTTGTCACATGTCAGATTTTCCAATTTGGCCTCAGCATCATTATAACTCTCTAAAAATATTCATATTAAACAAATCTTTTAGAAGTATGTTAACTTTTACCTACAATTGTGTTCTGAGATAAACAACAAAAACACAAATGAACCTTATAAGGGCTTTTAGACAGGACGTATTTACACACAATTTAAGATTTTTGGTCACTTCTATTAATTACCATACTTTATAGAAAAAAATCATATGGTACTCAAATCAATCTTACCTTTAGTACGTTTTTTTATTATAAATCACAACTAACACCATTCCTGCTGTTTAAACTGTCGCTTACTTTAAGCGCCCCTGGAAGCACAAAAATTATAAAAAATCAATTACATTGATTAAAAAATTTGCGTTGCCGAAAACAATGAAAAAATGGCTGCAAACTAGAGGTACACGGTGAACTGACGTCACTTAAATTCCCATGATCAAGATAGTAGTCGCTCATTGGCTGATATATCGTGAGCTTTCGGAAAACGAAATATGGAAATGGTAAAATTAACAGATTTACCGAAAAATTACGATAATTACGTGTAATATTCCACAATTATTAATTTCAGTAGGATAGTTAAGTAAAAAAACATTATTTTATTAAAATATTGTTAAATACAACGTATTTTATTTTATAACGTAAAAATACGTTAAAAATAATGTTTTTTTTGGACAAGTTTAATGTAATTTTCACCCTATTTTTTACAGTGTGGTTGTTGAAGTGGTTCTAATGGGCCTCAGATCCTTTGGACACGAAAATATTATTTTTGGAAGGTAAGTTCGCCTTGGATTCAACAAGAGTCTTTTTAAAATCACCTACAATATTTAAACGTTTACAAAATCTATTCCTATTATGTAGTTCCTTGAGAACGCGAATAATATTAAAGTGCAAGACGTAGAACATAAAAATTTCATTATAGTGAACCAGATCTTTGTGCCAAGAAAATGCTGATCTAATATCACACCACCAAAGTCTATTAATTCCAATTTTACTACACGTTCTCCTCATTTCTTATTCTTCTTCCCGACCTCTGTTTACCTCATATTCGCTCTGTTATTCCTCTATCTGTTTTTCATTTGGTACAATTTTACCGTATTTAAAATACTATTCGTTCGATAATTAACATTGTTGGTTAACTTCATTAAAAAAAAAAAGATTTCTCCCTACGCTAATTATACAATTAAGAATTCTGGTACAAACCAAGAAAGTTCTCAATATTTTAAAAATCCGAGTACAAAAGGACTCTTAGTAGCGGATCCAAGTAATTAACCAACAAATTATGAAATGTGTTTTATGCCGGCAAATGTAGCAATTATCAAGAATAACGAGCAAAAAAGAGGTCCTTACACCAGAAATCAAAAGAAGGCAATTTCCTATCCCAGAATTTAATTTGCGAAAACATTTCTCTTCAGCTTATCGCCTTTTTTCCAGAGCGAGACTTCAATATCGAAACCGGAGCAGAAACAATGAACTTATCAGGAACAGGACGACAGGGTGGACGCTATGTAGGTGTAAAACGTTTCTATTTCGAAAAAGAAGCCTTCAAAGTCCAATAATTTTTATAGATATGCGTCCAACAAGTATTTTTCTTACTTTATCTAAAATATTAGAAAGTATAGCACTTTCAAATTATTAATAACAATTCATAACTTTACCACTGACCACTACCAGGCGATGTCCAGCTAGAGCTACTCTACTTAACCTCAAGTTTACAGATGATATTAAAATACAAAATTAGTAAAACTCAGACATTACACATTTAAAATATTCACTAAAATTTTACATCACAAATATCAAAAAATGATCAAAATTACTGACGCTGCAGTAGAATTTGTTTATAATTTTGTTTTAAAAAACTGAGAGAATTAACTCTTAGACTATGAGAAACACTGTCAAAAACTAAAACTGAATTATAAGTAAATGAACTTTTAAAAATTGATAACCTATATATCAAAGAGGCAAGGTGGTAGTTATATAAGTTACTTATGTTCAACCATCCAAGTTGTTTTAGCTTACTTGATACATGGTCTTATTTTCTTATGCCAAAGACAAAACGGCAACAATTATTTTGATTTTTTTGCAATCGAAATTTAGTAACTTGATCTAAGCAAGGATAAAAACCAAAAGCCCATAATTAAGAATTGACATCACCATGGTTTCACAAAGTAATTTTAGTAATGTAAAGTTTAAAATAACCCGACCTCTATACAATTGGCGTAACAGATACGATTTTTTTACTAAAAGTGTGACATGCTCTTGAAATCGAAGGCTACAGTCATAAATTATTCCTAAATTTCTACAACTATTAACAATTTTTAATGGTTAATTTTTAATAAATAGTTTTAAGTTTTGTTCAACAATGGGTTTGGAGGTATGAGGACAATATAGCAGAGAATTACATTTTTTAGCATTTAGTTTAAGGTTATGATTACTTGAGTAGGTACAAATAGCTTCTAAACCCCGATTTATTATTTGAGAAGCTAAATTTACAGTTTCAGGTACAAAAGAAAAATACAGTTGTGTATCATCTGCAAATGAGTGTAATTTTAAACTATCCAAAGATGTATAAAGGTCAGAGATATATATTGAGAAAAGAAGGGGTCCAAGGACAGAACCTTGAGGTACCCCTGAAGTGACTGGTGTAAAATCGGATGAGTTGTTGTTGTTCGAAATCGAAAATTTAATTTACGCCCATGGCAATAAAAGGAAATAAAAATAATATTTAAATAAAGTAAAAATGACCAAAAGCACGCTTATGTGTCTACCTGGTAACAAAATCAACAAGCATCCAGAATTCAGCATAGCAACAGATCAGAGGAAGCAAAAGAACCATTACGTGTCACGTGTCGTGAAAACAAGGCCACCCCGCAGGTACGAATTAACGCGTAAACAAGTCACCGACAATCAAGGATATCGAATTACACAGCTAAACCGCTCTTTGATGGTACGCGCCTTTTAAATATACCGCGCCCCGTCGACGCGACGACAGGTCGCCAGGCCGAGGTAAAAAACTCACATCTATGGGACCGCGAATAGGCCCCGTGATTGGCCAAAAGATTGGGGGACTTGTCCAACGGCTTGCATTTCGAATATATCAGAAATATAAAATCAGTAGAACTTATCTCTCCGCGTGAAAAGGTTGTTAGCAATGGACCGTTCACGCGTAATTAAAACAGTAGAAACTTTTCACTACGAGTAAACAGGTCTATAAACGTTCACTCGTAATTTAAATCATAACCTTATAAACTTGCATGATACTAAAATGCATACTTTTCTTTAATATAAACATTTTCTTGAGCAATTGCAATACAGTTCTAAATTATTGTTAACCATATACCATTGTTAAAAGTGTTATCAAAAAGTCATTGTTAATACAAAAGTACCAGGTACCCAGTGTATACTTTCATTACAAATCTTCGTACATTCTACAACTAACTAACAACCCTCAAAAATACAGTCCACATCTTCACTGCCAGCTTAGGCTACAATAAGCTGGAACAGACTCATCTATAGGGTGCAGTCTAAAAAGTTTGGTTCTCCAAATAATTGATGACAATTGGATCCGCCCAAAACAGTTGTCGATAATTACTTTTTGATAACGGTTTGATAAATAAAATTTGAAAAATCGTAGGGAAATTTTATCAAATCCAAAATGTTTAAGTTTAGCATACAGAAGAACATGATCGATAGTGTCAAAAGCTTTAGAAAAATCTAGCAGAATAACTGATGTAGCTTTTCCCTCATCTAATGACCGAAGTATATTATCGGTTACATCTAGAAGTAGTGTACTAAACTCCTTTCGAAAGCCTGACTGTATATATGTTACTATGTTATTATTAAATACATAAGTACGTATATTTCTGGATAAATAACTTTTTCTAAGATTTTAGACAGTGCTTTTATTGGGCGAAGATCACTAAGGGAATCAGGTTTATTTGATTTAGGCAAAGGTTTTATTAACGCATATTTCCAAATATCTGGAAAATAACCGACCTCCAGACAGCAATTAATAATATGGGTTATAAAAGGAGCAGTAACAGGGAGAGAAATTGTAGCATCTTGCAGAAATGTTGTCACTTCCAATAGCATGTGATTTTAAACCTAATACTAGTGATTTAATTTGATGAATGGTTGCAAGTTTAAAGGAGAAAGTAATATCGTTGTTGAAAAAATTTGACTGATACCATTGAATTGTCTCAGGACAACAACTAATAGGACTAAAAACTGATGAGAAATAAGTATTTATAGAGATGGGCTTGTTTAGCTCCTGAGGGATTTCTATGACTGGTTTATGGACAACTTTAAGTGATTTCATGGCGTTCCACCCAACCTAAATAATAATAATAATAATAATAATTACGCGGGTTCAAAATCGTGGCATAATTTCGTGTAATAATAGCAATGTGAAAAAGTTTCCTTTTTCGACAGGTAAAAAATCCTTAGTGCTTAAAACCTTTTAATATTATAGCTTTAAAACGATTCCATGTTTTTTTTACGAACTCTCAAACAACATTTTTAGAAGTGGAAACAATAAACGAGACAACTCTGAAGTAGTTCAATAATTTATGTTTTCTAATAACGACAGCAGAAATCAAAAAGTAATAAAAGGTCAAGTACCGCACCGGAATTAATATTTTCTCGGAGATGAGGGTTTTCATCTTGAACAGGGACAGGGAAATGAAAAAGTTTAGCTTGACACAGGCGTTTGTGTATCGTAAAAAACGAGTCTCTTTTAGACGACCGATGTGAAAAAATTAATAGTTGTTGTCAGAGTCAGGATATTTCTAGAATATGATTTGAACGAACGTAATTTGACAACAAACATTCGCATTATAATAATCCCTACAGAGTGTCCCATGAGTATACGACAAAAGCACGATCTAGAAGTTCTTTTTTTTGAACTTTAAACCATTGGATAGAGCGAGCAGGACATTCATTTAAACCCAATATTGAAATTGGGTTTGGGTACAGTTCTAGCGTATTCAATAGCAAATATTCAGCTTCAATCCTTTGGTTGTGCGAAAAATGAAGGATAACACATATTTTAAATTTCTTTTTTATATATAAAATAATATATTGAGAAGTACACTTTAGGTGAAAATATTAATTAAATAGAATGGGAACATAATTAAAATTTAAAAGTAGTAAATTTTTGTTTTAATAAGGTAGAATTATGGAATAGAGTAAATTAAAGTAAAAATGCAATCGAGTACTTACAATTTTCAATTTTAATCTTATTTAGTAGTTTGTGTGTGGTGTAATGGTAATTTATTTCGAAAAACATCCCAGAATCAGAGAGATATTTTCATGATAAGCTACAAACAATTTGAATTTACTTAAATTAAATTGAATACAAAATAATTTTTGACAGATTGTGCTATCTGAAATATAAATTTGTGTTCATGTACAGAAAACTCTAGTTATTTAATAAAATATGGTTAAAAGGAATTTAGACAAAGTTAAACCTGTCTTTTATCATAAAGTTTAGACATGATGCACAAGAATTTCGCTAATTTTAAAATTGGGATTGACTAAATTATGTAGGGTTGCAAATATTTCAAAATTTTCATAAAAAATTAATATTATAAAGAGAATCAAATGGAATATTAATAGTAAATAGTTTTAGTAAGTAAGTTCTAGTTCAAATTAATGGTTAATTTTGAAAATTTTAAATAAAAGTGCAAAATTTAATTTGACAGTTGGTGAAATTTAAAAGCGAAATAGTATCAAGATTAAAGAAAATTGGAAAAAATTAAATACAGCCAGAAGTTTGGCTAGAAAAGGACTATAAAACAGGTGTAGTTTTATTCCAACGTAAAGAAATTTTAAATTGCAAGCAATAGTTTTGATGAACCCTGTATGTGTTGTTTTAACACAAGATATGTCAAATGTGGAGGATCAAATTGGCTTGTTTTTGATTTCCTATATAAGAAACTTCAAATTCGGGAGCAAGGATTCTGTAATTTCAAATGCTAGGGGAAGGATGCTCCATTGTTCTGTTTTAAAAATTGGTAAATTGAAAAGTGCAAATACAATCAAATTAATTTATTGGAGACGTCCATTTTTACAATCTGGAATTGGAAATTTAATTTTGGAGCTTACATTGGTCATTCCAGTAGAAAGTGTAGGATCCTAGAAGAAAGAAGATCATTAGAATTCTTAAGAGTAGAAAGAACGTTGTACAGGTATTTCACAATATTTCATACTATCGATGGTTTTGAAACAAAAAGAACAATTCGTACTTACCAAATTGTGGTCATTAGATATCCAAATTTTGTAAAAACTTCATTTTATTTCTTATATTTAGTTAATATTCTTTTTATTGTTTAAATCTAAATTCAATTGTTTTTAGATTTATAGATTTCCTCTCTGATGGTTTAATAGCGGCTATATAATATGTAACATTTGTAGAAATTTCATTTGATTCTTAGATTAAATTATTTTCCGGTTCCATAAACCATTTTGTTTCAATGAAATAATAAACTCAACTTATAAACATAAGTGTTAAAATTCATAACCAATATAAAATAATAATAAAAAATCACAAATACAAATTAATACATTACAATATTTATTTAATAATTTTTGATTGTTTGACATATTATTTTGGGAAAAGATATTTGGTGACATAATAAGCAAATTTTAGAGATATTTAATTTCTCATAGTATACTACTTTTGCTTTTATGATTTCCTAGAGTTTTGAGTTTAATTTTTAAAGAATATATTTTCTATGCGTAATACGCTGGTCGAATCCAGCAGAAAATAAATAATATTCAGATTGTCCAGATCTCTGTCAGCAGTTTTTTCGAGTTTACCCGCAGCAAAACTGGACAGCTCTTTTCACCAAAATTTACAATACCTTTGATAACAAGTAATTATGGTCTCCTAGGACACCAGAAAACGACGCTAAACAATTTTTCAGATTTTATTGTCAATACATTTTCTAATATTGTTTTTAAACAGTGCTAGTCAGCTTATGTAGTGAAAATGAGTCACTTTGGAAGTGATTCTATGACTAATATTGATCTGTCGATTGAGAAAAGTGTACCGTACAATATCGTTAAAACCCATACATCAAAATGGAAACAGTTTACGGAATTCTGCAAAGCTAAGAAATACGAGATATTATAAAGAGGAATGGAGTGGAATATGAAGAAAGAAAACGGTGAAAATTACAAAGAACTAGTTGTGAAGACAATGTAGAACACCGATGCAAAAAAAATGCAATAGATGTATTTTATGAAGTGGAAAATAATTTTTGATCCATTTAAAGATATTAGCTTCAAGTCTAGTAGGGAAACTCGTAATGCGAAACGAAGGAATTTGCAGATGTTTTGTGTATTTTGTGATTAAATAAATTACCTGTTTTTCAGTTTTCAAATTCATACCTACATATTTATTATGTATGCATATATAATAGGTAGCTATGTGTATGCAGAATAATCTGTTACTCATCTTGTCAAATACCATTCGGGCATCTAATTTTTCCTGTGAAAAAAATCGAAAAAACACAATGCAAAGTAATATTTTATAACAAGAAGCATGAGAGCTGGTGGCAACAAAAATCCGAGTCGAAGACTAGGATTTTTGCAGCTGCACGAATGCATAAATATTACTTAGCAACGTGTTTTTGCGATTTTTTTCGAAAAAATTAGGTGCCCTTAAGATATTACTTACGAAAAACACTCATGTGGTTGTTTTCTGCTCGGGTAGTATGTCACTACAGTTTCTGAACGGGAATTCACATTATTATAATTCATAATTTAAGAATTTAAAATTTCTTAATATTAAAAATAAAATTGAAGCTACGGAAAAGGTAGGAAAAACTTTTTCAATTACTAATTTCTTTTAGTCAAGCATATTGATTTATATTCAATTTCTTATTTATATGAAGAAAGTTTGGCGGTCGTGTTGAATATTTGAGTTATTGGAGTTAAAGTGGAACTGAATTGAATAACCGTACAAGTCTCTTTTAAAAAATTAATTTAGAAAATCTATCAAATAAATTGTACATGCGAATTTTGTTTCAGTAGCAAACGAAATATAAGAAAGTATTAAAAGAATTTTTAAAATGTTAACGGGAATGGGTACTAACAATAATTAATTAATAAGACAAATTGCATTGTAAATAAATATTTATACAGGGTGATTCTAAACGAATGGTAAATATATTTTATATAGGTTTAAAATTTTGTGACCCCGGCCTCAACATACATACAACTAACTTATGGAACTTAACTCTAAATTATAATATTTTAAGCCACTAAACCTACTTATTTAATTCTTTATGAATTACCCTATATAAATATTATTTATATCTTTACCCGGTTCATTTGATCTTCTAAAATCTTTAAATATGGCATGATTGTAGCTACTAGTTATTTCAAGAAAAATATTTTTATAAAAAGTAGTAAAGCTATAGATAAACGAAAAATGCTTCGCTTTACCGGATTTTGATTATATTAACTTGTTGGCTGAAAAACGCCAGATCACTTTGTAAGTGTACGTTGTTTTGTTTTTAGTTAGTTGTTAGTTGTTGATTTGTATTTTTTGACATTTGACCAAAATTAAATTTTTTTTCACCAATCTTAATTTATAAAAACCTCCAATATAAAAAACACCAACAGGTTATGGGCCCAGCACGCTTCCACTACGCAATAACGTGTAATTTTTAACCAATCAGAACGTTCAATTTAGTTAAGTTACCTCGTATAATTTCGATAATACCTGATTATACATAGAGTAGCTCCACCAATCGAAAATTTTACAATAATTTCATTTCCGTAGTAACCACATCGACATCAATATATAATACACAAACTAATAAGACTGTCAAATTTTGACGTTTATCAATAATTGTTCAAATATGAGTCGATTTTAAAAACGGGACAGGTTCAAATACATAGTATATAATAATTGTAATTTTCATTGTACCAATTTGTATTTAAATGAATAAATTGTTTATATTTACTTAATTTACTCAAAAAATAATCGTATCAAATACTATACGTACTTCAAAATAAATACGGTTATACATCTCAAACTTCCTGCATAACTACAAATCGTGTCAGTTTGACAGAACAATCCTCCCGCTTCGCGGTCGGATTATTTAAACTGTCAAACTGACACTCTTTGTAATTATGCAACAAGTTATCGATGTATAACCTGATTATTTTGAAGTACTTATAGTATTACTACTGAATATTGATATATTAATCAGATATAATGACATCAACATGACTCAATAGGAATGACAGCAATTTTGACAATAAAGAGGAGTACAGACAGAATAAACGTATACGGTTTGTGTCTTTCGGTTGCGTAATTTAACACATTTTTATTGTAGATTTGAATTTAGTGTATTTGGTTAGAATTAACGTGATTGATGTTCCTGGTTTCATATTGGAATATGTAGGAAATACTTTCTTGTCTCCACACTTGGAAAACCAGTGAAATTTATTACAAAAATCAATTTGAGCGACATACCGTCATTTTAGTTTTTTTGGATCAAAAACAGGCTGCATATTTATTCAAAACGATACGTTTTAGTGCATGATGAATGTTACCTAATAATCCTATTTGTAACTAAATCGACATATTTCGTTTTCTCTCTCGCCATTTGGAATTGCAAATCCCGATTAAATTCTTCTATGGAAATAGTAGTTTTCATATTCCAGATTTTCTGCTATGGCTAATTAGGGTCAAACGTGCACAGTTCGATGAAAAAGATGTCTTTGGAATCAGGAGCGGGGAAAATGGAACTTGAAATTCCTTTTAGTTTTATGTATTTGAAACGAATTATAGAAAATTTCTTTTTAGCGAATCAAGGTGGAACATTTACTAAAAACAAAACTGAAACAGAAATACAATTAGAAGAAATGCAGAGCAGAGCGGTTTTAGATAAGGGAGAGGGCTCAAGATCACAAATTTAAAATACAACAAATATTTCAAAAAAAAGTCTAATGACTGATACATTTATCGCATTCATAGGTTTTTAAAAAACATTCAACCGTGTATAATATTTACAAAAGCCAAGTCCAAAAAGTTTCGTTTATTTTTTTCGTGAAACAGTAGGGAATTGAAATAGGAAATATAACAATGTAGTAATTTTTTATGCTCTAACTGGAACCAAAAGTAAAAAAAAACAATTATTTAACAATGGTACAAAAGCGTTATAAAATAGAGGTTACATTAAGGCACTAAAATTTTTTAAACATCGGTTCAATTAGTTTGGCCTCTTAGACCAGTGCAGATAGCTTTGAAAATGGTAAAAAGTGAAATAAAATAATAGTAGGATGAAACCCATTGGAAAAGGAAGAGAATATAACAAACATGATAGGAAAAATAATTTACAGGCGCTCTGGGGTCGGGAAGTGGAAGGGGGGGAGTTTTTAAGGGTAGAAAACTGTTTATCTCGATTTCCGGCAAAACTACAAGTCCTATTGAAAAAAGTTAAATGGCATAGTTGTAGGTAATAAAAAGATCTACAACTTTTGCATTTACACTTTTTTCACATAACCTCAAAATTTATGTGAAAAATTCAAATAATTGGTTTTTTATTTTTATCTTTTACAAAAAAAATTTTTTTTCACGAAATTTGGTATAAACTTACCTTTTTATGTACCAAACACTCTGTAATTTTTTTGTTTTAAAATATTTATTTTTTTAACCTTATTTGGACTTCGAAATATCGAAAAAGCAGTCTAATTTTCAATCGAAAATTCTCACGTCAAAATATATGCTTTTTTAAAAAACTCGGTGGGCTGTTTGTTCGTTGAAATCTCTACTTTTTTAAAAAAAAATCGTAGATGCCTGTAAACGCGAAAAATAGCATGCGGCCTAAAACAAATATGGCCCCCATTTCCAAATGGTACACAATAAAAATTTTGAAAAAATATTTTTGAACCCCCAAGACATAAGGGAATCTACATACCAAATATTAATTTTTTCTGAGATGATCAAGCAACTAGTGCTGGACCACTTGATATGGATTGACCCTATGGTTAGACAAAGAAAAACGTTGGATTATGTGTTGGCGAAAATATTTTTGTTTTCTAATGGATATTTTTGTAACGACTTCCCCAATAAAAGAGTTTGAAGGGTGTCTAACATACCATTCAATATGGATAGGTGGACCAAAGAGGAAATATTGATTGGCCGGCACTGTCGCTGGATATGTCCCCATTTCCTTTTGGGCCATTCAAACTGGTTATGTATAAGGACCTGCCTCAATATTTAAAAGAAATGGAATTATTGTTAGGAAATATCGCGTAAATTGTTCCAAAATTGTTTTATGTCAGTTGGAGACTTCAATTTAAGTCCACAACAAATAGTTAAAATTAATATTTAGTGTTTGTTCTTTTAATTCTGGATTTAGGACCGCTACTGTAGTGCGATGCAAAATGCAATTTTACCTAGATTGTACAGTGGGATAATATTAAGTTCAAACATTATAAATTCCATGAAAATTACCCTCTGTTTATTGTTGAAACAGTTTCGAACTTATTTGCATATTACGATATCTTTAGAATGCTGAAACTATGGTAAATATTAAGGTATTAGCTCAGATAGGGATCTGATTTCTGCAGCAGAAGTGTTGTAAAGGAAGTTTATGGAATTGGTGCCCTAAATTCCGTTCTTTTTAATAAGGATTCAAATAGAACAACTACCGAGAAGTTTTTTTTAACTCATTTGTAATTTCACTTTGTTCTTGCACGAATTTATAAAACAAACTGACTGATTAAAATACATACATGGTTGCAACAGTAATAATGCAAAAGATTTCCCTCAACTTCAGCCTTAAGGGGGTATTCTAGAGCACCCAAAATACCTGTTTTTTGGGAATTAATACTGTAGTTTAAATAGAACTTTTAAGAAGATTTTCACAATTTCAAAAAAAAATTAGACCCCATAAGAGCCTACATATCAGCTGGTTAAAAAATTCTTACATGAAATCCACATCTGCCCTCCGTACACTCCACAGCTGCCATGAAGCAATCTGGAACAAAGCCCCGAAAGATAAATTAATTTAAATACTTGTTGTTTCCATATGACATTAAGTTTTTTTTGCTATTTGAATGTACAATTTGTAAACAATAGGTATTTTTTGGCAATTGAAAGCTGAAACTTTTTTTCTAATAATTATTTAGGCATAAATTTAATGTCACATTGAAGGTATGGATAGTACAAAAGAAATCCTAAAAGTTTCATCAAATTTTATGGAACGGCTTTTGGGATATGATGTACGGAAGCTCTGAAAACTATGTTTTGAGATAATGAGGTTTTTCTAAAATTCAGCCCATCTGAAAAGCGTGTGCATCGCCCCACTCCCCAGGCTCTGGCGGCTCGAGTTTTGAATATAGCGCGGTGCGGTTTGCGGCAAAATGCTCGTGAAGATCCACTCTTTCAAATAAACAAAAATTTAAAAAATCGATTTTTTCGAAATTCTAGAGTAATTAACCACCTTAAATACAACATTTCTGGATATTATAAATCTTCTTAACTTTTATTTTACTAAATATTTTCATCAAATAAAATCCCCCTGTCCCCTTGTCAGCGTTGCATTAAGGCCTATTAGTTGTCTGTCTGTCTATTACTCCTGTCCAATCATTCACTGAAAATCTTTACTGCGAACGAGATTCGCGAATCGCATAAGGATTTTCGTCTGCCCAAATGTGCGAGTTACGCGTATAGGGCCCTGTAGAATAAGCAATCATTATTCGCAATCCATCTAGCAAATTGTTACCGTGGGTTTTCACCGCCTAGACGTAATCGTTGGGTTTGTTGGATGTGATATCTATCTATCTGTGATGGGGGTGTCGATACACTGCGACCTATAAGATCTATTGTGCCCCCTACTGCTGCCCAATCGTTAAGGATGTCTCAACGATTAGAGCTGTTCCTCCAGTCTTATTGCTTTCAAAAAGTTCAGGATATCGGTAGGCTTCAGGTTAGGTAGATCTTCCTCTTCTATTTGATATTCTCCTAGGTATCGTACCCTTGGATTTTGGAGGGTAATGCATTCTGAGAGAATGTGGATAGAGGTTTGTTCCTCTTCTTCTCAGAATCTGCATTCTTCTTTGTCTACTAATCCGAGTTTCTTTAGGTGGCCTCTCAGCCGGCAGTGCTCTGTTAGGATACCCGTTAGTATTCTGAGCTTATTTTTACTTTTACTGATGCAGTCGTCAGATCTCTTCTGGTTATAGTCTCCCAGTAGTGTCTTGGCCTGCCTCATTCCTTGTAGTCCTATCCAGTATTGGGATCTTTTGTTATTTACTTCTTTACTAGTTCCAGGAATGGTGTTTCAGTCCATTTTTTTGCGAGTACATCTGATATTTCATTACCCTCCACTCTAGTGTGTACCGGAACCCATAGGAGGGTAACAGTGTTGTTCTTGCCTAGTTCGTTTAGATTCTCTAGGCACTCCCAAACCATCTTGGAGTTGATTACGTGGGAGTTCAAGGCATTAATGGCTGCTTGGCTGTCTGGACATTATGATGATCACTTGTCTGCGAAAATGTCTTTCTATGTTGAACTGGACACATTTTCCGATGGCGTATATTTCAGCTTGGAAAATGCTCGTAGATTTGCCTAAATTTTCGGAATATTTGGTTCCAGGCCCATATACTCCTATTCCTGTTCCTTCTGTTGTTCTAGAACCATCTGTGTACCATTTAATACCAAAAAACTTTCGAAATATATCTAAAAGGTTTGCACTGTATTTGGACTCCAAACAACTACTTCTAACAGACAATGAAATAAATCAGTCGGGATGCCTATTATTGAAGGAGCTTGTTATTCCTGATTGCGCCTCATCAGTAGAAAGTAAAACATGAAGGCATAAATTCATCAGCTGTTCCAATAGGGAACCAATTACCTCATTAGCTTCACGCTTTTAAAGCGAAAAATAAAACTTGTTTGTTTAATGTACCATACCACTAACTCTGATTTTCTTTGTTTCAGTTTTTAGTGAATATGACCTTGTGCGGGCCATCTCCATACCATTCCCAGATTCAAAGACTCAGTACATCGAAGACGACGGACACGATGGATTTCCCGCTTTCGGATTTAGGGCGGGATCAGACGTAAAAATCGCCCACAGGCAAATACTGCCCGAGAAACTTAGCTCAGAATTTTCGATATTAATAAGTGCCAAACCGAAGACCAGAAGGGGAGCATTCATCTTTGCCGTTGTTAATCCTTATGATACGGTGAGTTTCAGTTTATATAGACAGCGAGACATTCAAAGTAAGGTTGAAAGGAATTGTGAAAGATGAATTTTGGATATGTCGATGATAATTTGGGAATATTGAATGAAAGACTAATTACTAGTTACGATACTGGAGATTGGATATTTCTAAGCATATGAAAATACTGTCTTTATAAGAAACAAAGCGAATAATCTCAAACTCAGACACCACTAATTTGTTTCTATAAATCATTAAAATAGAAAATCATTACATATTTTGTTTATTCAACTCACATCCCAAGATGATGATGATGATGATAATGATTCCGCCTGTCAGGCTTCGTCTACTGGGCAAGTGAGATGAATAAACAAATCTGTCGTTGCAATTACCGATAACAACTACGCCATATATTTAACAAAACATCATTTCTCTTGTCCTTGTTGCATTAATTCGTTATAGGTACTGCCAACGAGAGTTTTGTGTATCCTAGTTGATGAAACCTGATAGGAATTTACTTATTAGCTAATAGCTGTACTTAAAGGGCAAGACTTTAAAATATTTTGGGGAACTCATTAGGAATATTGCGTTTTAGTCTTTGCCCTACAGTTAGCTAGTATATTGAGATGATTTTCAAGTCTTGAAGCAATTTTTTTAATAACATATCTTATAGGATTTGTAGGTCTCTTGTGATGGTTTTGTTTGAAACAAAACATGGGCGATCGACGAACCGAGTTGGCATACATGTTTGTCAATAATTTCATTGTTAAATGTTACTAGTTTCTCACAATTGAACTCGGAATTTTTTATCTTTGTAAGACAAAAGTATAACTTACTTCAAATCGATCAATAAAGTTTGTGTAGTCTCAGTCTAATTGCTTTCATTTGGATAATGACTTGTTTTTCATTTCCTGCTAAAATTGTTTTAAAATTTTTTAAATTCAAAATCTGTTCTATATTTTCTTGCATTATTTGTATTTGTCCTGGTTCTTCTGGTGTACGTTGTTGAATTTTTATTTTCATTTCAAGTTTCTAAAATGAAACAACAAACAAACAACAACAAGAGTATGAAGTAATTAGTACATAATAAAAAACAAAAGCTATTACAAGGTAGACAACACTAACCCAAATCCACACCACACAGTTATTCTATTCCACATGCCACCATCCTAAATAAATTTTTAGAGCTTCCAGAGAAGGCCGCTGGTGCTGATGAAATACCTACCTCTTTCTTAAAGTCCTGTGCAAACGAGCTGTCAGTAATACTACACATTTTATTTAACAAATCACTTTACGAAGGCCGCTTCCCAACAGTTTGGAAAACAGCTCTCGTTGTTCCTATTTTTAATTCTGGCAAGAAATATCTGGTTGAAGATTATAGACCAATCTCCAAATTATGTTTATGGCAATCAATTATTACCGACTTTCTATATATAGATGTGAAATCAATTGTAAATTTGGAACAGCATGGCTTTATGAAGAGACGTTCCATCGAATCCAACTTATTTATTTACATAGATTATATATCTGAAACTATGAACACGGGTTATCAGGTAGACGCTATTTACACCGATTTTAGTAAGGCTTTCGATAAAATCGATCATAGCATCCTACTTAGAAAGCTTTCCGAAGTCGGAATACATGGCAATCTGCTTAGGTGGTTTGGCTCTTACATCAGCAACAGATCCCAATCTATATCCATCGGAAAGTTTCGTTCTCCTATTTCTAGAATAACCTCAGGGGTTCCTCAAGGGTCACACCTGGGCCCCCTTCTGTTCAACATATACATTAACGATATCTCCTCTTGTTTCATTAATACAAAATTCTTGGCGTTTGCTGTCGACATGAAATTTTTTCGGAAAATATCTAATTCTTCCGATAAACTCCTGATCCAAGAAGATTTAAATCGTCTGACTATCAAACCATCTTTATCTGAACACAAAAAAATGTCAATTTATAACATTCTCAAGAAAACGAATATTTCCTCAATAATGAACTTTTAACAAAAGTTTCGGTGGTCAAAGATCTCGGTATTTATATTGATTCCAAACTCTTTTTTGACCAACATATCGAATATGTTTCAAAAAAAGCTAATAAAGCACAAAGAGGTAGAGTCTGTTAGGAAAATTTTAGTGCATTAAATAGGACCTTAGTGGCCTCATTTTAGTCAGTTTGTTTTACTTTTACTACTTCCGGTTTTACCGGAAGTGATACCAACTTTTGAATTTTAAACGGGACACCCTGTAGATTATTACATTTTTGGAATCTACATGACAACCTGATTTCATCGATGTATCCTACTTGGTATCTCAAGTGAATAGTTAATTAAGGAGATACACACAAAAATACGAAAAATCAAAATTGGCTCAAATAACATACCAAAGAAATAAACAACGGGAAAAAACGGCACTAACTTAAATATTACGTTAAATTATTTAATGTGACTCAAAAATAATATAAATTTAATACAAAGTTAAGGTTTTCAGGAAAAAAATAAGATTTTAATTTTTTTCTCAAAAACTAAGTGAGATACGAATAAAATTGAACTGTTTAATCCAAGAAAAGTAACGAACATACAAAAAAACAGTGGCGTATGAAAAATTCCTGGCTACGCCACTGTTACAATTTAAACAATGACGAGTCTAGATTTACGAATTTAGGAATATTTAATAAAAATAATAGAAGTTATTGGGCTACAGAAAATCCACGACTAATAAGACAAGGACATAAACAAGTAAGATTTGGATTTAATGTCTGGTTGGGTATATTAGAGGGAAGAATTTTTGGTCCCATTATATTTGATGGAGCTTTAACAGAAGAAAGATATTTAGAACTTTTACAAAATGAAATTGAGAATATTTTCGACGATTTTCCAGATGAAGTAAATGAAAGAGTTACCTTTCAACAAGATGGGGCTGGCCCTCATAATTTTGGTCTGGTTCAAAATTATTTACATTTTCGATTTGGAAATAGATGGATCGGAAATAACGGTCAGATGGCCAGCAAGATCACATGATCTTACGCCAATGGACTTTTTTATTTGGGGACATTTAAAAAATATTGTTTATAAAAGCACATACACTACAAGAGAACAATTGGAAATTTCTGTTCGAGATTATATTAACAGCATAACAGCAGATCAAATAAATCGAGCCTATGAGACAACTGTTAGTAGAGCAAGACTGTGTGTCGAAAATGATGGACAACATTTTGAAAATTTGATTTAGTTTGTAAATATTACCAATTGCGATTTTTCATATTTTTGTGTGTAGCTCCTTAACTATTCACTTGAGGTACCAAGTATGATACATCGATGAAATCAGGTTGTCATGTAGATTCCAAAAATGTAATAATCTACAGGGTGTCTCGTTTAAAATTCAAAAGTTGGTATCACTTCCAGTAAAACCGGAAGTAGTAAAAGTGAAACAAACTGAATAAAATGAGGCTACTAAGGTCACATCTAATGCCCTAAAATTTTATAATTTTATCTTGAGAAACATAAATACTGTAGCCTGTTACATGGTTGCTGTGTCACCCTGTATATGTATAATATTTTTTTTTTCTTATTTTTATTGAAGCAACAATTAATAAGGATTTATCCATTTTGTATTAGTTTAGTAAACAGTGAATACTGTACTGGGCTCGTCCTGTTTGTATTCTTACATAAATAAATAAATAAATAAATAAATAAATAAATAAATAAATAAATAAATAAATAAATAAATAAATAAATAAATAAATAAATAAATAAATAAATAAATAAATAAATAAATAAATAAATAAATAAATAAATAAATAAATAAATAAATAAATAAATAAATAAATAAATAAATAAATAAATAAATAAATAAATAAATAAATAAATAAATAAACAAATAAATTAAAACTGTTGTTACAGGTTGTAGAACTTGGAGTGAGAATAGCACCAGAAAGCATCTCGACCAGTCTCATAAGCCTCTACTATACCGATTTCACGCAGATCAACTCCCACATAATAGCCAACTTCACCGTGCCAAAGTTTTACAACAAATGGATGAGGTTTGCTTTTCGAGTTGGTCTCGAAAACGTCACTTTATTTTTTAACTGTAACGAAACCGAAACCATTCTAGTCCACAGAAACCCATTAGAGTTAGTTTTCGACTCGGCTTCTACTTTGTATTTGGCCCAAGCTGGGCCTAAGTTAGGTGAGCCTTATGAGGTAAGTGAAGATTTGTTTATTTATGTTTTGAACAAATCGTCAAAGAGTGCTTGCTCATTACTTAAATGACTTTGAAGCGGAATTTCTTTTAAATTAGTTCTAAAATAGAAAATCACAATAAAACTACAATGATTGAACTCATTGCCTGTATAATTTGTATTGGCTACTAAAATATTCACACAGATCGGTTAAAAGTTAAATGTATTCTCTAACTTTGTGAATTTACAACAACTGTATTTCTCGACGATGTGTTAAATTAACTGACCTAAGAGAACGCTCTAAATTATGTATCTTATAATGGATTCTGTGACCAGAGACAACTCAGACTAGTTGGAATCGATACAATGATGAATAGTTATTGAACATACAGCGGGTATGTACATAAACGTTATGCTATACCTGAAACATCCTTTTCAAAATTCGATTGGAAAGATTCCAAATTGAAACCGAGTATACAATTAAAATAAAGCGTATTAGACAAAGAAAGTTTCATTGTAGGTAATGTTCCCCCTTTTAAGTTTAAAGCAGTTTTTGCCGAAAAACAGCTAAATTGATAATTAAAACTCTATTTAATATTTCATCAACAAATGTTCCATTTTAAAATTCCTTTAAACAAACACTTCTTCAAGTGCTTAATTCAAAGCTAAAATATCAAGTTTCCAGAAAGCAACAAAATACCATGATCAAAATTTGGATTATTTTTCTCCATTTCGAACGAAACATTTTTTAACTTATATTAAAATCTGACTTACGATAAGAACTTGTTGATTTGAGATTTAGATCCTGTTTATTTCTAAAATTTACAGTCTTGCTGATTTTGTTTTACCTGAGTCCTTTGACGATTTGTTTTAGTAATCATAATTTTTTATTTTAGGCAAACCAATACCTCCATCTCTCGATCTCTCGATTGAGTTATCTACATTTAATATCTAAAAGAATATTTAAATTAAATCCTTTCATTATCCTTGAGAAGTAAGCGCAGCAAAATTGTAAAAAATATACGCAAAAAACTATAAAATGGTAATAAAACAATGTAGTGAAATGATGTAGAATGAACAAGCACCTTGCAAAAATTCATTTTATGGCTTTTTTATGAAATTAATATTTAAAATTTAATTTAGGCCTTTGTCCAGCTTGTTTTATGAATTTTTATACAGTGTTTTTGTTGCATAAATTAATTAAATCGAAAAATATTAAATTTATTAAAAATAAAGTGACAGCTAACAAACTGGAAGACTAAACGAAGTAATATGTAACATATATTCGACTACAAGCATATAATGCTAGATCAAAGCATTAAATGCGAAAAAAAATCCAAGTGTTAGCATATGTTTAGCATTTATGAATAATTTATTTAGGCATTCGTTTAAATCTGTTAAATAAAAAGACGCTAAAAATTATGCAAAAATGAAATAATAATAATTTTTTTCCACGTCAGTAAACGTTAAAAATCGCACTGTCAACATTCCTTGTAAATGACATTTAACAATAACATGAACGTAATGAGATCTCCTAACATACACGTGCCTTTTGATAAGAAAACTTAAATTTCTTAATATAATCAAATTGCAATCAAATTTTTATCTACATACCACTTTATTTGGACTATTTAGTCAATTGAAAAACATAAAAACTTTTAGCATTAGCGAGATACATTTTGAATTAAAAGAGTGATGTCCCTAAATGTCGGCAACACATTATACAATTTTTCAAAAAATACCTACGAATATGTCTGAAAGTGAAAGTGATGAAATTATGAGCACTCCACCGGAGATTTTAGAAAAAGCTCAAGCTGCCACACAAAATTTGTTACCGCTAAAATCTAAAGAAAGGTACGAAATTACCTATCGAAAATTTATGGATTGGCGACCCAAGAATAACGTTAAATCCTTTTCGGAGAATGTTTTGCTTGTGTATTTTGAGGAAACATCAAAAATTATGAAACCATCTTCTCTATGGGCCATTTATTCGATGTTGAGAACTACACTAAACATTAATAATAACATTAACATAGCAGATTATCCAAAACTAATGGCCCTACTGAAGCGGAAATCGGGTGGATTTAGAAGTAAAAAAGCGAAAGTCCTTTCTCCAGAACAAATTAATAACTTTCTGAAAGATGCCCCAGACGATAATCATTTGTTGTCAAAAGTAACGAATTAAAATATTGTGTAATTATCATCACACAAAAAAGAGTTTTTGTTTTCAGGTTATCCTCATTATGAGTGGGCGTAGAAAAAGTATAGTACGTTACTCGAGTTGTAAGCCCATTACACACTCGTAAAATGTACGCACTCGCCGCTGCAGGGTTTCGTGCGTTAACTTTTTCACTTCGTGCGTAATGGGTTACTTACCACTCTTGTTACGTAATATACTATTTAATTCGTAATTTTACACTTTCTCTAAATAGCCCATTTGCCAGAGAAGGATATTGACCAAAAGGTCGCACAAAATGTAATATCGATGAAACTTGGCATTTAAGAACTTGAAAGGGTGTAGAAAACGATAAAAAAATCTTTGCTGCTCTAAAGTGTATGCTAACTTCACAATTTCGAAAATAAAATCGAAAATTTGGTTTTTCTATTACATCTCGAAAAAAAAAATAAAAATTTCGAAAAACGTGAGAGAGGAAAATTTTACTAAAAATTATATTATAAATTATTTTAAAAAAAATTTGTATTACTATAAAAAAACTATTAAAAATAAGAAAGCAAACTCGAAAACACTACGCGCGCCGAGCCGTTGAATACAAATATTAAGGCGAGGTGTTCGGAAAAACTAAAGTATCTTTGTCTAAAATGTACGCAAAGAAAAAAAAGTAAGCATTTTAAAGAGGAAGCCATTAGTATTTAATTATTTTTTTGTTTTCTCATAGAAAATTTGTCCGGAAGTTATAATTTCTAAAATTCTCACTGATTTTTATAAAACTGAAGATATCTATTAATAGAGGCATAACAAAGAAAATCCTTGTAGATTTATCATCACTATACTTTTACTTTTGATTTAAATATAATATTAAAATGATGAACATTATCTCTGTTTAATAAAACTTTTTTTTTACAACATTCATTCGACGCAATTTTTATTTTCAAAATAGTGTTTATTTATTTATATAAATGAATTTCTAAATTACTTTTATTTAAAATTAATTATATATTACTTTATTTAAAAAAAAATTCATTTCTTACTAAAAAGAGTTAATGTTCATCATTTTAATTATATTTCAATCAAAAGTAAAAGTATAATGATGATAAGTGTACAAGGATTTTTTTGGTATGTTTCTATTAATAAATATCTTCAGTTTTATAAAAACCGGTGAGAATTTTGAAAAATAAAACTTTCGGTCAAATTTTCTATGATAAAACAAGAAAAAAGTAAAAACTAATGGCTTCCTGAGAAAGCCTAGAGTCTCATCTTTTAAATACTTTCTTTTTTTTTTCTTTGCGTACATTTTAGACAAAGATACTTTAGTTTTCCCGAACACGTCTCCTGAATTTGCTTTCTTATTTTTAATAATTTTTTATAGTAATACAATTTTTTTTCAAAATAACTTATAATATAACTTTTAGTAAAATTTTCCGCTCTTTCAAGTGGTGCTATTAGTATTTCGAAATTTTTAATTTTTTTTAAGTTATAATGTAAAAACCGAATTTTCGATTTTATATTCGAAATTGTGAAGTCAGCATACACTTTAGAGCACCAAAGGTTTTTTTATCGTTTTCTACACCCATTCAAGTACTTAAATACCAAGTTTCATCAATATCACATTTTGTGCGAGGTCAAACTCTCTGACAATTGGGCTAAAATTGTTATAAATTATATTAAATTGTCTTAGATTATCCCCAATAGTTCTAAACGGACGTATATTTTCCTATATTATTTTAAATGATCTTAAATAGTCTGAAATGGCCTTAAATTATCTCAATTTGTTCCAAATTCTTTAAAATTATCCTCACTTGTCTCTTAAATTGTCTCACATTATCTTAAATTGTCTCACATTATCTTAAATTATTTTAAAGTATCTTTAATTATCTTAGGTTAGGTATCTTAAATAGTTTTTTAATAAAATTATTGTCTGAAATGGTCTTAAATTGTTTGAAAATGTCCTAAATTGTCTGAAATAGTCTTAAATTTTCTGAAATGGTCTTAAATTGTCTGAAATGTTCTTAAATTGTCTTAAATGGTCTTAAATTGTCCCAAATGGTCTTAAATTGTCTGAAATGGTACTGAAGTGTCTGAAATGGTACTAAATTGTCTGAAATAGCATTAATTTGCCTTAAATTATTTCAAATTGTCTTAAATTATCTTACCAATCTAGGAACCAATGTATACGAAACTATAAATAAATATGGAATAAACTTGGAACATGATCCCAACAATCTCAATTTTTAGGAGTAAATAAACTTTTTAATATTATTAAACTATTTTTCTGTTAGCAAATCATATTATGCGATTAGGCCGGTTCCTATATAACAGAATCCTATATATCTCCATTCACTAGTTCAAAGGAACACAAACGAATATTACGCTGGTTCAACCCTAAACCTTCATGTTCATTATCTATTCCTTTTGTGGGGTATAACTTACGGTTATTGTTTCAAGAATTGACATTGTTATTTCATTTATCCTTGGAAATACTGCGACATAGTTAGTTTATTTTTGCCTTCAGTATAGTTCCCACTCCCTTCTTTGCTTTTATTCTTGTTTTTTTACTCCTGTATGCATTGTTTATTTTCCATATACCTGTTCCAACTCAAAACACGTGCCGCATTTTTTAAATCGCTGGATTACTGTTGTGTACACATTTCGACTAAAAAAATAATGCAGGTTTACAATTCTGACAAAAACTTTTATACCTAATAAACTGTAGAATCAAATTAGAGTCTCCTAAATTTAACGTAAAATGTGGTGTGTGGTACATCTTAACCCAAATAGCTTCCATTGCATCTGGGCTATATTCAAGTGTATAAAACGAATTGGGAGAGATAGCAGCGTTCAGGAATTTAGAATATCAGACATTCTAATTGCTAGAGAGAATACTACGTATGTCGTTATAGGGGTGCGGAATTATCCCAAAATTGAAATCAGAATAAGATCCTGAAATGGGGACGAATAGTCTTGTTCGATGATTTATGAGTGACTTTCTAATCATGTTGACAATTAATTAAGATGATTAGAACATTTTACGGATTTATATTTTTCCTAAATTGTTTCCAGTTCGGCTGGAAATATTTCAGGTGTCTCAGATATAGTTCAGGACCATGTCTTGACGTAGAGGTAAAATATTTAAAAACATAATTATGTTTTTCTCCATAGAATATATTTACTAAAGTTCATGTATTCTTCTCCGGCAGTAAAATATTTTAATTTTGCTCCGAATAAACCTCTATTTCGGTCTACAAGATTTTGAAAAAAGGTGGCAAATATGTTTTTATTTTTCTTTTTGAATACTAAATAAATTCAATCATTTTAGCTTAGCGGTTTGTGCTTAAAGTTGCAAAGATTAGTAATTCAGCTGCTGGAGAAAAATATAGAGGAAGTAGATAAACAACGTTGGTAGGGAATTTAATTTGTTAGAAAGAGAACGCGATATTATGTGGCGCGTTAGAGAGAGACCGCTAGAAGTTGTTAGGGTTGCGATCTGAATAGTACAACCGGCATTGTGTAATAGAGGGGTTGTCCCATCTGTTTCTGTAGAGTAGGGAGGGTGAGTTAGTCCCACAGCATTCAGGCCACCTTTGACCCATTGTACATCCTCCCGAGGAGTTGTCCTCCTAGGTCATCGTCCATCCTGTTCTTTCCAGGAAGGTGGACAAGTCACTAGGAGACGTCTTCTTTATATCGGCAGGTATAGGCCAAGACTCACCGAACACGCACTCTCTCATTGACGATAACTCCGGGAAATCGCATAGAACATGATTAACCGTTTCGACTTCCTATTCACATATCCTGCATAGAGGTGTGTTCACTGGCCCCATTGTATGGAGGGGTTTCCTTAGAAAGACAGTGGCCAGTCAGAAATCCTACTGCTAGACGTAGGTTTTTCCTGGTCATCGCCAAGTATTTCTTCGACGCCAGCTTTCCAAGGTCACCCAGTGTGACCCTGGCAAAAGTGCATCCCTTGATTTCATCCCATCTCTTTAGACATTGAGCATGGGTGTAACGTTTAGCGCCATCAAAAGTTATGACAGGTGATATTCTGAATCTAAGCAGAAATCAAATAAGGCATGTCACGGGACTAATAACCGGACATTGTCACCTTAGGGAACACCTATATAAAATGGGCATCTTTCAAGATGAACCCATATGTAGACTATGCAATGAGGAGGATGAAACAGCCTCTCATATCATACTAGAGTGCCAGGCACTCACGCACTGGAGGTATAACCTACTGGGGCCGGTAAACCCACAGGAGGACTTTCCAAAAGAAAATCTGGTGAAAAGGCTACTCAGCCTGATAAAGGTAACAAACCTCTTCACCTGAACATACGATGTAACTGACATAGTACAATAAGTCTTAAGGTTGTAGTATTGAGGCATTTATAAACCTCTGGCAGGTACATCGTCTTAATCAATCAATCAATCAACGTTTAGCTAGTTCCGCAATTGCAGTTGCTGGGTCCTGCAAGTCTTAGTCCAGTCGCTTCCCTGGCTAAGGAATCGGCAATGCCGTTACCTTTACTCCTGTCGTGCTCTTTAACCCACCTCAGGATAATATTGTTATCTACCGAGGCGTTGGCTAAAGCTTGATAGTACTCTAATTATTAGATTGAATCATTTGTAACTTTGAAATCATTCAAGAAATGTCTTAAGAAATACCTACTAAAGGGTGGATTTTACTCTTTGCAAGAGTTCTAAATGTTGAAATGGTTCCCAATTTTTTGTTTCTTAGTCTGACATCTAGTTTTATTGTTTTTATATATTCTTTGACAAATTCTATACATGTTTCTGCATGTCACAAAGAAAATAGAGTATTATTATTATTATTAACTGAACTTTTTTCTCAGTGTGTCTCTCCCATTTGTTTTAATATTCTTTTTCTTTTTTCGCTGCAGTGGAACGTTTTCGGATAAAAAGTAATTAACCATCGCGTTTGTTCGAAAACATTTCATTTATTTCAAGTTATTCCACACACTGGAGTCATGGCCATGCAACCCGTCGAAATAAGTTGCATTTCACGTATCTGTAACATCGGCATTAAATGGGTTAAACAAAAAGTAAATTTATTAAAACAAAACAACTTTTTTGAATAAATTGTGATTTTGTGTCAAAGTGATATTCCGCCATTTCATCTATTCATCTATTTCAGCTACCATCTGTTTTAATATTAAGGCAATTTTGAAACCACAAAAGTATTATCGAGATCTAAAATAAAATTTAATTTTTTTCAAACTTATCCCTTTTTTACCAAATATCCGTCCGTCATTTGTTATAAAAATTATCTGATTTGTTTCTAATGACCACAATGGTAGAAGATGCAGAAAACTAATTTCGTCCTCGTCTTGACCATTAGATTTAATGACAGTATTTAAGAGGCACTCGAACTTAAGGAAAATGCAGACGTCAGGAAAACGCGGTTGGCCGGCAAAACTTTTACGATCAAATTACGATAAATCGGGATTTCGATGTTTTTTATTGAATACATTTTAAAAGAAGGTTGGATTTAATTTTAAAAGCAAACGGTTACTGCTACGGAGAGAATTTAACAAGAAAAAAGCTTCATAATTTAAGTGGAAGTGGATCTAGAGCGAGAAAAATTGATTATCTAATAGAGTTAGAGTAGAAGCATCGGACTGAATTTGATTTCTATATAAAATGAAATAAGAAGTAAATTTAAACTACAAATTTAAACGGAAAAAGTACTCTTGATATTTTAATTAAAATCACAAATATATATTCTAAACTTAATTGGTTTAAAACTGTATTGGGTAAAAAGCTCATTTTTAAAATAGAAGAAAATTCATAGAGTACAAAGGACTAGAAATAATCGTTTTAAATAGGCTGGCTGATGTTGAGCGGAGCTTTTTCCAGCAGCATATATCATTTTGGGGGGATTCCTTCTCATTTAAAATTGGTTGATTATTTTAAAAAACTTTGCTTAACAATTATTTAGGTATTTGTGTATAGCAGACTGCTACAGAGAAAAAAAAAATATTTGATCAAAAAACATTTTATAAACCCACATTTTGAGGAATATTTATTTTTTCTCTCTGTAGCAGTCTCAAGTATTAATTTTTACACCTACTGGTGAAATATTGCATTAACGACATGAGAAGTAATCAAAATTTTTGGTGAAGGCGTATGCGTCCTGTATGCTCTTAAACTAAGCAAACTCTTTCTAGAAAATAAAATTTTATTTAGAAAATATAAAGGAACCCGCAGTTTTTGATAGGAAAATGGCTTTCGGTGGATTTCTCTCAAACTTCGGAAATTTATTCTTCATCCCATCCCGATCAAAAGTGTTCACGGGCCCAACTTAATCCTATGTACAGATTTCGAGCTAGCGCGAGTTTAAAATGATTAGGGGGAACTCGATATATGCGCATTTATCGGCAAGTTAGGCGTTCACCTCTTTACGTTTATGGTTTATATGATGGATATATGTCATACACACCCAGATACACACACGCACACATTTAGCGTCTTTTAGAAGATTTTATTTTGATTCCTAAACTATTACTTAAGAATTTATTTTTTATTGACATAACATTTTTCATTTTTCAATCACTTTTTTGTTACCATGACTATGTCCGACATGGACGTTTCATTAACAGGGTTAAACACAGCCAGTCACCTTGAAATAAATTAAAAAAACTAAATAAATGTTCAATGGAGAAATATTTTTTGTAAGAGAACGCTTAACAATTAATATGTCCAGCACAAGCGTCACTTGTCGTTATCTCATCTAAACCCTACTCTTTTATACTCCTACAAGGCTCGCATAGAGCAAAAATGCAGCATAATCATTATGTTTATTATTCTTATTTATTTATAGCACATGTGTTATTAATCTAACTACAATTTGGCGTAGTCTTTGGGAGATCAACTCGTCATATTTGTTTAAAATGAAGGATTAAAAAGAAACATACGAAAAACCATCTTGCCATCAGCGAAATAACAACGATGCTTATTTCAGCTCATTTTCATAGTGCCCCTATTAAAGTAACATGTATTTAACTCTATGTTCTATAATCTAGACATCTATCACTCGCGGTCCACCTTCAATCTAATAATCTTGTTGACGGATCTTTCTAACATGAATTATTAAAAAGGAACATGTGAAAAACCATCTTACCCCGTACCATGGGGTATGATTGTGAAAGATAAGCACTGCAGGAGAAAAAAAAAAGTAAAGTTCGTGTGACCTGTGGTTCAGGCCGCGACTACCGCTTTCTGCATGGCGTAATGATTACAGTTACATAGCCATGACCAACGGTTTATACGTACTCACCGAGCCATGGTGGGTTGCCGATATTATGAACCACTTGATTTTCTTGGGAATCGAACCCGGCTCGTCTCGTTGAGAAGTGTATATGCTAACGCTGAGCCATGGCACCCTCTGCAGGATAAGATGATGACTAACCGTATCAAATGCATTTGAAAGATCCAGAAATATACACAAACAGGGCTTGCTTTCATTAAGTGATTCACTTAGGTACTTGTGAAGTTAGGACACTAACAGCGTTTTGTGTGGATGTTTTCTATCTAAAACCAAACTGTTGTTTTGAGAGTATTTCATATTTGTTTAGGTATGAAACTAATCTATTTTTAATTAATTTTTCAATCTTTTTTGAGAAGTGGGTGATTAACCATATGTGTTGGTAATTGCTGATGTTATTACATCTCCCTTTTTATGTAATAGAGTAACAATTGTTCTATACATTTAGATAGAGTATGTGTAAATGGTTTTAAAAGATAATCACAGTTTAATTTAATTATTTATTTCAGACTTTGTGTTATCTATTCCAACGATTTTCCGATTTTTTAAATCAAAATAGGTGCAATTAGGAATAGATTTTCATCGCTTTTTATTTGGTTTGCTAAAGCTCTTATTAAATTCATTAGCAATGTTAATTTTATGCTGGACATAATTGTTAAGTGTTCTCTTACAAAGAGCATTTCTCCATTGAACATTTAGTTTTGTATTTATTTCAAGGTGTCCGTCCGGCTGTGTTTAACCCTGTTAATGAAACGCCCATGTCGGACACAGTCTAGCTGTATTCATGGTAACAAAAAAGTGATTGAAAAATGAAAAATGTAATGTCAATAAAAAAAAATTCTTAAAAAATAGTTTAGAAATCAAAATAAAATCTTCTAAAAGACGCTAAATGTGTGCGAGTATGTGTATCTGGTTGTGTATGACATATATCCATCATATAACCCATAAACGTAAAGAGGTGAACGCCTTGAGAGAAATCCACCGAAAGCCATTTTCCTATCAAAAACTGCGGGTTCCTTTATATTTTCTAAATAAAATTTTATTTTCTAGAAAAAGTTTGCTTAAGAACTTAGTTTAAGAGCATACAGGACGCATACGCCTTCACCAAAAATTTTGATTACTTCTCATGTCGTTAATGCAATATTTCACCAGTAGGTGTAAAAATTAATACTTGAGACTGCTACAGCCTATTTAAAACGATTATTTCTAGTTACAGTATAAATTGGCAACATTGGATTATTGCACACGCTTGCTGATCTGCCAGGCGCTATGTAATTCCAGAGAGAAGGTTGGAAAGTTTCGCCAATCCAAATATTGTTTTTAAAAATATATAAGACCTTTTTGCATGTAATTTTATTTTGTGTTGACGCCATTTTTTTCGTTACACAGTATCTGTGGGCAAAATTTATTTTATTTTGAATGTATTCTTCCGAAATTATTAGATTCCATAATGCGCATAGCGGAGTGAAATTACACGAAAATATTCTGAGAATGGATGTAAGAGCTAAGTCAATTTTTTTAAATTTTTTCGATTTTATACACAAAGAAGCTTGTAAAAAATTTGTCAATACATTTGGGCTAGAGCTTCGCGAGATATGTGCCAAAAACGGCATTTTTGGAAATAAAAAAATAAAAATTCAATTTTCATTTTTTTCCAATATTTTTATCGCGATATTTATGACTGATTCTCTAATTTTCTAGTTCTAGTTTCGCTGATGACACTATCCACTTTTACACATTGTTGTCTATTTGTTAAATATTCTTTGAAAAGGTTTAAACACTGTCCTCTAATACCTATATCCTCTAATGATTTCAACAAAAATTCATGATGGATAGTATCAAAAGCTTTGGATAAATCAATGAAAACACAAAGGCATGATTGGTTTTTATTTAAGGCGCTATTAATATTTGAAGTAAGAGTTAAAATTGCATCCTCAGTTGACGTATTTTCCCGGAAACCAAATTGTTGATTGGAAATTATTTTGTATTTATCTAAATATGCAACTAATCGTTTTTTAAGTGCTTTTTCAAATATCTTAGATAAGTGAGTTATTAATGAAATTAGTCGATAGTTCATGATATTGGTTCGGCTTCCTTTCTTGTATAAAGGGATTATAACTGATTTTTTAAAAGCGGAAGAATGTTGTCACAATGTATCTTGTGAATTGAAATCAAAATATGCATGCCTACAAACTAAATGATGAAGTGGTAGGAGGAGGGAATTTTCGAATTCAAACTTGATGACGTCACAGCGTACTGTATCCACTTAAGAGGTTGTACCACTGCCGCTAAATTTGCAAAAATGGGAAACAATTTTGGGACAAAATAGAATTTTTTAGAAATGCCTCAAATAGACAATTATATAACTTACTATTGTTTTTAATGACCAAATAGTATCTAAAAATGGTAATTTTTCATCGATTTCCATTTCTTATGTATGAAAGGAAAATGAAAATCTAAGTAATTAATTTTTCTGTATTGGATTTCTTAGTATTAAAAATATTATCCACATCCTGTACCGTCTGCCTGGAAAATACTCAAATCCTTGGAATTTGGAATTTAATCATAAAATGATTTGCAATTAACAGCGATTAACAATTACTTATTGCCATTTATTTGTGTTGTTTATAATAATTTTAATTCATATGGCAATTTCATTTCTTTAAGATAATTTTTAGTTTTTTTTTGTATTTATTTTTGTAGTTGATTAATTATTTAATTTCGAATTTGACAAGCCATAATGCATAAAAACACCCAGAAAATTTTCAATTCGTGTTGGTCGGTGAGTCTTTATTTAATATTCCTCTAGTAGATAAACAACGTTGGTATGACAATCGCCATAGGGAATTCAAGGTGTTAGAAAGAGAACGCGATATTAGGTGACGAGAGAGACCGCGAGAGGACATCTTCGTTGTTAGACGATTTGAATAGCACAAATGGCATTGTGTAATAAAGAGGTTGATGATTAAATACAGAAGGACCGTAGCCTGTGATTTCGTTGATTCGATTTAAGCAGGGTCAACAAAAATCATGCTTTTTCCGCACATCTATGTTAATAGTGGGGTGTTTTAATGGGGCAAAAACATAATAATCTGCACTGACAGCAGACAAGCTCTACTAGCCTTGAAAAGACAGCGACTTACATCAGGGCTAGTATTAGACTCTAACAACCTTTGCCCTGTCACAGTGGGTGATCTATATAAGAGATTAGTCTTAGAAAATTACACAGGCAAGTCATTTTGCTGACTTGTATTATTATGGTTACAAAATATAAAAACACATACTTTGAATATATACAGACACGGTAATATTAAAATTTCATAAGTTTAAAAAAATCTCGACAAGCGACACCAGCGATACAACGAATCAATTTCTTCTGGTAGATAAACACATCATTAAAACCAGTGGATAACCCCCAGAAGCATATTCCGCATCTTAGTCGGGATTAGGCTTGTACATAATATAACATTATCAATTGTTTCTCCTTCAAAATTGGTCTCATGTTTCTAAATAAATAGCTGACAGAGTTAAGAGTTCTTCTGAAAAGCAAATTTCACTTCTATTTTATGAGGATTTTCTAATATGAAATTGTGTTTATATGCGCGCTACTGGGAACACTTAAAACAAATGGGACCAAATTTTCATAGATTTAATACAGAATGGCGCGGACCCTTCTTTTTATGATTTTCCATTTAAAATTAACAAAATAAATACTTTTCGAAGGTCTACCCTAAGTTTTGTAATTATTAGTATTTCCTGAAAATTTTACAAAAATCGGACTAAAACTAAAGACTAAATGCTTAGAATGATTTTAAAATGTTTCAAGGGGTTCGGTTTGCTCTTAAGTTTTGAAATAACTTCATTTCATCTTTTTTCTAATGAGTAATTAGGTTTTTTCGAAATAAGTATGGACGTATCGTCCGCATACAACGTGATATGTGTAGATGGGCTCGATCTAGCGATGTCATTTACATATATTAGCAACAATATTGGGCCCACTTCTGACCCTTGAGGAACACCTATACTGATGTCAAGATAATCCGAATTACAGGTAGTCGCTGCTTGCTCAGTTACCCTTGGAAGTTTAAAAACTAGCTGGATATGTTAGTAAGTGGCGCCATCTAACAAAACTGAAGATACTTTAGACCCATATTCGATGACTCACATTAAACTTCATACAAAGTTAAAGTATTTAAAAATTAGATTTCAATTTTTGTTACAAAAATATTAAACCAGCTTTGGATCCTGGAGTGATCGGCTACTTTTAACAAGATTAAAAATCGTTTGATTAATAGAACCACTAGAATACGGTCACTCGCGACCCGTTTCAGATCTATCGCGATGCTTCATACGAGGAGATAAACGCGGGATTCGCCAATTCCGATTTCACCGAAAAATTCTATCTTCGCAATGTTCCATATCGGCGCTGTTACTGTCACGGGAGATAGGGCGTAATGTGCATTAGGTTTGTATTTATGTACCCTATGCATATTGAGTACGCTCTCCGGGTATAGATTGACTGAGGCGATCGCATTGCTGACGCTTGACTCTAGGATCGCTGGAATTACGCTTCCGTGTTTAATAGAATCGTTTCACAGTGTGTTTTCGATTTAAAAATTTTGTCTCACTTCCGATAAATGTGTAAAATTGTACAAGTATCGTACATTTCTATGTAGAAAGCTCTTACATCGCCAAACTACAAATTTTCAAACATTTTTTAGTCCCTCGTCTTAATTTCCACCAAACACAAACGCGCAATTTTGAATTACAAATGGTTTCTAGACGAAAAAACTGTATGACAGCTCCTGTCAGTAGTTTTTTTGAGTTTACTCGCGGCAAAACTTGACAGCTCTTGTCGCCAAATATTACAATACCTTTGATAACAAGTAATTATGGTCTCCTAGGACACGAGAAAACGACGCTAAACAATTTTTCTGATTTTATTGTCAATAAATTTTGTAATATTCTTTTTAAACAGTGCTAGTCAGCTTATTTAGTGAAATTTGGAAGTGATTCTACGACTAATATTGATCTGAGGATTGAGAAAAATGTATCGTACAATACCGTTAAAACCCATACGTCAATATGGAAACAATTTACGGAATTATGCAAGGCAAAGAAATACGAGCTTTTGGAAACTACAAGTTTAGAGCAACTAAACCTAATCCTGAAAGATTGGGCGTGGAATATGAAGAAAGAAAACGGTGAAAATTACAAAGAACTAGTTGTGAAGACAATGTGGAACACCGTTGCAAAAAAAATGCAAGAGATGTATTTTATGAAGTGGAAAAAAATTTTTGATCCATTTAAATATATTATCTTCAAGTCTAGTAGGGAAGCTCGTAATGCGAAACGAAGGAATTTGCAGATGTGCACCAATAAAATGAAATCGAGCTATGCTTCATTAAAATTGGAAGAATACTACGCAATGGTTTTATTATGGGACGAAGACACTCCGGCGGGACTACAGCGAAAATTTTACCATATCGCTTCAGTAGAACTTGCTTGGAGAGGTGGAGAAGCAGTCAATTATTTTAAAGAGGGAGTGGATAATTCTGGGATTGAAACAGGTAGATAACATAGTTACATATTTTTTTAAATAACTGATTTTCAAAAATCCTACTTTTTAGGAAGAGTAGTACTAGGCAAGAATAACATTGTTACCCTCCTATGGATTCCGGGATACACTGGAGTGGAGGGTAATGAAATAGCAGACGTACTCGCAAAAAAAGGGGCTGAAACACCATTTCTGGGACCTGAACCCTTCTGCGGAATAAGCACCAGTACAATACTTGATGAACTTGGAAAAGAAGTAAATAACAAAAGATCCCAATACTGGATAGGACTACAAGGAATGAGGCAGGCCAAGACACTACTGGGAAATTATAACCAGAAGAGATCTGACGACTGCGTCAGTAAAAGTAAAAATAAGCTCAGAATACTAACGGGTATCCTAACAGAGCACTGCCGGCTGAGAGGCCACCTAAAGAAACTCGGATTAGTAGACAAAGAAGAATGCAGATTCTGCGAGGAAGAGGAGGAAACCTCTATTCACATTCTCTCAGAATGCTTTACCCTGCAAAATCCAAGGGTACGATACCTCGGAGAATATCAAATAGAAGAGGAAGATCTACCTAACCTGAAGCCTACCGACATCCTGAACTTTTTGAAGGCAATAGGACTGGAGGAACTGCTCTAATCGTTGAGACATCCTCAACGATTGGGCAGCAGTAGGGGGCACAATAGATCTTATAGGTCGCAGTGTATCGACACCCCCATCACCGATAGATAGATAGATAGGAAGAGTAGAATATAATCCTCTCTTTAATAAAACGGCCCAGCGTGGAGAAAAAAAAATGGCCGATAGTAAATGACTGGTCCCCAAATCGACGAACCCTACCTTTTGTCCAGTCCGTCTTTTTAAAATTCTAATGGTTAAACGTTCATCTAGAATAACAACTGATAGATTATTCCTAACATTAAACCCATCATGGAACAAAGAACAATCAAGTGGATGGTACAAAAACACTCCAGTGGGAAAAAACGAACTTTCGAAATGGACTAAATAAGCAGCAGAGAAGGCCGGATTAAGTACAAAAGAAATAAAAATAACAAACCACTCTATGCGGTCGACAGCAGTCAGTAACCTGGCTGAAGGAGGAGTCGGTGAACAACAATTAATTATCTTACCTGCAAATGGATAATGAGAATTATTCCAACATCATAAACACCCTTGGAATTGACGCCTCAGAACCTTCAGCTAAAAAACAGAAAACAGAAGATCCTGCAGCCACTTCTCTAGCTGGACCTATCAACAACATTGATTTACCTACACCCTACGTTATCAATGAGTTAACAAAGATTTCAAACAATACTCCTAGTGTGTACCAAAAAACATAAATAAGTTTGTAGTATTTTGTGATTAAATAAATTACCTGTTTTTCAGTTTTCAAATTAATACCTACATATTTATTATGTATGCATATACAGGGTGTCCCGTTGGTAAACGGAAACATTTTAAAGGTAGGTAGAGGTCACAAAGGCGATTCTAAATAACCCATATATAATGGGTCTCTTGGCTTCCATAACCGTTTATCAATTATGCGTAATTATTCATTTGGCCAGAACTTTTGAATCACTTAGTATATCTTTTCCATTTTTGGCATACTGCTTACACTTCTCACGAATAATGTACCGAAATATTAAGAGATCTGAAAATCCAGGTTCGGCTTTAGGAAAAATTGAAACATTAAAAATATCAAAACAACACCCTGTATATCACAATTTTAATATTTCCATTTTAGATTTGAATAGAGGGGAAAAAACTGAATTGAAGCAAGTTATTTTTGTTATCTCGCCAGCGAATCGAATGGGAAAATTTTGATGTTGGAAGTAAAATTTTCATTTAATTTAGGAAAAACATATTATGAAACTCATTTTTTCTCTAACGATTTCAAAAATTCCCATCGCGTCATTTATCTATTTCTTGTTTATTCGGCTTAAAATAATTTTACACTGTACTGGTGTACCTGCAGGCCCGTACTTAGGAGAAAATATTCAATTATATATTTATTTTTTAAACGCCCAGTATAAAGTAAAGCGGAACAATAAACGCTCAGAGTAACTATGTAACTAACAAACATTTATTAATAATTAATGAAATTGCTCAAAATGTCCACTTTCTTGCACGTCTCTTTTTTTTTTTAAACTGAAAGTAAAATTTTAGAGAAAAGAAAAGAGAAATTATTTTTTTTTATTTAATATTCAAAATGAATTTATTTTCAACATTTAATATTTTTATTATTTGTCCGTTTTAACACAATTTTAAGTAATATTGCAGATCCGTACTTTAAACAAAATATTAAATTGATTACTTTTCGATCACCTCGTATAATTTTATTTTAGCACAGTGGATTATGCTGTATAGGGATACTTGAAATACAAGGTGTATTCTAAAAAAATAAACAATAGAATTGAGGAAGCCTGGAACTGAGAAACAATCCATTTATTATAAGAAAATAAGTAAGGGACATCATTAAACGCGCAAGAAAGTGCATAAAACAAAATGGTGGACATATTGAGCAATTTCGTTAATTATTAATAAATGCTTGTTAGTTACTATGAGTGTTTATTGTCCCACTTTACTTTATACTAGGCGTTTAAAAAATAAATACCTAATTGAATATTTTCCCCTAAGTACGGGCCTGCAGGTACACCATTACACTGTAAAATTATTTTAAGCCGAATAAACAACAAATAGATAAATGACGCGATGTGAATTTTTGAAATTGTTAGAGAAAAAATGAGTTTCATAATATGTTTTTTCTAAATTAAATGAAAACTTTACTTTCAATATTAAAATTTTCCCATTCGATTCGGTGGCGGGATAACAATAACAACTTGTTTCAATTCAGTTTTTTCCCCTCTATTCAAATCTAAAATGGAAATATTAAAATTATGATATACAGGGTGTGGTTTTGATATTTTCAATATATTTCAATTTTTCCTAAAGCCGAACCTGGATTTTCATATCTCTCAATATTTCAGTACATTATTCGTGAGAAGTGTAAGCTGTATGCCAAAAATGGAAAAGATATACTAAGTGATTCAAAAGTTCTGGCCAAATGAACAATTATGCATAATTGATAAAACACCCTGTAACTCGGTTATGGAAGCCAAGAGACCCATTATATGTATATGGGTTATTTAGAATCGCCTTTGTGACCTCTACCTACCTTTAAAATGTTTCCGTTTACCAACGGGACACCCTGTATAATAGGTAGTATGTTTTTTAAGCTATGTGTAGGAGAATAATTTGTTACTCATGTCAATTTTAGATTTCTGGACCATTTTCAATCTAAAGTCAATATCAATATGATACCATTCAATACCATTCGGGCCTCTAATTTTTCCTGTGAAAAAAATAGAAAAAACACAATTCAAAGTAAATTTTTTTGTAACAAAATGCATTCGTGCAGGTGCAAAAATCCTCGTCTTCGAATCTTGCTTCTTGTTAAAATATTACTTAGAAACGTCTTTCTTCGATTAGATGCTCTTATGATATTACTACTGGATTGTAGATATTTACTTTATAATCTAAAAATATAAAAAAGATTCCTTTATTTAAAAAAAAATGTGGTCCTGAAAAGATCCAGCTTGAACGTTTGTCAAAGCACCACCTTAAGCTATGACAACTCTAGATAATAATTTAATCAATTCATCGTCATTCGTTATTGCCAATTGCAAATGTCTTGGATTAATATGTCTTTTTGTTATCACGTACAACGTTATTACATTACATTACATTACATTACAACGTTATTACATTACATTACAGTCCCTACATCACTGTTGCCAAATAAACTGTTGCACTGGCTTCTACTCTTTCGGCTTAATTTTCTTTTCTTAATAAACGATGAATACGTCCCACTGGAAATTATAATCCAGCACGGTTAGAGCGAGACTTTGCCTTTTACTTAACTTTTTCCACCTTTTCCACGTCCTGACATTGTTCAATATTATAATTTCGTACAACGGAAATACAATAACCATTTTAAAGCATACTAATTGATTTTATGTTTGAGCCGTATAGTTTAGGGACACTGTGTATTTGTATAGATTACAATTAATATGGAATGGATGGGATGTGATGGATTGATGCTTTTAAAGCCTTTGAAATGGAGGGTTAAGGAAGTGAAAACTAGATAAAACAATTTCCTTTCAGAAACTGGGAATAGGCAGACTTGGCATTTATTTCAACCAAAATTAGAATTCGCTGAATGGTCGGTCAGGAGAAGGCCAGTAAAACTCTGATATCCGGTTGGCACGTAATTGTCCTCTTATTTAAGCGAAGACAGCTCGAATTTACCCCAAAAAGGAATATTCTAATTCCGGAAAGTTTGATCTTCGATGAGCGAGTTGAAAGGTATTTGAATAACGTGAATGAAGACGTAAAGAGTAGAAATGTTACATAACAAAATGGCTGCGTAGTTACGACGAGTAAGGCAGAAAGTGTGGGTTTTCTTTGTATAACAGAGGGTGGAAATTAATTAGATAAAATTACCTGAGCAAAATGGAATATCATCCGAAGTAAAACGCTTAACATTGCTTTGAAGGTAAAAGGATTTTTCTCTGTAAAGGAAAAATATCAGAGGAAAGGGGTTTGTTTAAAATTAATAATCAATAATCCAATTTTGAAAGGACCTTAATAAATCATTACTTATTAATTTATCCTTTTAAAATTTTAATTTATACTGTATATCACAACAATAGCTTGCCACTTTCGACATGCAGCGTGAGCCTTGAAAATTATGACTGGTGCAAGCACGAGGTTAAATTCTTTACAAAATACAATATTAAATAAGTAAAAAAGTTTTTATTTTCTAAACGATTCTAAAGTGCCTAAAGCGGCTAATTAATTGTCATCATTAGGTGAATTTCCTCTCAACGCATCTTCACTCTTGATATCTCTATTTTTATTTTTGTGGCATTTTATATAATACTCCATAAAAATGTGCACGTTAAACATTAATGTTTATCTACAAGAAAACTTTGTTTTTTATTTTGACCTGTCAGTACATTTCTAAGTCAACGATCAACCTTGTTAGGATCGTGTGGATTTACAACGTTCCAGTTTATTGGGCAATTAACTCGAGGATCTGGGCAATTAAATACAGAAAGTCCTCTTTTTATTATACTTTTATCCTCCTGTGTCAATCCTGAGAGTCCCAAAAATGTACTCAATTGACGGTGTCAGCTCAGTAAGAAAATGCGGAGGAAAATATAAAACAATACAGAATTTGTCTGATAGTTATTATTTTTGAAATTAAGAAAATTTAATTTGTTGTTAAATAGTTCGAAGTAAGTCTATAAATTTTTATAAATCAATTTATGAAGTTCTGGACTTCTTCTTGACTTTAAATCACATCATTCTATATTATTTAACTGTAAAACATATTTTTATCAATTCAAATTTGAGGAAATCATTATTAAATATTTTTGTCCTTTGTGATTTCAATTTATTTTTACTTTGTATATCACCTTTTATGCTCTTCCGTAAATAATGAATAATATACTGGATATACCAGACCTTGTAGAAGATGTTTTCTTTCCATATCTGATAGTAACGCTAATATAGAACTTTGATAAAATATTGTATAAACCACTCAGCTTTTCCAAATATTTATTAGTTTAAATTGGTTCTACATTATATGGAATAATTTCGATCGAGTCCATCCGGTATTATTATCAAAACCAAATACAGCAACTTCAAATTTGCTCATTTGTACTATTATGCATGCATTATTCAAACAGAATTTTAGGCAGATACCAGATTATTTGAAATCAATTTAACTAGAAATTATAAGTGTGTACATCAATTAAGTTCGTTTTCGATGTCGATTATTTAATTGATTATTTTTTGACGTTTCTTAAAACCAATGAAATGTTTCTTTATTTGTCAGAAGGGTAAGTTTCAACCAATTATTTCGTTATTATAGTGGGAATAAATCTCTTGTGATTATTCTCGGGAATAATCACTTTAGCTTTTCTTTGCTTAGCAAGTGTCAGATAGTTGTCAAAATAATTACCTAAACGTGTCAATGCGTTATATAAAATGAGTGAAAATCATCGGTTTCTTTTCTCATGCAGAAATAATAAAATATATTTTAGAAACTATTTCGAAAAACACTCTAATAAGTAATCAATATGGAGGCAATTTAAGACCTTCACCATAGAAAGAAATTATATTCTGGATCAATCTACTACAACAGCTACTCTGGCATTGATTTTAAAAATTGGGCTTATAACATGAAAAGGAAGAACGGAAATGAGTATAAGTATAACAGGTTTTTGATCCTTTCCATGATATAGAATTCAAAAATGCTCGAAATGCAAGATGCAAGAGATGCAAAAAGAAAAATGTTACAAAAACATCCTGAAAAGCACAAAAAAACTTCTGTGGCACTTTCTAATACAGAACTTGGTTAATTTTCAATCATAAAATGAAACATAACATTCAAAATGTTCATTCGAATCAAACCGGCAACGCTGCGAGCTAGCGTGTAAATATTCTACAATACTTATTTAACCGTGAATAAAATAAGATTCAATTTGTATTTCTCCAATGCATAAGAATGAAACGGAAACAAAGACAGAAGAAGACACAGGAAGACATAGGAAGCCGGCTATCAGCCATCATATTTTCACATTTTTGCACGTACGCCCAAGAAACACACAAGCACACAAGTTTAGTTTAAATAGCGAGACTTGAAGAAATTTATACTCAGTACAATTTTTGCTGCTATCAAGCAAAGTTGGGTCCGTCAAAACAAACACGACGTAAATTTTCGTAAATTCATAAGTAATCTTGACCGCGTATGAAGTCAGATTACTTAAATTCAATATTCAGTATGCGTTAAGTTCTCGTTATGAACGCATCACTCGACTTAAGTTAACAAATTTTGTTCGTTTTAATTTACACTGGCAAAGATATTTTCTGAACGATGTGGTTTATTTGTGTTAGCCATTATCATTAGTTAGTAAATCAAACATGTGATTTCTTGTTATATTTGTGCTTCGTTTTTCATTGATAGTTTAATAAAAATGTTAAACGCAAGGTGCTTGTTTTTTTGAAGTTTTGAAGACAGAAAAAACAACAAATTTACAGTCCAATGAACAATTACAGATATTTGTTTAAAAAAGCGGCGGTGCTACACATCGGCCGACTTGGTAAATAAATGCAACATGAGATCTCAACCCCACAGATGTGAACAGAACTGTTGAAAATTTTTAACTATTGTGGCGAAGATACACCTTGTGGATTGCAAAGAAAGTTTTTCACGTTGCATCGTTTGAACTAGCTTGAAGGGGAGAAGAAGATACGAAATGTTTAGTTCATTATTTTAAAAAAGAAACTGACATAATGGGATTAAATATAATGAATATAATCCAGTCTTTACAAAAACTGCATAGGGTGGAGCACAAAGGTGCGCTAATAGTAAATGGTTGACTCCAAACATAAATAACCCAGCCCTGTTCGTCTTTTTGAAAAACTAATGGGTAAACGTTAAGAAAATAGTAAAACCGAACGCTTGTTTCTTACTCCAAATCCGGCTTGGCAAACTCATGGTTCTTGGCATAAAAACGTTCCTGTGGGAATAAATTCCATTTCAAAATGGATGAAAGAATCAGCAGAAAAAGTAGGTCTAGACCCAGTTACTAAAAAAATAACTAACCATTCTGCCAGATCAAGTGCAGTAAGTAACCTTTCAAAAGCTGGTGTAGGAGAACAAGAACTAATCAAAGTCGCTGGTCATAATTCTGCAAGTTCGATTAAACCATACTTACAATTGAACCAAGAACATCATTCAAATATAATAAATAATCTTAGAGAAAATACGCAGGAGGAAACAGTTAATATAACAAGCAATTCCAAATCCTCATTTTTTTTTATCGTACTAATTTTAATGTACTCACAATGTTCCAACGATATATTCGTATATTGTAATAATTCATTAAATTAAATTTTTCAATAGTTTTATTGATCTTTTATTGTAAAAATTTGGGAATCAAAAAATAATCTAGTCAAATATAACTCGCGCCAGGCAATAGCCACTCGAGCCCTGCAAAAATTCTGTCTAATTATTTTCAATTTATTCTCACTCTCTTGTTATATTCTTACTGAGAATTTTACTTTTTGGTATAACAACAAATGGAGTTTTAAAAAATGCTGCATAAATTTCCGAAAAAAATCCAAATGTAACAATTCTTTACTCACGTACTAATACTAATGGCTGTTTCAAAAACTGTTGTTAGAGTTAATGAGTTAACGCAGAGGGTCTAAAATGTAGATAAAAAGAATTACAAGCGCCAAAGTTTTCGAATAAAATAAAAGATCCTCCCGGAGTAACGGCTGCGTTCGGACACCGAAAAGTTCAGGGTGAGAGTCCTCTTATCGGGGAACTTTATTGTATCCCATTTCCTGGAAAGGCAGAGGCAAATGCGCGCGATTACCCCACTTTCGAATCAAGGCAGGTATCTAGATGAATCACATGATTGGAAAATTGAACTGAGGGTTTCTCGAACAAAGCTAGGGTTAATTATTGGAGAAAACTCTATTGGATACAAAATTGGGTAAGTGAACTTGTTAAGATAGTATTAAGAGATAAAATTAGGTTGTACTGATTATACAGGGTGGTATTCCAGAAGCTTTAAAAGTAATTATAATTAAAACTCTAAGAAAAATGCATATCAATTGGTGTTCGTTTTACGTTATTGTTTTGTTAATATTGTGTCTACATTATTTCATGTTTTACATTAATATTACATTATATATTGACATTCTTAGATTAGCATACTTTGGCTTAGCAGAGTCTATTTTATCTTAAAGGTACTTTTAGACGGTCAGTTCAGTTCTCCGTTCAGTTTAAGTTCCGTTGTCAGTTCAGTTTGAAAACTCTGCCGTTGTTAGACGATCAGTTTTAGTCGTCAGTTGATAACCTAAATGCGTTCGCATTGTGTTTAGTACTATAAAAAAAAAGAAAAAAGAGAAGCAAATGGAGTAAAACTGATACCTGAACGGACAGGTTTGTTTAGACATCCGTTTAACTGACAACTGATACGATAACTCATGGAATTCCCATCGAGCCACGTCTCCGTTTCAGTTTCCGTATCAGTTTTTCGTATTTACACATACAATTAACTGACAGTTCGACTGAAACTGAGACTGAACGGGGAACTGTACTGACCGTCTAAAAGTACTTTCAGTTCTCCGTTCAGTTTCAGTTTCAGTTCCGTTGTCAGTTCAGTTTGAAAACTCTGCCGTCGTTAGACGATCAGTCTTAGTTATCAGTTGATAACCTAATTCGGTCGCGTTGTGCTTAGTAGTAAAAAAACTACGAAAAAAGAGAAGTAAATGGAGTAAAACTGATACCTGAACGGACAGGTTTGTTTAGACATCCATTTTACTGACAACAGATACGATAACTGATGGAATTCCCATCGAGCCACGTCTCCGTTCCAGTCTCCGTATCAGTTACAGTTTTTCGTATTTACATATACAATTAACTGACAGTTCGACTGAAACTGAGACTGAACGGAGAACTGAACTGACCGTCTAAAAGTACCTTTACAGTATACTTTCCTGGAGATGTTCCTCATATATTGATAGAGTTTTCTGCGCACAAAAGAAAGTTATTAGATGCTTGGCTGAAGTTTCACCAGAAACTAGCTGTAGGAGGCTATTTGTTGTGATTTAAAGCGACACTTGATTAGTCATACTGGTTAAAGAAATTTTAGATATGAAGTATGCACCAAAGATTTCATCACAAAAAATCATTTAAAAAGTATACATATAGGAGAAAAACAATTCCCATATTATTTTTGTGATAGAGATTTTACTCAAAAAACCCACTTACAAATACATGTTAAAAGAAAACATAGTGACTAACAAATGATGACAGTGATGATGAAATTGTAGAAATTAACTTCGTAAAGAAAAATAACAAATAATAGCGTTAGAAAGTGAACATGAACTGTACTCTAAAATACTGAAATAAATAATAATAATCCATCTTAACAATCCCATCCTTATATATTTTCTGCTTGATACTGTATGTAAAGAAAAGATATAACCATTATATAATAACAGGTGATAGACATTGTCAGAAAAGGGGAGATCCTTCAACCATTTTCGAAATTGTCTGTTGATCAAAATTCGCACGAATATAGAGGAATCGCTTGTTTCAACAGATTAACAAGAATATATGCCAAATTTTTGAATTTTAATTTATTTAGAGTAACGCTCTATTCATACCATGGGCGGATCCAGTCGATTATCAAGAGAGGGCTGTCTTCCACCCAGGGGGTGAGGGTTGGTAGGTTATGGTCACAAAAAGGGTAATTTTTGATAAAAATCGGCAATCGATATCACAATTTATGAAAAAAAAGTATGAAAAAAAAAGTTGAATGGGAAAAAATGTGGAAAAAATTATGGATATAAAATCGATTGTCTTATTCGAAATTTATGAAAGAAAAAATATTATTATAATTTTTCCAATTTAAAAAACTACATTGAAACCCAAACGTATATAAATATCTCAAAGAAATTAGATTTTGTCTTTGTCTTTGTTAATGATTTCCCAATCTCTTTTATAATTAAATATACAAAAAAAAGATAAAAGAAAAAAGGTACTAATTACAAAACAAACTTTTTTAAGATTACATAGCAAGTCTTGTGTAACGTTTGTTTGATTTTATCTACTGCCATTAAATTTTAATTGGGCAGTATTTTCTAGATTGTGATATCAGTTTTTTAATTCCAAACAACATTCATTTATTTTACCTTTTGCGATTGGAGAATTGGAGTGTTTTTTTCATTTAGTGCAAACGATTTAATGGATTTCGATTTGGTAGATTTTTAATAATATTATTGGAATTGAGTATTTTTAATAAAACATTTTATCTGATAGATAACATGGTTTTAGGGTGCCACTGCCACTTGAAAACATTTATATACATGGTCAGTTGCAGATTTCTGTTTCATAGCGTTCAGAAAACTTGAAAAAAAAACAGATGAAAAAATTTGAAGTAATATAATTTATGTCAATAAACATTTTTTTAATAAACAATATTATTTTGTCAAAAAAATACTCCCCCTTTTGTATTTATGTCATCAAAATAATATATGGCGATTTCTGATTGGTCATATGAAAAAATTAATTTGTTTTGATTTAACTAAGGATTTTCGCTTTAGTACTTTATATGGAATTGCTCTAAAATCGTTATAAGAGTTGGTACTACGTCGCCTTTAAGTTTAGACGTTATTGTTTTTATTTAAAATTAAGTTATTTTAATTTATATAAAGATAATATGTAATTAAGTTAAATATCCTGACAGATGACGTTTAATTCTCTTCTAAGCGATAAAAACACTGAAGAAAAAAGAAATATATTGCTCTCTAGATCCGTATTTTGGGTGGATCTATCCTACTCTCTTATTAAATAACTCTCCATTTAACCGTTTATCTAGTTCAATACCTAAAAAACAAATATTATTTTATGTACACAATAAACGTTTAATTTATATTTTTTAACGTGTAAAGTTTTCGCTTCTCCGGTATTTCATCGTGGATTCCCATTTAGTAATTTGGTCTCGAAGGATTTACAACAAATCTCAGTGATTAAAAAAATTGCTAGGTTTTCAAGTGTTCTGCTTCGTGAATTCTGTGAAGGGTTTGTGAAAGAATTAGGAAGGATATCGTACGGAAACATAGCAACAACTACTGTTTATTGTTTATGTGAATGAGTTTTTCCAACAGGAGAGATAGTCAGCTTAGCTTACGAAACATTTATAGTGTTTTCAGAACAAACCTGGGATGAAAAAAAGAAGAAAGCAGAATATTTTCTAAGGCAAAGCTTTCGATTATTATATTTTCGAGATTTTTTTACCAATTGTATGATTCCTTTAAAGAAAGTTATTGACAATTTTACAGACTCTTTTAATGGAATGTCAACTCAAGGTAAAGCATTTCATGTTTTTCATCTTGTATTTAATATTTCTTGTTTTTGTTTATCTACTCACATTAACTTCTTGTAATATATTCTCAAGCACATATACATATGCTGCATGCTCTGTTTCCATTTCTCGTAATGGTGATACTTAACATCAGGTCCGGCTCTATGCATTTTATTGTTCTTATTCGAGAATATTTTGATTATTTCAGTTATTTTCCTATAAGTAGGATTTCTAAAGAGTTTTAGATTTAATAATTACTTAGTATTAAGGCAACTGGAATGTTTTTCGGACTCTGCTGCATCGAGAGGAATGGTAGAGAAGTGGTTTGCTGATTTTAAACGCCGATGATGTTGAATATTCTGGTTGCTCAAAGTCGGCAGTTGCTGTAAATTGAAGATGTGTAGGATAGGCGACACGTTAAAGATGAGAAAGTTCTGGTCGAAGTGTGTCGATCAAAAACAATTACGCCTAGACGATTCAGAACGCCATAAAAAGAAGTTTTACATGCGTTATGTGACAATGGATGACAAATGGATCCATGACTACACCTCATAGTGAAATGGGCAGTCACTTGAGTGGACAACAATCAGCCAAAGCCGGTAAGGTTTTGGCTTCCGTATTTTGGGATGCGGAGGGTGTATATGTAAATATATTGTTACGTACTGACTTTGTTGTGATAGGATGTTGTTTAATTTATTTTATTTTTATTGACTTTTAATTTTAAATTTTAGTACATAACCTATAAAAGTTTGTTGTTTTATTTTTGAATCAACTAACCTCGACTACAGCTCTTTTCCTTTTTTATTTATTTTAATTTATTTCTAATTTACTTATTTTATTAACTAACTTTTCTTTTTAAATAAATTTAAAATTTATGGGAAATATTTATACACTTCGTAAGCTCAGACAGAATGTAAATTCTTACATTTGACAAAATTCATTGGGCGCCATCTACTATACAGAGTAGAGATTCTTAACCTTAGGTATGTTTCTAATTGGCTTGTAATTTTAAAAATCAATAATAACGACTAATGAGATAAATTCATAAACATTTATTAATAAAAAAAAATCAGTAACCAAAAACCTTTTAATTGATTGTGCAATAAATATTTGGTCGAATAAGGTAAGTGTATTTTTATTTACTACAAGGAAAAATTAACAGTTACAAGTGAAATTTATTGTTATTTTCTCACCTTATTCTCCAATACTCTAACCTAAGTTATTTATAGGTTAAGTAATTTTTAACTTTAGAAAAATCAGTTATGGCCTTTTATTGTTTTAAAATGTTTTTAAATATCGATATTTAATGAAAATTGGTACCTTTATTTAAGACTAAGTCTTCCTTATTCCTACAGTTATTATTGTTAAATGGATGTTCTTCAAAAAAATACAAATGGAATGTTCTTCAAAAGGGAAACTGGATAAATTTAATCAGGATACAATTCGATCAGGATAATCTGGATCTCTTAATCGGGATGCAGGACAGGATGGATAATTGTGGCTTCTTCTCTTGATTCAAAAGTTTTTTCTTTTTTCTTGAAAACTCGCGTCACTTCTTGAAAAGTAATGATTTTTATTCTTTTATCAGTGTTGCTTTGACTTGACTTCGTTTGTTTTTTGTCATGCAGAGCGATGTGAGCTGTTCAAGAGTTTTAAGTAAAAAGCCTCGCTTAACAGTGAGAAATATTTTTTATAAACGCCCAAGTCATAGCTTACTAGATTGGAATTTGACAGTTTTTTTAACTTAAATTTTTACAAAATTCAAATATAATTAATTTTTATACAATTTTTAATTAGCACCAAATTATTCTAGAGACAAAAAGAATAATTTTGATGTATTTTTTGTACAATTCCTACTTATATTAACTTTATACAAAGACTTTTTATGTTCGTTATTATCGATTTCTTAAATCTCATAAAAATTTATTATTATTGTCTTTTTTACTGTATTTCTTCAATTTTAGAAGTCCCAACACTCTATTTCCCCGATTTATAATATTTCGCTTGAATTTGAATTGATTATATTGATCATGATATTGAAATTTGAGGTTAAGTTTAAAATTTCTTTTTCTCCAAACACTTATATAATATAATAAATAATGTTCTCATTGTTATTATGATCGCAGACTTATCTGAGATTATATTATTTTAAATTTTTCTATTCAGTTGTTTGCTAGATTATTTGTAAATACCCTAAATCTGTTGATGAAAATCTCTTATGGGATTACCATGTTAAATTTTGACACATGAAATTTTATAGTTTCTTTTACAATTACTATGTTAAAATTAGTTTCAAACATTATTTTTGAAATCACATTCTGTCCTGTGATTACTTAAAGTATAATAAATAGATATTTTATTGGTATTAATAAAATTATCTGTTTCTTTTTTACTCTTCGTATTGAATGTTAAATTTTTTTGAGCTGGTCAATTTAGTTAACCGTTACGATATATATATATATATATATATATATATATATATATATATATATATATATATATATATATATATATATATACCGGTAATCTTACGTACTGGCACCAAAAACTAAATCGACGTATACAAACCCGGAATTGTAGAGAGATAAGAGGTTCTACCGGCACCGTATATATGTATTGACTATATATGCTGTCTGGCACCATATATATTATTTCAGAATACACTTTTCAATTTTATCTTGGACAGACATATTCGACTCGAACGCTTAAGGAGGTTGGGGCGTTAGACAAGAATAATGAAAAATCTGAAAAAATATTTTTTAACAAATTAATGCGTATGACAAAATTTTCTATAAAAAAAACCTAGTCAAAAAGTTAAAAAACTTTTAATCCTACATATAGCATACAAACAGTACATTTTTATTCGAGCAAATAAGCAATAGCCCAGTTGTCAGAGAGTTTGACCTCGTCAAAATGTGATGTCGATGAAACTTGGCATTTAAGTACTTGAAACGGTGCAGAAAACGATAAAAAAATCTTTGCTGCTCTAAAGTGTATGCTAACTTTACAATTTTGAAAATAAAATCGTAAATTTGGTTTTTCCATTATATCTCGAAAAAAAAAATTCGAATTACTAATAGCACCACGTGAAAGAGCGGAAAATTTTTCTAAAAATTATATTATAAGTTATTTTTAAAAAGAATTTGTATTACTATAAAAAATTTTATTTTATATAAATCAATTTCTAAATTATTTTTAACTTTATTAAAAAAAAATAATTTCTGATATATATAAACACTATTTTGAAAATAAAAATTGCGTCGAATGAATATTGTAAAAAAAATGAAAATTTTAAAACATAAGTTTTACTAAACCCAGATAATCATCATTTTAATTATATTTAAATCAAAAGTAAAAGTATAATAATGATAAATTTACAAGGATTTTTTTTTGTTATGCCTCTATTAATAGATATCTTCACTTTTATAAAAAGCAGTGAGAATTTTAGAAATTATAACTGCCGATCAAATTTTCTATGAGAAAACAAAAAAAAATTTAAAAATTAATGGATTCCTGAGAAAGCTTAGAGTCTCCTCTTTAAAATGCTTCCTTTTTTGTTTTTTTGCTTACAATTTACACAAAGATACTTTAGTTTTTCCGAACGTCTCGCCTGAATATTTGAATTCAACGGCTCGGCGCGCGTCGAGTTTTCGAATTTGCTTTCTTATTTTTAATAATTTTTTACAGTAATACAATTTTTTTTAACTAACTTTAACTTTTTAACTTTAAATATAATTTTTAGTACAATTTACCGCTCTTTTGGTGCTATTAGTTTTTCGAAATTTTTATTTTTTTTCCAGATATAAGATTTTTATTTTCGAAATTGTGAAGTTAGCATATACTTTAGAGCAGCAAAGATTTTTTTATCGTTTTCTACACCCATTCAAGTACTTAAATGCCAAGTTTCATCGAGATCACATTTTGTGCGAGCTGTTGGTCAATATCCTTCTCTGGCAATGCATATTTTAATATTTATTCCAATTTTATAATGAGACTTTTAATTAATAAAAAATACTATTAAACATTCGTAAACTGTTGAATCTGTCTTTTTAATTATTAATTTCTATTAAGTCATTTTAATTTGAAGTCTTGTAATTTTTGCCAAAATCTCGTATTCTAAAAAATGCTCTAGGTTAGAATATACAGTATATCCACAAATGGAATCGCAAAGTGGAAAAAAATATTATTTTAGTTTATTCTTTAGAAAAATCTTACTAAAGTCCATAAAATAAGATCAGAATATCCAAATCTTAGAATACCTGTACGGTGTCTTAAAAAGTAAAAATGTATCAATAGAAAACTAACATTACTTCATTATTATTCACAAAATGTTTAGGAATTGAAAAAATTGTATGCATCATTTAAAATAAAATATAAATATAAATTTTCAAATTAAAAATTAAATTTCAGTTTTTAAAACATAAAAATTAGTCTAATGGACAAATAAGATTGGCAAATCCAAATTTTAGTTCATTTGTAAAAACACAAATGTACTAAGAAATTAATTAAATGAGAAAAATTATCGAAATTATTTATTAATTGACACAAATGGCACAATTGTTAATATTTTAAAATGAGCCACATTGTTTAAACAAAATTGCACTATTTAATATATTCTAAGTATAAGTGAACAATTTTTATATTATTTCATTTTGTCATTGCTTTCTTTGCAAAAAAATAAAATTTTAGAGATTCCGTAGATATTGATATAAGTAAAGGTTCCATTTGAGGGTTTTTGATGTAAAAATTTTTAGTTTGGACAACAACTTACTTATATAAACATTTTGAGTAAAATACTAATCTTAGTTACTTTTTAATATTCTTACACATTTTCTTAATTTTCTACATGTAACTTAAAATTGTGATATACGAATCTTATTTTTTTGATAAACATGATTTTTTTATAACGAATAACTTTCTCGTAAATTAAGATTTTGTTTTAGTGGTTCTTGATAAAAGAGGGGTTTTTAATGCCCAAATGTTATTATCTATATAATTTTTCAAAAGATTCAATGGATCTAAAATGGATCTCAAAAAACTAAAACTGTAAAAACTTACCTTGAAAATATTAAAAATGGCAAAAGGTCTTAGATATTATATTTTTTAATAAATATAAAAAAAATAATCGGTTTGGTTGTTATTAAAATAATTGATTATTTATGGATACCGCTATTAGAATTTAAAATTAAAATCTAATTTTAATTATTTAAATTTAAAAATGTGAAGTGTAAAATGTAAGTGTAAATGTAAAAATGCAAAGTGTAAAATGTAAGTGTAAATGTAAAAATTACTCTTGAGAAATGAAATGGCGTTCTATCGAAATTTTGTAAAAACACAACTTAATTAACTAAGAAATTAATAAAATGACTAAAATTATCAACATTATTTATTATTTTACACAAAATGCATAATTGTTTATAATTTAAAATGAGCCTTTGTGAAACAAAATTGCACTATTTGATTTATTTTACGTAACCTCTCATCTCCATACATTTTTCTGCTCTTAAAATATATAATTCTTTATAAACTTTCAGAAATTTTTTAGAGATATTTTATAATTAATAATAATAATAGTACTTTATTGACAAAGTCAAATGGCCATCGACCGAGGTCCTTCAGCAATTGATATTTTATTTATTTAAAGCTTAAGTACTTATTGTTTTGTAAAAGACAGATTGTATATTTCTAGGAAGTTAATAAAAAAAATTAAAGCTTTTTTTGTAAAAAAAAATAAAATTTTAAAGATATAGCATCGATATTATTATAAGTAATTGTTTCATTTAAATAAAAAAAAAGGTTTTTGATTATTAAAAATTTTTGTGTAAAATAATACATAATCCTTATTACTTTTTAATTCTTTTACACATTTTCCTAATTTAAAAACATTTAAGACTTTCATATGCAAATCTTATTTTTTTTTTAGAAGCACGATATTTTGTAGACTGACTTTATGTCATAAAGTATAAATAATAGTATCTTCTGTAACAAGGTTGGAATGGGAATTCGACACAAGTGGAGGAACCACGAGTGTCGGATCTTCATTCCAACAGAGTAACAGACTGTACTTTCTCCACGACCACAGTAAATAGAAATTAAATATATTAAAATGAAACCTCAATCTCTCAACATTGTGGAGGTAGTATTTTTATATTCAAGCTTGGATTTTTGCGGTAGCAAATTCTACATCTGAATCGTTTGATTTTCTTCTCCATTTAATAAATTAAAAGTTTTTACAAACCAATATTAAGACCACGTCAACTAATTCGACATTCATGGCAAACCTTATTTTTTAAACAATTATGGAATAAAGAGTATCTCTAGTGATAGAATTTTCTTTCAATCTCAAGAGCGAGAATGTTTCTTTTCTGTTATTATAAGTGGTTTCAGAATAACTACATTCAGTAGTGACCGTGGAGAAAATTTTTTAGTGATTCTTGATAATTCCAAGATGTTATTATTTATATTATTTTTAATAAAATAATTTATGAAAAATTATAATTCTACCTATTAAAGTATGAATCGCAATCCAAAAGCAAGATTTACCTCTTAAGCTTACACCGCAAATATCAAGTTGTTTATTTTTACATCACATTCACAAAACACGACTAAAAGGTGCTTGAACGTACTTTCGTTCATGGTGCCACAACGCTTCGGTCGCGTCCTGGTGCTTGTACGTAGCGTATGCTATAGACGAGTCGGGGTGACCCCTGGGGAGTATACAGATTAACTAAAATGGGGTTTTTACATATAAATGGTCCAAGTGGCACCTTCCTGAAAATTGCTGTGGGGCATCCTGGGGTGCTCAAGATACCAAAAATGACTTAAAACGTTGTGGCACCAAAAATTGGTGCCACAACGTTTTATATGGTGCCACAACGTCTATATAAGGTCGCTTTTGGTGCCGGAACGTAGGGTTACATATATATATATATATATATATATATATATATATATATATATATATATATATATATATATATATATATATATATATATATATATATATATATCTAAAAATTTGCACTCTTTATCCAAAAATATTATTTATTGTTTGCCAATAACAGCAAAAACCCTTAGGCCATCACTGCACTGAGCTTGATAATAGTTGACAAAGAAATTTATTAAAACTGAAAAAAAAAAACAATCCTGCAAACTATTTTGCTTATAGTAAATCATAAAGAAGTACTCATTTATCATTCTTCAGACTAGGATTTCCTTTAAGAAAATCAGTTTTAAAATCATTTCTTACCGCCCGCGGACTATAAAGCACACCGTATCCGACCTTTCCTCGTTACCCCATTACCCTCCGACAACAGTTTTTGAAACAACTCTTTTATAATTAGTTAATTTATTTTGATGGTAAACGTATTTGTGCAGTGCGCAGCCGACGCGAGACGAGGAGCGATTCCATCGCGATGCCGACGCTCTAGACGCTCTAGACGCTCGTCTCTTCACAGTTGCGGTTCGGCGCTGAGAGTCGTTAGTTCAGAGTTCTCACGCCAGTAGCGCTGGCGACGATCTCCTTTAAAGTTCGCACTTTCGCGCGCTATGACATTTTACATGTTGACATTTTTTCGTAATTTAAATATGCTTGAGGTGAGAGCGACTTGATGTGCTTTGGATACAATGTGAAAAGTTTAATGTATGATATGAAAAATTTTTATCACTAAACTTATTTTTCAAAACAAGTTAATTTTTAAATATACCTCAGTTTGCAAATTGGCTAAAAGTATTTTTTATGCTATTTTAAAATAGGAATAATAATTAAGGATTCTTGTTGAATCTTAAGCTGTTAAAACCAAAGAAAAGTTCGTTCAACTAAAATTATTTTTAATTTTTCTAATGAACAAAATACCAATTTAGGGTGTTTATCAGTGGACCAAAAACCGGTTTTTTGTGATATTTAAACTTAAGGATGTTTCCATAGTTACTAAAAATTGTTTATTAAAAATTGTCTTGCTTTTCTTAAATATTTTGTAGTTTTACTTGTGAAGAATATAGAAAATTGTTACATACTAAAAATACTTATTTATATATCAGTTGTTAATATTTTAAAAGCGCATAACTTTGAGAATTATTTTTACGTTTGTTAGAACTTGTAAAATTGTTTTAAATAAAAAAAGTTGATTGAATAAACCTTCAAGAAAATCAACAAAATATTCACTTTAACAGAATAGTTTTCGACATTTTGATATTTTAAATTTTCTACGTTTGTGACATTTTTTCGTAACTTATATGCTTGATCTACTTTGGATATGATGGAATTTTTTTGTGATAAGTTTTATGTAATTTTTATCACCGAAATTATTTTACGAATTCTTTTAATTTTTAGATATACCTGGGATCAAGTTTTCAAATTTGCTAAAACTATTATTTTTTTATTTTTACATAAATTCTTAACCTCTACCTATGTGCTTATTTATTTATTTACAGATAGAATATACAGGGTGTTATCAAATAAGTGCGAAAGTTTTTAGGGGGTGGATCCTTGTCGAAAATTAAGGGGGGTCTTGCATGTAAACAAAAGCTCTTAGACCTTTTCATGAAAAGTTACACGCTTCCAAAATTTAGAAAAGAATATATTATTTGAATATTTTTCTTTAATTTTATTGTGATCTTTTAAAGTGGTGAAATATGCAACCCCTATTTCATTTTTTACCAGAACTTTTTAACGAAACAAAATTACTCAAATTAAAAATATGTGCTGAAAAGAACGATTCATCGCAAAACTTTTTTAACTTTTGTGTTGTGTCCGTAAAAATAATAGTTTCCTATTAAAAAAATAAAATACAACATTGTGCATTAACGGATCTTCTGTAAATGGAATCTAAAAAATCTAGTAGGTGGCTGTCATGTTTTGTTTGCACAACTTGTGACTTCAATAGTAGTATTTTAAAATCGAAAAAATCTAGTAGGTGGCTGTCAAGTCGCTATGATTTCTATGTGGTAGTTGAAAGCTCAATTTCTGTTGAATCTTCAATATGAATACTTACACTAACGCTGAAAACTTTCCCACTTATTTGGTAACACCCTGTATATTTGTAAAGCAAATATTTAAAACCAAATTGTGCGACCTGGAGACTGATTTTAATGAAAAAACGATCACTTCAATTTTAAATCAAATTTATTAAAAATGGTAGCTAGAAATAAAAAAATCCGACTGGCAGATTGATAGAGAATTTCATTTGGAAAAAAGTTTCCGATTACTTTAACTTGACGACCTGTTGACTGATTTGTGTGGCAGAGTGAGGCGATGTTTCACTCTGGGCCGGCTGTAATTTCCACAAACGATGAGAATTTTTAACGAAAGTTATGTGGACCGTCTAATTGCTAGGAATTTTTTCAGTCTACTTGTTCAAAATTGTACGTAAATGGTATACATAACTGAGTTTGTAGATATGGCACACTTCATTTTCGCATTCTATTTTACATCTGTTAATTTGTTATCCTATTTTGATAATCGACATAATTTTACTGTTTTTTTTTCGTTCAGATCCTGAATAAACTTTAACATATACTTAGGATTTATTATATGCAGGTATTAAATCAAGAATATTTATTATTCCGCCAAGTTTATGAATGTTTAATTCAGATTTCTAGAACTTAATATGTTAGTTACATGTAAGTTTAATGGTGTAATATGTGCTTTAAATAAAGTTGCACATAAAGGTGCTTTCTCGAAGTTGTAAGAAGTTTTACAAATAGTAGTAGTGGTATTTTGAATATTTTAAAAAGTTTTTGTTTTGGTTTAAAAAAAATCTGCTTCCTTTAAGAGTGATACATTCATTCCAACGTTTCTCTAACATTTCGATGTTTTTTTTAAAAATGATTCACCTTTGTACTCAAATCAAATCCAGGGAATACGGTGGATAGAGAGGCAAATGAAAGTGCAATTCGTGCAATTTTTGCGATCGACTTGTGATATTTTCTTCTTTCTTTAAACGCACCAATAACGTAATATGATAATCGCTATTAATGGTTCTTCCTTTAACAATGTAATCGATGAATAAAATAGCCCTTCTCAATGGAGCAGAGTCCGAAGAAAACTTGTCAAACCATTGCATTGCTTCGCTTGAAAGGTATTTTATTAATGCTTCATCAACACACAAAATTCAGAGGTTTCCAGTGTTCTGAAAATAACAAAATTAGCGTCACTCAAACCACCGTAACTCATGAAAAGTGTATACCTTTGTGAATAATGGCACCATCTTCAATTCTTCATGTCATCCTTCAAGCTTATTGATTTAGTTTTTCAAAAAGTTTAAATGACCTTAAAAGGCTTATAAATACCTTCAAAATAAGGTGCCACTTGACCTTAACTGCTATTAGAGGTTTTTAAATTAACATCTACAAATTTTACATTTTAAATGGAAAAATAACTTTTCTGATAAAGCTGATGCCCCTTCTTTTATTGATCAATTTTTTATCTAAGTTATGAGAGTTCGTAGGAGTGTTGGATATTTTGCCACCTGTTTTTGAACATTAAATATTACTGAAGGAACACTTAAATATACATATCTGAGTTAAAAACTTTTTTGACGCTTTATTTAATAATTAAAGCTTATTTTACAAGTTTTGTTCTATTTTTACTATAATTTGTTACCTCCACAATATAATTATTTTAATTTCTCTGATATAGTATTTGGATTCTTTATTCTTTTTACTGAAAACGAGATATCTGGTAATGTATATTTATCTAATACCTTTCCACATTACCAGATTTTATAGAAGTATTGTTTCTATCGGTGCATAAATCATCAGATCGTTAGCGAATGCACATTCTGACAAGTACACTGTTTTTAATTCGTTAAAACGTGAATTTTTCGGATTATGTTTTCTACTACGTTCATGACATTTTTATAAAAAATTACATGTAAATATATTTTACTTCCACACCCAATTTCTACTTTTAAAACAATTTTTGTTAAATTATGATTTATATAATTTAAATTTTTACTTGTAGCCCAGTTGCCAGAGAAGGATATTGACCAAAAGCTCGCACAAAATGTGATATCCATGAAACTTAAGTACTTGAAAGGGTGTAGAAAACGATAAAAAATATTTGCTGCTCTAAAATGTATGTTAACTTCACAATTTCGAAAAATTGGTTTTTCCATTATATCTCGAAAAACAAAATAAAAATTTCGAAAAATTAATAGCACCACGTGAAAGAGCCGAAAATTTTACTAAAAATTATATTATAAGATATTTAAAAAAAATTGTATTACTATAAAAAATTATTCAAAATTAGAATGCAAATTCGAAAACTCTACGCGCGCCGAGCCGTTGAATACAAATATTCAGGCGAGGCGTTCGGAAAAACTAAAATATCTTTTCCTAAAATGTACGCAAAGAAAAAAAAGAAAGCATTTCAAAGAGGAGTATAAGCTTTCTCAGGAAGCCATTAGTTTTTAATTTTCAAAATAGTGTTTATTTATTTATATAAATTAATTTCTGATTTATTTAAACACTATTTTGAAAATAAAAATTGCGTCGAATGAATGTTGTGAAAAAAATGATCATTTTAAAACATCAGTTTTATTAAACAGAGATAATGTTCATCATTTTAATTATATTTAAATAAAAAGTAAAAGTATAATGATGCCTCTATAAATATATATCTTCAGTTTTATAGAAATCAGTGAGAATTTCAGAAATTATAACTTCCGGTCAAATTTTCTATGAGAAAACAAAAACAAAGTAAAAACTAATGGCTTCCTGAGAAAGCTTAGAGTCTCCTCTTTAAAAGGCTTTCTTTTTTTTTTCTTTGCTTACAGATTAGGCAAAGATACTTTAGTTTTTTTCCTGAATATTTGTATTCAACGGTTCGGCGCGCGTAGAGTTGTCCAATTTGCTTTCTTATTTTTAATAATTTTTTATAGTAATACAAATTTTTTTTTAAATAACCTATAATATAATTTTTAGTAAAATTTTCCACTCTTTCATGTGGTGCTATTAGTTTTTCGAAATTTTTTTTTTATTTTCGAAATTCCGAAGTTAGCATACACTTAAAAGCAGCAAATATTTTTTTATCGTTTGCTACACCCATTCTAGTACTTAAGTGCCAAGCTTTTAATTGTTCTATTGTCATATAAATTTTTATAGTTTCTCAAAAACTAATTGGTTCTCGAACTCTGTAAACATGTTATTTGAAATTTCAGAAACAGTTGAATAACTTTCTGACCCTCGAACCCTCTATATAGACCAGGTCAACCCGATTTTAAATACAAGAATTCATGGAAAGTTCTTAGCAGTAGCATGTAAATTAGGAAAAATCAAGACAACTGATTAAAAGTTCCGGAAGGGGGTGGGGGTAGGTAAATATATTGTTTTTTTACGATTTGTGGAGGAAATAAGCATCCCATGGGAAAAAGTTGAATTGTAAAGTTGTAGACAATTAAAAAATTTAAAAATTTGTATTAATCTATTTTCAATATAACCTCAAAATTATCGAGAAAATCGCTAAAACGGTTTTTTTTTTGTTTTTAATTTTTATCTCACGCAAAAATAATTATTCGCCCCTTCCACACCTTTCACTCAGTCGTTTTGATTTTTCTTAATTTACTTATAACTTACCCTAAATTTTTCGATCATCCACATACTGCTAAGAAATTTTTTTGTTTCAAAAATGATTGGCCCTGGTCTATTAAGCGTCATATTTTAACTGTTTATTTATCAAATGTTAGGCGATATGCTCTCAACGTCCATTCCCAAAATCAACCTTGTGATTAAACTGCTCCAAACTAAAGGAAACATCTAAAGTAAAACGGATAATTTATCATGTTCCCCCGAATGACCCATATCAGAAGTTGAAATGCGGTCTTTTAATTTATTTCGTCCGGCCCCTAAACTTCTAATCAATTTGCAAACCTGATATGATTGAATTTTAAATACCTTCGGGAAAGAAATTGATTAATTTTATAATTAAACTTTCGTGTTCTTATATAAATTCGGGAAAATAATTAAGTAGGTGTAATTTTAGGATATTTTGGGAAATTTAAAAGAAGTCTCGAATCTGTTTCGAAAAAGTTGAATAACAAAAAGTTTGGTAATTGTTAGAGGGAAGAGAAAATCTTCTGAAACAATATTTACGTTTGGAGGTTTGTATTTGGGGATTGGATCTATTTTCTCTTATTTTTAGGGTGATAGTTTACTTAATTATAATATATAACATTTATTATTCTGAAAACACATTTTAATTGTCCTGTTAAAGGGAAATTTACTTTGTTTTTTAAAAGAAAATCAGCTTAAAAAACAAAAGGCTAAAAAGTACTGGTCGTTCAGCTATAAACGATTTCCCAAAAACCAAAGAGATAATTATATCATAAAATAATAAAATATCGTCTTAAGATACAGAAAAACAAAGATAAAAATAAAAAACTTTACATCAAACGTTATAAAATAAAAAAAAACCGAAAGCAACAACCTCTTGAGCAACTCGAAGAATTTTAAATAAATTTATCCAAATATTCCAGTAAGGAATTTGTTACCCCAAACCACATCCATCAAGAAAAATTATGGAGTGCACGGGATATAAAAGAGAGACAGGAAAAAGAAAAATAATATAGAAAACTACAAAAAGAGACTCCTATAACACCCATAAGTCGAGAATTGTATTATAAAAAGGATTATTTTTTTACGTGAGCTCTGATTAGGATTCTTTAAAATTTTCAACATTTAACTATCATATGTATTGCTTAATGAAAACGGCAAGTTAAAATTTTCACCGAAAAAATTGTTCGGTATGTGAATTCGATCTGTGTGTGTATGTTTATTCTTTGTGTTTATGAATTTTAAAATTCTGACTTCAGACTTTGTTAGAGCATCAAAAAGTAAGCTTAGGGTTTGATGTGTCCCTCCATACCTCTTCGAGAACACCTTCAAAATGGGGTCCAAAATATAAAAATTTTGAAGTTTAAAATGACACTGAATTTAAAGTAGACACATAGTGAATGACGATTTTGGTAAAAATGAGTAGACTGTGGCTGTGTTGATTAGAATAAGAACTGTGTCAATCTAAAATTTTATTAATACTGTCATTACAATTTGTTCGGTCTATGGCAATGCTAGAAGAGCATTCTCAAATGGTTAAGAAATAAATTCTTATCTATTAACCTTGTACAAGGGGTTAGTAGAAGTAGAAATACAGTTTAATTTTTATTATTATTAGTATAAAGTAAACGCATCTGACGGTTAGGGCTTTTCTTGAGAGATTGTTAATCACACATGATCCTGGAGTCGGTTTATTGTCCTTAAAAATTAGATTAATTGTCAAGCTGTTCATACGCCATTTTGTAATCCGCTTCTAGATGGTTGCGCTTAAGTTACTGTACTTTTTGCAATTTTTGATTCTTATGAACCTTCCGGTGTGTAGGGAGGGTTCACCTACCAGTTCTTCGTCATTTAGAGAACGTGGGGGTGTTTGTTTAAATTCCAAGATCAAACCTAAGGCTTTATGGTTGAAATCATTGTGGTGGAGATATGCCGATATTTGTAATGGCTCTAGACTAGCGCTCATTTCCGCTAGCTTTAGTTTTTTCAGCGTTTATTTTTTGAAGCATGGTCTCATCCTGAAGGTTTTTAACTTGATGAGCTTATTAATTTAAATGTAGTGTTTTTTATAAAATTTGTTCACTAAATTCTAATTTCATTTTTATTACCCCAGGGTAAACTTGTTACTAGTTCTTGTAATTATTTGTAGGCCTGATGATGGCTAATAGCCGAAACTAGTCGCCGTTTTAAAAAATATTTTTCCCCTTTTTTAATCCTGATTATATGTGGTACCGACATTGATTTTGAAGTTTGATTTTTACACTTTGGCCACATTTGAGCTATGGATAACCTGTTTGCTTTGTTATAATTGTTTGCCACTTTTCATACCATACCATAATTTATCTGTATAATATGCTTTATATCAAACTTGGAATATTTATTAACTTGCTGTTACGGCTCAATAAGCTTTTTCGTTACTCTACACAATGACGTGTCATTGTACCCGTAAATATGACATGGTCTTTTGTTGTAGACTTGTTTTTAATGAGTATTAAAATAAAATTTTTCTAATTTTGACATGTAATATGACATTTTTTTTAACGTTTGACGTTATGATAGGGCATACTTTACGTAATTGGTTGCGTAAAGTAAAATATTACGTAACCAGTGATGAAATCTTTATTTATTTGAAAAATAAAAGACAAAAATTAAGAAAAATTAACGTTTAATTACAACTTATTTGCTTACGAATTATAAATATTAATTATTACAATTAGATAAAGAAATTCCTGAACTACTCGAAGTACTCATAGATGCAGATATATTTGAAACAGGTTTCTCACCCAGAATAAATCATTTGCAATATTTTTTTTATTTTCAATTGAACTTTCCACATATCCCTCCGCAACTTTATTGGATTTCCAGCCTCCCTGTCTTTTTAATTTTAAAATATCGGCTCCTGAGTTAGTCAGTAATGTGGCCGACCTTCTCCTGAAGCAATGTCCGGTAAATAAAACTGGATTCGGTAAGCCGATATATTCCGCCATCTTCTTCGGTAAATTACCAAATGTGTTAATGTAGATCGGTTGATTTACCATTACAATATTTTACAAAAAAACGGTTATGTTTTACATTCGACGGTCTTAAATTTAAATAATTTCTAATAATGTCCACAAAATTTACATTTTCAATGTCCCCTTCAGATATTCACGTATAATTTTAGTCTTATTTTCTGGAATTTTAACTCGGTAATAGGTTTCTTCCAAAAAAAAAAAACATCTTCTATTCGTAAAATAGTTAACTCGGATGGTCGCAATCCACCAGCTATTCCTATAATCATTGCTACCTTCAAAGATGAAAATATCAAAAGGACTATATACTCAATACTAATTTCTAAAATACTTACTTTTGCCATTAAAAATTCTTTGTTATCAGCTTCTTTAAGAAATTTTGTAATATCATTTTTTGAAAAGATATTTGATTTTTTAGCCTTATATAATAATAATAATATACGCCCTGCAATTCACTCCCTTACGAGTGAACCCCAGAAGCTCTGCAGCTTGTGCGGGGGAGGGACGGCTATTATTATTATTTGCCGTGGCGCTCTGGGGCGACTTACTGATGCTTGATGGCGCATTTGCTTTACAGTTGTGGGAAAACCCAGAAAAACCACACAACACCATCATCGACAACGATGGACTCCCCCAGGATTTTAAATCTTTGCAGCGTAAACTAACATCAAAGTAATTAATGTTAAATACGCTACAAATCATGCAATGAAAATTTTTATTTAAAAATCTCGTTGTCTAGACCGGGGCACGAACCAGAGCACGGACAGACCTATTAATGGTACATATTGAAATGTAACCGCCTTTGCCAACTGAGCCACCTATTGACGCTTTAAGAAGGCTACTAAACTGGTGTAGGTCTTAATGTCGACATTATGTTTTAAGGATACTACACATCGTACATGGAGTACGTAGTCCATAATGTGGAGGCCTTTAGTGATTTTTTGCCTTCAAAATAGGCCAGCATTACTTTTTCGTTGATGAATTTTACATTTTTCTGTGCTCGCCATTGTTCAAATTTTCCATAACAAATATTATACTTATCTAACTTTAGATTTTATTGGAATAACTGTTGATAACGCTCTTTGAGCAGCTTCTTCTACGTCGCTTGGTACATTTGACTCGCTTGAGGACATATTTACTAATATTTTTATTGTTTTGATTGTTGGTTTCTAATATTTATTATTGACTGATAACTTGTCAAAACCATTTGCCTACTTGATTTTTAACAAAATTAAAAAATTATAAATATAAGTAATATTTATTAAGCTTTTTTTTTAAATTAGAAAAAATCTTGTATATAAAAAAAGGACTTTTGTTTGACTCACCATTTGCTAACCTCGCTGATGCTCGGTTTGGCAAATATTGCGGTTCGTCAAACAAAATTCCTTATTTCCTAACTGGTTACGTAAATAGCTATTTGAACATTTTGAAAATGCCTTTAAAGTATTTAATGCAGTTTGTATATGCATATAAATAAAATAATCATAATCATTTTAATTGGCATGTCATTTCATCATAAAACTACCTATATAGAAAGACATTTAGGGTGCTTAAAGGAAAATATTTAAAAAGAGAGATTTACAATTATTTCACCTAGTTAGAAGTCAATAACCTTTTTATATCGAATAAATGGAAAAAATCATAAATTGCAGTTAGGAATTAAAAACAGTATCACTTTGTATACATAACCTGATCGGATTTTGTACGTATCCAAATATAAACGAACAAACAATGAATAAAAATAATTTATTATTGCGATTTTTGTTTTCGGATTAAATTTATATTAATGTTTACTTTTACCTAATAGCATAAATAAAAAAAATACCTGTCTAAATATAAAAATTAACTATTACATTCCGATATTTAATAATTGGTCACCAGTTCTAAGGATAAATTGGGCTCAAGCAGCTTTTATACAACTTTGATCCACAGTTCTGATTTTGTAGATATATAAATTAATTACTTAAAAAATATATATAACAAATTTTAGCATTTCAATTTTAAGCAATGCCTAGTTTAACTTCCGAGACATGAAAAAATCATTTAAGATTCTCATACTCTTGTATTTATTTTACGGAGTAGAACTAATAGCTGGGCATCTTTGCTATAGTCGAGACGACTTTGTAGTTCTTCAGAGAAAAGTTTGTCTAACATAAAATAATACAATGACAAAAAGAGACGCAGGGAATGAAAACTATCGCAACAATGTATCCTGTAAAGTTTTGTACATCTCGCTCTAAAACACCCTGTATAATTGATTTAAAGACTTCTAACACTTACCCGAGTTTTATCTTAACAGACATAGCGATACGTGTATAAACATAATAGACTTCCAAAGTTTTATCTCTCGCTGTCGGCTTTTTGGGTCAAGAAACGAAAAAGGGTAAACGGTCAGATAAACTGCTTTAAATCATCGTGTTAACTTTTAAAACAACGTTTTCTTCCTATTTTATTCTATATCTAACAAGTTGTTCTTACTACTAGAGTAATTGCTAAGAAAAGTATTTAAGTTTACTCTAGATTCGGGTTTTTAAGACTTGTAGTGAATCTGACAACCACTGAATCGATTTTGAAGTTAAAAAAACTATACGATTTTGTAAAGTTTTACTTTTTACTGGCTATAAAGAGTAAAATTTTTGGGTATGGAATGTCTTTTGTTTCAAATACGAGGCAAAGCTGAGGCAATTCTTACCCTGTTTCGCTTGGTTCTCGCGATGTTCTTTGAACATTACAGGTTGTCCATTTCAGTGGGAAACAGAACGTATAAAAATCCTTCAATAACTGATCTTTCTAGAATGCTCAGAATTGCTTTCAGTTTTCAAGAGAGAATAATTTTATATTCCGAATACTAGAAATACGCCAATGGGTATTTATGGCATTAAAAAAGAATTCTGGACCATCGTTCTCAATGGAAAGATGAAAGATGACTCCCGCTTTAGCAGACTGTAAATTTTAAAACACTTTTTCAGTTGTTTGAAATACATGTTCAACCGTTCAACATGTCGTTGAAATGGGATTGAATACACAGGCATTTGCTTTTGAAAGACCAAAGTGACCAACATTATGGGATAAACAATCAATCAATACTTCAAATAACACGGCAGGAATTGGCATGGTCCCTAAACCCGTATATCCTAAATTTTGTACATTCCTAGAAACACGTTTTTGGGAAATTTTGACGTTTCCATACTACTTTTCCATTCTGTATAAATTCGAACATTAATCAACATTGCATTAAAAAGTTATTATTAAAATATTTCGCGAATTATTATTTTTAAAACTAAAAAGTATAGAAATAATTTGTTCCATATTTGATTCTTTATTATCGATGTTTTGTTACCTACTTTTATCAATTAGACAATAAAAATCGGTTTTCTAACATAAAATATTTAATATAAACAAACTTTTATTTAGAGCATTTCATTATTTATTTAATACATTTTCATTATACCTAACTCGCAAATACAAAAGCATAAAAGTTTTTCTTATTTTTCAATACAATCAGATTCAAATTAAATTCCTAAAGTCATTCAGAAATACTTCTGACTAACTAAATATATTTTTTAATATTAGGTTAGCGCGTTATTTGTTGTTCGTTTATATTATAAAATTTAATTACGGCAAAATCAGGGCCACCTTTTGTTGCCTAACATATTTTTAGAACGATAAAAATGGAGAAGTAATAAACAATACAAAAAAAAATAAGAATAAAGAAATGAAAGCAAGTAAAACTAAGTTCGTGAAGTGTAGGAACTTTGCGTGTAGAAAAGAATAGAGCAAAAATATATAATATACTCTAGAGGCAAAAATGAGGAGCAATTCTGGTTAGAGAAAATATAGACGCGAATGTAGTAGCTAGAATAAGGCAAAAAGAAAAAGCAACAATATACAAAAAAGAAAAGTGATTGAAGAATATGAAAATAAGAGAATTGAAGTGAACCCTCAATATAAATAATGGAGATAATGGAGAAATAAGAGAAGATTCGACAAGAAGCAGTAGGAAGGTAAAAAAGACAATTACATAAATGCAGTTTAAGAAAAAATAAAAGCAAAAATGGCAGAAAATTCTACAGGACCAAGGAAGTAAATATATTTTGTGAAAAGAATAAAGCAGAAAAGAGATGAGTGGTCATGGCATATATGAAGTGCGAGATCCAAGAAAATCTGAACACCACGTGAATACGGAAAGCGGAGAACTCAGCGAATGATAGAATAAAGTCAAGGACGTTGATTAAGGAAGTAGGATAGAATGACCAGGACAAATAGATCTACAACGCTTAATATGAAAAAATCCGATACAGAGTTATATAAGTCATACATACAGTATACAAAAATTAAAATTATTATTAGAGACATGAACAAAACGTGGCTAATAATAATCTTTATTTAATTTCACAAACAACATAAACAAACCTGTCATAACAACCATCCTTCAATTTTCTTCCCTAAACCCCCCTTTATATAATTTTCACGTCATAACCAATTATATTAATTTAACCGATTTAAATAAAAATTACTAATTATAAATTTTAATTATGTTCCCCTAAAGTGTTCTTCTCAATATATTTTTATAAACTCTCACAAAAAATCAAATAAAGACTAAAAACAATACTTTTTAACACAGAACGATCTATTAGATTTTCTACTTCAAAAGATTTCAATTCTAAGAAATATTCAAATCAGATCCGAATTAAAAGCTTCGGGCGTTAAAAAAATGACAAATAAAGCTGTATCATTTTTTGCAATAGGAATGAAACAATGCGCATTTAAAATGAAAGAAAAATAAGTGAGTCCTATCAAGGACAGACGCTGTGGAACTGATGAATAAAAGAACAAAAAGTTAAAGATTTCGATATACAGGGATCATATTTTAGTTTCAAATTAAATCTAATTTTACTTTTCTATAGATTTCTATAGAACTGAACAAGGGGATTGATAAAGAGCGCTACATAAAATTGTGATTTCACTTCTGGTTTAATGTTTTAGCCGTGGAAATTATCTGGTTCAAAGGGAAAAGTTATATTTCTATATTATTATTAAGCTATAGAGAAAATAAAATTAGGAAAAGCCCCAGAAATAAACGACATGACACCAGAGATGATAAAATATATGGGAAAAGAAGGAACCATAGAACTAAAGAAAATAACGAATGAAGCAATAAAATGCAAAAGAATGCCTAATGATTGGAACACAGAAATTATATTACCTATATATTGAAACGAAACGTCAAAGTTTTTTTTTAGTTTTATTAAAATAGCAAAAATGAATTATCGAAATTGAATACTAAATGACTAATTAACATTCACACTCGTTCACTCATTAAATCTAATATTAAACTATTAAACAATAAAAAAATCCGACAAAAATACTCTATAACTAACACTAAAACTACCTTTGAACTGTGAATTTAAACTTTTTCCTCTTCTTATTAAATTTTACTTCCCGTCTTCACGCCTTAACAAACTCAAGTCCTTCCTCCTCTTATCAAACTCTACCTCCTGAGTTCACGCCTTAACAAACTCTTCACTCAATAAACCTTCCAAGTACCATAAGATTAATCTTTTCTATACACTATACAAAAATTTTCTTGATCAATACAATTTCCTTCCTTAAACTTTTTATCTTACAAAAAATTAAAAACCTTTGACCTTTCTCTTTTCTTTCTATCAATCTCTCAAATCACCTGTCACTCTTTTTCTCGTTACCTGGTTACCTTTCCTATAAACAAGGTGATTATTTCATTGCAATATAATATTGGAAACAAAAGAGATTGTAGAAACTATCGAGGTATCACACTGTCTAACATGCCAGGCAAGATACTAGCAAGGGTAATGGAGAAAAGAATAGAATTAATAATAGACAAAACAATCGAAGAAACGCAATGCGGCTTTAGAGGGCAAAGAATTAATTTTTACATTAAGACAGATCGGTGAAAAATTAATTAATAAAAATCGAGAAATACATATATGTTTTGTAGACCAAGAAAAGGCTTTGACGAAGTGAGAAGGCAAGATATATGAAAGTCTTTAGAAACTAGACGCTGAGCTATAGAAGTGGTAAAGGCAATGTATAAGAACAACAAAAATACTATCAGAATGAATAATGAAGAATCCAAACAATTTGAAACGAAACAAGGTGTTAAGCAGGGGATGCGTTCTGAGCCCTCTTTTGTTCTCGGCCGTAATAGATGATGCTAGGAACATTGAAGGAAAGACAAGGAGAGCCAGACTAAGGAATGAAACATTTAGACAACAGCTACAAATAAAATCAATACAAGACAAGACAGTAGAAGGACAAAAAGAGTAGCAAAAAGGGTATATGAATCTGTAACATCAGGAAAGAGTGTAAGGGAAGACCAAGGAAAAATGGAATGATGTACTAAAACAGGAATTGGAAAAAAGAAATATAAAATGGGAGAGGAAAGCAAGAAAATGACACAAGACAGAAATAAGTGGAGAAAAATAAGTAAATTAACGTAATGTATTAAACTCAATCACTTTACACCTAACGCTAAAAAAGGTTTTGGGAGGAATTTGCGATTTTGGGGGATGTATTTTTAATCTTATAATTTTTTTCGATTTTTAATTATTTTTCCCTTTACTAAATCACTAATTTTAGTAAAACAGAATATTATTTTTTAGAAGGTAATTTTTACATTGAATTAAAATCGTGAAAAAGCGACTTTTTTAAAAACAATTAACTCGAAGTTGTTTTACAAAGCAGCTTTGAATAAATTTCCATAAATAACCATAAGGTTTTTACGCGTTAGGTTTGATATTGTATGATCTGTACCTTGTTATTTAAAAGTTTCATGAAATGAAAAACTTCGCGTGTTTACTAACACGACGTAGATTCTCATCTAACATCCTTAAATCCAATGAACGGCTTAACGTTATGTGGCATAGAACCTAATTAAATATGATAAGTGATCTCTTTTTTTATTTGCAGCAAAAATGTAATCAATCGAGTAATGTATAAAGTACTTTGTAGTCGACTTAAATTACAAGAGTCGTTAGTTCCTTTTTTATTACATTAAAGAAACAATAATTTGCTGAAAATTAAGTAACATCAAAAAACTGGTAAAATAAAGGCCTCCATCAATCAAAAGTATACCAAAAGATAAATCGCCGTCGTATATAATGGCAGCCTAACCCTAAACCTTTTCAATCATTGTATACACGACATTTCGTATCTGTTTTCCTCGCCATCTATGATTTTGCTTCTTGTGTAAGCAAAGCATTATCTTCGTTGGCAAATCCTATTAAGGGTATATTATTACTGTGTGACCTGTGAGCATCTACAGTTTTGTGAAAGTTTTTGTGGGGTAGCAAAATGTCATCGAGCCTTTACATGAAGAGATCAGAATTGATGTACCAAGATTTCCTGGTAAAAGACAATTAGAAAACTGGACAAAATTGCCCTATACGTTGCACCAAGCAATAAATTTTCATCCATTTCACAGCTTGTAAGTGTGTAGACATCTTCGTAGCCTTTAGTTTTTCTGGCTTTTGGTTAACCTGACTTGCAAGGTAATTTTATTTTTGAAACCAATCTTGGAAGTCAGATAAGTCAGAGTTTCTATGGATTTATTTATAATTCCTTGACATACATTTCATTCAAAAATGGGCTTTTGATATTAAGAGCATACAGGACGCAGATGCCTTCACCAAAAATTTTGATTACTTTTCATGTCGTTAATAGTACATGCATGGATATAATATTTCACCAGTAGGTGTAAAAATTTATACTTGAGACTGCTACAGAGAGAAAAAATAAATATTCCTCAAAATGTGGGTTTATAAGATGTTTTTTGATCAAATATTTTTTCTCTCTCTGTAGCAATCTGCTATACACAAATATCTAAATAATTGTTAAGCAAAGTTTTTTAAAATAACCAACCAATTTTAAATGAGAAAGAATCCCCCAAAATTATATATGCCGCTGAAAAAAGCGCCGCTGTGTAATTCCAAAGAGAAGGTTGGAAAGTTTAATATTTTGGGTTTGTTGATATAAATGGACCTAGAATCTACCAAAAAAATTAAAATTTTGGTTTATGCAGAATGAATTTTGTCAAAAAAACGAGAAAAAGTGAGTTTTTTAGGATATAAATGGACCTAGAATCTACAAAACAAATTCAAAAAAATTAAAATTTGGTTTACGCAGATATGAGAAATATCCTCATTGCCTGACCTTTTGAGGGGATAGGGGCAATTGCCTACTAATAAGGTAGGTATTACTTACATCCAGTACAATGAGCACATAGCTGTAATATTCGACTGGTCTGATTAACTTTTGGGAACAGTACAATATATTGTTTAAATTTTACTTCTATGTGTACTATTCTGAACTGCTTGGTGTATAAAGGTTCAATCGGTCTCTTTATGAATCGCGTTGTCGAGGACTGCTAGGAACCTCGTGACATCATCTAACTTTTTTTTAAGTATCTCGCTTAATCTTAACGATAAAATTATGATTTAAACAGCATTATCATGACTAAAGATGTACCAAGAAAACTTCAAGAATACTTTTTTTTTTTGAATTGATACTTCGTTTTTATGATATTGGCGTGTATAACTTAAAAATCGGTAAGACAAACGTATTTTTTAAGCTCAGAAAATAGAACGTTGCCACAATGTATCTTGGGAATTGAAATCAAAATATGCATGCCAACAAACTAAATGATGAAGTGGTAGAAGGGGGGAAGTTTCGAAATCAAAATTGACGATGTCACAGCGTACTGTATCCACTTGATTCTTGACCAAACGAAAAATCATTTCTTTCACATCTTTTGGTTCAAACCATACCTTCTCTGATTTTTTATGCGAAGTATTTTTCTTTCGTATTTGCGAAATATATCTGCAATAAAAACTCAATTTAATTAACTTTTAATACTGGCTACTGGGACCTTTTACTTGTGACCACGCCTGGCGTTTTCTAATTATATATTGAAGAAATATCACTATATCACTAAGTATTAAGGAGTGGATAAAGCTTGCGCATGGATGAAATAGAATGTATCCCTGCATCCTATAAGTACATGGCTTAAAGATAATCAGTTACATTTTGCATCATTGTTCGAGTAATAAATGCAGCCATTTCTTTGGCAAGTAAACTGAAAAAACGTTGGTAAATTATTCTTTTATTAACTACTCTTTTAAATTATTTAGAATATCCAAGTGCGTTTTACTTCCTTTGAAGTCAACATTTAAACTTAGACGAAAACAAATTAAATTGCTTGCATCTCCTCGGGTGAAGATAAAACTACTCAAACACTTTTACTGAAATCTAACCAGAATATTCAAGTTAGTAATTTTATTATACTGTTAAAATTTCATTTTAAAAATTTTAAAACAAAATTATTTATTTCTCATAACGGAAAATCTCTCCGTACCGTAGGGACTAAACATAAAAATTTCCATTTATATCAATTTATTTCATTCTCCACAAATACGTAGATATTTTTTTAATGTCTAGACTTTGTCACGACAGATTTTTTTTGGTAAACCCTCATTTAAAGATGCAATGTAACTACTTTTGAATCTGAGGAGAAAGTCCGGTTAGTTAATCCCCAGTCAAGTCACTTGTCATTTGATCTCCAACGTAATTCGGGGTTTATTCTGTCCGCACCTTTTTTTGTATTTACAGCTGACATTGGAAAGTAGACCATGGAATAAGGGAAAACTACAAGTTTTGTAGTAATAACAGGATGTAGAAAATGTTATATTAGCCTACAAATGTAATTTACCATTTTCTTTTAACAAAATTAAGATTAAAAAAATTGGATAACATGTAAAACAAAAGTAGAGGGGGACATTTTGATAGATTTAATTTTTTTACTATTTATATTTTAGTTTTAAAAATATATGAATGTTTCGATGAATTGATTATTCATATTTGATGTAATGTAAAAACAAATTCCATAGTTTTCGGAACCAAAAGTTTTGTTCTATCAAACTGATTTTTTCCACTATCCAAAGCTCTTCAAGATGCTCCTAAAAAGTGAATGCATTAATATTGTGCTTGTGATGTAATGTGACCGCACCGGAAATATGGCGATGGTACTTTCTAGTCAGGGTCGACTTCTTGTCGCCCTGTGCTTCACTTTGTTGGTGTTGGCTGGTGCTCTAGCGGTGGGTTCTTTCACTGGATGGTTCCAGCAAGGATTTTCATCTGAACCAATACCGGCTAAGCTGAGACAGGTAATTATGGAGTATTTATATGAGATCTAGGTTGAATTTCCTTTAAAGTATTGGTTTTAGTAACGTTTTTACAAATTTGTCAACACGACAGGAGGCAGGAAATTTAATGTACCGGATAGCTCAATAAGAATGGCTTTTGGCCATATCTTAGAAACCGTTTATATTACAGCTTCATTTTACTACGATAAAACCAGAAAAAATTGAAATAATTTTAGGACAACCGTCAGATGGCGTAATTCAACAACAAAAAGTGAAATGCTTATTTTATACAAAATTTAAGTTTTTCAATATTTTCAATTTAGTATTTTTAAGTCATCAATTATTTTTTCCTGATTTAAATTTTAAAAAAAATTGATATAAAGTCGAATTTTATTTTTTTATGTTCTCGTAAGTAATATCATAAGGGCATCTAATTTTTCCGAAAAAAATCGAAAAAACACGTTGCTAAGTAATATTTTAACAAGAAGCATGAGTGCTGGTGGCAACAAAAATCCGAGTCGAATGCGAGGATTTTTGCACCTGCACGAATGCATTTTGTTAAAAAAATATTACTTTGCAACGTGTTTTTTCGATTATAGATTATTAATGTTGTTGATGGGTCCAGCTGTAGAGTGAAAAGCTCGAGGAGTGGCTGCAGGATCTTCTGTTTTCTGTTTTTTAGCTGGAGGTTCTGAGGCGTCACTTCTAAGGGATGTTGGAATAATGCTCATTATCCATTTGCAGATAAGGCTTAATTGAGTTAACTAAACTGTGTCTAGTAATTTTAATTACCACCCCTTCTTTAGCCAGGTTACTGAGTGTTGTCGACCGCATAGAGTGGTTTGTTATTTTTATTTCTTTTGTATTGAATCCTGCCTTCTCTGCTGCTTCTTTAGTTCTTTTCGAAAGTTCGTTTTTTCCCACTGGAGTGTTTTTGTACCATCCACTTGATTGTTCTTTGTTCCATGATGGGTTTACTGTTAAGAATAATCGATAAGTTGTTATTCTAGATGAACGTTTAACCATTAGAATTTTAAAAAGATGGACTGGACAAAAGGTAGGGTTCTTCGTGTTGGGGACCAGCTATTTATAATCCTCTCTTCAATAAAACGGCCCCCTAAAGGGTAGGATTTTTGAAAATCAGTTATTTTAAAAAATACGTAACTATGTTATCTACCTGTTTTAATCCCAGAATTACCCACTTCCTCTTTAAAATAATGAACTGTGCAATTGACTGCTTTTCCACCTCTCCAGGCAAGTTCTACTGAAGTGATATGGTAACATTTTTGCTGGAATCCCGCCGGAGTGTCTTCGTCCCATAATAAAACCATTGCGTAGTATTCCTCCAATTTTAATGAAGCAGAGCTCGATTTCCTTTTATTGGCGCACATCTGCAAATTCCTTCGTTTCGCATTACGGGCTTCTCTACTAGAATTGAAGATAATATCTTTAAATGGATCAAAAATTATTTTCCACTTCTTAAAATACATCTCTTTTTTTGCATCGGTGTTCTACATTGTCTTCACAACTAGTTCGTTGTAATTTTCACCGTTTTCTTTCTTCATATTCCACGCCCCAATCTTTCAGGATTAGGTTTAGTTGCTCTTAACTTGTAGTTTCCAAAAGCTCGTATTTCTTTGCCTTGCAGAATTCCGTAAAATGTTTCTATATTGACGTATGGGTTTTAACGGTCATAGAATCACTTCCAAAGCGACTCTCATACAGTTTTTTCATCTAGAAACCATTTGTAATTCATAATTGCGCGTTTGTGATTGGTGGAAATTTAGACGAGGGAAATAGTCGATGAAAAACAAATTGTGATCGAAAAATTTATTTTGAGATTTTTGAGTTAAAACCTAAATTTTTAAGTGCCCGCCCAAGAAAACATTGATCGAAAACCCCTGGTCAGAATTGCTTGTTGAATTGTACATCGTGAATAGTTCTTCCCTTTTTTTTTGTGACATGTGATAAATTTTTTGGTCAATTGCGAGAAAAGCTTAAAATAAACAAAATATGCTATTAAAAATCTACTTTTGGATATTAAGGGAATAAAGTAGTCTCCCAACAACAAACTGATGTATTGGTCTACGCGAATCCATAAAGTTTTTTACGCTTTTTCGTACTTTTTCTTTGACATTTGAGGAAGTAAATTTATACGGGCTATTTGAACAATTTCTATAATGTTTCGAGGAGTTGAAGTAAATGTTTCACTTGTAACTTCACTACTACTATCCATATTTTCAGTAGTAATAATGGAATTTTATTACGCTATTTCACAAACTAAGTAAAAGGTAAAAAATCTGAAATTCGGCAGAATTGGAGGAAATTAGCAAAAAAGGTAAGAACTTGATCTGAGAAATTAACAAAGTTTAATAAACAGGAAACATTGATATTGAACCAAATCCCCCGAAATTTTTAAATGCGTACACAGAGTGATTATTTATATTTGACGTCCACCTAGACGCTGTTAATTTCATACAAATAATTCTTTGATTATATGGAATAACGACTGTGTGGTGTAGTTGTCTATGAAATCTGTAGGAAATGAATCATTTAGGCCGTACGAAATGTCAACTATGTACGTTTCTTATTAATTTGAAGGCGCATTGGTACTTTTCTTTATAATCGCAAAAAACATATTTTGAAAGTAATTTTAAGCTTGTCCATCCAAGTGATCTTCAGTTGAGACGGAATCTTCCATACTAAAAAAGAGAATTTTAGTAGATATATCATTTTTATTTCTACAAATAGACTTTTTCCATTTGTAACAAGGATACGTGTTTTACAACCGACATAACCTAGTCAAACAAATATTTTGTTTTTCATGTTTTTAGTGCCAGTCTTATTCGGAACGTGACCAAGAAAGCAAACTATAATATACGTTTCTCTTCATACATAAAAATTTAAGTAAAAAACTTTGGCCACCTTTTCGTCTCGAGAGACATAATTTTGCTGGGAAAGTAATATAACAGCTGTCTCCGTAAACGGTGCAAATAAATAGGACAAAATATATTTCATTTCGTTTTGATCCCATCTATCGTTTTTTGTATTATCGAATTTAAGTATTAATTTTCATGGATTTGGCAAAAAAATGTCTTTAAATATATTCAATATTCAATATTTAATTTTTATTTAAAATCAGTGTTCGCAAACTTTTAGTATCGCCCCACTTTTTCCAAAATGTGCGTCCAATCCCATAATAGTCCAGTAAATGAAGGACTAAAAAGATCGAAAGCTGGGAATAAGTCGGGCATGAGTTCCCACATAGCGCAATTTGTAGGTCATCGCAGGTGTTTTAACATGAGAAAATCCTTAACGCGTTGTGGTCAAGGGAAGGGGCTGAAAATGGGCCCCAAAATCTGGAAAATGGGTTTCCCGCTAATATCTGGCTAAATATGCCAATTAGAGAATTTTTGTTCAGACAAAAAATGGAGATCAGCTCATTCTCTACAAAAATGGCCCTTATCATTTTCTTCGAAAATTCAATAGTTTTCGAGATAATGACACTCAAATGTCCCCTCATTTTAGCTGCTGCTCTACTTTCAGGAATTCCGCTTTCTATGAATTAACGCGTAACCGGGCGGACGAATTGTTCAATATCTCGGGAAAAAATTAATATTTTTCGATGATCCAAAGTTCATCGGAATGGGAAAACCCGTAGCTACAATTCCATGTGACTTGAAGTCAGTTCGTATTTACCAAAAATATTTAAAAAAGCGGTCAAAGTTTTTTTCAACAATATTTAGAGGCTGCTTCATTAATTTATTCATATTTTCTTTAAAAATAGTCATTTATTCTAATTTTGCCTTGATAATGGAACCTTAGGGGGTCTTGAATGACTTTCATCTAATTATTAATCCTCAAGAAATAAAGAGCGGGGAACAAGAAATGGATAAACAAAAAAAGGCCGGTTTTGACTCGTGTGACCAATTTTCCTCATTTCTCGAAAGTTATTTGACTCTATTAAAAATAAAAAAATATATTCGAAAAGTAGACCATCTAAGCTTTGAAATGATGTGCATTGGAAATCAATATAACGGATCATAAGATTATAATTCGCGCTTGTTCCGAAGATTCTCTGGAACTCCGAAATCGGCTAAAATATGCAAAAAAAATTTTGAGGTCATTCAAGACCCCCTAAGGTCCCATTATCAAGGCAAAATTAGAATAAATGACTATTTTTAAAGAAAATATGAATAAATTAATGAAGCAGCCTCTAAATATTGTTGAAAAAAACTTTGACCGCTTTTTTAAATATTTTTGGTAAATACGAACTGACTTCAAGTCACATGTAGCTACGGGTTTTCCCATTCCGATGAACTTTGAATCATCGAAAAATATTAATTTTTTCCCGAGATATTGAACAATTCGTCCGCCCGGTTACGCGTTAATTCATAGAAAGCGGAATTCCTGAAGGTAGAGCAGCAGCTGAAATTAGGGGATTTTTGTAGAGAATGAGCTGATCTCCATTTTCCAGGTTTTGGGGCCCATTTTCAGCCCCTCCCCTTGACCACAACGCGTTAAGGATTTTCTCATGTTAAAACACCTGCGGTGACCTACAAAATGCGCTATGTGGGAACTCATGCCAGACTTATTCCCAGGTTTGACCCTTCAGTTACTGGACTATAAACCCTTTAACCATAAATATATAAATGAATGTACTAGTGCGCTCGAGGGGAAACAAAGGTAAGGGTATTTTCGAAAAAATAACGCGAAGGAATTCCAGTATTTTAAAAGCCTTTGAGTAGAAAGTATTTATTTGCGAGCAAGATCAGAGGGTATACAGTAAATATGTATGATTTATGAATTATTTTCTCGCATTTTTATTATTTCTTGTTCAAACTTACTTGAACATCCAGTACGTTTGGTCGAATGAAGTAATTTTACATCTCTAATACTCCTAAACGCTATTCTATAATTTTAACTTCCACAGACAAAAGTTTTTGGAATTCACGCGTTATACATGGCACTATCAAAAGATTTTAGCTTTTCCGTGTCGAAACGAATGCACAAAATTTCTCTTTGTTAGTTAATCTCAAAGTATGTTAGGAATTTACACAGCCAAAAGTCCGTGCTATTTTACGACGAACAGCGATTGTAAAACAAGTCACCATGAGGCCAATAATAGAACTGCATAGAAATGTAATGCTTTTGTTGCACGAGTGCAGTGGGAAATTTAGCAGTTTATTGTATCTTTCGTGTAAAAAGATACATGTACCTACAACAAGTGATACGTTAGGGAGTTTATCTTGAAACCTTTTATAAAAAATTGTATCTCCAGGTTAATGCGGGTCCGCAAATACAAATTGAATGGACAATTTGCTGACCCTTTTTAATACACAGATGAGTGATAAGGATATTCAAATCCAAAATGCTAAATCTCAAGTGTTAGAAGATGTTCTATCTTCTATCAAAAAATGTAGATTTATTAATTATTGTGTTAGCAGTTAAATTTAAAATAAGTGGCAAGCCTAAAGGCATAGAAAAACCAGCTGTTCCTTTACGCCTTATCCTTTAGTTGAGAGCATCGACTTCCACAGAAAACTGTGTGAAAGATTTTGCAAGAGCGCTTTCATTTCAAAACCGGTGAACATGTCAATGGTCAAAGTAGTGATTTTTTGGAATAAAATGTAAGAAGTCATGGAAAACGATACGCAATTTCCTAAATGTCTAGTACTAAAAGTGCTCTGACACAATGTGCGGATCTATGGCTCAGAAAATCCTAATATTACTTTGGAATATAAACATGTGATCTATGTATTTTCGAAAACTTTACGGCCCCGTCTTTTTTCTAGAAAAACCTCTGTAAGCTCTCACAGCTGAATTGGGGGATCTGCTCTAGAGGTATTGATATTGATCAGCTCTCCCTATTTACAAACCACCACTACCAGCTGCTCTTACTGAACTCTGAGATTGCTGCTGGTATTAGAAGCATCACTGGAGATATCCTACAGAGTATGTGGGCAGAATTGGACTACCTATTGGATATATATGCTGTCTCACGCCAGAAGCTTCTATCAAACATTTGTATGACTGGAATATGTTTAAAAAAACACCCGGTATAACTGTTAAAAATTGTAGAGTTAATACGTCTTCCGGGTTTGGACCGTGTCATTTCGAGAATAGGTCTCGACGTTTCGCCTGCCATCGTAGGAGGCTTCTTCAGGAGGATGAGTTACCGTGCTCTCAATTCCCCTCCTGAAGAAGCCTTCTACGATGGCAGGCGAAACGTCGAGACCTATTCTCGAAATGACACGGTCCAAACCTTGAAGACGTATTAACTCTACTGATTCTGGCCGTGGAAGCCTACGAAACGATTATTATAGATTGGTTTATTCTTCTTACTAAAACGTTATATTATATCTTCTTTCCATTATTTTGATATTCTTTCAATTATCCATGTTTTTAACTTTGTCATCTCAAAAATTTGATGGTGTCCAAAAATTACTATTATTTAACAATTTTATCTTTTTTTGCCTTATTTTTACGGTATTTGCTCCTTTTTTCCTTTTTACTCCAACGTTTTCTTCGTTAATTTAATACAGTTTCCATGTTTTTCATGTTTATTATTATTTTAATTCGTCTTGTTTTTGTACTGTTGGTATTATTTTTATCCTTTTTTTTATCTTCATGTTGTTTATATTTTATTTTACTTTCTTTTATTTTTTAATGATTTATAAATTTATTTCTAATTAAAAACAAATCCCACAGCTGTCGATAGCTGGTGAACATGGAATATACTTAAAACTATAACAAATGGTTATCCACGTCAGTAAAACATTTATATTCATAATCGAGTCATATATGATGATAAATTGTCTAGTTTTATATATTCTAAAGGACATAACCCAAAGAGATAAATCGACCGCTCCGTATAAAAGATCGCTACCGGCGTTAAGACGTTCACCAGGCTTGGAATAATTTTAAAAAGGAAATTCCTTTTAAAAGTACGCAAATACTTCGAGGTGTTACCAATCTAAGAAACTTAGAAAAGGATCGGAATTTAATTTCGCATCAGGGAACCGGAAATACCTATACAGGAAAAGGATACAACTTCTGGAAAAATTTTCGCTATCAATTCTGAGGGTTTTTGCTTCAAATCCAGTTACGTTTGAGGTGAAATTCAATAAAGATTATTATTTTTAGAGTCAGTTTATTACAGAGTTACTGTATTGTAGGTCTTTAAGTTTTATACTGAATCTTTTATTAAATACAGTTGTGGGTTTTTGGGTTTTTAGAAAAGGGATAATAATGGACTGTAAACTCTTACTATGCAGGATCTCAGATGCTCCAGAATGGTGTAGAGATATACTCCTTCAAACAGACCACTTTTAACACTTAAACGAGGTGCTAGGTATATTATAAAACTTAAATTTAGATGTTACCCAGTCTTTATATACGGGTCAATAAATATAAATAAAAAATATAGATAGACCTGATAAATCTATATATAAAAGACCAAAGTTTTATAAATTTATTAAAAAAATATTTTGTTTTGCACACTTTTTACCTCACAGAAATCAGTCTTGATAAAATATCTAAAAATATTTATCGTAGATGAGCGGACTGGCGGCGTAGGGTATTTTTTCATTTTGTAAATGACAGACCATTTGAACTATCATGTATTATGTCACATTATTGAACCTCTTACGCCAACTTTTTCCATTCCACCGCATTTCTACTAAACGAAGTCAGAATCATCAATTTAGATATTGGCAGAAAGAACACCTGTCAACAGAAGCCGCTGAATGGCAGTTTCAGTGGCGTGTATACGATTTTTGCAACTACAGCAATGTAATATTTGAATGCAGAAATACCAGGATAATTTAAAAAAATACTTGTACCACCAAACTTCAAATACGACAATATTGACTATGTTATTTGGTAGTCTATGGTAGCAGACATAAATACTTCTGTTCACATCGTGGTACTTAAGTAAAAGGGAAATCAATGAAGAAAAAACGAAGCATGTGCTAATGAAAGATACATAGCTTAAATATCTCCATAAAAAATCCATCTAACCTGACCAATCCACTTGCCTGGATACAGCTCGTTCAATCACTTTCTTATAGCAAATTATAAATGTGGGGGGTCTTATCTTGTAGGAAGTTATTTTCTTGGCAAGAAAAAAAAAGGTCGACGCAGTGAAAAGAATTTGGAACTTTTAAATAGATATTATATAAATATTTGCAACTAACTCCATACCATCATCAGCATCATATGAAAGAACTTCGGTGTTCCGTTTTTACATTTCTATTTGTTGCTTACGCTTTTAAAATTATAATATTTTTACTCATTACTGTCGGACAAAGTTTGTAGTCATCCGCCTCCGGGACATCATGTTACAAGTGATTTTGCATCAATCGACACGACCTACTTTTTGAGCAGATGTTAAATTTATAGAAATCTATTGAGTCTAAAACTTGTGTACATCGAAATTGTTATACAAGATGATTTCGCACCACCGCGCAGGATTGCTTGATAATGATCTTTCTCTGCTATATACGCAAACAATCACAATGTTTTCAACAGTAACAGGAATTATTGGATGCCCTTTATGAAGCGCCGTGTTCAAACATTCAAAACCAGAAGGAAATTCATTGTACTTTAGCCAATTAATATTATCCACAACCAAAAACCTTCAATTCAACAAAACATTGAAACGTTCATTTCAAATAGAAGTATCTTTATACCTCCATATTATTTTTTTTGTAAAAAATAGCGACGACTACAAGATTAAAAAAGAAAAATTTTATTCATCATGTATGTCAGAATATTTTATAATATATTTGAAGGTATCCAAAACGCTTAAAATGCTTAAAAAAATGTGATTGCCAACCCGGAACACTCATTGCAGCTACGCCACTTCAAGTTGCAATAAGATCAATCAAACATTTTATGGCAAGAGTCCGCAAATATTTCCTAATACATTTTTATAGAGGTAGGTTGGTCCCTTGGAAAAATTAATAAAGAGGTAAAATTTACAGCTCCATATAATTTTACTCACGTGGAGTAATATCGTTTATTTCAATCAAGAAAAAAGATGTTGAGGATTGGTTGCAATAAACTGTGGCAAGAACCATCTGTTTATAATTTAAGATGTAGTGATATGATTTTTATATTAAATTCTTTTATATAAATAAGACAAATGTCATTAATTTTATTACAAAATTCGTATAATACGAACAATTCCTAGTGTATCACTCGAAGAAATTGTAGATCTGCCTCCTCTAAACATATTTATACAGGAAGTATTAAAAATATACTTAACACTGCTGATTGAAGAATTATGGACTATGAAGGGAGGGGGCAATCTCACAATAAAATACTAAAAGAGAGACCTTGCAGGATACTAATTCTATACGATATCACCACATTTTCTCTGATGATTTAAAAACAATTTTAGGAAAGATCTGCAACTCCAAAAAACTATGCCATTATATTATTGGTTTTTAAGAGAAAGAAGATAAGTGTGTCTCAAAAAACTATGCCATTATATTATTGGTCTTTAAGAGAAAGAAGATAAGTGTGTCTTAAGGAAGCTTTACTTATATTATAGGTATGGTATAACCAGGAATATAGTGAGGTAATAAATCAATATTAGCCGACGACCCTCGTTATTACCTATTGTTCGAGATGTAGTAAAGCAATAAAATGTGTGCATACTACAGCTTATGCTTAAGCCTGTATGAACCTAGCGTATCCAACTATGGGGATGCACCAAAGCAAGCAACTTAGCAATCATCCAAAGATTTCAAAACAAAGGGATCTGAAAATGGACAGTGTTGACCAGACCATCAAGAAATTAGCCAAGAGTCATGAAGAAACACTTCATCATCATGTCAATGTCGAGGCTATCCAACTCCTTGACAATACTGGGTTAGAAAGAAGAAAAGAGGATCAAGTCCTTTGAGTTACTTTAGTGTTTGTAGTGCAAAAGCAGAGCTTGTGTGTGCACTTTAAAGTTTAGTGCAATTCAGTCTACAGAACCTAAGGAACGCTGATGAGTTTACCTTAGTTTTAAGTTTCAAACTCTATTAGAGTTAGAATTAAATTGCTCATTGGTCACTGCACTGTTGACCAGATTGTAATATACTAAATGCCTTTATGAGTATTTAATAATAATAAAAAATGCTACAGATGATTCAGTTTGTCGATAATGCGGACTACAGACGACTGTCAGCTTTAGTTGATCTTAGGCTTTCTTAGTTTGGGGATAAGTTAATCTAGTAGAATATAAAATAATAATAAATAAGGTTTTTTTTCGTTTCACTTTTAAAACTTTGGATTTTTGTGGACGCTAATACTCCTTTATCGTAAATCGTCGATAAACTGACTTATAAAGTTTGCTCCAGAAAAAAACTTTTTAACAAAGTTTATTCAGAAAATTTTCAAATGTGGAGCGACCGATAAAAGAATAGAAAAACCTAAGTTATCCGACTTTACAAAAAGTTTTCGATATACAAATTTAATTCTCTTCATTGTTTTATAGCATAGAAAAGAGTATCTTAACGATGTTAGAAACTTTATTTGGGATTTTAAGTAAGATGAATGGATACAAGAAATAAAGTTAGTTGTCTAGAAGTTGCGAGGAACTTCTAATTTTTGTGTAATCCCGTAAAAATTTGTCTGCAATGCTGATAGTCGGAGTTTTTCAGCTTCAATACGTTTTTATTTACTTTGGAAAACCGCAAATTAAGTTTAAGAAAGTAATATATACGGGGGAGATACAAAGTGTATTTAGGTTTTTTTATTATGCCTAATTATTTGCCAAAATAATAAAGTTGTGCAAGGTTTTTGTTTCATCTCGAATTTCTTCCTACAGATGAAGACTAATCTGACCTATATTATACAGTGTGTCCCAAAAAGTTTATCTTACATTTCACACTTATTCTTGATAAAAATCTCTGCATGACTTGTACAAAATTTTTAAAACATTGTATGGAATATAGGGAAAACAAGTAGTAATGATTTGGATGGAGACAAAAATACGTACAAACTGTAGTGGAGGGCAAAATGTTCATTGAAATTGTGATTAAGTAGCAAAAAATTATGCACAATTGTAGATTATTGTTATTCTCATATAAAAAAGACAATAAATAAGTCAGCAATTGTTAAATTAATAAGCAATACGAAACTTTGTAATGGCATGTACCTAATAAGCGCCTTCTATCTGTTACTGATAGAGTGCTTTGGAATACCTGTCTAATAAAAGTCAACAACTGTCAAATTAACGTGAGTTTGTTTGCAATAATCAGAGAAATGTCAGTTAAATTAGGTATTGCAGATAAAATTGAAATTGTTCTCTGAGTTAGAAAAATTATAAAACATGTAGGTAAGCAGCAGAAATCTTTAATAATAGACACCCTGATAAAACTATACATTTCACAACTGTTCAATATGTAATAAATAAATTTAAGAGTTCTGGAAGTGTTGAAAATAATTTTAGAAAGCCACATGAGGCATGGGTTATCAATGAAGATACTGATAATGAAGTGATGCTGTCGGTAGTGGAAAATCAAAAAGATTCACTTCGCAAAAGATCCAATTTATTGAATGTAAGTAAAAGTACAGTTGCAAGAATTTTAAAGGCAAGATGGAGATTTTGAACGAATGTGCGAATTTTGTGCTTGTATCCAAGGAGAATTGGAAGATAACAGATTTATGACCCGACAAATACTTTTTTCTGATGAAGCAACGTTTACGTCGGATGGTACAGCAAGTTCTCAAAACTGTCGATGGTGGAGCAATGTTAATCTTAATTTCAATGTCCAATCCAGAGATCAATATTCATTTAAAACTAATGTATCGTACCTTACGTCATTTACAAAGACAGAATTGTTGGACCATACTTTTTCCGAAACAACATGAATGGAGAAAGCTTCCTACATTTTTTAAATAATCCGTTGTCTGAACTTCTTGATGAACTACCACTAAATGAACGAGAAAACATATGGTACCAACTTGATCGAACAACATGTCACTCTATTAGAATTATTCGGGAAATTCCCGTCCACACTTTTAACGGTAAAGCCTCCAAACATTACCCCTCTAGACTTCTTTTTGTGAGGCTACTTAAAAAAAAGGTGTACCTTAAGAGGCCATTTCAAGATATTGATCATCCTGAAAGAATCATTAAAGAAGCTGTGAAGATGTGCATAATTTTTTGCTACTTAGTCACAATTTCAATGCACATTTTGCCCTCCACTACAGTTTGTACGTATTTTTGTCTGCATATGTTTAAAAAATAAACATCTACTTGTCAGCCAAAATCGTATCAAATTTTTATTTTTTTCAATTTATTATTGTTTTTTAATTGCAATCGAACATAAAATCATGTATATAACGCGTACATAAACAGGCTTTATGGACTCATCATTTCGTTCAATAAAGCCCTCGTTTATGTACTTGTAATATTTATATATTTATGCCTGCCATTTAGATTCATAGCTTCAAATGTTTTTCTGAATATTTTTCGTTCTCATCTAAAGATCTAATTCTCAATATTTGGCGGTATTGACTATTGAGTATATTTCTTCAAAATATTGCTTTTTTAAGTTTAATTTTGACCTTATTTTTTTATGATTAAGCCTGCTCAAATCACGCTGTATTATTTACTTAAATATTTTACAGCAACTTAATTAAACCAAAAACTGAAGAATAAGAAAATTCCACGTTGGATACATAAATTAATTAAGCGAATGGTTACTTTTTTCTTACATAAATAAGTTTTACCGGAAAATTGTGATATTAATTTTCGTTCTTTTTCAGTAATTTTCTAATCTTTTAAGTACTTTATCTGGTTTTTCCACTAAAACTTAGGCTAACAGTGCAATAACGGTAAAAGTAGGTAATTATTTTTTTTATAACTTAAAGAGCATTTATGTGGAAAATAAACGTTAGGGGTGCTCTAAAACTTAGATCTTAAAAGAACTACAATTTGCAGTTAAAAAGCATTTTTAGATTATGAAATACTTGTAGTTTATACTGACGTTAATTTAGCTTGCGAGAGAGAGGATTTTTTTCCTACATAAAGCAAGATGTTGCATCTTTTCTTGCGATCTCGATACTTTTCTTAGCTCAGTCATCTTAGTTTGCTATTGTAGCTGAGCAAATTTTAATCATTTGAATCTCAAAATCTTTTGAGCTAAGTATTTATCTATGCCCCCACTATTATTTTTTTCAAAGTGGTTAAATTTTTTGATAAATATGATTGACATATGGGTGATTCTATCAAAAGAAGCAGACATGTTTTTCACTATTTTTTACTAGACCACGACAATCATTTAACACCTCGTGGACAAAACTTTTAGATCTTATAAATTGTTCCTTTAAGACTTATTGTATTTATGTTTGCTACGTATTGTAGTTCATACTTTAATGTATTATACCTTACAGTAATTGTAACTGTTATAAAATTGCAATTTTATAAATAAAAATAAGGTCGAGGACAACTACGACAACGATTGTGACGTACTAATTATGTTTAGATTTATGACAAATAGCAATCTAATGCAAATGCGTTTTATTCGTCGAAAATATCGTATTTTTTTGTGCAACGATTGATCTGTACAAATTGAACACAAATTACAAATATTTCGAATAAAGCCAAAGGGACATAATTATTCTTCTATTGGAATAGTCACCCATATGTCAGGCCATCGGGCTAAACCTTGTGGAAAAGAATGTAGCTCAGAATATTAATTTTTTCTCGTATGATTTTTCAATAATGTTTGTTAGATATAGGTGAAACTAAAATTCAAATATTCGATAGCAAAATGTTCGTCTTTGATTGTTAATAATGTGAACAGGATTTGTAGGAATATTTTATGTAGAACTGGGGATGATTATGACCCGCGCTTGTTCTAAAATTAAACATTAAACATCGTTATTATTGATATTATCGACCTACACATATATTTGTACATAATAAAAGTATCAAAAAATATATCATCCAACGCTTATTATCTGAATATTATTTTTTGGACTGAACAATGTTTTTATTCGTATATTTTAGAATTAGAGTTGTACTCTGACCAAATACATTTATATACACATATATTGCATTTAAAATTGTATATATTTTATAAAGGGTAAAAGCGAATAATACCAAAAAATACTATAGTCCTAACGATATACTAAAATATGATTGAAACAGATTTTGACATCTTCAATCTCAAAATCTGTGTACTATGTTGATGTCATATTTTTGCAAGATTATCAAGTGTTCTGTTTCTATAGTAAATTTATTTATTTTGTTATGTCATTTTGAAACCGGCTTCTGATAAAGAAAGCCGAAACGTCAAATTAAAACTTTTTTCAAGAAAATAAGTGGTTTTATTCCAGACAAAAAAAGAGAAATTGAACTAGCAAACCACTATAAGCTTCAGAAATGAATTAAAATCTTGAGTTATATATTCATTTTTAAATATTGTAATTTTGGAAACTTTGGAAAATCGACTAAATATTTTCCTTTAATTTTAATTAAAATTTCATATAGCTTATGAAAACATCATCTAAAACAAATTTTTGAGCATCAATTGAAATAAATGATTTTTCCACATAGAAATACAAGTTCTGAATTTAAAAAAAAATTAATTCCGAAATTCCTTAAATTTTTAAAACTGATATACTAATGATGAAATGAAAGCAATTTGGGCTGGAGATCGAATCCCAATTACAATGAAATATACGTATAAAAAATATCTGAATAACATTTTTTATTTAAAATTTAATCTACAGTATGCAACTACAAAAAATCGTAATCAAATAAAAAAAATATTATACAAAAAATGGGTATTGAATATCATCCACAATAAATACTGATATTTTATTTAATGAACATTCATACGTTGGTGGTAGATGCCACCGAGGTGGTTTTAAATTTTGGAATATTTAGATACCGGGTGTTTTATCAGCCACACTGAATTTAATTTTAATATGCGGTGGAGGTTTCTTGAGTCCGTTTAAGTGATGAATATTGTATACATAGTAAAAAATCTGTTGTGTCGCCACAAGACTTTCACGGCAGTTATAAAATAAAAATTAAAAAAATTAATTTGGTGTTAAAATTTTTTAAAATCCAAATCAAATGATATTTGATATCCCAAAAAAAATTCGTTTCGAATTTTTTTAAAGTAAAAATGACATTTGAAATATTATAAAAGGAAAAACATTTCACATGTCAAAAAAGAGTAAAACAATTTTTTAGGGTCGGAATTTTGTTTACTTTTTGTTTGACATGTAAAATGTCATTTGGATTTTAAATTTTAAATTTTTTTTCCATTGCTTAGTTTTAAAATTAAGGAATGAAAATTTCAGAATGTATTTACAAGCCAATAAGGCACCTAAATGTCAAATAAAAACTTTAGGTCTTTTATTTTTTTGTAATGTACATAGTGGGGCGATTTCAACCAAAAACAAACGGATTCATTCCGCGATGACCCGATACCCACATACCGAATTTCAGCTCAATCGGATCAAGCGTTTGGACGCTACTGCGATTTTTTAGTTAAAAAAACTTTTTTTTAGGTTAAGTTCAAAATTAAGGAATGAAAATTTCAGGATGTATTTACAAGCCAGTGAGACACCTAAACATCAAATAAAAATTTTAGGTCTTATATTGTTTTCCCCTGGCGGGGCGATTTCAACCAAATGGGTTCAATCCCCGATCACCCTAAACCCATATACCAAATTTTAGCTCAATCGGATTAAGCGTGCGGACGCTATCGTGGAAGAATACAGACACACAGACAGACGGACAGACTTCCACCTGGAAATCGTTTTAATCATCTCAGGGGACCTCAAAATGGATATATCCGTCGTTATCACAATTTTTTTTTAGCGCGTTCACAATACTTTCCCTTTGCGAGGGGCCGGGAAAGTAAAATACACAAATTTATATTACCTCAAAATAACACCCTGTATATTAGATCAGTTAGTTACAAATTACTAAAATATATTGCCCAACAGTACGATTTTTCCGATTTGCTTATTTTTAAAATATATATATTGAGATGGTTAAGTAAATTAATGTCATCACTCTCAAATTATCACTTTGATATTTCAAATACCAAAAATCAACAACTATCCATTTTTTTTTAAGTTATCTTTACATAATTTTTTTAAATAAGCAAATTCCTACTCTAAATGTCATTACACAAACTACAAATTTTTTTTATCATCACAACATTCCCTAAAATTTCTTATTTCTCCTAAAATTTATTCACGTATTATAATAGTACATTAAGCAACGCATTTCATATGGCATTCTGTTATGACACGAGTCCAAGTTTAAAAAACGAATCGCGCAGCGATGAGTTTTTTAAAGGACGAGTGTCATAACACCCATATGAAATAAGTTGCTTATAATACTTTTTATATTTTGCCATTTTATTAATTTTTTAATGAATTTATACTTTGCATATTATAGAGAAGTTTGCTTTAAAAAAAAATGAGTTGGTAGCACTGTTGTAGAATTTTTAAAATTTGACAGATTTGAAATTTAATTTCAATAGACAACTGTCAATTCATGTCATTTGTTGATTCATATTACCAACCGTATAACAAAAAAAGTTGCGTACTCTAATGAAACATTAGAGTTCTCAAATGCGTATCATTATGTAAAATATTATAGATGCAAAATATAAAAATACTTTTGTAATACTGAATATAATTTTATTTTATCTATTACAATTGAAATATTTTCTTTTTTTTTAATTTTTATAAATATTTTAATTGATATTTTATTTCTTTAATTTTATTTTCCATTTATGATAGTTTATTTTATTTTTATCTCTTATAATTTTTCTAAGTATTTTTGGTCGTAATCTTCTTATGTTACCCCTAAATTTGTGATTTTTCCCACTACATGCCTTTATTCTTGAGTTCATGTGATTTTCTCTATGAATATCCACATCTACATTTTTTTTCCTCTTTAAGCATTTTCTCATACTCTACATTGGATTTAATTTTTCCCTTTAATATCTTGAAATTTTCTTTGATTTCCTTTCTTGTTTTTAAATTTTCTTCCTCTGCTATGGCAATATTTGTTATTAACCCTTCCTTGATATTTTCTTTGAATTATTATCACTTTCTCCATTTGTCCCATTATTTTATCCTATTCCATTATTTTCTGTTCTGTCAATTTCTGTTTGATTTCCTCTCCATCTTCTCTATACCCTCCTTTAACTTATTAGTATTTCCTTTCATCTCTTTCTTTAATTTTTCTTGATTTAGTTTCATAACTTTTTTTAAGTCTTGTTTCAACTCTTGTTGATTTTGGTCCATTTTGTCCATCTTCTTTACCAATAATTCAAATATTTCCCATATATCATTTTCACAATATATTCAATGGTCCTTTAATATTACTGCGGGTTCAACATTACCAGAGATAATACTATTTTCTGAATAACACTTTAAAACCACAATTTTTACCAAATCACGCCTTTGACTTATCAACTAAATATTTATATTTTAGATATATATCTCGTTTTATTATTTTTTTAAGTACTTAATTATGGTAGACAAATTTAAAAAAATTGTTATACATAAAAAATACGTCTACTGATCACAAAATATAACTTGCAATTATTAAAAACTATTTTATAATAAAATACATTGTCGGGGAGTAGACGGGAACTGAGCTGTTCCAGCCCTAATCACCTTATTAGTTGACTAGCCTAGATTGCTGCTTTTTGCTTGTTCTCGTAGACTTTGAAGAGTTGAAATAAAATAAGACACTTAACAAACTTCATATCTCCGAATGGTTCAATAATACTTCAAATACTTACAAAAAGTAAAATTTACTTTGTTATTACTAAATAAATAAAAATGATCAGTGCAAAATTTGATTACGTCATGTGGTCGAGATGAGTGCTGATATGCGACTCGCTTTTGAGCGGACGGAAGTCTCTGTAGTGTCGGGTGAAATTTTTTTATATTTTTATTGGTTCAGACTTCGCGCTCCATTCAAAATTACCAGAAAGTGTTTTGGCTATTTTATTTTGGATACTATTGAATAATAAGGAACCGGCCCGAGCTTTGAGCTCATGTAACTGTCACTGTAAATGTGAAGTTTAATTATATTATTTTATTTTAATTGTACAGGATTTACTTTTATTATTTGAATTACTTAAATATGTTGGACGTAAAAATGATCATATTGTATCACTACGACTACGACTAACTTTAGACTTCCTGCTACTGCCGTCGTTTTTTAATCAGGTTGAAAATGGAGTTTTAAATGAATTAACAAATATACATCTGAGTGTTCTGTGACGAGATGCAGTATGCACCACGAAAATAAATATTTTTACTAAGAATTCTTTAGAGGTTTTTAAACCTAAAACCACGATTATTTATTAAATAAATCTTTCCAGCAGGTAGAAAATGTATACGATTAGAAATCGTGTAAGGTAAATATATTAGAGAAGTAGCACTTCCTGGTCGATGATACAAACTGTATTTATGATGTAGCAAGAAAAATAGGGGATTTTAATGAGATGAAACATCCATTTTTTGAATTAGTGGCATGTGATTTTTAGTTTTCTTGGAAAATTGCGGAAAAATTACCATATTTCAAAATTTACACTCTTCCATAACCTGATGATCCTCCGAATTCGCAACTTTAGCCAATGAGGTAGGTTTAAAACATACAAAATGTTTCAGTGTTTACTGTATACAGGGCTAAACAAATATGGTAGCTGAATAGAGCATTTTAGAGCACCTCTAGCCTATTTGCGACAATAAAATTTTGAGTTCAAAATTTGGTATTTTAAACATAAAAATCAAGGGGATTCAAGTCTGGAGACCTTGGAGACCAAATTTTTTGTCATCCAAAATTACACCTTCGTGTCAATTTTAATTTCGGTTTTTAGTGCAATTTTTATTTTTCTTGTTAATATTTAGAAACTTAAAAAAAGGATTGTGGCGTACCTACTAGAATTTGACTAGACAACTATTTTCTTGCTCTTATTGACTTCTATCTTCAATATTTTTTTCATTTTTCATAAAAAATGGTACGTGTATTTTTATTCGAATTTACAATGTTACTAAATTTTAAATAATAATGATTATTACTAACTTTATTTTTGGATAAGAATTTTATTTATTTGAAAATAGAATACAGTCAAGTTTATCTGTTCGATAAAACAAACTACGGTAATTATAAATTATGTGTCGATATCAAAATGAGATTCACAGCCGTTCAGAAAATTTAAAGAATTTTATATATAAATAATTTGAAACTCAAGTGATGAAATATGTTACGTAGTTTTACGTAATAGGTATTTTAAAAACTTAATTTTTTCCTAAATTTAAAGAAATTAAATTCTAAAATATTTGCCAAAATAGGTTTTTTTAAAGGCAATAAATATGAAATTCTGTATTTGAAAAACCTTTCTTGAAATAATTCAATTATTTATATGACAATTAAAATGACGTTTCAATCAAAATTAATGGTACCTAGAGATTTCGCTGGATGGTTCTGTGTCTCTGGTTCTGGTTTGACCGATGCGAAAGAAAGCTGTTTTCCTGATAAAAAATTTGTGTGCGCATGCGCGATTAAACTAGTTTAACTGTCAATGTCAATCATAATTTCCGTTATTGCGATTTTGTCGCAGTATTGCCGTTTTGCGAGTAGTTACTGGCATTTGCCGAGAATGAGAACTACTGCCAGAAAATATCTGAACCAAAATCCTTGAAATAAAAAGTGTAAATTCAATAGATAAACACCAAATAAGAAACTGTTCATTTGCTCAGAAATTGTAAGGAATAATGTAATAATAAGGTAAACCAAAGCACATTATTTAGTTTGTGTTCCATCAACCAGTAATCCATGTACTCTAGGACTATCTTCAAGCATGTCGACAGAAACTACAGCACGGTTAAGTACGAGCTTACCAAGAAAAAAGAAGTTGCGCAGGAAAATCCAATGTCTAAAATTGAAGATTAATAAACAGAAGGCTACATTAAAGAACAAATCGGAAAACAAAAAATATAGCATCTCTGCATTTAATAAGATGTGCGATACGTTTTTGAACAAGATATTAGCACAAATAGTTAAAACACAGGCAGTACTCAAGAATAAAAAAAGCGTAGAAGATATTCCACTGAATATAAGCAATTTGTTGTGTCATCGAATTTTGTATTTGCCACCAAAACGAAGCCTTCCAAAAACTACAGAACATTTGTCATGTAAACCTGGTCTAAACATTGAACCAATATATAAAGATCTTCAATTGGTGGTGAAAACAATGCTTGATGAGGACAAACATTGTAACATAGGCATTGACGAGATGTCTCTTAAAAGTAATTTGTTGGTATGTGGGATGTAGGAAATGGAAAAAAGAAGCATTTGTAGCACAAAATGCACTTGTAATCATGGCTACAGGATTATATTTAAATTGGAAGCAGCCACTAGCTTATTTCCTTGTACATACAAGTTTTTTGGTCGGATAGCGGGTTGTTCATCAACTCTATTATTTTTCTTAGTATAGTTCGGTTTTGTAAGAATTTGAATCAATACGTTACTTTTCTTAGGGTAGGTGTCAATAGTTTATGTTATGTTTATAGGACAGTTAGGATTCCACAATGTTTACTTGATGAATGATGATATAAAAATATTTGTCTACGACAGTGTCGAATGCTCTTGACAAGTCGAATAGTAATGACACGACATATTCTCCACCGTGCATCTCTTAGATCATATCACTGGCTCTAGTGAAAAACGGCATAACTGGAAAACGGTACTTTTCAGGAGACTGCTTACAATAAAATAGTCTAAACCATTCCTAAGCCATAACAATATTAGGTAAAGTAATTGCTGTCATAAAAAGGTTATGGGTTACTATTTCTTAGCACAATATTTATATCTTGAAATACTGCAATTCAATAATTTTTTTTTGCAATTTATTTGAAATGTGCCCTTATGAACGAATTATTGCTTTCCACATCATTAGTTGTTCCCTAGTAACAGCATCAAACTATTTTATAATTATAGTTATGCCCATACGAACGAATTATTGCTTTCCACATCATTAGTTGTTCCCTAGTAACAGCATAATACTATTTTATAATTATAGTTGTCTCTAAAGTATCTAAAAAATCTGACGTAACGCGATTTATGCCTTTGTGGACCTACTCATGTCTGGATAACCAATATTTAGATCGATATACACGACGAGTTATGCCCTTAGTGCTTTTTGAAAATACTATTTAGGAGTAAGATAGAGTTATACCGTTTTGCTAGGGTATAGAGTTGGACCTGCCGGTGCTAAAAAACAAATAAAAACATAAGGGCATAACTAAACTTATTCCTGTTTTCACTAGAGGCAGTGATATATGCTACGCTAGATACGGTGCTCAGGTTATTTGTGTTGCGACCAGTAGGGAGTTTAGAGTACTAATCCACTGATTGGTCGATTTCAAATGTCAGATATGTTGTTTTTTGGGAATTATTGTGCTAATCTTGTGTATTTTTATAGTTTTTTAAAAGTTTTTGCTGTGTACAATTAGTTTAGAGAACATTTCTCAACAAAATGCCAAAGTCTTGTTAAGTGTACAACATCAAATTTGAGAAAGGTGCTGTCAGATCTTTTCATAGGTATGTATTCCATAGGCGTGCTGTTGGATAGGACAGGAAGTTAAAATAAGAACTAAACGTAAATTACGTATACTTTATTTGAATTGTAAATGAATTGTTTAAATGTCTATCTATTGTATGTCAATTTATGTTTTATTAAAATAAACCATGTTTTAGTACTCAACCCAATCTATACGAAGGTACATTTTGACTTATTTTTTGTATTTATATACATTTTGTTTTTTCTGTTTATAATCAATGGGATTTTTAATTTGCTATAAAAAATATTTGAGTTGTTGATTGAATTGACATAATCGCTAGGTTTAATTATTGTTGCCAATGACGATTTGAAACCAATAAAGGCGATCATTGATATCATGATAAAATTAGCCAAGAAAATTTAGTTACAAGTGAATAGAATATATGATTATTTTCAAATATACGGGTCTATTGCTGTCTACCAAAAGAATAATGTATAATGTAATAATAATGTATGGCATAAACATAACATCTACAAAATTAATACTAGATACATAAAGCATATTATATGATTCCCATTCCAAACAATTTTCGTAGTCTTCCATGGTATTTTATTTATTTTCGATTAACATTATTAATTCCCATTTTACTGTAACCTACATGGAAGTCACTCATTCCTTAGAAAATGAAATTGAAATATGTGTTGTATAAATACGACAATATATTACACTGTACCAAAATATTCCAAATGGTACGCCACTGTATCATTGTACACTATTTCCTCTTCACCCCCTCTCGTCATTACCCCTCTAGGGCCAAACAAATACTATAGGATGCCGTATCTAGCGAAGCATATATGATCTAAGGTCCATCTTATCATTTTATATTGAATATAATCCACTAGACTAGTTTCCTGTGATAAACCTCTACGAAAGGCTACTATTAATTAAGTTAAAAAGTGTTCAACTTTGAGAGCTACGATTTTTTCGATTATTTTAGAAAAATAATACTTTACTAGTCGGAAATGGGTATCATTTCGCACTTGTACAGTATATATACTATTATTCAATGATAGTTGAATCCCTTTTTAATAAATGAAGATGGCATTATGGAATAAAAAACCAAATAATGAATCGAAACTAATTTTTTATACACTATATTTTGAAGAAAAATATTTTGGGAACAATTTGAATATTTCAAACTGGTATGTTACAGTAAATCTTGTCTTCGAGATTTATTTTCCTTGATTGGAGATGTATATTTAATTTGATATGTATTTTCTAAATTTACCTGTGTAAAAAACGACTGTGATTGCAATTTTATGAGTTTTCCACATCGTTTCATCCAATGAATATTAAATATTTAAATAGTAATTACAAAAATTTTAAGAAAAGCCAAGCCAGCCACGTAATTTCCTAAATATTAATGTATTTTATTTTCTGAAAACTAGTTATTACATATAGAGAATCTAATTTCAAATTTTCATGCACCTATAACTCGTTTCTATATCCATAGAAAATCGACGTTATTAATGTTTTATGTTATTTACATGAAATACGCTTTAATCAGCACAATTTTCGTATGAGGGATTTTTCGTTTGATATTCATCAGAGCATGTTTATTAGTTTCATATTCAAAGCTAAGAATTCGCTTTTTCTAAGAATTTTCTTTTCAGTTTCAACCGATGCACCATCCAGAATTTTTGTTTAATGAGTTTAGCTGTTTTGTTAATTTAGATTGAGTTAGTTTTATAATGATATAACATTTTTGAACTCTGAGTTTTTAATTAAGTAAATCAGTGTTCGCTTATATTTCAATTAAAAGTTTGAGGACGATTTACTGACTGTGAAAGCTGTATAGTAGTAAAAAAATCGCTATAAACCAAAGCATCCAGATGGTAATTAACTCAGAGAGTCTTAAATTTTGTTCTATGAAAATATTGTGTTTTGTTTTAATTACCCATCGCATGTTGTGGTAGGCCGTTTCTAGAATTAGATATATGACGTCTCAACTAAATGGATCATCAAGATGTCAGCAAGTAGTCCCAGTAGAGTATGGACAAACGGTAATAATAATGGATGTCAATTCTCAATTCCCTGACCAATATAGTTTCGGATAATACAGAGGTTCCACAAGCACGAAAATCAATAGTTAAGCATTGCAAATTGGATACTATTTCCATCATGTACGATATGGTTAATAAGTCGGGAATACCTCACATATTGCAGATCCTGGATGAAACGCTGAATGAGAACTAAAGCAATGTTATAGAAATTTGACAAATTATTTATATTTTTTTACAGTACAGGATATTTACAATAACGCACAGGATATATTAACGGAACATGATTTGGTAAAGGTTTATTTTACATTACGGAAATGCGGAAATCGGAAATCCAAAGGTCAACACGTTTATACGTTTATTTTTTCTTTAGTTTTTATTTTTTCTTTAGAGTATTCTCTTTCTTTAAATTCACGTTTTACATTTTTATATAACTACATGAGATTAAACAGCAATTAATACTAGAATACAAACAGCCATCCCTATACAACCATAATGGTTTCTAAGGGATAACTGTTTATTTCATTTAAACGTAATGTATTATAAAAATAAAATGTAATAACTAAAAAATTTTGAAATAAATATATATATTATATTATACTTACTTCTGAACAAAAAAGTATCTTCCTGATATCTGTAAAACTTACTCCGTCACTCAGTAAGTTCGAAGGATGATTAATAAATCATCTTTTAGGCGAAATTCGACTTTATTTATTAACGCAGTATCCTTTAAGAGTGATATTTTTATTCCAACATTTGGATGCCTTTTTTGTAGAAGGATTTGTCTTTGGTATCAAAACAGGCTTCAGTTTCGGCAAACACTTCTTCATTGGAGCGAAATCCCTTTTACTGGAGCATTCTTTTTAGGTCTGCAAACAGGTATAGTCGCTGGGGGAGCCAGATCCGCGAAATACGGTGGTTGGGGAGGCAATTGAAAGTGTCTTGGGATAAAAACACTTTTTTATTCTTTATTTGTGGTCGTTTTTTCGCAATTTCTTTCTTCAAATATACCAATAACTCCATATAAAACTCGCTATTGACAGTTTTTTCTTTCTCGAGATTATCGATTGATAAAACACCGTGCTGCCTCAAAATATGGATGACAAAACGTTACCAGCTGACATTTGCCTTTTAGGTCACTTTGGGCAGCTTATGCCGGATGCTATCGTTGGTTGTCTACCGATTTAATCGGCGTTTAGACTTTACAAGTTACTTGAATTCAAGTAACTTGAAAGGAGTAACCTGAATTCAAGTGGACGTTCATACTATTTCAATATTTGATTCAAGTCATTTCAAGTTGACATTTTTACTTAAATGATTCCTGTTTCAAGTTACAAAAATGGCGTTGAATGATGTGATTCCTACTGGAATAAAATTTGTAAATAAGCTAATTGTGGATGGATTACTAAAAATCAGAAAAAAATTTCTACACTTCATTTTACAAAAAAATACAAACAGAAAATAAAACCAACATGACCTCACAATTTGTTTTTTAATTTCATATATTAGGTAGGTGTTAAGAAGGCTCGTTCAGACTTTGCAAGTTACTTGAATTCAAGTGCAATAATTGGTGCCACTTGAAACAAACTGAAAGGTGTGAACATTATTTCACTTGAATTCAAGTAACTTGAAAGGTGCTTTCAAGTTTCAAGTAAAACTAGAGACCAAGTTAACTTTTGCTTTTAAGTTGGGGACTTGAATCACAGTTGAATAGTGTGAACTGATATTCAAGTGCACTTGAAGTCACTGGAAGTAGTGAAAGTGGCTCTGCACTGCAGCAAATTAGTCAACCACCCACGGAGGGTTCTAATTGTGAGGTATTGTAAACTTGAAACAAATCATTAAAGTAAAAATTTCAACTTGAAATGACTTGAATGAAATATTGAAATGGTATGAACGTTCACTTGAATTCAGGTTACTCCTTTCAAGTTACTTGAATTCAAGTAACTTGTAAAGTCTGAACGAGCCTTTAAACTGTGATTCAAATCGATCGGCCTTTAAGTCCCCAACTTGAAAGCAAGAGTTAACTTTGTCTCTATTTCTACTTGAAACTTGAAAGCACGAGCCTTTAAACTGTGATTCAAATCGATCGGCCTTTAAGTCCCCAAATTGAAAGCAAGAGTTAACTTTGTCTCTATTTCTACTTGAAACTTGAAAGCACGAGCCTTTAAACTGTGATTCAAATCGATCGGCCTTTAAGTCCCCAACTTGAAAGCAAGAGTTAACTTTGTCTCTATTTCTACTTGAAACTTGAAAGCACCTTTCAAGTTACTTGAATTCAAGTGAAATGATGTTCACGCCTTTCAATTTGTTTCAAGTTGCACCAATCATTGCACTTGAATTCAAGTAACTTGTAAAGTCTAAACGAGCCTTTAACTCTGGAGTATTGTGTAGATCCATTGTCCCATAACATATGGTAAAATTATTTTTATTGCTGTTAAACAGCTTCAAACAGCGCTGTGAATCGTTGTTATTATTTTTGATCGACTTTGAGCAAACGCAGTAGCCACTTCGAACAGAACTTTCTCATGTTTCAAATGTTCATAAAAATGGTGAATATACTACCTTCTGAACTATTTTGTGGGCTTTTCTATGTTTTCTGGAACAACTGCCGAATTTGGGCAACCAGAGCGTTCAGAATCATCGGTGTTTGTACGGGCGCGTTTAAAATAATCAAGCAACTTCTCTACTATTTGTCTTGATGGAGCAAAGGCCTAATAACTTTTGCCTAGCCAGTTGTTTCCATTAAAAAGCAATGAACACAAAGATGTTTCCATTGTTTTGAAAATAACAAAAGTAGCGTCAAATTTTGACACGTATATCATTTAAAGGTTATAATACTTCCTAAAACACATATAGATTTGTCAATAGCGGTACCACTTATATGTCATCTTACGAACTTATTCAGTTACCAGGTACAGTTCTACTTTACATTACAATCGCTCATTGTTTTCCATTTATTTAATCTATATATTTGACGTGTTTTTTGTAATTATACATATATTCAATAAATGGTATTGTTACGTTGTAACTACCAAAACAATATCAAATATATTTTAATTGGAAACAGGTAGGCATTCAATCAACTTTCGTTGATTATGTGGTCTTCTTGATCCCCCATCGGATCCCAATTAATTTCAAAACCATAAAATTATGGCAATTAGCTTTAGTAGTCCAGCCGGGCTACAGTTCCAGCCAAACTCAACCAAACATTGTAATCTTCTCTGATACGTATGTCACGTGTCGCTCGTACGGTAAACAGCAGCTAACATATCGCCAATTAGCAGGGTCACAGGGTGCGCCCTCTATGGGAGTCACTTTTAGAATTAATTTGATTTCTCTGGATTGTGTTAAAGGTTGCCTTGTTAAAACACGCGCGGTGTGCGGTTGCTAGTGTATTTGAATTTGAGTTTGTTACGAAAATGTTATCCTTTGTCTCCTGAGTAAAGCATACAAATGAGCGATGTTACGATTGTGCTGTTTGACAGTTCCTTTAGTTTTGGTAATTAAAAGTTTAACCAGTTCGGATTTTTATTTCTTTCGGGCTCAGTAGAATCTGCTGTCCAAATCGTCAACACTGTGAGAAACGAGCCTATACTTATCAAATCTGCGCTAAAATCTTTCACTCTCAAGTTAAAATGAAAGTTCAGGATATAAGATCGTTTATACGATAATTGCACAAGTTAATTTTTTTGAAAATCGACCTCAAATCTATTAGATTTTTGCGTTCAAAGCTTATAACACCGTCGTGAAAACATTCAAATAAAATTTGTTTTTTAAAATGTTATCCGCTGTTGATCCCCTGTCAGATACTATATCTTCTATTAACTTTGATACACCCGACATTACCTTAAGAACAAGATTTCAAACGTTGTAAAATTTCAACTTCAACTGATATGTGTTTCTAGTTTCCCTTTTTTTATCTTTTATATATATTGTAGTTTAACTGAATATATGTTTTTGGTCTTGTCTATTTATTTGCACTACATTTTCATATGGTTTAAAAAGTAAATAATTTATTTAGAGTTTTGGTAAAACTGGTTCATTTTATTATCTTCCCAATCCCCATCCTTGTCTGACTGGTAAAAGTTTAAATATATGACGAAATAACATTATTGCATTGGAACCTTTAAGGCGAAACATCTAGTTAGTAAAACTATCTATACTTTGTTTGAAAAATAAGGCGAAGTAAGTTCTATATAAAAAACCAGTTTGTTTACTTCACCTTATTTTTCAAACAAACTATAGTTAGTATTAAAGTTGTGCAGCACCATTCCTGCTTTTGTTTTTGGTGTTTAAATAAATTATCCACTTCGCATTGAAGTCTTAACATCTATGAACCAGCAAACGGGTAGTTGAGACATACCATTTCTTCCAATTAGCCAGTACATTTTTCTATATTTCAGTCCAAGTTGTTCTCTTTTCTTTTTAACATACACCTTCCATCGGAGTTTGGCATCTAAAGTAATACCTAAGTATTTTGCTGTGTTTGAATATAGAGTCAGGTTTATTGTTTATTCTGAATGGAATATAATCTATCCTTTTGTTTGTAAAGTTAATGTGGAGTTATTTAGTTTCATTAAGTTTAATTTTCCATCTCTTCGTCCACTCATAGATATGGTGGACAGCTGTTTGCAGCTTGTGGGTTGCTTCTTCATTGCTCTTTCCTATTGCTAGAATGGCAGTGTCGTCGGCTATGGTATTGTTTTCTAACTCTGGAATATAACATGTGTACAGTAAGTATAGGACAGGTCCTAGGACACTTCCTTGTGGTACTCCAGCATTAATTTCTTTAAGATCGGAATAGGCTTCTTCTTGCCTAATTCTAAAGTATCTTTCCGATATATATATATATATATATATATATATATATATATATATATATATATATATATATATATATATATATATAAGTGTATATTTTCGTGTTTTCGTGACTGTTCAATAATAGTTTAAGTAGAAAAAATTCGTGGGAATCAGTCAATATAAAATAAATTAGTTTGATTTCTTCGTTTTGGTCAAGCTTTCGAAAACGTTTATTTTCTTTTTCAAGACTAATAACATGAAATACGGAAAAAATTAAATACAAAAAGAAACATCGGTGTTAAAATATTTTGAAATGACAAAATGACAGTTTCCAAAAACTTCAGAATACAATTGTAACATACAGAGTGTGATTATAAAAAGTATAAGAATGAATGAATATATATATAATGAATGAATATATATATAAAAAAAAAAAATAATAAATATCAATTCATGGAGGACGAGTTGAGAAATTTTCTTTATGTTTTTTTAATAGAAATGTGTATATTGTACTCAGGTCATTGATGTGTGTTCTTTTATTCATTGAATTTTGATTGTTATTTATATGAACCATTTCAAGAAAGAGACGCTTATTGAGATTTCGTTCATTATCGAGAATTTTGACATTATTATAGTCAATCACATGATCTTTATCTATTACATGTTCAGCAAGGCGATAAGATCTCACATTCCTTCTGCAGTCACTTTTGTGAGAAGTTATTCTATCTTTAAGCATCCTACTTGTTTGACCAATGTATACTTCATCACAGCTGCTGCATGGGATTTCAAAAATAAATCAAATATAATTTATGAAATCCCATGCAGCAGCTGTGATGAAGTATACATTGGTCAAACAAGTAGGATGCTTAAAGATAGAATAACTTCTCACAAAAGTGACTGCAGAAGGAATGTGAGATCTTATCGCCTTGCTGAACATGTAATAGATAAAGATCATGTGATTGACTATAATAATGTCAAAATTCTCGATAATGAACGAAATCTCAATAAGCGTCTCTTTCTTGAAATGGTTCATATAAATAACAATCAAAATTCAATGAATAAAAGAACAGACATCAATGACCTGAGTACAATATACACATTTCTATTAAAAAAACATAAAGAAAATTTCTCAACTCGTCCTCCATGAATTGATATTTATTATTTTTTTTTATATATATATATATTTACACATGTGGTGGTTTCCCTGGCCTGGGTATCATTATGGTCTTCCGCAATTTTCCAAAGGCTGGGTACATACTTCAGTCTGAAGGCAGCATTTATTAGGTTAGTTAATTTAATTATTGCTTTTTTGGGTAATTGTTTTAAAATTTCTCCAGTAATTAAGTCAAAACCTGGAGCTTTTTCGGATTGATATTTTCTTTTATTTCGGTAATTACTTCTATGGGAGAGGTAAATTCTATTTTTTGATCAATCTGTGGATGTTCTTCCAGAGTGAGTTCATCTTGATCTTCATGAGGTTGAAAGATTTTTTCTAAATGATTTGCAAATCTTGTTGCTCTTTGCTCATTATTGCTAGCCCATTTACCATCTTCCAATCTGACAGGTGGTAAAACAATATACTGATTGTGTTAAATAATAAGCGAACTCGATTTATATTCATTTGATTTTGTGCAAAATTCACGCATATATCATACCCATCTGTACTTCTTTAACACATTACAGTCATAAATTCTGATTTGCGGAATTCAAATAAATATGTCGCATATGAAATAATACTATCCCTATTATTGATACATATCTAACAAACTATATGTAAACGTATTTTTGGTTGCAGTAATTGAATGCTCAAAGGGCCAGTTTGTTACCAAAGCTGGGAATTCGGTTGAGACTGAGGTTTAAAACCACACCAATAAATGCCGCGCTATGTTTATGGGTCTTTGAGATGGCCGGCTGGGCAACTGTGTGCATTCCGTTTCGGATAAACAATTACGTTTAGAATTTAATTAAGAAAGTTTTATTGGGGTGCTTGATAGGTTGGAATCCTAAAATGTAAGTTTTTACATTCTCGCTATCTGCACAAAAAAAAATAGTAAAATTATCGAGCAAGTTATGTCAGTGTTTTTTTATTAATTTTTTTTTTTACATATCTCTTGCTGCTTCGATAGCCAGTATGAGTCTTTTAAAAAATGACTAAGAAATGAACATTTACACAAATCTGCAAAATAGAAAGTTAATAGTGGATCAGTAATGAATTTTTGATATAAAGAAAGAAAAACAAACTTTTAACGACAAATTGTCTTTTAACAGATAAAAATTTAGCAGCAGAAACATCAAACTGTCTCCATTTTATTTTTCCATCCTCCAAAAAATTTGGTAAACATTTTCCTTTCTCATTTATTGTTCGATAAGAAAATATTTTTTATTTTTGCAACTTCACACTATTAAAATAATTGTCAAAGAACAAACTATGGCTTTTATTTGATGAATCCTCCGTAATTCTCTCACAACACGTCCTTCTACAACTTTTCGCCACTTTGTATTTTTCCGAGCACTTAACAAAAAGAGAAGACAAACTGATCTCAGATTCAAAGAGTTGTACTGGCTCTTTTGTATTTTTCCGAGCACTTAACAAAAAGAGAAGACAAACTGACCTCAGATTCAAAGTGTTGTACTGGCTCCTTGGTAGAAAATCTCACCTATCGCTAGATAATAAACTCCTAATATACAAAACTGTAATAAAGTCAATTTGGATGCATGGTATCGAATTATGGGGTTGTGCCAGCAAATCAAACAGCAATATTACAAAGAGCACAATTCAAAATAGTCAGAGCAATCACAAATGCACCATGGTATGTGTCAAACGACACACTACATTACGATCTTCGAGTCCCAACACTTAAAGAAGTGATAGAAGAAAGAGGTCAAAAACACCACCAGAGATTGGAGGAACATCCCAACGCGCTCTTATAACCTCAAAAGAAAATTACCAATAGACTTCAAGTGAAGTGCTGGAAGTCTCTTCAATGGAAGGGTCCTCATCATGCCACTGTCAGCAGATTAGCTCATAGAATTTGTAAACTCTAATTGCTGATTACAGTGTAATAGAAAACTTTGTGTTTTTCCAGTGTTTTCAAGTCCGAAATCTACAACAGATTCATCGGCGACTCATGGACGATTTGTTTGACTTGATCGTAGATTCAAAAGCAACATTTTCTGATTGTGCAAAGCACTCTAAAAGCCGATTTTGTAAATGACGGCATTGGCTAAATAGTGTACTTTCTGTAATGCAAATGAGTGTAATTTTAATCCGTCTCCCAGCAGTAAAATTGTGATATTTACTGTCAACAACACTGATTTCTCTTTTAAAGTCACTGTAACATTTCCCCCATCATCCATTAAATCTATTTTAAAAAGCTACAAATGTTGTAAGAATGGCCCGTTCGTTCGATTTTACTTTTATTTAATTATACTCTGAATCTGTTGAGCTATACTATGTAGAGGATATTTCGCCTCTCCACATTTTAATAAATGTCACACGTTTATTGGTCTCTGACATGGCCGGGCTAGGTCATGTGTGCTTGCATTCCATTTCGGATAAACAATTACATTCCAAATTTAATTAAGAACGTTTTATGGTTGTGCACAAAACTGCAGAAATCTTACGAGATGAAATAAGTACGCGAAAAGAATTTTTTAATTAAAAGCAACCAAATAATTTTTTAATGAAAAGATTCTTGTATCTGCATATTGATATTTTTTATGATTTTAATAATAGCTAATGCATGGAAAACCTTTATAACCATTCAAAACGGCCTGAATTTAAATTTCGAGATATGGATCCAATTAGTACTTCAATTCACTATGTTTTGGCTCGGGAAATTTCGGTGAAATAATTATTAAAGAAAAACTTATTTTAAGGGTCTCAATTTTGCAAAATTTCGTAAAATATTTTTCTGACTGTGGTAGGTATATATTATATAACAAAAACTATAGAACTTCCAGATTATTGACATCGTTAAAAGAATCTCCGAAGCTCAAGTATTTGATTTATTGTCCTAAAAAAATTTAGCTTAGACAAACAAATCGAATCTGGAACCACGTAAAAATCTCTTACACGGAATCGGCGGTCACGAATTCCGAATCAATTAATTTTCCCTTGTGTTCGCTTAATTCTAGGATTAGTAACCCCAAAATTGAAACGCAGACACAAATTTTTAGAGCTAAGGGAGGAACGGTTGATTAATCTCCAAAAAGATACCTGCTAATTAAAACTTTAACGAGTTTTTTAATTTCTGATGTAAGCTGGAAGTATAATTTTTTTTTGTCGAACAAAAAAAAAAGAAAAAAAGTTGCTGTTTGTCACAGAAGTGTAAAATTTGAAGAGCCTGTGAAAAAAGGTTGTAGAAATGATATTTTGAAAACAGGATGTTTTTAAGAAGTGGGGTGTCAAAGTTGAAGTTTGAATTTTTGGGATTTGACATGGTAATCCTATAAATAAATCTAAAATTCCTTATCATAGAAGTTTAAAATTTGGAGAGCCTGTAAAGATAGGATGTAGAAGTGATATTTTGGTAACGGAATGTTGATATCTTAGCTGGTTTTTGAGAAGTGAGGTGTCAAAGTTGAAATTTGTGTTTTTGGGGGTTTGACATGGTAGTTTTTGTAATGCTATAAATCAAAAACTGCTTGCTATAAATAGGTAAAATCTAGAGAGTGTAAAGAAAGGATGTAGAAATGATATTTTGGAAACAAACTGTGGATATATTGGCTACTTTTTGAGAAATGAGGTGCCAAAGTTGAAATTTCAGTTTTAGATATGGTAGGCTATAAATCTAAATCTAAAACTAAAAAATTTTGCTGAATATTTTTGACTTAAATAATTTAAATATTTTCTATCCAATTTTAGTTAACCTTAAAACTATTTTAATAAAATCTCTTGCCAGTATATTTTTCCAATAAAACTTTCAAAAGATTTACCGTTTGCTAGCACACGAAGTCAACTCTTTGCATATTTCAAAAGCAGACAATTGCACTGCTTATTTTCCAGCCATCGGCATTGGTCGATAAATTTAATGAAATAAATAAATGAATTGCAGAAACAAAGATTCAATTTCGATTTACCTTTGGATAAACACATTTTCTGAATTGTAGCTTGGATAGAAAGAAAACATGGAGAAAAGTTTAGAATCGTAGTTTATTCTAGAAATTAAATAATGCTTCCAGTGGGATTTAACGTTTAAATTTATCTGATTGAATATAAGATTCAAACAACTCTACGTGTTTTTTATATCTTTAGAGCTGATTTTGGTATATCTGAATATTTCGAAACTTTTTAATTTGTCAAAAGTATTCGATTTAAAAAACAATAATAATTTTCTAAAGTTTTTCAATAAGGTGACTTCCTATTTTCTGCTAAGGATGAAGTGGAATGAACTAAATTAAACTTGTAAATGAGTAATAAAATAACTTTATTAAAAATCGAAAAGAACTTTTAATTAAAAAAAAATTTCGTTGTACAAAATGAAGGGTTAGAAAAATTGTTAGAATAGATTTGAATATTAAAAAAATTAACAATTTTACAATTTGGGAGATTACAAATATAGAAACATACTTTTTCAAATGGTTAAATCGTTTAGGTTCAAAGCACATTGTATACGTGCTGATACAAGAATTCATTGTTAAACAAGCTTGTCTGACATATCTGGAATTTCAGACATGCACTATCGTTTCCTGAGCATCGAAACGTGATTGTGGGGTTATGTTATCAATTGTTACTTTACCACATGTTGTTATTTTCTAATTATAATTTTTTTCTAAATATACATAAGTTGAATAACATTGAGAAAAGAAAAAAAATCACTATAGGCAGAGCCTGTGCGTGAGTAATATAATAATAATTAATTAAAACTTACATACTAATATAAAATACATATAAAAAAATTAGGCATAAAAAGTATAATTCAAAATGACGATAAAATAGAAATTCTTTAGTAAAAAAAAGTAAAATAAGGGCTACAAAACTGGTACAATGGATTCAAGTATGCTGTAAATTGTCTCTCTTGAATTATCAAGAATAAATTTTTTTAATTTGTATTTAAAATTACACGAAGGTGGAATTTTTTGAACCATAAAAATTCCAAAAAAGGACCATGGGCGTAACAAAACTGCCTAAGAATGTGAAATAAAATCACACTTGTTCCCAAGAACAAGGACATTAAAAATGTCCTACACTGCACCAGCGTCTGGACTTCAACAACTACTCCTTGGGCTACACGCCCCACCAGATATTGAATTACAAAAGTCCAGGCGTGGTTCAAAAAATTCCACCTTCGTGTAGTTTTCTATAGTTTTGCAAGCTTTGATTTTGTTATGAAAGTGAAGATGGCGTTGGGCTCTCCTCGTTCGTGATACACTTGCTCTAACGCAAACACTTTTATCAAGAACGAAGCGAGTCGAATTCATTTTCAGACATCCTTAAGAGACATGATGTCGAGCGAGCCTGCTTCTTACTGACGAGGCACAATAATGCCGAAACCGGTCTAAGAATGGCAAGCTCCTTTAATAACAAAATCGAAGTTTTTGGTTTAAAGCCCCGACTTGGTCGGGCGCCAAACCACGTCTGGTCTTTCGTAATTCAATACCTGGTGGGGCATATAGTCCAAGGAGTAGTTGTTGAAGTCCAGACGCTGATGCAGTGTAGGACATTTTTAATGTCCTTGTTCTTGGTAACAAGTGTGATTTTATTTCATATCCTTAGGCAGTTGTGTTTAAAATATTCTATTTTATTTGATTTTTGATAACATCTGAAAGAGTATTATACATTTTTGTAGCCATATATACTTTTTTTCCAGTTGATTTTTCTATTACAAATGTTTTAAGTTTATTTGTGACTGTTGAATTTTAGCTCAATTTTAGTTTTATATTGGTATACGCTTGTGAAATAATAATACAATTGTTGCAAATCCATTACTGGGGCTTAGAATATAGTTTTTTTTCATCATAGTTTTTAATATTTTTTTCTGAGCTATTTCCAATACTCTTAAACTGCTTTTTTCGGCGTTTCCCCAGGCTACTATGCCATACATAAGATGGGACTGTACTAAAGACATATAAATAGTTTTTAATGATTTAAAATCAAGTATATCCCGCAGTACTTTAAATCTTTGAATTAAAAATTGAATTTTTTTAATAACATATTTAATATGTTTATCCCTTCTTAGATGGTTATCTAAAACAACGCCTAAGAACTTAAATTCATTCACAGATCTTATACTGACATCATTTAATACCTCTAAAGTATCAAAAGTTGCTTTACTTCGTATATCAATATGAATAGGTAGAAATGACGTTTTTGCATAGTTAATGGTGAGTAACTTCGAATTAAACTAATTTTGAATGAGCGCTAAGTCGTTTTCAGCCATAGTTTTTAATAAACCCAGTCGTCATGCTCGTAAAATATACATGTGTCATCAGCATAGGCTATAATATCTCCTGCTGTGGGTAAATGTTAAAGAGAATTGGTCCAAGGATTGTGGAACTCCATATGTAATTTCTTTGCTTTCACTCTTTTCACCATTAACTTGAACAATTTGCTTTCGATTGGTAAGATACGTTTTGAACATTTCATACGCCGCTCCTCTGACACCTATGTCTTCTAATGTTTTTAACAATAAAGGCTGTCTGACTGTATCAAACGCCTTCGACAGATCTATAAAAACACTTAAGGCCATTTTACGCCGGTTTTATAGATAGGAGTCACAAGTGAGATTTTCAGTGACGAAGGGAAATTTCGTTTTCCTAAACATTTATTTTATAATATACGTTAAAGGTAATTTGGACAATTTTCAAATTTCAAAATGTAGTTGTTTGATATTATTTTTATAAACGCAGTTTCAACTGGACCATCCATAATATCACTTTAGTATTTTAAAACATGTTTTAAAAATCACCTGCTTAAATAAAACAGAAGGTTATTTGTTTACCTTCAGTGCTATTTCAACACAAAATTAACTCGTTAAATTAAAACAGTATATACAAATTCCATACTTATGAAAACAGCCCTCGACCCTATAAAGAAAGCAAATTGTGACTATGAAGCAATTAATTGAAACCATAAAGAAGATAAAATAGGTAAACTGAATATCTAAAACGATAAACCCTGGAGATTATAGAGAAAAATGGATATTGGGTACTTGCATTAAAACTAAGCGGTTTTAGAAAACATAATGGGAGAGGAAATTTATATTATGTTTCATAGTGTATTAAAATTAATCATAATTTCTAAAATATCTTCTCTTCCTCTTCAGGTCCTGAAATAAAATTTTATTAGTTACAAACTGGGATTTCGGAAGAATGCTGTGGTACAGAAAAATCTAGATCCAGACTCATTACATCAGTTGGTTAAGTGTGATGTTTTGGACAATCTTAAATTAGGGGTGTGTTGTCTCGCAGGTCTTGGAGTTCTATGGGAGGTCTTGAACCTCCTGAATGATCCTTAGGTTTGGTTGTGGAAGTTTCTTCTTCAGCTTCTTGAAATGTGGTGGTAGTCCTGGTTTCCATGGCATCCTTATTGTATTTTGGGCGACTGAGTTGTTTTCTTGGATGATTCTGTTATTGTTTCTTGTGTATCTCAGAACAAAAGTACGTAGAATTTTCCTTTTGTTACGAGAATGGCGTTGCGGAGGTTGTTAGAAATGGTGTGATAGATAATGATTTTATATTCCAAAATTGGTTTTCTAAAACTTTTATAGGTGCTCTGTCGAATGTTATTTGAGCGTCAGTCGACCGATTAAGGGTTTGATTAAAGGTTTTAGTGATAGCCAGTTGCGGTTGAGTGATATTTTTCACTTTCTGCATCAAGCAGCGTATTGGCTAATGAGTTGTTAGGTGCGGGTGTTAAAAATTGGGGTTGTAGGTGCAGAGGCGAATAGTGCATAGAGCTGAAAACGTTGAAGGTAGAAGTAGACGTAGATATAAAAAGGGGGTGGTCCTACGGCCTATTTCCACTGCGACCTTTGTTCCCCTGATAATTAGATGACTTGCGCGAGCTTCGTCCTTTTAAGTATGGTTAGGATCCTTGACAGTGGCTCTTCAACGTAGCTCTCTGCCTCTGGGTATTCCGTTCCCTTCTGTGAAAACCTTGTCCTTGCTATTCCATCGCATTCGCATAGAATATGGATTGGGGTTTCTTCTTCTGTTTGGCAAAACCTGCATGTGGTTTCTTCTGCTAGACCTATGTTTTTCATATGCTTGTTGAGTTTACAGGGTCCTGTAAGCATGCCTACTATTGCTTTTACGGACCTTCTGTCGTTGCTTAGTAGGTCTGCCGTGAGTGTAGGCGATGGTTTCTTGAGAAACCTTTTTGCCTGTCTCTGTCCTGGGGATTGTTCCCACCAGCTTTGGGCTTGTTTTTCCATCCATTTGCTGATTGCTTTTTTAACTGTTGTTTTTGCTATACCGCAGAAGGGTTCTGGACCATAGAATGCCATTGACGAGCCATGTCTGTCCAGTTCGTCGGCTTTTTAATTTCCTCGATGTACTTTGTATCCTGGAACCCATGCCAGGGTCACTTTCCTGCGGTTAGCTAGTTCATTCAGGGCACAGGCACATTCCCACACAATTTTGGAGTTTACTGGTGTGGCCTTTTGCTTTTAGTGTTGCTTGACTGTCGGAGAATATAACAACGGACTCCTACTTCTACTAGAAATACTGTAGTGTCTTTTGACAGGCTCAACGGAATCATTATCCTTGGTTTTTGCCCGTATTTTCCGGCTCCGACTCCTTCTTCGGTCTTCGAGCCATCTGTGTACCAGATTGTTGCTGCACTCATGGGTGCTCCTCCCTCCCCGTTGAAGGTAATGGTGAGGAAGGGACGAATCGTATGTATAGATCAGGTACAAAAGAGGGGCCAGACCTGACCAGATAGTAGAGTGAAGGGTTCGGAGATGTGACTGCGCACTTTGATTCTGATGGTTCTGTTCAAAATATCTGCTTGTAAACGTTAAAAATTAAGCCACGATATTTCTGTTGCTATATTCGTAGCTTTTTTGTTTTATTTTGGGCCACCAGGTCATCGACGCGAATGTATGTATGACTCAACAATATTTTCCAATGGAAAATTTCCAAAATTTCCTATGAGGCGTAAATGAATCTCATTCCTACATCCGTAATTTATCTGTATAAAAAAACCTGAGGGGTTATAAAATTTAATTAAAAAAAACCACCACAGTTTCTATTTCATTTATCCGATAAAGTTATTCTCCTAATTGAAATAAATAAATTACGAAAAAGGTAAGAACCGTTATACCATAATAACCCTAAAAGACGGTTATTGGTTTCCCTTACCTTCTTGTAATAGAGGATAAAACACCCCTATAAAGTATATTTTTTCAATGACACACGAAATCTCCAAGATATGCACATGATTTGTCATTTACATAATTTTTTCATTTGCTTCTTCCTTGCTCGGTGTTCCTATCAACCCGAAAATATTTATGATCTCAATTTCATCTCCTTTAATATGCCAACAACGCAATATCGTTTCCCTTAAATATCTTTCACGGCGCTCCGGTTGCCTGAAAACAATTTCACATTTCAAAATTTTGATAAAGATCAGGCTGAGCTCGAACAATCCTTTTTGGACAGGTCCTTCACGGATCGCAGTACAGGGGTAAATATGAATAAATATTTTTCATGCGGGAATTATTACGGGCACCAGTGGTATTAAATTTCGTGTCACGATTTTGATTCGAATATTAAAATGCGAACATTAATTATAGTGCCTAGGAAATCCTGAAAAAAATTATCCTTTTTTGAAGTAGGATTAGACTTAACGATACAAAATGAAAAAAAGAAAGGTAACAGGGTAAAGTCTTTTAAAGTTATTTATAATAAATGTTTGACAGACAGTTTCGTTAATTAAAAATGTTGCCGATTCTTTACTTCTAAAAATATTTTTAGTTTGTATCCATGGACGAAGCATTAGAATCCACAAACAAAACTACAATCAAAGAAATAGTTCTCTTACCCTTAAAAAATAATGTGCAAAAGTCTGTATAAAAAGTGGACCTATTAGTTTTTGGACAACGAAAGTTTGGAAACAGATTGTGAAGAAATACGTGAAAAAAATTCTATATTTGTTTTTTGTTTTATTTGCGCAGAACTTGAGAGGTATTTCATGAAGTTTGATTTGATTTGAATATTTAGCACTTTCAGATTATCAATTATTTTGTTTCGAAATAGTCTAAGACCCCCCACCTAGTATAAGAAGGTTAAAAAAAATTTAAAGCCTCTACACCAAGCTCCTAAATATTTTCAATAAAAGAAAGGGTTGTGTTATATAAATAATTTTGCTAGTTTATTAGATTTTAATACAATAGTTTTTGCACTTTTACATTGTCCTCCCAGATCTCTTAGTTTTTAAAATAAATTTTAACTTTATTGGATTTTTTCTTTTTCCTAAATATCCTATAGATCTTCTAATAGACTATCGTCTTCATCTAGGTCATGTCAATCTCTATAAATTTCAGTAACCGCCTTTTACATAATTCAAAAATCTCTATTGGCTTCAGTTTATCCTCCTGAGTGTTTATATCGGTAACTCTGTATAGATGAACTAAAACCTTTTGCTGGTTAAAGACCGGATGATGTGCTTGCTCTCTATCAACCATCGCTTTTAGATTTAATTCAATTTCTGTCTATTATACTGAAAGCTGTGTAGTTAAAACGCGAATGGTGGATAATACATTAGAGTGCGCTTGCCATCACAATTTGATGAACGGTGTAAGTGAATGAGGCGAGATTCGTCACATTTCAACAATTTCTTGGTCTTTCCTTTCAATTAAATAATTAAGGCATAAATATTACTTTTTTGAGAATTGCTGTTCATCCCAGATTTATTCTTAAATACTACTTTTTTGAAAATTAAATAACGCGGTGATAATTCTTACACGCCTAGACAAATGAACCCAGGTAGCAGCGAATATTGATCCAATATGGAAAGTCAATATTGCCCCAAGTTTACACAATATCGGCTTGACTCTGTATTTCAATATTGGCTGCTCAACAAAGTGTTAACGCCTGAAAATCTAGGGCCAATATTGTATTGAAACCCTGGTCCGATATATGACTCTTATTTATAATGGTCATACTATGTTGGCACATTGGCACATTGTTGTGAAACTGGGTAGGTCCAATATTGCTATCTATTATTGGCCCCATATAAGCCTTTCATTTCACTCATTTATTATTAGATAAAATTCTTTAGCCAATATTGGCTGCAGGTCAATAACATTGACCAATATTTTGCCAAGCCATAGCCAGGATTCATTGCTACGCGTACATATGTTGATGTTGACAGTATTTTTAAGTTATGTTAGTATCGTGGATTAGTCTTGCTATAGACGATTCCAGCGTTCTTTGCGTGTACCACATCAATGACAACTTAAATAAGTGAGCTGAGGTTGCCAGATATGTTGAAAGTTCGCTGATGCTTTAGCTGCTAACAAAGGGTTGGCCGTGAGATTGACAGATGACAGAATAATGACATATACGTCAAAATGTAAAATTTAGAATAGCGTACTTACTTCAAAATATTTCACAAGCGAAAACAATCCCGACAAAATTAACCATCACCATTAGTGCCTGCATAGTTAATAGTTTGTTTTAAAAAGCAGGTATCTATAAAAGGGGTATTTGAGTGAACTTTGACCGATTTTATACACAGTGCTAGTGGTGTTTGTCCTTCTATATTTAAAACCTCTGTTGTTACTCCAATATATAAAAAAGATAAAAAAGACCAAATGCCCAATTATAGACCAATATCCCTAATCACAACTTTGGCAAAAATAACGGAGAAAGCTGTAAAGAAAAGACTGATGGAATTCATAGACAACCATCAATTATTGTCAGAGCGATAATTTGGATTTCAGGAAGGGTTATCAACGAATGATGCAATTAAGATCTTGGTTTCCTCAATCTATAACTCGATTGATAAAACTGAACCAACAGCGGTACTGTTCCTAGACTTAGCTAAGGTGTTTGATACTGTGAATCACTCACAACTATTAGACGTCTTAGATGATGCTGGGATACGGGGACTCCCATTAAAATTTTTCGAAGACTACTTATCTAACCGAAAACAAATAGTTAGGATAAATGGAGAACTCAGTTGGGAAAAAGTTATATCGGATGGAGTTCCTCAAGGTACCGTACTGGGACCAATTTTGTTTATTCTATATATTAATGATATATTTTCTTTTAAATCTTCGGGTAAGGTAATCGGTTTTGAAGATGACACGTGGGAAAACTTAAAAAATAAAATGGAAACTGATGTAAAAAAATTATTTGATATTACAAGTGAAAAGCTAGCGGAAAATCTTCATTAGAATGGAATTAAATTCGAAGGGAGCATACAGAAATAAATTCCTGGTGTACAGGAATTTATTTCTGTATGCTCCCTTGGAATTATTTGATATATTCAAAAACAAAATCCTTACGGTTAACTACAAAAATACTTAAATTGTTCCGTTTACCAGTTATAAACATAAATTACCACTTTACGATAAAATTACTATTACAGACAATAATATAGTTATAAATTTAAATATCTTAGAACAATACATCATCTTAAAATGATTTACCATGCTCTTGTCGAATCGCGTCTTAGATATGCCATCTTAAGTTGGGGAGGAACAATGCAAAGTCGTCTAGAACAGGTCGAAATCCTACAAAGAAAATTTTTAAAAATGATGTATTATAAAATACTAAGATTTAACACAAATCTTCTTTTGAGGCAGCTATATCTTTTTAATTTAATTATTCATTTATTTCAAAATCGCACTTACTGGCAAACACCTGATCGTCATTATGATACTAGAACTAAAACAAATAATTATATCCCAACAAATAGTGCTAAAGAAACCATAGGTACAAGATATTTCGGTTTTTTAGCACCACGATTATTTAACTTCCTACCGAATATATATAAAATGTATATAAGAAATCTAAATTCAAGCAATCTTTTAAAATCGATTTTTAAAACATATATAAAATCATTAGGATCTAAAGTTATAGAAAAAATTATTGAAAATTGAAAAAAAAAAACAAAAAAAATATTAAAATAAATATTTCTTATATTAAAAATCAAAAAACCAAAGTAGCGTACTAAACATTATTTATTATAGGTCATCACTTGTCACCCATGCGCAACCTCTATGGTCTTAATGGGTTACAGTGATGAAAATATTTTTATTTAGTGTTATTATTGTTGTTTATTTAGTAAAAATTTTCTACAACTTTTTTATATGTGTATACAATTTGTAAATTTGTAAATTCTTTTTCTAAATAAACGTTATTATACGTGGCAATTAAGGAGCAGAAGAAAATGGATATCCTTTTTTGTACTTTTTTCTATAACTCCTGTCTACCATCTCTCTAAAAAAGATTTTATTTAATTTTACATCGCTACCAGCTAAATTCTCATTACAGATTTAAAATGCCTTAAAATTTCCGAGATGTCTTATACAATTTTACGTTCTTGTACTAGTCTCTAATCACAAGGATAGTTTTTAATACTTCTTTCATCCCATTACAGTTTCTCATTTTCCGGAGTTAATTCAAAATTTAATATGCAATAAAAAGCTATATGTCTATTAAATTTCCTGGGTTTGCAGCAGTTTTATGGAACAGAATTGAGTTGCTGAAAAATGTTTTATTTTTTTTAAGTTCTCTAAATTACGATTACATTGTAAAATGATGAAATCTTTAATGAAAAAATAATCGTTCGCTAAAATTGTTTTATTGCTCTGTTACCATTTTCTTTATGTGATATTTAAATTCAGGAGTTTTGGAAGTACAGGATGTTTCGTCAAAAATTTCGATTTATTGTTTATTATATTAGAATATTCCGTTATTTTTATCCCACCAGAATTAAAACTTCAACACGCAAGCAATAGTCATTAAAATGAATAAAAAAATATAGACTATACTACTGAGGGGTACCACAAGTACAATATTGAAGTACTAATGGGCCATCCTGTAGTTTCCTTCTTCCTTATTATATATACTTTATCATATAAGAATGAAATATTTTCTTTATCAATATTATCACAAGAATGTAAGGAAAATGCCCTGAAATGGTGCGTGGAATAGAATAAAAAAGTATCGAAAATACATCAACATGAAACGTATTGAACAAAATAAGACGCCAATACAAGCATAGACAGCAACTGGAAATTTATGTATCAGCTGCTCGTTTCCTCGATATTTTTCGTTTTTTTTTTTACAAATTCAATGTATTTTTAAAACTTAGAGGGGGGAAGAAGATAGTATACGGCTGAAATAGTTCCCTGAGAAATATTGTATAATAATAATAGTAATATGTTTATTCACCACTTACAGAGTTATTTACAATCTTACAATCTTAATTTTTGCTCTAATGTTATCTCCTACAAAAGTATAAAAACAAAATTTCCTACATTTGTATTTGGGTAAATAAACAGGAGGACTTCCCTAAAGAAAACGTATTTTTGTGCATAGGGAACTCAATTCTTGTTCATTCAACAAAACTATAAATAGGGATAGATGTTTCAATAATCTCTATTTAATTTGAGATTACATAAATACTTTGTTTTCTAATTAATAAAAATTACGTAGGTATTTGGTTGCTGTGTTTTGCAGTTTTGAAAAGCATTGTAAAAAACTCGTTTGAAAACCTTTTTTCACACTCGCTCAACTTGTGGACCTCGCCTACGGCTCGGTCCAACAAACTGTCTCGCCGTGCAAAAAAAGTCGTTTTCAAAACTTGTTGTTTAAATAACTATTTACTAACTAGTTTTTACAATTTCACACAGTGCCGGTCCTAGATATTTTTCTAGTGGATGCGAACAATAAAGAATATCACCAACTTTTGATTTTTACCCTACAAAAGACTATTAAAAATACAAAAATACCGTAAAAAATTTTTTTGGATACGTCTGATAGTTTCCGAGATATTTAATTTTTTAGCTAGGCTTGCGACGACGCGGAGTCATCGGCTGCTGTGACGTCACTTTACAACGGTCGCTCAATGCGTGCTCTGCTCCCGACCTGTTTGCATGAAGTTTGCGTCGAAAATTGATAAAAATGTCGAATTCAGACACTAGAAAATCGTGTCAGTATGCCAAAGTGTTTAAATTCAACAACTAATGCAGCCGAAAAATTGTTTTTGTGTGAGTCGGAAAAAAACATGAAAAATGGACCAAAATTTACCCGGATCGACCCCCCTCCTTCCTTTTGAGGATACTGAACACGATGGCGGTATCAGAATTTCTCTTTTCGCCAGCCGAACCCCTAAAACGGCCAAAAACTACCCCCTAATGTGGTTAAATGGGCAGCACTTCCGACCCTCACCAACCCCTCCACCGGCCAAAACTCACCGTCGAACATAGAGAACATCCCATAGCAAAGCAATGAATGAGTGTACGGTGAGAACGTTGCGTTATAAAATGACGTCACGCGAACATAGTGCGTTCACACGAAATATTTGGATAGGGCGGAAACTAAAATTGTCGTAAGTTTAACACTACTTGCTTGATTTAAATGAAACAAAAACAGGCGTATTTCTAAAGATTTAAGCTACACGGTTAGGAAGTTTTAAGTCATTAGCCAGACCCAGTGATATTCTTCATTCACTGGCGCCCCTCATACCAGTGGCGTAGTTTGGGAAGGCGTAATACCGGGAGGTCTGGGAGAGTAGCCTAAAACGCTGTTTTGGACTACTTTTTATTACATTACATTCAGAAAAAAAATATTCCGTCTGTGGCGCGTACGCCTTAAACCGGCCCTGATTTCAAAATTAATTTATTTTTTAGTGAATACAGAATATAAATCTAATATCTAAACTTTTGTAATTTATTTATATTTTAAAACCTTAAAAATTAGCTTGAGTTATTCTTGTTTTTCTACTTTGTTATATTTTGATTATCAAACATATTATTTATTAAATAACTTTCTGTTTGTTTTAAAAAGCTTTTAAATAATTCTTTAATAAGTGTTATAGAATTTATTTTGTAAATATATATTTTATAGATCTCCGGTAAGCAATTGCATTTTTTTGGTACAATGTACGTGTGGCACAGTGCTGGCCTTCAGATTTTTGGACAAGTTCTGTCTGAACATAATTCTGCCTTTTTATTCTGGTGTTATATTTCTGATCTATTTGATTTAACAAATATTTATTTTTGTATGTAAAAAGCACTACGTTTAATATGTACAATCTTTTTAAATCAAATAGATCTGCTTCTCTATATAGCATTTCTGATTAGTATATATGGGGTTTCTTCATCATTATTTAAAAAAATCTTTTTTGCAATATTTCTAATTTTAACATATGGGTATAATACGTACCACGCCAAGCCAAAATACAATATCTCAGTAGTGATTCTATTAGTGAGAAATAAATTGTTTTAAGATAACGATAATCAGGTATGTTCGTCAAATATCTAAACTTTTACAACAGACATCGAAGGATATTGCAAGTAGAATCGATATGTTTGTCCCATTTCATGTTATTGTCTATAGTTACATCTAAATATTTTATGGCATTTGTACTTTTTATTTCAGTAACTATATCATTATATACAGAACACGTAAAGTATTAAAATTTGGAAGATTATTTTTATATATAGAAAAGGACATAAAGAAAGTTTTTTCTACGTTGACAGTTAGCAGTTTATGATTGAACAAATTTAGGATTTTTTCTGTCTCACATTCAGCTAAAGTTTTTAAATTCTCCCAAGAGTCGCTGCTAAATGTAATAACTGTATCATATGCGAAACATAGTATTTTGCCTTTTGTTTGCATATTTGCTAGGCTATTTATGTAAATGGAAAAAAGAATTGGCCCTAATATAGTTCCCTGTGGGACTCCGTATTTTATAATGTTTTCATCGCTTAAATTTTGTTTTATTCTTAGTCTTTGGGTTCTATCATTTAGGTAACTTTGAAATAAAAGATGCGGTATTCCTTGTATTCCTAGATCCTCCAGGGCATTAAGTAATATATAGAATGTCAATTTAAAATATTTTATTGTATGTATACAATTATTATTATTGCATAAGTTGTATATATATCTAGTTACCCTTTTGTTTTCTTATGTAAATACAAAAGCGATTGCCACAGTATTTCATTTTAGGAATACAATGTAGAATTTATAATTTTTTTTAAACTTTAGTATTTAAAAAATCTATTACACGTTACTTTGTACAATATTTCGGTCCAAAATTATTTTAAAGCGTTATTTGTATCATTATTTAAAGATACATCATTGTCTAATATTAAAAATAAATTGTTTTCAATATACTTAATTCTATTTTTGATAGTAACCTATCTAGAAAGAATATTATTTAAAACAATAAACCACGATAAATTAAAGATTTTTTCCACAAGTCAAGTTTTTATCCATAAATAGAAAATATACACTACAAGGTGTTTCACGACGAGCTTACACTATCTGTATACTGGAAACTACCTACACGATTTTTATTAAAATTGGGATATATGGGTCTCAAGTTATGGCGAATTCATTGAAAATTTATTACCATTATTATTAATAACAGGCTTGACTTTCTTAACTTTTGCTTGAAAACAACAAAATTGTGTTAAATTGTTCTGGATATCTTGTAGCAAATAAAGCACATGTTATAGTAACAAATGTGTCACATTCACCATGTATTAAAAGTAAATTTAGATAATCTTCATTGTTTAATTCCAAACGAGCCATTTCTATCACTGTACGATGCGATTGACTTGAAATAATGACAATTAATACTATTTCATTATGACAGGTCAATACACAGCCTGCTAGAATAAAAGAATAAATAACACTTTCGACGCCGACACAATAATAAGGCTGAAATAATTAATATTTTTAAATACATGTTAATATCTCAAAAACTCTTAAGATCGGGTATAGGGAAGTGAACATAAACTGCCCTTATTTTCGGCCTCAGAATTAAGTATAAGAATAAAAATATGGTTGTTTCATTTAAAAAAATGAAGATATTTGACATTTTTGAACTTGAAATTTTCATCATTTTTTTAACAACCCTGTATACAAAAAAGAAGTTTTCGACATGTCACCAATTACCTTGATCGTCCTACTAATCAACTAGACAAGATGTTTTTTATTTGGTATTAGGGATGTCACCTGTCAATTTTTTATTAAAAAAATTAATATCTCGATAAGTATAAATTTTAGGTATAGGGTATTCTACACAAAGTAACATTAAAATTTAATATAGAATTCGAAAAGTTAATAATATACAGAGTGTTCCATTTAAAATAACAAAGTTGCTGCTCACTTCCGGTATAACCGGAAATGTCACGTCCTTCAAAATATTTTTAATAACTTCACCATAACTTGAGACCCATATAGAGTAATGTAGATCACAGCACTATACTGATATGTTATGTAAAGTTGATTCTCAAGATTTTGTCTGAAAGGTGTTAAAAATTGGACACATGATGCACTCCATTGAACTTGATGAGTAAAATAATAATAAATGTCGTTTTATGCAGAAGATAGAGGCTAAGGTATTAAAAAACGCGCTATACTAAAATATTATTATATAGGAAACTGTAAACTTTACAATAGAACGGACTAAAAAAATAAACTGTCGATAAATAAAAATAAACAAAAAAAAAGCATTTATTTATATTGAATAAAAATTCTTGATAATGATGACGATTTTACATATAACCGCATTTTTTTTATTCAGCGTTACATATTGATGAATATCTTCTATTTCAATAGAATCGAATTTCTGCTTGTCAGTAACATCAAATGAAATAATTTCTGTATCTGCTACAATACATGACATCGACAGTTGTAACAAAAAGTACGAGGCGCCAGTAAATGAAGTGAATTAATTAATTTGTTGGAAATCCACATTTAGTGAAAAACATGAATTATCTATTTATCCTTTGTTAGAATATTAATAGATTTTAGATTTATAATGGGTGATATACTCACTTATAATAGTCTGTTATTCTTTCATTTTGTAAATAAAAAATACCTAATCGTAGAAAGAGTGTTGTGTACAACTAGCAGTATAAAGTATTGAAGAGTTTGTAGCACGAACCCTACCATACAAAATTAATAAAGGCCTTAGCAATATTATTCATATTTATTGATTTGTCGAAGGTGTTTGATACTGTTAATTATGATTTAGTGCTGCAAAGATATTGGAATCTTTTTTCTTAAAGCTATTTTAGTGGTAGAGACCAAATTATAAAAAACCATCATACTCACAGTACAAAAAGCGCTAGTAGAGTGTGGTGTAACTAAAGGGACAGTTTTAGGGCCAACCTTATTTAATATTGACATAAACAGATTTTTTTTTAATGCAAAGATGGTGTTCTGGGATATGCTGATCATTTTGCTGTTATATAAATAAAAATCAAAAAAATTTGGAGGTTTTTTAAAACTGGTTATTAACAAATCTGTTATACGATTTTTATGAATTTTATGAATGAATTTTTTTAATTGCTTACATTTAATCAATAATTTGAAAACATGTTTATATTAAATCTCTTCAATATATTACTAAATTAAATCATTAAATTCCGCATTTAGGTATAATTTGAATTATTCGAAAAACATGGAAAATAAAATTACGGTTTGTAACCAATATCAGGTTAATTAAGTATATTGATATAATTTTCAGGTTTAAATATATTCAAATATTTACTAAATATTACAAGATACCTTTGTATCCTTCTACTAGGAAGTAAATTCAATAATTGTCAATCGCTAACCAGCGATAAAGAATGAACGAACCAAAAAAGATTAAACATAAATATTTATATTTAAATATATAACTTTTAACTTCAATCTTTTCTTCTGACTTTTCAATTTAATAAAAAAACTTACAAACTATCAAAATAACTAACTCAACAAGTTGGTAATCAGTAAATAAATATCTTTAAATAAAATTTTAAAATTAACGATACTGCACTTTGATATTATTACATCTGATATCCTCTTATTAATGACATAGATTGTATACCACAAAGCTACAGGATGTTTTAATTCATCAAAAGAAACTTAAGTGGTTTACAGCAGTTGATAAAATGAAGCTTGTCTTTGAGTCGTTTGTGAGAACAAATCCAGAATATGCCTCTGAATTTTATTTTCACCCTCACAAAAAGGTATAAATGGAAGGAAATAAACAAATCTTACTACACACATAAAACATTGTGACAGTGTATTATTTTAAAAACGTTCTTCAGGATTTTCTGTATTTATAAAATCCCAACTTTTTAAAAGCGTCTCGCTAAATGGGCTTATCAGTAATATTTTCAGAGAGCTTTGTTAAACAACAACATTATCTAAATTTTATGGGCAATGCGGGACGCGCAATTGAGATAAAATGAAATTTTGAATTTACCACTGAGAATTATCATATTTTAATATGTATCACTTTTATCTCATTACTGTACGCTGAAGTTGTGAACGCGTGTTTTGGTCCACATCAGGTCCCTATACACAGCGCAAAAGTTTGTAATTGCTTTAACATGCGTAATTTATTACGAATTTTTCAACTTTGTAGAAGTTTCAAAATAAAATGAAAAATGGCATGTCAAAGAATAAACGAACTTTCTAGAATATACCAGTCAGAGTCGGTTTTATTTATTTTATAGAAGTATGTTAATACAAATAATATTTAAAAATTGGTTAAAAGGCTTGTAAGGGTTTTGAAATACAGGCTGTTCTCAGCAACGGTATATTTTTTTTTGAGATTTTCTTTACGAGCTTATAGGGAAAGGTTGTCTCGATGCTTATAACTATATTTAAATATATCATAAGGCCTACTACAATTTTTTATACCCACTCGAATTTTGTCAATGTTTGACCAAAAAATTCATATTTTTCTGGACAATTTCGGAACTTCTCATATAGCATAAGCATGTGTGGATCCTTTATCTATAAAATAAAAAAAAATCAAGCAAAAAAGTACAACGCTGTCCAAAAAAACACTGTATTTCTAAACCCTTACAATGCCATTTTCGCGTACCCGCGGAGCAGAGCCTTAAGATAGGACAGATAGATCCACAAAACCATGCTTTTCTGAGTTGCATATATCCTGATTTATTAATACAAAATTCATTGTTCGATTTGGCATAAAATAATAAGTTGTCAACTTTAATAAACAACGTTTAATCCATTCATACTTAAGGGGGGGTTCAAAGTTTCTTGAAAATAAAAATGAGGGAATTATTTCGACTTAGCAACAAACTTTTTAGGCCTGCTCATGATGGACTATTACTATGCATATGATCAAGTGGATTTATGAATGATTTACAAGTTATATCATCATGATAAGTATAAATGAGGAAAAAAGCAACTGCCACGAATCAACTTTCTGGGAGAACGTTCCTGTCCCCAATATTGATAATTTTTTGAGTTTATGTTTGTTGAGTTCTTCAATAGTGTGTGGGGCGACATTAGTACCCTCCCCGTGAAGAAAAGTTGCTCTTTCTTTCATGAAATGAGGTCAAAGGTAACATTATTCTTAAAATGTGCCATTTTCATTTTAAATGCGTTTAAAAAATACGAAGGAGAAACATTTCTGCAGGAAGAGGGTACTAATACCAACACAAACACTATTGAAGAACCCAGCAAGCATGATAAATTCAAAAAATTATCAACATTGGGGGCGGGAAAGTTCTCCCAGCGTTTGAATCCAGGAGTAGTTTAAATATGATACCATAATTACATGAAACATACAGTTGATCATCCATCCATCTATTTAAGCAAAGCCTTGCCTTTAATATGAACCATCCAAAATAAAATTTGATGCATCCAGTCCAAAGATATTAAGAAATTACTGCGACCCTGTCGGGTCTAAATATTTTGTTGTTATAACCTTTCTCCCCTTCTTAACTTTGTTTTTGTAGAAAAAGTTGTAAGTTATAGAGAGATAAAAAAATTATGTAAAATCATCTTCTGCAATGCGAGATTTGATATGACGGGGTGATAACTACACTGCGACTGCCCCTTCTGTCACTATAAAACGACCAGGATAGAATTGAACCCATATATAAATCCTATCTCCATAAGGAAATTCTATATGTAAAGTGGCCCAAAGCTGGGCATATTACCTCCTCTATATGTTGTGCTCACAGGTACAGATCGTTTAGTTTCTGCAAGGCCACACATTCCGCAAGAATGTAGATAGATGTTTCGGAATCTATACTCATTTTCTTGTACTTTTTCAAGTTTCATAAGGAGTCATTTTAGTCGGCAATCTCCGGTAAGGATTCTCGATAATTTTCGTAGCTTATTTTGGTTTTCGATGATATAGTATTAATAATATACAGATACAGGAATTTGATCGTTTTTGGTTATAGTTCTGGAAGTATATTAGCCTGTTTTAGTCCCTTGAGATCCAATTGACAGATATATTGTTCCCTAACTATCATTAGATTAGTTTTAATTCTTATATCAAAGTTCAAAAAACTTGAAGATTCTTTAATATAGTATTAGTTCAATGATTGTAGAAGAAGATTCGAGAGCTATTTGTTATACTGTTATTGTTTACATATATTCTTGTGAAAAAAAATCGATGACTAATTAAAATATTGTATTTTGTATCATTAATTGAAAATTTTACTATACTGTCAATTCATAACTTAAACTTTTAGAATAAATAATAAATCTCAGTATAGCACAATGTGGATTCCTCAATTTAAAACAAACATACACATACTTGTTTATTTTCAAAAAAGATTTATTAGATTTCTAAATCCTAAAGACAGGATTTAAATCGTGACTTTGATCGGTCTTCCTAATGTTCCCCATGTTCGCATGTCCTCAGAAAATAGACGGAAGTCTACTGATATTACGATGTATGAAATTTTTAAAAATTTCATACTCTCTTACATTTATATACATTTTATCAATGTAACTTTTAGAAATAATATTTTTTAAATGGAAACAAAATATTTGCTCTGTTTAAATTTCAGAGCGAAGAATAAATTATATACAGTAAGGATGTATTATCTGTATATGGTACAGGGTGATCCATTAGTGCGATAAAGTCCAATATCTTCTTTCTCTTTAGAGATACAAGCAAATAATGGATCGAAGCATTAAAAATGTGGAGAAAAAGCCAAGTTTTAGCATATTTTTAGCATTTTTTAAGACGGTATATGTGAATATAGAGGTTGTGGCTAATTTTTGTAATGTCTCGTGATAGATAAATATTTAAAAACGTGGGACTTAAAGAAACAAAAATGTCAGAAATACTTCTCTATTTTTTAAAATATGTTATCCAGCACTAGAAGAAAATTTATATAATAAATCTGACAGCATCACATTTGATAAAGTTTTTTTGCAATTTTCACTGGCTTGTCTATTTTTTGGAGGAATTGGCGTAGTCAATACTGGAGAACAATACTGCCAATATAATACAATTGTCCCGCTAATAACAGCACTGCCAACTTAATTTATTTATATTTTCACATAAAACTTCAGTCTGCGCATGTGCATTCTAAGTATTGAAAGCTTTTGGCAATAATTACGTATCGGTTACTATTTCTAGAAGCTTTTGTAACTTTTAAAAGATTATTATTCCTTTAGTATTAGTACATAAATCTTTTATCAAGATTTTTAATGGGATTTCTTGGAGCTACAGCTGTTAAGCAGCTAAAATATTCTACTCAATGTAAATGTAGAAAAGAACTAAATACCGTCTGTTATTTTGTAAATGGTTTCATCTCAACAGTCTTACTTCTCTGGGTAAATTATCCTCTACGGTTAATTACAGTTACAGAATTGCGTATTTTCACGTAATTAAGACTTGAAGTTTAACTTTCACACTTCTGCACAATTTTCATTTTTCACCACTACTATTACTCTGATTGCTTTTGACAATACATTTTTGAGTACTGAATTCCTTTGTGCGCGTTTTATCTACAACAGAAATGATCTATTATATGTCATTAGTAAATTAATTCCATTGAAATCAGACTGTATGTCATAGAAGAGATACAAAATGATTAATCTGGATTGTGAACGCGATACGTAACTAATTCATCAGCTTTTAATTAATTTCTACACATAAAGCGCATTTACAACTGTTTGTATTTTCGTTTTTGAGATTTTGTATGGCTAATTAAATTTGTATTTATTAATCTATTATCCAAAGTTTTGCTTCATTTTGGAAATTAAATTGAATTTAATTTCTGATTGGTAGGATTAACGTAAAAGCCTGGGAATCGGGCTTTGCGTGAATTTAGTTATTTCTTTTGTTGACGTTCCTCTCTAGTTATTTTCCATGGTGGTGCAATTAAATTAATATTCCTAATATGACCCGCTATAATACATATAAATATTTGATCAACGTGTACGATATTCATATATACCGGATGATTCTCATTAAGAATAATTAAAACTTAAGTTCATGAAGCTTATAGTAACTATCAAATCAGTTTGTTTGAGTGGTTATGCCTAAAATAAAGGCGTTTGAGTATGGAGATCAAAAATTTAATCTATAAAATTTGAGAGGACGTGTGGTATTTGGAAGATTAATATTTTTTAAATCATTTTGTATTAAATACAGAGAATATAGTCATTTATGCAAAAGACACAAATGTTCAATATTATCCAACATGTTCAACATCATAAACTGTTAAAGTTTTAAATACAGGGCCACCAAGGCATACGACATTTGTCAGTTTTAAAGAGATTTATAGATTTTTAAGTATTTGGGTATTCAAAAACTGATGTTGTGTGTGTGTGAATAAACGAATAAACAGGTTAGTTTACAAATAAATTTTGAAATTTGGGTATTAACATAGATTTGCAATACATTTTAGTATAATAATAATTGATAATGCTAAATAAAAGTTGTTAAATGTTTATATTTGACATTTCAAAAAAGGTAAACACAGTTTAATCAAAAAACAATTACGAAGAAGCGGTTTTAACAGTATAAAACACAATGATTGGTTAGGATCCTGAGCTCTTATTGGCTGAAACCACAAAATGTGACTGGTTTGACAGATGAAAAAAATAATTATTATAAAACTCAATGATTGGTTAGGATCCTGAGCTCTTATTGGCTGAAACCACAACATCTGACTGTTTTGACAGATGAAAAAATAATCTATTTAAAACATGTAAGTCATTTGTGTATCTCACCATTTTTAATTCTAAATTTGACTTTTTACCCATATAACAAGGAAGTAAATAAATCAAAATATATTTATCGCAACCAACTATTTTAAAATATGTTTTTTTATGGAATATATAAAATATTTCGAATCAAGTAAAACAGGCCTAAGAATCATTCAAATTATGCTGGTCTATTTCATACATCTAATAATTATTAGATATAATACCAAATAGAGAATTAACAATATTATATAATTTGTGATTCTATTAATATACCTTCAATTGAATTTATGAACATTAAACATAAATATAATCACTTAACAAATATTTAGGTCAATAAATACAGTAATAATTAATTAAAGGGTTTATTTGATTTAAAATTGCAATCCATATTATAAATAACACACAGGGTGGTGGATTAGGGCAACTCAACTACAATAATTCCAATTTTAAAAGCATTGTCAAAGAATATATCGCTACCTTGGAAGAATAGTGACACTTATCAAAAGTTAAAGAATTCTTACTAAACAGTGTATCAAGATGTGGTATATCCTGCTATCAATAGAAGGACGGTAGGAAACAACTATCCTAGCGAAATAACGGAACTAATCTCTGAAAAAAGAAAGCTTAGAAAAAAATGGCTGCAAAATAGAGCCACACAAGATAAAACTATACTCAACAATGCTACCCAAAGACTCAAAAGAGTATTTACCTAAGAGAATTGACAGACAACAGTAGTACTGATTATTCACTCTGGAAAGCTACTAAGAGATTAAAAAGACCCATAATGCGAATACCACCTGTCAGATTGGAAGATGGTAAATGGGCTAGAAATAATGAGCAAAAAGCAACAAGATCTGCAAATCATCAAAAAAAATCTTTCAACCTCATGAAGATCAAGATGAAGAAACTCACTCTGGAAGAACATTCACAGATTGATCAAGAAACTGAATTTACTTCTCCCAAAGAAGTAATTACCGAAATAAAAGAAAATATCAATCCGAAAAAAGCTCCAGGTTTTGACTTAATTACTGGAGAACTTTTAAAACAATTACCCAAAAAAGCAATAATTAAACTAACTAACCTAATAAATGCTGCCTTCAGATTCACCACATGAGGCATCGTCATACAGACCGATCTCATTACTGCCTGTTACGTCGAAACTATTTGAGAAACTCCTACTCAAAAGACTAAAACCACTTATCGAAGGAAGAGAAATTATCCCTGATCACCAATTTGGATTTAGAAATAAGCACTCTACGATCGACCAAGTTCATAGAATAACCAACATTATAGAGAAATCATTAGAAGAAAAAACATTTCAAAACAAAGCACTGAGGAACATAGCAGATGCCCCTTGGTACATTCGCAATAGTGATCTCCATAGAGATCTGAAAATGGACACTGTTGACCAGATCATGAAGAAATTAAACAAGAGACATGAAGAAAGACTTCATCATCATGTTAATGTCGAGGCTATCCAGCTCCTAGACAATACTGGGTTAGAAAGAAGACTTAATAGGATCAAGCGCTTTGAGTTAGTTTAGTGTTTTTAGTGCAAAAGCAGAGCTTGTGTGTGCACGTTAAAGTTTAGTGCAATCCTTTCTACAGAACCTAAGGATCGCTGATTAGTATACCTTAGTTTTAAGTTTCAAACTCTATTAGATTAAGTTAGAATTAAATTGCTCATTGGCCACTGTTGACCAGATTGTAATATACTAAATGCCTATATGGGTGTATAATAATAATAAAAAAAGATGTGGTATATAATTTTGTGTGATACTGTCACAAAAGTTACTTCCAAGTTTGACCGCCATAGCGCAGATGTGTCAGTCTACCACAGTATGAAACTTCAGCACATCTGTGCGTCATCACTATCATGGTCAGTTGTGCTCTAGAGATTGAGTTTCCAACAAAAATTTATCCAGGCGTTATCCTGTATATTCACTTGAGTCTTAGGTAATGGATATAAAACTGCAGAATAATATAATGCTCGGGAAAGGAGCAAACTGGAGAAAAAAAAGGAAATAAGCAGAAAAGAAAAAAAACTGAAGAAGTTTATGATCCAAAATAACTAAAAATAACACGATTACAGTAGATAGGACACTTAGAATACTTACAAGATAAGCCAGAGTTTAACAAAAGTAGTATGGAGGATATAATTGATTAATATATTATTATCAAAAAATAACAAAACATTTGCTTACTTTTTGAATTTTCGAGATATTTGCATTTCTAAATTTGAAATAATATCGACTGTGACATGTCATACGTACATGGGATATATTAAACATGAAACAAAGTTTCGTACAAATTTTGAATTTATATATTTACATACAACACAATACACAAAATTTTAAACAAAAGGAAAATTCTAATATTCAAAAACTCTCTTTCGACAATACGACTGATTATGCGATTCCCCTTTTCACCGAAAACGACAACGTCAGCGATTCGCCCAGTAGTGCAAAAAGCCTCAACAAATACATGATTTATGCATAGAGTCGAATCGAACTTCCTGAAATGCATTTTTGTGACATTTGCGTTTCATTGTTCAAACTCGTTATTTGGTTGTCGGCTGAGTTCACGGAAAACCACAAATAAATTCCGCACTGTTTGTTACATGCGTAAAGAATGGAAAAAAAATGAAACCGAACGCGTTTTTATGGTCAAACTGAATCGTGCGAAGTGGCAACTAAATTAATCACGTAAAAAACTGGACAACTTGCAATGGGTAAATCCAAATGGAAGCAATAATGTTTATAGTTTCTGAAAAACCAAATATTGATGATCAGAAAATTTAATAAAATAAAAAATCCTTCACCAATATTTTAAATACTAAGAATCCTCCACCAAAATTTAAAATACGAAGAGTCCTCCACCAAAATTTGAAATAAAGTTGCCCACTTGAAATTTTGGTGAACGTACGTAGAATACCAGACCTGACGTTTTGATTTGCTTGTGCCGGTGCTATTGTAAAACTTTTGTTTAAAAAACCAATTATCAATCAAACATGTTTATTAGTCAAACAATTAATAAACGCGTTCGAACCGCAACGCGGTGCAAACTCAAACAATTAATTCCAAAAATTTTTCAGATGATTCATTTTATAATCAAAATTTAAATTTATTTCCATCGAAAACTGCGACTAATTAAATTTCCATTAATTTTGAATTCGAATTGATTAAAAGCCAGTTATAAATTGCCGGGGTTGTGTAAGCACTGGAAAAAGTTGTAGATTCGAAGACAACTTCATTTTAATCTTTAAACTTTATTTCTTGATTCGCTCGGCGGCCGCTATTCGGCTTCGCCGTGTTTTTATTAAAACGTGAACTTAATTTAATTTCGAGTTGTGATAGGTGTCTTGGATTATGCATTTAAGAAATTTTAATTTAGTAAGTAAAAATAGTTTTTAATGTACCGACTGCAGATCACCCTCCTTAGAAGGAGCGATCCTTTATCTCGTCTAAAATTATTAGATTCATTCTTATTACTCGATCAGGGAGCAAATTGTATCAATTTTTTTTTTTCGTAGCAAAACACTCTGTGGGAATGTTTTCTATAATTATAATCTGATCTTGAAGATCAATAAGCAATTTTGTTCCAACCTAACTTAACAAGAATTCTTAAATACTAAGGTCCTACTCACTAGGGTCTGATAATTTTAGTAACACTACCAGTAACGTGTAACACAAATCCGCACAATACTCTGTTTGTAACTAGCACTGTCACTGAACTAGTTCAAAAGGTTTGGTCCTCTTGAGTCTTCTTACTAAATTGGTATTATCGAGGAGCTGGATGATCTCAACGTTCCCATGTTGGAGCAGCCGTTGTTCATGGCTGCTGGCAGATTTAGATATAGTCTTGTCAACAGTTTCTACATCCAGGTCCCTATGAAGATCACTGTTGCGACAGTACCAGGGTGCATCGACAATGTTCCTGAATACTTTATTTTGAAAATGTTGGATAACTTGAATATTACTTTTACTGGCGCAGCCCCAAAGCTGGGTACCATACGTCCAAACGGGTTTCAATATCTGCTTGTAGATGAGCAGTTTGTTATGTGTGGACAACTTGGAGTTTCTTCCTAATAACCAATACATCTTTTTATATTTTATACCAAGCACTTCACGTTTATTTTTAATGTGGACTTTCCAGCGAAATCTAGCGTCGAGTGTCATTCCAAGATATTTTGCTGTATTAGCATAGGGAATCTGAGCGTTATTTATTCTTATGAGAATGTGTTGGTTTCATTTATTAGTAAAGTTAACATGAACTGATTTATTTTCTGATGAAGTCGAAAGACAGAAACCGGTCTTAGGATGTCGAATCTAATAAATTAAAATTCCTTACTGGTTTACTCACTTTGTATTAATCTCTGAAAGGGATAAAAAAGAAGAGAGTGACATCTTGACTAGATTCAGTCAAAATTTAATGTCAATAGTCCAGGTGTTAATCTGGTCTACATATGTTTGTAATTTTCGGTTAGCTTCTTCATGATCTTTTCCAACAGCCAGAATGGCAGTATCATCAGCAAATGTTGCAATAGTATCGTGCTCAAGGTTAGGAATATCACTGGTATACAGTAAGTAGAGTACTGGACCTAGTACAGTACCTTGGGGTACTCCTGCCTTCATTTCTCTTAGATCAGAATATACATCTTCTTGTTTTATTCTGAAATATCTGTTTGATAAATAGGATTTTAAGAGTTCTGAATACTGACGTGGTAGTAACAAATTTAACTTGTGGTTAAGGCCCTCATGCCAGACTTTATGAAAAGCTTGGGCCACGTCTAAGAAGACGGTGGAGCAGACTTTCTTTTCGTCTAAAGACTTTTCAATTATGTCTGTGATTCAATGCACCTGGTCGATCGTTGAGTGTTTTTCTCTAAAACCAAATTGATGGGAGGGAATCAGGTCCTTTTCTTCTATTGTAGGTTTTAATCTCTTAAGAAGCAATTTTTGGTAGAGTTTCGAAATAACAGGCAACAAAGAGATTGGTCGGTATGACGTTACTTCTTGGGAAGGTTTACCTGGCTTAGGTATCATTATAACCTCTGCTACTTTCCATAGCTGAGGTATGTATCTCATCCTAAATGATGCATTGATAAGGTTGGTCAGTTTGACAACAGCTTTACGTGGGAGTTGTTTCAAGATTTCCCCGGTAATGAGATCAAATCCAGGGGCTTTTTCAGGATTTATATTTGTTTCGATTTCCACATAAACTTCTTTTGGAGAAGTAGGTCTAATGACTGAATCTTCCTGTTCTGGTTCATTCCAGTCTTGGGCCTCTTCACCATCGTTGATCTGGAAAGTCTTTTCTAAGTGTTCTGCGAATCTGGTTGCTTTTTGTATATTAATTCGTGCCTAATTCCCGTCTTCCTTTCTAATTGGTGGGTTATGTGTAATAGGACTTTTTAATCGTTTGGTTGCTTTCCAGAGTGAATAATCTGTACTGCTGTCATTAGTTAACTCACTCAAGTACTCACCAATCGATTCATTTTTAATACGCTGAATTTCGCGTTTTAACTGTTGTGTTGCATTATTTAAAGCTGTTTTATCAGCTGGTGCTCTGGACTGTTGCCATTTTCTTCTGATTTTTCTTTTTTCTAGTATAAGGTCTCTTATCTCTTTTGGATAATTATTTCCTTTTGTTTTGTATTTAAAATCACGGGTGTTCTCCTAAGCTGCTTGTTGAATATCTTTGACAAAACGTTCAACTTCCTGATCTAGTTGTTCTTAAATTGTATCAATATTTTCAAAAATAGTTGAAAAACTCTTTAAAGAAAGACTATTTAAATATTTTGAAAACAAACTATTCTTGAATAACAATAAATTTGGATATAGTTCAAAACGAGGTACTGTACAGGCGGTCCTTCAAGTGGTAGAGAGCATAGTTGATGGCTTGGAACGAGGGGAACACACTTCATTGACTTTATGTGATCTTACAAAAGCCTTTGACTGCGTCTCTCATTGAATTCAGATTGAGAAACTTAGTTACTATGGGGTCAGGGGAGTACCTTTGTCACTTATAGGCTCATATTTGAATAATAGAGGTCAGTACGTTCAGAGTAATGACCTTAAATCTCGGGTTATTTCTGTTAAACATGGGGTCCCCCAAGGCTCAGTTCTGCGACCATTGCTATTCATTATTTATGTAAATGATTTACTTGATTATCTTACACCAAATGAATGTATTTTCTTTGCTGATGACACTAATGTGATTTATAATTTTAATTGTATTTAAATCTGCAAGTATTGTATTGTATTTATCTGTTTCATTTATTGTATTGTTTTGCTGTATCTATTCTTGTTTGTATTTTATCTATCTTAGTGTATTTACATTTACATTTTAAAATTTTACTTATATTTATATTTGTCTTTATATTGCTTGTCACAATCTTATGAAAATGTGATCAGTAAATAATTCATTCATTCATAAGCGGGTTCCCTTCATGCCCCTGAAGTTTTACTCTTACGAACTAATTGCCACAAGTATAAAACTTTGTACGTTAACAGGTTTCAAATAAACTTCTATCGCGTGTAGTTCTTAGTAAGCAGATGATAGAAAAATTATAAGTTTACAAAAAAGTCTACTTAGTTAACATGAAACAAAGAAGAAGCATTCAACTGTGTCTATCAACTAATACAGTATTGTTATTCATTATCTGGGTAACTTTATTCCAATTTTCGTTAAAAATAAGATGCTTTAAACTCAGATAGTATTTCAAATAGATCTAAAACATACTTAAAAAGAAATTCCAACCCACAACGTTATTTCGTGTAACCACGCACTTTTTCAGGAGATGGATGTAAATAAGTGAACGGTTTTCCTTAACTCAAACAAGGTCAACATTTTATCAGAGGTCGCGTGCGGTACTTGGTATATGCATTTCGACCACTGTCAACCCCATCTCTATAAATTTCGTACTCAGTATAAACATCGGCTTAAAGGCGTTCTTTCTTTTCCTCAACAAGAAATAACCATAAATTTACGGTCACCATTTATTATTCCCCCGATAAAAAGCATGTTAGTGTATATATTTGTTCGTGTGTATACTATAAAATGTATCCATGTTTGTTTTTCAGGTAAATTCCGTCCTTAATTATGTAAAAATGGTAGTTACGTGCGCGTCTAGCTTAATATACGACTAACTTCTTGTTTAAGCTTTAAAATTTAAGTGAACTTCATGGAAATTAGTTTTATTAGATTCGTCGGACGCTCCAAGTTGTGTACGTGATCCAACATGGAAAAGAAAGAGACGAATGTTAATTTATCACAGTCTCATCTAATATGTTGAACAAAGTTACACAATTATGGGTTGTGACTAACCTGATAGTTTTATGATGTACGAATATTTTTCTTTAGATATATTTTTTTTAAATCAAAAGCTGATTTAAGCAATTAGAAAATGGGGCCACTAGGCATCCCAACCGTCTTCGCTCCTACTTCAATCCGCATAATTTAAGACTACCAATTTCTTTGTTTATTTTCTATTTCCAATTCACACAAGTTCATCTTTATTTTATCACTCAATTTTTTTTAATAGAAATTGTAACATGGCGCTTATATTGATGACAGAGGAAAGATTCATGATATTTCTGCAATACCTCTTTAATTCCTATAACAATTATGTTAATATTAGATACATATCGTGTCTTATTTACTTATCATATTTTATTTAAAACGATTTTTCTATCAATTTAAATGCAGCAGTTCGTAGTCATAGATCCAAATTCACTATTTTGATTTCTTGAGCAGCCAAAAGTAAGTTTTCCAAGTCTATTTAAGCATCATTTGCCAGCAGCTTTTATACTATATCGAAACTCAAATTATTTATTGCAATATATGTGATGAGTGCATCTAAATAAGGCTAGAGTGTCTCCTCTCTTATGTTCATTCATGAGCAAGGCAGACTCCTTACTATGTTAGTTCACAAATAATTTTGTTAATACTATTAAAATAACTATTTATTTTAATTTAATTAATCACAGGACAGAATGTAATTTCGAAAATAATGTTTGAAACTAATTTTAATGTAGTAATTGTAAAAGAAAATATAAAATTCCAGATGTCAGATTTTAACGTGTTAATCCCATAAGAGATTTTCATCAACAAATTAAGGATATTTACAAATAATCTAGCAAAGAACTGAATAGCAAAATTTAAAGTAATATAACTCAGATAAGTCTGCGATCATAATAATAATGAGAACATTGTTATTTTAAATGTTTGAAGAAAAAGAAATTTTAGACTTAACCCCAAATTTCAATATCATGATATATCAATATGATCAGTTCAAATTCAAGGGAAATAGAATAAATCGGGAAAATAAAGTGTTGGGAAATCAATAATGACGGGCAAAATCATTCTTTTTGTCTCGAGAATGATTTGGTGATAATCAAAAATTACATAAAAAATAATAATTTTTGAATTTTATAAAAATGTAAGTTAAAAAACTGTCAAATTCTAATCTAGTGAGCTATGATTTGATGGTTTGTAAAAACTACTTCTCGTCAAGCGAGGCTTTTCACCAAAAACTCTTGAACAGTCCACATCAGTCCTCGTAGTAAAAAACAAAAGAAAACAAATCAAAGCAATACTGATTGAAGATAAAAATGAAAAGAAATTTACCTATCAAAATAAGCGAGGTTATATCTTTGTAAATCAAGAAAATTTTTCCGCATTCAAGAGGAGAAGTCCAATTATTTATTTAATCGTTGTTCCTGTTAAGTAATCCAGATCCTGGTGCAACCTGACTGTACTATCCAGATCCAGTTGTATCCTGTATTAATTTATCCTATTCCTGATTTTGATTACTGGAAGATATTGTATCCGTTCCATCTTGAATTGACTAGGAAAATATCCAGAATTAAAAAAAGTCTAGGTCGTATTCACTATATTAAATATCGATATATAAAAACGTTTCAAAATAAAAAATTGGCCACAAGTATTCTACTTAATTAGGTTAGATTTTCTTTACTATAACTAAATCATTTAAATTGGAATAAGGTAAGAGAATAATCATAAGATTTGTATTAAATTTAATTTTGTAAATAAGAAAACTATTTCACTTTCCTTGTTCTGACAAACAACTCTTCCACATAAACTAAAGGTTAACCGTTATTTATTTTGATTATTAATAAATGTTTACATATTTACTGAGTCGTTATTATCGATTTTTACAAACAAATAATTACATTCTGTCTGAGATTACGGCAGAAGGCAATAAAAATCAATAGTAATTTAATAGGTTATGTACTAAAACTAAAATTCAAATAAATCAAATAATAAAATTAAATATTGCACAAGAGTAATTTTTTTCACAATAACGTAACAATATATTCCTGAATTGCTATTATGGATGCCAATATATGGAGGAACCAATAAAAATTGAATTATTGGTTTTTTTGACGACTTGGAGTGGTTATTGATATTTATGAAGATTTAGTTGACATACGTAATGGTGTGTCGATATTTTGTAGAAAATCCATATTTCTCTATTAGCTAATTTATTCGCCTTTTTTGTATATATGTAGTGTTAAACTATCGTTCCAATCTTCTGCTTTCTTCTTTATTTTTAATTCTGAATATATTTCGTCCTCTCCTACTGCATGTGTTATTCTTCTTCTATTCCTTTTTACATAAGTCTAGATGAATATTTTATAATAAACTGCGGTTGCGTTGAACAGATCACACGTTTCTAAAAATTTAATTGGTTTTCTGACCTCAATTTTGATTTACGTAACAACCAATTCCGCTCAAATTTCAATCAAGATATTAAGACCATTGTAAATTAATTTAGGTATGGTTGCAGAACAGACGTATCACTCTGTGAGATTTAGTTTCGGTATAACAATGATAAATTAGATTTGCCTGGTATTAATGCTGTAATTGCAGGACGAGGTATTAATGCAATTTTGTAAGTGCACAACTATCCTGATACTTTGACGTGGCTGCTGATCTCCGAGGTGCAACTCGGGTTGTTTATAACGGAGGCAGTTCCCAAATTAGCGAACTTATGCTTACGGTCAATGTAAATTAATTGGCTAGCAGTGCAAGTGGTTCAAAATGACTGAAATGAATAGGGATAAAAAAACACAGAAGAAACGCACACTGAAAAAACGAATTGCAGGAATTTCCGGTTAAATGAATTCCTGTTGTTTCAATGCAACTATTGTTATTATAACAAGAAAAAACCGTTCTGAGAACAGTCTGTACTTGCAATCTAACAGGTCGATTCCAGTTAAAATGAGTCCAGTCGTATGAACAGGAAAAACCGGAAGTATAGCAGTAATAAGGTTCTTTTAATTTAACAGGAATATTTCCTGTGTATATAGCGCTATATTTACAAGATATTACTGTAAAACATACGTAGGTCTGAACCGTAGTTGCAACCGGAATAAACACCGTGAATCTTACAAGAATATCTAGTAAAATATAATAATTCTGTAAATATAACCCAACAATATTTGCACGGCTAATATATGCAATATATTCCTGTCATCTCTACGATCTTTATTCTTTACTATTTCATTGTTTCATTAAGTTACTATTGAATAATATGAATTGTTTATGAATTATTGTTTGTAGAATAAATACTTTTATAAATGAAAGATCTTTACTTCAATGGAAAATTCTTACTAAATCGATACAACAGTTCCGATTAGTTACTAGAAATTCCTGTAAAAACTGAAGTTTATTAAGCAGTAAATTCCTGTTAAATCGAAATTACAGTTCCGGTAAAAGTAAGATAGTTCGTTAAAATAACTGGAATATTCCAGTTAAATCAATGGAACGATTCTGTAAATAGTACAGCATATTCCAGTTGTTTCTAGAGGAATTAAAAGACCGGAATCGTCACGTAAAATTAACAAATATTCCTGCTGTCGCTTATACAGGGGGAATTTCCTGTAGAATTCGCCGAATTCCTGTTGTATATACGGGTAAATTTCTTTGAGTGCAGTGAGTCATTTTTTTTTTCATTTTATTGAGTTCCCCATGGCTCAGAGCACGATGAAAAAAGTTATCTGCCTTATGTGCATTATTAAAATAGAAGGGATGAACTTATGGCGCAGCTCGGAAAATACATCCTCGAAAACAGCCGGGAATCGAAAAAATAGCCGTTCAAATTGCGAACAAAGCCCGGTCAAAAACTCTACCCCTACTGATGCACACAAGATTAAGAAAAAATGATTCAGTGAAAAACACTATTGTATGTATACCCTACCAACGTAATATAAGTTGCCTATCTAGTAGTATTTAAGATTATTTATAAAAGGGTAATGTTTAGGCTTTGACATTATTTGTCAGTTTTAAACGGATTTATGGATGGAGCTGTGTTGTGTGTTAAAGTGATTTGAAATAAACGAATAAACAAGTTAGTTACAAATACATTTTGAAATTTGGGTATTATAACATAGATTTGCAATACATTTTAGTATAATAATAGATTTTCCTAAATAAAAGTTGTTAAATGTTTATATTTGACATTTCAAAAAAGCTAAACAAAGCTTTATCAAAAAACAAAAACGAAGAGACGGTTTTATCAAAGGTAATACCACGAGTCCTCCAAATTTTATCGATTAAAGTTTTGGTTTTCACGAAAACGGCTTTATTTGGAAAAACCACGAAAACAAACTGATTGATAAAATGACGAGTCCGCAGGACGAGTGATTTTATCTCAAATCAGTTTGTTTGAGTGGTTTTGCCTAAAATAAAGGCGTTTGAGTACGAAGATCAAAAATTTAATCTATAAAATTTCAGAGGACACGCAAATATTGAAAATTTTCTTTACCAATTTAAATTGAAACCTCATGATGAGCTGTTATAGTTTTACATACAGGGCCACCAAGGCGATTTTTTGATTGGCTACCCCGCGGAACGGCGCCGTAAATAAAAGTGAAGAAGAAGAATGAAATGAAGTCTTTCTTAATTTAATTAATTTTAAGTGTTTAGTTATTCAAAAACTGATATTTAATGAACAAAAAGTTTAGTGTTGAAGTGAGGTATGTAAAAATGTTAAAGGCGATTTGAAATAAACTAATAAAAACAGGTTAGTTTACAATTGACATTTCAAAAAAGGTAAACATAGTTTAATCAAAAAACAAAAACGACGAAGCTGTTTTATCAAAGGTAATACCACGAGTCCTCCAAATTTAATCTATAAAATTTCAGAGGACGAGTCGTATTTGAAAGGATTATTTTTTGAATCATTTTGTATTAAAAACAGAGAACATAGTCATTTATGCAAAAGACACTTTACACACAAATATTGAAAATTTTCTTTACCAATTTAAATTGAAACCTGAGCTGTTATATTTTTAGATGTGCTACCATCTATGGTAAGAAGAGAGTATTGACATTAAATTTTGACTGAATCTAGTCAAGATGTCACTCTCTTCTTTTTTATCCCTTTCAGAGATTAATACAAAGTGAGTAAACCAGTAAGGAATTTTAATTTATTAGATTCGACATCCTAAGACCGGTGTCTGCCTTTCGGCTTCATCAGTTAGGCTTTTCGAATCCAATAAATAAAAATTCCAAACTCGTACAAGTCAATAGCTATATCCGCTATAAGATAACATTTTTAGATGTGCTACCATCTATGGTAAGAAGAGAGTATTGACATTAAATTTTGACTGAATCTAGTCAAGATGTCACTCTCTTCTTTTTTATCCCTTTCAGAGATTAATACAAAGTGAGTAAACCAGTAAGGAATTTTAATTTTAATAAAGAACAGAGTGACATCTTGACTAGATTCAGTCAAAATTTAATGTCAATACTCTCTTCTTACCATAGATGGTAGCACATCTAAAAATGTTATCTTATAGCGGATATAGCTATTGACTTGTACGAGTTTGGAATTTTTATTTATTGGATTCGAAAAGCCTAACTGATGAAGCCGAAAGGCAGAAACCGGTCTTAGGATGTCGAATCTAATAAATTAAAATTCCTTACTGGTTTACTCACTGAGCTGTTATAGTTTTACATAAAGGGCCACCCAAGGCGATTTTTTGACTGGCTACCCCGCGAAACGGCGCCTTAAATAAAAGCGAAGAAGAAGAATGAAATGAAGTCTTTCTTAATTTAATTTTAAGTTTAGTGTTAAAGTGAGGTATCTAAAAATGTTAAATGAATGTTGAAATAAACTAATAAAAACAGGTTAGTTTACAAATACATTTTGAAATTTGGTTATTAACATAGATTTGCAATACATTTTAGTATAATAATAATTGATAAATGTTTACATTTGACATCTCAAATAGGTAAACACAGTTTAATCAAAAAACAAAAACGACGAAGCGGTTTTATCAGTATAAAACACAATGATTGGTTAGGATCCTGAGTTGTTATTGGCTGAAACCACAAAATCTGACTGTTTTGACAGATGAAAAAAATAATCAGTATAAAACACAATGATTGGTTAGAATCCTGAGCTCTTATTGGCTGAAACTACAAAATCTGACTGTTTTGACAGATGAAAAAAATAATCAGTATAAAACTCAATGATTGGTTAGAATCTTGACCTCTTATTGGCTGAAACCACAAAATCTGACTGTTTTGACAGATGAAAAAAATAAGCAATAGTAAAAACACAAGAGCGTTTTTTTATCGAATAAATTTCTCTTTGTATCGAAACATTTTACCAATCAGTAATTTTACGAGAAAAACTGACATGTCAAATTCGGTCTCGCGATTTTAGCAAATGTCAGTTTTTAGAGTAAAATTACTGATGTAAAAATGTTGAGATAAAAAGAAATTTTTTCGTAAAAGACAAGTTCGCGTGTTTTTGATAAGATAAATTAATGACAGAATATAAGAATAAAAAACAAAAACTTTATTTTTATTGAACAATTAATAATTAACAGAACAACTAATTAAAAGAACATTTATTAAAAACACAATTATTACAGACGGTTGGATTGGTGTACTTATTTTAATATTTTCTTCTTGGGTTTCTCTATATGTCGTATTTTCATTTTAATCCCAGAATAGTTAACTACACAGAAGGGAAGGCTTGTCTATTTCAGGGGGTCAATTTCATCTGCGCATGTTCGCAATCGCCATGTTCTAAGTGGCAAAACTGTCACGCATTTTAGTCGTTTCGAGATGAAAGTTCTGTTGCGTTGTTATATTTACAAATTAGAAAATATTTATCGGGAATATCACATACATTTTACGACGTAATGAAAAACATACAATTTGAACATTCTTGTCCTAATTTTCCAAAAGCGTATGTTTTAAAACTTTTTATTAGGTTAAGAATATTTTATACCCTTAAATATTCAAATCGAGAAATAAAAGAAATTAAAAGGGATAAAAATAACAAAAGTGTTAGAAAAATTAGAATTCTTTCCCATATATAATAAGTTTTATTATCTTTTATATTAGCAATGTATAATGTTTGTTTTTTCTTGTTTTCTTTTTATCTAATTGTCATGGGAACCTGTTAACCTGTTTTTTCTATTTAACTATTAATTTTTTTACTTACTAATATTGTATTTTATTGAAATTTACTAAAAAATGTGTTAAAATCGTTTAAAAATTTTGTAAAAATGCACATACAGGAGCATCACCTATTATGTTTAAAAATATACGAAAATATGCATTGAAATAAATAAATAAAATAAGAAATTTTCTTTAAAATATTTAATAAAGATTTATTATTTAGAAAACAAGTTGTTTATTACACCACTTGTTAAAAACCCTTCCAACAAACAATTTTTGCAACAGTGCATTTGTATCCTTTTCTTAGTGTACTACCAGCGCTACCTGCACGTTACAAATTTATTCAGTTTTCTCAGTGTAGCTAGAATAGGCAGCGACATCGACCGTCATCGAAAGTTTGACCCCCACTAGATCAAAGATACCGACACAAGCCTTCCCTTCTGTGTAGTTAATTATTCGGGGATTTTAATATGAATCTGAGTCTCTTAAATTACTAACAAGATTTTGGCAGACTACTCATTGATATTTGTTGCAGTTTTGCCAACTCTTACACTTAGTATATGACGTTTTAACTTTGGAGTTAACTTATTAATACAAAACATATTTAAACTTTAAATTGTGATACGTGACTTAAAATAATATGATTTCGAAATTAAACTGAAAAAGTTTGGTACGCCTATGCGAAATATACAATCGCATGCACCTAATTGTCTGAATAAAATAAAAAAATAATAATAAATTGGGTTTAATCCTTTAATAAATTAATAAGGATAAACGGGACCATATCACCGACATGTCAATATTTTTAAAATTAATTATTCCCATAGAGATTTAGAAGCGACCGATACACTTCCATGGATTCGACCAATAAATTTATTTAAATGTTCGATATTGAATCGGTAATGAAGCCGTATCAGTAAAAAGTTACGGCCAATCACATTCGGTTTAACGCCGGTTAGTTCGAATTTGAGTTTATATGACAATAAATCGAAAATTCTGATTGTAAAAATTTATCGGTTTAACTGAGGTAATAATATTTTAGGGTGAAGCATATTAAATGGAGATTATTTGTTATTAGGCCCTAAGAGTATAAGATAGAGTCATGGAAGTGGATGCTAGGATAATGGCAAAAATAAAAAACAAATCTTTTATATTAAAATATTTTTCTATAAATAAAACTTCTTCGCATTCATATCAAATCGGTAAGATGGATTTAAAGTGATTAAAATCAACTTATCGATTATAGGTTTAAAACAATCCATATCATCTAGTCGTCTTATTTTTAATTTTTTGTTGTTTTATATTTTTCTTTTGTTCGCTCATGCTAGTTTTTGAACGCTTGAGGTACCCCAAATGAAGGTAGATATTGGTCTGATTTGAAACGATAAAGTTAAACATATTATCTTTGTTGCTTTTGTTTTAATTTCTCTATTAACCGAGATATACACTTGATTTGAAACAAAGTTAAATGCGAGTCAACTTTGTCTTCCTCTCATGAAACATTACCGCATTGTAGGAACTTTTCTAGGCAGAAACAACTTTAACTTATGTAAACTCCGAAGAAATTTATTCTTATAAAATATCTACCAGGCGAGTGGTCTTGTTTTTCTTGTAAACCAGGCGCAAACTTATCGAAAAGTTTCGTCCCCTATGGCTTCTATGAAATTTTACTCTTTTATATTTTCATAATAAATCAGAGCCCTGGGATAACGTGTTACAATATTACAGTATCAAAAATAAAATGTTCACTCAACGAACACTGTTAGTCTATTCATGACGACGTGATTGATTGAAAAAAAGATTATAAAGGTATAAATCGCTTTTTTTTGGTCTATAAGTTAAGATATGAGTTGACAGTACCAAAAATAGATCTGCAAAGCAGTGATAAATAAAAATACGGATAAAAATAAAATTACTAAAAATGGTAAAGAGTTTATATCCGTTAATCCTAAAAAAATGACTTCTTTATTTAAAAAGTCAAATACATGAAAAAATATGAGAAAATGCCTTAAATTGTGAGCAAATAAATAAATAATATATTAACAAATGTTACTATTAACCTCAAATTTCTTTCCTCAACCTCTAACTTGTACTATAAATAATTGTATAGAGCCAGGAAAATTTTCATTCGACGATTTAAAAAATATATTAAAGACGCCTGGAAAGATAACATTGTTCATTAAGCCAGGGATACTTGATTGATTTGGTATCTACTTTTGGTCCAAAATGAGAACAGGCTACTTAAATTTTTACCAAAAATGTGTTTTTCTGTATCCATTGATGAATACTTATACAGGGTGACCCATTAGAAAAACTGAAAAACTTTAATGGAAGTTTTTGGAATATAAAATTTATTTTAGACCACCCTATACAAAATAAAAATTTCAAACTGAGTCTAAAAAAATCTTCACTCCTTTGCCTTCTTCATCCAGTAGAGTGTAGGTGGCGCCCTCTTTATCTAATCTCAAAATTGATAACACGCTTATGATTTACTATCTTAAAAATATAACCGTACCAAATTTCAAGTCAATATTAAATAATAAAGAAATTATTGCAATCCTGTATTTTAGTAGTAGATAACATTTGACCGAGAATTATTTAGTAAAATATTAATATTTCAAGGTCCTGAACCTATGATTAAAATATTGACCATTATATAGGAACAAATATTTATAAAAATCAAAATTTAAAAAAAGCCACCAACTATAGTAAGGTAAAACATAAAACGTTTTGTAAAAAAATCTATTTTTCAATATACTTTCCTCAATACAAAAACCTTTAGCTCTAACTCAAACTGTAGATATTTTAACAACATTCCGAACTTTGTGATTCCATATCTCTGAAACAATGATATGAGAAATCTTGATCGGATAAACTCCGAAATGAGATCTGGAGATGGCGTATTGGTTTGCAAATTTCAAAATCCAAATACCGCGTGCGAAAATACATAAAAGTATTTCTTTAGGGTGCTCTAGATCAGCTGAAAATATTCCGAGATCCAAATATGGCGGCGGAGCAATGCAAAACGGATTTCCAGGTTTGTATATTTTATAGATATTGTGATGTGCCTCTACCTGAGCGGATAGTACGTGTTACTAGTAAATATTTAAAACAACTTGCAGATTTCTCATAAAAAATTGTTATAAAATTAAGTAATCTAAATTGGTCAGAGGATATAACAGATATAAAAAGATTGAGATATAATTAATTTTCTCCACGGCCACTACTGAATGTAGTTATTCTGAAATCACTTATAAATAACAGAAAAGAAACATTCTCGCTCTTGAGATTGAAAGAAAATTCTGAAACACTTGTCTCTTATGTAATTTATACGTATTTCATTCTATCACTAGAGACAGAATCTTCATTCCGTAATTGTTTACAAAAATGTCAAATTAACTGTCAGTATTAGTTGACGTGGTTTATAAAAACTTTTAATTTATTAAAAAGGAGAAGAAAATCAAACGATTCAGATGTAGAATTTGAAAATACTCCTTAGCCCAGTTGTCAGAGAGTTTGACCTCGCACAAAATGTGATCTCGATGAAACTTGGCACTTAAGAACTTGAAAGGGTGTAGAAAACAATAAAAAAATCTTTGTTGCTCTAAAGTGTATGCTAACTTTACAATTTCGAAATTAAAATCGAAAATTTGGTTTTTCGATTATGTCTCGAAAAAAAAAATTCGAAAAACTAATAGCACCACGTGAAAGAGCGGAAAATTTTACTAAAAAATAATATTATAAGTTATTTAAAAAAGAAATTGTATTACTATAAAAAAATATTAAAAATAAGAAAGCAAATTCGAGTACTCTACGCGCGCGTCGAGCGTCGAGCGAGAGATATAACAAAAAAAATCCTTGTACATTTATCATCATTATACTTTTACTTGTGATTTAAATATAATTAAAATAATGAACATTATTTCTGTTTAATAAAACTTATGTTTTAAAATGATCATTTTTTTACATCATTCATTCGACGCAATTTTTTTTTCAAACTAGTATTTATATAAGTCAGAAATTAATATTTTTTTAAAATAAAGTTAAAAATAATTTAGAAATTGATTTATATAAATAAATAAACACTATTTTGAAAATGAAAATTGCTTCGAATGAATGTTGTAAAAAAAATGATCATTTTAAAACATAAGTTTTATTAAACAGAGATAATGTTCATCATTTTAATTATATTTAAATAAAATCGGACACGGTAGCCTAGTTGGTAAGGCGTCTGCCAATTCAGCTTCAGTGTTCGGAGAGTAGGTTCGAATCCTGCCGCATTCAAGTGAAATTAAAGTCAGATAAAACTTTGGCAAGTGCAAAAAGGTATTTGTGTCATACGCAGTTTCATTCACGCCGGTCAGGCCGGATGAGATCGGATATCTCGTGGAACTGATAGGGGTTGGTGACACAATTACACACTTGTTAGTCGGTAGATCACCTGCATGATAAAGGCATAGTCTTGGGTTTGAGGTGATTGAGGACCGTGGTTCGGAGCCCACGATAAGCTGTAGGTCCCGTCCAGTTTAGGCCATTAGATCAGAAAAGAGACGTTAAAATTAACAAACAACAATATTTAAATAAAAAGTAAAAGTATAATAATGATAAATGTACAGAGATTTTTTTTTTGTTATGTCTCTATTAATAGATATCTTTAGTTTTATAAAAATCAGTGAGAATTTTAGAAATTATAAATTCCGGTAAAATTTTCTATGAGAAGCTTAGAGTCTCCTCTTTAAAACTCTTTCTTTTTTTTTCTTTGCGTATATTTTAGGCAAAGATACATTAGTTTTTCCGAACGTCTCGCCTGAATATTTGTATTCAACGGCTCGGCGCGCGTAGAGTACTCGAATTTGCTTTTTTTTCGAGATATAATGAAAAAACCAAATGTTCGATTTTATTTTCGAAATTGTGAAGTTAGCATACACTTTAGAGCAGCAAAGATTTTTTTATTGTTTCTACACCCTTTCAAGCACTGAAGTGCCAAGTTTCATCAAGATCACATTTTGTGCGAGCTATTGGTCAATATCCTTCTCTGGCAACTGGGCTACCTCCAGAAATAAAAAAATATTCCGATAACATAATTCAAAATTTGCTACCGCAAAAATCCAATCTTCAATATAAAAATTCTACACTATGTTGAGAGATTGAGGTTTAATTTTAATATATTCAATTCCTACTTTTTGTGACCGTGGAGAAAGCAGTCTGTTACTCTGTTGTATTTGGACAAGGTTTATATTCCATATTCCAGACTAAACAGACTAGATTTTTCCGTTTCGTTATATGATATTATCCAAAAAAAAATTGAATATTTGTTGGAAGACATTGTTTATTAAATTAATCTGTTATCCAATTTCCATAATGGTATTTGGTTTCTTTAACAAATACTGCTAGAAGATTCAATTACTTTTTTGAACTTTGTACCGTTTTTAGTTTCTTTTTTGATATATTATAATTTTCTTTTTGTATTAGTACATTAGAAGCTACACTAAAAGCAATTTAATAATTCTTGGAACTACCAGATAATTTTCCCAACCTTGAATATCGATTACTGAAAGGACTGAAGGATGAATGAAGTTTAAATAAATATTATACAATATTTTCTATAACAATCTTTTACATTTTCGCCTAAAATTTAGGCTTAGAATGACAACTTTGCCGGTATTACAAAATCATTGACTTCCACTTCAGTAGAACCGACGGGAACGATAGGGAAATTCGACGAAACCTTCACGTAAGATAGGGATGAGACATCGAATAATTGCCACAATACAAATCTGTTAGTCAGAGCTTGTTCTCCACTTAAAATCAATGCGGTCGACCTGCTGATGTTGTTTAACGATTTCAATTGACTACCAAAAGTTAATCTCTGATACTATCAACCAATCACCCGAGTAAGGGCAAGCAAGAAAGACTGGAAGTCTGGAAGATTACGTGGGCAATCGACTCATTTTATAGGTGACCGACCTGTCTCTTCGAATATAGGCCGTAATAAAGAAAGACTTTGTGAGAAATGATTTATTGACAGAAAATATATATGTTTCGTCTCCAAAGGACACCTACCCGGTGAACAAAGACGTCTGCTATGGAGAAAGGTAAACAAATTCTGTTTCAAATGAGGCTCCAAAAATAACTATTAAAGTAAAAATAAATTCAAAACATATATTTTTCTAACTGACAACGTCAAAAATCTAAAATCTATATACAGGGTATAAAATCGAGTTTCTCCAACATACTCCCACCTTGAGTAACGAAACTTCAGAGGAGTAACTCAATTCGAAATCATCCTGGAAACTTCGATGGGGGTTTGACTACTCTCCCGTATCTTGTTACAACAGGTTTTCTTTCATGTGGAGACTTGTCGTCTTTTTCATCTTTGTGTTCTTCCGGTCCTCTTTCTTTATCTCTTCCTTTCACTTCATCAATTTTCTCTTCTCTAATTTTATTAACAACATGAAAATCGATTTCGTTATCCCGACTATCGATTTCGAGGGGATAAATTCTTTGCACTGGTCTCAATAATGACCCTGTAGCTGTTTTCAAGCGAACTACTCGGATTTTACCATCTCTACCTGGAATCATTTCTTCTATTCGAGCCAGTGGCCAATCCAATCGTTTTATGTTGTCCATTCCAACTAAAACTATATCTCCCACTCTGATATCATTGGCATTTTTACTCTTCGAAAATAATTTCAATTGTCCTAAATATTCTGTTCGAAATCTTCTGCGCATATCTTCTTTTAGTTTGAGTCTATACCTCAAATGTTTCCTGAGATCAGTGGCTTCTGTTGCATCCACATCCGGTACACCGACTTCTCGAATTTCATGAAGGAACATATCAGGCGTCAACGGTACTAAGTCCCTACTATCTTCATGGAAATAAGTCAATGGTCGGGAATTTACCACTGATTCGGTGTCACAAACAATTGTATAAAGCTCTTCATATGTCAGAGATGCCTTACCCAGCACTTTGCGTAAAAGATCTTTGATAATTCTTATCAATCTCTCCCACCAACCACCCCACCATGCAGCAGTTGGAGGGTTAAATTTCCATTCGATTCGTTGCGCTGAACTGTAGGTAATTATCTTATCCCAGTCCAAATGCGTCAAAGCATTATCAGTGCCTACAAAATTTGTGCCATTATCACTATAAATAATAGAGGGTCTTCCTCGTCTAGCTACAAATCTTCGGAAGGACTGAAGAAATATGTCTGTAGATAGTGATGATAACAATTCCAAATGTACGGCTCTGTAAATCGCACATGTGAAGAGACAAATCCAAACCTTTTCTCCTGATCGAATATAGAGCGGACCGGCAAGATCTACACCTGTGACTTCGAATACGGCTGCGTTTCTCACTCTATCTCTTGGTAATGGTGCAGGTGAAACTTTGGATGATTTTCCATTGAATCGTCTGCATACAACACATTTTGTAACGATTGATCTAACTGTTTTTCTTTCTTTGAGTATCCAAAACCGTTCTCTCAATAGACTCAGCAAGCCCTGTGCACCAACATGTGAAGCTCTCACGTGTTGTTCATGAACCAGTTTATCGACAACAGGATGTTTACTGGGTAAAATGGCTGGAAAACGGAAAGATTGTGAATCTTCTCGTGCAGAAATTTTTGTCGTAAGTCGTATAATTCCATCATCATCTATAAAAGCACAGAGAGTCTTTGTTTGGGATCATTCAGTCCTTCAAATGCCTCTTCTTGAATTAACTTGATGATGAAGTTTTCGGACGAAATCAACTCTTTCAGTGACAATGGACCACATTTCTTTTCATTTCGATGAAGGGAGTTGAAAATGAATCTTTGTATCCAACTCAATATCCTCACAATTTTTTCGAATCCAGAGAAACGCTCGTGAAGCGAGATAAAACACTGCTTCGAAGACAACATTGAAGAAGTCACACACTTTCTCTTCTCAGTGTTAATGACATCTTCTTCGACAACATAATTTTGAGAAGGCCACAGTTCTGGGGATTTTTTCAGCCATTGCGGACCCTCCCACCATCTCGACTCGACCAATTGTTTTGAAGAACATCCACGAGAAGGAAGGTCGGCTGGATTTAATTCTCTACTCAACATGGAAGTAACAACCAGCATTGAAGAATTGAAAGATTGCTTATTCAAAATAACTTTGCCCATAATAGTCCATCCCAATAGCGTATGCAATGCCACAAGTCCACATTTAAGTTCATGACGTTTTCCAGTGAATAACTTCCCAGCAATATCGGCTCCAATTAAAATATCAACGGGGCCATCTTTCGTATCTGTAATTTCAATTCCCAATGAAGATAGTTCATCCATCCAGGGTCCTTGCCTCACAGAAGTAACATTATTACAGATGACTGGTTGGTCTAGAGCTTCGAAGTTACAGGCATAGTCGTCATGGATACTACTCAATCGAATTCGGTAACAGTGATGGTTGAAAACGCTAGTATTCATACCACCAAAAAGAGCATGCACCATTTCCTCTTGTCGAATAGATTCATATAACATCTCAGAAGCAACGGATTGTTTTATGTATGACCTTTGTGAGCCGGTGTCGATGATTACTCTTGCCATTCGGGATTTATCCAATCCATTAAGCCTCACTGTGAGAGTTTGTAAAAATACCTCTGCATATGTATTATTCGAAAGCGAATTCTCAACATTCGATTGCTTTGGATCAGGTACAAATTTCGCAGTTCTTTCATCAGTCTTTGTACACATGATATCAACATGTCTTCCATTGCAAACTGAACATACTGAATTTACTCTGCATTTTCTGGCAATGTGCCCATATTTAAGACACAAATAGCAGCACCCCCGTTCAATCAGTTTCTTTTTACGGTCAGCTAGGGTCCAATTTCTTGCTTCCGAACAATCGTCACTGCAATGATTTCCGTTACAAAATTGACATTTCTTCTGGAGTTTGTTATTGATCAGTCCAGATGCAGTTGGAAGAACAGTTTTCATGGAAGGAGAATCGACAATCTTTTTTGCTTTAGATTGCATGTCGAAACCAGAGACCGCCAAAGTAATGCGTTCTTCATTTTGAACTTCTTTCCTGAGAAAGATCATCAGATTATCCAAACGTATTTTCAAAGTGGATTCAATATCATAAATACTACTCCTTTGCCATACTCTAATCAAATCTTCGGGTAGGCAAGACTCCACCAATGGGTACAACATCGCTGCACATGTGTCTGATGTGACATCTAGGGTTTCTAAAGATCGTAATTGGGATTCTAGCTTATCATAGAGAAAACTTAGCTTATTTTTATTCCCAATACCATTCAGAACTAATTTCAGCAACTGCCGAACATAAACTTCAACAAGAAGATCTTTTCTGCCGAATCGATTTTCAAGGCTTTTAATAACTTTGGGATAATTGTCTCCGCTGGGTGGATAACTCTCAACTAATTGATGAGCACGAGAATTCGGAATCATCGCCTGTAGAAGATATTGAAACTTGTCTTCAACGGGAAGATCTTCGTCATTGTGAATACGTTTGAACTGACTCCAGAATGGAAGCCAGTCTTTAATATCACCTCCGAATTTCTTGAATTCAATAGTAGGCAGTTTCAGTTTACGCTTCATGTGGTTGGAACAATGGTATGATACATTACTAGTTTCATCAGATGTATTCGGTAAATGACTCTCAACAATTAACTTAAGTTCGTGGTATTTTTTCAAAAAATCATCTGCTGCTTCAATTTCGGATAGCAAAGCGCTTTGATCTCCGCTTTCCGACACTAAAGTGCTTTGATCACTGCTTTCCGACTCTAGAAGATGATCTAATAATTTTCTGTTTAAATCAGTCATCAACTCAATTTTCTGGTCCAACATTCGAACATTTCCTCGAATTTCAATTAAATTAACATTCTTCTCACCAACAAGTGTGATCACCGCATCATAAACTCGAGTAAAAGATGCTCTCTGAGCCTCAAGCATCTTCTTCACCTTCTCCATAGTCTATCACTGAAGGTGTCCTGTCACGGTCGCCAAATTGTTTCGTCTCCAAAGAACACCTACCCGGTGAACAAAGACGTCTGCTATGGAGAAAGGTTAACAAATTCTGTTTCAAATGAGGCTCCAAAAATAACTATTAAAGTAAAAATAAATTCAAAACTGACAACTTCAAAACATATATTTTTCTAACTGACAACGTCAAAAATCTAAAATCTATATACAGGGTATAAAATCGAGTTTCTCCAACAATATACAGTCGAATAAAAATTTTGTTTCCGAATCCAGTAACGTCTTCAACGGTATGCTAAAATGATATTTTTCTACGATCAGTATCCAAAGTAGGCTCTTGCATATTCACATCTAACTGGAAAGTTAATCTTTTCCACGATCTGTCATAATTTGACATTATTGGCTCTCTAAAGCTCTCTAAAGCGCTGAAGTTACTTTGGCGCTTGCCAATTTTAGTTTACAATAAATAAAATAAAATGTAGATTAATCTGACAATTCCACTCATAATTAATTTTCAGCTAATCATAAATTAGGCTTTGAATCTGCAGTAAATAGGCAACACAACATGATCAAGTTAGCGATGCCTGTCAAACATTGTAGAACAATTTGAATTGGGTAATATTGCGTGTGTATCTATTTGTCAATTTATTGTTATTTTAAAAACTAAAAATTATGGATGTAAAGAGTAACTCAAGAAATGTTTGAGTGTGTATGAGTTTTAATGTCGTGTGATTATAGATGTAGAAAAGCAGTACTTCCCGCTCTTAATACACAAATAGCAATTAGACCTTCTCGTATAATGCTTCTCTAATAAACAAGAAACAATATTAATTAAAATCGAGTTGAATTCAATTGAAAACCTTTCTAGAGCATACCATAACATCGCGGTATGTCCAAATAAGTTTCACAATTGCACAACAAGTTTGCAATAGAACTTTCCAAATTTACTTTTCATATTAGTTGGATGTTCGTTTTACTCGAGAAAATTATCTGGTGTTATTAGAATTGTAACAATACTTAATTAACATTAGTTAGTTTATTAAGCCACAGACAAAAGTAGTTTTATGTTATTTTGTTTTGTTTTGTCCCCAATTGTGACAGTGTAGATATGAAATGCATTAATATAGCGGAACGAAAGACAAGAAAATTATGTCACTGTTTTCTTCTTATCCCGAATTAACGCTCTCATAACTGACAACTTGGAAAGTTTTATTTAGACATTGTTAATTTTTTTTGCGTTGCCCTTAATTTTTAAGATACGTAAAACATTTTGTATAGTTTCAGTGACAGAAGTTTCTATCAAATACTGATTAATTATAAAAAAATCATGTGGGTATAAACATGATGTGTCATAAGTAATGAGCTAAATTTCAACATCAGATTCAACTGTAAAACCCAACGCTACGCACTAAATAGATAATAAATAAAGGACAACATACCTAGATTGACAACCTTCCTCCAATAGATTTTATCCATTTCCATCTCTCTTCATCTTCTTATTTGAAATCCATAGATGCTGTTTTATATATGACCAGATCACCTACATTTTGGCCTTCCTATTTTTCTATTTGTCAAAATTTTTCTCAAAATGGAATATATACCCAAAAATCCTCAAAAAAAGCTTTTTAATTAAATCTTTCGTATTACACAGTCCAATTTTTTTGCATAGAAACATTATTCCATTTAAGATGCTCTAAATGTTGCCAGAAATATAAGAAAAAGTTGAGACTAGGGATGGAGAATATTTAAAAAAAAAAATCTGTAACCATTTTCTCACAAATTTAAAAAAAAATGCAGTTTTTTATTGTTACTCTTGATATCCTTTTCATAAACCCAAATGGAAATGTGAGCTTTTAATGCAAGGTCTTTTGAAATTGACATTCTAAAAGAGTTGTTTTGGGGCGATCGCTCCAGATGGTGTATACATTAATATCGAAATTCCAGTTTTCTAGATAATGGCAAATTAAAATTTACTATATTTCAAGATCTTATTTGAACATTAAAAGTCTACTTGGGTTGAAACTTTTGCGGAGTCAAAATTTAATTTTCTATCCAACACATGACAGTTATGACTGTCATTATTTATTTATTACTATTACTATTACAAGCAGAATTCACATTGATATTGAAATTAAAGGAAAACCCTAACGGTTTATTCGAATTTGAAGTCATTGGAAAATTCGTTGGTTCATTGGAAGCAGACGTTCCCATATCGGTACAGTTGCTGATAGTGCTGGAAGACGCCGACGCATTAGAAACTTGTAATTTTTCTGCAATTTGTATTTTGTTCACCGATTCTTCTAGGTATCCTTCTGCTACGGTCGACGACTTCCATCCTCCGTGACGCTTTAAAGTAGTCATGTTAGACCCTGCATTGGCCAAAAGAGTCGCCGAGGACCTTCTCAGCCAGTGACCGGTGGTTCCTCCAATTTCAAAAACATTGCAATTCTTGAAGGTATCTTGGACAACGTATTTATTCCCACATACTGGCTAGTACACCTCCCATTTTTGTAAAAAACAAAAAAGCGGCTGGAACTAGTATTTTTTGGTCTCAAAGACATGTATTTTTTACACAAATTGATCGGGTTGACTGGAAATCCTTCTTCAAGTATGGTGAAACTTCTCGATTTCTTGGTTTTAGTGTCTGGCAAAACTACGTGAAAATATTTCCCTTTGTCTTGAAGGTTTCCTATTTTCAAATTGACCAATTCATCGCATCTACAAGCACCGCTAATCCCCATTATCAAAGCCACTTTCATCAACAGGTACTCGTTGTCGGGAGCTTCGTTCAAAAACTTCTCTATTTCAGGTCGTTCTAATGTCTTGGACTTCTTTGGTTTATATCCCTATGATTTGCTTTTCAAAAAGCTCGTTAGTTTGCCTTCTTTTGAAATGTCGATTTTTTTAGAAAGGTGAATAGTCTAGCGAAGCATCGAGTATTTGGTCCATAGCGACGATCGGGCTAATTTTTTTGCAAATGTGAAAAATAAGCCAATAGAACATTTTCATCGATACTTTTTATCTTCCGTGAATTCATACCCAAACATTTTGAACTTTTTGTCGTAAGCATCTCGGGTCTTTTCTGGAAAAATCTGCATCGCTGCTTCTTCCGCTCCCGTAAGGATATCCTCAGGAACGTAATTGTCATCGGTTTTCTCAATTTTCTATACTTTTTTTTTCTTCAAAAAAGCTTCCCTTTTCTGAAAGGAAAACTGACAAGTGTCAAAATGTATTTAAACATTTGCTAACAATGTATCATGCCCGTGGCAACCAAACAAACAACCTACTTTGACCAAAATGTAAAAAAGTCAATGTCAAGTCATTCTGAAATTTATAGGGTACTGAGATGCAAGTAGCTTACTGAGACGCAAGTAGCTTTGATTTGATCACAAAGCTTATTAATTATTATCTCATAAAACATTGTATGCCACTCGCGTGTTATGTTTCCTAAGTCACTTGAGAATTTATATATATAAATTTTCTCGCGTTACTTATTTTCAACATAACACACTAGTACCATAAATAACTAGTATTATTTTCAAAGAAACAGCATAAAAATTTGGATTGTCCAAAGTATTTTGAAAATATTTAAAAAACTGACACACTACTTATTAGAAGTACCCTGTATAATTATTATATTTATTTTCCAATATATTTAACGAAAAATAAAATACATAGTGTTTTTTATTCTTTAATAATATACAATTTATTTTACGTTTTGATTTAAAATAATTTCCGGTAAAATTAGAAATTATGCATTAAAAGCAAGCAACAACAAAGTTTTGAATAATCAATATCCTGAAATTAATAATTAAATACGTATTTTATAATTTCCTTCAATATGCACCATATTTATCAATAGATTTTTTTTCAAATTACATGTTTAGCTGCAGTATATCTAATTATTTGTTAATATTTATGCTACAATCACATAAAATTACAAAGTTTTATAAAAAATGTATCTATATCTACACTGTCACGTTTGTAATAATTTATTTTGTTTTATTATTTTATGTTGTTTTATGTTTTAATCAGGGTTTTAAACCAAACGAAGAAGAAGATATTGGTAATGACATAGTAAGTAATGACGTGCCCTAATATTACTAATTTATATATAAGCTTCTAATTAGTAACCACTAACAAATATATTTCGATTTTTTGCGATATTTAAAGCGCGCCGATTTTTAAGCACTCGATGTTCAGTTATATTTTCCAGTATTTCAGCTTTTTTTTAACTTCTAGCCAAATGTATTTAGAGCAATAAATTTAAAAAATCAATTATATACGGTGTCATTACGAAAGTACGCACCATATGGGAAACTTTTTTATTGGACAGGCATCAATTCAGCACTTTATTACCCTCAGGTAAACTATTGCACCCCTTGTAGATGCATCAATTCAGCACTTAATGACTTAATACTTATCCCTTTAATTCTTGTTAATTTGAATCAGAGTTGTTGGAAAATGTTTGGCAATTTTGGGACTATGAATGAATTTCCGAAAATATAATTATAAAGGAATTACGACGAATGGTTTGTACAAAATTTGTAAAAGTTATCAGTTAAAAGTCTTAGGTGTCAAAAGTAATATCTCAAACAAAGTTTAGACGTAATGGAATTAGTAACAAGTTTTGTTTTAAGTGAACGTGGTCAACAAATGTTTATTATAAATGACTTTAAGTTTAGGAAAAGGAATCCTTTGGTGCGACTGCATATTTAAATGTAGTTTTTAATTCTAAACAACTTTTCTAAATAACAATTTTCGATATTGTCAAAAATAAAGGTACTTTACTCTTGAGGGAAAATCACATTTTTTGACAAACCTCATATACCACTGAAAACATTTGATATTTGATGACTGTATTTTCATGTTTTAAATAATGCAGAACTTTTTATGAAGAATAACTTTTTTCCTAAAATTGATAAAAGTTTTCCATATGACTCCAACTTAGGAGGACAATCAAAATTTTATTTTATTTAATTTCCTTCAAAATATTTATAAAAAAACATTAGTTGCAAATGCAGTCTTACGAATAAAATCAATTTTAACTAACGTATCATTATTAGGATTAAAGGATTAAGAAGGTTTATTAAACCAGGTAAAAGTGCTCAGTTGAAGTATCTACTTTTATTGCCTTGAAGGGACGGTGCTCAGTTGAAGTCCACCCTTTTTATTAAGGGTTTTTCGACAAAAAGTTATTCTTGATAAAAGTTTGTGCATCCCCTAAAACTAAACATGCACTAACAAAATATAGTAAAACACTCATAATATACGAGGAGCCTTCAAAAATTTGAATTTGAGACAAGAGTAAAGTACTCTTATTTTGAAAAATTTCGGGAAATCTTATTTAGAAAAGTTGTTCAGCATTAAAAAATATATCTAGATTTGAAATCATGACCATCTAAGTGAAGTTTTATTTTTTTACTTATTTTTTTAAAATGGGGACTACGAAAAGAAAAATTTGCTAAAACGATAAATAGACAACATCCTGTATACGACGGTTTATTTCAAAATCCTGTAATATTACAAATTACACAACTATTGTGTTAGCAACGGTCAATTTTTTTGAAGAGTAAAATAATTTTTAAACTTTTTGGTGCAGTTATTTTTATTTTTTGTTAACACCGAAAATGGCTTAAAATTATACAGTATTGTAACAAGGACTTAATATTCAATAATATCAAATCATAAAACATCAAAATAAAATAAGTATTTCGGCACACTCATTGATTTTCTTGATATTTTCTTGTTTAAAGGGTAAAAAATAAAACTTCACTTAGAGGGCCATGATTTCAAATCTAGATGTATTTTTTAATGCTGAACAACTTTTCTAAATAAGATTTCCCGAAATCTTTCAAAATAAGGGTACTTTACTCTTTCTCTCTCTTTCCACTGGATTAAAACCACTTAGTTGTTAAAAAAGTTTTTTTATTGACGTTTCGGCTTTCCAGATCGAAAGCCGTTATCAAAATGACATAAAATAAATAAATTTACTAGAAACAGAACACTTGATAATCTTGCAAAAATATGACATCAACATAGTATACATAGAATAAGATTTTGAGATTGAAGATGTCAAAATCTGTTTCAATCATATTTTTGTGACGTTTCTGGGAACGAATTTTTGAAAGGATAGCGCATTTGCATATTATAAGAGAATTTATACTTCGTCATAAATGAACTTTTCTTATTAATATTATCATAAGAAAAAACCAGATAAAAACTTATGATACTATCCCGATATAGAGGGTATCCTTTTTGCAATTAACTCTTTTTGTAAAATAGGTTTATTAAACCAGGTAAAAGTGCTCAGTTGAAGTATCTACTTTTATTGCCTTGAAGGGACGGTGCTCAGTTGAAGTCCACCCTTTTTATTAAGGGTTTTTCGACAAAAAGTTATTCTTGATAAAAGTTTGTGCATCCCCTAAAACTAAACATGCACTAACAAAATATAGTAAAACACTCATAATATACGAGGAGCCTTCAAAAATTTGAATTTGAGACAAGAGTAAAGTACTCTTATTTTGAAAAATTTCGGGAAATCTTATTTAGAAAAGTTGTTCAGCATTAAAAAATATATCTAGATTTGAAATCATGACCATCTAAGTGAAGTTTTATTTTTTTACTTATTTTTTTAAAATGGGGACTACGAAAAGAAAAATTTGCTAAAACGATAAATAGACAACATCCTGTATACGACGGTTTATTTCAAAATCCTGTAATATTACAAATTACACAACTATTGTGTTAGCAACGGTCAATTTTTTTGAAGAGTAAAATAATTTTTAAACTTTTTGGTGCAGTTATTTTTATTTTTTGTTAACACCGAAAATGGCTTAAAATTATACAGTATTGTAACAAGGACTTAATATTCAATAATATCAAATCATAAAACATCAAAATAAAATAAGTATTTCGGCACACTCATTGATTTTCTTGATATTTTCTTGTTTAAAGGGTAAAAAATAAAACTTCACTTAGAGGGCCATGATTTCAAATCTAGATGTATTTTTTAATGCTGAACAACTTTTCTAAATAAGATTTCCCGAAATCTTTCAAAATAAGGGTACTTTACTCTTTCTCTCTCTTTCCACTGGATTAAAACCACTTAGTTGTTAAAAAAGTTTTTTTATTGACGTTTCGGCTTTCCAGATCGAAAGCCGTTATCAAAATGACATAAAATAAATAAATTTACTAGAAACAGAACACTTGATAATCTTGCAAAAATATGACATCAACATAGTATACATAGAATAAGATTTTGAGATTGAAGATGTCAAAATCTGTTTCAATCATATTTTTGTGACGTTTCTGGGAACGAATTTTTGAAAGGATAGCGCATTTGCATATTATAAGAGAATTTATACTTCGTCATAAATGAACTTTTCTTATTAATATTATCATAAGAAAAAACCAGATAAAAACTTATGATACTATCCCGATATAGAGGGTATCCTTTTTGCAATTAACTCTTTTTGTAAAATAGGTATCCAAATAGATATCTAAATTTTAATTCAAACCACTCAATTTGCTAAACGAGGTATTGTCAAATCTCTTTCCGATAGAGCAAAAACAATTTGTTCAAATGACAATATCTTAAATAATGAATTATCACTTGTTAAATCTGTCTTGATTAAGAACAACTACCCAAGTAAATTTATAAATCGTGAACTTTACCGAGACATCAAAACTAAAGATCAAAATTTAAACCCCCCAATAATTCTTTCAAATATAGTAAAAATCCCTTATATTCCAAAATTATCCGAAAAAATTAGAAGGATTGGCAATAAATTTAATTTAAAAACAGTTTTTCTAACTAATAATACATTAAAATCTTTAATAGTAAATACAAAACCTTTTAATGAAATTCAAAACAAAAAAAATTGTATTTACAAAATTCCATGCGAATGTAATAAATTTTATATATGAGAAACATCTAGACCTTTTCATATTAGACTTAATGAACACCAATCGTACATTAAAAATAAACAATTCGAAAAATCCAAAATATGTGAACACGCATGGAATTCTGGTCATAAAATACAATGGAATTTTTCAACTAGATTATTAAAAGAACCGAATAATTATAACCGCAAAGTTAAAGAAGCAGCATTGATATGCTTAAATAATAACGAATGTGTTTCTAATTGTTCGGTTGATATTTCAAAAAATTTGGATACCTATTTTACAAAAAGAGTTAATTGCAAAAAGGATACCCTCTATATCGGGATAGTATCATAAGTTTTTATCTGGTTTTTTCTTATGATAATATTAATAAGAAAACTTCATTTATGACGAAGTATAAATTCTCTTATAATATGCAAATGCGCTATCCTTTCAAAAATTCGTTCCCAGAAACGTCACAAAAATATGATTGAAACAGATTTTGACATCTTCAATCTCAAAATCTTATTCTATGTATACTATGTTGATGTCATATTTTTGCAAGATTATCAAGTGTTCTGTTTCTAGTAAATTTATTTATTTTATGTCATTTTGATAACGGCTTTCGATCTGGAAAGCCGAAACGTCAATAAAAAAAACTTTTTTAACAACTAAGTGGTTTTAATCCAGTGGAAAGAGAGAGAAATTAAAATACAAACCACAATGAGCTTCCGAAATGAATTACTTTACTCTTGTCTCAAATTCAAATTTTTGAAGGCTCCTCGTATATTATGAGTGTTTTACTATATTTTGTTGGTGCATGTTTAGTTTTTGGGGGATGCACAAACTTTTATCACGAATAACTTTTTGTCGAAAAACCCTTAATAAAAAAGTTTCCCATATGGTGCGTACTTTCGTAATGACACTGTATATTCATGATTATAGTATTAGTACAACTTTGCTTCCTAAATTCGAGGACTTGTAAAAACTGGTTATACATTAATGATTTGAAGTATGGTCCTTCGCGTTTGATAACTCCAAATAAAACTTGTTTCAATTTTAAATATTTCAGAAGAAACCAAATGTTTCTATCTTTATTCGTTTAAAAGTTAGAAGCTGTTGAATTACCAGAAAATCTAGCAGATGACATAGTACTTTGTTTCCCATATTGACCTTCTCTACACTGATAGTTTTCTTTGCTGTTTTTTCTTTACTTTCATCAACTTATTTTCGACAAATTCAAATAAAAATATTTTTTAAAACAAGGTACAAACTAGATAATATATAATATTGAAAGTTATTTCAAGGCCATATTTAACGATAGGTGATTATTTATTACCTTTTTATTGTTATAAAACCGATACTTTAAATTTTCTACGAAATAATAGTTTATCTTTAAAAAAATTTTGGATTTACAGGTAGAAAGAATGGACTATGACGGAACTTACAGGGAAGGAAGCGGCGCCGAAGATATCGGTGTGTTTCCACCACCTCCTCCGCCACCTGATGGTAAGAATTGTTATTGTGATAAAGAAAATTGTTGTAATACTCTTTCTGATGCTGATTCAGCTGCTGGATACTATAGAGGAGAGAAAGGAGACAGGGGACCAAGGGTGAGTTAAACGTTAAACAGTGATATTAGAAAATTTAGATATAGGTTAGACTTTTAAATTTTTATCTTCAACTGTTATGCTTTTCGTTTGCGCTGAGAGCATAGATCTACCATCATTTCCCGGAAACAGGGGCAGCGGTAACAGAAAGAACTACATGGTTGTCATTACTATGATCTTCTAAATCGGTCTCACTAACAACTATAAAAAGTTTATGATTAAGTATATGAATGTTGAGTCGGACAAATGAAGACATTATCAGCAGAAATTAGAGACGATTCAGCAAGTAACATCAAGAAACTTCTACAGGTTTGGTAAACGAGCACAATCTTCCGGAATTAATATCTGCATATGTCCAAGGAAGGTATGAATCCGGATAGTATTGGCCTTTTCATACTGTTTATCTAGATCAGGGTGGCTAAATCTTATCCAGCTTCATACTGAGATACCTAGTAGATTTTAATGTACATTTTATTTTATAAAGTAATCAAGAAATTATCGTTTATTTTAATATTACCACTAGACCAGGGCTGAAGCCTTTGAAAATGGTAAAAAGTGAAAAAAAATAATAGTAGGATGAAACCCATTGGAAAAGGAAGAGACTATAACAAAAATGAAAGGAAAAATAATTTACGAGTGATCTGAGGTCGGGAAGTGGAAGGGGGTGAGTTTTTAATGGTAGAAAACTGTTTATCTCGATTTCCGGCAAAACTGGAAAAAAGTTAAATGGCAAAGTTGTAGGTAATAAAAAGATCTACAACTTTTGTATTTACACTTTTTTCACACAACCTTAAAAATGATGTGAAAATATAAATAACCAACTTTTTGGTTTTTTATTTTTATCTTTTACAAGAAACAAATTTTTTTCACTAAATTTGGTGAAAACTTACCTTTTTATGTCCCAAACACACTGTAATTTTTTTGATTTAAAATATTTATTTTTTCACGTTATTTTGACTTGATATCGAAAAAGCACCCTAATTTTCAATCGAAAATTCTCGCGTCAAAATATCTGCTTTTTTAAAAAACTCGGTGGGAGATTTGTTCCTTGAAATCTTTACTTTTTGACGGTTTAAAAATATATATACATTACTATGGTAAATGTTCTCAAAAAATGCAAATCAGCATACAATTTTGAGCTATTTATTAAAATTTATACTTTAATTACTGGAAAAACGTGTTATATTAATAACCAAAAAAATTACAAATCCATAAAACATAAAGATTGCAAAAAACATGCGAAAGGTAGGATTGAAAGGGGATTTAATGTAAAAAATGTGACTGCTGCTATTTTTTTCAGTAAAAAAGTTGATTTATTAAATTCTAATTATATTTATGTCATAGAAAATGTCATAATATATAAATATACAAGTAAATCGTACTATTGAATTTAGATACTTTATAGTGATTACGTTATTCATTATAATATTTTTAAAAACGTTATACTTCTTATTTTTTAATATCTTATCTTGAATTCTAATCACTTATCCATTAGTTTTTGTCTCTTTCATGACATTTCTTCATCGTTACATTCAACAAACCTTCCCGATTCTAGTAGATCTTCGAAATCTTCAAGACCATCACCGTCTTCGTCTCCAATATTATTTCCAGTCTGCATTGGTTCTTCTTCGACAATTTCATCTGAATCATCAACTTCCTCGTAGCTTTTTTCTTTTTTCAGAACTATGACAATTTGAGCATACATTTGTAACATGGAATCTTACGTTTTTCGAGTAATTAAAGTATAAATTTTAATAAATAGCTCAAAATTGTACATGATGATTTAAAAAAAAAATCGGATTCGAGTTTTTTTCGTTTCTTTGCATTTTTTGAGAACATTTACCATAGTAATGTGTATTTTTTTACACTATCAAAAAGTAGAGATTTCAACGAACAAAAGCCCACCGACTTTTTTAAAAAAGCAGATATTTTTACGCGAGTATTTTCGATTGAAAACTAGGGTGCTTTTTCGATATTAAGTCAAAATAAGGTGAAAAATTAAATATTTTAAATCAAAAAAATTACAGTGTGTTTGGGACTTAAAAAGGTTATTTTTCGTGTAAAAGATAAAATAAAAAACCAAAAACTTATTATTATTTGAATTTTTCACATAAATTTTGAGGTTATGTGAAAAAGTGTAAATACAAAAGTTGTAGATCTGTTTATTACCTACAACTTTGCCATTTAACGTTTTTCCATAGGACTTTTGCCGGAAATAGAGATAAACAGTTTTCTACCCTTAAAAACAGACATCCACGAAATTTTTTAAATATCGACCGAACAATTAGAAACACATTTATTACTATTTAAGCATATCATAGCCGCCTCTTTAACTTTGCCTTTATAATTATTAGGTTATTTTAATAATCTAGTTGAAGAATTCCATTGTATTTCATGACCAAAATCCCAAGCATGTTCACATGTTCACAGCATTTTCGAATTATTTATTTTTATTTATTAAATGTTGAAAAGGTTTTGTATTTTTTATTAAAGATTTTAATGAATTATGTGATTGAAAAACTGTTCTTAAATTAAATTAATGCCATTTTTTTCCGATAATTTTGTTTCTATAATAAACTATTATTATTATATTTTTGGTTATGTAAATTTTTTGATAACGAGTTTAGACTTGAAAATTATCGAGACAGAAAATCTCTATGTAAATAATTTAGTACTAAATTTTCAAATTATTAAATCATCGTGGTTATATCTTCAAATAACATAAATTGCAATACAAATTCTTCTTGTTAATCTGCGTGGCATCCTTCCCAATTGGTATTTTCATTAAATATTTGATTTCTTTTATCTCTCTCACGCTCTGATATATTTTGTTTAGTAGAATTTGCGGTTGTGTTCCATACTTATAAGAATCTAATAAAAATTAATTTTTAGATTATAATTCACTATTATTTATTTAATTAAACTTTTCACTCGTTTTTTAATTTGAATTTGAATTCTATTTACTATTTTTACTTTAAGGGATCACCAGGAGAATCAATAAGGGGTCCTCCAGGACCACCAGGTCCTCCTGGCTTACCTGGCGCACCAGCACCCGAGGTAAGAATATTATTTTTACTTTTATGGGTTATTTAAGTGTCGTTTTAGATTTTTATTTCAATATTTACAATTATATCGATATTTATAATTAAAAAAATGCTCAGTTTAACTAAAATTTCCAGACAATATCCATTATTAATCATTTTTTTATTCAAGAGTCGTCAGAGCACCACATAAATACAGAAATTATTACCTGCATAGAAGAGCCATTTTCTCTTATTGAAACCATTAATAATTTTTCAACCATTCTATATCGTCACTACCACAGAGATTTTTAATTGAAAATTAAAATTTAATCCCCATCGTAAATTTAAAATAGTTTCCATTAAAGTGACATTAAGTGCTGCTGGCCGGAGAACCATTTCAGAAAGAGACCGTACAAGGTAGTGAAAGTTCAATGGTCTAGAAGAAAGATCGAAAATTGATTTAATTTAATTATTAGGGTCTCTTCCTAACCGTAGGTCCCAACTTCTTGAACGTAACTTCTGCACTTTCATGTTTACCAATAGTGGAGTCAATGAATCCTAAAAATCGTCAAATCTTTGTAATAATATATTATTTCAAATTAGCAACATTATCGCAGGTCCAGAAGATATTTTAACTCAGCATTTTAAGTAAAGTGCATAATAATGTGTAGTTAGTAGTGAATTATTTAGTACAAGGTGGCCAAATAAGAATGCCAGGTACTGTATCTGGGAAACTATCCATCGTAGAGGCTTGCGGAAAAAAGTTATTACTAAAACGGCCAAGAGAAAAACCTGGAAAATATTTTCAAGTTTCTGAAATGGCCGCTAGGGGGCGTAACTGCAATCTTGAATCTAAGAAAGTGATGTTTCTGAATTGCGCTATATTAACCTAACAAAAAAATACCTGATCTTTAAAGTAGAGGATAATCAGAACCTTTTTTGTTTGACAATTTTTGCTGTACCTCTAAAAATAAAGTGGTGGGGGTATTCAAAAGTTTCAGTAAAAAATACCCTGTATATTTGAAACGGCTGAGCCGATTTTAACAAACTTGGGCTAGTTGAAAAGAGATATTCTTGGGCTACAAATGTTATAATATTTGAAGTTTTGTTAGTTTCACATGTCGCTGCTAGAGGGCTTTTTTCGACATTTCGACAGAAATGGTTAATTTTTTAAAAAGAATTAAATGCATTGGTATGATTTCTTTTTCATGAAAAAGTAGCTAAATGATGCTTAAACAAGCTCGCGAAAACCACATCTCGATATCTTGTTCCTAACCTAAAATTTAGGCCAAAGAAAAGTTTATTTTTTTAAACTAATTAATTCCTTTTGTATTATCTGACACCGTGGCTCAGTTGGTTAGGGCACCAGCCTTTATTCTCTGGTCACTGTTCGAAGAGTAGGTTCGAATCCTGCCGCATTCAAGTGGAATAAAAGTCAGGTAAAACTTTGGTAGTACAAAAAGGTATTTGTGTCATACGCAGTTTCATTCACGCCGGTATTCAGGCCGGATGAGATCGGATATCTCGTGGAACTGATAGGGGTTGGTGGCACATTTACACACTTGTTAGTCGGTAGATCACCTGCATGACAAAGGCATAGTTCTGGGTTTAAGGTGATTGAGGACCGTGGTTCGGAGCCCACGATAAGCTGTAGGTCCCGTCCAGATTAGCCTTAGTTGTTGAAAGGAGACGTTAAAATTAATCAAACAACAAAAAATTCCTTTTATTATGTAAATTGTGGCCCTAAAAAGGACCGATTTAAAAAAGAAAGGTTTTTAATGTCCCCGTAAATGCTCTAAATGCTGACCATTACCCTCTATGCATTTCTGAAGCCTCTCATGGGTAGACAAAACTGCAGCTTCAATTTAGGCTCTCGGTATGTTATGTAATGCATTACGAATCCGGTTTTTCATATCTCTCTGGTCGTAGGTTGTCCATGGAAACAGACTTCATCTTCTAATCCACCGCTGTTGTAATACTGAATTAATATGCTCTCGCACAATATTTGAAATTCTTTGGACCGATGAAGCTACCTTTAAAATCTGCACAATATGCGTTATTGGTATGCAGAAAATCCGCATTGGTTGCGTGAAGTTCAGCACCAAGGACGTTGGAGTTTAAACGTGTGGTGTGGTATACTGGGAGGCCGAATTATTGGGCCATATTTTTTCGAGCAATCCCTAAGCGGCAATATCTTTCTTGACTTTTTGGCCAATAAATTACCGTTGTTGTTGGAAGATGTGCCACAGGAAACACGTCAAAACTTGTTTTTGAATTCAGTATTACAACAGCGGTGGATTAGAAGATGAAGTCTGTTTCCATGGCCTGCGCGATCACCAGACTTAACTTGTCTTGATTTTCAAACTCAACCTACGACCAGAGAGATATGAAAAACCGGATTCGTAATGCATTATGTAACATATCGAGAGCCGAAATTGAAGCTGCAGTTTTGTCTACCCATGAGAGGCTTCAGCAAGGCATAGAGCGTGATGGTCAGCATTTAGAGCATTTATTAAAAACCTTTCTTTTTTAAATCGGTCCTTTTTAGGGCCACAACTTACGTAATAAAAGGAATTAATTATTTTAAAAAATAAAAATTTAACGGATTTTCGTATAAAATTTTCTTATTCTTATTTGGCCACCCTGTTCCTTCTGTTCTACTACGCTCAAAAATTACAATAATGGTAAAATATTAGTAATAACGAGTTTATAATTTTCGTTTACTTCCTGGATGTAACGGTCAAAGAGACTTCGGAGTATCATAAACACAAAACGTTTACGCTAATGAATTTTAAATTTGATACCATATTTGCTGTGTTTTATAGTAATCGTTTTAGAATTGTGTTTAATATTCGTTTAACTTTTATTAAAAGTAACATTGTAGAAACCCTACACGAATGTTTCATTTCATAAAAAAAATAAAATTATTTCTTGGAGTATTTACTGTCTTGTCATCCAAAATATTACTTGATTTATTTATTTGACTCAAGCAATGCTTATTTCTAAATTTAGAAGGTGAAAATATTACTTAAAAGAAAGGAAGATAATTTGATAATTAAGTTTCTTTGGGGCGTCCGATCTTTCTTCTTCCTTAAGGATTCCATTCTAACACTCTCTTTCTTATTTCATCTTTTTTATTTCTTATCCACCCAGCCAAGTTTCCTTCTTATTTTGATATCAATTCGTTCTTGACCTGTTATTTTCCGTAATTCCTCAATTGAAATAGTTCTCGGCTCCAGTCTTAGTCTGAAAACATTAAAGATGCAAAATCGATTTTTCTAGCTGCATGTTTCATTTATACATTTTATACACTTATAAATATGACTTTATTAGGAATTGAGTTTTCAAAGGGACAAAACTCTTTGCTTTTGGAATATTTTAATTTCAAGAAATTTATCATTTCTACTGTACATTACGTACAATATAATTTGACACACTTTGTGATATTTTCGTTCCGGCTGTTAGTTTGTCTGTCTAGATAAAAAGTGTTTGTTTGCTTATTGCCAGTTCAATCGATAATTTTTTACTTCACTGCATTATATTCAATAATTTTCGATCGTAAGGTATATTTTCTGTTTACACTTTGATAACTAGGGATCGATAAACATTATTTTATTTTGATTTGTTTATTTCGTACACAGTTATTTGTATGATCAAAGGGAAGAATAGGAAAACATGAAATAAAAATAAGCATGGAAAATTAGGTTTTAACGAAAATAAAACGACATAAAAATTCAAGGTAAAAATAACAAAATCTGGAAACAAATACATAATTAGAGTTTTAAGAAAACATCTTTTAATCAAAAGCCATAAAACTATAAAATTCTAATTATGGGATAACGCCATTCCAGCAATTGATAATAAAGGTCATTTATCGATTTTTTTGACCAAATAAATCAGTTAACTACATTAACAACTATTTTATAATCATCTATACTGTATTTGAAAATCAAGAGAGAGTAAATTCCCAGAAATGTTTTGCAGTTATCAGTGTTAAAGGCAGTAAACCATAGACGTGCGTTTTCAAAATTAAATTAATATGGAAATAGAAATATTTAATTTGTTTTAGTTATTTATACCTAGATTACCAATTTTAGATAGATAAACATAATTCGTAAGTAGTAATTTAATTTGGGTAAAATGAAGAAAAAGTCAATATTATTTTAGGCATTTTGTTTTAGGCATATGTTTATTTACAAAATATGTATATAATATGTACAGATAATTACAATTATTTATAAATTAATATGAGCAGCTAAAAAAACAATTAAGTAGGTATATGAGAAAAAAAAACCAACCGCAAGGATAAAATTTGACGAGCAACATGCAAAAAATACGACAATATTAAATCTTAAAAAATAAAAATCTAAAAATAAAATTAAAGTACATAAATTAATAATTTTAAATAATAAATGTTTTTATTTTGAGCTTTAACTTGTTGTATTCTTCTGAGGTACTGTCTTCTCCAACATACAATTTCTTCAGAATCAATTAGCATTGAGTGTCTGCCCATTTTTTCAAATTTAAAGTTTAACTCATGTAACACTTTCCATAGTTTATCCCGGCTTATTGTGGGTAAATCAACATCATTCGTAATGGCTTGCAAAACTTTATCTAAAATTGGTATTTGCTTGTTTATAAAAAATGAGTGAACAAGCTTACGAATAGCATTTTTAAAAAACTCGTCCACGTTGACTTTTAATAGTTTTGGTCTACTTGGTTTCGGCTTTGGTGAGGTTACTCCACCTGATTTTTCCTCCTTTAGAACTCTATATATTGTAGATTTTCCATATCCCATTGCCTTAGATGTTGTTTCAACTACACTGTCAATAGTGTTTGAGGGATTTTGATGTTTAAAATAGTGGTACACATTCACTACAGCACTCTTTTCATTGAGCGATAAATGGTCTAGTTTTAATTTTTTCACTGGCGTATACTCACAAACTGCTTCCATTTTTAGTCACTACTATTTGTCACGTTTATCGAAAATCAAATAACTGCATTTCTAGAAACTATTTAAGTCAAAATATCGGTCATTAGAAGCTGTTGCCATTCGGAGGTCGTTAAATAACAATTATCCCTTTCTATTCTGCTTACGCCTATGACGCACGTTAATCCTCTTAGGCCTACTGTAGTAACAATGAAAGATCATAAAATAATGTGATAGTCCAAGAAATTTAATAAATTTTGTATTGAAATTAACAAAAACAATTTAGAATGCATTACAAATATTGAAGTTTTACCGCACGTACTGTACTATAGTTTTGCATACCGAATTACTTTTTATTCTGGGAATTTACTCTCTCTTGATTTTCAAATACAGTATATACTCCGTTTGAAAATGCATGATAGCACAGTTTTTATGGCAAAGGTCTTTATACCGGATTGTTCAATGCAGAAAAAAGTAAATGTTGATACCTTCTTATCTGAATTTTCACTAGAATGCAATACATCATAAAATGTAAATAAGCAAACCCTAATTCTAGGTATACCTCAGTGACGGGGAACACGAAATTACTTTAATATAAAAAATAGTAAACTATCAATATTAAGTACCCACATTTATTTTGATAAAAATAGTTTACCTACTAGATATTAGGTTAGGACATTTCCTTAAAATGTAATAATAAATATACACACAACCAAACTAAAAAAAAAATCTTTGCAAAACAATATTTTCTCATAAAACACTCATATTTCGTTTTTAGAAATACGGGGTGATTCCATATAAATTTGTTTGTTTGTATTTCGGGTACTAGCGTCATATAAACTATAATTAATATAAATATAGAGTTATAAACCAAAATAAGTAAGTCGTTTTCTCCCGATAAGGAATCATCATCATCAGTTTCCTCACTTCCAACAGAAATAATAATTGGTTCTATTGTTTCCTCTATTAACATATCAAGTTTGCAGAATTTCTCTTCCTCTGCTATGACATGCCTTATAGCGTTTTGCCAATTGTCCGGTGAAATTTTTGATATGGAGTCACATAATAGTTAACGAACATCTTCAAGTTTAAATGTTGTATTGTTTCTCGCGACATATCCCTTCATGGGCATAGTCGGACTGCAGCGATGGTTAGTGGGTAAAGAAGGGTCAGGGGATTAAAACTTTAATACTATGGCCGGACTGCAGTGAAGATTTATAATCCGCTTACCTAAATTTGAGGGTGCTTTTGTTTACCTGGGTGATTTCATCTTTGATTATAGTTCAATTTTATTTATTTTTCTATTATTTCAAGATTTTGCTTATTTTAGAATAAATGTTTTTTTTTTTTTTTTTTAATTTTAATTAAGCTTCGACCGCTAAGGGTCATTAGCATTATTTAAATTAGTTTACATTATTATACTTTTACAAAAAAAACAATTTAGAGTGGTGACTTAAAACTAATTGGGTAAAATGTTTAGATTTGGTTTAAAAAGTTTATATCATTTAGGAAATTCAGTGTCCTTTCAACTTGTTCGAGTTGTCCGAGTGATTCTTGTAAGTTTGATATATGGTGTTTTTTCCTTTCTTCTTGATACTTTGGACAGTCTTCTATTAAGTGTTTGATGGTTTGGATGGTGTTGCACGTTTCACAGATAGTGGGATCTTGTCTGGATATCAGGTAACTATTGGTTAGACGGGTGTGTCCTAGTCTTAATCTTGAGGTTTTTATTTGTTGTTGTCTGTTGGATGGTAGTGGCAATGGTGTATTCACGTCTGGTTTAATCATTTTGAGTTTCGATGTTCTGTTGTTCCACTCGGATTGCCATTTGTCTTTAATAAATTTTTTTTAGGAAATTTTCTATATCAGATTGAATATATAAATGGGATATCGGGGTATCTTCGGATGAAGCTGCTTCATATGCTGCCTTGTCTGCGGTCTCATTTCCTGCAATTCCTATATGTGAGGGAACGAAGATCAAAACCAGTTTTACATTGAGTAAATAGAGTTGGTGTATTAACTGTTGGATTTGTTGCACTAGTGGTTGTCTTGCGTATAGTTGTTTGATAGATACGAGCGAGCTGAGTGAGTCCGAGCAGATTACATATTGGGGATGTGGATTACTTAAGGCATATAGGAGTGCTTGATGAATAGCATATAGTTCTCCTGTATATATACTGGATTCTTCTGGAAGACGGAATTTTAATATACTTTGTGGTGTGACTACTGATGCTCCTACAGTGCGTTTTTCGTTATTAATCGAAGCATCGGTGTAGATATACTCCGATTTTCCATATTTTTCACACAGGTTGGAGAAAGCACTTTTTATTATTTGTAGTTGAGTCTCGTTTTTATTATATTTAGAGAGGTCCGTGTCTACGTTGGTGTGTGAGAGAATCCAAGGAGCTGTGTTGTGATTTTGTGTGGGGAGAATATTTGGGAGATTATAATTTAATTGTGATAAGTATCTATTTATTCTTTCGTAAAAAGGGGGGATCGTATTTTGATTTTGATAGAGTGATGTTGGGAAAGGGATTGAGCGGGTTTTTCGATAGTTTAGGTTGGATGGGAGTGTTAGAATTTTTGTGGCGTAGCTTAAGGAAAGTTGTTGAATTCTGTTGTGGAAAGGCATTTCTCCTAGAAGACTATAAAGGCTTTCTGTTGGGGTCGTAGGGAAAGCGCCAATTACTATTCTGAGGGCTTTATTTTGTATGACATTTATTGTTTTTAAATAGCTTTTCCTGGATGCGTTAAAGGCGATCGATCCATATTCAATTTTTGATCTGATAATGCTTTGATAGATGTGAAGCAAGCTGTATGTATCTGCTCCCCATTTTTGGTGCGATAGTGTTTTTAGAATATTTAATCCTCTTGTGCAGTTCTGTTTAAGTAGGTCGAAATGTTTCTTGAAATTTAACTTTTCATCGAATATAATTCCCAAAAATTTAATGTCGCTTGAAAATTTTAATGTTTTATTTCCCATAGTTAGAGATGGGTGCTGTTGGATTTTCTTAGTGAATAGGATACATTTGGTTTTATCGTGGGATACTTTGAAGCCAGACTTTTTGGTCCAATTATGTATTTTGTTAAGGGTTTTTTGTATCATAGTTTCTAGGGTTTTAATATTTTTTCCTTTGGCGTAAATAATTATATCGTCAGCGTATAAGTTGGTGCGTACTGGTGAAGTTATGGAGGAGGTAAAATCATTTAAAGCGATAAGGAAAAGAGTTGTGCTTAGAATAGATCCTTGAGGGGTGCCGTTTTGTAATTGTTGTTCGTAAGATAGAATTCCATTAGCTCGGACGCTAAATCTTCGTTGATTTAAGAAGTTTTCAATGAAGGCCGTTATATTTCCAGTTATATTCCATCCTATCAGTCTTTGAATTATTTTAAATCGCCATGTTAAGTCATATGCTTTTTCTAAATCTATGAAAACAGCTAATAATTTCTGTTTATTTGCAAATGCCTCATGAATTTCAGACTCTAGATTAATAATGTTATCGATTGTTGATCTGTTTCTACGGAAACCATTTTGGTACGGAGAAATTAGATTGTTTTTTTCTAGGTGCCACATCAGTCTAGAGTTTATTATTTTTTCTAAAACCTTACACATTGTACATGTTAATGAGATTGATCTATAAGATGTAATCAAATTTTTTGGTTTGTTTGATTTTAAAATCGGTAGAATAACTGCCTCTGACCATGATTTCGGAAATTTTTGGTTTAAGTATATTTTGTTATATAGGTCTAGTAAATACTGTTTTCCTTTCAGTGGAAGGTTTTTTAAGAAACTGTAATGTACGTTGTCTGGTCCTGGGGAAGAGTTGTGGCAATTTTTTAAAGCTTCTTCTAGTTCTCTCATTTTGATGAGGATATTTAAAAAATGGTTTTGATTAATATTATGGTTTACAGTTACTTCTGTGTTTTGTTTATAATCCATAAATTGCGGGTCATAATTGTCGTCACTGGATAGTCTAGAGAATTCTTGTGCGAATGTATTTGCTATATGTTCTTTATTGGAGATTATTTGGTTATTGTGAGATATAGTTGTAATTTTGTTATTTACGGTGGATCCATTTATCCTTTTTATCTTGTTCCATATTTCTGTATTTGGGGTATTTTTAGTGATTGTTGAAACATACGTTTTCCATGATTCTTTCTTACTTTGTTTAACAATATATCTCGCTCTGGCTCTAAGTCTTTTGAACTCAAGTAAGTTTTGTTGGTTATTATTTTTCTTTAACTTATAAAAGGCTTGTTTGCTTGATTTGATAGCTTGCTCGCATTGTGGGGTCCACCATGGTACTGGGGATTGTCGTCTTGGTAATGTGATATAGCCTATATGGGTTTCTGCTGCTTTGGTGATGATTTTAGTTAAAGTACTTGTTATTGTCTCAATATCATCTGTTTCATTTGTAGGTAAATTATTGGTAATATAATTAGAGAAATTTACCCAGTTTGCTTTTTTTAGGTTCCATTTGTTTGTTGTGTATGGTTGGTCCTGTGTATTTCTTGAAGAAAATGTTAAATTGAGTGGGAGGTGGTCGCTTCCATAAAGATACGAAGCTGGTTCCCATGATAAAAAGGGTGCTAATTGGGCGTCGCAGAAACTTAAATCTATAGCGGAAAAATCTCCGGTGGTTGCGTTGAATCTTGTTCCTGCTCCCGTATTTAACAATATAAAATTTCTCGCGTCTATAAAATCTTCTATCTCTTTACCTCGATTATCTGTGTTTTTTGAGCCCCAAATGACGTTATTACTGTTGAAGTCTCCTACTACTATTTTTGGGCCGGGTACTTGGTTTATTATTGTGTTTAGGTCATGAACGGTAAAATTTTTATTAGATGGAATATATAAATTGATAATTGTTAAGTTTTTCTGATAATATTGAATGTTGGCTGCAACTACTTCTAAGTCTGAATTAATATTTACTTTTTTGCAAATGAATTCGTTTTTCAGGTAAATGGCAACACCACCGCTGGCTCTATCGGCTATTCTATTTTTATAAATACATTGGTAACCTTTTAGTGGGTAGTGATAGTTGTTTTTAAAGTTGGTTTCTTGGATACATAAAATGTCGTTTGGTAAATTTGATAAAATTAACTTTAGTTTTTCTAAATGGGCAATGAGCCCATTAATATTCCATTGTAAGATGAATGAATTATCGTAAATTAGGTTGGGAGGATACTGAATCTTCCGAGTCGGATCCATTAACCGATATGGAAACTAGATTAAGTTGTTTGCGGATTTTCTTTTGGATACGGGTGCACCTTGATTTTATTGCTCTATTCTCCAGAAGCGGGTAGATATTATGTAGCATGGAAAGAAGTTCTGGAATATTATCTGTATATTCTTGGGCTACACTTAATGGATCTGGAGTTCCGATAGCGTTCTCTAGGAAATCAGCCAGTTCTTCGAAACTTAATGTGGGTTGAGAAGTTGGTTCAGTGAAGAGTTTCTTTGCTGGTTCCAAATATTCGATGATGGCGAGATTTTCTATTGAAGAGCTTTGTTTAACCCTCTTATGTTTTTGTTTTACTTCTACTGGGTGTATATCTTCTTCATTTATATCTACGTCTGATGTATGATCGCTAGAGCTAATCGTTGTTGTTGTGAGTGGTCGCTTGAACGTATTTTGCATGATGTTATCTTGCATACTAATTTGATTAACAATTTCTGTAGGGTTATTTATAGTAATCGGCATTTGTGTGATTGTTTGGATGGGGGTGGGAGTTTGAAAGGGGGTGGGGGTTTGAATGATTGAGGATGTTTGTATGGGGATTGGTGTTTGTATGGGTGTGGATGTTTGATTTGGGCATTGTTTAGCGACATGTCCTGAAGCTTTACAAAGGAAGCATGTGAGACCTTCTGAGGACAAAAATATTCTGTAGGTTGTATCTTCGTAAGTGATGAGAATTGAAGATGGTAAAACTATACTATCGTTTGGTGTGACATAAATTTGCCGACGGAAACTCAATACATGAGTTAATCCATTTCCTGGTAGTCCTGCGCGTAGAAATGACATAGGAGATGCTCTTGTGTAACCTAATTTCTCTATTTCTATTTCTAGAATATCATGTGCTATCGAAGGACATACATTGGAGAGAATGATTCTTTTTGCTGGGGTTATTAGTCGGCGAACAGCTATTTCGTATTGTTTGATAATCAAACATTTATGGTCTTCTGTGAACTTTTCGGCTAGTGTTACTGTTGACAAATATATACAAACTCGATTGTTGGACATTCTTGATGCGAATAAGATATTTTTGGCTTCAACTATATTTGCTACTGCTACTACATAATCATTTAGGTTTAAGTTCTCATTTACATTCAAAACAATTGCTTGCTCTTTCTTTGGAAACATGTTGGAGTTAACTACTTGTGAATATTGCCTTTGGTTTGGTACTTGAGTTTGGTTTGATGTGCCCCCGTAGTCGGAAGCCATCTTTATATGGGATTTTTAATGAAAGAAAAATAAATTTGGCAACGTCGCTTTAAGAAGGAAGTGAGTGATAGAACATAGTAAAAACTATGAGAGGTAAAAAGGTTTGGTTTCAATAAACCGATAAGGATAGATTCTCTCACCTGTTTATGGTTAATAGATAAACACTTTTTTACTAATTTTGATTTTTACGAATACCGTTGAATTAGGAACTCGTTTTATACACGTCTACTCCGCACGATAGCTTGAAGCAAACTCTAGAATAAATGTGTTTTACAAAAACCTCAGTTTTACATATTTATTGAAAATATTACAAACTATGTAAATTAATGAAATAGCTAAAATATAATTAAATTTTACAATAAAATTAATAACTAAGTAAATTAATATCTAAATTAATGAAATAGCTAAACGTAATTAAATTTTACAATAAAATGAACAACGTTTTACAAAATCAAATCGAGAAAGACTATTATCTTTATACAATTTAATATTATTTTCCAGAATTTGATTTTTTTTTGTTGTAAATTTTCTTTTGGTGTTTAAAGCTATTTATTATAACGTAGCTCTTCTATCTGCAACACCACTTCACACCCTCTTTTGTTGCACTTTTTTATAAAATTTGAAATTATTCAATAGAATTAATTTATTTCAGCGTTCACTTTTCACAAATTCCATAATATTTTCGACTAAGTTACTATAGAAACTAAACGAAATTAACTAAAATTTTGTCTTCTCAAATCATGTTAGAAATCAATCAATGTAATTGCTCCAAATTATCGGAATTTCATTTAATATCATGCAGTCTTTTAAAGCTCTGAATTTTCCAGTTAAGGGGGTCGTTAAGGGATTAAAGCCCATCGCTGCAATCCGGCTATGGGTAGAAGAAATACACTGACCGCGGCTGCAGTCCGGCCATACCGCCCTTCATTTGAGCCCAGATTAGTTCGATGGGGTTAATTTCACAGTGATAAGGTGGTAACCTCAACACTTTAACTCCATGTTCTTTTGCTATTTCATCTACACTATACTTCTTAAATTTTGGTGAATGTTATTTACATAACTGCAATAGCTATTTTTTGAGTAATCCCTCTTCTGCCACTATTTCTTTGGTTATTCGCCAATCGGAGAATTCTTGCTTTTTCCATTTAGTGTTAGGTAACGGTTCCTTTAATTTTGAATGGTAACTGGCATTGTCTATAACTATTACAGAATTGGTCGCTAATAAATCTAACATTTGACTGAAATATTCCTCAAAAACATCAGCAGTCATTTCTTCATGGTAGTCTTTCGTAGAATTTGAAACATATTCTAACAAGCCTCTATCAACAAATCCTTTATCTCCTCCAATATGAGTGATAATTAAACGGCGACCATTTGGAAATTTTAAGCCATTAGACAAACCTTCTATAAATGCCTGACGAGCATTTGTAACCTGTTTATCTTGCCAAACTTTTTTACAAAATGTCCTTCATTTATCCATGTTTCATCTAAATAAAAAATATTTTTGTCTTCTCTTCTTAATTTTCTAATTTCCCGTAAATATTGCCTCCCCCAACAAATAATTTCATATTTCTGTAAGAGCACAGATTTTCTATAGTTCTTCTCCCAAACGAAGTCTAATTCATGTAAAGTTTTCCACAATTGGTCTCTTTTAATGTTTGGCGAAGTTTCGTCTCCATTAATGTCTACTAAAAGCACTTTTCTTCGGATCAGTTGTTTCATAGTACCGCCTATTTGGCGGGTATTCTCCCAGTTGACGTTTTAGGTGCTACTGTAATACTTCCATCCTTTCGTTGCTTCAAATGTCTATAAATGGTTGCTTCTCCAACTCCGGTCATATGTGAACACTTAGAAACTATACCCCGAACATTACTATTGAAATGTTCATGTACAAGAGCGTCATGTACATTTAACACTAAAGTTTTCATATGCACGGTTAAATTGCACTTTAATTTCACATGAGTATAATTAGAAGTTTGTGTCATTTTTATTGCACAAATTCACTTGATCAATATTGCTTTTTATTGCCTATTATTACAGATCTAACAATTCTGCGAGTTACAATCACAGGACTATACAAACAGAAATGTAAAATTTTAACTAAAATAATTTACAATCTGCACAGCACTTTCTGCCGACTAGAAATTTTAATCCTTTCTAAGAAAGTTGAGGGGTACTTAAATTGATCTTGAATTGTAAATATTTTCTACCTGTAGAGATTACATACATACATACATACATTGGTATTTTTAAAAATTTTAGGAAGAAAACCCAAGATTTCATTTTGGAACAAATAATGCTAAACATTTTATTTAAGAAATTATCCGCCACCGATTTACGATGTTATATTGGGGTTTATCTTCTGGGTCATAAAAATTTTGCTATCAATCATTTTCAAACAGAATATAGCGATATATCATTGACTAATATTGACCAATATTAATTTAAACATCAGCCTGAGAAATATAAAAATACTAATAAGTTTATAACGAGTCAAATTCATTTATTCTAGGCTGTTTGCACCTGCAATCTAACTTCAATAATCAGTGCCATATCCAGCCAAGCTAACATTCCGTTCACTCCCGCGGAAGCAAGAACAGGTCCCCCAGGTCTGACTGGTGTTCCTGGGCCACCAGGTGAAATAGGTCCAAGAGGTCCAATGGGTGATAAAGGAGAAAGAGGAGAAAGAGGTCCTTTAGGCCCTGACGGTCAACAGGGCCCTAGAGGAGAGCCTGGTAGAGATGGAGTTCCTGGAATGCCCGGTCCACCAGGTCCACCGGGACCTCCCGGTCCTGTAGAATTTGAAAATGTCGATGTGAGTATGGAAATTGATGATTCGTCTGCATAAAATAAAAATAATTTGTTTGATATGTTTGTTGCTAATTACAAAATAATTATAATAATCCCTAAACAGTAATTTAAATGTTCATATTCAAGTATTTAAACGTTAATAATAATTATTTCAATATACGATAAACCACACAAATTTGATTACCCAAAAGCTATTTAGTTTTCAATATCTACAATATTAGTGTCAAAGATAAATCGATTTTAATAAAGCATAATTGGAAATAGTGATTTAAAAGCGATTAGACTCATTATAAATGCAACGACCATAATTTTATTGGTCGTAATCTACCAATTATTTATAGATTGTTTTATGAAAAGAAAAAAAACGAATTTGAACTTATTTTTTTTTAATTAAAACACTGGATAATTACGATATACTCTGCAATATAGGATAATAAGTAAATTGTTTTTATGGTACAACCTTGAATTAGCATCGATTTCAACGCCATCTAGTAGGAATTTGAATAACTTTATTTGCTTGCGAGAAAGACCAATAAATTTTAGAAAAAAAAAAGGTGAAACATGATAGTGAACTTGCGCCAAAAGTTACATCATATTGGAAAGAAGTAATTTTTTATTTACATTAACCTTTTTTCAATTTTTAAATTGTTTGTAGAGACTTTAAATAGATTCAATTATAAAGGACTATTTTTTTTAAATTTTGCAATTTAGCCTAGCTGGAAGCCAAGAGGTCCATTCAAGGTAAGAAAGAAAACTATTTTTTAATCCATCGGTTCTACTTCATTCAATAAAAATTTAATTAACGTCAAGTTTCTATGTAGTCGTTAAAAATTTATATCAAAAGTTTCGTACAATTTTCTTCAATCTAATTTTTAATGTCATATTTCAATTACTCGTAATTTTTAAGTGAAATTAATAGAAAAATGCTTTCACGAATTTTAAAAACCTTTCATGAAGAATAATATATATAAATATGAAACTCACTTTAAAAATAAATATATTTTTTAAATTCTAGGATACAGTCTTAGGAGGTTCTATGGTACGACCTGGGGTACCAGGTCCTAAAGGGGAACCAGGAAAACAGGGTACCGTGGGTCCAAGAGGTGAAAAAGGACTTTCTGGTTCGAAGGGTATACCCGGTGATCCAGGTCTAAAGGGAGAGCGAGGAGATAGAGGTTTGTTGCATTTATTTGTCATTTATTGTCATTCAAAATAAGCCAATTTCTTCTGTTTTTTGACACCCCTGAAATTTAAAATTTTTCGATTCTCTACAGGATTACCAGGCGAAAAAGGACCGCAAGGAAAGAAAGGAGACGACGGTTCACCGGGAATAGATGGAATTCCTGGAATACCAGCCAAAAACGGGGAGAAAGGAGACAAAGGAGATTTGGGAAATCCCGGTCCGCCTGGACCACCTGGACCATCAGGAATTCAAATTGCTGGTGATACAGCAGATGATATTATTAAATTACTTCCTGGAATACCTGGCGAAAAAGGTGAACCTGGAGTAAAAGGTCCGACAGGTAAGTTTTTAATTTGTTTTAAAAGTTGATCTATAAATACGAATCTACGTGATCTGGATTTCAGGTGACAAAGGTGACTCTGGGGAAGCAGGTATACCAGGAGTACCAGGATCGCTTGGTTTATTAGGTCCTACTGGTGAAAAAGGAGATCCGGGTATTGACGGGGCAATAGGTCCCGTGGGTCCACCAGGATCTAAAGGAGAAAAAGGTGAAAGAGGACCACCAGGCACGATACTGACAGCTGAAGGAGGAGATAATATAGTAACAATAAAAGTAAGTTTAAAAAAAATCTGTTATTTTATATCTAAATATATCCATTGTTATTTTTCTGCAAGTTTGTACTTTAATAATTTCTAATTTTGGTTTTATTTATCAATTATTGTTTGTTATTATTATTTTCCAGGGTCAAAAAGGCGATATGGGTAAAAGGGGTAGAAGAGGTAAGCCAGGTCCAGTGGGACCACCAGGAAAACCAGGACAACTTGGAGAAATTGGATTACCAGGATGGATGGTAAGTACCAAATATTTTGTATAAAAAAAAATAAGCCGATTCGGTATATGAGAACAAAAATATATAATTTATAACAAAATCAGATACCAACTATATAATTTTGATTATTTAGTGACAATTTTTTTTATGTCTCCTTACCGTTTTAATAATTTACTCATTTTTAATTACATGCTGGGCAACAGAATTCGAAAGTAAGTTTTTTTTACGTTCTTCATCCATTAATTTCATATAAATATTTAATCACTAATCAATTTTGGAATGCTTTGAAAACACGATCGATCGTAAATAATAAAATTTTATAGTTTCTATTACCTAAAAAATTGCAATAAATATAGAAATACTCTATAGAGTATAGAATAAATATAGAGTGATTTCCAGAACAGAAAAAATACTCTTAAAATTGTTTAAACTTGACGCGACTTATGATGTGTAAAAATTTTTGAAACGCACGAAAACCTTAAAAAATATCTTATGAAACATATCATTCTTATCTCAATTAACAGCCAGCAATACCTTTTTTCTTTTTAAAAATTAATAGATAATATCACGTGGAATCACTCACTGCAGCGCTCATCCCCGTAGCTCGTAAAATTATATCTCTATTTCTACATGACATACATCCTATAATAAAATTAAAATGCAAAATCCGTGGCAAAACGAGTTTCAAACATCGAAATTAAACTTACATCAATTTTAACCGGTAGTGAAACCATGGATATAATTAATAATCCCAGTAAAATTAAATTGACTATTATGTCACATAAGAATAACGCAAAGCTATTTAATTTCTAAAACTGAATTCCCTGAAGATGGCATGTGTAATACTCAACTCAACAGTGAAGCGTTCAATGACCACAGTATCGGAAAAAATCTTTATTGGTATATTTGTATTATTATTATTTTATTGCTACTTTCAAAACAAGAATCAGCAAAAATAAGGTAATCAGAAATCACCATAAAAAATGCATAAATTTCAATACATATAAACCGTCGGGTAACTGCAATAACCTACAGATTTATAATATCTAAAAGGTTTCTTAAAAAGCCAATAAACAAATACCTCGTAAGTCAAAATATGTCTAACTTTTTTTATTTATAAAAAACAAAGACAAGATAGTTTAGAATAATTTTTATTTTAGTGATCACACACAGCAAAGAAGAATCTCTTAAATCAAATTGTGACCGCATTAATTCAAGGGAATGATATTCTTGAATAGGTCCAACCAAATATTAGTTTGATTTTTTGGCCAAAACATTCTTTATTACTTGGTAACAGAAAGTTCTGTGTCAAATGTACACTTTCTTCAATGAAGGTGGAATTTTTTGAACCACTTTCTTGTTAAATAATGTGGTTTGGTTGAGGTAAAAATATTTCAATTTTTTTGAGAAACAATTTTCTTGGATGAAGCTGATCTCTCAGCCCATGTGAACAATGGTCCTCTTGATTCAAGAGGAATTTGATTGGGGCTGAGGTATGGATACAGCAATGAATCATTATTTCACGAACATGAGCTTAACCTGACTTATGAAAAATTGTAATAAGTGATTGTCAACACAAAACAAAGCATTCTCAACACACAAATAGTTATGATTGAGCAGAGTTTTAAGATCATTGCAAATGATACTCAATGAAAATCATTGAGTGACACGACGCCATGTATACAGTTGAATGAAAAGAGCCCACATGCCTACACAAGTCGTCCACAGGTGTTCTAAATGGTTCGTCTCCAAAAAACTTTTAACTTCTATGCTGACTCGTTTTAAATAATTTCAAACAGAACAGAGCGCGGGCATATGCACCATCAAAAACGCGAACGCACTTGTTCACTATTCACTATGGCGGCTATGACATTGTTTCATATCTAAATATCCACATGTGTCTGCGATTCTACATTCTATACGCATCTTCGGCGCAAGCGCTACTTCTTAATTCTGCTTATTGGTCGAGGGAGTCATGTGTACGTACGTTCGTCATCAGAACGCATTTGATAAGAAATGTTATTCTTGAGCCGAGAGAACTATGATTGACTGAAATTGTTTTCTAAGGTGAAGAGTACGGATGTTTCGGTTCAACCAAATTCATTTCAAGAAAATTCATGTAAACAGGCAAACAACGAAATTAGTTGAAAATAGAAGTATTCTTGGGGGAAGATTATTTAATTCCAGAATATATATATATTTGATTTAAGAGATTATTTTTTTTGTGCAGTGTCAATATTGTTATTCAGCACAAAAAGCAAAGTAAATAATTGTGACAAAGGAAAATATTTAAACGGAGAGTTACTTCGTGTTAGTTAAATATTCTGTATTTATTAAACACATTCATTTTAAACTTTGATGTTTTATAAGTAAATCTAAGGGGTCATGGCCGTGCATCTAATTTTTGCTAGGATAAGACGTGACGTTCTACTTCTTTGTGGTCCTATTCTTAGTGAAGTAGTTGGCGAAGAATGTCTACTTGGCAAATTACTTTCAGTGGTTTGCCATTTACCTCTGACAGACCTACCCTGCTATTTAATTTTTGGGTTACTTGACTGGAAATTGAACCCATTGATATAGCCATTGATCTACGCAGACAGTGATTAAGTGAGGTTAATACAGAATAAATATATATTAATAATTAAATAGATAACATCTAATTAAAGAATCGCCCATTAAAGCCTCACATAATGACATACCACGCAAAGCAAATGTTGATATGTTTGTTTCTTAACATTAATACATTATTTGTTGGCTTCGAAGAAATAAATTTCCATAAAAAATCATCTTTGGGAGCAATATCATTCATTTTATAACAAAATTTTATCTTTAAAAACGTGCCTTATTTATATATTTCGTTTTTTGGTCCTTTATATTATCTTCGAATGAAAAAACTCTTTCACCAAAATTTGGAAATGTGAATCCACCATAAATTGAAATACATTAATCCACTTCAAATTTTGGTGGATGAACGTAGAATAAAATATACGTTTTTAGAAAATATAACGTAATAATGGATATAATACAAAAATGTGTTTCTTCTCGTTTTTTTATGTTGCCTACTACTCGGCATAGTTTGATGGGATGAAGTTTATTTATCTTTTAGTAGTTAGAATAGGTTCTAAATAATAAAAGTTTTAGTTCTATGTTTTTTAGTGAATTTTATCTCCAATTAGGCATGACATTTTTCCCTCAATTCTAGGTTTCTTTAATATCAAATTGATCTATGCTTGGCATTCTAGCATTATATTTAGTTTCATAGGCACTTTTCCATTACGATTAGAAACTCTATTTTTACTTTGTGAATAATGTAAATAGTCAGCTCTCTTATCTTTCATTTGCAGATGATAGTAGGACCATTTCCGAAAGTACTAAATTTTCTGCACTTTCTTTCATTTTGTTTTTCTATAAAGTGTTCCGCATAATTTAGTTTTACGAGCAGACAGTAGCTTAGTAACTTAGTGAGACGTATATAGATATAAAAATTGTCCTTGAAATATATATAACAATTTCCTATAATATTAGGACATGTTTAACATTTAACGTTTATCAAATAAATATTGTGTAAGGGTACAATTTCCTCTTCTGCCTCTGTTGGATACGTCCATGTACGTTATTTTATTTTGTTCCGTCCTTGTAAAGTCGTAATTTGCTACTAATTACATTCCTTATAGGGACGGCCAGGAATACCCGGAGTTCCAGGCAACAAAGGAACAAAAGGAGATTATGGCACGGTAAGTGTAGTACTTTTTATTTTAGTTATATTAGATTTTTATGAGCAACTAAAGGAGATTGAATTTTTTTTCAATATTTTGGAATATATACAGATTTTTTAGTCTTTTTTTACCATTCCCTAGAGATTAATAAACAGCTAGTAATTCTAATAGGGGGAAATTAACACAACTTTATATCTCCGAATGAAATATTTAGACGTAAGGACTTAAGGAGATTTACAGAAAAAATATAGTAAGGAAACAAAAACGAAAGTCAACAATGAATATTGTGATTTAGTTGAATATTAAATCTGCAGATATTTCGATGAATATTCTAATGCAAATAGATAACATTAAATATGCTGATATTTCGTTGAGAAACTTTTGCATAAATATACAAATGAATATTTAACAAGCGACAAATTGGGCGGATGTAATTTCGGCCGGAAAAAGGGCAGGTACTAAAAGCCGGTAGGTAAATTCGGCCGGAGGTTTTAAGTTGCTTCCTTATCTCATAGGTATTTTCGGCCGCAAATCAAAATCAAAGTGACGTAGAAAGTGAAAACGAAGATAATACGGAGGCTCCGCCTCAGACATCACAACAACAACAGCCTGCGGCTATTGATAAAAAAATTATACCTCAGCGGGCTACGCAGTCCTTTGCTCCGGCTACGCAGTCCGGCGTTGAAGCTGACGGCATTGAGGGCCCAAGTCCTAGTTACTCCCCAATGATTGACGAAGGAATTGATACAGTAGACGCCTCGGCCGAAATTACCCCTGTCATAAATGGTACCCCTTGATTTATGCAGGTAGGCCAAGGGATTACCGGCCGAAATTACGCCCGCCGGACAAATTCATGTTGAGATTGATTCAAGCATTTTTGTTTATATTTTATTTTATTACCCGACTGTAAATATTACGATAATAAACAGCGGTATATAATCCCACGTTTTCGTGTCTTTTAAACAGTGTCAATTTGTTCTTTTTTACCTACACAATAAACATTCTTAAGATTTCTACGATAAAAGTTAACTACCCTCTACGTTTATTTTGCTGTCATCCTGCATCATTATTATCCTATTAAAATGCATGTTGTTTTCACAGAGAGGAGATAAAGGACAAAAGGGTGATCTAGGGACACCCGGCAAAGACGGCAGTCAAGGACTCCCTGGTCCCCCAGGGCCGAAATCATCCGACGAATCGACAAGATACATTCCGGTTCCAGGACCCCCGGGCCCACCGGGTCCACCCGGTCCACCTGGAATGCCTGGATTGTCTATAACAGGGCCCAAAGGAGAGCCCGGCAGCCCTAGTTACGGAGAAGCCGTTCATTACAGCCGACCAGGTACGTGAATTTCTCGTTTTCGAATTGAGGTAAATATTTAATGAATTTTTGTATTTGAAATTTTCTATATGGCCGCATCGCATTCCGAGTTTTAAAATATTTCAAGTTACTGTGACCTGATCCTATTTGTTTATTTATTTTTAATACAATATCCAGTCCAGGTACTGCATAACATTTGCAAAACAATAAAGTATAAAAAACGGACGTTAACTGAAAGAAACCTTGAAGAAAAAATTAGCTTTCAATGTTTTTTTTTACCAGTGGGTAATTTTCAGAACTTTTGAGAATTCCTAAACCAATTTCAACTTTACAAAAAAGATTCCAAACGAGAAATAAAAATGCAGAAATATTTCAAATAAATCGCAGCTACCTAAAATTTCTAAACGAAGACCACAAATATTTATGTAATAATCAGCACCGTTTCAGAAAAAAAACCGTTCTACTTTTATAGCTATATAATTTGTTTAAATAATTTTTTTCGAATATATCAAAAAACGTCAAACTCCGGACAGTACACTTGGCCATTTATACTTTTCTTAGTGGAATAACCACAGAACTGTATCGCGGGGAGAGAAGGGAAAAAAGATTTCTATTTGATTTGAAAAACGTTTACACAACAGTGTTAGTGAGCATGCGCTTGGACTGTGTTATAGCAGGACCGTGTTGGCACATATTACAGGTATGGAAATTGCAGCATGAGCAATTATAAGGCTAGTACCGAAGTTCATAAGAGTGAGAAATGGATATTTCTTGCTCACTATATTTTTTCTACTAGAATAGTATTATTACATTATGCATTTTGAGAAACAACCTTTTCAATTGAATATTGAATGTGAATACAAGATTATAAAGGTAACAACACTGCTGCCTTCCCCACCTACACCTATAATGTAGTGTATTTGAGGTTCATAGCTACACAAGAATATGAGAGATATGTTTAACTAAGTCTGTGTTTGATAAATAGTGTTCAGATCTCTGTATGAATTTGTTGCAAATTCTTTTGAATGGAGAGACCTTCTATTTCTTGTCTTTTGAATCTGTGAAAAATTCGAATTCATTCCAGTGTACAGTATATTAGATTTATGTTACGTCTCAATTCAAAATGAAAAAAAAATGGTTTTTCATGGGATTGATTCATGTTGATTTATTGATCAACAACCATTTGATTTTCTATTCAGATATGCTTTCAATTTTGGTATTTCGGAAATATCCACAAGCAGATTAATTTATTTATTTATTTATTAAATTATTAATTAAAAATATATAAATAACTTACAAGTTTATTGTTAAATAAATACGTTTCAATGCTATGTAAAGACCTATTCATTTCAACCAATTCGAATTCTTTGAATTGAACCCCTCTTCACCTATTATTTAACTGACTGAACCTGAATACAAATGTACTATCAAAATGGGTCAGTTTGCGATGATAATCTGACTGAATAGTTTACCTCACTAAAGTGAAAGAATGAATGCTTTAACGTTCAAAAAATTTCTACAATTATCCAATAACGTCCATTCATATAACTTATGTAATTAAAAAGTAACACGAGAAACAAAAAAATAATATTTGTTATGTAATTTATACATTGAAATATTACTTCTAAATAGCTACCATGTTTCAAGTCCGGTCCTAATCACGGATATATTTCATGAAGTTGGTCATACTACTACTTTAATGCGCATGTGCACTAAAACGAGAAAATTTGCCCTTGTATAAACGCGTATGCGAAACTTCTATCTCAGGGATACAGTTCAGTGGGAATAATTTGCTATGTTTTTTGTTTTTAACCAAAACCAAGTGACATTTGTAGGTTATGTCATGTTACATTTCTTACACTTACTTACTAACATACTGACAGAACCGATCAGCTATTTGCAACCCTCAATTTCAATGAAAAAGTTCAAATAACACAGGTGTAGTTTACCTTAGTACCTCAAAACTTTGTGTTTAAAATTCTACATGATATTTTATTTATTTTAGTACTTCTTGCACTATACAAATGCAATGAAACACGTTTTTTAAAAATTGTGTAGCTTCGTACTACACTTTCTAACACAAACTATAAAATTATAAGTAGAACTAGTATTTTTCTTTATTTTATTAACATTTTTTATATTCGAATAAAAAATATTGTATGATAACGCGGACGAGAAGTTTCTTTTTCGGGCTCTTTTGTTTGCCGGCTGAGACGTTAGTCCATAATCGTCCGAGAAAGTAACACTTCTCGTCCTTGTATCATAAACAAGAAAACTTCGTTAGTTCTATTTTTCGATGTAAGCCTAACTTTTGACTCCATACATCAATGTTAGCTTCTTAAACCTAATTGGTGTTGAATATTTGCTAATAATTTGCTTAAATCTTCTTGAGAACAAGTAGTTGTATTAAAAACATTTTTGGATGATAAATAAAAAATAATACTATTGTTTTCTTCTTTTCTATGGGTGCAAGATCTGGTGATATAATAATCTTCGTAATAAATAATAATTAATAATTTTATTTAGGTTTTTCTAAGAGGTCCGTATTTCATGCCTGGTATGTGTAAAAAAATGGGCTCAACTTCATATTTTTTATTTGAAATACATGTTACAATAGGAATTCAGACCATTTTTCTATGGTGATTTTACTTATGTATGAAGATAAATTTTACTCAAATTAAATCGTTACGAAATATTCGAGACAAGTTTACTAAAAATTAACTGAAAATGTTAAGCATTGTGTAGGTATCATCCTTACCCTCATAGCCCAGTTGTCAGAGAGTTTGACCTCGCACAAAATGTGATCTCGATGAAACTTGGCACTTAAGTACTTGAAAGGGTGTAGAAAAAATCTTTGCTGCTCTAAAGTGTATGCTAACTTCACAATTTCGAAAAAAATTTGGTTTTTCCATTGTATCTCGAAAAAAAATATAAAAATGAAATTTTTATATTTCAAAAAATTCCATCTCTGTAGTTTTCTATAGTTTTGCAAGCTTTGATTTTGTTATGAAAGTGAAGATAGCGTTGGGCTCTCCTCGTTCGTGATACACTTGCTCTAACGCAAACACTTTTATCAAGAACGAGGCGAGTGGAATTCATTTTCAGACATCCTTTAGCGATAGGATGTCAAGCTAGCCTGCTCCTTACCGACGAGGAAAAATAATTCCGAAACCTTTAATAATAAAATCGAAGTTTTTGGTTTAAAGCCCCGACTTGGTCGGGCGCCAAACCACGTCTGGACTTTCGTAATTCAATACCTGGGTGGGCACATAGCCCAAGGAGTAGTCCAGACGCTGGTGCAGTGTAGGACATTTTTAATGTCTTTGTTCTTGGGAACATGTGTGATTTTATTTCACATCCTCCTTAGGCAGTTATTTAAAAAAAGAATTTGTATTACTATAAAAAATTATTAAAAATAAGAAAGCAAATACAAAAACTCTACGCGCGCCGAGCCATTGAATACAAATATTCAGGCGAGGTGTTCGGAAAAACTAATGCATCTTTGCCTAAAATATACGAAAAGAAAAAAAAGAAAGCGTTTTAAAGAGGAGACTCTAAGCGTTCTCAGCAAGTCATTAGCTTTTAATTTTTTTTTGTTTTCTCATAGAAAATTTGACCGGAATTTATAATTTCTAAAACTCTATCTATTAATAGAGGCATAACAAAAAAAAATGCCTTGTAAATTTATCATTATTATACTTTTACTTTTAATTTAAATATAAGTAAAATGATGAACATTATATCTGTTTAATAAAAATTATGTTTTAAAATGATCATTTTTTTTACATTCAATCGACGCAATTTTTATTTTCAAAATAGTATTTATATAAATCAGAAATTAATATTTTTTTTAAATGAAGTTAAAAATTATTTAGAAATTGATTTATATAAATAAATAAACACTATTTTGAATGTTGTAAAAAAAATGATCATTTTAAAACATAAGTTTTATTAAACAGAGATAATGTTCGTCATTTTAATTATATTTAAATCAAAAGTAAAAGTAATGATGATAAATATACAAGGATTTTTTTGTTATTCCCTTATTAATAGATAGAATTTTAGAAATTATAACTTCCGGTCAAATTTTCTATGAGAAAACAAAAAAAAAATAAAAACTAAAGACTTTCTGAGAAAGCTTAGAGTCTCCTCTTTAAAATGCTTCCTTTTTTTTCTTTGCGTACATTTTAGACAAAGATACTTTAATTTTTCCGAACGCCTCGCCTGAATATTTGTATTCAACGGCTCGGCGCGCGGAGAGTTTTCGAATTTGCTTTCTTATTTTTAATAATTTTTTATAGTAATACAAATTCTTTTTTAAAATAATTTATAATATTATTTTTTAGTAAAATTTTCCGCTCTTTCACGTGGTGCTATCAGTTTTTCGAAATTTTTATTTTTTTTTTTCGAGATATAATAACCAAATTTTCGATTTTATTTTCGAAATTGTGAAGTTAGCATACACTTTAGAGCGCACAGTGGGCGGAATGAAGATTCTAGCTAGACAAAATCCCCCAAAAAATTTTTCTTAAAATTGTTCAAAAGTTTCCTGGATTGATTGATTCGGATGTAGAAACAACATTTTTCATCATACAATAGTAATAAGGTCGCAAGTTATAAGAATAAAATAGTTAAGTTTGTGTTTAGTGTTGTAAGTATGGAAATGAATCTATGTATAAATGCTGTGTTCAAGAGATACTGCGGGATTCTTGAACCCATTATTCATGTGTAGGTATTCATTTATATTATAAGTGTTATGTTCATTAAGGTTTCGTGCCAGTTAAAAATTATTTGTTTATATTAATCAATTTTTTTCTGTAATACACTCTAATTTTTTGTTTCAAAGTGTATAACTTTTGAGTGCCACCTTTTGCCGACGAAGCCGCGTACTGTAGGGATGCCCCATAATCTACTCTTGTGGCTGGAACAAATATTTCTTGCCACTTTTTGCAACTTTCGTTGATATCGTTTCTTTTATGTAGAAAGTTATGTGTCAAGCCAACATGAATAGACATCAGTCGCGTGGAAACCGCGAAACCAATTGAAACGCTCAGCTGCCTGTTAAGTATAGTTGCCTTCAAAATATAGTGGACAAATTGTTTTAATCATTTTAACTTAAAATTATTATTTCTAAAGAAATGCTATTCATATATATTTTTTTTATATATTACTTTTCTACAGATAAGATAACGACTTATAAAAACATTTTCTTTTTCAAAGTATAGGCCAGTAAGTTAAAAACAAAACAATTTGTCCACTATATTTTGAAGGCAACTATACTTAACAGACAGCTGAGCGTTTCAATTGGTTTCGCGGTTTCCACGCGACTGATGTCTATTTATGTTGGCTTGACACATAACTTTCTAGTATTACAGAAAAAAATTGATTAATATAAACAAATAATTTTTAACTGGCACGAAACCTTAATGAACATAACACTTATAATATAAATGAATACCTACACATGAATAATGTGTCCAAGAATCCCGCAGTATCTCTTGAACACAGCATTTATACATAGATTCATTTCCATACTTACAACACTAAACACAAACTTAACTATTTTATTCTTATAACTTGCGACCTTATTATAGTAGAACCCACCGCTTTATGAGAAAGAAAAAACGCTATAAAAATAGCAAAGGATACCGCCAATAGAAGAAATACTGATTGATCTGGACATTTTTGAGTATTTTAATGTCGGAAACACCGTACACTGTCCATATACATAAAAATAAAATGATATTTTGTCTATTAGGACCACTGTGCAAAGATTCAATAACCAAGTTACTGGAGATCGTTAGGGGTAATTTGTGTAAAATTTCTATATTGATTAACTTTCTTTAATATGAATTTACATTTTAATTTCTATAACGCATATTAGATTTGAATAGAGGTTGACCACTCCACCTGGCCTAAGTATAGCTTCATTTTCTGATCTCTTGTGAGATTCAGGAACGTTGCTAATTAAAATTTTGTCTCAAATTTTAATTCTAAAATTAAAAACACGGTGAATAAAGTCATAAATATTATAAATTAATTAAGCTTACCTACCCTATCTCAACCCTCACCATCGGAATCACTGTTATCAACATTGATAATAAATTTGGTCGAACTTTCTTCTTTGATGACATGTTTCATTTTTTTCTGCCAATCATCAGCTGAAATTTTGTTAATTTCTTCTTTTACCAAATTTGCTATCAACCCATCAAATTTGGGAAACACGTTATGACGCCTTATTCTTTTTTTAAGTTGTCCCCAAAATAATTCTATGGGGTTAAATACACAAAAATAGGGCGGAAGGCGCAATACCTCGTGGCACCTTTTTGATGCCAGGAATCTTTGGGACTACAACCTGATACCACATAATCCATTGGAATATCATTTAGAGATTGTTCCGATTCTTTAGATCCACTTAAAAAAAACTGTATTTTCCCAAGGACGAAACATATTGAAATTGACACCGAATAAATAAATAAGAAGTACACTGTAACAATGTTTCAAAATAAAAAAAAAGTATGTATATACACGGAAGCCAAAAATAATATTAATTGAAATAAACTAACACCACGAATCACCTACCACCTACTATTCACTAAATCAAAAATCAAGTGCGAACACAAGCACAGTGTATCACTGTATGAATATTTTCCTAGCCCTCACTACTGAAGACAATATTTGTCTAATTTCCTACTTCCTACTTTAATTGCAGAACAAAATGATCCCGCTTTATACAAGTCGCTAATACCGACAAAGCCACTTGTCGGCACATCTACATGCCGCTAATACCGACAAAGCCACTTGTCGGCACATCTACAAGCCGCCAAAGTAACCTGTCTGCACATCTGAGAATTTTGTTTCTGCAATTGAAAATGTAAAAACTATAACCACACTTCCATTGTTGCCTCTTATGAGTGTAACCTCACACCCCACAGTTTAGTTAAATTAATTTAAGACAAAATTTTAATTAGTAATTCAAATCTAATATGCGTTATAGAAATTAAAATGTAAGTTCATATTAAACTCATAATTAATAATTATACGCCATTCTCCCCTATAACGATATCCAGCTAAGTTGGTTATTGAATCTTTGCACAGTGGTCCTAATAGCCAAAATATTATTTTATTTTTGTGTATATGGACAGTGTACCGTGTTTTCGACTTTAAAGTGCTCAAAAATGTCCAGATTCATGAGTATTTGTTCTATTGGCGGTAATCCTTTGCTGTTTTTTCATTCTCATAAAGGATTGAGTTCGACTATACTATTGTATGATGAAAAATGTTGTTTCTACATCCGAATCAATCAATCCAGGTAACTTTCGAACAATTTTAAGAAAAATTTTAAGAAAAATTTTTTGGGGGATTTTCTTTAGCTAGAATCTTCATTCCGCCCACTGTGGAGCGGCAAAGATTTTTTTATTGTTTTCTACACCCTTTCGAGTAATTAAATGCCAAGTTTCATCGAGATCACATTTTGTGCGAGCTTTAGGTCAATATCCTTCTCTGGCAACTGGGCTATGATGTGTGTTAAAGTTCCTTTATCTTTCGGATCTAGATTTTGCACTTCTTTCTTTGTAGGACTAAAAATGTTGTAAAATTGTGCCTAAACGATTGAAATAAATAGATGGAATATGTCAAAATAAAAATTTACGACAAATACACACATTCCTGAAATTGTATTTCATTTTTTCTGTCTTAATAGAAATATATTGGAAGAAAAAAGCAATAAATTTCTACGTTTTCAATTATGAGAATCTGTGCGCAAAAACACTTTTTTTCTCGTATTGCCGATATTAAATTGGCGAATCGAGTTTCTATAACTTTTCTTGTAAATACACACCGAATGTAAAAAGTTAATGTTCCCCGAACACATTTTCGAAACTTTTTCCAGTACATTCGTTCACCGATATTCGATTTACAATAAATTCTCCAAACTTTAATCGGCTGTAACTTAAAGCGACAACTATTCACCGCATAAAAATAGACATTTCTTACCATATTTCATACTTTTCGAGTATACGTCATATCGTAGAAAAGATTTTACATACAAAATGGCCTATTAAACTAAGCTATGTTGGCATTTACTTCTTTTTACCTCCATCTCCGTCTGTTTATAAACAATAAAATGCCTGAATTACTCATCAACGCACCGCTTAAACCGCTTGGGATAGAAACATAAAATTTGGGTAGTAGTTTTGAGAGGTATCCGTCCACTAAGAAGCGAATTTTTTGATGTTATAAGTGGGTGAAACAAAGCGTTTACGTTTGTAAGGAAACATTAAAAAATTTAGTCTTTATAATATACAGCGTGTGCAACATAACTTGGGTCAACATCACGAAACGACTGAAAATTTTTTACATATTAATTTCCTGACAGAAGTAAAGACTAAAACTTCGGTGCTTGTTTTTTATATTTTTTAAAAAAATCACATTTTAATTTGTTATTAATTTTTTTTTTGTTTTTTAACTAAAATAAAAACAAATCTCAGACTTTTATCTACTTGATGTTTTCGAGTGAAGAAATACGTCCTTATCCTGAAAATCATAGTCAAATAAAACATAACAGTAATGCCCTTCTTATAACAGTTAAGTTTTTTTCCTGTGAGTGTGTATTTTTATCCGAAATGGGCACTAATGGATGCGCTAAATGCCCTAAAGCTTATCTTATTCACTAATCATAGTAGACCAGTGCCGATAATTTTTGAAACCAAATAAAATAATAGTAGGATGAAACCTTAGATTAAAGAGACCAGAGATGTAACATCCACGCTTGTTCTAGCTGCGCGAATGTTGCCAGTTTTTTAAACTGGGTGAATTGAGAGCGGGAACCGAGACGATACGAGCTCTGAGGAGACGAGAACTTAGTCAGAGACGGACTCGGGTCAATTTTAGTTCGTTTGAAATTGTTCGAATCACAATTATCCACTAACTGAAACAAATGAAAATGGGAAAAAATATTTTTTCTATTTACATTTAAATAACTATATATAAGTATAATAAAAAAGGAATACATTTTTCAACTATTAGGACCTATCCTTATCTGTAAATATGTAAATACAACCAAACAAAAACAAACAAACAACGACGGCCGGTGACATTCAACTCTGACTGACGAATAGTGCATTCTGTGAATCAGAAAAATATACAAATATTTTAAGCAGCAACCAAACCACCTCTCCCCCTCGTTTTCCAGGATGCTGAACACGATGGCGTTATTCAAAATTATTTTCGGCTTAGTCCCATCCCCCAAACTTCCAAAAAGCACCCTCTACAGGGTGAAACATTTTTTTGCTGTAAGCAAAAACTCTCGATTCTCCCATTTTGGGATGTGGCCAAGTCGGTGTATAGATGTAACATCACCATTGTGCTCAACATCCTCAAAAACGGGAGATGACGCGGTGTTTCTTTTACAGCCAAAAAAAATCACACTGTAGTGGGTGATTTTTGGCCATTTGGGAGGTGGAACTAAGTCGAAAATAATTTCAAATACCGCCATCGTGTTCAGCATCCTCAAAAACGGGGGGAAGATATATTTTGCCGGTAGGAGACGCGGAATCAGCGATTCACCTATTTTGGGGGTGGTTTTTGGCCGTTTGAGGGGTGGAGTTAAATTGAAGCTAATTTTGGATACCGCCATCGCGTTCAGCATCCTTGAAATCGAGGGGGAATATAAATTTTGCCGGTATCCACGATTCCCTCATTTTGTGGGTGGTTTTTGGCCGTTTGAGGGGTTGTGTCAAGTCAAAAATAATTTTATATAACGCCATCGTATTCAGCATCTTCAAAACGGGGGTATGGAATATTTTACCAATGGAATATGCGGAATACGCGATTCCCACCATTTTGAGGGTGGTTTTTGGCCGTTTGGGGGGTTGGTCAGCCTCCAAAAGAATTTTAACCGTCGTCATCGTGTTCAGCATACTCGAAAACGGGGCGGAGAGGTGGTTTGGTAGCTGCTTAAAATATTTGTGTTTTTCGAGGTTTTTTCCGACTCACAGAATGCACTAGAAGATGATCCTAGAAATGAAAATGGTACGTGGCTTGGTGTTGTTCGGGTCTAGTCGGGCACACTTTAACTCTCTATTGGTGGGTGAATTCATGCCGAAACGGACAACATGCGCAAAGGTCTGGTCTCTTTAATCTAAGGATGAAACTCATTGGAAAAGGAAGAGAATATGACAAAAATGGTAGGAAAAATAATTTTCGGGCGATCTGAGGTTGGGAAAAGGAAGGGGAGAATTTTTAAGGGTAGAAAACTGTTTATCTCGATTTCCGGCAAAACTACGAGTCCTATGGAAAAAAGTTAAATATGAAAGTTGTAGGTAATAAAAAGATCTACAACTTTTGTATTTACACTTTTTTCACATAACCACAAAATTTATGTGAAAAATTCAAATTACCAAGTTTTTGGTTAGTAACATTCCGTGTTACATTTACGTTTTTCGAGTAATTAAAGTATAAATTTTAATAAATAGCTCAAAATTGTACATTATGATTTAACAAAAAATTCGGATTCGAATTTTATTCGTTTCTTTGCATTTTTTGAGAACATTTACCATAGTAATGTATATTGTTTTTACACCATCAAACAAAAAGCACACCGAGTTTTTTAAAAAAGCAGATATTTTGACGTGAGAATTTTCGATTGCAAATTAGTGTGCTTATTTCGATATTAAGTCAAAATAAGGTTAAAAAAATAAATATTTTAAAACAAAAAAATTACAGTGTGTTTAGGACATAAAAAGGTAAGTTTTGACCAAATTTCGTGAAAAAAATTTTTTTTTGTTAAAGATAAAAATTAAAAACCAAAAACTTGGTTATTTGAATTTTTCACATAAATTTTGAGGTTATGTGAAAAAAGTGTAAATACAAAAGTTGTAGATCTTTTTATTGCCTACAACTTTTTTCCATACGACTTGTAGTTTTGCTGGAAATCGAGATAAACAGTTTTCTACCCTTAAAAACTCCCCCCTTCCTTTTCCAATGGGTTTCATCCTACTATTATTTTATTCCACTTTTTACCATTTTCGAAGGCATCTGCACTGGTCTATAATAGTGGTTTCAGTAAATCCAACCCTTATAGACTCGGTAAACAAATATAATTTTATTCGATGGGACTTAATACATTTATAAAAATAATTTTTAAAGCCAGGAGACTCGCAAAAGTTATGCTAATTATCTGGCAAATTACAGACGGGGTACTTCTTAAGAATAGAATTTTGATCGCGATATAATATTTACTAAAATCTGAATATTTCTTTGATCGTCAAATAGTGTTGTTTTTATTTTCTCTTACATTTATTTTTAAACAAAAAAGAAAAGCATTTAATGAATGACCCACTTATTTAACTTATCACTTCCTTTATTCACTAAAGTTTTTCCAAAGTTTAGACTTTCTTAATAGAAGACTTTATTAAACTATTTGAATACTTATGAAAGTTTAATATTGAAAACTTTATATTAAACCACGTGAAGTATAAACTCGCAATACTTGTAATTATACCACCTGACAACTAAGTGCTGGAAAGTTTGTTAAATATGTCAAATTTGTAAACTAGATGCCCTATCAGAATAAAACTTATATATAAGTTAGTTCCCATAAACCAGAAACAAATCAATATCTCTTAAAGTGGTGAGAGAATATGAAAACTATGACAAAATAATCGAGACAAGGACTATTAAGACCAATATTTGAAATAGAAGATCCACGAAACTTTTTAAATACTAAATCTACAGAAAGTACAAAACTCTACACAAATAATAGCTTTACAATCGCTAATTTGCACAGAGCGAAAAAGTAAAGACTAAACAGCCTTCAAATGCCTCCCATTTTCCACATCTACCATCTTATGTGTCCACGATTTTCTTGGTGTACCTTTTCATCTTGGTCAAGGCTTTTTCAATAAAATTAATCTTAATAAATTGTTTATTTAAATTTTTTTCCACAATACTGCTTTCTTGAATTAATCAAAAACGTATTTTACTATAAATTGGAAAGTTTCAGAACCCTCTAGCTAGTAATCCCTCTGTCAGTAATTTGCGTTTATAATCAGCCATATTGAAAATTCTGTGTATGAAAGTGAAAATAAAATTTTACCAAATATGTATGTCAATTCGAGACAAAAAAGAACAGAGATCAACACTTCAGTACCTAAGATTAAAAAACATAAAAAGTTCAAGAACTATCTTTAGAAGTCACTGTCTACTGTCCACTGATATCACTAGGTATCATTGTCTTTTCTGAGGTTTACTATTACAGGGTCTATTAAGTTTTGCATTGCTATGCTACTTTTCAAAATGAATTTTCCACTTTTCTCAAATGTTCTCCATTTACATCTGAAACTGCCTTCTGCCTTCAAAAACTTTTTCGCACATCAGGTAATTTAAATGTTGTATTGTTTTGAGAAAAATAACCTTTTAATTGTGATTAGATCAGTTCAATGGGATTTAACTCTGCATGGTAAGGAGGCAATCTGAGAATTTCAATTCCTTTTTCTCGGGCTTTGCTATTACGAGTAATTCTGCCTTCAAGGATTAAGGGGAAGCCATTTTGAAATATATATTAATACAAAATTCCGAATCAATTAAAATACATACGATACGGCTATGAATAAATAAAGTCTGACTTATCTGTAAAAGAACAGGTTTATTACAGTAAAAACCATGAAAACATGATTAAATCAAACGAAATCTTTTATTAGTCCGATCAAATTTATTAAAATTTTCATTTTAACTACAAATAAGTGTAAAGTGTAAGTGTAAGTGTAAAACTGAAACCTACACCCGGAGTAAAATTCTAAAACCGACGGAAAAACCAATTTAACGGAGACTTAAGAAATCCGAAGGGATTAATAAACCGAAAAAACTAGAAAGTAATGGAAAAAGATTGTGTACAATGTTAAAAAAAACAACAACCCATAAATAACACAATATCAAACACAAATCCCAAATAACTCCTGCAAATCTTTACTATTGAAAAGGGAGATGTAGAAAAGATGTAATAGTGCCTGTATAGATACTGAATTTTTTAAATAAGAAAGAGACAGACAAATTCAAAGTTTCGACTGATATTCTTGCATTCAGAACCTTACCATTTTCAAACTAACTAATGTAATATTTTAAAATTTAGAATAAATATGCAAAATAAATGTAAAATCTTTCTTTCAAGACGTAAATTTAGATTTATGTGGGTCTGACATCAATTATATCACCCTGTTTAAAACAGGCGCAGATCTCCCCAAGCACGAACAATTACACATTTCATACATTTGAAATCAGTAAAAATACCTTGGTGACCCCCCAAAATGGAAGTTTGGATCCGCCTCTGGTTTAAAACTGATTAATAATAATATTTACAAAAATATACAGGATGAGTCACGAGGAACTGTACATACTTCTACCATAAGCAGCGGCACCTTAGGGGATTACCAAATGACCATTAAAAAATGTCTTCTATTTTTCTTTAATAATGTACAGAGCGATTTATGGATTTGGACCAAAATAATGTTTGGTCATATCTTTTCAATGATTAAGTCGATTTGTCTCATTTTTTGGTAAAAGTGTGTATTGGTGTCTAGCAACTAACTGACATATTCAGAACTAAAAAATTCCAGGGCGTGTACAACATGATTTCTCTAAAATGTGATATGATTTCTCCAGAGGACATAAATAGACAGTTAAACCTGGATATTTGAAATTTTTGTTACACTTGCCTTACATTTTTAATTAAAGATTCATTTTAGAGTCAAATTGAAAATTGGCGATAATGAAATATCTTACTGTATAATAATTATAAAAAAATCTTTAAAATAAACAATAACGACACACACTATATTCCAGAATAGTAAATACCAGAATTTGAATCAATTTACAGGGCCGGATTTAAAAATCTGGCATATCTGGTTCATGTCAAAAATTCACCCTGTATGTAAATTTTTCCACCCGCAATGGACTAAAATTAGATTGAAAATGTTTGCATTAACATAGTTTTGTCATTTGTTTCAGCGAAAATCATGTGTAATTATTTTAATCGGAATAAAATTAACAACCCCAAGAAATGTTTATTCATAAATTAAGAAATAAAATAAATAACAATAACCAAAAACAAAACAGTTTTAACAACGCGGAACAAAGTAAAAAACAATTTAATAAACATTGCGATTTTAAAAGATGTTCAAAATGAAATCCATTTGCCTCAATACACTTTTCTTGGCGAATGTTTAAATGTCTAATGGACTTTCTTATTGTCAATGGGTTATTTCTGATATGTAATACATACTGCAGCAGGCTGTGACAATTTGACATGATGGTGGTTGAAATTGTTTGTGTAATTTGACATTAGATCTTAGTTTCTTTAAGTGTTTTTTGCTTTTGTAATGGTAACGGTAGGGCTGCCGCAAGAGAGTGTGAAAGGCAATTCCCTCAACGCCTACCAGGCAGCCTACCAGAAAATTAGGAGTACAATTAGGTGTTTTCCAATCCAAAGTAAGTAGAGTGTTGCGAAAAAATAACTTACATCCGTACCACATACAATTAGTTCAACGATTACATTCTGGGGATGAAATCCACCGCCTAGCATTTTCAAGGTGGGTTGCGAATCACCGACTTGTATTGTACAGAACTTTATTCACCGATGAAGCACAATTTACCTGAAATGGAATAAATCCACATGCGATTCGAGAATATCGCTGGCAACAAAGATTCTCTGTAAATGTCTGGATCAGGGTCATCAACACTCATTTAATAGGACCCCATTTTTTTTATGGTACACTAACAGGACATGTTTATTTATATTTTTTGCAGAATATCTTACCCAATCTACTTGCTAATGTGGGCCTACGAGGGATCTACTTTCAGCATGATGGTGCATCACCTCAATTTTCCGTTGCTGTACGCCAACATTTAGATACCATTTATGGAAACCGATGGATAGAACAAGGATGTCCTATTTCATGGGCACCAAGATCCCCAGACTATAACCCAGTTGATTATCAAATTTGGGGGCATTTAAAACAGCTGGTCTACGCAGAAAATATAAATACGTGGAAACAGCTCATTGATAGAATTATTCGCTGTTGCAATATTATCAGAAATAACCCATTGACAATAAGAAAGTCCATTACATATTTAAACATTCGCCAAGAAAAGTGTATAGAGGCAAATAGATTTCATTTTGACCATCTTTTAAAATCGTAATGTTTATTGAATTGTTTTTTACTTTCTTCTGCATTGTTAAAACTGTTTTGTTTTTGGTTATTGGTTATTTATTTTATTTCTTAATTTATGAATAAACATTTCTTGGGGTTGTTAATTTCATTCCGATTAAAATAATTACACATGATTTTCGCTGAAATAAATGACAAAACTAGGTTAATGCAAACATTTTCAATCTAATTTCAGTCCATTGCGGGTGGAAAAAGTTACATATAGGGTGAATTTTTAACATGAACCAGATATGCAAAAATCTGGTATTTACTATACTGGAATATAGTGTGTGTCGTTATTGTTTATTTTAAAGATTTCTTTATAATTACTAAACATTATTATACAGTAAGATATTTCATTATCGCCAATTTTCAATTTGACTTTAAAATGAATCTTTAATTCAAAATATAAGGCAAGTGTAACAAAAATTTCAAATATCCAGGTTTAACTGTCTATTTATGTCCTCTGGAGAAATCATATCACATTTTAGAGAAATCGTGTACAGGGTGAATTATTGCAATTATAGCAATTCAACAAATTTTCGCGAAGCCGGTCCTGGAATTTTTTAGTTCTGAATAAGTCAGTTAGTTGCTAGACACCAATACACACTATTACCAAAAAATGAGACAAATCGACTTAATCATTGAAAAGATATGACCAAACATTATTTTGGTCCAAATCCATAAATCGCTCTGTACATTATTAAAGAAAAATAGAAGACATTTTTTAATGTTCATTTGGTAATCCTCTAAGGTGCCTCTGCTTATGGTAGAAGTATGTACAGTTCCTCGTGACTCAGCCTGTAGAAATGTTTCTCTGCAGGCTGCATTTTCAAAACGAAGGGGATATAAAACAAATGTTTATGTTTATGAGGATTTAACATTGTTTAATAAATAACTTTTTATTTTTTATTTCTATAACTTTGATGATATATTCATTAATTCGCGTCGAATAATCCGGTATTAATATATTTCATTTGCTGTACTACAAAGCGAACGTTTTATACTTTTCTCTGTATTATATTTTAAAAATTAGTTAAAAAATAAAGCTTCAAACGTACTTTAAACACATTTTATTTTTATAATTACATTTTCCTAAACGGAACAACTTCGAAATACTTTATTTAATTCACTACAATTTTTCTTCAAAGAAAACATTTTAATATCGCAAATCTCTTTTGAAACAAGAAATCTCTTGTAATTAAAATGAGTATGTAAATATTTAACGATATTTTCCTGCTGCACAAAGGACCCAAAACCAGCTTGGAGGAACTTAAAGCTCTGAGGGAATTGAAAGAGCTGAGGGATTTGAAGTCAGGTAGGAAAATTCGTGTTTTTCGTGTGCGTCCCTTGTTTTCTATGAGAAATATACTCGTTTATAATTTATGTTATTGTTGTAAATTTAAGTTTTCTTTTGTTGCATGAGAAAACAGAACGTATTCATTGGCCCGTGTAATATGTTTGGTTACAATTTTAGCAATTTTGGGGTTTTGTGGTCGTTAAAAGTGTTGTATAATCTCTAATTGCATATTTATTTTAACGACTGAGAAAGCCTATAAAGTATGTTGTCTAAACAATGAAAATTACCATAATGATTAACATTATGATTTAATATTATCTAGATGTGATCAAAATTGTCAGAAACGGTACAACATATTTGGCATCTTTTATTCTGTTCGGTCTACAACTATTTTAGCCGAATTGTATATCTTTCATTCACAACTTCCTTTAAGTAATTGCAAAATTACAATATTTAACCAGAATTTTTTACCTCCCGTTTCAACCCTATTTTGACCTCCTCCCTCCAAAAGTTTCTTTTATTAATATCATTATAAAAAATTTTCAATAAAAGTAAAAATCTACCCAAATTCAAAAAAAATCAGTGGCGTACGAAGGTAAAGATAACACTTTAAAGAAGGCCATTTTTGGGTAGATGCATTGGATTTTCCATATAAACACTGCAACGCTGCACCAGTTTAAGTTCAAACGTACGCAAAAGAAAAACATAACCTTCACTGGACTACTACACTCTCTCGAAACAAAGTTCGCCATTAGCCCAGTTGCAAGAGCCAGATATTCAATGTTCATCATTTTAATTATTTTTATATCAAAAGTAAAAGTATAATGATGATACATGTACAAGTATTTTTTTTGTTATTCCTCTATTAATAGAGGGTGTATCATAAGGAATGGACCAGAATCGTGATTTAGGTTTTCGTGGTTTTCCTAAATCATATTTCCCCCCTTAGATTGGGTACCGTTTTCCACAAACATAAGGGTGGAAATAGCAAAATTGGCGATTCTTAAATAAAAAAAAACTAAGAAACAGCTCCTGCCCACACAGGCCCCAACCAACCAACACCCAACATAACACAAGTCTTTATGATACACCCTGTAAATTTGAACAAAAAAACTTATACTTGTTTTAATAGTATAAATTCAGCTCATTTCAAGATATTTGCATTTAAAATATTCCAGCCACAGTATCTATTTAATTTACTTTAACATATTTAAACATAGTAAACTTTGAAACTAAAATGACAATGCCCAGCTGTCAAATAATTAATTGTTAGATGTAATTTTGTTCATTAAATTCCATCTAAGTAGGTAATGAAAATGCCACTACACAACCATTTCTCTAATTCAGAAATGAGAAATTTGATTTGTGTTTATGCACAAATAATTTTTTCTGCTGCCATCTAACAATTAATTATTTGACAGCTGTACATTTAAAATGCTTTCTGTTGTTGTCTTTGCTAACATTTTAGGCAAAGATATTTCAGTGTTTTCCTGAACGCCTCGGCGCGCGTTGTTTTCGAATTCGCTTTCTTATTTTTAATAATTTTTTATAGTAATACAATTTTTTTTAAATAACTTATGTATAATTTTTAGTAAAATTTTCTGCTCTTTCACATTGTGCTATTAGTTTTTCGATTTTTTTTTCGAGATATAATGAAAAAATCAAATTTTCGATTTTGTTTTCGAAATTGTTAACTTAGGCACTTTAGAGCAGCAAAGATTTTTTTATCGTTTTCTACTCCCTTTCAAGTACCTAAGTGCCAAATTTCATCAAAGTCTCTGAGAACTGGGCTAAAAGGCTGATCGAATTCGAAATTCGAGTAACAGTAACGTAAATTCGTACGGCGTTGCAGTCTTTCCGAGAAAATCCACTACCTCTAAAAACAGTAAGACTTTTAATTTCACTATTTTTCATTGACGATTAGAACTTCCGAAATTTTCAGGGCGAGCGACAGCAGCTCCGCCTATACACAATCCGACAGAACAACAACTCGCGTCTGCGCACGTAGTACCCGGTGCAGTCACGTTCCAAAACAAGAGTGTTATGACGAAGATGACAGCTGTAAGTCCTGTTGGAACTCTTGCTTACGTCATCGAGGAAGAGGCTCTTCTTGTAAGAGTTAACAATGGATGGCAGTATGTTGCGGTAAGTTCTTTTTTCTTATTAAAATTTTTGTAAAAGAGAAAAAACATTTTCCATGTTTAATCTTCGACTGGTGTAATCTTTATTTGGATTAGCTGTCAGTTTTACAAGGCTACAGGTTCACATTTATTATTTATTCAAAGAGTCGGTGTCCTGATTTGTGTAAACTCACTTGAGACCAAATCGGTACATATATTTTGTTAGCATTATCAAGTCAAATCAAGTCAAAATTGCTTTATTGTTGAAGAATAATTACATTCTTATAAACAAAGCTGTACAATAGGTACCTAACAAAAAACAAAGTTTAAAAGTCATAAAAGTTATAAAAAAAATAATTTAAAATCAAAAGTCAAATAGAGTCAAAAAAAATATTGAAAATATAAAAACAATATAAAGACAATATACAGAACATTAAATAAGAAAAGACAAAAAGAAAATAGACAGAAAATAGACACGAAGTTGGAAACTAATTACATATTTAACTAAATTGATCACAGAAATATTCATCCAATTTGAAGTACTTAAGCCTTTTCATATAATACTTTTTTTTTTAAACATTTTTAAAGAATCCACCTTTCTTATACCAATCGGCAGGTGATTGAACATTTTCTTCTCTGTATACACAATAGAGTTATGTACCAAACTGGAAGAGAGTATAGGCAAGGGAAGATAAAAAGTTCGTCGTGTACTGCTGTGGGTAATAATGTTACTTTTATATTTTTTAAAGACTAGCAGCAGTACCATTTCGAAAATAAATATACATGTGACTGTTAGTATTTTGTGCCTAATAACTAATGGCTCACAAGAGACAACCGCATAAACTTTGCACATATATCTTACGACTCTCTTCTGTAGAACAAAAACTCTTATGAACAACTCTGAAGAACATGTTCCCCAAAAGCATATAGCACATCGCAGGTGAGAGTCTATCAACGAAAAGTATAGACTCCTTGGAATCGATACAAGGTATTAAACATGTACCTCGAATTTTAATTTTTGGTCAATAAATAAACCGAAGAATTTATTTTCTGGTTTTTTACAAATTTGTTGTTGTCTACCCATATCACCACTGAATGAAACAATATTTGTTTTTGATATATTAAGGGAGGCATAATTTGAATTACACCATTCTTTAATCTTAATAATATCGTTGTTAATCAAATTATACAACTCTTCTTTAGTATCACTCTCCCAATGTATCGTTATATCATCTACAAATATGGCGAAGAATCCATTAATATTGACCTTAATAATATCATTCATATAGATTAAAAATAAAACCGGTCCCAGAACGGATCCTTGTGGAACCCAACTGTGGACAGTAGCAGGCGATGACATTTGTTGTCTAAATATAACTTTTCTAGAACAGAAAACATAGCATCAGTAGTATTTTTTCCAAATTGAAACCCAGAAAGTTGTTTAGAAAAATAGTGGAAGGACATGCTACAATTCTCTCTTCAACTTTTGCGTGATTTTCAATAGGAAATCTGGATATATTTTGTGACAGTGTACAATGAACGCAGACGATAGAAATTCTAAGTAAGATTTTATTATTACCACATGGAAATTATATCTTTAACATTGATTCTAATTCTAATTCGTTCGCATATACTCACTAGCACAAGGATAACAGCGACTGGCGTATTTTACGCAAAAAGTACATCTCTCTAACAAATATTATTGAAGACTTAAGTTTGCAGCAATTTAGTGTAAAGACACAGTTTTTGCAGTGAGGTTTTCATTGTTTTTTGATAGTCCAGTATATGGATAAACAAAAATACTCGATTGTTCATGCCAACAAATTCCTTATGCGAAAATAAATGTAAAATCGCTTTTGTACTTTTTGTTCATTTCAAAAAGAGTCTTGGGCATCGTCAGACGAGGTGGATAATAACGGCAAGTTGCGGTTAATGAATTCGGAGAATAATTACATCATGCATGATACCGATGCATGTTGTTATATCTGTGCATTTTCAAACTTGTTTCGCAAAATAGGGTAAACAGCTACAATTCTTTTTGCAACTTTTGTGTAGTTTCGAAACTGAAGTCTGTGATTTTCTTCTGCTTTTAATTATGATAATTTGTTCACATATTTATTGACGTTATTGATTTTGGAGAATGATTACATCATGCTTGACATCAATAATTAACCACATTTTATTGTTATATCATATAAAACAATATTGACTCTCTTCTTCCTCATCTGCTAGGTTTAGAGCAAAAATCGCCTTGTGGTAAGGCAGCGTATATTCATATCCTCTTGACTTTATTTAATGTTAGTCCTTCTTCCTTTAATTGGTCGTTGTTTCTTTAAATTAATCTGTGACAATTTTTTACAACTTGCTGATGTTTTATCAAATGTTGAAGTTAACTCAAATATATTTTAAAATTCACATTTTTTATCGTAAATCCAGTGTTTTGTCTTCATTAAGAAGATTACTTTTTGCAGCCGTTTACGAGGACGGCCAATGCACGTTTTGCGTTAAAATGCCGCCTTTTTAAACACTGTTTGAACGGATGATTTTAAGTGGACTGTATAAATTTCGTTTGTTCCAAAATAACTCCAAATGAAATACACACGTTACGTTTACCACTTTTATTTAAACTTTTAACGATGTAACAAATAAAAACATTACATTTGGTAACACTAAAACAACTGTGGCATGGTTTATGTCAGCCAATCAAAATGCACTTGTAATTTTATAACATTTTGTACCTATGATTATCGAAATATTTGAACAATTGGTGAAATTAAAATTTATATTTTTGGAGATTCTAGATGAAATCGTATTCAAGTCAATATTTTCTTTGTCTTCGAGACTGACTCTGATGGGTACTTCAGCCGTTGTCTCGATATTTGGGTTGATTTGGTGTACATTTTCACGTGAAGTACTCGTAGATGGTCTGTCTAAAATAGCGGTCGTAATTTGCTGGCCGATTCGTTTTTTATTGCCAATCGAATCTTCAATGTAACCTTCAGCGACAGTGTTAAATTTCAGGTGGTACGGATTCATCGTCAGAACTCTCGTCAGTCTCCGGTATCATCAGAGAGTTGAAACTCATTATTGCAAATTTTAATTTTTTAATCAATCAATTTATCTGTCACTTGAACGTCACATTTTTTTTGGGGTTCTGTATTGTCAATTTCCGTGCGAAAAGTAAATTTTGCGTGCGCAAAATTTACTTGTCGCACGGAATTAATTAAATAGCCAAACAGCCATTTTACACCTGAAAAGGCGGGCGCATGAGTAAAAAAAATACATTTACGTTAAATACTATGAAATGATTTGTGAAATCACATATTTTTACGTTGTATTGGACAACGGAGCAGTCAGCCTGGTTACGCAGCTGAAAACACACTGAATAAAAATTAGTCTCGCCCAGAATTGGTTACGCTTAACAATGTAGATATGTGAAGGAATGTGTGCTTACGTGAGAATATGCGCTTACGTCACACGCTTGCAGGTGGTCTAACGAATCCGGATGTCCGCGATGATTAAACTAGAGTTCTTCCGTCTCAAGATTGACGATTTCGTCTCACTCCTACCCGTATCGAGTGAAAGATATTTTATTTTATTTAAATATATTTAGCGAGATACTAGTAAGCAGTTGCCAGTACTTGTTTGTTGTTAGTGATGTGGTTGGCGCGGTTGTTTATTAAATATTAATGAAATTATGTTTAATTTGTAATTGGAAATTAAGCATCCAGTTTTTAAGATTTTCTCAACCATAATGCTGTATTTTCCTTGTTAAGATTGGCCTTTACCAAAATGAAAACCTTATATAGAAGTTTCCACTTTCGGGGTTAAATCCCAAAGTTAACCCACCCATTTTTAACACACAAAAATAACCTTTCACTGGACTTCGTAACATTGACTGTAAACTTGTAAAGAAACTTTAGTTGGCTTGTTATAACTTCCAAATAAGATATAGTTCCCAAGAAGGTGCATTGTTGCGAATTTCAAGGGAAATTCTAAGGAAAGGCCCCAACTCCCATGTTAAATGTCAACGGATTTAGGTAAACTCCCCGTGAATACCTAATAATTGTATACATAAATCTTAACTTCACTTCAGTGTTTATGGAGTTTACATTAATGTTCTTGGCAACAGTAGAGACATCCTTAAAACTTTAACTGCATTTTCGTTGAGAAGGAAAGTTTGCACCGTATTAAGTATGCGTTTTCCTAAACAAGTAATTGTTTGACACCTGTTCATATTTAGGCCCGATATCAACTTTATTTGCTGGCTCTTGTCGGAGTTAGTTGGATGCAACTTTTAAAAATGAATCAGATGTACTTATACTTTAAAAGATTTAAACATAGACTAAATAAAATATGGAAATATTTTATGTATAATATTTTTAAATGAAGAAAAATATATATAAATAGCATAATTTTAAATTTGAATTTCAAATTTCTCTCAAAATTTATAAATAAAATGTTATTTTCAGGACTTCAGTGAATCGGTATGTTCTGAAATGAATATGTATGATGTATTTCGAGGTGGCACTGGTCAACAGGAAAACTATTTGGTTCCTTAAGTCGGAAGTACGAAAGGGATCTAAATAGTTATTTATGTGCCAAGGACGAAAAACTGTCTATTATAGTCGAGTCTGCAAATTGATAGCCGAGGCTAGCAAGCAGGCGAGACAATAGACAGTTTTTCGCCGATGCGCATATTACATTTTTTCGTCGACCTCTACAAAAACGTACTAATTTCCAAAAGAAAAATCAACCATTTTTGAAGGCAAGCATTTTTCGTCCTCAAACACTTTTCGTCCGCAAACACTTTTCGTCCGCTGTGGTCACTAGGATACGGCACGGTGCGAGTCATTTGAGGACGAAAAGTACTTGCTTTCAAAAATAGTTGACTTTTCATTCGGAAATTAGTACGTAACATGTCATTTTCTGTAGAGGTCAACGAAAAAAATATTTTATTTGGCCAAAACTCAACATATACTCGGTATAAAAATGTCAATTTTGGCAGGTGGACTTTCCTCAATATAAAAAAAATATTTCTATAAAAAAAATATATTTAAAATAGTGGTCCGACAATAAAATATAACCATCTCTTTGTCCCTCAAAAAAACATCCTGTATAACAAAATTCTGCATAGGTATCAAAAAAACTAATTTAGATTAGGATCTTTTCAAATTTGCGCAATTATTTTTTTTTCAATTCATTTAATTTCTTTTAGAAATAATTTTCATTTAGTAAAATACTGAAAATATTTCTCCTACAGGGCCGTAGTTAGCTTGAACATTAAGGGGTCAGTTCCTCAAAAATATTTGAAAAAATCATATTTTTTTTCGATTTTCTGGCTCTTGGAAGCACGTAGGTCAAAAATAGAACGATTTTTACAACGAGTTAACATCCGTAAAATTATTATATTTCAATGATTTAACTTCAACTTTATTTGCGTTTATTTTGAAACGCGTTTTTTTCAAACGGTGGGCGCGATTAAAAGGAAAATTTTCGACCGATTTCAAAAGTTCTTGTTTGGTTCTCTTTGTTATCCAATTAGTTACGAAATGACGTAGGCTTTTTGCGAAATAAAAATTTTCCGCCATCTTATAGATAGGGGTTTTCTATGCGAATTTGAGAGTTTTTTTTTTCAATTTTTAATAAATTTTAATAAAATTCTTGGTTTTTTGGTCTAGGTCAATTTTTGATCGAGTACATTCATTTCTCGCACATGCGCAAGGAACGCAACGCGAATGGGACAGACCCAATATAAAACAATAAAAAATGCAGGAGAATAAAAGGAGAAAAATAACTGGATTCATCTACAACTTGTTTTGTAATTCCATTTTTAAATTACCCATTTTTTCGCTCATTTTTGAGGAACTGACCACTTAATGACAGAAATTAGGGCACTTTCAATGACCTACAAAGTCTCAAGTTAATTTTTAGGCTGCTCATTTTTCAAAGATCCTCCTGCATGTCGAGGCAGTGGCGTTTTGGATCTATTAATTGAAAAAACTGTTGTTTGTCCAACTATCAAATATTCGGTAAAATTTTACTATCGGGGCTCAGCCCCAATTTCGATGGGATATTTTTTTTAGACTAATTATGGGTCGCTGATCACGAATCTGCAATCAGTTTCGTGCGGTCTCATCAAACAAAAAAGTTATGAATTTTTTAAGTAAAATAAATTGTCAATTTTTCTTTCAGATAAATATGTATATAAGTAGGTTTATATAAATATATATTAAAACCAAAAGACTTAAAGTACAAGATAGGTCAGGTCTGGTTAGATTAATGATGGACACAGTAATATTTCAGCTAAATGTATTAAATTATAAAACATAACCTAAAAATTCATACAACAATTTGACGTACTGATATTTGGCAATACTACGGCCACTTGAGTTGCGTTTAGCGTAAACTCTCGCTGTGGCTAGCGTCCCGTCCTTCCGGGACTCAATTTTTTTCTCGTCTGTGATGAACGCATCTGTATTGCGTATTACTTGAAATTAATAGCTTATTCAGACGACAATTAGTTATTTCTCAATAAAAAACATTGATTATCAGGATTCCTCAATGTTAAATTTTTCCAAGAAAATTTTTGTATGGACATATCCACCTGTCCCAAAATCAATAGGCGTCATCCTTGTATCATTTCAGTGGTCTCGTCCCGATCGGTTCCATACGTATTTTTTCGCGTTTTTCAGGCCAAATAACGATGAATGAATGCAAAAAAAAATATTTTTTGGACTTTTTTTTTGCACGATTACATTACTTTTCCTCTATGGTATAGTGGAGGGCGGAAAAGTAAAAATTTTACTCACAAATATTAATTATTATTCTTCTGACACAACAAAACAAATGTGTAACAGACAAAAGTCAAATAACCAATACTCAAAATAGTAGCCTGAGCACTATTTTTAAAATCCAATATTCAATTATCTGTTCTTGCTTAAAAATGATCTTCTGAATAGGGCTATTGAAGAACTAATGTCAGTTGTGATTCAACTTTCAATGTGCACCTGAATAGGAAACCGCCATGATTATTAGTTATTGAAAAATAACCAATATCCAATGGACGTCTGAATAAGCCAGAATGTAACAGATCAGGTGTGATCAGATTAACGATGTACATAATAATGAGGTCATATAAGAGATAAGGTCAGGTGTGCTCATATTAATGATGTACAAAATAATATGAGGTCTGGTAAGAGATAAGTTCAGGTGTGCTCATATTAATGATGTACAAAATAATATGAGGTCAGGTAAGAGATAAGTTCAGGTGTGCTCATATTAATGAGATACAAAATAATATGAGGTCAGGTGTGCTCATATTAATAAGGTACAAAATAATATGAGGTCAGGTAAGAGATAAGGTCAGGTGTGCTCAGATTAATGATGTGCAAAATAATGAGGTTAGGTAAGTGATGAGGTCAGGTGCGCTCATATTAATGATGTACAAAGTAATATTTCAAGTAAATATATTTATTATGTTACGCAATGCGCATGCGTTTATTAGAGACGGGAAAAAATTGGAGTTCCGAGGGACGGGACCCTAGCCACAGCGAAAAATATGACAAGAGTTTACGCTCTGACCGCTATTCAGGTGACCATTTTACTTAAAAAAAATCATAACTTTTTTGTTTGATGAGACCGCACGAAACTGATTGCAGATTCGTGATCAGCGACCCAAAATTAGTCTAAAAAAATATCCCATCAAAATTGGGGGTGAGCCCCGATAGTAAAATTTTTCCAATGATACTTTCAGGGTAGACTAATTCCTATCTAAAAATGCCAAAAATGCAGGTCTCATGTTTGTGAAAACTCGATCTTCCGAAATATTGAAAATGTCAAAGTTTTTCTATAATTTTATTAACTACCAAAAATGAATTGTCGAAAATTGTAAATTATAATGACTAATCAATACTCACACTCATTCACTCATTAAATCTAATATTAAACAATTAAACAATAAAAGAATCCGACAAAAATACTCTATAACTAACACTAAAACAACTTTTTGAACTGTGAATTTAAAGTCCTTCCTCTTCTTATTAATTTTTACTTCTTGTCTTCACGCCTTAACAAACTCAAGTCCTTCCTCTTCTTATTAAATTTTACTTCTTGTCTTCACACCTTAACAAACTCTTCACTCAACAAACCTTCCATGTACCATAAGATTAATTTTCAATACACTATACAATAACATTTTCTTCATCAATACAACTTTCTACAATTTATTCCTTTCCTTCCTCAAACTTTTTATCTTCCAAAAATTAAACCTTTGACATTCCTCTTTACTTTCAATCAAACTCTCAAATCACCTGTCACTATTTTTTTGTTCCCTGGTTACCTTCCTTTCAATATACCAGGTGATTATTTCATTGCAATATTTACAAGAAAAGTTAAGCTTTTAGTTTATTTCCTAGCAACGACAGACAACACAGAGATAATATAACCTGTTTCTATAGTAAATTTTTTATTATATATTTTGTTATGTTATTTTGAAAATGACTTTCATTCAATAAAGTCGAAACGTCAATTAAAGCCCCCTTTTTCTTTAAAATAAGTGGTTTTATTTCCATTACAAGAGAAACTGATAAATATTTGTTTAATTTGTCAGTTTTTGGCATTGTCAAAAGTAGTTAATTGTCAATCATCGATCATCGATGGAAATCATATCATATTTTTGTGCGAGGGGTGTTCCAGAGCAACGTTCAGTAACGTAGTCGCGATACATATAATGTTGGTCTAACAGTGGCCGGGCCGGCGAGAACGTTGGTGGAGTGATGATGAAAAATCGTCATAAGAAAATAACCTATTTTTGTAAATATCAACGTCAAGGTTTGACTTTATTTAATTTCTGGCGTTTCAATCTGAAAGAATTCAATTTTAAATTTGCCGCTTTTTACAATGCAATATAAGATTCCATAATAACCTACAAATTTTGACAACTACTGACACGCACATCTCTGGGCAAACGTTAAGTATATGGGACCGGCTGGGATTTTCATGAAATTTTTATAGATGTTATAAAACATGATAAATTCAATATAGCGTTAGAAATTTTTGCGCGAAATATTTTTCACATTTTTTTTTGAAAAAATATATGTTGGGGTACTAACTCCCAAGACAAACAAATTCAGTGCGTTTTTCCAATACAAACGTATGCATAACTTTTCTACAAATGCCCATGTAGCAATTTATAACCAGAATAAACCTGAAAAGTATAAAAAAAAGGAAAAATGTTCACTTGTCAAAATGTGCTAAAAATATGTGGACTAGTTTTTGGTTTTTTTTTCCGAGTTAAATATTCGTATGTCTATATATGCTAGACTTAATATTGAAACTCGGTTTGTTAAATTTAATAAATTTTCGGGCAAATATCGTTTTGGCGAAGAACATCGTGACTTTTTTTTTAAATGATAAATGTATCTTATCGTTATAGAAAATGCATGGTAGAATCAAAAAATTTTGTAGGTCCAGATATTACAATATTTAGTTGCTAAAAATGCTAACAAAAAACATAATGATTTATAACTACGTCTTTTTAGTCAGCCGCAACATCTAACTGAAATCAGTAATAACCAAAAGATGCATTTTTATTTTCAGTTGGGTTCGCTATTACCCGTTACGACGCCAGCTCCTCCTACAACGACTACACCCCAAATTAGGCCCCCATTCGAAGCGAGCAACCTCATCAATCACATATCCAAGCCGGCAGATGTTTCACATGTGAGTAATCCTTCTTAAGTTTTATACAAAAAGACGTAAAATAAAATAATTAAGTTTTGAAACTGGGTCTCCGCGAAATGCTTTTCCCTAAATAAAAAATATCGGGATGATTTACTACAATTCAAATGTTATAATCCAAGCGATACACGTCAAGTCCTTTGAAGTTTTTGAATGGAATGAGGGACATAAAATATCTCGTTTTAAAGGGAATTTAATTATTTTTTTTTGTTTTTTTAATAACATTTTCAACGTACTGCTTCCTCTCAATTCCGATATATATCAAATATAACCAATTTTAATAATACTCTTGTTTCGATTTTTTTTTATTTCAATGGCCCATTTAATGAACCCAAAAGATAGAAACTTTGTTTTGGGATGTCCAGTTTAATAATAATTTTTCTTTTTATATATATTTTAAATATTTGATTGGTATTTCTGTTGTTTTGCTGCAGTGGTATCCAAAAATGGTGAGTACTTCAGTTTTATTCAAACGAGATATTAAATGTTGGAAACAGAAGTTTATGGTTTTTGACATTTCTTATATTATCTAACAGGAACTATTATCTAACTGGCAAATGCACTAGTATGCAAGCCATAAACGAAGAAAAAAGAAGTAACAGGCTTGAAAAAACGTTAATTTCGGTCGAGTGTAGCTATAAATTTCCGCAACATTTATTATCCTCTCTACTTTAATGTAAAAAAATCTATCTTGCAAAGTGTAAGTTTTAAAACTGGGAAATAACTAAAGCGCCTTCCTTCCCTTAATGATCCTTACTCTCCTTGTTGTAAAACTTAAATCATTAACTGATAGTTGGGCACCTTATTCAAGGTAATTATAGTTGTTTGATATGAAACACTTATACTAGTTTATTTTCTAAGTTATAATCCCGTAGAAGTTACAAAAGAACAGGATGTTTGCAGTACTTCCATTTCTAATACTCCAACTTAATTTAATTGTTTATAACTCATAAATTCTGTTACTAAGTTATTAAGGAAGAGCTCGATTATTCCCCATTTCGTTAACTTTTGTTATATATCTCTTAAGCAGCTTCATCCAATGTAACAAATATTTCAGTGTCCTCTGCCATGTGATCTCTTAATATATTTATAATTCACTCCATAGATGGCGTCAGTTTGGGTTCTATACAAATCTAGAAAAATTTTGACACTTGAGGAATTTTCTGTCATTCTTACACTAGTGCCAAATTGACTCAGTCGTACTTGGTCCAGCTTCAAACATTTAGAACTAACATACTTTGTCTATAAAGATATAGTCAGTCAATATTATGAATTTATTATTTGATACTAGATGGCGCCCGTATTTTAGTGCCCAAATTGCCAGCGATATGCGGATCCCTTATACAACATTTTCCAGTAAAATAGCAAGGCTTGACATTAAAGATATAGGTTAGGCATTAAAAATGTATTTATCACAAATAAATAATTTCTTCAGTTATACAACGTGTTACGAAAATCTGTCTACCTTAAATATCTTTTTAAAAAACATTTTACTTTTTTACTAATCTTTAAAATGAACAAGTTTTAATTTTACTACCGATGCTTAACAAGGGAGACTATTGCAATATTTTAGCAAGATAATTTTCTGTCACTAATGTTGAGACTTTCATAAAATCCATAATAAAACGAGCGAGATGTAATACGCTCAAAAGTTTAAACTTACATAATACATTAAACGAAACTTTACAGAAATGTTCAGCAATGATCCATAATGCTATTATATTTTGTTTAAAAGGTAACGCAATTTAATAGATCCAAAAACACTCTAATTTCTTTTTGGCTTTGACATTTTTAAAACCGCCGACCAGAAAATGAAATAAAATAAATACAGCTGTCAGACAAATCAATGGCTAAAACAATTTTTGAAATGGACCTACCTGGTAGATCAAGAGTCTCAGGTAAGTAGTGCCATGAAAGGAACTGGCAGAAGATATCTTCAATAGAGAGCTTTGAATATAAAAAAATCTGTATATGGCAAATTGCCTATTCTTTTTTCGACAGTCTTCAGTTTCATATATCGTCACTACATCTTGTCCTTTCAGTGGCTCTCCTTTTGATAGGTCACAATTCTTACTTGTTGATCATCCTTTCTAGTTGCTCATTCTATTCTTCTTTCCTAAGTCTTATCTTATCTTATCACTTTTTACTCTATTCCTAATTGTTTTGTTCTATTTTCCTATTTTCCTTAATACATTAATTTCGGCTGATTTCTAACATCTTTTGTGTTAGGTTAGTCTTCTGTGTATATCATTATTGGCTCCCAAATAATGTCACTCAAGTATCCAACCACTTCAGTTGCTTTGTTTACTTCGTGTCTAATTTCTTCTTCCATTTTGTATTCTCTGTCACTTTTTTTGCTATTCTTGTTGTTATTTGTCTCTATGTTCTCCTTTTCTAATCTTCGGGGATTCTATTCCATTTTATATTTTTTGAGTGTTCTTTCTGTCATTAGTGTTTCTTCCTTTATTATTATGTCTGGTATCTCTGTGTGCTTGTGTGTTCATTTATGTATAAATTTGTTGTCCATAGAAAATTGTTTTAGTGTATCTCTCCCTATTTTTTTTGTTCTTTTTGCTAGTTAATGAGTATCTGTTGTTACTGTTTTAGATTCATTTGCTTTCACTTGTATCATTAAATTACAGTATTTTTATAACATGTGTCGAGTAATGTTATTGCTCTTTAGATTTCATATATTTTTGGGTTCTATAAGTGTAGTTCTGACCAATAGGAACCTTTCTAATTTTAGTTTTCTCCATAGAACTTATACAACGTATCCATTGTTGCATCTTGTATGCCTATTTTCTAATGATTAAACCTACATAAATAATAAATTTGCGGTACCATTTAAAACAAATTCGATTTAGTAACCCTAATATCCGCTACATAAACGGTGAAGTGAATTTTTAAAAACAAGCGCACTTAAAGTGAAGTGAATATATTTCTAATTTCACTGGTGCAGCACTTCCACAATAGATCATTCTTTAAATTTCCTTAGGAAGTATCCATCATACCCTCTCTTCCGTATTTTAAAATCATAGCGTAGCGAACATTCGTTTCCATGATCTATGGGATGAAATATCTCTTGAAACGTTGTATTACAGGTACTTTTATATCTACGTTGGAGGTGCGAAAAAATGGGATTAATTTCAAAGATAAACTCGAAAACAAGTGTTGTTTGGACCATGAGTTGGAAACATACTTTAAATTTATGACTTCGGAGAATTTCCAAAATAAAGTATGCAAAAATAACTCTAGTAAAAGCGTCAAAATTTATAATAAAATGCAGGAATATAATTGTAAAAAATTGATCTACTATCTGTGAAAAAGGACACAGTATAATCACAAAAATCATCACAAACTCATTGATGGACATGAGAAGTGATGAAATGGCACCAAAAAATAACTTCACAAAGCCCTTCAGCGTGCAGCTGAGTTGGGAAGGTGAAGAAACAAACAACTTTCGGGAAGGAACATTGGTTTGGTATACTGATGGGTCAAAATGGTATACTGATGGGTCAAAAACCTCAAGTGGAACTGGAGCTGAAATATATGGTGAAACACCCAGATGCAACCATTGGGGAATTACGCATCAGTATTTCAAGCAGAAGTACATGCTATAGAGCATTGTTTGCGGGAGAATATTGACAGGCGGCATAGAGGGAAAACAATCCTCATTTACTCTGGCAGTCAAGCTGCCCTACAGGCCCTATCATGTAACAAAATCAGATCAAAATTGGTCTGGAACTGCCTACAAACCCTGCTCGTTCTGGCCAACTAACATAAGGTAATACTTAGGTGGGTCCCAGGGCATAAAGGGATAAAAGGCAAGGAGGAAGAAGACGCCCTGGCAAGGAAAGCCTCAGGGACCGTTTTTACTGGTCCTGAACCGGCGTTTGGCATTCCTAAATCATCGGTACGACTCTCGCTGACTAGGTGGATGTTAAAAGAATACCGGTCACGCTGGGATCTCGTGCCGGGCCAACAAAACAGTAAATGAATGGTTAAAGCGCCATCAAAAGTACTGACAGGTGATATTCTGCAGAAATCAAATAAGGCATGTCACGGGACTAATAACTGGACATTGTCACCTTAGAGAACACCTACATAAAATGGGCATCTTTCAAGATGAACCCATATGTAGACTATGCAATGAGGAGGATGAAACAGTCTCTCATATCATATTAGAGTGCCAGGTACTCACGCACTGGAGGTATAACCTACTGGGGCCGGTAAACCCACAGGAGGACTTTCCAAAAGAAAATCTGGTGAAAAGGTTACTCAGCCTGATAAAGGTAACAAACCTCTTCACCTGAACATAACGATGTAACTGTCATAGTACTATAAGTCTTAAGGCTGCAGTATTGAGGCATTTATAAACCTCAGTCAGGTATATCGTCTTAATCAATCAATCAATCAATCAATCTGTGAAAAGAACGGACTCATATCGAAATCAAGACCAGAGAGATTATGAACCCTGTTTTAGTTTTGATTTTTTAAGGATATGCAATAAAAAGTCTAAAAAATCTTGTTGATTAGGATTCATTAATAACCATTTATAATTAACTGAAAATTAGTATTAATCATGGCAAGGAGCAGTTAATATTGATGCGTCTGACATATATACAATTTATTGGGTGCACGTTTATTGAAGATTATTAAATTATACTGTACGTCAAAGTAAAATATATCAGTACATGCGCTCTCCTCAAGACGATAAGATATGATCTCCATTTATATCAATAAATTAATTAAAACCCAAACTATTGTCGTTGTAGACGCATTTATATAGTTATGGGATATATTTGTCTTTAATGCCTGACCAAATCCACATCTATCATCGGTGCCATCAACTCCGTTCGCATTCCCTAATCTAATCTAAACTTGTTTTTCTAGTTGAGGTTGGCGGCCCTGAACGAGGCGTACACCGGCGACATCCACGGAGTAAGAGGCGCCGATTATGCCTGTTATCGTGAAGCTCGACGAGCGGGTCTCCGGGGGACCTTCAGGGCCCTTCTCTCTTCCAGAGTGCAGAACGTAGATTCTATCGTCAGACAAGCTGATCGCAAATTGCCGGTTTGTAATCTGCGAGGAGAGGTTCTCTTTAATTCCTGGTAAGTTCCATTTATCTTCTTAATAGAATATTCAAATTGTTTATACAAAGATATTAAGAATTCAAATTCTAGAATATGTCGATCCAAATGAGTTCAGGTTGGGTTTAAATGAATTCCTAGATACGGTGATTATTTTGGAAGAAGAATGCAAATCAGTGGCTTTGGTCGAAAATAAATTTATAATACAAAAATAATACGAAAGTACAATGTAGTCCCAATTTTTATTTTGTACACTTCATGTTCTTGTTAATGCATTTGTGTTTTTTGTTAATAATACTCAAACAGAAAAATTGTTCTTGTTAATGCATTTGTGTTTTTTGTTAATAATACTCAAACAGAAAAATTCAACTTTAGTCAATGTAGTTAAGTTAGGTAATTTCCTCTACTTTGCTGTTCGGATCTGGCGTTAAACTGTAGGGTTGCCATCCCCCTTTCAGCAAACTTCGATTTTTTTATTAGTATATGGCATTTTTTACATTGGAATGGAATCCTCAGAATTATTAAACACCAAAAAAATTATCGATTTACTTTGAAATTTTAAATAAACTATTAAATATCTTCTGTCTGCGCTGCAATTAGAATTTGTGTGGTGTGACTGCTAAGATATTAAAAGTAAAGATAAATTATACATCACTTCATTTCAATACTATTTTGGATTGTCATCATTTTGGTAGGAACTAGTATTATTAAAACATGGAGTTAGAATTTAGGTCAATTGAAAACAGGAAGAGCTGATTGAATAAATAACACCATGAAAACAATTTAATGAAAAAAATATTCATTGCATTTAAAGTATGGAAACAACAAAGCATTATATTATATTATTTATATTCATATACAGGGTGGTGCAAACTTATGACATTGGAGGATTACATCGTTGTGGTAAGAGTAATGGAGTAGATCTGGCGAAAAAATCGTCTCGAAATCCAGAAATTCGATCGATGAAGTCAGATCCCCCCATCATTCCTGCATGAAATGTTCGACCCAGGCGGCGGTGGAGGAGGGGGAAATCATCTATCTAAAGAATTTGAAAACGGTTTTTCCGACAAATCTCAGCCGGGTTTACCCCTACAAAAAAAAATATTCTTACCAAAATTGAAGAGCTTAACAAAACACGTAACGGATGAAATAGTGAACAACTTGACCTCTGGCTGGTTAGGGTAGCTCAATTAGTACAGAAGTTACAAGCCTTTCACTAATATTTGTTTTCGCCCCATATCTCCCCCCATACTTGTCCCATCACCCCATCCTCCGGCACTTAAAAGTACTCGTTATTACCCTTTTATTCACAAACAATTAAGGCCCAATCTCCACTGCCTCTAATAATTATTTTTTTTTCATTTTTGCAATTGCAAATCGCGATAAATCACGAACTAATTGAGTTATCGGGTTCAGGTTGGAACAAGATTACATGTTTTGCCAAGCTCTTTAATTTTGGTAAGAATATTTTTTTGTGGGATCAAACCCGGCTGAAATTTGTCGGAAAAACCGTTTTCAAGTTCTTTAGATAGAGTATTACCCCCTCCTCTATCCCCGCCTGGGTCGAACATTTCATGCTGGAATGATGGTAGGAACCGACTTCATCGATTGGAAAAAAACAATTACTCGATTTCGTCAGTCTGTTTTCGAAAGCCAGATCGACTCCACTAGAGATAAAACTATCAAATTTTGTGTGAGATAGTACAGTTACTGAGTGCACATTTTGAAAGCGATTTCGATTAAATGAAACATACTATATTTTGGTTAAGAATCGAAAAGATCTCACTGAGAGCGTTAAAAAAGTATAGCGTTATAATATATTATATGGGTGTTTTAAAAGATAACACAATGATATATTCCTCCGATGTCAGAAGTTTGCGCCACCCTGTGTATAAAATGTGTTTATTACACGTTTAATTTATCTATATTTTAAAATAAATCTGTATATATAATTAAATTATTTAAATAAACAGTCACACCAGCGGTGATCGCTCAAATAAGAGATTATTTTATTGGGTTCATTGTACTGGAAACTTTATTGTGAATTTAGTGTAAAAATACACATGTATTCTTTCTTTTTTCCCAATATTTGCATTATTACAAAATGCATTTTCTTCTAAAACCTACACATGTAGTATCTGACCGATAGTTTTTCCCCTTATTTTTATCAATTTTCCTTACTACATACATCAGTAATTATTTCTTATGTTATCTTATCTTATAATAATGATTATGTTATTTGTAAAAAAAATTCGATTTATTTTTATCACACAAAGTGACCTGACTCTGTATAAGAGAACCTTTTTAATTTTGTAATCTAAAAATAATCCCGGAATATACTTTTCCGCATTATGTACAAAATTACTTCATTTCTTTCAGCTTTTAAGACTTTATTTTAGGGAAAAAACGTAAAAAGTAATTTAATTTGCTTTGAAACATTTCAGAACTCATGTATTAAAAAACTTTGAAGCTTAAATATCATGCGTTAATACAGTGCGTTCATAAAATCGCCTCCTCGTATTTATTAGTAGATTAGGGGTAGCCATTTTCAAAAAAAGTACATTGTCGCAGTGTCGATACATCTATTATTGGCACCAATCAAAGTTCATAAACTACAAGAAAAACACCTAGCGAAAGTAATAGTTTTGGTAACCTCGCAAAGGGTGTTTAATAACTTTATGTACGATTGAACAACTCATCATTTTATAGCATCTCTCGCAAGCTCGCTCGGCCATAAAACAATTCGTTGTAATATAAATAGCTATAAAAAAATCCCGACTGATTATTTTTAAAATATTAGAACTTTTACATTCTTGTCACTATTCCCAAGATTATTTCCAAAGTTAAGAGAGCGTGTCGATTATTTAGATAAGGATCACGTCAGAATAATCTACTATCGTATTGTAAAAAAATTTTAGTTTTCTAAGAAATCAACTTTCATACATAAAAAATGAAGGAAAATAAATATTTCTCTTTTTATAACTATATATTTTTTTCAGGGCTGAAATATTCAAAGGTGATGGAGGTCCGTTCCCCCACCCCCCGCGGATTTACTCCTTCAGTGGCAAGAATGTAATAACTGACTTTTCGTGGCCTATTAAGGCCATTTGGCATGGCGCCCTTTTGAGCGGAGAACGAGCCCTCGACACTTCCTGCGATGCCTGGCACACATCTTCCAAGGAGAAAGTTGGTCTAGCCGGTAGTCTGAAGGGTCCTAGGCTTTTGGAGCAAACGTCCTACTCATGCGATAAAAGACTTATTTTACTCTGCATCGAAGCCACCACAGAACAATTCTTACAAAGAAGAAGGAGGGATACTCAACAGAGGTAATTTTTTTTAATAAATCAAAAACTTCATCTACCTAGTTTTATTCAATAATGTTACAAAAAATATCAAGTAAAATATAAAAAATATGCTTATTAGGTATTTTCATTGTTTCGAACTTTGCAATTTTGAACTACAAAGTCACTGATAACGATGGCAGAATCAAAAATGTATTATTTTTTACATAAATCGGTGGAGAATTTTTGATAGTCACTGTTATAGCTTGGCTAACTCTCAATGACATGGAAACTGTCAGCTGTCAAATTATACTTTTAGCATTGAAGTCGTAATCAGCTTCCAGAAAACATTATCTGCAGTAGGTCTCTCGATTATAGTGCTTGTGAGTTGTTTTCGATAATGGAATCATCATTGATGTTCTCAAAAACGTATATATTGATGTCCTGATAAATTGAATGACATTTTTTACATATTGACAGTGGTGTTGACACCAGTCAATGTCAAAATACATTTTTGACCTTGGTATTGTAATCAGCGACCTCGAAAACAGATGGTGGAAGGTTTCAAATTTAAATACACCTTCTAGAAAAATGTGCCTCTGAAAGAGTTAAAAAATGCTACTATTAACAACTTTTACCATCGTATTTTAATATTAAAAATTAACTGTACACAAAGAAACTTCCGCTTCTACAATTTCCAAGTCCCTGTACCCTAAATCGTTATCTGTAGGTATATCCATTATTAAATATCAGAAAATATTTTATGAGTTCAGACAGGTGAATAAAATCTTTGTTTTCATTTTCGTTGCTTGTTCCTTTTGAGAGAATTTAATAAATATAATTGCCTACTAACGTGAATCATTCTTCTTGAAATGTTTTCTTCTTCCGCTGTTTAAAGAATATCCGTTTAATACGATAAGAAATTGTTAGAGAATTCATCTCGAAAATTGTAAAGTAACTAAAGAGCAGTTTATTAGATATCAAGTATCGAAAAAACAATTTGCTGCCTTTGTCGGCGTCACAAACTAGTTTAATCTTTCAAAATTGCTTCTGAAATATAGTTGAAAATTTAATTTAAATTTAAATTATATTTTTTACACCTGTTTTAACAAGTTAGTAAAACACAGTCTCCTTTTACCTTTCAAAGTTTTTTTCATTTTTCTTTTCCCCTTTTAACACATTTATTTCTGATTTAATCTTAATTTTAAAACCTCCTGTTGTTAATTAGAAAGTTTTTAATGTCTTAAGAAATATATATGTCAAGTTTAGGTTGAAAACTTTTTGTTTTACTTTATTCTACAATTCTATAACAGATTAAAGGCCCACTGATATTCGACTGGTTCTAGAATATTCCCTTGCGGTACCCTAATCTTCAATTCTTATAATTATTAGGGTAAATAAATATTTTAGTAGGTATAATCAGGTGTATTCTGTCTGCTAAAATAATTCAATAAAAATAATCTTTCAAAATAAATTATTTTCTGTTAAAGCAGAAAAAAGTTTTTGTTACATGATTTTAATGGAAGTTTTTATTACACGGAAGTAAAGTAAGGATCTTCTACCTGAAAGGTTACATTAAAAAAATGTTTCTACTCATTCTACGGCTACATTGTCTGTACACCTTCGGGCTACTTATACGCACCGTATTCATTTAAAACAAACTCAGCGGTAAACCAAAAGTAATTTACTTTTCACCGAGGTTTTTTCAAAACCTACGTTCGTTTAATATTTTACAATGACCCCAAGCGAATATCATTGCAAAATAGTGGCAGGTAGTGTGTTTTTCTGTAGGTAAAAATTTATTCTCTCCAGCAGTTGAAAAACGCTATAGCGCTAGATGAGAACAACAGTCCCAGAAATAAATAATTAAACAGCATTAATTTGTTTTCCGTATCGCAAACTTGACATTCTAGCTGATTTGAGTGGACTTTGCTTGATGCTGTAGTGATTTTAAATGAAAGGTACGCCACTGTTGAGTAAACAATGTGCTCCGTTATAAGCACATCCTAAGCTGATAACGTTGAGAAGGCGCGTAGCCTTGAAATGCTCAAAAACTTTGATATTACCAATTTAAATTGGTAATTACAGTAAAAGAGCTACAATATTCTCCCGTTATTCCCATATAAACATTTTTTAATCTCTATGGCAATAACTGTTTCAAGATTTCACCACTAATTAAGGGCGCCGTTCAGTGTTGTGTATTTGTAATTCTAGTTATACTCAGAAACAGTTTGACTTAAAGAGCTCAAATTTGGTGGGTAAACTCAAAAAGGATTAAAGTACTGATTAAATATATCGAGCTTGATTTTATTCTGAAAATTGATTTTTTTTTTTCGATAATTGAGGAAAATAAGGGAATTTATGTTTCTGTCTCATTTCAATGAATATACCCAAGAAAATAGTTCATCTTACCATTCAAAGCGAATCTCCATACAATTTAGTTGAGGAGATTAGTTGGAATTACAAAAATGCGATTATTTGACAAATTTGAACATAAATCGGTAAATAATGTCTACTTTACCAACATCATTGCGAGTACCCTTATGAATGAAATGGGAAAGTAATTTTGATAACGTAGAAGGAGCAAGTTAGGTAAAATGAAAAGAAAACATCTGTTGTTTCTGATTCGGAGATTGTTTATTGGCGTTATAAAGGTGGCGCTTTGTTAAGATTAAGGAAAATGTAGTAAATGAAATTACTTTTGCTAAAATTTATCATAAAATCGATATGTCGTATCGAACCAAAAACTTTCAGTATGACTTGCATCATCTCAACTATTTTTTTTTTCAGTGACGACCTGCTCAACGAAGAAGAATATTACCACCTACTAAGTTCATTCCATTGAACGTCAAATCTTAGTAAAAATGTTCCATCCATACTCATTACTCCATATAGACTTTTTGTGTCACGTGTCATAAATGTTAAGACCTACGTTGTTGTTAAGGAAAAAAAGTAATAAAAATTCGACTTATTCAACTGCAGTCACTTTATAGTTGTGATTTTTATATATTTTTAAATTTATGTAAGTGTATATATATTTTATTATTATTAGGTTTCTGTATTTACCAGTATTTTTTGTGTATATTTTTTAGGAGCGTATTCAGGGTTTTATCAATCCTAAACTTCTAAAAATATTTTTTAGTTCTAACAATTTTAAAGTCTCCGCTTCTTTCTTTATTTTTTTAGTACAGCCAAAGTCGTATCATTTTATTTTAATTTTTTATTTACTCTAAAACATGAATTAATAATTTAGATTTTTCCATTCATTAAAATTGTGAAATAATCTCAGAAATGTGCGATTCAGGCATATTTGCATTTACTAAAAATTCTAAATGGGTTACTGATTTGTCTTATTTACTTTTTCTCTCAATGTATTTTTGTTAAAAACTATTTTTATTTATTTTATTCAATAAATACAATGATAAGCGATAAGTGCTACTGTACTTGTTTCGCATGAAAGAAAGACGTCATAAAACATCATCATCAACATTATAAATAGAATTATACCCAAAGACCAGACATCTGTATGAACCTTGACCGATCTTCTTTCCAATTAAGTACTCCCCTTTTTCCAGAGCATTTGCTTCAGAATAAAAATTGACACGTTACTGTTAAAACAAATATATAACAAAACTAAAAAAAAAACGTCTACTTAATTTTACAAAAAAAATAATACCATCGTTTTTATACAAAAATATTTTAAATTCATGAAATTTGTTATCGAAAATCAATTTTCTCGCAACTTATTTTTACTCAGCGACATTTAATATCCCTGGGTAATTTTTCTATTGAAAATTAGATTTACTTTAATTTTTTTTTTAAATTTCAAATTTTGAGTTTAAAATATTTCCTGTGTTTATGTTTCTGATTTCAAATAATAGATAATAAAGAAAATTTTAAAAAGTTTCAGTAAAATTGCACCTGTGTTAAGAAATTATGACGATTTTTAACTTTTTTTAGTCTATACTGATTCAGGATGTTTTTGAAAATTAACCCTTAAATGTTACAATTGTTCTTTTATTTCATAAACTAGAAATTAAGTTTTAAAGTGACTGTGGGTGTTTATATATGATACCAAATAAATGTAAATAATTACGGACATTCTGGTGTTATTATTATTTTTTTTATACTTTTTTATTAAATACTTTATTGTTGGAAATTGTCGCAGATACTGGGCGATGTTTATTAATTTATTAGATTTTTGGTTGCTTCATATCTCTTAGCCAGCGAAAATAAATGTAGATTACAGATGACCAAAAAAGAATTAATTAAAATTTAATTACATATCTATATGAGTATTTTATTCACCCCTTACCCTCTCCTTTTTAACTGAAACATTAAAAGTCTTATTCCATTTTTTCTTTAAATATTCTTTAAACTCATTATCAGATCTTAAACATAATTAGGTTATTAAAGAACTCAGTGGCGGATTTAGGGGAAGAGCGAAAGAGGTTTCGCCCCCCCCCCTCAGGCGAAACTCGTTTTATTATTCAGTAGTATTCAGACTACTAGTAATATGTTTTGGTTAATTTTCTAACTATATTATGGTATTTTGCATTTTTTTGAGAAATATTACTGTCAGAAAAATCCTAGATCTGCCCCTGAAAGAGCCCCTATACGCCTACATACAGTTGAAGTCAGAAATCACATATTAAACCTGAGACATATGAGGATTATTAATCAAGATTGGGTACCTCCTGGGCTGGACTTTGACCACAACTATAACAGAAGCGAAGAAGAAACAATTCCAGAAAAACGAGCTCTGACTTGTATGTATGTACACTGCTCGAATATCGAAGAAATTATAGGAATTTTGAAGACACGATATTGCAGCGAAATATTCTAAAATGAGTTTATTCTGATAGATTATACTAATTATTATGACTATTTTTTTCTATTTTCGTATATGGATCATTCCATAAAAGTGGGACAATTGGCCAAAGACATTTTCAAAATACAGTATGAAATACTTTTCACTTAAGAGTAAGTTTAATATGATTATTTGTATAAACTTATCAATATGACAAAAAAATTAACGAAGAAAATAGATTTAACGCAACGACGATAATAAACATACGCCTGCCTTAACGTCACCAATACACAGCACAAAATAAAAAAGGACAAGTAGCCTACCTCCTTGACACCTTACGCTCAACTAACGAGATTTTAACTGTTCGAATGGAAATTCAATCGCATAATTACTCCCACTACTTTACTCCATTTTGCAACATCATCCTTGAGAACGGTGTTGATGCCAAACTTGTAGGACACTTAATGTGTCATAAAAATAGAGAATTAATCAAAAACTCTCAATGGGCATAACTAGTTACTACAATTCAACGCTTTTTCGAATGTATACAGCATTATGGTTATATTTGGACTATCTGTTAAGTTAAAATATTTAAATATAAATAAAAAACAGGCAGGTTGACACCCTACGGTGTTGACGTTTTAGCTGTAATTGTGGCAAAAAACACTAATAATGTTATATTTCAATGTGTTTTTACTTAAGAGATATATAGAACAGTTTAATATGTCTAGATAAAACGTGTTATGAGGCAAGTGATAACCTGTTTTCACCTGAAAAAATCAACAGGACACAGATTGTCCCGTTTTTATGGAATAAACCATAGGCACAAAATATATTGTAATTTTTTTGTCAAAATAAATATGGAAGTTTTTACTTAGCTTCATGTTTGTATGTTGTTATCAAATAATTTATGGTAAATTAGTACAAATGTTGTTTTGGTAAAAAAATATAAATTCAAAATTATATTTTATGTACTCATTAAAAAAATTGTAAACATTTAACAGTTAACAAAAATGTGCTGTAACTCAAATCCTGTTTTTCATTGTTTTAGTGTTTTTACTTGAAGATGACAAAAATTATGTCGAAACGTTGTAAAAAATAAAAAAATTGAAACCAATTGAATTAGACATTTATTCCGAGAAACAAGATAACATAAAAACCAACAAAAATAATAATTTCGTCTTTGCTTTCTGTTATTTGTATGATGATTTATTTTCGGTTATAACTAATTAATTTAGTAAAATATAAAAATAATGTTTTCTCCGTGCCTTTTAAAACAATACTTAAGTGACTAATTACCTTAGGATGGCAATACACACAGTTAAAACTATTTAAATAAAATGAGCAAAAATAACAGTTTCAAATCGTTTTTCTGCGTTACTAGGTACTACTACAAGGTAATGAATTTTTTTTAATTTAGAAACTTATTTCGTATCTTCTTCTTTTTCTCTTATCCTTAGTTTTCCATTGGAGTGTCAGATTGCAATGTCTACTCTATTTAACTACTATTTAATCGTGTGAAATAGTTTTAAAGTAGTCTTGATTGAGTTCTTAAAGCTGCTTTAAAATTTATTTGTTTTCCGAAACTTTCTTTTTGCTTTCACTGATTAATTTTTTTTCATTTATTTAATGCTCATTTACAATCTACTCAATAATAAAACAAGAGTAATAAGTAAATTTGATAAATGTTTAAAGCTTGAGGCAGGAACTGTCCATTGACAGTCCTCTGCGATCTATCTGGTTAAATCTTCTGACCATGTTCTCTGCAATCTTCTTTCCATAATTGGTTGTTGATTGAGGTTGCTAATTAGATCGTTTTGATGTCCAGTGTTACGTAATCTGTATCTATTAGCATGCATTATTATAACATCGACAACGAATGGCCACTACATTTCACGAATTTTAATATTAATTTGTTACTTCTTAGCTTTGATATGTGCCTTCCATGTTAGTTTTCTATCTAGATGTAGTCCTAGATATTTAATTTCGTCCTTTTGAGGAATTACGGCATTGTTTATGGTTACCTGAGGACAAGTATCGTGTCTTGTTGTAAATGTGATTTGCGATGACTTGCTAGCGTTAACTTTAATTCTCCACTTCTTTTGCCAATTCTGCAAGAGATCTAGATGATGTTGCAAGTTTCTAGTTGCGCTGTTTGGATTGATGTGCGATGTTAGAATCGCAGTATTATCGGCAAAAGTTTGCAATTGTGGTGACATTTGTTGTTGGTAAATCTACCGTGAATATTAGATACAGGTATGGTCCCAAAACGCTGCCTTGTGATACCCCGGATTTTATAGGCTGATAGCAGGATAGTGTGTTCTCAAATTTAACTTGAAAGAATCGGTCTTGCGATTGATCAGGTAGTCTTGATTTCAGTTTGTACAGAAGTCCAGTGTGCCATACTCGATCGAATGCCTGTTGTATATCTAAGAATACGGCTGCTAACGATTCTTTGATTTTGTTAATTATCCTATGCCACTGCTGTATGGTGGAGTGTTTTTCCCTAAACCCGAATTGATAGTTAGGGATAAGCTCTTCGGTGGGTACAGCCTATTTAATTCTATTTAATAGTGCAGTCTTTCGAATAATTTTGAAATGCTGGGTATCGGTCTATAGGAAGCAGCCTTGGAGGGATTTTTACCTGGTTTCGCAAACAATATGATCAATGTACATAATTTTAAATAATTAAAACTTAACTTATTTTTTAATATTTTGTAGTTTTTCAACACTTTAATTTTTCATCTGAAATAATATGTTTTTGTTTATTTTAATGAAATAGTTGATTTCATTTTCACGGAAAAAGTCTTAATACAGCGTAATTTCAATTTATAATTCACAATAACAAATTTGTAAAGTTCCTTATTTTGGTTTTTAATACGTAGGTATATTTTTAATTATTCAGAAAAAGATAAGGAGTTTGAAATGTATACTTTATATTAATTTTTCTTCTTGAGGTTGTCGTAGAATATCCACTTCTCATCTCCAGTTGCAATCACTGTTATTAATATCGTCTGCATTAAATAATTTAAAATTTCTTATCACCACAACCCTAACTGCAAGCTCAAATAAATAAAGGCGACGTCTCAAGCGAGTTAATACGTCAAACGATTTAAATTCTTAGTATTAAAGTGGAATTTTGAAACCACTATTTTATTTATTATATTTTTAAAATATATGTATATATGCATTAGAAAATAGTAATTCTTCTTCTAGTATAGTAGAACCCACCGCTTTATGAGAAAAAAAAAACGCTATAAAAACAGCAAAGGATACCGCCAACAGAAGAAATACTGATTGATCTGGACATTTTTGAGTATTTTAATGTCGAAAACACCGTACACTGTCCATATACATAAAAATAAAATGATATTTTGTCTATTAGGACCTCTGTGCAAAGATCCAATAACCAAGTTACTGGAGATCGTTAGGGGTAATTTGCGTAAAATTTCTATATTGATTAACTTTCTTTAATATGAATTTACATTTTAATTTCTATAACGCATATTAGATTTGAATAGAGGTTGACCACTCCACCTGGCCTATAGCTTCATTTTCTGATCTCTTGTGAGATTCAGAAACGTTGCTAATTAAAATTTTGTCTCAAATTTTAATTCTAAAATTAAAAACACGGTGAATAAAGTCATAAATATTATAAATTAATTAAGCTTACCTACCCTATCTCAACCCTCACCATCGGAATCACTGTCATCAACATTGATAATAAATTTGGTCGGACTCGTTATATAAGAATTTTCTTCTTTGATGACATGTTTGATTTTTTTCTGCCAATCATCAGCTGAAATTTTGTTAATTTCTTCTTTTACCAAATTTGCTATCAACCCATCAAATTTGGGAAACACGTTATAACGCCTTTTTTTAAGTTGTCCCCAAATTAATTCTATGGGGTTAAATACACAAAAATAGGGCGGAAGGCGCAATACCTCGTGGCCCCTTTTTGATGCCAGGAATCTTTGGGACTACAACCTGATACCACATAATCCATTGGAATATCAGTTAGTGATTGTTCCGATTCACTAAATCAAAAATCAAGTGCGAACACAAGCACAGTGTATCACTGTATGAATATTTTCCTAGCCCTCACTACTGAAGACAATATTTGTCTAACTTCCTACTCCCTACTTTAATTGCAGAACAAAATGATCCCGCTTTATACAAGTCGCTAATACCGACAAAGCCACTTGTCGGCACATCTACAAGCCGCCAAAGTAACCTGTCTGCACATCTGAGAATTTTGTTTCTGCAATTGAAAATGTAAAAACTATAACCACACTTCCATTGTCGCCTCTTATGAGTGTAACCTCACAGTTTAGTTAAATTAATTTAAGACAAAATTTTAATTAGTAATTCAAATCTAATATGCGTTATAGAAATTAAAAAGTAAATTTATATTAAACTCATAATTAATAATTATACGCCATTCTCCCCTATAACGATATCCAGCTAAGTTGGTTATTGGATCTTTGCACAGAGGTCCTAATAGACAAAATATCATTTTATTTTTATGTATTAGTGTGCGGTGTTTTCGACATTAAAATACTCAAAAATGTCCAGATCAATCAGTATTTGTTCTATTGGCGGTAATCCTTTGCTGTTTTTTCATTCTCATAAAGGATTGAGTTCGACTATACCTAAATATGTGGTTTGAATTGGATTTTTAAATAATAACAAAGCAAGGTCAGAATAACAACAGTAAATACTTTCTATCGCAGACCATAGATAACATTATTAAATAAAAAATAAAAAAAATAACGCGTGGTATTTCCCTGTTAATACGTATTAGTATCATAATATATTACATGTTATTGTGACATGGAAAATTTGTCAATTTGATTTTAAAAGTTCTTAAACTTGCTTTATTTCATGATTTTAAAAATATGCCTTACAAATCGCCAGGAAAATGTAAGCCATGGATGACGCCTTTCATGCCTTAAGTGTAAATAAGTATAATATTAATTTGTTTTCTGGAACTTGTTCTTTCTCTCTCAATCGTTTCTCCTTTGTTTATGTAGTTCTCAAATAAATCTGTGAATATCGTTGGCAACTTCTCGTTCTAGCAACTTGATTTCCACTTTAAATTTCTATGTACTTTTTAAATATATTTTTCAAGGACACCTGTTATTAATTTTAAACTTTAATTTAAGAAAATTATTATACCCTTACTACAAATTATATTCAAATAACAATTTGTATTTTTTAATTTTTTTCCTTATTTCAGATTTTAAATAAACTGTTGATTTCATTTATTTATATTAGTTTATATTTTCACATATTTAAAGTTACTGTTAAACTTTTCACTATATTTAAATTTTAAATCTCTTTTCCATACATGCATATATTATGATTATCACATGCATTTTTATATTTTCTTTAATAAACAGGGCACATAAAGAGTTTTTTTTATTTATTTCATGGTTCCACATACATTTTCTTTTGTGAGGTAAATTTTTGTTCAATTTTCTTTTGATTAGAATAAAATTTCTATTTTATTTTTAGAATTACAGCATAAATACAATGAAACTTCATTTGGTATTTTCAGTTTTGCTTGTAATTTTTACGTTCTGTTTAACAGATTCGTTGTCGGAAGGTAATAGTACTTAATCCCCTAGTTTTAACATAAAAACTAATGTTATATGTTTTAGTGATAATATGTGAAAATCCTAATGAACACTACGAATGCGGAAGCGCTTGTCAAACAGAATGCGCAACCTTAGGTGAACCATGTCCTATAGTAAATATTAAATGTAATGATGATTGTTACTGCGATAATGGATTTGCCAGAAACAGTGACGGACAATGCATCCCTATTGAATATTGTCCATACTTCTGATAATCTTTTAATATTATATACATTTTTATTAAATAAAAATATAAAAATTTTATGACTTTTTTGTTTGTTTTTATATTACGCAACAGTACTCCAATCTATGAGAAGCCCAGAAGAGACTTTTGTTAGCACTATTTCATAGTTTATCAGAGAAGTATCAAAAGGGCATCAGAATGGTATCAGACGGGTATCAGAAGTGCACTAGAGGGATAGCAGAGGGGTATAAGTGGAGATATGGCCCTATATAGACTAAATACGTTATTAAAAAAATGCGCAACAGTTTAGGGCTTTAGTGCCTATCTTCATTGAATTGATTTAAGCATAGTAGTAATGCCGTTTATTAGGATAGGATTATTACGTATACAAAAATTACTGACGTTGCCTTACCGTCTAACTTCCTTGATTTGATTTGAATGCAACAAACGGCATTACGAAGGGGTGCAGACACCTGTCTGTGATCCTTAGAACTTAGACACTGCATCCACTCAAAACTAGGCCAATTATTTTCCCAAAAATCAACTATGCATATTATAGATGTAAAATTTAACAAAATTCGTCCAAAATTCAGATTTAGGTACCAAGGAGCAGAAGAGCGAGGAGGTTTAATTTTAAATTTTTCTCGGAGACATTTTTAGTCATAAAATTTAACAAAATTCGTCCAAAATTCGGATTTTTGTATTAGGATAACAGAAAATAAGAGACAATGACATAAGAACATTTGAAGAATGACACATTTTTGATTTCTCCTACCGTTTCGAAATATTTGCTTTTTAAATGTTTTTGGCGGGAATCCCATTCTTTCTAAACATTCTAGGGTACTTTTCATCAATATTCTGTCAATTTTTTAGGTTTTTAGAAAAATAAAAAACTATCTGAACCACTCCCGTATATATTCAGTTCTACTGATAATATAGTTTGAATAGATAAAGATTCATTTTTTTCTTTATTTCAAATTTTGAATAAATTGTTGATTTGATTTATTTATATTAGTTTATATTTTTATAAATTTTTCATCACTTATATTTAAATTTTAAATCTGTTTTACATACATTACATATACAGGGTGTCCCAACTAAAATTTGCACCCAAATATTTCGAGTTTTGTTAAAATTTTAAAAAAATGCCGAAATGGGTCAATTTTAACCCGGAGGGGGCTCTGTTTTTATCGTAGTTTCAAACTTCTTCTTTCATCCTTCTAGCGCTCAGAACCACCCCTTGAAAAATCTTAAATTGCAAGGGGTGTTAAGTGACACCTCATTTTGAAGCTGCTTTCATTATCTAATGCAACCTCGTTCTTTTTTTATTTTGAATGACTATTTTTTGTGAAAACTGCTTAGATTGGTGTGAAAGAAAACAATAGTAGTTCTAAAAAAACAATTTAATTTTAACGAATGTACTGTTCAATTCAAGGTTTTTTAATTTAAATACGTTTATATGAATTTTTTCCAATATTTCCCAGAAGGTTTCCTCACATGACCTTGAACCTGACCTGATAAGGTTAAGCGGACCTCGTATTCGTATTCAGCTACCCTGAAAACCTCTGTATGAATTTTTTCCGATTTTTCCCAGAAGGTTTCCTCAATTTGACCCTCAAATGACCTTGACCCTGACCTGATGAGGCCAAGCGGACCTCGGATTCGGATTCAGCGACCGCAAAAACCCCTAGTTACAATAGTGAAGTTCTTGGCGCAGACAAAAATTTTTTTTGTGGGGCAGTTTTCTCAAAAAAGATTCTTTCAAAATAAGAAAAAGAACGGGGTTGCATTAGATAATGAAAGCAGCTTCAAAATGATGTGTCAGTTAACACCCCTTGCCATTTAAGATTTTTCAAGGGGTGGTTCTGGGCTCTAGGGGATGAAAAAAGAAGTTTGAAACTACGATAAAAATTGAGCCCCCTCTAGGTTAAAATTGACCTGTTTCGGCATTTTTTTAAAATTTTAAAAAACTCGAAATATTTGTGTGCAAATTTCAGTTGGGACACCCTGTATTATAATTATCACATGCATTTTTAGATTTTTTTAACAAACAGACTATATAAAGAGTTTTTTTGCATTTAATTTATGGTTACATATAAGTACATTTTCTTTTGTCAGGTAAATTTTTGTTAAATTTCCTTTTGATTAGAATAGAATTTCTAAAGGTTGAAATTCGTATCTTTAGGGTATTTATTTGACATCTTTTTGGTGACTCCACTTTGGTTTTAAAATATTAGTGGGCTGTATTTTAAGTTTTTGTTAAATACTTTTATTTAATAGAACATATTTTACATTTTCTTTTCCGATTTTCATCGTTTATATGTATTTATCATTTTTGTATTCGAATTTTCGATTTATCAATATATTTTTTGTGTTCTTTTCATATACACTTTATTTCTGCGACGATTCTAAACCGAACCACCAGACTACTTTTTAATCCATATACTTAATATATAAATTTCAATAATATTGTGAAAACTTTATCTGTATTTTTTATTTTTAGAATTACAGCATAAATACGATGAAACTTTATGTTGTATTTTCAGTTTTGCTTGTGATTTTTACGTTTTGTTTAACAGATTCTTTGTCGAAAGGTAATAGGACTTACTTAATCCCCTAATTTTAACATAAAAACTAATTTTACATTTTTTAGTGATAATATGTAAAAGACCTAATGAACACTATGAATGCGGAAGCGCTTGTCAAACAGAATGCTCAACTTTAGGTAAACCATGTCCTATAGTAAATATTAGATGTAATGATGCTTGTTACTGCGATAAAGGATTTGCCAGAGACAGTAACGGACGATGTATACCTATTAGAGATTGTCCAGGCAAAGGCGGGAAGTAAGTTGATGGAGAGCCAACCAAGTTATCCATTTTGTCACGTTCTGATAATCTTTTAATATTATATACATTTTTATTGAATATAAATATGAAAATTTGATGAATTTTTTGTTTGTTTATCTAAACCTTATATACCGGTTGTTAGCTCTACAGTCTATTTAAATATTAATGTACTATATTTTTGTATTTGGATAATATTTTTCACTTAACGCCCGCGGATGTGAACAACATCGTCTGTCTTTATGTACTTTTCATTCAGAAGGGAGTTTTGTTTGAATAGTTTATCAGAGAAGTATCAGAGGGGTTTAAGTTTAGATATGGGCCTGAAGTAAAGTGTAGACTAAATACGTTATTAAAAAAATATGTGCAAGATTATAGGGCTTTAGTGCCTATCTTCGTTGAATTAATTTAAGCAGAGTAAACGGTATTACGATAGGATTAATACGTATAAAAAAATCATTGACGTTTCCTTACCGTCTAACTTCCTTGATTCGTTTTGAATGCGACAAACGGCATTACGATGGGGTGCAGAAAATCAACTATCCATGCCATAGGCGTAAAATTCAACTAAATTCGTCCAAAATTCAGATTTCTATATCAGGAGAGCAGAAGTGCGAGGAGGATTAATTTTAAATTTGTTCTCAGATATATTTTTAGTCGTAAAATTCAACAAAATTCATCCAAAATTCAGATTTCTGTATCAGGAGAGCAGATTTAATTTCAAATAAGAGACAAACATAGAATATCTGCAGCAGGACTTCTTTTTTGATTTGCGTTTTAAAGGTTTTTGGCGCGAATCCCATTCTTTCCGAATATTCTAAGGTAATATTCATCAATATCCTGTCAATTTTTTACATAAATTTTCAGAAAAATAAAATGCTATTTGAACAACATTTCTAATGATATATTTTGAACGGATAAAGATAGAGAGAAACAGAAAAAGCTCCATAACTTTAAACGATACCTCTATCCGTTTAACCGAGTGTATACAGTCTTACTTTTTTGGAAAAATGCGATAGGCTCCAGTTGGGGTGAAAACAAATTTAAAACCACATTAAAAATATTTTCAAACAAAAAGGAACCAACGTTAGAAACTACTTTTATACCCCAGGTACACATAAACAATTATGAAAATGTAGTTTTAGTTATTGAGTCCATATGTTTATATGTGAAATTTATACAAAATTTAATACTGCAACGGCAGTGTTTTAAAAAGATTTGATATTAAAGTAAAAACGAAACTTATTTTCCAATTATTTTTTATAAAAAATGTTTCTTTTACTTGTTTACATATGTTATGGTTATTTTTCTATATCTATAAATTTAATGACCTGGAAACTGGAATACTGTTATCATAAATTACAATTATATACACATTTCAAGTTAAATAAATACAGTATAATTTATAAATGGTAGTGGAGAATTAATAGGTATAAAAGTTTCAACATTGTTTTGGAAACTTTATTTATATTGTTGTTCTTTGAAGCGCACTATACTAAAAATGAATCATCGGCTGGTAATTCCAGTTTTGTTTGTGGTATTTGCGTATTGTTTGACAGACACTCCACCAAAAGGTGTTACTCTACCACCAGGAGGTAAGTTTTAGTCAAAACCATTAAACGAAAATTGTAAAAAGTAAGCCGTGTATAAAAAAATGAAGAACAGTTTATATATAAAATTGAAACAAAGAGCAGAAACCTTATATGTGGGGCTATTCATATTACACAATTTTCAGACCAAAATATATATTCAAAACTCGATTTTTAAGGCCAAATTTTGCCAAAACTTTAAGCTACGCATACGAGGAATTCACATGACCCGGGATTATTTATTCGATGCTTCATTGGGTGGAAAATTAAAAAATAAACATACAAAATAATTTGGAACATGAATATTACAAAAAAACATTTATTTGATAAAATTGGAGATATTAGAAGCTGAAATACGAACCAATGCAACAAAGACCTAAAAATATTAAATTAAATTTAAAATGATTTATTTTGAATTATTTTATAAAAATTAGTTATCTGAGATATAAATATATAGTTTGCGTCAACTGCATATGACGTAATACAACAATAAGTTTTTTATTTAAATAGTTTTTAAATAAGGAGATGTAACTTTTACATGTTGAATATTATATAACATTTTCCAGTTGCTCAGGTCTGTTATATGTTTGTTATATTTAACAAAACGTTTTTCTTTCGTTCTATTCTAAAGAATACTAATAAGTTATTATGTCTTATTTAATTAAATCAATCTTTACAGTAGCTTTGCTTAAATCAACAACTCAAGGTAAAATTTTATTTTTTTATAAAAACCATGAATCATAACCTCCAAATGCTATATATTAAAAAATAATTAACAGCCTAATCGCACGTTGATTGGGGATCTACAAGTGTTTTATATTTTGGAAAGGCGTATATAAAGGCGTTTTTTTTATTTTGTAGGAATTGAATGGAAAAATTGTACGAAACCTAACGAATACTATGATTGTGGAAGCGCTTGTCAAACAGAATGCGCGACATTAGGTCAACCATGTCCTATAGTAAATATTCGATGTAATGATGACTGTTATTGCATAAAAGGATATGCCAGAGACTGTAAAGGACGATGTATCCCTATTAAAGGTTGTCCAGGAAAATCCGGGAAGTAGTAGCCATATCTATTTCTTTGCTTTGTTAAATTCCGATATTTTATATAATTTTTATTAAAGATAAGGTAGTGATTCATATCTTTGTGTCTGTTAATTTCTTTCACTTTAGGGCATGTTACGTTTGAAATGAAATAGGACTGCTATGAGATGTTTTACAAGTATACTTATGTACTTTCTACTGGTGATACACAATAATGCTGAAATCGGTCTAGAAATAACTTGCTCTTCTAATATCTAACATCAGAATATTAAAGTCTTGACGCGGGAATTTCTTTAATGTTGTCCCTTTATTTAAAAATAAAATTCTTTTAAGCCAGTACTTGTGTCGGGATTAAAATCCTAGATGTTGACTAAAAAGTTAAAAATTCGTATTCAAGCTACTGAGAATTTTCTAAAATGAGTGCCAGTTATTACCAAGGGAGATCGAGTAAGTAACAAGACAATGACACAATGAGGTTTACCACTAGGTCGGAAATTCTAAATGAATTTATGCAGGAACTATAAAGAAAGGGATTTAGTGTTTCTAGGTAAAAATAACTTCAAGATATAATTACCCGTTTCCAGAGAAATTGCAATTTAAAGAATAATTAGTATTAAATCTCCCGGGTAAATATAATCAATGGCTTGGCGATCTCATGCGATTAATTTCATCGATGTTGTCATTTGTGGATTAAATTCTCTTAGCACGTGCTTACACCAGTCTCACCAGTTCGACGTAAATCTGTCATAGGAAGTGTTGATTACTTATTTGTTATTGCCGAATGTGAAATTCTGGATTGGTGTTTGCTGTGTAATTTTTTTATTTCTTGACTATTTGCGGGATTTTAGTGTAATTATTTATTTAAATTTAAAGATAAACCAGGTAAGAACAAATTTGTAAATAACATTATAAATAAATGAGGTTATATTTATATCCAAATATCATGGCCGTCAGCTGATTCAGATTCATGTCAGTGTCTGGTAGGTTCTCAATCCATGTTGTACTTTCTACAAAAAGGTTCCGAGAAAGAGATTAGTAAATAATTTTATAATTTTACTGCGAAGGTTTAGCTTTTGTGTTTCAAAAGTCTCGACTTGAAACGTACTTAACAGTTTTTAATTTCTTTAATCCTTTAATTATAATACTTTAAATTTGCTCACATTAATATGGTACACTGGACATTATTTTTTATCTCTGATACCTATTAAATTAATAAGAACATTTTTAGTAATATTTTATAAACTTTCATTGGTTTTTTTGCCTACAAATATAAATTCGGAGTTTAACATCATGTAACGCTACCTTTTACGGGAATTCATAAACATGATTAATAGTCGTATGTTTCTGTTAAAAGAAGTCTAGTGTTAGCTACTCTTGAAGTATCTATTTCGCTCTTTATATTAATTAGAAAAAGATGATGTCAACGGGAAAAACCTATAGAAACGTGGCAACTCGAATTATTTCATTGGTCTACGTCACGGTTCATATTACGTCACGATTCATAAATTTAAATTTAATTTCCCACGCCCCCTTTAATAATGAAGCGGAAAAATTTTGAAATTCTATTCTACTGGTCATACAGTTTCATATGGACCAATAAAAAATTTCATTACTAAGCCTCATTATTGACGATCAAATGGACCGATAAAAATTATCCGGGAGGGGATAAGCTCTAAATGATCAAGAGGTTGGCCAGAAATTACATGGGATAAAGAAAACATTTTGAGAAAAATAACCAAAAAAGATTAAAGACTGTTTATGATGCATATATAATTCAAAAAAGAATTATTCAGATATTTTTGGTTTTTTTTAATATTGACAATAACTTCTCAGCAACTCGTTTCAATTATATTGGACGATTCTGAAATAAATTATTAGCAATAAATACTAAAAAAATTGATTAATAAAACTAAAAAGTTCTTCGAGTGTTCGAATTAGAATAAAAACTTCTTTTACGAGAAATAATTTTATTATTAAATTACTTTATTTTTAAATAATACATTCATTAAATACATCTAAGCTAGTCAATGAGTAATTAAAATAAATCCCACAACCGTAAAATCCACAATATCACAGCTAACTTACTAATAGATATTTACAATTTACAAACATTTTTATATTCAAAAAGTTTAGCGATCAAAAAGTACAAACTGAAACAGCTCTCTACTTATATTAAAAAAACACTAATATACAGTTCTTCCAACTATATACGATTAATTAAATCTCTAATAAGAAATTTGAACATTCTTATTGGCTATGTTTAGATAATTTTCTAGTTGACTGATGTCTGATACATCGTGTTTTGAGTTAATGAATTTTTATTCATATATTTATGGCCTAAAAAATATCTTTTACGCCTCTATTTTTAATATATTTAGAGTGCAAATTCGGCGAAAATATTACTTAAAAAGCGAATTCATTTAATTGTTTTTAATATAATTAGAATTCGAAATAAATTATTTTTTTCAAAACTGGGCATGTTTTTTTTAATGAGATTGGTCCATAAAATATGTTAACAAGTCACAAATAAAAAAATCACTTTTATATTTTCAAAATATTACATTTACTTTATATTAATTACACTTTTACTTCGTGGCCTTCTAGTATCAGTTACTCGGTATATAATGTTTTAAAACATAAACTATTACCGTGTTTAATAATAATTCCGTTTAAAATAAAATTTTCAAATACTCAAATATTTAAAACTAAAAAGTGTGATTGTAAACAAATTTTTGGTTTTCTAATTTGGACTTGTTGAGATCAGTACTTAAACAAACACTTTTTTTATATAACTTTTAAATGTTTGTTATGATCGTAGACCCATCCCATTGATCATGATGTTGGCTAAAGCATTTCTTCTTTTCCTCCAAGCCCCCATTCCTTGAGCATGGTACTGGAGCTGCTTATACCATGTGCTTGTTTGTTCTTCATCTTCAGCCTAAAAATTGTTATCATAAAATAAACAAAAGATGGAGAAAAATATATACAGGGTGCGCCAATTATTTCCACTCGATCTCTAGCACCGAAACTAAAAGAGATATCAACAAGATTTTTTGTAGGGGTAGACAGTGTCACTCGGACTACAAATGGAATGAAAATTAATTTGGTTTTTTTAAATTGAACACCCTGTATACGATTATGTCTTCTGATTCTACTTAATATTAGATTTACGGTAGTTTTTTGTATTTGTAAATCCGACGCGGCGTTGACAAGTTATTCCTATTTTAAGCAGATTTAATTAAAAAACAGCACTTCAGAAATATTAGCACAAAAACCACATTTTTTAAAAAATTCCTCAAAAAAGATACTATGATGTAAATGAAACATGCACCTATCACAATAATCACACAACATCTTCACCTGTTGCACAGGGTGTTTGCCGATGGCGTGCTAATAGTCTAGTTTTCAAATGGCAATAACTTAATTTTTTCAAATGGGACACCCTGTATATTTTTCTTCAGTTAGAAGCTCTCCCTAATACGCATTAAAAAAATATAGGGTTTTGCACATCTAACTTTACTATTTACTTTAATAATTGACGTTAAGTGACAAACAACATATTTTACACAATTTTTAATAAGAAATCAAGTTACCTATGAAAATGACAGTAGGTATATTTTGTTATGGCATTAATTGTCAACATAAAATTTTGTATTGTATCACGTCTACTATATTTAATCGGTATTGTGTATAAAAAATGGATTTTAATAAGAATTATAGTGTTCAAGAAAATATTGATATGATATGGATACTGGGTGAATGTCAAAAAAATGCGTTTCTTGCTAGTAGGGTCTATCGTCAAAGATACCCAGAAAGACGTCATCCACAAAAGGCTACTTTTGAGAATTTAAAGAATAGATTTGATAGAACAGGAACCGTCAAGTATGAAAAACAAAGCAATTAAGCAATCAGTTATATATTTCCAATACCACAATTAGACGCATAATAAAAAAGAATAAATATCACCCCTATCATATCCAGCTTCACCAAGAATTGTTACCACGTGATTTCGCGCGTAGAGTGGAATACTGTAGATGGTTAATAAATAAGATAAATACAGAGCGTAACTTTTTAAACAAAGTTTTATTCTCCGACGAAGCCACGTTTCATAAGAACGGTTGTGTAAATAGACACAACTTCCATTATTATTCGGACCACAATGAACATTTATTTAGAACCACATCACAGTATCGATGGTCTTTGAATGTGTGGGCGGGAATAATAGGTGATTATGTAATTGGTCCCTATTTCTTTGATGGGACTGTAAATGGAGCTATATTTTTAGATTTTTTAGAACATGATTTTCGCAACTTATTGCAAAATGTGCCTCAAAATTATCGCAACGGAATGTGGTTTCAATTAGATGACAATTAGAAGACATTTTGAACACCTACTATAAATTTTAACTTTCACTATTGTAGTTTTCTTACGATTAAACTTTGTAAAATTTTGTACTTATTAAAAATTGTGTAAAATATGTTGTTTGTCACTTAATGTCAATTATTAAAGTAAATAGTAAAGTTAGATATGCAAAACCCTATAATTTTTTAATGCCTATTAGGGAGAGCTTCTAACTGAAGAAAAATATATAGGGTGTCCCATTTGAAAAAATTAAGTTATTGCCATTTGAAAACTAGACTATTGGCACGCCATCGGCAAACACCTTGTGCAACAGGTGAAGATGTTGTGTGATTATTGTGATAGGTGCATGTTTCATTTATATCATAGTAGCTTTTTTTAGGAATTTTTTTAAAAAATGTGGTTTTTGTGCTAATATTTCTGAAGTGCTGTTTTTTCATTAAATCTGCTTAAAATAGGAATAACTTGTCAACGCCGCGTCGGATTTACAAATACAAAAAACTACCGTAAATCTAATATTAAGTAGAATCAGAAGACATAATCGTATACAGGGTGTTCAATTTAAAAAAACCAAATTAATTTTCATTCCACAAAAATTAGCCACCCTGTATACATCAAAATATTTTAAAATTGTGGTCCGAGTGACACTGTATACCTCTACAAAAAATCTTGTTGATATCTCTTTTAGTTTCGGTGCTAGAGATCGAGTGGAATTAATTGGCGCACCCTGTATATAGAACAGGCTATGAAAGAGAAATGTGGTCTAATCCACTATGTTTACCAGGATTAATAGAGCTCTTTTATATGTCAGTAATTGAGATTTGTTTTTCATTCACTGCCGCGGCCGCTAAAGAAAGTCAGCAGGTTTTCTTAAGTAATCCTTAGGGGCAAGTTTATTTATCCACAGTCGCAGGACGATGATTTAGCCACTTATTCAGTCACTTAGTCAGTCAAAGCTTTCCTGTTTATAAGATGACATTTTTGGTTTTAGAAGAAAATTTTCTGACAGAAAAGGCAGTGAAACTATTTCAGAACACGTATTCAGAAGTGAGAGAAAGAATATATACGAAAGAAAGAGGGAATATATTGAATAATAGAAATAATTATTTTGGATACCTGATAAATGATGATGTAGATAAAGGAAAACTAGATGACATGGAAAAAAGCAAGAGCCCAGATCAAACACAGTGGACAATATTAAATATGGAAAACAGAAAGGAAGTGGCGAAACTATTATTTGAGTATGGACGAAGGAAAGGATACCAGAAGCATGGAAGAAAGCAAGCAGATTTTAATTCCTCTAGAGACTGTAACGTGTAACAAAACTAGGAATTATATGTCAAATTTTCTTCACTTTAACGTTAATAATACGTTCTATTCACCATTATGAATTATTTGATTTCCTACTGACTAATACAAACCTTAAAAATGAATGTATCTTTCCCGAGTAACTCCTGTACTTCAAAGTAGCTTTGCCATGCTGGATCCGCAGCTATAACGCAACGATCTAGGTAAAGAGGCTCCCTTAGAAGTGAATATCGTCCATTTTTGTCGCGTACTAAAAGTAGAGCTGCTTCTCTTACACCATGTTTGGAGAACACAAGATTATTTTCATCTGTAGTCTTGTTGGATGATGGCTAAAATAATATTTATTTCAACGATATCTAATTTAAAGTATACAAGAAAAAAAGTTAAAGAAAATCTCACCTTTCCATTAATAACCAACATGGCATTTACAGGAATTAATTTAATAGTCCTACCCTTTCTCCAGTTGTTATCAGTTGGTTGGGTAAACAATAACTTTCCTTCCAAGGCAAATTTCGCCTCTTCGTGATTCCACTCAAGAACATCAACAGCTATTTTTCTTAATTTGATATTAACCAAATCCATTTCAGTACTTGATCTTCTGCCAGAACTACTGCCTATTCTTCTCCACAACTTACTAGGAACATCTTTTGTCTGAGAATTCATATGATTTAAGTGAAGTTCAATTTTATGTTGAGCCTCTTTTAATTCTTCTTTGTGGTCGTAATGCGATGGAGTTACTTTATAGAGTCTAGCTAGGAGAAGAGGGTACTTGGTAACCCGTTGAACTGGTACCATAAGGAAGGAATTTAAATTCATTCTCCTTAACATGGTGTTTTCCATTTGAGATACCCTTAAGAATATTCTAAGAAGTTCCTTCTCTTTTTCTAAGCTTGCTAAAAGTAAACTAGCAGATCCTTGCCGAACACAATAAGTTTCGAATGCATGGAGCATAGCCATAGATTCAAGGAACATTTTTCCAATGTTAACTGTTAATAAGTCTTCGTCTCCTTGTTCTGTAGCTATTTCTACAGCATCGCGTAACCTTTCTGCCAATGCTTGACTGTTTTCTAACAATTCTTCAACATTTAAGAAGATAGCTGACAGTTGGTCTGGTGTTAGTAAACCAGCGACTAGCATCGGTTGATAAAACTCCTCTAAAATTATCTGTAAATCTTTGCTGTATTTTTCTTCGGTTTCAACTATTTCCGTTATAATTTCTTTCCGTTCTGATCTCTTTTTCATACATTTTCTGCATAGCAGTGTTACGTTTCCTGTAGCAGCATCCAAAGTAATTTCGCAATCTTCACATAACGCAAATATTTCTTGTTTTGATCTATATTTGCTTAAAGAACTCTTGCTGGTCTCTGAACCAACTCCAGAATCGTTTCGTTCTACTTCAGCTCCTTTTTGCGATAAAGCCTTATCATCTATTAAGGCTCCTGACATGGTGAGAGAATTATCTTCACTGGAATCACTAACAGTACTCATTTGCGAAACTGGGATATCATCTTCATTTGTTCCGTTGGTAGGAAAGTAATTGTAACCATCTTCTTGTACAACGCCTCTTTCTTTTGCGTCTACCAGGTAGCTTAAAATATCATATTTGGATGCTCCTTCAAATATAGATCTATAGAAAAAAATATAAAGTTATTAACACAAATAATTTATAATATTGTTTATCTTACCTTGTGGTAAATTCTTTATCCAAGTTAATATCATCTAGGATACTCGATGGTGGTGGATTACTAGGCAAAGGTGGCGGTACTTCAATATCTTCATAAATTGGATCATTATCATTGACTTTGATGCATTCGTATATGTGTTCATCGGGTTCGCTAACTTCTATTACACCAGAATCAGCCAATAGCTCATAAAATTTCGTCCTATTTGCTAGTTCTTCCTCAGTAACCGAGCTGCGATTACTATGATCGGTATAGCAATCAGACCCAGGATCTATTAACTCATATTGAGTAGAAGAACTATGTTCAGAGGAAATATCATCATAAAGTGATTCGTGCTTGGACCTTATGAGCAGTTCTTCGTAAGGAGGTTCTGGTAACAATTCTGATGGCAAATTTGGTAATTTGCCGTTAAGGAACTTTTTGTCGCGTTGTCGCCTTGGCACATCTGTTTTACCACAGACGTGAGGGACCAAGTTACGCCTTACTGCCTCAACAGGATCCCTTAAGAGTTCTCTCAGCATTTCTGAGTCTTTGTCTAAAGGTTTTTCAACAGTAGTATCATCTTTGGTATTTACTTTTTTTTCTGTAGGATTTTTAAATTCGTCAGGCTTATACGGTATAACTGGACTGGTTATGTAAATAGTGCTGCATTGTTTCTCTGATTTTTCTGTATTTATCGAAAGTATTCCTGCTACAGCATCTTTAACCACGACAGATGATTGGTACATAGGTACATCATCGTTTACGTTGACTGTTGAGTAGCAATCGTCGCCGTTAATGAGTATAGATGTTTTTCTTTGCGCATTTTCTAAAATACTGTACGGTTGTAAATTTACACTTTCGGAAAATTCGTTTCTGATTTGAATCTTGTGAACAGCTGGTGGTGTGGTTATTTTTACTATAGTTTTGTTAGTGTTTTCAGTAATAAACGGTTCTACCCGGATAGCAGTACTAATGCCATTCTGTTTGTTAATGCTTCTTTTTCTAGGAGGAGCTGCAGGTGGGGTTTCTTCTACAGTAATTTTACTTTCGTAAGAGTCATCGTTGATACATCTATCTAGTTTGGCAAGAGCTAATTCCTCATCAGGTTGTTTTGAAGTATCATCAATTTTAATGATTGTTTCTGGTTCTGTTATTGCTTCAGTATGATTTGTAGGTAAATATGTGAGTATTTCTTTATCACGTGTATGCAATTCGTTCATTTCTGTTATACGATCTGGTTGTATTTGTTTATTTTCGATGAGGTGGTTTAAGTGAGTTAAAGATAAGTTTTCGTTTTGCTCCGGCGTTTCGATAAAGTTAATCGTTTGATAAATGTTTTCTTCGTTAGTGCTTTCATCTTTTATAATATTCGATTCTAGTTTTGCGGTCATTTTTTTTAATTTTCGATTTATTCCATCTAGTCTCTCTAGATCGGAAAAGTCGATTTTTAAACTTTTTCGTTGTTTTAGTTGCCTTAGAGCGGTTGTATCGTAAAAGTTAATTTTAGATTCCCCTTTTTTGATTCTATCGCTCAAACTTCTGTATAAAAGAACATTTTTTCTTGGACGATTTTCTTCTAAAAATAAAACACAAATAATTAAATGTTAGCGGTTTGAATATACGGATGATGAAATGAAAAATGAGATAATCAATTTTAATAAATATGTCTAACATTAAGATAAAAAAAATTGAACAATGTGATTTACGTAATTATTTTAATGGCTGAATACATGAGTGATCAATAGATATAAACAAATATATTTTTTGTATTGTTAAAAGGATAATTATTTGGGTCAAAGTTGTATTCCATTGTTACTGCCAATTTTTTTATTAATCAACACTTTTTTTAATAACTACCAATTTTTTTAAATAGTTTTGACAATGCTTGGAACGTTACCTGAACAATGTCAAACTTAGTTACTATATTTTAAATAGCTGATTCTATATTGTAATTTTCACCGAACAAATTGTTAGGTTTCTGAATTCAATCTGTGTGTATGTGTGTATGTATGTATGTATGTGTGTATGTGTGTTGATTCTTTGTCTTTGTGAATTTAAAGTAGACGCATAGAGAATGACTATTTTGGTAAAAGTGAATAGACTGTGGCTGTTGGCTGTGTCTAAAATTTTATTAATAATGTAATTACAATTTATTCGGTTTATGGCAATGCTAGAAGAGCATTCCCAACTGGTTTATATTTGGTAAAGTTTTTTTTTTAATAAAATAGATAATCGATTGGTGTGTTTGGAAGATTATTGTTCAAAGAAATTTATGCATATATGTTGAATTCCCAGAAAAATTATTGGCATTCATGAAAAATAAAAAATAAATTTTTGATGAATTAATAAAAGGGAAATGACAGAGAGCGTTAGATAAGCCATTTCTGTGCAGCTATTTATTTGTATCTTAAAAAATATTACCTGTAATTACAGGCTCTTCTTGAATTTTTTCAGGTTCAACTTCAGGTTCTATTTCTTTAACGTTTTCCTCAAAAACGTTATCATCATCACTTTCAGAATCTTTTTCTGGAATTTCTTCCGTGCTTGATCCTATATCATTCGATACAAGAAACTGTACTTTTTTCTTAAAATTTGGTAGCGGTATGTAAAATTGAGAACCTCCACCACCTTTTTCAAGTGTTGGTGATGGGCTTCGTTCAGATGTTTTCTTTAAAATCGATTTAAACTTTTGGTGTATCTCGTTTTCTCCTATTTTTAGGTAAATGGAGTCGCTTTTTGCTCGAAGTTTGGGTGTTTCGTTCTAGGAAATAAACAATAGAATTAATTTCATTTTTTCCAATTATCTTGATGCATTTTGCTTAAGACTTTTTTAATCCATGAAGGAAATATGAATAGAAAAAAAACTATACTGCAGTTATAAAAGCAAAATTATAAAAAGTATGAGAAAGAAATTACACAAGAAAATTTTACACCTCTACTTTTCTAAGATATCTTAATTTTGACTAGTTACCATGGCAACTAAAAAAATTTCCGGAAATTTTTTCGAGGCGCCACGATATTTAAGTGGAAATTTTTTGACAGTTGAAAAGGTAAACATATGATCATAAACCATTAAATAATATGTAACAAAAAATACATTTCTACCACCTTTAGTGACCTAAAATTATGAAAGGACGATATACTGACGATATACATACGAATTTCTTTGAAATTGCATCATGTTACTTGTAAAAAATATATTTCTACCACCTTTAGTTAACTAAAATTACCAAAGGGCGATAGACTGTGCTAGTACCCATCTGAGTTTTAGCATTTGGTTTAACTAAAGTTGGTATTTTTTTTTATTTAATGAAATTAATTTAAAATGTCAGGTTGATTAATAATTTTTTTCCAAATTATGATGTGAAATTTTCTTACCGAATACCATGCAAGTGAAAATTCCACACCTAACATTTTCGACCAATTAAAAGTCTTTATTTTGTATCGTTACCATAACAACTAAAACAAATTTCGGTAATTTTTGTCACCTCCTTGGGGAAGGAGCAAGAAATTAGACTGGAAATTTTTTAACGTTTATAGGTAAAGTGACATTTACATTTAACTTCAGATTATGTCGAATCCTTTTGAATTAACATACTAAAGCCTACTATTTAAGTTTCAAAACCATCAAAAACCGTCATTACCCTAGTATTTTGTTAATAATATTTCGACGTGAAATTTTCTTACAAAGATACCACTCTAGCTTCAATTAAAAACATAAATGATTTTCAAAAACACGAACATTTTTTAGAAAATTCGTGTTCTCGAAAAAATTTCCACAGAATATAGATAAAGTTACTCAAAACTATAAAAGAACAGTACCACTCATAAAATAGCATGACGGTAGGATCAAAAGAAGACTGTTTTAAGTGGGATATCCTGTATTTTTTTTTGCAATTTCAATACAGAAGAATTGGGAGAAATAGATCTGCTAGTTTGCTTGATCTTAGACTTTTTCATTTGGGGATATTTAAAATATTGAGAAAAACTCAAATTGCTCAAAGCTTGCCAAACATTTACACCAAATATAATAAGAGCTGCTTGAAAATGATTGCTGGAAGGATTACCATTTTACACATGGTTAATAAAGTCATAAAAGATAAAAGAGCAAACTTAGAAGGAAAAGAAGACAATCAAGTAATATAACTAACAATTAAAGAAGTAAACGAAAATGAAATAAACCTAAAAAATATCAAATATCCAGGACAAAGAGAGATAAAGGCTGAAAATATTATGGAGATGGATACGCACTATATGATTTAATAGTATCAAGTTAGTAGAATCAAAGGTAGGCAAACAACTTCAACCTAACCTCAAAACTGGTCAGATTGTTGTACATGACATAAAAAATGTAAGAATCAAGCAAGAAACAACAAAATATTTTTTTTTGATTTAAACCAAAATGAAACAAAAAATACTTACTAAATTTACTATTTTCTTATCTCTTAAAACAGGTGAGCTCGATTTTGACAGAGATTTTAAACCATTAGCCCCTATAAGTCCTAATTTAGATGGTTTTGGACTCGGTTTTGTAGGAGTGGACAATCTAAGTTGGACGTCTTCGAAGTCTTTATCCGTAATCGATGGTCGAACTCTGATCCTTTGACCATTAACAAATGTTATGCCTGCTTCTTTGGATGTTGAGTTTTCGGTCGAAACAAGTTCATAGGGATTTATATCACATTCTAAGATTGACCGTCGTCCAATTGTCAGGTTGTAGGATTCCATCCGTTTTTCGGCTAAAACGTTAAAATTATCTATTTATAACAATTTTATCAATTGAAAAGCCTCAGGCGGGGATCGAACCCGCGTCTCCAGTATTCCGTACTGATGCTCTAACCGCTAGACAACCGAGGCATGTAATCCGACAATGATCTAGCTGGTTAAGAGGAGATATATTAGAGATGTCCTTCCTAATTCAGATCTTTCACGGTTTCTTTCTTTAGCCACTTTTTCAGGATGTTAAGAGGAAACCCAAACTTTGTTGAGATTAAACCTCTGCACCTGGCAGTGGTGTTTTCTAATACGAAGTGCTAGTAATGTGAAGGTGCAAGTGAAAAGCTGGTATAATCAAATCATCCTAGTCCAACTAAAGTCGACATTATGAATTTACAAAAAACCGAAAAATTTTATCAATAATATGAATTTAACCGCTAGAGTGATTTTTGTTATTTGAAATTATAATTACTTTTGGACTTTCCGCCATTTTTGCTATTATGATCTCCGTCTGTTGTTTTATTTGGAGATACTGATCTAGCTCTGAACTGACTAGAGCTTTCTGTCACCGATAATCTGGATTTTCTCACCAAATCGTACGGATCACCAGGAGATGGTAAAATGGATGGTCGTTTTGATGAAGTAACTCGAACTGTACCACCTCGGATTGGTGTCGAAGTGGTCGGTACCTCCGTAGGATAGTACCTGACGGTTCCATATTTCGTTGGTTCCGCCTATAATAAAAAGTATTATGAAAAGATCTCGATTTGAATTAATAGTTTTTTTCAACTCACCGCTGATAGTGGTATTCGAGCCCCTTTGCATTTTTTGCACGTCGATGGGGCTTTCTTGCTAGATTTTTTGGTACCATTGATGTAATCCGGGCAAGCGCATAGCACGAAGGCTGGAGTTAAGAAGAAGCCTCCTGGTGCTCTGACGCTACCGTACAACCATGGATCTGCATAACGCATTGATCGGGAAAGGGCGCTTTCGCCGTCTACTCTACTGCTTTCACCCTAAAAAAAAATACATGTCACACCAGCAATGTTGTTTAAAGTTAGAATACGGAAAATTGCACATTGACCTTTGATACAAGAGCCACAAAATATATGCTACTATATGGAATGGAAGTTTAAACACTGATGGTGATGGTGAAATATAGATATAGAATATTAAAAATTATAATTTATAAAATTCCAAGTAACACGAGAAGCCCTTAAGAAACCTGTAAGTAAATTTCCATCACTTAAACCTATTAGGGCGCTTGTGTAATATTAGCATTCACTGCACTAATGAACAAAATATGAATCTGATTTTTGCGATTTAGGGTGATCCATGAAGGCGTAGTAGTTCAAAAAAACTTTTTTATGATATAAATCGAATGACAAAGATTAAAATAAATCAATTGATACTAGAAACGATGATAACTAAATCTGATGTAACGAAAACGGTAATAACAGATTTGAACTTCAGGCTCATTTTTATATTTCTATCTTTAAAAATAACGAGACAGGAAACAGCCAAAATAGAGACAGGAAACTGTCAAATCGGAGACACGAAACTGCTCCTGCAGTAAAGATTTACATGAAAGATGACTTTTCCTGGTAAGTATATAAAAGGATTTAATGCAGTTAAAGCCAATTGTATTTTGATAATGTAATTATCCAAAGAAATATTTGGTGATTACCATACGAGCAAGAACTACATTATTCTCGTATCTCCTTCTATCGGTAATTTCACTTTTCTAATCGATGTACAAGCCTAACATCTATATTTTAATTTTTATGGTTACTTTAAGTCCCCCAAATAGCTCCATTAATTCTTAACGCAAGACAGTGTTTATTATTTCGCCTCTGAGGCAAATTGTGAAAATATCTAGAGAGAGAAAGGAACCTGCTGATAAAAATGGCGGTGTGAATACAGCAGTACATGCAGAAATTTATTGGTTTCTTTGTTAGAACTTACTCTAAATGATGCATAAGATGAATACGAAGTATCCGGCGGTGTTGTTGGAAACCGTCGCATTGCATGGCTAACCACAGCAGCCATTAACGTAGTTGTAATTCGGCATCACTGAAATAAAACCAATAACTATTAAATTAGAGGAAAAAAAGTCATTTTTTGGTAGAAATAGTGACGAGTATAATGGATTAATTCATAATGTAAAGTTCCGTTTTCTTACTACACCGAAGTTAAAAAAGAGAAAGATTCTGTAATCAGGGGAGGATCCAGGGGGGGGGGGGCAAGGTGGCCATGCCCCCCGTGCTTTTTATACAACCTTGCCTTAAAGGTAGATTTCCAGATATATGGAAATTTGGGCCGGATTTCCAAAAAGGCGGCAAAAGTGATGTGGAAAATTTTCGTCCAATTCGAACATTTTCTCTACGAGACTCTTTTCTCTCATGTGAAACCTTCTGTGTGTCAGTAACAACATGAATTTTACCCTGGAAGATCAACCGTTACGAATCTCATGTGTCTGACACAATATGTTGCGAGACAATTAGATCACGGTGATGTCATTTATACAGATTTCTATAAAGCCTTAGACCAATTGGACCACGGTATTCTTCAGTCCAAATTATCATCTCATTTTGGTTTGACCGATTCATTTATTGAATTGTTCCACTCGTATCTGTCCAATAGAAAATTGACTGTAGAGTATCGTGGTATTCAATCGGTTGAAGTTAACGCGACCTCTGAAGTCCCTCAAGGTTCGGTACTCGGACCACTGTTATTTATCATCTTCATAAATGACATCATCTTGACCTTAAATTGCAACACATTACTCTACGCAGATGTCCTTAAAGTATATCGCTCGGTATATAACATCAACGATTGTCACATTCTGTTTTGCCGATAGTTAAATAAAAATGTTGTCGGTAGAATTTTCAAGAAAAAGAAACGTTTTGTAAAAAAAACTTTGTTATAAATAAAATAAATAAAATAAATAAAATAAATAAAATAAATAAAATAAATAAAATAAATAAAATAAATAAAATAAATAAAATAAATAAAATAAATAAAATAAATAAAATAAATAAAATAAATAAAATAAATAAAATAAATAAAATAAATAAAATAAATAAAATAAATAAAATAAATAAAATAAATAAAATAAATAAAATAAATAAAATAAATAAAATAAATAAAATAAATAAAATAAATAAAATAAATAAAATAAATAAAATAAATAAAATAAATAAAATAAATAAAATAAATAAAATAAATAAAATAAATAAAATAAATCCATTCCATTGAATCTGCATTCATTATAGTCTAGTAATTATACTTTCTACATGTGTTAGTCTTCTATCTTCGTTTCATTTAATTCTCTATTTTTGTAAGAAAATTATATTCTATTACATATATTCTATTTTCATGTTTCAGAATTATTTCTTGAAAAATAAAAGGTAAATCAAAAGTATTGGAAGTTTGGATAAAACAAATGAGTGTCGAAGTATTTAAAAATAGTGGAAGATAAAACTAATATGCAGTAGTAGGTATATTAGAACAGGGCCAAATCGATTTTAAATACCCGAATTCTTAAAAAATTCTTAGCAGTATATAGGTGGTCGGAAAATTTAGGGTAAATTGTAAGTAAATTAAGAAAAATCAAGACGGTTGGGTAAAAGTTCAGGAAGGGCGGTAGGAGTAGGGAAATACACGATTCGAGAGATGGATAGTGTTAGTCTTCTATCTTCGTTTCATTTAATTCTCTATTTTTGTAAGAAAATTATATTCTATTACATATATTCTATTTTCATGTTTCAGAATTATTTCTTCTAATTTGTTATTATCTTTTCGTTTACTCCCTCTCTTCAAAATTTTCCTGTATATTAATATCGTTAATATCATTAACTTTAAATTTATTATTGTAATATTCACACTCTATTATATCCTATATAATCTAATTTTCTAATCTCCTTATTATTTGTTCCTCAGATTTCCTTACTTTTATTTTTGGTCTTTGATTTCTCGACTATTATTTATTTCTTCTAGGCATTCTTACAGGCATTCTTTTTTTCTGGTTTTTGCTTTTACTCTCTCATTCTTCCAGCCTAGCTGCATTTTGTGTATATTTATTATTGTTATTCCACTTCTTTTGCTTTTTCAATTATTATCTTTTTTAGATATATCAATTTTTCTTCTACGTCTCCTTCATTCTTTTTACTTTTCACTTTATTCTCTCTTTATTGCGGTTTTGAAATATTTATTTGTTACTTCTAATTTTGATTTCTCAATTTCTACGTTCATAGTAATCAGTTTCAATATTGTGTCTACTTTAGCTGTTATTTGTCTTTTTGAATTTTTCTAGCGTAGACTTTATAGTCAATAATTCTTTTTGCGTCGCTCTCCTCTACCCAGAAGGTTTTTTTAGTGTTTATTTAAATTAAAAAACTATATGCCGACTATAAAAAATGAAAAAACAAGCATCACAACTACATCTTTAATTTATATACCTCCAGATATTTACAAATATTTGGCTGTCCCATTCTAAGTGAAAGGCCTTCATAGATATAATTGTTATGCTTCTTTTCTGCTTTTTATTTGTCAGGTTTAAGTTTTAAACCTATTTTTTATAATAGTTTTCTGTAGTAGGTAGAAAGGCTTTCGATAAAAAAATAATATCCTAAACATACAGAAAAAAACTATAATAATTAAGAAAACTGAATGCCCGAGGTATTTCTTGGCGATATATAATAAAAATCCGGTGCAACCGAATATTATAACATGACCTCAATAAAAAACAATGGACATGCAATCATTAAATAGATACCTAGCAATCATTTACATCATCCAAGCAAAAAACGACATATACAACATGCAATGCCTCCTTCGGCTGTGAGTAAAAGAAAAAATCTACAAGGTTCAAATTCCTAAAGGCGCTAGTGAACTTGATGTCATTTTCAGTTGAGTAATTTCATAATTAAAATGGATCACAACCCACCAACAATTGACGATAAAAAAGAAACGCCTATCCTAAGTTATTTGTCCTTCACATTTTATTTAATTTCCTGGTTAAGCTCAAAACTGGATTAGACAAAGTGAAGAAAGGTGGTTAGTTAAATATATTATAAAACTATTTTTACAGTTTGTTACCGCTGCAAATAAATATGACCACCTATATTTATTAAAATCAATGAAGACTTTGAAGAATAAATATATTGTTAAAAAAGCTTTTACCTCACCCTTAAATACAAATCATTTAAGTAATGAAAATTCTTATCTGAATCTTATACAAATCTAAACATACAATTAGATCAACCTAGTGGCATCTTAGAATCCTAATCAATATATATTTATTACGAGAGATTTCTGCCCACCTGTGATCACTAACAATTGCGAAATTCCACAAGAAGATGCTTAGGTACGTAGTAAGCTAGTTTTATTGCAGCTATGGGAAAAAGCTTTTTCTGAAGTTTGACCCAAAACCTCATAAATTGTCTTCGTATATAACATTTTGATTTTTTTATTATAAATACACCAAAATTTTTTATTCTTCAAACTGACAAACTCTGCTTTGCCACTTTGCCATGTTTACATCGTTGAAAACACCGTATCTAACACTTCAATAGGCATTAAAAGATGTATTTCGTTTTTAGTTGGTTAAATTAACTTAAAAGTTGATGTGAAATAGTCTTAATAACCTTACAGAATTGAAACATTACCTATATGACCGGCAATGATATCAAGTATTTCTAAATATTTACCAAACATCAAATCTTCAAAATATGTCTACACTTCCTTGTTTTGCAATCTAATAAACGGGTTTTATAAATAGGGGCAACCTTAAATTCAGGATGTTAGGAAAATTAAACTAATTTTTTGATGTCTATTTCACACGATATATTTCAACATAATAGGCCATATAAAATGTTTATTAATATTTTTAGCAGTTAATACTTGTCTCAAGGTTCAACATTTCCTGTATTTTTATTCATACTATTGCAGAATCTTAACATCTACATATAATGTCCTTTTTTATTTAAGATCTAAATCAAGGTTTCGATATTAATCTTTTACTCATTAGCAACAATCGCAATGCAAATTCTAAATTTATGGTGAAATAATTAATACCCACAACTATTTTAATTTTATTTAAAAAATACTATTAAGATGTTAATTAGTGCCATGTTATTTTAAACGTATTGTTTAATCATGTGAACTACCTAATGCCATCTTGTATCGAAGAGTACCTCTAAGCATCCGTGCAGAAAAAATAAATGGATCACCAGCCATGAATCCATAGGAAGAAAGTTATTTTTACATGGTAGAAACAAGAATGGACTCCAGCTGAATATCCGTTCAAATCAAGTGCTTACAGCAAGAGATCTAGAGGCAGTTTAATCTATCAGTTCCAGTGAAAAAAAAACAAAAATTGTAACATTCCCTAGTGCAATGAAGAAAGTTGTTTTCTTCCACCAGTCATAATTACAAGATCTGAATTTATAAAAAAAAATTCCGTCAGGTTCTTGGTTACTTATATCTGCATATATTGAACACTCACGTATCAGGAAAAGTTTTACTACTATATAAACATTCGACCGTCTATAATTATATTAATTAATAAAATTATACTTCTATACCTCCGCCACTCGACCGCAGTGTCTTTTTCTTCTTCGCGCCTCATCTTTATGTCGTTTACGGCATTCCTTTCAGTTATGGATTCAAACTTTTAAAAATATTATGAAACCTGTACATTATGGATTTGGTGAAAACTGCATTTTCCGATATTAAAACATCAGGATTTTAAGCTTTTATATCTGATATACAAAATGTTCCTTCTAAGAAGCATTAGAACTGGATCTAACACTGAAAGGCTCAGTTTGTACATTTCGTTCTCAGTAATCGTACGTAATTTACGACTTCTACATTTAAACAAATGTTTATTAATTTTAGAAAAGACTGTATGACTTGTACACACTTAAATGTAGCATCGAAGAAAATCTTTTGTAAATGTTAAGAAATTAAAAATCTCTTTAAAGTGTGTAAAATTTTTTATTTAATAATTAGCTAAGTGCTTTCTTTATTAGTTAGAAACCACATTTTAAGCCTTGCAGAAAAGTAGAAAAAATATCTCCACATCCTCTTCGAATTGGCTAAATCTGGCGAATAGTAGTCGTGTTTTTTCACTTTTTAATTAATGCTTTCTCTGCAAATAAACACTATAATATATAAAGCAATGTGTAAAGTTAGAATAAAAATACCTTAGACAATTCTTTCTCAACTAATTCGTGCAAATAATGTCTCGCACGAATTTTGTTAATTACGTAGTAGATCTAATCACCTAACCTATGCAGCAAGTTCAAATTTCTAGATACTACCTTCCAATCAACCCGTAATAACTGCTAATTTATTAAAAACTAACATGATATGGGTAAGTATGTCGTTAGATTGGAGAGATTCTCGGCCCGAGGGTTATTTTCGACTCCGAATAAAGAAGCTGCACCTGATCGAGAAGCGAAAGTGAATCGAATCGCCTGAGGCAGTCCTTCAGCGTTACCCTTAAATGTGAAATGCATCGACGAACAGTTTTTACTTTCATTGGTTCCGAGTCAATGTTATCAATCAGTGTTTATTATGAAAAATAAAAGGTAAATCAAAAGTATTGGAAGTTTGGATAAAACAAATGAGTGTCGAAGGATTTAAAAATAGTGGAAGGTAAAACTAATATACAGTAGGTATATTAGAACAGGGCCAAATCGATTTTAAATACCCGAATTCTTCAAAAATTCTTAGCAGTATACAGGGTGTCCCACGACGTACCGTACACAGTCCAACCACAAGTACTATGGAGCTAGGCCATTTCATATCTGGTGTGAAAAAATGCCTTGTTGCGTTTTTGATGGATATACAGGGCGATATTTGAAAATATGTGAATTATTCTACGTTAAGTATATCTAAATAAAATAGGTTTTAAAAAAATTTTAATTTCAGCTCCGGACTTTTTTTTAGATTTTTATTGGTTTTTTGAAAACAACACCCTGTAAGCCAGATCAGACAATTTTTATTTTTCTCACTTTAAAGCTTAAGGATGGTACTAAGCAACAGTTAAAAAAAATTGAACGCGCCACTTTTTGTTTTCTGCAGAAAAAAATAAAACTTTGAAAAATAGTATAATTTTAATGGATTCACATTCTTCTTATGACTGATGCGGCACTACATTAATATCACATCATCATTTTTCAACAAAAATCATAAGGACAGTTCATTTTACTCGACATAAACTATTATTCAATCAACCGCTGAAATTCCAGGGCCGTATTATTTTCAAATATCGCCCTGTATATCCGTCAAAAACGCAACAAGGCATTTTTTCATACCAGATATGAAATGGCCTAGGTCCATAGTACTTATGGTTGGACTGTGTACGGTACGTCGTGGGACACCCTGTATAGGTGGTCGGAAAATTTAGGGTAAATTGAAAGTAAATTAAGAAAAATCAAGGCGGCTGGGTTCAGGAAGGGCGGTAGGAGTAGGGAAATATACGTTTCGAGGGATGAATAGTGGATTTTTATGATTTGTCCATGAAACATGCATCCTATTGAAAAAAGTTTAATATAAAAGTTGTAGATAATTAAAGAAACTTTTATATTATTAATTTTTTAACTTAATTTTAAAATTATCGAGAAAAATGCTAAAAACCATTTTTTTTGTTTTTAAGCTGCAATTTTTTCATTTTATATGAATTTAAATAAAAAAACCAAGACAAGGTGTATTTCTTTTAAGTGAACTAAAATATTTAAACACTGAAATAAGTTTGAAATTATGTAATGCTTTAGAAGAACGAATTTAAGAAAGAAGACATAATTAGCAACTCTTTTGCTGTATTTGCAAATCCACCAAACCTTTCCAGTTCAGCAAAGAACCAAAAACTTAGATTTGTTATTTAGTTCCCTGAAAACTAAAAACCAAACTCAGTAGCTAGTGAACGAGTATTTTCAATTTCAGGCAATATTGTGTCCAAAATAAGAACAAGACTTAACGGACATTCAGTCGATAGTTTGTTTTTTAAAATCCTATTTATTTTCTTAGGAAAAACTAAAATTAGTGAAATAAATATTATTTGTAATTTGAAAGTTTTGTTTGAGTTTGAGTTTTCGTTGTTTATTTTCTGACTTTTGATTTTGATATTGATTTTGCTTTATATTATTTTATATAAATTAAATAAAATATTTTCCCCTATTCTATTTTTTGACAAAAATTCGAAAACCGATTAAAACCAGTTTTTTGGAAATCTGAAATTCGAAAACAGGATTTTCAAAAAGTCGATTTTTGTATAAACATGACGAAGACTAAAGCGTTATATATAACCGACTATTTCCCTCTTCTTAATTTCCACCAATCACAAACGCGCAAATTTGAATTACAAATGGTTTCTAGATGAAAAAACTGTATGACAGCCTCTGTAAGGAGTTTTTTCGAGTTTACCCGCGGCAAAACTTGACAGCTGTTGTCACCAGAAATTACAATACCTTTGATAACAAGTAATTATGGTCTCCTAGGACACCAGAAAACGACTCTAAACGATTTTTAAACAGTGCTAGTTAGCTTATGTAGTAAAAATGAGTCGCTTTGGAAGTGATCCTATGACTAATATTGATCTGGCGATTGAGAAAAGTGTACCGTTAAAACCCATAAGTCAATATGGAAACAGTTTACGGAATTCTGCAAGGCAAAGAAATACGAGCTTTTGGAAACTACAAGTTTAGAGCAACTAAACCTAATCCTGAAAGATTGGGCGTGGAATATAAAGAAAGAAAACGGTGAAAATTACAAAGAACTAGTTGTGAAGACAATGTGGAACACCTTTGCAAAAAAAATGCAAGAGATGTATTTTATGAAGTGGAAAATAATTTTTGATCCATTTAAAGATATTATCTTCAAGTCGTAATGCGAAACGAGGGAATTTGCAGATGTGCGCCAATAAAAAGAAATCGAGATCTGCTTCTTTAAAATTGGAAGAATACTACGCAATGGTTTTATTATGGGACGAAGACACTCCGGCGGGTCTCCAATGAAAATTTTACCATATCACTTCAGTAGAACTTGCTTGGAGAGGTGGAGAAGCAGTCAATTGCAGAGTTCATTATTTTAAAGAGGAAGTGGATAATTCTAGGATTAAAACTAGGATTAAATAACTGATTTTCAAAAATCCTACTTTTTAGGAAGAGTAGAATATAATCCTCTCTTCAATAAAACGGCCCAGGGTGGCAAAAAAATGGCCGATAGTAAATGGCTGGAACCCAACTCGAAGAACCCTACCTTTTGTCCAGTCCGTCTTTTTAAAATTCTAATGGTTAAACATTCATCTAGAATAACAACTGATAGATTATTCTTAACAGTAAACCCATCATTGAACAAAGAACAATCAAGTGGATGGTACAAAAACACTCCAGTGGGAAAAAAAGGAACTTTCGAAATAGACTAAAGAAGCAGAAGAGAAGGCAGGATTAAATACAAAAGAAATAAAAATAACAAACAGCTCTATGCGGTCGACAGCAGTCAGTAACCTGGCTAAAGGAGGGGTTGGTGAACAACAATTAATTAAAATTACTGGCCACAGTTCAGCCAACTCAATTAAGCCATATCTGCAAATGGATAATGTGCATTATTCCAACATCATAAACACCCTTAGAAGTGACGCCTCAGAACCTCCAGCTAAAAAACACAAAACAGAAGATCCTGCAGCCACTCCTCGAGCTTCTCACTCTACAGCTGGACCCATCAACAACATTAATGATTTACCTACAACCAACGTTATCAATGAGTTAACAAAGATTTCAAACAATACTCCTACTGTGTACCAAAATTGCAATTTATATTTTAATTGTACCATATAAATAATTAAGTTTGTGGTCTTTTGTGATTAAATAAATTACCTGTTTTTCAGTTTTCAAATTAATACCTACATATTTATTATGTATGCAAATATTATAGGTAGTATGTTTTGTAAGCTATGTGTATGCAGAATAATCTGTTACTCATGAAATGTCTTGTCAAATACCATTCAGGCATCTAATTTTTCCTGTGAAAAAATCGAAAAAACACAATGCAAAATAATATTTTTTTAACAAAATGCATTCGTGCTGGATAAACATGATATGTTTTATTAAAAAAAACATTTTAATATCAAGAAAGTGGTTTGATTCTCTAGAAAGAAAAACATCTAAAAGAACAAACCACTATGAACTACACTTACGAAATTCAGATTTGCCCATTGTTTTGAATGTCTTCCTACGACCTAATTGAGTGACCAGGTAAAAAGTTCGTTAACCTTTGCAGGAATAGTTTTTGTTTGGTCTATTCTCGGGCTTGACTTCGGTAGTTACGAAAAATAAAATCAAATCCATTCGTATGTTTTAAAATATAAGTCATTTCTCCATAAAATTAATAACCGCAATTCAAGACCTCGGCCCCTGAGGTTGCAGACTTGGTAATTTATAACAGTAGATACCCTATCTACGACTACTTGTCTTACCACGAGAACAAGACATTTATCTCGTTTCCCGGAAGACATTGGAAGAGATTCATCGTTAGATGGAAACTTTTGTTCTTCGTTCAAGATCATACATCGACGATGGCATTACTCGGCGATTACGAGTGAGGGCGGAGACTGACCTCAGACATTTACACCGATCAGGGTTACGAGTGGGATCGCTACAGTTACATTCACTATGCGCTCCACCCATGCATCTTGCGATATTGGTGCAGTAGGAAAGAGTAGATACAATAAATCCGCTATAATAAAATTTTACAAGATTGCTAAAATAGTAGATGCATGATTGCTAAAAAAAGTTCTGTTTTTACTTGATATTCAAGCAAATTTTTGATATTTTCCTAGAATCTAAACATGTTATTTAGAGATTTTTAACGGGGATCCAAAATTGTAAATAATTATTCCATTTTTGCTTTAGTTACAGATTCGTGTGAGTTGACTTTTATATACTGAATTACATTTTAAGTGCGCCAATATGAATTATCGATATCTGTAATCAGTAACCTCAAGAACCCTTAAATACAGGGAGGCCCTTCAGCGGCCAATACTAACTGCCCCACGGAACTACCTGGACACATTCGTCCCAAGCACTTACTGCCCTACCTGCAAGAAAGTTGGGGATTAAGTTTTAATGACCGGAAATATTTCTTGAAAAAGCATCAGTGGAGCATAATCATGCTGCAGACCGGCAAATTTTTAGTAATTCTACAAAGAGGAAAGCTGTAGAAGATATATGTGAAAGACCTTTAAAGATTGTCCACAAGGAATTGAGGAAGGAAAATTTCAGCAATTTACCGCTGACGACGAAAGACATTTCTTGCGATCGAAGAAATATCTATGCTGCAAGACGAAAATCCACACCACCATTGCCCAAGTCACAGGAAGATGTTCCGCAAATGTTAGTGAACTTAAATTTAAAAACCAATAGAGGTGAAAACTTTTTATTATCTACGAAAAAAAATTCCGCAATTTTTAGTTGTTTCTCAAATCTTCACTTTTTGTGTAATGTAGATTCTTTGTTGTAGATGGAACTTTTCAATACTGTTCTAAATATTTTTTTCAGATGTTTACTATACCTGGCTACAAAAATGGTTTTTGTGTTCCTCTGGTATTTTGTTTGTTAACAAATAAATCACAGCAATCGTACAAAAGTACTTTTGATACATTAATAACAATATGTACAGATTAGAATTTGCCATTCAGATAGACAAAAATACCTGTTATAATCCGTTGCTGAAAAAGGGTCAACATAATCCTATAGCTCAGTTGGTCTAATGAAGGAATGGGTAAACATTTATTTGACAAACATTTTATAAAATTAAAACGAGACAAACAGTTAGTCTTAAATTTTATAATTATATCATCAATAAAATCGTGCATTTTTTTCGTATATTCTTTGAGTTTGTTAATTTTAGACGCCTTAATTTTTATATACGTCTTAATTTGCATATTGTTTAAAATGTTAATAAAGTTAAAAATATCGGTATGTGCCGAATAAAAATTTGAGTGAAATTGGGAGTGTAATGACTCGCATGCATTCGTTGTTCTGATTGAACATCAATCCACAATATAATCCCAAAACGCAATCACGAGTTCTTTGTTTGGCATTATTTCAAGAATTTCGTTGGCAAAAAATAACCCACTTCATCAGGCTCTAAAAAATGAATACCAAAAAATAATCTTAAACAAGTAGTAACGGCACCCGCTGGCGAGCGGGAACAATAGACTTCTAAACTAAGACCAGGGGTTTATATTTTGCAAAAAAAAGTAGAGTGAATAAAACCACTGAAAAATTAATCCGCAAACTTTTTTTGTCTCATGTTTTACTCCAGCTTGAAAATAAACGAAAAACATGTTTGTACAGTTTTATTTTATTTTCGCAATTGAAATATACTTTTTTAAGCTTACCTTTACTTTCAAAAAATGTTATTTACTTAGTCATTTCATCATTACTCGATCTTTGGTAGGCTACCAAAATGTTTATTCAATAGATCTTTAACTTTCTTTGCAACATACAACGTCTAAAGGGAAATGTTTACGTCAGTTTTTTTCAATTTAACTCATGCTATTTTTGGTGATTTAACTACCGTATATTATGTGCAAATGCTCCAAAATATTTAACTCAAAATGAATTAGAAATAAATGACGTTGATGGACGTCAAAGTCATCCCCATTTTCAGGCCTCTTTCGTCTCCGACTACACAATTATAACACAATTATTAAATTTAAAAAAAAAGCGTCATAGAACAACAACAATTACCTATAAATTTTGTATACCCGTAGATACTGTAGTTTTTTTCTTGATTTGTGTACCTATATTAGGATATCCTACTTCAATAAAGAATCTATATATCTATATAAATATTAGCTTTTTGTTGTATCAACGTGATTATGATGATTAAAACTGTATATATATATATATAAATAATTTTTTAATATAAAACAAATTACATTTTTTCTAAAGTTTTTTTTATTTACTAAAATCTACCCAAACAAATAACTAACGTCTATTTATCACGCTCTACAAATGAACCTTACCGTGGTGCCCTCTCTTAAAGTAAAGTAATAACAACTACGGCCGTCAGCAATGTTATTTTGATTTATAGAACATCTTTGCGATGTTCTCTTTCTCTTACTAACACATGACACTTTTATCTTTGTTTCTCTTCCTTCGGTGTTATTTCAGTTGGCTAGATTTCACTGTGAGAGTGACTATTGGTACATCTCAGAGTACATATCAGATAACTCGAGATGAAAAGACTCGTATCAGTTATCCCTTAGATAACGAGTTCTAGTTAATTTATCTGTAGAATAGTTATCTGAGGGTTAAAGCTTATCTATCTATAGGTGAAAAGACTGGCCCTAAGAAATACAGATATAAAATTTTTGTCCTACATTATATATCCACCACCCTAAATTATCAAAATCTTGTCATTTTTAAGTCTCGTAAAGGAATACGTCTTGTTTCTTTAAATTTTGGAAAACATGTAGTGACTGAAAACTGATTTCTACGTCATCTCATGATGTTTAACATTAATTTTTCAACTGTTCGAAACAATAGGTAGATATTCAAGAGTTCTAGATAATTGTGTACCCCATTTTACCCTATTATTATAGAGTATACAATAATATACTATATTAAGTATATCATCGTTGTGAAGTGAACGTTTTATCTTATTACTATTTTTCTTAAGAACGAAGAATTTGCGTGGATGAAGACCAAAAGACGTTGCAGCTCAGTTGGAAACGTGATTTAGAATGCACATTGCACACATTGGCGTACCTCTTACAAGAATTTTTAGGGCGTAACTTGATCCAAGGGTGTACGTACATTTTTTGTGGAGGGTAAATAATAATTTCTAGTGACAAAAAATACCAAAAAAACGCTAAATTAGAGCCAAGTTAAAAAGTATCCTTGTTTTAATTTTCCAAATAGAATACCACCTCCAATTCAAGTTATTGTGAAATAAAAATCTAAGTTTAAACAGTTTTTAAAAAGTTTTTGGTAATTTTGACATTGAATGAAAAAAATACTGGACTTAAATATCAAATTCTATGAAATTCCCATTGCCCCCTATTTTTCGTCTTTATAAATATTTTTTTTATTTGTTCAACCCCCTTTCACCCTTGATATTGAATTTAAAGTTTCTAGGCAACAACAGATCAGAAACAATCCAATATTTTTGAAAATTTTTTAGTATTTTCCTATCAAGGATTTTTATCTATAAATGATATATAGGAGGAAATTTTAAATTATTTATATTCTATTTATTAAAATTTTAAGGTATAACTGACTTTTTGGACTCATGTCAACTTTTTTTAGTTAAACTTTGTAATGATGACAACTGATCTTGAAAATTGTGACAAAACTCGACTTTTTACCTTTTTTTTAGCCATTAAAATATACTTTGTTTTTAAGTGCAGAAATCAATTTATTGTTTATTATTTAACCTTTTGGGTCTAGATTTCAAGTTTTTATCACACCAAGTATTTTATCAATAATGATCTACGAGGTTTGATCAATAAATACTCACAATTGTTTAATTGATTAAGAGAGATTTTCATCTGAATTGTGGATATCTTTATGACAGATTAATAAGTAAGATGCAGTCGCCGATTGTTATGAAATCTGTTTCAAAGTTTGCGGTAAAAAATAAAATAAACTCTAAATAGCCTCAAAAAAAAATCATTCATCCTATACTAAATTGCTCTGTTTGTTGATACATTTATAGACTATGAAAGGACTATGCATGTTCTACACTAATAATATTTTTAGTTAGTACCCTCACATAATTTTCAAGTACCGCACTGGCTGTACATACCTTTCTAACTAATAATTAAAATATGTTATTGATGGTGATATTCTAGTTATTTAAATGCCACAGCGAGAAAAGTAATATCTGTTAGAAATGTTGGAATTCTATTGTACCCATTATGAAACATATCTCATCTCAATATCATAATATTGTGTCCGCTTTGTATATCTACAACTTCCTTAGAGATATATCTATGGAGGGTCAGGTCAGAACACAATTCAATTGAATAATACTTAAGGGAATGCGAAATAGAAACGGAATATTACATCCTGCTAAAAATTCTACGTACGTACGATCATTTATTCATACAATGTATTTATATGTTAATAAAACGAAGATTTTGTATTAAATGAATTACATGGGTCCATAAGAATTTTAATTAATATAGAAAACAAAATAAAATACTATTAGGATTGGATAGAAAAAGAATGGCCCAGGAAAAAAGAATTGGCTCATATGAAAAAGTTATTAAAAATAATTCGTTTGACAAAAAGCTTTCGAATAATGTATCACTCTTGAATGAGACTATATTGATGACTATTTCCCTCGTCTTAATTTCCACCAATCACAAACGCGCACTTTTGAATTACAAATGGGATGAAAAAACTTTTTCGAGTTTACCCACAACAAAACTTGACAGCTGTTGTCACCAAAAATACCTTTGATACCAGAAAACGACGCTAAACAATTTTTTTGATTTTATTGTCAATAAATTTTGTAATATTGTTTTTAAACAGTGCTAGTCAGCTGATCTGGCGATTGAGAAAAGTGTACCGTACAATACCGTTAAAACCCATACGTCAATATGGAAACAGTTTACGGAATCCTGCAAGACAAGAAATACGAGCTTTTGGAAACTACAAGTTTAGAGCCCTAATCCTGAAAGATTGGGCGTGGAATGTATTTTATGAAATGGAAAATAATTTTTGATACATTTAAAGATATTATCTTCAAGTCTAGTAGGGAAGCTCGTAATGCGAAACGAAGGAATTTGCAGATCCCAGCTAGCAATTTAACTTTTATAATGGTTGTGAGAACTGCTATACAACTGATATTATAGAAACATGAAAATCGTATAATGCACTTTAAAACTATTATACAAAGTCTATACAACCAAAAAGGGCCCACTTATATAAAACAAATTGCTATTATAGATGTTCTATTAGCTAGTTACACAACCCTTGTAATATTACTATAACTATATTAAGTGATACTTATAAAACTTTCGTATACAATCCTTATACAACAAATTTACATGTACGCTTCGGAATTGCTATACAATCATTGTATAGTGATTGTATACGGCAGCCTCGCACAATAATATAACTTCAAAAAATATATATTTTATAAGTGTATTATTATGCAGCTAACAAAATAATGGCGTTCAAGATTCATTAAAGATGGCAGCGTTCAAAGAAATAATGAAAAATCTCCGATACTCGCAGGTAACCCGAAAATTTCATTGGGCAGTGAAGTTTTCTGATGAAATATATATGTATTTCTACCTAAAAAATTGATGGGCCTCAGTTTAAATTACACGGATGGTTTATTAAAAATTAAAAAAAATATAGTTTTTATTGACATAGTTAGATAATTAAATTAAACCAAAAAATTATTGTTTTATATATAAAATTGTATCAAAGGGTTGTCTCTACATTTCTGAAAAACTTACTTTTTAAGTGATATTTTCAAGTTTAAGGGAATTTTGCATAATAGCGGCGTTTGTTAAACGGCTATACCTGTAAATAAAGATGGCGCAATATAATACAATAATTTTGTTCCATTCTCCACGTTATATAAATTTTTGTTTTATTTGCAACTCTATATGATATTAAAGTCCGGTAATGTTGTTTAAATAAGCGCCATACAGCTTTATTTTTTGAAATGATTCAACAAGTGTACTTTCGCAAATTTTGGAGGGTTGCCAGATTTAAACTTTTTTACGACTGCATTTAATTACTTATAAAGAACCTGCTTGTACACAATACGCCATGTTTCCTAAAAACTTGGATGTAACACGATATGGTACTACATAAAGTTCACAGAAAAATATCTATATGAAAATCGAATCATATGATATGCTTCTGAGAATTCGAAGATATAGGGTATAAGTACTATGTAATATTACAAATCTCGTCTAATCTGACTGTTGGCCAGAAATGCCGCTTATTGTGTGTTAGGGTTATTTAGGTATATGTTAACCGAAGGAAGGTATTGACCAAAAAATAATCAATTCTTCATCTAATCGGCACAACATGACAACCCTGTATTTTAAACGTTTGATAATGTCCTGTAGAGCGAAGAAACATCCCGTATTAGAACAAAATAAGGATATACAATGATATAAGTATAACAACACTATACAATCATTTTGTCCTGTTGTGTTGAAATTCGCTACGCTATAAAATACGTTAGAAATATAACCTAGAAATTTCAATGATATTACGATATTACAGTTACTAGTTGAATGGTTATTACGAAAATATGTTTAAAATTATAGAAACAATAGAAAAAAAACACTTTAGATTAATATTTAGCACACAATTTTGTTAAGTAATTTTCAAAATTTCCATCCTTCCTACTCATTACCCCTAGATCAATAATCAAAACTTTAATTTTTTTCCATTGGGATGCTGAATCCATTTTTGCAAATTGACTCAATGAGATTATGTATAATCAGATTTTATAACGCAGAATTTGGGAGACTTTTATCTTTGTAAACCATATTTTTGTTCTATAAACAATTTATAATAGGGTCAACGGATGTTGTTACAGATTAATTATAAAAGGTTTTTATACTTGTTGCCGAACAGAATGAGACTATTATACTTATCATATAAACTTTAATACAACTTGTTATGTAATCTTTATAGGAATATTGCATAACGCACATATTATAGGTTATAGGAATAGGTTTACAACTGTAATATGATCTTTATACATTTCTTTTAAAATATTTTTATAGATTGTATATAGCTTTATAAACTTGTTATAAAATGTTTAAGTTTAAAAAATATTTTATTCTATAATATAAGTTGTAAGAACATTTATACAACAATATTATAGAAACATTTTCTTACTAAACACAATTGTCGTAATCAAACACACTAAGAAATAAAACAATTCTTTAAATGGCACTAAGCGATAACTATAGGATAATTTATTTCGTCTAGAGTTCTACTTTGCTAGTTGGGATGTGCGCCAATAAAAGGAAATCGAGCTCTGATGCTTTATTAAAATTAAAATAGTAAATGGCTGGTCCCCAACACAAAGAACCCTACCTTTTTAAAATTCTAATGGTTAAACGTTCATCTAGAATCACAACTGATAGATTATTCTTAACAGTAAACCTATCACGGAACAAAGAACAATCAAGTGGATGGTACAAAAACGCTCCAGTTGGAAAAAACGAACTTTCGAAATGGACTAAAGAAGCAGCAGAGAAGGCAGGATTAAATACAAAAGATATAAAAATAACAAACCATTCTATGCGGTCGACAGCAGTCAGTAACCTAGCTAAAGGAGGGGTCGGTGAACAACCATTAATTAAAATAACTGGCCACAGTTCAGCCAACGCAATTAAGCCTTATCTGCAAATGGATAATGGGCATTATTCCAACATCATAAACACCTTTAGAAGTGACGCCTCAGAACCTCCAGCTAAGAAACAGAAAACAGAAGATCCTGCAGCCACTCCTCGAGCTTCTCACTCTAGAGCTGGACCCATCAACAACATTAATGATTTACCTACACCCAACGTTATCAATGAGTTAACAAAGATTTCAAACAATACTCCTACTGTGTACCAAAATTGCAATTTATATTTTAATTGTACCATAAATAATTAAGTTTGTAGTATTTTGTGATTAAATAAATTACCTCTTTTTCAGTTTTCAAATTAATACCTACATATTTATTATGTATGCATATATAGGTAGTATGTTTTGTAAGCTATGTGTATGCAGAATAATCTGTATCTCATGAAATAGTCTTGTCAAATACCATTCGGGCATCTAATTTTTCCTGTGAAAAAAATCGAAAAAACACAATGCAAAGTAATCTTTTTTTAACAAAATGAATTCGTGCAGGTGCAAAAATCCTCGTCTTCGACTCGGATTTTTGTTGCCACCAACACTCATCCTTCTTGTTAAAATGTTACTTAGCAACGTGCTTTTCCGATTTTTTCGTAAAAAGTAGATGTCCTTATGATATTATTTACGAATAAAGTAGTATTTTTGTTGTTTTATTAGTTAGTCTACAAATTTATTGAGGAACCCAGTATTTAGCCACTATATTCCACGTTTGTTCTATTCTTATACTAATGACAGCGTTTTCTTTTTTAAAACAAACTATTTTGTCAAGACCTGTTATTATTGCAAATAGAATTTTTTTATAAATAATAGCAATATCTATATACAAAGTGATCAATATTAACAATGGCATATTAGAGATAATAACTATGATTACGAAACGTATCATATGTTATCCGTAGGAAGTATTTTAATGAGTGTATTTTAAACAATCTAGTGTACCTCTTACTTTCCTTGAATATAATATTACAGATTATCCAATAGTCCAGTCAAGAAAATCCAGTTTAATAAAATGAAATGGGGGTGGGTGGCTCAGCGGTAGAGCACTGGACTCATAATCCAAGGGATTTTTAATTAATTAAAAATTTAGAAATTGATTTTCACATACCAGGTGTGATTCCTCACTCGACCATTCACTGTTGGGTCCTAATTAACAGTGCTGTTCCTAAAGTGGCGCTTGGAAACAGTAACAAAGCCTACACAGAATACGAGGCTAATGGCCATAGTAGTCGATGCCGTTGACACAGAAGTAAAAAAAAACAATAAAATAAAATACCTGATCATCATCAATTTGTTTTTAGACAAAAATATTTCATAGAGTTAAATGTATAAGATTTAATAAAAGACCTAACATCTATCTTTGTAGATGTGCTACCATCTATGGTTAGAAGAGAGTATTGACAATAAATTTTGACTGAATCTAGTCAAGATGTCACTCTCTTCTTTTTATCCCTTTAAGAGATTAGTACAAAGTTAGTAAGCCAGTAAGGAATTTTAATTTAGTAGATTCGACATTAAAAAAAATTATTGTCAATACTCTCTTCTAACCATAAATGGTAGCACATCTAAAAATGTTATCTTATAGCGGATATAGCTATTGACTTGTACGAGTTTGGAATTTTATTTATTGGATTCGAAAAACCTAACCGATGAAGCCGAAAGGCAGAAACCGGTCTTAGGATGTCGAATCTACTAAATTAAAATTCCTTACTGGTTTACTATCTACCTTTGTCACCACACAAGCATACATACATAGTTTCTTATAATCAGTATAAATGGAAACCAACCTTCCACATATTTACACTTGTTTCCTCGGTTTTTTTGGTAAATTTAAATAAAAATTCAACCTTATAGAAAATACTGTAAAATTTAAAATAAAAACAGCGTGTTATTTTTCGCATTAGGAGTTTTTGAAAAAAAAATAAAATGTTGTAGGCTTTTTTAAATTTAAATTCGTATAAAATCGAAAAAAAAATACTTTGCTTAACATAATTCACCCTAAATTTTCCGACCATCGACTTACAGCTAAGAATTTTTTTGTTTCGAAGTGATTGACCATAGTCTACACCAACATTTCCAACTTTAAAATTTTCAATCCTATTATTTAATTTTTTAACTGACAAAAAGTTGAGCATATAAATTATTTGTAATTTTTCGCATAAACTGGGCTATATAATAGTAGATTACATACTGTTTAGAATCAAATCGCCCACAAAAGTAAAAGCTGAACTAATATGAGAATGTTTTGATGGGCGTGTTGTGAACTTGAAAAAAATATATTCTATAAGTTTTAAACAGAGAAAGAGAGAGAGAGGTATGATTATTCATCGTTATAATTTTTTTGGGTGAAGGTGAAGTTATAAAGATTGTACACCGATGTCGTTGACTTCCATAGGAAATTTCGTATGTTTTTACTTTCTTCTGTTTATGAATTCAATATCGTGTGATTATTTTGGTTGTATGTAAAATTGGGTAATTAAAAGCTCATAAACATATTAGAAAAACACGAAGTATACAACTAAAGAATATTTTTTTCAGTAGACAAAGCAATTAATGTAATAAATAAATATTGGATTGGTAAAAGTTTTTTTCTTCACTCAAGTATTTTTGCTTTTAAGTCCCTACTGGTTACTTATATGTACAGGGTTATTAATTATAAATTACCCACCTCTTATTATCGTTATTATTGCCTATAGAATAAAAAGTTTCAAATAAAAGTTGTATGGTTATAACTGGTTTTTGTTAAAATGCTATCAAATTTACAGTAGCGTGCAGATTTCAGGGGATACAAAAAAATAATATTTTTTTCAAATAGGATACCCTGTATATTTTTACATGTTTATAATCCTCTCGACGAGCTGATTTCAACGATGACTCACACTTGATGTCTAATCTGGATAATAAAGGATCTACAGCCACCTGAAAAATCACATTTTTTTTGAGTTAAAGTAGCTGTAGTAACCAAACGGTTGCAAATCGAGAAAAACGGCTTACATGCCTATATCCTAACTTTTTAAATTCTATACTGTGGCCCTAAAAAATATTATATACAGGGTGATTAAAAATCAGATGGGATTTCCAATTTCCAAAAAATGTGATTTTCAGGTGGCTGTAGATCCTTTATTATCCAGATTAGACATTAAGTATTATACATCATTGAAATCAGCTCATCAAGAAGATTATAAATCTGTAAAAATATACAAGGTATCCCATTTAAAAAAATATATTATTTTTTTTGTATTCCCTGAAATCTGCACGGTACTGTACATTTGATAGAATTTTAACAAAAAACAGTTATAACCACACAACTTTTATTTGGAACTTTTTTTTCGATATCCAATAATAACGATAATAAGGGGTGGGTAATTTATAGTGAATAACCCTGTACAATATTTTCTAGGGAAAAGTCCTACAGACACAAAATGCAATTTTATTGTACAACGTACTGGTTTTGAATGATCTGTTGTTTTTTTGCAGGATTCACTTTTGATTCAAAAAATTTTATGAAAAAATATACATATTTTATAAAAAAACAGTTTACAAAAAATATATATGTTTGATAAAAAGCTCTGCATGGCTTGTAAATCGATAATCAAGTATAAAACTTTGCCAATCCAATTTAAATTCAGTATATAACTTAAGTTGGCTTATCTATAACTCATTATATATAAACCCCAGTAAAACCCATTATATGATCTTCCACACTCAATAGAAGTCAAACTTACCCTCGTGTGATGTAATAATCAATAATGAATCTATTGAACAGATTCTGTTACATTTTTAGGAATTAGTATGAACAGTAATATGACTTATAACGCGCAATGTATCAAAATGATACAATTGCTGAACTCTATGTATTATCAGATTAGAATACTAAGAGAGGTTCTTAAAGAAGAGGGACTTCTAATTTTCTATTTTGTTCAAGTGCAATCCAAACTATTGTATGGAATAATGAATATTAAGGGCTCTTGCAAATAAACCACCATTTTTGTATAGAACTTTATGTAAGCAATTCAATTTATTTACAGTTGTGGGATTATATATACGGCAATTGCTGATAAATATTCACAGAAATAAAGAAAACTTAATTGCAAAATCAGTTGTAAAATTTCACACTAACATTTTTTAACCAATAAGAAGCTTTCGTTTCAGCTCGTTAAATCTTAGGGACATCTTTTGTAGGTAATGAACTGCTCTTCATTTTTTGTCAAAACAAAAATGCTGTAAGGGTCACACTTCGGCAGATATGGTCGAAAAACGGATTTTTTTTTAAAATTCATGCTTTCGGAAATATTTTCGATAGTAATTCAAGCAAGATCAAAAAATATTAGTGTAGCGAAAAAAATCATAGGGATAACTTTTGTAGGTAAATGAACTGCTTTACATTTGTGTAAACAAAAATGCTCTAAGGGTTATATTTCGGCAGATATTGTCGAAAAACCGATTTTTGGGAACTCTAGAGCCATTTTCCCACCCTATCACAAATTCCACGTAGCTGAGATTTTCGGAGGTAAATGTACCTGTGAATAGCTGCAAATTAAAAAAAAATTGACGGACAGACTTGATGCCCAGGTTTGGGGTTTTTTTGTGGCGTTAATTTACTGGACTAAGTTGGAAAAATGCAGAACTTTTAATATCTACTTCAAACTGCAAATGACTTAAGTATACCGTTTTTTTATTTTTTGTATTAATTGATTAAATTAAATTATAAACTAAAATACCGATATATGAAGTGAGTTACATTTTACCTGCAAACACATCTTTTGTTGGTAAGAGATCTTCAGTAAAATATGGATCTTGCATGGCTTGTTCTAATGCAAATATTTGCCGGAATGCAGGGAACTTTATCTTTTAAGAAGACCCATAAAAAAAGTCTAGAGGGGTAATGTCTGGAGACCTTTTGGGCCAAACGAACTCCATATACCTCCAGATTGCTTTATTTTTTTAAAGTGACTTCTTTATTTTCCCTTTATTGATTATGTATTTATAAGTCACGCATAGATTTTCATCAAGAATATTTCTTTTGTGAAATGTAATAAAACATTTTGGAACATACTCTATAATATATGATGTTATTCCACCACAATTAATAACCCGACAGCGACAAACATTAAAACCCAACTGGTTTCCAATAAAAATTTAAAATAATTGCCGAAAGTAATAAGAAAAGTGAATTTTACACTTTCTATTAGGCCAAGTTCGAATCGACGATTATTCAATGAGGTGTGGTTATCTCCGATAATAATTATATGCGTTAGGAATCTTTTTGCTTGATTTGTTTATAAGTAATAATGAGTCTTTATGCGACAATAACTTTCTATTTTATAGATACGGTGGTGAAAATGCTGCAACCAAATGGATAGAGATAGCAGATAAAGATATACGAGTAATTTTAATAGTTTGTCCATTTTTTTAATAGTTACTGCAATGATTAATTGGCTAACCAGATCGTATCAAAAGTATTGGTCAATGTACACCTATATTGTGCTAGAAATATATGTTTCATTTTTAATAAGGGAAGTATTTGTTCGTCAGAGAAAACGTTGAAAATAATATTAGAAATGAAAGCGAGAGATTCTTATAGAGGAAAACAGCATAAAATATTGTTGGTTTATTATCTAGTTAGCCTTGTTTTTTTTTTAACAAAGCCGAAAGTGAGTATGCTATTTATTGTCATTCAATTTACTTGGTTCAACACCAAGGGTAAATCTTTGATAAAAAATCTATTGGTTATATCGAGTTTTTAACAAACAGTGCTTGAAAAATCCTAAAATGGATGTCAAAATCATGTGTTCTATCGAAAATGCATAGAAAAATGTATTTGAGAAATACAAACCATTAATAATGTAAATAGCAGAATTTCCAAGATTTTTTTAACAAGAACAATTAAAATCTCATAGGAAATAAAAATCAAAATAAATGGCAAATATTGCATTGTGGAATAGAGGGAAATAAAGGTGAGAAAATGCGTCAAAAATTATGAAAATGTCTAAAAAATTATGTCAAAATCGTTTCTTTTGGCTAAAACATTTCAAAAATTGTGAATTTAATATAATAATAATAATAATAATAATAATAATTTATTGATTCATTGAGTTACATATGAATATCATGAAAAAAATACCTAATGTGTCATGCAATAAGCAAAAACCCAAAGAAACCATGAACGGTTGTATATGGATATAAACATACTTCAATAATAATTTTTTGGTGTTTGATGAAACAATACCTAAACATTTTTAGATGTGCTACCATCTATGGTTAGAAGAGAGTATTGACAATAAATTTTGACTGAATCTAGTCAAGATGTCACTCTCTTCTTTTTATCACTTTAAGAGATTAGTACAAAGTTAGTAAACCAGTAAGGAATTTTAATTTGTTAGATTCGACATCCTAAGACCGGTTTCTGCCTTACTGGCTTACTAACTTTGTACTAATCTCTTAAAGGGATAAAAAGAAGAGAGTGACATCTTGACTAGATTCAGTCAAAATTTATTGTCAATACTATCTTCTAACCATAGATGGTAGCACATCTAAAAATGTTATCTTATAGCGGATATAGCTATTGACTTGTACGAGTTTGGGATTTTATTTATTGGATTCGAAAAGCCTAACTGATGAAACCGAAAGGCAGAAACCGGTCTTAGGATGTCGAATCTAATAAATTAAAGTTCCTTACTGGTTTATGAATACCTAAACATTATTCATAACATCAGTTTCTGAACAAGTAGAGAATTCTAAAAACATATAGCATAAAAAATATAAAAATTGCAGTAAATATAAAAGTATATAAATATAAAAGTACAAGAATGTGAAAATATAAAATGTTTATATGAAAAAATGGGAATATAGGAACGTAGGAAAGCAAAAATGTAAGAAAGTTAAAATGGTATGGTGGGGGAAATTTCAACCGATGGGAGCCCATTCAATTATTTTGTCTATTTATTTTTTTACCATTGTGAATTTTTTTATTATATGCATTTTTGGGGTAAATAAATATTATTAATATTATTATTATTATTTTATTTCGTTCAGATTGTAGTATGTAGGATTTAAAATATTTTTTGAACATTACAAGACTATTTACTTTCAGAAGATAATTTTTGTAAGTTTCGTGGAGTTTATTGAAGATTACCGAAGAAAGGTATGTATAACATTCTTTAGCAATTGTTTTGTTAATAGTTTTAACGGTAACATAACTACCTACGTTTTGTGTTGTAGCAGTGTTCTGGACTTTCCAGTAAGTGCATGTTTTCGTAAGTATAGATTAATATATTGTAATAATATAGTCGTCTAAGATCGAATACGTGACAGATGTCCAATAATTTAAAAAAAAACTGCAGTTCAGAGTTTCGACTCATCCTGTATGCAGTTTATAACATTGTAAGTCATGTATTAAAGGTGATTTTTGTATAAAATATTCATTAAACATAGAGATTCAAGTCGTTCAATAATTTTAATAAAAAAGTGGTCATATCTTTTAAATTACCCTGTATAGAAAAAACAAATTCTATATTGAGAGACTAGGAAAAATATGCTGAACCTAAATTTGATATAAAAAATGAGTAATTCCTTTTAAAAAAATGCATGTTTGATTCGGCTTGGAGATTTATAACACCCTCTATATATTTAAAATTAATTTCAATTTATACATCCTAATGTACTCAAAAAATTTCTTAGATTGCTAGAGAGCTAGTAGAGTTTATTGAACTACTGGGAGACCCTGCAAGTGGAGAGATATCAATACTCGATAAGACAGCGAACCCTTTTGTGAATGAAAACTTTATTGAGTGTTTTAAATTCTAAATGCGCTATTAATACCTACTTCCTCTAAAAAACATGTAAGGGGCAAATAATACAATGTGTTGTTATCTTTTAGAGTTACTTATTCATGATAAGTGTAAATTATCAGACGATTCGTTGGTCAACAAAAATCGATTGATTTAAAATTCTACATTCTTCCATTTCTACCTTGTTTATCGGATTTAGCTCATTCGGATTACCAGCCTAGTACAATGAAGAGGCAAGTCAAGACCTTAAGGAAAGTCAAGTCTAAAAAAGCGTTGACAAAATTGAAGAGCGTTTGGATGGTGTGCGATAAAACAAAAAAAATAGTTTAAAACAATAACGCTTTTATTTATTATTCTGAAAAATTTTCTGCGCATCCTCGGAACAAGGTAATTAATTATAAAAACATCAGATTTAACTTTTTTCACTAAATATTCCTTCCGTCTATAAAAATTAATTTACGAATACGATAAATGGCTACACAGCACGTAATATTGTCATTTTTTAAATGTTAACGACAGTTCACTTTCTTTTGGTGGGCAGATTAACTCCCTCAATGGGAGCTGTTAAATAAATGTGTAGTGTTTAAAAAATAATTAACGCGATTGTAATTACCGAACGATATACATATAAAGAAAAGCATCTTGTAAAAACAAGCACCAAGGAACGTTTAAAAAGTAGATCATTGACAAAAATTGGTCATTTATCTTATTTTTACCTTCACCTGCTGTACTTGTTATGCTTTTTCAGTGATTTATTCCATTTAAACGATCTACAACTTTCACGTGTCATTCCTTATAAACTATTTATTATACTATCGAATTGGTTGAATGGTAGAAAGTATATTTAAAAAAATATTGCGTGGATTTACAATTCGGAGCGGATAATAGTTATTAAAGATTACCTTTTTTGTCGGTACAAATTTGTATTCTTTCTGTATTATGTGTTAAACGTAATATTGACATTTGTTACTTAAAATTGTTATTGATGATGTCCATTATTTTTATTTCAGAATATCTGACGGATACCTCGATTTTTTAGATAAAATTAATTTTAAAAACTTTCTTTGGATTACTTCTAGACCATGAAGGTGAGTTTTGAGAGCTGCACCCCACGCAAGGATCCCATAATGAAGGTGACTTTCTACCAATGCGAAGTATAACATTTTTAAATAACTTTCACGTAAATATTCTTTTAATTTTCTAAATTTAAATAATATACTTCTTAATTTATTTGTTGTATAAGATATATGCATGTCCCATTTCATATGGCAATCGATAATTACATCTAAATATTTGATTTTTTTCAGGTAATATGGAAAGCGAGTTGGTGATATTAAGACAATCGAAAGGAGGACCACCAGAGGAATAATAGCTGAAGGGCAAGTACCTAGTTTTCCTTATATTAATAGTTAACCGTTTATAGTCAATCCATTTTTTTATTTCTAAAAAGTCTATCTCCACTTTCTGTTTCAGTTCTTCCCAATTACTGTCCTGTAGAATATAGCAGTATCATCTGCGAAGCCAATGACGTTTCCACTGGTTTTCAAAGAAAACAAGCCATTAATGTATTTAATAAAATAGGACCAAGTACGGATCCTTGCGGAACGCCATATTCAACAACTCTTGTACTGCTAAGTACATCATCCATTCTCAGTCTGTTGTCTGTTGGAGAGGTAACTTTTAAAAAGATTTAAATAATTACTTCGTTTATTTTCCAATTGTATATGAGGTCAAAAAATAAATATACATTTTGCTCAAGAGTACAGGGTGTCCCAAATTGGTGTGTTTTGCAGGGTATCTCGTAAACTAGAAGAGATAGAAGAAAAGCAGTTAAGATGTTATGACTTCTTTTTTTGTTAAAGTAACGATAGCCTAATTAAATCTTTGGTAACTCCCTGCAGTTGGAAGATACAGGGCGATTATTGAAAACTGTCGAAAACTACAAGGTACTATAACTTCTTAATTAAGAAAAATATAAAAAAACGTTATAAAAACTTTTGATAGATATAATATTAAAGAGTTCAGTGGCGCACAGATTTTTTTTAGGGGGCTCACTAAGGAAATATAATGCAAACTTATGTTTTTTTTAAATGGGACACCCTGTATATTTTGACGTTTTTCGTTTCTTTTTTTAATTCTCATTCACCTGATATGACATATTATATATCTATTTTCAATGGTTGGAGTTACAGTGCAAATAAACCATTTATGGATGTTATCAGGTGAATCACCCTTAAAAAATTGAACACTCAGTAACGAAATTTAACATTTTATTATAAGGATACCGATGTTTGACAATTTTATTTATCAAAATTATAATTAATAAAAAATAAATCCAGATTAAAAAAATAAAAACAATAAACTTATGAAACAACAAGAAACATTGTAACAACTAACTTATATGGGGATTTTTAAAAAATAATATTTACAAGACTAACTTCGAGAGTAGGGAAGATTTATTACAAAATATTCATGCCGCATTTAGAAAAATAAAGCCAGTGCACATACTCAATTGTGTAAGATCAGTAAGAAAAAGGTGTCAATTATTACTTCAACAAAACGGAGGACATCTTGAACATTTAATGTAATTTTTACATTCTAATAAAATTAGTTATAGGTAGATTAGTTGTTACAATGTTTCTTGTTGTTTCATAAGTTTATTGTTTTTATTTTTTTAATCTGGTTTTATTTTTTATTAATTATAATTTTGATAAATAAAATTGTCACACATCAGTATCCTTATAATAAAATGTTAAATTTCGTTACTGAGTGTTCAATTTTTTAAGGCTATTTCACCTGATAGCATCCATAAATGGTTTATTTGCACTGTAGCTCTAACCATTGAAAATAGATATATAATATGCCATATCAGGTGAATGAGAATTAAAAAAGGAAACGAAAAACGTCAAAATATACTGGGTGTCCCATTTAAAAAAATATAAGTTTGCATTATATTTCCTTAGTGAGCCCCCTAAAAAAAAATCTGTGCGCCACTGAACTCTTTAATATTATATCTATCAAAAGTTTTTATAACGGTTTTTTATATTTTTCTTAATTAAGAAGTTATAGTACCTTGTAGTTTTCGACAGTTTTCAATAATCGCCCTGTATCTTCCAACTGCAGGGAGTTACCAAAGATTTAATTAGGCTATCGTTACTTTAACAAAAAAAGAAGTCATAACATCTTAACCGCTTTTCTTCTATCTCTTCTAGTTTACCCTGCAAAACACACCAATTTGAGACTCCCTGTACAGTACCTTTTTTTTATCGAAAATTTTTATTAAGAAAAGTTGATCAGAATTGAAAGTTACAGAAACTAAGATGATCTTTCCACGCTGTGGATGCAGAATCTCTCTTTACCAGGTCATCTTAAAGATCGTATTGTATAATTGCAAAATGTTTTATATAAAAAATAGTGTTTTCGTAACCAATTTTTATCTTCTTAGTAAAAATGTTCAGCAGCTACCCCTCATTTTGGACCAATTAAGGTTATTTGAAATCACTTATTTACAGTTTAACTTATGTTCACTCACCTATGAAATACCCTGTATACATTTAGAATTCGTAAATTTCATTTTATAAATTGTATATGTAAGTACGAAATATTTTAAGAACAGAGACAACATTCCGATATGATGGTAAACCAAATCTGTGGGCACTTTTTACATGGCATTGTCTGGAAAAAGCAATTACAGATTTCATTTTGATATTAACCGAACTGTGAAAATAATCGCTTTCACCTAATAATACATAAAGCGACTTTTACGTAACACAAAATTAATTTAATACATTTGACTATTTTTCCCTTTCATAATAATTATTTTTTTTGTGGGTAAAGTCTAATTTAAATACTTAAGTGACTTTCCAATTTTAACAAATCAGTATAATCGAACTTATGTCGAAATTATGATGATCGCGATCAATGAAATTACGCTTTTAAAGTACTTTGTAAAAAAAAAGTATTTCGCAATACGTCAATCTTATATTGCTTCAAAATTATTTAAGCAACTACAAGGTGACGTTGATATCTTATTAGCCTTGGAACATATCTTTTAACAAAACTGAAAGATGTTCCATGGTACAAATTGATTAAAAAACTTTTTAAATGATAGTTGGGAGAGACGAAATTGTTTTATTTCTTTTCTATTAATTCATTGAAAATAGTGAGGAATGGTGGCTTTGTGTTTGATCAATGATTTTAGCTACATTCCCTGCATTTTGCAAATATATTTTGCGCTTGTTTTAAGACTTATATAACACTAATTTTGTTGAATACGTATATTATGAGAGATAAAAAATATCCTATCAGAACCAGCTTTTTTCTACGAAAATACACAGGTCTTATAAAAATGCCGAATATAATAAAAAAACTAATCTAGTTTTATTAGAATAGTTTTATTTACTTTACATGTACGTCTCATCCGTAATCGATTTTGCTCCTGAGTAAATTTGCAGGAGTTTTTTGGTATCTAAGTCTCAATATTTTCGATAAATTTTTTCTTTGTTGACTAAATTTTAGATTGTATTTTAAAACTGAATCTATTTGTTGTACTTTGATATTATTTATGTATATTAAGGTTGCAGATTGACTTCATTTATTGGTGAATATAATAAGATATGATTTCTCTCGAAAAAATCAAATATTTTCATTCAAAGAGGAGTAAAATATTGCAACATAGTGAAAGAAAAACGGCAGCATTTTTAAACGTCTACTAAAAGTGCCTAGTTTCACGCTCGACTGCCCAGTTAGATTTGAGACTGGTACAGTTCACTTGTTTTTCACTTTCTTTTCTTAAAATAATTACATCATCAGAATATAAAATTTAATAGGAAAATTGTAGTAAATTTTTACAACTATTGGACGTTCTGATATATTGCAGAAAATTGGAGAAGAAGAATGTGAAAATCATTGGAAAGAGAAAATCATTGGAAAGAAGTTGAGCAAAAATAAAAGAGCTGCAAAAGTATTAAGGAAAAGGGGACAGTTGACCTAAAAAAATGAGTGTTTATAACAATTTAAGAAAGGAAAGAATTGATTTCCTAGAAAACTTTCTAAAAAATACAGAAGAAAACTTCGCCAATACTGATTTAAGAAATTTTTATCAAGGAGTAAAAAATTTGGAGTTGTGTGTGTGTGTGTGTGTCGAGGGGGGGATGGCGTCAGACAAAGTCCATTAGCCACAGAAATTTGAATACTTTGATTTATTTTTTTTATTTATTTTTTTTTTATAAATCTGTTTTCGTTGCTATAACAAAATTAATTAATATATCGAAAATAGTCTTTTTTTTGGCTAGCAGAGAAGGGATATTGATTGGAAATTGAACACTTTCTTTTTGCAAGTCACTGTACAATATTGTTGTTTGTGCGTCATTTCTATGGCATTCAAGAAAAATGTGGTTAACATCTGCAATAGAGTTATCTGGGCAGTTGATGCAATATGGAGAATCAAGGATACCGATTTTATACAAATGAGCAGGGAATCGTCCATGGTTTAGTTTTAAACGTATAATAGTGGACGTATGCCGTTTACTGTATCTAGATAGGGAATATCATTCGTTAGAGTCGGATGTAATCTAAAATATTGGTTTGTAGATACTTTTGCGTGTTCTTTATATTGCTGTTCCCAACTACTTCTGATATCCTTCTTGAAGAGATTAATAATCTCTTAAATGTTTGTTATTTGAATACTTTTTCCAATGTTGCACGCCTCTTTAGCAGCCCCATCCACTATTTCATTGCCTTTAATCCCAGAGTGTCCTTTAGTCCAAATTAAAGTTAATGTTGTACCTCGTTTCATTAGAACATAAATTACATTTTTTATAGACAGGATTAAAGGGCGATTGAATTGTTTAAAGCAGGGCTTTTAATTGCCAGCAGGACAGATAGAGAATCCGTTGCCACTGTGATGTTTGAAACTACTTATTTGTTAAATTACTGATTGATAATGGAGTTATTATATTGATCATAAATGCACTAAACGACCTGTATTTTATTAACTGTTTTATAGCTAAATATTGCCTACGTACATTCAAAGGTGGCTCCTGTGCTTCAGCCAGAATTGCACGATTTGGTGATGACACCATAACACCTAGGCATATCTTGATTGCTTTATATTGAATCCTGTCTAAAGCTAATAAATTGGATTTACATGAAGATCCGTATAATGTACATCCATAATCAATAATTGACCGTATGTAAGACTTATAGAATGTTAGGGCAGTACACTGGTCTGCGCCCCATTTATTTTTTGAAACGACACGCAGCAGGTTGATTCCCTTTTCGCACTTTGTTTTGATATGTTTAATATGGTTGGTCCATAATAATTTTTTGTCTACAATCATATCAAGATATTTGTATTCGTCGACTATGAGAAAAGTATAATCACATAAGGAAAGCTGATCAGAGGTCATGAGTCTGTGTCTTGTTAAACACTGTCACCGCCGTCTTTTCCTTTGAGATACTAAAACTAAATTTAGAGTTTTAAGCCAAAATATTTTTATTGTTGAGATCGACACGGTAACCCAGTAGGAGGATCAGAAGAAAAACAAAATGGATAAAACCAGCATTTTAAAAAGAGTTTAAACGATAAGATAGAAAAAGGGAAAATAGACCAAGAGGAGTTTCAACGGAAAGAATGAGCTCATGAAACGGAAGGCATAAGTCACATAATAACAAAAAACAGGGTGAAAACTAAATTATCAAAGAATTAATTAAAGTTATAAGAAATACTCTAAGCGGTTCTTCTGCGAAATCTTTTAAGAGCCGTTCTGGTAAACGTTTCACTCAAAAAATAAGTGTTTCAAATCTGCAATCTCTTCATTTTAACAAGAATCGATTTTATATGGATGAGCTCAATTTCTATCTAGAAATTATTAATTCTTGTACTTTGCTTAAATAAAACTTTGTAATGTGGGGACTACAGAATTATGTTTTAAATTTATATTTTCAAAAAGAATCTCACTAATGAAAGAAATAAATTTTTTGCAAGAAGACTAACACAATCGTGCTTTATCATAGATAAATCTTTACGTATTTAATGTACTAACCAGATATTTAGAAATTATACAGTAACTCACCTTTTGTTTGCATGTATTTTCAGTTGCCTCTACATCAGCTTTAGTGAACTGTAACCAAAAAATATAGATAAGGACAGTAATCTTAATTTGAAAATATATAATTAGGCATACCAAAGATCGGCATACGGTGAAAGTAACTATTTACTACCGAGTATATAGTGTAGAAATACTTTTTTTTTTTCTCACAAAAAATTGTCTAGATTAACTTTCATGTATTCAGGTTTGTTTATTGTACAGAAAGCTTTTTGTACATTTGCATTTTTGTTTATTGACCAGAAAGGTCTTTTAAAAACATTTAAAAAAATGCATGATTAAATGGTCACATAAAAAAATCATAAATGGTTCTTATATATCAATTTTGTACTGCCTAAGGATGTGAAATAAAATCACACTTGTTCCCAAGACCAAGGACATTAAAAATGTCCTACACTGCACCAGCGTCTGGACTTTAACAACTACTCCTTGGCTATATGCCCCACCAGGTACTGAATTACGAAAGTCCCGACGTGGTTTGGTGCCCGACTAAGTCGGGGCTTTAAACCAAAAACTTCTATTTTGTTATTAAAGGAGCTTGCCATTCTTAGACCATTTTCGGACTTATTGTTCCTCATCACTAAGAAGCAGGCTAGCTCGACATCCTATCTCTAAAGGTTGTCTGAAAATGAATTCAACTCGCCTCGTTCTTGACAAAAGTGTTTGCGTTACAGCACGTATATCACGAACGAGGAGAGCCCAATGCCATCTTCACTTTAATAACAAAATCCAAGCTTGCAAAACTATAGAAAACTACAACTAAGGTGAAATTTTTTGAACCATAAAAATTCCAAAAAAGGACTATGGGCGTAACAAAACTGCCTGAGGATGTGAAATAAAATCACACTTGTTCCCAAGACCAAGGACATTAAAAATGTCCTACACTGCACCAGCGTCTGAACTTCAACAACTACTCCTTGGACTATATGCCCCTCCAGGTATTGAATTACGAAAGTCTACTTTTCGCACTTATTTATAAAAAAATAATGGCTATAACTTAACAAATTTCAAAGTTTTATGTTAATATCCCATTTGTTTATTGATTTTTCACTTCATTAAGGCCCTACAATCTGTAACTATTAAGTATCGTAAGAAATTTTGTACTTGATCTAGAAGTAACCTCAGACACAAAATAAATAATAAAGTATGAAAAATTTATTGAAATCTAGTTCGTCTAAACAAAAAAAAACTTAGCTCGTTTTTTATAACTCAAAAGTTATGATGAACATTATTTTTTTTGTTGGTTTTAATGGTTAGTTAGAAAAATCATAAAATGTTTTTTTATGCCTACAAATTTTTATTATTATCGTATTAATAGTTTATAAAATGCGGATAGTTTAAGCTAGTCGTAACACACTGTAGGTTATTTTAAAATGCTGAGTTTGATTGTATTACTTTTAAGGAGGTGTTAAAAATTGCATTTTCAACATGTTTGTTGAAAAAATGTTTTTATTTGACATTTACACTTTTAATTCAAATTTGCGACTGTCAAATTTATAAAAACAACTTTTTTACAAGTCGAAAAGACAAATAAAATATTTTATGAATCTGACTTTGTATTATTTCTGTCTATTTTGATTAACGTAAACTATATATTGATAATGCAATGACATTTTTAAAAAATGATTTCTTTGAAAAACCATATTACTTATTTTGGAACCACCCTGTAACTAACCATATTCTACGGTGATTGTTTATAAAATATTAATGCTAAATAATCTATAATTCATGTTTTCTACAATAAACGACAATAAAACAGGTCTGTTATGAGAAATCTGGTTACAAAAAAGTGTTATTTCCGATGTTTAACACCCTGTACTTCGAAAACTAGCCATATCATTGGTTTGGGCCAATGGAAACTTTTTGTCAGTCCATCGAGTTTTATAACATATCAACGGTGCGGGGTCCTTTGTGACATGGTATTTATTTAATTACAGTGTATTTATATAATAAAACGAGCATTTTAATTAGTACTACTTCAACACAGTTCGTTTTTGACAGTTAAATTAGTAGAATCAGCTTTTTACGAACGATATAACTAGAAGCAAAGAAATTACTAAAACCGTGTTAAGTATGTCTCAATATGAAAATCCCTATCTATTAAAAACGTAACCCAGTATACAGTTATCGAATGAATGCAATTATTTCTCATCTAGCAATAACTTATATTGTCAAAAATTAGCAGCAACTTCATTGATAACTTAATTATTATTCAAGTCAATAGATCGGAATGCAGACATTTTCTACATATTTAGTTGAAGTAATAATTATAGTTATTTTGAGTAAATTGTTGGTTAGTAAATTTAAATATTGGAAAGGCATTTTTTAAATTGTAAAATATGGCATTTTATAAATACCAAATAAATGAAGGTAACCTTATTTAATTTTCTTATATAGTACAGGTTTTATACAACAGCGGTACATCAATATTTATCTCTAACGATGTTTTCTCCGAACCAATTTAAAAGCGGCTCACGCAAATTGGTACAATTTCAGCGCTGATGTAAAAGCACAAACTGATTTACTTGCAATTTCTGAGTGCATCAATAAAAGAACAAAATCAGTTGCATAAAATGTAGAAAACTGCACTGGCTAACGAATAGAAAATCAAAACTATCAATAGAAAATAAATTTACAAACATATACTAAAACCAGTTTGCATATAGCTATGGGGATGTGCCAGCAGAACCAACGTAAATATAATCCAACGATTTCAGAATAAAATTCTACCTGCAATTGTAAATGCATCATGGTACGACGAAGAAAGACTGCGTAACCACGTTAGCACGAATCCCTGCAACTCTTGAACATCCATCATCTGACGAGAAGGCTCAAAAGTACAAAACCAATTGAGTTACTTAGTGAGTGAATGGTACATATGAATAATATGCGAAAGTCAAGAGTGCAGTTCCCTCTTGGAATACCAGAAAATAAGAGAGGGATTCCATTGGGTGAACTCTTAGTTTTAAGTTTCTTAAGTTTGTCTTAAGTATATCACAAACAAAAATTGCTAGTTGGTTATTTTAGCTAAAAAATATTTGAATAAAATGCGTCGCTACCAAACGTATTGGAAAGATTATAATTTATTTTTCAAAAAGAGTAGTTCCACAGCTTAAAAACTGTTGTAGGTACTTAACCTACTTAACTGCAAACAGACATGTCAAAACGCATTCTTAAAGAGAGCATCGAAAAATCTTTTTAGTTCTATTAATTTTTAATTTAATTAATTTTCAGGCGGAAATTCACGCCATCGGAAAATCTGTCCAACTTAATGACAAAAACTATCACAGACAAGAGAATATCATCAAGTCAGACAGACAAGCAGCCATCAAAGATGCTCTGGAAATGCCGAGCATTCTCTCTGTATCTGTAAAGCTAGAAGGGTGGGTCACCCCACAACACGTAGGCCACATTTGGCCCATTGTGCATCCTTCTGAGGTTGAGCCTTTCTTCTAGCTCGTCAGCGAGCCTACTTGTTTAAAGTAGGTGATGACGACGCCTGAAGGTAGCTCCCTCATGTTGGCTTGTGTTAACCTCTGCTCGCCGAAAAGAAAATGTCTTATTCGTGAGAATGTCGGGCATTCGCAAAGAATGTGTTCGACAGTCTCGTCTTCCTGTTCACATCCTCTACATAGAGGAGTGTCAGATAATCCCATCCTGTGGAGGTGTTTTCGTAGAAGACAGTGGCCAGTCAGGATACCAGTGGCTGTGCGCAGGTTTTGTCTGTTCATAGTCATGTATTTTTTGGCTGTTTCGCTGTTCGGTCCCTTGAACTTTTCAAGGGAGTGCTTCTTTAGTAGGTCCGCCACAGCTGATGTCGATAAGCTTTGAAAGTCCCAGGAGTTTTTGGGAGGCTGCTTTCTTAGCTAACGAGTCAGCTATGCGGTTGCCTTTCGATTTTCCATAGCCTTTGATCCAAACTACAGTGACCACGTTGTTGTTGCCGAGCATTACTGAACCACCTAGGCGAGAAAAATACAGTTACATGGGTGCGGGATACACCGAGGTGAAAGGTAATGAAATTACAGGCACTCTCTGGGCTCAAACGCCCTAGCACAATATTAGATTAGATCAAAAGAGAGTTGGAAAATAAAAGATCTGATAATTGGAAGGACCTTGAAAGACTCTATTAAGCTAAGATATTTATATGCCTAGGAATTTATTGAGTGACTAAGTATGTTATATTTATTAATACTTCAATACGATACAAGAAAGAATGATAAAATACATATCCCGAATGTAAGGCTTACACTATGTATGAAAACTACTATTTAAACTATTTCAAAATAAAGTAAAAAGCAATTTATTTAATATATTTAATATAAAGTATCAGAATCATTTCAAAATGTAACTCATAATTTATTTAGTTTCTCTGTATGAATTAAAGAATTTAATCTGAATATTTTTCTAATTATAATTCTACATATTACATTCTTATCATCTTTGGGATAATAACACGTCTTGGAAACACATGTCACGAATTATACACAGAAAATGCCAGAAAATCCGATTTTATAGTTGCCTTCAAAATAAGTTGGACAGATTGTTTTGATCGTTTTATCTTACTGGCCTATTCCTTAAAAAAGAAAGTGTTTTTATAAGTCGTTATCTTATCTGTAGAAAAGTAATGTATAAAAAAATATATAAGAATAGCATTTCTTTAGAAATAAAAATTAAAACGATCAAAACAATTTGTCCAACTTATTTTGAAGGTAACTATACAGACTTAGTTTATTCCATTTATATCAATTATCCTATTTACTTTAGTATGCACAACAGTATCAACTAAATAATTTACTAAATATATGTGTTTAAAAATTGTTAAGATATTTACCATCTTCGTAAATTTTTCACACTTGATTATTGCCATACAAACTTATACACTAGTTTTAAAAGCAAACACAACACTAATAATTCTTTAACCGATTCTCAAACTTGTTACAACTTTACAAGTAACGATCAAATCTACCGAGTGTTTGCGCCATATAATAATCGTTAAAAATAACTTCGGTTACTCAATATTAGTATTTCAATTAAGCAGGCAATTATGAGCTGCAAACAAAATCCCAACAATAAAAAAGTAACAAAAAATTAAGATTTATCAATAGTGGCATTTATGGAAAATTATCGCTATTAAAAACAAGTTTGATTGTATAAACAAAATCCTCGTCATAACAACAAATAAATATTTAAAAGTTGTCTGCAACTATTAAAACCTTTGGTATAACAGTTCAATAAAAGATTTATGGCAATATTTGTTATTTTGAAAATGACTCTCTGCAAACGAACCAGTTTTCAAATAACCAGTTGCTGAAAATAAGAAATAAATCGTTTACAATCTGTAAAAATTAATTTTTAGTTGAATATTTTTGCAAATTAAGCTTTTGAGTAAAATTTGCTGTGATTTTTATTGAACTATTCACAGAACAAAACAAACAAATGAAAAACAGACATCTAAATTGGTGGTGACATCAAAAATTATAAAAAATTCAGAATCTACTTGTCCAAATCTAGAAAATAGCGTTTAATTTGAAGAATATATATGACACATGGATGTTTTAAAAAATTACGAAAAAACCCCTATAACCCCTGCCAAAATGTTTAATTATTTAGATATGGAACGAATTATATATTTTGACCCAGTTTTGAAAATTTTGTTTAAGTTGTCTGCGATATCTCGGCAAACTGTAGTGCAAAAATCGATTTTGAAGTATGATTTTTAATCTATTTCTACTTAAAAACATCCTGGTGCAATAATTATTAAAAAAAAATAGAATAATAGAGCATTCTAACAAAGACAACAAAGTTTGCGTGACACTACATGGCTTTTTCACATTCCTTTAAATAAAATGATACGGAACAGCAACAAAATGGCAAAATGACTTTTTGATGGCGTTCCAATTACTTTTGTGCGAAGCTAATCTCGGAATTATTGTTTTCTAGAAATAAAATAAAGAATTTTTAAAGAAATCTGTAAAAATTGTTGGGTTAGTATGTCACAATCATTAATAACTCACTATTCTTCTGTGTTAGATAAATATTTGTTTTCCTTTTAAAATAGGTGGAACTTCGAGAGAGACTTTTACGATTTACCAGATTCAAGTGAAAACTATATTCAAAAGTTTATTATATTTGATAACGAACAACATAATTTGAGCTGGACAGCTGAGGAAATTTATTTTTTCTTATCTCAATGAATTAAGTCCAAACATTTTTTGTTTGACGAAAATATTGCATAAAACTAATATTATTCATATTGTTATTATTAGAATTATTGCCTAAGAAGTTGGATATTTCTCACTGCCTCCCTTTACAACATTCCTTTCTCATAATTGTTTTAATTTCATTCAAAAATTTGACATTTATTTTAACTTACTACATCCTTTTATTTAAACTTTTGTGATCAATTCCATGTCCTATACTATATCATCTCACATCAACTAAGATTTAATAGAGCCTTACAATTTTCACAAATGTTGTATTTTATTTTTTTATAGGAAACTATTGCTTTTACAGACACAACACAAGAGTTAAAAAAGTTTTGCAATGAATCGTTCTATTCAACGCATATTTTTAAATTGAGAAATTTTGTTTCGTTAAAAAGTTCTGGTAAAAATGGAATAGGGATTGCATGTTTCACAACAAAATTAAAAAATATTCATAGATAGCCTTTTCATTCGTAGAACATGTCCACAAAATGTCACTTCTTCAACTCTTCAACAATTTCTCATTTTTGGAAGCGTGTAACTTTTCAAGGAAAGGCCTAACAGCTTTTGTTTACATGAAACACCCCCTTTAATTTCCGACAAGGATTCACCCCCTAAAAACTTTCGCACTTATTTGCTAACACCCTGTATACTAAACTAGATAATTTGAAATACGTGAATTTGATCTAGGTCATCTGAAACAATCCGATACAAAATTATATTTGACTTGATTGCAACACCTCATCGCATTCTTTTTAATGATCTATAATTTATATTTGGAAATACCTGTTGTAGATTCGCTGATCTGGTGTAGTAGGTAACCAACAACACAAATTAATAGTTTTCGGAGAATTTGTGATGTGAAACAAAATGTAGTAAAAATAAATAAATAAAATATGCGTTGGTAGAAAGAAAGGAGATGAGAGCATCACTCAACAATACAACTGATTGACAGAATTGCCAGCGAAAAGAAATTTTATAACACAACGTTTTTAGATATCTGGTAGATATATTAAATGACCCCGCACCATTCTTATGGAAACGTCAAATTGTCTGAATTTTTGATATGTAATAGTACTATATGTCCTGATCAATAGTGTCCATGGGCTCAATCCTATCCTATGGCTAGATTTCGATATACAGCTCGTTAAAATTCAATATCCCGAAATTTTAAAATGTATACCAAAAAGTCCCTGTAAAATATTTTTAAAATTTATGGCGGATATATGTAGTCACAATACATACGTAATAAATAAAATCAAAATATATTTTCTTATAGGGCGATTCATGTTTCTACAGGCCTTTTTGTTCAAAGTATGTATTTTTAACATGCAGAAGTAGCCTGAAATATCGATAAAAAAGTCACCGTCAAAGTTTCTGAATATTGGATATAATGTAGATCTTGACATCCTCGTTCAAAATTGTAATAGGTAAAATTGGATCCTATGACTTGTTTTCGAGAAATTAAACGATTAACCTGTAAAAATATCAATTTTTACCAATAGCAACTTTTAGTAATAAGAAATATTCACAAAATAAACGAAATATTGTAAACTAAATAGTTTTACGCACCGTTATAATAATTGGAGGCAGACTAAAAAATTCACACTTACAGGGTGATCTCACTTGAGCTTGACAAAATCAACAAATCTAAAACAGCTGCCAAACAATTAATAATTAATTTTTACTTATTTCTAAAATCTATTTTATTGAACGGGTTGTACGTATGATGATCATACAGGGTTATTCATTATTCCATTAGGTACAAAAAAAGATTAGATAGAATTACAGGTCAGTTGCTTCGACAAATATTTGTGCTTTTTATTGAAACTCATATCGCATACATAGTGGATTGTTTGTACCTACCTTAATTATTTACACTGTATTTTTTTATTATTCAATTAGTTATTGGATTTAATAATCTACATAGGAAAAATATAATTTTCATGTGAAGAATCTCTCGTAAAAATTAAGAAACGCTATTAAATAAATGTATAGGGTGATGTAATAGGAGGTATTTCAAAGCTCGATGGAATAATCGATTTTACACAATTGCATATGGTTCTCCAAAAATATCAGTGACATATTCCTAAAAAGGGATAACAAGTAAACCAAAACGCTAGGGCTCTAACGCATTGGTGTTGTAGAAACGAGCTTAAAATAAGAATTATGGGTTCGATAAAAAAAAACTCAAATATACCTACCTATTTTTTTATTTATTGGAACAATAAACCTTTTAATTGTTTGACAGCTGTTTTAGATTTGTTGATTTTGTCATCTTACAAGCTCAAGTGAGACCACCCTGTAAGTACGAATTTTTAGCCTGCCTCCAATTAATATAACGGTGCAATATAATCTAATACAGTGTGTAAAAATATTTAGTTTACAATATTTCGTTTATTTTTATTACCAAAATTTGCTATTGGTAAAAATTGATATTTTTACAGTTTAATCGTTTAATTTCTCGAAAACAAGCCATATGATCCAATTTTACCTATTACAATTTTGAACAAGGATGTCAAGATCTACATTATATCCAATATTCAGAAACTTTGACGGTGCATTTTTTATCGATATTTCAGGCTACTTCTGCATGTTAAAAATACATACTTTGAACAAAAGGGCCTATGGAAACATGAATCGCCCTGTAAGGAAATATATTTTAATTTTATTTATTAAGTCTGTATTTTGACTACGCAGGAATTTGTCCGTCATATTCAGTTTTTTTCCGTCCAATTATTACCGAATCAGGTGTCTCCCAAGGAAGTACCTTTGGACCTGGTCTAATTGTAAATTGCTTACAGCTTTTCTAAAATTTCAAAAATCACATGAAAATAGTCCCATTTTAAAAATGCAAAATTACTGCATTGTAAGTTCCGAGCGTGCTCTGATCAATCAGGAATACAGTTATGTAATGTCACTAGGGCAAGTCGGTATGTAAATGAACAATGAGGAGTGGTCCTCCAACGCACGTCTGCTTCTATAAGCATTCGATCCCGCTCTTTTAATTATAAATAAGCCGTACAAATTGTGACTCAGTCGCGAAATTACCCGTTATTTTTACGTTTCGAAAAAAGTGTTCAGGGACGTTTACCAAAACGTAAAATAATGAAAGTGAACGCGGTTTTTTGTTATACTACAAGAGATCCTTAGTAGTCTAAGAGCCCGTGACTGCCAGACTTACCTCATTTTATAAAAGCTGAAATTTTTTCAGGGCATACTTCCAATTCAGGTAGGAGCGATGGGCTAACTAAGAACTTTGGTTCATGGTGGCTTTGGCAGGTAGCAGGTGGCAAAGGTGTATAAAATACCGACTTAAATGACCTCGCACGTAAATTGGCCGTCGGTTAAAATTTTTGAAACTCGGGGATATTACTGATGAATTATTTTCCACATTTCAAAATTACATTTCTCCTCACCAGCATGGGTTTCATCAATGGAAGCAGGTCATCAAGTGGATGCTATCTACACTGACCTGTCTAAAGCTTTCGATAGTGTCTGTCACAAGTTGTTACTCAGGAAACTTTCTCAAATTGGCATCTGTGGCAACTATCTGAAATTGCTAAACTCTTACTTAACAGACGGCTCTCAGCGTGTTTTGGTTCTTAATTCGTTCTCTGATGACATATCAGTGACTTCCGGCGTTCCCCAAGGTTCCCACATTGGTCCCGTTTTTACTCTTTATAAACGAAGCATCAGATTGCTTTTTAAACAGTTGATTCGCAGACGACCTAAAGTTCTTTACTACAAAAACCAGTGATAATTCTGCCTTACAATCAGATTTGGACCGTTTCACCGATTGGTGCAAAATTAATCGTTTGTCTCTGAATGTGAGCAAATGTGCTTTACAAGATCTCCCAACATTACCAAAAATGTCTATAAATAATATTGACTTGTACGAGTTTGGAATTTTATTTATTGGATTCGAAAAGCCTAACTGATGAAGCCGAAAGGCAGAAACCGGTCTTAGGATGTCGAATCTAATAAATTAAAATTCCTTACTGGTTTACTCACTTTGTATTAATCTCTGAAAGGGATAAAAAAGAAGAGAGTGACATCTTGACTAGATTTAGTCAAAATTTAATGTCAATACTCTCTTCTTACCATAGATGGTAGCACATCTAAAAAAAGTTATTCTTGATAAAAAGTTCTGTATTGCCTAAAACCCAAAATTAAATACTCAGATATCAATTTTTTGCATTGGTATACGAGGTTTGTCAAAAAATATGAATTTTTCTCAAAAATCAAGTACTTACTTTATTTATTTGTGACAATATCGAAAACTGTTATAAAAAAAATGTGTTTAAATTAAAATATAACGTTCAAATATGCAACAATCTTTATTTATTTAGTTCCGTGTGGGGTCCTGTCAAATAATAAAGCATAATTTTCCTATATTTTTAACATTGTTGCGTATTTGAACGTTATCTTTTAGTCTAAATACATTTTCTATATAACAATTTTCGATATTGTCACAAATAAAGGTACTTTATACACCTTTGCCAGTCTGCTACCTGCCAAAGCCACCATGAACCAAAGTTCTTAGTTAGCCCATCATTCCTACCTGTATTGGAAGTATGCCCTGAGAAAATTTCAGCTTTAATAAAATGAGGTGAGTCTGGCAGTTCACGAGCTCTTGCTCTATAGCTGTATTATTTTACAAAAGTCCAGAATCTTTAAAATAATTAAAAATATTCATTATTATGGAAAAAAAATATTTTGTTTTGATTCTTTTGAAATAGTTGTAAAAATAAAAATAAATAAAAGGGCGAGACAGATGGTACCATAAAAACAGAAGATATAAGAAAATAGGAGTGAGATAAATCAAAGTTGTAGAGGTTAAAAAATGTGATACATTTTTGAAATCAGCATTTTAATAGCTTGAAAATGAGATATGGTCACGAATCCCAAATATATATAAAATAATAATTTCCGAAAAAACAAAGTCAAAAACATTTAGGAGTTTTATTTATCAAAATTATTTTATTTAAAATTATTTACTCAATAGAAATCAAAAAATATAAACATTTAATTAAACCAGGTCGTTGCAAAATTTTGCTGATGTGCAGAATCCCGAAAATCGATGTTAGCTTGCCTAATTGAGAGACTATAATAGAAGTAAATGTGGGGCAATCTATCGAAATTAGGAACTCTGCACTGTCAGCGATTTTTCCTAAAAACCATCCGGGGACGGAAAAAATGAGGGCTGCAGAGTTGATTGTCGGCTGAAGAGTCAAGGGTTGGTTAAAAGTTAAGTTCCTCTGGCAGATTATTAGAGTCCGGCATCAGAGCCAAAGGCAAAGTTAGTCCTTTAAAGGAGAAGAGCCAATAAGGGAATAGTGACAAGCCCCTAGTCCCGGTATGTTTAGGTAAGCGTTTATTGTTAACTTATATTAAATCTATGTGTATTTGAAGGGTGACCCAATAAAAGTGTTATTTGTTTTGTATTTCTCTTGTTTTATTTCTTAGAATGAGTGGTGGTATTAAAACATAATAACTGCTAAGTATTCGTGACTTCGTAAAGGATACTACTGAACCATGTGACAATATCATTTCTTATTTAAAAAAAAATGAAAGTATAACTGTCAATTGAAGGGAGATCATGCAAGGGTCGAAACTTTCATGCCATACCACGTCATAATGACTTTAAAAAGCGATATGTTCGAGAATTTCGCTAATTAATACGGGGACAGAAAAAGCACGTGTACTTTTTTTATTGATAATTTAACTAAGCATAAAAATTTCTGGGTGAGTCTGTTATTCGTAATTACTCATATTTTAATCTTTAAATCGTTAAATATAAAGTTTTTATTATGTTCAATAAAATCATGTTAGTTTTATTATTATATATTTAAAGGTTAAGGTTAGTACGACCTTGCCAGACACTAGCGTTTATCTACTCCCACATATTACATATATTATATTAAATAGTGCTTCATTGTTATTGCATATTTATACCATCAAAAGATATCGTATAGAATTTTAGATCTTTAGGCCATTTTCAATTTAAAGTTAAGGTTGATCTAACCTCTACTAATTTTAGATTTCTTAAGTTAATGTTAATTAATTTTCTATTCATTTTAGATTTCTAGGCTATTTTCAATCTAAAGTTAATGTTAATTAATCCTCCATTAATTTTAGATTTCTGGGTCATTTTCAATCTAAAGTTAATGTTGATCTATCTTCCATTAATTTTAGATTTCTGTGTCTTTTTCAATTTAAAGTTAAAGTTGATCTATCCTCTACTTAACTTTAACATCACATTTCACGTTAACAATTTTGATTTGTTTTAAGGGCATAAATATAATAAAACAAAAGTATGGTACCAAATGTATGAGTATTGTAAAGAATAAATGAATGTAAACGGAATCAATAGTATTTAGATCACAAATATAAAAGGAGAAAAATAATCATTCCTGAGATGTACGCGAAAAATAAGAGAAAGGTTTGCAGGAAGAAAAGACCGAAATGAATGCAGCTTCACAGTCACTAAAAAATTAAATTTAATATACTTCATTTTCAGTTATCTAATTTGCCATCAGTTTTTTCTCTTCTTTGTTTTATTACTTCCTTATTGCCCTCTCTACAATTTTGGTCTTCTTTCCATTTTTTTATTTTATTCCTTTGTTATCTTCCTTATTTCTTTTCTTACTTCATCATTTTCGTTTTTGAATTTCTTCTACATCAATCTCAATCTAAGATTTAAAGTATTTGTCACACTTATTACTTTAATTAATTTTAAGTTTTATATTGTATTGTCTAAAGTATGAATCCTGCCAAAGATGTTGACATATCTCAGAAAGAGTTACTAAAGTTTTATTAAATATTTGTTTATTAAAGAGGGAAAAAATTTTCTGAAAGCACTGAAATTGAATAAAATTCCAATTGATACAAAAAATGTTTTCCTTCTTTAACTTCCTAAAGTGTACTCTGCTATCTCTTCTTCATTTGTCTTTTAACTTAAAACCCTATGTAGGGTTTACTGTACCTAAGAAATTTCCTAAAAACTTTCTAGATCCATTTAAAATATATTTTTTCTACAACTGATATGAAAAGTAATGAATTTCTCATAGCTTACTTAATTTCAAAACCATGTGTTGCTTATACGGTGCCGGAATATTTTTCCTCACGGCACTTTGCCCAAACCACATACATTTATAAGGAGAATCAACAAAAATCGCAAAAACTTAGTAGGCTGCTGTTCAGCTTTAAATTGTTATGACAACTGTCACATTATCGAAGTTTTTTAAATTCTTAAGGTAGTTTTCATTCATGCTTTGACAGAAATCGCAATTTCCAATAAATATTATTTTAATAAGACATACCTATTTCTAATAAATAATATGGGTACTGACAGTAGTGACGATTTTGATAATACTCCGCCAGAGATATTGGAAAGAGCCGCAAAAGTAACGTTAGATTTGTTGCCGGTAATTTCAAGAAAAAGTATGAATTGGCATACGAATAATTTATGGAATGGAGAAGAAATACAAAAATAAAATTAAAAAAAAATTTAACTGTTAAGAGGTAGGATACTTTCATGTTATTTTAGTTTTGCTAACCATAAAAATAAATATTAAGATACATTACTTGTATTCTTTAAATTTGTGCAGTTGTAGAAAAAGTATAGTGTGAAACACGTGGGGAAAGTACTTTTCTCACTCGTGTGTTTGCGGCACTCGACCTTTAGGCTCGTGCCACAAACTTTCACGCTCGTAAGGAAAGTTGAACTTTCCCCACTTGTTGCACAATATACTATTACTTTATTTCTTGTTCTTTTGCATGACTGATTATTAAACGCGTTATGAACTCTTCAACTATTTATACTCTGTTTTACTTTTCTTAAGACTTATATAGGCTCTTGGTCTGCCTCTTCTTCGTTTTCCTGATGTTCTCCATTCGTTATTGTATTAACGGATTTTCCTTTCCCATCATCCATAAACGCCCGATCTATTTCACTCCCTCTTGCTAAATTTTTGTAATTATGTCCTCATTTCCTAGTTCTTTCATCACTTCCTGATTAGACTTGATCTATATTCGATTCATTTGTTTCAACAGATCCCAAGAGTTTTCTCTTATTATTTTTCCATTCCGCAACTTTCGGAAATACTATAAAAAACAGTGAGATAACCGAATTAATGGTATCTGAACGACCTGTCCTTAACCCTGCGACCTGATAATTATTATTCATCATCCTACTTACTAAAACCGTCTACCATCTAGTGTCGTTTTTCTTCGATGGAGGTAAAAAAACTCGTGAGCTGTTTACATATTTGATTATCATACAGAAAGCAAACATAAAGCTAGGATTATCGTCTCTACCAATCTCGTCGTTGAGAAAACATTAACTTAAAAGCGAATCATAACTTCAAGAGATGTATACAAGATGAGTACGTCCATTGCTTAAAATAATCATGTAAGCATTTACGGCATTTACATTATCAATGCCTACTGTACGACGCGTGGAATACGAATGAGCTAGACGGTTTTGTAGTGACAATGAAATGTGGGGGAAATATGAGCTGAAATCAAAATAGACAAAAATTTTTGATAGACGACAATTGGTGGACGACATACCAATACCTTTATGCATTTGAACTGTTTTTTTTGCGATTACCGTGTCAACTCAACTGATGTCATATCATTTTGTAATTAGAGAATATTTGTCTTAGCAGTTCACTTCAAGTGCAGCTGCCCCCCCCCCCCCTAGAGGTTAACGCACTCCAGTCACCCGAAAAAGTAACAGAAGAAATTTTCAAAGATGCTACTGCTATTGCGGAAAAAATTGGATTGGCGGAAGATACGAAATCTATATCCCGTACTGCTAAAAGACACCATATCAACCACCCGGCAAAAAGCCCCTCAGAATTCTGGCGCAGGTCAATAACAATTCCTTATTTGGACTCAATTATAGAAGAAAATAGACAATCATTTACTTTAACAAAACTACATCCTACGCAAATGAAAAACATTTCTTTGGAAGAACTTGAAGAAGCTTGCGAGGAATTCAAAATTTTTTACGGTCTTACAAATATCGATGAGAGAGCTTTGGAAAAAAATATGGGAGAAAAAAACCAGAATCGATCAAACTGAGTGTGAGTGTTGTGGAAATCCTCAAAGAAACTGAAGATTTTTTCCTGAAATTAAGAAGGCTCTGAAGATCCTTGTTGCTTTACCTTGTACGACTTGTGCAATTGAAAGGTCATGTAGTAGCTTTAGGAGAATCAAAACCTGGTTGAGGAGCACCATGTCTGAAGCTCGACTCAATGGCCTCGCAATGATGAGTGTACACATTTTCAAAAACTTAAAACGATTTCGTCAACAAAGTGGCTAACGAATTCGCAAAGAACCCTAGAAGATTATGTTTCAATTGATTTTCTATATAGATATTTTGTTCGTTTTCTAATTTTTTTATTAAAACTTTTCTTTTTTGATTTTTCTCTTCAGTTCTTTTATGGTGCCTCCCCCCTAGCTTACCGGCTGGCGACGCCCTTGGTTCACTTCCTTGTTAAAATGGGACAGCCATCATTCTGCCTCGTTTTCTAGGAGCACTTTCTACAGAAACCTTGATGGAGTCTTCTTTGGAGAATGACTTAAACTTTTAACTGTTCACAAAATCTTGGTAAAAACTATTTAACGTATTCTTTGTAATCTTTCCAGTTTTTTCAGAAAGAAAGGTGTTATGGTAGAACAATTTCTGTAACTATATGTTTATAAGATTTGTTTCAGATAAAAATGTATACAGGGTGTATATGAAAAATCAAACTGATTATATAGATATTTCTCCAAAAAAACATTGCAAGCGTTTATATCTGTAACTAAAACAACTACTTGGGCTTCTTCTCTCTACAGGATTGAATTACGTCAACATTGGAAACCAAACTTAGTTGAGAACTTCACATTTTTAGACAGGTTTCGGCATCGCTGTGCCTCATCAGTAGAACTTGAAATCTTAAATCTATGAGGTGCAAACCCTTACGATTCGATTCGAAAGCTTTTTGGGGGAAAGCAAAAATCTATAATTAATCATATATATAGTTCAATGTTAAGTAAACTAATGTGATCGAATTTACATTTACTGCCCAAAGTGTGCTGCAACATGTTCAGGTTTCCCCTAATTGTATACACTACTGTATAATGCGTACACACATTTATACCTGTATGGTATAGCAATGTTTACATAACAGTAAGTTCATGATCAGGGACATACATCTTCATTTTATTTATTATTGATTCAGCGTTTGACCCACAATTTAATGTTTAATGTGTTAAATACATTTAGGTTTACTTTGGTGTACTTTCTTCTAGGAATATATTAGATAGTAAAACAAATTATAAATTAGGTTGGTTAATTATGAATATATTTACAAAAGTTTAAATGTTAAAAATATTTTCTTTTATACCAGGGCAAACCCGATTTTAAATACCCGAATTCTTGAAAAATTCTTAGCAGTAAGGGGAAATGGGTGAGGATAAGTATTTACCGTACGTTTTTAGGGTTGGATATTGATTTTTTACGATTTTTGGCTGAAATGTGCATTCTATCGAAAAAAGTTTAATATAAAAGTTGTAGATAATTAAAATATCTAAAACATTCGTATTGATCATTTTTCAACATAACCTCAAAATGATCGAGAAAAACGGTAAGTACCGTTAATAATTTTTTTTTATGAAACTTGATGAAAACGTTCTTTTTGCGTTTTAAATAATAATCTGTAATTTTTTCAAAGCAAAATATATATTTTTCGATTTTTTTAACAACATCATTTTAACTTTTTTATTCAACTTTACTTGTATTTGTGAATATCCACGGTTAATTTCCAAGTTTCCAGCTTCAAACTGTTCCAAACAATCTTATTTTTAAACGATTAATGTATGGAAATAATAAATCGCAAATCAAGAAAATGCAGATATTCCAGAATAAAGTATTTCCCTTCAAATCCACCAACTACATAGTTCTCAGCAATTAATTAAGCAAAAAGGCAATTTAAATTTTAAAACATCCTCTAGCTGCGATAAAGCACACTGTAATTTTTTAACATCTCGATATAGAAGTGGCATTCTACGTTGGATTCCACTACTTTACCTCTATGGCATTTATCCCAAATAAATACATTTGAACATCGTTAGCAACCGGAATCGGTCAGAGCAAAGTAGGCGCTGACTCTGTTCTAAAACGAGCAATCGATTCCGATCCGAGTTAAGTTGAAGGAACGATTCAACCAGGTCCGGTTTTATCAAAGGTAATACCACTAATCCTACAAATTTAATCAAAGGTAATACCACGAGTCCTCCAAATTTTATCGATTAAATTTTTGGTTTTCACGAAAACGGCTTTATTTGGAAAAACCACGAAAACAAACTGATTGATAAAATCACGAGTCCGCAGGACGAGTGATTTTATCTTAAATCAGTTTGTTTGAGTGGTTTTGCCTAAAATAAAGGCGTTTGAGTATGAAGATCAAAAATTTAATCTATAAAATTTCAGAGGACGAGTCGTATTTGAAAGGATTATTTTTTGAATCATTTTGTATTAAAAACAGAGAACATAGTCATTTATGCAAAAGACACTTTACACACAAATATTGAAAATTTTCTTTACCAATTTAAATTGAAACCTGAGCTGTTATAGTTTTACATACAGGGCCACCAAGGCGATTTTTTGACTGGCTACCCCGCGAAACGGCGCCGTTAATAAAAGCGAAGAAGAATGAAATGAAGTCTTTCTTAATTTAATTAATTTTAAGTTTAGTGTTATGTTATGTAAAAATGTTAAAGGCATTTTGAAATCAACTAATAAAAACAGGTTAGTTTACAAATACATTTTGAAATTTGGTTATTAACATAGATTTGCAATACATTTTAGTATAATAAAAATTGTTAAATGTTTACATTTGACATTTCAAAAAAGGTAAACACAGTTTAATCAAGAAACAAATACGAAGAAGCGGTTTTATCAGTATAAAACACAATGATTGGTTAGGATCCTGAGCTGTTATTGGCTGAAACCACAAAATCTGACTGTATTGACAGATGAAAAAAATAATCTATAAAATTTGAGAGGACGTGTGGTATTTGGAAAGGTTTTTCAATCATTTTGTATTAAAAGAAGATAGTCATTTATACAAAAGACACTTTACACACAAATGTTCAATATTTTCTTTATCAATTTAAATTGAAACATCAAATATTGACCAATATTGAGCTGCTATAGATTTAAATAAAGGGCCACCAAGACATGCGCGATTCGGACTCTGACATTGTCAGTTTTAAAGGGATTAAAATTGGAGATTTCTGTGTAATTTGAAGTGTTTAGGAATTCATAAACTGATGTTGAGTGTTGAAGTGAGTTATGTGTGTGTTAAAGCGATTTGAAATAAACGAATAAACATTTTAGCTTACAAATACATTTTAGTATAATAATAATTGATAATGCTAAATAAAAGTTGTTAAATGTTTATATTTGACATTTCAAAAAAGGTAAACAAAGTTTTATCAAAAAACAAAAACGAAGAGGCGGTTTTATCAAAGGTAATACCACGAGTCCTCCAAATTTTATCGATTAAATTTTTGGTTTTCACGAAAGCGGCTTTATTTGGAAAAACCACGAAAACAAACTGATTGATAAAATCACGAGTCCGCAGGACGAGTGGTTTTATCTCAAATCAATTTGTTTGAGTGGTTTTGCCTAAAATAAAGGCGTTTGAGTATGAAGATCAAAAATTTAATCTATAAAATTTCAGAGGACGAGTCGTATTTGAAAGGATTATTTTTTGAATCATTTTGTATTAAAAACAGAAAACGTAGTCATTTATGCAAAAGACACTTTACACACAAATATTGAAAATTTTCTTTATCAATTTAAATTGAAACCTCATGTGAGCTGTTATAGTTTTACATACAGGGCCACCAAGGCGATTTTTTGATTGGCTACCCCGCGAAACGGCGCCGTAAATAAAAGCGAAGAAGAAGAATGAAATGAAGTCTTTCTTAATTTAATTAATTTTACGTGTTTAGGTATTCAAAAACTGATATTTAATGAACAAAAAGTTTAGTGTTAAAGTGAGGTATGTAAAAATGTTAAAGGCGATTTGAAATAAACTAATAAAAACAGGTTAGTTTACAAATACATTTTTAAATTTGGTTATTAACATAGATTTGCAATACATTTTAGTATAATAAAAATTGTTAAATGTTTACATTTGACATTTCAAAAAAGGTAAACATAGTTTAATCAAAAAACAAAAACGACGAAGCTGTTTTATCAGTCTAAAACACAATGATTGGTTAGGGTCCTGAGCTGTTATTGGCTGAAACCACAAAATCTGACTGTTTTGACAGATGAATAAAATAATCAGTATAAAACTCAACGATTGGTTAAGATCGTGAGATTTTATTGACTGACTATTTTGACAGATCAAAAAAATAATCGGAAATAACACATCATATTCTTTTGATGTTATAAACGAATGCGCCAATACAGATGATTTGGTGATCATTGCAATAAGTGAAAGTGATTCACAGACCAATCTCTGGAAAGAAGTACTAAAACAGATTGGTTTGTAGATTGGAGATTGGAGAGACATGGGACTAAACAATAGCAAATATTCTAAAAAAGAAATTTAGTAATCTAAAATCAGAAACAAACATTTCAATACTTTTTATTGCTTCCTTTGGAGACTAACCATTTGATTGTTTTTTAAACTCATCTAGACTGGGATCTGATTATAAAAAGCGTAAAATTAAAAATACTGATAACATCTGCAGGGTGTTAATTAATATGTTTTACACATTGATTAATAAAAATCGATAAATACATATATGTTTTGTAGACCTTTTGACATAGTGAGAAGGCAAGATATATGGAAGTCTTTAGAAACAAGAAGAGTGGATGCTAGAAATGATAAAGGTAATGTATAAGAACAATAAAAATACTGTCAGAATGAATAATGAAGAATCCAAACAATTTGAAACGAAACAAGCAGGGATGCGTTCTGAGCCCTCTTTTGTTCTCAGCCATAAAAGATGATGCTATAAAAGAAACAAAGAGAATAATAAGAAGAATAAAAGTTGGAAACTGGAAGATGGAAGAAATTAAAATAGCAAAGTTAATGTATGCAAACTCAGAAGAAAATCTACAGCTTAACCTAAACATACTTAATGAAGAGCTAGATAAAGTAAATATGAAAATAAACATTAAGAAAACTAAAACTTTAATAATAGCAAAGGTGGATAAAACACATAGTATTAAATTAAATGGACAAAATATAGAGCAAGTAAATAGTTTCAAATATTTGGGCACGATAATAGAGAAAAATGGAAAGTTGAATAAGGAGATAAATAAAAGATTAAATAAAACTGGAAGAATATATAATATGATGAAGAACACATTCTTTGGAAAAAGGAAAATACAGAAGAATGTTAAAACAGAAATAGTGAAAAGATTAGTCAGACCAACAATGTTATATGGAATTGAATCGTGGACATTGACAGATAAACATAAGTCAAGAATTAATGCAATGGAAATGAAATTCCTTAGGAAAATTGAAGGAAAGATAAGGATAAGAATAAGGATAAGGAATGAAACATTTAGACAACAGCTACAAATAAAACCAATACAAGACAAGATAGCAGAAGGACAATTAAGATGGTAAGGACACGTTTGTCGAATGCCGGACGAAAGAAATATAAAATGAGATGAAATCAAGAAAATGACATAAGACACAAATAAGTGGAGAAAAATATGTAAATTAACGTAATGTATTAAACTCAATGTACACCTTAGACCTAACGGTAAAAAGGTTTTTAGGTTAAATAAATAAATAATAGAATTGACCAAAGCGGCAATGGGGAAAGGGTTGCCCCGAAAATATAACTAAATTATGAAAATTTGTTTGACGAACAAAAATATCCCTTCATGAAATCTCTCCCACTCAATAATAACGTAGCTCCAAAGAAATAATGAATGTATCTATAATTTTTCTATTAAAAACAAGAAAAATGAATAGTCAAATTATTTCTGTTGGTTCCATATATTTCCATTTCCAAATTTATAATTGCCCCTCTTCCTCTAATTGCTCTAAGCACCAACTTTCTACAATCTTCTCCACTTCGCTTAAGCCGTTCCTGTATGAGACCTGCAAGTTTTTATTAAAAAGTGCACTTAACTACATTCCAGACAAGGGTATATGCATTTCTGCACTACGAATATACATTATTATTTTTTACAGAACAAGTTTAATTTAGATGACGCTCTACGCGATAAAGTTAGCGTAATAGTTTTCTTCGAAAGGTAACGAACTTCTGTAGCATTGTCAACAATTAAACTATTATGTTTGAAAAAATTTTAATTGGCGCTTCTCATCGCCATCCAAACGCTTCGAAGTAAATGACCTTTGTACTTTGAGAATAAAATTTTGATTGCTACATACCAGAGATGGATTATGTATTTCGAAAATATTATAATACTTGTAATAGTTCATTTTTATGCATTTTGCTGTTGGGTTGGTAATAATTCTTGAAGTACAGCTAGATAACTGTGTTAGAAAGGTTATAGTGATCACCTTGGTTTCTTCAAGCTGTCTCATAATTTTCGTTTAAAGCAAATAGCGTCGTTAACAATACTTTACATTGAAGTATGTCTCAAATTTATGCAACGTTGCAATAATAATTATGATAAAAATTTGACTACTTTGAGTAATCATAGAAATAAAAAATGTAATAAAAAATATCAACAATTTAGATCCAAAACTCAATACTCATCCATCAAGTCTACAGGATAAAATATCTTATAACAAAAGAAGAAGAAAAAAACCAAAAATAACTACCAGTTACTGATAAATTCAAAAGAGCTAACAGACCCTTTGATCCTGCGGAGACCAGATTTACACGCACGGTTGCTGAACAGCATATTATGCATAAGACTATTTCTAAATAGAAGAAACGTTAGAATATAAGTACATCAGTATCATAAAAACCATAGCGACTTACTGCAAATGGTGGATATTAAACGAAGGAGGAAGGAAAAATAACTCCTGATTACAGAAATGGTTTTCTTTAGGAGAGTTGCAGGAAAATCTAGAAGAGAAAACACATACAAGCGAATTCGAGGTAATATGGGAAACTAAACAACCTACTACTATTATGAAATACAATAGGAAAACGAAGAAGAGGCAGCAGGAATGATATGGAGCTATGGAGATGGTATTATAAAAATGCCCAGAACAACGGACCTATTAGAAATAATGTTAAGTATCTTGAGAAGAATCTAGAATACAGAAAATGTCGCCAACACAAAAATATGTCCAACACATCAACCACAACATAAATACATGAATTCATACCCTGAACCGAAGGCTTTACATGCCATTCGATGCATGGTGGGATGCTGATATTATAGCCCACCAATATAGCTCAGTGGGAACTTGTTGTTGACTTTGTAACAAGACGTTTTGAAAAACCGGCACCTCTACATGGCTCAGAGACGAAACATCTATCCACATTCTCTCAGAATGCAAAACCGTCCAAAATCTGAGGGTACAATACCTCGGAGAATATGAAATAAAAGAGGGACATCTACCTAAACTGAAGCCTACCGACATCCTGAACTTGTTGAAAGCAATAGGACTGGAGGAACTGCTCTAATCGTTGAGACATCCTTTTATATGAACGTTATTTTATACATATATACTGACCAAGTCTAACTTTTATTTCTATCACTGCTAGTCTGATTTTCCCATTTTCATTGTAGGTACATATTCTAGCTGAAAGTACTTTATATTTGAATATTTTTTTAATGCAGCTGACACTAAGCAACTCATCAAACACTTTAAAAAAAATACATAAACGGTGATTGTCGCAATTTCAATATCGATTTCAGCTTGAATATAATTTAAATACCTAGTAGAAGCGTCTTTATAGGACGATTTAATTAAATCAAATGTCATGCACAGTAGTGTCCTAGAATGTCGCGGTAATGTTTTAATTCATTTGTATTCATCTAGGATGTGTAGGAAATCCCTTTCATTTCAAACTATTTCAAATATTCGCATTGTTAACAGTCCGCTCTCGCTTTGAAAATAGTTGTTCTGTAAGGGTTGTGCTATATAATTTTACAAACTCTAAATTTGATGAAATTGTTTTTTTTTAATTAGTTTTACAATAATAATATGAACTGGTAGAAAACGATATATTTTGGAACAATCCAAAGTGTTTAATGAGAGTATAGTATTTTAACTGATTAATTCACAACTTAGTGTTGCTCTCACAATACATTAGAAAATGTCGACATGTAAATGCCTAATTCAAATTGTACACAACAAAAAAAGAATTACCCAAATAGGTCCAGCCGTTCTGAAGTAATGTGCTTACAAGCATTCGGCAAATTCATTTTTAGATTGAAATAATATCGTAATAAAATTATATTATGTTCAAATTGAAATGGTCAGAGTCGAGCTGTACAATGTGTAGAGTAAAAATAAAAAAATTGTATGAGACATATTTTTAATTCATGCATGACTGCAGATTGGAGGAATAGAAAAAAATATTAATAGGAACATATGTAAATACAAATAAAGAATGTAAAGAAGAGAGAAAAGATAATAATAACAATAACAGTAACAATCATGAACCTGGAAGGCACAAATGTAAATTTAATTACAGAACAATCAAAATAAACATTAAATAAAAGCTTATTATCAAAGAAGATACCAACTTTTTGTACAACTAATTAATAACCTAATTCAAAGGCTTGATAAGGTTTGGAGATTTCGGCAAAGATTTGTGATCTTAGCAATTTGGCACGCTATGGTATAAGAGGCAAAAAATTACGTGAGCTATGAAAACATTAGGGAGATTTTAAGCCACAACTTGAGCATCATACGTTATATCCCTTTATCCGCTATTAAAGTAAATACAGAACGTTAATAACGTATTTCGAAAATGAGTTTTCAAGCCATCCCACTCTTCCGTTATTTACGTGACAGACGCTAGAAACATTTATAATATATGTAATAGTTTAAATAATCATTTACGATTTTTTTATTTTAACTGCCTTAAATCGTTTTTTAAATTAAACCAGAATGAAACAAATACTACAAAAGATAGGTTAGGTAAAAGACTTGTTGTGACATCTCTTCAATGTCCATATCCTATGTTGCCATAACATTTAATTTTATGAAATGTTTTCATTTCATATTTTAAAAAAAAAGTGGTAAGAATGGTGAAAACTATTGACCTACTCAAATCTTCTAAATTTTACATATATTTATCTGTTATTAAGGAACCCTTATTTCACCTCTGATAACGTAAAACAATATCGGTTAATGAAGTGTCCCTTATTTTAGCGCTATTGCGCATGTGATGTATGACGGATAAAGTATATTGGTGTACAAATAGGTGGCTTAAAATCTCCCTATTGACTCTGGCATGATCCCTGTCACAAGAGGTGTCCCACATGATTCGGTGTTAGCCCTGTGTTGTATGTATGTAAATATATATTTATCTTTTGAAATGAATAAGAGATCTTCTTTTTCTAAGACAACATTGATGTTTTATATTATTTTATTATTTTATTAGTGTTGCATCAACCGTCAAAACCTCTGAGTTCAGTTTGAAGTTGATTATAATAACGATCAATAATTTTATATATTTTGAGGTCAACAGCGAGAACATTATTCTTCATTATTAAGACTACCATTTATAATAATCGAGATGTGCAATATCGTTCTAGAATTAGGTCAACAATTTAAAGAATATATTGATGAAAGCCTCAAACTAAAAACGAAAATTTGAAAAATAACATTCGATTTTTTTTTATTTAATTTGAATTCTCACTGCAATGTTTACTGAATACAATTTTGTGGGAAAAAACAGTTTTAAAACCTATGCAATATTTTCTACCATTGAAAATATTTCATCAGATAAAATCTACTACATTTTCTCCATTTGTTAACTATAATTCTTGTGAAATAATAGTATTACAATACATAGACAACGATATTAACGATAAAGTTATTACTTAATCATTCATACTTTTTCATTCATTTTTTTCGAGGTTGCTTCTGATTCAATTGTATTGTATTTCAATTGGATACATTGTGTTATCCAATTAACTAATCAAACCAATTAATTTTATAATTAGTAGCAATAATTTACTATCTTATTTATCCCTATACGCATGGGAGAATTAACACAGTGTTTATATTCATTTGTAATTCGTTTTTTTTTAGCTTTTCTTGTAATTAGCCTTGATTTTCAATTCCTTTATCGTCTTTTTTCTTCTCTCGCACATTTTTGCAATACCTTGAGGTCAAAATGTATTGACAACATATTTTTCATTTTAAAACGTGCAAGTTTTAAGTTGTTTCTTACAATATTTCTATAAAATATTCATTCACTTATTTGAACAGTCTAATAACCTAATTAATTAAGAATCATTTGTAAAAAATATCACAATCGCGTCCTAGAAACACTTAACAATGTATTGATTCATTTGCATTCGAGTAGGACGTCTGGGCGATCCCTTAAATCTAAAATATTTAGAATATTCCAATTGTTAAGTAGTGACAGCGCTACCGAAGTTCTATATACCCACTTTGTCAATAGTATCAACCTCGGTAATACTAAAAATGGTAAGTGTAGGAGTGCCGATCGACTTTCGTATTCAGAGCATCGCGTTCATTTATCGATTACAAAAGAAGTCCGCATAAACTAATCACATTCTTACGTTTGAAGGAACAAACACGTCTGAAGTATCTCATCTGTCATAAATCGATTAAGGTCAGTATTGAAGTGATAAATCCTGATTGATTTAAGAATTAATGAAGATATCAGTATGTGTTTGTCTGTATTTGAAAGCCTAGTTCAGCAAAACCAAGAAATACATTTATTTTTTATGTTAATACTTGGATTCTTGGTTTCATTTTTACAGATTTTACAGCGAAAAAGAGAGATTTACAATCAGATTGACTAATCTGACTTAAGCTGTCAAATAAATAAAAGGTATGAAGTATGCTGTAAGTTGGTACCAATGTACGTAATGGAGGAATTTCCTACTAACCTCAAATTCTAAAAAAAGTCTACCAACGAGGAAGGGTTTTATTGAGATAAAATCTACTGCATTACTGTTTTGTTGTTAAATGTAATTTTACCTACGTCATTCCGTTCGATATTAACCTTGTTTTTCACCCCGAGTCTCGATACCATCTTTAATTTTAACCAATCAGAAATGGAGTTTACTAAAATCATTATTTTTCTAAAACGATATATTCAGTAGTTTTTTGTGAACATATTAAATCATTACGGAAATAATGAAGTACATTTTGACAAAAAATAACGCTTCCCCGATGGTAGACCTTTTTCTAGGTTGGCAACTTGGAAAGAACTCCCCCATTGCTCTTGGAGCTTCAGTAATGTGATATCAGAGTAATCACAGGAACGCTCACTGGACACAACTCACTCATATACTATCTCTGTAAGATGGGCAAAGTGGAGAGTGTGAAACATGCAGATTCTGAGATGATGCAGATGAGACGACGGAACACATTTTCTGCAATTGCAGACCTAGCTCAAAAACGGATAATAGGATGTCTCATAAGCCTAGATTTTTTGGACTAAAACATAGATATAGGGTAATCTACAATCTGCAAGCCAAAGATGTTGGTATAACTCCAGGAGAAAATCTAGAGAAAATAGACGATTGAGGAAGAAAAGAAGACAATCAGAAACAGGAATAAAAAAATAAAGTAATGAGGAGAAAATCCTGATTAGTAAAAAAAATACTGAAATTTCCATCCTATTTGAACCAAGAGTAATGAAACCTTAAAAAACATGCTGTATAACGTTATACAAAAAAATTAATTGTAGATTCCGCCTACCAAACAAAACTACTATTATTTCGGCGTGTGTGGCATAATTTTTACATATTTTACTTGTAGAATACCGCTGGCGCTATTACAAAAGGTTATACATAACAATCTCGAATATTCTCTAAAGAATGTCTGACCAAGAAACTTTGATATTCAAGGATGTAGAGACATTTATCGTACTTACGTTCACGAAGAATTGTGTTCCTGAAACAAAAAAAAACATTAGAAACCTTTCTTTAAAAAACACAAACCAGAGAGCCATATTTTAGTACATACATAGTTATTTTATTCGTTGTCGCTTTCTTTTGTGATAAACAATATTGTTCAATAAAAAGAAAATACTTTATACCATTTATTTATACCATAAACTACTGAATATATTTTCCATTCAAATTCAAGTGGAGTGCACGTAATAATTGATTTTATTATGCAATGAAACCGAATTACATAATCCGACAAAGAAATGCAATAACACCTTTTTTTATGAATGATTTTCCATTTGTTAAGCTCCAAAAGGAAGAACTAAAAGTTGATTATTTCTATGCCACTACCCATCAAAGAACAGATCATAAGATAACATTCATCGCGTGATCTTTCGAGGTTTCCCTTCGGTTTACGAACTATTTCGATGGTATTGAATGGATGAAAAAGTGAAATTTTTTTGTTTCCTGCAATAAACGTTGCGGCAATTGTTTGATCGTATTTTCATATTTTACAAATCTTTGCTTTCACTTTTAGTCCCGATCTCAAATGGAAATACGAAATTATAATATGCCGTTCAAGAATTAAGGTTATCAAAATATATTATTGTTTAAATACTCTTCTTTATGGATATTAAAACCACTTATTTTGTTAAATAGTTGTTTAATTTGACGTTTTGACTTCCTTAATCGGAAGTCGTTTTCAAAATGACATAACAAAATATATAATAAAAAATTTACTATAGAAACAGAAACAGAAACACTTGATATAAACATTGTATAATTAAAGTCGTAATCGTTGTAACCTAAGGTTACGGCCTGGATCTACACTGCGATCATAAGACCTATGCTAAAGTACGGTGCGATTGCCTGGGGAGTCAAAACTAGCCAGCGAACAGTCGTACGCAAATTGGATCAAATCCAAAGAATAGCATGCCTCAACATAACATAACACGGCTACGCTCTACAGGTATACAACCTGACGTAGGATCTAGTCAGTCGAGTTGTAACTTGTGGCACGAGGTCCTTGGAGAGGTCCCACTGCTACAAGCCAACACAGATTCGATTGCACCAAGATATGCCTTTCATAGGCCCTACAGGATAATAACAAAAAACGTACAAGAGGCTACATTGGCAGCAGGTGCCTTGTGCCTACACCGATGGGTCTAAAACAAATAAGGGGTCAAGCTGTGGAATTTATTCCAGATCCCTGAATCTCAATATAAAATGGGCAATGGGTTCTAATGCCAGTGTAGCTCAAACAGAGCTCACTGCTATCTCCATCGCCGCAAAAGAGACTACCAGAAGAAACATTACTGGTAATAATATTTACATCCTCACGGACAGCAGACAGGCACTACTAGCTCTGGATAGACAACGCATTACATCAGGTCTAGTACTAGAATGTCACCAGGTCCTGATCGAAGCTTGCAACAAGAACGTGGTCACTTTAGCTTGGATCAAAGGTCATGGAAAATCAAAAGGCAACCGTGCAGCTGACTCCTTAGCTAAGAAAGCAGCCTCCCATAAACTTTTGGGACCTGGCACTTTCATAAGCTTATCGGCATTAGCTGTGGCTGACCTACTAAAGAAACACTCCCTTGAGAAGTTTAAGGGTAGGTGGGACGACGAAACAGGTTGCAAGCTAGCCAGGGAACTATTACAGTATCCAAACAGCGAAACAGCCAAAAACTACATGACTATAAACAGACAGAACCTGCGCACAGTCAGAGGTATCCTGACTGGCCACTGTCATCTACGAAAACACCTCTACAGGATGGGGTTATCTGACACTCCACTGTGTAGAGGATGTAAACAGGAAGACGAGACTGTCTTTGCGAATGCCCGACACTCTCTCAAATGAGACATTTTCTTTTCGGCGAGCTGTGGCTAACACATGCCAACATGAGGGAGCTACCTTCAGGCGACGTCATCGCCTACTTTAAACAAGTAGGCTGGCTGACGAGCTAGAAGGAAGGCTCAACCTCAGAAGGATGCACAATGGGCCAAATGTGGTCTACGTGCTGTGGGGTGACCCGCCCTTCTAGATTTACAGATACAGAGAAGTCGTAATGGAGTCCAAAATTTGTTTGGTTGATTAGTTTTGAAGGGGGACAACTGAAAAATGGTAAGACCTACAAAAATCTACAAAGTAACTTGGGTAATGAAATAGTATATTATACAACCAGCGCGAAATAATAGGTACGCTTTGGGAAATGCGTATTTCGCTCGAGTTGTACACTTTACTTTTTCTACGATTATGTTTTCTTATAATAGTAGAAAAAATAATTAAACATTCAGAACCTTTCAAACAAAAATTTAACGTACGATATCAAGAAACCAATATAAATATTTTATTACTGCATATAAAAGTAAAAGTGAATCATGGTTAAGTAAAAGTAAGATCAAATTAATTATTGCGGGTAAGATTTTATCCTGAGGGTGTTACAAATAAAGTAGATTTCAGATTTTGCGTCTCATTACTATTGCTTAATGGCGTCACCTTCGATATTTAATAATCTGATGATCCTAAAATGGAGATTCTAATTTTCTTTTCCAGTGAGTTCTGATTTTGCAGTAGATTAAACATAAACAAGTAATTAATATGAAGTGATCATCCGTTAATTTTTATGTACGTGCGTAAAATAAATTTAGATTTAATCTTGAAATTTTCTTCTTTTTTTTAATTAATAACTTCTAACACTAAACAAATAAATGACATTTCAAATTGATGAAAATAAAACAAGATTAGGGAACAAAGTATTAATAATAAAGGGAAAATATACAATTTTAAACATGTATTTATAGGACGCCCGCCACCAAAATAGAAATACAAATAAATTGTTGCATATTAAAAGGGCTCAAAGTATATATTTATAACACAGAATTATATATTATATGTACATAAAAAATTCGCAAGTGGAGTGTAGACTCTAGCAACAAGGAAGTAGGACCAAATTTTATTGGGTGGGAAGTAGATAAACATTGAGGTGATTAGGATATGTTATAAGCATAAATGCAACCAGGGTATCAAAGAGAGTATAAAAAAAGCAGTAAGGTGGGAAAGAAAGGACAAGAAAGACCAACAAGAATATCGTTAACTGGAAAGACAAAACGAATGATTAAAAAGTTTGGAAGAATCCAGCGAACCTAGCCAACAAGGCTTAGTACCTACAGAATCAAACGAACTTGTAACTTTCTATATAATGCCAATCTGTATCAAAGGCCCTTCCTATATCCAAATTAGTGAGACAAACTTTTATTTTCTTATATTGCTGGTTTTAATGATATGAAGTAGCAATAGGCGATGTAGAGGAATGATTTAAAGATAAATAATTTTTAGATGTGCTACCATCTATGGTAAGAAGAGAGTATTGACATTAAATTTTGACTGAATCTAGTCAAGATGTCACTCTCTTCTTTTTTATCCCTTTCAGAGATTAATACAAAGTGAGTAAACCAGTAAGGAATTTTAATTTATTAGATTCGACATCCTAAGACCGGTTTCTGTCTTTCGACTTCATCAGTTAGGCTTTTCGAATCCAATAAATAAAATTCCAAATAGATGGTAGCACATCTAAAAATGTTATCTTATAGCGGGTATAGCTATTGACTTGTACGAGTTTGGAACTTTATTTATTGGATTCGAAAAGCCTAACTGATGAAGTCAAAAGACAGAAACCGGTCTTAGGATGTCGAATCTAATAAATTAAAATTCCTTACTGGTTTACTCAAATAATTTTTAGTTTTTAAAGATAAAACGATGAGAAAATGATTGAGTTAAAACAATTACGTGTTTCCAAATATCCCAATATTTAACGAAGATCTGAAATTGGGTGGCCAATAAAATAATCAGATCTTGGACCACTTAGGTTACTTTATATTGAGGTCACGGTATATCATAATTAACTTGAAACTCTTGAGAACTCCAAGGGAATAACTGACAAAATAATTATACTGAAATTATTATACATATAATAATGAATTGTATAAATATTATCCCAAAGTATGATTTACAAAAATTGATGAAATAACTCGTTTTACTTTTTACTCTTTAGTCCACTTTTCCAAAAACTGTTAATTAATTTAAATTTATACGTTATTAAGATCAGGATGTCTTTTCTCCAATTAGGAATAATTTTAGCTTAATTAAATGTTAATTTTCTGCAAAATTTGTTTTTATGATCTTGATATACTTTTTTAGATATAATAAAATCGCAGAAACGCCTGAAGCAACTAATTTAAAATAGAAACATTAATAGTTTTAAAATAAATATTTTGATGTGATTGCATTAAGCTCTAAGATATAATTGATAGAAGAAAAGTAAAAGGCAAATGTTTTGATACTATCAAATTAGTACTTAAAGCAAGTGGATAGATTTTGCATATCATCTTTATTGCAATTTAAGAAATTATTGATTTTAATTAAACAAAAATTTAGAAAATACCGCATTTTTATTTCGACCCACCCCATATACAGTTTTTGCGGTACTGAAAAAGTAGGAATTTGCTATAGAATTAAAAACTATGTAGTTAAAAAAATTACTTCAGTTTGTTTTGTTTGGAATATACCGAACGTTGAATATCTTGGGAAAGGTCGTTCTTACTTGGTTCTTCCATATTTTTCTGTTTCGAATCATCTTCCCTATTTCTGCCTTCTTCTTTTCTTCTACCTAGTGCATTTTTACTTCTTTCTGTCATCTTTTCTTCGATCTTCTTCTTGTTTTGGTCTTTCTGCTTTTTATTTATAACACTTTTTGTATTTTTCTGCGTTATCATAGATACTAAGTATTTTAAAAAACAGCATTTCTAAGATTGTTATTTTTTCTGAAAATCTTCTGTCCTGACTTGGTCAAAGGTTTTCTTTAAATCGATAAATCAAACGTGCACTATCATTCATTACTTTTCTGTTATCTGTTTGATAGATCTATTCGTTTACCCCGCGCTGTGGTCTGAATCCAAATTGACTCTCTCTCCATTTTTATCTTAACCTCTTCTTAAAAATTCTTGCATATATTTTTTCTCTCTTTGCTATCTCCACTTTTATATATACCTAGGTATTATCATTCCCACCCCGCGGTCTACCGACGTTTCATTTTGTTTATATACTTCGTTAAATATATGTCAAAGTTTCTGATTCTTTATCATCTTCGCTGTTATTTGATCTTGAAATTTCTTTTTCTATTTCTTCTTAACCTATTCTTCGTTCTTGTGTCTGTGTTATATAACTGCATTTCTGGTTTTTTACATTTTTCCATTCAAGAGTTCTCTATTGTTGTCTCCACGTTACCATAATATTTTCTATAATTATGTATCCTTCCTTACCTTTGATATTCTTTATTTTCTATTTTATTTTTATCCTATTGTACATCAAAAACCGTACCATATGAGAATCTAATGGCAAGAATTTGATATCAATTATATATTACAATTCTTTATATATTTACTAGAATAGACCATTTTTGAATGAGTTGAAGATTCAAAAATTGACAGTTAAAAGAATTACACATTTAAACGTATACTCTTAATTTTCACCCACTCCGCATCGATAAGAAAGTGTATTAACGTCTAGAGATCAATTATTTGCCATAAAGATCTCTGGGGTTTAATTAGTGAAAACAAAACCTCATTTCTCATCATAATTAAATTCATGGCCAAGTATTAATAATTCATTTGATTGTGCTTGATTAATAAAATCCATTTATTAATAAAATTGATGAACAACTTGACAAGATATTAACATATTTGCGATCGAGCGAACTGTTATTTGTGAAATAATTAACGATATTTTATGTTTTTCTAGAGAAATTACTAATATTAAAAAACGTTTATAATCAAATCGAATTTATAGAAAGTAATGTTTTACTGGAGGAAACGAATTTTTGAAGGATTGGAAACTAATTGACAATAATTAAATATGACTTTAAAATTTTATTAAAAGGAAATGAAAATTAAAATGCCCGTTGGATATAAAGTAGTATTGACAGAAAAGTATTGACATACTTAAATTGGCCATAAATTGCTGAATATTTGAATTGTAGATACATTTTACCATATTGTAACGTTTAATTAACAAGTCATTAAGACCCTTTTTAGAATCAAAAGTTATTACTACAGATATTTAACTATTAAATGTAGAAAAACGATATGTCAAAGTTAAAATTTGTGTTTTTGGGGATTTGACATAATTATTTTACCAACAGTAACAAATAAAGTTTTAATCACTAGTGAATTAAAGTTTTTTTAAATCACTAGTGATTAAAATAAATCAAATCCTTAGTTTACCTTGTAACTATCGATAGTATGCGGAAGCCGCTGTTTTGATGTCGATATTAGCACTAATTTGACATGTGTGTTTTTAATAAACGATGCAATCATTCAAAAACTTTTATTATAACTTTACACAATTTTAAACTATCTACGTGCATGATTATTTTTTACAATCAAAATAAAAATTACAATTATTAATGTTATTGAACTGAAGGTTTACTTTGTTATTTAATGGAATGATTAGTTGCTCTGCAAGCAAGATTTGAACTGTTTTCAGTGTTTGGTTCGATGTTTGTACTACTGGCGATGGGTTCATTGTTTAAATTGGTTTCTAATGTATTATCCGTTATATTAAAATTGTGATTGGATAGTGTCCCTTCAGCGTTTTCAGGAGCACCTATTGCAGCTTCATGACCCAACATTTTTCTGGAAATTTCTATTTTATTTTTGCTAGACTGTTCGACATATCCTTCTGCAACTGAGTCAGCACGCCATCCTCCATTTTTTTTTTAAATCGACAAATCGGCACCTGCTTCAGCCAGCAATGTTGCAGAAGATCGTCTAAAACTATGTCCAGTATAGTCTTGTGCGTTTTGAAAACCCAGAAACTCTGCTATCTTCTGAGGCATTTTAGAAAATGTGTTGATACCTACAGGCTGTACCATATATTTTTCATTTTTATAATTTAGGAATAGTCGAGAATCTGATATATTCGCAATTTCATATATTTTCGAAACACATCAATTGCATTGATAGCATTACTTCCATTAACGACAGTGAATACTCTTTCTTTGTAAGTTTTAGTGTCGGGGATTTTCACAACTAATACACTTCCTCTGTCGTCAATATTATTAGTAGACATAGCTACCAGTTCGCAAACTCTACAGCCTCCTGAAACTCCCATTATTGAAACTACCTTAAGGAGTAAATATTTGTCATCGGGAGCAGTATCCAAAAATTTTTCGAGATCTTCTCTAGTAAACACATTTGACTTTTTTGGCCTATATCCCACTGATTGCTTTTTTAAAAATGCTTTCACTTGGTGAAATCTGAAAAAAGTAATCTTTTATTAACACCAATGTCTAATTTTTTTACAAAATTTAAAAAACCTACTTGTTTATGTCCACATTTTCTTTAATAAACAACATCTTTTTAAGTTGCGAATAATAGGACCATAATGAAGAAGACATTTTTTGACTTTTCAAATATATACGCCATAATTATTTTCTGGTTGACTCCTTTAACCTGCTTTTTGTTCCGCCATTGACAAGAAAGCATATACTCCTTCTCATATAAAGATTTCGATTTATCGGGTAATATTTTTCCTAGAGCTTCATTTGCTTCTTCTAACACTTCTTGGGGAACAAATTCTTCTGGCACAATATCTAATAAATCCATTTTGAACTTATTGAGACAATTGAAAAAATTATAAATGAAACTAAACTCGATTCAACAATGGATTCAACTATAAACACAAACATAAATAAACAGCCGGTATAAAGAACCCCTAGCAACGTTAACAACCAGTGTTAATATGAATTGCACAGACCTCTTAGTTAATCACATCGTCAAAAATAGTAGGTGAATACAAAATTTATTATAAAAAAACAATTTTTTGGATAAAAAAGGTCAAAATTGGATAAAATATTGTATACGCCTAGTGAGTTAATCAATTTTTATTTAACTCACTTAATGTATCTATTAAAATACTGTCAATATAAAAGTAATTCATATAGAATTCTAATATTTGAAGGGGATGTAAATAAAGGACGTAGAAATAGTTTTTAGAAAATAGAATGTTGATATCTTCACCAGTTTTTAGGAAGAAGAGTGTTAAAGCTGAAATTTTGATTTTCGGTGTTTTGATATCGTTGTTTTTGAAATGCCATAAATCTAAAAGTACTTGATATAGAAATCTAAAATTTGGAGAGGATGTAAAGAAAGGATATAGAAATAGTTTTTAGAAAATATAATGTTAATAGATTTACCAGTCTTTAGAAAGCTGAGTATCAAACTTCAAATTTGGATTTTTGTGGATTGGACATGGTTGTCTTTGAAATGCTATCAATCTAAAAATAATTGATGTAGAAATGTAAAATTTGGAGAGAATATAAAAAAATTATGTAGAAATAGTTTTTATATAAGCAAATTTTGATAACTTCGAGCGAGCGAGCGAGATGTTAAAGTAAGTAAGTAAGTAAAGCGCGCATATAAATACAATTTTATATTAGAAAATCCTCATAAAATAGAAGTGAAATTTGCTTCTCACAAGAACTCCGGTTGCCACTTAAAAGTACTTGATATAGAAGACTAAAATTTAAAGAGGATGTAAAAAAAATATGTAAAAATAGTTTTTAGAAAGTAGAAGAATATCATTCGATTCTTTACTTATCCTTTTAAACTCATTACCCATTCAATCTAATTACATAACAATGATTCTAGCTATTAATTTACAACTTATGTTCTACCTTCCTATAATTGATTGGGTTCATTATTCGTGCTTTTACAACACGTTCTACTTTTTCACGCTTTTTGACTCCACATACATACCGAAAGCAAAATAACTCGATTAACTAATAGTTTTATTATGAAACAGCATGAACAGGATCGTACCGAGGACTTGAAAAAGGATAAATATGCAAAACAACAAACAAAGGTATTTTCAGAAATTGAACGAAATTTAACTCGAGTGATTCTTGTTATTTTAACATCTTTTAGTAGGAATTTTTAGTAATAGTAATTGTAGTCTATCCATTACAGTTTTCTGTTTTTTCCTGCAATTTTGATTCTATTTTTTTAGTGTAGATGGCGGTTGATGATTTGATATCGTAACGCCAGTCAAGTAGTTAACTGTCTACTTATGAGGCGCAATAATGCCAAAGCCAATATTGTATAACATGGAAAAATATGTTTTTTGCCACTGCCAATGTAGCACCATTCTTTATTATCTTATAGTTATCGTAATAGACCTGTATTCTCTTTTCCTTCAATTTTTTTAGAACCTCTCATTTTGTTTTAATTAATCTTGGATCAACTACCATGTTTTTCCTCATATAGATTTTGTTTTCCTCACCTAAATCACCCTCTGCTATCTGTTTTACCTCCTACCACATCATCATTATACAATTTTTGTTTCTGGTGTCCTTATTTCAATCTTATAACCATTTTAAGAAAACAATTTATTCTTCAGTATACAATTTTTTAAATACGGTTCTGATTACACAACAGTTCATCGATTGGCACATTATGAACGAATTTTTTATAGCGAAGCAGCGATTAACGCAATTTAGAATAAAAGGCGTTTTCAATAGGCAGAGGTCAAAGTTAACGGCGGGGTCAGTATGTTACAATGCCATTTATAGTAGGTAAGTCTGATGATTATATAAAAGAATTATGCAAAGAAAACGATCTTTATAATGTTCTGTTTTGGAAGATTTCGATAGTTGTAAACTCATTACAAATGAACGAAGGACCTGATTTTACCAAAAAATCAAAGCCTCACGCTTCAAACAATTCTAAAACTAAGGGGAAAGCGTTACGTTTTAAACTTTTAATATGTATGGAAAAGCGTTAAAGCTTTTAATCACCATAAACTTAAATATATAAAATCATAAGGCAAAATGTTACGCTTTCAACCATATTGCTCAATTACAAAACTTTTCTAATACAGTTTCTTGTAGTCAATAAAACTTTTTATTACTTCTAAAAATTAAAAACACTTTCAATTTTAAATACTTTTATCGCTATTTTATTTTACGAATTTATATAATTATTGTAAAAGTTTATAATCGTCTACACGTCCTGATGAAAATTAGGACTAATCGTACCCAAATCATTGATTTAACGGCGTTAATATAAACTTAATCTCGATAGGTGGAGCTAACGCTCTTATTGTAATAAATGGTTGGCAAAATTAGTCTACAAGGAACCCTCAACTAGAACTGCAAACTCGAAATTATACCCAAAAAGTTCTAATTATGATGGGACAGTAAGCTTAAAGTGTCCTCCACTTCAACCTATGCGGATCTGTCTCGGTAATCTTCGATATGTTCTAAATAGAATAAGTGACATAAAATATTTTTTTTTCGTAGCAAAACACTCTGTGGGAATATTTTCTATAATTACAATCTGATCATGAAGATCAATAAGCAATTTTGTTCTAACCTAACTTAATTAGAATTCTTAAATACTAAGGTCCTACTCACTAGTGTACCTTAGGGTCTGATAATTTTAGTAACACTACCGGTAACGTGTAACACAAATCCGCACAATACTCTGTTTGTAACTAGCACTGTCACTGAACTAGTTCAAAAGGTTTGGTCCTCTTGAGTCTTCTTACTAAATCGGTATTATCGAGGAGCTGGATGACCTCAACGTTCCCATGTTGGAGCAGCCGTTGTTCATGGCTGCTGGCAGATTTAGATATAATCTTGTCAACAGTTTCTACTTCCAGGTCCCTATGAAGATCACTGTTGCGACAGTACCATGTTCCTTAATACTTTATTTTGAAAACGTTGGATAACTTGAATATTATTTTTACTGGCGCAGCCCCAAAGCTGGCTACCATACGTCCAAATGGGTTTCAATATATGCTTGTAGTTTATTATGTGTGGACAACTTGGAGTTTCTTCCTAATAACTAATACATTTTTTTATATTTTATACCAAGCACTTCACGTTTCTTTTTAATGTGGACTTTCCAGCGAAGTCTAGCGTCGAGTGTCATTTCATGATATTTTGCTGTATTAGCATAGGGAATCTGAGCGTTATTTATTCTTATGGGAATGTATTGGTTTCGTTTATTAGTAAAGTTAACATGAACAGATTTATTTTCATTTAACTTAATACGCCATTTTTTAGTCCAGGTGTTAATCTGGTCTACAGATGTTTGTAATTTTCGGTTAGCTTCTTCATGATCTTTTTTAACAGCCAGAATGGCAGTATCATCAGCAAATGTTGCAATAGTATCGTGCTCAAGGTTAGGAATATCACTGGTATACAATAAGTAGAGTACTGGACCTACATAAAATATGGCTGAAGACTTAGTTATTCTGCATATTTTGTAAAATATATGTAGCGATATTCGATTGACAACGCTATACACCTGAGAGACAACCTCTGTACCAATTTTCTGAGGTAAAAGAGTTTGTTACCATAGGAAAAAAAGAATAGAATTGTCATTGTCATTTAAACCTCTGCTTTAAGGGTAGCTTTTATCAAATGAGTAGGGGTAGGATGTCATGTAAACACCATGTCGTTTTGTATCATAAACTTCTGATGTAAAATTCGGGCTTAGCAAGTCAAAATATGTTTCTTTTTATTTTGTGTGTCTTAGAGAACAACTAATTAGACGGACATGTAGTAAAAATGGACATCAAAAGACTGCGAATATAAATCATGGAATAATTGAACGAACGATCATAGAACACCAAAACTAAAATCCTCAGAAGCCAAAGGAATTCAAGCGAAAATAAAAAATTATTGACTATAATTTATTGACATTAAATGTAATAATAATTAAAAAAATTTGGACATATATAAGATACAAAATCAGACTAGGAAATAACCGCTTTCCACCCTCAAGCCCCAATCTTAAATCTTGTCATCTTACAATAATTTATTTGATCTCACTTTTACTCCAACGCGCTTTACTTTTACTTTTACTTTTCTGTGATTCTATCAACAGTTGCCATTTTCTCAGGCCGAACGAAAGCAATTTGCTTGTTTGCATACACACTCCGAAAATAGTGCAATTCACTTTCACCTGTCTCAGAAAATACCAAGTTAATTGCACGTCATAATAAACCAACGCAAGCAACACAACACCGCGACGATTAATTAAGAATACAGAAAGAACTTATAATGGTGCTATAATGATAATTATTGTAACTTATGACACAAACGTTGCACCATTGAAATCGAGTTTGGTTCAGTTTTATTTGCAAACTGGGGCAAATGTGTTTAGCGGAGTTGTTAAGCGTGAAAAGAGTTATATTTACGTTTTTGTTATGAAATAATGTAGACGGGGTCGTTACGGTAATTTGCTTATAATTTACCAGGCGGTATGAGCTAGGAATATAATATATTCTATATTATCTATACCATGTATTAACAGGTTTTCCATATCTTGAATATATTGATATAGAAAATTAAAACTTACTTTTATAGACCAGGGCTGAAGCCTTTGAAAATGGTAAAAAGTGAAAAAAATAATAGTAGGATGAAACCCATTGGAAAAGGAAGAGAATATAACAAAAATGAAAGGAAAAATAATTTAAGGGCGATCTGAGGTCGGGAAGTGGAAGCGGGTGAGTTTTTAAGGATAGAAAACTCGATTTCCAGCAAAACTACAAGTCATATGGAAAAAAGTTAAATGACAATGTTGTAGGTAATAAAAAGATCTACAACTTCAAAATTTATGCGAAAAATTCAAATAACCAAGTTTTTGGTTTTTTATTTTTATCTTTTACAAAAAAAAATTTTTTTCACGAAATTTGGGGAAAACTTACATTTTTATGTCCCAAACACACTGTAATTTTTTTGATTTAAAATATTTATTTTTTCACCTTATTTTGACTTAATATCGAAAAAGCACCCTAATTTTCAATCGAAAATTCTCGCGTCAAAATATCTGCTTTTTTAAAAAACTCGGTGGACTTTTTGTTCGTTGAAATCTCCACTTTTTGATGATATACATTTCTACGGCAAATGTTCTCGAAAAATGCAAAGAAACGAAAAAAACTCTTTTGTTTATCAATGTAACACTGAATCTTACGTTTTTCGAGTAATTAAAGTATAAAATTTAATAAATAGCTCAAAATTGTTCATGATGATTAAAAAAAAATGCGGATTCCAGTTGTTTTTTGTTTCTTTGCATTTTTTGAGAAAATTTACCATAATAATGTATATTTTTTACACCATCAAAAAGTAGAGATTTCAACGAACAAAAAGCCCACCGAGTTTTTTAAAAAAGCAGCTATTTTGACGCGAGAATTTTCGATTGAAAATTAGGGTGCTTTTTTGATATTAAGTCAAAATAAGGTGAAAAAATAAGTATTTTAAATCAAAAAAATTACAGTGTATTTGGGACATAAAAAGGTAAGTTTTCACCAAATTTCGTGAAAAAAAATTTTTTTTGTAAAAGATAAAACTAAAAAACCAAAAACTTGGTTATTTGAATTTTTCACATAAATTTTGAGGTTATGTGAAAAAAGTGATCTTTTTATTACCTACAACTTTGCCGGAAATCGAGATAAACAGTTTTCTACCCTTTCCTTTCATTTTTGTTATACTCTCTTCCTTTTCCAATGGGTTTCATCCTACTATTATTTTTTTTTTGGTTTCAAAAATTATAGACCCTCGTCTATTAATAAACATATAACATTCACAAACATAATAGAAATGTGAGGACATTGTAGAACAGTAATTAAAAGCATATTCATTTTGTATTAAAGCTTGCTGTTTATTTCTTTTTGTTTATTTGAGCATTTGAAAATGTCCTTAGTAAGGTAATATCTAAAATGGTTTGCGAACCGAATTCATAACGATTACAAAATTTGATTTAAATTTAAGTCACACTGTTTTAAGACATATCACAAAAATAAATTTCAACTGAAATTCACAGTTTAGATAAAATTGAACTAAAATATCATGAAATAAAACTGGAAAACTAAAATGAACAAAAAGTCTGATTTCTTAAAAATCATTAGCAATTCAAAATTCAAATATAACCTCAAAATTTATATCTCCCCAAACACTAAAAGAAAAATGTTTTAGGAAGAAAGAATTATTAGAAATTAATATGTTAGCACACAGTGGAATTTGCCTGAAATTTACATATGTTATTGGTATTGAGTTTCAGATCAAATGTGCTCATGGGCCCAATCTTCTAAGATTTAGCTAGATTTAGCTCTAGATTTAGCTCTCAGGGCCGTATTTATTATAGGTGCCAAATAAACAATGACACTTTTTTCCCAAGCCCATAATTTTTTTATTTCCTATTAGAATTTAATTAAATAAGAAATAATGTAAAATCTTAGCATTTATCTTTTAGCACAGGTCCTCCTACAGGACCGTATTTAGTAAAACTGTATTTGCCAAGTGATCCGCAAAAAACCGAATCAAATTGATTTTGTTATAGAATCAGAATCAGAATTGCTTTATTGTTTCGAAAAAATAACATTTTCATAAACAAAGTAACAGGAACTTTACCTGTGATAAATAAAATTAAATTTGAAAGAGTTTAATGTAACACGCTCTATTTTAATTACTATACAATTTAATACAGAAAACACAAACGGGGTTATCTGAATATAAGTTGACTCATTTGGGAGATTTTTAAATAAAACAAACAAACGTCTATATCAAGTGGGTCACGTTGCAAATGCTTTTTGAATAATGTATTCAGTCTTCAGCATTAAAATTTATTGATATTATGCAAAGTATTAAATAATACTCGTCGATAACGAGCCGTTGTTTTCTTGTTTACCAAATAAAAAGAGCAAAAAGACAACTCTTATATCATTTGTATTACAATATTCAGTTACAAAAGGTTACCTCTGACTCTTGGCTTACTGAAACACTTTTACGTTTTTGTTATAAAATTTAATATTTACATTAAGTTTACTGCTATAACTTGGTTAAACTATCGAGCGGAAAAATATTGTAAATTAGCCATAACTTCTCACCTCGTTTGCAAAATAACCGTAAGTTAGAATGAACGCATGTAAACTTTAAAGTCGATACCAAATCCTAATACGTATTTCATTATTTATTTTTAAATTAAATAGAAAGTAACGACATTAAATTCTTGCGTGAAGAAGTTTCATATGAACATGAGAAAAGTAAAAATTCTCACAACATCTAATCAACGCTACATCTGACTTTGATTGAGATATTAAAAAACTAAATTAGAAATTATAACGAATCAACAAAACTACTCATTCACTCGAAGATATGCGTGATGTATTTTTATTAAAATTAAAGCTTTAATAATAATATTTTACTCTACAAGTTTTTAGCCCTTAATAGCGAATCTCTCAAAGGGAAATTCAAAAAATCAATTTTGTCCAAAAATGATTTTATCAAATTATATTAATCTGTTAAGGAATAGTAGTTTATGGTGGTGTTACTTTTTCGGACGATTATGGAGTCCATAAGAGTCCGAAGAAGAAACTTCTCATCCGCGTTATCATACAATATTTTTTATTCGAATATAAACCAGCATTGCCTTATACCGAATAAATTGTAATGACAGTATTAATAAAATTTTTGTTTTACATTTCTTATTCTAATCAACACAGACACAGTCTACTCGCTTTTACCAAAATCGTCATTCACTATGTGCCTACTTTAAATTCAATGTCATTTTAAACTTCAAAATTTTCATATTTTGGACCCCATTTTGAAGTTGTTCTCGAAGAGGTACGGAGGGGCACATCAAACCCTAATTACTTTTTGATGCTCTATCAAAATCTTAAGTCAGAATTTTAAAATTCATAAACACAAAGAATCAACATACACACATACACACATTCTAATCAACACAGCCACTTTTACCAAAATAGTCATTCACTATGCGTCTACTTTAAATTCAATGTCATTTTAAACTTCAAAATTTTCATATTTTGGATCCCATTTTGAAGGAGTTCCCGAAGTGGTACAGAGGGGCACATCAAACCCTAAGCTTATTTTTTGATGCTCTATCAAAATCTGAATTCAGAATTTTAAAATTCACAAAGACAAAGAATCAAGACACATACATGCATACATACATACATACATACATACATACATACATACACACAGATCGAATTCAGATACCGAACAATTTATTCGGCGAAAATGTTAATAATATAAAGAAAAATGTTACCTAGATCTACTTACAGTTTTGTAATTTGCCAATGTCAATGGAGCTTGTGTTAGAAAGTGTAGTACGGAGCTACACAAATTTTAAAAAACGCGTTTCATTGCAATTGTATAGTCTAAAATATACATGTAGCATGTAGAATTTATAAACACAAAGTTTTGAGGGAATAAAACACCTCAAAGTCGGTACCACATAAATTTATTAACGTTGGAATGTAAAACAGGGGCTACTAGTTTCGGCTATATATAGCCATCATCAGGCCTAGAAAAATTTCCTAGTGGAAATGATCACAAAATATAACAAAAATGTCTTAAACAACTTACCCATGGGTATCGAACATACATCGAAAATTACATTAAGTTAACAAGAATTAAAAAAAAAATGTATAAACAAAATTGCCGGTACATGGGCATCATGGCCGACACAGGTTTGATTTTAAGATACAAATTTTGATGGCCGTCTTACTGTTATTGTCAACGGAAGCCAGCAGTATAAAAGCTGCCCCATTAACAATAAGAAAAGTAGCAGGTAAAGCACGAACCACCAAATTAAATGTAGAGGAGACATGACAAAAAGCAAAATGGTGTGATCAATGAATTAATCGATGCGAAGTTAGTCAATCCTCATAATAAAAAGAAGATTGACTATGTGAACAAACAGTAAGCGTGCTTTAACCACCACAATTCAAAAACCAAGACCTATAAAAAGAAGAAAGGTAAAATGACAAGTGAAGTATAATTTTTTTTTACAATTTGTAAACAAAGAAAAGAACGAAACTACAATAAGCTAAATAAACTCAAAAATTTCAAAGTTTTGAGTTATGATAAACTAAACCAGTGTAATTAGAACTTTTTCATTGAATTTGAAGGATGCGAATAGCTGATAGGTTTTGTCAGAGTAGTACAGACTACACTAAAAAGCAATAGAACACAAGTGTAAGAAATGTCAAATTTCAAACAAAAAATATAACTATTTTTGACGTTTTAACGTAACCTACAAAAATATCACTTGGTTTTTTTTTTTAAAAACACATATCACAGCAAGTAAATATGTTATTCCGATAAATAAATATACCCAATATTATTGAACACAACTATTAATTTAAAGCTAAAAGAAAAAGGTAAGCCAAATACTTATATTTTACTTTTCCGGGCAGTTCACAGTTCACCGTCCGAAAAAGTACGAAAAAAGTCCTAGGTCGAAAAGTTCTTCTTCTTGTTATTGTGTACTATATCGAATTTGACGTTTTTTGACATATTCGAATAGAAAATTTATTTTAATATACAATTTTCCTCCAAAAATGAAATAAATGTAAACATTTTTTATTATCAGGATCGGCTAGAATTTTGTGATAGATAGTGAAAAGCCAATAAAAAATCAAGCCTGACCTATTTTTAAATATTATATTTAAAAAAAAATGCTTCTGAGATGTTTTTAAGTAACATTCCCTTCTGTCTCAAATAGTAGTAAAACAAATATTTTCGGTGCTATTTGTAACCTTCATTCTTGTATGTTCTACGTAAACTAAATGTAAATCTAAACATTTTTTGTGGGCTGTATCATTAATAAACAAAATAAATAATTCTTTTGTTAATCCACAGGTGCCAAAAAATTTATTTATATCGAAATTTATACGAATTCTGACTGAATTGCAAAACTATTTCAATAATAATAATAAAATTTAAAATGATCCTTGTATGTGGTTATCATTTTTTGGTTAAATGAAAAATGTTAACTTTTCCACATTTCAAGAAATTGGAACCTTTGGTTTATCAACTAAGTTGACGATAGTGTTTCAACTCACATTTCAAGACTTTTTTCTTAGTGTAGAGATTATTTTACGTACATATTGCATTTGTATGTATGTGTATATCATGTTGACAATTATAGACTGGATCTATTGAGAGATATTCACCACAGAGAGCTTTCACCAAAATTTTTAAAATGCCAATCAATTTTCTACCAGTTTTGAAGTACTAGGCAAGAATCGATGATTTCAAGTATATAGATAATTTCACATATCTATATAATATGATACAATATGTATTGTTTCAGATACAGATGTGCACTATTCTAATGAAATATCGTGAAGTTCGTACAATCACAATTGTATACATAGTAGTTTTCATTATTCAAAAAAATTATATATAAATAGCAGCTATTAATGAATTGAAGAATATAAAATATTTCAAAACTGTATATTTTAAAAACCAGCGACACGATAGACTTGCTCTAATCATGAGAATTATTTTAATGCATGGATGATTGTTTTAAATTCACTTTTACTTGTCGGGATCGAAAACAGAAAAACTGAATTCATGAATCGACCTTTGTTGATTCTGAGATAATAAAAGAAAGTTATACGACATTTAACCTGGCCCCAATTCGGTGATTTGCTGAAAAAATGCCTGGCTTGTTCCCTTGAAGTTTGTTGCGTACTTTTTTTAGCAATATTTGGATGTAAGACATAGTGATTAGTGTGGTAAAGTCCAGTATCACAAAAAATTAGGTCGTGCTAGACCAAAGTTATATTTTATAAACACCCACATTTTTGGGGGCTGCCCACGAAAAAATACGGATGCATGACGTATATCTCGTATCCGAAAAAAGATAAAATATGCAAAATAATGCGGAAAATATAAAAAACGAAGTAAAGATAGTTATATTACAAATAAATAATTTTTACAGTAAAAATTGGAATATTTCTAGGACAGAAAATAGAAAGTTTACAGGAATTTTCCAACTTAAGGAGTATTTTACAAAAAAGTGGATAAATAAAGCTTAGAAATCCTTCTAAATTCTGAACAATATCTGAGAAAAATGATATCTTTTTTTTTGACTTAGGTGACTGCAACTGTCAACCTCTTCATTTTATTCGATTTCGATGAGAAACGAGATCTAAATGAAGTTTTTGAATATTTGAATGTTGACTACTTATACTTATAGCCATGATTTAAAAAATTTACATTGGCTAAAACAAAATCAAAACAAGCAAAAAAAAGCTATAACTGCTTGCTTAAAAAAACCAAATTTGATTATAATCCTTAAATCTAATAATAAAAATAATCTGGAATCTTGAGAATCATGAGACTTCTAGGAAAATAACAGAAAAAAGTATTATTTTAAACACAGAAGGCACTCCATTATCTGACCCTAAGGAACTAGCCATTGCTTTTGGGGATTACTTTTCCACTATCCATGTTGACAGTTTAAGTAATTATGGTAATATTACGTCACAGTCGTGCAGCGTTTCAAGCATTTTAAATTCTTTTTCTAACCTGTAACTCCTAATGAAGTTGTGGATTTTATAAGAAGACTAAAAAATAAAAATAGTACTGGTACAGGCTATATTTCCGCCAAAATCTTAAAAGCTATTGCTCATCCTGTTAGTGAAAATTTTGCCTTCCTTATTAATATGTCTATCACTACTGGAATGTTTCCTTCGATCCTAAAAATGGCTACTATCATTCCGGTCTATAAAAAAAAATGCCGCTGATAACATTGCAAATTATAGGCCAATTTCAATATTGAGTGTTTTCTCTAAAGTAGGATGTTAATCTATCTAGCCAAATTCAACATAATTACTGAGAGCCAGCATGGCTTCAGAACTGGCAGATCAACCCAAACAGCTGCCTATAAGTTTACTGAATTCATCTACAAATCTTTGGACGAGAGGCGGCATGTTGCTGCATTATTCGAATGATTTTTAATATAAAACATAGAGATTCATGTAAACGCGTATTTCGGGAAAATCGGATAATGACAGTTCCAAGTATTTACATCTACAGATGCTTGTTACTTATCTACCAGACATGCAGACACACTCAGTGTTTATATGCATAGTACTTCCAAGTATGAACAGCGATAAAAAACATATTACTTAGCAAGATGTACTATAGTGTTGATGAATACCTTCAAGACAATGATTTTAATTATTCTGATGAATAATTTTAAGTGTTACTTTATTTGTTTTTCTTATTTCTTATATTCTTATCCATAGTTTTGTACTTTTATCTATTCGTAGATACAGGGTGACCCAGGAGTACGTTCATGCTCCATAACTTTTTTTCTATCCAAGCTATCGGTTTGATTTTTTTTTAAACGATAAGACCGACAATGGGGCACATTCTAAAAATATTTCTATTTATATACAGGATGTCCCAAATAAGATACACAACTAAGTTCTGATTTTTTAAATGGCAACACCGCATTTTTGTTACATTTTTAGATTCGCCATTAAATTGTCGATATAACGCACCCGGGTTTCTTAGACTTATCTGCAATAGTTTTTGACTTATGTCAATTTATGTGTCAAAATAGCGTCGTGCAGAGATCCACAAAAAAGTTCAGAACTTCAGAATTGTTCAAGATAACTTAATCAACTTTTTTCCAGTCGATTCCTTAAGCTTCAGCGCATCTTCTGAGTTGTAGGCGAATTCGGAGTCGACGTTCTACCGCCTACTACGATTTTTTGAAAATTACAAATTACAAATAGCAATAACTCGACTTTTTCAAATGCATCACCCTATATTTTATTACATCATTGCATGGCATTTTTTAAGAGCTTTTTGCTGATATAGGGTTTATTGGGTCAATTTTGTAAAATTTTCGAGATTTATTGCAAAATAAGAAATGTTGACGGTTTATTCGAGAAAAAAAAAGGAATCGAGTAGGCCGCTGTCTTAAAAATTGACACATCCATATACTTTCAATAATTGTACGCGTCTAATTAAAAGAAAAAATGAATCGAGTAGGCCACTGTTTAACACATTCATATAATTTTGAAAAGAATATGTTTCAACAAAAGGAAATTGTAATAGAAACAGAAATACATTACAAAGTAAACAATTTTTATAATATTTACAAGAACATGAAAGAATGATTAATAGGATACAATATAAATATTTTTGCACAAATGACACAAATGAAAAGAAAAATAGTCTAATCTCCCAGAATTATAGAAGTCCCGACGTTGGTTGGAACCTGAGATATCAGGACATTAAACCAACAACTTTGATTTTGTTATTAAAGGAGCCCGTCAACCATAGACTAGTTTCGGCATTATTGCGCCTCTTCAGTATGGCGTAGACAAGCTCGACTTTCAATCTCTAATGAAAGTCTGACACTGGATCCGACTAGCCCAGTTCCTATAGAATACAGTTGCGTTAGCAAATGTATAAAGAACTGAGAAAGCACACAATATAAATATTTTTGATTTATAACAAATGCTCGAATAGGTCACCATCATGTTCCACGCAAACTGCTAGTCTTCTAGTAAATGGGTCCCGAACTCTAGCAAGCATTGCTCCATCAACTGAACGGAAGGCTTCCGTGATCCTGTTTTTCATATCATCTGCAGTTGTTGGACGATCTCTGAAAACAGTTTCCTTCACGTACCCCCATAGAAAAAAACCTATAGGAGTAAGGTCTGGAGATCGCGCGGGCCAACGAATAGTACCTCTCCCTATCCAACGATTAGGGTAGGAATTATCTAAAAATTCTCGCACCATCCTATGGTTATGCACTGAAGCACCATCGTGTTGAAACCACATTGTCCCTCTGGTATTCAAATCCACTTCTTCTTAAATATTGGGAAGATGTTCGCGAAGAAACTGTAAATACCTTTCACCATGCTTCACATTGTCAAAAAACAATTTCCTTTTTGGTATAAGATACACTAGCAGTGAGTTCAAACCGATTTCTCAACTTTAGGAATGAAGACACCCGTGGAGTTCTTGCTTCTGGATATTTTTGCAAGTAGATTCTGCTTGCTAATAAAGGATTTCTGTCAGCTTCGCCAATACAGTAGACCATATTCACTAATTCCTCGTGAGTAAAACTCATGATTAATAATTAGATGCGTACAATTATTGAAAGTATATGGATGTGTCAAATTTTAAGACAGCGGCCTACTCGATTCCTTTTTTTTTCTCGAATAAACCGTCAATATTTCTTATTTTGCAATAAATCTCGCAAATTTTACAAAATAGACCCAACAAACCCTATATCAGCAAAAAGCTCTTAAAAAATGCCATGCAATGATGTAATAAAATATAGGGTGATGCATTTGAAAAAGTCGAGTTATTGCTATTTGTAATTTGTAATTTTCAAGAAATCGTAGTAGGCGGTAGAACGTCGACTCCGAATTCGCCTACAACTCAGAAGATGCGCTGAAGCTTAAGAAATCGACTGGAAAAAAGTTGATTAAGTTATCTTGAACAATTCTGAAGTTCTGAACTTTTTTGTGGATCTCTGCACGACGCTATTTTGCCACATAAATTGACATAAGTCAAAAACTATTGCAGATAAGTCTAAGAAACCCGGGTGCGTTATATCGACAATTTAATGGCGAATCTAAAAATGTAACAAAAATGCGGGGTTGCCATTTAAAAAACCAGAACTTAGTTGTGTATCTTATTTGGAACATCCTGTATATAAATAGAAATATTTTTAGAATGTGCCCCATTGTCGGTCTTATCGTTTAAAAAAAAATCAAACCGATAGCTTGAATAGAAAAAAAGTTATGGAGCATGCACGTACCCCTGGGTCACCCTGTAGGTATATATATATATATATATATATATATATATATATATATATATATATATATATATATAGTTTAAGTAGAAAAAATTCGTGGGAATCAGTCAATATAAAATAAATTAGTTTGATTTCTTCGTTTTGGTCAAGCTTTCGAAAACGTTTATTTTCTTTTTCAAGACTAATAACATGAAATACGGAAAAAATTTAAATACAAAAAGAAACATCGGTGTTAAAATATTTTAAAATGACCTGGTCATTTAAATATAAACATACCCCTTGAGCTGATTTTAAAGCGTCTACAAACATAATTTCCATTTCATGGTGGCAGGTGGTCGACGTAAATGTTTGTTATGTTAAATAAAATTTACCAAGCATATGTTTAAAAGAGTTGCCAAAACTATTTGACCGATAACGGATAGATAAGTATCATTAAAACGTTAAGATCCAAATTGGATATCATATTATTAAAAACTAAGCACGTTTTCTCAAATAAATTATTATCCGATGGAGGTAATACTACTGGCAAAACTAATAATGTGCTAAAAAAATAACGAATCATCATCAATTATACTCGTTACCACTTATCTGTTAATGATGCTAGTGTATAGAACTATCAATATACGAGAGGCGTTCGATAAAAAGGTATACATTTGTATTTAGACTCTTTCAAATTTAAAATGACAATTAGGTATTTGATACCGTATTTTTGAGTTTTTAATGAATTTAAAAAAGATGGTATATGTACAAAAACAAATCCAGGAGTTTGGGGCATTTAAAAAAGATGCTGGATGGAAGGAACCGGAAGGAAAAATGAAGACCTTGAAGAAAATGAGGGCAAGTGACAAAGCTAAACAAGATGTTACTGAAAATTGTCATAAGTCAAGAAAATATTTAAAACAAGCAAAAGGTTTATCAAAAGATTTTAAATGGCACACTCCTAGTGCAGGGCAGAGACAAACAGGATGGAAATCGCAATTTTTTATTCACATCTATATACAATCACACCAATCACAAACGCGCAATTTTTAATTACAAATGGTTTCTAGATGAAAAAACTGTATGCCTACTCCTGTAAGCAGTTTTTTCTAGTTTACCCGCGGCAAAACTTGACAGCTGTTGTCACCAAAAATTACAATACCTTTGATAACAAGTAATTATGGTCTCCTAGGTCACCAAAAAAACGACGCTAAACAATTTTTCTGATTTTATTGTCAATAAATTTTATAATATCGTTTTTAAACAGTGCTAGTGAAAATGAGTCGCTTTGTAAGTGATTCTATGACTAATATTGATCTGGCGATTGAGAAAAGTATACCGTTAAAAACCGTACATCAATATAGAAACAGTTTACGGAATTCTGCAAGGCAAAGACATACGAGCTTTTGGAAACTACAACTAAACCTAATTCTGAAAGAAAACGGCGAAAATTACAAAGAACTAGTAGTGAACACCGTTGCAAAAAAAAATGCAAGAGATGTATTTTTTGAAGTGGAAACTAATTTTTGATCCATTTAAAGATATTATCTCCAAGTCTAGTAGGGAAGCTCGTAATGCGAAACGAAGGAATTTGCAGATGTGCGCTAATAAAAGGAAATCGAACTCTGCTTCATTAAAATTGGAAGAATACTACGCAATGTTTTTATTATGGGATGAAGACACTCCGGCGGGACTCCAGCGAAAATTTTACCATATCGCTTCAGTGGAACTTGCCTGGAGAGGTGGAGAACCAGTCAATTACAGAGTTCATTATTTTAAAGAGGAAGTGGATAATTCTGGGATTAAAACAGGTAGATAACATAGTTATATATTTTTTAAAACGGATTTTCAAAAATCCAACTTTTTAGGAAGAGTAGAATATAATCCTCTCTTCAATAAAACGGCCCAGGGCAAGTGGGCTGGATGCCGACAAAAAACGGCAAAATTAAACCAGGGCGTGTACGCAAAAATTAGGAAGCGTTTCTTATGTTTTTGAACTCGCTGATTTCAAATTTGGAATTTAATTTTCGAAAAAACAAAATGGCGGACCGGAAGTGACTAGTTGTTTCAGTAACATACATACGATTTTGGTGGGAATCGGTTAATTTGTGTTTTTGAACTCGCTGATTTCAAACTTGGAATTTAATTTTCGAAAAAACAAAATGGCGGACCGGAAGTGACTAGTTGTATCAGTAAATACATACGATTTCGGTGGGAATCGGTTCATTTATGTTTTTGAACTCGCTGATTTCAAATTTGGAATTTAATTTGCGAAAAAACAAAATGGTGGACCCGAACTATTCCTTTACGCTATTCACAAGCAACTTCTATTATTAAAATTTGATATTTGTGTGCAGCGAAAATTTTAAATCCAAATTTTGAATAATAATCTAGAAAAACAAAAATGGTTAATTTAAACTGGATGGAACATTGTTGATAATCCTGGAAAAAATACAGATAGTGTATTAAAATTTAATTACTGTATAAAATGGAAAAGATTCGGATTTTATAGCAATTTGATTTGCGCTCTCTTGAAATATAATGTTTTTTAAATATTCACTCGAAAACTAAAAATAATTATTATCCACAATTCTTAACACTACTGGCTCAAAGAACAGAATGTAAATAAATAAACAGCAACAAAAAATTATATATAGGTAGAAAAATAGATGCAATAAGGAGGTATCTTAATTGCATTTTGACAGGTCATCTTTAATTCCGTTAAATTATTTTGAATTAGTTAAATACACCATCTTTATTATTTGTTTGTGGTTGTGGCATGGAGTGCAAGAAAATCTATTGTATGCAATACAATTCATAAAAGTCAAAAATGAAATAGTTCATTTTTTGGGTTTTGCCGTTTTTTTTTTTGGCATCAAGCCCACTGTGCAGGGTTGAGAAAAAAAATGGCCGATATTAAATGGTTGGTCCCCAACACTAAGAACCCTACCTTTTGTCCAGTCCGTCTTTTTAAAATTCTAATGGTTAAACGTTTATTCTTAACAGTAAACCCATCATGTAGCAAAGAACAATCAAGTGGATGGTACAAAAACACTCCAGTGGGAAAAAACGAACTTTCGAAATGGACTAAAGAAGCAGCAGATAAATACAAAAGAAGTAAAAAAACAAACCACTCTATGCGGCTAAAGGAGTGGTGGGTGAACAACAATTAATTAAAATTACTGGCCACAGTTCAGCAAAGTCAAGTAAGCCTTATCTGCAAATGGATAATGAGCATTATTCCAACATCATAAACACCCTTAGAAGTTACGCCTAAGAACCTCCAGCTAAAAAACAGAAAACAGAAGATCTTGCAGCCACTCCTCGAGCTTCTCACTCTACAGCTGGACCCATCAACAACATTAATGATTTACCTACACCCAACGTTATCAATGAGTTAACAGAGATTTCAAACAATACTCCTACTGTGTACCAAAATTGCAATTTATATTTTAATTGTACCCTAAATAATTAAGTTTATAGTATTTCATGATTTTAAATAAATTACCTGTTTTTCAGTTTTCAAATTAAATATTTATTATGTATGCATATACAATAGGTAGTATGTTTTGTAAGCCATGTGTATGCAGAATAATCTGTTACGCATGAAATAGTCTTGTCAAATACCATTCGGGCATCTAATTTTTCCTGTGAAAAAATCGAAAAAACACAATGCAAAGTAATATTTTTTGCAGGTGCAGGTGCAATAATCCTCGTCTTCGACTAGGTTTTTTGTTGCCACGAGCACTCATGCTTCTTGTTAAAATATTACTTAGCATCGTGTTTTTTCGATTTTTTTCGGAAAAATTAGATGCCCATATGATATTAATTACGATTTAATCCCACTATTCATTCGACATCCCTCGTATATAAAAGTATCTAGACGTGTCGTTAGAAAAGTATCACGGCTTTTCACATTTTATTTCAAATGGTGATAAATTACATTAACCTCACTCTGAGAATTCGCATGCTCGGTCTAATCGTTTAGGTTGTCGATGATGGAAGAGAAAATATTGCAAAAAAACTAATAGCCTAGCGAAAATGATTAAAGTAAATCGTCATTATTTACTTTATACTTTCTTATTGAACGAAGTAGCTGGACCACCTAATGATCCAAACAAGAAGGACATGATATTACGATTGAACGTTTATTAGTACAAAATTAGATTTGAAACGATGTATTCCAATGGTTTTATGACTAGAGACCAATATAAATCAATCCCTGTTTTGTTTATATGTAAGATATTGTCGACATTTCTATGGTACGTAAATAAATCATACTAATAAACAATTTTGCAATCAAACCATCCCCCACTGATACACTAACGGCTACTTACTAAAATAATTGCAGATTTTAATACCCACTATACATTCCCACTTAATTTAATAAGCATAAATGAATATAATTAGCACCCGGTGTTGAGTATACTCATATTTCATAATTTTTTCGTTTGTTTATTCAATTCGTTTCGAGATGTTACCAATTCTGTATGTGAATATGAATGTTGAATAATATATTTTCAGAATGTTTTAATAATTAGTTATTTCGACCCATTATTTCTGAATTTGCATTAATATTTAGAATTAATGAAATCTGCGATATTTGAATAAAATAGTTAGAATGAAACTGTTATATAACGAGGTCGTATATGATTCTGAGACTTTGGAATGTTTGTAACATATGGTTAATATTTCAATCAAAAGGAATTTTGCTGGATAAAAATTAAATATATCACTGTCGTCTATTGACAGTTAATATATAGTTAGGAAGGAAATAATAATACAGAAAAAAATGTTTACTGGATTATTTGAATTCTTTTTGCTGGTGTGAGAACTAAAGTTTAATTTTTGGTCGATAAAATTCGCAAATGTGCTATCATCTATCTGTAAACCTGATAAATGAAGTATTTTTGACTATTTTACATAGCAACGAATTCCTAACAATTCAGTAACTGGATTCAAAATATCTCACGATGCTTTAACCAGTGTGGATATAATTTAGGTATGTCGTACTGTTTTGTACCATAAAAGCGGTAAAACGTGAAGAGAACATTTTTCTGAAGCATGTTCTCCTTAATTTTTTCATATTGGATAGAGAATAAAACATAGGTGAAGACAATGGACCCTGCATGGAATACATAGCATTTTGGTTGATTGCGGAATTTAATAGGACTCTAGTATGTTGTAGATCATGACCTGTCGGTAACACTTTAAATGGACCATAATCCAATCGTATGATTAGTTTCGGAGAAACAGGGTGATTTTAAAAGTAGTTACAAAAACAGAAAATAAAGGTTCAAATTGAGACTATTTTTGGTTTGTTCTCGTGATTTGGCTAAAATATGTCATGCCTTTGGAAACGCTATTATGATCCAAATCAGTATTTGGTTTACCGGGGTCGTCACAAACGTACTCAAAAAATCATATTTCGTCGTTTTGTTTACTTCACTTATCATAATTGAGATTTTTCTACTTTAATTTCTAGATTTGTCTGAGTAGTGTTGACAATTTGGAAAAGCGATACAATTATTATAAAAATACAGTATTTTACCATATCGGGGTCATCGAAAAAACATACTAGAGTTTCATTAAATTCCGCAATCAACCAAAATGCTATGTAATCCGTGCAGATATGTTCTACAATTCCATTTGAGGTAAATTCATTTTTATTATTATTCAATTCAGATGTTTAGACGAGGTTTTAGATTATTTTTAGATCCTCAAAAATAAAAAATAAACTTTTTATTTCATTATTCTCCAAGCACGTTAATTTTTTATAAGAAGTGTATCATAAAATTTCGAATTTCTGTAATGCTCTATGGGCCATTATTAACGTTTCATCCTGTATTTAAAAAAATGTGTTTTCTATAGAAATCAACACTACTTTCTTTTGTATATATTTATTTCCACAAGTGGTTTCAGAAACTGTACTAAAAATGTTTTTTCGATTTGTAAAATAATAATAAATCAGTGTTCAGCAATTCAAGCCTAATATTTTCTTGGTTTATATGTTATTTCATTTAAAATCGCTAAAAAAGGAACATTAGTGTATATTAATATGAATTAACATCAATAAAACATACCAATAAATCATATAAAGTAAATTAAATCGTAGATTAACCGAGAGATATCGATGATCGCTCAGCACAGAAACCGCATGAAGCGCTTTCACCAAAATTTAAATAGCAAATCGATTAAGATATAGGTAGAGATCGAAAATTTAACATTTTTATATTACTGAAGCCACGCACTAAGTTATAGGGGAGGAACAGATAGCGCCGTCCAGCCTTGTAAAGAAGAAATTAAAAAATAGAGAAATAGGGTTTAAAATTACTAAAAGAATACAATCAGAAAAAATTATAAGAACTATAATGGGAAAAATAAAAAAGAGATTTCTAAATGATTCAGAAAAATGTTTTCGTCCATCTTCTATTTTTGTAAAATATATTTTTTTTTCACTACCTTACAGATAGAACCGTTAGTATGTATTATGAAAGACTTACTTAGGAGTATTCGCATTACCTGAAACAACCAAAAATTAAATTAGTGATTTAATTACAAAAAGTTTCGAATTTGTCTACATATTCATAACCCCGATATATTTAAATAAGCTGATGATACAGCTGCAGCAGCCTGTTTTATAAGAATCTTAAAAGTTCTTCTCTTTTTAGATATTAAAGTCACTTTTTTAGATTGAAAATGTTTTTTAATTTAAAGTTTCGACTTTAAAATAACATTCCACTATGAACTACAGAAAAGAATTAAGAATCTTAGAAGGTGAAAGCCTTCAACTCCTCATTAACCTGGAAGTTACTGAAACCAGTGGTCTTAAATGAGACCCAGAAATCCCCTTTCAAACCAGCTACTGTTCTTCAAAACATATTATTCCTATTTTCCAAAGACATCAAATATCAAATATGTGGGAAAAACTTAATGAATCTGAAGAAGAACCACATCTGAACATTGTGAAGATGCAGAACCTTATTTTAAAAATTCCCAACTATATTTTTGATTGATATCAAAAAAATATCAAATATTATTTATTATACAATCTGTGAAATTTTTAAAAATTTTCGTAATATCATAAGGGCATCTAATTTTTCAGAAAAAAAACGAAAAAACACAACACGTTGCTAAGTAATATTTTAACAAGAAGCATGAGTGCTGGTGGCAACAAAAATCCGAGTCGAAGACGAGGATTTTTGCACCTACACTAATTAATTTGAAAATGAAAAACAGGTAATTTATTTAATCACAAAATACTACAAACTTAATTATTTATGGTACAATTAAAATATAAGTTGCAATTTTGGTACACAGTAGGAGTATTGTTTGAAATCTTTGTTAACTCATTGATAACGTTGGGTGTAGGTAAATCATTAATGTTGTTGATGGGTCCAGCTGTAGAGTGAGAAGCTCGAGGAGTGATTGCAGGATCTGCTGTTTTCAGTTTTTTATCTGGAGGTTCTGAGGCATCACTTCTAAGGGCGTTTATGATGTTGGAATAATGCTCATTATCCATTTGCAGATAAGGCTTAATTGACTTAGCTGAACTGTGGCCAGTAATTTTAATTAATTGTTGTTCACCCACCCCTCCTTTAGCCAGGTTACTGACTGCTATCGACCGCATAGAGTGGTTTGTTATTTTTATTTCTTTTGTATTTAATCCTGGCTTCTATCTATCAGTTGTTATTCTAGATGAACGTTTAACCATTAGAATTTTAAAAAGAAGGACTGGACAAAAGGTAAGGTTCTTCGTGTTGAGGACCAGCCATTTACTATCGGCCATTTTTTTTATCCACCCTGGGCCGTTTCATTGAAGAGATGATTATATTCTACTCTTCCTAAAAAGTAAGAAATCAGTTATTTTAAAAAATACGTAACTATTTTATCTACCTGTTTTAATCTCAGACTTCCGTTTTAAAATAATGAACTCTGCAATTGACTGCTTCTCCACCTCTCCAGGCAAGTTCTACTGAAGTGATATGGTAAAGGTTTCGCTGGAGTCCCGCCGGAGTGTCTTCGTCCCATAATAAAACCATTTCGTAGTATTCTTCCAATTTTAATGAAGCAGAGCTCGATTTCCTTTTATTGGCGCACATCTGCAAATTCCTTAGTTTCGCATTACGAGCTTCCCTACTAGACTTGAAGATAGTATCTTTAAATTTTTTTTGCAACGGTGTTCCACATTGTCTTCACAACTAGTTCTTTGTACTATTCACCATTTTCTTTCTTAATATTCCACGCCCAATCTATTAGGACTAGGTTTAGTTGCTCTAAACTTGTAGTTTCCAAATGCTTATATTTCTTTGCCTTGAAGAATTCCGTTTCCATATTGACGTATGGGTTTTAACGATATTGTACGGTACACTTTTCTCAATCGCCAGATCAATATTAATCATAGAATCACTTCCAAAGCGACTCATTTTCACTACATAAGCTAACTAGCACTCTTTAAAAACAATATTATAAAATTTATTGACAATAAAATCAGAAAAATTGTTTAGTGTCGTTTTCTGGTGTCCTAGGAGACCATAATTACTTGTTATCAAAGGTATTGTAATTTTTGGTGACAATAGGTGGTAAGTTTGGCCGGGGGTAAACTCGAAAAAACTGCTAACAGGAGCTGTCATACAGTTTTTTCATTTAGAAACCATTTGTAATTCAAAATTGCGCGTTTGTGATTGGTGGGAAAAATAATTTAAATTTAGAATTAAATATTTTCTGTTAGAACATGCTTTTTACCATTAAAACGAATTCTTAAATTTATCCTTATTAGACCAATATTTGACTTAACTCTTTTGCTAACTTTGTATTTTTCCCTTCAAACTTGCAAACTGGGTTTGCATCCCTCAATGCAAGTTGAAAATTGGTTGCTTTGTAAAATGAATGAATTAAATTCCTCGTTTGCTTGATTATTATTATTAAAAAGTTGGTAAATTACTCGTCAATGTTCTCACTGGCATATAAGAAAATATCGAAGTAAAAGATTCTCATACATTTTTCTGAAGTAAACTATAATTTATTTCAAGGCCACAAATAAATCAACCATTTACATGACCTCTATACCCACACCTCTGGGGTTCCTTTTTTATGGAAATTATTAAAAATATAGTATCAGACGCCAGCTTGCATGCTGGTAAATTACCCACAATTCAGAAATCTTTTGAAAGACGTCTAATAACAATTATTTATTTCTTTAGCTACCAGTGTTTGCATTCTTCCAGTTCGACCTGTGGGTATCATTAAAATCGTTATTATAATCTGCGATTCTGCATTAAAACCAGCTTTTAGGTATAATTCTTACTTGTTCTTAAATTTTTTCAACTTTAGCGGTTATTTAAGTCTTAAGATTCTGCTATTAAATTTTTTATGTGGTCACTGAAGTATCATTTAATGAAATTTTATGATGGAAATTTATTAATGAGAGTTTTTAAGAGTCATTTAATAATTTTGTTTTCCGAAAAGAATATTTTTATAAATAAATTATAGTAAATCATACGTTTACAATTCAAGGTATGTTTGTTTTTTTTTTTGAAGACGTTTTATGTTAAAAAAATTGCAGGTCCGTGTTTAGAAATATTTTGGCATCCTTAAATATTCTCATTTTACCAGTGATCGCTTTAGTGAGTTGATTTTGCAAATATAAAAAGTTCAAAAATTCTTTCTTTTCAAATGGAACACTCTGTATGTATCATTTTTGAAGTAACTCAAGAAAGTTAAACCAAAAATTCATCAATTTAATGTTTTCAGTGACATAAAATATTTTTAATTAGTTTTTGGAATAAGAATCTTAACGGTGAAAGCTATTAAAGAATATCAAGAAAAATGTTTTTCCGCAAATCGAAATGATATTTCCTTACAGTTGTTAGTGTTCTACATAAATGATTGAAAACACATTGTTTATTAGGAATTAATTTTACATTTTGAAAACCTCAATGCATTGCAGAATACATTTTAAATTTAGTTTGTTATATTTACAGTTATTTGACAGTTAGTACAATTATTGAACATTGGAGGAACATTATTGGACCTATGGACAAAATGCGGGGTAGTAGGGTTATTTTGTTGAACATTTTGTACTGTGAAAATTTTATTTGCCACCTCAGCCTTATTGTTAAGAGATTCTTCAATATATCTTTCAGCAACGTTTGATGACTTCCATCCGCCATGCCTCTTTAAACTAGTTATGTCGGCACCAGAGTCAACCAATATTGTTGCCGAAGACCGACGAAAGCAGTGACCAGTATATTCTTTCAGATTTAGCAAGTTCAAATAAGTATCTACTAGAAAACGAGTAAGGAATTTAATTTATCAGATTCGACATCCTAAGACCGGTTTCTGCCTTTCTGCAAATTGTGTATGCAACCCCAATACACCGGGAATTTTTTGCTTTTAATAATTGTCAATACTCTCTTCTAATCATAGATGGCAGCACATCTAAAAAGTATCTACTATTTTAGACATTTTTCTAAATTGATGTATTCCTACCACTTGTCTACAACCCTTTCCGCTTTGATATTTAAAGAAAAATCGGTCACTGTTCATATTTTCTGGTCTTAACGAAACATACTTTCGATAAACATTCAAGTACATCTGATTAACTACAAATGATAAAAAATAAATAAATGTGTAATCTACATAGAAACTGAAACCTTGTAAATTACCTTAATCATTAAATTTTCTTTATATGTAGCTTCCTGGATAAACTTTTCGATTTGTTCCTTCATTAAAATCTTAGATTTCTTTGCCCTATAACCTTGAGCTAGCCGTTTCAATAAAGAACGAAGTTTTGAATATGTAGATATATCTACATTGTGTTCAATTGCAAGGGTTGACTTCAACATTGAATAATTGTCCCTCAATGTTGAAGATTTCATCTTTAAACAAAGGTCTAGGAAGTATGTCATTACAACATTTTCCAAGAAAGAACTCGTATTTTTCTCTTGATTTCTTTGGAAATAATTCTAATGAAGCAGTATTCACTGCCTCAACCAGCTCTGGAGGAGTCCCAGGACTGGAAAATTCATCATCACTTATCATTTTACACTGTTTTGCTTTCGAAAACACCAGCAATTACATTTATATGCGTCAAGTTTGACAATTCAACATTAATACGTTTCCATAGTAACGCAACTAATTTTATTACGAATTTCAAAGCACCATTTATTTGTGAATAAAATTATGTGCGATTTTTTCAAAATTAATTAATATCTAGCAAATTTTAAACGATTTTCTGGACTCTGTGTTGCTAAGTCTCGACTTAGTAATCTTCACAGTCGTCCGGGAATGTAGACTTTTTCCTACTCGGTAAACAGTGTACTATTATTTCTGCATTAAATATCTTTCCTGATATCAAAAAATGAGACAGGTTAATTTTATTTTATATAAAGTTTTTCAAGGCAGATGAATGGCCAGCTCGCTTCTCCGATTTAAATCCTACCTTAAAACTAACCAACACTTTTTAGAATTTGTAGAAAATGTTTAATATACCGTACAACATCATGTGGCATTTAAAAATGAAAAAAAATAACGGATTCACATTACATAGAAAATAACAAAATATATCTTAATAAAATAGAGCATCTTGACATACTCCAGCGTAGAAATGTTTATATTTTAATTTGCAGTATTTTCCACACCCTGTATATATCATAAAACTAAACAAAAAAATGATTTCTTGATGGTATCTTTTAATTTCCCAAGTCATTAACATTTAATAAACCATAAATATAAATTATGTAGTACTCTTTTTGCCCCAAAAAGCTGAATAATAATTACTATCCGTATAATCCCTATAACTGAGTCACTTTAACGTCTCCAGCTTTCTTATTGGTCGAAACGTCGTGAATCATTACTTCCTTATGAAAGCGAAAAGTTAAATATACTCGAGTAATAAACCGAAACCACGCTATGAGCCATTTAGTAATTCAAAAAAATAACGCAGAGCTTTTTATTGCATTCCGTATAAAAGAAGAAGAAACAAGCTTGTGTTGCAGGAAGTCAGTGACGTGACATTAAAATTTTTTTTAGACGATCTTGTAGTTCTTGAATAGAACAAAGAAGTACAAGATGAACCGTCAGATAAAGAATACATAAATGTACTTGTACTGGAAGTAAATATATCTTTGTCTCAACGGAAATATGTAATGGAATAATTAATAAAAACATGTTTCAACATAAATTCAACCTTCCCATATATTTAGAAAACAATTATCTTTGTTGATCCGATAAGAATCTTTGACACAACTATATTAGACAAAATATTTTCCACTCCTAAATTTGGCTCGGTCCTCATTCAAAAATCGAATGAGAGCGACCCCAAAAACGTATAATTTTTTTTACAAAAACTCACTATTAGCTTAAACCGACGATTTGATGTATTTTCAATGCATCAAGCCATAAATTAAAAATTTGGTGGGTGCGCTAACTGTTGTTGAGATTCAGAGATAACAATACTCGATCAGACGGCGAACCTTACTTGTTCAGCTGAAAACGGTATTTATAATTGACTGTTTTAAATTCTAAATACGGTGTTAATTCCTTCACTAAATAGGCAACTGTGTAGGAGGAGAATAACAGAATGTATTGTTATTGTTATACATTTACAGTTACTCTTTTTTTCCACGATAAGTCAGCATCAAAACAATTTTTATTCACTTCTATATATTTTACGAGGAGGTATTGAGATCTAGTTAGCATTGGAACAATTCATTGAACAAACCCCAAAGCTATTCCCATGTTCTGTTCTGTATGGTGGGAGTTTCGATACACTGCGACCTGTAAGATGTATTTTTCCCCCTTCTGCTGCCCAGCTGTTTGGGATGTCCTAGTCCTAGTACTTCTAGAAAGTTCAGGATGTCGGTAGGCTTCAGGTTAAGTAGATCTCCCTCTTCTATTTGATATTCTCCAAGATATCGTACCCTGTTCAGTGAATTCCCTAGTTTGTTTTTTAATGAAATATTAATAAAGAAACGCTCATATCGCAAAAGTTGTTAGAAATATTTGGAAACGCTCAACTGAGATGTTTTACCGCACCCGCCGTGTTCTCCGCACACTGATCCTTCTGATTACTGGTTATTTTGAATGATGCACGATTTCGCAGAAATCAAAAATTATCCCCAAACTTGGATCACCACAAAAGACGAGTAATTTTTTCGAGATGGAATTCAAAAATTGCCTGGGAGATTGGAGAAAGTATCGGGCAGCAAGGGAAAATATTTTTAGATGGATTCAATCATTTAGTTTTGAAATAAATACATTTTTTGTACTTTTTCGTTTTTCACGCTGAGCAATTACAACGTGACACAAATATTATACCAACTTGCACGAATAACCTGAAAAAAACTTGATCTACATTTTAAACCGATTAATTTAGCGGTCGTACTATTTGGTTTTGAAATTAAAATCTGTTATCGTTTTTATTATAATTTAATTATATTTGTTTTTATTTTTTATTAAAATAGTAGCAGTAAAGCTTCCGTTGGTTAATGCAAACCATGCAAATTATAATATGTTGGCTATTAAACTATTAAAATATTTACCATACATTTTTTTACGCAGTATTTTGGGGAATAATTTTGTAATTTTTCGAATAAAACTAAAGAAGCTGCAAGGCAAGAGATTATCGTCTCTCGTTTCCTCTCGACGAGACGTGAGGGATATTTTCTCTCGAAAACAGACTCGACACGAGAGAGTGCCATGAACCGTGATTTAGGTTTATATACTGGGTATCGTTTTCCCCAAACATAAGGGCGGAAATAGCAAAATTGGAGATTCTTAGACTACACAGATACACAGAATCTGTCCACACAGGCCCCAACACCACCGTGCACAGAACACATAGAAAATAGACTACTTATTGTAATCAGTACCATCAAAAGGAAGAAAACTCCTATAGTAGGGAATTAGGAAAATGAAATGTCCTAGGAAAATGTATCACTCACCAAAAAGTTAATAAAAAAAAGTTGATTCTTGTTCCTTAGTCCCCTTTATTACTAGTAATGAACTGTTTTTAAAAAAAGTTTTACAAACTTCAAAATTATTTCTTTCTAAATGTTATCACATCCTTCAGCAACATCTTTAATGAAAAAAAACTTTATATTAACGACATTTTCCCTATGTCTGGTTATGTTTAATGGAAATTACATCCGCCAAGTCTTTCGTAGGTTTCTTAATATACAATAGAATTCGTATTTAAATAAATAACCAAATATTCTTGCGATTGTTCAAAAAGTCTATTGTTATTTTTAAATAATTTAAATAAAATTTATAATAACTGAGATGACAATGTTCTATTCAGAGACAAAAGTGAAACTGAATTTCTACATCTTGTCAATTTTTCATTTGTATTAAGGTTAACCATTTAAGTATTTATATTCTGAGAACTGTATTAACAAAGAACAAATGATTTTATAATCTACATTTTTTATCTAAACGATTTTTCTTCTATAAAAAAATGAAAGTTAAAAAATTGCTACTTTAGTTATACTTTCACGAAATGTATATTTAAATTTTCTATTTATCTGATAAAAAAGTGACAGCTACTCTAAGAGATTATTAATTTTATTAATTTAAAAAAAAACTTGCAAAGATCAAAGTATTATTTCTAAGGTCAGAATTAACAGATACATTTTCTAGGAGGAAAAATCTGGAAAAAAATTTGGTTACTAATTTTTTTAGAAGACAAAGTACTTAGGAAAATGAATATTAGAAGTATGATTGGTTATAGCCAGAAATTTTCAAAGTTCCTAATCCTAGAAACTTGTATTTCGATACCAAAAGTTGATACCGCTTACTTGTACAGTAAGCGGAAGCAAATTATAGACTCAACTACCAGAAAAATAGATATAAATACACTCGCTGATGATGAGGTTCGAAGTTACAAAAAAAGATACCGTAATCTAACTTGACACAACATTCGTCACGCCATACAAAATATTTACTTGTAAAAATGACCTAGATTTTTGCTTATGTTTTGATTATAATTTTTATATCGCTATTGTTAAATTTTACAATAACAGCTGACCATTTCGGTTTTGTTCTACTTGTACCTTTAAAAATTGTATTTTTCACTTAAATGTACAATGATATCTGTTTAATTTTTCTACATTTGTTCATGTTTTTTGCTTCATTCTACACCATCGTGAGGATTTGTATTTTCGTTGATGCTGTTCTTTCCACATTTTTACTGGTCTGTCTACTTTTTGTTGTCTGAAACTTTAAAATGTGCTGCTTGTATGGCGATATTTTCTCGATTTCTCTGTTAAACTGGAAATACCTCTAATTTTTTCCGATTGTAAACAACTTTTGAAATTAATTTTTGAGTTTAGACCTTATAAATCGATTAATCGACTTCCACTTGCTACGTTTCTAGTATTTTATTATAATTTTGTCACTTTTCTACCGCTAAATTTAAATTATTATTTATCTTATATTATAGATACAGCTAGAAGAAAAATATAATATTATCATACAAATATATGATCCAATAGAAGAATTAGAAGATAAAATAACAAATATACAGAATAAACAACATAATTATTCGAAAACTAGATTGCAATGAAAGGCAGAGACTAAAATAAAGGTTTGGGCTACATATAAATACTCGCAGAAGTAAAAAAATAGAAATACAATAAAAATCATCAACTCCTGTCAACAAAATGATCTAATAATGGGTAATACGAAATAGGATAAACCAAAAGAAAAGGAAAACAAGAAAAAAAGGCTAGAAAGAAGTCGTAAGAAGGAAGAAATTCTGTAGATGAAGCACAGAATACTTAGTAAAAGTCATAAATGGGTACACAAAGACACGCGAAAAAGCATAAGGATTAGAAAAACATGAAGAAGAAGATGTTATGAATAAATTATTATTTATTACAACTAATTATTAATTTAGAAAGGTGTTATATCGAATAAAAAAATATTTCTCTTTAATTGCATACTAGCTTCTTTCAATTCAGTTTTACTAGGAACAATAAAATTGTGTTAAACACCAAGTAAGAAATTATTAATTGTGATTTATGTCCGCCATTGTTTAAAATAAATTACTTTAACTTTATCTTAACAATCTTGTAACAAGTAGATTAAGCTAAGCTTGGATTTTATTTAGATTATAATTTTCACCAAAGACGATATACAAAGTGTTTTAAAAGTACAAAAATTGTTTCCACCAAATGGAAATTAATTACGCAATATTTTATCAGCGAATCAGTACAAACGTGAAAAGCAAAAAATAATGAAGAGTTTTAATAATTTATGATCTATAAAGTTTATGTAGAAATTTACTATTGGTATAAACAACTTTTATTACACATTCAAGAATGTAAAAATAAAAAAATATATATATCGAATATTATTTCGATAAATTTAGGTGATCAACATAATATTTTCCTGTAATAATAATAAGAAAATCACAATAAAAACTGTGGGGGATGTTTTTATCAAAAATTATAATTATTATTGTTCTATCTCAAAAAAGGATCTAGAGATATCCTAAAAAGTTTGAGGAATGAATAAAAGATAAAAGAATCTACTAAAAAAATGTCTAAGTTGTTTTCTTGGCGCAATCTTATACATTTTTAATGAATATACCTCAAAAATGCTTCTATAGTTTAAAAAAATACTATGGATTTTCAAAATTTCCATACTCAACCATTTTCGTACAGAACACCTCATAAATATTCCCGAGTAGATGAAGAATCGCTATTTAACTAATTTTTAAAATATAGGAAATCGAAATATTATAATTTAACGTTTAATCAGTTAAGTCGTAAAACAAATTTTTAGGTTACAAATAAAAATGGTTTCTATTTACATTAAAAATAATCACAATTGTTCATCGTCAAGCTTTCGATCTATAAGTAAATAAATAATTTTGACCCATAATTTTTTACTATAAAAAATTATTAAAATTCCTAAAATGGGTTTTTTGAACTCAGATTATCTCGAAAAACGATTTTTTTTAGCGACGACGTATGTGAAATATCGATAAAGACCATTATAAGTACTGACTCTGAGTGATCAATTAATAATTTGGCCAAAATTCAGTTAGTTTAAATGTCATGTATTAATAATTAACTTGGCATTAAAAAACGTTATGTACAAAGAACACAGAAAATTAAAAATACAGTTTGGCATTTAACTAGAGGTCAGCGCACGGATACCACAACGATCGGCATCTGTCTGTCGGCGTTTGTTTATTCCTTTCAAGGTCGTACCCAGAAAGCGGTTAAAGGGGTATTTTAAAATTCTAAATTTTAAAAATGCATATAGTACTCATATTTATTGAATTGTCAGTTGAAGTAAATATTAATTAAATAATTTATTAGAAATTAAATCCTCTTTTGGTTTTCCAAAGAGTATCTTCGGGTCACTTAAGAATATGTTGGCAAAGACATAAATAATATAAACAAGCAAAACAATAAAAATTTTCGTCCATAATTCTATTTCCCACAACCGTAACATCGGAATCACTGGCAACCCCAATCCCAAGACCTGACACTATCGAGGCGTTCAGAATTAAATTTCCAAACAGGACATTTGGTTACATTGGTATGCAATTTATTTCTACTCTTCCAACTTTCTTTAAGCTACCAAAATACCAAAAAATGTGTTAAATTTATAATTATGGATTTATTGATCAATTAATTACATAATCTCTCATCCGTTTATAATAGTCAACATTTAGATTTACATGACATACAAATCCATTCTAACGTTAATGTGTCTACGTATCATATTCAAATCTCTACTATTTATGACAGATTGTCCAAACTCGATGTACGTAAGGGACCTGGACCCCCAGTTTTTCTTAAGAAGTTCAGCTTCATATTATCTCGGCCTCTCTTCCATATATTCAACAAATCACTTAATACAGGTGAATTTCCTGATTATTAGAAACTCTCCTATGTTACGCCTATATACAAATCTGGTAGTAAATCTAATATAAAAAATTAAATTAATTAAAAGTTTTTGAAGGCATTATAACTGATTATCTTACTTATGACTGTTCTAGTATTATATCTTCTCATCAGTTCGGTTTTTATCAAGGAGAGTCTGCAGAATTGGGACCACTTACGTATATTGATTTTCTGTCAGAAGCCTTGGAGAAGGGCTTACAAATCAATTCGATTTACACTGATTTCCAAGTCTTTTGACTGGATAAATCATGAACTTTTACTTCATAGACTCAGCATATATGGTGTTGATGGATTGGTACTACAGTGGTATCTGACAAATAGATCACAAATAGTCCGGGTTAACCATTATTATTCTCATACTTTTGCAGTTACATCCGGAGTTCCTCAATGTTCTCACCTTGGACCCTTATTATTTAATCTATTTATTAATGATGTTACATACTGTTTCCTTGAGAGTAGTGCTTTATTGTTTGCTCATGACCTTAGATGCTTCAAAATCATAAATACTTTTACGGACGCTTTGAGTTTGCAATCAGATTTAAATAGTTTATCTAATTGGTGTTCCCAAAATGGCATGGGCTTGAATGCATCCAAATGTTGCGTTATGGGGTTTTATCGTATACACAATCCGTTATATTTTGATTACAGCTTACACAGTGTGTACTTGTGTGTACTTTTGGTGTCACTCTGGATACCACGCTAAATTTCAATATTCACATTACCACAATTGTTCTAAAATCTATGAAAATGTTGGGCTTCATAAAGAGAATTACCTGTGATTTTAGTAATATTTTAGCAATCACAATATTCTATTGTTCCTTGGTTAGAAGTCACTTAGACTATTGTTCTGGTGTTTGGTCTCCACACTATATTACTTATATAAACAAGATGGATGCCATTCAGTATAATTTTTTACGATACGTAGCTTTCAAATTAAGATTTTACTGCGAATATGCCAATATTGAACAGTTTTTAAATATCCCTATCTGTCTGTTCGTAGAAGACAGAGAGATCTTGTATTATTATTTAAAATTATTAATGGCTATTGTAACTGTGCTGATCTTCGTTCAAAGATCAATCTATTCGTTCCATCACGTATTACTAGACAGTCACAAACTTTTGAGTTTCATAGATATAATTACGCGTTCAATAGTTTTATCCCCAGAACGCTTAGATTAGCAAACTCTTTGGAGGACATGATGATATTTGATACATCAGTCTTAAGATTTAAAAATAAAGTACTACGTTTATTAAATTAACTATTGCTTTCATAATATATGTGTAATGTGTTTATTGTTATTTTTCTTTTTGCAATGACTTTTTAGTTTTAACGTGTAACTGTTGTTCCATTTGTGTTTTTAATATGTACTATGTTACTGTTGTCACCATTTTGTATCATTTTAGCACTGTAAATTTTATACTAAATGGGCTTGCCCGTAAAATAAAATAAAAAATAATTTACATGATTTTATCTAATTCTTTAAAGGCATCGATTGTCCTGAAAAATTGTTAAAAATATCTCGAATTTTTACTAGTATGAAGAGAAAAGACTACCTAAAAGACTACAAATGACTTGATCAGTTAAAATTTATTTCAATTCTTATTTCTATTACCGGATTTCGTGTTTAACTTGCCAACTAAATATTTAATTCTTGCAAGTTTTTATATTCGTGTTCTACTTAATTATACAGAAATTTTTCTTCTTTTATTTAAACTTTCCAGAGACTAAAAATTGTGGTGAACTTTGCTGAAAAAAGCACTTGGTCCAACTAACAACCTCTAAACGAAATAACACCGATGTGGTATTCCCATTGTTGCAGAAGAGTGGTCTTTCAGTCATCACTATCATCGGTTCTTTGTTTGCACCAAGTCATGCAAGAACGAAAAACCGTACGGTGCCGATCGAAGTTGACCTATGAGGATGGTGGCGGACCAGGTCTCGCAGTATCGTGATGTAACATTTCTTATTGCGAAGTTTCGTATTTCTTTCTTCGGATGAAGAATTAAAGGTGTTTTTAGGTGCGTAGATTACAGAAAAAAATATGCACAATCTCAAAAAGTCATGCAGCACCCATAAAAATTCCAATTAAGGGTAAAAATATATTTTTTCTTTTTTTAAAATAGCTGAAAAACTAAATAGTCCATGCTTGCTATTTATAGGAAACACTGGGACGAAAGGAATGATACCACTTCTAGACTTAAATATAATTGCAATAAGTAGTTGCAGCTTACCCGCCGAAACGCCATCCCGGAAAAACCAAGCCCATAACAAATTGTATAAAAATTATTCATAGAAACGCGGTTTGCTATTTTTAGCCACCCATTCATAAACATTTTTCACCAAAAACTGTATTTGTTAATAAAACCAGCAAACACAAACGTATACAGATGTTCTTTGATGGTATGTCGAAGACCTTTGACGCCTAAAAGGTCAACCAAGGAAAAAAACTCATTTAAATTCATCAGATTCTCCTACATCTTTCAGCTACTAAATTAACTTGTGTCTAGAAACAGGTGCAATCTCACACCACCTGCAACGGTAAATATTATTTTAATGATAATCTGATGTAATAATAATAATGTTTGTTGTTATTATAAGACTTACAAATTACTTGCAAAATCGAGATATAAATGGAAAGTGAAATAAGATTTTTTTTAAATAATAATTATCGCGTGAGTTCCTTTGGTAAAAATATTAATCCCGTTAGATGTTAACTTGTTCTGTAAATAATAAGCTAGTTAACATTTTGATTATTTAATATTCTAATTTGATTAAGCGAGCAATATTTTGCAATAACAAAATACAGCAGTTGTTGAATATTAATAGGAGAAACAACCAAAAATTACCATAAGAATAAAGCAGTACATAAAATAATCGAAACAACTAAAGAAACACGCGTAGAGAGTCAGTCAAACTTCTTAATAAATTGGAAGACAGTAGAAAAAAAAGAAAACGCTCAGATCAAGATACAGACAGTAAAGGAAAATACTATAAAACTACGGAATTGCACAAGCAAAGTTGGAGGACCAATTATTGTAAAATAAGAACCCATCCACTTGTTTTGAGTCTCCTGCAATAATTCTACGTAAATCTGTTTCTATAGTAAATTAATATTATTATATTTTTTGTTATGTCAATTTTTGGAACCAACTTTAGATTCAAAGTTGAAACGTCAAATTAAAAACCAGTTGAGAGTGCTCTTCTAGCATTGCCATAGACCGAACGAAATTGTAGTAGTAGTATTGTTTTTTATTAGCATAATTTTGCTACAAAAAAAAGCTTAACAATAAATTGAACAAACACATAAGAAATATAACATTATTAAACTGTATAGAACAAAAAGAACAAAAAGAAGGAATATCTCAATCAAAAGTAGTTTTAACATATTGTATAATGTTTCTTTTAAATTCTTTAAAACTATTTGTAGAGGGCACATATAAAGGTAACTTGTTATATATATTGAACCCATAAAAAACGAGTGATTTTTTCGTGCCGGTTTTTCTAACGGCTGGAATGTAGATATTTGTGACTGATCTTGTGTTATATCGATGTATATCATTAACAAAATTAATTTTATTGAATAACAAAATTAATTTTATTGAACATGTAACTTGGCAACATATTATGTAGAATTTTAATATTAAATTATTAAAGACTAATCTTTGGTTAATACTTATAAATTGTAAACAATCTAACATATCACATATTCTTGCATATTTATCAACCCTTAAAATAATTCTCATTGCTCTATTCTGTAGTTCTCTTTTTTGAGTTTCATTACAATAATATAATATAGTAGGACAATATTCAAAATGAGGAGCTATAATTGACTTATAAACAGTTAATATATTCTATAGAAATAATTTATACGCTTACTGATCTAATAAAGGACCAAAAGCTACTAGGGTCCTCAGTGACATTGTGCTCAATTGATTGCAAATAATACTCATATTCCTGTTTGGTTTGACTTTTGACTTCAGCTCTAATCATTCGATACTCATTGTAAGAGGAAACGAAGGTAATTAAATTTTATTTTTCTGCAATTTTGTTTTATTTTATAAAATAAAATTAAATTTATTCATTTATTAAAAATAGTATTAAAATGTTTTATTTTAGCAGTTAAAATGGCGGGTAATTTTGAAATTCTTCAAGTGCTATGTTGGCAACACTGGATTGTCACTATTGTCAGTTTGTTTTGGAGCTTTGGCTAGTAGAGGTTTTTACTTTTACCTTTTACAAATATGGGATCTCAAGAAATAAAAATTGAACCCGAATGGGATAGTGAGATAAACATTAAACAATTAGAGGGACAGTATCTCAAAATAGAGGATTCTTGTACAGTTCAATATACAGATATTGAGACAAAATTATTCAGTGATAACAGTTTTAAGATTGAAGCAGAAGAAATACATATTAAGGATGAAACTGAAGAAGTTGATAGGAACATTAAAAAACTAGAGGGGAAGTATCTCAAGATAGAGGAGAAACATGATGTTACAAAATATTCTTGTATAGTTCAATTTACAGATATTGAGACAAAATTATTCAGTGATAACAGTTTTAAGATTGAAGAAGAAGAAACTGAACTACTTTTAGAAGAAGTTGGTAAGAACAGCAAGAATTTTGAAGAGGGTAGTTGCCAACAATATTTTACTAATGATGAAGAAAAATATAAGCGCAATGTTTGTAAACATACAGGTTACTGTATTTCCGTGGACACAGATAACTGTATCATCAGCAAATAAATTAATTATTGTATCTTCTTCAAAACATGTTGTTATATCATTAATATATGTGATAAATAGTGGGCCTAGAATTGATCCCTGTAGTACTCCGAACTTAACTTTCAATTTTTCTGACACATAACTGCCTATTTTAACTTGCTGGTATCGTTCTTGTAAATAGTCTTCAAACCACTTATTTGCCTCCTCCACTCCATTTTAATGAAAGTATTAATAAAATTTTAGATTGACAGTTCTCATTTTAATCAACAGAGCTACAGTCTACTCACTTTTACCAAAATCGTCATTCGCTACGGGTCTACTTTAAATTCAATGTCATTTTAAACGTCAAAATGTTCATATTTTGGACCCCATTTTGAAGGTGTTACCAAAGGAGTACGGAGGGGCACATCAAACCCTAAGCTTACTTTTTGATGCTCTATCAAAATCTGAAGTCAGAATTTTAAAAATCATAAACACAAAGAATCAACATACACACATACAGATCGAATTCAGATACCGAATAATTTGTTTGGTGAACATTTTTAATCTAAAAAAGTGGGTTTAATATAAAAAAAAAAGAACATTTAAAAAATATTAATTAATGCATTGAGAATGATACGATTTCGCTAATGACAATTAATTTTTTTATTGGTTCTCGAATTGATTAAATTTTTATTTTACAAAGCTTAAAGTATATTAGTGATCTATAATAACCAGTTTCTTGCAGAATAGATTCTCATTCCTTGAACTTATTTTGTAGTTTAACGTCCTTAAAATTGTTTAATCCACGCCTTTCGAATTTATAATAAATCGAAATAACTCAGATTGTTGTTTAAAATTTTAATGGACTTGATCGAATAGCTAGAAGAAGCAAATTTTAGGTCGTTCTAAGTGGTCCAAATCGAATTGCCATGTATAAACAAATAGCATCATCAATTAAAACTGTCAATAGAGGTTTAGTCATCTTTATTTTTAATATTTGCAAAAATGTATTTTTTTATGAAAGAAACTCTTTTTTTAATTTATTTGCAAGAAAATTAAAGCAAATTGAAAAGCTTTATTCAAGTCCAAAAATGGAGTCGATATGAAAAGTTCCTTGGAGGAACCTGTTCAAGAACATGTTCAAGGTTCCGTACTCTCATACATTTGTACAAAGGGATATAGATCAAATTATGGACACCACCAGGATGTCGCATGTTCAAACTAGACCTTTACAGTCAACTTGGCACTTTGATTATATTAAAATTCAGATTATTATCGATTGAGGTTTTTAGTTTTTCTATGTCGACTGGATTAAATGTATTATTAACGATCTTCCAATTTGCATTAGACTAAATCAGAGATTTCCAGATAAATGACACTTTAAGTCGAAGCAAGCCCACACGTTTATTCTAACATGCCGCATTTTTGAGAGTCGCTGTAATTAACAGAGTTACTAGTCTTATTTACAGTTTGTGAATTATAACATACTCGAAGCTGCACATTCTGATATTTATTAAGTACTACGTAAAATTTACCAAGAAGAAGAAAAGACGGGACATTCTGTAAATAACTATCTGAGAAATTGTTTTATGACTATAATAAAAGTACTTTGCAGCGTTCTTATAATCGATTTTATAATAATTTGATCATCACTGCTTTTAAGCGGCTATTGTCAACCAAATGATGATGATGTCTTAGAAGAAGCTTTCTTTACTCTTTTATGTCCATCACGCATCATTCCCACGATCGACTACGCGTATTTTATTGTTAAAACTAATTCAGCCAAGGTGAATCTTCGAGACAGTGGCAGCAGATAAAGAAATTTATAAGATTTTTTTTAAACTCAGAAGATCGAACTTCTAGTGGTGTTGTTTCTTTAGTAAATAAAAAAATTGTTTTTCGATAAATGTTAAATGTATGGAAATTCAAATTTAAGACACTAGTTTTTAAAAAGCTATTGTCAAATAGTCACCCACGTTATTTAGACGACATATGGGCGATTTTTACGGTTTAACTAAAAACCGTACAGCTCTTTTTTTATTCAGAGAAAGAAAATCTGGTACAGCCATTTACAGGCAGATAATGGCGACTAAGCATCAGATAAAACCTACGGACATAGCAATTATTAAGAATTTGTTATTTTTAACTAAATCCAGCACTTTCGAAATCGTGTAACCCACTTTTTTTTAAGCGAATTCAAATAAATTAAGATTTAAAGTGGTATTTTTTTTTATTTATCAAGGACTAGATGGCATAAAAACAGACATCGAAATTTTCCAACTTTTTCATACTCTTCCGTTAGGCTAGACCAAAAAAAAAATTAATTTACCAAATTATCATCATCCTGTAACCTCCGCTACTGCCTAATACGGGATCAATTCTCTAACGAAACTGTTTTTAATTAATCTGACGTTCGAACCTTCACCATCGACCATCACCATCACAGCTTTCAACGATAAAAATCACTTAATTTTTTTTTACAAAATCGGCCTTGGAAATTGAAATGTTTTAAGTGTTCTATTTCATTGCAGTTTTATTGGCCTACAAACAAGCAGCTCGTTGTATATCTCTTGGTATCTTAACCAGGATGTATATTAGTAGTTAAAAAAAATAGATTGAAGGTTGTTAATGGTGTGCCTGAAGAAAACAATAAGTGTACACACCCGCATGGTTTATATTTAAATTCGTATTAGTAAATAAATGGCGACTTCCTGGATTCCTAAAAAATGTATTTATTATATTTGGTGAATCATGAGAAACTTCTACTAGTCCAATAAACGAAGGTGCCAACTTGGCCATCAGGTTTGTCCGGCACCATTTTTTTTTAATCGCTTTTTATCGCCTATTATTACAGAACTATTTTTATGTATGAGAGAGTATTAAAATAATAAAGCGTTCGTAATCCATAGGCGTACCACTTCTTTTAGTAGACAGTTAAAATATTTTGTGAAGTTATACCTCGAGTATTTTCGTATAAAATAACCTTTGTATAAATATAATAAATATATCGGGTGTACACTTATATTTTCACCTAATTAACCTGCTTATAACTTCTAAGCAGCTGAAGGTAAAAAAGTGCAATTTTTTCTAAAATATTTTATTTTTCCACAAGGTATGTTAAGAACATTGTGTCAAACGGGTTATGTAGGTATAAGGGTTTAAACTTTGACTTTTAAACAACGTTACGTTCATAAATAATAATTTTAATATAAAAACTACTTCAGAAATCAGAATCGAAATCAGAAGATGAACTGTCGCAACCAATATTTACAATGAGTGGCTCGATCATTTCATCAGTAATATTGTCCAACTTCCACACTTTCTCTTCTTCTTTAATCGTATGATTTACTGCCTTTTCCCAGTTTTCAGGCTTCACATTATTTACAGCCTCCAAAAACAACTGTTTAACATCACTCATTTTAAAAGAATTATTTTTCCTTGAAACTTCTCCCTTTATCTGTGCCCATATCAGTTCAATCGGGTTTACTTCGCAATGATATGGTAGTGATCTAACCACCGTCATCCCACGATTTTTTGCAATTTCATCAATTTCATATTTTTTTAATTTCTCTTTATGAAGGAAACACAAATGATACAGTTCTCTTCTCACAGAACCGGGATGGAACTTAATATTCTTTGAATTTAGCCAATTCTGTAAATCTTTTTTTAACCACTTGGTTGTGGGCATTTTTTCTGTAAGTCTCGAGTGATAACTTGCATTATCCATTACTATTATACAGTTCTGAGGAAGAAGATCTATCATTTGTTCGAACCACTCTTTAAAGACATCAGCATTCATGTCCTCATGGTAGTCACCGGTACGAGTAGATTCAAAAGTCAATAAACCACCTTTAACAAAACCGTTTGAACTACCGATGTGTACTATTATCAGTCTGCGCCCCTTTCCTGATGGTGGATTTAAACCAGTAGATAAATTATTTAAAAAAGCCTGTCTTCGACTTGTAACAGTTTCATCTTGCCAAAATTTATTTGGTGTATGTCCCTCGTTGATCCATGTTTCATCTAAATAAAATATATTTCTTCTTTGGTTTCTCATTTCTTTTATAGTCCTTAGGTAATTTCTTCTCCATACTACAATATCGCTACTTTCTATTAAAATAGACTTTCTGGAATGCTTTTTCCATAGAAAACCTATTTCTTTTAAAAGTTTCCATAGTGTGCTTCGACTCATTTCAGGGTAATCCTTATCATCTCGAACCGTGGCAAGAACTTTGTCTACTGTCGGAAATTCTTTTCTAAAGAAGAACGCATGCACTTTCCTTCGAAGTCTTTCTATCAAATGATTTTCTATTTGAAATTTTGGTTTTCCTGGAGCTTTACGTGCTGTTTGAAACTCGCCACATTTCTCTTCTTTAACAACTCTGTAAATCGTAGATTTCCCAACACCAAGCGTACTACTAACTAATTCCACTGTGTCATCAACACTTTTACATAAATGTTTGTCTGTAAATGATTTAAAACAATTAAATATTAATGTTTTTTCATTAACTGTTAAAGGACCGTTTTTTTGTCGTTTACGCGGTACTTCCAAATTTTCCATGATCACACTAGAATTCACAATAGACTGCACACTGCACCTTGCATGTTGCAACTAAACGACATTTAGTAAGCTGTCAAGAATACACAACTGGACCTCCTTACTAAATGGAAAACCTACAATCGCATTTTCGGTGAAATTTGTTGGTAAGGGATTTATCTACTTATAATTCGATTACTGTAAGAAATTCTTGGAATTAAAATAAAACAAAATTGGCAAATAGGTACTTATTGAAAATAATCTTAAGATACGGCTATGTTATCTTTAATACACAGGGCTTTTGGCCTGTCCAAACCTTTTTCTATTGTTCTGTACAGCTTATGGTTATAAAAGGCCAATAAAAGACCCAAAACTTGTATTAGCTCAGGTACATTTATGACAATTTTAGGAAATATTTAGATTATTCCGTAAAAATATTTAAAATGACCGTACTAAGTTTTGCATTAGAAATGCTGTTTTATTACACTCTCATACATAAAAATAGACCATAATCAAGTGCAAACAGTGAAAAAAAGTTGGTTATTATTGCTTTATCTTTTGTCTTCAGACAAAAACGGGAGGATATTCAAGTTTTGGGAGGACAGACTTGATGCCCAGGTTTGGGGTTTTTCTTGTGATAATTTACTGGACTATACTAGTTATAGACCCTTAAAGGGGATATGACCATTTAAAAATGTATCCTTCTTTACTTGCATTTTTGGGTATAACCTGTTACTACTAATTAACTGAAGTATTCAGAAGTTTAATTAGTTTGGTTCATATCAAATAGTTCGCACTGTAAAAAAACGCAAATAATTGAAAAAACCATCCCGTATACTATTAAGGAAAATGAGGAGACATTTTATTGTTCATTTAAGGGCCTCTAAATGTATTAGCAGTATATACAATTCCTCGTGACTTACCCTGAATACTTGACAAGCATTGTTTCAAAACTAAGTTGGTTTTCCTGTACAATTTAATTAATTTTTATTTAAGCAAAAGATATTTAAGTATTTTCAAAATTCAGCATACGAGTTAGGAATTTTACCACCAATTGTTATAATGGCACACTTAACAATTTTCTTAACAACTCGATATCTGATTAAAATGATAAAATTAAAAAAATATAATTAAAACTATAAACAATGTTTGTATTTTCATATTTTCTTATTGTGTCTTAAAGTCATTCAAATTAAAAACCAGAAAACGTTTGATTACTATTATTACTTCTAAAAATTCTCTTACCTTATCTAAAAATTGTCTCTCTTTAATGTGCCAACAGAGCAGAATCAAAACCTAAAAAAAAAAGAAACTGTGTATAAAAACATATCCTATTTCTAAAAAATATTCAATGATAAGTAGAGAAAACATTTCTTGTTGAATAGAATATTATAATTTGTTTGCTATTCTTTAGGAGCATCCGCAACGGAAATAGTAATATTAATTTTGATTTCTGATCAATTTAATTATTATTCATAGCTAACTGTTTCCGGAATACCTGATTTTATTCAAATCTAAGAAGCGACAATAAAGACAATTTATTGTTGTTACTTTAATGATTAATTCCTAAGGAAATGATATTAGATAGATAGACAAATCATTTTTGTAATAACAAAAAACCTGAAAATTTCAAATTATCTAAAACCTGAACTATTAGGAAAACAAAAAATTTCGGGTAGGGTTATTGACTTAGAAATATGGGGGTAAAAGTGGTCAATAACTCTAGAACATCTCCAAATTTTAGAAAAAATTATTGGGAGGAATTTTTATTTTCAAATTTTAAAAGCCTCTATGGTTTGGGTTGAAACACTATCGTCGACCACTCAACCAAAACACAATTTTAACACACTCTACGCGCGTTTCGCCAACCATGTTGGCATCATCAGGAGTTGATGGTAGACAGTCTACCATCAACTCCTGATGATGCCAACATAGTTGGCGAAACGCGCGTAGAGTGTGTTAAAATTGTTTTGGTTGAGTGGTCGACGATAGTGTTTCAACTTAGTTGATTAACCAAAGGTTCCAATTTCCCAATTTAACTCTATTGTTTAGTAATATCTTTTTTATTCCATCCTTATTTTTTATTTTATTGATTTTAAATTTAACTGTATAGTTTCTTTTTTCAATATTTCACGTTCTTGGTCTCTTTAATTTGATGATTTGTCTCGCCCTAGTATGTCAGGGAATTTTAGCAACTTTTCACTAATCTTGCTTCAGTAAAAGTTGTTTTTAAGTGAAGCAAGAACTCCAAAACGGTTACTCTACGCCTTTGAACAAGAAAATAACACACATATTCGTTTATTCCAAGTCTAGTCTATAGAATAATTGATTTGTATGCAAGTCTAGCCTGGTGAATGATCTAATTTGATGTTAATGTTAGAGCAAGCACTACGGCCATTAATTCAAAGATCGAGATATAATTTTTTAATGAATGATTTAGAAAGCGCTATCGGAAATAAATTATTACTGTTGCAACTATAGTAATTTTAATTGAAAGAAAAAATACAGAACATTGCAGAGACGTACGAATTAATTTCCTTTATCTAATTGAATAATTAATTGTTTATAAAAACTGAATTTTTTAAAGTCCGCTCCATGATACAGTTATAACTAAGTCGAGACTATGAGAATAACCGCTGCAAAAATATTTTGCAAACAATGGAAGAACTGAATTAAAAGGCAATAAATCCGCAATAAATTCGTAAGATGGTGCCACTATTGACAAATCCATACGATTCTTATAAATTTTTGTAGATATCTACAATAATCCTTAATTACAAACAATTAAAACATATTTAAAATTACGGTTTTACCACAATTTTTTGTCCGAAACATCATATTGTTTCGCATACAAAACTTACTCACCAACTTGTTTTTAATCACCAAGCTATCCGAGAAATATTTCAAATTGGGACTAGCCTTTCCAAAGGTAATCACCCTGTATGAAAAGCTACAAAAAAATGTATACAGGGTGTCCCATTAAGAATGGGACATAGAACAACCGCAGATTCTCCAATTCAAAATAAAACGATTAAGCGAAATATGCTTAGATAAAATGTTACTCGTTTCCGAAATACGGGGTGTTGAAGTTGAAAACTGAAAAATTATTAATGGCCATAATTTTTTTAATACATCGTATAATTTTACTCAAATCGGCACACTTGTTAAATATCATAAAATGCACCTAACAGTAAAAAAAACAGTTCAGTACGCTCTACCAGTGGCGTACGGCAGGAGTAAGTAATGCTTGTACCCCTTCTAAATGTTACGCCGCTGTCTAAATTTTAATTTTGACTATAATTTTAATTTTTTTGATATTTTCTAAGTCAATAATGTACACTTGTTAGTTTGTTCTAAAGTCATTGTTTTTCGAGATATTCGCAGTTAAAGATAGATAGACATGTACTTTTTATTTGTATTATTATTAATAATATTCATTTTTACAATTAATGAGATTCGCGACCAAACAGCTTTATACTATTTTTTTGTTCTGATTTGTTATGTTAAGTTCCTAATAGGCACGTTGCGATTGTGAGAATATTTATTAATTTATAATTGAAAATTTTGACAGTAGGCTTTTATTTATAATGAAGTTCTGTCACTGTCAGTTAAACATTTTCAAGGGAGAACCATTTCCAAACAGAATTTTCTATAAATGTTTGGATGGGTATTATTGGAAATTACATCATTGGTCCGTACAAGCTTCCACACAGATTAAATGGGATAGAATACCTCAATTTTCTTCAAAACCATATGGAGGACATATTAGATGATATTCCTTTAAATTTACGTCATAAGTTCTGGTTTTTGCAGGATGGTGCGCGAGCCCATTACATATTAGATGTTCGGAATTACCTAAATTTACGTTTTCACATCGTTGGATTGGACGTGGAAGCGAATTTGCTTGGCCACCACGCAGTCCTGGATTTAATCCTTTAGATTTTTATTATTGGGGCTACATCAAAAGTCTTGTTTATGGTGAAGCAATAAATACCCATCAGGAACTTTGGAACAAAATTCAGAATGCTGCTGCTACAATTCGACAAAATCAAGCAAATCAGTTATTTAAAGTGAGGCAGTCTACGGAAGTGTATACAAGTTAATGGTGGACATATTGAAAATTTGTTGAAGTAAAAATTTCATTACATTAGTTTTTACTTTGTTTGGTTTTAAGACAAAATTGTAAAAATGAATATTATTAATAATAATACAAATAAAAAGTACATGTCTATCTATCTTTAACTGCGAATATCTCGAAAAACAATGACTTTACAACAAACTAACAAGTGTACACTATTGACTTAGAAAATATCAAAAAAATTAAAATTATAGTCAAAATTAAAATTTAGACAGCGGCGTAACATTTAGAAGGGGTACAAGCATTACTTACTCCTGCCGTACGCCACTGGTAGAGCGTACTGAACTGTTTTTTTACTGTTAGGTGCATGTTATGATATTTAACAAGTGTGCCGATTTGAGTAAAATTATACGGTGTATTAAAAAAATTAGGGCCATTAATAATTTTTCAGTTTTCAACTTCAACACCCCGTATTTCGGAAACGAGTAACATTTTATCTAAGCATATTTCGCTTAATCGTTTTATTTTGAATTGGAGAATCTGCGGTTGTTCTATGTCCCATTCTTAATGGGACACCCTGTATATTCACCGAACAAATTGTTCGGTATATGAATTCGATTTCTGTGTGTGTGTGTGAATTTGGATTCTTTGTGTTTATGAATTTTAAAATTCAGACTTCATATTTTGATAGAGCATCAAAAAGTAAGCTTAGGGTTTGATGTGCCCCTCCGTACCACTTAGGGAACACCTTCAAAATGGGGTCCAAAATATGAAAATTTTGAAGTTTAAAATGACATTAAATTTAAAGTAGACACAGTGAATGGCGATTTTTGTAAAAGTGAGTAGACTGTGGCTGTGTTGATTAGAATGAGAACTGTCAATCTAAAATTTTATTAATACTTTCATTACAATTTGTTCGGTCTATGGCAATGCTAGAAGAGCAATCTCAACTAGTTTTTTTGTAGAAACAATGAAAACATTTTATATTAATTTAAATCCTTGTTCCTAACTAACTGAGCCTGAATATTTTAAAAATACATGCCTCCCTTGTTCCCTTATAGTTATAGAGTTAACAGGGAACTCAAGGTGATGACGTTTCTGGCACCGTCGTGACCTCCAGGTACACCGGTGGCTCAATTGGCCATCATATTCAGGTTAAGCAACCCAAAACACTCCCGGGTACTGAAATTCGCATGGTTCGGATGTTTTCTATACAAGATATGAATATTTTCGTCAACACTTGGAAAAAAGAATGCACTTTTTGATGCAGCGATGCAATTTCAAAAAAGTACAAAATCAAAATATGGCCCAAAATTTCTAGACGAGCTAACAAAGCGAATACAAAAAAATCCCATTTTTGTGTTAAATTTTCTAGTCCTTCAAAGTTTTTTACCATTAGAGATATAAAATCACATAGCAAACAACACGTCGATTTTGTAGTAATTTTTTAATTACAATTTGAATAAATCATTTATTGTCATTCAAACGTAACATTTATAAATATGTTTGTTGATATATGTGGTCTATACGTAACGTATATATAGGTTATACGAGTTCGATAACCTTTTGACTCGGCAGTTGGATAGGTAAAAGGCAATGTTTATCCATCTAATCAGCTTTTATAGTAATCATTTGCCATTTTTGATAGTTTATTGTTCGCTGCGAAGAATACATAATGAACTAGAGTCTTCTTTGTTTTAAATTACCATTGGCTTCTGCATTTCCTTTTAAAACATGCATTGTTGTGGTTGGAGTTTATAAGTAAATCAATGAAAATACAGTGGGTTCTTAAAAATTTGGTGTTTAACTCCAAATCTAACCTTATTTGTCTCATATTTCTAATTACTCATACTTAATTACTTTCTACATACTTGCATGTGTTTTTTTATGTTTTTTGCTTAAAATAGATAAAAAACAATAAGAAAAGATTTGAGATTTTATGCAATTTTTAATACAGATACGTCACAGGCACGGGTACTGATTTCCTTTACGGTAAACGATTAAAAAAGAAGAAGAAAAAGACGAAAGCATAAATACTCTAACTTATAAACAAACTATAAATGAAACTAAACAAAGAAAATACTATATACTAACTAAAAAATATTGATAAATCAAAAATAAACGCAAAACGAAAAATCCACGCTTCGACAAAATCAAAGAAATGACATTATTGACAGTGACATTTAACAATTTTAACTTTGATGTCGAGTGAATTCGTTGAACTTTCGATTCGGCTTATAGGGTAAAACGCCCAATTGTTGGCACCTTTAAGGAGGATGTAAAACTAATAATATTGCCAAATGAACGGAGAATTTTATTTTGTGTTCGTTTTTTCATCAAAACACTCGCAATATATAAAACTTTTTAACATACCTATTTTGAATATAAACTGAAAACAATGAATATATGAAAAAAATATAATAATGGATCTTCCAATTGTTGGCACCCAAATAATAAATATTGTCACCCATTTGTTGACACTGATGCTAAATGTTGACACCCAATGATTGGTATAGGTAGTTCATATAGGAAAAATTAAATTGCTACTAAACATATATTTATTTATAAAACAAACACTCGTGTAAAATATTGCTAACATTATTTAATTCAATTTAAAAAATTTTAAAAAAAACGTTTTGTAATATATCAAAATATTCACATCTTTCAGACAAACATCTAGAATTTGAAGAATCGCAGTTTTTTGTGTTGAAGGTAGTAACTTTTTTTCCAAGACATTTAGAATAATCTAGTTCATCCACATTCCATGGATAAAGATAGCAAGCTTTAAAACCATTGATAATTGTACTAGGTTTTAAGAGTTGCAATGCTTCCTTCAGAATTGGAGCAAAGTGTTCTTTTGTCAAATTGCAATAAGGGTTGTTCCCTCTCCAATCCAAAACGCTCTTCTTCGATAAACCTTTTAATGGTTTAAAGCTTGATACGTCCGCTAGTTACAAAATTCTTGTGGAATTGGGATATAGGACAATTAGTACTATCTGCAACACAATGCACAGGTCACTTAGTTCCAACGATAAATGTGTTTTGTGTCCATCGACAAAAACAATTATAGAAAATTCGACTTTATTTTTTAAAGACGGATAAAAAACATTTTTCATGTAATCAACGAAAGCTTCACACTTCATCCAACCGTTGTCGGTAAGACCAGAGAGTATGTTTTTTGGTAAACGTTTATTAGAATATATAATCATGTGAGGAGTAGTATCACCAGCTGCCGAAAAATTAAATATGTTTTGACTTGCCCAATTCAACCTCGTATACATTTTTTGCTTTATACCGTATTTTAGGTCTACAAACTTTTTAGAAACACCTTTCTCTAACCTCATCTAAAGCCTTTTGAAGCAATTCCTCTGTATAGCCAAGCGATTTGATGTGAAACAAAAAAAAAATAACACCTATATTTTCTGATACTCTATAAATTGGAAAGTGTCGGCAGAAAAATAAGTAATAAAGTACTTAAGTAGAAAAGCTAGTAGTGCGTTATACGAAATTAAACAGTGTCCACATTTAGATTATAGTCTATTAATTACACTAAATATTGGCACACAATATTAGATTTAAAAAAACATAATGATGCATATATAATTGATGAAAACAAAGAAATATTGCAATATTAAACAAATATTTGTATTTAAGTATTACTAAATAGTTTTTATTCATTTAAACCATAAATTAAACTAAACAGACCAAATTGGCATACAATAACATAAGATATTTTGCTTGTTATCTGTTTTTTATGTATTGTCGTTTTTTCTGGTATATTAATTTTATTTTCCGGTACCATTTTATCTAAAAAAAATATATAAATTTAAATAATGTTTTGCCAATGACAACAAATAGCTACAGCGGTTAACCACAAAACCTAAAGTTGTCATACATGTGTCAACATTTGGAAATTCTTAAAATTTGAGTTCAAATATTGGCACCTTAATTTTTTAGTAAAATTATGAAAGTTTTTCTTAGTTAGTTAGTAGCTAATTATATTAATGCACGAACATGTCATTCACTTGTACTTTTAAATGTATAAACACTTTGTAAACTTTACAATTTTCTTAGCAATTTTGTAAGTTTCTTACCTACTTTAAAACACCGACAGAAAACAATCCCTTCCATAAAACGCATTAGACTGAATTAAAAGGCGCATCCTGAAGGCGATGTTAGACATCATAGTCAAATCATAAAATATTTCTAAATATTTCATATTTATATGAAATATATAAAATTGATAAAAAACCGTTGAGAGTGCCAATAAATGGCTGGGTGCCAGTAATTGGGGGTTTAACTTTATCTAACTTTAATTTTTCTGATTTTATTGTCAATAATTTTGTAATATTGTTTTTAAACAGTCCGTCTTTTCAAAATTCTAATGGTTAAACGTTCATCTAGAATAACAACTGAGACTATTCTTAACAGTAAACCCATCATGGAACAAAGAACAATCAAGTGGATGGTACAAAAACACTCCAGTGAGAAAAAACGAACCTTCGAAATGGACTAAAGAAGCAACAGAGCAGGCAGGACTAAATACAAAAGAAATAAAAATAACAAATCACTCTATGCGGCCGACAGCAGTCAGTATCCTGGCTAAAGGAGGGGTAGGTGAACAACAGTTAATTAAAATTACTGACCACAGTTCAGCCAACTCAATTAAGCCTTATCTGCAAATGGATAATGAGCATTATTCCAACATTATAAACACCCTTAGAAGTGACGCCTGAAAACCTCAATCTTACCTACCAACAAACCATATAAACCATATAAACTTTTATTACCACATTACCCTTATTTAGAAATGAACAGTATGCTTAGAGAAATAAAAATACAAACCTAGATTTCAATTTTTAATTTGGTAAATATGAAGTTATCGCTCCATGTTTGTTAAATAGTTAAATCGTTCTTTTCAAAAGAAAAGAATTGTCAAAACATTGGTAGTACAATGAAAAGCGTTACAAAAATAGAACATTCATATAAATTATACAATTATGAAACATACAATTATTTTAAGAATTCACTAACGCTGTGAAAACATTTATCAGGTTAAAAAAAGAACATTTTATGTGATATCGGAACTTTTATAAAGCAGGTGTTGTCAGAAAATATTTTAAGAGAAAAATACTTTGGATAAATAAAATCACTTACATAGAAAAATGTTTTAATTAATAAATAATTTAAATATAAAAATAGCAGGATAACAAAAAGTATTTGAGTGCTTTTACTTGTTGCTGCACAGTACATAATTTTTATTAAATCTAAAACGGTATTGTATTTAAAAAAAAATTAATGGAAAAATCATTGTACCGCATGTAATTCTACATCAAATAAAAAACAAATAAGAAATTATTCATTTATGAAGGTTGTACTGACTTGTTTTTATCTGATACCTTGTAATGTAAACGATGTATCAATAAAAAACACAAAGTTTTGATAATTTAAAATAAAAAATATATTTATAAAAAGGCTGATAAACAGCTATTATAAAAATTAAACGGCAATCACATTATTAGACACGTTTGACACAAAATAACTTTCTCAGTTTTCGATCTTCGTTTTAGAAATAATACAACGCATAAACAAAATTTGGAGAGAAATGTTACTACTCTTCATTGACTTTAAACAGACGTATTATGTTGTAGGGATTTCAAAGGGACTAATAAATTTACCATACCAAGATTCAGGGTATTTTATATCGAGAACCGGTCAGCTCAAACTGTTGCAGATGCAGATACACATCAACTATTGTTTTTATAGGGTTTCTCAAGTTTATTACTTGACGTCTATGATCTATTTATTTCAACCATTACGTACCGCTAAAGCCATCTATATGAAAACAGCGAAAGGAAAAGCGAGGTATTTCACGACAAATTGTGGTCCTTCGAGTTAAAGAACTCAGCACGTGTTCATAGAGTCTTTTACTTTGGAAAAAACCAAGAAGATTTAACTTCAACGAATATGCTCCGCGATATACTAGGTGTAGAAGAGAAATTGAAAAATGTTGACAAATACATGCTGCAAAACCTTAATTTTGCATTATATGGAAATTATTTCAAAGGAAACGCAGTAAGAAGACGAATCCTTTCTTTTACTGGCTTCAGTTTTCCAGAAAATAGTCCAGAATATAGTAAGCACTATGAAATGGTCAGCAAATCTCTCAGTATTTTAGTTCTTCAAAAACTGTAATATTTTTGGGGAAGAATATTCATATGATGCCAATGCTGAAACTTTAACATATCATTTGTTGAAAGCCGTGAGAAAATGCCTCAATGAACAAACCAACACAGAAGAAATAACTCAGAAGTCAAGAAACACACGAAGTTCAGTAGCCAGTGCGAGATCTACAATACAGTGGCAGTTCTAGAAATTAAGGGCGGGGGGGGGCACATACAAGTTTTTTTAATGATCTGATTATATGCTTAATATTGTCAAATCGTTCAACATTTGTTCACCTATTGTGGATCTAAGATAGGTTTTTATCTATTTTAATCTACTAAAAGTGCGTTCAGCAGTTGCACTAATAGTGCCTATTAGTGAAGTGAAATTAAAATTTTATATGGATGTAAGAGCTAAGTCAATTTTTTTTAATTTTTTCGATTTTATACATAAAGAGAAGCTTGTAAAATTTTTTTTAATAAATTTGGGCTGGAGCTTCGCGAGATATGTGCCAAAAACGGCATTTTTGGAATTTTTCGAGTGGATAGCTTCACTATTTTTTAAATATTTCCGGTTCTAAGAGTCAAACCTCAAAAAACGAATTCGCGCACATTATTTTTTTTTACTGAATTGGCAATAAATAACCAAAGAATCCTTAAAAAATTGGAAAAAATATGTATTTTTATGTCGGGAAGACATGGTAAAAATTAAAAAAAAATGTATTTGTCCAGTCAAAATCGGCATTTTTCGAAAAAAAAATTGAATTGACCTCAATTTTTGGAAAAACAATAGTAGAGAAAAAATTTTTATCTTAAAAAGAAGGATTTTGTGTGTACTTTTGTCTAAGAAAATCCAACATTTTATTTCTTTATTCAAAGTGCACAACTTAGGGAATAATAAAAAAAATTCGATTTTCATTTTTTTATATTGATTTATATTGATTCGTTCCCTCACAAAAATCTTACTTTAGAACCTGAAATATTTGTTTTATTTTATTAAACATTTTTTGGGCTGAAATACAGTTTTTCTAAGAGAATCAAGCATAAATATCGTGATAAAAAAATTGGAAAAAAATGAATTTGAATTTTTTTATTATTCGATAAATTGGCCACTTTAAATAAATAAATAAAATGTTGGATTTTCTTAGACAAAAGTACACACAAAATCCTTCTTTTTAAGATAAAATTCTTTTCTCTACTATTGTTTTTCCAAAAATGGCGGCCAATTCAATTTTTTTTCGAAAAATGGCGATTTTGGCTGGACAAATAAATTTTTTAAAAATTTTTACCATGTCTTCCCGACATAAAAATACATATTTTCTCCAATTTTTAAGAAAACTCGAGGATTCTTTGGTTATTTATTGCCAATTCAGTAAAAAAAAATGTGCGCGAATTTTACTTCGTCTAATTTCACGCAACTATATGGTGATAAATATTCGGTACAATTTGGCTAGATTCAGAAATGCATTCTCAAGATCATTTGAAATGATATATGGTAATATTTCTTCAGTTGTTACACTAATTTTATTATCTTTAAGTTCTCTAAATAATAAACTAAAAGACTGGTATTCAGCAATTACATCAGTTATAAAATCGAAGGGGCGCCAAAAACGACATTTTGTAAAGGGCGGGGGGGGGGGCATACTGCCCCCCTTTGCCCCCCGTGGCGCCGCCGCTGCTACAATATCTTCCGCTTCAAGAGATAGAACGTATGATCTCAAATCCAAAATAATCAAACTACAGGATGAAATTTGTCACATTCAAGATGATGTTCTGAAGAAACAAGAAGAGTATGTGATTCCGAGTAGCGAACTTGATGAAATGAAACTAGACGAAAATGTTTCTGCAGAAAATGTCGCCAACAAAGAACCGAAATTGAACAAATGTCAACAATTTCTACGTCTCCAAGAAATTCGTCTGAAGAATAAGGAGAGAAAAATTTCAAAGTATGAAGATCTTCTCCAAAGGGACGAAGAGGTAGGTGAATAAAAACCAGATCTATCAAGCGACCAGGATGCAGACTTTGGTGAGATATCAAAACATCCCTATACCAAGAAATGGGCTGAAGATGTAGGTAATATCAATTTCTCTGAAATAAATCATGAATATTCATCTCACAATACTATGGAGAATTTGACCATATCTATCAATAGAATGTTAGCAAGACAAACCATAGGTGATGAATTAATAACATTTGATGGTTCTTCCTGTTTAAAATGGCCAATTTTTTACTCAAAGTATGATACTTGTTCTTTTTCTCCTTAAGAAAATGTTCTAAGACTCACCAAAAGTTTGACTGGAGGCCAGAAAAACTTACAGCACAATGTCCATATGCAATTTTAGATATTCTTGAAAAGAAATACGAACGTCAAGAGCTTATATTAGATGAATTGTTATCGGTCAATTAACACCAGTAGAAAGTCTCGAATCATTCATAGATTTTAGCAATACTGTGCGTAATATTTCTGCCGTTCTCGAAGGAAATCCTAACTACTTGGATGCAAGACAAATTTTAGCTAATTTTATCACTAAACTTCCACCTCATTAACTTACTCAGTGGCGAAGCTATTTGATATAAAATAACGTAAAAAATCAAGAAGTATCATTGAAAGATTTCTCAAAATCGATTCAACAAATGTCTGATGTTGTGTCGAGAATAACTTTTACTTCAAAAAATGCTAATACTCCATCAGTGAGATGTAATAACATGATTATCAATGTCACAGATGAACGTCAAAGTAAACAAATAAATAGGCCAGTAAAAATGTGTAAAATTTGCAACCAAAATGAACATTCACTGGAAGTTTGATAATGCTGATATTCGAGAACGATGGAAAATGGTTAAAAAATTAAACGTTTGTTTCCGTTGTCTGAAATATCATCATGGTAAATGCAAAACACAGAAAATATGTGGTATCAATCATTGCACAAAATTCCATCATTATTTGTTACATAAAAATTATCAAAATACAAATTCTAACGAGGTATTTCACGACAAATTGTATACCTCTTCTTATTTCCTACCGTTTATCTATTGTTTTCCATTTAGTGGAAAATTGTTTAAACATTTTTGTTTAAGTTATAACTAGGTAAATGGGACTTTCACAGATCGCGATATAGAATAGGTCCGTGGTCATCCGAAATGGCCAATTACGACATTTTTTTGTAGGCCAGACAATTTTTGTACTGAAAAATGTCATCAATCTGTCAAAATTCCGTTTTCATACTTTTTCACACATACATCGCGATATCTCCGAATCTAATGTAGATAATTACCAAAGATTACCAGAGATGACCGCAGATAACTGAGACTTTTGAGAAATTTTTTGTTTTGTTGTTAAAGTCGGCAAAACTTCAAATTATACTTTTTATGTCGTACTTTTTTAGGTAAGCGAGAAACTTTTTTGCGTTGAGGATTTTTGCCATACTATCAGCGAATAAAATGAAGGTAAGATATTAAGGAAGTTTTTACAAAACACCGCAGTACGCAGTAAAAAGTTCGTAATTATCTATGTGTGAAAAAGTATGAAAACTGAATTTTGACAGATTGATGACATTTTTCAGTACAAAAATTGTCTGACCTACAAAAAAATGTCGTAATTAGCCATTTTGGGTGACCACGGACCTATCCTATCAATCTGTTATATTAGTTATAACTTAAAAAAAATTATTCAAGAAGGAAGCGACTTTTTTCCTGTTTTTCAGTCCACTAATTATTACCAAATTTTAACCGGTTCATTTAGTATCCAACTTTCGTATCCCTAAGGGATCACTTTGACACTTAGTTGTCATTTAGGAATACTTTCGTCAAGTTTACATCAATCGTTATCGATTAGAGTTTCTAAGTATTTGATTTTATTTGACCAGCACACACAGATTTTCAAAATCCATTGCACTGATTCAATTTACTAAATTTAGATTGATTTTTGTAAAGTTAGTGTCACAATACTAAAGTAGCATACATTTTATCAAGAAAAAACAACCGAATTTACAACTTTAATGTTTGTTTTATTACCAATATTGTGTTTTTCTTTTTTTGCTAGTTTTAAGATGTAAAAAGCGCCATCAACTAAATTTAGTTGAACATTTCTACATTTTGTAAATGTATTTTTATTGAGTATATTTTCTAAAAATGTAAAGATTCGTTGTTTTGTAGTTTTAGAGATAAATATTCGAAGGTCATATCCCAAGACTATGACAATAGTCGACTATTATTTTCTGTCTAATTCTATCGAGAGTATCTTGTATTTTGAGACAATTTGATGAGACCATATGAACATTTAATAATCTGAATAACTCCCGAGAGCTTTAGCTCGAGGGAGTTATTCTTTGATTATTAAAGTTCATATGGTCGAATTGAATTGTCTCGAAATGCAAGTTGCTCGAGATGAATTAAAGAAAATAATAGTCTCTATTTGTCATAGTCGAGTGATATTCAGGAAGATTATTTCATGAACCCCACAAAATCATTCGCTAAGATTGTCTCCAAACAGACTCCTTTCTCTTTTTGATATTTTCTGGGATAGATTTGCTTATATTTTCACACTGATTTCCGTAGTGGAACATGAACCAAAACGAGACATTTTCAATTTTAAGTGAATGTTACGTCAAAATTTTGACACTTAATAGCAAACAATATACAATTGACTAAAATAGCCGCTGATATTTTTTATTTACCTAAATATCCGATCATATTGCATATCATGTGACTAAATTCATGACTTTTCAGCATAGAATTTTTTAAATTTTGTTTGCATAATTCTTCATTTGAACTTGGCAGTCAACGTGTTAACTCATCTAAATATTTGATTATATTTGGGTCGCCAGTCTGTCAAAACGAAAAACAACTTTTTATAATTACAAAGTTTACTTGTAAGTGCTGCTAATTTAATACGCATCTTATAGTTATTCAATTAAGTTACGTCATATCAATTATTAAATGCCACACGGTAAAATGCTTAGTCGCTGACATTGATGTCACTATTACCGTTTGGGCACTTCTAAATGTCACTTGTTTTACCAGTAAAGCTGGTAAAATTATTACGATAAAACAGGTTACTTGTCGCTTGGTATCTTTTAGTAGATTAAAAAAAAATTGCTCACATTTTTAAGTGAATTTGTTTAATGAAACATTATGTAAGATGTAGAACTACATTAGGCAGGGCCGTCCCTGGTGCAGGTGCACCCTGTCCACTTTCAATTATCACTTAATGTTTCAATTTAAAGTAGTTCTACTTGGCAGTATCACCATTTAATGGATGATCTATCTATTTATGACGTAATAATTATTTTTTGTGAAGATGTTTTTTGCACAGGGCGCTAAAAAACTCAGGAATGGCTCTGAAACTAAAATATATTTTGTAGAATTTGATACCGTTATTTTCTCCTCAAATTAAAATAACAAATAGTCCTAAATACTTTTATATTTTTTTACACTAATTGGTAATTATTTCTTTCTATAATTAACTCTAACACACCCGCAGTTGTTTATTATAGTTGCAATCCTTAATTTTTATTAATTTTATATATGTGAGGTTAAGACAGTCTAATGGAAATTTAATTTACAACTGCTTCAAAAATAGTGAAAGTAGAACAAACTGTATATTTTTGTTCAGTTAAGAGGTTTTTGCCAATTTTTCTAATTGGAAAAACAAACAAAATACTTGCTAAATTCGTTAGGTATATATTAGAAGTTTTTCGTTTGCAGATATTTTCGCTTAACTTGCTAATTTTTTAGACGACAGAATCATACCAAGACATTGATCTTTAAATAAATATGACCCGTTTGGTCATCCATATACAGGTTGTCTTGAATATTTGAGTATAATTACTAATAGAATACAGGGTGCGGTATTAGTGGGAAGAAGTCCATTTACTTTTGTTTATAGTAAGAGATAGAAAAAAATGTTAATATAAAAGTTAAAAGCGTATATATAATCCAATCATTTAAGCAAAAAAAAAATAAATATTACAAAGTATTCATTGTTAGTGATATTTTAATGACTTATTAACTTTATACAACGTATATTCACCCAGATTCACAGTTGACCTTGTATATTAGTATGTGTGGCTGAGGGCCGCGCGCTCCGCCCTATTTATCTCATAAACGGTTGAGCGCATGAAAAAACATTTGAAACAAATTTTGTCGCAAATTGTATGCCCTACAATTTTTGTAATAAATGTTAACATCAGTGGAGCTATAGAAACCGAGAAAATCGCAAAAGACCGATTTTTGTGACGTATGACCTCGAAGAACTTACCACGCAGACACGAGATTTTAAGTGACTTTTGAGACAACTTTTAGAACACCAAAATGAAGGTGTATACGAGTTTCCAGCTTATTATCTCTCATTCGGAGGTGAAACCACTAAATGATTGGACTAATATCGCATAGGAATAGGAATCTAGTAGTAAGGAATAAAATAATATTCGCCTTCAAGTTACTTTCTGATTGCTGATTAAAAATTAATTAAAAAAAAACTTAAAAGTCTTTTGGGTAACATTTGGAGATGACTTAGAAGTCTCAAATTTTTTAATAGATTATTATCGGTAAGTTTGAGTTATGATAAAAAATCCCCCAAACATATTTCTGTGTAAAAAAGATACTCCTATTCGTCGTGATAAAGGACTAGCAAGGAGCTCCTTCACAAGAATTTGAAATTTTAAAAATACTGTTAAAATCCAGTATACATTATTCACTTTCACCATTTTATCTCGTTGAAATGTTTAATTAAGAATTTGGATACAATCCTGTTCGACGTCAAGATATACCTGAAATGGTATTAAAACATGATCGACCAACAAGTCTGGTAAGAGTTGTAAACTTCATCTCTATATGTATGCCTTGACATTTAACCAGTATTAGATACGGAGTCGTGATGATTGTGACTTTAAAGGAATGGATTTTGTGAAATGTAATAACCAATTTCAAATAAACTGTTAATCGTAAAATAAGGAGTAAACGCTTACAAGGTGGATCGTTTAAGCGGATTTTACAATCCAAGAGCTGATAAATATTTAAACCATCAGAAATTGCTCAAAGATGGCTCTAGTTGTCAACGTAGTCATACGTCATACGTCAACATAGTTTTTGAGGTATACGCCTGCCCATTTCGATTTCGCTTGACACGAGCGCTGCTCTAACGGAATTTTAGGTAAACAAACACAACTATTAACTTAGGAGACGCGCCACAAGATGTCGCTTTAGGTAAACACACATAGCTGTTAAGGTAAACAAACATAACATTTTGAGCGTTGTGAAATTGATACGAGCGCGCTTTCTAACGGAATTTTAGGTAAATTCAAACCTAGACAATACATTACAAGCAAATAAAATTGGAAAAAGTAAATTAAATAATGTCACTAATTATTAAGTGCGGTTTCCAAAATGATAATATGAGCGTCTTTCGACAAAAAAGTCTATCTAAGGGAACTAAATTGTACGAAAGTTATCTTGTCAGTAATGTTAGGGAAGACATTAGAGAGGATGGGTTTAGATTAATTAATTTAAATAAAACTTGCAGGATTATTACTGGCTGCATGAAACCAACACCAATCAACCAATTGTACAAAGCAGCGGGCTTCGCAGAACCAAGTGAAAGAAGAATGGGTATAGAGCACGTAGAAAAATTTAAGCAAACCTTCGACGATCGCCATGTTTTTTATGGCCAAGAACAGCAACGGAAAAGGCTCAAATCAAGGAAAAATTTTATTCAATGTGACTTCGTGGAACCGCCTGACAACTTTCCTATCAACGAAAGCCTCTGTACAGGGTCAAATTTGGACTGGAAGACATGGAAACCGAATACGAATCGGCGTGGCATCCGCAAAAACAAACAAAGTGGAAAATTGAGGAAGACCAACTGGGATGCACATTATGCCCTGCAACGTGATCCTTCGATGAGATGTGGATTGTAAATGAAAATGCAATAGACGTAGCCCGGCACTGGGCAGAAAAACTTTGAATGGAATGATTTCGGACGCGAAAAAGTAAGTTCGGTCCTGTTTTGAGGGAAACTCCTGGTGCAGAAAGCAAAAAGAAGCATGAAAACACGTATTCACCTTATCGGCCATGATCTCATCCCCAGTATTGTAAAAATCCGGAATTGTTGACGATCTGGCAATCACTAGAGAAAAAGTGAATTTGACAAATATACGCCTGCCAATTTTGATTTCGCTTGAGCGGCGCTCTAACGAAATTTTAGGTAAACAAACATTAACTATTAACTTACGGGCCGCGCCACAAGATGTCGCTTTGAGTGTTACTGGGTTGGCGTATAATTCAAAATTAAAATTTTACACTTCTGAAAGTGATTTCATGGACCACGTGAATCCTTCTTTGCAACACTTTTCAATAATTTACTCATCACCTCAATAAATAATAAATCATAAATTATCTAACAACTTCTTAACAGAAATATAAATAACTATTTCATTTATTCCTTCATTGGAAAGTCAATCTAAGCAAAAATAAATGGAATCTGTATAAATGATTTCACTGCTGCTGGCCTAGTTGTGCTTAGGAAAGCAACTATGGTCATTTTTTTTGAAGGAATAATAACTGTTAACAGATCCATTGTACACCCATTGGTTTTATTGCTTTGTTTGCTTATTATTAAGCGTAGTAGGCTGGGAATATACATAGGCGTGCTAAGAGATATATTTTAAAATTCTTCCATAGATGACAGAGTCACGCTAAAATACAATAACTTCTTTTAAACAAAGTTCGTTATAGGGAAAAATCATGTACTGGCAGATAGCGCCGCGAATGACAAAATGTCGGATTGAGGTATGAACAACAATTATCCTCTCATTTGATCACTTTAAAATCACAGTTTTTGTAAGATTTGTTTTAGAGTTACTGTCAGTGGATTTTTTATGATAATGCCTGTGAAAGTTGAAATATCAATATCGGGCATTCTGGATTATGTGGGTGAATGTGTTAGGCCTATTAAGCAAGGTGAAAAGATGTAACCAGCCATAAAAAATTATGGCTGGTTACATCTTTTTATATGGAACTGATGAGCAAATCATCAAAACTATATGTATGAGATCCTCTACAATTTTACAAGACCCACATGAAATCAAAAAATATTTCAATAAGAATATGTTTTTTTTCAATATCTAATATAAATATAAAAATAATCTAGAGATTGACTGGAAAAAAAATTATAATCAAAGTGAGAAACACGTTAGAATCAAATGAAATCAGATTTACAGTTGAACTAATTAATTAAAATTTTGGCAGTAACAGCAATCACACTCATTACATTATTTATGGTATGAGATACCAATAAATTTCATCATTCACAATTTTTAAGTTCTTTATTCTTTGTATGGCTCTCTCTACATGCACCCTTGCCCTAGCTATTTCTGCAGTAGATGTTGATTCCTCTTTGGATAATTGTATTTTTTTCCAAGGAAAGGTGTCGTATGGTTTATTCACAATAATTCTTCACTAAACACCTTCGAAATATATCACTTTTAATGTTTTAATGCACAAATAACATTCGAACTTCACATTACACCCATGTAAACAAACGCAAGTAGTAGTTTATTGTTCACACCTCGAGTTATTCAACTGATCAATGATAGATGTCGCCCAATCCGTGATTCTACCCTATACTCTTCGACGAATTAAATTTTTTATCTTGTTACCAAAAATAATTAACATCTCTGCACTTTCCTTAAATTATGTATTATCTTTCATTTTTGATTGTGGAACCGTGTTATGTATTTGCCAAGGCCTGTTATTGCAATTATTTTGTAAATTTCTTTCTCTCTTATTCTCCTTTTCAGTAGAGTAACCTAATTCCTGATGGTGATCTGTGCGCGTATGTGGCAGGTTGTGTTCCCAAAAGAATTGCCAATTTTGCTATTTACACCTCGGATTGTTAAAGCTAAAAAGACAGTAGACAATTAAAAAAGTAGTCATAGTTAGAACCTAGTATATTTTGTTAATTATTATCATAAAATTTGGCGGATTAAAACAAATTACTGAAAAATCTTGACTTCTGTGACATTATGCTAGACATCGATTCTCGCGGTGACTTAATAATGGTTTGCAGCTGCTGTGATAAATCTTTAATTCTCCTGTCCTTAATCGATATAAGTTTTTCCAAGTGATCAACTTTTTGGATAAGCGTGACAATAGATTCCTTCTGCTCTTCGAGATGGTTTTCCATCTTATGGAACAGTTCACATGGCACCAATTTTCTCTCTACTATTCTCGTTCCGTTGTTTATCTTTATAGGAATAACACCTTCCCTAGATGATAATTCGGGACCGTTTTCCAAATAGATAATACTGGTGTCGTCTTTGTGATCTCCACAAGCTTCTCTGTCCTCTATTTTAAGTTTAATCTCTTCAAGCACCTTCTCGATAGCACCCGGTTTGCTTTTGGCCAGTTCTTCTCGAATTTTCCTGGAAAGAGTTATATTCAGTTTGCTCAACACTTTCTTATTCATTACTTCCCAGTTACTCATTTTTGTAGTGAAGGAAAACGTGGGAGTGTAATTGTGTAAATCCACTAACTTAGGAAAATATTGTTTTAGAATTTCTGCTAAGGGTACAGCATCTGAGAAGTCTCGATTCAAGTTTCCTTTTTGTCTACTAATAGTATGTGCATCGATCCATCTAAATAATTCGTCAGTGTCTACGTTCATCGTAACAAAATGTAAAATAGTACAAACTGTTTGAAAGTTGTCATTAAAGTATGACAATTTTTAATTATATTTTGACGTTGCATCAAATAGTTTACTTGGTTCATTAAAACAAGTTCAATTTTTGAAAGTAAGGTGTTTTCTTTGGAGAGATCTGGTCATAAGATTAATAGGTATAACTATTTTGTATATCTGGTCAGAAATATATTTTGCAAAATTGACAGAATGTTAATTTTTAGCGAGATTTCCATGTTTTTTGAAACAGCTTGTAAACAGTTTATGTTACTCGTTGCTTACTGGCGTTTTTGACAGTACATTATTTAACATTTACAGTGCAAGGCGTAGATATAGTATATTACATAACGAGTGCGGAAAGTGACACTTTTCACACGAGTGGAAATATTGTGAAAAATCACTTTCCCACAAGTAATGTACACTATTTTTCCTACAACCACTCTATAATTTTACCAAATACTTATTGGGGCTTCCATCAATTTTCTCCTGTCTTTCTCGGTTCTTAAAAGACACATGAATTTTCTCGTTTTTTTTTTGTTTAATATTTATTTTAACTATTAGATGTGTGTTACATTTTTCTAGGACATTTCATTTTCCTAATACCCTGCTGTAGGAGTTATCCTCCTTTTCTGTAGATTAATCTAATTCCTAAGTGTGATCTGTGTGCATGTGTGAGACATATGTGGCAAGTTGTGTTCCCAAAAGAATCGCCAATTTTGCTATTCTTATTTAATTCGGCTTTTCCTTGGGGGTGTTGATGGTGAGTGTTTTTACAAAACAATTCTTGGTGATCCGTTTTTCTATATTTCTATGAAAGATAAACATTTTGTAGCGTTTTCTTTCTTTAAAATTTGACCCTATCCAGATAAAAGCTCAGGAAAGTGTGAAAGGAATACATATCAATCTACTGAATAGATTTTTAAAAAAATGCATTTGGAAGAAATTCAGCTAAAAGACAGCAGACTGAGTGTGAGATTTACTTTGGAGTATTGCCACAGATGGATCGGCATAAAAAATATTGTTCTGAACTGAAAACTTTTTATTTAAAAAATCATTCCATTGCTAATATAAAGAAAATAGAAGCCATTGTTTGAATATTGGCTAAAATTTCAGTGCCCAAAGATATTTAGTAGCTGTATAAAAGCAATAATACTGATATGCGCTTAATATCCTATCAATAAAAACAATTGTTAGTTTCAATTTCTATTTTTATTATTAAACCTCACGAAAGGTCGAGGTCAATTATCTATTGAAGATTATTAAATTATTTAAGGATATAGCGTGTCGTTTGTATTGATTATAAGGTACGACGTGTTTTAGTGAACGGTTGTGGCATGTCAAATGTCAGATTCTTAAAATAATAACGTCCTTTTCACTTTCACGGTTGTTTTATACCAAATAAAGAGCTACTTGTTTGAATAAAATAAAAGTATTTGTGAAAGTTTGATAACCAATCGGCAAATTTTGAGCCTAAATAGTATATTGTGTCGCAAGGGCAGAAAATGAGCTTTAGCAGCCCGAGGATATTAGCTGCATGAGCGAGCGAAGCGAAGCGAGGGCAGCTAAAGCGTTTTCTGCACAACTGTTTTTCGCCTACCAAAAAAAAACAAAAAATAGGAAAATATAACAAAAATCTTTAATTTTATAAATACAGAATTTAATGAGCAACTTAAGTAATAAAAATGTACCAATTTATTTATTATATATTATTTCCAGTTGTTAAACAATTCATAGGACTTTTCGTACCATTGCGCGTTGTCTTGTTAAGTAACAAATTTAGAGAAACGTTACTACCTTCTTCTTGCAAGTCTGGTGGAGTATTCGTAAATTCTTCATCACTGCTTGAATTAGGTACTATTCATTTTCACTAATTCACATAATCACAATTATTCAGAATCAGACCGTATTTTTATTTTAAAGTTTAATTCTCTTGATTGTACACTGAAAATGAAAATGTATGTGAAATGTCAAAGTCAAAGGTACGTTGATAGTGAAAATCGTGTTCTTTTTGATTTTTGCGGCTCAAGGGCCGGAAATATTACTTTCGGTCTGATTTTTAGGGTTAATATGATTCATTTTCAGACATGGTAGGCGAAAAAGAACTTTTTTTACCCTAAAATCACTTTATTGATCCATATTAGATTTTTGGACTAGAAATATTTGACAAATATACATTCAAATTGTCTGGGTTGTTTTTCGTTCTACTTTTTTGATTTCCACTTTATTAGACGGCATAATTTTTCTTTGCGACTTTCCTAATTATCCTGTCTGTAACTTATTCATTCCAGAATTTACAGTTGTAGGAAAAACAAGTTCCTATCGATAATTTTAACCGCATCAAACCAATTAATATCGTGTCAAACTCAAATTAGCAGTTTCACTTGAAATAGTCACCGTTTTAAATTACCCATATCATTTCAATCCATATTTGAACGATTTTATATGCTAAGATTGATTTAAAAAATAGCCTTCTAATAAGCACGTAAGTCAATATAAACAGCTGCATAAGCTACACAAGATTTTAATTAAAAATGACATGAAACAAATTACACATACCAGAAATAGTCATCGGGGTTTCGATTTCGTACCACTTTTTATTCACGTGTAAATAAATAATGATTGTGTGCTTACTTATACCAGACATGCAATACCTAAATAATTAAATTATATGGATTGATGTACAACAGAAATGGAATTTTCTCATATCTGCTACAAATTTTTTACATACCGTAATATTTTGCGATCTAGTAAATATCCAACCAAGATATTTTGTGTTTTAAAGTAGAAAAATCTAATAAATTTCCTATCTATCTACAGGGTGCGCCAATTATTTCCACTCGATCTCTAGCACCGAAACTAAAAGAGATATCAACAAGATTTTGTAGGGGTAGACAGTGTCAGTCGGACTACAATTTTAAAATATTTTGATGTATACAGGGTGGCTAATTTTTGTAAAATGAAAATTAATTTGGTTTTTTTAAATTGAACACCCTGTATACGATTATGTCTTCTGATTCTACTTAATATTAGATTTACGGTGGTTTTTTGTATTTGTAAATCCGACGCGGAGTTGACAAGTTATTCCTATTTTAAGTAGATTTAATGAAAAAACAGCACTTCAGAAATATTAGCACAAAAACCACATTTTTTAAAAAATTCCTCAAAAAAGCTACTATGATGTAAATGAAACATGCACCTATCACAATAATCACACAACATCTTCACCTGTTGCACAGGGTGTTTGCCGATGGCGTGCCAATAGTCTAGTTTACAAATGGCAATAACTTAATTTTTTCAAATGGGACACCCTGTATATTTTTCTTCAGTTAGAAGCTCTCCCTAATACGCATTAAAAAAATATAGAGTTTTGCACATCTAACTTTACTATTTACTTTAATAATTGACGTTAAGTGACAAAACATATTTTACACAATTTTTAATAAGTACAAAATTTTAGAAAGTTTAATCGTAGGAAAACTACAATAGTGAAAGTTAAAATTTATAGTAGGTGTTCAAAATGTCTTCCATTTTCATTTATATATTTTCTTGCCCTTTTTTTCATTGATTTACGCACATCTCTTAGCATTGCAGGGGTCACCTGTCTAAATGCTGCAATAATTCCTTTTTTCATATTTTCTTTTGTGGTAACCTCTTCTTTGTAAACAATATTTTTAATAAAACCCCACAAGAAAAAATCGCAAGGTGTAAGGCAAGGCGATCTAGTAGGCCAATTTATAGGTCCTCCCCTTCCTATCCAACGATCCTGAAATTCCCTATTTAACCAATTGCGAACATCTAATAGGTAATGTGGTGTGGCACCATCTAATTGAAACAACATTCCGTTGCGATAATTTTGAGGCACATTTTGCAATAAGTTGCGAAAATAGTGTTCTAAAAAATCTAAAAATATAGCTCCACTTACAGTCCCATCAAAGAAATAGGGACCAATTACATAATCACCTATTATTCCCGTCCACACATTCAAAGACCATCGATACTGTGATGTGGTTCTAAATAAATGTTCATTGTGGTCCGAATAATAATGGAAGTTGTGTCTATTTACACAACCGTTCTTATGACACGTGGCTTCGTCGGAGAATAAAACTTTGTTTAAAAAGTTACGCTCTGTATTTATCTTGTTTATTAACCATCTACAGTATTCCACTCTACGCGCGAAATTACGTGGTAACAATTCTTGGTGAAGCTGGATATGATAGGGGTGATATTTATTCTTTTTTATTATGCGTCTAATTGTGGTATTGGAAATATCTAACTGATTGCTTAATTGCCTTGTGCTTATATTGGGATCTTCAACTATACTGATCATTACCTTATATTCGTTGTCAATAGTAACAGCTGTAGTTTCACGTGAATGTTTTTCATACTTCACGGTTCCTGTTCTGTCAAATCTATTCTTTAAATTCTCAAAAGTATCCTTTTGTGGATGACGTCTTTCTGGGTATCTTTGACGATAGACCCTACTAGCAAGAAACGCATTTTTTTGACATTCACCCAGTATCCATATCATATCAATATTTTCTTGAACACTATAATTCTTATTAAAATCCATTTTTTATACACAATACCGATTAAATATAGTAGACGTGATACAATACAAAATTTTATGTTGACAATTAATGCCATAACAAAATATACCTACTGTCATTTTCATAGGTAACTTGATTTCTTATTAAAAATTGTGTAAAATATGTTGTTTGTCACTTAACGTCAATTATTAAAGTAAATAGTAAAGTTAGATGTGCAAAACCCTATATTTTTTTAATGCGTATTAGGGAGAGCTTCTAACTGAAGAAAAATATATAGGGTGTCCCATTTGAAAAAATTAAGTTATTGCCATTTGAAAACTAGACTATTGGCACGCCATCGGCAAACACCCTGTGCAACAGGTGAAGATGTTGTGTGATTATTGTGATAGGTGCATGTTTCGTTTACATCATAGTAGCTTTTTTGAGGAATTTTTAAAAAAATGTAGTTTTTGTGCTAATATTTCTGAAGTGCTGTTTTTTCATTAAATCTGCTTAAAATAGGAATAACTTGTCAAGGCCGCGTCGGATTTACAAATACAAAAAACTACCGTAAATCTAATATTAAGTAGAATCAGAAGACATAATCGTATACAGGGTGTTCAATTTAAAAAAACCAAATTAATTTTCATTCCACAAAAATTAGCCACCCTGTATACGTCAAAATATTTTAAAATTGTAGTCCGAGTGACACTGTCTACCCCTACAAAAAATCTTGTGTGGAAATAATTGGCGCACCCTGTATAAATAGAATCGATTTATGAGCCAGTCCGTTTTTTCATTCAAATTTCTTTCTCTATGCCTAATTATAACTATTTACTTTAGAACTGTGCATATAATATCAACTGTTTTCTTTCTATATCTTCCTTTATCTTGTATGCTGGTTTGTTCTTTTTTAATTTCATTTCTTTCTCGGTTTCTACGGAATTTTCTAAACGATCTTCTTAAACCGTCGATTTTCAGTGCCTCCTTTTTCTTCATACACTTATTTATTACTATCCATGTTTCGGCTTCATCTGGTAAATTACTTTTTATAGATTTACGTCGCCTTATTTATTTGTTTACTTTCAGAATATGCTAATTACGGCTTGATGTAGCAAGAAAATTGCTTGGATGAATTTTTTCTTAATTCCGATGTTGTTTGTTCCCGACTTATACTCACAAAAAGTCTGTTTTAGGGATAAAATGGCGAATTCCCTTAAGCACCATAAAAATTACCGCCCAAGCCTTGCACAAGGTATGGCATACATCAACATTATCTTCTACTGCAATCCTACCTCGAGAAAAACATTTCATAGTAAAACAAAACAATGAGTACTCCAGTTTTCACTCTGTCGAGGCAGGCATCCCTCAAGAAGGCGTTATACACCGTAGTCCTCCCCTTTACCAAAGAAACTTATGCAGATGACTCAGCAATCTTGGATCTCACGCAAACCCCAAAACAGCATCAAATAATTCGTAGACTGACCTCGACAAAGTACAAATCTGGTTCAAAAAATGGAGGAAAGACACATTAAACCAAATCTGCACCTTTTCCATTCGAAGAGAAACTTATCCTCCAGTAAAAGTCAACTTTCTTTCTCAAACAGAAAACGTAAAATATCTTGGTATACACCCTGATCAAATATTCACTTTGAAGACGCACATATTCACAAAGAGAAAACAGTTGGACACTAAATTTAGCAAAACCTTTAGGCACTGTCAGCAATAGCAACATAGAAATATTACTATTCCAAAATTCGTTGCTTCATCAATGAATATTATGTTTCAAATTGGGTTCTCCCTCAGTTAAAGTCAAAGGGTGCATCACCAGAGTTTTCGAACAGACAGGAGAATCAAGAAGGCTCAAGAGGTCTACACCATCCGAACTGACAAGTAGATTAGATGTTAGTGTTCTAGTAATTAAGTACTTAGCTTCAAACTGTTTTAGGTAGAAGCTTCACTGCAGCCAACCTACACGAGTCATTCACCGGAGAAACAGTAACTTAATCTCTTAGGACAGTTTGCTAAAATGGGGCTGATAATTTCATCTAATATTTTTTCAGATAAACATACATTCCAACTGTAAAAGTAGTAGTTTTCAGATATGACATTGTACTTGTCCAAGTATCATTGAAAAAACAGAATTCATAAAAACATTTTTAAGAAACTATCCGACAAACCTTCAAGAATTAAATTTTATTTCATTAGTACTTGGATCGTTATTTTGTGACGAACTAGTTTTCACTATTTTTGGTCAATGTTATAAATACAAGTTACGTAAAATATTACCGTCCACAAATGTTTTGTAAGTAGGTCATGCTAGATTGTAACAATAAGTATTCTTAGTTTACCTACTTTCAAAACGTGATATTTATGATATAGCTAAATCACTTAAACAAAAAAGTTTGATTGTGATATAGTATACTGATTTCTGTTTATTGTTGAGTGCTTAGGTGTTTTGCAAATCAGATAAAGACTGTTATAGTAAACGTTAAACATAACTTTTCTTTTTCCACAATTACTTATAGATTCACTAACACTGTACCCAATTCACCTTTAAGAGCAATTGACAATACTGCCAATAAACTCAATACATCTTCCTAATCCTAAAGCATCCCTATGGTGTTCAATAGGATTAGTGTCAGGAAAATTTAGTGGCTAATCCATTATATCAATTTCACCTAACCCCTAAAATCAAAGTCACAGATCAGTTGCCTTTGATAAATCTACCCAAAACTTTCAATCTCTAATTAAAGGGACAGAAGTGTTGTAGAGGTAAGAAGATAGATGATAGAAACAAAAATTAAAGAAAAAAGGGGATTGTGGGCGAAACTAACAAGACTAAAACTCTCGGAAAACTCTATGAAAACCTCAGTATTAGAATAGAATAGAATAGAATGCATTATTGACTACTTTATGTTATAACATGTGTAGCAAGTCCAAATATAATTTAGAAATTCTAAATTACTAACATTTATAATAACAAACAAGACATGTAAAATATAAACAATATGGATAATTACAGATATATACAATTAATAGTTTTTAGCCCTGCTCAGTCTAGGTAATCCACGGATTTTTCAAATATTCCTCAATATCATAAAAACAGTGCAATTGTAAATAATTTTTCATTCTGTGTTTTAAAGCTAAGTAGTTTTCATTTTTTAACTTGCATGGAATTTTATTATATAGTCGAACATCTAATGAGTTCTTTTTTGATATTTCAAGTCGAAAGCGTGTGGTTCTAATTATATCACCACCCCTGTTGGGATAGTTGTGAAAATCTGAATTTGAAAAAAGAGTATCTTTTGATTTGTGGATTTCCAAGATAGTGTACAAATATATATATATATATATATATATATATATATATATATATATATATATATATATATATATATATATATATATATGGCAGTGGTAGGACATTCAGGGTCTTAAATAGAAGTCGACAAAAGTCTCTAAAGTGGCTGCCAGTTATGACTCGTATGGCCCTTTTTTGAAGTCGAAAAATACGTATGGCATGTGACGCATTTCCCCACAGTATTATACCAGAAGTAAGGTAACTGTCAAATAACGAATGGTAAGCCATCAAGTTTTTTGTCCAAAAATTCAGTAACTCGATGATCAGTATCCGGCAAGGAATAGATAATTAATTCTGGTACACTGGAAAAATAAATGTTAAACTCTTCAGGGGGAATATCATATGAGGAGTTTTTTGTATTGGCATGGCATTTCGTTCAACATTAATTAATTTCCAACTATCTTTTTACTTATTTGTTGAATTTTTTAAATAAGAGTCATAAGTGGATCTTTTTGCATCTTCAATAGACTTATAATAAAAATTTTTATAATGGTTGTATGCGATTCGGTCAGATTCATTCTTTGTGCAGTCATATATAGTTTTTAATGCTGCTAAAGTGTTGCGGTGTTTACGTAAGTCATCATTATAAAAGTTAATGAAAGTAGGACTATTATTACAAGCTGTTTTAAAAGGTAAAAATTTATCTACTAGAAAGCCAAAAGTTTTTAAGAATATTTCACTTGAATGTTTTTTCCAAAAAATCCCAATTTATCTCGTCGCGAGCAAGTTCTAGACGATCTAACGAAGTTTTTGAAATTTTTCTAAATTTATTGGTATTTATATTTTCAGTATTTTCATATTCAAGATCTAAAGTTTGTCCTAAATGATCAGAAACGGCCAAATTTAACACGCCAGTATTTCTCACCTTATGACTATGAGTTGTAATGATATTGTCTACACAACTTTTTGAAGCGGTCTAGTAACTTCATTTATATTTAAAGATAGTCCAAAAGACTCTAGAATATCAAACCACTGGTCCCGTATATTTGATTCTTTTTTAGTATCAATATTAAAATCCCCCGAGATAATAATGTTGTTATATTTATCTGAAACATGTTCAAGCATTCGAACAATGTTTTTAAAGAAAATATTAATATTGCCGTTTGAGGATGAACGGTACACATTAATGATTACTACTTTCATAGGTAACAGAACAATCCCGCAAAATTCGGCATGGAAATCCACACAAAATTCACTCAAGTTAAGAACTTTAAATTTTAATTTTAATTTTAAATTATTAGTGTACATATATCATAGTATCACAAAAACTCGATGTTGTGAGCCATTCAGGATAAGCAAAATTTAATTTCCCATAAAAAAATTTCTTGCTATTATTTTACAATTATTCTTTGCAGGAACCATCATTTAAAGTCGACAATTTTACATACAACTCAATTACATTTCCCTAATGCAACAAAAAGTCGTTATAATCTTTTTTTTATACTTGGTGGAAAAGTAACGGGATTCTTACCATTAAGGATGCAACCAATGACACGCGGCAGGTGTAATAATGAACTATTGTACTAAAAGCTTGCAAATTCATTAACTCTGAAAAAAAAATGAAAGCGCAAAGCCTTGTTATACTATTACACCCATTATTATTCTAATAACTTCATTAAATTCTTTATGTGACGTTACCTGTCTCTTACCTAACAATTTCAACGATGAAACAGCGGCAATTACCGATCGTTCATTAGCTTTTTAGAATTTTCATACAAAATTAAATTTGAAGCCGACAGTTTACAGGAAATTAACGTTTTGGCTAAATGTGAGTAATTTTGTTATGAAAATAAGCAAAAATTTGTAGCTTTAAATTACAATTAAAAAAAATATATTGTATTAGAAAGGTACGTAATAAAAGTGAAAGACTTTTAATTAAAAAATAAGTTTTGTTGGGTATATATTAAAAAATGTAATTACATTTATAGTGACGTTAATTAAAATATTTAATTTGTTGCGAAAAGAAAGGGATAGTAGTAACAATAGTAATTTACGTAACAAGTCCCGAAAGTGGGCAAATTGCAGGGCGAGCCGCAGGCGAGTCCTGCAAGCCTGCGAGTCCAGTAAAAGCACTTTTGGGACGTATTACGTACAATATTTTTTTTAAAACGTGCAGTGTTGTACTATAAACATCATATTATTCAGTTTACATTTTTATAACAAGAACTCTTTATTAACTAATTTTAACAATTGCTTGGGTGGCCGCCTTAACAATTTCATCTGGTATAATTTCATCTTCCATTAATTCACAATCAAATACATCATTTTGAATATCCATTTTATAATAAATGTCACGTTTTCAACTAAACGTCAAAATATGTCAAGTTATTTTATAGTTTTAAATAATACAAAACTCGGTTACTATAGAAACCAATTGACCGCTATCTTAGACTAACTATATTATTATTTTTTTCATTAAAGATAGGCCGGAAAGTAAATAAAAATGAGTCCGGTAAAAGCTTTTACCGGACTATCACAATAATTTTCTGGCTCGGTCTGACAAAATGAGATTTTCTGACCTAAAAATAAACCGGAAAGTACTAATTTCTGGCCGGTTTTAAAAAAAATAGTTTATTTCTTGCTTTACAAAAATATTTAATAATAATAGGGGAAATTTCTGGTAAAATTATTAGCCATATTTGATCAAAATTAATTCAATAGGTCTAGTAACTTTCTTTGCAATTGAATGATTTAGATTAGTTTTATATTTCGTTTAAAATAAATTTTCCAAATGAAAAATGGAAGGCATAAGCAAGAAACCACCTTGTATAGTATACTCACATTAATAATACACATTAATTTCAAACGAAGGTAATAAATCCTTTAATATGAACCATTCTCACGACTGTCTATACAATTTCAAAAGCCATTATTTTGTAAATTTTCAGTCTGGTACGAAATATTGCTATAACGAATTATGCAATTTTAAAAGTTGTTATGCCTATAATTAATAATTAAAATGCGAGCGATTACACTTGTGTATCCTTATTAACTCAAGTACATCTTTTGAGGAAAATAAAGATTGGTAAAAAGTGTTCAACGATGTCTTCAATAAAAATATACCAAAATGGCTTTTTAGTATGAAAGAAAGGTGACAGTACCTATTCCTAAAGATAGATTGAAATCTGGGAAAGTATTAGACTATTAGACCAACCTTTAGTTTGAGTAAAGGGGATGTTTATTTTCAAGGAACTCAAGGAATTTAAGGCTTTGTTGAGATGAACTATCTGGACGCTTCACTTCGGATGACGCAGATTTGCAAAACTTTGGCGTAAAATTCATATAGTCAAGATACCTCTCTGTGAGAGAATATGAATGAATGAAGAAAAGTATTGAGTTGATAGTCATTTTGTAAATTTGAGATCCTCCTTTTAAGAACCCTGTAAGTGTGGTTACTTTGATTTAAGGACGATGTTTTAAAATAAAGTAAAATTTTGATTTATTTGTCAATTAATTTTACTAAAATTCTTGTGAGTGTAACAGATTATATTTAGGAAAAATATTTTTTCTACAACTGCTATGAAAAGTACCGAATTTCTCATAGCTTCCTTAATTTCAAAACCATGTATTGATCATACCCTGCGGGAATATTTTTCCTCACGGCGCTTTGCCCACACCACATACATTTATATGGAGAATCAACAAAAATCGACAAAAACTTAGTTGGCTGCTGTTCAGCTTTAAATAGTTATCACAACTGTCAGATTATAGAAGTTTTCTAAATTCTAGGTAGTTTTCATTCGTGCTTTGTAGTCCTGGAACCTGCACTAAGGTCCTGTCGGAAAGTTTAAGTATGGAGAATTTTTTTTCAGAAATGTTTAGTAGGTGTCCTAGTAAGTGTTTTGGACTTGGGTGGACATCCGCCACCCCGTATATTTTCCAGCTATGACGTCATCAAATTCAGCAGTTTCTGGGGGTCTCCAAGGAACAAGTTGAATTTACAATTGTTCATTGCTAATACACTGATAGCTTCTCTAACTGAAACACCATCTACTATCAACCACACGTTCAGTGCTTTTTATGGTGATGAAGAAGATGAGGTCACCTTCAATTGTACATCGGTGCAAGGTGGAAGACAAGTGAATCATCCAGAATTAATTGTATGTCAGTAGAGGAAGCAGACTTCAGAATGCTGATTCATTTAAAGCAGGCAATACTGTGTGGGTTCAAAAAAGTCGTTCTCGTTAGTGCGGACACTGATATAATGGTGGTAGCTTTGTTTCACTGGGATACTCTTCATGAACTTGGTGTTCAAGAACTTTGGGTGCGCACTGGAGTTGGTGATTCTACGCGACTTTTGTCTATTGATGATGTGCACACAAAAATGGGCCAAAATTTATGCTCTTTGCTTCCAGCCATCCACGCATTATCTGGATTAGATTATACGAGTAAGTTTGGCACCAAAAAAACAGCTCTTCAAAGTACATCTACAGTGTACTTGGAACACTTTGGTGTATCATCTAACTGGGATGACATAGAACAAAGCCTCAAACAAACCAGCAGAAAAATACATAGTGTTGTTAATTAGAAAAGGGTCATCTTGTAAGTCCTTAGACAAGCACAAGCATTGGGGACCATTTGTTGAGATCGTATTTCTTTCTACACATACCTTCAGCGACATTGTATTGATGATGTGCTTGTTGGCTTAGACCCTTGTGATTTTGGTTTTACAGTGTTGAGGATGATTTGGTGCCCCAAAAACACTTACACAAATACTTCACTGATTTTGTTGTTTATAATGATCCACATCCTCCTGCATTTGTAGGGAAAAGGAAGTTAAATGTTGCTCCTTCTGCAAGTGTGGCAGTAAGGGATTACAGTCAACCTCTAAAAATCCTTTTTAGACAATCATATAACCATTTTTCGGTGTTATCATTTTTATGTGATATCGTGCAGTTCTAACAATTATAATCTAACCATATTTCAATACAATATCTGCGTGCATTTATGATACTTATGTTTTTATTAAGTTATAAAGAATATGATATAATTAACGAAACTGTTGTTTATTTATTTATAGTAGCAGTTAAAACACATTTCTATTTACATTAAAAATAATATTTACAACAAATTGACCTAAGTTTCATGCAAATCAGTCAAGTATTGCCTGAAATATGAGAATTTCTGTGTTCCGGCAGCCGCCATCTTTGATGACGTCATAGCTGAAAAATGTACGGGGTGGCGGATGTTCACCCAAGTCCAAAACACTTACTAGAACACCTAATAAACATTCCTCAAGAAAAATTCTCCATACTCAAACTTTCCCACAAGACCCTAGTCCAGGTCTTGGACTATTGATAAAAATCGCAATTTCCATTAAATATTATTTTAGTAAGACATATACCTATTTATAATAAATAATTGGATATTGACAGTAGTGACGATTTTGATAATACTCCGCCAGAGATATTGGAAAGAGCCGCAAAAGTAATGTTAGATTTCTCTAGAAAAAATTATTTAACTGTTAAGAGGTAGGATACTTAATGTTATTTTAGTTTTGCTAACCATAAAAATAAATATTAACTTACATTACTTGTATTCTTTAAATTAGTTGTAGAAAAAGCATAGTGTGCAACACATGGGGAAAGTACTTTTCCCACTTGTTGCACAATATACTATTTTCTATAACTGCTGTGAAAAGTAGCGAATTTCTCATAGATTACTTAATTTCAAAACCATGTATTGCTCATACCGTGCGGGAATTTCTTCCTCACGGAACTTTGCCCACACCACATACATTTATATAGAGAATCAACAAAAATCGACAAAAACTTAGTAGACTGCTGTTCAGCTTTAAATAGTTGTCACAACTGTCAGATTATAGATGTTTGTTAAATTCTTAAGGTAGTTTTCATTCGTGCTTTGATAAAAATCGCAATTTCCATTAAATATTATTGTAATAAGACATACCTATATATAATAAATAATGTGGGTAATGACATTAGTGACGATTTTGATAATACTCCGCCAGAGATATTGAAAAGAGACACAAAAGTAACGTTAGATTTGTTGCCGATAATTTCAAGAAAAAAGTATGAATTGGCATACGAAAAATTTATAGAATAGAGAAGAAATACAAGACTAAAATTAAAAAAACTATTTAACTGGGAAGAGATAGGATACTTTCATGTTATTTTAGTTTTACTAACCATAAAAATAAATATTAAGTTACATAACTTATATTCTTTAAAATTGTGCAGTTGTAGAAAAAGTATAGTGTGCAACACGTGGGGAAAGCACTTTTCCCATTTGTTGCACAATATACTATTTCCTACGACCACCTATGAAAATGACAATTTCCGAATTGTTTTGACACTTCGAAAGTGACAAATATCGTATGAGTCCCGTTAAAGTTAAAACACACAGTTGTGTGATACTTTTTAATATCGCGCAGCGTCTGTCAAAGTGCTGTCAATCGTTATGAATAATTAGTAGCAACTAAAATTACCTGCTTAAAGCTGCTGCCCCAAAAATCAAAAAAAGGTAGGTACACCTATTCATACAACTAATTCATGGAGTGGAGAAATATAAAAGGCATTAAAGCTTCATTTTCTGAAAATATTATTTAAAAATAAATGTGTTAGAATTTTCTTAAAACCACAATAAAAGTTTATTTACCCAATTATATACCCAATGAGTAATATTTTATAAAAAAAATAAAATTAGAATATTAAAAATGTTGGGGTCGTAGGAAAAATAGTTTACATAACTCGCGTTAGGTTTTCACACTCACCGCTACTCGTTTGTAATTGGTCACTTTCCATACTTGTTACGTAATATACTATTGTTTAAAAATCAAATTATAAAGAATTTTGTAGTTGAACGCCATTCTGCAAGAGTTACTCGATCTTGACAAAAATAATAAAAACACTTTTAAAGTCATATAATAAAAAACGCATTATTTTCACCTTCTAAATTTGAAAGTAACGTTTAGAATTTAAACAAACTGCAAATAATATTTATAAATCATTTGTTGACAGATTGCATACATTTCGCGCATTCTTTATGGAAAAGTCATCTTAATGAGACAAGCTTTGTGGAGAAAACGAATTGTTTCGCATAGAAAATGTTATTTATCATTTGCTTCTTTTAATAAGAAAAAGTGTGAAAACGATCATTCTCTCTTTAATCGGCTTATTGGTCCGTTGGATTAACTTTCAAAGCAGTTTTTTACTTGCAGGATTTTATTTGCCAATGGGTTGATTTGATATTAATTTAAATTAATTTTCGTTTTTACCGTTGTATTTTTTTTTTATAAAAAGTAGTGGAAGCAGTTTGACATGCCCATATGTTATTAGAATGAATTCTTCAACTGGTCGTAGCCCCCGAACTGCACTGGAATGTTTTTTAATAATAAAAATTATAATAATGATAAAAAATACTTCCGTATCACTTATCACACGTCTACATTAGATCGTCTTATATCGCGAATCACAAATTTGGCATTTGGTTCTCTATCAATAAGAGCATACTTTATTTAAAATTGTATAATAACTATCTCACTGATGCCAACAAAGTTACATATGACAGAAACTGAATTGCATAAAATCTAGACTAAAACAGCATTTCAGAGACTATAAATATACGACTGGGCACCATCAATAAGTTAATTTTGAGAACATTTAAATATTGACAAACATTTGTTCAGTGAAAACAATTTTTTGAGACAACGCGCCAAACAATACTTACATATTATTACAGAAATAATTAAAATCAATTTATATAATCTACAAATTGAATATTAAAACCACTATGAGCTACAGAAATGAATTAAAATAATCTTCTTGGTATTTTTGAACATGTAATAAGAAACAAATTTATATTTTTAATGTGTTCTGTATATTCGCTAAGGTTTTCTTCAGCTTCTTGTTCCACTTCCACATTTATACTTTTTGGGATTCTCTCTCTCTCTAAAAACAGTTGCTTTTCAACTACTTAAGATTCTTTTTCTGTGCTTTCATTATTCATTTATTTCTAGATATTTGAAATTCTACTTAATCCATCGATATAGGTAGTAAATTAGACCCTAGTATAGCTTCAAAGCTCTTGGGAACCTGAACCACAGATTGTTCCTCCATAAATATGTTTTCATATTCCACCCAAGTTAACTATTTTGTGCAATTTTTCCTATGTTTATGGGAAAATCAACTAAATTATTCATCATTATGTAAATAATCACATTTTCAAATGATTTAGAGATCCAAATGCATAACTAATACGAGAAAGTTCGGTATATCCACAAAAAAATTTGATAACATCGTAATTTAAAGTTCGCTTGATATATTTACGTTATATTCTCACATTAATTTTGATATTCAACGCATGCAAATTATCGGAGTACCGCAAGTGTGGATGATCTATTAGAAAAAGTTAAATTCCCATAAAATTAATGATCCTATAAAAGGTAATTTCTAAATTTCTCCAGTTTTATTTTGTATATTAGCACGTTCTACGAATCAATCAAATATATTTACAGAGCTGTCCATGTAGAGTGACAATATGGAAGACGTTTAATTGAACATTGCTAATAATGTCCTGAATCAAATCGTATAGCGAAAATCTTTGATGGATAAATAGTAATTAAGGGCAAGGCCGAAATCTTAGAGCTTTTATTTAAGTACCAGGGGTAACGGGGAAATTAAAATAGGGAAAACTTATGTTGAAACTATAAAGGGAAAGATCAGAAGGAAATGTAGAGAATATTGTGATTAAAACGGTCATCTCAAAAAACTAGAAATAATTGTATAGGAAATCGCGTTATTTCCAAGTGGATGAAAGGTCCTGAATCAAGTGGCTGTTACAACAAAATAGAGGTTTTCTTTTTTGAGTTTACAATTTTTAATAAAATATGTAATTTTCGAGTTTTTTAATAATTTAAATTAATGTCATATCGGTCCAAAAAAACAGTTACCTTAACAGACGTAGAATCCTTAAAATGTAAGCCACAAAAATTCCCAAAGTAACCCTTCTAAAATCCATACAATGGAACAAATAATACAAAGAACATGGGAATATAACAAAGAAATCCACATAATTTTTATAGACTTCAAAACCGCTTTTGATAGCATCAATAGACTAAAGATGTTGAAGAAATTAAAAACTCTGGGTATACCAAAAAAACTGATAGATTTGCTAGAAATACCCATTAAAACTACCAAAGTTAAAGTGAGATTTCAAGGAAACACCACAGAAGTGTTCAAGCTCTCGAACGTATATTAAGGAAAGCAAATCTAAACAATAGAAACATAATAACAGACCAAATACAAGTTATAGCCTATGCCGATGATCTGACAATAATAACAACAAAAGAAAAAGATCTAAAAAAGCAGTAGAAAAACTGGACAAAGAAGCGAAAGAACTGGGCTTAGAAATAAACGAAAACAAAACTAAATACATGCGAATAGGAAGAGAGAAAATACCACCACAAGAATACCTAGAAGTGCAAAAGCATAAATTCGAAAGGGTAACCACCTTCAACTATTTAGGGATGACGACAGGATTAGTAAGCGGAGAAAAGGTCAAGGAAAGAATTCTCAAAGAAAGAAGACGAAAAAGAAATGCAGAAATTGAAAAAGAACTAGGAGGGGAAAATATAATAAGACACATCAAGGCTTTGCGTTTGGAATGGCTTGGACATATAATGCGACGGAAACCCACAGACACGATTAGAAGGATAACAAACTGGACTCAACTGGGGACAAAAAACAGAAGAAGACCAAGAAAAAATGGCTCGAAGAAGTAAAGGAAGATATTAAAACACTGAATATAAAAAATTGGATCAAAACATGTAGAAAAAGAAAAGATTGGAAGACACATGAGAAGCTATAATCTATAATGGAAAAGAGAGGAATAATCCACCTCGCTATAAGCGATGCCATAATCCTACGGGATTGAACGGCAATGATGATGATGATTCTAAAAAAATAGGTGCAGCAGAGGATTAAGCATAAATTTAAATTGATGATCTTCATTATCAATTTTTAATTTATGGCCATTTTTGTTTTTTGTTCCTAAAAGAAAGTTACATATTCAAATTTAAAACAATTACTGTATTAGGTGTGAGAACCAAAAATAATTAATATGGGAAGACGTAATCGTAATATTTTTTTGTTTGAGACTCAAAACATGTAGGAGAAATTATGGATATTTATTCCAATTCGAGATAATAAATCAAGTTTGTCAGATTTGTTATGCCGAGTCAAAAAGAAATTTCGAATTAGATATTTTATTTATTACTTAATTTGATTTTTACTCTCACTAGATTATTTGAGGTGCGTCTAACAATCAGATGATGACTCTTTAAATTGCAGAAATGGTTCAGCATTATTCAGTTTGAATTTTATTAAGAAGCTTAACTCTTAAAGATAAACGAGAATTATTTTATTAATTTTTTGCTGGATTACTAAAACCTTTTAAATAAGTTGTGACGATTAACAAGGATCTGACGGAGGCGTTTGATAGTGTTTGCGATGAGTTGCCGTTGAAGCAGCTTTTGGAAATGGGTGTGTTGCGATACTACCTAAAAAACAATCGACAACGGGTAACAGAGGTTAATTTATATCGCGTAAATGATTTCCGGTGACCCTTAAGGTTCGAACATTGGTCTTATTGTTAATAATAAATAAAAATAAAATTAATTCATATGTCAATTTGCATAGTACAACTCTGGTATGCCTGTTTGTTAATATAATAATGATAAGTTAATAGGATTAGATAAAATTCCCAAATAAAAGGCCAGCAATCAGTTTCTTGAATCTTGAATCCTAGAATAAACACCTGATTTAACTTAGCTGATGACATTGCACTCGTAGCACTTGGAAAAAACATCTGTTAATCGAATAAACGATTACAACAATAAAATTCAGTCCATTTACGAACAGAAAAATGTAGGATATTCCGTTAAGATTTATCAATAAACGAATTATATATTCGAACTTCAAGTAATTTCGATAAATGGTTATCTCTAATAGTGTATGGTCACCTCTTTGTAATCAAAAGCAGCTGCACGTTCCACTTAAGTAATATATTTTTTTCGTGTTATTATCGATACCGCAAACCGTTTTATAAACTTATATTTATTGCCTAAAAATTGTTAATTTTCTGCAGGAGTGCTTTCGACTTTCATTAATAATATCTATTGAAACAATGCTTTCGATAAAGTCTCTCATTGGTATCTTTACAGGTCAGGGCTTATTTTATTTGGGCTTTACCTGCATAAAAGTTTTATAGAATACCAAGAGTTGAACATTTTATATAAATTTTAAATGTGTTTAAAGTAATTTCATGTTTCAGACTCGCTGTAACTGTTTCCTTTTTTCTGGTACTGATTTTGGCAGATATCCATCGATCCAATCCATTACAGTTTGCTGTATTTCCTGCAAACCTGATTCTGTTATTCGATATTTGTTTAAGTGGAAGTTTTTCTATTTTCTACTCAAAATCTCTATTACTACTGCGGTGGGCTCTGTGGATTTAAAATAAATGTTTTCAGGTTGATAACGAATTTCTATTGGATATAGATAAGTGTTAAACGCATTTTCCCAAATAGGGATTCGATATCGTAGCTGGCTCTCAACTAAATCAAAGTTTCAAGAGTCTAAACTCTGTTTGAAAATGATTGATAGCACCACTTTTATGACCCAGAAGATAAACCACAATATAACATTATAAATCAGTGGCGGATAATTTTTAAAATAAAATGTTTAGCATTATTTGTTCCAAAATGAAATCTTGGTTTTTCTTCCTAAAATTTTTAAAAATACCAATTTATTTCAATTCTTGGTAAGTATGTAATCTCTACAGGTAGAAAATATTTACAATTCAAGATCAATTTAAGTAGCCCTCAACTTTCTTAGAAAGGATTAAAATTTCTAAACAGCAGAAAGTGTTGTGCATATTGTAAAATATTTTAGTTAAAATTTACATTTCTGTTTGTGTAGTCCTGTGATTGTAAAACGCACTATTGTTATGGTCTATTTTTATGTATGAGAGAGTAATAAAACAGCATTTCTAATGCAAAACTTAGTACGGTCATTTTAAATATTTTTACGGAATAATCTAAATATTTCCTAAAATTGTCATAAATGTACCTGAGCTAATACAAGTTTTGGGTCTTTTATTGCTCTTTTATAACCATAAGCTGTACAGAACAATAGAAAAAGGTTTGGACAGGCCAAAAGCCCTGTGTATTAAAGATAACATAGCCGTATCTTAAGATTATTTTCAATAAGTACCTATTTGCCAATTTTGTTTTATTTTAATTTCAAGAATTTCTTACAGTAATCGAATTATAAGTAGATAAATCCCTTACCAACAAATTTCACCGAAAATGCGATTGTAGGTTTTCCATTTAGTAAGGAGGTCCAGTTGTGTAGCTTACTAAATGTCGTTTAGTTGCAACATGCAAGGTGCAGTGTGCAGTCTATTGTGAATTCTAGTGTGATTATGGAAAATTTGGAAGTACCGCGTAAACGACAAAAAATCGGTCCTTTAACAGTTATCTATCTATCTATCTATCTATCTATCTGTGATGGGGGTGTCGATACACTGCGACCTATAAGATCTATTGTGCCCCCTACTGCTGCCCAATCGTTAAGGATGTCTCAACGATTAGAGCAGTTCCTCCAGTCCTATTGCTTTCAAAAAGTTCAGGATGTCGGTAGGCTTCAGGTTAGGTAAATCTTCCTCTTCTATTTGATATTCTCCGAGGTATCGTACCCTTGGATTTTGCAGGGTAAAGCATTCTGAGAGAATGTGGATGGAGGTTTCCTCCTCTTCCTCGCAGAATCTGCATTCTTCTTTGTCTACTAATCCGAGTTTCTTTAGGTGGCCTCTCAGCCGGCAGTGCCCTGTTAGGATACCCGTTAGTATTCTGAGCTTATTTTTACTTTTACTGACGCAGTCGTCAGATCTCTTCTGGTTGTAGTTTCCCAGTAGTGTCTTGGCCTGCCTCATTCCTTGTAGTCCTATCCAGTATTGGCATCTTTTGTTATTTACTTCTTTTCCAAGTTCATCAAGTATTGTATTGGTGCTTATTCCGCAGAAGGGTTCAGGTCCCAGAAATGGTGTTTCAGCCCCTTTTTTTTTTTAACAGTTAATGAAAAAACATTAATATTTAATTGTTTTAAATCATTTACAGACAAACATTTATGTAAAAGTGTTGATGACACAGTGGAATTAGTTAGTAGTACGCTTGGTGTTGGGAAATCTACGATTTACAGAGTTGTTAAAGAAGAGAAATGTGGCGAGTTTCAAACAGCACGTAAAGCTCCAGGAAAACCAAAATTTCAAATAGAAAATCATTTGAAAGAAAGACTTCGAAGGAAAGTGCATGCGTTCTTCTTTAGAAAAGAATTTCCGACAGTAGACAAAGTTCTTGCCACGGTTCGAGATGATAAGGATTACCCTGAAATGAGTCGAAGCACACTATGGAAACTTTTAAAAGAAATAGGTTTTCTATGGAAAAAGCATTCCAGAAAGTCTATTTTAATAGAAAGAAGCGATATTGTAGTATGGAGAACAAATTACCTAAGGACTATAAAAGAAATGAGAAACCAAAGAAGAAATATTTAGATGAAACATGGATCAACGAGGGACATACACCAAATAAATTTTGGCAAGATGAAACTGTTACAAGTCGAAGACAGGCTTTTTTAAATAATTTATCTACTGGTTTAAATCCACCATCAGAAAAGGGGCACAGACTGATAATAGTACACATCGGTAGTTCAAACGATTTTGTTAAAGGTGGTTTATTGACTTTTGAATCTACTCGTACCGGTGACTACCATGAGGACATGAATGCTGATGTCTTTAAAGAGTGGTTCGAACAAATGATAGATCTTCTTCCTGAGAACTGTATAATAGTAATGGATAATGCAATACAGAAAAAATGCCCACAACCAAGTGGTTAAAAAAAGATTTACAGAATTGGCTAAATTCAAAGAATATTAAGTTCCATCCCGGTTCTGTGAGAAGAGAACTGTATCATTTGTGTTCCCTTCATAAAGAGAAATTAAAAAAATATGAAATTGATGAAATTGCAAAAAATCGTGGGATGACCACCATATCATTGCGAAGTAAACCCGATTGAACTGATATGGGCACAGATAAAGGGAGAAGTTTCAAGAAAAAATAATTCTTTTAAAATGAGTGATGTTAAACAGTTGTTTTTGGAGGCTGTAAATAATGTGAAGCGTGAAAACTGGGAAAAGGCAGTAAATCATACGATTAAAGAAGAAGAGAAAATGTGGAAGTTGGACAATATTACTGATGAAATGATCGAGCCACTCATTGTAAATATTGGTTGCGACAGTTCATCTTCTGATTTGGATTTGTAGGTAAGAAGTAGTTTTTATATTAAAATTATTATTTATGAACGTAACGTTGTTTAAAAGTAAAAGTTTAAACCCTTATACCTACATAACCCGTTTGACACAATGTTCTTAACATACTTTGTGGAAAAATAAAATATTTTAGAAAAAATTGCACTTTTTTACCTTCAGCTGCTTAGAAGTTATAAGCAGGTTAATTAGGTGAAAATATAAGTGTACACCCGATATATTTATTATATTTATACAAAGGTTATTTCATACGAAAATATTCGAGGTATAACTTCACAAAATATTTTAACTGTCTACTAAAAGAAGTGGTACGCCTATGGATTACGAACGCTTTATTATTTTAATACTCTCTCATACATAAAAATAGTTCTGTAATAATAGGCGATAAAAAGCAATATTGATCAAGTGAATTTGCGCAATAAAAATGGCACAAACGTCTAATTATACTCCTGTGAAATTAAAGTGCAATTTAACCGTGCATATGAAAAATTTAGTGTTAAATGTACATGATGCTTTTGTACATGAACATTTCGGAGTTCGGAGTATAGTTTCTAAGGGTTCACATATGACCGGAGTTGGAGAAGCAACCATTTACAGACTTTTGAAGCAACGAAAGGATGGAAGTATTACAGCAGCACCTAAAACGTCAACTGGGAGAAAACCCACTCAAATAGACGGTACTATGAAACAACTTTGTTTTATTTACAAAAAAAGATACCTACTTTGGATAAACTTTTAGTAGACATTAATGGAGACCAAACTTTGCCAAACGTTAAAAGAGACAAATTGTGGAAAACTTTACATGAATTAGACTTCGTTTGGGAGAAAAACGATAGAAAATCTGCGCTCATAGAGAAAGATGAAATTATTTGTTGGAGGAGGCAATATTTAAGGGAAATTAGAAAATTAAGAAGAGAAGACAAAAATATTTTTTATTTAGATGAAACATGGATAAATGAAGGACATTTTGTAAAAAAAGTTTGGCAAGATAAACAGGTTACAAATGCTCGTCAGGCATTTATAGAAGGTTTGTCTACTGGCTTAAAATTTCCGAATAGTAAAGGTCCCCGTTTAATTATCACTCATATTGGAGGAGATAAAGGATTTGTTGATAGAGGCTTCTTAGAATTTGTTTCAAATTCTACGAAGAAATGACTGCTGATGTTTTTAAGGAATATTTCAGCCAAATGATAGATTTATTACCGACCAATTCTGTAATAGTTATGGACAATGCCAGTTACCATTCAAGATTAAAGGAACCGTTACCTAACACTAAATGGAAAAAGCAAGAACTTTCCGATTGACAATAACCAAATAAATAGTGACAGAAGAGGGATTACTCAAAAAAGAGCTACTGCAGTTATGTAAACAACATTTACCAAAATTTAAGAAGCATAGTGTAGATGAAATAGCAAAAGAACATGGAGTTAAAGTGTTGAGGTTACCACCTTATCCCTGTGAACTTAACCCCATTGACCTAATCTGGGCTCAAATGAAGGGATATGTCGCGAGAAACAATACAACATTTAAACTTCAATATGTTCGCCAACTATTATGTGACTCCATATCAAAAATTTCACCGGACAATTGGCAAAACCCTATAAGACATGTCATAGCAGAGGAAGAGAAATTCTGGAAACTTGATATGTTAATAGAGGAAACAATAGCACCAATTATTATTTCTGTGGAAAGTGAGGAAACTGTTTACTATTTTTTATATTTCATGTTCCCCGTCACTGAAGTATAGAATTATTGGTTAATCCCTTAGGGTTTGCTTATTTACATTTTATGATATATTGTCTTCGAGATTTTTTGGGGTGGTCATTCAGATAAGAAGGTATCAACATTTACTTTTTTTCTGCATTGAACAATCCGGTATAAAGACCTTCGCCATAAAAACTGTGCTATCATGCATTTTCAAACCGAGTATAAACAAATAATAAGTATATTAAATTTCTTTCATATAGACCGAAGCTTATTGCAGGAATATTTTCAGGAATTTTCATGAATCTACTCTCGAGAAAAAAAATTATTTCCACAAAACTCTAGGTAAATCGCACCCTACGACCAGTTTTACCGATCTTATCCGGGAGCAATTCCATTGTTTTTTAATATGATTCGGGCCTGTGCATCCTTATTTGCAACAATCAGTATCCATATCAAAGAAAAAAATCATTCAGCATTAAATAACTTCGAAACAGCAGCTGCGTTGTGGTATACTCTGTAATGTAAATATAACAGATTGTGTGATTTTTTCTTTTGTTCGAAAAATTACCGTACATGGATGACAGTTATTTGTATCAGTTTTACGTCTCACTTAAATGGTCATTTAATTAATTTTATTGGAGCATATCAAGTAAAATCAATTGCATAAATGAGCCAATGATTTAGATAAAGTGGTAAACGCGACATTAAATGCGCTGATTTGGAACAACCTTTAACGAGGTACCTACCGATTTGTAATAATCAATTTTTATTTCAGTTGATAATAAAAATAATAATAATAAGCATCTATTGGAGATTCCAGCAAACATGTTAAGGGCGCAGATTAGTAAAATTATTTGGGTAAAAAAATATTCTTAACATAGCTTTCGATAATTTTACGGTAATTAAATGCCCTAATTAGAAATTTATTGCACCTTAATTAAAATTTAATTAATATTAATAAAATTGGGACAAATATATGCTTTTTGTTAGTGCAATTAAATGACCTAATTAGAAATTTAAATCCTCCTTTTGTTTTTTTAATTATATGCTTAAGATTAAGAATAAGTCGGCAGGGTTTTAATTAAATAAAAATATGCCAGCTTTTTGACTGCAATTAAATGCCTCAATTAGAAATGCAAATGCTCTTGTTTTTGTTTTAATTATATGCCTAAGCATGCTTGTTAGTTCAATTAAATGCCCTAATTAGAAATGTATATCCTCTTTTTGTTTTTTTATATGCTCCAGCTTAAGAATAAGTTGGCAGGAGTTGTAATAAGTATATGCTTCTTGTTAGTGCAATTAAATGTCCAAATTAAAAATTAAATGCCCTTTTTGTTTTTAATCGAATGATTCGTGAATTTAAAAGAAGTGGGCAAACTATGAAGTAGAAAGTTTCTTGTTAGTGCAATTAATAGCTAATTGCAATTAAATGCACAAATTAAAGATTAAATGCTCTTTTTGTTTTTTCGTTGGTTTAAAAAAGTGAGCAGAGTAAAACCATTTAAATGGTGATAAAATTATGAAGTAGAAAGTTTTTTGTTAGTGCAATTAAAAGCTAATTGCAATTAAATGCTCTTTTTGTTTTTTTCGTTGGTTTAAAAAAGTGGGTAGAGTAATTATTAAGTAGAAAGTTTCTTGTAGCATTAGCTATTAGAAGCTAATTAAATGCTCAAATTATGGAGATTAAAAATTAAGGAAACTGTTCCGAGTGGTAAAATAAGAGAAAGTTTAAGAAAAAGACAAATAGAAATGTGAAAAATCAAGGAATGGGATAACACAAGGTCATCATTACCATGCCAATAAATGAACATACGATGAAACGTTGAAAGAACCCTTTATTTATTAAAAATTAAGATCTTATTTAGACTTTTTGATACATTTTTATTCATACTCTGTGATCTCTACATATAATTTAAAAAAGTTCAATAAAAGATTAAGCCGCGTATCACCATTAGTTCAGTAAGTAGAACACAGTAACGATCATACAATATTCTTTGTATTGCAGATGTGAAATATATCACCATAAGTCAAAATCTAACTGTTGTTTTATCATCGCGTGGTCCTTCCAGGTGTACCGCTATTATCAACGACGCGGTTTATGCTCAATAACCATATGAAATTATCCTCGCATTAGTCATTTGATCTCACCGATATTCATTGTGATTGATTTAATAAGTCACATATAATATACAGAGGCATTAACCAAATGGATTACCATTGTTATTAATGAAGCGAGATATTTTAATTAGTTTAAATGGTATCGTTTCTGGTCTTTTTAGATTTTTTTTATACAGTGATACTTTTTTATAAAAACGCTTAAACCAAATTAAATCCTTCTCCTTGTCAGTAGAGTTTCCTGAAGGTCACGCCCAAAATCTATGAAACAAAAAATATGCAAGAAAAACTGTAACCATAACGAATTAATTTATGCATATTTAAAACAATACACGTGGTATGTAATTTGTTTAAATTAATATTACCTAATAATAATCTATGATTTAATTGTTATAAGCGCTAACTGTTAATAAATATTTACTTACTGTTAATTCTTGAGTATATTTTAATTTATTGCTTTTTTTATTAAATAACTGTTTCTGTAATTCTTAACATTTTCAATTTTATATACAGAATAATAAAATTAAGCGATGTATTTGTTCTTACAAATATATCATCATCATCATCATTGCGTTTCAATCCCGTTTTAAATCTATTTAATGAGGTGGATTATTCCTCTCTTTCCCATTATAGATTATAGCTTCTCATGTGTCTTTTACATGTTATGATCCAATCTTTTATATTCAGTGTTTTAATATCTTCCTTTACTTCTTCGAGCCATTTTTTCCTTGGTCTTCTTCTGTTTCTTGTCCCCAGTGGAGTCCAGTATGTTATCCTTCTAATGGTGTCTGTGGGTTTCCGTCGTATTATATGTCCAAGCCATTCCAAACGCAAAGCATTGATGTGCCCCTCCTAGTTCTTTTTCAATTTCTGCATTTCTTTTTCGTCATCTTTCTCATTCCTCCGTTTATCTGGACCTAGTATTGTCCTCATAATCTTTCTTTCCAGTATTGTCAAGTCTTCCTCTTCCTTTTTAGTCATTACCACAGTTTCCACAGCGTATGAAATCGTTGGTCTTATTAATGTTTTATATACAGGGTGGTCGTAGTTTTATAACTCCTACTATGCAATTCTTAACGATTTATTTAAAGTATATCTGTCAATGGGGGTCAAAACCAAATATCCTAAAAATATTTTCTTGTCTATAGGGTGACCCAATAGTAAATTAATAAAATCACTTAATTTTTTTAAATGGAATGACCCAACTTTTTTTACAATTTTAGGTACTCTATGGTCAGTACTACATACCTACAAAATATTATTTCTAACATCACACCCCTTTCGAAGAAAAACAAATTTTACCGAAAAATATTACATTTTCAGACGCCTATTAAAATATGCAGTGCTCTCTCGAATTTAACGTTAGAATTTTAAAAACTACAAGTGTGTAAAGCCAATAGATCAATGATTTTTTTAGACCAAGTTTTAATTTTTTATTTTGTACAGGGTGGTCGAATTAATTTCTTTTACAAAAATTTCCAGGGAAATTTTTTCAAATTTTTCAACTTCCTTTCCTTCCTTCCTTTCAATTTCAACTTCCCCATATACTTACCTATACCTATCTGCCTTCCTTAAAAAATAAATTAAAAAAAACATTTATCTATGTATAAAAAGTCCAATTTCTTCTAGTGTTTTATCGAAAGTGAACATTCAATCAAGTAGGCTGGGTCTTAATGAAGTATCAGATGATTTAGTGTCTGACACTAATATTTTAGAGGTTATTTTTACTGATCGCGATAATTCTTTACAAAAATTTCCAGGGAAATTTTTTCAAATTTTTCAAATGAAACACCTTGTATTACTATTCATCAACGGAAGGAGAATTTTATACTCTTCCACTTCCCCATATACTTACCTATCTGTCCTCATTAAAAAATTCAAAAAAACATTTTTTACTTGCTGTCGAGAAATAGCCCGTTTAACAAAAATTACACTATAATTTATTTGAAAATTATCTGAAAACATTTTATAAAAGATACTCAAAATGTCGGCCATTTTCTCCAATGCATGTATTTATTCGTTCGGCGAATGATCGAGAAACGTTTCTAAGCATATCAGGTGTAATAGAATGGAAATCTTGAACAATCCTTTCTTTCATATTTTCGGCTGTTGTAGGTGGTGTTAGATAGACTAAATTTTTAATATAACCCCACATAAAATAATCGGGTTTTGTTAAGTCAGGTTATGGAGCTGGCCATTTTTTGGGACCATTTCTACCAATCCATCCAGTGGGAAACTTTTCATCTAATTCATCTGCCACCTAGCGTAAGAAATGCGCTCCTTCCCCATCATGCTGGTACCACATTATTTGTCTTACAGCAAGGGAAATGTTTTCAAGTAGAGTAGGAAGATGATTTGCTAAAAAATCTAAATACATCAGACCATTTAAGTTGCCTTCAAAAAAATACAGCCCAATAACATGATCCCCAATTATACCTCCCCAAACATTTACACTCCATCTTTCTTGGTTCTGATGATGTTAGGATTTTCTTTGGAATAATAGTGGAAATTATGTCTATTAACGAATCCGAATCAGAAAACAGCACTTTATCAAAAAAAGTTGGATTTTGTTGCAGTTTAGTTTGTGCCCAGTTACAAAACCGCATTCGTTTATCAAAATCGGTGTCTTTCAGCTCTTGATGCAATTTTATTTTGTAAGGGTGATAATGATGCTGTTTTAAAATTCTTCCAACAGATGCTTTACTTATACCCACTACTTCGGCAATCCTTTTTTGACTTACATTAGGATCTTCTATCGCTGTCAAAATTACAGATAATTGGTTATCATCATCAGTAGCACGTTTGTCAATTACTGGTTTTTTATAAGCAACATTTCCTGTTTCGGTAAATCTTGCATGTAATTTTTTAAAACTATTTAGATCAGGGATGCATCTATAGGGATATCGTTGATGATAGATTCTTATTGCAAATAAACAATTTCTGTCGGATTCTCCCAAAACATAGACCATGTCAATTAATTCGTTATTTGTAGAATTCATTATTAATAGAAGAATTATCACGATCAGTAAAAATAACCTCTAAAATATTAATGTCAGACACTAAATCATCTGACACTTCATTGAAACCCAGCCTACTTAATTGAATGTTCACTTTCGATAAAACACTAGAAGAAATTGGACTTTTTATACATAGATAAATGTTTTTTTGAATTTATTTTTTAAGGAAGGCGGATAGGTGTAGATAACTATATGGGTAAGTTGAAGGGTATACAATTCTCCGTCCGTTGATGAATAGTAATACAGGGTGTTCCATTTGAAAAATTTGAAAAAATTGCCCTGGAAATTTTTGGAAAGTGAACTTAATTTGTGACCACCCTGTACAAAATAAAAAATTAAAACTTGGTCTAAAAAAATCATTGATCTATTGGCTTTACACACTTGTAGTTTTTAAAATTCTAACGTTAAATTCGAGAGAGCACTGCATATTTTAATAGGCATCTGAAAATGTAATATTTTTCGGTAAAATTTGTTTTTCTTCGAAAGGGGTGGGATGATAGAAACAATATTTTGTAGGTATGTAGTACTGACCATAGAGTACCTAAAATTGTAAAAAAAGTTGGGTCATTCCATTTAAAAAAATTAAGTGATTTGATTAATTTACTATTGGGTCACCCTATAGACAAGAAAATATTTTTAGGATATTTGGTTTTGACCCCCATTGACAGATATACTTTAAATAAATCGTTAAGAATTGCATAGTAGGAGTTATAGAACTACGACAGAGGTTTGGACCACCCTGTATATTTATTTTTGTCCTTTTACTAATTTTTTTGTTGTTCAGTATCTTTCTGTTTATTCCTAGAGCTTGGTTTCCTTTGAGGATTCTTTCCTTGACCTTTTCTCCGCTTACTAATCCTGTCGTCATCCCTAAATAATTGAATTTATGCTTTTGCACTCCTAGGTATTCTTGTGGTGATATTTTCTCTCTTCCTATTCACGTGTAATTAGTTTTATTTTCGATTATTTCTAAGCCTAGTTCTTTCGCTTCTTTGTCCAGTTTTTCTATTGCTTTTTTTAGATCTTTTTCTTTTGTGGTTATTATTGTCAGATCATCGGCATATGCTATAACTTGTCTTTGGTCTGTTATTATGTTTCTAGTGTTTAGATTTGCTTTCCTTAATATACTTTCGAGAGCTAAGTTAAATACTGTTGGTGAAATGAAATCCCCTTGCTTTACCCCTTTATTTACGTTGAACTCTTCTGTGGTGTTTTCCTGAAATCTCACTTTAACTTTGGTAGTTTTAAGAGTTATTTCTAGCAAATCTATCAGTTTTTTTGGTATACCCAGTGTTTTTAATTTCTTCAACATCATTAGTCTATTGATGCTATCAAAAGCGGTTTTGAAGTCTATAAAAATTATGTGGATTTCTTTGTTATATTCCCATGTTCTTTGTATTATTTGTTCTAGCGTATGGATTGCATTGATTGTTGACCTTCCTGGTCTGAAGCCGTTTTGTTAATGCCCAATAATTTTCACTGCGTGGAGCTTTAGCTTTTGGTTTATGAAGTTTGCAATCATTTTGTAAGCCGTGTTAAGTAATGTTATGGTTCTATAATTATTAGTTTTCTTTGTCGCCCTTTTTATATATAGGAGATATGATACTTAAATTCCATTCTTCTGGGAGCTTATTTTGTGTCTATATTTGCTGGTACCAGAAGTTGTAGTTGTTTGTGTAGTTAATTCCTTCCATATTTCAGTAACTCCGCTTCTATATTATCATCTCCTGGTGCTTTCCCGTTTCTTACTCTTCTTATTTCTTTCTGGATTTCTTACAAATATATAAATGTATAAAATGTATAAACACATAAAATGCTTAAATAAAATTTTTATTTTTTATACTTAAATGGGTAATTTCAGAAGTTATCATTCATTTATCAATAAACTAGCACCTTTTTAGATTAAAAATATTAATTAAAAAAATAATAGTAAATTATTATTATACTTTTTGTTATATCAATGTTTAAAAACGACTTTAGCGTCAAAGTCGAAACGTTAAATTAAAAAACATTTTTAATTAAAAAAGTGGTTTTAATATCCAAAAAGAAAAACATTTAAAATAACAAACCACTATGGACTATAGAAATGAACAATAAAATAGCGTTCTAAAACGTTCCGAAAAATAATTGACCTTAGACTTTATTTTTTGACATACCTACCCAGAATTTTTAAACAAAAATGATCAGGACGATAAGTAAACGCTTATGAAGCAAAATCTAATCGAACGTTACTCAACCTAGTTTCGTTTTTCTATAAAATATCAGTTCCAACGTCGTTCTATTTTTATTTAAATCGTGAAAAATGATATGTAATTCCGCGTTATGAGAGAACTACTAATGCTTCAGTGTGTAATTTCATTCAGACTGATAAATAATAAGTAACAGTTTCCTCTAGACCATAACTAGTTATGATATAATGAAGCGATCGAAGCAGAACTAGATAAATTACCTTTTTCTGAATATTATATATCTAGAAATAAGATACAGAGCGATTATGATATATTCTCGCTATAATAGGATCACTAAACTTTGCAGCAGAGTATACAGGAACCGATTTTCTGGTGAATAATCCTAGATCTATCAGCGATTGAAGGAAAATGAGAAGAAATAACATAGATCAATGAAATTACAGCTTATTTGGCCTTGGAACTTTTTCTTGAAAGAAACGACGAGAGGTAAAATTTTCAATTTTGATATAAAATACAAATACATGTAATAAATCATTAAATCATAATAATTTTCAGAATTACTATACGGAACTAACGGTCCTTGAAACCTTAAAACTGTTTCTAAACCAGTAGCCAACGTGTTAAAAAATTAATTATCCAAAAGAGTTGTCGACTTAGATAAGAAAAAATTCATTAATTTGTCAAAACCTCATTTATTATTCATTATTATTTATAGATATGTGTTTTGTGCAAACATCAACATTTCTCTCCAAAACAACCTTGTATTTTCTATCAAATTGAATCATTTTCTAAATTTAATTATTTTTTATCTGTAAATAATCCACGACGGTTTTTAATTAAACAAGAAAAAGTTTCATGGTTGAATTATTTCGACATTTATGTTCGAAAATAATTTTTGGTAAACAATCACGTTCAAGTCGTGTAATAGTGAAATTAGAAAGTTAAAAGATAAAATTAAATACACGTTTAATCAGATGTATTTAAGATTTTATTTGTTCAATTACCAAACATTTTGAATATTACTATAAATAAAAATCAATTGCCGAATGTATGTAAGCACATCACTTCAGAACGGCTGCACCTATTTGGCTAATTCTTTTTTGTCGTGTTTGTAATTGTCAGGACAAGGTTTGTATGAAAGAAAATGTTTGAAAAATTGTACGGAAAAGTGAAAAAACTAAAACCAAAACTAATCCAGGCAAAAATGAGCAGAAACTGTATGAAAACTGCAAAATATTTCGCGCTAAATGAGAGTGTCCACAAGGAGGCGTTTTAAGGCTACTGGAATTAAAAATATTTATGTATCGTTTATAAAAGGGGCTAAAACTGAAACATCGAAATTATACACATATATGAATTAGTCCAACAGTTTACAAAGATAACAAAGAATTCTAGGAAAGCTAGCTGAAAAGGCCGTGGGAGACTAAAAAAGAGCTAAAATATTTTTGTTTTTCGGAAATATGTAAAAATGCTTTTTACTTTGAATTTTGAACCTAATTTATTTTTGAACGTTTTTTTGGGCGTTAATAAAACAAAATTTTCAAAAAAGTAAGACGGTGAAAACATAGATCCTTTTGTTAATCTACAGGTACCAAAATATATTTTTTATATTGAAATTTGTCCGAATTACACCGAAATACAAATTAAAGTTAAATTAAGACGTATTTTTTTAAAAGGACCAAATAATTTATTACATATTATACAGGGTGAGTCACGGTCCATTGTGGCTAAACGGTTAATATTTTGAAAATTTTATTTATACATGGATATGTGGGTTGATAAAGACTACATTTTAAAATTATTTTGAATTATACAGGTTGTCCCAAAAAAGTGTGGCGTATCAAAGTTATATTATTTCTTATGGAAGACCCTATATTTTGTTGCATTTATAGATTATACGTTAAAAATAAGATAAACTTTCTTAAGTATTCCCTATACCTAAGCTTTTTACTTTTCGAGATATTTTGATATTTCTAAAAATGAAAGCACTTACAAGAAAACCAATAACTTGGAAACCTATGGAATCAGCCAAATCCAATTTTAACTGAAAAATGTTAGACTAATAATTGAAAGCACATTATGTATTTAGAGTTATTTAAAATTATACAAGGCGTCCAAAATGGAGCAATTCCCTAATAACATATTCAAACGATAATATCGTTCTTATTTTAAATATGACACCCTGTATTTTATAATCCTATTATGTAGCAAATTCCATTAACTTTTAAAAATTATAAAAGTCTACTATGCCTAAATCTATTAATTTTGGAGTTATTTTTATTTTTGTTAAATTTTACATTATTTTTCCAGCCTAATTCCTAAATATAACACCCTGTATTTGATCAGCTTAGACTATTGTAACATCATTTTTTGTCTAATATCTAATGATACATTTTCCAAAAGCTCCCAGAAACTTTTTCTTAAAAATTGCAAAAATTTCCTCCCATTTAAATGGCCATCAAAGAAATATGGGCCAATAACTTGGGCCCTTATAATTCCACCGAATACATTAATGTTCCACCGGTTCTGATGATCTATTGTATGGAACAAATGCTGGTTTTGAGTATCATAATAATGAAATTTATGACGGTTAAGTAATCCATTATTATGAAAAGTAGATTCATCTATAATTTTTTCGGATCATAGTCTAAGCTGATCAAATACATGGTGTTATATTTAGACATTACGGTGGAAAAATAATGTAAAATTTAACAAAAATAAAAATAACTCCAAAATTAATAGATTTAGACATAGTAGACCTTTATAATTTTGAAAGGTAATGGAATTTGCTACATAATAGGATTATAAAATACAGGGTTTCCTATCTGAAATAAGAACGATATTGTCGTTTGAATATATCATTAGAGAATCGCCCCATTTTGGACGCCCTGTATAATTTAACTCTAAACTCTAAATACATTATTGATTTCAATTATTAGTCTAATTTTTTTTAGTTAAAATTGGATTTGGCTGATTTCATACGTTTCCAAGTTATTGGTTTTCTTGTAAGTGCTTCAAGTTTTAGAAATATCAAAATATCTCGAAAAGTAAAAAGCTTAGGTATAGGGAATACTTAAGAAAGTTTATCTTATTTTTAACTTATAATCTATAAATGCAACAAAATATAGGGTCTTCCATAAGAAATAATATAACTTTGATACGCCACGCATTTTTGGGACAACCTGTATAATTCAAAATGTAGCGTTTATCAACCCACATATCCATGAATAAACAAAATTTTCAAAAAATTATCCCTTTATATAATATATGAAAAATGTTCACTTTTCCACATTTCAAGACATACATTTTCTTAGTGTAGAGATTATTTTACGTAAAAAATCTAAATAAAGGACATTATCATGTATTATTATTGATTAACATCAACGAAACATACCAGTAAATCATGTAAAGACAATTATAGACTGGATTTATTGAGAGATATCGATGATCGCCGAGAACAGAAACCGCAGAGAACAGAAACCGCAGAGAACAGAAACCGCAGAGAACAGAAACCGCAGAAAGAGCTTTCACCAAAATTGTAAAAATTCCAATCAATTTGCTAGCAGTTTAGAAGTCCTAGTCAAGAATCGATAATTTCAAACTGGTAGGTGTGAGGCACCCTCATAAATAGATATTTTTTAATATTTAGTAGGTCTTTAACGAAATTGAGCAAAATTTCACGGAATAATTGAGTTTATGTAATTTCACTTCTTAAACTGTGAAGTAAATAAAATGTTTAACAACTTGAAGTTAAAAAAAGCTTTTCATACATTTTGACAAGATTTTGTGACAATAAGGTTAAAGATAAAGCAAAATCATAAACTTAAATATATGATTATCGAAATGAACCTAAAAGAAATAACGTATTTGTTTGCATGTCGACATTACATAGGATTCACGGAACTATGTAAAATTAGACGTTGAGCTTAGCATATGGTCTGAATACCAAAAACCGGTAATTACAGAAGCCCTATAAAGTTCACTTCCGCTGTTGAACATGGTTGGAGTTGTGCCCTATTTCATTTAAACTAATATTTATACAGAGGTGCTGTTATGCAGATAGGGGCATTGCAATAAGAAAATATTTAGATTACCTCCACAAAAATTAAATTTCGTTATTCCAGACAATTTCAATAAAGTTTGTCTCGCATTATATAAAGATTTCACCATTCGTTATTTCATCTGAATTATATCACGTAAAAATGCTAATTTTAAACAATAGTATTCTTACCCAGTTATATATAACACAAAAATATTTGTATAAGATTGTAAAATTGAATTTCTGATAGGTATGTTTTTGCTTTTGTTAGTTCAAACTTAGATTAAAATTTCTGAGATTTTTTGAAAAATAAAAAATGTTAAACCATTTCAAAATTGTTCATATGTTCGGTTATCAATAATTGAAAATATAAAAACAACAACTGAATTAGTCGAAAAACATTTTCTGTAATATGGTAATTGTATAGAATCATCCCTAAAACATTCAATTAAACGTTACAAAATATTGTAAAATACAAAAAGTATTAAGTAACAATGGTTAAATTATGTATTTTTAATCTCTTTTGACTCCTTATTCTCGTATAAAAAGTCTTGTTTTGAAAAGGTCATAATTTTCTAAACATAGATAAGAAATTTTAAATCAACTCTAATTAAATGCATATGATTATTAATATCTCCAAATATTCTGCCCACTGTCAATCTTGAGAAAAGCTTCCAGATTACTTTTATAATTTCAAGTCAAAAATGGTTTGTTTAACATTAGTTTTCATTAAGTTTAAATTAACACTATAAATCCCTATGAGCTTTCAGACAGTCTAGAGATCGCCAAAAGTTAAACAAAATTACCATTTCCAAATAAAGGTCAAGTCATAAGTCAAACTTTTTCAGCGGCATATTTTCACCTAAAACGAAAATCTACAAACTTTCTTTACCTTATGAATAAGAGAATATCCTCATAAAACTCCACTGCACAAACAAACCCACTCAAAAAGGTCACAAAAACACAACTCGAAAATAATTTTCACTGCAACTCGCGGAATGGAGAGTGTCTAACAGTATCCTGCGCGCGTAAACGTTCGCGATCGAGTGAAGAAAGAAGAAAGCGCTAGCGGGTTCGCGGTCACGTGACTCTACACTTCTTGCAGCAGCGACCAGCGAAAGAGTACGTCGACCGGACATCCTCTTATCGGCTCTTCATCGTTTGCTCAGTTTATGCCATTGTTTCATCTCTTAGATATTTCTATATTTGCTGTTTGTATTATTGGGATCGAAATCGTTGAAGAAAAAGTGCAAACAAATTTATTTCAGGAGTGAACATGTCATCGGTCGATTTATGGACATATTTTTTTAAATATGTTGGTTAATTAAAGACTCTTCCCTAAGGGTTGATTTCTTTATTCATCAGTAACAATCATCGGATGTTTTAAGGACATGTCGAACAAACCAAAATCAATAATAACTTCACAAGAACATTATTGTATTAACAACCTATACGTAAAATAAGGGTGAAAAATGTCTATTTTAAGTAGTTCTGAAATATCCGTTTAAGAAGATACAATATTATAAAAAACAATTAAAATCTATATTCAATAAAAACTTTGTACTACTCGGAAGATTATACTTCTTTAAACTAAACCACAGTTTGCGCCAAATAATATTTCTCGATACAATAAAAACTAAATTATTTCATCCAAATGTAGAATTATTAACAAATCCAAGAATATTTTTAAGTTTATTGTAAGTATAATTTGCTCTTAAAACTGACCAATGCTTACTTGATCCAATGTTTTAGGACTGACTCAATTCAATTTTATAATGGTTAAATTCAAATAGCACTAATATTATCTTAAGCATTAAAATTTCAGAGCAAGAATTAAAAATTCGAATCAAAAATTTATGTACTTCACATAAGGCTAGTGAGAACAAATTTACAGGACACCTACAGAGAAGCAATCAGCATCACGCGTTCATGTCCCAACAAGATGGAGTTCTAAACAGTTCTTTGTTCTTTCTTATTAGTGAAATTAGTGAAATTGAAATGGAAGAATTATTAACTTCTTGGGACCTGGGTGAGGTAATACCGATATTAAAATGTAAATAAATTGAGATAGGTAGATAAATACAATTATTATAAGAGCACATTAGAAAATAAAATTATTTAAAAATATTTTCTTCTATATTATTGCATTTTCTTTTTTTTTAATTGTTAATAACGTGTTTTATGTATATACACTGCTTTTCTTAGAACTCGATTTATTTAATTCTTAGTTAAAATTAAAATCTTATTTTTTATTTCAAGCAAATGTTTTCTAATTTAATTTTCATGTAGGTACTAACACAAAGTTAGGAACTACGAAACCCTTGCACACACTGTTTTATAGTATAGTACAAGTTCCTCTAAAGATAAAATAAACAATATAGAAAGACAATAATTGGATAATGTTAGGATTCAAAAAATGAAATAACATTTATTTTGAATTACTTGTTTCTAATTGTTCGGTCGATATTTCAAAAATTTGGATGCCTATTTTACAAAAAGAGTTAATTGCAAAAAGGAAGCCCTCTGCATCGGGTTAGTATAACTTTTTTTCTGGCTTTTTTCTTATAATAATATTAGTATAAGCCCCTTTATGAGTGAACCCCAGAAGTACAGCTTGTGCGGGGGAAGGGCAGCTATTATTATTATTTTGCGTGACGCTCTGGGACGACTTAATGATGATTGATTGCACAGCCTCTTTAGAGTTGAGGGAAAACCTAGAAAAACCTCAAAACACCATAACATATTATGATAATATTATTATGATGACTTAATTTATGACAAAATATAAATTTTCTTATAATATGCAAATGCAAGGCAAAAAGTTGATTGATCTGCAAGAAGATCTTGACATCTTGCTGGCATGATTTCAGTCAGATTGTTAAAGGATTCTTGTAGAATCGCACCTCGTTCTTTTTTTGAGCCATTTACAATTCAAAAATTCTGTTAAATTGTGGATTCCTCCGTCATTACATTGTATCTTATTATTATTAACAATTTGGCAAAGTTTTTGTTAAGTAGCATTAATCTTCGCTAGATATTAGTTTGTCGCGAATTACGTCTCACTTGAGTTTGAAGCAGCGGCGCTGTAGGTAGGTACTACAATTTTTTGTTTACGTACTTATTTGATTTAGGCGTAGCTGTCCGTACTGTCTCCTTTGACTACGCCCATGTGTCCATGAATCAATATAGATGTGATTACTTTTCATATATTTCATATTCAGTAGAAACGGTCTTAAGCTCTTTAAATATTAAATTAATGTTAAACTATTGAAAATAAAATGGCGAGAATTATTTTTAAAATCCTAAAAACTTCGTATATATGGTATAAGGTACCATGAGATCGATTTCTGTAGTCAAAATTAGCAAAAAAAGGTTAGAGAATGAAAACTCGGGATACCTACAGTGTAGTTTTTCTCGAATTACGGGATTTTCCAATAAAGATTTTTTGACTCAAAACTCACAAAACTAGAAAAAAAACGCAAAATTTCATACAGTAAAAAATTTGGAAACATAGGTATACCTAAATCGATTTTTAAAATAAAAATTATGAGAAATAGGTACTTACATAATTTTTGGGATCAAATTTGTTTTAATTCAGACATTAATACATAAAAAAAATACAGAAAATGGTAATAGATATAGACAACGGATATTAATAATTTAAAATTACCCAATATTTTATAATGTTTTTAGATTGCTATAATATATAGCATGACACGTAGATAGGTTTAAAGATCGATTGCGAATATGGTCGGAAAAATTTGTGACTTCCATAAAACCAATTTGGGAATGAACAGTTTTAGTTTATTTCATTATTAGCGTAATCTTTCATTATTTCCACCTTTTGAATATTAAATACCCAAAAGAAGAAATCCCTATGACTGTCTTTGGCGTTTCCTTTAATCTCCATACGACCACATTTCAAATAATAGAAAACTCAAATATGATTTGCGCCAATATTCACGCAACACTACATACAACTTTGTTGCCAACCTTATTAGTATCCCAGTTTTCGAATTCATAAGTTTGCAACAGGGAAAGGAGCATGTGTTAATGTCAATGTCATTGTCAAAATTATTTTAACCATTTTTTAATTATTTTGGAAAAATAGGTGGGTGTTGGATAATTACAAATTGCGTAACTTCAAGACCAGCTCAAGCTCTAAATTTATATACCACGTAACATCTAGGTACATAAATAAAAAATTATCTATGTATTTGAAACGGCCTTTGACCTAAATGTTAGTGTAGGAACAAAATGGCGAAACGTTGAAGTGATAACACACCACTGCCTTTTGTAGTAGTTTTAACTTAGACGTTTAAGTGTCAAAACATAATGAAAGATATCTTCTTAGCTGCTTTCTCAGTTATTGCGAGTTTTCTTCTTGTCTTACTATTTGTTTTGTTTGGTAATCTATTTTATAATGATTTTATGGTGAGTAATTTACCTTTGTTTCTTTCTAGGATGGTTTATCGTATGGAAGCTAATTTTAAGTAGATTCCGATTTATAAGAGAGCTTATTAAGGGTGCCAGTAACTCCACAATCACTGAATTGAAAATTACTAGAAATAAATTGAAGAAAGCAAGAAGAGACTGACTGTTTCAAAATGAATATTCGTTGTGCAAAACCAGAGGATCTCATGAACATGCAGCACTGCAATTTGCTCTGCTTGCCCGAAAATTATCAAATGAAATACTATTTTTACCATGGTCTGAGCTGGCCTCAACTTAGTTATGTAGCAGAGGATGAAAAAGGTAAAGCAAGCCTATTTTTGATCTTAAATTCTAAATTTACTCTCATTTTGAAATTGTGTAACCAACAAAAGTATTCATCTATTTCATGAATTGGTTTAAAAAAAATGTAAATAAATTTGGTGTTGTTTAGTCTAATTAAGAGATATAATTTAAAAATAAAATGTATTTGGTACTAAAATAGAACTGAAATTTACAAAATAAGTACTTTATCTTATATAGCTTCCCGTGCTATCATATAATCCACTTGTTTATGAATCAAATATAACAAAACAATTTCTGTCTTTGTTTCAACATGAAATTTCACAATATACAAAGAATTATTCATACTAATTCTAGTACATCTTTGAAGTTGCAATTCTACTGATTTAATGTTTGACATATGGTCATTTTTTAAATATGCATCTACTTGTAATCTAGAATCAGTTCAAAATCCCTCTTTATAACTAATTATAGCTGTTTTAATCCACTATCTGTACTCAAATATCTTTGTAATTAAATCTGGGATTTTATTTGAGAAGGGGAGAAAGGTTATAGCAACAAAATATTTTGACCGGACAGGGTCGCAGTAATTCCTTAATATCTTTAGACTGGATGCATCAAATTTTATTGTGGATGGTTCATATTAAAGACAAGTCTTTGTTTAAAATAAATCAAGCTTTGCATGATCAACTATATGTTTAATGTAATTATGGTATCATATTTAAACTTTTCCTGGATTCAACCGCTGGGAGAACGTTCCTGCCCCCAATGTTGATAATTTTTTGAATTTATCATGCTTGCTGGGTTCTTCAATAGTGTGTGGGGCGGTAGTAGAACCCTCTTCGTGCAGAAATGTTTCTCCTTCGTATTTTTTAAACACATTTAAGATGAAAATGGCACATTTTAAGAACAATGTTGCCTTTGACCTTATTCCATGAAAGAAAGAGCAACTTTTCTGCACGAGGAGGTGACTAATAACGACCCACAAACTATTGAAGAACCCAACAAATATAATAAACTCAATAAATTATCAACATTGGGGACAGGAACGTTCTCCCAGAAAGTTGATTCGTGGCAGTTGCTATTTTCCTCTTTTGTACTTATCATGATGATATAACTAATAATTCATAAATCCATTTGCTCATATGCATAGTAATACCCCTTAATGTGCAGGCCTAAAAAGTTCATACATTTCTTTGGCTTTTATTTGTTGCTAAGTCAAAAAAAAGGGCTATTCGAATCTGGGCCCAGAGTCAGGTAACAAAGAATAAAGCGTAGGAAAGTGGGCCCAGGTCCAAAATTTGACCTCTAGGTATAGGAAACTGGGCCCAACAAATCCGCAGGTAATAATTGAAAAAAAATTAACACAAAATTTGATTTATTTTCAAATATTTTATTATAGAAAATTTTAAAAAAATACATAAGTACATAATACATATAACAAGCTTCGTGGCTTTATCAGGCAAGTCATGGCAAGGCAAGCCATGAAGTAATATCCCACTTTCCTAATGGGCTTATCTTTATGTGTTTACAAACTCATCCGATTACAGGTATTGGGCCCAGTTTCGTACTGCACGAAAAAATCATTCCCTCATTTTTATTTTCAAGAAACTTTGAGCCCCTAAGGTTTAAAGAATAAAATGTTTTATTTATATCCATCATTAGCTCAATAGTGTATATGTTTTGCAAAATTGTCTGTTAGATATTTTTCAGTTCTTTGGTGCATTCCCATACCAGTTTCTATTAGATTAGATAAAATTGTTTGATTGTACTGTGAATTTTTACACACACATATACAAATAAATAAGAGCTACTATTCTTCTTTAGGTAACATCGTTGGTTATGTCTTGGCTAAAATGGAAGAAGACCAAGAAGACTTAAAACACGGACACATTACCTCTCTAGCTGTAAAAAGGTCACATAGGCGATTAGGATTAGCTCAAAAATTAATGGATCAAGCATCAGAAGCGATGGTTGAGTGTTTTGATGCGAAATACGTATCCCTACATGTTAGAAAAAGTAATCGTGCCGCTTTAAATTTGTATAAAAACGCTTTAAAATTCGAAACCGTTGAAATCGAACCTAAATATTATGCAGACGGTGAAGATGCATACTCCATGAGAAGAGATCTTTCCGAATTTTCTAGAAAAGCCAAACCTAAGGCTGATTATAAAAATGAGTAGTGTAATAATTTTGTATATTTCTTTTTTGTATAATGAATTACAAATAAACCTTAAAAAATGTTTGTGTTCATTACAATATAATATATATCTAGATTTAAACAGCAAGACATTTTTACTAGCATTTACCCAATAAAAATCAAATCGAACAAATTAAAATAACATAATTAGGTGCTGTTCCTAAAGTGGCGCTGGGAAACAGTAACAAAGCCTACACAAAACACGAGGCGAAATAACCATAGTAGTTGAAGCCGTTGACACAAAAAAAAATCCAATAACAATTTAATTAAAAATCAAATTTTACATAGAGATAGCAAACTATCATTTTTCATTCGTTTAAGTTCATAGGGCTTTTCATAAAGACATTTTACAACCAGTGAATAAATTCGTTTTCAGGAACATTTGTTGTTCACTATGTTACTAATAAAATTTTATTTCAGTCCCTGAAAAGGAAGAGACTTCCTATAGGTATTAGGACAAAAATCCCCAAAACAATTATAAAATTTAAAAATTTTAATAAATTATTAAAAAAATAAAAATAACGATTCCGTTTCTAATGTAAACTTGCCTTTTAAGATAATTTTTTTTTTTTATTGAAGAACTGCATATTTACAATCTACTCACATTAAGGAGAAATAAGTAAATGTTTTGTAAGAATAATAACATGAGAAGAGAAATCTTCCAGCGAAAATCCTCTTGCAGAATACCATTACTCTTGAGAGTTAGTTGTCGTCCTCGTCTAGTTGCTGCATTAGGTCTGTGGGCCATTGTCGTTGCAATCTTCTTATTATGTTCAGTGGAGTGCTTAACTCAGTTATATACTGGTTTTTATTGTCTTGTAGGTTGGTGTGGTAAAGTTTTGAGAATCTTTTAATTTCTTCAGTAACGAAGGGTATTTCTAGGTCATTATGTAGTGTAAAATTACTTACATACCATTGTGCATCAGGAATCATGGGTAATACTTTTGACTGTAATCTCTGGATTATCTTAGTGTTGGACGGTTTGGTACATCCCCACAATTGAATTCCATATGTCCATATGGGTTTTAAGATACATTTATATAATAATAATTTGTTATCAAGTGATAACTTCGATTTACGTCCTAGCAGCCAGTTCATTTCCTGTAATTTCATATTGAACTGTTGTCTCTTGGTTTTTACATGTTTGTTCCAAGTGAGCTTCTGATCCAAATATAATTATAATTAATTAAGATAAAATCAGGATTAAAATAAGAAATCACTTATAATTAATCTTTCTTCATTCCCGACGTCGTCTTCACTTTCGGATTCCATCTAAATTACGAATTGAGTTTATGCCAATAAGTACAAGGTTGACAATTTTGAGCATATATGCCTTTTCAACATTTTTTTTGAATGAATATATTATATTTTAATTTTCTCAGTCTTCCATAAACAACATAACAGAACAAGGCCGTAGCCAGGGGAGGGTCAAGGGGGATAGTCCCCCCCCCCCGAAATGAAAAAAAAAACATATTTCTTTAGTAAGTAGTAAGTATGTTTTCTACCCCAAGTAGCATTATAGTGACAGAAACTGATATCGCAACTTCGATTGGGTGGCTATTACGTAATAATCACTAAATGTACCCCTACACAGTAAGAATAATTTCATTTTATTTATGCCTAGTTGTAGTCACTTACAAGTGGCAGTGGTCAAAAAATAGGCGTGATAGTTTTAGTGTCGTTTTGGGAACCATTGATATACCTTTAAAGTGGCGGCATTTGATTATATGATTGCAGTAATTCTCGGCACGTTTTTGCCACACAAAAATCACTTTAAAGTTTTATTTTCTAAACGCAGACATTTGCAGCCATTTTTGAGATCGCCATGATGAGAAAAATAAACGCGCTATTTAAAAAACTTTTTTTCGTCAATACAGCTTCAAATGTACTACATTCCCATACATAATTAATGGTTTTAATAACAAAGATTGATAAAAAAACACAGTTTGAAGCATCTAAGTATTTAATTTCCATGATGAAAAATTTACATATTTTAACATTTTTCTTAAATTATGAAGTATTCTAATGACGCCTGCCCATATTTCGAGCCACAACACCTATATTTGACAGTAAATTTTCAATCGTTCCAACTTTTTGCCTTTATTTAGTATTGTTAAACCAATATTCTTGTATTTCCATAATAATACAATAATTATACCTAATTATTACTCAGTACGTACCTACTTATGATAACAGTTATGTCAGGTTAGATGAAAAGCAAGGAAAATGGAAGAAATAATATGCAGGACAGAGAACGAGCTACAAATCAAAAAGACATGCACAGTGAACAAAGTTTCGTGTTTAGTGTCGACCACCACACCACCACGTAGCTGCCACCAAGAAAGTGTTCCTCATTTTAGTCACCGCCACGTTATACATAGAACCTTTTCTATTACGTGGCAAAGACTGGCAATGCACTTTAAAGTTTCTAATGTCGTGGCCGCCACGTTCCGTTCACGAAGAATGCTACTTGGGACTGACCCACCAAACCAAACCCACCCGGAAATTGTTTTCTGGCTACGGCTCTGTAACAGAAGTTATACTAGAAAATGGTTGCACCACGTCTGAACTGGAAACAACTACTCCTGGGCTAATGCCCCCACAGGCATTGAATTACAACAGTCCAAACGCGGGTCGGAAGCTAAACTATAGCATAACCAACCCTTTGATTTTGTTATTCAAGGAGCCGTCATTCTTAGACGGGTTTCAGCATTATTGTGCATCATCAGTAAGAAGTAGACAGCTCGACATCGTATCTCTAAACGATGGCTGAAGATCGCATTCGACTATCCCAGTACTCCATAGAAATAATTGCGTTATAGCAAGTGTATCGAGAACGAGGAAAGCCCAACGCCATCTTCACTTAAATAACAAAATCAAAGTTGCCAGAATATAGGCAGCCCAACGTTTAGACTGCAGGATAAGAATTCTCGTCTAGCCATTGTTTAACGAAAAATATAGCCATGCACAAAAGTGGGGTTTAAAAAATTAAAAATTAATTTGCTCAGTCTTCCCCTAACAACATATAACAGAAGTTATAAGTACACCACGTCTGGACTGTAAATAACTACTCCTGGGGCTAAGTTTTTTTACGTTTTATGACATTCTGATGATCTAATTTGATTGAATGATTTTATTAGGTGAACGGCTGCTCTCATCAAATTTAGAGAATGTATTTTTAGGTCGCTCTTTGTTTTAATTGTCCTTAAAGCAATTTGATTTTACATAAATCACTCCCTCAACCCTCCGGCGCCGGCGGGCGCGCTTTTTAGAATTACACAAGAAGGCGCGCCGCGGCAATTTACCGCATTTGATTTTTCAGTTTTGTAGTTTACAAATAAGGAAGAAAACTTATTTTACTTAGTAAAATAAGACAAATATGCCATTCTTAATCATTTTATTATAGTAAAAAAAATATATACAGTATGTGCAATTAAGTCGGTACCATCTGGAAAACTTTTTTATTATTTGTTTTATGAAAAAAAGTTATTCTCTTAAAAAGTTGTGCATGGTCTAAAACCTGAAATGCAACCATCAGATATCAAATTTTTTGAAGTATGGAAAAAAGTTATTAAAAAACTTGTTTATAATGACATTTTACGTCAAACAGACCAATTTTGAACAAGATATTCCGACTTTAAAAATATTTTCATTTTTAACATTTTTTGATACACCCTCGTAACCGACAATTTTGAATTAATTGAAAAAAGCTTAAAAGGAACGAAGAGACAAGAATTACATACCAATTTTTGTTGTTTTTGTTAATATTGTTCGTTGCAAATTCTACCTGCTTTGGATCTTTCGCTTGTAACAACTGAAGAAAAATATTATATTGCACCAGATGTGTCGATAGGCGGAGTCAATAACAAACAAGGAATAACTAAATGCCCAGTTTCAAAGGGCTCGTCACATTTTAATTATAACACAAAAACAAAAAGTTGCCGCAGATTGCCCGCCCGAGTGTTAAATTTAATTCGTTCTATGTTAAATTGTTGGATGCATAAGGTTTATTTTTATTTTTTGTAAATAATATAACTTTTTTCATTCAAAATTTAATCTACGAAGTGCATATATATATTTTATATTTATTATATTATAGAAACTTATTGTGCAAAGTACGCCTATGGAATGTGACTTTTACTGCACTCCTTTCTTCTTTATTGGTAAAACTGTGCTAAGGAGTAATAATTTGTTTACTTTGTGCTTTCTTATGGGATATTTCATGTGCATTTAGTTATTTATTTGGTATCAGTTTTGTTTTTTTGAATTATTTCTAGGTGTAAATTTTGTATTATTTTTGTCGTGTGCTTAGCGTGACATTCATTTTATTTTATAACTTTGAAAGTGTAATATTTTCAGTAGTATTTAGGCGAGTAGTTTGGTCACGAGTTTTTTTAGGACGAGAAGCGTATAGTAAATAGCGGAGCAGACTTGTCAAGTTACGCACATTTCAATATCTGTTCATGTTACTTTTAAAAAATATTCATTTTTTTAAAGTAACATAATAAAATAGTTGTTATTCGTGCATGGATTTTGTATTTTGAAGTGGTATCTACTACTCGCACATCCAAACTTTAATGTTAAATTTTTCGAAAACGGTAGGTTTTAGGACCTATGTTGTAATAAACTTTTTTGCAAGTCATAAGACATAGAATCATCGGTTAAAGTTACGAGAATTATTTACTTAACACCCTGTATATGTACTGAGTGTGTGTAGCCCTTCCTGGCTTTGGATACAAATAAAAAACAAAGAATTGATTAGTATTAATAATTTTATTCGAATTTAAAAATACAATTTGGGATTTTTATACTTTCTTTTGTTTTTGCAATACAACTTAAAACTAGTTATTTCTATTAATGAAAATGTACAAATCCACAGTGTTCATGTATCTTAAAAATAATATTTACAGTTTTGTTTCGCCATTCAAATAAAATTACAATACTGGGTAATCCAATGATACACATATATTTATTCTGAATGGTTTTTCTTTTCTAAATACATTGCAAACATGGAAATCTACTAAGTAGCAATTTGGTTGAATAGTCAAAACATCTATAATTTTAAATTTAATCTAATATTCTACTTCAAATCTTAAAATTTCTGATATTCGACAACATTAATATACACCTTATTAAATTCGCAATATAAATTCTACCATGTGTAATAAATAATATCAACTTTCATATAAATAAAATACGAATTTCCCAAAAATGTTGACATAAATATTAATTCATTTGCAGCAATGGTAAAATCGTCCAAATAAATCAAGAGCGAAGAAAATAACAATAATGATACATTAAATTTAAATTTTCTCAGAATTTGGTCAGTTATAATTTGAAATAAGTATTGTTTAATGAAACTTAACAATCTATAACGAAATCAAGTTTATAATCATTTAATTACAATAAAATAACCCTGACATTGAGAGTTCGAATTCTATTCAAACTTTTTTAAATGATTTCTGTTTATTTTCACATACTCGGTATGATTCCTCACTCGACCCTTCACGTCTTCTAATTGGTGCGGTCCTAAAAGGTGCTTAGAAACAGCAAAAAGTCGAGCACTTGATAGCAATCACAATTAAAATTGATTTTGTGCGTTATCACATGAGACAACCGGTGAGTTTTAATATAATAATTTTGACAAATAAATTTACTCGAGTACAGACCCTCAAGAGGAACATTTCTGTATCTTTACTTGAAATATTAGAAAAAAAATTTCTTTACAATGGACAAACTAGAGTTCCTTCGATTTTTTTTAATGAAAACCTCCCCCTCGAGCAAATCCTGCGCACGGTCCTGCTCGAGTAAACTTATTAGTTTAAATACATTATGCTAAAGTTCACCAAAGTTATGTCTGACAGCTCTGATACTTCAAAATAATCACTTATTTTAGAGAAGATCGAGTCTAATTTAAGGTTTCTTTGTTTGTTTGTTTTGTGAGTTTTCCACAACACAAGTGTAAAGGAAAATGATCTCTCATTTTCCTTTTTTTTGCTAATTGGATGTCGGTTGAAGAATTAAAAATACTTGTTTAATCATGAAAAATAATGTGCTCTCAATGTCGTTTTTGATGTATTTTTTCATTGTATCCTATTTTTAAACGTCTTTATAAAAGTATAAAACTGTACAGTTCAAACACCACATTTAACACTTAAACAAAACACTTAAACACAACACTTAGAGTTCGGAATGTTTTTTGAATCGCGGAAGATGGGCACCCATGATTTGAGATATTTTCTTTTTAGTCACTAATTGGTTTTTACTTAGATATATATTTCGAATATATACACCTAAGTCACTTCTAGATATAGACTTTACAGAGTTCAAAACAAGAAGTTGTTAGACCCTATGTGAGTTTCATTTCTAAAATGTTTCTTTTGGTATTCGTGTCACCTGTGAGTTTCGTTCCTAAAATGTCTTTTTTGGTATTCATTTCACCTGTGAGTTCACTTTCGAAAATGTCTTTTTTGGTATTCATTTTACCTACTTTTCCAATTTTAGAAATTTGCATTACGTCCTTTAAAAGTACTTATTCTTTGTATCCACATTTTATGTCAAAATATCGGAAAGAATATCAATTTACCTAGATTACCACCCATTTTGGTAAAAATTGAATTATTTTTATCCAATGAACCACAAGCCTAATCAATTCCAGAATTTAGACTTGCGGAAGATTGGTGAATAGCAATTCTTTATGATGCCCCTTCCTTACAAAAATCTGTTGCTTTTTTGAATAGAATTTTAATTCACAATAAAATTGAAAATTTTTTCCAAAATTATGCTTATTCAAAAACAAATCGCGGTAATTTTACTTTAAATTTTCCTGGAAGTACTTTTTTGGGAAGAAACCAAACGTTCTAAAATAACAATTTTTTAACCACAAATAAGAAAAAAAATTGTACGGACAAAAAAGTAATTATTATTACAAAAATTCACCACAAGTTTGTTTAAGAGTCCGCTCTCGCTATGAAAATGGTATAGTCTGTAAGGGTTGTGCTATACACGTCGTTTTTGAAAACGACTTATGATATCGACTTGAAACTAAAAAACACTTGTTAAGAAGAGTTAAATCTAGGGCGACTTAAGATTAAAATTTTAATTTTTGTGAAAAGTATTTATCTACGGCTATGATAACTTTGCGTTTTTTTATTGATTTCAAAAAATTATATACCATGAAATAAAATGTAATTAGGAAAAATCATTCTTCCAAAGTTGCAGCAAATTTAATTAAGATTTAGGTATAGAAAAAATACAGTGCACATCAGTACCTCTGTTGGAAAGGATTTCTTATAATTTAAAGTAGAAATGTGCACTAAATTCCCCATTCACATATACAATGGCAATTACACAAGGCCGGATTTTAATTTTACAAACTTTAAATTTGCTGAAATTGATTTTTTTATTCATTTTACAATAAATAATATGAACTGGTAGAAAACGATATATTTTGGAAAAATCCAAAGTGTTTAATGAGAGTATAGTATTTTAACTTAACTTAACATTAGAACATGTCGACATGTAAATGCCTAATTCAAATTGTACACAACAAAAAGAGAATGTGCTTACAAACATTCGGCAAATTCATTTTTAGATTGAAATAATATCGTAACAAAATTATACAAGTTGGCTCAGGCCGAACTGTAATTTTGATATTTTAGGTGATCGAATAGCCACAGGGCCGGCCTAAGGAGTGTGCGAAGTGTGCGGTCGCACACGTGCGATTTAGGAAGGGGCGCCGAAATGAGAAAAAACATGAAAAAATAATTCGGTAAAATTTTTATAGTCCAGTAAATTACCACCAGAAAAACCACAAACCTGGACATCAAGTCTGTCCTTCAAAATTTTTTTAATTTGCAGGTATTCATAGGTACATTTACCTCCGAAAATCTCAGCTACGTGGAATTTGTGGAAGGGTGCAGCATTTTTGTTTACAAAAAAAATGAAGAGCTGTTCATTACATACAAAAGTTGTCCCTATGATTTTTTTCGCTACACTAATGTTTTTTGCAAAAACGGCGTTTCAAAAATTCGCAATTTTGAGAATCTGAAAATACGGCGCTTCCTTATCATAATTAGCAAAATTATTGTGGTGAAAACGGAAAATTTGAATATCCTCCCAAAACTTGAATATCCTCCCGTTTTTGTCTGAAGACAAAAGATAAGGCAATAATAATAACCAATTTTTTTTCACTTTTTTCACTTGATTAATAAATGTATTGTAAAAAAATCCAATTTGAGAAAGTTTGAAGGCAGAGTTTGTTCTCGTGCACTTAATGAAATGTTGATTTTTCATAGAGGTGAGAATTTTCTCAATTTTCCGGAAAACCAAAAAATATGAAAAAAAAAGAAAAATGCCATGGATAAGGGGATATGCTAAGCTTTCTAATAATGTGCATTGAAAACCGATACGGTCCTTAATTATCTATTAACTCCCGATATACCCGAGCATTTTAGAAAACTCCGGAAATCCAAAAAAAAACGCCCTAAAAAACATGTTGTTTATGAAAATACACAAAAATAATTTATTGAATCTATCTGAATATATTTAACACCTTGCAAAGCCCCACTATCCAAAAGGATTCGGTGAAATTAGTCTTGATAAAAAAAATATGAATAAATTTATAGGAGGGTCAAAATAAATTTATATGAGGGTCAAAATATCGAGCAAAATCAAACTTTGGCCCGGAGAAATAGATAAAAGGAAAAAGTAACATGATATTATAGCTACAGGTTCCTTCTTTCATCTGAACTTTGAGGAAATATTAATGTTTACATGATTTATTGAAACATTTGTAATCGGCTTGAGCGTGCTCTCTAAATGCAGGGCAGGAGCTAAATATGGGGGTGTGTTTTGGAGCCGGTTATATCGAAAAGTATCATATTTTTGACAAAAATGATAAGGATCATTTTTGTAGGTAATGAACTGATCTTCATTTTCGTCCTAACAAAAATTCCCTAAGTGTCATATTTTCGGAAATATCGGCGAAAATAGGCGAAAAAAAAACACATTTTTGAGACCAATGGGCCATTTTCCCGCCCTTCCACAAATTTCAGACAGCTGAGATTTTCGGGGGAGAATGTACCCATGAATATCTACCTGCAAATTAAAAAAAAATGGTGCCGGACAGACCTGATAGCCAGGTTGGCACCTTCTTTTATTGGACTATTATTTTTAATACAAATTAGCCATTTGAATATGTTCATAACTTCTGTTCATCTAATTCTATACGCTCCGCTTCATTGTTTTTACAGAGCACAATGATTGTGCCAAATTCAATAATTATTAAGCTCTGACAAATTCGTTTTATAGCACAAATAACATTTTTTGAGGGGTTTTCTACACCCATTTTCATTGTAAGGGGCGCCAAAACTCATTCTTGCACACACAACATTTTGCTCTTAGGCCAGCCCTGAATAGCCACGCCCCCAAGCGCTCAAAATATTTGTTGGTTATGTTTAAATTGAAATGGTCAGAGTCGAGAGTGTACTCTTAAACAAACTATAACTGAACATTTTTCAATGTCAAATAAATAACTACGTATCATCAGTCAGATTTTAAAATCGCGTTTTAGAGCAATTTTACTTGAATTTATCCAGTGACTTGCGGACATCTAATATATTATTTTTTGTATTTTTAAATCCAAAAGTAGATTTTAATAGAAGTAGAAAAATTTTTCACGCGGTTTGGAAATCTGACCGTTGAAATGAATTGATCTTTTTGAAAACATCACTAAAGAAAATTACAAAATAAACACTCATAAATTTTTTAACGCTCAAAATAAAATGATTATATTAAAATAAACAAGAATACATTACACATTTTGTAAATTTGACTTCAAATAATTTTACAATGTTAAAAAAATAATTAATAACAGAATATTTTTTAGGTAGAATTTATATTGCACTTAGTGGACCTTTACACCAAACTTTCTAATTTAAAAATTTATATCATATATTAAAAATTTCAATTCACATATAGAAGTATAAAAGTAAATTTTGAAAAGCAATATTTTTGAAATAGCAGCTATTTTAAAGCTAAAGTGTTAAGGTCCGTTTTTATCGTTTGCTTGGTATATAGGATAATAAGAAATGAATGTGTATATAGAAAAAATAAAATTTTCAAAAGAAATTTAATTTGTACAACTCATAAAAATGTAAATCTATATACATTTTCATCTCAATAATTCTTACGACTAAACCGCCTTACATAAGTTATAAAAACTGCAATTTGTTTAAAAATTTTGATCATCAAATTCTAAATTTCTAATACTGTCTTACCCAATAAACCACTTCATAATTTTGTGTATTATCCATAACATTTTTATAACTTTGTAAGACGTATAAATATTTGTCCAAACAGTGTTAAAACAGGTATCAAGATTATTTTTTTTAATAATTTATCGCACTTTTTAAATTATTTTATTTAACTTTTTTTATGAAGATCCGAAAACAAAGATGCTTTGAAATATTTATACCACATCGGTTTTCTTTCTTGATCCTTTTTATACACTGTGAGAACTAAAGACATCTTTGGAAAAATTAAAATTATATCATTTAAACAGTAAAAAATATATAAATTAGCATTATTGAAACAAATTTCGTTTTATGCACCAGATGTATCACAAATTCATTATAAGTGAACTTATATTGACAACATTTTTTAAATAGTTTGAGAGACGTTACTTTTTTGTAAATTCAAAATTTTTCTTAGATATTTTTGTGATAGTTTAATTTTTAAATTAAAAATATGTTGTCAATATTTAAAAAAAATATAATCTAAAATAATTATCACGATAATTTTTTTGTATTAATAATAATTTAAACAAAAATCTTCTTCTTACTTTTTTTGCAAAAAGTCAATCCTAGTTATTTTTTTAAAATAACACTTTCATCCTTCGCGGGTGGAAAAAATAATGTTTAATCGAAAATCCGATAACTGAGATGAAACATCAAAAATAAAAATTATTTTTTTTTGTTTTATTTCATATTTTTTTTTTATTATTGGCGCACATGTATTTTAAATTTCATACCGGCATATGGGCCGAAAATTAGTTCAAAATGTTCTTCTTTTTTTTGGGGGAAAAATTTAAAATGTTGAATTCTGCTATAGCAGATATTTAGCGTGGTTTCCAGAAATATTAACTTTAGATTTCTATAACTGTACAATAAAATTTTAGTTTAATGCATCGAATCAGAATCAAACGTATATTTTTAACTCAATTTCGTATATATTTTTGAGATTATTTAAATTATTGAATGACAAAGATAGTTTTTACCCTTAAAATTTATTTAAATATGAATAAATATAATTTTTTTACAATAAATTAAGTTAACTTAACGTGAGAAAGGGGGTGACTACGTATTAAATAAAATATAAATCATATGCCGGTATCTGTTATTCTTATTTTTACTATCACATATTTGCTTTTCTTTTAGTTGATAATAATGTCTCCATTTGAATTTCGTATAGACAGAAAATCTAATTGTGAATTTTGGAATTTTTGTGCTTAAATCCTATATAAACATGTTTTATCATAATTTAAATCCAGGCAATTTTTTTAAAAAACTTTTAAGTAACTTACATTACTATTTATTTTGTCTTATTTAATAATAAAGAAGATTTGCAGTATCTTTTATTCTTGATACAGTTTTTGAACATTATAAGATAAAGTCAATATTTGTAATGTATTTTATTCTTTTTTTTTAAACATTGGGAATTTGGTCCCTGACTAATATTTCTTCATTTCTTCTTGGACGTTTTGTACATATAATTTTTCTGTTGTGTTTCAATTTTTTTATCTATTTTCTAAACTTTGTCCTTAACCGACGCCAAGGCACTTCTTGTGCGTGAAAAATTATTGTTTTATTTTATTAAACTTGTAAAACAAAAATACGCGTGTTTCGAATTTGAATGGGATACCGTTTTTTGTATGTCGTATCTATTGAGTTCCGAATTCGTTTCTTTATTAATTTAATTGTATATTTTCTAGAAATTTAAATTGAATTTTAAATTTAAAAAAATCGATAAAGTTATACAGTTTATTTTATAAAAATAATATTCATGAATTAATTATGTGATACAATTTTTTAACTTAAAAACCACTAACTCTGTACTAAATAATTTACTTAACACTACAAACTTTTATAATTTTGATTAAAAACCTAACCAAAAACTATTAAGAATTTCTTTTCTTTTCAAAAACGAAGTGCAGAGGATTGTCCTCATTTTTAGCCCAAAATTCGCCATTCAGGCGCTTATAATAATAATAAAACCCAGAAAAACCTCACAACACCATCACCGACAACGATGGACTCCTCCAGGATTGAAATCTTTGCAGCGTAAACTAACATTAGATGTTATACACGGAATTTACCCCGTGACAGACAATTGGGCACCGGAGCCAAATATACAAGGCTCACAATCCGATCCGTGCACCTATTTTATGGTGAGGGGGCGTATATGGGTATAACTGAACATCGAGAAGTACTTTTTTGATTCAGATGGTAAACTCAACCCCAAAAAAATCAGGTCCGGGTTTAAAAAAATTAGTTCGTTTGGTTCATATAAAAAATTTCACATTTTATATGGTTTTTGAAAACTCTAATAGTATAGTTCCATTTGTTGCTAGATACTATAATGATGTTATTATTGATACAAATAAAGATGGAGTAATAACAACAGACGAACTAATACAGTGATGTTCCAGAGACGAAAGTTTTCTTAGATCTTTATAAACTTTAGACACTGATGTATTGTGATCATAAAAATGTTAAAATGATTTATATTACAGTAATAGCAATACATAAAGTTAAAAAAAAATTATTTTCACAACTGCCTTATAGCACATTTTGTTTTTAAGCGAAAACTGGTGTCCAACTTTTAGATTTTTGCATTAAAATATTATTAAAAAAATGTATTGGTAGCAAGTTTTCATATTTTCTTTTAAACAAACTGTATAACTTTTCGAGTCACACTGAATTTCATGAAATAGCCGCCATTCTTATATCAGAAGTACTGCTAAATTTGTAGATTTTTTCACAAGCTTAATAATTTTGTGCAAAGACGTTTTGTATTGGACGCAACTACTCGCCACCGCCATGCCGCGTATGCACGTCCCGTGCCAGAAGTAACTAGATTCAATTTTATAGCAAAAGCACCCCTTTCACACGAATTTTACCCCGTAACAGACAATTGGGCACCGGAGCCAAATATACAAGGCTCACAATCCGATCCGTGCTCCTTCTGTATTAGAATGAAATTTTCTATAAGGGTTGTTGTAAATCTTATTTCCAATACGACAGTTACAGTCAGATGTATGGTCCAGTGACCAGTATATTAGAGGACCCCCTTGTAGAAAAAAAACCGAAACATCTCTGAAAAATGTCTGATATTCTGACGTTTTCTGTAAATTTGTCAGAGTTATTGAAAAATTATTCTCACAATTCCCAGATATAATTATAATATTAATTTCGAAAAGAGTAGATATCAAAATCAAAACCATTTAATAGCATATTATTCAAAGAGTTTGGGTGGATTATTTTATTACACGCGGATGAACTTTGTAGCACGAGCGAGCTTGCGAGCGAGTGCTGTAATCATCCGAGTGTAATAAAATAATCACATAACGAGTTGAATATAATTGTTTATTACACTCGGATGATTATAGCACTCGCTCACAAACTCGCTCGTGCTACAAACTTCATCCGCGTGTAATAAAATAACCCACCCAAACTCATTGAATATTATATCCAACAACTTTGTCCCAGCACTACATTTTTGTAAAATTCAGAGATACTGTATGTATTTTAACATATTTACCCTTAGAGAGTTAAATACATTTAAAAATTTTCGTACAACTAGATATTTATATCGATTAATTTTGAAATGATATTCATTGCTGTACTATCAATGACTAGACCCAGAAAAGACAACTTTTAAATGTTAAGTGATACTCTATAAAAGGATTTTTCTTCATACTCTAAGTATAATTTAAGCCAAAACACAAAAACTAAATAATCACGTAAAAATGGGATGAACCCTGAAATGATATTTTGTATGTTTTTGAGTTTATCTGCTTTGATTTATGGGAAAAGTAAAAATAATTTATCGGAGTATCGGTATTTGAAAAGGGAAACAGATAAAAAACAAAAAGCACGATATATGCAGATGTTGTCATTGTTGCCGAAGATGCCACAAAATAATTAGATTCAAGAAATTTTAAATAATCCGATGATTTTACCGCACGAATTGATTATTTTATTTTGTTTTGATGTATCCTAATATCCTAATATTTCTAATGTATTACCTTTTCTGGGCTGATTAGTACGTTGCAAGGGAGTCGGGAAAATTACAATAGATTTTTTCCTAATACATGGCGTCAATCAGAAGACATTTATCTGGAATATTTTGAGAACTCGAAATGCCATCTAAACACAGTTTAATGAGACAAAAAATATAACAAGTATAGTTGCCTTCAAAATAAGTTGGACAAATTGTTTTGATCCTTTTAACTTGTAAACTTTTCTACAGATAAGATAAGGACTTATAAAAACACTTTCTTTTTCAAGGAATAGACCAGTAAGTTAAAACGATCAAAACAATTTGTCCAACTTATTTTGAAGGCAACCAGGTAAAATACTTTTTTGATTCAGATGGTAAACTCAACCCCAAAAAAATCAAGTCCGGGTTTAAAAGAATTAGTTCGTTTGGTTCATATAAAAAATTTCACATTTTATGTGTTTTTTGAAAACTCTAATAGTATAGTTCCATGTGTTGCTAGATACTATAATGATGTTTTACAGATTATTGATACGAATAAAGATGGAGTAGTAACAACAGACGAACTAATACAGTGATGTTCCAGAGACGAAAGTTTTCTGAAATCTTTATAAACTTTAGACACTGATGTATTGTGATCATAAAAATGTTAAAATGATTTATATTACAGTAATAGCAATGATTATCGTAATAGTAATAATAATAGTTTTAATATTAATGACTATTTTGGACTCAAAACTCGGTAAAAATTATTTAAAGTATTTTTTGGCATTATTTTGAATAAAACAAGTACCATGTACCATGTATTTAACAAATTTAGCCTTAGAGAGTTAGATACATTTAAAAATTTTAGATATTTAGATCGGTAAATTTTGAAATGATCTGCATAACAATACTATTAACGACTAGACCAAGAAAAGACAACTTTTAAATGTTAAATACTCTATGAAAGGATTTTTCTTCACACTGTAAGTGTAATTTAAGCCAAAATACAAAAATGATTGTATTATTTAAAACTTCTTGAATCTAATTACTTTGTGACATCTTAGATAATAATGACAACATTTGCATATATAGTGTGCTTTTTATTTTTTATTTGTTTCCCTGTTCAAATACCGATACTCCGATAAATTATTTTTACTTTTCTCATAAATCAAAGCAGATAAACTTAAAAACATACAAAATATCATTTTAGGGTTGATTACATTTTTATGTGATTATTTAGTTTTTGTGTTTTGGATTAAATTATACTTAGAGTGTGAAGAAAAATCCTTTTATAGAGCATCACTTAACATTTTAAAAGTTGTCTTTTCTTGGTCCAGTCATTGACGGTACTGTAATGAATATCATTTCAAAATTTATCGATATAAATATCTAATAAGAAAATTGTTAAATGAATATAACACTCTAAGGGCAAATACTTAAATAAATAAAGTATATTTCTAAATTTTGCAAAAATGTAGTATTCTCACAAAGTTGTTGGATAAAATTGTTTAAATTGTTTTGATTTTGATACCTACTTTTTTCGAAATTAATATTATAATTATATCTGGGATTTGTGACAATAATTTTTTAATAACTCTGAAAAGTGTTTGACAAATTTACAGAAAACGTCACAGAATATCAGACAATTTTCAGAGATATTCAGATGGGAGCCGGGTGAAAAAAAATATTCCATGGCTTGAACTCGGGTCCTCTAATATCCTAGTCACTCAACCACAACATCTGACCGTATAGTTGCCTTCAAAATAAGTTGGACAATTTGTTTCAATCGTTTTAACTTATAATTTTAATTTGATATTCATATATATATTTTTTTATACATTACTTTTCTACAGATAAGATAACGACTTAAAAAACACTTTCTTTTTCAAGGAATAGGCCAGTAAGTTAAAACGATCAAAACAATTTTGAAGGGAATAATTGGAAATATGATTTACAACAACCCTTGTAGAAAATCTCTTAACAGTCAATCAAGAAATTCATAGTCTTCTAATCCGAAAGGTGCACGGATTGGAGGGAAACACGAAGTTATTTTATGGTGGAGGGGGGCGTATGGGTATAACTGAACATCGAAAAATACTTTTTTGATTCAGACGGTAAACTCAACCCCAAAAAATCAGGTTCGGGTTTAAAAAAATTAGTTCGTTTGGTTCATATAAAAAATTTCACATTTTATATGGTTTTTGAAAACTCTAATAGTATAGTTCCATTTGTTGCTAGATACTATAATGATGTTATTATTGATACAAATAAAGATGGAGTAATAACAACAGACGAACTAATACAGTGATGTTCCAGAGACGAAAGTTTTCTTAGATCTTTATAAACTTTAGACACTGATGTATTGTGATCATAAAAATGTTAAAATGATTTATATTACAGTAATAGCAATGATTATCATAATAGTAATAATAATAGTTTTAATATTAATGACTATTTTGTACCCAAAATCAAAATTATTTAAAGTATTTTTTGGCATTATTTTGAATAAAACATGATATCTGCCGATTATTTGATGTATTTTAATTAAAATCACTCTTGAAACACCTCAACGCTCGAGATAAAATATTCTTTTTTTTTGTCTGGACCTGACGTCAGCTGAACAAGCCGTTTTTCCGTCATATGAAAATGTTTTTCAATTTTCTTTATTTTGAACTCTAAAAATATCATAAAGTTCCCGTATGGTGAAGCTCTTCAACTTTTCTGGATGATCGTTAAAGAAAAGAAAATAATTTAATAAAATCTTCATATTTGAGAAATCGCAGTAGCAAATAAAATGGTGGCCAGTGAGGGACAATTTTATTGTAGTTTTTATTCGACAAGGGTCCAAACATTAAAAACACATTAACAGTTCATCTAAAAAAGTTCAGACATCAGGTTCGGGTTTAAAAAAATTAGTTCGTTTGGTTTATATAAAAAACTTCACATTTTATATGGTTTTTGAAAACTCTAATAGTATAGTTCCATTTGTTGCTAGATACTATAATGATGTTATTATTGATACAAATAAAGATGGAGTAATAACAACAGACGAACTAATACAGTGATGTTCCAGAGACGAAAGTTTTCTTAGATCTTTATAAACTTTAGACACTGATGTATTGTGATCATACAAATGTTAAAATGATTTATATTACAGTAATATCAATGATTATCATAATAGTAATAGTAATAGTTTTAATATTAATGACTATTTTGGACTCAAAACTCGGTCAAAATTATTTAAAGTATTTTTTGGCATTATTTTAAATAAAACATGATATCTGAACATTATTTGATATATGTTAATTTTTTTTTTTTTACTTCTGTGTCAACGGCATCGACTACTATGGACATTAGCCTCGTGTTCTGTGTAGGCTTTGTTACTGTTTCCCAGCGCCACTTTAGGAACAGCACTGTTAATTAGAACCCAACAGTGAATGGTCGAGTGAGGAATCACACCTGGTATATGAAAATCAATTTCTAAATTTTTAATTAATTAAAAATCAGAAAATGATTTCTGCCTTTGGTGTGATTCGAACCCACAACCCTTGGATTATGAGTACAGTGCTTTTGACTTATGACCGGGTTTACGTTACAAATACTCCTATGTGCGGTGGCGAATAGTCTCTTCCTTTTGTATTACATCAATCGTGTGCGTGTTGCTTGACAAACGTGAGCTTTTTATAAATTCTTAAATATATTCCCATACATTAAATTATACCTGGAATGTAATTATTAAAAGACTTAATTTAATTATGTCCCGAAAATTAATCCATTTTATTTAATTTGTCCCCCTTTAATAATTTAATTTATTAAGATATTTCTAATTATTTGCTCTATTGTAAATAATGAAATAAAAATTGTTGAGAGGGAAAATTGTTCTGCAGTTTTTCAAAATGAGGTTTCTCATATACTTTCAAGCTTATTTTGAAAAAATACAAAAAAAATCCGAATTTTGTTGGTGTAAACTGTTAGTTTTTTAATTTCTAAAATCAAATTTTTAATATCCATATTACTTGTGCATTATAATTTGTGCGTAAAGACGATAAATAATCCACATATCTCTTAGTTATTTTAGGGCCTACTACTCAAATTTTCAAATTATAAGGTATAGTTGCCTTCAAAATAAGTTGGACAAATTATTTTCATCGCTTTAACTCTACAGGTAAGATAACGACTTAAAAAAACACTTTCTTTTTCAAGGAATAGGCCAGTAAGTTAAAACGATCAAGACAATTTGTCCAATTTATTTTGAAGGCAACTATAACCGCTAATCATTTTTATTATATTTTATTGCACACAAATGTGCATGATGAAGATGGTCTCCGAGAAGGGATATCAATTTCCGCTTATTCAATACTGTATTCACTATTCCGCACAGCTAAAAAATCTCCCAGATTCCGTACAATTTAAAAAAAAATCATCCCAGATTCCGTACAACTTTTTGATGGACGTTCTTAGCAGGTATAAATCCAGTGATCCCACAATTCCCACAGCAATAAAAAAAGTTGTACGGAATATGGGATGAATTTTTTTAAAGTTGTAGGGAATCTGGGAGATTTTTTAGCTTCTTGGTGTTCGAAATCTAGATACAATCATTCACTAAATCTGCGAATTCTGCAAAAATGTTCTTGCGGTTCACTAATCAAGTGAACATAGTCCAATTCAGATGTTTTTTTCGACGAACGGATGATAAACGGCAGCTCGGTGTGCAAGACAAATGAAAGCGCGAAATTGGTGACTGAATATATATTTTTTAATCTATATCGAAATTAGTGACTTGATTATTTGAACTGACAGGAATTTGTTTTAATAACAAAGAAGATATACCGGGTGTATCAACGATGTGTGCGTGGAGGATAGCTGCTTTCCTTTTCAAAATAGGAAAAAATGTTTCAAATAAAAGTTGTAGACAGCAATGAAAGCTTTGTTCCAAAAATAACTACCAACATACAGGGTGTCCCATAAATGTATGACTTATCAAAGTTATGCTTTTTTAAATGAAACGCCCTATATATTTTTACTCGATTGAATTCCTTCGGAAGAGTGCTTCTCAAAAATATAGTGTTGTATGAGTTATGGTGACATTTATGTCCCAAAATGGGTTCATTCAACACCAAATATATATAAATTTACCGAATGGCACTTTTCCCATACAGGGGCAACCAAAACTCGGGATCATTTTTTTCTCAGTTTTTTCGAATGGAACACCCTGTATATAATGCCATACCAGAATAGTCGATACTATGAATGCATCTAATTCTTAAGGAAAGTATGAAAAATGTCATAAAAGCAATAACGATATTTTTTTATTCAATGATGGACAAACATGGAACAAAATAATCTCAAAAAAATGTAAAAAGCTGTCACAGTAGATGTTCAGACAATCACCCGTTTTGAGCTATGCATAAATTAAGTCTATCTACGACTTCACTTAAAGTTGATCTTGTAGTAGAGCGAAGAAATCCTCTAATTCTATTTTTCCTTCAGCGTCGTTGGTTTGCCGCTAATTTATTTTTTTGCTCACTTCGTGTGTTTCACATTTTCTGTTTCCACAAACCTCTCCTTCGAAAACTCTCGAGTCGCATATCGAACTGCATACATTCTACTGGCTAAAAGCAGTTTCTGTTTTGAATGTTTTGGGAACTGTCAACAAACATGACATTTTATTATCGAAGTGAATTTATAATTTAAATCTAATATTTGATGTAGATCATGTTTATCATCTCGAAACGAGAAAATATTAGATTTAAACTATAAATTCACTTCGATAATAAAATGTCATGTTTGTTGACAGTTCCTGTAACATTCAAATGTTCCAAGGGTGATTTGATATAATTGATAAAATGATCGATATTCCGGATAGATGTTACAGAAACTGCTTTTAGCCAGTAGAATGTATGCGACTCGAGAGTTTTCGAAGGAGAGGTTTGTGGAAACAGAAAATGTGAAACACAAGAAGTGAGCAAAAAAATAAATTAGCGGCAAACCAACGACGCTGATGGAAAAATAGAATTAGAGGATTTCTTCGCTCTACTAGAAGATCAGCTTTAACTGAAGTCGTAAATAGACTTAATTTATACATAGCTCAAAACGAGTGATTGTTTGAACATTAAAGTGAAATGACGATTTTTTATATTTTTTTGAGTTTATTTTGTTCCAAGTTTGTCCTTCATTGAATAATAAAATATCATTATTGCTTTTATGACGTTTTTCATACTTTCCTTAAGAATTAGATGCATTTCCGGTGAAAATCAAGTAGGCAAACCCTATATTTTCTGGAAACTCATAGTGTTGACTATTCTGCCATGGCATTATATACAGGGTGTTCCATTTGAAAAAACTGTATGGTAAAAGTGCCATTCGGTAATTTTATGAATATGAAAATAAAATACACCATTTTCGAGGATATTTGGTGAAAAATTTTTGTTATTCCTAGTTATCGATTTTGAGATATTTGGTGTTGAAGGAACCCATTTTGGGACATAAATGTCACCATAACTTCAGAACCACCTGGTATAAACTCATACAACCCTATATTTTTGAGAAGCACTCTTCCGAAGGAATTCAATCGAGTAAAAATATATAGGGTGTTTCATTTAAAAAAACAACTTGATAAGTGACACATTTATGGGACACCCTGTATGTTGGTAGTTATTTTTAGAATATAGGTTTCATTGCTGTCTACAACTCTTATTTGAAACATTTTTTCCTATCTTAAAAAGGGAAGCAGCTATCCTCCACGCACGCATCGTTGATACACCCGGTATAGATAATTGTGCGTTAGTGAAATTTACATTTATTCAAAAATTGTATCAAGGAAAGTATGTTATTATTTAGGGCCATAAAGAGCAACATATTCCCCGAGTAGCGATTACTGTATATATGTCCACGTGGTAGCGCATTTATTTTTTAACAATTACTTTTATTCATATATTTATTTTCGAAATAGGTATAGACAATTCACGAGTAAGAAAAAAAACGTATTTTGGATCTTTGTAGGTATAATCGTTTAATTTTAAACTAGATAGTTGTGATCTAGTAGCCGTTAGTGTAGCAGTTTTTGTTTAATTCCAATGGCGTCACAATTTGTGACATCTTTAAATATTTTTACTACTACAACTCAGCCTTTACAGTAGCCATTCGTAGGACTTTTACCTACCGCCTGGTGAATGCCTCGGTAACGGTATTCTTAGACCCCCGTTACAGGGCCAATACCAGGATGAGTGTGTCTTTTGGAACCATTTAAAAAAAATTGTGTTGAAGAAGTTCCAGAAAATCAGATACCTAAATTAAAGTTTTATTGCTGATACCAACGTTTCCTGATACTTTTTTCTATTTTTATATTTTGAAAAATAAAAATATTAATAAAGTATTGAAAAGAAATCCCATAACAATTTTTTGGAAATATTTAAGTTCATACTTTGGCCCTTTTTTATGCAACTCTATTTTAGAGTAATTGTGGAATTAGTTTTTGACAGCGAAAATTATTGATTTAATTTATTGGATAATTTACATAATTTTTGTTGATATGGTGATAATATTAAACCTAAGAAGTTTAGCTTTTTTTCACATATGCAAGAAATTACCCTGTTTATGCTATACAGCCAAGAAATTATTTAGAATTTTACGCTTTAATGTTTTTCTTAAGTCATTTTTCCTTTAAATTGTGCTAGGGGAGCCAAATATACTGTTTCTAAAAAAATTTATTATAATTACAAAAGTAAAACTAAATTTAAATCGCTATTGTCTTAATTATTAGAAAAACTGTATTTTAAGCTCCTCCATCAAAATTTAGTTCAGGAATATAAAAAAAAATCGACTAAAATTTATTTGTATGACTTCTTTTATACTTCGGTTTTTTTACGAAATTTATTTAAACTTATTTGGTTTTCTAATTATTTATAACGTTGTATTTTGAAAACCCCTAAAATATAGGAATTTTATTAATAGTTTTTTGATGGCTTCAATTTTTTCGAACACATTGTATCTGAGATGTCTTATTAATGTAACAGTGAAAGTGGTGGTATATAGGGTATCATAAATAACAAAATATTTCCAAAAAAAATCACAAAAATATGTACCTCTTTTGTAATAAAATTAAATATATCAATTTCTTATTTTTCGCAAAGTAAAATTTCCAAACAGCGTATGTTTAATATAACAATAATAAGCTCATTACTGATTCTTGTTTTACACAAAGTAATATTTTTAATTAATTATATTATAAATTCTTGAATCAAAACTTTGAAGGTCGCGAATTAATTCAGCAGTCAATGTTATAGATGTCTTTAAATTTATTGTCTTTTAATTTTTATTATACGAATAAGAAGCGCAGATCTTTTTGTAAATAGTGTTGCCAAATTAATGTTAATTTCGTTCCTTAGAGGTCCTTAATTTGCCGCTAAAATTAACAACTTTACTTCTTGCAAATAATTTTTTAAACTGAATCCCCAAAATATGAAATTCAAATTAAAGGTCGCAAAATCAGTCTTAAATGAGAAATAACTAAATGAATTTGACACTTTTTTTTTGTTTTTTTTATTTTTTTGATACGGAAGACCATTAATGGAAGAGCAGGAATATTTATATAAGAATCTGTTCTAAATTTACAACTATATTTTTTGGAAGAACTTTGAGATTTTACAAGTATAATTAGAAAAATAAATATGCGATTAAAAAATATATGCATGTTTTTTTGATATACCTCTATAAATATAAGAAAAAATATAAATAAAATTATTTGGATTTCAATTAACAAAAAATTAAAAAGGTACATATTTTTAATGATTATTTCACTGATAATATTCTTGTTTTTTTTATAAAATCTTTTTTTTTAATTAATCTCGAAAGAATTATTTTGTATTTTTGTTTATTTGAATTTAGTCTGTTTTCATTTTAAGATCCTTTATTTTGCAATCGCTTTTTACAAATTTTTACTGCCTTTTAAAAAATAAAACAAATTCATTACAATAAAATAATGTAAAAGTGTTACAATAAAAATATTCTATAAGCTTTGGATGGGCTTGATGTTTGTTTTATACAATTTTTTTTGTAATACTTTTACATAAATTCATTTATTGTAGTGGTTCTTTTTTTGTCACAGTAAAAATTACATAAGTTATAAAAATTTTTCCAGTTATTTATTTCACCCATTTCCTCACTCTTATATCTTATACTTACCCATTTGTTAAGAAGCCAAAATAGTGCTACAAAATTATTACCCGGAATATGGGTTGGAACCTCCAACTTTCGAAAACTTTTCTGTGATTATAATAAGTAGTGACTATCGCAACAGACTTTTTGCAGAATATGATCAGAGAGAATGATAACTGATGTATCATTGTCAAAATAACACTTTTAAGATTCACAAGAATATACAGGGTGACCCAGGGTTAAACCGACAAACGGTTTTTCAGAAAAAAAAGATTTTTTATTCCCGTAATCATGTGTCCTAACTTGCTTCGATTTCGAGATAAAGGGTGTCAATGTTTTTAGAGCAAAAGAATTTTTTTAATATTTTCTCAAAAACAATGTGGCGTCCCACAAGGTAATCTAATTGATATTAGGACAAACCATTGTACGCCACGGTTTTTTTGTATGTTTATTACTTTTCTTATATTAAGCAATTGAAAACACAAATTTTTTGCTTCTTTAATTTTATTCGTATGTCGCTTCGTTCTTGAGAAAAAAATTAAAAACTGTTTTCCTGCATAATTTTTCTGTAACATGCAGGGGAACGGGTTTTAATTTTTTTCTCAAAAACAAAGCGAGATACGAAAGAATTGACACACAATTTTTTTTATTTTTAATTGTTGAATCTAAAGAAGGAATAAACATGAAAAAAACAGTGGCGTACAATGCTTTGTGATCATATCAATTAGATTACCATTTCGGTCACCATTGGAATGAATAATTTCACTTTTATTACATCAAAAGGAGGTTCTCATTGCCGCAAATGATCATGCCAAGTTATTTCAAAATAAACAAAAAGGTTTTTGAGTAATTAATAAAAAAACTTTGACAACCGATTTTTTGAAAACGAATCACATCCTGAGAAACCGATCCTGAACGTTTGACGGATTAACCGTGAGTCATCGTGTACATAAATATTTTTTTTTAGTTTTTACGATTCACTTAAAAATCTTAAGAAACCCTATATACCTATTTGTGCGTTTTAGACCTAAGCGTAAAAACTTTTCCTTTCTCAGAGTTACGATGATTTTTTTAACGACATCAAATTACCCTATTTCAACGCAATACGCAAATTTTATATATTATATTTATTGCCAGGAAATAAGGTACGTACAGTACCACTAAAAAATTTTTGTAATGGAACTATTTACATATAATGTGCGTTTTCGACTTCTACATTGTAAAGTTGTAAAGGAATGTTTTTTATTTTTTTAAACAATGTGAATTTTCAAAATAAATTTAACTTAAATTAATTACTATTAAGTTTGCTGTTGTCCTTGTTTTATCTTTTACTAATAAAAATATTTAGCAATGTAATAATAACGATATTTAAAATGGTACAAAAACGATCTCTCTCACCCCAAATCGCATGACTTAATTTTTCATATATATTTTAATAATAAATATACACCCTGTACACACTTTCTATTGCTTAAGACAAATAATTTTACTGAGGTTAAATGGTTTTCCTGAGATCCTAATTTTTATCGAGTCACTACTGTTTGTATGAGGTATCGAAATAAGGCTTAAAGTTTTTGCATGCCCTTTATTTAATTCAGCGTCTGAACCACATTTATTATAGTAAACTCAAACCTTCGAAATTTTTCCTAAGTATACAATTCAAATTATAAATCTAAGATAAATATTGGCTGATTAGATATTATTTATACTATTTTCAAATACGCAAAATTGAAGAATACATGATCAAATAAATCCAAAACAACCAGCATTGTCTTAATAAAATTTTAATGATTAAAGGATAAATTAACTTTAAAAAAAATTACAGCCTAGTCATAAAAGTATCCAAAGTTTATGCTTAAGTCTTGGTCTGTCAAATTTATGATTTTGTCACCTGTCAATACCTGTTTTAATTTTTTAATCAGTTCGTTATTTAATCATGTATTCATATCTCTTATTTTTAACCATGGATATTAGAAGCTGCGATAAAAGCAACTGTCCAAAAATTTCTAATCAAATCTAGTTTTTAAATTATGAATTTTTAGTTTCTGGTAAAGTATATTTTTGACTGAAAAATAATATTTTATAAAATTAATTATCTGCTAATTTGTTCAAATACTAAAGAAACTTAAGTAGATCATTTTTGTACCAAAGAATATTTTTTAATTTTTATTTTTCCAAAACCCTTTACAACTTTATGTTTTATTGTTTTTATGTAGTTCCCCCAGAGTGCATTCTGAGGTAGTGTATTCAAATGGTACAAATTCATTTCACTCATCAATTTTTTAATCAAGAACTGTCGCGTTTCATGCAAACCCAATTATTTTTTAGAATAATTCATAGTATATTTTAGTATTATTCTCGATTTTCTTAAAACTGTTAAAGGTTTTATCACAGTTTTCTGTAAAAAATGAGGACGATAAAAAAGTACAGGATATGAATATTATTTTCAATAGTAAAGTTTCCATAAAGAAAATAATAAAAGTGGTTTTGAATAATTAGAGGATATGAGTGGAATATTTCAAAAAGAAAAACAAGTTTTTTATACATGGATTGCATTGAGTTATTTTTGAACGGTTTTGGTCAAAGCAATAAAATTATATCGATTAGAAACTAAAGATATAATCAAAACTCAAAATTACTCTTACTTTACCATTTTATAAAACGGGGAAAATGGAATATTGTTTTAAGAGTCTTATTAATAATAATTACTTGTCTCTTTACATTTTTTTATTTTAATTAATGAAAATAATGATTTATAACAGTGATCTGGAATAAATGTAACCCCCTATTAACTATAAATCAGCAAAACGCTCGAATACGTCGAGTCTTAAAAATCATCATACGTTAAAGTTTCGACCTTTGCATGATTCCCCTTCACGTGACTTTCGTACCTTTGTTTTTTAAAGCTATTAAAATACTGATTTCAAAAATGTATCACACTTGGGTTCCAACATTTACGGATTTCGAGAAAAAGTTTTTCATTTAAAAAATATATAAGATATGATTGTCACGTGAAGGGGGATCGTGAAAGGGTCGAAACTTATATGTCTAGGTAGTTGAATACATAAAGTAAATAAAAACAGTTTTTCCTAATGAGATATTCAACCCTTCCAAAGTATTTTATAAAATATTGTTTGTTCTATTTATAATTTTAGATATTTTATTTAAAAAAAGGATAATTTTTAGAATTGTGGGTTTAGAAGAATTTGGTAATGAAGAAAAAATAGTGTCTTCGAATTATATTAATTATTTTTAATATTATTTTTATACCAAAATACTTAACGTAAGCAAAATAGCAGAGTAAAATTAGATTTATAGTTTTAAAATTAACAAAGGTACTTAGAAAATTGGTAACTAGTTCTAATTTATACAATTTCGTAAAATTAAAACATAAGAAAGGGAAAAGATCCATTGCACTCAAACGTTACCGTTTAATCTCACTTCAGATACTTTTTATTTTGAATTTTTAAAAATGTTTTATGTGAATATGAAATAGAATGAAAATAATTGATTGTAGTAGCTTTGATTACGTAATTGTATAAATCGCATTTGTTTTGGTCCCTTCAGAATTTAATACTAATTATTAGAGGATCAGAAGGTGAAAATTTAATTTTTAGAGAGATATCGACTAAATTGGACCACGTAATCGTTATTTTTATTACCATAAAGCTAACATTCTCATTACGTTAAGCATTCAAATTACCTGTTAAAATAGTTTATTTATAATTTTAGAATAGAGAATAATTTGTTTGTTGTAATTAATTTTTGGATTAAAAATCTTTAAAGTATAGATTTTAAAATGTTTTTCATGGTGGGAAATCTTTGTGCGTTAGGACATTTTTTTAAAAATTGGTCAGCGGTCAAAATTGCTTTTAAACATAAAGTACAATAAATAAAAATGGAAATACGCCCACGAGTACCAAATCTTTAATAATAAAAAATACGCTGACCAATTTGACTTAAAAAGTTATTAATGAAAAATATTTTAAAATCTTCAATTATTGAAGACACTAAATTTTGTATTTTTTAAATGGTAATGGGTATTTTTATTTGTACATCATATATTTGATTAAGTAGATTGTAATTGTAATTTTTTTTTGCATAAGTATTTTTAAATATTTATATAACGCGACGTCATTCTTTTAAGTAGATACCCTCTAGAAATTCAGACCTTTTGTGCGTTTTGACCATATTAAGCGTAACAATCTATACCGAGTGATAACTCATTTTGAAATTAGATTTCAAGTAAAAAAGGTCCTGATTTTTTTTGTTTTTGTTCTGTTTTAATAATTATTTAATTTTTAAATACGCTTGTTTAAATTAATCTTAAATAAAATCGTGTAGAACTTTTTCTTTCTTATGGATTTTTTCATTTTTGTTTAGTTTTGCCAAAAAAAAAATAAAAGTGACACTTTTATACAAGAAAAAATAGATTATAGAGCATTGTTTATAACCTTTGCTATTACAAAAAATCGCATAAAAGAGAAAAAAGTTGCATATTCATTCAAAATACACCAATTTCTGATCAATAAATGTCTCAAAAATCCCTATATCTTAGAGATATTATAAATTTTCCGCAGACTCTTAGATTTTACCAAAAGACAAAGGTATGAGGATCCAAAATATTCAGCATACTTATTTAAGGTTCATTTTTGATACATCAAAACTAATCTTGGCATGTCTCAAAAAACTGGAGGAGGATGTTAAAATCGTTTCACAAATGTCGAATATCATTTATCTAGCATCAAACACCAAACAACGTTTCTAGTACGTAGGGTGCAATCACCAGTAAAATATGACATGTAGTTTGTCTTTGACATATAAAATGACCTTAGAAAAAGAAGACTTGCACATTTTAGAAAAAAATGACTTCATTTTAAGATAAAATTGGTGAAAATTTGTTATATTTGGTACCAAACTAGAGATTTTATTTTACATATTTGGATAATTTGGATCTACTAGACAAATTGTAGTCAGAAATTGGTGCAGTTTACCTTTTTTTTCACTAAAAAATGTGTCGATTTTCCATACGTTTTCAAACCATTTTTATGTTACCATTTGTGCGTTATTGACAAAAATATACCTTAGAATGCATTCTGAGGTAAAACTAATAGTGAAGAATTATCATACATGCTTATTTTTCGTAATTTTGGACTTTTTTTTACTTTTACCTCAGAATACAAGTCCCATTATAGAAATTTTGTGGAACTTTTGTGCGTTTTCGACAGTATTACTAAACATTTAGTTTTTTGGGAGGAAAGGGAAGGGCTTTAACACCAACAAATCATCCCTTTCTGGAATTGATTTGTGTTTTCGTATTGCTAATTTTATCCGTTCAAGATACCTTCAAAACATATAAAGCACGACAAATTTGTTTTACCTGAGATTCTAAGTAAAGCGTAAATATACTGGAGTGCTTGCATCGGTCCAAATTATTGCTATATACACACCGTTTATTCCAGAAACAGATGTTATGATTAAAGAACCTAAAATTTGGTGACTGCATTACCAGATATAAAAAGTAACTGCACTTTTTTTTAATTCTGGCATATAATTATAATTTTGGTTTAAAATAGTTCCCACCCACTTCTACACAAACTGTAAATGCAGTTCCATAAGAAAAAAACATTCTTGATTTCAATATTTTTTTGTGATTGTCAGCTTGAAGAATTATTAAATATATTAAATAAAAAAAAACAAAAATGGATTGTTATTTTGGGATGTCATTCGTAAAAATTGGAATAAGTAATTGCGAGTCTCATTCTTACAAGTAAATTCACTTTTTTACTATAACAATTCCAAAATACTTCAGCAAATACAAATTGAATATATATTCAATTAATTTAAAAAAGTGACATGACTTAAAACTTGTAATTGGAAACAAAAAAAACTAGAGATCAATTGCAGTTATCCAGTTATTCAGACTTAGTTGCTGTTTTAAGATGTCAAATTTGGCGTATTTTGTGTAATTATGGCTACTGCTGTTACAGTTCAATACTCGTTATAGCAAATTTCCTTTGAGTTTATCTAATCAATTTTTAAAAATTAAATTTTCCCCCCATCCTCCTCTCATTTCTAAGCTACTTTTCCATTTTCTGTAAGTATGTACTTTTGAGAACATGCAGTTGAATGTCACCTAATTTTGGGTTTGGGTGAGAATACATCGAGCGTCTATTTAATCACTCTAGTTAACACACAAAACATTTATTTGTTGGAATTCTCATTATATACACCTAAACAAATGGTATTTTTATTTGACTAGAACCTACTTTCGACCACGATGATCAAATATGAGGTAATAAAGCACTTTTCAAATCAGAATAGATACTTAAAAAAATACTGATTTTTTCCAAAATACTTTTTCTGTAAGAAAATCCGAAACATCTTAAACTTATTTTTGAGGTAGTTTTAATAGGTATGAATGAAGTGATTATTTAGCCCATAGGCAGTAGCGTATATAGGGTATGTCCTCATTCTAGCCAATTTCTCATAACTTTTAGTCAAAACGGTGAACTGTGAAACGCATCAGTACTCAGAAAACTAGTCAAATTTGACAATACAAAAACTTAGTATTGACGTAAAATTATCCGTTTTTGAGGCAAAGCATCGAATGGATTTTGTTTTGAATAGAAAATATTAAAATTGACAAAAGTTATCATTGCACAAATGGTGTGAAATAAAATCACACAAGCTCCCAAGAAAAATGACATTAAAAATGTCATACACTGCACCAACGTCTGGACTTCAACAACTACTCCTTGCGCTATATGCCCCAACAGATATTGAATTAGGTAAGTCCAGACACGGTTTGGAGCCCAACGCCATCTTCACTTTAATAACAAAATCAAATTTTGCAAATATACAGAAAACTATAAGTTATCATGTCATTACACTTCTGTGTAATAAACCAAAATTAATTTTTTACAATATTGTATTAATAATATATATAACATCCAAGTTCCATCTGTCTGTATTTTTTTTTCCTATGAAAATTTCCCCAATATTAAATGCCTATTCGGTTAAAAAACTAGCTATATATTTAGCCCTCGTGATTGGTCTAATACAGTGAGCAATTTGAAAAATGGAGACTGTTTTTTTATTTTCTAAAAGTATATATTTTTAAAAACATGCACTTAAATATTCCTCGACTTTTTCTAACTGAAAAGTAGATAGGAAATGGCAGGTAGGAGCAGTAGGTCACTGACCCTGACCATTTCAATGAACCCCGCAGTACTTTAAGTGATGGTTTTTATCCAAATAAGTCCCTGTATAAATTTTCGTTCCACAATAAATTTATAAATAAAATGTTTGAACACTTGTGTGACATTTTATTTGGTACTCATTTGTGTAATAACCCCCTCTTTCAGTTGTTCACTAGCATAATCGGTTTGACAGATGTGCTATAGGGGTCAATGACCTCCTGATTCCTCACTTCATTTCCTATCTACTTTACAAAATAAACTAGGAATGTTGATCTCTTAAAGATTTTGAGGTATTTTGTAAGGTTTTATTTTTAAATACTGCCGGGAAAAAATCTAATTATTTAAATTATTTGGTCTTCCTTCAGAATCAGTCAGACCTAATAAGTCGAAACACGTGTATTCCATACATAAGAAATTTTAGATACATTTAAATTATTTTTTTTCAAAAGCATAGAGCCTACCGCGTTTTTTTGTATCCGGAATTATAAAAGTGGGTCTACAATTCGTTTTAAGTGGAAATAAAAAAAAATTATGTCTATTCACTTTTGAAAATTAAAAAAAATAATTTTTTTGCTGTCCAAATTTTGATTTTGCTCTTTTATTATTGGGAATAGAAAACTTGAAATTTAGGTATAATTTAAATATATTTAGACCAATTAAAAATGATTTTTTCAGAAATCTTTTTTAGCATATGAAATCAATGAGTATTCAGGGTAAAACCAAGGAGGCGTACCAAGTGTTGTCTAGATCTAAACCCAAGGAAGATTAAAGGTTCTATGAAAATTCAAATATGCCACCCAGACTCAACTTATGAATACGTCATTGTTTAAAATAAAGCTTAATCAACGAGTAACTTGACAAAGCAAAATTACAATAAACAAAGTCAGCATCATCAGAATATTTTATGCACTGCGCACATTTCGATAACCAAGTCAGCATCGTTAGAAACCGATGATTATAGGTAAACTTGCGTGAAGCATAAAATATGTATGGGGAACATTATTTTCGCCTTTTTTAAATAAATTATTCAAATTTTGTGTATTTGAGTAGGGATTATGTACTTTCTCAAGTAACTTAAAGATTGCCAAAGGCTCCAGCCCCCAACTACCTTGTAATATATTAAGTAACAGGAGATTTAATCTTAGTTAATTTTGATTTCATAATTGTTCAACTTGCTACCAGGGAAAAATAATGAAAAACAGTCACTTACAAGTATTCTAGACATATTTTAAGAGGTATTTTCGTTTTCTTAATTTACAAGCTTATGCATATTTGTATCTTAATTATCGACACTTATTAGAAATTAGATCAGTATTTTTTTATGTATCAGTTTTATTTAATTCAACAAAAAATAACGTTTATTACAGTAATAAATATTCACAGCCTATTATATTAGTACTAAATAAAGAGGTGTATTTTTATTTTTGAGAAATTCCAAATTTAGAATCATCCTACAAGATTTTATAGTCTCGGTATGTTCAGGAGCGGTTCGTGTGTCAGAAACGCAAACAATATTTTCCTCAAATCTTTTAACAAACTGCAAAAAATTTGCTGAATCGGTATATCTATCGCTCCTTCATTTTGTGGTACAAAAGAACACTGCTTATTATAGTGTATTTGAATTTATGTTTTTTTTTTTAAAGAGCAGAAAAATTTTATTTGGAAACTTTTTTTTATTTTACCGGATCAAGATGTAATGTACAAAATAAAATCTTTGCAATTTTCAAGATAATTTTATAGCAAGTAGAAATCTTGTGTATATTTGATGCAGAAAGCATTCTGGATCTACAAAAATTTAATTTAAAAATAATTTGAGTGAAAAATAATTTTTATTCAAGAAAAATAAAAAATACATTTTGAAGAGTCAAATATTTTAATTTTAATGCAAAATTTGGAGGATATTACTTGTTTGGTTTTAATTTCAATATATTGAGTAAAAATTCAAAAAAAGGAAAAATTGACTAACTTTTGGTGGATCCGATAAATGGGTTAGGATTTTGACGGTTTGTAATTTTTTGCTGTAATTATTTATGGTATATTGTTTGCTAATTATAGGCTCCATCGAAAAATATTTGTAGAAATCGCCGTATCTGTATCCAAAAATAAATTTTGTGCAAAAATAACTTTTTACTATAAAATCAATAAACTGTCATTTCGCTCTTATACATAATTTACGTCTAATAAACGAACTAAAATCTTCCATAATTTTTGGACTTAAATTTCTAGTTCAATTTTGTGTACAAATAGAAATAAAGACATCAAGGGCATTCTAGAAAACTTTTTTAAATGGTCTTTGTCTAATGTTAAAAACACAAACAAACATGCATTGACAATAAAACGGTAGTGAACTCATACACTGTATTAAAATTTACTCCAATTAAGATAACTAAGGGATGTTTTATTAAACACCAAAAAGTGTTCTCTAGCACTAAGCAGTGTTTTTAAACACCAAGCAGTGTTTTTAAACACCAAGCAGTGTTCTTAAACACCAAGCAGTGTTATTAAACACCAAGCAGTGTTCTTTAACCCCAAGCAGTGTTCTTAAACACCAAGCAGTGTCCTTAAACACCAAGCAGTGTTTTTAACACCAAGCACTGTTCTTAAACACCAAGCAGTGTTCTTAAATTCCAAGCAGTGTCCTTAAACACCAAGCAGTGTTCTTTAACACCAAGCACTGTTCTTAAACACCAAGCAGTGTTCTTAAATACTAAGCAGTGTCCTTAAATACCAAGCAGTGTTCTTTAACACCAAGCAATGTTCTCTAACACCAAGAGGAGTTTTTTTATGGCCAAAAATTGTAGAATCCAAATGTTTGTAAACAGGGAAACGGTTTTTATAAATGTGCGAAAAATCAGGCACTCTGAACCACTCCTGAATATGATATGATTACGATTTAAGAAACGCGTTTCGTATATAGTTTTTATTTTTTGTCAATTCTTAGGAACTCTTTCTAACGTATCTCGTATATTGTGATCCTTTAATTGAAATTTGTATTCGAAAAATTTTGTGCGTTTGTTTATTGTGATTGGATAACGGCTTTTTAATAATATTTTTGTTTTACTAACTTTCTATGCGTTTACCATTCTGATGGTTGTTGTTTAGTAACAGGGTCTGTAAGTAACCATTTTTGTAGATAAATGTCATACCATATTTTTAAATAATTAGAACCCTGGAATTTTGTGCGTTATTGAATTGTGCTTTTTTTCATAATAACCTAATTAGTTTCATTTTTATAGTTTGTGGGTATTTGTGACATTTTATATTAGATGCTTGTAGCATTAGTCATGCCAAATTAAATTTAATATCCTTGATGTAAAATGGTATTTTTAAAACCTAAGTAGAACTGTCAAATATTAAGTGTCATTCCATTAGTACAACTGTCAAATATTAAGTGTCGTTAAATTAGTACAACTATCAAATATTAATTGTCATTCAATTAGTACAACTGTCAAGTATTAAGTGTCACTCATTTAGTACAAGTCATGTTTTAGGTGTCAATCAATTAGTATAACTGTCAAGTACAGGGTGTCATTGAATTAGTACAGCTGTCAAATATTAAGTTTCATTTAATTGGTACAACTGTCCAGTATTAAGTGTAATTCAATTAGTACAACTGTCAAATATTAAGTGTCATTCAATTAGTACAGCTGTCAAATATTAAGCATCATCTAGGCATATGTTAGAGGTTAATGTATAAATTAAGGTTTGTTAACAAATTTAGATATAAATATTAGTAAAACTTTAAATACACAAAAATTTACTTTTCAAAAATAAAAGAAACAGTAAAATCGGTTCTTATTTTTGGATATAGTAGTAAATTGTAACCATAGTTACTTCATAAAAGTAAATATCCGCTTCAATAAAATAACACGAAACGTAACTATAAAAAAATAATATATCATAAATTTTGTTTGGCAAGACGCTTTATTTTTATTTGCTGCATGTAGCTGTTCAATTTTGTGCGTTTTAATTTGTGCTTATTTTTTCCAGTAAAGAATTTTCTATTTTATTTATCGCCAAAAAGTGTAATGTTAGTAAATATTTTGAAACTTTTCCAAATTTTTTATTTTTATAATGTTTATTTTTGTAGTGTTTTTCTAATAATATTTTAGATGAGAAATGTTATTGAAAAATATTATTATATAACTTATTTTTACGCAAGCAAGTTCCATTTTTTTAATCAAATAAAGCGCTCGTGAATATTATTGTTTTTAAACACACACATTAATATAAGAGGCGTTCTATGTTCTACGAGCTCATATTTTAAAAGTTTTTTAACATAATTCAGGGCATAAAAACTGATGATGAAGGCATATTTTTAAAATCTCCACTTTTGACTCAAAATTTAAAAATCACAAGGTAGAAAATTAAGATTAAAAATTTATTTTATATTAAATCAATTTTAATTCTTTTTTAGAAAGGATTCGCTCACAAATATCTCAAAATTTTACTAAAAAAAATAATTTTGTTTTAAATTATGCAATATGAACATTATATAAATAGTTTAAATGTTCAACAAGGAGCGAACAGTTTCTTTTTCCCTGAAAATGTATAATTTACTACCTATAACCCAGTAAAATTAAAATCATTTTTAGTAAATAGTGAACAATTAAAAATCCCAATTTTTTTCATAAATCTTGCAATAACAGCGTACCTAAAAAACGTTAAGCAACTGTAAGGCACGTTAGTGTACGATGTGAATGCGAGTTATAAGCCAGTCTTAAAACTTCTGGATACGCTTTTTTGCAAAGTAAATAACCGTTCAATGCCCCAAATTCTTAGAGAAAAGAACGAAATAAAATTAGAAACGTCGTCCTTTATAATTTGTTAAAAATCCGTGTTAAAAATGCGTTATCACCTTGTGCAACACTTTAACATATTTATAGTTTTGTTCATATACAATAGGCTATTTACTGAACAATGGTTCATGAAGAGAACTCCATCCAGCGTCAAATAGTTCATATAAGATAGCTAAGTTTGTATTAATCTTACGAAGAAGAGAGTGAGTGACATCTTGACTAGAATCAGTTGAATGCAACACACAATGCAAATTAAGTGTATGCAACACCCAATACATCGGGAATCGTTGCTTTGTATAGTGTCAAAACTCTCTTCTAACCATAGAAGGTAGCACATCTAAGAATTAATATAAGATGTTTTCCTAAATTGCACTTTTTCGAAAATATCCGGCACTGAAGGTCAGATCACGAAAGGGAATTTTTGCTAATAAGGCATTTTTAAAAAATCACATAAAAATTAATGTTTGACATACTCGAAAAAATAAACGCCTTTGATATTATATCATTAGATTTCAAGTAAAAGATATATAGAAAAATGAAGTATTATTAAAAGAATGACACTTATTTTTTACAAAAATTTATTTCATATCCGATACTTTTTAAAGATTTTATTAGCAAACGGTGTAATATTGGAACAAAACTGTTATTTTGACCCCTTCTATCGTCTCTTAAGATAGCAGAACACAGTCAGCAGAATTAAAAATCAATACATGAACAATTAATGGCTCATTAAACGCTAATTAATTGACCTAATTTAAGATTTTTGGCTCTGCGAATTTTCGTAATAATGATTGTTCTGCTAGCTTAAACTTAAATGAGCAGAACATGACCGAAAAAGTGGTTGAAACAATAAAAATTGCAATTTTCTTTGCACAGTAATTAATGGCTCATTAAAGGCTCTAGGAATACACTAATCGCGAATTTCAGGCTCGATTTATTTTTTTGCGAAAATGGAAAAGTTACGACGTGGTGGTAAGGTTTGCGGAACATGGCGGAAAAACGATTTTAACAATGAAAATCAATGTTTCGGTAGTGTAGTCGATGAAAACTTATAAATGGCTGATAAAAAAGGTAATTACAAATTTTTTGCTCTGCGAATTTTCGCAATAATGATTGTTCTGCTAGCTTAAACTTAAGTGAGCAGAAAATTTTAAATTAAGGCATTTAATTAGCCTTTAATGAGCCGTTAATAACTGTGCTAAGAAAATTGCAATTTTTATTGTTTCAACCGCTTTTTCGGTCATGTTCTGCTCATTTAAGATAAAGCTAGAAGCAGAACAGTAATTATTGCGAAAATTCGCGGAGCAAAAAATTTGTAATTACCTTTTTTATCAGCCATTAACCTTACCATCACGTCGTATCTTTTTCCATTTTCGCAAAGAAACAAATCGAGCCTGAAATTCGCGATTAGCGTTTTCCTAGAGCCATTAATTACTGTGCAAAGAAAATTGCAATTTTTATTGTTTCAACCACTTTTTCGGTCATGTTCTGCTCACTTAAGTTTAAGCTAGCAGAACAATCATTATTACGAAAATTCGCAGAGCAAAAAATTTTAAATTAGGGCAATTAATTAGCCTTTAATGAACCATTAATTGTCCATGTATTGATTTTTAATTCTGCTGACTTTGTTCTGCTAGCTTAACAGGCGTCCCCTTCTAACCATACCTGAATTTTTGCCATTCAATTCAGTCCTGAATTACTGTAAAGACTAACCAGTTTAAAAGTTACTCATTCAAGTAGGTTTAATATAGAACGCCCTTTATATATTTTGAACCAGTTACACATATTTACATTAACACTAATACCATTTAATTTTTGTGCGTTTGGTGTAAGTTGAACATGTACTTTTAGAATATATGTTACGCATATTCATTTTTATTTTGACAAAAATATAAACCAAAAACTGCCTAGGTTTAATGGTGTATTTCGTGTGGAAATAAAGAGAATGAAAAAAAAAAAAAACAAAACCGAAAAATTAAATTTCTTTATTATAAAATTTGTAAAATAAAAGTAACATGATTGTATGTACAATTAAAATAAATTACGAATATGTAAAAATTAAGTCTCCATATAGTTAACAGAAAAAAATAATGATAAGGATATTTTGTGCTAGATTCTAGAATTTAAAAAATCGAATAAGTAGAAAGTAAAGTGACTGAGGTCACCTATGACATAACGACATACCAACTCAAGCGGTCAGGTCCTCGTGCATGAAAAATGTATGGCAAAACGTCAAAAATCATTTTTGACGTTTGACAGTTCTGACATACTACACCACGTTGAACTAACAATGCACGGAACTCTCAGAGGGTGACACCAATGCGCTAACGCGTTGCGGTGCCCAGTTTGTACATTCAGTGTCATAGAGACCTCAGTCGTATGACTTCTACTTGCATAAATTCTTAGTAGACACAAACTTCAGTATAAGAAGTTTTACACTATCAGGAAAAAATTCCTGCGGTTCAAGGACTATAACACAGATTTGCTTTCTTAGCCTGTATATTATTTCGTTTAGTTTTTGTAAATTTTCGACCGCATGCGTTTCAATTGTTGGAATCACAATTAGATTTTCTTTTTTGTCGATCAAAAAATATGAAATAAAAACCTTTTTCTTACTTAAAACGTCTAAAAACATTAGTTATCGGATTTGGGTATGTTGTTAAAAACTTTTAAGTCGATAAATAAAAAAAAATATTTTTGATTTACTTTTGTTAATTTTTGTAATTTCTTTTTGAAAATATCGTTCGCCAGGTCAAGTTATTTAAAAAAAATACTGCTAAAACATGTTTCGATCTATATATAAACAATTTTTGGGAAAGAAAAACGTATCTGAAAAGTTTCAAGATAAAGATTATTAAATTACCTTACAACAAAAGTCTAATAAAAAAATAATTAATCGCGAGTCAGAGGTTCTTCATTAATATAAAAAATAATGAACCTTCGGGTTGTCGAGTAATAAATAATTTATTTGAATATGAATCTTGAACATTTTTAATTAATTAACATATGTTCAGGGATTATTAATTAATAAATATGAACTCGGGACACTTAAATTTTTATATGCCTTTCAACAAAAATTGAGTAAAAATAATATAAATGGTTACTAGACGGATTAATTAATTAACTAGTACAAGAGCCTAAAATGGAGTTTTAGAGACCATTTAATTGGTAACGAGATCAGGGTTCATTAATTAATCTTAAAAATAATATACCTTGAATGTTATTAAATAATTAACGTATGTTCAGGGTCCGTTAATTAACATTTAATAAATGTGAACTCTGGACAATTAAATTTTAATGTCTTCTAATAAAACTGGACTAAAAATAATATAATTGGTCACTAGTTCTGCGATTATTAATTAATGTTGTTAAAAATAATGAACCCTTCATATTATTCATAAACACTAATTAATTAACACAGCACACTAAAACGAAGTTTTAGAGACCGAACAAAAGTCAATTAATGTAATTGGTCACGAGCTCAGTTTAATTAATCTTAAAAATAATGAACCTTGAATGTTATTAATTAATTAACGTATGTTCAGGGTCCGTTAATTAACATTTAATAAATATGAACCCTGGACACTTAAATTTTTATGTCTTCTAATAAAACTGGAATAAAAATAATATAATTGGTCACTAGTTCTGGGATTATTAATTAATGTTGTTAAAAATAATGAACCCTTCATATTATTTATAAACACTAATCAATTAACACAGCACACTAAAATGAAGTTTCAGATACCGAACAAAAGTCCATTAATTTAATTGGTCACGAGCCCAGGGTTCATTAATTAATGTTAAAAATAATGAACCTTAAACGTTATTAATTAATTAATGTATGCTCAGGGTTGAAGCTCAGTCAGATCCGAACCTTGAACGTTATTAATTAATTAATGTATATTCAGAGTTAAAGGTCAGTCCGATCCGACGCCTGTTCTACCCATTAGAAAAAGAGATCAGAAGTCCACGTCAGGAAGTAGCAGACCAGATGATCATACCTGAGCAGACACCTAACCATTCCCTGCCTGCCCGTTGTGGAACCGATCGCGAGTTCACCCTTAACGGCAAGGATGAATAAACATAATTCCATAGGGGGGATGTAACGGCATGCCTTTAACCCCTTAGTGCGACCCTGTCCACCTCCATCAAGGCTAGTGTGGACATTAGACAGTTGACAGATAGAGTTGTTGTGTTTGTCTTATTAAGACCCAGTTAACCACTTTAATTTACTTGTTTTAAATCAGGGTCTGTTAATTAATATTTAATAGATATGAACCCTGGACCCTGAACAAGGAAAATTAAAATTTAGGAAAGCAAATGGCATGTTTCAACTGTTCTTCTCCAAGTGTAAAGTGTAAATTTTGTAAGATTTTTCTAAATTGCTTAAAATAGAAAATGGAGCTCAACGAATAATTTTTTTTTTATTAAAATCAAATTAAAAGTTTTTTCCAACACACTCCCTGAAAGGAAAGAACAACAACGAAAATGCACACCTAAAATTTAAAAGGAAACTGCAGCTTGTACCAAGCATACCTTCAAATCCTTAGCAGAATGCGAAATATCTACCACCGAATCGACCATCTCTTGTACGGCATTCACCGAAGGAAACTGCATAGCTGCCTGTTTGGTTTTATTTACACTAGTCGCTAAAGCATCGGATAGGGTGTTGGCACAATTTAGAGACCTGTCTTTGATTTCCCTACAGGAAACGTTTCTGTGAACCGTATCACCGATTAGGACCAATTTATGAGCACTCAAAACGACGAATTTTCCGTGGGCCAAAAATATTTTCGGTGGTTGATTGTGTTCGACCGTCTGCAGAAACGCGTCTATGGCGTGCGTTAGGTTGGTGTGGTGCGTGACTACTTGTGCTGCATAAAACGCCAAGAGTTGCCTGTCATCGGGATCGAGACCGGCGGATTTGTGATCAACGTCAAAAGCCAAATCGTCCGCGTGCTTTACGCAGTTATCGTAACCCTTTTGTAAATTCTTTGGTAAGGTTTTCAGGATGTCCGCGTGGTGTTTTGAAACGTTTTCTTTCGAATCTAAGCTTACGTAGTCGTACTCTTCGCCCCATTCGCTGGATTGTTCTTTTTTGAACAAGAGAAGTCCGTTGCCTTGGATGAATGAAGCTATCTGCCGAATATCTTCGGTTAAAGCCCTAGAGCAAGCTACTAGCTGCTCCAGTTCGTCCGGTTTTCTAACAGAATCCTCTTCTAACGGTCTGGAAAGAATTTCTAAAGACCAATTATATTTGTTTAATTTATCAGAAGCTTCTTGAACTAAAGTGTTCGATATCCTCAATGCTGAAACTAAAGGCGCCAATTTACCAGCTAAATTTTTATCTGAAGCTCTAGCTGCGTTGCCCAGGGTCCCTTCCCCAAATTCCGCTAAATCGTGAAGAGACGTTCTTAATCTGATAACTGATAGTTTAATTTCCATTAGATTCCCTTCTAACTTCTCCCTCGTCCTCCATTGGGGCCCGACAAATCCGAGTAATTTTGATATTGCACTGGTCGTGTCAGTCTGTAATCTCTCTAGATTTTCAAGAGCCGAGTTCAGTTCCAAAGGCAACTCTTTTGTGGTTTGGGGAGGTACATCGTAATTTGAGGGGGTCTGGTGGAGCACCAGTTGGGGGCCTCGATTGTGGGGTTTGGGAACGTCGTAGTCAGGCATGTTGATTAAACTGCTTCGATTGGAGGAACTCAAAGAATCTGCGGTTAGGGAACTTGCAGAACTTGATGGGGTCAATTGATTAGGAACGCCTAAAAAAGTAACAAACTTATTTATTTAAAATTCAGGTTTTAAAAGTCGATTTGGTTAAAGATTGCGTGTTGAGCATTTCTAGTCTTCGATTTTTTATACTTTTAATTAATATTTTAAATATAATAAATTACTAAATTTTACCTTATTCTGTAGTGAGGATAATAATAATACTGGTTTAGATAAAAGGTCTGAAGCAACTAATTAAAAAATTAAATAATCAAAACAAAGGAAAAATTAAAATATAAAACATCTTGAAACCGATTAGAATGACGAATATTTGCTGATTTTCAAAGGTCAAAAGTGAGTACTACTTATTTCAAAATTTTATATGTATACTAGCTTTCAACTATTTTCAATTGAAAAACAAAATTTATTCCGCTTTAGGATTATTCAAAAACATTATAAATATATATATAAATAAAGTACTAAAGAGATAATGCGAAATTAACGTACAAAATATAATGATCTCTACCTGTATAAATTTATTCTATGCCAGACCCTCATTTAGTCAACGCGGACTTGATTGACGTGTCAGTATGCAGAAATAACCAATTAGAACAAAGCTCGTCGCTTGGAGAGGCATTCAACTGGTTAAGAAATAATATTCTTTATCTCTGCGGTTAAGCGATCGCTTCGGTATAATACATTGACGGGTCGAGCGAGGATTTTGGTAGGACAGGTATGAATTCGATAATAAAGACTTACAAATACAAAGTCAACAAGCTGTCGAAGATTTAGTGTAGGTGGCAACGCCGCATACAGTAGTACAATTACCAAGATGGCAGAGTGAGCTGGTTATTAGTTGTTGTCATCACTTGTTACAAGAAAGAATAGTAAAAATAAAGTTTTTATATAGTCCACTGAATTTAATGATAAAATAATACAACCAGCAATCATTAAAAAGCTAACACAAGCCATATTGAATATATTCGATTGTCTTTGAAACTATACTGTTATATTTTGTAGCCATATTGGATCCACCATTTTGAATTTTCAAATAACAGCAGAATCCTTCATTATACAAACCGTAAGATCAAAAAGAATTTAAAAAAAAAAGTCAAAATATACGCGGGGTTCTATTGAAAATAAAATAAATTCAAAAAACGGACCTGAATATCCTTAAAAATTTTTGTAATCGTCATTCTAATCATTTTCCAAGTATTGACTGGCCAAAATGTCGTAAGCAACCCGATACTGTTGTAAAAAATAAGTAGCAAAACTGTGCCAATGAGAAAAACAAATATATATAAAATATGAAACAAAATATTCCTCACGAAAAAATTGCAGTTACACCCTAGCGCTGTAAAAAAAATATGTTCTCCTAAATATTATTTCAGAATTGCACATTTTTGGAATATGTGATACTTGGCACAGTTCTATTTAAAAGCAAAAATAAATATAAAAGGTGGTGTGTATTTTGAACCAATGAATTCACAGAATTATAGTTTTGGTTTTGTTATTACTATGATGATTTAAAATAAAAATTATTTTATACTTCAATTTGTTAAAGAAATTTTGCCATTCTAGGAACAAAATACACTCCTTCAAAAAAAAAAATAATACCTATGAGCTGTCTGGGAATGTCATACGTTTCACCTGATTCTCTTTGAACCGGTGAAGCACAGAAAGGGGCGGGCGAACATCGGGGACAATTTCTAAAATTTTCATTACCTACTGGGACTGCTCGAGGAGGTACATCGTAGCAATCATTTGTCTGGTCCCGATGAATAGGGCCAGGACTTATTCCAGAAACTGGAATGGGAGAACATCTAGAAGGCGGCATATCGTATAGGTAAACATCGTTGAATTTTTTTGGGGTTATAACCTGAAAATAGTAAAAAGTATATATTATTTTTTTATCAAAACAAACGACACATCTAATATTCGAATTAGAATTATGGTTGGCTTATATTATATTGTCCATGCCATTAAAAAAATAGATTCGAATCAAATTCAATGGACCTTTCCATGAACTATGAGGGAACACTGTAATTAGAAAGTATATGTGCTAATATCACTGAGAATTTTGTTTTTTGAATTCTCTGATAGCTAATTTTTCCATAATCAGGGAAAACATGTGTTTGTGACGTCACGTTCATCGAAATTAGATTTGGCATCGTTGGGCGAGTTGTGCACAATGGAACCTCGAATTGCAGTTACATCAGGACCCCGATGTTTGAAACGTGAGAGAGCAACTCGTGTGCGAGAATATACCACGTGATCACTCCTCACTCTCTCAGCGTCACAAAATCCGTATGTTTGAAATCGAGAGAAATCGTCTACGAGTTCGCATAGGAGTGCTGTACTGGGTTGTACCACTAGAGTAAGAAGTAATCATGCGCAATAGCGCCGTGAAGGCGTTAAGTGTCAAGACTGTCAAGTAAAAAAATAGTTTTCTGTTTAGGTATATGTATATTTCGTTTAAGGTTATGACTCGTTTCAATAATATCATTTTTATTTTGCTGATTTGTTTATTGTTTTTTGAAAATATTGCTGGAAGCAAACCACAAAATGAATAATGACGAAATGTTAATATTTTAATTAATGATATAGAAGATGCTGAACAACAGATGAATGCATATGATGGAAGAACAGTTTTTCAAAATGTAAATCCTGTTGTATTACCAAACAAACTTTGTATTAAACATTTTAGACTGGATAAAAATATGTTTGACAACTTACTAGACGTATTGACTCAATTATTTTCCATACGAACAATATATTTTTTTCATCCCATCTTAAAGTCGAGGTTTCAAGGAAGAAAATGAACTCTGATAAAATTAGTAAATTGAAAATTTATAAACTACTTATAACTTTTTCGATTGAAAATTAGGCTTTTTCTTAATTTAAATTCGTATAAATTTGAAAAATAAATATTTTGCTTTGAAAAAATTACAACTTTAATACACAAAAAAGAACGTTTTCACCAGGTTTCATAAAAAAATTATTTTTGCAAGAGATAAAAATTAAAAACGAAAAACACGGTTTTATCGTATTTCTATGTTTCTTTTCTAACGGCTGATACAATTGTTCTTGATGTTTATTAGTAGGTACATCAAGAAACGGTAATTTTTTAATATTTTCAATTTCAATTGTAATTTTAATGTTATCACTTGTCAACTTCTTCCTCAGAAGATTAAGAGACTTATCAACAGGAACATTTGGAAATAAACTAACTACTTCAAAACTAACCATTATATCTGATTTTGTCATTTTAATTTTTGAATCTGTAATCAGACAAAGTTCCTTGAAATAAAGCGATAACCAACGAAATGAGCTCTGATGAAATTATAAATTGAAAATTTATAAACTTTTTCGATTGAAAATTAGGCTTTTTCTGAATTTAAATTTGTGTAACTATGAAAAATAAATATTTTGCTTTGAAAAATTGTCATTTTAATTTTTGATAACTTTTCTAAAAAATGTTTTGTATTTTTAATAAAAGAATTAATATTTCTACAACTAACGGATCTAAAGAGCTTATAATTGGTCTTAATCCAATAATGTGGCTGTCTGTCCCAATCAATTCTTCTATTTCTTCTTGGACGAACGTTTCAAGTGAACTAAAATATATGTTTTCCTCTACTTTTTGTTCAACTGTCTAACACCATTTCGAGATGGCTCACAGCTTTCAAACATACGGTTGAGGATCGGTGAGAGAGAAGTGAGCAAGCGAAGTCGCACACGAGTGGTCCTGTAGGAGTTGGTCGTATAGGAGCATTTCTCTCGGTTTCAAACATCGGGGTCCTGAATTGTAGATTTGTTCGTTTGCTGCACGGAGCAAAATATTGTAAATCGTTAATGATAATTATAACACTTATAATGCACAATGGACAAGAAATTGTATGCAATGTGTAATGTTAAAAACTAAAACAAACGTTAACCTCAAATCTCATGCAACATACAACTTTTATAACTCTGCGCATACACCTGACAACTGTGGTTCCGTGAGAACTGTGTTTAGGATTTGCGGTGTTGCCAATGATCGTTATTCATGAAAAGATAGGCCCGTTCAGAAACTTCGAATGTTTTAGGTAACGAAAACAGAGTTCAATTATATATCAATGGTGTATATCAAGTAGTGAGCTTTATTTTTGGGAAAAACAGTGATGCGTGTTTCTGAACGTAGATTATGGAGGGGGTGTTTACGATGAACGTGACGTCAAGGGTACACTTTTAAAAGCGATATTTTTTTTTAAATGAAAAATATATGGTGGCACTCTAAGTGAATTGGACGTTTCATATGAAATATCATCTACTTATATAAGTTTTGGAATTTATTTTTCGTAAATGTAAAGGTCCATTGTAACAAAAAATATTTTAAACTTGATTACAATATTTTTTACTTTGTTTTCTATCAAACAAGAAAAAATGATTTAGTGATTAGGATTAAGAAATTGATAAAAACAACTTATTTTTTATAAAAAAAATATATTTATAAATCTCAAGTTGCTTTTCAAGTGGATACTAAATACCGTTATATTTAATTAAAAAAACAACTATTAAACAAAGTGGTAACTGAACGAAGTAAAACTATAAAAATTAATAACCTACACATTTTTTTAGTTGATTGATTAAAACCGTGCAAGCTCGTATATTTGTCTAATTATGTAGCTTTTTAAAAAAACTATTTATACACAGTTAGAAATTATTACCCCCATGAATGGACACAAAAGGTTGGATATTATTTATGTTGTACAGATGCGAAACACATGTCGTCTCAACCGGAAATATCAGATATCTTCTTTTGTTGCATCACAACTTCCTTTCTGTCTATTATTTTTGGAAGTGTAGGTTTTAACGGTGATTTTTATATTAACAAAAAGGATGTCACCTTTGAGGATTTTCCACATTCATTTTATGTGACTGATATTCGAATATAATAAATATTTCTTAAGGACGCTAATGATTTATTGCACTTTATTTATTTTATCAAATGTTAATAATTAGGATATTTTTTGCGCATACTCTGAAACATAAACGTTCAGTTATTATTGGTCCAAAAGGAGGAAAACCATTGTTTCAAAATTCGCAATTATTGAAAAAAAAATGTTATTTTTTTAGGTTGAAATTATACATAGTGGAGTGAAATTAGACGAAAATATTCTGAAAATGGATGTAACAGCTAAGTCAAATTTTTTTAATTTTTTCGATTTTATACATAAAGAGAAGCTTATAAAAAAATTCGCGAGATGTGCCAAAAACGGCTTGCTTCACTATTTTTTAAATATCTCCGACTCTAAGAGTCGTGGAAAAATAAAAAAAAATTAAAATGACCGTGATGAAGTAGAGTATCGATCCGCATCGTATGTTTTTTTTTAATGCATCCTAACCTCAAAAAACGAATTCGCGCACATTATTTTTTTTTACTAAATTCGCAATAAATAACCAAAGAATCATCGAATCTTCTTAAAAATTGGATAAAATATATATTTTTGTGTCGGGAAGACATGGTAAAAATTGAAAAAAATGTATTTGTCCAACCAAAATCAGCATTTTTCGAAAAAAATTGAATTGGCCGCCAAAATTTATGGAAATCCCCTAGTAGATCGAGATTTAATTCAAACGGACCTAGATGCTATCAGTGAATGGTGCTCCAATTGGTTGCTCCCCTTAAATACAGAAAAGTGTGTCGTTCTGCATCTTGGAAAAAACAATCCGCGTTTTCAATATTCGCTCGAAGGCCTCACATTGGCACAAGTGACATCAGTGGTAGATTTAGGTATAACCATTACATCAGATTTAACGTGGTCTGAACACGTCATGAAAACTTGTAAACGCGCCAATTCGGTTTTGTACCTGCTTAAAAAAACGTTTTCAAAAGTATCCTATCAAACCTCTATCAACCTGTATAAAACCTATGTTCGACCTCTTCTAGAGTACGGGGGTGTCGTGTGGTGTCCGGTACTTGTACGAGACCAGAATCTTCTGGAAAGTGTTCAACGTCAGGCTACTAGAATGTCGTACCCCACTTTTCGAATTCTGAAATTTAACTACGGCAATCTTAGTGACATTTTTCTCTTAAACGTCGACAATCGCCTACGGGGTCACAAGTTGAAATTAAAAAAGGGCAGCTTTACCAGCAGGCAAAGACAGGCATTCCTCCCCTACCGTGTCTTCGATGTATGGAACAATCTTAGTGATGAACTTATTGGCGCAGCATCAATTAACATCTTTAAAAACAAAATGGATGAACTCTTGTTTTCTTAATTGTTTTTCTCTTTTTTATTGTTTAATATTCTTTATTTTGTTTTTTTTAAATGTTTACTAGGTTGTAACTTCATTAGTGAATAGGCTATCATAGGTTTATGCCTCAGCCTTTAGCAAACTGTAATAATAATTTTGGAAAAACAATAGAGAAAAACTGTTATCTTAAAAAGAAGGATTTTGTGTGTACTTTTGTCTAAGAAAATCCAACATTTTATTTCTTTATAATATAATAAAAAATAAAAATTCGATTTTCATTTTTTTTTTTTCAATTTTGAAAATGTATAAAAAAATAAAATATTTCAGGTTCTAAATTAAGATTTTTGTGAGGGAACGAATCAATATAAATCAATATAAAAAATGAAAATCGAATTTTTATTTTTTTATTATTCCCTAAATTGGGCACTTTAAATAAAGAAATAAAATGGATTTTCTTAGACAAAAGTACACACAAAATCCTTCTTTTTAAGATAAAAGTTTTTTCTCTACTATTGTTTTTCGAAAAATGCCTATTCTGGACAAATACATTTTTATTTTGATTTTTATCATGTCTTCCCGACATAAAACTACATATTTTCTCCAATTTTTAAGCAAATTCGAGGATTCTTTGGTTATTTATTGCCAATTCAGTAAAAAAAAATAATGTGCGCGAATTCGTTTTTTGAAGTTAGGATGCATTTAAAAAAAACCCTACTATACGGATCGATACTCTACTTCATCACGGTCATTTTAATTTTTTTTTTATTTTTCCACGACTCTTAGAGCCGGAGATATTTAAAAAATAGTGAAGCAATCCACTCTAAAAATACCAAAAATGCCGTTTTTGGCACATATCTCGCGAAGCTCCAGCCCAAATTTATTGAAATTTTTTTTACAAGCTTCTCTTTCTGTATAAAATCGAAAAAATTAAAAAAAAATTGACTTAGCTCTTACATCCATATAAAATTCTAATTTCACTCCACTAACATGCCTATTAAGCTTGAATATATGTTGATATGTAAATTTCAAAACAAAAGTTATATATATATATCTGTAAGTTGGCCAACTTTTGATACATTTGAGACATTCGTGCGAAAAAGAGAAGGTATTTTTGATTTTATTTTATATATTTTTTTTAACAGACCACTCTATCTCTGTGGGTTATAGGGAAATTTAAATTGTTATTTATAAAAGAAACCTTTTTAATTTTTTCTCCAATCAGACAGGAAATTGATTGAAATCGTCTCACTCTCTTTCACTCAAGAGAGAAAGGACATATACTCTAGTTGAAAGTTCAAAGTATTTAATATGTTTATAAATTTTGACAGATAAGGTTATGTCCTTTCAGAACAGAATAGTACGTTTACTATTACAAAATTTTTAAAAACTGAGTATAATTAAAATATGGTTATAAGTTTTACAAAAATTATGAAAATGTATGGAAATTTAAGAACCTTTTATATGGATTGGAGATATTTTTAAAAGTTCGTGGTTATAAATTTGACCTAAATATTTTTTAATATCAAAAAATTGAAGATTACAAAATGTTTGTCGGGTTATTGGGATTTTTTACTGAATTTTGGTTTCTAGAAATTTGTTTCCGTTTTCTTGTTAAGATAGTTAATATGTCTGATTAGATTTCTTTTTTTTTTATCTTTTTTAAGCCTCAAAAAATCAAGCACCAATTAGGTTAATTTTACCAATAAATATCAAAGAGAAATTGCCGCTATTTATTAATAATTACGATCATCTGCACGGCGCTTCAATTTTAAAAACGACATCAACCATACTTACTGTAATAAATTGTTGCATTTTCTTAATTTTTTTTCAGACTAATTTTCGACCATTCGAATTATACCTAAATACCTACCATGAATCACAAGCAGACAGAAAAATGAAAGTGGGCCATATACGAGGTCATTTAGGAAAACACATAAATATATTTTTGTCAAATTGAGATGTTATCGGACAAAAGAAGAATCAATTTGCTGGCTTCTTAGAAAATTAATTGCCTAGATACACATCTAGAAAAGATTTAAGAATAAATGTGCCGCTACTTTCCAAAAAATTTACTTTCGAAAGTTAATCTGTAGAGAAGTGGGTGGTGGGTCTTAGTTGATTTTTGATCTTGGGTAAATACAGTATTTCTAATTCAAAATTAAATTGAAACATTTTCGCTGTTTATAAAGAACTCTAATTGTTTGTTTAGATATACAACATATCATATGTGGCGCCCCCTGTGTTAGATTTCAAAATTAATAACTAAAAACTTTTTTATTAATTTCTTAGCAACATTATCGCCCTGTAGCCTTTTACAGCTTTCACAATAAATAATATATTTAAAAATAAAATATTTAACACTTGTATATAGTTTTTAAATAACCCTTGAATTTTAGAAACTATAATACATCCGAGATAAAGAAAAGTAAATACATAAGTATCTACAGAGCGTGACTGTGCTAGTACACAGGGTCGGATTAAGGGTTTTATAAAAATAAGTAACCGATTTCACATACTGTACGAGAGTGAATCCTTAATGCACACCTGTTACAAATTCAAATCACCCACGCATAATATAGTCGGGTAATAGATTTTGTGTTGGAAATAGGATTCAAAATTTGTATTTGCTTTTTGGCAATTAAAAAAAGACCAAAGAAGTGAAAAAATTAAAAATGACAGTTTGATAGATAATATAAAACTAATGGTATCAAATTTCTACTTATATGGACCTGAAAATAAAGAATATGTTCTGATAATTACGATATTTCTGAGATAATCGAAGTAAACTGAATTTTACCAAGAAAAAAATTTGATATGACATGGCTTTGGATTTTTCTCATTCAATTTTTTTATAAAATTTTATGTCTAATGAACTATACGGTTTGTGCAAAGAGTTTTTAGATATTACTGATTTTAATTATATTTTTATTCTGGTTACACCAAAAGTAGATCCCAGCTTGATTAATTTAAAAATGAAGTGGTATTTTATAGACAATTTTGAGTACCATACTCTATTCCACAAATAATTAGTTTTCGAAATACTTTTTTTGAAAAAACGCAGGCTCAAATAAATCACGGTGCTTTCGATAATAACTACACTTGTGAGAATACAGAATTTTCTGCAATATTACAATATTTTATTATTTTTATAGGTCTTTCTTCATTTAATACCTATTATAATTTCAACAATTTCAAACGGTAATAAGTCGTTTATTTCAAATACAACTGGCAGTAATTTATATCAATTTTCGATGTCCTTTTTTAGATCCATTTATTAAAACGACGATGTTTGGTACACCAAAAATGAAATGAAAAAAAATGAAAAAAAAACTGAGTTGTAGTAAAATAAGCCAGTTTGTATCTATTCCTAAAAACTTTTAATCAAACCTCTTCGCGCCACACCCTGTATATTTATCCAAAAAAAATTTTTACTAAAATCGCGTATACCTGAATCAATATTGAAGACCAACGAAAATGATGAGAAGTTGTACCGCAACAATCAATCCAAATTATAAAAAGGAAGCAAATTTGATGAAGAAAATAATCAGAAACATGTGTCAACCTTGCGAAACTGACCTAATTAATAGCAACATACGACGCAAATGATGGTAAACCACAATCAATAAACTTCCATACTGTAACCCTTATTGATTACTGATTACTCCCCTAAGTTCATCCGAACAAAATATTTTATTCGGTCGTAAAATCTTGAGGTAAAACAACACCGATAAGATCAGAATAAGAGAATAGCGTTACGTAAAACATCAATAAGCAAATATCAACTTACGTTTCGACTCTTGTAAACATGAAGGCAAACAATTCATCACAACCGGTGTTGCGACCTTTCCGCCTGTTGACCATATTTGTACACAAAATTAATCTACTGAAATTACCGCGATCTCATTTTCGAATCAACCGACGATGTGAATTTCTTCAACTTCAACGGCTGATTTCGGAAATGAAATATTTATATGGAGCGTCGTACAGATGCAGTTCCGAACTACATGGAAATCAAAGTAGGTCTGGGTTGGATGGGGTCGCGAAAACTGCGTTTCTGCGTTGCATCTCTCGTCCTAGGTCTAGCCAGACGAATCGATAGGACTGGGGCATGAGTTTCCATGGATACAGAGCCATCCCGGCCGTTTCACAGTGGATCAACGAAACCGAAAAGAGGTCCAAAACTTATTTTCTAGAGATATATAGAAAACCATCACCCAGGGAAATGTACCACGAGAACGATTTACTGATAATGGAATCCTCATCACAGAATCAGAAATCAGAAAGTCTAAACCCAAACGGAAAACGATGGAAAGTGGCAAATATTTTAGTCAGTATTATAAAATCCAATGCACCTTTTGATCCTTACAGCGCTGCGATCTGAGAATCTAATACAATCCAACCCGGAAACTGATAAGATTTTAAAAAATAATGAGGATCAGGATTAGAAAGATTGCAAGACTGTTAACAGGTCAACTTAAGAGCATCCACTACCTTGTGAAACTGGCTGTGCTTTCTCATGTCCCAGAAATATTTTCAGTGAAAACCGTTTATCACAAAAAAGTCTCTTTTTTTGTAATTCCGGAAAGTCAATGATTTACGTTAAAAAAATGGAATGAACCTACACAATCGTAAAAATAATGACTTTCCGGTATTCTTATAAACCACCTGATTAGCTAAAAAATAACAATTTTCATGAAATCTTTTCTATTTTTGAATAAAAACGCAGCCAAGATTTGAAATTCTTCATCCGATTTATGCTGCCACCTTTCCTAAGTTTGTAGAATTCAAACATTCTTGGATAGAAATGAAACGCCGCATATTGTCGTTATTACTACGCGATCTAGTTTCGAGAACAATATTTGTCGCTGTCTTTGTTTAAGGCCTACTCTACCCGAATTAAATGATCGTCGCCGTATGTCTCGGTGTGTCTCAGATTAATATACAATCCTATTAGTATAATTTTAATCCTTTTTCAGGGGCGTCACACAAATTATTTTTGATTTTATTGATCGGTGTGGTAGAACTTTCTTACTTTTTTGTTTTAACTTTATTTAAGGTTTTAAAGTTAGTACTTTTTTGAAATTTATTAGTTTTAAAACTTTTTTTAATTATATTTTATTAAATATGAGTGTTGGAGAAAGTCTCCAACAGATCGATTTTAATTAATTTAAAATAAATACAACCTCAAAATTATCGAGAAAATCGCTAAAAACAGTTTTTAACTTTTTCTCCGCTAAAATATTTTTTTTATGAAACTTTCTTTTTTGTGTTTTTAAGTAAGCTGTAATTTTTTCAGAGCAAAATATTTATTTTTCGATTTTATACCAATTTAAATTAAAAAAGCCTAATTTTCAATCGAAAAAGTTATTTTACAAATTTATTTTAAGACTTTAAAATGGTGTGAAAAAAATATAAGTAATAGATATGGAAAAATGATGTTTTTTTTAAATTTAAGTTTGTATGGGGATAAAAATACGTATCTAGGTATAAAGTGAGTTAGTGCGGTGACGGGGATATTAGGGCAATTGTTGATTGGTGTTGTTATTATACAGTTGAACAAAATTATGGTCCGAAAAACAGAAAGGGAGAGAACGGTAAACGAGAAAAATCCTTGAGTACAAAAAGATTGTTCCGACGCCGACGTCGAGTAATGTTACGGTAAGAATTTGATTATTTTTAAAATATAGGAATTGCCTATTTTCTAGTTTTTTTTTCAAGTAAGTTGAATTTTGTCCATTTATTTCAGTCTCGTTCCCCAGTTTTCGACACTCGAATGTTCCACATGGAATATTTCAGATGCGCTGTAAAGGTGTTTCTCCCCAGGTGATCGTCATAGAAACGACTGGATACCTTTCAGGTCGTCCTAACAACTTCAGCTATTTTTGAATGATGCATTAAATGCATCTCCCGGAAGGGGCGGCCCATTCAGAATAATCCAATAGTGCTGGTTTTGAAATTTTGTTTCTATAGCGTCAGGTCATTTTATCTGGGATTATATTAATAATAATAATAATAAATAATACTTTATTCATCCTTTTTGATCATACACCTTAAAATATTACTTTATTACTTACATATAAGCTTGTTAAATTAAAATCGTAATTAAGTGTTTCAATACAGCATTTCCCCTTCGCCCCATTAAAACTAAACGTCATAAACCTTGGACAACTAAAGGAACAAGAATCTCTTCAAAAAATATGAGGTCACTTATGTATATTAAAAAATTCTCAGATAACCCTCTAATATTAAATTATATCAACAACTACAGAATACTGTATCGGAAAATTATCAAATCTACTAAGAAAAACTATTATAAAAATCGCATCTCAAGAGCTAAAAACTCTTCCAAAGAAACCTGGTCTATTATAAATGACTTAAGAAATAAAACCCGTTCTTCAAACACTTAATCCTAGTCCTGATGAACTAAACAATTATTTTGTTAATGTATGTAAGAATATCAGCTCTAACATAGCTCCGGGCCAGGATGCTCTCTCCTTCCTCCTACCTACTAAAAGGGTCACTAATAGTTTCTTCCTAGGGCCAGTAGATAAGCACGAACTAGTGCAAACCATAAACAGCATTCAAAATAAATCTTCCTGTGGAAATGATGGCTTGTCCACTAAAATATTTTCAAATATACCTGATATAGTAATTAACATTTTAACTTGGCTGATTAATGAATCCTTCGAATCTGGTATCTTTCCGAGCTGTCTAAAAACAGCTATAATAATTCCACTTCATAAGGGTGGCGACAAAACCGAAACTTGTAACTATAGACCTATTGCTCTATTACCTACTTTATCGAAGATAATAGAAAGGCTAATGAAAAATCGCTTACTGCCCTTTCTTTCCAAAAAAACATCATAACACCTAATCAATATGGTTTCCTTCCTAAAAAATGCACTAGTGACGCAATGTTTTCCGTTTTTAATGAAATATATACATCACTTAATGATAAACTTTTCACAGCTTCAGTATTTTGTGACTTTGCAAAGGCCTTTGATTGTGTTAATCATGAAATCTTAATTAAGAAACTACAAATTTATGGCGTACGGGGTTCTCCTTTGCAATAGTTTAAAACTTACTTAGAAAATAGAAATCAGCAGGTACGTGCTAATGGTGCTGATTCTTCAAATCTGCCAATTAGCAGTGGCGTACCTCAAGGTTCAGTGTTAGGTCCAATTTTATTTTTATTATTCATCAACGATATCACAGACTTAAAAATAAGTGGAAGAATTACTTTATTTGCCGATGACACGAGTGTAACCTGGAGTAGTTCTGATATACAGACATTACAATCTAGCATAAACAAAGATCTAGTCTTGGTCTGACTCGAATGGGCTTTGTTTCAACCCCAGTAAAACCGTAGCAATGTCTTACAGAGGTACTTTACAGCCTATAACTCTAAGCAATAATCCGATTCTAACGGTGAACTCAATTAAGTTTTTAGGTCTTTATATAGACAAATTCCTAAAATGGTCCACTCATATTGATACCTTGGCAAAAAAAAATTATCTTCTGCATGTTTTGCCATTAAAACTGTTTCTAAAGAGCTGACACCTACTACTGCATTAATGACCTACTTTTCCTTATTCGAATCTCACCTTCGCTATGGTTTACCGTTCTAGGGTTCTTGTAGCTTATACCACTTCGAATCTATTTTCAAATTACAAAAAAGAGCAATTCGTTATGTATTTGGGTTAAGTAGTAGGACACACTGTGTAAATTACTTTAAAAATTTCAAAATTCTAACTCTTCCTGCTCTATTTATCTTTGAATCCGTCTGCTTAGTTCGCAAGCACATTCAAAAGTTATCGGAAAGACCAACTCGTAGATATCCTACAAGAAATTTAGATACTGATGTTTCACACCTCTGACCTAATAAAAAATTCTATTACCTACAATGCAAAAAAATTGTATAATAACCTCCCGATACAGCTAAAATCTATAAATTCATATGATAAGTTCAGAAGATCGATTAGGGCTTTTCTTCAAGAAAGACCATTTTACACAGTGGCAGAATTTTATAACGTGCCTTAGACTTTTGGGTTGCAGCGTATAGGAGCAATAATTAAATTAAGTTAATTTGAAAATTTTAATTTGAACAATAATTTATAGTGACGGATATTATAGTGATGGATATTATTATTGTTATTGATATTTTGTTTGTGTTTTGTTTTGTCTAGTAATTTATTTTTATTTTTATTATGATTAGTTTCGCTTTGTCTATAAAATTTTTGCAATTTTTCTATGACAATAAAACATATTCTCTCTCATATCTTATACAGGTAGGTAAATGATTTAGGAATTTTTCAAATACTGAGGAAACATGTTTTGGAGGCCGGATAAGCTTGCCAGACCTGGTCGGATGATTGTGGAAATCAGAATTAAGGTTAGAATTATTAAAATTACTTTTTGTGTATAATATGCATTTGTAGATGTAAATAGAATAAAATCTGAGGATATCAAAATCTTTAAAATGATTTCTGCATGTTTGTCTATAATCTAGATTAAAAATTAGGCGGATAATCCTTTTCTGGAAAATAAAAACCCTTGAGGCATTGGCCGCAGCTCCCCAGAGTATGACATTATACGAAATATGCGAGTATACTATTGCATAATAGACATTAATCAATTGCCTAGTTGTAAACATATTTTTTAACTGTAGTATTGCAAAGTAACTGCTATTTAATTTTTTAAATATCTGATTGATATTGGTATTCAAACTCATATTCTTATCAAGATAGGTACCTAAAAATTTGGTAGAACTCGAAAAAGAAAAATCAGTATCGTTAACTGAGATACTACTATGTTCTGTCCTTGTAAAAAATGCATAACGATGGTTTTTGTCGAATTTACTATCAGAGAATTCCTTTCACACCAACTGATAAATTCTTTTGATAAAATATTCATCTTTAAGATTGGTTCATCTGGAGATTCAGCATCAATCGCTAATGTGGTGTCATCTGCATATAGTATCAAATGATTAGTGCTAACATATTTAGAGAGATCATTTATGTATAATAAAAATACAGGTTGGGGAAGGGACTTCTGATCTTCAATTCTAATAATAATTTTTCTAGCTTCCAAGTATGATTTCAGCCACGATAGAAATTTACTCCGAAATCCTAAATCTCGTAGTTTATTTATTGTTATATCAGTACTAACCGAGTCAAAAGCCTTTGAAAGATACACTGATAGTGCAGGCAAATTAAATTTTTTCAACAAGAAAAATACCACCCGAAATCTACCAATGGGAAATGGTTCAGGGGGTTACAAGGAACTTCTAAAAAAACGACGCCAAGGGGGTTGGTACAATTAACGGGAGGGGTGATTAAAGTGGTTGAAATTGGATTTGTGTGATTTTTCACAATTTCCGGCGAAACTTGACGTCGTATCAAAAAACCATCTACCGGCAAGTTGTAGCTTATAAAAAAACCTATAACTTTTGTAAAAGACATATGTGACCATAACCTGAAAATCATCGAGAAAAATGAGAAAATTCGAAGTAAAATTTTTTTTTTGTTTTCCATTTTTCATTTCCGCAAAAATCATTCGATTTTGATGAAACTTTGTAAAATATTTGTTTTTATGTTATAAATAACCAGAAAAATTTTGAGTTAAAAAAATAAAATTTTTTTGAGATATCCATTTTTTTGACCTATGAAATTTCAGATGAAATTTTCTCGTACAGAGTTCTCCGGGTGCGCATTTTTTTAGTTTTCACGTGAACTTTTTGATACAATGATAAACCAAAAAAATTACTGTTTTAAAAATAAATTTTTAACAATTGTTGATGATTTGTTTAAACGTTTGAGAAAATTAAAAAAATGATTACACCATTGAATTGTACGGGAAAAACTGCTGAAGAAAATATGTTTTCTTTATTTATGTAAAATGTCATACGTATACAGTATTTATTGTTCTAAACATTAAACGAACATGTTGGAAGTCTCATAAAAATAAAAAATAATCGTTTTCTACTTTTTTTTGAAACAGAATCGAAAAAGTTTTTTAAACAATAGTTGTAGGTTATGAAAAAATCTTCAACTTTTGTAGAAGTCACTTTGACCATAACCTCCAAAATTAATGAAATTTGAAAATAGTATATAAAAAATTAGAAAACGATTATTTTTTATTTTTATATGAGTCTTCGAACATGTTCGTTTAATGCTTAGAACAATACTGTATACGTATGAAATTTTACATAAATAAAGAAAACATATTTTCTTTAGCAGTTTTTTCCGTCTAATTCAATGGTGTAATCAGTTTTTTAATTTTCTCAAAAGTTGAAATAAATTATCAACAATTGTTAAAAATTTATTTTTAAAACAGTGATTTTCTAGTTTTTTTCCATTTTTGAGGATGTTTTTAAATGGGAACGATAGTGGTTTATCATTGTATCAAAAAGTTCACGTGAAAACGAAAAAAATGCGCACCCGGGGAACTGTGTGCTAGAAAATTTCACCAAGCAACTTTTCATCTGAAAAAAAAAGTGTTTTTGACCGAAAAAAATGAATATCTCAGAAAATTTTTATTATTTTTTTGGTTATTTTTTGGTTATGATCGAAATTAAATGATTTTTGCGGAAATGGAAAATGGAAAACAAAAAAAAAATTGTTACTTCGAATTTTCTCATGTTTATCGATGATTTTGAGGTTATGGTCACAAGTGTCTTTTACAAAAGTTGTAGGTTTTTTTATAAACTACAACTTGCCTGTTGACAGTTTTTTGATACGACGTCATTTTTCAACCCCTTTAACCACCCCTCCCGTTAATTGTACCAACCTCCATGGCGTCGTTTTTTTTAGAAGTTCCTTGTATCCCCCTTAACCATTTCCCATTGGTAGATTTCGGGTGGTATTTTTCTTGTTTTTTGGCTATTAAATCTGCTATCTTGCTATGGTAAAAGCGTTAAAACTTCTTGGGATATTAATTCATTAATACAAATTTAAAAAAAAAAACTTAAAATAATAAAGTTGTTATTTATTTAACAAGGTTTTTTGTTTGAAAGATCTTGAATTTACGAATTTTGCTAAAATATGACCACAGTTAACTTTTACATTTACCCAAAAAAAATTTGTAGTGCTTCAATGAAAAATCCTATTAAAATTTCATCGAACACAAAAACCAAGAACCCACGAACGTGTTTGATGTGGCTCTTAAATCTAACCCTAGATAGTTATTACGGATAGGGAGGAGAAAAAGGATCAGGATCGGACCGCTTCGTACTAAAGGAAGTGATTTAGCATCTCCTAAAGGAAACGGATAAAGGTTAACGACCTAACCCACTCTGACCTTCTCTGTAATATTCGAGATTTGGAGAATTTCTGGTTATCTTATCGTTAAGGCAAGATTTGTTGGACTCTGAAGCGTGCTAGAATTATAGCTATCAATCTCATGTATGTTATCTTTACGAGATGCATTTAAGAGTAGATTCTATATATTTGAAAAAAAAAAAAAATGTTTGTGGTTTTAATTCACGTAGACCTTACATCAAAAGCGAAAAATATATAACAGATATGGAATGATTTGCGCAAGAGGGATGTCTTAATGTCCATCCTGGTTCTCGTCCAGTGGTTTAAAGACATGGATTGTGACGTTTATGTGTTTCGTCGACAGATGCCTAAATAACAAAAAGGTATAAGTACCAAATGAAACGAGTATAGATGAAAAGGACATAAGGATCAACAACCTTTTCTGGAAAAAACAAGAAGAATCACTTTGACCATGTAAATATCGATTGCTAAAACTGTTTTCCAGTACAAAGTACTGCAGAAAAGCAATACCAATGATGTATAAAATGAACTACAAGAAAATCCAGCTCGGTTAATTTTAGAATCGTTTGTCGAGCTTCAATAATTTTCCGGGTAGCAACATTTACGTGGAAAATTCCTAGAACTCCGGGTAATTTTCAGCTTTGCCGGAAACTCAAATTGCCATAGAAACCGTCCAGGCACTTTTCTATAGTTTCCAGGGATTGACGTAAACACTGCAAATTAATTAAAATATGAGCTGCAGTCAACAAAATACATTTTCCATTTACGCAAAAATATGTTTACAGGAAGAATAAAGGAAGCTTTATCAAGATGACGTATTATTGGAAGGGGAGTTTGAGGAAAAAACTAAATAAAATTAACGAAAAGTTTTCTAAAATAATGAGATGGCGATGTGCTATTGGAGGGTGAGGGTGGTTTCACGTACTAAACATAACTTTGAACCTGAGAAAATAAAAATACTGAAAAGCTTCGTTTTGAGTAAAAATTGTAAAGATGTAACTAAAAAATCTGTAAAATGGTAGTAAATTGATTTCTATAGTAAAAATAACCGAAAAAAATAAATTTTGGAAGTTGGAAGATGGAAAATCGGGAGAAAATGGCAAAATTTTCTCAGATTACGGACTTTTTAGTGGGATTTATTTTTTGTGTGGTAATACAGGTTTTTTAAGTTCAAAAAACCAGCAATAATGAAAAAACAGACTTTGGAGTAGAACAACAAAAAGGAAATGTAATTTTCTATAATAGGATGACTTTGAGAGAGTCAAAATTCGTATTATTTAAATATATTTTTTCTTGTTGTCTGTAGCTCTTAAAAAATTTTACTGGTTTAACTGACACACACAGTATCTTTGAATGCCATAGTGCGATAAATTCCAGTATTAGTTTAGGTCAAATTGCCCAAATGGATACTTTTTTGTTTTGTTTTCTATAGATCTTTTCGAATAGACTTTATTTTGTAACTGTATTACTACCTACTAAGTCAATTTTTTTTAATTTTTTCGATTGTATACATAAAGAGAAGCTTGTAAAAAATTTCAATAAATTTGGGCTGGAGCTTCGCGGCATTTTTGGTATTTTTCGAGTGGGTTGCTTCACTATTTTTTAAATAACTCCGTCTCTAAGAGTCGTGGAAAAATAAAAAAAATTAAAATGGCCGTGATGAAGTAAAGTATCGATCCGTATAGTAGGGTTTTTTAAAAATGTATCCTAACCTCAAAAAACGAAGTTATATTTTTTACTGAATTGACAATAAATAACCAAAGAATCCTCGAATTTTCTTAAAAATTGGAGAAATTATGTATTTTTATCTCGGGAAAACATGGTAAAAATAAAAAAAAAATGTATTTGTCCAGCCAAAATCGGGATTTTTCGAAAAAAAATTGAATTGGCCGCCTTTTTTGGAAAAACAATAGTAGAGAAAACTTTTTTATCTTAAAAAGAAGGATTTTGTGTGTAATTTTGTCTAAGAAAATCCAACATTTTATTTCTTTATTTAAAGTAACCAACTTAGGGAATAACAAAAAAAAATCGATTTTCATTTTTTAGGTATATTGATTTATATTGATTCGTTCCCTCACAAAAATCTTACTTTACATCCTGAAATATTTTTTTTATTTTTTTAAACATTTTTTGGACTGAAATACAATTTTTTCTAAGAGAATCAAGCATAAATATCGACATAAAAAATTGGAAAAAAATGAAAATTTTTATTTTTTTATTATTCCCTAAATTGGCCACTTTAAATAAAGAAATAAAATGTTGGATTTTCTTAGACAAAAGTACACACAAAATCCTTCTTTTTAAGATAAAAAATTATTCTCTGCTATTGTTTTTCCAAAAATGGCGGCCAATTCAATTTTTTTTCGAAAATGCCGATTTTTACGCTATCAATAAACAGGGTCATAACTCCCTTGGGATATTAGAGGTGCCTTAATTTCCTGTTGTCAGGCTTAATTACCGTTGTAGGATATTTTGACGTTTGTTGAATATTGCTGTCAGTGTTTCATTATATTTAGTGAATGTCATTGCTGCTTATTTTATTAAAATCGATCAGAAATAAAATAATCTATGTACCTCTGGAATTAATGAGCCTTAATTACCTCAGTCAATTGCAGTCACTCGGACCAGGGGCCCTCGGGATGCAAACTTTGCCTTCGGGAATTAAGGCCCTTGATACATAAATTACTATTTAGATTTAGAAGTTTCCATCTTATATATAAACATTATAATGTTTTTTTTAAAGTTATCTCGAAATTGGCGCAAATTAAGAGAAACTAGCTCATGGCTTCAACAATTTTCCGGTTAGCAATATGTGCACGTGGAAAATTCCTAGAATTCCGGTTGTTTTCATTTTTGTCGCGCAAATCAAATTGCCATAGAAACCATCCAGGGACTTTTCGATACAGCTCCCACGGATTGACGTAAGCATTGCAAGATAATTAAAATATTGGTTATTCTATTTACGTGAAAATATATTAACAGGGGTGTAATAAAATGGTGGTACATAAAGAACGAAAAGTGTCCTCGAACAATGCGATTTTTTGTTAGAATTCAGGTCAAAATTAGTAAAAACGGTAAACAAAAAACCTCAAACTACTCTTGGCCGTAAAATAAGGAAATAATTAAAAATCCCAGAACCTTGGAATTCGAAGTGGTAAGTAAGCCAATAAATCGATTTCTGAACTGGTTCTTCCGGCATTTTGGAATTTTCCAATTTGACAAGCATTTTTTGCTGTAAATATTTAAATTAAGTCTGACAATAAGTAAAAGAAGCCGAAAAAAATAGAATTTTACATAAAAAGTCGATTTTTAGGGTAAAAATTTAGGCAAACAATCTCAAAATACCCTGTACAAACTTTTATTACCTTAATGGCATAAGAAAATTTCACTGCACTTTTTTAAATTTATTTTTATTCTGTCATAAGCCTTACTTTTGCATTACTTGTGGTAGAACTTTAATTTAATTGTTAACTAACTTTTATACTTGAAAAATTACTTTTTATTGAGATCATTGGTACCAAGAGGGTTATTTTGGGGTAGAATTTTTTATAAATAAATAACTGTTAAAGAAAAATCATGATTTTTTAAATTATTTTAACTTGATATACAGAAATTTTATAAAACAAAATGTGTATTTAAAGAGTAATTACTTGTTAATTTTAAAATCGTGGTGAGCTTCAAAAATTTTCCGGCTAGCAACATGTACATGGAAAATTCCTGGACTTCTGGGCTTTTCTGTTTTGTTGGGAAAATCAAATTGCCATAGAAACCGCACAGGGCTCCCACGGATTGACGTCAGAAATGTAAGTTCATTATAAAGACTTCGAGCTTGAGAAAATAAAATTAACGAAATTGGTTGAACGGAAAAATTGGGAAAAAATGGTGTTTTTTTTTTAGAAATTACAGAATTTTCCGACATGATATGTAAATTTAATTAATTTTTTTTAAGATAATAAATATTAGAAATATGTCTGATAACAGATAATGGATTTTTTAATAAAAAAATCCTGACATGCAATCAAAAACGTCATAGCAAAAAAAAACGGTAAAAGATAGAAACTTCGGGCTAGAAAATAATAAAATAAAATCAGAAATTTACGGAGTTGGCAGGAAAATGTCTATTTACTTAAAACGTCCAAGGACCTCGCTCACATAAGATTTTATTCAATGGTTTGGGGACTGCACCCTTGGTAGAAAAATAAATAATAAATTGAAACAGAAATTAAAGGTTTAGTACCAACGGTATTAAAAATAATTTACGTATCATTACACTGATACTAAATATATTTATTCAAAAAACCTATAGCCATGTTCAAAGTCTAGATTCCTCAAATAATTGCAACCGGCAATACATAATGTCGGTCAGTAATCAATAATCTGGTTTATAAGTTTGTAATTTTTTTTGATGACCTGCTCAAACTGTTTTGATGCTGCCGCTAAATATTTTAACAACAGGGTCAAAGTCAAATCAGTTTAAAGTCGATTGTACCAATGAGTACGATTTATATACTAAAACAGATGATGAAAAATATAAACAAATCGAAAAGCAATCTCAATAATAGAAGAAATTATTTTAATCCATTATATTTCCCTTAAAAGATATATTTCATTAGAAATCGAATTTTTGAAGATTTCTGAACTGATGTCCTCGATTTTTTCGAAAAAGAGACAGAAAAAATAGTGATTTAGTCAATAATTAGTGTTATAATCATCAAAGATGGCGTTGCAGCGCAACTTTGAACATTATTATTAAGGCAATAATGTGACATCTCATTTTAAAGCTGCTTCAAATGCCTACTAAACTGTATTTTTTATTTGAACAACTCTTTTCATTTTTTTTTTCAAAAAGCATTTAGTGAATTTCAATAAACTTTTATTATTAATACACCTTTATTATCGATTCAGGATTTCAATTCACCAATATTTTGGTGCCTTTTTTATAGTCTTTAAAACAATTGTTACTTACTTGGTTCGGAAGAACATGCCAACTTCTGCGTTTGCCCTGGCGTTGAAGAGAACTGAAATCACCTTGTTCAACAAACTGATTAGGCGATACACCTCTTATCAACTGGCCAGTATCTTCAAAAACACCCGGTATCAATCTCAGTCTATTTGCAGGACAGATTCCCTGAAGCAAAACAAAAAACGAACTTAATAATGTATTCAAAATCATTCTTTCGGAAACTGGGTAGTGGCTTTTTTATATTTTAGTTTTAATTAGATATAAATTTATATTTCCCTCTTTTTATGACTGACGGAAGAAGAAGAAAATGACAAAAAATTAAACGAGGCTTCTAAACGGATAATAATAATAATAATAATTCTTTATTTTCCATAAGACATAGAGCTCAGTCAAATGGTACACAAGGAGGGTTTGAAGTGGCAAATCCTGGTTTAATTGTTTTTAGTGTTTTATTTTATGATTTGTGAGGTGCTGAACACGAATCTGAAGTTTCCCAACAAAAATTTTTTCCGCAAATATGAGAAATCGTCAAAAATCAATAAAAAAAATGTTTTTTAGTGATTTTCAGCTTATAACTTGTAAAGTAAGCTATTGTAAAATAACGAAATTTATTACTGAAATATTGACCAACTCATATGACAACGATATCATGTTAGTGAATCTTTCTCCTCATTAACGATTTTCAATTAGCATCAAATTATGTTCTTATAAGTTTAGATGTGGTATATCTATTCACTAACTTACCTTTAGAGTTAGTTAAACTCTGCATCGACAAAAATTGGAACAAAATTAACAACCTCTGCAATATTAATAAACAAATGTTTATGAATATAATCGATTTCATTTTTGACTCTCCTTGCCTTGTCTTCAATCAAAAATTCTACAAACAAATTGTTGGCACTCCCATGGGTTCTAATATCTCTCCAATAATATCAAGTTACGTTTTAGATGAACTCTGAGAATATTGCACAAATAAAATCACATTCGAAATTCCTTTCCTCAAGAGATATGTAGATGATCTTATCCTCTCTGTACCAGGAAACTGTATTGATGAAACTTTAAATATTTTTAACGGTTTCGATCCAAATATTCAGTTTACTGTTGAAAAAGAAACTGATAATTCAGTTCCATTCCTGGGTTTAAAACTAATAAGAACGAACGACAATAAAATCATTACTAGATGGTACAGAAAACCAATTAATAGTAATCGGTTCCTAAATTTTCATTCAAACCATCCCATGGAAATCAAAATAAATTTAATTAATAACCTCAAAAACAGAGTGGTTAAGGTCACTCATCCATCTTTGAGAGATGAATGTCTAAAAGAACTTCAAAACATTTTCTTTGATCTCAAATCTTTAGTGAATAAAATTCTATTTAGTACCTCTATTTCTGTTTCAAATTCAAAACATCCACCAACAATTGACCAAATTTCAATTTTTAAACCTTACCACATATAGATGGTTTGACATCAAAACTCATACATTTGTTCAAAAATGAAGACAATATTAAAATAGCTAAAACCAATTTGAAAACTATTTCACAAATACATTCTAAATTGAAAACACCTATACCAGTCAAAAATAAATCAAATATAATCTATGAAATCCCATGCAGCAGCTGTGATGAAGTATACATTGGTCAAACAAGTAGAATGCTTAAAGATAGAATAACTTCTCATAAAAGTGACTGCAGAAGGAATGTGAGATCTTGTCGCCTTGCTGAACATGTAATTGATAAAGATCATGTGATTCACTATAATAATGCCAAAATTCTGGATAATGAAACATCTGTTTCTTGAAATGGTTCATAAATAACAAAGAACAGATATCAATGACCTCAGTACAATGTACACATATCTATTAAAAAAACATAAAGAAAATTTCTCAACTCCTCCTCCTTGAATTGATTTTTTATGCATTTATAATACTTATTTATACATTTTATAATCTCACTCTGTATGTTTCAATTGTATACTGATTTTTTAGTAATTGTCTTTTTATCATTTTAAATTTTAACATTGATATGTTTCTTTTTGTATGTAATTTTTTCTGAATTTCATGTTATGCTTCTTGATAAAGAAAATAAACATTTTCGAAAGCTCGACTTAAAACGAAGAAAATAAAAAATATAAATGGTGTTTTTTTGCTATTTTTCCAAAATTATTGAAGTTCCTCGATCTTTCAACTCTCTTTTGCATCCATACGATGAAAAAAAAATTTTGGAGAGATAAACGTTAGATAATTTTCTCCTCTTTATTTTGCTGCAGGACCACTGTGGCCACAATATTTGCAAGTTATAAGCTGATAATTACTAAAAAACATTTTTTTATTGGTTTTTGATGATTTCTTATATTTGCGGGAAAAATTTTTGTTGGACAACTTCAAATTCGTGTTCAGCACCCCAAAAAAAGGTTCGAATTAACATTTAAAAAATCATATTTGCCGTTTTTCGTAAAAAAAAAAACAGCTAAACAGCATCATGATTTTCATGTGGTTGGATTGCAAGTTAGGCAAATTTTTGCGTCAACCAATAGTTTTATATTTCATGTACAGCAAAAAAATAAACAGAAAATTAACTTTATGTTTCTTCGAGGGTATTTTCTATCTTTTCCTAAAACCCAATGTTTTATTAAATTGTTGGAAACTAAAAAATTATTTTTAGATTCACATCAAAATCATGCTTGTAGAAAAAGTTCTACATGAAATGAATTTGCTTATATTTGCGAAAACGCCATCTTAAATGTCATTAATTGGCAGGAAGATATGTCTATTTTTGTAAATGGCTTGCGAAAATCCCGAGTTAGATACACCAAAATGTCCAAATTTAGAAATAGCCCAACTAAAATTCGCCCTCAGTTTGCCCGAATACAGCGACGATGTCTGCCGAAAAATAAAACTCCAAAACATAATCCAGTCGGAAAACATGTGCCCCTTTTACGAAATTGTTTGTAAGGACCTAAACTGGGAACTCTGCGATAGCTTATACGAAACAATGAAGCAACACAACGAAAGCGTTCTGGCAGAATTAAACAAAGACATAGAAGATAGTTTGAATGATATGGGGATGACAGAAATGAGAGACTTATATTTAAAGAAAGCTAATTATCTATGTCAAATCGGTGATAAAGACAACGCGATTAAAACGCTGAGTCTAGCGTATGACAGGACTATCGCATTGAAAAATAAATTGAGCAATATCTACCATTGCATTAGAATCGGTTTGTTCTTTATGGACACCCCGCTAATTCGAAGAAACATTCAGAGAGCCGAAATGTTGATTGAACAAGGTGCCGACTGGCACAGCAGAAATTGTTTCAAAGTTTACCAAGCTTTATACGCGTTAACAACGAGAGATTTCAAAACGGCCGCTAATCTTCTAGTAAATTCCATTTCTACTTTCATTTGTACTGAACTACTATCATTCGAAATGTTCATACGTTATACTCTATTGGCTGCAGTTTTAACCTTGAGTAGAAGCGAAGTAAAATCAGAATTAATACAGAATCCCGATATGCAACAAGCTTTACACAACGCTCCTACCCTCAAGGAATATTTAGTTTCTTTGTACAACTGCGATTACAAGTTATTTTTCTTAAAGCTAGCCGATGTCGAGGTCCTTATGAAGCAAGACATGTTACTAAATCTACACTACAATTATTATATTCGTGAGATGAAAATAAAAGCCTACGATCAACTACTATCCACGTACATATCTGTGAATATTTCTTACATGAGCGATCAATTTGGCGTTTCTGAAGATTACATCGAAAATGAATTGAGTAAGTTCATAGCTGGGGGACGATTGAATTATAAAATTGATAAAATTAGTGGTAAAGTTGTCAACGAACGCAGAGACAGCAAAATGGAAGTGTTTAAGGCTGTAGTAAAACATGGCGACATTGTTCTGAACCGCATACATAAACTTAGTCGGGTTATTAACATTTGAGAAATCTGTGTAAATATTGCAAGTAATAAAAATTCTTGAGTATCTACAGGATGTTTACGCTAACTGATGGCGAAACAGTATATATGTACCGGGTAATTCATTAAAGGTGATCATATCTCTACACCATAGAGCTTGGTAAAACAATATAATAAAATCGGACAACAGAAAATGCGTTTTTTTACAAAATATTCCAGAACTAAGGTTAGTGAATAGTATCTACATTATAAATAAACAAATAAATATTTATTTCATAAGACTTGTACAAGTATAGAAATCGTCAAAAAATGATAGTTATGATTGAAGTTAAACCTAACGTAAGCTTAAAAATATGTAAATATAAAAACATTGAATATAAAAACATTTGGACTGTTGACAAAATGAGTAAAATATAATACAGATAATAATAATAATGAATCATTAAAATATTCCTGTAAGGAGTAGTAGCTTTTCTCTTTGAGGAATTTTTTACACTGTCTCTTGAACATGGGATTCTTGAGATCTTTCAGTGAGTCAGGTAAATGATTATATATTTTGAGGGATATTATGATTGGTCCTTTTCTTATTTGTGTGTTTGAAGCTAAAGGAATGTAGAGTTTGTTTGCATTTCTTGTTGTGTAATGATTGACATCACCGCATGTCATGAAATTATTCAAATTACTATGAATAAAGCAACCAGCAGTTAAAATATAGACATCATATAATGTTGGAATTCCGTGAGTACTTAAGACATGACGACATGAATGTGTTGGTCTGATACCAAATATGCTTCTTACGATACGTTTTTGGCTAATGAAGACCCTTTCAGTACAAGAGCTATTCATCCATCCATAGTAATACATTATAGCTTCAATATTTTTCACTTTTTTCAGTTGAAATATAGCGAAGATTTTTGATGACAATGATTTGATTAACTGTTGAGTGTGGGTCTCCCATGAAAGATTTTCATCCACATATAAACCCAGAAATTTTACTGAATTACTTTGCTTTAGTGATTCTTCATTATTATCTCTACCAGGTCTCACTAGTAGACTGAGGTCAGATTTTGATGTTTTTGGTACAAATAAGATAAAGTTTTTGCTACATTCAAAATTATTCCATTAATGTCACACCAATTCTTCATTTTGTTGACACAGTTTGACGATCTTCATAATTATTGCTATTGATAACTATTGAGGTGTCATCAGCATACAGAGTCATAAGTCCATTTTGTATATTGTGAGAAATGTCATTTATCATAATAATGAAGAATGTTGGCCTTGCGGAACTCCACAAGAAACATTCAATGATTCCGACATTGAAAAAAATCCCGTTTTTTTACACAAACCTGTTGCTTTCTTTATGAGAGGTATGATCTGACCCAAGCTAACGCTACTCTTATTCCATACGATTCTATTTTGTCTAATAGTAGCGGGTGGTTGACGACATCGAATGCCTTTTGGAAATCAAAGAAAATAGATGAAGTTTTCAATTTTTTATCCAAACTGTTGAGTAGATGTTCGTGCAAGGACATTAAAGCTTCCTGTGCGATGGAGCTATTTTTTGTAAAACCAAATTGTCTATTTGTTAATAGCTGGTATTTATTTAAAAAGTTCAGCAATCTCACTTGGAAGGCTTTTTCAAATATTTTGGAGAATACTGATAATAAAGCAATTGGCCTGTAATTAGCCATGTCTGATTGACTGCCATTTTTATGCACTGGAATAACTAAAGCAGATTTGAGCTGGTGTGGAAAAATGCCTAGCTTGAAAGAAATGTTGAAGAGTGATGTCAGCACCTCTACTGATTCATTGGAAACATTTTATTATTTGACATGACACTTCGTCTATGCCACTAGAATTTTTAGTACATGCGGCAGAAATTATATCGAATATTTCTTGGCAGTTGACAGGTGTGAGAAAGAAGGAGTTGAAATTGTTATTTTTAATTTTTAAGTCATAACTATTGTTAACTTCAGGCCGCCTGAATCATAGCTGGTGTAACGCTTCACGAATGCGTTCTTTAAGATCATCTAAATCCACAGGTTGTGTTTGATAAACCAATTCTTTAAGATAACCCAAAAAAATAGTCCAATGGTGTTAGATCTGGCGAGGTCCATAAGTACCAATACCATTGAATAACCCACACCATACATTTGTACCCAAAACTGTTTGGAAACGAGTTGAACGAACCCACTGTGGATTTTCGTTCCACCAATCATGGGCATTATGTGTATTCACTACACCAAGTATGTGCTATCGTTGTACAATAAAAAATTAGCCGTACTGAAGTAATGCGCTTACAAACATTCGGCAATTGATGTTTATTCATATAGATAAGTTGTTTTATCGTAATTTTCTGTTTCATCTGATTGGCACTTAAAGAGAGGCATGAGAACCATGTAAAAGTTAAAATGGCGACGCCGCCACAACGTCATATGTTTTTAACAGATCCATATTGTTACCAATACTTTCCGAAGCCTTCTAGAAAGTTTAAAAAAACATTAATAGACACGAAGAATATCATGGCCAGTTATCAATATGGGCTCCGTAATACGACCTTTGAGAGCAAGGTTCTTCGTTTGGTTGTCAACGCAACTCTCTTGATATTCCGCTAGCTTCAGTTGAGGAAGTTATCCATGAATTCAGCACAAAATCTATTCATCTGAATGAGTTAGCCAAGTGCAGGTAAAAACACCCAGTAGATCTAGTATTAGAACCCAGATAAACAAACATTACGTAAAATTCTGTCTATATTACACATTTATATTATTTTAAATATTAATGTCACCAAGGAAGATTGGGGGTTGCAAAGTTTCTTCGTATCCCTAACTAAAAAATGTTTGAGTAAATTCTAATTCTATTAAGCCACTTTTCTAAATTTTGAAGTATACTTAAGTTTGCAGCAACTGAAAAATATACGCAGGATCTAGTTATCCAATCAACTCTGTATTTTTAAACCTAAAATGTAGCAGCTACAGTTTTAGTTCATTTCTAAAACTGGTTTTGAAGTTATGATCAGGCCGCTTGAGAAATGTGTGTAAATATTGCATGTCGTAAAAATTCCACTGTACTCGCATGCAATTTTAATGAAACTAACATTTTACCAGATATTTACGCGTGTAGTATAAATACATAAAATGGATAATTTCCACATGAACATGAAGTCACTTTTAACCGTAAGAGAACAAGTGTAAGCGGTTTATTAGAAAAATTATTTGATGTAGTAAACCAAAAGGGACGTAAAACTATTGTGCCAAATTTCTTTGAAAGATAACTAACTTAAATCTAACCCGGAAAGCACAAAAAGCCCAAGAGGCTGAGGTGTAGCTGGCGATGGGACAGAAATTTAAATTTATACAACGAAAATTAAAGGGGTCAAAGATCCGTTGGCTAAGAAATAAGAAACTGGAAGAAAACACTGAAAAAATATTTGTACGTAAAATCAATAAAGTATCGTCGTCAATTTTTTGGACATTAATGCTATGATTCGGTGATTGGGAGTATAATATCACGTCATAAAACAATTAACTAGTGCATTAAAACAATAACCGAAAAATCGTTAAGCAATAAACGCAAAACGTCAAAAACTAATTAACTGTATCCTTAATATAATACAAATATTAATCAAATCAATGTTTTGCAATTATAAACCTATGTACTTTACCACTAAAACCATAAAAACTTTTTATAAATCCAGGAACTACAAACTTTGAAAATTAATTAACGGTTTTCATTGTTTTGATGAACACTAATCGTTAAATCTATGAACTGCTTAAAAACGCGCCAAAATAGTGCCACCTAATAGTAAATCAATCTTTACGAACATTAATATTACGAACAAATAGCGTAGATGTTTAACTCTTCGCGCAGCGCCCATAGCCCATATAAGTGCAACCACATGCATAGGTTAGGTGTTCCGATATAGTTTGTGTTTTGTGGACAGTAAAATAATAATTATTGTGCCAAATTAGTTAATTCTGGACTGGAGATCGACAAAGAAAGGAAGGTACATTCTGATAGTTACAAAAAACACTGGGGATACCGCTTGGTAAATATTATTTTGGCACACATTAGAGAGTTGAAGTAAACACAGTACGTAAACCTTTACGTAGAAAATAGCGTACGAAATATAACGTAATAAAGTTGTATGAAATTTGAGTTGAAGTGTTCATGTACGTACGTAAAGTAGATGTCAACTGTCAACCGTTAATTATTTATTTTTTATTATTTTGCTTTTATGTTGTTTTCTGTGAGCAGACAGTCGAAACGTTAAAATTAAAAAACTATTTAATAAAATAAGTGGTTTTACTCTCCATTAAGAAGAGTATTTAAAGTGCAAAGCCACTATGAGTTATAGAAATGAAAAACAAAATAATTATTGGAATTGGATTCGTTGAAATTCTACTAAAATAGAAGATACATTTTTATGGTAAGCACGTCTTTAGACATGTTCAATTAGGCTCTATTTATTTCATTTAAGATGCAGCACAACTTGGGGATTCAGATTTCGAAGAAGATGAAATGGATGAGGTAATCTTGCTACATATATTCAACAATGATCCTGTTGCGAGTCGAGCAGAGCTTTATGGGCGATTGAGCCTCCACTCCACACAACTGGAACAATATTTGGGAAATTTAATGTTCTGTTCAGCACACACAGATTTTCAAAATCCATCGTGCTGATTAAATTTTAGTAAATGTACCTAGATTGATTTTTGTAAAGTTAGTATCGCAATATTAAAGTAGCATACCTTTTATCAAGCAAAAACAACTTTAATGTTTGTTTTATTACCAATATTTTGTTTGCATTTTTTGCTAGTTTTAAGATGTAAAAAGCGCCATCAACTAAATTTAGTTGAACATTTCTACACTTTGTAAATATAATTTTATTGAGTATATTTTCTAAAAATGTAAAGATTCGATGTTTTGTAGTTTTAGAGATAAATATTCTGTAATATTGTTTTGTTATTGTTATTGTGATTAATAAATAAATATTTATATAATAAAAAATGTTTTAACTTAAAAGTTTTTTATTATCTTACTGAAATATGAGAAATAACCTTTAGAAACATAATAAGCGAATATTTAGTAACTTCTATAGGAATTTCTCAACCGAATGTAATCTAATAACAGAAAAATAAAGAAATTCTTTTGAGAACTTCTAAATCACACTTAAATTCCTAAATTATCTAAATCAAATGAAACAAAAACGAATATTTAGTAACTTCTTGAGTGACCCTTAACACCATGTTATTTATATATAAAATGATTAATCAACTATAGTGCCTCAACTTGTAAATAATTGTAGGTTTGTTAAAGACATATATAAATATTCCACAAGATCAAGAAACAATTTTTATTTAGACAGAGTAAGCACTTATATAGTCAGAATATAGTCTGTTTTATAAGGGATTAAAGCAATACAATGAATTGCCTGATTTTATTAAAAACTGCAATAATTTAATGCGCTTTAAAAGAACATGTAGGTTGTGAATATAAGTGTATAACTATTTATCTTTTTTTGTAAAACTTTTGTAAACCTAAATGTAAAAATAATACTAGCCAAGAGCTAAATTAAAGGATTATTATTATTATTACTTCTATAGGAATTTCTCAACTGAATGTAATCTAACAAAAAAAAATAAAGAAAGTCTTTTTGAAGCTACGAATAATTTACTTTAAGTCAAAATTCAAAATTGGGACATTCGCCATTTATCGGTGTCACTCGTATAATCTTCGGTTAACGTACGTAGATTTTTAAGGTATCCGTGAGAGAACGCAAGCTTACGTACGTACGCAATCCTATTTTTCACGTAAACGCTATTTTCAGACAAATGCGCATGCGTAGATGTCAATTCGGGTGTTAACGTTTACGTACTTGGCACAACTTCAACTCTCTATTATACCTATACTAAAATTCTGTCTAAGATGTTAAAATAAAAAATTGCTCTTTTTTTAACTTAAATATTTATTTTAAGTTGATATGGATTATAATGTCGCGTTAGAAAGTGGGGAATTCTTCTTGAAAAATTGGGAAAAATGTTTTCCGCAAATACTGGCATTTTTGCAGAAAGGAGAAAGCTGCTAGAGCCCTATTAGATAACGCCTTCAAGGAAACGTGCGACGAAAGTAAGTTCAAATTATAATATGCCAAAAAGTAGCATATTAATTTTGTATTTTTTAGATGGAAAATATGCTTCACTTTTATATTTGGTGCCATCGACCAAATTTTGTTCCAAAAATTCATTTGAAAAGACGACCCATATAGAATTTACAATAAAGGACACCCAGAAATCATTTTTGTTTTGTGCTAAAACCCAACAAGAGCTGGAAATTGACAAAATTAGCAATTCAAATCTTTATTTTATGCCTTGGAGACGACATCTCTAAAATTTCAAATATTTGCGTCTACTTTGACGAAATTCGTTTTAAATTGTTTTCATATTCTTAAGGCAGTTGATATATGTTTTAAAATTATTTACTTGTTCAATTTAGATTTTCCACAAGAGCGCAAAATGTTTTGGAACTTTTTGGAAAAGTGTTTTTATAAACATGCTGTTCCCTTTGAAAGTCCTAGGGTACACATGATTTGTGAATCAATAACATTAGAACAATAAAAAATAACTACCTAATACATTTTTTTGTATAATCCTCTTCCAGTTGGTTGAATCTTGATTGTTCATATGGGAAATTCGAAAATATAGGTTTTGGGAAAACGCGACACATCAAATCAGTAGACATAGATGAGACAATGATTAGTAGGTAGGTGTTTTAAATTTTTTTAGAAATATCATTTTGTTTTAATATTTTTGATAAAGTAATTACCAGTATACCTAATTTAGCGAGGTCCGATAAATAAGACATAATAATATTAATAACTGGTGATTATGAATCTATGCTCACTATTTATTGTTTTAATGTACTGTGTTATAGATTAATGTCAATCATCCCTAACGTTAATAACCGACGATCGTAGACCCATGCTTTTTATTTATGGTTTTAATGTACAGAGATCATAGATGTATACTTATTTTTCATTGTTTTTAAAAACATTAACCATAGATTAATATCCATCGTTCGTAACCTTGATAACCTCATAAGCCTATCATTGCGATCATAAATCTATGCTCATATTTTATTGATTTTACGTACAAAAATCGTAATTTAAGGATTAAAAAAATTTACGTACGGACGTTTATTGTATTCATCGGCTGAAAATTAATGTTGACGTCCATTGATTTGATGTACTTTTCTATTAATTACACGTACTTCTTTCGTTCAGTGAACGGCATAAGATTAGGGTCTCACCAGACATTTGTACTCAATTCTCCGAGCCTTTTACAGAATTGGAGATATTTTGGGAGCTAGTTCATCAGGTGTTAGTATCACCCGCTCCAAGTTTCTTTGTTTTAGTTCATTACTACCTGACAGCGACTTTAGAGTTTCTCTATTAGCCCAGACAGATTTGGATTCACGTTTAAAAGAATTTGAAGCCTTATGGATATTATACATATTCCCATTTTTACCATATGTGTTGTCTCTAGCATCCGACATATCAATCCGAACAAATATAAATATATGCAGGAGGAATCTTAAAAATTCTACATTTCTGAAATGATGTAAATTCCTACCTGTTTGCCTCTCAAGGAACACAGCCACCATCCTTCAATGTTTGCTGTGTTTTGTTCAAGAACAACAAGGGTGTCACCTTTGCGGAATTGAAGTTCATCTGGAGTGTCAGGAATGTTATCGTAAAGGGCTCTAGCTAAACAGTGCTGGAAAAAATACATAAGTTCAGTAAATAATTCATTTATAATTCTCAAGTAGTGGATAACTAACACCCGAAAGATTAGGAATTTAATTTAGTTCTAAGAACGTCAGTTTTGCCTTCAATTCCAATAAATCAAAATCCAAACACGCAGAAGGTCAATAGCTAGATCAGCTTAAGGGTAAAATACTGATAAATAAAGTCCAGAAAAGAATTTTGACAACTTTAGAAAGCAAAAATGCCTGATTTGCATTGTGGGTTGTTGTTTTTTAAATTTCTAACTAGTTTCCTTATTTTTTAACTTTCTCTTGAAGGGATACGAAGAAGAGAGTGACACTTGGACCAGAATCAGTCAAAAATTATGCAAATTGGGAGTTTTCGCTTAAAAAAGTTGTCAAAACTCTCTTCTGTGCTTCAGTTATCAGTTTTGTTAATAGATGGTATTGACAATTCCTCTTCTTAAAAATACGGAGAAAAAAATTGATCTACAAAAACCTTTATTCCCACCACTGAAGTCAAAAAAACAAAAAACTGCACGCTTATCTCTTGTAATTTAAAGAATTCCAATGATTTACGTTTTTCTTAAAACCAATCGAAATCCCGATATGGCACTGTAATGCATACCAGTGTCGGCAAATTAATGGATACTTAGACGATACAAGTTTTCTGTTTCAAGTTGAAAAATAGGACGTATTAGCGGTTCGATCGTTTAGAAAAGAACCACATGTTGGTTGATGTTCTGCACCCCTTGCGTAAAATGATACTTGGGATTACAAAAACGATTTGTAGGTAAAACGAGACGATCTTATAAGGAATTGAAGGTGTTATCGGGGTTGCTGCAGGTAGTTTAAAAAAATAGCTTGATTTCCAATTCAATTACAAAAAATGAGTAGTACTTTTGTTTGTTAATGATAAAATTTCATTTGATCCGAATAAATAATTATTATTACTTAAGTAAAATATCTCAAGTTCAAGCAAAACTGATCCTTATTTACATTTTTCATTTAATGAATAAATAAGTTCATTTTGTAATGTCTACATTTAGATTTTCTTGTACTTCTTTTATCATTCTCTACAGTTTAAAATTTCGTGTAATAAGAATGTATTATCCAAATTGTTAACTGTTTTTCGCAAATCATTCATAGAAAGCTTTTCAAAATTCTCAAAATGTATGTATAAGTTACTGTTTAAATTGCATAATGTTTTATTACTATTGATACTATCAACAATATTTCCAATACTTTCAACAAAATATTTATTAAAACCTTGTGCTATTTCTAAGCTATCATTTACTGTTTTTTCCCATCTCCTATTTCAATAATTGTAATGTTTGGAAAATCATTATCTCTGTTATTATTAATGAGTTGTTTGAAGGTACTCCACATTTCTTTTGGATTATTTCTAAAGCGATCTACTTTGTCAAAATAATACTGCTCCTTTTTATTTTTAAAAGATTAACTACCCTATTTCTATGTTGTTTAAAAATTTGCCAATTATTTTGCTTTTCATTCTCAGGAATGCTATATCTCTATTTTTAATTTTATTGTGTACCTCACAGTCAAACCAAGGCAATTTAGGTTTATAATGACATGTTTCTATAGGAGCAATATTATTAATTACAGTTTCACAAGTTTCAAAAATCTCCTTATAAATAAAATCAACATCAGTAGAGTTCAAATTAAACTCGCACACAATAAGACTGGTTTTTATATTATTTAAATTTGGAATATTTAATTTTTTAAAATGTTTTACTTTCGTATAAATTTTAGCACTATTGCAAACATTAACAGAAATTACAGAATGGTCCGTTATTTTTGGATACCTATATCAAATTAATGCAACAATGACAAATCGGAGACATATTTAAGACTAATTTTGAATAAAGTTTCCTTCGATAGGAAATATATATTTTAACTTTTCCGCCGTCCGCGTATACATAGAGGAAAAATAATGTAATAGTACAAAAAAGTTAATTCATCGTTATTTGGCCTGAAAAACACGAAAAAAATGGTTTTTACGGAATTTTTTCGTCGACAAATTTTTCTTGTTAGCACGATAACTCGATTAATACGTATGGAACCCATCGGGCCGAGACAGATCCTGATTGGGGCTGATACAAGGATGACACCTATTAATTATGGGGCAGGTCAGGTAAAAATTGGAAAAATTGGAAAAAAATTTGAATTTTTTTTGCTCCAAAACGCATAAAAACACGGGATTCGTGTAGAAAAAAAAATACAATTTAATGCATGTAACCCCCATAACTAAAAAATTGCAAAAAAAATTTGAAATTTTTTTTGTTCCAAAACGCACAAAAAGACGTGATTCGTGCAGAAAAGACAAAAAAAACCCAAAAAAAATGTATGCCAAACAAGTAAAAAATGAAACAATTTAAGACAGACATGATGTAAAATAAGAAAATGTATTAGTATTTTGAGCGGAAAAGTTCGTTTTAGGCTAAAACCATTTATTTTAAATATGTGCACTAATCTAAAAATCGTTTAATAACATAAAATACACACAAAAAGTATTTTTTTTTATAAAAAATCGACAAACCGTGCTAAATTTTTAAAAGAAAAAAATTTGGAAAAATGAAAATAGCGAAAACGTATAGAAAAATAAATCAAATCCAAAATTCTTTTTTTTGTTCTTCAGACGAAAATACATTGGAAATTGTAACCAGAATAATGTTCTTACCAAAAAATCGGAATTTAAAAACCCAGACAAAAAAATTGGATGAAAAATCCATACCAATTATAGCCAAAAATATTTTGGTCGAAAAAGGGAGAAATTGTAGAAAAATAAAAAAAAAGTGAAAATATCTCTCTAAACTCTAAACTCAATACAAAAACTACTTTTTCAACGTAAATACATAAGAAAAATTGTGAATTTGAAAAACAGATCTTTAAAAATCTAAATAGCAGAAAAAAAATTTAAAATTCCACATTTAGCCCAGTTGTCAGAGAGTTTGACCTCGCACAAAATGTGATACCGATGAAACTTGGCACTTAAGTACTTGAAAGGGTGTAGAAAAAAAAGAAAAAAAAGGGCGTAATTTAAAGAGGAGACTCTAAGGTTTCTCAGGAAGCCATTAGTTTTTATTTTTATTTTGTTTTCTCATAGAAAATTTGACCGAAAGTTATAATTTCTAAAATTCTCACTGATTTTTATAAAACTGAAGATATCTATTAATAGAGGCAAACAAAAATAAATCCTTGTACATTTATCATCATTATACTTTTACTTTTGATTTAAATATAATTAATCATCTCTGTTTCATAAAACTTATGTTTTAAAATGATCATTTTTTACAACATTCATTCGACGCAATTTTTATTTTCAAAATAGTGTTTTATTTATTATTATTTTATTTTCGAAATTGTGAAGTTAGCATACTCTTTAGAGCAGCAAAGATTTTTTTATCGTTTTCTACACCCTGTCAAGTACTTAAGTGCCAAGTTTCATCGATATCAGAATTTGTGCGAGCTTTTGGTCAATATCCTTCTCTGGCAACTGGGCTAATTAAAAATAGTAAGAAAATAAAAATTAATATCAACAGGTAATTAGAGAAATTGGACATTACAGAAATTAAAAAGTTAATGAAAAATTCTAAATTCGTGATTTTTACCCAAATGCACAGAGAACGGTTTTTTTAATTTCGTAAAAGTGTTAATTTCTTTTTACAACAAAATTGAAATCCCTGTTCTCGAAAACAAAACAGTTAGCAAGAAAACAAACAAAAAAAAATTAAAAACTAAGAAGAACAATGTTTCTTTTTCTCCTACTTACTTCATTCAGCAAAAATTTTTTGCATGCATTTAAATGCATGTTTTTTGGAAAAAATATTATTCCGAGATTCTATATGTTGAATAGAGTGGGTGAAAATGTATTAGATTGCTGATAAAACTCTATCTCAGTGAGTCATTTAAAGGCAGGAAGTGAAAATTCCTACGCAAAGGAGAATTCCTCGTAATGTTATTTCATACTGTTTTTTTTTCGAAATATTTCATACCAGGTGTGCGTGAATGGAAGAAACGCCATTAAATTTAATGTATTAAAAAATGTGTAAGTAATTATGATTTTATTATTCATAATTGGGTAGAATAAATTCCAGTAGCCCACTAAAGGAATTTTACAGATAAGCAGTTGTTGAAACAATCAAAGGAATAAGGTTAAGGTAATGAAAAAAAAACATGCTGTAATATAGAACCATAAGTAACAAGAATATTCGAATTATACTGAAATAGCGATCGACACGGAGTAATAAATCAAAATTTTATGGGAGTTTTACAGCACAGGCGGCTTAAACAAAATATGTGATTTTAAATAGCCGGTAGTTAAAAGGTTTGTTAAAATTAATAATTTTGCCTGTGCCGCCCGGTTTTTAGGTGAAGGCCAATTTTTTGTTTTTTGTGTTTTTTTGGTGGGTAAACTTGGTAAATTCAATATTTTCATTTTGTAAAGTACCTACATACCGAAATAATACTCAATAATACATATTCCAAAAAAATATATTTTTAAATGATGATTTTATGTACCCCGTAAATAATATATAGGCACCCACATCTGAACTTTCCTGATCTGACAGATATATTACTCTGGCTCGATCGCGATTTCAGTATAGAAACAAAAATTCTTTGGACAAACAACTTACAAATCAAACAATTATGAACAACAATCATAAATAAAAAAAAACAGGTATTCTTGTGCGGCAACATTTTGAATCTGTTACAGAATAACCTAGGTCAAACAATTAAGGAAATTATGTTTTTCTTTTTAGTGCATTTGTACAAAAACTTGTCTCTGAAAATTGATACTACATGTGTAGGTACGCATTAGCATCAATTTCAAAAATCGGAATGTTTTCTTGCTATTTGCAATCCGATATGAATGCGCCTTACAGGATTTAAATGTACCTATCCATCATCTCCAAGCATACAATGGCTAGTTGACAGCCCAAGCGTCCAACATTTAGGAGCGTTTTTCGCAATAAGAAGTCGGCACCGCTGTACAATTTAGACTCCTCCTCGCAAGTGTTTCAAATCAACATCCTCTGGTCTAGGAACGGATTTACAAACGAGAAATAATGTTTACGTAGTATTTAGACCTGCTTTTTAGAGCTAGCTTGAAACCTCTTTTTTAAACCTACACTAAGAAACATCTGTCCCTATTTTGAATATGCTTTTAACTGTCAGTATATGCATAATAATTATGCCAAAAAAACAAAGATTGTATGGTTAAAGTAGACGTACTTAAAATAAAAATAAAACGCATTACAATAATTATTTTAAATAAAACCGTATCATCAAGCCAATGCATTTAATAAAATATTACACCAGACCTGCTCTACCAGTATCCAGTTCTGATTATCTACTACTTGTCATTTAGAATCCTAATTTATGCAAATCCGAGGTCAGTGTTGCCGATCGTAACGAAATTCCGCTGGCTTAGCGGAATGTCAGCTGTTATGACGGGGTAGCGGAACAATCATACATGGACGCATAAAAATTTATATAAAGAAATTAATTTGTACCGTTTATTTGCTACGCATCTAAGCAATATCTCATTAAAAATTAATAGTGGCTTCTGTAAGTCGGAAAAATATGAAAATATTTTCTAACGTAACAAAACTAGTTACCCCCACCCCGTTTTCGAGGATGGTGGTGGTTTAAACTCTTTTTGAGTTGACCATCACCCCCAAACGGCCAAAAACAACCCCCAAAATGAGTGAAACGCGAACACCGTCTTATACCGATAAAAACTGCGTCACCTCCCGTTTTCGAGGATGCTGAACACGATGGTGGTGGTATAAACTCTTTCTGAGTTGACCATCACCCTCAAACGGCCAAAAACAACCCCCAAAAGGGGTTAAACGCGAACACACCGACTTATACCGAAAAAAACTGCGTCACCTCCCGTTTTCGAGCATGCTGAACAAGACGGCGGTGCTTTTGAATTTCTCCGAGTCAGCCCCATCCCTTAAGCGGCCCGAAAGGGGTAAAACATGAATATACCTTATATACCGAAAAAAACTGCGTCATCTCCCGTTTCGAGTATGCTGAACATGATGGGGATTCTGAATCTTCTCCCCGAAGGTGTAACGGGCAATCAAGAAACCTACATCCGGCATGTATTCAATGATCTGCGAATATGATTCATTTTCTCTGTTGCCGTTTGAGGGGTAAGTTTACTTCGGGAAGAAGATTCAGAATCCCCATCATGTTCAGCATACTCGAAAACGGGAGGTGACGCAGTTTTTTTCGTTATATAAGGTATATTCATGTTTCACCCCTTTCGGGGGTGGTTATTGGCCGTTTAAGGGATGGGGTTGACTCGGAGAAATTCAAAAGCACCGCCGTCTTGTTCAGCATGCTCGAAAACGGGAGGTGACGCAGTTTTTTTCGGTATAAGGCAGTGTGTTCGCGTTTCACCCCTTTTGGCGGTTGTTTTTGGCCGTTTGGGGGTGATGGTCAACTTAGAAAGAGTTTATACCACCACCATCGTGTTCCGCATTCTCGAAAACGAGAGGTGACGCAGTTTTTCTCGGTATAAGACGGTGTGTTCGCGTTTCACCCATTTTGGGGGTTGTTTTTGGCCGTTTAGGGGTGATGGTCAACTCAAAAAGAGTTTAAACCACCGCCATCGTGTTCAGCATCGTCGAAAACGAGGGGGTAACTAGTTTTGTTACGTTAGAAAATATTTTCTTTTTTGAGGTTTTTTCCGACTCACAGAAGCCACTATACTTAATTGGAGATCTCTTCAACAGTTTGGAGTCATTACAAAAAGTGTTTTTTCTTATAATAAAAACACCCAAATGGGTTCCTTTTAAAGCTTTTATTAATTACTATAATAATATGAAATTTCGAACAAAATAATTTCGATCTTTTGGATGAAAAACAGTTCTTTTAAATGAGCAATTGGCAACATTGTGAAGGGATAAAGTGTATTGGTTATTTTGACATTCACTACGGAGCGGAAACAAAGTGCAGAAGCTACCACGATATTTCTCACGATTCAGGGGATTATTAACGCAGTTAATCCTCTCTACTTAATCGATATGGATCTAATCGCTAATTCTACGTTGGTAGGTTAATAAATTAATGTAATCTAGGTACAGGTGTACGTACTTAAACAAGATTATTTCTGTATACAGTTGAGAGGCACCCAAAAATTCTAAAAAAGAGCAGGGATCCACATTCAAATTTTATACGGCTTTAATTTGTACTTTAAAAGTTTATTACAAGCAAATTTTTTTCCATTTAGACTCAAGTCTACCCTGTTAAAAACCAATTAATGATTTTAGAAACAAGAACTTTCCCAAGAACAATCTCCTTAGACGCTTCAAAAAGCCTGTTTTCGTGTTATTGAAAATTCCTCGTAAAACAGATGAGGATGTTTTCAATAATATTTTTGATATAGTGAAATCGCAATCGAGCTGGAGTAATATATCTGTCAGAACAGGAAAGTTCAGATGTGGGTGCCTATATATTATTTACGGGGTATATAAAATCATCATTTAAAAATATATATTTTTTGAATATGTATTATTGAGTATTATTTCGGTATGTTACACAGTTAGCAAAATGTGGACACAAACATTCAATCTTCACGACAGGCCTTTTTGGAAGGATTATCTACAGGATTGAAGGTTCCTTTCGGTAAAGGACGACGTCTAATTATAAATCATATTGGAAGTGATGACGGGTTTTCAAACGTCGTTCTTTAATATTTCAATCTAAAAAACCGGAGACTACCATGAAGATATGAACGCTGATGTTTTTGAAGAATATTTTCAGCAGATGATAGAACATTTACCAAAGGGATCAGTTATAGTAATGGATAACGCTAGTTACCATTCCCGTCTAATTGAACGTGTGCCAAATACTTCATGGAAGAAAGATGATCATTAAGTGGCTAACAGACAGAAACATTCACTTTTCAGAAAAATCAATATAAATAGAACTGGAAATGGAATGAAAAAACTGTTTGATATGTTAATAGGTTAAAATAGGGCATTTTAAAAGCTGTAAGCCATTTTTGATGGTCAAACGTAAGATTTTCAGCTGGTAGAACTTTCTTAATGGGGCCCCCCAAGTGAATATAATAATGTATATATTAAAATCGTTATTTATATTTTTTTTATTGATTTGATATAAAATAAGTCAAAACACTTTCATTGCTAGGAAAATTATCGAGACATTAACAGGATATGTCGAAAATAACTTATTATACACAAACTGATGTGATTTAAAAAAATTATCGTCATATTCTACTATCTAGGTATTTGAAGATTAGTTTAATATTTTTTGGTTTATCTTATCAGAGTAATGCAAAATAAGTAAAAACTCATCGTCTCTATGAAGTTATTTTCAGGGGAAAATTTTCAGTAAAAAAAATCGAAAATGGCTACGAGTACATGGGACGGACTCAAAATTAAAAATTCTATTAGTGTTGACAGATTTCGTATTTCCGTAATAACCAGGTTAATATGCAATAAATGAACAAAGTAGTGTATCTGTCGACTGATAGACATTTATAATAATTGTCCTTAATTACTTGACCGTCTATTGTTTCGCGTTATTTATAGTAAATACTTTTATCATATTATAAATCCGTCTGGCACCACGGCGACAACATACTGTACAAACAGCGTAATAATAAATATTTAAATATAACTGAAAGAATAAACCAATATCGCTCTTGTTAGTTTAGAGATAGACAAAAAAATGTTTAAAACATTGGAAACAATGCTTGAAGCGAGATTTAAAAATAAGTTGATTTGAATTGATTGACTTTTGTAAACACTCCAACAAAACAGATAATAGGATATCTCAAAAGCCTAGATCTTTTGGACTAAAACATAGACGTATATATACAAAAGAGTTAGAGTAAGGCCAACCGGGCCAATCAACCCCCTTTGTGATCTACAATCTACTTTTTGAATTTTTCAAAACAATGAAAAAATTTAAATTTCATGTGTTGATAAAGCATTGCTTTTTAATGGCAAAAATTACCGTTCAACAAGAAGAATCTTACCTAAAAGTTGTCGTTTTTATTAGTCATACGTAAAAACTTCTTGAGTACATAGAAAATACAATAAAAAAAAATAAGGCATTTAAAGCATCCACCTGCTCATAACATAAAGATAGATATGTAAGATATTTCGCAATGTAAAGCTTTTCTTTATCTGAATTTATTTAAACGTCTATTCGCATATACTGCATTCCTTTTTTAATTAAAAAAAAACGCAACCGTCGCACAGTGAGCAGATTTCAGGTTATTGATGGACAATACTTGAGAACTTTCTATACTTTGGTAGTAAACCAGTAAGGAATTTTAATTTATTAGATTCGACATCCTAAGACCGGTTTCTGCCTTTCGACTTCATCAGTTAGGCTTTTCGAATCCAATAAATAAAATTCCAAACTCGTACAAGTCAATAGCTATATCCGCTATAAGATAACATTTTTAGAACCAGTCAAAATTTAACCATAGATGGTAGCACACCTAAAAAATTCTATACTTTATTTTTTATGTAGGAGAGAGTAATAAACATCAAAAAAATAAATATATATGCTAATATAATTTTTTTTTAATTATTCAAACTATATTTTAGCCATTTTATCAAAGTCCTCCAAATTTTATCGATAAAATTTTTGGTTTTCACGAAAACGGTTTTATTTGGAAAAACCACCTGAAATAAAGGCGTTTGAGTGTGGAAACCTAAAATTTAATCTATAAAATTTGAGAATACGAGTGGTATTTTGAAAGATTATTTTTTGAATCATTTTGTATTAAAAACAAAGAATATAGTCATTTATACAAAAGACACTTTACACACAAATGTTCAAGATTTTCTTTATCAATTTCACATAAATCTATTCGCCTCAATTTTTAAATTGAAAAGTCAAATATTGAGCTGTTATATATGTAAATAAAGGGCCACCAAGGCAAGCGCGATTGCGTTTGGCTTAATTCGTTTAGACTGACATTTGTCAGTTTTAGTGTAATTTGAAGTGTTTGGGACGTACCTATTCAAAAACTGATGTTGATTGCTGAAGTGAGTTATGTGTGCATTAAAGAGATTTGGAATAAACGAATAAACAGGTTAGTTTACAAATACATTTTGAAATTTGGGTATTAACACAGATTGCAATACATTTTAGTACAATAATAATTGATAATACTAAATAAAAGTTGTTAAATGTTTATAATTGACATTTCAAAAAAGGTAAACAAAGTTTTATCAAAAACCAAAAACGAAGAGGCGGTTTTATCAACAGTAAAAACACAAGAGCTTTTTTTTATCGGATAAATTTCTCTTTGTATCGAAACATTTTGCCAATCAGTAATTTTATCAAATGTCAGTTTTTAGAGTAAAATTACTGAGGGAAAAATGTTGATATAAAAAGAAATTTATCCATAAAAGAAAAGTTCGCCTGTTTTTTGGTAAGATAAATTAACGACAGAATATAAGAATAAAAAACAGAAACTTTATTTTTGTTGAACAATTAATAATTTAGCAGAACAATTAATTAAAGGAACAGTTATTAAAAATACAATTATTATAGGTTGGTTGGATTGGTGTACTTATTTTAATATTTTCTTCTCGGGTCTCTATATATGTCGTATTTTCATTTTCTCTTAAATTACTAACAAGATTTTCGTGATAATAATCACTAACAATGTATTAAAATTCAAAAATTTGACGGACTATTCATTGATATTTTTTTGCAGTTTAGCCAACTCTTACATTTAATTGCTATGAAATTATAACTACAGTTGACAAATAAAGTGACGTCCGCTTACTAGATATTGAGGAAGAGAAGTTTTTATCACGATAAAAAACGATGCACCTTTTTTATCGATGTCAAAGTGACAAAAGCAAATCCAAGTATATGACGTTTTAACATTGGAGTTAATTTATCAGTATAAAACACAATGATTGGTTAGGATCCTGAGCTGTTATTGGCTGAAACCTCAAAATCTAACTGTTTTGACAGATGAAAATAATAATCAGTTGAAATTGTAATAAGTTCTTCAAAGCAGATAAATATACTTCCAACGCACCCTGTATGATGTGGGTTTGCTTTGCGGTTTTTACATCACAACATTGTAGGTGTTAACTGAACCGAGATTGTGGTGAAACATTACTTTTTATCAAAACGGTAGACCGCATAAAAAAATGTAACGTTAAGTTAGGTCGCGAGGCACGCTCTAGTCACATTTATTATGCACATGTGGTTTTATCCACTTTTTCAAGAGATGGACACTTTGACGAATGGAAACAGATACATCATATGGTAAATATCTTAATATTCTAACCACACAAGTTGTTACTCACAACTTGTGGGAACGCTGAGATGCTTTTAATCTTCCGACAAGTTTCTGGAACCCGCAAATATGTCGATAAGAATGCGAAGGTACCCAGTAGCGCTACTAGGAATGGGTGGTGTTAGATCTCTTAAAGTAGGACAGCCGTTATTTTTTCTTTTAATATTTGCTACGAAAATTATTTTCACTACCCAAAATAAGAAATCAAGAATTTTATTTTATAATAAAGTAAATTAAAAATGGCATTTAGATTTATTTTTATATTTTACCCATGAAAACATTGAAACTTGTTTTAAAGAAATAAATAGCTCTATATATAAGTAAAATAAATGATTATACGGAAATTCGTTGAAAATAAATTACGAAAAGTCAAAATGGATGTTAATTGGGGGTAGTGGAAATTTAAGAAAATTAGATATATCATCACAGAGTGTTTCTGTTGATGGAATAAAGCTTCAGAGAGTCGAAAAAATTAAATATCTAGGGGTGATGGTTGATACAAATTTACAATTTAAGGAACATGCTAATAACGTCATCAAAAATATTTCATTCAAAATGAACTATTTGAGACGCTGTTCTCCACATCTCAGCAAATGGGCTAAAATAGTTATTTATAATACTCTTGTATTACCTCATTTTAATTATTGTGCGACTATATTGTCTCTGCTCAACCAAAATGAGTTGCAGCGATTGCAAAGGTTGCAAAATAGAGGTATGAGGATAATACTGAACTGTTCGCGATTGGAACCAATCAACTCCATGTTAAATGTGCTTCAGTGGTTGCCTGTTAAAAAATATTTACTCTTTTATTACACGCTATTTATATTTAAGATTAAATTAGGTATCTCCCCAATATATTTACAAAATATTTTAAGTTATAATCAGGATGTTCATGAACACAATAATAGAAATAAGCAAAATTTTAGAGTTCATAGTGCCACGAAAAAATGTACACAAAATTCAGTTTTTTTTAAAGGTGTACAGGCTTTTAATAATTTGCCTGAAGATATTAAATGCTCTTCAAGCATAATAATATTTAAGAGAAAACTGAGTGATTACTTGCTGACTAGTTGATGTTTTTTTTGTGTTATGTTTTGTAAAATTGACTTTATTTTATCATTTTAAATGTATTTTGAATATATACTTATGTATTTTTATATTAAATGTGAAGAGTGTGTATTATCATGTTTTCTATGTAAAATTAGTTATTTTTGACTCAAATAAACGATTTTATATATATCGCGAGCTATAACTTTTCTAAGGAAAATTTCCCCGACATTTCCATGGTATGTGAAACTTTATTCCATATTTTTATGTTTTGTTTGTAACGCAGAAAAAAGATCTCAATTAAACCGAATCTGCAATACAATTTTTTGCCAATATTTATCAAGCAAATCTATTTCAAAACAGGAGATTTAAAAATCGCTAAATTTGAATTTATTAAACTCAAAAAACTTTCACTCTAAGTTTATTTTGTGTGTAAAAAATATCTTGAACTTGACTTTTTTCACTGGCCAACAAAATTTTCTGGCTTTTCTAGGTTTTCCCAGACTCTGACCACGAATAACAAAGATTTATGACCCCTACCTCCGTAAATTTAAGAATTTTTCTAGATTACAAAAAAAATGTTATTTATTTTGATCTCAAAAATCGATTTATCAGACTTTTTTATGATATAGTGTGTCCAATTAAGTCGGCACCATATGGAAAACTTTTTTATTATATGTTTTAGGAAAAAAGTTATTCTTGATAAAAAGTCGTGCATGATCTAAAACCTAAAATGCAACTATTACATATCAAATTTTTACAGTCGTATACGAGGTTTGTCAAAAAATATGAAGAGAAAAGTACCTTTATTTTTGAAGTATGGAAAAAAGTTATTAAAAAAACTTGTTTATAATGACATTTTACGTCAACATACCAATTTTTAACAAGATATTCCGACTTTGACAAAATTTTCATTTTTAATATTTTTTGATACACCCCCGTAACTAATAATTTTGAATTCATTGAAAAATTTAAGACTGTTAACAGGGACCTTAAAAACCCATACTAGACTTCCGTTTATAAGCAAAAAGTTAGCCCGGATTAAAATTTTTTGATGTTCCTTGTATCCCACTAAATATTTTGCAAATTTAATTCCTGCTTATTGATTACAATGAAGAATATTTTATTTGAAAAATCAATAATAAAGGAATTTTTTATTTGTTGTTTTTCAGACATACTAACCACACCACACAAAATTGGTATGTAATTCTTGAATTTTTGTTCCTTTTAATCTTTTTCAATGAATTCAAAATTGTCAGTTATAGGGGTGTATCAAAAAATGTTAAAAATGAAAATTTTCTTAAAGGTGGAATATCTTGTTCAAAATCGGTATTTTGACCTAAAATATCGTTAGAAACAGGTTTTTTTTAATAACTTTTTTCATATTTCAAAAATAAAGGTACTTTACTCTTGTGCAAAATTCATATTTTTTGACAAACCTCGTATACGACTGTAAAAATTTGATATCTGATAGTTGCATTTTAGGTTTTAGACCAAGCATGACTTTTTATCAAGAATAACTTTTTTCTAAAACAAATAATAAAAAAGTTTTCCATATGGTGCCGACTTAATTTTAAGCCAAAAAATTCTATTATTTTAGATATATTTTTTTGCCCCATGACTGTCCCATGTCGGACTTTTAAGCTTAAAAAAATAAAAATCTCAACCTAATATGACATATTTCTATTATTCATTTTGTATTTTGGTCTTAAAAAATAATCTAAATTACTCATGTATGTGGTATATTACAGTAAAATCAAGTCATACCGGAAAAATCTTTATTTTTCTCGCCAGCCTTCTAGATATCCTTTCTGGCTTACAACTTTACGAATTTTGACCCAAAAAATCCCATTAATCTAGAAAATTTTCAGTAGTCTCCACCACTGTTTCAAGTTGTGACGGCAACCTCTATTGGTTTTGTTCAAATTATTTTACGTTGCAGATAAATTTGACTTTTAGACTCTTCGTAAGAATACCAATAATGCGAAATCTGCCAATATAGCAATCATGGTCAAATAAAAATTCGCAGTAAATCGTTGGACGAAGGATTTGTACGAAATAAAACAGTTTTCTGAATTTCTGTTTCAAGCTATTAGACCAAGGCAATCTCGTGCTGTTAAAAATACCCTTCTTTGGTATTATCCCCATTAGTTTCCGCCACTGAGTTCATTTATATAAATGTGGCTGACCTGTCCTTTTTAGGATATCAAGTGATTAGTTGCTGCATCTTCAGGGATAGTTGAGACAAAAAAGGAAAAGGACGAGATACTATTTATAGAAAAATCGTGTGTCTTTTCAAAGACGGTCTTGCGACATTTTTCTCTTAGATGCATAGCTCAACGAACTTCGTACGTTATTTTTAGTAATTTGTAGATGTATAAAACTAGTTTGTAATTTTAGACTCGAATAATAAATACCTAATTGATTTAAGCAATAATTTCAATAAAATTGATTAACTTTATCATTAATAGATTATTACTTACGGTTTCGCGGAAAAGAAATATGAAAATAATCGAGTTCCTAGTCAATATTTGTTCTGTTTTAGATATAAATTGGGTAGGGTATACAAATATTGCATGTTCTCCAAATATACAAGCATTCCTAAATTTATGACGTGATTACGGTGGTGATAAGAGTACATAAACAGTTGCACACGCAACTAGTGCAAAAATGTTTTTGGCCCGTGAAGTAAATGTTGCTAAACGAGTTTGACTATACCTAAAGTATCAAAATAACTTTTTGCACAAGTTACATAGGATATTTTCTCCAGAATAACCCAGGAACTACACAAAAATAATTGAATTAAACAATATCAGCCATAAACAACACATGAACTGAGCCAACAAATGGACATATACTACTTAGTATCTTTGATTTAAAAATGTAAGGACTTTTAAGTTAGATAATATCTTACACTGCACTGTAAAGTATGTTGCCTAATCTAAATTAAACACATTACTTGTCGTCAATGTATCAACCAATCAGAAAAAAGTTGTGAACAGGGATTCAAAGCACTTTTCAAATCTATATATTGTAAGAATATTTCAATTTATTATTACTTTATAATTTTAGTTTTTATTTAATTTATTATAAAATTTTTATAATTTTGACTTTGATTTGATTTAATTTCAGGTAAATGTTTTTGTTAATTTGTAGATTTAATTTGTTATATAATTTTTAAGTAATTTGTGAATGTCGCCACGACTATGCTCAAATTGATGTTATGTGTCCTTAAATCTTTTTTTTATCTCAGGGATTATTTAATTGTGAGTTCAAGTTCTTAGATCTTCCTTTTAATCTACGCTACTGATATAGGTACCCTGTACTTTTAAATAAAATAAAATGTTGGATTGACAATTAAATGAGTTTATTTTAATAACGAATATAAAAAAAATTGACAAAGATCAGACTAAATTTATTAATATGGAATACTTGCACTCACACCCATTCATTCAATGATACCTTATTTCTAAAATGATTTTAAATTTGGCGCAATAAATTTTTAAACTAAAGTTGGCACACCGAGTTACTAAGACAGTGAGTAATATGTCTGTCTTAACCACAAAAAAAAGCGTATCCCGCATGTTATTTTTAGTATGCAGCACGTTACAAATGATATAATGAGTTTATACCTTCAACTATCAGTGTTTCTTCCTCTTCTACCTCGTACAACCAGTGATATGTTACAACTAGACTTTTAGTTATGTGATGTTTCCAATTTCTGTTGATTCTTCAAGTGATATATGCTGGAGTGAGCAAGTTATTGGAAACAATATCCAGATGATACACAAAATAAGCCACCAACTTCTAGGTAAGTTGTTGTTTGAATATTAATTGATATTATCCACTTACTAATCATGAAACAAAGTCGCAGTAATAATTGGACTTCCAAAATATAAATGCCTTTTTAATTTTGTACCTTCTTCTTGTAAAATTTTGATAAATAATTTTCCAAAAGTTCTATCCTAAACTCTCCTTCCTTTTATAACTTTTAAATTCAAATTTCTTAAATTTCTCTTTTTACTAGCCTTTCTACCATTTTTTCTCTAACTTTTAAAACTTTCTTAATTTTTATAATTTAAAAAAAAAATCTTCTAAAAAGTTTTATACTAGCCTTTTTTTCATTTCATCAAACGTACTACCTTCTTTTTTTTCTGTTGCTATGTTACCTTCTGACGTCATAAAGAAACTCCCAAATTGTTTCTGAATTTGTTCTAATTATTTCAAAATTTTGATTCTATTATATTTTATTATCAATTTTATGTGTTTTGATTTTCATAATTTTAATTATAACAATTAACATACTTCTCCTTTATATTCTGGTGTCTAATTTTATACATTTTATTAATTTCTAATTTAGTTACGAAGTTGGTATCTTTGGATTTCATTTTAAACATTTGTCAAAACTTTTATTTTATTTTGCTGTACAGGTTGTCCTGACATTATAATTTGTTATATAGATTGTCCAGAAAATTGAATCGTTAAAAAAAAATTTTGAATTTTGAATATTATTTAATTTTGGTTTTAATTTTTAGGTTAATATCAGAGCTTTTAAGAAGGATTTTCACTGTAATATTGATCTCACATTAAATCATTCCCATAGGTAAGTTAAACCTGAACTTTTTTCTTTATCAATAAAATAACATTTTGTTTATTCTTTTAAATTTTATTTTAATAATACTATTTCTTTATTTTTAGGTGATGTTTCATTTAATATTTAACCTGACAAGATGTTTTTAAGAAAAAATATTGGATTGGGCATAGTCTGGGTATTTGGTTTCATTAATTTTGAATTTAATTTTATCTAAATATTATAATTTTGATAATGTTAAAATTCCATTTCAAATTCCCCCACATTATTTAAAGGCACCTTTCTTATGGGAAAATGGCTTTCCGTCAAATTTTCTGAAAAGTTGGTATGATGTAGAACTCGATGCTCTGACAAAAAGTGTCCATTGGCCCAAACCGATCCTATGGCTAGTTTTCGAGGTACAGGGTGTTAAACGTCGGAAATTCCACTTTTTTGTAACCAAATTTCTCATAACAGACCTGTTTTATTCGCGTTGGTTGTAGAAAACATGAATTATAGATCATTTGGCAACAATATTTTATAAACAATTACTGTACAATTTGGTTACTTACAGGGTGGTTCGAAAATAAGTAATATGGTTTTTTTGAAGAGATTATTTTTTTTATAACAGCTTTAAAAATACAAGCAAATGACATTGCATCATGAATATATAGTTTAGGTAACTACTTCTTGGTGATGAATCATGTTTTATACAGGGTAACTCAGAAATGTAGTTACAGAAGACATATAATGTATTTTAGCTTTAACGAATCGCCCTGTATAAACGATGTGTTATAAAACTTTTATAATATCTTAAATAAATGTACGACCTGTCACTCTAGCACCACTCTATGTCATACAGCGTGTTAAACTGATTGCAAACACTTTAAAAATTAGAAAACCTGTGTTTTGTGCACCACCCTGTATTTTAAAAGTTTCTCCGTCAACTTTATAAATTAATACATTTTCACATTAACAGAAGTTCAATATTTAACAGAGCAAAATTTTGTTGTAATCCTATGGACCAGTTTTCCTAAAATGTGTACCCATAACTCTGTTTTCATAATTAGTAAGCTTTTTTTATATTATTTTAGAACAACTAGTAACTATGGGTACCCATTTTTGGAAAACTGGTCATATGATTACAACAAAATTTTGCTCAGTTAAATACTGAACTTGTATTAATGTGAAAATGTATTAATTTATAAAGTTGACGGAGAAACTTTTAAAATACAGGGTGGTGCACAAAATACGGGTTTTCTAATTTTTAAACTGTTTGCAATCAGTTTAACACGCTGTATGACATAGAATGGTGCTAGAGTGACAGGTCGTACATTTATTTAAGATAATACAAAATTTTTATAACACATCGTTTATACAGGGCGATTCGTTAAAGCTAAAATACATTATATGCCTTCTGTAACTACATTTATGAGTCACCCTGTATAAAATATGATTCATCACCAAGAAGTAATTACTCAAACTATATATTCATGATTAAATGACATTTGCTTGTATTTTTAAAGCTGTTATAAAAAAAATAATATCTTCAAAAAAACCATATTACTTATTTTCGAACCACCCTGTAAGTAACCAAATTGTACAGTAATTGTTTCTAAAATATTGTTGCCAAATAATCTATAATTCATGTTTTCTACAACAAATGCTAGTAAAACAGGTCTTTTATGAGAAATCTGGTTACAAAAAGTGGCATTTCCGATATTTAACACCCTGTACCTCGAAAACTAGTCATAGGATCGGTTTGGGCCAATTGACACTTTTTGTCAGAGCATCGAGTTCTACATCATACCAACTTTTCAAAAAATTTGACGGAAAGCCATTTTCCCATAAGAAAGGTGCCTGGTCCTTTATAATATGCTGATCTCTTTTAAAATATTATTCTATACTCTTATATAACATTATTAACTTCACAATATATATAAAAGTCTGGAGTCTATTCTGTAAAACATCCTTTAAAAATTTAACTTTTAGCCGCCTGTCAATTTTTTTAATTAAATTAAATTAGAGGCTTAATTTGCTTAATTATTAATTTTTTTAAATATCAACTTCGCATTTTAGATGCATTTGAACTAATTTTAAATGGGAATAGTTCATTAGAGGGAAAGAAAAAGTAATTCACCAAAAGAAAATTAAACGCAGTAACAAATCTCCCCTCGTTTGTAATTTTTTTTCGCGTTGCCGCATTTGTGGTTCGATAAGTTCTGATAAGTGATAAGTTCTGATGATTCTGGCCACATCTTTAGCGCAGCGAAAATATTTTTAAACAATACATTTAGCAATTGAAACTATTCCAAAAAATGTATCTGTGCCAACTTTTAAGTAATTTTATGAAGTACCTAATACACAAAATATTGTCAAATAGGAGATAATATTAGGACATGTACAAAATTCTTTATAGATCACCCTGTATAGTAATTGTAGAAAAATATTTTAAGAATTTTTTAGTGCTTTGTACTATCTAAATTTTTAATTTTAAGTAATTTTTTAAAATACTTCTAAGTACTTTACAATGGGAATAAAAAAAGAATTGCAGTCTACTTGTATTAAGAATAATTTTTGTAGCACTTTGACAACATCGCATATTTTTTGTTTATATTCAACTGGTATATTACAATATTACAATAAATTGTATGTAAGCAAATTCTTTTAAAATTAGTATTAAGTTACTAAAATATTATTTATTCTAGTCTGTTTTTTAGTGAAATAACTGTAAATGTAAACACCTGTTACTCATGTATTTTCTGGGAAACGCGAAACAAAAATATACCTACTTAACCTTATGACTTGCTCGACATTTTTATCTTTCTTAGAATTATTGTTGTAAAACTGTATTAGTATTACACTACTTTGGAAATGATACTAGGTGGACCAGAACTTTTTGACCAGCCAATATGTCGGGCTTTACTCTCAAAGATCACTTAATGCAAACATGCAGGCTTAATCCCCTTCTACACGTTGAACAAACAAAGGCGAACGTAGACAAATGCAATAGAGGCGAGGCAAGGCGAGTATTCACATCCAAACTTTTGCCAAGACACAGTAAACACAGGATATCCATTGGATACAATGGACATCCATCAAAAGTCCATAATTGGTCCATATGGACATATACCAGAAAAGGACGTCCAATGGATGTCTAGGGGGCGTCGTTCATGGACATACAATGGATAACCATTAATTGATATCCTTTTCCGGTCCATGTTCTTATGGATCAATTATGGACCTCTGATGGACCAATTAACTTCGAAATAAATTTAACCCATCGGTAGCATTGTTACTGTTGGCATTCCTGAGAATAATTTCAACTTCACAACTGACAATTGACAGGTTATTTATTTGGTTCCAAGTTCTAATGGATTTAGAATATATTCAATATTCAGTTCCATTTTCCATTGTTAATAAGTAGTTCAAAAAAGTTTTTATCGCCAGGTAAGAATGGAAAAAAACGTTGTACTTAAACAAAGTCTATAAGAGAACGCGAAGAGAGATAAACTTATCTTCCACCAGTGACGCACAAATCAAGTTCTGCTTTTGTTTCACCACCTGCGTCGAGCTTTCAGTCTGATCCCAATATATGTGATTTCAATAATAGTAATTCTAGGGAAAGTAGTAAAGATTGTGTTCAACAGTCAACAAATATCCTAAAAGTGGTAGTGTTCAGTCTACATTCACAGAAAACGAGCAGCAACATAATATTAGTGAAGCTGACTTATTATTTATTTTAGAATATTTTTATTTCATGTTCTGTGTTTTTTAAAACATATTCATATTTGAATATGTATTGGTATTTATATGAATCGATTTTTATTCCGTAAATTAGTTCATACATTGAAAATGGTGCTGATTGATCTAACTATATGTAGATTGTAGTAATAATGCTAGACGTCTGGGAAAATCTAATGCATTACATTATTTTTTGGATGGAAAGGCATTTCTCAAAAACTAGGAACTGAAGTCTATAAGATTTCCAATAGATGAAGTCCAATAAACCTCCATCAGAGGTCTAGATGACATCCATGAAATGTCCATCGAAGATCCAATTATTGTCCATTTTGGTACATCCATTGTACGTCCAAGTTGGTGGCCAATGGATATCCACTGGACATCCCTTGTCCATCAAACGACATCCAATGGATGTACATATTGTACGTTTTGGATATACATTGAACATCCATTGGATATCCTTGTACTGGAAGCGATACTGAAGTGCCTAAATGACCCTCCCTTCCTTTATAGGGCTTACCCTACTAAGGACGTTGGCGGATCCTCTGCATGCCTATTTTTAAATCTACACAGCCCTATGGTCTTTACTTTAGTAAGTCAAGCGCTTTTATTTATATAATATATTTTGTTTTTATTCTACCTTTATCTTGAAAATCAATAGTTTCTTATCTTTTGAAAATATTTGTGTTAAAAGTTCATTAGAATGAACGAACTGTCACCTGTCCATTTTTTAAATTAAGTAATTACAATTTAAATAAAAAAATTATAGACTTCAATTTATTTTTTATAAATTTTAGTTGCTCTATGTGTGTGAAATCGTATAAAGCCAATCATCCAAGTTAACGAACCAGAACATATATATGGACTCTAACAAGATAAGTTATTAAATCCAACAAGCATACAGACTTTGAAAAAAATTATTTGATACAAATAAAATTATTTCACCCAAATATTTTTTAATTTTCGAATAAATCATAGAATGTCAACAAAAAGGTCATCAGCATTTGCATTGTTTCCAATTTAACTACCGACGTATTCTGACCTTCAATGCATTGGTAAAATTGTTAGAAGTCTACGGTTCGTTTATTAAAAGGTGTATTCAACTTTAGGTACGGAAAAACATTGTTGTATAGACGTTGCCTTGGTGTTTAATTAAAAAGCAGGAAAAAGAAATTACAACCTGTATGTTGTAAAGTAAAAAAAAATAAATAATTTTTAACAACTTAAAAATGTAAAGAATATTCGGAAGTGAATGAATTTTTGATACATTTTTCAGTAAATAATTGTAATTATACTGAAATCGCGATTGAGCCGGAGTAATATATCTGTCAGAACAGGGAAGTTCAGATGTGGGTGTCTATATATTATTTACGGGGTACAGAAAATCATCATTTAAAAATTATTTTTTTTTGAATATGTATTATTTAGTATTATTTCGATATGTAGGTACTTTACAAAATGAAAATATTGAATTTACTAAGTTTACCAAAAAAAAACACAAAAAACAAAAAATTAGCCTTAGCCAACAAAAAAAAATTTTTTTCAGGGGTCATAAATTTGCTTTCGATCTCTCTTTCTCGATTTTTGCTTCGGGTCTTCATTTTCGCGGAATTTGGACTCCAAAAAAACTAGATTTTTCGCACAAAAATGACCCTACGGAACACGAGATTGAGATTTTGCCGGACTTTTTTTATGAGGAAATGCTCGTCTTGGAAAACCCTACAAGACTGTCCACTTAGAATTCGGGGAGAAATTTTCCGTTGCCCTTAAAATGACCACAAATCGTTCTACGTTGTACACATTCAGGGAATCCGCAAAAATTTTTAGAACTTTTGGGCACATTTTTGGATTCTCCGAATGTGCACAAATAATTTTTGTCAGATGAGAATTTTTTCCAATACTTTCCCTGTTTTCAGTAGAACGATTTCTGATATGTGAAATTTTTTGGATGATTGTAGCCATTTTAAGGACAACGGAAAATTTCTCCACAAATTTTAAGTGGAAAGTCTTGTAGGGTTTTTCAAGACGAGCATTTCCCCATTTTTGTGCGAAAAATCTAGTTTTTTCCATGCAAACCCATTTTTGGAGTCAAATTCCGCAAAAATGAAGACCCGAAGCAAAATCGAGAAAGAGGTATCGATAGGGAATTTTATGACGAACATTTTAAAAAAAAATCACCTCAAATGGCCCAACCCTAAGGGGCTTACATCAATTTGAATGGCACAGTGGCGCTTCGCGCCACTGTGCGGCGGTTATATTACAATTATTTAAGTTTAAAATAGTAACAAAAAAAATAAGAATACAAACAAATATACCCGAATTTAGCGAACCGTGCGCGCATCAGAGTCTTAAAAAGGATTCAAATAAGGAAAGTCTATTGTTATGTCCAATAAAATCCGGGCGGCACAGGCAAAGTTCTTAATTTTAACACACCTTTTAACTACCGGCTATTTAAAATCACAGATTGTGTTTGGGCCGCCTGTGCTGTAAAACTCCCATAAAATTTTGACTTATTACTCCGTGTGTCGATCGCAATTTCAGTATAATACCTTTTTTTTCCAGGGCGGGCTCTTAGGAACCTCTAACTTTTTTGGATAAAAAGGAACTCTTGTTTGATATACCTACATATATCAAGTTATCGAATTAGCTCATAGTAGAAGGATTCGCCTTCACCAAAATTTAAACTACCATTAATAACGCCGTTAGAGCGTACCATAGTATTCAAACAAAAGTAAACATACCTGCGATTGTTAGACATTTATCAAAACACAGACTAGTTATTTATTTTTTTAAATGTAATCAAATAATTGTATTCTTATGCACCCGAAAGTTATTGTGAAATTATGTTTGAGTAGCGTCTAAAAAAAATTCTATTTTTATGATTGTGTACATCAAATTAATGTTGTGGAAAAATGTATGAAAATATGACGATAATTATTGTATAAAACATCGAAACTGCAATTTAGGAAACAAATATGAGTTAATGTTATTTTGACCCGCTCTAAAACCACTCCTAACATATTATATACCGACAAGGTAATTCAGGACCACCCTATATACCGATTATTCCTATGAAAACTAATGATGTAGATAGGTATCGACATTTTTACACAGCATTTTTAAAGCATAAAATTTTATGAAAAATCGATTTCTAATTTAAAAAGTAGAGAATATGACAAACGCAAAATATATCAAACAAACAGGAGCATGCTCAGTAGGTAAATAGACACTCGACAGTGCTTTACAGTATTTTTTCAAAACCAAATATCAAGTATGATTTATTTTAAAAATACCTTTTGATCATTGGAGCAGTTCTTGCATGTCTTATTATTTTTAAACAGACCAAGGTATTCAATATTCAAATATTTCAGGAAAAATTATGTAAGTGTATTTCAGTATTTACATTTAATTTTGAGTAAGCACTAATAATACATAACAATAGACCTCGTACCTCGTGATACAATCTCAGCAAAATCATTGAAGCGATAATAAAATATTTACCTAGTTGTACACAATACAATACTGTACTACCAAAACTGAACAATCTTCCTAAACAGGTAAATGTACCGATTTCTTGGAAACAAAACATATATATCTACCTTACGTCATGTGCAAAACATAGATACATGAAAGTGTGAATAAAATAACATTTCTAGGTAGATATTTTAATAACATAAAACCAATACACACCTGTGAAGGAATATCCATTTGTTGAGGCATGACACAATCGAATAACCAAATAAAACTTAAATGAATTCAACGAAACATTGCAAGTACACAAAAATCCATTTATAAAAATAACGAAAAAACACTTTTACATCCTCCACCCAACAATGCTTACAACCGACTAAAGCGAAAAGATCAAAGTCAACATATTCAAACAAATCAGTTATAGAGGTGGGAATCTATTCCAACAACCGCTATGCAATAGCATGTAGATAAACAGGAAATGTTTTTTTTTGTATATCAGATAGATGTTGAAGCAGTTTTCATATTGTGACAGGAGACAATGTGGGAGTAAGAAAATAAAAATTTTACAATAAAACTGGCTGATATTTGTGCAGCCGTTTTTTTTATATAGAAAAAAATTAAAGCGGCGTTCAGACTTTACAAGTTACTGGAATTCAAGTAACTTGAAAGGAGTAATCTGAAATCAAGTGAACGTTCATACTATTTCAATATTTGATTCAAAAGTCACTTCAAGTTGATATTTTTACTGTTTCATGTTACATTTTTACTGTTTCAAGTTACATTTTTACTGTTTCAAGTTACAAAAATAGCGTCGAATGATGTGATTTCTGCTGGAATAAAAGTTGTAAATAAGCTAATTGTGGATGGATTACTAAAAATCAGAGAAAAAATTCTACACTTCATTTTACAAAAAAATACAAACAAAATAAAACCAACATAACCTCACAATTTGTTTTTTTAATTTGATATATTAGGTAGGTGTTAAAAAGGCTCGTTCAGACTTTACAAGTTACTTGAATTCAAGTGCAATAATTGGTGCAACTTGAAACAAATTGAAAGGTGTGAACAGCATTTCACTTGAATTCAAGTAACTTGAAAGGTGCTTTCTAGTTTCAAATAGAAGTAGAGACCAAAGTTAACTTTTGCTTTCAAGTTGGGGACTTGAATCACAGTTGAATAGTGTGAACTGATATTCAAATGCACTTGAAGTCACTGGAAGAAGTGAAAGTGGCTCTGCACTGCGTCAAATTAGTCAACCACCCACGGAGGGATCTTATCACAACATTCGACGCAATTTTTGTAAACTTGAAACAGAAATCATTCAGGTAAATATTTCAACTTGAAATGACTTGAATGCAATATTGAAATAGTCTGAACGTTCATTTGAATTCAGGTTACTCCTTTCAAGTTACTTGAATTAAGTAACTTGTAAAATCTGAACGATCCTTTCAACTGTGACTCAACTCGACCTTCAAGTCCCCAACCTGAAAGCAAAAGTTAACTTGGTCTCAACTTCTACTTGAAACTTGAAAGCACCTTTCAATTACTTGAATTCAAGTGAAATGATGTTCACACCTTTCAATTTGTTTCAAGTTGCACCAATTATTGCACTTGAATTCAAGTAACTTGTAAAGTCTGAACGAGCCTTAAATCTTATTAAAACTAAACTCAATAATTTGTTTTCATTCTATGCATTTTTTCTATGATAAAGTTATTTTACTTCTAAAAATAGCGGCAACTCAACTCAACTTAATTATTATACATGATATATTTGTGGATAAAAAGAATGACTGGTAACAGTTCCAATGGAACATTTACTCCCACCTTTAAATTCTTTCCGGTCAGTATGAATCATAGGATTGGGTTTGCTCTCAGCTTCACATGGCGCCGCTTGTCAGAATAAGAAATTCTGAAAACAGACCAGTAATGTTCATTGTTTAAAATGAAAAAGATTCTCTACTCCCCCGTCTTTATGAATGGACATGGACCATGGCGAGTGTTAACTTAGGGTTTACGACGTAATTTAATTGTAAATGCTAGTGAAAGGGTGGTGAAATGAAATATACAGGGTTATTCTGCGAACCAAGAATACTTTTTGTGTTGGACAGAAATCTTTTATTTTTTTCATATTTATTAAAGATCAGTAAACAAATTATTTTTTTGTAGTTATTTAGATCTAAACCAAGGGCGGCTCCAGCCCAGAGATTTGGTGGGGGCAATGTCGTCGGCTGTAAAGGTTATACAGTGTGTCCAATTAAGTCGGCATCATATCGGAAACTTTTTTATTCTTAGTTTTATGAAAAAAGTTATTCTATATAAAAAGTGGTGCATGGTCTAAAACCTAATATGCAACCATCAGATATCAAATTTTTACAGTAGTATAAAAAATATGAATTTTTTTCAAGAATAAAGTACCTTTATTTTTGAAATATGAAAAAAAAGTTATTAAAAAAACTTGTTTCTAATGATATTTTACGTCAACTTACCGATTTTGAACAAGATATTCCAACTTTAAGAAAATTTTAATTTTTAATATTTTTTGATTCACCCCAACTTTAATTCAAAATTTAAGAATCTTCACAGTGACCTTACAAACCCATACTAGACTTCCGTTTATAAGCAAAAAGTTAGGCCGGATTAAATTTTTTTGATTTCCCTTCCATTCCACTAAATATTTTACAAATTTAATTCCTGCATATTGATTATAATGTGATGCAGAACTTTTTATGAAGAATTTTTTTTAAATCAATAATAAAGGAATTTTTCATTTGTTGTTAACTTTTTCAAACATACTAACCACACTATCGAACAATATTAACAAAATGATGAATTCAAAATTATTAGTTACGGGGGTGTATCAAAAAATGTTAAAATGAAAATTTTCTTAAAGTTGGAATATCTTCTTCAAAATCGGTATGTTAACGTAAAATGTCATTAGAAACAAATTTTTTTAATAGCTTTTTTTCATATTTCAAAAATAAAGGTACTTTACTCTTGAGCAAAATTCATATTTTTTGACAAATCTCGTATATGACTGAAATTTTTTTATATCTGATGGTTGCATTTTAGGTTTAGACCATGCACCACTTTAATTGGACACACTGTATATATAAAAGTTTAATATTTTGGGTTTGTTGATATAAATGGACCTAGAATCTACAAAAAAAAAATTTAAATTTGGTTTACGCAGAATGAATTTTGTATAAGAAACGATTGCCAATATCAAAATTACCGAAAAAAAATGTTTCTGCCATTTTTGTGGTAAAAAGTGAGTTTTTTAGGATATAAATGGACCTAGAACCTACAAAAAAATTAAAATTTGGTTTACGCAGAATGAATTTTGTATAAGAAAGGATTGGTAATATCAAAATTACCGAAAAAAATGTTTGGGTAATTTTTGAGGGAAAAAGTGAGTTTTTTAGGATATAAATGGACCTAGAATCAACAAAAAAAATTCAAACAAATTAAAATTTGGTTTACGCAGAATGAATTTTGTATAAGAAACGATTGGCAATGTCAAAATTACCGAAAAAAAATGTTTGGGCCATTTTTGGGAGAAAAAGAGTTTTTTAGGATATAAATGTATCTAAAATCTACAAAAAAATCCAAATTTGGTTTACAACAGATATGAGAAATATCCTCTCATTGCCGGACTTATTTGGGGGGGGGGGGGGCAATGGCCCCTAATGCCCCCCCTGGAGCCGCCGTTGATCTAAACATCAAAATTTTAATACCTAATAAAAAACAATTCACCTCATTGGATTTAGAAATTCGTAATTTTTTAAAAATAATACAGAAGTAACAATAACATAACATAGAGGGAAAGAACTAGAATATATTTTTGTTCATATTACTTCTCGTTGTCATTAATTTATTTTTCTTTATAGAGAAGTCCCATGTAAGGAAAAGTGAAAAAATTAATAAAACAGTTTCGATATTTGTTTTGCATTTTTATTAGTCTCCCTACACTTTATACTTATGATTCATACCTAAATATATAATGTATATCAATCAATTTTAATTTAATGGTATACCACAATAATATTTATTATTTAATACAACTTGTCATTCAATGTCCTAAGTACATTTTGATGATTAATTAAGTTAAAAAATACTCTTGTAAAATATTAGCGATCACAATACCAAAAACCAAATCGATTTAGGTTCCCTAATTGGTGATTATGTAAACCATAAAAGATAAATGGCGAATAGGTCTGACAAAGATTGGGTTTCCAACACGCGTCTGGACCAATGTAATTCCGTACATGTGGGGGCAAGTAGTCCAAGGAGTAGTTGTTTTAGGATCAAATATATTGATATATTTCGAAATTGGGAGAAAGCAAAAATCTACAATTGATCATAGAAGTTGACTTGCAACTTTTTTCTATTTAACTATCCTTCTATCGTTGACGTTTTTCAATATAGTGATGTTAAATCGCGATAAAAAAATGTATATCAAGAATGAAAAAATCTTGTTTATTTTGTAGATAATTTGGTAAAATAAAAAAACGTATGTCAATGTGTGTTATGTCATTCCTGATATTTCTCTTAGTACAAAATATAACTTCAATCATTAGTAGTTGTAATTGCCAGTGCAGCAACACAAAGAGAGAATTTAATGTGTCAGAGTTAAAAGTGTATACCATGTTTGGAAGTTAAAAATGAATCTATTATTAAGTATTTAGGAGAAAAAGATTCATGATTTTGGAAAGTTCTTTGAAGGAATGTAATTTTAGTTTTTCTCGTAACATTTATAACTAAATAATTTCAGTCATTAACCCGAACAGAGAATTGGTTGATTGCCAAACCAATATTGTGCATCACCAGCACAGTAAATTTATCTAAAAAATAAATTACAATGTACTATTGAATCGTTTGTTCCTCTCAACATCTCGAATATTTCTCTCAATTTCAAACCTTCTTAAATCTGTCCTTTGTAAAAAGTCCTGTCTTTCTAAATACCTAAAACAGAAAAGGAACTTATTTTTATTAATTTAAAATAGTTTTTTAAAAACAGAAATGCAATATATTTAAATGGAATTTATTATTAATTGTTGTTTGAAATTTAGGTATATAATCAAAATTTATAATAAAGTGGGGTTTTTGGTTTAGAATAAAATGATTAATGGGAAAAATTATGTGTAGGGGTCTTTAAAATATAACAAGGTTGTTATGGGAGGTTTGTTTATGTGGATTTTGATTAGTTGGTAATTATTAGATGATTGTCAAAGTGAATTTGTCAATTTTTGAAAATAAAACTAAAATTAAAACTTGAGAATTCTTTAAACCTTTTCAATATATTATCTAGAAACCTAAAATGAACAATTACAAAATGTGTTTAAACGATTTTTTATAAAACTTACCCATCTTTTCCTTTATTAAATGTTTCTAGTTCTTCTTCTATACTGTTGTCCTTCTTATAACTGTCCCAATCTAATTTTGTTTTTTCTAAAGTACTAATTTTGGGTTTCTTGGAAAGTTGACTTAAAACATTACCAATACCACTAAGCCCTGCAGGCCTTTTATGTATGCTACTGTTGGAATTTGATGGTTGTTTCTCACTAAACAAACGTGCTTCTGCTGAGTCAGCTCTAACTTCTTTTTCGACTCTTACTTCTTCACCGGCAAATTCAAAGATTTGGGTTACTTTTACTTTATTGGAGAGTTTTTTTGTTAATTCGGTATTTTCTATAGAATTTATTGATTTAGTTTGTTTAGGTTTAGATGATTCTGGTTCCTCAGAATTTGATTTCAAATTTGTTTTCGTTTTAAAACCTGTGTCTTTCACAAAATCAGCCCAAAGATCATCAACGCTACTCTTATTTTCTTCACTTTCTGCTTTACTTGCAGGATCTTGTATTTCTTTAACTTCTGAAAGTATAACAAAACTTACCAAATAGTTCATTTTTTTCACCATGTGTTTGTTATTTATTTATGTGTCACGTCAGTTTAAATTCATGGAATTGTTTGACCAAGTACCATTCGAGCTCAGATTTTGGGCAGTATATTTTTTAAGTGTTTTTTTTTTGTATTTACTTTCATTGGCAATTTAACGACATCTGTCGAGAAATTTCCAATGGAAGTAAATATTCTAAATCAAACTTATAAAAAATATCCGGCCAAATCTGAGATCTAGTGGTATTGCCCCCGATAATAAACTGAATTAACCTCGAATTTACCCTTACAGTGTGTAGATTTTAGGGTTTACTACACGAGATAACACTCAACGAATTGGCCAACATTATGATATATATATATTATAATTCTTTGCTATTAATGTGAATTTTATTTTCGAAAGTACATTGACGCGCGCATATGACCCCTCTAATTGAACTTTTAGAAAACAAGTGTGTGTTGTGGCGCCGTTAATATTTCAAACGTTAATTCTGCATCTCAATTTTAAGATCTTTATATTTTTAATCATTTTAAATCGGTAACATTTACTTACCTTCTTTGTTATTCTTCGAGCGTCCTTTTTTTTTATTAGCGGGTTTTCCTTTTCTTTTGGATTTTTGAGTGGTTTCTTCAGAGTCAGATATGGGATCATCTTCATCAATTTCTGATGGTACCTCGTCTACTTTCTCATCAGGAACATAATCTTCATCGCTTAAATCGCTATCGTCTGGTAAATCGGCAACATTCATGTTATAGAGGTTATGGTAATCGGGATCCTTTTAAAAATTGAGAAAACTAGAATATCTAAAATAATTGGTGAAAAAATGCATTTATAAAAATAAATTATATTTATTTTTCTTACCTAAGTAATACTTTATATCTTAACAAAGCCGTTCCACCTTGAAGATCAAACCTCTAACACAAAAATATGAAACCATAAAAGTCAAAGAATTTATGGACACAACTAACGCAATCGCACACGGAACAACGCAACACGCAGTATTCATCACTGAAAAAGTCGTACACAGTTGGTGTTACTGTTTTACACGAACATTTTTGTATTATTTCTAACTCTGGAAAATACATACTCTTTAAAAGAGTTGAGAATGCTTTTTTATTGCGTCTTTCTTTATCACCTGTGTAAATGTGACCTTAGCTTCAGTAGGACCAACACTATTAGTTTAACATTTTTGAGTGATAAAGACAAATGATATACTTTGAGCTTTTTACAGGAAGAGATAAAATCTTTCAATTGGTAGAGAAATTGAAAATGCCTAACAAAATAGGTTGGCATTACTGAACATGATGTTTGATCGTGCACAAGAGCACAAGTGCGAGGGGAGAGTGGTGAGGCGGCCATAATCAAACAAAAGTGTTTTTAATAAAATGAAGGACATTTGACGCCTTAATTTCGTTTTTAAGTCATTTTAGTGGCGATTGTTAAAAAAAGGTATACAGATGAGCGCTAAATTAGATGTAAACAGACGTGTCTTAGCTATTCAAGCTAAAAAAAAGAGACACAAGCCTACAAAAAAGAAAGGAAAAAACGATATGAACGGACATGGAGGAGAAAATCGGCATAATTCAAAGACAGAACCTTCTCATAGCTCGAGTAATGAAACCATTGAAGATCCGGATGAACCTTATACAAGTGAAGAAGAGGAACAAGAGGATAGTACTGATTATCGCAAAGGAGGTTACCATCCTGTCAAAATTGGCGACCTGTTTCTTGGAAGGTATCATGTAACGAGGAAATTGGGTTGGGGTCATTTCTCGACCGTGTGGTTATGTTGGGATCTTGAAGATAAAAGATTTGTTGCACTAAAAATTGTGAAATCCGCCGATCATTTTACGGAAACTGCTTTGGATGAAATAAAAATCCTTAAAGTGGTTCGTGAATCTGATCCAATTGATCCGAAACGTAATAAAACCGTTCAACTCCTTAACGACTTCAAAATCAGTGGTGTCAATGGGGTTCATGTTTGCATGGTTTTTGAAGTTTTAGGCCACCACTTATTAAAATTAATAATAAAGTCCAATTATCGAGGTATTCCATTAGCAAATGTTCGTACTATTATGAGACAGGTGTTGGAAGGTTTGGACTACCTCCACACCAAATGCAAAATTATTCACACTGATATTAAACCAGAAAATGTTTTACTCTGTATATCAGAAGAAGCAATCAGAAGATTAGCATGTGAAGCAGCTGAAATGCATCAGTTGGGTATGAAACTTCCTACATCCCTAATCAGTACTGCCCCAGTTATAGAAACTAAGTTGAGTAAAAACAAAAAGAAAAAACTTAAAAAGAAAGCCAAGAGGCAAAATGAATTGTTGAAGAAACAGATGGAACAAATTATTGAAATTGAGGAACAAAAGAAGGGTAAAGAAAATGGAGATATTATTGAAATAAGTGATGTAGATGTAAATGTCAATGGTGATACTGAGTTTAATGGCACTTCTTCTCCAAATGACAGGTAATATAAATTCTCAAAAATTGTAAACTTATTTTTAGAATCAAATAGAAGTCAAGGTTGGAAATAACAATTTTTATATTAATTATAAAAAACACTATGTATATTGTTAGAATGATTTACTTTCATCCACATATGTTGAAATTTGACTTCATATATCATCACTGTATCTTGTTGGTGGTCTGCTTGGATTTCTTTTTTTTTTTTCTCTTACCATTTCCATTGATCTTTGGGCAACTCTTAATTTATTTTTATTCTTATTTTCTGGGACAAATATTTATAGTCAAAATATTGTTTTACTTTGTTTCTATTTTCATAACTTAGCTTGCTATTAAATTTGGTTGTTTAGTCTTCAAATTGCAAGGGACTTCGACATTCCCCATAATTATCCCTTTTTATCCCCATATAGATTCTTAAATACATATCCCAGAACTCCTGTAGATATTTATAGTTAAAGCAATGGACACATGCGTTGCATTGTTATAAATACTGCAGGAAAATGAATAAATAGGGCATATCAGTAAAAGGTGTAGGATGCAAGAGGTTTAGAGATGATGATTATGAACACTCTTAACAGTATATTTTATTTATTATAAACAACAATTTATTATTTTAGATATTTTGTTTGCCAATAGTTAATGTTTATGTTAATATAGGTTATTAATTAATAATAATTGGTCTTAAATGCTCAATTCTTCAGTTAATGAAAATTTGAAGAAAAAATATATTGGATCTTCACTATATAATGTAAAACAAATACATTAAATTATATAATAACAAAATACAACTCATTTAAAAGGAATTCATTCAAAAATAATTTTTATTAAAATTTTCCTAGTATTTGTGCTAAAACTCAAAACTTTTAATAAAAAAAAGGATTATAAAAATATGTTGAGTATGCCAAAGTAATAGGTCTAATTGCTTAATCTGATTCGTAATGTACATTTAGTACAATAGAAATAGGCTTGATTAAACAAAATTCTCTAATGCATTAGTTACATACTAAAAGATTGATAGCAATTAATTAAGGAAATGTTAATTTAAAATCTATAAAAACATTGGGTACAATACATTCCATTGCAATGATAAAGATACACGGATCTCCCTATATTGAATTCTTAATAAATATTTACACATTAACATTCTATTTTTGGGGTATTGATTTAAGTTTTCTGCCTTTTACTTAATGGTTAGGTTAAATTTTAGTTTGTTTTAACTTGATTACTTGTATAACAATAATCTGTCAAGAAAATATTTAACATGCTTTGACTAAATCTGCAGACACATTTTAATTTTCTTGTGCAACTGAATTCAAGACAATAGTTCATTTTGTTATCTTCTTGAAAGTGTATTATTTAAATAGATACAAAAATAAATGATTAAGTAATTTATTAATATTCAATTATATAGTTATTGTTGATTTAAAAAATTATTAAAAATAACCTACTTACTAAACCCTTTATCTATTTTCAAATTATTGTATCATGCCCCAAAGGCGGTAACAATTATAATCATAAAAATGAGAGTGGAAAGAACTTCAACACCTGAGTTTATATTTGTTTTATTTTTGTTCATCAAAACGAATCTGACCTATTGATAAAAACAATAACTATTAAACTAACTAAACAGTTCTTGAATTTAAATGTATTACATTTCAATTTATCTACAGCCCTGAAACAACTCCTGAAACTGAAATTAAACTAGACAATGGTTGTATCGATGATCTTGGAGGTGGGGAAGCTCCTCTAGAATTACCTCCTGTAGAAAATCTGATGACCGAACACATGTCTGAAGATGATTCGACACCTTTAAATTCCAATCAAGAAAAAATAGACCTTGATCCTTCTTTTGTGGCATTTGTAGAGTGTAGCTTTGATGTAAAAATTGCCGATCTTGGAAATGCTTGCTGGGTAGACAAACACTTTACAGAGGACATCCAAACAAGACAGTATAGATCATTGGAAGTATTATTAGGAGCAGGTAGGCTAAAATTTTATTTTTAAGTAAAAATTATTTCTACCTTACAAATTTCCTGCATCACAAAAAATATTATTACATTTTATAAATTACGTAGAGGCCGTTCTACAAATGTTTTTAAAAAATGTGGTTGAATAATAATTAATTTATGAATGGTAACATTTGTTATTGAAATTCTTGAAAATAAATAGTTTTTTACATATTTTCTTTAAAGTATGTTTGTTAAATAACAATAAATTATTCAACTGATATTTAATGGATGCTACAATTTCAATTATATTGTCGTTAATTTAAGGTTAATTATATTTAATTTGGATGATGTATTCATCTTTTGAGTAGCATTTTCAAACTTAGTATTGCAACATGCTAATAAATTAATAATAAAAATATAAAAAAGAGAACAAAAAGGTCCTGGATAGCGGTCATGGGATATGGTAACATTGGCTGTGATAATAAAATATGAAGTTTATCTAAAAGATAGTTTGATATCATTCATTGAAGAACGTTACCAGTAATATCATATCCTTTTAGTTCGTCTTTTTTCGTTCATTTTGCTTTTGACCTAATAGTTTCAAATTGCTGTATATTTATGTATTTATTTTTAAGACTTAGCAAAACAAAAAAACAAATTATCAGTTGGTTGTTTCTGACCCCAAATAATATATAATATAGATCAGGTCAGAATAACTAATGGAATACCAATTATTGTAGAATAAAAAACATTGATATCATTAGTTGTGTGACAAATAATCAGCATAGTTTGTATCATAATCAAACCAATTAAGCAATTAAACTGGTACAATAACTTCGACAGCGACCAAGTTTTATTACTTTTGTTGTTGAATTTTAAAACAACAAATATTATTACAGGTTATAATACTTCGGCTGATATCTGGAGTACTGCTTGTATGGCTTTTGAATTGGCCACTGGTGACTACTTATTCGAGCCCCATTCCGGTGAAGACTTTTGCAGGGATGAAGATCATCTCGCTCACATAATAGAATTATTAGGAAATATACCAAGAAAAATAGCCCAAAGCGGCAAAAATTCAAAACTTTTTTTTAATAAAAAGAATGAGCTTCGTCATATAACTAATTTAAAACCTTGGGGCATGGAGGATGTTTTAATGGAAAAATACGATTGGAGTAAACAGGATGCCGAAGAGTTCGCTACTTTCCTCAAACCGATGTTAGATTTTGATCCAAATAAGCGTGCAACGGCTTCTGATTGTCTAAAACACCCATGGTTAATTAAAAAGTGAGCCACTGCTCTCTAGGTGACTGATTTCGTATAATTTCGCTTTTTTGACAAATAGTGCATTGGTACACTGTTCAAAATTTTATTTCTCATACTTGATGCATTATGTCCAACATCAGTTTTTAATTTATTGACTGGTTCAACTGGGCCTTCATTTCATGTACATAATAGCATTTGTAATAGAAAAATTGTGATGTATGTGTTTTATAGACAATATAAATGTCCTCCTTATAGGTTTCTGTTTTATTCTTAAGTCTTTGTGGGTGGTGATTAAATAGCAGTCTATCCTAAATAATACTCAAAATATTTCACTAATCACTTAGACTAGATTAGAACTTAAATTTAGTAGCACCTTAAATGGAAGAAAAATTGCTTGTGTGTACTCTATTTCTAATAAACCCATTCATTTTGTTTAACTCCCAAATTATTACTTTTGTATGAATCTATACAGGGTGAGGTCTGGATTTTAATTTTCTACATACACAGATTTCGTAAACTGTAAAAGTCGGTTAAATGGGAAAATAGTTTCCCATTTTGAAGGTCAGCGAAATGGTTCTTGAAAGTTTTAAGAGATATCAATTCGTTCCGGAGATATATGGTAGCTCTTAGTTATGTCAGGTGTACAAATTAGTTTCCGCCGTTTTTTTATCAAAAATTAGGCATTTATTCGAAGTAATGATCATCGCTTGCAACTACTTTTCACCATCTTTGCTTCATCTTTTGAGGCTATCAATCAATCGATCCGTTTGGTACGGATCTTGATTCAATAAAGGTTCTAACTCCGTATCTTTGTCCACTTCCGGCCTTCCGCTACGTTCTTTGTCTTCGATGTTAAATTCACCGTTCTTAAATTTTGAAAACACTTCACTACAAGCAATTAATACGCCTTAACTGCAGGTTTCTTCAAATTGAAGAAGTAAATCAAAGGTTCCCGCAAAGGAAAATACTATACTGATAAAAAATCACTAATACTTTAAGGTTATGTTGTTGACTGATGTCCAACCTTGCCATACTGGTGGCGCCACCGTTTGTCAAACGGCGGTAACTTATTTGTTGACCTGACGTAAATGAGCTTTTGTTTTACTCTTACGAGATCTCTGTATGGACATTTTAAAACCGGCCCAACTTTTATTTGTGAAGTCGTAGTAGCGTGGGGAAAACTAAACTAAAATTCTACAAAAAAATGAAATTGTATTGAACCCAGCTTAATGTGCCATCTTTTTTTCGTAAAAATAACGTTTTTGCTTTAATTCCTACAAAATTATAAGTGAATTCGATTATGGCTGTGAATGGTGGTGTGTGGATCATGTTGAAAATTAAATGTACCCAAAATAAGGTAGAAAAGTGCTCTTAACAAATAGAAAAGTTTATTGTCTTTAAAATAATTCTTATATGTGTTGTTGTTCTTTACTGTTGAATTATTTTTTTTCTTCCATTTGATATAGAATAATTTGTGATGTTTAATTGCTTTTTTATTTTTTTTATTATCAGAACAACCTGTTTTCCAATATTTTTTAACTTACAAGAATCAACATAACAAATAGGGAATGACGTTAAACTATAAACCAAACCTTCAGCAATGTAGCTGCCTATTTTACAAAATTGCAATAATTATTCACCATAAGGCCTATAAATAACTGATTGACATTCATCAAGCAATTTAGTGTCTTTAAAATGTTTGTACGAAACTTGTATGTGAATCCCCTCATACAATTTAAAGTTAAAAAAGTTTGTTTTTAGAGTAACTTCATTTCTTATATTCTTGTTAGAGGCAATGTGTACAATTCTTGAATAAAATTTGCTTTGAGGAAACATAACTTTTGATAGATAGTGATGAAAATACTGTTAGTGAAAGAGTTAAGAGCATGACTATATGCATCTTCCTCTACTTTATGCTGGTAAACTTTGATATTTGACAACTGTATATTAATTTATAACTTGAGAGATCTAAAAATATAACTACAGCAAGTCTGCATTGATCTAGATTTTTCATTATTAGTTTTTATTAAATGGCTAGTAGTTCAAATCACCTTTTGGGCGTATGTCGTACTCCTTAAGATTAATTTGTTTTCTGTAGTAATTCTGGACTTTCACTATGTGAGTTCCAAATCCGATTCGGCTCGAAGGACCAATAATTTTTTAGTAAGAAACGGTAACTGAAAGAATGCGAGTATCAGTTAAGGAAGAGTTGAATTATAACTGTGCCACTAGGCTTATCTGGTTTTGTTTTTCTTGTTTAATTCCCTTTAATTTTTGTTCTTCATAAGTATCTTATCTTGTGACCTTTTCAATGCAATTTTACAAACCTTTGCGAATGTTCGTTTGGTGAATCTTCGTTCAAGGAATTTAACATCTTGATTTATTGCATGGTTATTCAGTGTGAGTATTGTCGCAGGGAATTTTTGTTTCATTTACTTTGATATGCCATCTTTTATAAATTTTGTCTAAATAGATTTGAAGGAGCAGCTGTCGTAGTATTCTCTGTAATATTGCGCCATTTTGATTCCAGTGTTTCTTGCGTACTCACGACTTTCCTATTCTTGTAAACATGAAGTTCTCAATCACATTAACAATTTCTACAGTTTCACTTACCTATGCAAAATGTATCTATCCATTGGGTAATTTAATATCCTTTAAATATAACTGAAATTTTTTTGATCTCAGTGATTCTGTCCACTTGTAAGCACTCATTTACATACATACTCTAGATATTCTTTCTCTCTTTGGAGCTTCGTGCATTCAGAGAAATAGGATCGATATAATCATGCTCTTATACTTGCAATAGGTAAAACAAAACCACCGAAAAAGGGAGTTCTAATCGAACTTAACAACTGTAATTAACTATCCTGTTGATTAACCAAAATCCTACTAATTTTGAACTGTTGAATTTTGTAGCACAATTGACACTATGATGAATTTGGTAGAAGTCATTTAGCTGTGTAGTAAATTTAAATTAAAGCACATTTCAATTTTTTATCACCCTTTCAGCAATATTCATTTTCCATTATAATGCACTTTAGGAGCCGACATAAAAAGCTGAAAGGGATTTAGAGAAATTTGATTTCAAATTAGACAAATGGTTAACTGACTTACCTCAAATTTACAATTTCCACAAGGGCGTACGCAAAAAAATCCATATCGGACGAAAGAAACAAAATTAATACATGTTGAATAAAATAAAAAAAGTAACACTAACGTAAATATCGAGGAGGTGCAGGCACCTCATGCCCTTATTGCGAATGCTCGTGAAATTAAAAAATTGTGTTTACACCTTCATTTTTTTATAATTTTTTTTAAGCTGAACAAAAATTATTTATTGTGGTAGTATCATTTCAATGTTTACAGAGTCTATAGTTATTTGTATTAGTGTATATATGCTAGTTTCCTGCACTTTGTGACAGATAATCAGTGATTTAACTAATCATTCGAATAAACAGTATATATCTTGGTTTAAATGTTTTGGTTAGTTAAAAACTAATAGGAAATGGATCTTTGTAGGATATTATTTACGAAAACGGTGGGACAACGGATAGTAATGAAATCCATAAGGGAAAAAATCACTTCACCGTATTTTTCGGTCTATATTATTAATTTGACAGGCATTATTGTTTCAAATGAGTTCAAGTGAAAGAGAATGAACTCTAGTCAACTTATTAATACATTGTTACTCGCGCCTTATCAGAGAAATACCAACATTCTTAGTAACCAGAGTGTTACATTACGAAATTAACAATATAGACCTTTTTTTATTGAATCAAAAAAGAAACAAACTTAAGATTGATGTAGCAAACTGAAAAAAGACCCATGCCCTATTGGTGCTGTCATTTGAGGAACTGATCATGTATTCTTTCAATTTATCTATCGAGCTTCCTGTAGATTTTTGTTAGATTGTGGATAGATTGATGTTTGATCAAAATCCACGTGTCGCTTATTAAAAAATGTATTAATAGATGAATATCTGTGAAACATTTTATAGAGGGGGAACAATTATAGTTGAGTCTATGGATTCTAGTTTTAGAAAACATTAGAGTCAGTGACTTGTGTCATGAAATTCCATACTAGAAGCACCAATATTTATATGAAAAAAAAACCTATTGGAATTATATACAATATACAATGTACATTGAATCTCTCAATAATTATAAGTAATTCTTAAATTTAGTGTTTCATTTAAGAGAAATAGTCCTGGTCATCCTTTCAAAATTTAGTCTAAGTTGTGTTGAAAGTATGAAACTTGGTATAAGGTTCTAGAAAGCAGTATTTTAAAGAAAGAAAAACAATTTTGGAAACCGTTACCATTTTTTTATCGAACCAACGTTCATGCTATAGTCAAGAATAGAACAACAGGACTACTTTTGCATTATTATTTTTTTACTTTGAATTAGTACCATTACCCAATTTTATATTTTTGGTTTGTTTTAAATTTTATTTCTTGATTATTTTCGTTGTTTTAATCGATATATTCGTTAGTTTGATGACTGAAATTCCCTAATAAAAATAATTCTTTTTTTTTATATGTATTTCGTTTTACTTTTATTTTTTTTTATTACAGCTAACTAGAATGAGCACACGAGTTGGGAATTTAATTTATTTTTTTATTTCAAATCCAATAAATCAAATTCCAAACACGCGTAAGTTTTGCAAAGTTTTTTGACCGATTGTGGTCAAGATGTCTCTCTTCACCCTTAAAGGGAAAATTACAAATTTGTAGGGCCCTTCAGTCAATAAAAGCAAAATAGGATATTATTTCGGTTTATTTTTAAATTTTTAAAGTAAAAATACAATATTGACTTAGGCGTTACAACTTTTTCCTTATTCTAAAACTTTTGGTTTATGTACAGTGCACAATATATACAAAATAATATTTCAACTACACCTGCGTACTTACACTTTCTTACTCTTTGATCACTTTTATATATATATATAACAATAAAAAATCTATAGGTACTATATTATTTTCATACCTATACAATTGCAAGCTTAAAATTATTTTGACATAATTCAAAATTCAATTTAAACAAATTCGGAAATGAATTAAATAACAGCATATTTGGAATAAGGAACATGTTAATTTTATTAAACTATTAAATTGAGCTATTTTAAAAAATGTCAAAATAACAAAAAGACCTCTTGCATGTAGCACCATCACATTTACAATAAATATCTAATATTTTTAATAGTGCTGTGGTTGGTGAAATGAAACTTTGTGCAACTTTTGAAGAAACGTTTTTTTAATTCTAAGGTAAAGTATTTAATATGCCTTGGTCACTTTTTGGTCATTGTAATGTAAGTACAGGCTAATCCTGTACGACAACCTGTGTTAGATGCAAAATGATATAATACAAAATTCATATCAGAATTTTTTTGTACTTTTTTTGAAAAAACTTTAGAAGACCAATTGTCGCCAGTAAATATTTGCTTATGTATAGCTGCCTGGATCGAAATTAATGCTCCTTAATATCCGATTAAATTGTTATTCTCTGCATGCCTCAAATTTTATTTATTTGTCTTAAAAATTTTATATTTTGAAATTAAGTTGTAGGCTCATTGAGGCTGCTCACTTCAATTTTGAAAATTAAAGTACACTGTGATCTCTCCCGCAACCAAATAAAGTTTCTTAAATTCATACTAGAAGGCATTTAAATCACAGGAATACCCTAGAGCGACTGTTAAATTTCTGAAAATATCTTTTATCTCATTCCCTCTGACCAGTTTAAAAACTAGCATTTAGCATTCATGTTGTGTGATCCTCGAGGTTTAGATGATTGATGATGATCTCGAAGGTATATAAGAAAAGAAGTATTTTCAAGAATTTAACAGGCTGGGTCACTCGAGAAGTTTCTACTACTTCTAGTAGGAATTTGATTGGATGAAAGATCATAGGGTATACTTGATGAGTTGTAGAAAAAATAAAGGTTAAAATGAAAGTAGTTGCGGGAGTATTGGCTTAGCGTAGCAGGCTCGTATAGAGCCAATATAACAAGATTAGTATGAAACAATTTATTGATGAAATAATGTTCGTCTAACAATATTTGCACCTTTATAATTGTGGCTAATTCAAACATTAGGACGGATTATTTATAGACAAAATGAAATTATTACCCGTCTTTTCGGATTCAAAATGTATTTGTAAATATAGCAAATATTTAGGACCAATATTTATTATTCAGGATATATTTGTAAGTTAAAGTCCGAAGGTGAAACATTTAACGAGTATTAAATTCTGATTTGAAATTGTATAAAATGAATGAATTTAAACTGGTGCGTATTTAAGGCACAATCTCTTAATGGATATAACAGGTAATATTTTCTTTAATAATCAATCACTATTTCGTTATATCTTTTTAAGGGGCAGTTCCTTTTTTATTAAATACGCAACAGCCCACAGTGTCCATTAAATGACACGAGATAGAAAATCTTAAGTCTTAGGTATAAAAACTCTGTGTGATTATTTGACAACAAACTGTTCATGGAGATATGGTAGAGTCACCACGGAATGAAAAAAAATATATGGAATATTTCAGTTCGTGAGTAAAACTTTTTTTAATGAGCTGGTATATGAATCAAATATAAAAATAGGAACTTTTTAAGTGAGCCCTAACCCATAAATTGTTATAAACAGTAAAATTTAGAACATGGTCAATAATGATAAAGCACTTTTTATTCTTGACATTTTTTGGAAAATTTTTTCCAATTCTCCGAAACCACTGATTTTTTGTTTTCTCCTTTTTTTTGGAAAATACAGAAGTCACAAAGAAAAAAATTATTGTATTTTGATGATATATATGTCTGTAATTTAATAGTTCGAAATTCTTTTCCTCCCCCCTCCCCAACTTCTGGAAAATTTCAAATGACCATAACTCGAAATTTTTCCAAAAAATTATAGACTTTATTTTGCGCTAACTAATCTAAAAAATACTTTATTCTTTTTGACCGTTGTTTTGACTAGATAATAAATATATTGTTTATAACAATTTATGGATTGAAGTTAACCTTAAAATGTTCGTATTTTATTCATATACCAACCCATTAAAAAAAATGTACTCAAATTCATGCAAACTAGAAAATTCTATGAGGGAATGGATTAACGTTTTTTATGGCTCTACGTTTCCATTTTGTAACTTTTTTAAATGAAAATTTGTTGATTAATAATTAAACAAAAAAGAGGCTAATAACATTTGCCATAAAAAACAATTTTTATAATATCGTATAAAAGTATTAATTAAAAATGTAAAAAAGCAATTTAAAAATGATGAATTATCTACTTATGCTGTGGGAAAAAACAATTATTTAAATACTGGAAATTAGTAAACTAAACGTCACGCAATGTACGCTCGCTGCCAATGTCAGCATCATCAGAAACCGATGGTAATACTGCAGATTTTTTTAGATAAAAAATATTAAATTGAAATGGCGCAAACAGTTATTACATTTCCTGAATTATTTTTAAATCAACAGTTAATTAAATGATAAATAACTAAAAATTTCTGTGTTGTCAAGAAAAAAATGTACCTGTACAGTTTTGTAAGGTTTTAATAATTTTGAAACTTCGTTATTAATTCACAATAAGTTCCCAATTTTTGATAAAAACGGCGGAAACTTATTTGTCCATCTGATAAAATTATATGTGTGTTCCCATCTATTTACTTTTTTTGTTTTAATGAAACAATTGAGGTGTAAAATAACAAAAATAAAACAATTTCAAAATAGCCATATAGCACTGGATTAGTTTGTTTATTTTCCAACAAAGTAGCTTAAACTATTGACTTTAAATTCTTAGCTTCATAATGCGTCAAATGATGACATCAACGTTTTTTTTGACGATATATTAGTTTCAATCATAAACATTTTTTTTATACTTATAATTACACCAGAGATTTTAATTAAACAAACATAATATCTACAATATAATACGCATTGATTCTTTTTACATTTGTTAATGTTGAGTTTCATAACAATAGAAATTCATTTGGTAAAGGCACATTCGCGTTGAATACTTTACAAAAACAAAGTTTTTAAATCAATAAAAAATAACCGCGTTATGTATGAATGCTTATTTACATATTTCGATTCTGATCTTAAATTTATTGTTTTTCTTCATAAAAACTCACATATGGTACCTTTTCTAGTTTAATGAATTTTCTAATAATTATGAAACTTCATTAATTTCTTAAATTAAATATATATATCACAGTAAAAAAGGTACATTACTTCATTTTCTAGTACCAATTATGTCTCTTGTGTAATTAAAATAAAGAAATATTTATACCTTATTATTATTATCATTAACAAATTTTGTGACTTCAAAATTCAGTTTTTAATAAGCCGTGTTTGCAATGAATTGAAACAAGTGTACACAAAATGCGCTACCATATATCAGTAAAACTGATAAACTTACTTCTAAGCTACATTTATCAGTTTTTACTGATAGATGTAGATGATAATGTAGCTTAGAAGTAAGTTTATCATATTTTACTGATAGACGGTAGCACATATCGGATATAGCTATAGATTTACGAGTGTTTGGAATTTGATTTATTGGATTCCAAAGCCCAACTGAAGAAGCCGAAAGGCAGAAACCGGTCTTAGGATGTTGAATCGAATAAATTAAATTTTTAACTTGAAAGTTGTAACCACAAAATTAATGTCTGAATAATAGCTACTCTGATTTCTTTCAAATAACCCATAAATATAAAATTAAAGAATTATATACAAATTGGTTCCTTTCTAAAAGAGTGCACAATGTTTCAAATATAACCACTTCACTGTGGACTTGTTTGTATAACCTATTAATTACAGTGTTGCCAAAATTCTCGTAAAACCCATACACCCCGTTAAAATTGTCTGGCCACAACCCCAAAAGAGAGCATAAAGTGGATTCATTGGTAAACTCGATGCTCTGTATACGAATGCAATTGCAGCGCTACTCACCACACCAGTTACGGCTGGTGTTACTACACCCATGACTAGTATTGCAATTGGAAAAAATTTGCCAAATTTGTGTTTCCTGAGGGTTAGGAATGCAATAAGTCCAGCAACCTATAAAAATGAATAACTGTTAATAAGCAAATCAATAAAAAGGTCTGTCTAGTGAAAGAAGTAAATTATTATAAAATATACAATACAGAGTATAAACAAATTGTAAAGATTAACTTATAAAAAGAAGTAGGAATTTGTGATTTAGATGGTTTTGTAAAAATAAATAAAAATGGTTTAACTTACTGTGTGGACAAATATTGATGAAAAAAAGGCCCACAGGAAGACATGATACCACATTTTGGTAAAAGTATTGAGAGCATCAGCCTGTTGAAGCCAAAGCACTGTGCTCACTGAGTCCAGTTCAGAACTTTTGGACATTTTCGCCGCTAGTTTTTCATAATCTTCTATGTAACACTTTCAACTTTATAGTTTGGATATTCCATTTTAAATTTTTTAAGTCTTCTAAAGTAAAAAAAAAAACAAATAGTATTAACAATAAGCAATTAGGTAAATATTTTTAATTCACTAATTAAAAATTGTAAACACTACAAAAATACATTTATTATTAGCACAATTTAACTATTTTTTAATTATCATTATTTACAATGATGGATTTTGTACAGAACTTTATTATAAAACACATCAAACATGTGTTTTATTACGTACACCTTAAATGAATAATAGCGAATCCTCCAAAACTAGATATTTTTCCTTGAAAGTAAATACCTATAACTAACGTAAATGAGTAATACTAAATTGTAATCTTATCTGCATTTACTTACTGTAATGCAGCCGCTACTAATGTTTTATTTGTTTATTTATAAATAGAAGAACAAAAATGCATCCATTTAATACAGTTAATTTAAAGATACAAAATTACCTTACTAGTCAGCAGATCATTTTTGAAAAATTATTGTATTCAGAGGATTTTAGATTAGACAAAATATGTCGTTTAGCTATAAATAAATACATACCTTCTATAATAAAAGTGCACATCATAAATATTCATTACATCCTTGTTCCTCTTAAGTTATTATTTTTAATTCAAAATATAGTTCATTTATTCAAAATAAAAATAAACACACTCCATAAAATATTTGACTGACATTTACTAGAAAAAGACAACAACTGACACTGACAGCTGTTGACAGGAATGCCAACAAAAATTGATTTTTATAGGACATTTAACTTTATTAAATTGCATGCAATGATTCCATTATACCCAATTTTCGCGACAAATTATTCATACCGGCCAACAAATAATTTCGTTTAAACAACATTACAGAGAAATCTTTATAATATGCTATACAACAATACAATATATGTGGATTGTGGAACTCTAAAAATGTATTAATTGTAGTTTTAAAGGTATTTAGATGTAAAATGTTGACTGATAGTCGCGAAAATTTGTTCAAAGATAGATGCGCTCTCTGGTATTCATTTTGGGAAATAATTTAATTTTGGAGGGAATTAAAATGCACATAACCGTTACGTTTACGGGTGTTGTTTGTTGTTTTTAGCCATTTAAATCCCTTTAAATTTGTCATTTTGTTGATATTTATATTTCTGTATTATTAAAACAAAAGATATGGCACAGCCTTCAATAGCATGTTATTTTAATGCAAGAAAAAGGTCAGCAGTTGAAGATATCAAAATAAATCGTGCAAAGAAAGTATTACTTCTCGATACAAATGACTCTAGCAGTGATGTTTTGTGTAAAAATGAACAACTTAATGTAATTAAGTCAGGTGGTGGTGATTTAAAAGATGCCTCTTTATTTACTAAATCCTCTGAAGTTCAAGAGAAGAAAAAAACGATTGGTATTAATAAAATTGTAAGTAATAATTTAGTTAAGCAGAAGGCTGGTAAGAAAATGGTGGCTACTAGAACTAAAACTCTTAGAACTGCATCTAATAATGGAGATATTCAAAATCTTTTTAATAACATAAAAACAGAGGCAACTAAAGTTGTAGAAACCACCATACCCAGAGAAATTATAAACCATGTTACACCTCCAAGCACTCCCACAAAACATATTAATGCATTGGACAAAGTGAGGGAAAAGCCAGAAGGGCCATCCTTAAAGGAAATAAAAAGGAAAATGACAAGAAGCGCACGCTTAGCTGATTTAAAAGCCTCTATAGGTAGATTCCAGGACAATGCAGTAAAGTTGACAGAAATTGAAAAGAAAACTTCCGAGATTCCCGAATCTCCTAAATTGAAAAGTTTCCGGACAATTGAATTGGAAGTACATACGAGGTAAAATTAGTTTGAAGTTTTATGTATATTTTTTATGATTATTTTCTTTTTTTTGTTGTAACTTTTACACTTTTTCATGCATATCCAAATGTTTATAACTAAAATTTTGTCATCAGCATATTTAAAACTTTTATGGGTTGCAAAAGTATTACAAGGTTATTGTTATTATGACTAAAAAATGTTTTCATAAAATGTTTTATTAATACACAATTCTTTATTTTTTATTAGTCTGTATTATTTTTTTAATAATTTTTAGCCCTCAAAAGGTATTTTCTCCTGACAAACTATACCTGAGTCCTAAGAAAGATCTTGGTGCACGAAGAAACCTATTTAATTTGGTTAGTCCTACAAAAAATGCTGTATCTTTATCTGCTGATAGTCCTGCAAAGCAGATTTTTGAGGAAACCTCTCGGCCGGCTCTTACATTACCATACAAATACAGATATTTAGCAGAAATATTTAGATCTATAGACATAGTCTGCCAAATCATGTTCAACAGAAAGGAGACTATCACATTTAGAAAACTCAAACCTGCTGTAGAAGAAATGCTAAAAAGAAATTTATTAGAGAAGCATTTAGCTCAAATAAAAAGCATCTATCCCGGCGCTTTTGAATTCTCACAAGAAAAATTGAAAGTTTTTGGGACGGGATTCAAACAGGAACAGTGGGAACTATTAATAACACCAAAATTTGAAGATATTGATCACATGAAATCGGAAATATTGTTACAAAGGAGGCGGAAACTTTTTAGTATTCTCCTTGAAAGAGTTAAACATTACCATGAAGAATTTTTGTCCTCACTGGATCCTCCCATAGTCTTAAATAAAGAAAAACTCACCCGGTATGTATCTACAGCCAGTTCCTGAATTAAATGTTAGGAATTGGTAGAATAGGCAAAAATAACATTAGTAGTTCCTTTGGACCTTAGCCAAAGGGATATTTTCTGTATTTTGGGAATAATTTTATAGTCTTGTATTTGAATGACTTTATTCACTCAAATTGGAGAAGAATAATTTTGATTTAAAAAAATAGATTTATTGGAGGGGTAAAATATCATTTTGATTCCAAAAAAGGAGAAAAAACTAATTTCTTTTGTCTATTAAGGTGGCATCCCGAATTTGACATTGAAAGAGTTCCTGATATAGAATGTTTTGAGTTACCACAACCCCCCGTAGAGGAAAAGTTTACAACTGGAAAAGATGTATTAGAAAAGGCTAAGCAAATGTTTAATTGCAATTCAAGAATGGAACAGGCTCTGCAGAAATTAAAGGACATGAAGAGCGAGGAGACTTCTGGAGCTGAGAAGAAGGAAGAAGCACCTCCAGTTTCTGTTCTAAAAGGTATAGAAAATGTTTGTGCTTAGATTATTTATTTTTAATATTCATTTATCCACAAAATTACCATTTTTGTCAAAATTAAATATTGTTTTACAAAAAAAAAGTTTTTTTTGTTTTTTATCTCTAAAATTTGATCCGAAATATTTTTAGGAATTCCAAAAGCTCTGTTGGAAAAGGTAAGACAAAAGCAAGCCGCCAAAGCTCTTTTAACCATGACGAGATCAGAAGACAAAGAAAAAGAACTGAAAATATATTCGAGATTACCTGAACTTGCACGTTTGACAAGAAACCTATTTGTCTCAGAAAAGAAAAGCGTTCTGCCGCTAGACGTCGTGGTGGAAAAGCTGGGAAATTGTTACAGAGCTCATTTGACGAAAGCAGAAAGGGAAGAGCATCTCAGGGTTATTTCCAAAGAGTTTCCCAATTGGTTGGTGTTTCATGTTGTTAGAAACTGTGTTTATCTTAAGATATCAAAAAATGACGATTTAAGTCTTATTATTCAGAAACTGGAGAATTTAGTTAAACAGAAAAGTGAATTGTAATGTATGTTTTTAAATGTATGCAGTAAACTGTTTCAATTGTATTGCAAATTATTCAGGACTGACTGATTATTTAAAATTAAGTATAAGAATAAAGTATGTAATTTCAAAACTATTTTTTTTAACATTTTTTTGGGGACAAATTTTCTTTGACCAAATTCTTGTTTTGATACATTTTTTTTGACCATTTTTTGTCCAAATTTTTTTTTTCAATTTTTGTTTTGATAATTTTTTTTGACCAAATAAATATTTTAGGTGTTTATAGTTGTTTAGATTTGTGGGGTAGGGGTAACTTTTTTAATTTTTGACCAATCCTGGTGAGCAAAATGGTGAACTCTTCCTTGAGGACCCTGCTACAGGATGTATTAATGAGGTGATGATTTTCGCGAAAACAGACAAATGGCGACCGAATTTCGGATTTTGCAAATTTTATTGTTCCATTTTCGCGATGAAAGAGTAAAAAATTTTTATTCGCCATCAGATGCCGAATTTTATTCTCTTTGATTTGAGTCCAACAAATCCTCGATCCGATAATCAGGAAGAGAGAGAGGGGGTGAAAGCGTTTTACTCTGTAAAAGGACAAGGGATAAGGTAAATGACTTCGGGTCAGAGCTCTAACTATATTAGGGCCTGCAGGTGCGCATGGTACATTTATTAAAGCGACTGCGCGAGCTCAACAGTCGTGAAGTGAAATGCCGTGGGAGGAGCCAAAATACTGTGTACACTCTGAGCCAAATCGCGCTGCCGTTCTTTTCGATAATTGTAAATTACGATTTCACGTAGCCACTAGAATAAGAAGATCAATACTTTATTATCAATTAAAATGAAGTATTTAATTAAGTTTTAGATCTATTGTAGCCCTAAAACTGCGGAGGAAAACAAATCATCGGTATATATTAGGCAAATAATGAGCCTTGGTACTCCTTAAAGATAATATACAAAACAACATATTGTTAAGGAGGCCCTTTCAAAGCAAAGTTATCTTCCGTTTCCTGGGCTAACAAAAACTGTAATGAACTTCTAAACAACTTATTTCAACATGAAATATGTTTCCTCTGAAGTGTAAGCAAGGATATTTGCAATCACCTCAACTTATAGACGAAGCTACAAGTATCAATACTTTAGACATATTCCTAACAACTCATGAATCCTATAACGTTAATGTCTATATGAAGAAATTTGAATAATGACATGGTAAACGCCAAAATTCACCATCTCAAAAAATTTAGAAGTTCTGCCTTCTCCAATAATTTCGTACGTAATTTCTGCAGCACAGGACAAAGCTTTTAATCCCAAACATGTTTTTTCGGTAATTTTGACATTGCCAATCGTTTCTTATACAAAATTCATTCTGCTTAAACCAAATTTTAATTTTTTTGATTTTTTTGGAGATTCTAGGTCCATTTATATCCTAAAAACTCACTTTTTCCCTCAAAAATGGCCCAAACATTTTGTTTCGATAATTTTGACATTGCCAATAGTTTCTTAGACAAAATTCATTCTGCCTAAAACAAATTTTAATTTTTTGTAGATTCTAGGTCCATTTATATCCTAAAAAACTCACTTTTTCGCTCAAAAAGGGCCCAAACATTTTTTTCTGTAATTTTGATATTGCCAATCGCTTCTTATACAAAATGAATTCTGCGTAAACCAAATTTTAAGTTTTTGAATTTTTTTTTGTAGATTCTAGTTCCATTTATATCCTAAAAACTCACGTTTTTCCTCAAAAATGGCCCAAACATTTTTTTTCGGTAATTTTGGCATTGTCAATCGTTTCTTATACAAAATTCATTATGCGTAAACCAAATTTTAATTTTTTTTTTGGAGATTCTAGGTCCATTTATACCCCAAAAAACTCACTTTTTACCACAAAAATGGCCCAAACATTTTTATCGGTAATTTTGATATTGCCAATCATTTCTTATACAAAATCCATTCTGCGTAAACCAAATTTTATTTTTTTTTTTAGATTCTAGGTCGATTTATATCAACAAACCCAAAAAATTTAACTTTTATATACAGGGTGCGCCAATTATTTCCACTCGATCTCTAGCACCGAAACTAAAAGAGATATCAACAAGATTTTTTGTAGGGGTAGACAGTGTCACTCGGATTACAATTTTAAAATATTTTGATGTATACAGGGTGGCTAATTTTTGTGGAATGAAAATTAATTTGGTTTTTTTAAATTGAACACCCTATATACGATTATGTCTTCTGATTCTACTTAATATTAGATTTACGGTAGTTTTTTGTATTTGTAAATTCGACGCGGCGTTGACAAGTTATTCTTATTTTAAGCAGATTTAATGAAAAAACAGCACTTCAGAAATATTAGCACAAAAACCACATTTTTTAAAAAATTATTCAAAAAAGCTACTATGATGTAAATGAAACATGCACCTATCACAATAATCACACAACATCTTCACTTGTTGCACAGGGTGTTTGCCGATGGCGTGCCAATAGTCTAGTTTTCAAATGGCAATAACTTAATTTTTTCAAATGGGACACCCTGTATATTTTTTTCAGTTAGAAGCTCTCCCTAATACACATTAACAAAATATAGGGTTTTGCACATCTAACTTTACTATTTACTTAAATAATTGACGTTAAGTGACAAACAACATATTTTACACAATTTTTAATAAGAAATCAAGTTACCTATGACAATGACAGTAGGTATATTTTGTTATGGCATTAATTGTCAACATAAAATGTTGTATTGTATTACGTCTACTATATTTAATCGGTATTGTGTATAAAAAATGGATTTTAATAAGAATTATAGTGTTCAAGAAAATATTGATATGATATGGATACTGGGTGAATGTCAAAAAAATGCGTTTCTTGCTATATATATCTGTCATTAGAAGCTGTTGCCATTCGGAGGTCGTTAAATAACAATTATCCCTTTCTATTCTGGTTACGCCTATGACGCACGTTAATCCTCTTAGGCCTACTGTAGTAACAATGAGAGATCATAAAATAATGTGATAGTCCAAGAAATTTAATAAATTTTGTATTGAAATTAACAAAAACAATTTAGAATGCATTACAAATATTGAAGTTTTACCGCACGTACTGTACTATAGTTTTGCATACCGAATTACTTTTTATTCTGGGAATTTACTCTCTCTTGATTTTCAAATACACTATAGTAGGGTCTACCGTCAAAGATACCCAGAAAGACGTCATCCACAAAAGGATACTTCTGAGAATTTAAAGAATAGATTTGATAAAATAGGAACTGTCAAGTATGAAAAACATTCACGTGAAACTACAGCTGTTACTATTGACAACGAATATAAGGTAATGATCAGTATAGTTGAAGATCCCAATATAAGTACAAGGCAAGTAAGCAATCAGTTAGATATTTCCAATACCACAATTAGACGCATAATAAAAAAGAATAAATATCACCCCTATCATATCCAGCTTCACCAAGAATTGTTACCACGTGATTTCGCGCGTAGAGTGAAATACTGTAGATGGTTAATAAACAAGATAAATACAGAGCGTAACTTTTTAAACAAAGTTTTATTCTCCGACGAAGCCACGTTTCATAAGAACGGTTGTGTAAATAGACACAACTTCCATTATTATTCGGACCACAATGAACATTTATTTAGAACCACATCACAGTATCGATGGTCTTTGAATGTGTGGGCGGGAATAATAGGTGATTATGTAATTGGTCCCTATTTCTTTGATGGGACTGTAAATGGAGCTATATTTTTAGATTTTTTAGAACATGATTTTCGCAACTTATTGCAAAATGTGCCTCAAAATTATCGCAATGGAATGTGGTTTCAATTAGATAGTGCCACACCACATTACCTATTAGATGTTCGCAATTGGTTAAATAGGGAATTTCAGGATCGTTGGATAGGAAGGGCAGGACATATAAATTGGCCTACTAGATCGCCTTGCCTTACACCTTGCGATTTTTTCTTGTGGGATTTTATTAAAAATATTGTTTACAAAGAAGAGGTTGCCACAAAAGAAAATATGAAAGAAAGAATTACTGCAGCATTTAGACAGGTGACCCCTGCAATGCTAAGAGATGTGCGTAAATCAATGAAAAAAAGGGCAAGAAAATGTATAAATGAAAATGGAAGACATTTTGAACACCTACTATAAATTTTAACTTTCACTGTTGTAGTTTTCTTACGACTAAACTTTGTAAAATTTTGACCTTATTAAAAATTGTGTAAAATATGTTGTTTGTCACTTAACGTCAATTATTTAAGTAAATAGTAAAGTTAGATGTGCAAAAGCCAATATTTTTTTAATGCGTATTAGGGAAAGCTTCTAACTGAAGAAAAATATACAGGGTGTCCCATTTGAAAAAATTAAGTTATTGTCATTTGAAAACTAGACTATTGGCACGCCATCGGCAAAACACCCTGTGCAACAGGTGAAGATGTTGTGTGATTATTGTGATAGGTGCATGTTTCATTTACATCATAGTAGCTTTTTTGAGGAATTTTTTAAAAAATGTGGTTTTTGTGCTAATATTTCTGAAGTGCTGTTTTTTCATAAAATCTGCTTAAAATAGGAATAACTTGTCAACGCCGCGTCGGATTTACAAATACAAAAAACTACCGTAAATGTAATATTAAGTAGAATCAGAAGACATAATCGTATACAGGGTGTTCAATTTAAAAAAACCAAATTAATTTTCATTCCACAAAAATTAGCCACCCTGTATACAAAATATTTTAAAATTGTAGTCCGAGTGACACTGTCTACCCCTACAAAAAATCTTGTTGATATCTCTTTTGGTTTCGGTGCTAGAGATCGAGTGGAAATAATTGGCGCACCCTGTATATATAACCCTAACAGCCGACGACGTTGCCCCCCCTCAATTTCTGGGCTGGAGCCGCCCTTGAACAACCAAAACAGAAACTGGTTTACTATAACATACAACACTAACACTGCTTGCAAATACAAGATACAAATTCGTCTTTGACCGGCAGTTTCAAAGAAATACTTTGAACAAATTAAAACTGGTAATCATTTTTATCATTTAATAGTCTTAAAATCTGTATCAAATGTAACAAAATTAGAGGAGAATGTAAGTATTAACACTATGCTCTATCTCCGATAACGAACTATAAAGTCTCTTCTTAATATCGGAGTCAGGAACCATCCTTGGTTTCCCGGCTTCGCTTTCTGGGTTAGCGCATTGTCTTAAGAGGGTTGCTAGTTCCGAAGGTGTGTGTTGTGACATCAACAATCCGGGAACGAGTACGGTATTAGCCATTCTCCACCCTAAAAATTGTAAAATTTCATTATTACTCCTAATCATTGCGAATATTTATAATTTATGCTACCAAGAAACACTGGGTGTTCAATTAAGTACGGGCAATACATTCTGCAATTTTGATTATGTTATTAAAGTGAAGATGGCGTTGTGCTTTCCTCGCGCTGAATACGTTTTCCAACGTAAACAGTTAATACAGCTTGGCAAGGTACACCGTCATTTTCTAACATGGATTAAAGATTCCATATTGAGTTGTCTACTTTCTACTGATGAGGCGTAACGATGCCGAAACTGGTCTAGAAATGACAAGCTCCTTTAATAATAGAATCAAAAGGTTGGATTGTCCCGAAAAAGTTTGGGATCCAACACGCGTCTGAACCGAAGTAATTCAATACCTGTGGGGACAGGTAGTCCAAGTAGTAGTTGTTTTAGGTTCCCGATGTGGTGCAAACCTTTTCAAGATTGGGAGAACGCAATAATCTACAATTGATCAGTTTAATGCTTACAAGAAACAGTGGATTTTTCATATACAGTGTGTCCAATTAAGTCGGCATCATATGGGAAACTTTTTTATTCTTAGTTTTATGAAAAAAAGTTATTCGTTATAAAAAGTGGTGCATGGTCTAAAACATAATATGCAACCATCAGATATAATTTTTTTTAGTCGTAGACGAGGTTTGTCAAAAAATATGAATTTTATACAAGAGTAAAGTACCTTTACTTTTGAAATATGAAAAAAAAGTTATTAAAAAAAATTATTTCTAATGGCATTTTACGTCAACATTCCGATTTTGAACAAGATAATCCAACTTTAAGAAAATTTTCATTTTAACATTTTTTGATACACCCCCGTAACTGATAATTTTGAAAACTTTTTTTCATAAAACTAAGAATAAAAAAGTTTCCCATATGATGCCGATGTACATTTAAGCCGTGATAGCCTACTTATTTGGGCCCTAGCTTTGGATGCAAATTGCGCACTGCCGAAATAAATCTATGAACTGCGTTTATCTTAATAATATTTTTAAAAGGAGTAATTGGATTCTGTATACAGGGTGGCACAAATTTAATTGAACACTGAAAAAAGATGTGCATTTTCAAGACGAATTTATTGGTTTTTTAAAATTAAAATATCAGGTCCGGTTTCTGAGATATTTGAAAAAAACCGAAATTGACGATTTTCGGTTTATTTAATTAGCTCCCTTTTAAGATATAAAAAAAGTTTATAAAGCTTTTTCATTGAAGGCCAAATATCGCTTAACATAGGTACCCAATTTTTTTAAACAACGTTTCGTCTTTGAAGGGCCATCAACTATTTTTTTTAGATACGGACCTGTACTTTTTATTTAATTTTTGAAATCCCCGTTTTTTTCTCTATATAACCATGTAGAATTTTTTTATTAAGTTCTTAGAATGAACTGCAGTTTAGGAATTTTTCTAAGTACAGTCCTGTTCAGTATTATCCTGAATGTTTTTTAAACAACTTAGCTTTTGAGCATATTTTGGATGTAAATAAAATAATTCACAATGACTGTTTAATACATTCTAATTTCTAATTATCTGTTATAATTTAATAGCTGAAGTTTAAATAAATTTTATTTATTTTCTGATTGTAGTTATTTAAGAAAATCGAATTTAGATATTTAATAGAAATTAAGTAAACTTAGGGCAATGAGCTCAAAGTATACTCAATTTTTAATTTATTTTATTCAAAAATATTTTCAGTGAAAATGGAACAGGACCGTACTTCCTAAAGTACAGTTCCATTGTCAAAACCTAATAAAAATATTAAGTGTTCTACATGGTTGGATAGAGAAAAAAATGGGAATTTCAAAAATGAAATAAAACGTACAGGTCCGTATTTAAAAAAAATAGTTGAGGGTAGCCCTTCAAAGAGGAAACGTTGTTTTAAAAAATTGGATGCGCTATGTTAAGTTGTATTTATTCTTCAATAAGAAAGCTTTATAAGTCAATTTTAGATTTTCCCAAATATCTCAGAAACCAGACCTGAAATATTAATTTTGAAAAAACTCATTAATTTGTCTTCAAAATACGCGTCTTTTTTCCTATTTGACCAACTTTGTATCTATAACGGTTTTCAGAAATCCCAATAGTGGTCAATTGAATTAGCGCCACACTGTATATGATAAGGGAAATATTTTACCTAAAAATATTTTTTCGCAAACAATTTGCAGGTTGTCATTAGCCACAAAATTGCTACATTTGTTATTTTTGTCGCACCTCGAGCGACAGTCAATAAAATCACAGTCATTATCACTTTTACAATATTCAACTTCTTTGATAATAGTATTAACAACGGATTTGGGTAGAACTCCATCCAAATCTATAAATTTCAGCATATTTTGATTCTTCACTAATCCAAAATGCTCTAGTTTAAGGTCACAAAGGTGAAACGGTTCTCGAAACTTGGTTTCTAATTTTTCTAATAGCGCTAAAATTTGAACTGCTAATTTTAAGCGTTTTCCCCAGTTTTCTGTATTGTCGTTGAGTGTCAAAAATGAGGACATTGATGGGACGGGTTCTAAATACTCCACAGCAAAATATGGACCACAAGTACCTAAAAAAGACCATAACTCTTTAGTGAGAGTTTCGCAAACTAACATTACAGTAATTTTGGAGTTGAACTTTACCTAGAAGTTGTGGAAAAACATCTTTATCAGTGAACAAAGCAGAAAGAAGATATTCATTATCTTGTAAAAGCAGCCACAGATTGTCCATTTCCTTTCTTCTTTTAAACCTATTTTTTTCTTCGTAACTAGGCTTAAGTCTGGACAACCGGATAGCGGTATCGTAAGCCACCGTAAGATTAAATTTATTTTTGACTATTGCTCTAATGGTTTGCAAAAACTCCTTTTCTGATGGGTACTTGACTATACCGTTATCGTACCAGTGAATGGCTTGTATTTCCTTTGGGACTGATTTGAAGACCAGGCGTGTGTCGTGCCATTCCGCGCTGAACACCGCTTCTTTCGTGGCTTCGAAAGAGTGACAGGTCAGAGAGTGAATGCCTTTTGTGACGCACAATGGGGCACATAGAGATCCCACAGCTAGGCCATTTTCGTAGAGATTGCACTGAAAATAATAAATTTGATGGGTTATCCAAGATACATTTTAGCGACAAAGGATTTAAAAAAAATGCATTTTTTGTAGTTTTTTGAATTCGATAAATTTAATGCTTAAGAGATATTGGTCATTTTATACAGCTGTACGTCTTCGTCATTTTTTATTATCTTGAACAAAGCTGTCAGTCAGGTCTAATGCTTTCCAAAAGTTCTAGAACATACGTCTCTATCTAATATCCTATCGATTTTTAACACACGTTTTCAGAAGAACAAAAAACTATTTGAGCAACCCCCGTATATGAGCACTTCTATTACTAATAACTTTTCAACGGATGAAGATAGAGAGAAACAGAAAAATATCCGAAACTTTAAACGCCACCCTCTATCTGTGTGTAGATTTTCATCGAAATTGGGAAAAAAAAAATTCCGGAAAAAAATTTGGAGGCTATTCCTTTTTTAGAAAAATCCGATAGGCTCCGATTGGGGTAAAAATCGGAATATAAGTACAGTAAGGCCCTTAGGTGACTAAAAATAGTAAGTTTCTCTGAAAAAAATTTCTAACTCTAATCGAGTTGAAAAATTCTACACAGAAATAGTAATCAGTTTTTTTTATTTCAAGTCATTTAGTTACTAAATACAATTTTGTGTTTTCTGTAAAAAAATCATTTTGAACAACCCCCGTACAAGTCATTGCCGACAAACACCAGAGTATACCTAGTCGCCATTTTTGTTCAATTTTAAATGCAGATTTTTCTGTTTCTCTCGATCTTCATACGTTCAAAAGTTATTAGCAATAGAAGTGGTCATATACAATAGCCACGGCACACCCCCTACTACCGGGGGCCTACAAGGGGGATACGGAGTACCCGAGAGCATATAGGGGGAGGTCCGGGGGCCCCCTCCGGGATATATTGGAAAATATAACCATTAAAAACGCATTTTTTTGCATTCTCGAGGTGAAATGGTCTGGATTTCATTATTTATTTATTTTTAATTATTATTTTATTCATTTATTCGAGGTTCCGCGGTACACCTAGAGCCTCACGGTACACACTATTGGGAAGCACTGCTCTAGAACGTTCGGAAAGCAGGAGATTCGTGCGAAAAACCTTTATTAAGTGGCAACCGGAGTTCTTGTGAGAAGCAAATTTCACTTCTATTTTATGAGGATTTTCTAATATAAAATTGTATTTATAAGCGCGCCACTGGGAGCACTTGGCCATGGAATATTTCTCGACAGCTTTAAATGTATGTAACGATGTGGCAGCACTTTACAAAGATATTTAAGAAAAAATGGGAAACCATATTATTTAAAAAGTACTTGATATTTTTTAAAATAAATAGGATCAAATTTTCATAGATTTAATGCAGAATGGCGCGGATATTTCTTTTTGTGATTTTCTATTTAAAATTAACAAAATAAATACTTTTCGAAGGTTTACAAAAAATTCAAGATTTCTCCACCCTAAGTTTTGGAATTTCCTGAAAATTTCACAAAGATCAGACGAAAACTAAAGGCTTAAAAGGTTATTAAAATTTTTCAAGGGGTTCGGTTTGCTCTTAAGCAAATATTTTTTAAACGGTAGGAAAAATCGGCAGCGTCAATGTTTGTTTCTGTTTACGTATTTAGTCTACGTATCCCCCTCAATGCCTTTTGCCGCAATCCGGGAATGCTGTTCCAGCTCTATCAGAACAACCTACTTAAAAATATGAAATATTTGGGGGAAGTAGTACTCACCAAGTAGCCTCTGTGTTGATATCTTGTTTGTACAATTGGGATCTGACATCCAGCGATACGCCACCTGGCGCTTTGTTTTCGAACACAAAATAGTGTACTGCGCAGTACCAGCGTGTAATAATAACTTTAACAAATATCTGGACGTTGTATTTCCCTATTTTCCAAAGCCGGATAAACGAAAGGGACGAATTTTTCAGCTGCAAATCGGGTGTCCCTTTCAGGTGCGAGTTTTGACCTGTGGAAGCGCTGGAGGGGGGTCGGAAGTGATATTAAACACCACCACCGTGCTCAGCATACTCGAAAACGGGGAAAAGACGTTTTTTTACAGGGAAATGATGTGCTTCCCGTTTAACCGCTTTACGAGGTAGTTTTTTGGCCGCTTTAGGGGTTAGGCTGACGAAAAGAGAAATTCTGACAACGCCATCGTCTTCAGCATCCTCAAAAAGGGGGGGGGGAGGTTCTCTCGATTCGGGTAAATTTTGGTCCATGCCCTTCCGACTCACATACGCCACTATAACCTGTAATAGTGCAACAACATAGCACGTAGCAATGCAGTGCTTGCATTTTTCCCCTGAACCAGCTTTGCCGGAACAAACAACACTCATCACTTGTCAATCTCCCGCAGTTTTCCCATTAATTTGATGGGATTATCTGGCAAATTCGACGTTGATAAACAGAAAGCCACCAAGTCCACACAGCTACTGTCACTTTCATTAATTTTTTTTCCTCATTTAACCAAATGTCCAACGTTTAAAATACGCTCAGCTTGTTGGAAATTTAGTTTGCTGTGTTGTAGCCCTTTCACAAATTTTGTCAATCGTAAGACACATTTTTTATATTTAATATGAGAGAAACACCCATGTCAAATTTAAATCTTCACCCTAATTGACGCCATCTTGGATAGGCCACGCCCCTATGTCAGATACCAATACCAACATAACGTAAAATGGCGAAGGCGCTCTTAGATATGCATTGCTGTATAAAAAGACCAATATAATAAATATGCTAGACCAGACCTGTAATTTTTTCGAATTTATACCAGAGTACCTTTTTTGCTACTAAGGTTAATATAATCCCACGTGAAAAATAAGATCTATATGCTTTTATAAGTCCTAAAATTTTATTAAATTCTGGAATATAGTTTTAGATGTTATAAGTAATAAACGATTTTTAAGTGCTCAACTTTGTTGGCCTATATCTCGTTAATGAAAATTTTATATAAAGTTCTGATAAAATATTTTTTATCCATAAACTTTCGCGTTGTATATTTGTGTATTCTTTTATTTTACCATCGAATTGTATTTTTATATTAAAAGTTTTGCTCATAATTTAGGTTTAATTTTAAATTAACGATTCTTTCTTTGTTGGCTACTTGAATTATTTCATGAGAAACACTTTTGGTACCTTCATTATATTAACACAAAGTTTTTACTATTCCTCTCATACCCGATTGGAAATTCCAAACCGGTAGATTGTTTAAAAAACAAATCTTGCATAATACATTTGTGCAATACTACTTTAAAATAATAAACATATTTTTATAGTGATTTATTATTTAAATATTAAATATATTTTTCCTGGAACTGATGCCGGAATTATGGTAATTTGGTGTGATTCAAGTTTACAGCAAAATCAAAGTCCAGACATCGAGTTTGGGGTACTTTTGAACTCATACAGTGGTTAAAATTCAACTAAATCCGCCCCCTTGACACTCCAAAAAATTTGTTTTTGTTAAAACCGTAAAGCCCGACTTTTTTTTTGTATATTTACAAAAAATTTCATCAGACAAGTTATAGCTCACATATTTTCATCTAAAGTCAATAAAGATGCAATAGAAAAGGTTCAAAAAAGATTTCTACGTTACTTATATATTCGTAAATATAATGCGTATTCCTACTTAATATCATATCAAAGCATGCTCGAAAGTTTTAAAATAGTATCTCTTGAAAGGAGGAGATTGGTTCAGTCTGCACTCTTTATTTTTTACATTATTAACAACATCAAATACAATGGTCTCTCATTAATTAACAATGTCAAAATCATAGTACCCAAAATAAACTTGAGACAGCACAAAAAAGTGATTTTTTCCACAAACCCTACGGATTGCTCACCCATAAATAATATGTTGCAAGAATGCAATATCCTTATTAGTAAGTATGATGTTGATTTTTATATACCCAGTTGCAAAAACATAAAAAACTGTAAGCTGAGGTAAAATTTAAATTTAGGCCTCCATTATATGTTTAGCTGCAAAACAATGACATGTAAATTTTTGAAATTTGCTGTAAATTTTTGAAATTCTTTTTCACTATTAGTGTTGTCAGCTTTTAGTATTGTGTTCTTGAATTTATTTCTTAGTGTAAGTTAGTTTGTAAGTATTAATTCCTTACATACAGTTACTCTTTGTGTTTGTAAGTGAAGCTAAAATAAATAAATAAATAAATTGTTTTTTTTTTCGTCCTTGTGGGATGAAAATTGACAAAGTTTTATTTCTCAGATTACATTTGGCAACTGAATTTTCTTCTACGACAAACCGTTTTCCTTTTAAAGCGAAAACCGGCAGAGAAAAAAAAATTCACCCTAGAGAGTCAAACGTTAAGCTCCAAATTATAGGAAAGTTTATCTCCTTTCATTTTTGACATAATTTTCTGTTGTTTCCGACAGTTACTGTAAATTACCATGCACTAAGCCTATAATATACAGGGTGGTCCTTAAGTAATTGTACATAGAAGTATGGTAGATTCCTCACTTTAAAATATTACGATTTGACTCAACTTGCTCTAATAAAATGTTGCTAATAAGGAATATACAGGGTGTTAAAGGTTAAATTTTAAGATTTATTTTTTGCAATAACTTTAGCGTTTTGGGATATTTATACATAAAAATTTGGAACTGGGGGTTTCTGGGCACGAGAAATCAGAATCTGGTACCTACTTCGATGTAATTTGTAGAGGGCGCTAGTTATGCCACATTTGTGGCATAAATGTGCGATTTTGCTATTTAAGTTAGCGCTATTTTTGTAAAAGAATATTAAATCCACGTTATTTTAATAGAAAAAAAGCATACTTGTCATTAACCTTAAAACTTAACGGTTTACGAGATAATCACATTTTAGGGATCAGCTCCATGATTATACTGGTAGGCAAAAAAAAATTATTTTCTGACTCTGACACCATTCTTGCTGATTCTTATGTAAAATGACATCCTGAATCCGAATATGACCTCAGTTTTCCCCCATCGCTCACCGTTTTCGGGGGGTGGCCACCCCACCTATTTTTATCGCTTTTCGATAATTTGGAGAGATGAAAAAAAAACAGTGGGTGATGGGGGGAAACTGAGGTCATATTCGGATTCAGGAGATCATTTTACATAAGAATCAGCAAGAATGGTGTCAGGACCAGAAAAAAAATTTTTTTTGCCTATCGGTGTAATCATGCAGCTGATCCCTAAAATGCGATTATCTCGTAAACCGTTAAGTTTTATGCTTAATAACAAGTATGCTTTTTTTCTTCTACAAAAATAGCCCTAACTTAAAGAGCAACAAAGTGTATCGCACATTTATGCCACAAATGTGGCATAACTAGCGCCCTCTACAAATTACATCGAAGTAGGTACAAGATTATGATTTCTCGTGCCCAAAAACCCCCAGTTCCAAATTTTTATGTATAAATATCCAAAAACGCTAAAGTTATTGCAAAAAATAAATCTTCAAATTTAACCTTTAACACCCTGTATATTCCTTATTAGCAACATTTTATTAAAGCAAGTTGGGTCAAATCTTAATATTTTAAAGTAATGAATCTACCATACTTCTATGTACAATTACTTAAGGACCACCCTGTATATTATAGGCTTAGTGCATGGTAATTTACAGTAACTGTCGGAAACAACAGAAAATTATGTCAAAAATGAAAGGAGATAAACTTTCCTATAATTTGGAGCTTAACGTTTGACTCTCTAGGGTGAATTTTTTTTTCTCTACCTTATGTATACTTTGGCAGCTTTCATTTGGTTTTTTTGTACAACTCACATTTTAAAACTGGGGAAAATCGGGAAAATCAATTGATTTTGGCGAGAAAAATTGTAATAACCCATCAACTTTCATGTTAGAAAGTCGAACAACTTTTATCTGATGATTTTTTCTAAAAACTCCTGGGGGTAACGTTGTGAACGTTAATATATGAAAAAATCGGGATTTTCGTGTTTTCACAAAATAAGTGTAAATTTTAAAATTTCAAAAATTGGTCAGTTTTATCGTAAAAAAAACAGATGTTGGAAATTAGCTACAACTTTTGTTTGAAACGTTTTTTGAATGGACCCAAATAAATTTAGAAATACCATTTTTACCAAGTTTGGGGGGGGCGGCAAGGGGGGCGTTTATCCGACTTTTAAAGACTATACCTAAATATTTAAATAATTGTTTCATACATTTAGTCATTTTTTTCGTCAAAAAATAATATCGAAACTTTTCCGTGGACTTTAAAAGCATAACTTACCACTTTTGTCACGTGATTCCATGCTTGCAAATTCACACAAAGCACATTTAATTTAAATAATAAATAAACGCACGTGGAGACGACTATGATAAAAGAATAAACCACGTATTTATGAGTGTACAAAATTCCAGGTATCCTACGAATTAGAATCATAACAAAAAGGTTAAAACAATTAAATTTCGAAATGAGAAAAGGAAATTCATAATAGAAAAATGTGAAAATCGACCGCATGAGAATTAAGAAAATCTTACTGCGGCAATCGAATATTGACTGTACCTAAGGTATGGATAACGGGAGTTTTAATTATGAGATTATCGAATTATCGAAATGACGTTTAAAAAAGTAGTTTTCATCAGTCTCAACTCAAGTAGTAGATCCAAATTTACCGAATTTATATTTTCAGAAATCAAGTAATAAATACAAATAAATATCCCATTTATATTTCTGTTAACTCGCATTCTATATCTCCGGCGCCGTAAACGTGGCTAGGACACGCGAGGGGTTGGATTTAAAACGCTTGCGTACTACAATGTAGGCAGGATAATGAACGAGAATTAGATCGTTCAATAATTTATTTAGTCCTGATTTAAATTTTTACCAATTACCAGAATAAAGGAACCGGATGCGCATAAAGTTTTGAAAAATGGAGTTTTCAATGTGTTTTATTGATTATTTAAGGGACAGCGGGGAAATGGGGCAAACATAAGAATAAACGAATAAAAACTTTGTCAATCTGCCTTCGGGATAAAAATATAATTGGACGAACTCTGAGTCTTTTATTAATTTTTATAATGAAAACACAACCAGAAAATTCAGTTTTCTAATTCCTAAGTGTCCATTGCTTCAGTCATAGAAAATGGGACTGTTCACTTTTATATTTACCTTTATTTTCTTTTTATTTCATGAAGTATAGCCTCATATCGTCTAGCAAATAAAATTTTCTACGAGAAGTCATTTACATTTAATTAGATATAGTCGAACCCACTGCTTTATGAGAAACAGCAAAGGATATCGCCAATAGAAGAAAGGCTGATGCATCTGGACATTTTTGAGTACTGTAATGTCGAAAACACCGTACACTGTCCATATGCATAAAAATAAAATAATATTTTGGCTATTCCTCTTCTTTACATCTTTATATATCTTTCATGATTTCTTTTTATCCTGCTGTTTACTTTGTCTATTAATACTTCATAATTTTCTTCATTTTCAAACTTCCAAGGTTTTTTTTGGATAAATTTTTTTCATTAACGTGATTGGTGGATTTTCTAGATCTAGGAATACTGTTTATAAATTCCTCAATAATACTTAATTTTGATGATGTGAACATGTAAGGATCCTTATTTCTTTTAACATCGTTTCTCTTCCCGTTTCCTGTTGTTTTATTTCTTCAATTTTATCTTCAATCTGGGGTAATTTTATTTGTGAAATTTCATTAATTTCTTCCGTCCTGTTTCTATTCTTTAAAGTTTCTTCTTCTAAAAATTCGTTTAATCTTTTAACATTTTCCTTATTCTTCATTTCATCCTCTTTTATTTGACATATTTCTTCATCACACTCCGTTTCTATTACTTTCTTAATTTTCTGTTCCTGTAACTCTTCTACCTCTGTTATTCTTTCAATCATTTCTCTTCTAATATCTTTCCTTGTTTCTTCTATTTTTTTATCTGTATACATTTTGTCTTGTGTTATTTCTTCTATTCTATTTTCTATACCTTTCATTTCTTCTTTCATCTTTGATTTCTTCTTTGTTTTTATTCATTTGCTTTCCCATATCAGTCATCATCTTTATTAAAACATCCATTTTGTCGTGATTTAATTTTTCTTATTCTCGTTCTTTTTAAGGTTCTTCTATTATTGTATTGTCTATATCTTGTTCCTTGTCACTTGCTTCTTCATCTCTTTGTCCTATTTGTACTTCTTGCTGTCTTGTTAATCCATTTTCTTTTATTATCTCTTAAATCCATGTTATTTTTTTATTATTTTTTTTAATTATAAATTACTATTTAATTATTCAATTTTATAGAGGCTCTTTATTTTAGAGCCAGTCAACTCCACATAATTTTTCGCTTTAAACAAACTTTCCTAATCCAAATGTCATCATAACCTTTCTTAACATCAACCCCCAACACATATAAAAAAAATTACAACTTTTATATCATTGTAATATATTTAAAATACAGGAATTAATTGTAGTCCCTTCCACTAATCTGCACCGTGTATTTAAAGAAATTGATTTTTATCAACCATTAAAAATGCAGCAAAATTGATCAAAAAACGCGGGTGTCTGAATTAGTGGAGTCAAACTAGCATGGAAAAACTGAAAACTTGTAACTTTTTTCGGAGAAATCGGAGCGACATGCGGTTTTGTTTAAAATTTTCGAAAAATTATCAGTAACAAATTCTACAACTAACCTCTTTACGCTCGGACATTTATAATTATTTATTTAACAAATTGGACAATTTTCTGAGAGTTTCGCCGAGGGTATGGAAATCATTACTGCCTGTTCAACAAAAGGTCTGGAAAATTTTCCCGTGCGGGTTTTCGAGGTCGCTCATCATCTTGTAGATTGTTTATTGTTCAATTATTGTAAACAGGCTAATTAACAAATTGATAACACTGCCCCCCAAATACATAGAGGACTCGAATTTTTCCCAAATAAAACTCTGGGTCCCCGGGGAGTAGCATGCTCACAAAGTTGTAGCACATAATTGTTTATTGTTCAATTATTGTAAACAGGCTAATTAACAAATTGATAACACTGCCCCCCAAATACATAGAGGACTCGAATTTTTCCCAAATAAAACTCTGAGTCCCCGGGAGTAGCATGCTCACAAAGTTGTAGCACATAATTGTTTATTGTTCAATTGTTGTAAACTGGCTAATTAACAAATTGATAACTCTGCTCCCTAAATACTTAAAGGACTCGAATTTTTTCCAAAAACTCCGGTTCCACGGGGAGAAGCATGCCCACAAAATTGTAGCACCTAATTGTTTATTGTTCAATTGTTGTGAACTGGCTAATTAAAAATTAATAACTCTGCTCCTGAAAATTGTCCAATTTGTTAAATAAATAATTATAAATGTCCGAGCGTAAAGAGGTTAGTTGTAGATTTTGTTACTGATAATTTTTCGAAAATTTAAAAAAAAACCGCATGTCGATCCGATTTCTCCGAAAAAAGTTACAGGTATAATGCTAGTTTGACCCCACTAAATTCCGTTCATTGTTTTCTACGAGAGCTGGGGCTGTCGCGGTGGTACAGTTTATCTATTTTCAATTGCAGAACAAATGCCAATGCCGATCAAAGCAACTTGTCGGCACATCAAAGCAACTTGTCGGCACATCAATGCAGCTTGTCCTTCATATGATATAAAATTGGATTGTGGATTTTAAAAATGAAGGAAAAGCGTTAAAGGCCAAGTCAGGAGATCCATTTCCGCGTATATTCCAGTTAATATTGATACTTTTACTAATTAAACTCAAACGTAGAAAATTTCACGTATACTCAGGAAAAATTCTGAATCAAATTAGTCCTCCTATTAATTAAATTAAAATTACAGTACTGCAATTTTGTACTTCCGGTTTTTAGCCATTACATATTATAACAATAAATATTGTTCTTGTAATATTTATACCTGCCAAAAGCCAAACTTTCTAAAAATGTAAACACGGTTTATTATTTTCTAATTTGTCACACGAACGAAATAAATTAAATTTTTAATTTGCGGTCATCCGAAAGGTCAACAAACTGATTTTCGGTAATAATTATACTCTGATTACTAATTATTATGAGTGGTTGATGAAAGTATTAATTTAATTACGTATTGAAATTTATCATACGAGTAATAGGGCAGGTATGAAAGAGTAAAAGAAATTTGATTTTATTATTGTTTTTTAGCGAAAAAAAGTTTTTTATTGTTTCATTTTTAATCTTTAAGGGGAGATTCTCTATAAACACTTTCAAAAAATTGATTTTTTTTTTCATTTTCTGAAAGATAAAAGCGTCTAAAATGTTGTGAAAAACTTTTTTTAACTCGTGCATCTCAAAAGTTTCTACAGCCCATTAATCGAAGCAACGACAAAGTAGAAAACTTAATTCCCGTTGTTAGGATATTTTGACGTTTGTTGAATATTGCTGTCAGTATTTCATTATATTTATATTTTATTAAAATCAATCAGAAATAAAATAATCTATGTACCTCGGGAATTAATGAGCCTTAATTACCTTCGGGAATTAAGGCCCTTATAATTCCCTTGATACATAAAATACTATTTTATATTAGATTTTATTTATTTGTTAATATCAGTTGGGCGCCATTTGATACGAAATATTTTATTATTTTTACTATTTACTCTCTATCAGTCAATCTATCTATCAAATGTGCGGAATTCTATCAATTTTAATAGGGCTACCCTGTATATTAATATTCACATATTATGTTTGAGCGGGACTACTTGCGTCCGCATTGTTTTTTAACTCTTAAAAGCGTAACAATGCAAAATTAATCATTTTTTTTAAACAATTAAGATATTTGATTTGTTTTTGTAAACAATCTTGTAATAAAAGAACTATGATGCTTTAGAATGATTTCAGTTATTTCTGTCAACGGAAAAAGAAACAATTGTTTTACAACTTTAGAATGGGACATTCATTTGTTTTCAAATTTGTCACATAAAAATTCAAAACCCGTGGCTTTCGGTTTGAAAGGAAATGCTTCATGACCTGACCAGTTTATTTTTTCAAATTCAGATTTTACTCTCTAATATACAAAGACATTAAATAAAATAAAAGCCAAATTTACATTTGATACAAGTATTCCGACAGGTAGAATCAAAATATATAAAGCATACAGGTTGTCCCATTTAAAATCAAAATTTGATGTGTCTTCCGATCGAACGGGATGTCAGTTATTTTGAATTTCCACATGATATAATTGAAAATATTTTTTAATTTTTCTACACCAAATTAAAGAAAAATCTAATGCTACCGGAAACCATAATTCGATATGCCCAAAATGCGGACCAAAAAGGGTGGACCACCTGCCAGCAGATGAATGGAGGAAATGATACACATCTTAAAGCGAATGGGACAAAGATACCATCCCAAAACTTAAGAGTAGTGCCATTAAATGGTACACAGATGGTTCTAGAACAACAGAAGGAACAGGAATAGGAGTATATGGGCCTGGAACAAAATATTCTGAAAGTTTAGGCAAATCTCCGAGCATTTTTCAAGCCATCGGAAAATGTGTCCAGTTCAACATAGAAAGAAATTTTCGCAGACAAGAGATCATCATCATGTCAGACAGCCAAGCAGCCTTTAATGCCTTGAACTCCCACGTAATCAACTCCCAGATGGTTTGGGAGTGCCTAGAGTATCTAAACGAACTAGGCAAGAACAACACTGTTACCCTCCTATGGGTTCCGGGACACACTGGAGTGGAGGGTAATGAAATAGCATACGTACTCGCAAAAAAGGGGCTGAAATACCATTTTTGGGACCTGAACCCTTCTGCGGAATAAGCACCAGTACAATACTTGATGAACTTGGAAAAGAAGTAAATAACAAAAGATCCCAATACTGGATAGGACTACAAGGAATGAGGCAGGCCAAGACACTACTGGGAAACTGTAACCAGAAGAGATCTGACGACTGCGTCAGTAAAAGTAAACATAAGCTCAGAATACTTGAGGGTATCCTAAGAGGGCACTGTCGGCTGAGAGGCCACCTAAAGAAACTCGGATTAGTAGACAAAGAAGAATGCAGATTCTGCATGGAAGAAGAGGAAACCTCTATCCACATTCTCTCAGTACCCTGCGAAATCCAAGAGTACGATACCTCGGAGAATATCAAATAGAAGAGGAAGATCTACATAACCTGACGCCTACTGACATCCTGAACTTTTTGAAAGCAATAGGACTGGAGGAACTGCTCTAATCGTTGAGACATCCTTAACGATTGGGCAGCAGTAGGGGGCACAATAGATCTTATAGGTCGCAGTGTATCGACACCCCCATCACAGATAGATACACATCTCAAAAAATGTTCGTTATTGTCTGGAGTTTTCTTTTCGTCTTCATATCCTTCATTTTCCCTGTGGTTTGAACACTATTGGTTTTCAAACTCCTTAAGTTTTTTCATGAATATATAAATGGATGGATATGTGGAATAAAAAGAACCATTAAATCTTGAATGGAGAGATTCAGAAGCGTTCGTTTTGTGAATTATAATTTTGGAGTGTTTTTCTCCTTTTGCAGGCGTTGGGTATAATCCGGTTCGTCGTTATCAGCAAGGTGACTTCGACTAATATTATTGTTACTAAGTGTAAAAACTTTCCTACCCCCTAACCTAAAAATTGGAAAAAAAAATTTTGCTCCAATACGCATGATTCGAAAAAAAATTTTAATGCATGTACCCCCCTAACCAAAAAATTGTAAAAAATGATTTAAAATAAGAAAATGTATTAGTATTACTTTTTTGAGCGGAAAACTTCATTTTAGGCTAAAACCATTTATTTTTTATTTTTGTTAACAGTTCTTTATTGTTTTTCAGACAAAACTACATAGAAAATTGTGAATTTAAAAAATAAAGCTGAGCAATAATGTGGATTTTTCTAAAATATTTCTTTTTTTGCAAGAAAAATAAATTCTCATATCAAAAGTACATAAAAATCCATACAAAGGTCATTTTTTGATAAAAAAAACACGATAAAAAAATTGAAATTTACAAAAAAAATATATTTTTAGCGGGAAATGGGGTGAAAAAGAGTGGAGAAAGTCAGGAAACTAGCGAAAAGGTATGGAAAATAAAAATAGATTTGTTCTTTTCGGTATAAGCTGTACAAGGAATTATATATTTGAAAAATATATCGAAAACAATTATAATTCTGGAACAAAAATCGTACGAAACTTTAAATTCACGTATGTAATTTTGGATAAAAAATCAATATTTTTGAAGTTTACAAAAAATAAATCTTAGTGGAAAAATGCCAAAAAATGTAGAGATGTCAAATTCCAAAATCGATGCAAAAAATTCTTTTTTTCGACGAAAATTTCACATCAATATTTTTTAACCAATAAAAAGCTTTCGTTTCAGCTCGTTACTGCAGCAACCACAAAACTTGGCGATATTATTTTCCTCCTGGGTACCCTGGGCGGTACGCATATTTACAAACCCTATATCATTTCTGCATTGAGATTCTGATATCGCATATTAAATGTAGCTGTTTCTGAGATATTATTTTAGACCAACAAATGTTTATTTCATACTAATAAATCCTAGGAACATATTCTTTTGGTATATATGAAGACTCAATATAATTATTATAAATTCAAAAAAAAACCCTATCATATATTTTAGGTAAATTTTAGTAGCAAAACTTAAATTTAAATGTACTGTTGAAGGTTCTATTAATTTGTCTTTAATTATTTCATGTACTTAACTAAATTTCAAGGAACACGTTTCATTTGTGCCATAAATACGTATCTTAAGAAAATGTCATGTTATAATTTTTTATATTACTTTGGTGTGAAATTTTCTTACCGAATCTCCCACGATCTTGAATTGTTATCTGGAAATATCTCCTCAAGTATGAATTTTTTTATAAAAGTATCCCTTGTCTTCGACTCGGGATAACTTTTAAAAAATTCATGCTTTCGGAAATATTTCCGATAGTAATTCAAACTCTAGGGAGATTACTAGTGAAAATACATGGAAAAAACTCCAATAATCTAAATTGTGCATTTTGGAAGTTTTTAAAATAAAAATATTCATCTATGTGCAATAAAAATAGTTCAAATAATTCTCCCAAAATATTTTTTTTTGCTTTTGCTCCAAGTAATTCTGAATAATAAAGTTTATTTCAAAGAAACTTTTACAACAGAAAAATAATTTATATACAGGGTATCCCGTTGGTAAACGGAAATACTTTAAAGGAAGATAGAGGTCAAAGGCGATTCTAAATAACCCATATATAGGGTGAGTCACGAGGAACTTTACATACTTCTACCATAAGCAGAGGCACCTTAGGGGATTACCAAATAACCATTAAAAAATATCTTCTGTTTTTCTTTAATAATGTACAGAGCGATTTATGGATTTGGACCAAAATAATGTTTGGTCATATCTTTTCAATGATTAAGTCGATTTGTCTCATTTTTTGGTAAAAGTGTGTATTGGTATCTAGCAACTAACTGACATATTCAGAACTAAAAAATTCCAGGGCCGGCTTCGCGAAAATTTGTTGAATTGCTATAATTGTAATAATTCACCCTGTACATGATTTCTCTAAAATGTGATATGATTTTTCCAGACGGCATAAACAGACAGTTAAACCTGGATATTTGAAATTTTTGTTACACTTGCCTTACATTTTTAATTAAAGATTCATTTTAAAGTCAAATTGAAAATTGGCGATAATGAAATATCTTACTGTATAATAATGTTTAGTAATTATAAAGAAATCTTTAAAATAAACAATAACGACACACACTGTATTCCAGTGTAGCAAATACCAGAATTTGAATCAATTTAAAGGGCCGGATTTAAAAATGTGGCATATCTGGTTCATGTCAAAAATTCACCCTGTATGTAACTTTTTGCACCCGCAATGGACTGAAATTAGATTGAAAATGTTTGCGTCAACCTAGTTTTGTCATTTGTTTCAGCGAAAATCACGTGTAATTATTTTAATGTGAATGAAATTAACAACCCCAAGAAATGTTTATTCATAAATTAAGAAATAAAATAAATAACAATAACCAAAAACAAAACAGTTTTAACAATGCGGAAAATGAAATCCATTTGCCTCAATACACTTTTCTTGGCAAATGTTTAAATGTGTAATGGACTTTCTTATTGTCAATGGGTTATTTCTGATATGTAATACATACTGCAGCATTAGGCTGTGACAATTTGACATGATCGTGGTTGAAATTGTTTGTGTAATTTGACATTAGATCTTAGTTTGTGTTTTAATAATTAATAAGTCAATTACGTTCGGTATTCATCGGGTGTTTTAATTTTTTTGTTAAAAAATGCCAAATCATTTTTCAAATGCCGAATACGCTGATATTACTTTTGTTTATGGCTTTTGTAATGGTAACGGTAGGGCTACCGCAAGAGAGTATGAAAGGTGATTTCCTCAACGCCGAATACCCAGTCATCCAACGTTCGGATCAGTTTTAAATTTCTTGAAAAACAGTGGTACCTTCCCTAAAACAAAATCAGAACGAAATGTAGATTACGTTTTAGAAGACAATATACTAAATAATGTGGACTTAAATCCAAAAACAAGTACGAAAAAAGTAGGAGTACAATTAGGTGTTTCCCAATCCAAAGTAAGTAGGGTGTTGCGAAAAAATAACTACATAACTTTATTTACCGATGAAGCACAATTTACCAGATAAGGAATAAATAATTCGCAAAATTCGCACGTATGGGCTGAAGAAATTCCACATGCGCTCGCAACAAAGATTCTCTGTAAATGTCATCAACACTCATTTAATAGGACCCCATTTTTTTGATGGTACACTAACAGGACATGTTTATTTAAATGTTTTGCAGAATATCTTACCCAATCTACTTGCTAATGTGGGCCTACGAGGGATCTACCTTCAGCATGATGGTGCATCACCTCATTAAGATACCATTTATGGAAACCGGTGGATAGGACGAGGAGGTCCTATTTCATGGGCACCAAGATCCCCAGATTATAACCCAGTTGATTATTACATTTGGGGGCATTTAAAACAGCTGGTCTACGCAGAAAATATAAATACGCGGCAACAGTTAATTGATAGAATTATTCGCTGTTGCAATATTATCAGAAATAATCCACTGACAATTAATAAAAAAGTCCATTACACATTTAAACATTCGCCAAGAAAAGTGTATTGAGGCAAATGGATTTCATTTTGAACATCTTTTAAAATCGTCATGTTTATTAAATTGTTTTTTACTTTGTTCCGCATTGTTAAAACTGTTTTGTTTTTGGTTATTGTTATTTATTTTATTTCTTAATTTATGAATAAACATTTCTTGGGATTGTTAATTTCATTCTCATTAAAATAATTACACATGATTTTCGCTGCAACAAATGACAAAACTAGGTTAATGCAAACATTTTCAATCTAATTTCAGTCCATTGCGGGTGCAAAAAGTTACATACAGGGTGAATTTTTGACATGAACCAGATATGCCAGGTTTTTAAATTCGGCCCTGTAAATTGATTCAAATTCTGGTATTTACTATACTGGAACACATTGTGTGTTGTTATTGTTTATTTTAAAGATTTCTTTATAATTACTAAATATTATTATACAGTAAGATATTTCATTATAGCCAATTTTCAATTTGACTTTAAAATGAATCTTTAGTTAAAAATGTAAGGCAAGTGTAACAAAAATTTCAGATATCCAGGTTTAATTGTCTATTTATGTCATCTGGAGAAATCATATCACATTTTAGAGAAATCATGTATTATTGCAATTATAGCAATTCAACAAATTTTCGCGAAGACGGCCCTGAATTTTTTTAGTTCTGAATATGTCAGTTAGTTACACAATACACACTTTTACCAAAAAATGAGACAAATCGACTTAATCATTGAAAAGATATGACCAAACTTATTTTGGTCCAAATCCATAAATCGCTCTGTACATTATTCAAGAAAAACAGAAGACATTTTTTAATGGTCATTTGGTAATCCCCTAAGGTGCCTCTGCTTATGGTAGAAGTACGTAAAGTTCCTCGTGACTCACCCTGTATAATGGGTCTCTTGGCTTCCATAACCGAGTTACAGGGTGTTTTTATCAATTATGCATAATTATTCATTTGGCCAGAACTTTTGAATCACTTAGTATATCTTTTCCATTTTTGGCATACAGCTTACACTTCTCACGAATAATGTACTGAAATATTGAGAGATCTGAAAATCCAGGTTCGGCTTTAGGAAAAATTGAAACATATTAAAAATATCAAAAGAACACCCTGTATATCACAATTCTAATATTTCCATTCTAGATTTGAATAGACGGGAAAAAACTGAATTGAAACAAGTTGTTGTTGTTATCCCGCCACCGAATCGAATGGGAAAATTTTGATATTGAAAGTAAAATTTTCATTTAATTTAGGAAAAACATATTATGAAACTCATTTTTTCTTTAACAATTTCAAAAATTCACATCGCGTCATTTATCTATCTACAAAAAAAAACACTTCATTATAAATTTTGATTATGTACATAAATTCCAAACAACCCGCATTAATAATAAATTCCATTTCAAATTCAACCACATAATTAAAATTTATAATTGTCTCAAAAAAATACTAAACTATTAATTAACCTATGTGCCAACGTCCATTTTCTTTAATATTTTCCTACCATCGACCTCATACCATCCATCTCTCTTCCCTTCATACAGCTCTTTATTTTCTTCCAATTATGAAACATCTTTTCAAAATCTTCAAAATTATTTATGTTGTCTTCTTTACTTGAGAATCAAATTAGAGCATTTCCCGTAACCGTTTTTCTTATATTTTTATTTTTTTCTATTTCTTTCAAAATCGTTTCTCTTTCCTTTTCCTGTTGTTGTTTTATTCCTTCAATTTTATTTTCAATCCGTCCTGTTTCTATTCTTTAAAATTTCGTTTAACCTTTTAACATTTTCTTTATTCTTCATTCCATTCTCTTTTATTTGACATATTTCTTCAACACACTCCGTTTCTGTTACTTTTTAAGTTTCTGCTCCTGTTACTCTTCTACCTCTGTTATTCTTTCAATCATTTCTCTTCTAATATCTTTCCTTGTTTCTTCTATTTTTTTATCTGTATTGTATGAAACAAACTTTATTATTATTATTCGAATTTGGGACAACCTGTATGACAAGTTACTTCAAAACAACAACCATTCTAATGTAATGGTAGTTATGGTAGGGGACCAACTACAAGGATACTTCTCGAACACTCTACTTACCAGTCGGTCACGTCGACCGGTGAAATCACCTCGTTTTTAATACCTAAGGATTACCTCTTCTGCGCACCAATTACTCTATAGTATACATACCGGGTGTTCCGAAAGTACGCAATGATGGAAAAGGAATCGCAACCTGAATCGATGGCGACGGTCACCATTAAACCGGAGTACAGCCCCTCCGAGTATTCCGCATCTGAACCACCACCGGTAAGTCTTAATTTTAAATGTACAGGGCGAGTCATTTAAGGGGCGAAAAGATTTTTTTTTGTTATTGTTTACGTATTATATTTATTTCTGGGTCCCATCTGACCTACTGAGATTTAATTTTGTATATTTGATTCATTCCTATATTTTTTAAATGTAATTTTGGATATTTTGAATTACTTTCATCTCTGATATTTCGACTGGTCATTTGGAAGGTGTTGTCAATAAAAATAATAATAAATAACTAGGTAAGGATATTGAAATGTAGGAGATTAAACTTTTTTTAAATAAGTGGTTTTAAGATTCAAAATAAGTAAAAGAATAGTCTGTTAATAAAAGTTGGAAAATTCTTTTTTAAATTCAATTTTTTTATGCTTTATCATAGATGTCACTTTCTACTAAAACACTTTGTATGCCAAAATATCAAATATGTAAAACAAAAACAAAAATGTCCGCACTTCAAATATTACATACATAAGAAAAAATTAGAAAGTTAATTTAGATTTTTTACGAAATGGATTAGTCATTGGCTGAATTTATTCCCAAATATTAAAAAAAACTTAAGTTAAATTCAACATTATATTTAAAAAAAATATTTTTATTATTTGCAATGTTGGAACTTTACATTTTCAATTAATATCTATAAAAATGTTTTCACATTCTCAGGCACAAAATAATTATTTACTAATTTAAGATTCTATTTTTTGGATTTATCTACTTTTCTACGTTAAAAATATATGATCAGAAAGCTAAATGTGTTAAATTGTAGGAAATTGCACAAAAAAACTTTAAAAAAGGGGCAAAATCATTGAAGCTTGAGCTTGGGGGCCCAGAAATAATAAAATAGAGGGGATTGGATTTTCTGATAAGAGTTTATGTAGAAACAAATTTTCATTCATTATACAATATTGCAATTTTTAAATGTTTCGACTTCTATGAGGCCATCCTCAGGACAATGCAATCTGAATTTTTGTCGTCAGTTTTTCTAAAAAATCTATTTGGAAAATGATGGAATCCGTGTTTATTTTTTTGAGTATATTAATCAAGACTCGATTTCAGTACTATGTCCAACGTAACATATAAGCGTTAATACTCTATATCTTATTCGGTAATCATAATTTTGAAAAACTGGGAAATACATGTTTAATCTATCTAGAGTATATTTGCCAAAGTTCATGTATCTAGTTCAGTAGTTTGAGCTAGGCATAAAATATTTCAGTTTTGTTCTATATAAATTTTAACATTCTTTATCTTTTACTTATTTTTTATGTTTGTATCGCTTATCATTTTCCACCCTTGCTTCAACGAGAGGCGCATGCCAATTTGTCAGAAGTGCTTTTTTGATTAAAACTTCTATTTTTTACATAGGCATGCGATTTAAACACACGGAAATCCCTTTCTGCTACTGTGCATTGCATGCATTTAATTATTATAGCTTCAATTTGGATTATGTTACAAAGGAAGGCAATATAATGTATAAAAGTTTTCATAAATAGAAAAGCGATTTTCATCATGGCCGGAAAGCGTGGAAAACGTCACATAATAGAAAAAGTGGACACCCTGTATAAATTAGGAATTTAAAAATCTGCAATATTCATTAACCGATTCTGCATCCATATTTATATAATTGGATATTGTAATTGCATGTCTACGTAACCTGTATCAAAATGTTTAAATTCCTATTCCGGATTTGTTTCTCAACCGAAGAGAAATCAATAAATAAATAGTTTGCTGCACAATGTGGGAATAAAAAAGTACTTCCTTGTCGATAAATTCGCAATCACCGTAATTTTACCATTCAATGAATTCAAATAATATTTCGTTTATGGATTATTCTCAGCTTTCATGTTTTTGTTGCTGTGATTGCTTGTATTTAGATTCTTTATTCGTTATTTGGTTCATTAGTTTTAAGAGAGAAAATGAACCGAAGCATGAAACTTCAATCGAAGTGAATTCGGCGTGAAATATTTTTTTTATTTTAGGACCAAAAAATTAGGCTTGAACTAATTAAATACTATGTTTTGAAAAAAAACGATGTATATAATTATAAAAAATATGCTTTTTTAAATGGTACATTTTTTATATAAATAGAAATAAGTGGATATTTTCGTGACTGACAATAGTAATTTATGTAGATAAATTAGTACGTTTTTTTGGTTTTAAGTCGAGCTTTCGAAAATGTTTATTTTCTTTATCAAGACAAATAACATGAACCATCAGTGTTAAAATTTAAAATGACAAAATGACAATTTCTAAAAAATCAGTATACAATTGAAACATACAGAGTGAGATTATAAAATGTATGTATAAATATATAAAAAAAATCAAGTCAAGGAGGGCGAGTTGAGAAATTTTCTTGTCATTGTACTGAGGTCATTGACATATGTTCTTTTATTCATTGATTTTTCATTGTTATTTATATGAACCATTTCAAGAAAGAGGCGCTTATTGAGATTTCGTACATTATCGAGAATTTTGGCATTATTATAATCAATAACATGATCTTTATCTATTACATGTTCAGCAAGGCGACAAGATCTTACATTCCGTCTGCAGTCGCTTTTATGAGAGGTTATTCTATCTTCAAGCATTCTGCTTGTTTGACCAATGTATACTTCATCACAGCTGCTGCGTGGGATTTCATAGATTATATTTGATTTATTTTTAACTGTATAGGGTTTTTCAATTTATAATGTATTTGCGAAATAGTTCTCAAATTTGTTTTAGCTATTTTAATATTGTCTTCATTTTTGAATAAATGTACGAGTTTTGATGTCAAACCATCTATATGTGGTAAAGATTGAAAAATTGAAATTTGGTGAGTTGTTGGTAGATGGTTTGAATTTGAAACAGAAATAGACGTACTAAATTCAATAAATATTTGGGATAACAGTTTTCTAAAAGAATGTTTTGAAGTTCTTTTAGACACTCATATCTCAAAGAAGGATGAGTGACCTTAACCACTCTGTTTTTGAGGTTATTAATTAAATTTATTTTGATTTTCATGGGATGGTTTGAATGAAAATTTAGGAACCGATTACTATTAGTTGGTTTGCTGTACCATCTAGTAGTGATTTTATTGTCGTTCGTTCTTTACCGCATATAGATAGTTTGACATCGATACATTTGTTCAAAAATGAAGACAATATTAAAATAGCTAAAACCAATTTGAAAATTATTTGACACATACATTCTAAATTAAAATCATCTATATCAGTCAAAAATAAATAAAATATAATCTATGAAATCTCATGCAGCAGCTGTGATGAAGTATACATTGGTCAAACATAAAAGTGACTGCAGAAGGAAAGTGAGATCTTGTTGCCTTGCTGAACATAAATAAGTCATAGATAAAGATCATGTGATTGACTATAATAATGCCAACATTCTTGATAATGAACGAAATCTCAATAAGCGTCTCTTTCTTGAAATGGTTCATATAAATAACAATGAAAAATCAATGAATAAAAGAACAGATATCAATGACCTCAATACAATATACACATATCTATTAAAAAAACATCAAGAAAATTTCTCAACTCGTCCTCCTTGAATTTATTTTTTATATATTTATACATACTTATACATTTTATAATCTCATTCAGTATGTTTCAAATGTATACTGATTTTTTAAAAATTGACATTTTAAATTTTAACACTGGCGCTGGGAAACAGTAACAAAGCCTACACAGAACACGAGGTTAATGACCAGAGTAGTCGATGCCGTTGACACTGAAGTAAATTGAAACACTATCGTCGACCACTCAACCAAAACACAATTTTAACACACTCTACGCGCGTTTCGCCAACTATGTTGGCATCATCCGGAGTTGATGATAGACTATAATCAACTATCATCAACTCCTGATGATGCCAACATAGTTGACGAAACGCGCGTAGAGTGTGTTAAAATTGTGTTTTGATTGAATGGTCGACGATAATGTTTCAACTTAGTTGATAAACCAAAGGTTCCAATTCCCCAATTTAACTGAAGTAAAAAAAAACACTGATGTTTCTTTTTGTAGAAGAAAATAAACATTTTCGAAAGCTCGACTTAAAACGAAGAAATCGTACTAATTTATTTACTATTGACTGCTTCCCACTAATTTTGTCTACATAAATAGAAATGTATGCATAGAAATGTGGTTATACATATATGTCATTAAAACGCTATAAAACTTAGAGCTACCGCATCCAGGGCATATACAAATACATACCGGCCGTCTAAATAATAAAGCACATCCATATTTTCATTTAGCTTTTCTGCGGGAACTTTTGTAAGTTAATAGGACTTGTCATCATACGCATCTGTAATATGTTTGCGGAACAAAACAACAATAGGCAAAATATTTTTTTAACAGGCAATTACTATAGCCTCCGCCTTTTTTCGTCGATTGCCATCGCCTTACCACTGTATAAGGATAATATTATCCTTATCCTTACTCTTGCTTATATAATCTTTTTTCTGGAGGAGAAAGATATATCCCCCACTAAATTTAGATGGCGGCTAAGTGTTAAAAAGAGACAAATTGTCGCATTCTCCAATGAACCAATTAAACGTAAATTCCTATCTATATCCAGCCACAACGATCCAGTAAAAAACTAAGAGTACAAATAAATCTGATGCCATCTTAAAAAGTTTAAAGGATATTGTCTGGATATCTAGAAAAAAATAAGAACCTGATAGGTTTATATTAAGGGGGAGGGTTTTCTCATTTAAAGTACCATAAACAATTTTTAGCAATATTTCGTTTCTTTTAGTACTATCTCTTTATTTTTTTTGGTCTGATTAAAACAAAGAAAACACAGAAAAACTTGATCCCGACCCAACAATTAACTGTCTAAATAATCTATATCCTAGAGCAGCATTAATGAACTTAAAAACGTATTGGGAATATTAAAATTAAATTAACCATAAATAATTCCATTCTCAGAATAATTAAAGATTACCACAAATTACTACCGCTCCTTGAAAATCCTAAATTGGAAAATTATTTACCTGATAGAAGAGTCAATTAGTTTTTAAGTAAGTAACTAAAAATAAAAATAAAATTACCCATATATAATCCTCTTTTCAGAATAACAATTAAAAGTAAATACAAAACAGAAAATTATTTACCTGACAGAAGAGTAATCAGTCAATATCATAACTGCGTTTCATAAAAGATTATTATTGCCAGACAGCTATCAAGGGGGGTGGCTCTGTGGAAACGCATATACCTCATGTTAGGGAATTCGATCACCCCGAACGCCTGACCTGAGGGGTTTTCTCATATGCAATAGGTAAATGTTGGCCAGTAACATCCCCTCAGATACCTACCACCATTTCTTCGACCCACATTCCCTCAAACCTAATCCTCAGATCACTCTAGTGTGTCTTGGAAAGCCTCCAAGTAAAATGAAAAATTTTACGTTTACTTTGTGCCTTAAGCCCAGTTTTCCTAAAGTTTGGCACGTTCGTTATAGATCTTCGTTTGTCTTACTTCCTTCTCTGAGCATCTGGCAACTCTCCTTAAACTTGTCGTAGTATATCTTGATTTTTTCTGATGCCGAAGCTTTGTTTTAAACACCTATCAGTTCCACGAGATATCCGATCTCATCCGGCCTGTATACCGGCGTGAATGAAACTGCGTATGACACAAATACCTTTTTGCACTTGCCCAATGTCTTATCTGACTTTTATTCCACTTGAATGCGGCAGGATTCGAACCTACTCTTCGAACAGTGACTCAGAGATTAAAGGCTGGTGCCCTAACCAACTGAGCCACGGTGTCCGATGCTTCTATATGCTGCAACCCAAAAGTCTAAGGCACGTTATAGAATTCTGCCACTGTGTAAAATGGTCTTTCTTGAAGAAAAGCCCTAGTCGATCTTCTGAACTTATTATATGCATTTATAGATTTTAACTGTATCGAGAGGTTATTATACAATTTTTTGGCATTGTAGGTAATAGAATTTTTTATTAGGTCAGAGGTGGGAATAGTTAAGTAAACATCAGTATCTAAATTTCTTGTAGGATATCTACGAGTTGGTCTTTCCGATAAATTTGAATGTGCTTGCGAACTAAGCAGACGGATTCAAAGATCAATAGAGCAGGAAGGGTTAGAATTTTGACATTTTTAAAGTAATTTTTACAGTGTGTCCTACTACTTAAACCATATACATAACGAATTGCTCTTTTTTGTAATTTTAAATATAGTGGTATAAGCTACAAGAACCCCAGAATGGCAAACCATAGCAAAGGTGAGATTCGAAGATATCAATATGAGTGGACTATTTTAGGAATTTGTCTATATAAATACCTAAAAACTTAATTGAGTTCACCGTTAGAATCGAATTATTGCTTAGAGTTATAGGCTGTAAAGTACCTCTGTACGGTTTTACTGGTGTTGAAACAAAGCCCATTCGAGTCAGAACCAAGACTTGATAGTTGTTACTAGATCTTTGTTTATGCTAGATTGTAATGTCTGTATATCAGAACTACTCCAGGTTACACTCGTGTCATCGACAAATAAAGTAATTCTTCCACTTATTTTTAAGTGATATCGTTGATGAATAATAAAAATAAAATTGGACCTAATACTGAACTTTGAACCTTGAATGTAGACAGACTTGATAATCTTTTCTAATTACAAACTTTTAAGATTCCAAAGAAAGTTTTCCATTTATATTTTGTTTTCTTTTGATTTATTTCCCGCTTTATACGTTTTTTCCTCGTTATTACTGATATTTTTGGGAAAACATATGGAATTAGATTTTAAAAATTACCTCTTAACCGATATCATCCACAATGAGCAAACTGAGTCATGTCAATAATATCTCTACTCTTTCTGCAAGTGGTATTTCCTCATCCAGATATTTCAACAGACTAACCAAAAAAAATCAAAGGGAACTGCACCGAGTCTGGTACTAATTTTGAGTTTTATTTAATATTGTATTTATTTTCTATACACATTCTTTTAAGTTTTATTGTTTAGTGCAACCTGGATACCTATTGTCACAAGACATCCAAGTGTAACAAATTATAATAAATACTTGATAGTCAGCGGTATTTTTTCACCTCAATGTGTTACTTTCTACGTTTAAAATAATAGTGTCTTTTATTATACCGCTATTATTTTCATTAAGTGCATATTTTCCAGATAATACCCGTATATAATAGATATTTTACAAATTAGCAGATTTAGGTTGATGGAAATAATAGAGAGCTCTAAATTTAATCAAGAAATTACGAGATGGTATATAATTAACAGATTAATAATCAGTAGCGCAACACTTCGTTAATTTTTCAAAATTTAAAATACACTCATTTCGAGCCATAAAAAACATATTTTCTAGAGTGACTATTCAAAATCTATCTAAACACTGTTCGATGCTTTACCAATAATCCACATTAAACATTTACGTATTTTATGACAATTTAATACGAAAAATATTAATGTGGGGAAATTAGATTTTAAATGCTTCCATTTAATAATGATTTTAAATATTCCGAATTACAAAAAAATGGAAAAAACCAATAATAAAAAATTGTTAAGGGAGAAGGGGCATTACGGGCTACGTAAAGTTTGACAATGACTAAAAGTTTGCAATTGGTTAGGTGCTGATTTTCCTTATTTCAGAGACGTCATTGTTTCTGTAAAAACATTTTATAGTCCATTTACAGTTGTGGACATAGCAGCTACTTGAATTAACGCCTTATTGAACAGTTTGGCTATCTTATTTGTACTAATGACAGGACCCGGAGTATTACGATGTCAAGAAGTAATTGTCTGATCTTAGTAGGCTTTATGAAAGCAACATCAAGCGTCTGGAGGCGGTGGGTCCTGTGTATAGTTTCGTAAATAATTTCAATGCTTATTGTGTATATAGAACACAGGTCCCACAGTTCATTAACCATCAACTGTAGCTTCATGGGCTCCCTTGGAAAGATCATCATAAGTGATATGTATTGCCCTGTAGCACTAAAGATGATTTCGGCCGACATTTAGGTATATATTAAATAAAAATAAGAATCATAAAAATCGCGATCTGCTTTGCATGTAACAAGTCGTACCAAACACAAACGTTTGCTCTAAATAGAAAAAAAAATTATATAACGTGTTATTCTAAATATACCTACCGATAGAAAAAAATATTATAAAAATTCGACGAGTAGAAAGTACATTCTCTACTTGTTCGTACTATTAGCAATTAGCGGTTATCAATGCAGTGTGAAATTGTTTTGATTTCTTGTTTTATAATAAATTATATAGGCATAACAAGACAGAATAAGAAAAATCTCATATATTATAGTTAAATAATAATAATAATAATAAACTCCCTTCAATTCACCCCCTTACGAGCGAACCCCAGAAGCTCTGCAGGTTGTGCGGGGGAGGGACGGCTATTATTATTATTTGCCTTGTCGCTCTGGGTCGACTTAATGAAGATTGCTTAATGTATCAGAATATTTCAGCGGAGGTCAATGCCCGATTAGTGATTATACTCAGGTTACATCCCTTAATGTATTTAACATCTTTTTCCTTTGATTTCGACCCCCCAATCAACCAATTTAATCATCTTCTTCGGAATCCTGAAAATAATTTTCCGGTAAAGCATATTTTAACAAAATGTTAAAGAGGTTGTTTGAATTCCCACGTTTCAAACAAACAAAATTACCTTCACAATTTTTTTCACATTAATTAAATTTTTAATTAATTATCTACCCAAGCCTGCAAAAATAGATCTTCCACGGCAAGTTTCTTTTAATAAAATAAAATGATTATACCAAATTTATACATGGCTGAGTATTCTCTTGGTCACCATATAAACAATTTTAACGTTTTAATTGTTGATGGTATAGAAACCTGTAATTGCATAACCTTCAAATTAATATCTAGAAACTTTCCATCTTGCGTCATTCTGGAAATGGATTGATGTAGGTGAGTGTCTATACTCGGAGAGTCAAATTAAACGCTCCCTTTTTATGCAGTTTTCATTTACATATCGAGTAAATGCATACGGTGTGCCCACTGTTATTGTTTTTGTATGTTGATGAGTGGTCTATGTACTCACTCTCTAAAGAGAGTTGACGGATACAGTGGTATGACCAGATACTTTTATAAATATCACAAAGGAGTGTAGTAAGTTTCCCTATTACCTGACACTTTTTGAGAAACTTTTATAATTTAAACTTAAACGTGTAGACAGCGAAACATGAAGCTAAATTTACATTGCGCGTTGGAAAGTGTTTTTTGGGTATTGAGAAATTGAATTCATTTAATTAAATCACTTACTTATTTACTTATTTATTATTACACGGACATTAATCCTAAAAACCTTATCTACCTTTTAGTGTTCGCATCTGGTAAGAACGTCTTTCTCCTGCAAGGAAACTCATTTGCTTGAAGAAAAGCTTAGATTCGATCTAGATGTATTGGTCGTATTTCCATTACCTGTAATTTACATTTGCACTTATGTCGCCACTTATATCACGGTAGAACTGCGAACGTGACCTTAGATCTGTCTTTACTAAACCTTTACCAGAAACGTGAATGATGTGGTTGCTTGATCTGGTCTCTATGTTTCAACTTTGGTTTGTAATTGTGCGCGTGCAACCTATGTCCAAAAGATGTTGTGCTAAAGGTCCCGAGATGATATCTATGACTAGGGAAAATAGAGTGGCGACAACGCCGAGCCTTGGTGGGCTCCAACTCACGAGAGAGTCATTATAAGTGATCATGTAACAGTTCTTTCATATCAATTTCATAAAGCCAACTTTGTTGAATTAAATAACTTCTTTACTGAGACTGATTGGTCCTTCATTTCAAAGGATCAAGACATAAACTTTATCGTTCAACGCTTCCACAACATTATCAACGAAGGTATCGCAAAGTATGTACCCAGGAAACGAATTAATAATGCCAAATTTCCTATTTGGTTCGACTACACGCTCAGCACTCATATCTGAAAAAAATAAACTGTATAGGAGGTTTAGACGGACACATCTTCATATAGATTACTCAGCTTATTCAGAAAAAATGCGTGAAGTCAAATACAGAATTGAGTTATGCTACCTTCTCTTTGTTACTAAATCTGAGCACCTTATCCCCGAGAATGTGAAGCACTTTTGGTCATTCATCAGAATTTAAAAAGAAGCGCCGGCCTTCCAAACCCAATGTCTTATAACAACATGGAATTAAGTAATCCCCAAGATATAGCTAATGCTTTTGCAACCCATTTTCAAGCAAGTTACACTGATGATAATTCTGATCCAACAGAAGCCACATCGCTGCCTTTTTGGTCAATCCTATCTACACGCTCTTTCACTGGTGAAGAGGTGGCTTCTAAAATTAACAGCCTAAATGTAGCCAAGACTGTCGGCCCGGATGGAACACCACCATCACTGCTAAAGAGTCTTTACCGCTGAGTCTAATTTTTCAAAAATCTCTCAACGGCGACATATTTCCCACAGTCTGGAAATTCTCCAACTTAATTCCAATTTATAAGAAGGGCGACAAATCAGACATTAAAAATTATAGAGGGATCTCTTTGATTTCCATTATACCGAAACTATTTGAGTCCATTCTGACTGATGAAGTATTTTCCACATTTCAAAATTACATTTCTCCTCACCAGCATGGATTTTTAGGGGTCGGTCAACAGCTACTAATCTTGATATATACCAGGATTACCTAATTTCATCAATGGAAGCAGGTCGTCAAGTGGATGCTATCTACACTGACCTGTCTAAAGAATTCGATAGTGTCTATCACAAGTTGTTACTCAGGAAACTTTCTCAAATTGGCATCTCTGGCAATTATCTGAAATTGCTAATCTCTTACTTAACAAACCGCTCTCAGCGTGTTTTGGTTCTTCATTCGGTCTCTTGTGACATATCAGTGACTTCCGGCGTTCCCCAAGGTTCCCACATTGGTCCCGTTTTATTTTTACTCTTTATAAATGATGCATCAAATTGCTTTTTAAACAGTTGTTACCTCTTATTCGCAGACAACCTTAAGTTCTTTACTATAAAAACAATCAGATTTGGACCGTATCACCGATTGGTGCAAAATTAATCGTTTGTCTCTGAATGTGAGCAAATGTGCGACGATTCACTTTACAAGATCTGCCAACATTAACAAAAATGTCTATAAAGTCGATGATGCTTCATTAGACAGTGTCTCATCCATTGTTGATCTTGGCATCATCCTCGACACCGGTCGAGTCTATCGTTTGCAAGGCTTTTAGAATGCTCGGATTCGTTAAACGCCACACTCGTCACTTTCATGATACCAAGTCCATCATGGCTCTATACAATTCTCTGGTTCGAAGCATTCTTGAGTACTGTGTTGTAGTCTGGATGCCTATCTACACCTGCCATATCGACAGAATTGAACGGGTGCAACGAAAGTTTGCCAAGTATTTGTTATTTAAGCTTCGTTTTCTACATCAAAATTCTTCGTACGAAACGCGTTTATTATTATGTGGTATGCACTCACTCGAAGAAAGAAGGAAACAGTCTCTTCTTTTGTTCTTTTGTTAAGCAATCTGTTGGAAAATATCAGTTTTTTAACCCCTACTCGGCGAACACGACAAATTTCGCTGTTTCACATTCGTCATCATCGAACCAACTATAGATACAAAGGGCATTCTCTGATCGCATTTGTCTTAACTATAACAAGTCTTACTCCGAATGCGAGCTGCCAGCCCTTAAAAGAGCTATCAAATTCGGCGGCCATTGACGTTTTCATTGTTTGTCTTTTTTTGTGCTTCATTGTTGTCTTTTTATTTTTTTACTTTTTTACTTTTTTATTTTTTACTTTGTACTTATGCTTTAAATAAAAATAAATAAATCAGTAACGCCGACAGCGCAGCGAACATCCCGTTTATTTGACTTGATTGATGATTTTGACTTTTCTTCACTTTTTTAAATTTTAATCTTTGTTTGTGATTGTCCTCGATGTTATACTATAATCTCAGAGTTGGGTTAAGAGAGAGTGTTCTGCAATGAAATGAGAATCTAATTCATGTTATTTTCTTTCTTATGTTACGGTATTCTCGATTTTAATAAATACTAAATCAGGACAAAATTGAGAGCATCTGCCCTGAATAACCGATATTCCAAAAGCGTGGCTACAAAACCGCTAATTAATTACGTTTAAAAGCTATAAATTTATTTAGTAGTACCTTCTCCTTGTTCATTGCTTTCTAAAGTGCAATAACTAAGAAATTGGGTACAGGCTTGACATTGCAATCGCATTGAGTGGGAGGATGAATATTTGCAGAGATGTGTTTGACTTTTAACATTCAAATTACACATTCAGTCTTCCTTTCACTTATCTGAGTTAATATTTATGTGTAAGGTTACGTTTTGCGTTTCACGGAGAGATCTTTGCAATAAAAAAATGTTTAAACTATCGTTGAAGGTTCTTTAATGCACAATAAAAAAGTTAATGAGCAACCATTCAAAGAATTAAAAGCGACAAGAAAGAAAAACAGATACTTTGCATTGCAAATTTTTCCTTTCATTAGACAAAGTTTACATATGCAAAAATGTCAGCAAAAAAATGAAAAGTAACTGTTAAAATAAGCGAATATTTGTGACGAAGACAAAAAGCATACAGAAAATATATTTATTATATTGATATAGACCCAGATCCTTAAAACTATATTTAATATTTCCATATTATTTGTGGTTAAAATTGTGCCTTAGCATAAAGGTACTTTTAGACGGTCAGTTCAGTTCTCCGTTCAGTTTCAGTTTCAGTCGAACTGCCAGTTATTTGTATGTGTAAATACGAAAAACTGTAACTGATACGGAGACTGAAACGGAGACGTGGCTCGATGGGAATTCCATCAGTTATCGTATCAGTTGTCAGTTAAACGGATGTCTAAACAAACCTGTCCGTTTAGGTATCAGTATCAGCCAATTTTTACTCCATTTACTTCTCTTTTTTCGTGTCCCATAATGAGGTTATCTTCATCCATAAATAAATAAATAAACTGATCGTCTAACAACAACCGAGTTTCCAAAACTGAACTGACAACGGAACTAAAACTGAAACTGAACGGAGAACTGAACTGACCATATAAAAGTACGTTAACAAGCTAAAATTCAAGCTATTGAGGTTTATCTGCCGAAAAATCTGTCTGCTCCCATAATCCGGCTAAAGGCAAGATGACAGATCAAACCAAAACTGATCAAGAACTACCCCACGTGCTTGAAATAGTTGTGGGAATATCCAGAAAACCTCACATCATGGACCTCCTCAGGATTGAAACCTCTGCAGCCTAAATAATGCCAATTTTAAATTGTCAAGTTAAAATGCAAAAAGTTTGTTTTATATTTTGACAGGAAGTTTGTGTACATTCTATAAAATAACTAGGTAATTCAAGATGGCCAGTGTTGAGGCCCCAGGTCTTCAGAAGTAACGGGATTAACGTAGACTTTCTTGAAGGGCTTAAAACTAACTTCAAATGTCGAAAAAATAACGCCAAATGTCAAAAAGGTACGTCAAACGTCAAAAGTGAACGTTAAACGTCAAAAGAGAACGTTAAACGTCAAAAGAGAACGTTAAACGACCAAAGGCAAGCGTTTTGGGCCTTCTACAAATACCTACCCCAATATATTTCCTACTGGATTAATTATTTCACCAGTAGAGCAGGTATACATAATAAAACCTAATTTTTACCAAGTTCAACGACATCTTTTATCAAAACTTTAAAGTACCGTACGTGCTTAATGTAAAATATTTTTAATTGTATTAACGGAAATGAAACAAATATAAATATTAAATAATGTACAAGGGAAATGTATTTTTTGCAACCGTTTTAATCAAAATTAAAAATAAGTAAAGTAATTTTTATTTTAAAATGAAATTGTTTAAGATTCGGCTTCTATATTTTGATGTTAACATTTGTAGAAATAATTTTAACAACAGAATTTTAAACGGTGGGTCACCTGTATTTTTATTTTTTTTTTATTAAAAAATTCAAGATATTCATAATATTGTGAAATAGCAACAATTTTATCGAGCACAATCACCGTATTTTTACAAAATTTATATTCCACAAAAAGAACTTTATGGTGATTTCATAAATCAAAAATTTTGATTTTAGTAACAATAACATGATTCTTAATTATAAAATTACAAAAATGTATGAAAAAGTTTATGAATAATTGTTAAAAGAGGCAAGAAATACAATTGTTATATTAATAATACCTCATATTTAAAAAGAGCGTTAATTTTGCATATATTTATTTAAATATTTTGGATATGGAGAAAGTGTGTTATGACAATGAATGGAACCAGTTAAGGTGTCATTCGACATCCCATTTCTTAGAAGAAAAATATATAAAATTAATCTGTTCACCGAACAAATTGTTAGGTATCTGAATTTGATCTGTGTGTATGTGTATTGATTCTCTGTCTTTGTGAATTTTAAAATTCTGACTTCAGATTTTGATAGAGCATCAAAAAGTAAGCTTAGGGTTTGTTGTGCCCCTCCGTACCACTTCGGGAACTCCTTCAAAATGGGGTCAAAAATATGAAAATTTTGAAGTTTAAAATGACATTGAATTTAAAGTAGACGCATAGTGAATGACTATTTTGGTAAAAGTGAGTAGGCTGTGGCTGTATTGATTAGAATTAGAACTGAGAACTGTCAATCTAAAATTTTATTATTAATGTCAGTACAGTTTGTTCGGTTTATGACAATGCTAGAAGAGCATTCTCAACTGGTTTATACTATTTTTACTCACAAATAAAAGTACAAAACTGCATTTAGTTTGGATGCATTGCTTCCAAAAATTGTTTTTACTACTACTAAGCCTGCGCTGTGTGTAGGCTGTATTTACTGTTTCCCAGTACAACTTTAGCAAGTATTAATATTTTTAAATATTCACAAACATATATGTTAATCCACAAAATCCTCTTCTTGAATAACAAAGCCTACGCGATGTTTCCAATAATAAAGAAGAGTGGGTGGCTCCGCGGTAGAGCACTGGACTCATAACCCAAGGGTTGTGGGCTCGAATCTCGCCGACGGCAGAAATCATTTTCTGATTTTTAATTAATTAAAAATTTTGATATTGATTCCTCACTCGACCATTCACTGTTGGGTACAGTGCTGTTCCTAAAGTGGCGCTGGGAAACAGTAACAAAGCCTACTCAGAACACGAGGCTAATAACCATAGTAGTTGATGCCGTTGACATAAAAATAAAAAAAATAAAAAATAAAGACGAATTATTTCATTATCTACCGCATCATAACCATTAATAATTAATTTTACCTATAATTAAGTTAATTAATACGTAAATCTAATTAATTTTAAGTTAAAAGAGATGATCTCGTCTTTATCGATCAAAACCGGAAAAGTTGTCCTTACCTGTGTTTATTCCTACACAATATTTGAATATTTGTTCTACGTATTTGACGTTTTCGTAGAATGTTTTTTCTGGTTTTGTGTATATGACGCACTGTAAGCTAAACGTTTAAAAATCAATTAGAATTAATAAATAGCACAGAAATATTTTTTAAAGAATATTTTATTGAAGTATTAACTGTATTCCATTTATTAGCAACATTTTATCATAATGTTTTTGAAACACTTTCACTAAATCTCAAGTTCAAATCTTATGAAAGAAACTTTTTCCGTCAGTCTTAAGTTTATCCAACCTACTTTGGTTGGTCTATTGCCACTACAGCCACCTTCCAATCACTTTGTTTCGGCCTGGCACATCTTACTGTTATTCATTGACATATTTCAGGACATATTGCTTTCAATTTTGCTATCTGGACTGCGTATGTTTTGCCATAATTCTTAACAATGAGCCTTTCTGGTTTGAGTTTGAATTTCCACATAATTTCCCTTGAATTTATATTTGAATGTATTGAATATAAACGAAAAAATAACAAGGTGTGAAAGTGGATATATAGGAAAACACTGTTTTTGTCAATAAATGTCTCATTATTTGCTGTGAAACAACAAGGTAAGAGCAAATAAACAAACAATATGTTGATCCACGAGTCCAAATTACATTCAAGGAAATCTTATTTAAAAATTATATTAATTTGCAATAAAATTTAAATATTTATTTGTGATAATCTGCTGGTTATTTATTACACTGAGATTAATTTTTGGAATAAAATTTAAAATGTAAATAAAAAATATGCAAAAAGTTATAGATAATAATGCTAATAAAGTTATTATGAAACAAAATCAAGATACAAATGTTAAAAAGGAGATTGTCGATGTTTTAATGTTGTATTGGTCATGGACGAAGAAGATCAGGATCCTACTTTTTCCAAATTTAAAATCAGGGCCGTGTTATTTGTACATGAATTGTATATTAACGTAACATTCAAAATACAACACTAGTATTTTAAATTTTTGTTGCTAAATAGGAAATTAAGGCAATTTCAAGTGCATTGATAATTTATGTTTATCATAAACAACAAAAAAATAAATTGTAATAAATTGCATGCTTTCAAAACACAGTTAATGATGTAGATAGTTTCCTATTACTTTAATGACCGCTTATCGAATAAAGAGTCATTCATTTTTTCAACTGCGCATATCCTAAACTTTATTTTTCTTTTTTCTAATATTCTACGCGATACGTTATGGTATATTTCTTCTTTTTCATTACTTTTTATATTATTAAATTCCAGGGGTAAACCGCGAGTTAAATCTTTGTACACTAATGAATTTTTGTCATAAAAATGGCCACTAATGGCTAGTAATGGCTCACTATTGGCTAGTAATGGCTGAGTAATGGCTACGAGGTCTTTACACCAAAATGGACCTCGCGGTTTACCACTCGATTAATTTATTTATATGTGGTATCAAGCAATCCTCATCGTCTAATAACTTCTACAAGTCATTTAGGCCCTTTTTTTCATTTACAATTTGTTTCCAAATTGTCCGATTATTCGATTTCTTCTAGCCATTTATTTTTTCATTGTGCTCTCTTTTTCTTCATCTGATTTCTTCATGTTCTCTGAAAATTGTTTTCATCTCTTTATTTGCTTTTCATCTTCACCGTTTTCTTACTTGAATAAAATTGTTAAAAGTTTTGTTGAAGGTCCTGGTTTCTAGGTTGGACTGTTTTGTACATCCTCTTTTTGTTTTTCAAGAATACATTTTAAATTATCATCATTGCCGTTCAATCCCGTAGGATTATGGCATAGCTTATAGCGTTTTAAATCCATTTAATGAGGTGGATTATTCCTCTCTTTCCCATTATAGATTATAGCTTCTCATGTGTCTTAGCTGCCGTTGTTATTTTTTCCAATCTTTTCGGTTTTTACATGTTATGATCCAATCTTTTATATTCAGTGTTTTAATATCTTCCTTTACTTCTTCGAGCCATTTTTTCCTTGGTCTTCCTCTGTTTCTTGTCCCCAGTGGAGTCCTGTTTGTTATCCTTCTAATCGTGTCTGTCGATTTCCGTCGCATTATATGTCCAAGCTATTCCAAACGCAAAGCCTTGATGTGTCTTATTATATTTTCAATCCTAGTTCTTTTTCAATTTCTGCATTTCTTTTTCATCTTCTTCCTCCTTCCTCCGTTATATCTGGACCTAGTATTGTCCTCATAATCTTTCTTTCCAGTATTTTCAAGTCTTCCTCTTCCTTTTTAGTAATTACCACAGTTTCCATAGCGTATGTAATCGTTTGTCTTAATGTTTTATATATATTTATTTTTGTCCTTTTACTAAATTTTTTGTTTTTCAGTATCTTTCTGTTTATTCCTAGAGCTAGGTTTCCTTTGAGGAATCTTTCCTTGACCTTTTCTTCGCTTACTAATCCTATCGTCATCCCTAAATAGTTGAAGGTGGTTATGATTTTGCACTTCTAGGTATTCTTGTGGTGATATTTTCTTTCTTCCTATTCGCATGTATTTAGTTTTGTTTTCGTTTATTTCTAAGCCTAGTTCTTTCGTTTCTTTGTCCAGTTTTTCTATTGCTTTTTTTAGATCTTTTTCTTTTGTTATTATTATTGTCAGATCATCGGCATACGCTGTAACTTGTATTTGGTCTGTTATTATGTTTCTATTGTTTAGATTTGCTTTTCTTAATATACTTTCGAGAGCTAAGTTAAATACTGTTGGTGAAATGGAATCCCCTCGCTTTACCCCTTTATTTACGTTGAACTATTCTGTGGTGTTTCCCTGAAACATTTTAAATACTCCAGCAAATATTTTTCGTTTTGTAAATGTAATTTTAAATTCGTTATCCATTTCATGTTGATCTGTGACTACTAGTCTAGATCTAGAATAAAGTCAGAATGTAAACGATTTTTAAATTTGTTTATAACCAAATTTCATCCTCTCACTACAGATTTCTGTATTACAGTTTCTTACCGGCACTATTCAGTCTGCTTCTTCGACATTTCAGTATAAATAAACCCTTTGGTTTGCTTAGTGTCAATAATACTTAAAGCAGAAACAGTTTTAATCGAAATTTCCCTTTGGTTAAAGTTTGGAATATTTTTATAAGAATCATTACATGCTTTCGATCAATTCTACACCACTGGTGATTCACAAAATGATTTGTATGTCATGCTGTGAGAATCGCTGTAAAATAGAAAGTTGAGTTCGATGACACCTTCGGCCTGAAACGTCTGCCTGTGCCTGCATTCGTGAATCCTTTCACACTGTATTGTTATTGTTTAAGCCGTTGTATTATTGCTCTTCTGAATGACATATGCGTGCCCGCGATTACTTTAACAGTTTTTCTTCATTGCATTTCTCAATTTGCATGTGTTGAATTTAGTGCTTGCATGAATATAGATTAACTGATTGCATGCAGCAACCCTTGGTAAGAAGCCAGTTTGAATTTTACAACATCTAAGCATACCAAACTTGACTATAGCAATGATGTAATTCGAAAGCCATAGGATACGAATTTGAACCAAAAGAAGACGAAGATGTGGATTATGCAAATTTAAAAACTTATTAATCAATAATGCGTACTAATTTCTACCTATATGCTGAATCAACTTCTCTAGAAGCCGATTTTCAAGGGGAGGCTGTCTTCCACCCGGGTGAGGTTGAGGGTCGGGAGGCTATGGAATATATTGAAAACGAGTCTTAATCAATGTATTTGATTGCTCGCTGTCAAAATTCTCTGTTAGGTTGATGAATAAGTATCTTTGACACGATTTAAATGCTACAACGATATGCAATCGTTTGAAGAAAGAATTGTAAGCAGAGAAAACTGTGACATTTTTGTCCAGATATCTGTTGCGTTAATAAAATCGCAATGTTTTTTCATAATAAATACGACAACTTTCCATTTATAGTTATTCTGGTTGATACCATTTACACAACCACAAAGAATATTACAATTTAATGACCAGTTGTTTAAATGTCGATGCCTAATACATGTACTAGCTATTATTTAGGTATCAATCTCGTAAAAAGACAAGTTTTTAGTCACACAGTAAACAATTATACGCAAGTAATGATTAAGAATTAATCGGTGAAAGTTAAAAATCAGAAATATCGATTACAAGATAAGTTGTAGATATTCATTTCCGTATTTTTTAATAGTGGAGAGTATAAAAAAATGTTATAAATGAAAATTGCAGATTAAAGAACTAAATTATATCTTAAAAAGTCAGCATCCTGAAATAAAAAAGAAAAATCTAAATAATCATACCGGTATCATATAAAAGTGAACGTACAGTATATTGGATAAACTTTCTTCCATTTGTTAATGTTAAATTCTTAGATTAAATACATAGTTCAAATTCCTAAAATTGCAAATTTCAAATTTGACGTCTCGTTTACTAAAAACAAATCAATGCATTAAATTTCTGTCTTCAAGAAAAGATTTCTACATTCATTACACATATAGACCATGGCTAATCATTTCCGATGGTCGGAAAATTTAGGGTAAATTAAGAAAAATCAAGACGAATACTCGTTTTGAGGGTTGCATATTGGTTTTTTACGATTTGTGCCTGAAATATGCATCCTATCGAAAAAAGTTTAATATAAAAGTTTTAGATTATGAAAAACTCTAAAACTTTTGCATTAATAATTTTTCAACATAACCTCAAAATTATTGAGAAAATCGCTATAAACCGATTTTTTTAAATACGTTCTTTTTTGTGTTTCAAATAAGCTGTAATTTTTTTAAAGCAAAATATTTACTTTAAAAAAATCTAATTTTTAATTGAAAACATTTGTCTATATAATAAATATATAAAAAGTGTTTTTGAAATCTGACTTACGATATGTAATTCAAATTCTAAATACTCATTTTCTAAATTGCATGTTTGGCTTCGTATTCATTTACGTAGAATTAAAAAAATTTAACCACACAAATACTTGTTCACCTTGAATAAGTGTAATAATTTTAATAGAATTAAAAATATGTCTAACCTCCTTTATTCATAAATTCATCATTAAAACTCTGATTAAAATAAAGCATCCATAAAGATTTGTTGATGTTATTTATGGCTACTGCTTTTTTTATTGTTGCAATTATTTTTATTGGGTCTATACTTTTTATTTTAATCGAATTATTACGTAACGGTTCTTTAAGTTTACTATGGCATATATGCATAAATAATTACATTAATGTTTAATGCATAATAAAATATCATCATTGATATTAGAGAGAAAGTTTGCAATACAATGATGTGCAGGGAAGAAAATGGAAACCTACGCGATTATACTCGCATAATTGTTTCGTTTAATAAATGTAGCTCTGTTTGTGTTTATGAAATTTTACTTTTTGTTCTAACTTTAATAACTACAGTAACTTTTACTTAGGTAAGATATATATATATATATATATATATATATATATATATATATATCGCTTTTTGGATGTATAGCTTTAATTTTTGTTAGCTATAAAGTCGAGTGATTCTTCTAGATTTTGAAGTTTCCTTCCACCTTTTCGTCCATTATCTACCTCTACTGCGGAAGAGACCAAATCCTTTTTGGCTATAGCTTAAACCCTTTGGAATGGGGCATAATTTTTTACTGCTTTGAAGTATAGACCCTTTCATTTTTTTAGTATGGGGATGGGCGTGGACGCTTTTATACCCTTATCCTACCCATATTTTATTTAGAATCCGTATTAGACCCTACCAGTAACTTGGCCAATCTAGAAAATTTTTTATATATGTAAAATTATATCTGCATGTGAACAAAAATCGCATTAATACCTGGGAAAACCACTCAAAAATAATAATAGTTTAATTTCTTAGTAGTTGTACTTGTTTAAAAAAATTCCCTGTATATAGTATCCAATAAATTTCCATTTAAAAAATTATAACGCTAAAGTTTCATAATGCTATAATATTAATTTGACTACCCATCTTTGAAGACATGCTGTATATTATTCTTTGGTATGTTAGAGAAATTAGTAATGTTTTTGAACAATTAGAGGTCTTTAGTGGCATAGCGACCTATGAAGTAATTAATTATTACAAAATGCCAAATAAATAGAGAAAGTTTGTTTTCTCTACTGAATATCGCAAGTTAACAATGGGTTGCCTCATAAAACAAAGGTTATGCTTTGTACGTATCATCAGTTTGAAAGCATTTTTGAAAATATCAATAAAGGTAGGAAGAATTGAAGACATTTTGATCGACTTTTTGATCAACATCTTCATAGCGCAGAAATTATTCAAGTTTGGAACGCAAAATGGACGACAATCAACGATTCGAACAAACTGGAACAAATAAATATGGGAAGAAATAAAAGTTTTGCGTAGAGGGAAAAAAATAAGGAGTAGCCTACGGATGAAATCGGCTGATGATATAAAAATAGTTCATAGTTATAAATGACATAAATGACAAAGTTTTGCTTCGTTACTAACATTAAATACATACTATATAACGAAAGTACAACTACAATTCCCTCATTTTCACTGAAGGTTTTCTCCTGTGTGTGTCTCCAAAAATGAGTCACGCATAATTTAAAGTTAATTTTAAGGCTCGTCTTAACGATATTTTTAATATCGTTTTTTAGCGATCTTGGCGATTAACTTTCAGTGTACCATGTCTCACATAATAAGCACATATTCCATTTTTATGCTTACAAGATTTATTACAGAGCTTTAGGTTTCAAAATTTTCCCATTCGAATCGTTGGTTGGCGGGATAACAACAACTTGTTTCAATGCAGTTGTTTCCCCTCTATTGAAATCTAACTTGGAAATATTAAAATTATGATATATATGGTGTTGTTTTGATATTTATAATATGTTTCAAGTTTTCCCGAAAAGCCGAATATGGATTTTCATATCTTTCAATATTTTAGTACATTAATCGTGAGAAGGGTATGCCAAAAATGGAAAAAATATACTATGTGATTCAAAAGTTCTGGCCAAATGAATAATTATGCATAATTGATAAAACACCCTGTAACTCCGTTATGGGAACCAAGATACCCATTGTATAGTCTATTGCAATATAATCTAGAAAGCGCAATGATCTGGCAACATTTTGAAACATTCGCAAACATGCTGATCAGAGCTGATTTCTACAAAGATCCTTTTGCGATCTAAATTGCATTGAAAAAAATATAACACACTGAGAACTTGTATTAAAATTAAAAAAAATAACAAAAGTTTTATTAAAATTTTAATAAACGAATTCAAACTCTGACTTACATAGTACCAAATACTAAACTGAAATTATAAAAAAAATCAATAAGATTACCAAACACAACATGTTCAACTAAAAAATATAATGAAAATTGAAATTAACTAAAATTATTAAGTATTAATTTAAAAAGAATGTATGTTTCACTAGATTTATTTTGTGGAAATGTAGGTAAATGAATTTAAAAACGTCTATATTTCTAAATCTCTTTCACAGTCACTAATTTCATGTTCTGAAATAATATCACTATCATCATCAGTATCATCCAAATTTGCTTATTATATTAGTTGGGTAACTCGTGAATACTACCCAAACAGAAAACATAATTTTTTTAAAGTCCATTTGGGAGCACCGTCTCTGTTCCGGCTAATACACAACCTCCTTCATGTCTAAAGCGAGATGATTTTCTACTATAAATTGCAACGCACTATATATGGGTTATTTGTGACCTCTACCTAGCTTTAAAATATCTCCGTTTACCAACGGGACACCCTGTATAAGGCTGTCAGTTTATTTATGTTATATGATAGTGATGACGTCAAGATAGTTGCAAAAAACTATACTTAATGATTTCTAAATAACAAATTATATTAGCGACAAAAATTTTAAATATGTAATTTCTGATTCTCAATTTTTTTTAAATTTCTTAATAGTTTTGTCACAAAGCTATTCATGCATGGTATTTTTATAGATATTGATTATTAAGCGGATTGTCAAAGTAGGCCACTCAATCAAAAAAATACTCAAGGTAAATACGAAACATATGGCTATTTGAATAAAAGAATATATAATAATAAAACGTATCCATCTAGATATCTATCTCTTAAAATATTCCTTTGTGACTGTAAATTAACTCTTCTTTGACAATAAATAGAAAATTATTGATTGATTGATAGTTTATATACATTTCTAAACAGGTAGATTATAACCAGTGAAAGTACAGATGCAACTTCAATCCGTAATTCGTGAATACCAAGCCTACGATTGTTTTTTGTTATAATCTCACATCTTTTAGTAAGTTAATCCATAATAAATTATATTTTTTTAAATTAAAAATGTAGAAGAACACGAATTTAGAAAACGTTTCATGGCTTGCTGAATAATAGTTTTTTTGTTAAATAATTGTTTTAATTCATTTTTTTAAATAACTTGAATATTTATACCAAATGCCAGTAGAATAAATTGAAATTATTTCGCTCGATTAAGCCAATTTACAAACTCATGATTTTATAAACATTTCTCACGTTCTCAATTGAAAAACGACCATCTTTAGACACGATTTTTAAATAGAGATTATCTTATTATCGATGATAAGTATGCTTCCTGGTCATATCTCTTTATACTACTAATCAAAACCAAGAAAAATAATATCTTTAACCTTTAACACGTTAAATGCTGCATATACCTGCATATACCGAGATACTAAAATCATATTTTTACTGAAAACAATTTTAAAGATTTTGTTTTGTTGGAATTTTATTTCTCACGCTCTAAATTGGAAAACACCTAATTTTAGACACGATTTTTAAATAGTTATTATCTTGTCAAATGTATTCTAGTCATTTCAATAAACAAAGTGAAGAAAATACTATTTTTAACATGTTTAATGACGCGGATCTTATTAAAAAAATGAGATATCAAAGTTTATGAAACTGGAGCCACATTTATCATTTATCAGATTTTTAGATTTAAGTTGTTTTGGAAAACACAAAAACACAAAGGATGCCGCTTACGCTTAAACGGTCATGTTTTGGTAGTATTAATGGAGCCGCGCCTTAAAACTGATAATTGGGGATACTATATCTCCTGTTTCTACTATAATAAAGCTACAGGTAACTATAACATTCCAGCTAAACTATTTAATGAAAACATCAGTAAAGACCGAGTGAGGTGGATCTGATGTGGCAACGCATGTTTTGTATTCGGTTCAATACCAACTGCTCCCTGGCGAACTGGGTATTTTTCAGTGACTTTTTTTCAATAAGCATATGCTGGGTCAACAACTTTTCCTCTATCCTCATTTCCTTTTAGAGTGACTAAATAGATTCGGAAAGCCTGTAGAGGAAAGTGGTTTCCTTTTTGGGGATACTGTATCTCTTGTTTCTACTATACATGAGAAACGCTAATAGAGTGTATTATGAAATATTAACTTCAATAACGAGAAAACAAAATCCGTGTTAACAAAAAAGGTACAGCAGAAGTATAGAAATTCAAATAAAAGAAGGGGGGACAAGAAAAATTAAAATAACATTAAAAATGCGTTTCTAGCGAAGAAGAAACAGAGAAAACATGGGCAATGATGGAAAACCAAAACGGAGAAACTAAAAGCTTGAGAAGTGAGATTTTTGAGAACAATTGAGAAACGTTACACAGGGAAGTATAGAGAAAATCTAATTGAGATACGCAATACTGAATTATAAATTCGCTTTAGATGTGTCAAAACATCGAACAGCCTCAGTTACAAGATCCTTTAAATTAATGATTATTCTACGATTATGGATTTGATTGCTTTGCATCTAAAATGTATACAATCATAGTAAATAATTAATTGTTCAAAATTCACCTTATATTTGTCAATTAAAATATTTTATCCAACACATGACAGTTATGACTGTCATTTTAGACAAGTAAACTATCAAATAACACACTAGTGTGTTGTAATTCATAACTCACTAGTGAGTTATGGATTATAACTCACGTTCATATTTAAAGTAGTATTCCATTTATTTATAACTATTACAAGCAGAATTCACATTGATATTGAAATTAAAGGAAAACGCTAACGGTCTATTCGAATTTGAAGTCATTGTAAAATTCGTTGGTTAATTGAAACCAGACGCTCCCATATCGGTACAGCTGCTGATAGTGCTGGAAGACGCCGACGCATTAGAACCTTGTAATTTTTCTGCAATTTGTATTTTGTTGTGCACCGATTTTTCCAGATGTCCTTCTGCTACGGTCGAAGACTTCCATCCTCCAAAGTAGTCATATTAGCTCCTGCATTGGCCAAAAGAATCGCCGAAGACCTTCTCAGGCAGTGACCGGTGTAAAGCGCTGGGTTCTCCAATTTCAAAAACATTGTAATTCTTGAAGGTATCTTCGACAACGTATTTATTCCCACACACTGGCTGGTACACCTCCCATTTTTGTAAAAAAACAAAAAAGCGTCTAGAACTAGTATTTTTTGGTCTCAAAGACATGTATTTTTTACACAAATTGATCGGGTTGACTGAAAATCCTTCTTCAAGTATTGTGAAACTTCTAGACTTCTTGGTTTTAGTGTCTGGCAAAACTACGTGAAAATATTTTCCCTTGTCTTGAATGTTTTCTATTTTCAAATTGACCAATTCATCGCATCTACAAGCACCGCTAATCCCCCCATTATCAAATTTCATCAACAGGTACTCTCTATTTCATGTCGTTCTAATGTCTTGGACTTCTTTGGTTTGTATCCCTGTGATTTGCTTTTCAAAAAGCTCGTTAGTTTGCCATATTTTGAAGTGTCGATTTTTTTATAAAGGTGAATAGTCGAGCGAAGCATCGAGTATTTGGTCCATAGCGACGATGGGGCTAATTTTTTTTGCAAATGTAAAAAATAAGCCAATAGAATATTTTCATCGGTACCTTGTATCTTCCGTGAATTCATCCATAACCCAATCATTTTGTACTCCTTGTCGTAAGCATCTCGGGACTTTTCTGGCAAAATCTGAATTGCTGCTTCTTCCGCTTCCGTAAGGATATCATCAGGAACGTAATTTTAATCGGTTTCCACCATTTTCTATACTTTTTTTTCGTCATTTATTTAAAAATTTGCTAACAATGTATTATGCCCGTGGCAACCAAACAAACAACCTACTTTGACCAAAATGTAAAAAAGTCACTGTCAAGTCATTCTGACATTTATAGGGTACTGAGACGCAAGTAGTTTTGATTTGATCACAAATCTTGTTAATTATTATCTCATAAAAAAACGATTTCTTCCGCTTGTTGGATAAAACATTGTATGCCACTCGCGTGTTATGTTTCCTAAGTCACTTGAGAATTTTCTCGCGTGACTTATTTTCAACATAACACACTAGTACCATAAATAACTATTTTCGCCTTAACTTTAAAAAACCCGGCACAGATAACGTTGAAATACCCACGATGATAAAGATGAAATAAATAAAGTTTGCATTTCAACTCTTAAAAGGTCCGATCCTTCATAAGAGAATTGATAGGGCAATGACTGTCGAAAATAGATTTTTCATCGTTCATTTTCAATAAAAAAAATAATTATAATGATATATCATACCGATAAAATCAGATGATGTTAATGGTTTTAAACTCTATATTATTCATTTCAAATGTATCTGACTATGGTAATCTTTGAACGCAAAACACAATAGGACGTATATAATACCAATCATACAAAGTACAGTCATTTGTTTTTTCCTGTGCTCAATATAATCATAATTTTACTATAAATCCGGTACCATGGAATCGTGAATAGTTTACGTAATAATGACCGGTACGATTCCTCTATTCATTGTAATTAATATCGAACGTGATTATTTTATTATCTGTTGACCCTCTTGGAAATTGTTGAAAAGCGTAAAAATATTGAGAATGTTTCGGTACCGTAATAAATTGCTTTCATTCACATACAATATTTATAGTGTCAGTATTTGTATTAAACTTTGTATTTTTTGGAAAAAAATTAAAAGTAGAAAATTTTTTACCTATTGCAGTCCTTTCGTTCAATATGTGTATTCCCTATCGATTTATATATCGTCTTTCGTTGCTGCTTTCCATCTTCTTCGATTTTCCTAATTTTCTTATTCGTCCTTGATGGTCTTCCTCATTTTCAGTGCTCTCAAGGTGTCCATTTTTTCATACCATGCTGATTTTCTGAGCGCATCTATTTTGACAGTTTCAATTTTGCTTGTACCTTCTGTTACATTGTTGCTTTTATTTCTCTATTTTTTTGTTTTCACTATATCACTTCCAGATATTTGTATTCCTTGCACGTTCCTCAACCACTGTTATCGTCAATATTTATATTTGTGTGAATGATAGACATTTATTAGCATAAAAATGCCATTATGATGCTTTATCTGGCCTCTATAGTTTTTATAACCAAATGAATAAAATTTAAAGATGAATCTTCCACGGATATAGATTTTATATACAATTTAAAACCAGAAATTCAACTATTTGGTTTTTAATTAACTGCATCACCTTTGAGGCTAAATTATAAATAAATTTCTGCATTTAAAATTGAATTGTTTTAGATCTATTTGAAACACAGATTTTATTTTTAAATGTTATTAAAAATCTCGAGGGAATAGAGATTTAGGTCATTGAAATGGGGTTTGAAAGATTGGATGGTCAGGTTATCTGGAAAAACACCCAGTAAGAAGGGAATTTCTATAAATCTAGGCATCTCGGTTATAGATGTTTAAAGCTGGACTAAATATAGAATCAAATAACTAGGTTTTCATTTGGACAGAGGATTAACATACCAGACTCGAATTGATTATGCTGTTGGTAAATAAATATATCCACTGTTGTGCAGCAAAACTGAAAAACAAAGATAATACCGTGAAATTCTTAAAAAAAAGAAATATTAAAGACTACCATCGCCATCAAAAACGTTACTATGTCTTAAGTTAAGGGGTTTCATTAACGCGTCATAACTTCATACGATATTTCCCTTTGACCCGCGCAGCAAAAGTAGGCGTGTCTAAATATAAATCTTTTCCAAACTTTGGCAACACAGCAAAATCCATTTACCAAAAGATATTGCCACCGAATAAATAGATCATTTATGCATTCGTAGTGGCCAGTGGCGTGCAGAACATAAAAATTAGGTGACCAAAACCATCCAATGTTTCCAATAGGTAATAAATTGAGGTATGTTTTCTTTGATTCAACCTACAAAAATGCTAGATTTTGATCTGAGACACACCGAGACATACGGCGACGATCATGTAATTCGGGTAGAGTTGGCCTTAAACAAAGACAGCGACAAATATTGTTCCCGAAACTAGGTCGCGTAATAATAATGACAATAAGCGGCGTTTCATTTCTATCCAAGAATGCTTAAATTCTACAAACAAGGTGGCAGCATAAATCAGATAAAGATTTTCAAATCTTGGCTGCGTTTTCATTCAAAAACAGAAAAGATTTCATGAAAATTGTTATTTTTTAGCTAATCAAGTGGTATATAAGAATACCGGAAAGTCATTATTTTTACGATTGTGTAGATTTTTTTAACGTAGAAGGAAATTATTGACTTTACGGAATTACAAAAAATTAGACTTTTTTTGTGATAAACGGTTTTCACTGAAAAACTGCACAGCCAGTTTCACCAAGGCAGTGAATGCTCTTAAAATCGATATGTTTTAGTTGATTTTTGAATTTGAGTACCAGTTGTTCGGGCTGGTCTGGTCAGTTGAGAAACAATAAAAGAAACTTCATAAGATCAGAGGCCATACAAATATGGGTTAAATTTTTTTTACACATTTCTCAAGAAAGAAATAAATAAATTTAATTACTTAAACCAGTATTTTTCACACTAGAAACGTAAATAGCTATCTGTAAATATACATCTATGTGCTCATACCACGATAAAAATATTTAAGAATCCGTTGCGAAAAATAATGACACGTTAAAAACACTCAATTATATAACGAAGCCCATAAATAAACGTTTGGATCGTCTCAGAAGTTAGCCGTACCAGGTACCATGAACATTTCCGAGTCGTTTTGCAAAATTATATATAAATAAATAATTGTCATTATAATATGGTCAAGGTCATCGTAGTCCAACCACACTGAACAATGTTTTTAATTTATTTCAACGGAAGCTATTTAAATAAAAATAAATAAAAATTTCTTTATTCCAGTAAGACCATTATTATACGGTATTGGAAAAGTCAGCTTTTTAAGAATATAATATATCAAAACATCACATAACAAATAATATAAAAATGTTATACACATATAGGCCGAGTGGAGAAGATACTTATTTGGTTAAAATTATAGTATTCATGTACATTATAAAAACAATTCTCTAACAAAAATTCTTTAAGTTTTTTCTTAAAAGAATTAAAATTTGGTTCATCTTTTATGAATTGGGGCAACTTATTATTATACAATTGTATTCCAGAATAAGACGGACATTTTTCATAAAACGTTGTTCTATGATTTGGAATTCTTAATAACTTACCATGCCTTGTTTCATAGTTGTGACTTTCAAAATTTTTTCTAAATTCATTGAGTTTTTGTCTAATATATATTATGCACTTATAGATGTATATATAAGGTAATGTTAAAATCTTAAATTGTTGGAAATATGATTTACATGATATTCTTCTGTTTAGAAAAAAAATTGGTCTAATAACCCTTTTTTGTAAAATAAAGAGCCTACTAGAGGATGATGAATTTCCCCACACTATTATATTATATGAGAAATGAGAGTATATCATTGCGTAGTAAATATTTATAAGTTGTTGTTTGTTTAGGATATTTTTGAGTTGAAATATATCATAATACCCACTGTTAACTTTTTTACTAATGTATTCAATACAAGATTGGAATGATAACGTGCTATCAAGAAATGTCCCCAGAAATTTTGTAGAGTCAGACAATGTCACATTTGAGTCGTATAGAATCAAAAGTCTGTATTTACCAAAACCAAAGAAAATGAGTTAGCTCTTGGATATGATAGATCACAGGTTTGTGCACCAGCCTACAATATCATTCAGCTTCAAATCTCGTTGAAAAGTATAAAAAAAGGTGGTAAAAAAACTGAGTTGCAATCAAAACTATGTATTTACAGAGATATTTGCAAACAAAACTCTGTATTTTCTATTCAACCAATGAACAGTGCACCTAAATGATCACGTGATGAATCTCCCGCTCAGATTAAGTGATAACAGGCGTATTAAGGAGTAATTTTATAATACTTTCTGGCTTAACAGTATGGATATTCCAATAACACCGTGTGCTCATGGAAAAGGAAGAAAGCGTTTGGTGCAGAAAGAAAAATGGAAGAATGTGGAATTGACGAAAAATCATTTTTTAAACGTTATATTGACATATCAGTGTATTTTCATTTGTTTATTTATCATTAATGTTCAACAGCTCAATGTAATATATTTTTATGATCGTATAGGTACAATAATTTTTATTACGGTCCTGTTTCAAAACTCTATATTTTCGCAAGTTTCAGTTTCAAAACTTTGTATTTTCAAACAATTTCATTAAATTAGAAAATAACTATCCATACTTCAACAAAAACCACTGAGGATTCCTTTAGAGTATTCACATACGCATAGCATATAAAAAACCTGCTGTGAAACTACAGATATATAATGAACAGACAGTTTTTCGCGGTTTTCTCAGAATGACATATGTGGCAAATACAGAGTTTTGATTTTATACGACTCATTTGGGTGATTGTCATGAAATGGGGGTTTTTGAGATTTGCTGGTGAACAAACAAAAAAGTGCTGAAAAAAAATTTTCTCATGTGTTTTCAACATTATTTTGAAGTACTTTCTGTATATTTCCACATAAATACACACGAGGAATAGACAGTGAGAAGTTTATATAGAAAAGCCGAAATTATATGGCTTCGGAGGCGACACAAAATCAATGGAATTCTATTTCATAATGTAAGCGGAATCCCGCGTTGTTTATTAATCCAATAACATTTATACTTGTTTTTTATGATGAACATAATATTCTAAATCTTAATAGGCGAGAATTTTTATATTTTGATGGGAGGAAAATAAAAAAAAAGGTAATTATTTTAATCTACAAAATGAAGACCCTAGAAGTTTATCTGAGCCATTGGGGTGACGCAGGGTGGGTTATCATCTGATTCCCTGATGATCAGTTTCGGAACACTGCTGCTATCGTTTGAGACCCTAGGCGCGCGGCAATAATGCACTGTTTTTCCGTAAACGTAGTGCCGTGACGTAAAAGCGGAAAATGGACAGGTTACGGAGGCGACAAAAACCCCCATTTCATGACAATCACCCATTTAGAGTATCTATTATCACTGTTATTATGTTCTCAGAGTTATTTGTAATGTTAAATTTCATCAATACAGTTTTATTAGAATTTAATATTAAGTGATTACGGTGACACCATTCATTGAATTTGTTATATAGAAAATTTAATTTAATTGAAAGTTCCTCAAAAGAATTTGCATAGGAAGCCACTAACACATCATCTGCATATAGAACAATGCAGTCTGCGTTCATGTACGTTGGTAAATTATTTATAAATATGAGAAATATCAACGGTCCTACTACGGATCCTTTCGGTACTCCTATATCTACATTACCTCTATTTGAATGAGCTTCATTCACTTTTACAATATATCACATTAACCAACTCAACACATTTCCTCGAAAACCCAAAGAATGAAGTTTCGTTTCCACATATCCCAAATCTAAGCAATCAAAATATTGTGTAAGATGAAAGAAAAGTGCTCCAACAACTTTTTTATCGTCTAGATGTTTCTATAAAAATTCAACAAAATTATAAACAGCACTCTCTGTTGATCTACCAGGGTAAAAACCATTTTGACATTTTGTTATGATATTATACTTTTCTAAATAAGAAATCATTCTACTATACATAGCTTTTTCAACTATTTTACTTATGACATTAGATGCTGTTATTTTTCTATATGTTTTATAATTCTAGTGGATATACAATCTACCCCAACAGAATTAGTATTTTTTAAATTTCTAATTATCTCTAAGACATCTTGTTTATTTACTGGGTCAAAGAAAAACGAATTACTGTTCTTCAGATGACATTTTGTACAATCTGTTCTAGCGCTTCCAAAATGCTTTTCATTTAATATTTTCATTGAATTACTATAGTGATTAACAAAACTATTTGCTACCTCAATATTATTTTCAATTATCTGTTCATTGATTTTTAGTTTAATTTGTTGATTTGACTTTACCTTGCCACTTTTTTCTTTAACTAGTTTCCAAACATATTTTTGCTTTTCAATAGGGTTTTTCTTATTGTCAATTGAATTTTGATAATAAGATACTTTATCAAATTTTAATTTTTGTTTATAGTTTTTAAATTGTATTCTGAATCTAAATTTTCATTATGAAATTTCTTCATTAACCAATGAAGGTTTTTTTACTCTATTGCCCATTTCAATTGTTTCGGCGGTAATCCTAATTCCTATTTTGATTTAAACAAACTGTTTTCTGAACCATTGGACAAAATTTATCAATTGCAAAATTAATAATGCCATAGAATTCATCTAACATGTTATTAATATTTTTTGGTTGTTAAGTTCAATAAAATTATGTTGCAAATAGTTTTGTAGATCACCAATAGCCTTTTCACTTAGATTTCTAAATAATATTTGTTTTTTAACTGGAGTAATTAATTCAGATTTTATATTTAAAACCGAACCAAAATGATCACCTAGATTCATATCGCTAACAGATTCGTCATAAAGATCTGTAAATATGTAATCAAGTTTTGATATTAAAACTGCCCCATTATTCTTTTTATGCACTCTTGTGGAATCGGTGTTTTTTATCGTCAAATTATAACATTGCATGAGATCTAATAGAACATTTTTATTGTTAGATTGAGTCAGGTAGTCAATATTCAGATCTCCACAAAAAATAACATTTTTGTACTTCTTAACACAATAATCTAATATATGAGTAACATGATTAAAACTCCAGACGGTCTATACATTAAAATAATACAATAATTTACATTTTTTAGACAAATTTCTATACCACAACTCTATTTAACTTTTATGACAGGGGATTTGTTCGTTAATTGGGTAATTTTTAAATTAATAAAAATATATACCGACAATTCCACCCGCATGTAAAAAAAATGCCATATAATGATATAAAAATCGTAGTTTGCTATAGAACATTTAGCCTATGAGGAAGGAAGGAAAGATATAACTGGATAAAATATTAATAATGCTACGTTACCCGGGTAGGGATGTGTGTTTGGTCAATTTAATTCATGGAATACCAAATACCATTATTAATCGAACTTATAAAAAATGTCCGGCTAAATCTGAGCTCTAGTGATATCCCCGAAAATATTTTTCCTTTTGTCTTTGTGAGCTGCTTTCAAAAGGATATAGTTTGACAGAGACTTGCATCAAGTCGCAATTAAATGCCCTTAACACCTGCAGTTGAGGCAATCTACTACCTCTCGCTACAAGCCATATATGTAAATCAATAAATTCTAAGTCCGCTCAAACGAAGTTATGAGATATATTTCAGATGATTGATTATACTACATCCACTTTATCTTTAACGACCTCGGCACAGTCGCGTAATAACTTCCTTGGATTCCCATCTTCATTGTGGGTGTATAGTTCTTTCAGCAGACTCCTTTATTGATATGCCTTTAATAATGCCTCATACTTGTTGCCACTTATTTATCTCTCTAACATTAGTCTAGTGTTCTGACCGAGTCTCATGTTGACATTCATTCATCCTCCTTTGATTTAATCTAAGGCATCTCAATGGCCAATACATATAGATGTTATCAGTCTTTTTGCCTACCCTTTGATGGAAATACTGAATTTTACAACGATCTTTTCCATTCATCCAGGCTCATTCCAGTTATGACCTCGAAAAAGTATCTGCAATTTATACTCCTTCATCAAGCTATCAGTCTTTATGAGACCAAGGTTAACTATTGGATTGTTTCCAGATTTTATAAGATCTATAAGCTCCTAGACAATTTTTTATTATAATGATATGTTCTTTGTTCTACATTTTTTCTATATCAACTTACTATCTATATATATTTTTTTCCTGTAATTTTTTCCTGCGCCTTTAATTAAATATCTAAACTATCTGTATAACATTGAATTGAATTATGCTCGGTGGAATTATTCTTTAGCCTTTAGTGAGGTCAGGTAGTCAAGATTTTTCTCGTTTCTAATGGAGCTTCTTACAATAAAAAACCATAACTATCAAGGTTTAGTCGATCATTAAAGTCGTTAAATACTTTCAATTCTATGCATCTTTGATGATGCAAGTTATTGTTGTATGAATTGTGTCAAATTACTGTGATTAAAATAATATTAAATATTCTTGTATTTCGTAATATTCTTATATGGCAAATTTTATGTTTTAATGAAAAAAATAAAAAAGAATGGTTAGAAGAACAGAGTGATATCTTGACGCAACCCCCAATGCAAATTGGGTTTGCTAGAAGAGAGTTTCGATAACATATTTGGTCTTCTTCATGGTCAAGTAGGGGTATAACTTTGACAAAAATATACTTTTAATTCTAATTAGTATTTAATAATATTTATTATATATTAAATTTTTAACACCTTTTAATTTTTTTTTTCAGGCATACATGAAACCTCGTAGTTCGTCGGTTCAAATCGCCAAAATTATCGCAGTGACTATCGTCGTATGTTCTGTCATATTAGGAACCTTCCTGCTAGCTTCTGCCTACGTTACAGCCAACGCTTCTTGCAGGCAGCTGGAGCAGGAATTGGAAATCCTCAGCGAAGCAGCAGATCGATTCCAGGGACCTTTACAGCCAGAAGCTCTCATTCAGGTAAGTCAGAAATGATTAATTGTCTAAATCAATTAGCTGTCGAATCGCGTTGAAGAGGAAATGAAAAAAATAAGAAAGGGATTAAGTTAAAAGAGAAGTATTGAAACACTTAATAGTATTTCTTTATTTTTTATGTAATGAATGTGGTCAGGAATAAATTGTGTTAATTAAAATATTTATTTCCTGACCGCAATCTATTGAATAAAAATGATATTTTTTAAAAATAACGGTCATTAATCAAATCAATTATAAATATTTACATTGAGAAAGTTTATGAATTACTTTTAGCCACTGGATTTTTTTTGCTTTGCTTTATTTAGTCTTATTTTAGTTTATGGGTTATTTAATACCTCTGACTAATTGTTTAGGGTTTTTTCACATTGAAATTATTTTTTGTCTACACCTGAACAGACACAGGCTTAAAAAAACTTAAAAAAATATAAAAGACGCCTCAAAATAGTGTTAGCATATGTTTTTTCATATTTCTCCACTATTTATCATATTTGTCGTTAAAAAATACACAAATTTTATCTTTTGCGTTTTTCAATTTCAATAATTCATGATTTGTTACACTCTTATTGCTGAGAGATAACAAAAAGATAAGAATTAAAAATGTAAATTTTTACATACGAAATGAAATGTAAAAAAACTTATGTTAATTCTTTTGTGGGGCGTATTTTATTGTTTCAAAGTTGTAGGCGTACGAACCAACCGTACTGTTTCAGGATTTGGAAATTATCAAAAGTGCCAGGCGGGTCCTGAAACTAGAGATAATTTTCTAACATTTAATCTGCTACGTGACTCTTCAGGTACTGTAAAAAATGAAAAATTGAAAAATAATTACCCATATATATACGGAATGATTAAGAAAAAATGGTAAATATTTGAATTTGAGAGACTTGAAATATTAATATACAGGGTGGGGCAAATTTAATTGAACACTATTGGGATTAACGAGATATTTAGTATTACAATATTTCAAGTATATCCTGTAATAAATAAACTGCAAAATTATTTATTGGAAATTTACTGCATCCTTTAATAACCCTTTATAAATGTAACCTATATATTTCTTATAATAAATCGATATTTACTATTAGTTTAACGGTACTTAATAGAACTTTCTTCAATTCTAAATTTTAAATGACATAGCCATTTATTTTATTTATGTTAATTGATTTGAACGGACTCAAAGTCATTATTAATAAATAATTAAAAAAGTAGTTCAACTATTTAATTTGATGTTGAGTCGTTATCAATAAAATGAAATGGAAACTCAATTAAAAATCAAATACTATTAAACGAGCAAGGTTTGTATGTGTGTGTGTCCGGAGGATGTCAAAATCCACTCGTCAGAATTCAATGAAACTTTCAGGGTAGACTAATTCCTATCTAAATCGGCAAAAAATGCAGGTCTCATGTCTGTGAAAATTCGATCTTCCGAGATATTTACAAGAAAAGTTAAGCTTTTAGTTTTATTTCCTAGCAACGCCAGACAACACATAGATAATATAACCTGTTTCTATAGTAAATTTTTCATTATATATTTTGTTATGTCATTTTGAAAACGACTTTCATTCAAGAAAGTCAAAACGTCAATTAAAGCCCCCTTTTTCTTTAAAATAAGTGGTTTTATTTCCATTAGAAGAGAAACTGAAAAATATTAGTTTAATTTGTCAGATTTTGGCATTGTCAAAAGTAGTTAATTGTCGATCATCGATGGAAATCACATCATATTTTTGTGCGAGGGGTATTCCAAAGCAACGTTCAGTAACGTAGTCCCGATACATAATGTTGGTCTAGCAGTGGCCGGCGAAAACGTTGGTGGAGTGATGATGGAAAATCGTCGTAAGAAAATAACCTATTTTTGTAAATATCAACGTCAAGGTATGACTTTATTTAATTTCGCCATAATAACCTACAAATTTTGACAACTACTGACATGCACATCTCTGGGTAAACGTTAAGAATATGGGGCCGGCTGGGATTTTCATGAAATTTTCACAGATGTTATAAAACATGATAAATTCAATATAGCAATAGAAATTTTTGCGCGGAAAAATATTTTTCATATTTTTTTAAAAAGAAATATATATTGGAATACTCACTCCCAAAACAAACAAATTCAGTGCGTTGAAACGATTATTTAACATATTTTTCCAATACAAACGCATAGGTACATAACTTTTCTACAAATGCCCAAGTAGCAATTTATAACCAGAATAAGCCTGAAAAGTATTAAAAAAGGAAAAAATGTTCATTTGACGGACATAAATAATTTGCTTGTCAAATGACAGCCATCTCATAAATTCAAAGTTGAAAATACAACGTTGTCAATTCAATTTCAGAAATCATGGATTTAGGTAAATATTTAGATATGTAGATGATATCTTTGCAATTTGGCAACACGACAGGGAAAATATTGATAAATTTTTATATACGATTACTAATTCGGAACCTAATATTACATTTACAATTCAAATTGAAAATAATAAAAAATTACCGTTTCTTGATGTACTAATACACAATAACAACAATTGTATTGAAACATCAGTTTTTAGAAAAGAAACACATACAAATAGATATCTAAATTTTAATTCAAACCACTCAATTTGTGTTAAACGAGGTATTGTCAAATCTCTTTCCGATAGAGCAAAAACAATTTGTTCAAATGGCAATATCTTAAATAATGAATTATTACTAGTTAAATCAAATATAGTAAAAATCCCTTATATTCCAAAATTATCGGAAACAATTAGAAGGATTGGCAATAAATTTCATTTAAAAACAGTTTTTCAAACTAATAATACATTAAAATCTTTAATAGTAAATACAAAACCTTTTTATGAAATTCAAAACACAAAAAATTGTATTTACAAAATTCCATGCGAATGTAATAAATTTTATAAGTAGAAACATCTAGACCTTTTCATATTAGACTTAATGAACATCAATCATAAATTAAAAATAAACAATTCGAAAAATCCAAAATATGTGAACATGCATGGGATTTTGGTCATAAAATACAATGGAATTCTTCAACTAGATTATTAAAAGAACCGCAGCAATAATAACGAATGTGTTTCTAATCGTTCGGTCGATATTTAAAAAATTTGGATGCCTATTTTACAAAAAGAGTTAATTGCAAAAAGGATACCCTCTATATCGGGATAGTATCATAAGTTTTTATCTGGTTTTTTCTTTTGATAATATTAATAAGAAAACTTCATTTATGACGAAGTATAAATTCTCTTATAAAATGCAAATGCGCTATCATTTCAAAATTCGTTCCCAGAAACGTCACAAAAATATGATTGAAACAGATTTTGACATCTTCAATCTCAAAATCCTTTTTTAAGTGTATCTACTATGTTGATGTCATATTTTTGCAAGATTATCAAGTGTTATGTTCTATTATGTAAATTTATTTATTTTGTTATGTCATTTTGAAAAAGGCTTTCGATAGAGAAAGCCGAAACGTCAAATTAAAACCTTTTTAAAAAAAATAAGTGGTTCTAATCCAGAGAAATAAAGAGAAATTTAATGGAACGTTGAGTAACACTGTTAAAATGGAGACTTGTCAAATTGTGCTAAAAATATGTGTAATAGTTTTGGTTTTAATCATCTTTTTCTGAGTTAAATATTCGTATGTCTATGCTAGATTTTAATATGGAAACTCGGTTTGTTAAATTTAATAAATTTTCGGGCAAATATCGTTTTGGCGAAGAACATCGTGACTTTTTTTTTATTATCTTTTAAACACGTCCATATATAAATGGATGGATGAAGTTAGTAAGTATATATATTAAAATATTTTAAAATTATTTAGTCTTTAGTCTACATATTCCCAAAACAATTGTGGACCAGCCACCTTTTTCTCACGCCATGTGTTTTCATTTTTTTAAATCTTCTCCTCTAGGAACGGTTTTATTAGGAAAAAAAATCAAGTTGTTAGATACAGTGAAAATAAATCAAAACTTGTACAATTTTAAATAAACTCTGCGATTCTGTAATATTTCCTTTAATATTTAACAACTCGTAAGTGATTTCTGTACAAATTGTCCTTCGTTCAGCTCCTATTAAATAAAAAATATTAGGTGTAACAATAGAAGCTAAGTATTACCTTGGAATAATAATGTTTAATAATATGAGTAAGACATATTAAGCAATGTTTCTAAATGGTTACAGTTATAATTATGTGAGCAAAAAAAATAAAAAAATATAAATGTTAAAACAAAGAAATATTTAAATCTAGACTGTGACAAATCATTCCGATTCTCGTTTACATATTTATATAATAATCAGGTTTAGTATTCAAATCACAGAATCTCTAAAGATTCAAGTAAAATGTACGCAAGTCAAAATCGTTTATATGAAACAAAAAGAGACCGAAGGTTATTGATGATCCTTCAACAACATGCCCAGTTTCCTGAAACCGTATTGTTGATACTTTAAGAACATCCCAAGTATCTCGACGACTTTAAAATCATTTCCGGCAATATTGCAACATCGCTGAAGACTCTGTCGACAGAAGATCGAGGAATTTTCTTTGTTTTCTTCCACTTTTCTTGGCCAAAAACTATTAATAGATTGTGTTTTCGACCTCAATTACTCCTTTCTGAATTTCTTGATAGTTAAATCTGACCTTAGACCAAATTATTTTGTATATAAGTGTAAGTTCATGCAGTTGAATGTATTTCACCCTCTTGTATCGATAGATTGAATACTTTTCTACTACTCCTTCCTTTTTTTCTAATTCTACTTTTACTTGATGCATCCAAGTTTTTCGATGTCTTCGTCTTGCACTTTAGTCTCAAAAAGTCTTTCTTGTTTTATTCTTTATTAGTGGTTACTTTGTTTTTAGGTCTTGGTTCATGATTCACTGTTTCACTGTTGGTCTGACCACTTTTTTAATCTATTTTAGTAGTTTCGATCTATTTTGGAACTCTGAAGGAGAAAGTTTTTTGCGTTTTATATTTTTTTTCGGCCTTACTTAGTTATTTCCTTGTCGATTTTTTCATTACTCTCGATCTCAAATATTTGAAGCAATCCATCAGCTTTTATATTTCTTTTTCCTTTAGTATTTATTCTCTTCAGCACATTTATACTTTTTGTTTTTGCTTCCCTCACAAAACATCGGTTTTTTCGATTTTCCACTATTCCATCCTAAGGTTTCTCATATTCATCTTTGTGCATGTATTGAATGTCCACGCTGTATCTGACAAAACTAAATTATATGTTTTATTGTTATATTAATGTTCACTTGGATTCTTTATATATCTACGTTAATTTAGATTCTGTTAAGTGATTTATAAATAAATAAACACGCTTTATAACAGGACAAAACAGGACCTAATCTTCGATACATTCAACGGAAATAAAATTGCGAAAATTTTGTATGTAGGATCAATTTGAATAGGAATTATAATGAGTAAGACAATGGTGAAAGTAGGAAGCGAATTGCTGGTTAAATCGCTTGTATCTCAAGACGTGTATTCCAGCAAAAAAACATTTTATTATCCTATTGATGAATTATACGAAAATCTTATGTTAATCTCTTCATAAACTGCTTAAATCTTAAGTACTTTTTTTAATTGCTTTTGATAATATTAGAAACAGTAACTTTCTCGACATGTTTTAAACGAATTAACCTTTTCATGTGAATTGTAGATGCAAGTCAAAAGTTCATGTTTAATAAATCAATTAGAAAATGATTTTTTTTGCGTTATACTTTAATTGGGAAAGTTAATTTTTTTAACGGAATAATCCGATTGTCTTTTTCTTTTTACATTCAATTTTTTTTACCCTAACAGTGTGTCGAATTATGTATTATTGATCCCTTTTATCATTTATTTTTCTCTATTGATAATATCGTTATTTTTATTACTGTTTTTCGCTTATTCTTCCTATTTATACCTTTCAGGATATTTGAAATATTTCTTATTTTGTTTTTCTTAGAATCACCCTCGTTAATTTCCGGTAACATTTTCACCGAACAAATTGTTCTGTATCTGAATTCGATCTGTGTGTATGTTGATTCTTTGTGTTTATGAATTTTAAAATTCTGACTTCAGATTTTGATAGATCATCAAAAAGTAAGCTTGGGGTTTGATGTGTCCCTCTGTACCTCTTCGAGAACACCTTCAAAATGGGGTCCAAAATATGAAAATTTTGAAGTTTAAAATGACATTGATTTTAAAGTAGACACATAGAGAATGACGATTTTGGTAAAGTGAGTAGACTGTCAATCTAAAATATTATTAATACTGTCATTACAATTTGTTCGGTCTCTGGCAATGCTAGAAGATCATTCTCAACTGGTTTATTTTGATATTGGAGCTGTCGAGATTTTAAAAGTAGTAAAATTCATTTGACCAATAGTATTACAATAATTTATTATCGATTTTACGGTTGTAATGTTGTTGTTTTAAAAAATTCCAAATTGTAAGAATCTTTAAAACATGCCTACTATACAAGATAATGAAGTATTTGTATTCAGGTCGTAGCCTTTCAGACAATTGGGCAGTAATAAAGAAGAAACCTTCGATATAATCTTCGTTATTACATCACATACATGCACGAAAGGATGTAACAACAAGATACGTATTTCGTATTCGATGTGTGGGTAAAATAACATACACACTGTGTAATTCTTCTCGGTCCACTGAAACTGTTTTAGTTACCCATATTTTCGATGTACCATTTAATTTTTAACTAGGATATTGTTTGTTTAACGAAATATAAGAGATTTAGTTTTTTTTACCAATTTTTAATGAATAAAAATGGCTTGTACTTCTTTTGATACTGATTTTATGAAAGATATACTTCTTTTAAAAATTAATTTTTAGCCCAAGCTAATTCTAATTGCAGTAGGCAACCGGAGTGTAAATATTGTTCGTAAATAGAGAAATTTAAATAAAAAAATGCACTTTATATTATATTATACCAAATATATTGTTAACTCGGACAAGTTGAAAAGGGGCCTGAATATTACCAGCGAAATCTTTATGGCGGATTAAAAAAGCAAGATTTTATGTACTTTACTGATCGCGTATTCATCAGCGAGGGCTTTCAGTGAATATAGAGACATACGCCATGGGTTTAATTTACCCTTTCAATATTATCCTGAGGACCAACTGTTCGTTTACACTCATGTCAAAATAAAAAATGAGCTTTATCAAAGAGATATGTCTGAAAGTACCTCTTGATTTTTTTTAAAAATAATGCCAGATCATCCACATATTAAAAATCAGACCTCCTCAAGCGGTCGTAAAGATATTAATCAATATTTTTTTCTAACAGGAAATAATTATGCATGCTATAGTCAAATTGTTACATAAGAACTAAATCTAGGTTCAAGGTCAGTTATTTTAAACCCGCGTCGTGGAAATGAAAAACTTAATTATTTTTATTAGTTGAGAATAATTATATAATAATGTTTAATCGAGTAGGCAAAATCTTTTATGAAAACAATACATAATAAATCAAACTGCTGTAAACAACAGTTTGATATTTAATTTTTTATTCATTGTGAACAACAATTAATTTAAGTCTTCACCAGAGACTACTGTGAAGTATCAGGGACCAGAATGCAATCATTATAATTTATCGTGAAAGGGTTTAGTTCCTTTATTAATAGTAAAAACTTCAGGATGGTGTGTACAATAGGCCTCCATGTAATGGAAAAATTGACAAATTAACCATAGAAACACTACAAACTAATCAAATCTTAAAATATCCACTTGACCCAGACTTTTTTTTGATAATCAAAACAAAATCAAAGGTAAACGCGGCGGAGGTAAATGTACCACCAATAATAATATTCTAACTGCTAAGAATTTAGGATTTTAAAATTACACAGGTATTTATACCACTAGAGATTTTAATGACTGAATTATGTTTGCATTTATAATTATTTATGGGCCCTGTGTAGTCCTTCAGTAACAAGAACGATAAATGCGTGTGAGACTTTCCATTTGAAATTGAATGAATCATTCTACACTACTCACCCGTCAATATACATATTTGTGAAAAAATTGAAAGAATTTCAGATTGATACTTATGTCAAAATTCAAATTCTACAAATGCCTGCAAAAATTAAGGATGCCTCTGTTAGAAGTAAATTAAAGACAATGAATGTGAGAAAGTTAAAAAAATGCTATATCAAAAATTCACTTTGTTAAATGTGTTTCCTATTTTAGCTTACCTAAATAAAATAAGATGTTACTAATTTATATAATTGTTATAAATAGCTATGCTATAAATAAAAATTTGTTCCTAGTTTTTGCTTATTGCAATTGTTATAAAATCATACCCCAACTATTAGTGGTACAAATACCTGTCTGTATTTAAAGAACCTTTTTGGTCGTAGGCACATTTACCAGTACCATTTTCTGGTCAGGCATATTTGGTGGTACATTTACCTCCGCCCGATAAACGGATGTTTGAATATAGGGATTCCAAAAACTACAACCAAATATAACTCATATGTCATGGTTCCATGTCCTAAACTATCCGAAAAAATGGATAAGTATCAAGAATTAGATTTAATCATACTTTCCTCTTATCTATGAAAAATTAATTTATTAGATTCCCAATCATACTGGGAAAATCAGTGAGATATTTATCAATTTATTAAAATTTTGAATGAAAAAATCTTATAAATCTTTATGAGGATTTTCAAAATAATTTATGAACATACACGTATACTCAATTTAGAATTAAAATATAAATATCTAAGAAATATTATATATTTTATTTTTCGTGAAAAGTTCTTCAAACCTTTCTGATTAAAGAATACGGATAAAAAGTTATTTAGAAATAACATATTTTTGATAAAAATCTAAGTAAGGATGTGCAAATTCAAATGTTTTTGGTAAAAAGGTTGGTTTCTCGGAGATGCCTAGGAGTTTTACAAAAAATCTTAGGGGTGTGAAGTACTAACTACAGCGTGATCCAGGGGTGTGTGCATGCTCCATAACTTTTTTTCTACCCAAGCTATCGATTTGACGTTTTTTAAACGATAGGACCGACAATGAGGCACATTTTAAAAATGTTTCTATTTATATACAGGATGTCCCAAATAAGATACACAACTAAGTTCTGGTTTTGTTTCCATTTTTGTTACATATTTAGATTCGCCATCACTCTTTCATGTTCTTGCAAATTGTATTACTAAAATTGTTTACTTTGTAATGTATTTCTGTTTCTATTACAATTTCATTTTGTTGAAACATTTTCTTTTCAAAATTGAATGAATCTGTCATATTTGACGACAGCGGCCTACTCGATTCCTTTTTTTCTCGAATAAACCGTCAAAAATTTCTTATTTTGCATAAATCTCGCAAGTTTTACAAAATAAACCCCACAAACCCTATATCAGCAAATATGCCATGCAACGACTTAATAAAATATAGGGTGATGCATTTGAAAAAGTCGAGTTATTGCTATTTGTAATTTGTCTTTTTCAAAAAATCGTGGTAGGCGATAGAACATCGAGTATGAGTTCATCTACATCTCGAAAGATGCCCTAAAGCTTAAAGAATCGGCTGGAAAAAAGTTGATTAAGTTATCTTGAACAGTTCTGAAGTTCTGAATTTTTTGTGGATCTCTGCACAACGCTATTTTGACACAGAAATTGACATAAGTCAAAAACTATTGCAAATAAGTCGAAGAAACCTATATCGACAATTTAATGGCGAATCTAAATATGTAACAAAAACGGGGGGTCAGGGCCGCCCAGAGCTGAGAAGGGCCCCGGGGATAAAGTCTCATCGGGCCCCTCCCCACACCAATTCAACAGAAAATTGGGAAAATTTTATAATACCATCGACTAAGCTTTCTAATGATGTGCGTTGAAAACCGATATGGTCCTTGATTATCTATTAATTCCCGATAGACCCGAGCATTTTCGAAAACTTCGGAAATAAAAAAAACGCTCTAAAAAACATGTTGTTTATGAAAATACACAAAAATAATTTATTGAATCTTTCTGAATATATTTAAGACCTTACAAAGCCCCATTATCCAAAAGAATTCGGCGAAATTAGTCTTGATAAAAAAAAAAGAATAAATTTATAGGAGGGTCAAAATATCGAGCAAAAACAAACTTTGGCCTGGATTTTCAATAATCCAGAGAAATAGATAAAAGGAAAAAGTAACATGATATTATAGCTACAGTTTCCTTCTTTCATCTGAACTTTGAATTATGAAAAAATATTAATTTTTACGTGATTTATTGAGCTCTAAATGCAGAGCAGGAGCTAAAAATGGGAGTGCGTTTTGCAGCCGGTTATGTCGAAAAGTATCAAATTTTTGACAAAAATGATAAATATCATTTTTGTAGGTAATGAACTGATCTTCATTTTCGTCCAAACGAAAATTCTCTAAGTGTCATATTTTCGGAAATATCGGCAAAAATAGGCGAAAAGAAACACATTTTTGAGACCAATAGGCCATTTTCCCGCACTTCCACAAATTTCAGACACCTGAGATTTTCAGGGGTGAATGTACCCATGAATATCTGCAAATTAAAAAAAATGGTGCCGGACAGACCTGTTGCCTGGGATGGCACCTTCGTTTATAAGACTAAAGCGCTTGTGCTGTGCTAGGTATTACATATGTCAATGTCAAATTTAAATTTCCCGCCGGTTCTATTATTCGTTTTTTGTTTTATTGTTTTCCGTGTGTCTATTCCATTTTATTTCTTCAGACAATATTGATATTGATTTTGATATTTGTCCGTCAACATATTAGGTTTTTTCCCGGAAATGGAAAAATTTCATTTAAAATAGAAAACAAATTTTCGGGAACTATATTAAAATTGGGCATTGAAGACATGATAGATGAATATGACGCTTGCTTATATTGCAATAGTTTAGATTCTCGAATATTTTTTATTAATAGGAAATTTAGTTTAAGAAAATCTACTTATTTAATGGATTTTTTGTGTAAACTTATAAAAGTCAATGGTTAACTGAGAAGAAACCCCAGAATATATTTTCTCCACGGCCACTACTGAATGTAGTTATTCTGAAACCACTTATAATAACAGAAAAGAAACATTCTCGCTCTTGAGATTGAAAGAAAATTCTGAAACATTTGTCTCTTATGTATTTTATATGTATTACATTCTAACTCTAGAGATAGAATCTGTATTCCGTGATTGTTTACAAAAATAAGGTTTGCCGTGAATGTCAAATTAACTGTCAGTATTAGTTGACGTGGTCTTAATATTGGTTTGTAAAAACTTTTAATTTATTAAAAAGGAGAAGAAAATCAAACGATTCAGATGTAGAATTTGAAAATACTCCTCCAGAAATAGAAAAATATGCCGATAATATAACTCAAAATTTGATAACGCAAAAATCCAAGCTTGAATATAAAAATACTACCTACACAATGTTGAGAGATTGAGGTTTCATTTTACTATATTTAATTTCTACTTTCTGTGTCCGTGGAGAAAATACAGTCTGTTACTCTGTTGGAATGAAAATCCGACACTCGTGGTTCCTCACGCTCGCATTCGCTTGCGTTGGGAATCCTCCACTCGTCTCGAATTCTCATTCCAACCTTGTTACAGAATATACTATTCCAATCGAATTGATTAACTGAAAAATGTACTGAAAGTGGGTGCACCTAAAACTACATTAATTGCATTCATTGAGGCTATTTTATAAAAGGGAAATTGTTTGTTTGTACAATAACCCTAAAAATAAGGCCGGGCACCGGGGATTTTGCCCCCCCCCCCCCCTGATCGGCCCTGTGGGGGGGTTGCCATTTAAAAAAACAGAACTTAGAAGTGTATCTTATTTGGGACATCCTGTATATAAATAGAAATATTTTTAGAATGTGCCTAATTGTCGGTCCTATCGTTTAAAAAAAACATCAAATCGATAGCTTGGGTAGAAAAAAAGTTATGGATCATGCACACACCCCTGGGTCACCCTGTATGTCAGTGCTACAAATGTAAAAAAAGTATGGCATTCCATTGGAAAAAAATTAAGTCATTTACCTAGTTTACTAATGGACCACCCTGTATACATGAAAATAATTTTAAAATGTTGGCTTTTAACCAGCATTCATAGATACCTTTCAAATAAATCGGTAAGTTTCATACAATAAGAGTTAATAGAAATACGACAAAGGTTTGCCGGAGTCTGTATATTTGTTTTGTGATATTTTCAAAAACTGTGGTCAGCCGTCAGATTTTGATTTTAGAATGGCCTTCTGAGCCCCCAATTTCATAGTTTTAGATGCCCAAAGTTTTTATTGGGTACCTACGTTACAAAATGAAAGTACTTTCCAAATTTTATGTTTCCACCTCAAGCGGTTTGAATTTGAATAATTCCTGCATTTTCATTTATATTTTTATGCACTTTTTATCATTATTTTTATGCGTTATAATCGCCACTCCTCAAAATCAATACTAAGACTTGGAGATGATTCTCTTACCACTGTGATTAGGTCCTAACATTGACGCGTAACTTTTGGAAAAATGATTTCAACAATTTCACCTCATCGTCAGTGTAGGTACCAGTAATATTCAGGTCATTAGCTCCTACTTGGCAAATTAGCCACTGTAACAAATAATGAAAGTGTGCAAGAGTTGTTATTTGGGATTTCTCTTTTAATGATTTTGTTGTGAAAATAATAATCGAGCTCGGTTTATTATAAATTAGAAGTGATAATTACTACTCCTTCATACGCAGAGTCTCCCAAGCAAAAAATTTTCTTTTAAAAATTTAATTACAGTGTTTACTCAGATTCCGTAACAGCAGAGAATCTCTAATACTGTTTAAAGTCAACGTTCAATGGATAAACTAAACAAATCATCTAATTTGTCGATAAAATAGACAAAGCTGATTCAAATTTCATTTTGTTTAAGTCGTATATTGCATTCTTTATTTCTTCACATCTTATGTCTCTTTTTTCTTTACCTTTACCCCAATTTTTTTACTAGTTCCTTCTTTACTTCTTTTACAAGTTTCCTTCTTCCTCCTCTTACTAGTTTTCTCTTTACTTCGTTACTAGTTTCTTCATTATTTCTTTTACTAGTTTCTTCTTTACTTCTTTTATTAGTTTCCTCTTTTCTTTTCTTTTTACTTTTTTTACTAGTTGCTTCTTCATTTCTTTTCCTAGTTTCTTCCTTACTCTTTTATTTTGACCTAACTGTACTGCTGGTGCCATCTATTAGAAAATCTATTGATATAACTTTTAAATACATATTAAGGTAAGTTAAAATCTAGAGGTTGAGTTTTGGCTGAAATACAGTCGGTTTGTTGATAATTATTATTTCAAATTTTTTCACAATTTAATAAAATGGGAACTACCGCTGTTGCAATTATGATAATTATAATATTTGACTTACAAAATAACCAATACGGATTCAAGTATCTAGTAACGCAATTTTTATGTCGTTGTAGCTTTAATGAAATACATTTTTACATTAATAGATTTACGATTTGCTTCCTGGAGTTGATAAGTTATAAATATTCAATGTAGCAATTTCTACTTTGCCAGGAAATGAAACAATTAGTTTTATGTTTGTTGTAAAACAGCAAGACAATAATTTCGTTAACTTATGTTTCGATGTTTTAAAAAGTTTCTGTAAAAATTGTTGCATGTTTAAATGTGATTATGTTGTAACATAATTTGACGCTATTTAATTGTTGTTACTAGACCAAGATGAATAAAATTGTACTATTTTGTATTTACGGTAAAATTACCTGTAGAGAAAACTTGAAATAGACGTTTGGATATAACAATTTACCTTTTTTTGTCACGTAAATAAATATATTTTTTTTTATATAATATACATTTTAGAGAAAAAATCTTTATATTATACCTATACAATGTCTTACGAAATGATATCAAGTTTTATTTCTTCGCAAAAAAATACGAAACGAAAATTATCCGCTAGTCTTATAATAAAAGGGGTTTTTGTTTCAGGAACAACCTGCAGCCACCACCAGTGCCAAACGACAAATAGAACCACTTCACGCTGAAGAACCAACCCCCACCACTAAGGAATTAACCAATCACATTGACGACGACTCAGATGATTCTGACAGTGATTCTGACTCTGATACGGAAGAAATCCCTACCAAAGAACCTTCCAAATCAAAAGTCAGTAATAGTGTAACTTTTAACATATTAAAAATCGGTTTTACAGTTAAAAGTTAAATAAATTTATTTGAAATATTTTGTATATTATAGGTAGGAGGACAAATGGACATGGATGAGTTGGTCGCTCATTTACTCGACAAAAACCAAAAATCCAAAATGAATTGCATAGTTGACAAGAAGAAGGCTGAGGAATTCGTTGATCACCAACCTAAGACAGTTAGGTTGCCTTTTGGAATCAATTTGACTACCAATCCAAGATTCGAAAAACTTACTGGAGAACGTATGGTCATCATTTGTGAAAGTGGAACCCTCCAAAGGTACGCATTTAATGGTCTTATATATGTTTGATCAAATTTGCAGAGAATCAATTCTATATTTTTTTATTTTTAGCGCTGAACGTCCCAATAAACCAAAAGAAGAAGATCCAGAAGACCAAGATGAAGAAACGATCATGATCCAACCTATGATGATCCCAATCCCACACTCTCCATTCAATACGCATATGCCACAACAAATGTCACCCATGGCACAACAACGTCCAGATCAAATGCGTCCAATGGGACCCCCTATTTTCCAAATTGAAAATATGAGGCCACCTTTACCACCTATGAGACAATCATTACCACCAATGATGCCTCAACAGGATCAACAAATGTCTGTTCAACCACAAATTCAAATCCACATGGAAGCTCCACAATCTCAACAACAGCAACAATCAAGTAAGCAGGTGTTTGAGAGTGCTAAAAAACGAAATAATATAATTATCAAAATATGTCACAATGCAACGGTAACCTACTTGAAATCTTGATGATATAATTATTCTTGTAGTCCTTCTAGATAGCTCATATCCTTTAAAGCTTCTTTGAGCGGCACTTTTGCACTCATTATTCTAGTATCCATGATAGGACGAGTCGATTGAGCCCACATGAGTTTTGAATTCACCTTCATGGAGCCGATTGTATGGCTATCTCTTCCCTTAAAAACTTTTGCGTAGTGGAGCAATGCAACAATTTCTGGCTGGGATACTGTATCATAATTACCTGAACTCAATAAGGTTTATGAGCCTGCTTCTCCATTTTCATTGATTTTTAAACCGTTCAATTTTATTTCTGCATAGATAGATACCTCCTGCGATTATTGACTAAATTACTCTAATGGAGAAACACCTTGTGAGGAATTGTCTTTTTAAGTTACACGTATTCTGCATTTGATATATTTTTAATAATTTATTGTTAATTGATGAACCGACCTTTGTTTAGATGACTTCCCACCAAACCCAATCTTGCAACATATTGTCCAACAAATTATTGCCCAAAAGATCATCGAAAGTCAAAAACTTCGTGAACAGCAAATCAAAGAACAACAAGAGCAGCAACAACAGCAACAGCAACAACAACAACTTATACCTCAACCAACTCAAGCAGACCAAACTCAAGAAGCTGAAGATCGTCCACGATTCGTTCAAATTGAACAAATGGGACAAGGTGGTCCAAGATTACCAATTCCAGAAGAAGTTCTTACCCAACTTAATAGGTAAGGATAAAAAACAAAAGTTTTTATTCTGAGTATCATTGTAATTTTAATTATTACAATGGATATAATAAAGGAGAGATTTTGATAATATATTCTATAAGTACATTTAATTTGAAGGTTGCCATTGCCAAATCGTGTCATAGTGGCCGTATCCGAAAGTGATTCCGACGAAGAGACTCCCCAAGATGTTCAATTCGTCCAGAGACAAAGGCAGACCGCCAATGAAATGAACGGAAGGCAAACCTATGATAGAGCAATTCCGATCAGCATTCCTGTTGCCATGACGCCCCAAGAACCGGAATCTCAAGAACAAGACAAACAGGAATCGGAGGTCAGACCTCACTGTGAGTAATTTTAATTTTGCAGAAATATTTAATAAGAATCAAAATTTGTTAATAAGCATTACAGAATTAGAGAATACAAAAAACATTTTAGCAAAAGATTGGGAATTGAATTTGGCTCCTATTATAATTTTTCTGAAGTCAAAATTTACTGTTTTAAATATTTGAGTGGAAAATTCAGCCATCTGTCGAAAGCTAAATTAAAGATGGAATTTATGATGGAACCCAGATTCGAATGATTTTGAAAGATGTTCATTACAACGATGGCTTCAAAAGAGAAAGACGCATGAGAAAGCTTTAACGCTGTAGGCCATCACTTCCTAGGGAATCCCTATTAGAACAATATATCTGCAAATAGCCCACGAGCCATATGAATAAAAAATAAATCCATTGCGTAAATCATTTGAGAATAAAAGAGTGAGGAATCAAAAAGAAAAATAACTGATTTCCAAATTTCGAAGAATGTGTTTTGGGAGGTGATTATACAGGGTGCGCCAATTATTTCCACTCGAAACTAAAAGAGATATCAACAAGATTTTTTGTAGGGGTAGACAGTGTCACTCGGACTACAATTTTAAAATATTTTGATGTATACAGGGTGGCTAATTTTTGTGGAATGAAAATTAATTTGGTTTTTTTAAATTGAACACCCTGTATACGATTATGTCTTCTGATTCTACTTAATATTAGATTTACGGTAGTTTTTTGTATTTGTAAATCCGACGCGGCGTTAACAAGTTATTCCTATTTTAAGCAGATTTAATGAAAAAACAGCACTTCAGAAATATTAGCACAAAAACCACATTTTTTAAAAAATTCCTCAAAAAAGCTACTATGATGTAAATGAAACATGCACCACCTATCACAATAATCACACAACATCTTCACCTGTTGCACAGGGTGTTTGCCGATGGCGTGCCAATAGTCTAGTTTTCAAATGGCAATAACTTAATTTTTTCAAATGGGACACCCTGTATATTTTTCTTCAGTTAGAAGCTCTCCCTAATACGCATTAAAAAAATATAGGGTTTTGCACATCTAACTTTACTATTTACTTTAATAATTGACGTTAAGTGACAAACACAATTTTTAATAAGAAATCAAGTTACCTATGAAAATGACAGTAGGTATATTTTGTTATGGCATTAATTGTCAACATAAAATTTTGTATTGTATCACGTCTACTATATTTAATCGGTATTGTGTATAAAAAATGGATTTTAATAAGAATTATAGTGTTCAAGAAAATATTGATATGATATGGATACTTGGTGGATGTCAAAAAAATGCGTTTCTTGCTAGTAGGGTCTATCGTCAAAGATACCCAGAAAGACGTCATCCACAAAAGGATACTTTTGAGAATTTAAAGAATATATTTGATAGAACAGGAACCGTGAAGTATGAAAAACATTCAGGTGAAACTACAGCTGTTACTATTGACAACGAATATAAGGTAATGATTAGAATAGTTGAAGATCCCAATATAAGCACAAGGCAATTAAGCAATCAGTTAGATATTTCCAAGAATTGTTACCACGTGATTTCGCGCGTAGAGTGTAATACTGTAGATCGTTAATAAACAAGATAAATACAGAGCTTAACTTTTTAAACAAAGTTTTATTCTCCGACGAAGCCACGTTTCATAAGAACGGTTGTGTAAATGGACACAACTTCCATTATTATTCGGACCACAATGAACATTTATTTAGAACCACATCACAGTATCGATGGTCTTTGATGGGACTGTAAATGGAGCTATATTTTTAGATTTTTTAGAACATGATTTTCGCAACTTATTGCAAAATGTGCCTCAAAATTATCGCAACGGAATGTGGTTTCAATTAGATGGTGCCACACCACATTACCTATTAGATGTTCGCAATTGATTAAATAGGGAATTTCAGGATCGTTGGATAGGAAGGGGAGGACCTATAAATTGGCCTACTAGATCGCCTTGCCTTACATCTTGCGATTTTTTCTTGTGGGGTTTTATTAAAAATATTGTTTACAAAGAAGAGGTTACCACAAAAGAAAATGTAGAAGAAAGAATTACTGCAGCATTTAGACAGGTGACCCCTGCAATGCTAAGAGATGTGCGTAAATCAATGAAAAAAGGGCAAGAAAATGTATAAATGAAAATGGAAGACATTTTGAACACGTACTATAAATTTTTACTTTCACTATTGTAGTTTTCTTACGATTAAACTTTATAAAATTTTGTACTTATTAAAAATTGTGTAAAATATGTTGTTTGTCACTTAACGTCAATTATTAAAGTAAATAGTAAAGTTAGATGTGCAAAACCCTATATTTTTTTAATGCGTATTAGGGAGAGCTTCTAACTGAAGAAAAATATACAGGGTGTCCCAGTTGAAAAAATTAAGTTATTGCCATTTGAAAACTAGACTATTGGCACGCCATCGGCAAACACCCTGTGCAACAGGTGAAGATGTTGTGTGATTATTGTGATAGGTGCATGTTTCATTTACATCATAGTAGCTTTTTTGAGGAATTTTTAAAAAAATGTGGTTTTTGTGCTAATATTTCTGAAGTGCTGTTTTTTCATTAAATCTGCTTAAAATAGGAATAACTTGTCAACGCCTCGTCGGATTTACAAATACACAAAACTACCGTAAATCTAATATTAAGTAGAATCAGAAGACATAATCGTATACAGGGTGTTCAATTTAAAAAAAAAACAAATTAATTTTCATTCCACAAAAATTAGCCACCCTGTATACATCAAAATAGACACTGTCTACCCCTACAAAAAAACTTGTTGATATCTCTTTTAGTTTCGGTGCTAGAGATCGAGTGGAAATAATTGGCGCACCCTGTATATTATAAAAAATATTGTATTTTCTCCCAAAAATAATTTTTTCATGTTCTCCAAGTTGACATTCGTGTTTAACACCCCGAAAAACATATAACAATTGGAACTGGTTTCTCGCTCGAATTTTTTTTGTGGGCATTGTAATTAGACCAATTTCAATATATGAATGCAAAACAAGAACATTGAAGATTTATTGAAGAGGTGAGAGAGAAAGGTGATTAGGTGTTATTCACGAAAAAAAATGAAGATGGATAATGTAAGGTGGGCCAACAATAAAATAAACAAAATATACAAAGAACCAACAATGGATAAGGAGATAAAATGATAAAAGCAGTGCATAGAATGAGAAGAAAGGACAGTTAAAATAGCGTGCAAAATATCGAAATACAAAAGAAAGGGAGACCACTAAAAGATGGAGAGAGAGTAGTACGAAATATTTGTGATTTCGCTTATATATACAGGATGCTCAAATTATTCAAAATAAGGCCATGCGAGTAATACTAGGATGCAATCGATATAGTCGAATACAAGACATGTTAAATACATTAAATTGGCTAAGGGTGGAACATTTTATATATGTCGAGTCAATGATATTCGTATTTAAGATGGTAAACCATATACTATCTCATTATTTGAACAATCAGCTGGTGCCAACTTCAAGTGTTCATTCACATAACACTAGAGCTGCAGATTCATTAAATTTTTATGTTAAAACTACCAACAAGGCCAGTTCGATGAAAAGTTTGTTTCACAAGGGAATTGTGCAGTTCAATAATCTACCGAGGCATATTAAAATTTGCCATAATTTAAGAGATCATTAATCCACTTTATAAAAACCAACATTTAGCAATAAAGTGTCAATTGTTTCGACCCGAATTTTTTTTTCACATGTTTCTTTTGTTGTTACTCATTTGTTTAATTTAATAATGTTATTTTTTTATATATAATTTGGGCATTTGTAGGGTAAAATATGTTTTTTTTTTGTAAATTATCTATTATGATATTAAATAAATCATTTCATTTCATTACTTAAATTTCGATAGCCACTTTAACTATATTTATAAAAAAACAACTTAATTTCTTTAGTAGAATTTCCCGGAACTTATCAACTGAAACCAAAATTACTGTATATAATACCATATTTCATCAGCCACATTTTGATAGTAATACTGAAAACAAATCGTCTTACTCCAATTACGTCAATGTTAAATACTCTAAAATGGTTTCCAGTAGAGAAAAGAATGTACTGTTTTACAATGATTTTAGTATTTAAACAATATATTACGTTCAACAAAAATATCCACAATTATAATACAAGATGTACAAATAACATCTAGATTGCAAGAACTACATATCAAAAAACTATTGATTCTTTATTCTTTAAAGGTTTCAAAAAATTCAATGATCTCCCTTTATCTATACGCGAATCAACCACAATAAACAGGGTCTAAAAGTTATCACAAAAACTCTATTTAATTTGTTAGTTTGTTGTAGTTAGTTGTATATTTGTTGCACGTGTAGCACACAACATTTTTTCTACGATCGAAAATAAAATTTAACTTTAAACTAACGATAATTTTATTAAACTAGTTATTTACTTTTTTCTGACTATAAGGTCGATGGCTTTAGTATCTCCGATTTTTCTTTCAAATACGCTAGGAGGACGTTCTCACTAATGTTCTTAACACGCTTTGTGTCACACCAGTCTGTAAAGCGTTTATAACAAATTTCATAATTTTTTTTGGATTTTTCGGGTAATAAATCTGCTGTGGCTTCATTTGCTGTTTGAATTAAATCTGGAGGAGTACAAATATATTCTTCTTCACTATTCGAATCAGACTTTTTTAACAGCTAACAAAATATTAAAATTTTAAATTAACAACTTGAGATGAATTATGTAAACTGCCACTGTCAGACGCCATCCATAGCTAACTATGAATATGCTTTCGTTAGTAACAAGATTTGAATTAATCGAAACCACAGTAAAAAATGTTTCTTTTTAATATCAAACAATAATGTTTTGAATAATATTTAATGGTACCTAAGTACCTACAGTTACCACGTTTGTAAGTATACTCAAATTACAAGGAAAAAATGTTTTCTTCAGATCGAACCCTAATTACAGAGTACCAAAGTAAAACTTTTAACACAGTTGAGAGTGCAAAAAGAAGTAACTTTTTGCACGATCGTAGAAAAAAGCTTTTATAGAATTTCTTGTTTTTGGTTGATTTTTTGCGTAATTTGGCTATAAACAACAAATCCGTCAAAGGATGGCACAGAAGCTTGAATATTAAATTGCAGTAAAATATCGAAATAGCGGAAAACCGCCCACAAGTGGTAAAGAAATGTTACAAAAATTCTCCAGAACTACCAAATTGACGAATTTTTATGATAATGATTCCCTGGAATTTTTACAAATGTTGCACACGATTTGTCTTTCCTAAGTTGAGGATATGTTACGAATATAAATATTGTATTTTAAGAAAATATTAAACTATCCTATTTTTGTTTAAATAATTCAAAAAATGCATCATCCTCTTCTTCGAAAAATTGTGTTTAGATGAATTTACCGTATAAGATTTTTCTCATCCCAATCAGAAAATTATTCAAAGGTGCAATATGTTTTATAACAAATTATTCTTTAGTTTTGTGTGAAAAAAAATTGGGATTCATTAAATTAAATGCTCTATATTCCCCTGCTATATTTAATATGACCCTTTTTTGTTTGTTTCAGATCTTCAGCCAAGATCCGTCTGAGATGAAATCCATTCGAAAAGATAAAATTTTGTGATTTATTTTTATTACCGAATCACATGCTTACCATTAACATCACTTAAGTAGATTGATAGGAACACAATTAATATTTAGTGTTAATTAAGATTTTTTTTCTAAATGTAAATATTAAATTTGGGTAGGTAACTGTTGATGTGTATCATTGTAAAGAGTAACATTTAAAATTAAAAGTAGATTATTTTTTGTTTGTACATAAAGTACCTTCAGGTTAATGTTTTGGTAATTTTTTGTGATTTTATTGTTTTAAATATTGTGTGGTTGAAAATAAATGAAATATATTTTCTTATATGGTTTTTTGCTTCTTATTTATGAATCTACCTTGTGTATAATACTGTATATTATCGAGATATCTTCTTCTTCTCGTCCCATGTGCATACTCTGCACGTAGGGGAGGGACCCTTATTCATTATAAAATGACAAGTGTGTTGTTTTCCGCAACAATCTCTGATATTCCGAAGCCAACAATGCTGCTTACGTTCTTATCCGCGTTTCCCTTCAATTTTGCCCTGGAGAATGAGTTTTGGTCACGCCTTAGTATGTGGCCTAAATAAGACGTTTTTCGTTGTTTTAGGATATCTAGGAGTTCTCTCTCTACTCCAGCTCTCAGCAAAACATCGTTGTTTGATATATGCTCGGTCCAAGAGATCCGAAGCATTCTTCGTAGTATCCACATTTCAAAATATTCTATTCGGTTCAGTGTTCTGACCTTTAGCGACCATGTTTCTACACCGTACAACAAGATGGGCCATACATAGCACTTGTTTACTCGTAGTCTAAGATCAACCGGTGGTGTTTTCTGGAGGAGTTTTTCATCCTTATATACGTGGCTTTTGCAATTCCAATACGCGTTTTTACCTCTTCATAACAATCCCATTTCCCGTTGAGAGTTGCTCTCAGGTATTTGAATTTGGATACTCTTTCAATTGCTTCGCCATTGATTGTAAGGTTGATGTTATCAAATTCCTGCCTGCTGATAATCAGTATTTTAGTTTTGGTGATGTTAATGCAAATATTCTAGATTATTGGCTAGAATTGCGGTATCATCTGCGTATCTAATGTTGTTGATGGGTTTGCCGTTTACTTTTATTCCAGTAGCCACATTGTCCAGAGCTAGTTGGAAGATCTTCTCAACATAGATATTAAACAGCATGGGAGATAGAACCCATCCTTGTCGGACCCCTTTAGCGATGTTAAATTCCTGTGTCAGGAGATCTTTTCTGATTCGGATTACAGCAGACTGTCCCCAATAGAGTTGTTTTATTATTCTAATATCTTTATCGTCAATTCCTATTTCACGCAGTCTGCTAAGTACCTAATAGGTCATGTTTTCCATTGTCAAACGCCTTTTGGTAATCTATGAAATAGATAAACACATTCTGGCGTTGGTCATAACACTTCTGTACTAGAAGTTTCATTGAGAATAGGGCCTCTCTAGTACCCAGCCCTTTTATGAAGCCAAACTGCGTTTCTCCGCTTATCTCTTCACATTTGTTGTATATTCTAGAATGAACTATACGTAGAAATGCCTTAAGTACTTATTCTTCGCAGCTCTTCGGGTTTGCTTTTTTAGGTATTGTGACGAATATGGATTTAAGTCAGTCTTTAGGTATTTGACCGGTGTTATATGTCTGGTTAAAGAGATATGTTAGCTGTTTCACGCTGGTGCATTTTAGGACTTCAGCATATACGTTGTCAGGTCCGGGACTTTTTCCGTTTTTTGTAAAATTGACTGACTGCTTTGATGACCTCCGATTCCAAGATTTACGGCCCACGTAGTTGTTGCTGGTAATTAGTTTCTTTTTCCGCTCGTGCGTCTTCAAAAAGGCTCTCTCCATAGCTTTTCCAAATCGAGATATAGGGTGTACAAATTAGTTCGGCCCGTTTTTAAAAGATTTGCTTGAGGTGTTAATTTTCTGCTTTAATTGTTATAAAAATACAGCCGAAGTCTATCGAATGCTTGTTGATGTTTATGGCGACGCTAATACAACTGATAAATCATGTAGGGAAAGGTATCGATGGTTCAAGGATGGAGGAACATCTGACGTTGAGAGAAAAAGACCTCAAATGAAATTCGAGGTATGTTGTCGGTTTGCAGCGTACATAGACCTGATGGGGTGAAGCTCTAGAGTATACTTATAGTATTTAGCGACCTTGAAAACGTATAAAAATGGGGGTTTAATACAGTGGACATGAATTATTTTTTTTTTCGTGTGACTGTGTAATCTGGCTTCCTTCGCCAGAATTTTAAAATGCAGTTGGTACCGCCACCAAAATTTTGAATACTCTTGTCTTCCGTAATAATGCACTTTTATTTATTTACTAACCCAATTGAAATTTTTAAATTAATTTAAATATGCTTTTCGGACCTTAACAGTTACATAGTAATGATAGAAAAATGAATATTTCTAGTCAAATTGTACGGAATATTTTTTTGAATTACTAACAATACATTTGAAATGGTATTTTTTTTGTAGAAAAACTATAAAGAATATGAAATGTTTCATGAAACTGCGTGTAGGTATGTGTAAGAAAAATTGTGTGGAAATCAGTCTACTAAAAATTAAACTACAAGAGATTTCCTATAAGAAATCACCATAAATGCCTCAAAATAATTATATATTTTTTGATCAAAGATAAAAATAGGTCGAAAACTATTTTGAATATTTGTAAAGCCAGATGTTTAATATAGAGCGACCTGAGGAGACACAAACGGTATGATTTCCATATCACCGCTCTAATTTCAATATGATAGGGACGAGTTGGTATTTTTATCTACTATATTTTAGGCCGGTGCAATAATTGTTAAAGAAAAAATTAAAGGGGGTTCTAATTTATTTGGGCAATTTTTGCTTAAACTTTTAAAACTACAATATCTCCGGTATGTGTGGAGCAATTATTAACTCTGGAGGTGATTTTTAATCTACTGGTAGAATTTATACAAGATGGTATGTTATAAAATCCGAAAATAATTAATTTTTTAATGTTTTTGACACGTTTCCGATGAAAGTAGATTCAGACAACTTTAATTTTATTTCTGGGATTATCTTAAACATTTGATGTATTCGACACTATGCACACAAGGCAGAAATTGATAGACAGATTTGTTTTTCACTGCAACGCCAACGCCAATAAAAGTAATCCGGGATTGCTGTTTAGGGTGCAAAGAAATTATCTTCATATAATTAGGAAATGTGTGGAAGCTCCTCAAATTGAACTTGTGATGCGATTTCCACAACCTTTTTTTTCTTTTTGGGCCCGTGTGACTTTTTTTTTGGCTGGTGGGAAGCATTATTATTATTTATTATCTGTTGTCTGTGTAATCTCTCCTCTTGTTCTTTCTCTACATTGTTTGTTTAATGTACCCTTTTTTTTTGTGTTTCTCGTATTTCTCAGCATTATGTCTATGATATTCGCTGGTGTCAGTCTGGGTATTAAGGTCTGTCTCCATATGTTGTCTCAGCGTCGAAAACGGTGTGTTCTGCATCGTCCACGTTTTGGCAATATATGCATCTATTTTGAGAGTGTAGGTCCTGAAGGAAAAAAACAAACAAACAACATTTTTTTTTAAATGTATAAAAAAAAACCTAAAGGTTCGTGCCCCGGTCTAGACAATGAGATTTTTAAATAAAAATTTTTCATTGCCTACTTCTGGGCATGATTTGTAGCGTATTTAACATTAATTACTTTGATGTTAGTTTACGCTGCAAAGATTTAAAATCCTGGGGGAGTCCGTCGTTGTCGATAATGGGGTTGTGTGGTTTTTCTGGGTTTTCCCATAACTGTAAAGCAAATGCGCCATCAAGCATCAGTAAGTCGCCCCAGAGCGCCACGGCAAATTATAATAATAGCCGTCTCTCCCCCGCACAAGCTACAGAGCTTCTGGGGTTCACTCGTAAGGGAGTGAATTGCAGGGCGTATATTATTATTATTATTATTATTATAAGGAACCATGGCCACTAAGGAACTGTGTAAAAAAATAGTCCGTACTCCTAGGTGCAACTTACCCAGCCTTCTATATTTCTTATCAGGGTCTTCGTGCATTGGGCGTTTCTGATATGATTGTTCCACATTTCCTGCCACTCTAGGATCGTTCTCTCACTTTGGTTTTTCCTAATCAATTCCGTTTTATAGGCACTTACGACCCGTAACAAGCTTTTTCTCTGTACTGATTCTAGTGCAGTCTTGTATCTTTTTTTTCCTAACGCTTCTAATCATACAGGCGACGAAGATCCGCCTATGTCTGGCAGTATTTTGGATAGAGCAGATGTTTTTTGTCCCGTCTTGTATCGTATGTATTTAATTTGATCTCCCTGTATAATGAAATTTATATGTTCAAAACGTGTATCATAACAGCAACATTAATGTTTAACCATCAAGTAAAAAACAACTCCTGACTGTTGTATACGAGCCTTTATTATATTAAATAGCTCAAGAAAATACCACATCAAGAAAAAAACAATTTTGCAAAACAACTGCATATTAAATAGAACTATAACAGTTTTGAAACGTTCCAATGAATCAAACCACGCCTGAAGCAACTGATGGTCTGAATGGCCTGATGGAAGTACCATCATCGTACGCACTGTCAGTTCTTCACGCGCTCTACAAAGTGCTGGAGCACTAAAGCGGTCTGTTATGCGCTGAATACGGTCGCGAGTCTGTGCCGCGGACTGGAAAGTACAACGTTTTTGTGAAAAATTGTCACTAGTTATAAAAATGGATCAACTTTATAGGGGTAGAAGGTTGTTACTTCCAAAAAGGTAAGCTAGTTTCGGAAAGATAATATTTAAATATCACTTCAGAAAAAAATTTTTAAAAGAAATAGAAAATAATGCGAACCTTGTGATTTTTCCATATATACAAAATACCCTAAAGATGTTCTGAAGATGGAAATACACTTTGCGAGACATCGCTTTACCAAATAAAATTTTTTTTTGGTGACTTGTTTTGAACTCTTCCCAAAAATTTTTTTTCGAAAATTGTCACTAGATATCTCCCTAGAGCTTGAATTACTATCGGAAATATTACCGAAAACATGAATTTTTTAAAAGTTATCACCAAGTGAAATATTAAATTTCAAGATTTAATATTTTTTAGCTAGATTTCAATTAATTTTATTTGTCTGATCCATTTCTAAGATGTTTTACTCTAAAGTCCTTTTAAAAAATTCACATAACAAAAAATATAATATTAATTTACTATAGAAACAGATCACAGGACAATTTTACAAAATATAACAATATAGGACAAAGAAATAGATTCTGAAATTTAAGATGTCAAAATCTTTTGCCAACATATTTTTTGTGAAGTATATCCCATTTGCTTCTTCTTTATTATCATAAAAAAAATCCAGATAAATTAACTCCAATGTTGAAACGTCATATACTTGGAAATTCTTTTGTCACTTTGACATCGATAAAAAAGGTGCATCCTTTTTTATCAACAGTAAAAACACAAGAGCTTTTTTTTATCGGATAAATTTCTCTTTGTATCGAAACATTTTGCCAAAAATGTTGAGATAAAAAGAAATTTATCCATAAAAGAAAAGTTCGCGTGTTTTTTAATAAGATAAATTAACGACAGAATATATAAGAATAAAAAACAAAAACTTTATTTTTATTGAACAGTTAATAATTAACAGAACAACTAATTAAAAGAACATTTATTAAAAACACAATTATTATAGATTGGTTGGGTTGGTGTACTTATTTTAATATATGTCGTATATTCATTTTGATATGAATCTGAATCTTTTAAATTACTAACAAGATTTTCGTGATATTCATAATCACTAACAATGTATTAAAATTCAAAAATTTGACAGACTATTCATCGATATTTTTTGCAGTTTTGCTAACTCTTACACTTAATTGCTACGAAATTATAACTAAAGTTGACAGATAAAGTGACGTCCGCTTACTAGATATTAAGGAAGAGAAGTTTTTATCGCGATAAAAAAGGATGCACCTTTTTTATCGATGTCAAAGTGACAAAAGCAATTCCAAGTATATGACGTTTTAACATTGGAGTTAATTTATCAAAGGTAATACCACGAGTCCTCCAAATTTTATCGAAAAAATTTTTGGTTTTCACGAAAACGGCTTTATTTGGAAAAACCACGAAAACAAACTGATTGATAAAATCACGAGTCCGCAGGACGAGTGATTTTATCTCAAATCAGTTTGTTTGAGTGGTTTTGCCTGAAATAAAGGCGTTTGAGTATGGAGACCAAAAATTGAATCTATAAAATTTGAGAGGACGTGTGGTATTTGGAAAGTTATTTTTTGAATCATTTTGTATTAAAAACAGAATATAGTCATTTATGCACTTTACACACAACTGTTCAATATTTTCTTTATCAAATTAAATTGAAACATCAAAAAATATTGAGCTGTTATAGTTTTAAATACAGGGCCACCAAGGCATACGTGATTGCGTTTGGCTTAATTCGGATATAGAGTTTGACATTTGTCAGTTTTAAAGAGATTTATAGATTTTTAAATATTTGGGTATTCAAAAACTGATGTGTGTGTGAATAAACAGGTTAGTTTACAAATAAATTTTGAAATTTGTATATTAACATAGATTTGCAATAAATTTTAATATAATAATAATTGATATTGCTAAATAAAAGTTGTTAAATGTTTGTATTTGACATTTCAAAAAAGGTAAACACAGTTTAATCAAAAAACAATTACGAATAAGCGGTTTTATCAGTATAAAACACATGATTGGTTAGGATTGTCTGAAACCACAAAATCTGACTGTTTTGACAGATGAAAAAAATAATCGCGATAAAAACTTCTCTTACTCAATATCTAGTAAGCGGACGTCACTTTATTTGTCAACTTTAGTTTTAATTTCATAGCAATTAAGGGTAAGAGTTGGCAAAACTGCAAAAAATATCAATGAATAGTCTGTCAAATTTTTGAATTTTAATACATTGTTAGTGATTATTATCGTTTGTTTACAAAAAAAACATACACTATGAATCGGTTTGGAAATGTTTCTGAATTTAAGTAATTTAACAGACTCAGATTCATATCAAAATGAAAATACGACATATAGAGAAACCCAAGAAGAAGATATTAAAATAAGTACACCAATCCAACCAATCTATAATAATTTTGTTTTTAATAAATGTTCTTTTAATTAATTGTTCTGTTAATTATTTATTAATTTTTCAATAAAAATAAAGTTTTTGTTTTGTATTATTATATTCTTTCCTTAATTTATCTAACCAAAAAACACGCGAACTTTTCTTTTATAGATAAATTTTTTTTTTATCTCAACATTTTTCCATCAGTAATTTTACTCTAAAAACTGACATTTGATAAAATCGACATGTCAGTTTTTCTCGTAAAATTACTGATTGGCAAAATGTTTAGATACAAAGAGAGATTAATCCGATAAAAAAAAGCTCTTGTGTTTTTACTATTGATAAAAAAACTTATGATCTATCCCGATATAGAGGATATCCTTTTTGCAATTAACTCTTTTTTAAACAACTAGAAATACATTCATTATTATTTAAACATATCAGTGTCGCTTCTGTAACTTTGCGGTTATAATTATTAGTTTCTTTTAATAATCTAATTGAAAAATTCCATTGTATTTTATTCTTTTTTTTTAATATCTCTGTAAACTTCACTATCTACTTAAAAATTGATTTGGGTAGTTGTTCTTAATTAAGATAGATTTAACAAGTGATAATTCCATCATTTAAAATATTGTCATTCGAACAAATTGTTAAATAGTGACTTTTATCAGCAGAATTTTGGTATGGCACCTTTATCACCAAAATTTTGTTATATTTTCATTGAAGATTTTGAAATGGACATTGTAAATAAACAATATTTAAGACCTTCTATCCTTCTACCCAAATAAAATATATAGATCGTGAACTTAACCGAGTTATTAAAAATAAAGAAGAAAATTTAAAATGGCCCAATAGTTTATTCAAACATAGTAAAAATACCTTATATACCAAAATTATCGGAAAAATTCGTTATTAGATTACAAAAATGGGTCTGGCATCTTTTAATTTATGATGTGACCATCGCTTGGAATTGTGTAATGAAGAAACAAACATTACAAGATTTGTTTGGTATAAAACCATTATGCCTTATTTGATACTTGACACTATATCTATATAAGGTTGTAGCAGGAAATTAAAGTAGCAGTGATACAAATAGTATTGTTCACTTATTCAATCAAGAATAATTGCAATAATATGTGAAAGTAAATATTTACTTTTTCAGTGATAATTAATTAATTCTGAACAAATTAAATTAGATTTTACAATAAATTAACCAAAATTTATTTTGAAACATGAATTTTTTACGATTGCGAAAATTCGTTACGATAATTATTAGAATCAAGTTGTAATTTAAATTACTAGTATATTTTTTACGTTAAGCCAGACGTAAAAAAATAATAACTTAAAAATTTTGTTTCTATATATTTCTGTAGGTAACTCTGAAAACAAATCCAAAGACAAAGTTTCTTAAAACCTGAATTTTATTTATATTTATATCGATGTATTTGGATCTGAAAATAATAATAAAGTAGTTATTAATTTTTTTTGGCAAGAAAATTAAAATCTCTGTGAGAACAAAAATAAAAAATCTTGTGGTGTAGATAAAATACCACATTTATTGTTATTGAAGCTTCATTAAAATTTAGATAAATAAATCATTAAAGATAGACGTTTTCCTTTGAAATTAAATCTAGGAAAAATGATTCCAGTAATGAAAAAATCATTCCTTGTACTTGCACTAGTAATCTCTTTAGAGCTTGAATTACTATCGGAAATATTTCCGAAAGCATGAATTTTTTAAAAGTTATCCCGAGTCGAAGACGAGAAAATAAACATTTGTTGGTCTAAAATAATGTATTCTTTTAGCTATCAATCAATCTGTATTATTTTACAGTGAACGGAAGGGTGTATTTTTATAATTTGACACTTAACAGAAATACTATCGCTGTGATACCGCCCAGGTTACCCAGGAGGAAAATACTATCGCGAAGTAGTCATAATCGCAAGAGGCACATTCGAGAATACCCTCTGCGATATAGTTCAAAGAGGGCTGGACTATACCAAAGAATGGTGTCAATCGATGGGTCTTAGCGTCAACCCCATCAAGACTGCCTTAGTTGCCTTTACACGGAAAAGAAACATTAACCTCAAAACCATCGAATTGGACGGGAAAGTTATTGAATGGAAGCCAGATGTCAAATATCTGGGACTAACACTAGATAATAAACTCATCTGGAATAAGCATGAAAAAGAAGTAACCAGCAACGAAAGCTCTAATGGTGTGCAGACATTTTAACGGAAAAACTGGGGATGTAACCCAAAGATCCTGCAGTGGATGTACACGTCAATAGTGAGACCGGCTATCACTTATGGAGCAGTAGTTAGAACTAAGCTGGCCAGTACAAAGGCAAATCTAGCTAAAATCCAAAGACTAGCCTGCGTATGCATAACAGGTGCAATGAGAACGTGCCCAACGGCCGCCATGGAGGTAATCATAAGCCTTGCACCCCTCCATATAGTACTGGAGAGTATAGCGATAAGGACAACCTACAGAATGACCAGAGAAGGATCAACCAAACGCAAGTTTCGACTCCTTCCTGGAAATAATCAAACCTGGGACATGCCCCAAGATGAGATGACAAAGAAGTTTAGCTTTGTGAAAGAATTCAACACAAAGCTAAGTAACAAAAGCGAATGGGACAAAAATACCATCCCAAAACTCAAGAGAAGTGCCATTAAATGGTACACAGATGGTTCTAGAACAACAGAAGGAACATGAATAGGAGTATATGGGCCTGGAACCAAATCTTCCGAAAGTTTAGGCAAATCTCCGAACATTTTCCAAGCTGAAATATACGCCATTGGAAAATGTGTACAGTTCAACATAGAAAGAAATTTTCGCAGACAAGAGATCATCATGTCAGACAGCCAAACAGCCATTAATGCCTTGAACTCTCACGTAATCAACTCCAAGATAGTTTGGGAGTGCCTAGAGAATCTAAACGAACTAGGCAAGAACAACACTGTTACCCTACTATGGGTTCCGGGACATACTGGAGTGGAGGGTAATGAAATAGCAGACGTACTCGCAAAAAAAGGGGCTGAAACACCATTTCTGGGACCTGAACCCTTCTGCGGAATAGGTACCAGTACAATACTTGATGAACTTGGAAAAGAAGTAAATACTGGATAGGACTACAAGGAATGAGGCAGGCCAAGACACTACTGGGAAACTATAACCAGAAGAGATCTGACGACTAAAAGTAAAAATAAGCTCAGAATACTAACGGGTATCCTAACAGGGCACTGCCAGCTGAGAGGCCACCACCTAAAGAAACTCGGATTAGTAGACAAAGAAGAATGCAGATTCTACATGGAAGAGAAGGAAACCTCTATCCACATTCTCTCAGAATGCATTACCCTGCACAGTCCAAGGGTACGATACCTCGGAGAATATCAAATAGAAGAGGAAGATCTACCTAACCTAAGGTCTACCGACATCCTGAACTTTTTGACGGCAATAGGACTGGAGGAACTGCTCTAATCGTTGAGACATCCTTAACAATTGGGCAGCAGTAAGGGGCACAATAGATTATATAGGTCGCAGTGCTGAAACGAAAGCTTCTTATTGGTTAAAAAATGTTGGTGTGAAATTTTTACTAGTAATCTCCCTAGTTCTCGAAAGTTATAAGATACTTTTTAAAAAAAATTCACGCTTGAGGAGATATTTCCAGATAGTAATTCAAGAACGTGGGAGACTCGGTAAAAAAATGTATAATTTATAATAATTATATTCATATGTTCCTAGGATTTTAGTAGTATGAAATAAACATTTGTTGATCTAAAATAATGCATTCTATTAGCCATCAACCAATACGTATTATTTTACAGTGAACGGAGGGGTGTATTTTTGTAATTTGACATTTGACAGAAACACTATCGCTGTAATCACGCCCAGGTACCCTGGAGGAAAATACTATCGCAAATTTTTGTGGTTGCTCTAGTAACGAGCTGAAACGAAAGTTTCTTATTGGTTAAAAAATGTTGGTGTGAAATTTTCTCTAAAGTTCTTAAATAACTTATATGCTTTAAAGATTAACAACACTGGCAATAATTTCATTTTATAATCAACCAAACAATTTTTTTGTGCCAGGAGAATCCCCTCTGATCTGAGCAAGACATTCTTGTATTATTTTTGATATCTTAACTTCAATTTTTAAATCAAGTGATACAGGTGTTGGATACATCGGCGGATCCAGCCGACTTTCAAGGGATGGTGAGGGTCGCTAGGTTATCGAAGGACCGAGGGGCCTCCCTCAGAAATTTTTTTAAATATACAGTACTTAAAAACTTCTTTTTAGACTATTTTAAGTGCTTCAAAAGCACCTTATAATATTATTTTAAACCAATAAATTTACATTCTCTCCCAATATAACATGAAAACCATGACATTTTATGCAAATACGAAACATTTGGATTTTTACTTTAATTAATAAACATCTTGGTACAGTTTTATAACATATTGGTACATATTTCATAATGTTATTGTTAAGTAAATGATTTCAAACCTAGTTAACTTAAACGTTATAACATTGTCTCAAACCTTAAACTGTTGAGGACAAAGGATCATATCAATTCAACCTATTAAATATGTTAATATGTTATATTTAATATAGTAAAATACATTGCTTCCTTCGTCCAATCTGTGATAATTTAACATATAAACGAAACTGATATTTGGACAATTTTATGTAGGGTTGAGGCGACAAAAACACGTTTTGGCCTAAATAACTTCCCTTTCTTCATTTTAGCAAATCTATCAACGACTTTTTGGCATCAACTTTGTCCGCAATTCTTCTACGAATGTTTAGAAGTGCTAATGCTACAAGTCTATCTTAAGATGGTGATATGTCTAAATATTGAATTCCCCTTTTAAAATCTCGATGCGGACCTGGATATAATTGATGTCTACTTATATAAAAATCTTTGAACTGATTTTTTCGCTAAATTAACGCATTCAGATTAGATGAATAAAGTTAAGAGCAAAATTAATGGCGTGCTTTCTTTTTTAACTGAACGTTATGCATTATTTAGCGTTATTGTTCGCGATGTAGTTGTGAAAGGCGGACTGGCATAAATCCAATTCTTTCTCCTGAACTCTAGAGGTGGATCCATTTCTTCAGTAAATGTATGTAAATATGCTAATACCATAGCAACTATAGTCGCCCAAAGTATAAACCCGAAATTAACAAAAAATCCTCTGATATTGATGCCGCCTTTATAAAACATGAATATTTATCCAGTTTGTCAGGTTGATCATTACAGTATTCCACATAGCACAAACAAAAGTGATTGCACATCTAGGCTACTGGAAAATAAATTATTTTTATTACCAAACTGATATATTTTGGAGATAATAAACAAAAAATAAATAATAACCCTCTTTCACTCAAAAAATTCATGAATCAAAGGTTAAGAAATTAAGGTTGGTCTACAGAATCTCTTTAAAACATAAAATTAAAGAAATCGACAAAAACTCACGGATCAATTTTAGGGTATTTTCAATCAAATCAAAAAAAATCCGACGTTGTTGATATTTTTTTTAATTACTTAGAAATGTAGTACAATAAATAAATACAGGGATATATGAGAAAAGGCGTATAATTCGATTTGAAACAGTATATAAATAAAAACCATTGTTTAAGTGGAGAAATATTAAATTTTTTATGGTAGAAAATTATTATTTAACATATACAAACAAAGGGTATTAGTCGAGAAAATTTAACACAAAAATAGCCCAAAATGTGGAATAGCTAGTATAGAAATTTTGTGCCATATTTTGATCATGTACTTTTTTGAAATTGCGCCGCTGCATCAAGAAGTGCATTCTTCTTTCCACGCGTTGAAGAAAAAATTCATATCTTGCACAGAAAACATCCGAACCATACGAACTTCAGTACCCGAGAGTTTTGGGTTGCTTAACCTGAATATGGTGGCCAAATGAGTCCCCGGTGTACCAGGAGGTCAGGACGATGCCAGGAACATCATACCTGGAGTTCCCTGTAAACTCATCAAAAATCGATCGAATCTCTTTACCCGGGGGTTTTCCGGGTCGCTCGTCCCAGATCTGACATCGACATCGTCCTCCGGCGGTCCTGATGCACGCAACCTGGCTAAAAGCGTCATCTCCAGGAGTTTTACTGAAATTTTGTCGTCAAACTGTCTAACATTGCTTTAATGAATGCTAGTCAATATATTATTAATAAAGCAAGTTCTCCATAATAGTGTTTCGATCGATTTGGTAAGTAATTTCAGTAAAACTCCAGGAGATGACGTTTTTAGCAAGGTCGCGGGCACCAAGACCTCCGGAGGACGATGTCGATATCAGATCAGCGACGAGAGCCCGAAAAACCCCCGTGTGAGGTGTTTTGATCGATTTGATAAGTAATTTCAGTAAAACTCCATGTGTTTAGCTAGGTAGCGTGCACCAGGTCCTTCGGAGGACGATTTAAATGTCAGAGCTGGCACTAGCGACCCGAAAAACCCCCGGGTACAGAGATTCGATCGATTTTTGATGAGTTTACAGGGAACGCCAGCTGATGACGTCCCTGGCGCCGTCCTGACCTGCAGGTACACCGGGGGCTCATTTGGCCATCATATTCAGGTTAAGCGACCCAAATTACCCCCGGGTACTGAAATTCGTTTGGTTCGGATGTTTTCTGTGTAAGATATGAATTTTTTCTTCAACACTTGGAAAGAAGAATGTACTTCTTGATGCAGAGGTGCCATTTCAAAAAAGTACATGATCAAAATATGGCACAAAATTTCTAGACGAACTAACGAAGCGAATGCAAAAAACCCCATCTCAATTCGACTTACTGCAGCAAATGCCACATTTTTCTGCTATATTTTTTCGCCTATATAAATGCAAAAAACAATAAAAAATCTATCCTTCTCTATTTTTTCATCATTGATCTAATTTATCGATATTATTGGCGATATATTGAAACTCCATCTATTGTGAGTAACCTAGAAAGCAATGACATATTGTCTTTCAACCTTAACAAACCCCTCTTAAATGATATGAAACAGCAAAAGCAATGTCTAAGGATATTATCCTTATACATTGCTTCTACATTTGTTATATCTGTAATAAGAGAAAATGATGATTTACCACAAGTTATGGAAAGTAGTAGAGATGGGATTTCATTTCGAAAAGTCAGAAATCTATATTAATTTATATTTGTTCATACAATATCATTAATAAATAAAAAATTTGAGGAGGACTCAAAGTAACTCGGTTTATAATCAGCATAATCCATGGAAACTTCCACTTGCCTTTTGGACTTAATGCCGTCTCAGCGCAATGGTGAGTGTCTTTTCCCAGAATAAAAAGTAATTCGGTATGCAAAACTATAGTACAGTACGTGCGGTAAAACTTCAATATTTGTAATGCATTCTAAATTGTTTTTGTTAATTTCAATACAAAATTTATTAAATTTCTTGGACTATCACATTATTTTATGATCTTTCATTGTTACTACAGTAGGCCTAAGAGGATTAACGTGCGTCATAGGCGTAACCAGAATAGAAAGGGATAATTGTTATTTAACGACCTCCGAATGGCAACAGCTTCTAATGACAGATATTTTGACTTAAATAGTTTCTAGAAATGCAGTTATTTGATTTTCGATAAACGTGACAAATAGTAGTGACTAAAAATGGAAGCAGTTTGTGAGTATACGCCAGTGAAAAAATTAAAACTAGACCATTTATCGCTCAATGAAAAGAGTGCTGTAGTGAATGTGTACCACTATTTTAAACATCAAAATCCCTCAAACACTATTGACAGTGTAGTTGAAACAACATCTAAGGCAATGGGATATGGAAAATCTACAATATATAGAGTTCTAAAGGAGGAAAAATCAGGTGGAGTAACCTCACCAAAGCCGAAACCAGGTAGACCAAAACTATTAAAAGTCAACGTGGACGAGTTTTTTAAAAATGCTATTCGTAAGCTTGTTCACTCATTTTTTATAAACAAGCAAATACCAACTTTAGATAAAGTTTTGCAAGCCATTACGAATGATGTTGATTTACCCACAATAAGCCGGGATAAACTATGGAAAGTGTTACATGAGTTAAACTTTAAATTTGAAAAAATGGGCATGTTGCATGTTGCATGTTGCTCGTCAAATTTTATCCTTGCGGTTGGTTTTTTTTTTCTCATATACCTACTTAATTGTTTTTTTAGCTCCTCATATTAATTTATAAATAATTGTAATTATCTGTACATATTATATACATATTTTGTAAATAAACATATGCCTAAAACAAAATGCCTAAAATAATATTGACTTTTTCTTCATTTTACCCAAATTAAATTACTACTTACGAATTATGTTTATCTATCTAAAATTGGTAATCTAGGTATAAATAACTAAAACAAATTAAATATTTCTATTTCCATATTAATTTAATTTTGAAAACGCACGTCTATGGTTTACTGCCTTTAACACTGATAACTGCAAAACATTTCTGGGAATTTACTCTCTCTTGATTTTCAATGTTGTTTATGTGTTGGTTGGGGCCTTTGTGGACAGGAGCTGTTTCCCAGTTTTTTTTCCTAAGAATCGCCAATTTTGCTATTTCCACCCCTATGTTTGGGGAAAACGGTACCCAATATAAGGGGGGAAATATGATTTAGGAAAACCACGAAAACCTAAATCACGATTCTGTACATAGTGGTTCTTATGTTATATTAGATTATAGTATGGTGAGGGGTTTACCTTATGCTAAGGGGGCGGAGTCCAATAGATTTTGGTGTTCGGCGGGGAGGGGGAGTTTTTGGGCGTCAGCCAGAAGTTTGAGGTTGGGTTGTGGGAGTTTGGCTTTGGGTTTCCTGAAGAGGGGCAGGCGACGAGGTCGCCAGGGGATGAGGAGGGTGTTTTGGGAGTGGGTGTTTGAGCCATTCAGAGTGCGAGAGACGTATTTCCTCCTTAGGAGCTTAGAAGCGAGAGAGAACTGGGGCGCTGGAGACGTTGTTGTAAACTTATCCAGAAGGAAACAGATAGGGGAGATATTGACTTCATCGTAGGATACGTCTCTAGAGTGAGGAGATTTTTCGGGTTAGATGGGCGGGTGAGTGTCTCGTCTGAGGTAGGCCTTATACGCACAACGGTCTGAAGCGTTAATCCGGGATCCAACAGCTCGTTGAATGCCACTCCACGCTCCAAGCTTGTCCGTTCCAAGCTGTTGGATCCCTGCTTTAGAGATAGCTACTGTTTGAAGAGTAAGAGATATTGTCTATGGTGTAAGAAATATTGTCTGAAGCGTCAGACATGAAATAGAGAAAATAAAATAGTATTTTTTTCACTGTTCTGACGGCTCTTTCAATTTGTTCGACCACCTTTTGGATCCACATAGTTGTTAACACTGGGATTACATGCCGTTTGATAATAGTTGTTTTTTCTGTTTCTGAATGCTGAAGATACAGCTAACAATTTTCAGCTAAGAAAATTGTATCTGTGTTGATGAATTAATAGCTAAAACGAGATTTGCGCTGGGGTCCTGAATATTTTTGCTTCACAATTATGTTTGTAGTTTTTTGAGGATATATGAGATTTATTGTACGATAATTTCACTTTAACGAAAGTATTTGACTAGTATTATTGTATTTCTTCACTTCCTTTTATTCTTTGTAATGTGAACGAGGCTTTTATCGTACCCATCTCTGGTACTACAGCAAAAGAACCGTAACCGCAAGCCGGCACGGCGGCGATGCGATTGCTGGAAGGTCTAGGTTGCTGATCTCTTAAACTAGATCACCGTTTTTTCTGTTATATTTGTATATCGAATTAATTTAACCAAAAGGAACCAAACACTTTTAAATAATCGCAAGTATTACAGAGTTTGATAGGCCGGAACGGGAAATCGTACAAGCATGAGTTTTTTCTTTTTTTTATTTGTTCTATTACCTCTATTTATTTATTGAAATATTTTCTATTACGAAAGAGATCGTTACCGTTGCGTTTAAAAGAAACTGCATTATTTTCAGAGCGTTTCTATGAATACCGGAAATTATAATGAGGTTGATTGCGTCTTTCATTTGAAATTGTTTGAATTTGGTAGAGGTGTTAAATGTTATTTCCTATTCTTGTTTGCAATATTGGTTGAATATTGAAGTTTATTATTAACAGTAATAATAATATTTATTGATTTTTTATGTATAAATAAAATATGAGTAGTAATAAATACATTTGAGTTAAAAGTTTTTTTTCCTATTTTTAAAAAGAATGTTATTTAGTCTTTTGATATTTTCTGGATTTTCAAGTAGCCCAGTTGCCAGAGCCACATTTGGACCAAAATCTGTCATAAAATTTGATATCGCTGAAACTAGGCTCTTAGGTACTTTCTTGTGTGTAGAAAACGATAAAAAAATCGTTGCTGCTCTAAGTTCACAATTCACAAAAAAATTATTTTCTGATCTATATAAATAAATTAACATTATTTTGAAAATAAAAATAGCTTGGAATGAATGCTGTAAAAAATGATTAGTTTAAAACATAAGTTTTATTAAACAGAGAAAATGTTTAATTATTTTTACATCAAAAGTAAAAGTACAATGATGATAAATATACAAGCATTTTTTTGTTGTCTCTATTTATATATATATCTTCAGTTTTATAAAAATCTGTGAGAATTTTAGATATTATAACTTCCGATAAAAAAAATAAAAACTAGTGGCTTCCTGAGAAAATGCTTTTAGGTAAAGATACTTTAGTTTTTTCCCCGCTTGAATATTTGTATTCAGCAGTTTTCGAATTCGCTTTCATATTTTTAATAATTTTATGTGTAATACAATTTTTTTTATAAAATACAAATACAAATATTCAAGCATTTCTTATTATTTCTCATAGAAAATTTGACCAGAAATTCTCACTAATTTTTATAAAACTGAAGATATTGTTATGGTATTAAAAAATGACACAAAATTAACCTAAAAGTATGAAATTAAAATTGTCAAAATTAAATGTCAAAAATTATCAAACTTCATATTTGAATACCAACATAAGTTAAAGGAATTTTGAATGTAACTAAAATTTTGTAACTTGTTTTTTTTAAAAAAAGGTTGATAAAAAAATTGAAATTGGGGAAAAAAAAGATTTTGAAAAGGAGAGTATAAATAAGTATTCCTTTTGTAAAAAGTTAATTGGTATTTTCCCAGAATTTTTAATTTAATTATATGTAACAGAACTAAAAAAATGGGATGTAATAAAATGTTTTAATGTAAAACAAAATTTGGAAGAGAGGTGGAAATTTGGAAAAAAAAAACATTTGTGGAGTTTAAAGACAATGTTATTCAAGAAAAGTTAAAGAAAAAAAGCAGGTTTTCTTTTGGACTGTGTAGTGGTGGACAGTTTTAGGAAAGGTATTTTTGGAACCTGTATTTAATTAATGTTGATTTGTTTTTTAATTTTAGTGTGTTGATTTAAATTTTTACTGGCTGTGGGAAAATATTGTTCTTTGGGAGTAGTTTTAATTTGTTAAATTGGGGGTTTGAAATATTTTGCGAAGATTTCATTGTGAATATTTTTTTTACAATATTTTTTGACAATTTTTCTTTTAGCAATAAGGAATGAGTGATGATTTTTGAAAGAAATTTTTAATTAGAATTAGATAGTATTTCCAGTTTGTTTATGTTAGTATAAATATTGGGGAAAAAAGGTTAAACAATAATTTTTCTTTAAGGGGAGTTAAAATTAGGAAATATTACGAGGGTGGTTAATTTTTTTAAATTGGACAATAAAGTTTAGATAATCAAAATTATAGGAGGGAATTTTGTTAAATACAATACTACAATTTTTATTAAAGAGAAAACAAGTTACAAGATTTTTTTATTTTAAAATGAATCTGTACTTTGGCAGAACCCACACAAAGTACAGATAACTAACTTGATCCCTGAGGAATTAATTTAAATTTAAAAAAAAATTTTTTTTTGGCGCTCAACTAAATTAAATAAATTATTTATGACAATTAATATATTAAAAAAAATATTATGAAATAACAATATTTATGAAAATATATATTAATAGAGGCATAATAAAAAATACTTGTACATTATGTTTTAAAATAATAATTTTTTTACAGCATTCATTCGACGCCATTTTTATATTCAAATTATTACACATTATAAAGTGTTTTTTCAACTTTATTTAAAAAAAATTAATTTCTGATTATATAACTTATTTATTTGAATCAAAATGTAGCCCTGTATATGCTTCAACTTTTATCATAATAACATCTCTTATTATAAAGGACTATTTGGACATCCTCGCACTAATGCTTCACTTCACACTGTATTACTTTTTATCTAGTCTAAAAACTAAATATGTTATTACTTAGATCACTGATTTTTAATTTTATTCAAATTTTGTACTTTTTTATTGAATTTATTTGATGTTAATCCCATTTTGTGTGTATCTAGAATGTGGGCTTCATGAGTAATGATGGCGTACCTACGCTTTGATCTGAGATCTCTCCAATCTCTGTAATAAATCTAATGTACATCAAGTAGTTTAATTAGTAAAGATAGTAAATAAACATGTCATTTCCTCATTCCGCCTAAACAAATTTATTTCATAATTTAGTTCACAGCCAATTTTAATTGAAGTGTACCTAATCATCTTGAAATGTCAGGAAAGGCTTCAAAAGTTTGAAGTGAAAGGAAAAACGATCAGAAGATGACAGCAGGTGGATCGTAAATTAGTCAATCCTTTTAAAACTGCGGTAAATTAGCTCGAAAGTAGAATATCATAACGTCCAAGAATAATTTTTGCGGATGAATGTTATCTATGTTTATGTAATGTTTTTCCAATTATTTATGGTTAATTAGAAAATAAGAGCAATTGTGTAAAAGTATGCAAATATCGCGAATGAAACGTAAACTTAGGTAACCAAAAAGTAACCATGCAGAAATCTAAGAGGATCACATTATATAATGTACATCAACACATTTAGTGAAAATATTAATAAATTAGTTCATAGAGAAAATTATTGAATTTAAACGTTTACATTTTTTTTGGTATCGAACTATTCTTATCCTTTTGAAGCATATGAATTTGTCAACAAAAAACCTCGAGTTGCACCGAAACAGGGCCTACCCATTAGGAAACCTAAAATTTCGAAATTGAAGGTCCACAATTACCAAGAAAACGCAAAATGCCGAAACGACTCGAATGCAGTGATTCAGAAAACCATGTTTTCCAATCCCTCAAAGATTATTATAAAACCAGTTGAGAATGCTCTTCTTGCATTGCCATAAACCGAACAAATTGTAATGTTATTAATAAAATTGTAGATTGACAATTCTCAGTTCTCATTCTAATCAACACAGCCTACAGCCACAGTTTACTCACTTTAAATTCAATCTCACTTTAAACTTCAAAATTTTCATATTTTGGACCCCATTTTGAAGGTGTTTCCGAAGTGGTACAGAGGGGCACATCAAACCCTAAGCTTAATTTTAAAATTCACACACATACATAACACACAGATCGAATTCAGATACCGAACAATTTGTTCGGTGAAAATGTTTTTTGAGATTTTTGACCAAGTAAATTTTTCATTAAAACATTCGCAATTGGCAATTGGTAAAACAAAAAATACAGAAAAAATCGTGAAATTCTATAAAGGAGATTTGACAAATCAAGACTGGCGAATGATAAAGATTTTTTTGAAGATATAATGAAACGCGAAGGGAAAGAAGCAAATGAATTGAAAACCATTGTAAAGTTTCTTAGGGAAAATGAACATTATATGAAAAGTTGATATACTTAATAATATATTACATTTTTTTACTGTACTTTTTCCTGGAAACTAAGGCAAAAAAAGTTTTCGTTGATTTTGGTTACCTTTTTGTGCTCAATTTCAACTTTCTCAGTATTTTTATGTCATGTCGCTATATTTAACGAATTTTTTTGTATAAATATCAGCCAATTTATGTCTATTTTAACAATATCAACCGTCTTTTCTATCTCTAATGGGAAATTCAACTTTCTCAGATTTTTTCTGTATGTTTTATATATTTCTTTGCTACAATTAACGAATTTTTTCGCAAAAATCAAATTAATATTTTTTTATTGTCGATTTTAACAATATCAAACGTTTTTCTACCTCAATTTACATTTTGTTCCCAATGTAAACTTTTTCTGTATTGTTTACCACATAAACTGTTTTTTTACGTTAATTTGCATGCAATTTCAACTTTCTCAGATTTTTTATGTAGATTGTACCTTTTTCTTTGCTTTATATAACGAATTTTTTCCGCCAGGATCAATTAAAATTTTTTTTTGGTCAATTTTGACCACGTCGATCATTTCTTAATTACTCAATTACTCTTTTGTGATAAGTTTCAACTGTCTGTTGATTTTACAAAAGCTTTTGCGAAAGAAGAAGTTCTTTATATTATTAATTATAAGTAAAAAAAAAATTTATGGTCCAGATAATTCTATAATGACTGTTAAAAATTGCAGGTGTGGATTAAAAGAACCTTAATCCATTTAATTAAGAAATCTTTTTCTTTCTGAACTAAAAATTACATCCGTATTGCCTATTTATAAAAAATGGGGTTGAAAAAAATGGGAAACTATCATCTCATATCATACCTCTAAAATGTTTTAATATGTCATGTAATAGTTGTTACGTTTCTTAAAGTAAAATAATATATTTTACGCTCAATTTCTCAGATTTTTTCTATTGACTTTGTTGCTGTATTTAATGATTTTTTCCCGACAGCAAATGAATTACTTGATTTTAACCACATGAACCGTTTCATCTACCTCGATTACCATTTTGTGTATAATTTCAACTTTTTTTCCCTCCAAAATCAGCCAAAAAATTTGATCTTCGATTTTGACGATTTTGGTAAGACTACAGCAATTATTTCCCTTGCCTGTCAAATATCAATTTTTAACCAATTAAGTACTTGGACACTGATTTGACGCAGCCAATCAAAACAAAATAAAGCGACTATTGACCTTGGTGGTAAATAGTCGGCTATTTGATCATTGTCCTCAATATTCACCTGAAGGACGGTATTTATACGTACGTACAGAATTTTTTTTGACTCGGGAAATAATCTTATTAAATATAACGCGACCTTGACAAATAAGCTACTATTTTTATTTTAGTCGCTTGTATAAGTGTGCTATTAACTGTCAAAACTTGACGTAACATTCACTTAAAATTGAAAATGTCTCGTTTTGGTTCATGTTCCACTACGGAAATCAGTGAAAATATAAGCAAATCTATCCCAGAAAATATCAAAAAGAGAACGGAGTCTGTTCGGAGAAAATCTTAGCGAATGATTTGGTGGGGTTCATGAAATAATCTTCCTGAATATCACTCGACTATGACAAATAGAGACTATTATTTTCTTTAATTTATCTCGAACAACTCCCTCGAGCTAAAGCTCTCGGGAGTTATTCAGATTATTAATGTTCATATGGTCTCATCAAATTGTCTCGAAATACAAGGTACTCTCGATAGAATTAGGCAGAAAATAATAGTCGGCCATTTGTCATAGTCTTGGGATATTACCTTCGACTATTTCCCTCGCCTTAATTTCCACCAATCACAAACGCGCAATTTTGAATAACAAATGGTTTCTACATGAAAAAACTGTATGACAGCTCCTGTCAGCAGTTTTTTCGAGTTTACCCGCGGCAAAACTTGACAGCTGTTGTCACCAAAAATTACAATACCTTTGTCAATAAATTTTGTAATATTGTTTTTAAACAATGTTAGTCAGCTTATGTAGTGAAAATGAGTCGCTTTGGAGGTGATTATATGACTATATTGATCTGGCGATTGAGAAAAGTGTACCGTACAATACCGTTAAAACCCATACGTCAATATGGAAACAGTTTACGGAATTCTGCAAGGCAAAGAAATACGAGCTTTTGGAAACTACAAGTTTAGAGCAACTAAACCTAATCCTGAAAGATTGGGCGTGGAATATGAGGAACAAAACGGTGAAAATTACAAAGAACTAGTTGTGAAGACAATGTGGAACACCGTGGCAAAAAAAAATGCAAGAGATGTATTTTATGAAGTGGAAAATAATTTTTAATCCATTTAAAGATATTATCTTCAAGTCTAGTAGGGAAGCTCGTAATGCGAAACGAAGGAATTTGTAGATGTGCGCCAATAAAAGGAAATCGAGCTCTGCTTCATTAAAATTGGAAAAATACTACGCAATGGTTTTATTATGGGACGAAGACAGTAGAACTTGCCTAGAGAGGTGGAGAAGCAGTCAATTGCAGAGTTCATTATTTTAAAGAGAAAGTGGATTAAAACAGGTAGATAACATAGGTACATATTTTTTTAAATAACTGATTTTCAAAAATCCTACTTTTTAGGAAGAGTAGAATATAATAATAAAACGGCCCAGGGTGCAGAAAAAAAAATGGCCGATAGTAAATGGCTGGTCCCCAACACGAAGAACCCTACCTTGTCCAATCCGTCTTTTTAAAATTCTAATGGTTAAACGTTCATCTAAAATAACAACTGATAGATTATTCTTAACAGTAAACCCATCATGGAACAAAGAACATCAAGTGGATGGTACAAAAACACTCCAGTGGGAAAAAACGAACTTTCGAAATGGACTAAAGAAGCAGCAGAGAAGGCAGGATTAAATACAAAAGAAATAAAAATAACAACACCACTCTATGAGGTCGACAGCAGTCAGTAACCTGGCTAAAGGAGGCGGGGTGAATAACAATTAATTAAAATTACTGGCCACAGTTCAGCCAACTCAATTAAGCCTTATCTGCAAATGGATAATAACATCATAAACACCCTTAGAAGTGATGCCTCAGAACCTCCAGCTACTCCTCGAGCTTCTCACTCTACAGATGGACCCATCAACGACATTAATGAGTTACTCGTGCTGGTGCAAAAATCCTCGTCTTCGACTCGGATTTTTGTTGCCACCAATACTCATGCTTTTTGTTAAAATATTACTTAACAACGTGTTTTTTCGATTTTTTTCGGAAAAAATAGATGCCCTTATGATATTACTTACGACTATTTACTACATTATCAAATAAAAAATAAGCCGAGGAATAATATCGCACATTTACATTTCAAGAGAAAACTTTCATTATTGTACGATTCGAGTAAGAAAATGGTGGCCTACAACCTATATTTATTATATCGTAACCCTTTAATTCGCACTTTTCTCGTAAGATAGCCTCGTAATCCTAATAATAACCGGTACAGATTCTATGATCGCGCACCACATTTCTAATCGGTTCTAATAATCAAACACTTCCTGATTTATTGGTTATTACATAGAGAAAATTATTTTCCTAACTGTTAAAACGCTTTTTACCAATTAATAATATAAAATTATCGCTTTTTATTAAGCCATTGAACTGTACAAGATTTTCTACATAAAATGAGATTAGTGATACACTTATTCTTTTTATACCCGTATAAGCGGAATCTGTAGTCTTAGAAAGTGCATGGGCTGATAAACGTAGGAAGCGACTTTATAAATATGTTACCCCTTGGGATATAAATATCAATATTTGGACATAGAGAAAATCCGTTCGTGGTAACAGTAAACATATTTTAAATATTTTTAGCATTTAATAATGAAAAATTAAATAAATACAAAACTTTGTTCACAACACTTCCTCACTATCCCTAAATTAACTAATACCTTGCAATCATTTCAAATAAGCTTTCAACTCTAAGAAAATAAATTGCAACAAATTAACTGCGAATGAAGCATTACGATTTCATGGTGAATTTATTGACTTGTAAGGAATATCTCATTATTAATGAGTTACCTACTAAGATACGGACTTTCTTTTGGCGTTAAAAGGAAGTTTCATAAAAACCATAACGGTTAACGAATTCCGCTATTAAATATCTGCATGAACTTGATTTGTATCTGTAGGGAAATACAATTTTTATTATTGTTGCAAATATTGTTAATAATATTATTAATAACTGTAAAAAGTAGTTTTTTATTCACTCGCCACTTATAGAACCGAAGCTATACTGGAATAAAAAAAAAACTGACTGAATAGTTTATTTTAGCCTTAATCTTCTTATACTCCAGTGACTGAAGGTAAAAATCAACTATTACCTCCGATTTCGGTGAACCTCCATCGATTTGCAGGAAAATTTGGGATTGAGTATATTTTACCCTTAACTTCAAAAATGACATATGCTCGGCTTTCGCTTTTTGCATTTTAGGGGTGAAATCCACCCCTTATGTTGAAAATCGTAAAAAATGCAGATTTAAGCATTCTGGCGTCAGTGGCGGATCTAGGGAGTTTTTCAGGGAGGGGCCATCAGTTAATGGAAATTTGTAACAAAAGTGATTAAATCTTTGAGAAAATATTCAATACAACGAATAATTTTGGTTTGTATAACGAGTGTTTTCTTCTTGTTGAAAACCAATCAAAAGGTTTACTTGCATATACAGTAAATTAACAGTAAATTAACGCCAGAAAAATCCCAAACCTGGGCATCAAGTCTGTCCGTCAAATTTGTTTTTAATTTGCAGGTATTCATAGGTACATTTATCTCCGAAAATCTCAGCTACGTGGAATTTGTGGAAGGGTGGGAAACTGGCTCTAGAGAAAATCCGTTTTTCGACGATATCTGCCGAAATATGACGCTTAGAGCATTTGTGTTTAGACAAAAAATGAAAAGCAGTTCATTACCTACAAAAGTTCGCTCTATGATTTTTTTCGCTACACTAATATTTTTTGCAAAAACGGCGTTTCAAAAATTCATTTATTAATTCGCAAAATTATTGTGGTGAAAACGGAAAATTTGAATATCCTCCCAAAACTTGAATATCCTCCCGTTTTTGTCTTAAGACAAAATATAAGCCAATAATAACCAACTTTTTTTCACTTTTTGCACTTGATTAATAAATTTATTGTAAAAAATTCATTTTGAGAAAGTTTGAATAAAATACTTGATATATATATTGATGAAAAGGTCAGAATGTGATCTTTTATTTAGTACAATTCCTATCCCCAAAAAATTTTAGGGGTGAGAAATGTCGAGGGGTGAGAATTTTCTCAATTTTCCGGAAAACCAAAAAATATGAAAAAAAAAAAAAGAAAAAAGCCATCGACAAGGGGACAAGCTAAGCTTTCTAATGATGTGTGTTGAAAACCGATATGGTCCTTGAATTATGTATTAGGAAATCAAAAAACAAACGCCCTAAAAAAACATGTTGTTTATGAAAATACACAAAAATAATTTATTGAATCTTTCTGAATATATTTAACACCTTGCAAAGCCCCATTATCCAAAAGGATTCGGTGAAATTAGTCTTGATAAAAAAAATATTAATAAATTTATAAGAGGGTCAAAATATCGAGCAAAAACAAACTTTAGCCCGGTTTTTCAATAATTCAGAGAAATAGATAAAAGAAATAAGTAACATGATATTATAGCTACAAATATTAATTTTTACGTGATTTATTGAAAAATTTGTATTCCGCTTGTGAGTGTCATTCATTTAGACCGTGCTCCCTAAATGCAGGGCAGGAGCTAAAAATGGGGGTGCGTTTTAGAGCCGGTTATGTCGAAAAGTATCATATTTTTGTCATAAAAATAATGGAAAATTTGTGATGTACAAAATTCCTTTCACTTTTTCTAACTTCAAAATATACATACACACACTCACACATGTATATTTTGTGATCATGTACCTATCGACACATCTACTTCTTACTATCTTACTATCTATCTTTTTTTCTATACAGGGTGCCCCACGACGTACTGTACACAGTCCAACCATAAGTACTATGGACCGAGGCCATTTCATATCTGGTATTAAAAAATGACTTGTTGCGTTTTTGACGGATATACAGGGTGATATTTGAAAATATGTGAATTATTCTACGTTAAGTATATCTAAAAGTAAAAATCTCAGACCAATCAAATTTGGCACACTGATTGTGCTCCCTGAGCTCAATAAAATAGGTTTTAAAAAAATTTTAGTTTTAGGTACGGACTTAGTTTTTTTTAGATTTTTATTGGTTTTTTGAAAACGACACCCTGTAAGCCAGATCAGACAATTTTTATTTTTCTCACTTTAAAGCTTAAGGATGATACTAAGCAACAGTTAAAAAAATTGAACGCGCAACTTTTTGTTTTCTGCTGAAAAAGATAAAACTTTGAAAAATAGTATAATTTTAATGGATTCACATTCTTCGTATGACTGATGCGGCACTATATTGATAGCTCATCATTGATCATTGATCATTGATCATTGATAGATCATCATTTTTCAACAAAAATCATAAGGACAGTTCATTTTACTCGATATAAAGTATTATTCAATCAACCGTTGAAATTCCAGGGCCGCATCTCTGCTCCAAAAATTTTTCCAAAAAAATTTTATTGGTTTTTTTACAATAACTCCGTTAATTTTTATGATATAAGGTTCATCCAAAAACCATTTGAAAGGTAGTTTCAAGGGCTATAACATTAAATTTAAATCTCTTATTTTTTAAAAGATAAAAGGTTGAAGGGCCCCGGTTACATGGTTCTCGCAGTAAAATTTAAGCTTTAAACGTTTCTATCTCGGTTATTTTTTATCCTACAAAAAAAAGTAGAATCTTTGTTTAAAATAAACTCAAATTTCGTTCTCTATCATTTTTTACGTATATCGAGTATTTTTGGAGTTATTATTTTTTAAATTGTTTTTTTTTTTCAAAATTTTTGAGGTCATTACTTATGCTAACTTTATATGATAAATTTTGCTTAGAATTGGTACCTCTATCGATTCCTGGGGTTATTTTTAATATAATAATTTCCACCCCCGAGAAGGTAAAAGGGTAAAAGCGCAAGTTGGCACCATGTCACTTTTGTTTCTTGAGGTATCCTCTAACTACTCACCAATTTTCATGAAAATCAATGGAGGTTCAATGAAATCGGAGGTGAAAACCTTCAGTGAATGTACTATTATATTTAAAGGTATTTTTAGCTATTTTCACATCTAAGCAAGTGCAGATATTAGTAAACATTATCCATGCCAAGAAATGTTGATAAAACCTGAATTGGACACAGAAATAGGTCACCGCGGTGTTGATCTTTACATCTTTTTTCTAATCGGTTTCGATTTGGTACAACGAAAAGTTTCAAATGATAACTAGGTATTAACACCATCTCGTGAAATTGGCGTGAATCCTATTTTATTGGGTAAGCCATTATAATAGTTCATAATTCTTATATTTCTGTAATTCGTGGTAAATGCTCTTCAAGGCCAATGAGCATGTTCCTTATTTATGTCTTACCTAGTCCATGACAGAGACAATATGCCAATTAAAACAATGTCAAAACAGTTAACTCTAAGTCATTAAATTTATTAACCAATTAATACTTTTATTATTGTTTAAAGATGGTTAAAAAGGTGTTTAAAACATCTTAACCAGACTGAAGACATTTGAAATACAGTCAAGAAGTTAGATTTATCAACAATGCAACACTTATGATACTTGACAGGAGAATAAGCCTCCTCAGTTTGTAGTTTATCTACCGATACAAAACAAGTCGACGTAGTGATGTAAAGTCTTCTCCAACGGAGAACCTTACAAAGCTACTGATTTCGCAGCCTCCTCTCTTCACAGAAAAAATAAATCGAATACACAAAAAAGTTGCGGCTTCCTTTAACGACCGACATCCACTGTATGGAATCCAAGCACCGTACCAGAGATTACACTCTAGAAGAAGTTTCCTGACTACTGTAAATGTTGCGCCCCACGCAAATGTCTTTTTCTACAACTGCTATAAAAGTAGCGAATTTCTCATAGCTTACTTAATTTCAAAACCATGTATTGCCCACACCGTGCGGGAATACTTTTCCTCACGGCACTTTGCCCCACACCACATACATTTATATGGAGCATCAACAAAAATCGACAAAAACTTAGTAGGCTGCTGTTCAGCTTTAAATAGTTGTCACAACTGTCAGATTATAGAAGTTTTTTAAATTCCTAAGGTAGTTTTCATTCGTGCTTTGATAAAAATCGCAATTTCCATTAAATATTGTAATAATAATATTATAATAAATAATATGGGTAGTGACAGTAGTGACGATTTTGATAATACTAGGTCAGAGATATTGGAAAGAGCCGCAAAAATAACGTTAGATTTGTTGCCGATAATGTCAAGAAAAAAGTTTAAATTGGCATACGAAAAATTTATGAAATGGAGAAGAAATACAAAAATAAAATTAAAAAAATTATTCAACTGTTATGTCTATTTTTATGCATGAGAGAGTAATAAAACAGCATTTCTAATGCAAAACTTAGTACGGTCATTTTAAATATTTTTACGGAATAATCTAAATATTTCCTAAAATTGTCATAAGCCTGTCATAGCCTGAGCTAATACAAGTTTTGCGTCTTTTATTGGTCTTTTATAACCATAAGCTGTACAGAACAATAGAAAAAGGTTTAGACAGGCCAAAAGCCCTGTGTATTAAAGATAACATAGCCGTATCTTAAGATTATTTTCAATAAGTACCTATTTGCCAATTTTGTTTTATTTTAATTCCAAGAATTTTTTACAGTAATCGAATTATAAGTAGATAAATCCCTTAGCAAGGAGGTCCAGTTGTGTATTCTTGACAGCTTACTAAATGTCGTTTAGTTGCAACATGCAAGGTGCAGTGTGCAGTCTATTGTGAATTCTAGTGTGATCATGGAAAATTTGGAAGTACCGCGTAAACGACAAAAAATCGGTCCTTTAACAGTTAATGAAAAAACATTAATATTTAATTGTTTTAAATCATTTACAGACAAACATTTATGTAAAAGTGTTGATGACACAGTGGAATTAGTTAGTAGTACGCTTGGTGACGGGAAATCTACGATTTACAGAGTTGTTAAAGAAGAGAAATGTGGCGAGTTTCAAACAGCACGTAAAGCTCCAGGAAAACCAAAATTTCAAATAGAAAATCATTTGAAAGAAAGACTTCGAAGGAAAGTGCATGCGTTCTTCTTTAGAAAAGAATTTCCGACAGTAGACAAAGTTCTTGCCACGGTTCGAGATGATAAGGATTACCCTGAAATGACTCGAAGCACACTATGGAAACTTTTAAAAGAAATAGGTTTTCTATGGAAAAAGCATTCCAGAAAGTCTATTTTAATAGAAAGAAGCGATATTGTAGTATGGAGAAGAAATTACCTAAGGACTATAAAAGAAATGAGAAACCAAAGAAGAAATATATTTTATTTAGATGAAACATGGATCAACGAGGGACATACATCAAATAAATTTTGGCAAGATGAAACTGTTACAAGTCGAAGACAGGCTTTTTTTAAATAATTTATCTACTGGTTTAAATCCACCATCAGGAAAGGGGCGCAGACTAATAATAGTACACATCGGTAGTTCAAACGGTTTTGTTAAAGGTGGTTTATTGACTTTTGAATGACTACCATGAGGACATGAATGCTGATGTCTTTAAAGAGTGGTTCGAACAAATGATAGATCTTCTTCCTCAGAACTGTATAATAGTAATGGATAATGCAAGTTATCACTCGAGACTTACAGAAAAAATGCCCACAACCAAGTGGTTAAAAAAAGATTTACAGAAATGGCTAAATTCAAAGAATATTAAGTTCCATCCCGGTTCTGTGAGAAGAGAACTGTATCATTTGTGTTCCCTTCATAAAGAGAAATTAAAAAAATATGAAATTGATGAAATTGCAAAAAATCGTGGGATGACGGTGGTTAGATCACCACCATATCATTGCGAAGTAAACCCGATTGAACTGATATGGGCACAGATAAAGGGAGAAGTTTCAGGAAAAAATAATTCTTTTAAAATGAGTGATGTTAAACAGTTGTTTTTGGAGGCTGTAAATAATGTGAAGCCTGAAAACTGGGAAAAGGCAGTAAATGATACGATTAAAGAAGAAGAGAAAATTTGGAAGTTGGACAATATTACTGATGAAATGATCGAGCCACTCATTGTAAATATTGGTTGCGACAGTTCATCTTCTGATTTCGATTCTGATTTGGATTTGTAGGTAAGAAGTAGTTTTTATATTAAAATTATTATTTATGAACGTAACGTTGTTTAAAAGTCAAAGTTTAAACCCTTATACCTACATAACCCGTTTGACACAATATTCTTAACATACCTTGTGGAAAAATAAAATATTTTAGAAAAAATTGCACTTTTTTACCTTCAGCTGCTTAGAAGTTATAAGCAGGTTAATTAGGTGAAAATATAAGTGTACACCCGATATATTTATTATATTTATACAAAGGTTATTTCATACGAAAATACTCGAGGTATAACTTCACAAAATATTTTAACTGTCTACTAAAAGAAGTGGTACGCCTATGGATTACGAACGCTTTATTATTTTAATACTCTCTCATACATAAAAATAGACTATAAGAGGTAGGATACTTTCATGTTATTTTAGTTTTGCTAACCATAAAAATAAATATTAAGTTACAAGTTACATTACTTGTATTCTTTAAATTTGTGCAGTTGTAGAAAAAGTATATTGTAATGCAATGAAATAGCTCCAGGAAAGACAAACCAGAAGACACCCTTTGCGAATGCGGCGAAATTCACGCGGTGATGGATGGTTGTCGAAATAAAACTCAATCCAAATGGGCCATTACTGGGCATAAAGAAATTACATAAATCTAAACGTGAAAAAGACGATTTAACAGTAATAGAAGATTCACAAAGCTCGTGAGTAATAGTAAAAAAAGTTTTACATATTGAGTAGGGAAACCAGGCGCATGCAAGAGAAAACGTTACGTGACAGACAGAAATAGAAGATGGGTGACTTCTACGGCATTGAGTAGTCAATAGCGGTTTTCCGCATGCATGTGAAAGAGAGCGACATAGAGGTCTTCTTTCTCATTTGGTTGTCTCCCATATTTAATAATAATAGCCGTCTTTATTATTTTCCAAGATACAATATTTACATGATAAAAAGTAATAATCTAAGATAATTTAGTAAAATAAAGGGCGAAGTTTATTTTTAAATATGCTCTACATGCACAGTTAAAAATATTCCTCAACTTAACCCTAAAGGACCTGTGTAAAAACAGCATAACAATGACAAAATACAGAAATATTAATTGAAAATGCATTTTCCAGATTGGTGACCTATTTACACTAAGAAAATTTGTTTAACTACATGAAAATTTTAAATTCAGAAACTCAGAAACTCTAAAATTCAGAATCTCTAAAATGCCCAGTGAGGCAATGCAGATATGTTGAATACCGACCAAGAAAAAAATAATAATTAGGCTTGATTATCTATGTTGTTTTGAGTTTAGAAACAGTGTAACTTTTAAAATCTGTTAAAACCAGGTTTATAGATAATAAACTTGATAACTAAATGATCGCCTAAATAGCTCCAATTTAAAATGGGGGAGAGATAATAACCCCCTGTTTCTAATATTGAAGTTATGAATGTCTGAGCGATAGGTAATTTTAGGGTGCAGATATGAAGGCTTTTTGCTTACAATTATTTTATGACATAATACAACAAAATGAAGCTTTCTTCTATTTTCCATACTCAGCCATTCAATTTCCCTTAACTTATGCGACACTCTTTGTCGTCCTCTGATGCCGAAGATCAAACGAAGACATTAATTCTAAACTTTCTGATCTTTTTTCTTATATAAAACGCTTAAATTGGGACCATATAAAGCTTCTGAGTAAGTAAATAAAGATAAAACTAATGTTTCGCAAAGCTGCTTTATTTATATGAACAGGAAACATGTACCAATTTTCATACATCATTTTAATACAATAAGCTTTTTGTAGTTATTTGTTTATCTGCTTCTCAAATCTTAGATCAGAATCCAAAATTATTAATTAAATAATTAATTAATTATTAATAGAAAGATTTATTAAATTTGCAATATTTTCTCTATAGTTCTTATTACCAAATAACATACTTTAGACTTTAGATTTTGCAGTGTTTATAAGAAGACAATGTTCGGTTGCACATTCTATAAAGGCATTTAGTTGATTGTTAAAAGTAGTACATGCAGTTTCCGTTTCATTTGGTACAAATGAACGTTGCAATTCTGGATTCTGCTCAAGAGTTGAGAAGAGTAAATTGAAAACAATAATGGGCCCAATATGGAACCCTGAGGAACACCCGACCTTAATGGCAAATTATTTGAAACAGTGCCATTAATAGAATCTTGCTGTTGCCTATGCTTAAGATAATTTTCCATTAAGGTACAAGCGCTGCTAGAAAAACCTATATATTTTAAGATATATATCAATAAATCATAATGAATAGTGTCGAAAGCTCGACTAAAATCCAGCATGACTAGAGTTGTACACTGACCCTGATCAGTGGCTCTGAAAATATCGTCTACAATATGAAGCTGCCACGAGTTATTCTCGGTTAAAGATATTCCTTCGTGGGATTATGTAATCCGCTTTGGATGCCGGCTAACCACAGTGAAGTGGGGTGTGGATTGATACATGTTGTTAATTAAAAAGAAAAATGGGCGCCAGGAGATTGTTTTACCCTCATCCAAAATATAGTCAATTTAGTCACTCAACCTCCAGAATGGATCTAAATTGAGCCCCCTAAAAAAAACGCAACGCAACGTCGCAACAAAAATTTGCTTACCTTAGTTCGGGTCAAGACTATTTGTGACTATTAGTAAATGAAAGAAAAGTAACTAATTACTAAATAACTATTTAATGTTTCCACTTACACCGGCGGGCGTAATTTCGGCCGGTAATCCCTTGGCCTACCTGCATAAATCAAGGGGTACCATTTATGACAGGGGTAATTTCGGCCGAGGGGCCCTCAACGCCGTCAGCTTCAACGCCGGACTGCGTAGCCGGAGCAAAGGACTGCGTAGCCCGCTGAGGTATAATTTTTTTATCAATAGCCGCAGGCTGTTGTTGTTTTGATGTCTGAGGCGGAGCCTCCGTATTATCTTCGTTTTCACTTTCTACGTCACTTTGAAATAAAGAAATATTTTAATATAAAGCATTCTGTTATTTTATTTGATTTGCGGCCGAAAATACCTATGAGATAAGGAAGCAACTTAAAACCTCCGGCCGAATTTACCTACCGGCTTTTAGTACCTGCCCTTTTTCCGGCCGAAATTACATCCGCCCACTTACACAGGTCAAAAAAGGAAAAAGGAACCCAAGGGGTCCCACTAAAATTGTAAGAAAATTGCGCTAGTTTAAAAAAAAATGATTAAATTAATTAAATGAAAAATAGGGGTGTTACACCGTCCGCGAGAGCTCTCAAGGTCGTTGGAATTGGGCGTAAAAAAAATACCACTCGCCCCTATAAGTCGCTTACAAAATTCCAAAAAAATTAGAGAAAATATATGAAAATATTAATTTAGAGACCTTTAAAAATCACTAATTAACAAATAATGTACATGAACAAATATAAAAAAAATATGAAAAACTTGCGGTTGTTCCAAAACTAAATTGCGGCAACTTGCAACTACTAACTCGTTAGGTCAGGTCAGCTCAATACGAAAATCTGGTTAACACTCTGCCCAACACGAGAATGTGGTCAACACTCCGCCCAACACGAGAAGGTGGTTAACAATCTGCCCGACACGAGAATCTGGTTAACATCCGCCCAATACGAGAACCCTAAAATAATATACATTAAACCCCTAATCGAATACCCCTCGGCCCAGAAAGAAATTTACAAACTCTAACAGTTTATACAATAAAAACATTTAAATATCTCAACATACCCTTTTATAAAGTGAAGTGGAATTATGGGCGAATCAGGAACTTTCCTGACAGATGCTTCCGTGGAAGGTGAATCCTCGGAGAATCAAATCGTCTCCCGTGGAAGGTACTATCCCTATAATATTAATAGGCCTTACACACTTGCCAAATAACATAATACTCGACTGTCATGAAAAACGCCTTACCTGACAAAAATGGCGTCGTTACGAACGTGGCTTGGTTTGGTACAAAATATCAATTCCTCTTCGAGAGAATCAGACCAGGGTAAACACACCAAATCAAATAGGCACCCTGCAAGTCTAACAATACGGGAATCGCTCGTCCATCCCAATCGATGGTACCAAATAATCTTCATAAAACACCGGGCGATTCCTCAAAATTTTGTCTAAACCACGTTATACTTATCACCCAACAAGAAAGAAAAACAACCCGGCCGAAATTTCTTTCTAAATCCTTCTAGAACGAATTCAACCACGCAAGTCCAGAAAGAGATTCACCTATTAACCACCACGGGTCACTAAAAACGACTTGACCAATCATATAACATGACTGGTCAAATTCTGCGACTTGACCAATCATATAACAGGTGACTGGCTAACACAGCCGTACAGTACCTCAAATTTAACAGAAGAAATGACCGGAACGACAGATCGAAACATGACATCGATAAAATAGACGTAAACAACAAACTATTTTAATGTTCGAAATACTTTATACGAAACTAACTAGCTCGTTCAAATGGATATAAACTGAGTCAAAGATTTGAGGCTATCTTATGTGATATATGGTTCCTAAATAATATAATTCGATCCCTAGAGTGGCTCACATCTACCCAAGAAAAACAAGGTATGGAAACTAATTAATGTAGTAGGGTCTTAATACCGAATTTAAACGTTACAAAGCAAGGCAGTGGTAAAACTGAAGCTTTTTCGAAAACCTGACTGAACTGAAGGAAGCAATGAATGGATTTGCAAATAATTTTTTGTTTGCGTTTCTAGTGCTCTTTCTAATATTTTAGAAAGTGTAGGCAGGATACTTCTATGGTAATATTAGCTTGCTCCACTGCTCCACTGCTCAATATCTCCAAGAGAGATATACTGGCAGTGATTGTGGGCGGTATATCGTTTATTCAGATCGGTGCTGTATATTTGTAAAACAAAATGTTGTAATGGTTTAGAAAGGGGAAATCCGACAATCTAAATTTCACACGGAATAATTTAATTCTATCACAAAAATCTGAAGAAAGTAACCAACCCTAGATTTGTGAAATATCCATAACGTCTGAGATGTGACGATTAGATCTGGATATTTACTTTCACTAATAAAAAATTACTTCTTGACATAAATAGATGAACTTAACCGGACGCTTTTCGGTGTTTATTAATGACCAGTTCGTGATTATTAAAATGGATTTTAATATTATCAAGATACGGCTTGCATGACCCACTAACCAATACAGACAGACTAAATGAATTGTGGGAGTTTTTTAATGATGTTTTGATTTAATATACGAATTAGGAAGTAACATTGTCGGGTCAAAACTGACAATGCCATTGTTGGTGTAATTAATAAGGTAGTAAATGAAAAAGTGAATAATTAGTGGGAATGTCCGTAAACAGATGTGAACTATATCCTTAAGATATTTAAAAAATGCTTTTATTATAGTGGAGTGAAATTAGACGAAAATATTCTGAAAATGTATGTAAGAGCTAAGTCAATTTTTTTTTATACATAAAGAGAAGCCTTTATTATTTTTTAAATATTTCCGGCTCTAAGAGTCGTGGAAAAATAAAAACAAAAATAAAATGACCGTGATGAAGTAGAATATCGATCCGGATAGTAGGGTTTTTTCAAAAATGCATCCTAACCTCAAAAACCGAATTCGCCCACATTATTTTTTTTACTGAATTGGCAATAAATAACCAAAGAATTCTCGAATTTTCTTAAAAATTGGAGAAAATATGTATTTTTATGTCGGGAAGACACGGTAAAAATTAAAAAAAAAATGTATCTATTTGTCCAGCCAAAATCGGCATTTTTAGCAGAGAAAATTTTTTTATCTTAAAAAGAAGGATTTTGTGTGTACTTTTGTCTAAGAAAATCCAATATGTTATTTATCGCGATATTTATGCTCGATTCTCTTAGAAAAACGTCCAAAAAACGTTTAAAATTTATTCATAACCTCAAAAACTAAAAGGGATAAAAAGTATGCCCCGTTTTACTTAAAGTCTAATAAATAACGTAAAAATTGCCAGATTTTATTAAAAATTGGAGAAAAAAAGTGGATTTTAATGAAATGGGCATTCTTTATAAAAAATTTAATTTGCCACCATTTTCTGCTAAATCATCGCATAGTTAATTTTTTTGTATTAAATTTTCGGCTTTTCTATGTCCATTCTTCTAAGGAAATGAAACAGTTTGTTTCTTTATTTAATTTGTCCATTTTAGGGTTTGCAAAAAAAAATTCTTACTATTAAAAACTTAGTATTTTTTTATGCATTCTGACAAATAATTTTGTATGTTAATAATAATAAATATGAACATTAATTATTTTATATTTTCTTTTATTTATGTTTAGTTATAATTATTATGTAAGATTGATAAAAAAATTAAAATCTACAAATCTACAAACAGTTCGGCTGCTCCATTCCAAAACACAGATGGGTAAAAACGTGTTTTAGTTTTTTTATTTGGCTTATGTAGGCTATTTAACGAATTCTTTTGATATGAATGCTATGTGATAAAGTTTTTCATCAAATTTTTTCCGCGTCTTTAAAGTTTACGTCATTTTAATTTTAGCAATAGATTTGATACTTGGTTTTGACGTAGGATATGGAACATTTTTGTTTTTTACAAAACATAGTATCTGCAAGGACAATCAATACGAATATAGCGATAAAGGTAAATATCTGGTCACCGAGCTTCGCTCTTAATATTCAAATCTACATTTTTAAGCAGCCCAATGTGTATATAATTTAAGTATATTTATAACATGACAAATTATTAATTAATTCGCGAAAATCACGGAGTGGGCGACATCTACTTGAACTACTGAAAGGGAGATAAATAAAAAATTGATTGGCGATTGGCTTGAAAGTAGGCGGGAAAATTAAAAAGCTGTCAGTGTTAATTTTCAATTGGCTGCAGCTGTTGTTGACGTTTGTCAACTGCTTGTCACAGAGGTTAGTTAAATGCATTAAAAGTTGCCTAGTTTCTGGGGATTTCACCCTTTTAGGGCAACATCTACTGACGCTTGATCTTCGCGAATAGTCACGGCGGACAGGCCCCGTTTCCGGGACGGACAACAGCAGCGTGTAGGGCACAGGTCCCGTCAACAGAAGATCGATCAGCTCACTCTATTTATCACTATATAAGAAAAACTCTATGTTCAATTGATTTTATTATTTACTGATCTGCAGTGAAGGAAAATTATAGGTCTGATATTCATACTTCATTTAGGAAAGAGGATATATCAATGGATAATTTAATAGAACCTATAATAATAAACCTCAGAAAAGACAATTATAGTGATACCAGTAGTTTTAGTGAAGACAGTGACTTTTAAAGATAGGTCTTGAACTAACTTTTTTTGTTTAATCTTTGAGTTTAGGTAAGTACTGAAGCGTTACTTTTAATGCCAAGAGATTAAAAAAAGTTTAATCCCAACATATAATCCTCCTTGTTATTTATTGGTTAAATTTAATTCGTTCAATGTTAAAGTGTCAGATGCATAAGGTTTATTTTTATTTTTTGTGAATAATATAACTTCAAAATTTAATCTACGAAGTGCGTATATATATTTAATATGCTGTGACCTTATTTATATTATAGAAACTTATTTCGCAAAGTACGCCTATGGAATGTGACGTTATATCCCCACTTTTACTGTACTTGTCTCTCCTTTATAGTATATATTACTATAGAAACAAGTTATTATATCTGCCGTTGCTAGGAAATAAAACTAAAAGCTTAACTTTTCTTGTAAATATCTCGGAAGATCGAATTTTCACAGACATGAGACCTACATTTTTTGCCGATTTAGATAGGAATTAGTCTACCCTGAAAATTTCATTGAATTCTGACGAGTGGATTTCGAGATCCTCTGGACACACACACACACACACACACACACACATACATACATACAAACCTTGCTCGTTTAATAGTATTTGATTGATAACTTTTTAAATCAAAAGTAACTTTTACAAAGCAAAAAAGATAGAGTATTTCAAAAATTACTGAAAATTAAATCCTAGTTTTATAGAGACTCCTAAAAATACTAGAAAAAAAAAGGTTTCTGAACCAAGTCACTACAGCCTATCGACTAAATAATCATATTCTTCCATTAAGTCTGGAGCAGAATCAATTTCAACTAGTTTATTCCAGAAATCCAACCTGTTTTGTGGCATTAAAGGCCCCAACACTTTTATGATTTCTTCTTTCTTGGATTTCTGTATCCCACGTTTTGGTAGCATGCTTTGGATGTTAAATTTTTTCTGCAGAAAATCTAGGGATTCATACTCTTTTTGGTCAAAATCGGTTTTGTATTCTAAGCATTTTGATCCCTTCCTAAAGCGTACCTCAACTATATGACTTAACAAAAACCCATCGAGAGAATCATCGCTATTTTTTCGAACTTGTCTTTTCTTTTTTTTCCCATTTGTGAAAAACATTTATAACTAAAACTTGAAGGCCTTTCCTTGAAGAAGCAACTGCGGCGGTGGGATCGCTATAATCATATATATTACCAATATTATAAAATAACGCTAATATACTTACTGCTTTTTTAGACACATGCCCACCATGGATTTTCCACGACTCATAATTATTTGAACGTTTTAAAACTATATTTAAAAAAACTGTTAACCACGCCGCACACAACATAAGCGCAACATTTTTGCAGAACAACTGACAAAACACAGTATCTTGCAGATAGTAACTATAGTGAGTACAAAATGTTAGTTGTTTTCACTTGCCAAAACAGAGCAACTGGTATGTACTGTGTTTTGATGTAGAAAAAACAGATACTATGTTTTGGGATGGGGAAAGAATAAAAGTTGTGTAGATACTAGGTTTTGGGCATGTATCTCTGAAAATCTTGCAGCTATCAACAAATAGGCCGAATTAAAAGTTGCGTCTAAACACGATTTTCGGAGAAAATGTTGGATACTGTGTTTTGGAATGGAGCAGCCGAGTTATTCTTAGTTAAAAAATAAAAAAGTCAAGGTAATGTTTTTCTTTTTTTAAGACTCCTTGCATCACTAATTTCACTTTCTTCATCACTTTCATAAATATCGTTTGTAATAATATTTGAGACTTTATATTGATACGTTCCCTCACAAAAATCTTACTTCGGAACCTGAAATATATTTTTTATTTTTTTAAATATTTTTTGGACTGAAATATAGTTTTTCTAAGAGAATCAAGCATAAATATCGCGATAAACACAAAAACATTGGAAAAAACAAAAATCGAATTTTTTTTATTATTATTCCCTAAATTGGGCACTTTAAATAAAGAAATAAAATGTTGGATTTTCTTAGACAAAAGTACACACAAAATCCTTCTTTTTAAGATTTTTCTCTACTATTGTTTTTCCAAAAATGGCAGCCAATTCAATTTTTTTCGAAAGATGCCGATTTTGGCTTGACAAATACCTATACTTATTTGTTTAATTTTTACCATGCCTTCTCGACATAAAAATACATATTTTCTCCAATTTTTAAGAAAATTCGAGGATTCTTTGGTTATTTATTGCCAATTCAGTAAAAAAAATAATGTGCGCGAATTCGTTTTTTGAGGTTAGGATGCACTTTTAAAAAAACCTACGGAAAAACTACACGGATCGATACTCTACTTCATCAAGGTCATTTTAATTTTTTTTTATTTTTTATTTTTTATTATCTATATATATTTAAAAAATAGTGAAGCATTCCACTCGAAAAATACCAAAAATGCCGTTTTTGTCACATATCTTGCGAAGCTCCAGCCCAAATTTATTGACAAATTTTTTACAAGCTTCTCTTTATGTATAAATTCGAAAAAATTACAAAAATTTGACGTAGCTCTTACATCCATATAAAATTCTAATTTCACTTCAACTATTAATGGTAGAGCAACGCCTATCATTTTTGAAAAAAAAATATGGTTTAGTTGCAAAATAAAATGCTCTATCGTTCCTGCTAATGAGGAAATTGTCAGTTTTGGTGCATAATCTGAAATATCCATTATAACAATTTACTTCTTGAACTTTCCTAATTCAGGAATTCGATTGTACAACGCGATATCAAATGTGTTTTCAATTAGCTTTCTACCCGGACATACATCTTTTTTTCAATTGTTTTTACAATCAAAAACACTGTTGTAAATTGGACTTATCTTATTTTTTTTATAGGCCAACAACAATGGAATTTGTTTAGAGGTAATTTCACCAATTCAATTGAAAAAATATGCTAAATACTAGAAACGAATTTTCTTTTAAAATAAAGATTTATTATTCTGGGTAGAAAATCGAATAACGGCATTTTCTTCGATTACTTTTTGTTTATTGTTGTGAAAGTTTGCTATACCTAACTTTTATGATTAATACCATAACTGAATTTATAAAACCCTATTTCCAAGACATTAAAAACCTACACGCATACTGTGTAAGTGGAATAATGCCTTTGACACTAGATTACGTCAAGAAACATTATCTATTGTTTTATTATTAAGTAGGCTGAAAAAGGAAATTGTTTTACTGTTACTTCTATTTAGAAATTCTGGTATTTGTAAAAAAAATGTTTTTTACACAACCAGGAAATATTCAAGCTCTTACAAGATTTATTTTACTATTCTCATCCTATGGCCATCGTCAGGTTCTAAAATTAAATAACTAGGGCAGATGGAATAGAATATAAACATTAAGACTATTGTCGCCTGTAAATTTACTAAGTACGTCCCTGTATCGTTTGTCTTGATGGATCGCGTTAATTTTACATTCGCCTATTTAATTAAATCACAGTTTATGAGGAAACGAAAGGTTACCTTAAGGGTACCTTAAGTCCTGAATTAATAATATAACGTCTGGTTCCGACAATAGTTTTTTTACATACTAGAGATCTTGTACCTTGCATATTGGACATATTTTTGGAAGTATTCTTTACCTGTGGACATTAATTCGGCAGATATTTGAACGTCCATTTGACGTCCTTTTCCTTTTTTGGTCGATAGTGTGAGAGTATTATTATTATTAAATATCTGGCATTTGGGTTAATTGTTTCCGGTTCGAAAACTTACGTTAAGTTTTGAAATAGTTCTTAAAATGATCTACCAAAAATTTGAATTTGCAAATGTAACGTATTGTTTGAATATTACCGGAGATCGTTTTTGAAAAAATAAACGATGCTATAATAAGTTACAGAAATAAAAATAAATGTACGAAAAATTATAATATATAATGATATTACACTTTTAAGAATTTTGCAGACCGCTCACGTGTTTCTGTTGATTGGTCACAGGTCATGTCATAAAAATGAATGTCCCAAATTCGCGAGTAGAGACCAGGTCAGCAGGATGTATTGTTAATGACACCGGGCGTAAATTTAGCCATAAATTATGGGTTTTGCATTATTTTTATAAGTATAAATACCTTTACAACTTCCTTGCTATCCGGTTATATTCAATATTTAACTAATCATAAATTTGATTATTGCATTATCCTATTGCAAATTAAGTGATTTTTTTTATTAAATTTTAAATCGAAATCTACAAATAATTCCATGTTTCGATTTCTTCGTTCATATATCCCGGAGCTTTCTTATATCACACTGTAGTCTGTAGTTATTTTGTCTTTGTGCTACGACCCTATTTAGTTAATTCGAGAAGAAGTTTTTCCCAATTTTCAATTTTCTGATCATAAATATATTGTGTTTTCTGACTTTTTTCTCAAAAGGCTGTTTACTGATCTTCTAGCTTATTTTTAATTTATTTTGTGTTAAAGATGATAAAGCATATTTGTCCATAGTTATGGCTTTTTCAAAAATTATTTTTCGATTCCTTAGGTATCGTATTTCTTTCCCACGCTTCGGCATTATTTTATATAACCATTCTATTTCTTTCTTTGCCATGTATTTATTAATTTCTGGGTCCACATCGACTTCTTCACTTTCTTTAACTATTTATATATGCACTGTTGCATTTCTAGTGATTGTATTCATCGAAGTGAAATTTCCTCTACATTCACTTCTCTTGTTTTTTTGACTTTTACGCCTGATTCCACTTTTGTTTTGTTTTTTCTTAGCTCTCTAAGTATATTTCATAATTTTCAGTTATTGTTTTTATATCCATCATTTAGCTCATTTCCAAAATCTTTAAGTGTCTTTCTTAACTATTATTTTACTTTTCTTCGTTTTTATCAAATCTTTAGGTTGTGCGTATTCTTTCCATGTCTGTTTTTTGTAGTTTCCTTCATTTTTTTTTGTGCACCATTTTCTTATTATTGATCTTCCATATTTTTTATACTCGGTTAATTAATGCTTATTGTGAGTTTTTCCGTTAGTTAGTGGCCATTTCTGCATCTGGATCGACTCTTCGTTTATGTCTTCCAACATTTCTGTTTCCGCTTGTATTTCTTGTGCGATAAAGGCACGCCTGAAAAAAGCGAAACGCGAATATGTTATACTCAACACTACAGCCTAATAATTTAAATGTTATTCGTAATATTATTCGGTCTTTGACCTGGAATTGTTATGTATATTTACTCTTAACCTACTTTTAAAATCTACATTTTTTAGAAAAAGTTTATCAAAACTGGAGATCTCTGATAGACAGATGTCGATATCTCTTCGATGTCTAACATTTTAATATAATTGCCCACATTATAAGGAGAAATTTGATATATTTTATTAGATTGTTTAATAGTTAACTGTATGAGATGGACAAGATTTGTTTAATAGTTAACGGTATGAGATGGACAAGATATTCGCATTAGGAATTTTTATATAATAAGTAATTTATGGGAAAACATCTGCAAAATTAGTATGTTATATGGACATTTTTAAGAAGTGTATTATAAATAATTGATTTCCTACATTTATTTCCGCACAAATAGATAGTTTCTTTTGCACAAACATTTCTTTGTTCTTCACCTAATAACCTCCAATTGCTTCTCGAATAATCGCAGCAATGGTTGCAGTTAAACTGTCTGATAAGTAAATCAGTTTAACTATTGTCAATCTATTATTTAGTTTCCGCGCCACTGATTTTCTATGGCGGCGACAATGCATAAATAATGAATTAACGCATCGTTGATTTGACATTCCCGTAACTTCCTTTTTTTGACACATCACAGAGTAAACTGTGCTGCACTTCCGCTTTATTTATCTATTAAAAATGGTACGAAGAAAGAAGAAAACACATTTATTGTTGTCGACTTTACCAAACCATAAATCGTTTCGATGTGGCAAAAAAATATATATGTTAAAGGTGAAGTTCTAAAGCCTTCCGTACATAATTAAATAAATAAAAATTAAATATAAGAAAAAGGAATCATTTTAAAGTAATTCAAATGAAAGCTCAGTCAATATGGAGCTTGCATCTGATACTGAGTTCAACAATGCTGACCAACGTATAAAGAATGTTCTTTATCCAAACATTTGTACTAAAAATATAGGTACGTCAGATCTTCCAACCTGTATTACTTTTATCCTGAGTATTTCCCTTGGCTGTCAAATATCAATTTTTAACCAATCACGTGCTTGGAAACTGATTTGACGCAGCCAATCAAAACAAAATAAAGCGACTATTCACCTTGGTGGTAAATAGTCGGCTATTTGATCATCGTCCTCAATATTCACCTGAAGGACGGTATTTATACGTATGTACAGAATTTTTTTTGACTCGGGAAATAATAAATATAACGCGACCTTGACAAATTAGCTACTATTTTTATTGCTACTAAATTTCTCGTATATTTTACAATTTGTCTCGACAATTTTGGCGTTAATAATCGAAGAATAACTCCCTCAAGCTGAAGCTCTCGGGAGTTACTCAGATTATTAATGCCAAAATTAAGTCTCGACGAATTGATCCTAAGATAAACTCGAAATTTAGATGCAATAAAAATAGTCGGCTATTTGTCAAGGTCTTGGGATATTACTGTCGACTATTTCCCTCGTCTTAATTTCCACCAATCACAAACGCGCAATTTTGAATTACAAATGGTTTCTAGATGAAAAAACTGTATGACAGCTCCTGTCACCAGTTTTTTCAAGTTTTCCCGCAGCAAAACTTTAGAGCTGTTGTTACCAAAAATTACAATACCTTTGATAACAAGTAGTTATGGTCTCCTAGGACACCAGAAAACGACGCTAAACAATTTTTCTGATTTTATTGTCAATAAGTTTTGTAATATTGTTTTTAAACAGTGCTAGTCAGCTTATGTAGTGAAAATGAGTCGCTTTGGAAGTGATTCTATGACTAATATTGATCTGGCTATTGAGAAAAGTGTACCGTACAATACCGTTAAAACCCATACGTCAATATGCAAACAGTTTACCGAATTCAGCAAGGCAAAGAAATACGAGCTTTTGGAAACTACAAGTTTAGAACAACAATTAATTAAAATGACTGGCCACAGTTCAGCCAACTGAATTAAGCCTTATCTGCAAATGGATAATGTGCATCATTCCAACATCATAAACATCCTTAGAAGTTAGAAGTGACGCCTCAGAACCTGCAGCCACTCCTCGAGCTTCTCACTCTACAGCTGGACCCATCAACAACACCCCACGTTATCGATGAGTTAACAAAGATTTCAAACAATACTCCTACTCTGTACCAAAATTGCAATTTATATTTTAATTGTACCATAAATAATTAACTTTGTAGTATTTTGTGATTAAATAAATTACCTGTTTTTCAGTTTTCCAATTAATACCTACATATTTATTATGTATGCATATATAATAGGTAGTTTGGTTTGTATGTAATGTGTATGCAGAATAATCTGTTACTCATGAAATAGTGTTGTCAAATACCATTCGGGCATCTAATTTTTCCTGTGAAAAAATCGAAAAAACACAACGCAAAGTAATATTTTTTTAACAAAATGCATTCGTGCAGGTGCAAAAATCCTCGTTTTCGACTCGGATTTTTGTTGCCACCAGCACTCATGCTTCTTGTTAAAATATTACTTAGCAACGTGTTTTTTCGATTTTTTTCGGAAAAATTAGATGCCCTTATGATATTACTTACGATAATTCACGAATACTCTAGTTAAGCACCCAAAAATCCTTCTAGATCACCCTTTCCACTCAAAAAAATGACTCAAAAAGTGGAGTAGTAAAATGTGACCATTACCCTAAGTGTTAAATTAACTTTTCATCAGTGAAATATTTTCTCTTCTTTGCCCTAACCGTAGCGTAAAAAACTAGTTAAAAAATTAATTAATAGTTGATTGAACCAGATGGAGTGCGGACGTAAATAAGTTTTTGTCCCTTTTTTACGCTTGCGTAGGTAAATAGTTACCTACCACGAAGCAAGAAATTCAATCACAGATGATTCTATAATCATAATAATTTACCTGATTACCTACTTGAGACGGAACGTTATATCTGCGTTCTCCCCAATTTGTTGCAATCCGCAGGCAATTAATCTACTAACGGAAATCGTGGCAACAAACTTTAATTTGTCACACCTTTATGTACAGTTTAATCTATAGGAAGTGAGTAGAAAACATTTAAAATATGTTTAAAAGTTCATTTTGCGCTTAAATTCATTGATCACTGTCGTGCCGGTATAAAAAATCTAGATGATTTAATGTTTTGTATCTCATAAAACTTATATAAGTCGTCGAAATTTTTTAAAAATGTTTAACGGTTTAATTATATCAGCATGCATACAACCATTTCTTTGCTTGCATTATCCAGTTTGACGTCAAGGGCGGTCATAAGGGGGGGGAGGCATCGGAATGGCTTAATCCTTTCCTTTTACTATAATACTGTTTCCTTTTACTATATAATACTATAATACTATTAGTCCACAGTCCACCGCCCCTTTTTTACTGATTAACAACAGGGTGAAACTTCGGGAATAGGTTCATTTAGACGAGACGGCCAACTTTTCTAACTGCGAAAAAGCTTGAAAGTGGTAGCTAATAATGTCGCAGGATTTAAACATGTTGATTGGGTGATTAGTAATAAAATTTGAAGAATCACCCAATCAACAGGTTCAAATCTTGCGATCAGTTATTAATCAGTGAAAAAAGGGGTCTGTGGACTTTATGTAGCTATTTAGCTAATTTTTTAAGAATGTAGTGGCGTGGCCCCCCCAGAGAATAGATATATGACACCGCCCCTGTTTGACGTACCAGTCTTTCTTGCATTTTTGTAACACAATCCTTCCAACGCAGTTCTAACTTTCTCCGACGATTGTTTTAAATATATTCTTTACTTTTTCGTCTTGGTATTTTTCTTTACGTCTTGCTTATAGGCGATGTAAAGTCGAAAATTATACCTACGTCTACACAATCCATCTTTCACAGAATGGCAGTAACGATTCGTCTGCCTCTATTTCCTGTCCGCAACACCGGAGAGTTTCCGCGCGTCTTCAGCTCCACACTGTTTTAGTGTCAGTTTCAGTATAGTCCAGTAAATTAACGCCACAAAAATCCCAAACCTGGGCATCAAGTCTGTCTGTCAATTTTTTTTTAATTTGCAGGTATTCATAGGTACATTTACCTCCGAAAATCTCAACTACGTGGAATTTGTGGAAGGGTGAGAAAATGGCTCTAGAGTTCCCGAAAATTCGTTTTTCGACGATATCTGCCGAAATATGACCCTTAGAGCACATTTGTTTAGACAAAAAATAAAGAGCAGTTCATTACCTATAAATGTTGTCTCCATGTTTTTTTTCGCTACACTAATATTTTTTGCAAAAACGGCGTTTCAAAAATTCGTAATTTTGAGGATCTGAAAAATCGCAAAATTATTGTGGTGAAAACGGAAAATTTGAATATCCTCCCAAAACTTGAATATCCTCCCGTTTTTGTATGATGACAAAAGACAAGGCAATAATAACCAACTTTTTTTCACTTTTTGCACTTGATCAATAAATTTTTTGTAAAAAAATCCAATTTGAGAAAGTTTGAAGTTTTTTCTTGTGCACTTAATATTATATATATTGATGAAAAGGTCAGAATGTGATCTTTTATTTAGTACAATTCCTAACCCCAAAAAATTTTACCACGAAAAGAAAATAATCCTCAAAAAAAATGTCGATTTTTCATAGGGGTGAGAATTTCCTCAATTTTCCAGAAAACCACAAAAAAAATGAAAAAAAAGGAAAATGGCATCGACAAGGGGACAGCTAAGCTTTCTAATGATGTGCGTTGAAAACCGATTTGGTCCTTGATTATGTATTAATTCAAGATAGACCCGAGCATTTTCGAAAACTCCGGAAATCCAAAAAAAAAAAACCCTAAAAAACATGCTGTTTATGAAAATACACAAAAATAATTTATTGAATCTTTCTGAACATATTTAACACCTTGCAAAGCTTCATTATCCATAAGGTTTCGGTGAAATTAGTCTTGATAAAAAAATATGAATGAATTTATAGGAGGGTCAAAATATCGAGCAAAAACAAACTTTGGCCCGGTTTTTCAATAATTCAGAGAAATATATAAAAGGAAAAGTAACATGATATTATAGCTACAGGTTCCATCTTTCATCTGAACTTTGAATAATGAAAAAATATTAATTTTTACGTGATTTATTAAAAAATTTGTAATCCGCTTGGGAGTGTCATTCCGTTAGAGCGTGCTCTCTAAATGCAGGGCAGGAGCTAAAAATGAGGGTTCGTTTTGGAGCCGGTTATGTCGAAAAGTATCATATTTTTGACAAAAATTATGAGGATCATTTTTGGCGAGTTATTTTGATGTTTGGGTACTTTTTCGGAAAGGATTTCGCACTTACTTGAGAATTATGACTTTTAAGTTCTATAAGAGCCTCTTTGAAATATTGACGAATAGAAATTTCAAATGACTCTCTAATACGTGCATCGAATAGTTCTAAAAAGAGTTCAGAAAAATATCCAACCATTTTTAGAAGTTTCTGCTTAAAGGCGGGGTTTTCGGTCTTCCTGTGTACAAACCAAAAGTTAAATCGACTGATTTCCGAATGTAATGGGATTTAAAATATAATTTTCAGACAAATTAAAGATAAAGGTCTAACTTAAGTGGTATTACTATTTTAAATCGATAAATTTATTATTTTCTATGAAAACCACAGCTTTAAAATCATCCAATTTTTTTTACCTTAAAATTGACATCTATATATCCTCGATTCTGAAAAAATAAGAAAAATAAACAAACTTGAGCTAAGTTAAACCGTTATCAACAATGTGGTTTAATGTATACGATTATATTTTCAAACATGATCGATCTGATTCTCTGTTTATATTCTCGTACATTTATAGTCAAAAAGATTTATAATAATAAGCGGATTTTTAGATTTTTTAAACAAGTTCAAACAAGTTAAAACATGACAAAGTTGTTAATTTATTATTTCAAAATATTTCAGCTATACAAATATTTGTATATGTAATGTGTAAGTTCTATTTTAATTTTTATAAAATATTCGTTAATTATTTTTCAGTTGGTGCATAATTTAATAATTTCATTTTGTTTAATGACTGTTATTTATAAATTTACTTTCTATTTAATGGTTGCGGTTATAGATCAGGGCCAAACCGATTTTAAATACCCGAACTCTTGAAAAATTCTCAGCCTAAATTTTTCGACCATCCACATACAGCTAAGAATTTTTTTTTCGTTTCAAAAATGATTGGCACTAGTCTATAGTGGAGTGAAATTAGACGAAAATATTCTGAAAATAGATGTAAGAGCTAAGTCAATTATTTTAAATTTTTTCGGTTTTATACATAAAGAGAAGCTTGTAAAAAATTTGTCAATAAATTTGGGCTGGAGCTTCTCCAGATATGTGGCAAAAACGGCATTTTTGGAGTGGATTGCTTCACTATTTTTTAAATATCTCCGGCTCTAAGAGTCGTGGAAAAATAAAAAAAAAAAATTAAAATGACCGTGATGAAGTAGAGTATCGATCCGTATAGTAGGGTTTTTTTAAATGCATCCTAACCTCAAAAAACGAATTCGCGCACTTTATTTTTTTTACTGAATTGGCAATAGATAACCAAAGAATCTTGGAATTTTCTTAAAAATTGGAGAAAAAATGTTTTTTTTTGTCGGGAAGACATGGTAAAAATTTAAAAAAAAAAAGTATTTGTCCAGCCAAAATCGTCATTGAATTGGCCGCCATTTTTGGAAAAACAATAGTAGAGAAAAAAATTTTATCTTAAAAAGAAGGATTTTGTGTGTACTTTTGTCTAAGAAAACATTTTATTTCTTTATTTAAAGTGCTTAATTTTGGGAATAATAACAAAAAAAATCGATTTTCATTTTTTTCCAATTTTTTTATGTTTATCGCGATATTTATGATATTTATGCTTGAAAAAATTGCATTGTTTTGAACTTTATTTTAATTTGTATTTGGTTATTTTTTTCTCAAAAAATTACTTCTTGAAAATTACTCATATCAAGGTATTTTTTCATTTACTATCTAAAAAAACAATTTCTATATTACAATTTTAAATTAAATTTTTAATATTTTTCAGGTAATTTTGGTAATAATGGCCTCAAACAAAGTATAGATAATAAAAATTGCATATTCTGCAAAGATTTTATTTTACTTGGTCAAAAATTACAAACAGTAAAAAAAAGTGGACTGGACAGTATATGGATGCTTCAGAAGAAGCCATTAAAAAAAAATACAAAAGCCTAAATCAAAACATGTTAATATTCTACATATATCTAAATTAGAAACACAACACAAAATTTTGGACAAAAAGTTTTTGATCGTTTATCAGGTGTTCAAAATTTTGTAGAAACCGAAGTTAAGAGAATCAAGCATAACTATCGCGATAAACATAAAAAAATTGGAAAAAAATGAAAATAGAATTTTTCTTTATTATTCCCTAAATTCGGCACTTTAAAAAAAAGGAATAAAATGTTGGATTTTCTTAGACAAAAGTACACAGAAAATCCTTCTTTTTAAGAAAAAAATGGCGGCTAATTCAATTTTTGTCGATTTTGGATGGATAAATACATTTTTTTTTTAATTTTTACCATGTCTTCCCGACATAAAAATACATATTTTCTCCAATTTTTAAGAAAATTCGAGGATTCTTTGGTTATTTATTGCCAATTCAGTAAAAAAAAATAATGTGCGCGAATTCGTTTTTTGAGGTTAGGATGCATTTTTTAAAAAACCCTACTATACGGATCGATACTCTACTTCATCACGGCCATTTTAATTTTTTTTTTATTTTTCCACGACTCTTAGAGACGGAGTTATTTAAAAAATAGTGAAACAATCCACTTGAAAAATACCAAAAATGCCGTTTTTGGCATATTTATCGCGAAGCTCCCGCCCAAATTTATTGACAAATTATTTACAAGCTTCTCTTTATGTATAAATTCGAAAAAATTAAAAAAATTTGGCTTAGCTCTTATACATCCATATAAAATTCTAATTTCACTCCACTACTAGTAAGGAATATGCGTATTTCGATTTGATGTATTTGGTTAGATTCCGTTTTGTTTAATATAAAAACCAACTGTTTTAGCAAGAACTAAAACAAACTTCAATAGAAGTTCATAGATTACGAATATGGTTATACATTTTTGGATCCTCTAGAATTCTAGCCCTCCGTGAGTACAACATTGCTGTTGACCATTATCTTGTAAAACAGGGAGCCAAACTGTACAATTTGAAAATGGAAACTATCAATGTCCGACCTCCTTTAAGCGAAAACCATTCAAATAAGAGAGTATTTGAAAACTAGATATTGTCTGAATTTTAATTTGTCGTCCGTTATTCCACATTCGCTAACTAATTCGCTTTCTTTCTGCTTCCATAGAGTAAAAAAAATTAAAACGAATGTATCACATTTATTTATTCCCAATAGTACTAATACGTAATTTTAGAAAGATGGACTAAATGCGAATTTTGCCGTTGTAAATAATCATCTACTGCAGGAAATTTCTATAAACTTTTTTTTAAAACGTGAACACAATCATATTTTATTATCTCTCAGAATACTACAGATTAAAATCGACCCTGAGAATCTTCATTTCATCCTGCGGTAATTACACATTTTAGAACACTATTGTTAATATGAAGAATACGTCTGAAGACGTAGTTTATTAGTCTGCCAAATAATGCCCATAATGAACGACATGCTTTGAACTAGAATACTAGCTAACATTACTAGTATACTAGATAAAGTGAAAGTACGTTTCACACTTTCAAATATCATCTGCTCTTCTTAATACACTTAGTGTATTTGCAGACGATTTTTTTAGTAATTACTAGATGTTTCGTAATCAAATGAGTTGGTGCTTGACTTTCAATATCATTTTGTGTCTGCATATGATACTGCCTTTAAGAGGAATTTCAAATTAGAATCAGAATTAAAAAAAAGGAAATAGACTAAAAGATAATAAGCCAGAGCCGCTGACTGAGCATTTATTTCCCCAACATAGAACAGAATCATGTTCACGACGAAGTTTGATATCTTGTTCACGCCGATGAACATGTTTACCATACTTTTGTTAATGTTAGAAACGGCGCCGATGGTGTTCAATTGGCTAGTTTGTACCAGTCTCAATAAATAGATCGCAGAAAAATCTATAACAGAGACAGGATAAAGAAGATTAGCAATAACTAATTTTTAATAAAAATATTTTTAGAAAATTAATCTCTTCATGTTCGCATTCCCGCTATTATTTTTTCAAGTGTTCTGGGGTCTTCCTCTACGGTTTATTTCCACTTTTATTGCTTCGAAATTCTTTTCATTTTTCTTTTAATGATGCTAACTCCCTGTGTGTTCATTTTTTTGTCTATTCTCTTGACAAGTATCAATGTAATAAATATAACCAAATCCTCTTAACATATTGAAATGCCTTGATTTCTATTTAAATTGTGCAAACTAGATGTCAGATAGCTATTTCCTGATTCAAGCAATTACGGATAAAATTATACTTACGCTATAAAAAGAGCATCACACCAATAAAAAAAAAAGATAAGCGGAGTGTTTGCTTTGGGTCATCCTGTACACTTGAAAAGTGAATGTCAGTATACCATTTTCACTTTAATTGCACACTATATCAAATTGGCTACCTATCTGAGTTTTAAAAAAGTTAACGATTATGACAAAATTTGAGGTAATTATAGTCAAAGAAACAGATGCACGCACAAAATGAAATCGAAAAGCAACAGTGAATTATATTCGTAGCAAATATAAAAAAGCATATTATAATAATGGTAACTTTTCCGATAATTGCATAAATTCGTAATATAATTTTTACCGTTTTTGTTTTAGTCCTTTTATTAAATTTTTTTTTTCATTCGTCTTTAAAAAAAACCTTCCTACTTATGAAACTTTCAAAAGCAAAAACAAACTTTTCTCTAAAGACTACAAAATGTCGTATAGTTTCAACTGAACAAGATATCAACTTAATTTTTTGGTGACATATGTAAATTGATAAGATCTACTTGATTAAAATATTTGTAATTATACAGGGTGATCCAGAAAATTGTAATTTATCAAAGTTAGGTTTTTTTAAATGGAACACCCTGTATTTTATGACATTTTTAGATTATACGTTAAAACCTAAGTCAACTTTATTCAACGTTCCCTATATCTATCTCTTACCAATTTTGAGAAAATCGTGATTTTAAGAAAAATATTCTATTTAAACAACAACTAAAAACACGGAAACCTCTTACTTTCAGTAACACAAATTTATATCGATTTAATCTGACTTTTAGGGCTTTCATTTGCATTATGTAGGATTTCGATATTTTCCACAGGGTGTTTAGGAAAAGGATTCTAATTTTATATTTTTCAAGCATCAAAAACTCACTTAACTTAAATGGACCACCCTGTATTTTTTTTATCCTATGTGAAATAACTTTTCATTTTCTATCAAAAACTATGAGTAATGCATATGTATAAAATTAACAATTCAAAAGTTATTAGGATTTTTCTCTAAAATTTCGGTGAACGTAACGTTTCCTATTGCAGTAGGCCATGGTTTTAACCTCATCTAGTTAGGGGATGTCCATAATGATCTGCCAAATACCTACTCTCTAAATTATTAATTTATTTTCAGTAGTGGTAAAGTTTTCAATAGTAGTATTTTCAATAGACATTATTAAAGATTAACAAAATGAAACACTATTCTCAAGAAGAAAGAGTGGACATGACCTTTATCCCAGATGAATGTTTTAGAAATTGTTTCTTAGCGTCAAGGGTGTACGCAGAAAAGTATCCCGATCGACCACATCCAGACAAAAGGGCGTTTGAGGAACTGCTACAAATTAGTCAAACTGGTAGTGTATCCTACAAAAAACCTACCAAAGCAAAGTATATTGTTAATAATTAGGAGAATGAGTTCTTAGTTTTAGGATCAGTAGTTGAAAATACAAATGTCAGTTTAAGAGAAATTTCCAGATAAACTGGAATTAGCAAAACAAGTGTTTGCAGAATTTTGAAAAAACGTAAGTACCATCCTTATCATATACAACTTCACCAGAATTTATATGGACGAGACTTTCAATGGAGGTTAGATTTTTGTTTATGGAGGCTTGAAAAATTTTGGGAAGATGATAAATTCTATAAATATGTTTTATTTACCGACGAATCCACTTTCCACAACAACGGCTTGGTAAACCGACATAACTTTCATTACTATGATACGGAAAACCGTCACCTGTATCGCACTGTTGACCGCCAAAATCGGTGGATCCTCAATGTGTTTGGTGGAATAGTTGGAGACCATGTGATTGGTCCATATTTTTTTGATGGAATCTTGAACGGCGTAAATTTTTTACGGTTTTTAAACAAGAATTTTCGAGTCTTCTAGATGAAGTTTCTTTAGGTATTAGAAAAAAAATGTGGTTACAATTAGATGGTGCCCCTCCTCATTTTAGTCGGAATGTAATGAATTATTTAAGTAGACAATTCCCCAATAAATGGATTGGAAGGTAGGTCCACATGAATTTCCACCTAGATCTCCTGATTTAACCAGCATGTATTTCTTTCTTTTGGGTTACATTAAAAAATTAGTTTACAACGCTCCACCTACCACTGCTGATGACATGAAGATTAAAATAAAGGATGCGTTTGCTACTATAACATCAGAAATCCTGAGAAACGTTAGGAGATCTTTTGAAAAACGAGTGCGGTTATGCATACAGGAAAATGGTCATCATATTAACATTTATTATGTTTTTTTTTTCATAAATGTTTACGTCTTGATTTTAGTTTCATTTTTAATTAAGTTTTGATCCCATACCTATTTATCAACAACAATAAAAACAAATGTTAAACAAAAAAAATAGAAATTTTAGAGAAAAATCTTAATAACTTTTTAATCGTTAATTTTATACATATGCATTACTCATAGTTTTTGAAACAAAATTAAAAGTTATTTCACATAGGATAAAAAATACAGGGTGGTCCATTTAAGTTAAGTGAGTTTTTGATGTTTGAAAAATATAAAATTAGAACCCTTTTCCTAAGCACCCTGTGCAAAATATCGAAATCCTACATAGTGCAAATGAAAGCCCTAAAAGTCAGAATAAATCGATATAAATTTGTGTTACTGAGGTTACTGAGGTTTCCGTGTTTTTAGTTCTTGTTTAAGTAGAATATTTTTCTTATAATCACGATTTTCTCAAAATTGGTAAGAGATAGATATAGAGAACGTTGAATAAAGTTGATTTAGTTTTTAACCTATGATCTAAAAATGTCATAAAATACAGGGTGTTCCAATTAAAAAAACCTATCTTTGATAAATTACAATTTTCTGGATCACCCTGTATAGTTACAAATAATTTAAATAAGTAGATCTTATCAATTTACATATGTCACCAAAAAAAAGAGACCGAGGGAATAGTCGTGGGACACCCTGTATATAGTTTTTCCATTTTGAATTGCAGAAATATAAAAACAAAATTCCCAGATATGCCGACACGTTGGTTTGATGTCCCGACAAGCTGCTTTGTTATGCCGACAAGTTGCTCTGTCGGCATTGGCAGCTGGTATAAAGGGAATCATTTTGTTCTGCAATTAAAAATAGATAAACTATACATTTTTGTTTTTTTTTTGGACCATTGAATATTAAAGAGTGCGTCTTTAAATATGTCTTTATACAATATTTATTTTTTTTACTTGTTGCAGGACTAGCGAACTTATAGCGCTTATGGCTCTTTCTACGACGTTGTTCCTTTACATCCATACCAGAGATTTAAACACCAAACTTAAGGAAATGGAAATCAAAATTCAACCTGTCAGCATGATATCATCAAACCAATTAGTTTTAAGTAAGTATTCTTTAAGTTTTTTTATAGAACTATTGTAAATGGGGCTAATAAAAGATCGTAAGTAGAATTTGTGCTTGTTTTTTTAATTTTGACTTACCTATATAAACGTTTTTCTGGAATACTGTTTAAATACTATCATTGCTTACACCTTACACCATCTATATAACGGTTTTTCCCGTTGTTGCAAAAAATGTTTGTGCTGACTCACTGTTTTTATAAAACTCACGTGTTTATATTCATCTCATGTAGACATTAGTTACACCATAAAAAAAATGATACTAAATTCCAAAGCAGGACCGTGAAACAAGTAATTATTTGCGCTATAAATCAATTTTACACAAAACAATGCAAAGAAAGTACATAATGACAAATTAACTACACTACTCAATTCAGCCTCATTCATAAAATGCACTCTTAACTGGCAAGACTGGTGTGTGACCTTAAAAAGTCATTATAGGAGTCTAGAGATGATTTTGAAATAATCATTAACCATAGTCAACAGAAATATTTTACAAATACTCGGGATTAAATAATTGACAGTCGATTTTAAGCTATTTATTAACAGATGGTCGTTTTTGAGGTTTAGGACAAAAATCAAAAACTTCTTAATTAAAAATTGCCGACGTTTCGGCCTTTTATTAGGCCTTCCTCAGGGCTACAACGAAACAATAATCATGTACGCTAAAACAGTACGAAAAATACAGAAGTCTGACAAACTAGTAAATTAATGTAGAGAAAAGCATACCTTTTTTAAAAACTAGAAGTTCTCGTCGTTCCTTAAAACTAGTAACTCCACATTATACATATTATTGGTTACAACTCTTTCTTGTTGGATATTATTGTTTTTATTTTCCTAATGCATTGTTGCCGTTGTTTTATTCTTGTATTGGATTTTTGTCCTGAACCTCAAAAACGACCATCTGTTAATTGTTAACGCTAGGACGCTAATTTCTCAACTATAGCTATTTGTATTACAAGTACATATTATTGAACGAATCGCTTTATGGCCGAGCGAGCTTATAAAAAGTCAATAAAGCCTGTTTATGTACGCGTCATATACATGATTTTATGTACGATTGCGATTAAAAAAATAATAAATTGAAAAAATAAAAATTTGCTATGACAAGTCAAATTAGTTGTCATACAATTGACATTGATAATTTTTTTATTTTACAGTAAAATAAAGTGCTACTTTATTGACGCAAGACTGTTCTATAAAGACCGTTTTATTGTTCAATCGTACATAATAGCTATTTATATTACAACGAATAATTTTATGTCCGCGCGAGCTTGCGAGAGAGGCTATAAAATGATGAGTCCATAAAGCCTGTTTATGTATGCGTTATACAGGGTGTCCCACGACGTACCGTACACAGTCCAACCATAAGTACTATGGACCTAGGCCATTTCATATCTGGTATTAAAAAATGCCTTGTTGCGTTTTTGACGGATATACAGGGTGTATCTAAAGTATCTAAAGTATATCTAAAAGTAAAAATCTCAGACCAATCAAATTTGGAACACTGAGTGTGCTCCCTGAGCTCAATAAAATAGGTTTTAAAAAAATTTTAATTTCAGGTGCGGACTTAGTTTTTTGAAAACAACACCCTGTAAGCCAGATCAGACAATTTTTATTTTTCTCACTTTAAAGCTTAAGGATGATACTAAGCAACAGTTAAAAAAATTGAATGCGCAACTTTTTGTTTTCTGCAGAAAAAAATAAAACTTTGAAAAATAATATAATTTTAATGGATTCACACTCTTCTTATGACTGATGCGGCACTACATTGATAACACATCAACATTTTTCAACAAAAATCATAGGAAAGTTCATTTTACTCAATATAAATTATTATTCAATCAACCGTTGAACCAGTTGGGGGTGATATGGATGTAGGAGATCTTTCTTTAACGCCCTGAAAACTGTGGACTTAGAAATATTCAAAAGACTGGATATTCGCCGGGTACTTAGCTTCTCATTTTGATTTACCATTTCCAAAATACCCTCTTTTTGGTCTTCTGTCAATCGCTCACCACGTTCTTTCACAAACTGTCAAAATGGACGTCAAATTGAATTCAAATCCTACTTGCATTTGCACAATAATCAAAAGTAATAGTTTTTTCTTTGACGTTACAGAAAGAAAATTTGTACAGGGTGTTGTTTTTACAGGATCAATAAAAACTTTAAAAAAATAAATACGGCCCTGGAATTTCAACGGTTGATTGAATAATACTTTATATTGAGTAAAATGAACTGTCCTTATGATTTTTGTTGAAAAATAATGAGGTGCTATCGATGTAGTGCCGCATCAGTCATAAGAAGAATGTGAATCCATTAAAATTATACTATTTTTCAAAGTTTTATTTTTGTTTGCAGAAAACAAAAAGTTGCGCGTTCAATTTTTTTTAACTGTTGCTTAGTATCATCCTTAAGCTTTAAAGTGAGAAAAATAAAAATTGTCTGATCTGACTTACAGGGTGTTGTTTTCAAAAAACCAATAAAAATCTAAAAAAAACTAAGTCCGGACCTGAAATTAAAAATTTTTTAAAACCTATTTTATTGAGCTCAGAGGGAGCACACTCAGTGTTCCAAATTTGATTGGTCTGAGATTTTTACTTTTAGATATACTTAACGTAGAATAATTCACATTTTTTCAAATATCACCCTGTATATCCGTCAAAAACGCAACAAGGCATTTTTTAATACCATATATGAAAAGGCCTAGGTCCATAGTACTTATGGTTGGACTGTGTACGGTACGTCGTGGGACACCCTGTATACATGATTTTATGTTCGAATACAATTAAAAAATAATAAATTAAAAATAAAAATTTGATGTGATTTTGGCTGACAGCAGTTGCGATGACAACTAGATGTTTATTTTTTAAACATGTCAAATTAGTTGTCTTGCAACTTGTCAGTGACGTTGACAATTACTTTATTTTATAGTAAAATTAAGAGCTACTTTATTGACGCAAAACTGTTCTATAAAGAGCGTTTTATTGGTCAATCGTACATAAAAATATATATTTAACGTGTGCGGCTTCAGTGAAAAAAAAGAAAAGGGTTTTTGCATCATATGATAACCTTAAGCGTAGATAATCGTGTGGTATGTGGTAAACCCGATTATATGCACTAACATTGTTGGATAACGTCCAACATATTTAACTGCAAATAATAAAAGCCAATCCTGCACGATAAATAAAAATTAAATTGAACAAATTAAAATAAAATTAATTAAGATAAAAACATTACGCCCGCCCATGGTCATTTGCAAATTAACAATTCTCAGCGACCGTGCTTTAGTTTTCTTCCTAGATTCCGTATCATTTCCAATGATTTGGTTACTTTTCCTTTTTTCAGTTTCTTCACCATCTTCGTTTTTTTATTGGATCTCTCCGATCCTAATTCGGCTCTTCTTGTGTTTAAATTTATAATTAATCTTCTCTTATTTTATTGTTGAATTTAGGAAATCCAGAAAACATTTTCGCCATGTTCATAATATCAACGCCTTGAAACATTTTTCACCCCCGCAGTAAAAAGGAGGGGTGTAAATATGGCGCCAGTTTGTTTGTCTATTTGTAGCCCATTTTCATGCTGCCAAAATCGCATTAGTAGCGTACAATTTCTTAAGGGATCTCAGTAACTGTTGTGCTAGGATTGAGAGAAACAAGAAAAAGCAGAGAAAGAGAAAAAAGTGCGTTTTTAGAGCTGTGGGGTCGTACTACCTCGGTCGAGGACGAAATTTTTCCTCTACCACCTACTTTTTAGCGCGGACTTCCGCTTTTGCTACTGCCATTTTCATAAAACTAATTTTTAATAATAGTTACCATCCAACTTTTATTGTAACTTATTTAGAAAAAATAAATAAAATCCATTTTTATAAAACTAAAAATCTGTATTTTTTAAGTAATAATATAAAGAATGCCATATCACAGAGAGATTAAGATATATAATACTAAAATACCATAGCAAAAGTGAAATTTGAAACGTATTTTCATAGCGTCAATAAAAATTTGAACTTTATTTTAGGATTAGTACATACTCCCGACAAAATCGCGGCGACAATTTCATGTACTTTAGACCCTTATATTTAATAATAAAAGAAATAGAAAATACTTGATTTATCCAAGAAACAAAAATTGGTTTTGTTTCACATGTTATATACAGTGTGTAAAATTTTGCTTGTTCTAAAACCTAAAATGCAACTATCACTTTCGGATTCTGCGTAAAACTGTAGGGGTGATATTTCGTGGTATTAAAAGTATTTCAAATGAGGTAAAATGTAAAATATGTAGTTTTACCGCTGTGACAAAAAGACGACGCGACAGTGCCGCCATTACAGAGTCGACATTGTCGCTGCAACTTTATCGAGAGTATCTTCTAAGCTCTATAATATAATTCTAAGCCTTATACTATTTTACCAAATAGGTAGAAACGCTAGAAGAACAAATTTTTGTGTAAATTACTAATAAAAATGTATCTAAAAATTACAATGGCTTTCCCGAAAGGGTCTCGCCTTTAGTTTTTGTTTTATAAAAATATATCATAAAATAGTATAGTTAAGAGGTAAAATATAAAATATTTTTTGTTTATACAGTGAAGTCTCTTCTTCCCTTTAAATGTTCAATTTAAAAACTGAAACATTGAAATTTGGTACACTTAAATAAAAAGACAAGAACAACGTTTTTTTGTCACTGGTTAATAATATCGTTGAGGTGCCATTTTGAAAATTTGAAAATTAATTTTAAACTTTTTTATTTGAGAAGAATAATTTGAACTTACACTACCATTTTGTTTCTCCCCGTATTAACATATAAAGGGTGTTCCAGAGTAGATTTTAGGTTTTAAACTTACCTTACGCCGACCTTGTTAGAAATTCCATGAAAATATAGCGGACACATGCGGATTTCCGTTATCCATCGAACAGTGGACGAGTTCGCATCGTGCTTACATGGTTGAGGCTTATTTTGAAGTCAACGATTCGTACACAGTTGCTCAGCGGCGTTTTTGTCATGCGACATCGGCGATGTTAGTTCACGCGTGGGTAAAAAAATAGAGAATGACAAAAACGCCGCTGAGCAACTGTGTACGAATCGTTGACTTTAAAATAAGCTTCAACCATGTAAGCGCGCTGCGAACTCGTCCGTTGTTCCATGGATAACTGAAATCTGCACGTGTCCGCTATACGCACGACGCAATATTTTCATGAAATTTCGAACAGGATAGGCATAAGGTAAGTTTAAAACCTAAAATCTACTCTGTGACACCCTTTATTTTTTGTTTATAAAATAGTATTTAAGTATTTTCTTTTTAAATTATGGCGGTTACCTCAACTAGAAACAAATTAAATATTAAAAATAAATAAAAAAACAATAACAAAATTTAATGACGAACAAAGCAAGTTATACTGCTTGTAGGATATATTTTTATAAACTACTAAAATTTATATCTAAGCAGTATCGAATATTACGGACAAATGCGACAAATTCGGTAATAAATTTTATTTTCTAATAAACCGAAAGCCATTATGTCAATAATTAAAATATAAATAAAACTAAAAGCTATACTTTTATGTACAAAATTAATAAAAATCACAGTTGTGTGGTCCCTAGCGTACACTTACATTTATTCTTATCACAGCAAAAACACGAAACTTGGAATGCAGCTTTACAAAAATAATAATAATAGATGGATTTTTCAATCAATTACGGAAATTATAGAAGAACAATACCGTTTGAAAAGTAAAAGTGGCGCCCAACGTGAGAATTTGCTGACGTAGAGATTTCGCGATCGCTACTAAAAGTTATTTATTATTATCAATTTTAAATAAAGTTGACTTTTTAACAGAAAATGCGATGGTGACTGTGGTTAAGGCAATCTTGTCAAGAAAAATTATCGACGACTAACTGGAGAAAAGCTGTTTTTTGCTATTACCTCTATACCATTGGAAGTAAAATCCAATCCAGTTGAGTTGGGCTCAACTGAAAGTATTTGTTGTACGTGAAAATACTACATTCAAATTAATTGAGTGCAGAAAGTGGCAAAAATGTATTCAGACAATCGGGAAAATTGAAACAGAAATGTGGCTTATCGATAATAAAATATTTTCATGACCATAGTTTTATATGAACATATTTTTATCCTAATAGATCCGAAAATTCTCACATTGGCGATGCTCTTCTAAAAATCAATGAAATATGAAAGGAATTTTATGTATCATTAAGATTCGCGTTTTTACCGAAATTAGAATAAAAGTTATAAAATTTAAACTTATACTGCTAGGAACATCATAAATAACAAAAATCAGTCTCTTCTTCAATCTAACGTGAATATATTTCTGTTCTTCTTCGAACGTTTTATCGGTCTTTCTCCATCGATGGTGTCACTGGAAAAGAATAACACATTAAAATTAAATCCATGCATGACAAATGGAGCAAACCTCTTGGGGGATCATTTGGAGGAGAACCAAACTTTTTTTTTAGCAGATGCGCAGATTCTACGACTTTTCAGACTTAGTCCTAGATTAATAGTACTTTTTGATTTATTTGATTCTGCATATCTTCTTGAAAAAATAAAGAATTTTTTATTGTTTAATAGAAAAAGTCGCGTAAGCCTTCTCGTAATTAATTTTTCATAATTGAATTAAAATTTGGTTTACTTGCACGTCATATATTTTTATAGTGGTCGGTAAAAGTATATGGTCCGATATTTGGGAAGGCATATGAAATTTGATGTTATTGAATAATTTATTTTAATTTTATATTTTTTCCCAGCAATAGCTTACTAAGTAATATTTAAAGCAAACAGGTTATCCATATGACAAAGTGTAATAAATAAATAAAACAACTCAAAGTCGGTACCACATATAATAAGTCGAAATACTAATAACAAGATGGCGGTAAGCATTAAAAATTAAAATGTAAAGTACATGACGAAAAACATGAATTATTGTGGTACTATGTTAAACAAAATTTAAAAAGTAACACAATAATTCATGTTTTTCGTCATGTACTTTACCACCACCCTAGGGTTTAATGACGAACAAAGCAAGTTATACTGCTTGTAGGATATATTTTTATAAACTACTAAAATTTATATCTAAGCAGTATCGAATATTACGGACAAATGCGACAAATTCGGTAATAAATTTTATTTTCTAATAAACCGAAAGCCATTATGTCAATAATTAAAATATAAATAAAACTAAAAGCTATACTTTTATGTACAAAATTAATAAAAATCAGTTGTGTGGTCCCTAGCGTACACTTACATTTATTCTTATCACAGCAAAAACCGAAGGGTTTGATGATGGCTAACAGCCGAAACTAGTCGCCGTTATTATTAGTATTTCGACTTATTATACAGTGCGGATCATAAGTGTTACCCCCCCTATCTAACTCTTTACTGGACTCTTGTTAGGAAAATCGCCGAGACACGTCGACTTTTGATTTCTATAATGTACATTTTTTTATAAATAGTTTACCCCTAATTTCATCTCTTACTGGAGGGAAGCAACCCTTTCGAAAAATTTAAATAGCATGGAATGGTGAGTGATAGCTCATTTGAAACGGGGTTTTATTCTCCATTCAACCGTGCAAAAAAATTGAAATTTGCTTCATTACGTGTTGAGTTATTAATGTTTAAAAATAACAAAACACCACAAACAGGAAGGCAACTAAAATACAATTACAATTACAATAAATGTTAAATGTTCCCCGTTGACCTCCTGGCAAAAATAAAGTCTACTTTCAGTTTCAGCTCTGATGCTTTACAAAAATAAAATAAAAAAAATGAAAAAAAAAACACGGTTAAATAGAGAATAAAACCCCCTTTCAAATGAGCTATCACTCACCACCACCACAAATTAGGGGTAAACTATTCATACAAAAATGTACATTGTAGAAATCAAAAGTCGACGTGTCTCGGCGATTTTCCTAACAAGTGTCTAGTAACGAGTTAGATAGGGGGGGTAACACTTATGATCCGCACTGTATGTGGTACCGACTTGTTGTTTTATTTATTTAGTTTATTTAGTTATATTTGGTTACATCCTCGCATGTTTGTTCCTTGCACCTTGTTAATGGTCCACCCTTATATTACCAAACACTATATTTTTCAAATTTGAAATATTTGCAGTTAAAAAATTATTGAATCATGAAAAACGAACGGATTAATGCACATATAATGTTCGCCGATTATTCTCCTATACAAACTTGCATGTATAACACCGTCCACATATGTTTTCAACGTAATTGGCACTACAATATATGTGAGTGGATCGTGCTTTTGTCTCATACTCTATATGGCCCGTTAAGATATTTTTCTCTTATAATTACACATTGTAAAATTTATTTCACCCCATTTGACCTTTATTCAAGGAACACTCTGTACTTTATATTCTACTGGAAACGTAAAAAAAAATCTACTTACTTGGATCAGTAAGTTTCTAAATTAAATAAATGAAAACGGTTAATTTGAGTTCATAGACACTTTAGTGTTATAATGAACTCAATTTAAATTTTGCGTTTGAATGCAAAATTTATATTATACGTTATTACAGTTGATTATGAGCGAATGCATCAAATACACATAATTGTAAGATGAACGACCTTCTAAGATCGACTGAAAAATTTATTTATATCCTACAATTTTTTTTGAAAGTTGAATTTTGTTCGTAAATTGCTTCATTGTTAGTTAGAACGAAATATAATTGTGCCCTAAGATATTCTACTGCTACTTTTAAGAGACCATACAAATGAGTAAATTTATTTTCAAACCCTACTGTTTTTAAATATTTTTTTTTTAATGTAGTTATAAGGACAATATAGCCGACGCGCAATTCGGCTTTAAAGTTTTACAGCTAATAAAAGAAAGTACGTAGTTTAGCAGCCATAGAACTAACCATCTGTGGCATTTTCAGATAAAAGGAGATTAAAAGAAGCGTTCCTAATAATTTATTATAATAGTCCTTTAAATGCCCTTTTGGAAATTTGATATTGAATCATTTGGATAAAAATAAATACGTTATTTTGAAAATTAAAACAAAAAGTCCGCGCCTGATTTATTTCAGTTGTAGACGTTTAAGCAGATACTCCCACCCCATTAGGCATTGAAGTTCTCATACTTTAGAACAACTCTGCTCTTTATTATATTGACCACAAAATATTTCTACTACTAAATAATGAACAAGGTCTAACAAATTATCTTACTAGCGTATTCTTCACTGTACTCCTTAAAATCGGAATTTCTGCACATTTAAAACCATATTCCAGAAAATCATTAATACAATTTAATCTCATTAACTAATGATGCAGATTCTTTGCTTCTTTTCATCTCTGAAAGTATAAAATACGAATATCTTATAACGTATTCGTAATGGTTATACTCTACCGCCTAGCGAGAAAAAAAAACAAATACTAGTTTCTTTTAGCAATTTTTTCTAATATTTGAATGGTTTTAACTCAGAAATCAATTAAAGGCGTAATAAAAGTAAAATAAACTATTTACATATCTATCCAAACTATTTTTTGCAAAATATTTGTTAAGAGTGTTCCTTGAATAAATCAGAGCTTTTATAAAGTATGACGAGAAAAATCCTGAAAATCAAAAATGCATTAAAAAACATGCTCTAATTACAAAAGGCAAAAATTCTGTAATTAAAGTTACACATTCGTTATTTATTTCTTTTTCGTATTTAAAATGAAAACCTTAGGAAAATACTTATGGAAAGTGCAAAATCGAAAAATATTTTACTAAAGGTTTCTTCTTCTTCTCCCAGAAATCGTCAAATAAGAAGACAAAAAATGAATACTTAATCCTACCTCAATATACAGTGTGTCCCAAAAAGATTTATACAAATGGAGAAAAAGTTTATCTTAATAATAATACTAATAACAGAACTTTATTGACAAAACAGTCAAATGGCCATCGACCGTGGTCCTTCAGCCAGTAAAATTTTACATCTGATTTGGTATTAGTTACATCCTGAGCAAAATAAACTAATTTTGTAAAAACTTAATTTTCATCTTCAGTGTCACTGCCTTCATCTCTGTGGTTGGATAGTTCTTCTATTATGGATTTTCTTGGGTATTTGCACTTTGAATGTGCTAGTTTATCTTACATTTCACAAAAAAAATTATTATTGATAAAAAGCTCTGCTTGACTTGTTGATCCATACTCAGGTACAAAATTTTTAAAACATTGTATGGGGAAAACAAAAAGTAATGATTTGGATGGAGGGAAAAATACGTACAAACTGCAGTGGATGGCAAAATGTTCATTGAAATTGTGAATAAGTAGCAAAAAATTATGAACAATTGTAGATTATTGATATTCCCATATAAAAAAAAGACAATAAACACTTCAGAAATTGTTAGATAATTTATTGATAACCTTCTTTATCAATTTATCAGCAATGAATAATACTGATCCAATAGGTACAGAGTTATTCACTATAAATTCCACCCCTAATTACCGTTATTATTGCCTATAGAAAAAAAAGTTTCAAATAAAAGTTGTATGGTTATAACTGTTTTTTGTTAAAATGCTATAAAATGTACAGTAGCGTGCAGATTTCAGGGGACACAAAAAAATAATATTTCTTTTAAATGGGATACCCTGTATATTTTTACATTTTTATAATCCTCTCGACGAGCTGATTTCAACGATGTATCACACTTGATGTCTAATCTGGATAATAAAGGATCTACAGCCACCTGAAAATCACATTTTTTGGATATTGGAAATCCCATCTGATTTTTAATCACGCTGTATACAATATTTTTTAGTGCCACAGTATAGAATTTGAAAAGTTAGGATAGAGACACGTAAGACGTTTTTCTCGATTTTCAACCGTTTGGCTACTACAGCTACTTTAACTCATGTGATTTTTCAGGTGGCTGTAGATCCTTTATTATCCAGATTAGACATCAAGTGTGGATACATCGTTGAAATCAGCTCATCGAGAGAATTATAAAAATGTAAAAATATATAGGGTATCCCATTTAAAAAAATATTATTTTTTTGTATCCCCTGAAATCTGCACGTCACTGTACATTTGATAGCATTTTAACAAAAAACAATTATAACCACACAACTTTTATTTGAAACTTTTTTTTCTATAGGCAATAATAACGATAATAAGGGGTGGGTAATTTCTAATGAATAACCCTGTACATTTAAATTTTTTGCTACTTAATTACAATTTCAATGAACATTTTGCCTTCCACTACAGTTTGTACACTGCGCGTCAAATAAAACTGGTACAACTCATATAATCGAAAATAGTGTTTTTCTAGGTGTGTATGCATCTTTTAAAATGTGTCAATACTAAACTAGGTTTTATGTTATAATTTCTAGGGTAGTGATACCAGCTCAAGAAAAATTTTAGTTGATGTAATGATAAAATTAAATTTTTTAAAGCAATAAAACGAGATGGAAAAATTAAAAATTTCAATTCAATAATTAATAACTTGTCATAGCTCTATTACTATTAATAACTTCTTGTAATCTTGTAGGCATCGAGTTAAATTTTCATCTTCTGCCAAGCTATTTTGGAAATTATTCGGATTTTATCAAACTTACTTACCAGCTTTATATGACGCGCAGTGTACGTATTTTTCTCTCCGTCCAAATCATTACTTTTTGTTTTCCCTATATTCCATGCAATATTTTAAAAATTTTGTACCTGATTGTGGATCAACAAGTAATGCAGAATACTTTTTTTTGTGAAATGTAAGATAAACTTTTTCTCCACTTGTATAAAACTTTTTGGGACACACTGTATTACTAAGCCATCCAAATTAGGTAAAAGTCCACCCAACAGATTAGAAACTAATTTATAACCGGGTAGGAAGATCAACGCCGCTTTCTGCTAATTTCTTTAATAACAAATCGTAAGAGTACCGCTATCTGTTGAAAATCATTCTTAGACCTTTTGATATTTAAAAAGTAGCATCAAATCTATGAAGGCTTTTTACTTTTTATTTCTCATAGCCCAGTTGTCGAGAGAGTTTGACCTCGCACAAAATGTGATCTCGATGAAACTTGGCACTTAAGTACTTGAAAGGGTGTAGAAAACAATAAAACACTCTTTGCTGCTCTAAAGTTTATGCTAACTTAAAAATAAAATCGAAAATTTGATTTTTCCATTATATTTCGAAAAAAAAAAATTCGAAAAAGTAATAACACCACGTGAAAGAGCGGAAAATTTTACTAAAAATAATATAAGTTATTTTAAAAAAGAATTTGTATTACTATAAAAAATTATTCAAAATAAGAAAGCAAATTCGAAAACGCGCGCCGAGCCGTTGAACACAAATATTCAGGCGAGGCGTTCTGAAAAACTAAAGTATCTTTGCCTAAAATATACGCAAAGAAAAAAAAAGGAAAGCGTTTTAAAGAGGAGACTCTAAGCTTTCTCAGGAAGTCATTATATATTTTTTTTCTGTTCTCATAGAAAATTTGACCAGAAGTTATAATTTCTAAAATTCTCACTGATTTTTATAAAACTGAAGATATCTATTAATAGAGGCATAACAAAAAAAAACCTTGTACATTTATCACCATTATACTTTTACTTTTGATTTAAATATAATTAAAATGTTTAATAAAAATTATGTTTTAAAATGGTCATTTTTTTTAAAACATTCATTTTTTTAAATAAAGTTTTATTTTAGAAATTGATTTATATAAATAAATAAACACTATTTTGAAAATAAAAATTGCTTCGAATGAATGTTGTAAAAAAATAATCATTTTAAGTTTTATTAAACAGAGATAATGTTCATCATTTTAATTATCTTTAAATTAAAAGTAAAAGTATAATGATGGTAAATGTACCAGAATTGTTTTTGTTATGCCTCTGTTAATAGATATCTTCAGTTTTATAAAAATCAGTGAGAATCAAGCCCGTAGCCAGGGGGAAGGGGGGGGGGGATCAAGGGGATCAAGGGGATAGATTATATGATGCAGTAATTCTCGCCACGTTTTTGCTACACAAAAATCACTTTAAAGTTTTATTTTCTAAACGCAAACATTTGTAGCCATTTTTGAGATCGCCATGATGAGAAAAATAAATTTAAAAAACTTTTTTTCGTCAATATAGCTTCAAATTTACTACATTTCCATACATAATTAACAATTTTAATAACAAAGATTGATAAAAAACACAGTTTAAAGCATCTAAGTATTTAATTTCCATGATAAAAAATTTGCAGATTTGAACTTTTTTCTTAAATTATGAAGTATTCCAATGACGCGTGCCCATATTTCGAGCCACAACACATATTTGACAGTAAATTTTCAATAGTTCCAACTTTTTGCCTTTATTTAGTATTGTTAAACCAATATTCTTGTATTTCCATAATAATATAATAATTATACCTAATTATTATTCAGTACGTACCTACTTATGTTAACAGTTATGTCAGGTTAGAGAAAAAGCAAGGAAAAGGGAAGAAATAATATGTAGGACAGAGAACGAGCTACAAATCAAAAAGACATGCGCAATGAACAAAGTTTCGTGTTTAGTGTCGACCACCACACCACCACTTAGCTGCCACCAAGAAAGTGTTCCTCATTTTAGTCACCGCCACGTTATAGAACCGTTTCTATTACGTGGCAAAGACTTTGGCAATACACACAAAGTTTCTAATGCCATGGCCGCCACGTTCCGTGCACGAAGAATGCTATTTGGGGCTGGCCCACCAAAGCAAACCTCCCCCGAAATTGTTTTCTGGCTACGGCCTTGGTGAGAATTTTAGAAATTATAACTTCCGGTCAAATTTTCTATTAGAAAACAAAAAAAAATAAATAATGACTTCCTGAGAAAGCTTTCTTTTTTTTTCTTTGCGTACATTTTAGACAAAGATACTTTAGTTTTTCCGAACGCCTCGCCTGAATATTTGTATTTAACGGCTCCGCGAGCATAGAGTTTTCGAATCTGTTTTCTTATTTTTAATAATTTTTTATAGTAATACAAATTCTTTTTCAAAATAACCTATATTATTTTTTGGTAAAAATTTCCGCTCTCAGTTTTTCGAACCAAATTTTCGATTTTATTTTCGAAATTGTGAAGTTAGCATACACTTTAGAGCAGCAAAGATTTTTTTATTGTTTTCTACACCCTTTCAAGTACTTAAATGCCAAGTTTCATCTAGATCACATTTTGTGCGAGCTTTTGGTCAATATCCTTCTCTGGCAACTGGGCTATCAGGAACAGAACCGAATTTAAATGCTTTTTTAAACGTTTACATCCGAATTAGATGATACACGAGACTTGTGCAGTGTAAAGCATATTGTACACAAGCCAGCACAGCGAGACTGTCCAGTAAGCAAAAGCGGCTGAGTAACCAATAAGTTAGTTTATATTGAGTGAAGTCATGAGTTATATATAGCATTATAACGCCACCACAACCACACAACTTTTTTAAGGTTATAAAGCGCCCCTTTGGGGAGGAATAATTGGACTAATTTTTGTTTTGTAACATTATGTAGTGGATAATGGTTAATTTTACAGACACAGTTAAAAATCGGTGCTATTTCCTTGTTGGAAAACAAATAAAATCAAATAATTAAATTTCTAATAAAGATAAAAACATTACACACGCCCATGGTCATTTACAAATCCAACATAAAAATCACAGTGACCGTGACATCAAGATGGGTTCGATATTATTCAGAATTGTTCAACACAAATAGGTTCCGGTAATTTGAACAGAGCGCGAGGTCTGAACCAATAAAAACCGCTAACTCGAATAGACCGCGAAGTCGGAACAAATAAAAATTAATTTTTAGTACATGATCTCCAAAGCGAGTAAGATGTAAAAATAAACGTGGCTTTCTTCAGCCATTGCAACTCTGCTGGCGTGTGTGTAATTTGCTTAAGAGTGGTGTAAGTCCCTAAAAGGGTACTAGAGGAAAGGTGTTTATTAGAGAAAACTAACGCTCTGAATCATTCGAGGGCACTCCCGTGATTTAAATGCCTTCTGGTAAAGATTTGAGTAAAGTTGGTTGCTTGTAAGAAAGGTTAAGAAAAAAAATAAAATTCAAAATTGAAAAAATTAAATGATCCCATAATTTTGTACATACCTTGGTTTTTTAAATTCTTCATTGGTCTCCTTTAGCGGTTCATTTGGCTCAGTCTGAAACAGAAAACAAATAATCAATTAGTAATACAATCTTTATTTATTAAACTTCGACTTACTGCTACCCTGTTTTCACACAGGCCATTATTACATTTGCACGTGATTCCACAAGTTTTATCCATCTTTCTGCACCCACATCTGGGACCTCCGCAATTCGTTTTGCAGGTGCATCCTCCTTCTGAAGATCTTTTTACTGGTTTATGGCCGAAATCTGAAATTGATATAAAATTGTAAAACGCGTATAAATATTTGTTTGAACCCTGCCCATTCTTGTACTTACGTTGCGCAGTTTGTCTAAGGTTTTTCTTTTCTTCTATAATACGTTTCCCTAAAGGCGTTTTCCTCCAATCGGGATCATTTTCAATGTCATCCTCAACTAGAGAATCGTCCAAATTCTGAAATTCAATGTCCAACTTGAACAAATACATTTTGCTGTATCAAATTACGGTAGAACGACAAAACATTTTTTTTCTACATAACGAATCGGTTTTACTTTACAAAATATATTCCCTCCTTAAAATAAACAGGGACAAAGTGCAAAGAAATGCTTTAAAAGTTGATTCTCCAACAAATGTACATAATATAAGCCAGTTGATATAAAAGAATAAAGCGCTATTAAAAGTTTTCTCATGCAACAAGGCAAAAAAAATTAAATTAAAAATTAAGAAAAATCAAAACCCAAAAGTGATGAAGAAAAGGACCCTGTATGTCTGTAGGTTTCCCCATAAAATGGAAGGAGGAAATCCTGGCTTTAAAAGCGAACATAGCGGACTGGAGAGGGTTATTAGACCAGGGCCAAACCGATTTTAAATACCGGAATTCATAAAAAATTCTTTGCAGTATGTGGATGGTCAGAAAAAATTGGGTAAATTATAAGTAAATTAAAAAATAAATTAGACAAATTAAAAGTTCCGGAAATATACAATTTGAGGGTTGGATATTGGTTTTTTACGATTTGTGGTTGAAATATACATATATACATCGTATCGAAAAAAGTTTAATGTAAAAGTTGTAGATAATTAAAAAATGTAAAACTTTTGTATTAATTATTTTTAACGTTCTTCTTTGTGTTTTAAATAAGCTGTAATTTTTCAAAGCAAAATATATATTTTTCGGTTTTATACGAATTTAAATTAAAAAAAAAAAGCTTAATTTTCAATTGATAAAGTTCACTAAGAATTTTTCAATTTTTTAACTTTATCAGTGCTCATTTTCTTCGTTGAAACCTCGACTTTAAGATGGTATGAAAAAAATATTCATAATCGATTTTTCAGTTAATCTAGACAAGTTTTTTATTTCTTATTGCAAATAAGCATTGACATTGTTTTCTCCACGGCCACTACTGAAGGTAGTTATTCTGAAATCACTTATAATAACAGGAAAGAAACATTCTCGCTCTTGAGATTGAAAGAAAATTCTGAAACACGTCTCTTATGTATTTTATACGTATTTCATTCTATCACTAGAGATAGAATCATTATTCCGAAATTGTTTAAAAAAATAAGGTTTGCCATGAATGTCAAATTAACTGTCGGTATTAGTTGACGTGGTCTTAATATTGGTTTGTAAAAACTTTTAATTTATTAAAAGGAGAAGAAAATCAAACGATTCAGATGTAGAATTTGAAAATACTCCTCCAGAAATAAAAAAATATGCCGATAATATAACTCAAAATTTGCTACCGCAAAAATCCAAGCTTGGATATAAAAATACTACCTACACAATGTTGAGAATGAGGTTTCATTTTACTATATCGAGGGTGTAGTGCGAAAACCTAACAACTCTGAAAAATTCAAAAATTTGGTTTCTAATTGCAGGTGACTTAATTTTTGCGCTCTATTTAATGGTCTATGTGGTTATTTGATATTCCTATTATAAGTAACCAAAACAAACATAGCAAAACCAGTTAACTACACTAAATGCTATAGATTACAAAATTTAAAACTGCCATTATCTCGAAACCAACTTTATATGAGTTATCAGATTTTCCCCCTACACCCTCGATATTTAATTTCTACTTTCTGTGGCCGTAGAGAAAGTACAGTCTGTTACTCTGTTGGAATGAAAATCCTTGTTACAGAATATACTATTATGTATAACATAATGTCTTTTATATTCAATTAACTATTAATGGTTTTCAAATTACCGAAAGCATTTAAACGATAATCGAATTCCATGAAAATTCGCAATTCTTAAATTTGCTTTTAAAATCTTATTAGTAGAATGAAATGTGTAGTCTTAAAAACTTGGTATTCCAATTAAACGTTTTCCGTTTTTTTCGAATATGCAACCTAATTTTTAAAATTTTGTTTAAGAGCAAAATCATTTTGATAATTTTTTTGAGGCCGGACCTGAATTTTAATTTTGGTCCCTATGTCTCTTGATCGTCCTAATGGAGTAGAATAGCTTGCCAAATATCAAATAAATACCCTGTAACTCAGTAATGAAGCGAGTTAGATATATTAAATATAGGTTTTTCTTATTCGTCTAAGTGTCCTTTATCCACAGTTAGCATATCTTCATTTACCTATGAAACGTCCTGCAAAACTGATCTTTCTACGGGTTGAGTGGAAGAACAGTTTCTAGCTATGTTCCGGCATATCTGAAACTGAACTCTGCCTTTTGGCCTATATTTTTATGTATTTATATTTTATATGCCTATAAAAACATTTATTATTATTATTATTATTATTATTAACAGTTAAGTGAATGTAAATGACATTATATTACATGAAAATTAATCTTTTTCATCAAATTCAATGCTTATTTGCATTAAGAAATAAAAAATTGTCTAGATTAACTGGAAAATCGATTATGAAAAAATCGTTTTTTGGTTTTCTGCATTTTTCACGATATTTTTCAATAAGAACAATATATTTTTTTCATACCATCTTAAAGTCGAGGTTTGAAGGAAGAAAATGAGCAGTGATAAAGTTAAAAAATTGAAAATTTGTTAGTGAACTTTTTCGATTGAAAATTAGGCTTTTTTTAATTTAAATTCGTATAAAATCGAAAAATAAACATTTTGCTTTGACAAAATTACAGCTTATTTAAAACAGAAGAACGTTTTCACCAAGTTTCATAAAAAAAATGATTTTTGCGGGAGATAAAAATTAAAAACGAAAAATACGGGTTTTAATGATTTTCTCAATAATTTTGAGGTTATGATAAAAAATGATTAATTCAAAAGTTTTGCCTTTTTTAATTATCTACAACTCTACTTTTTTCGGTAATCTAATTTTACGGCGGCTGAGCGAGCGCACTCGGTTTTATAAATATATCACGAACTCCTGCAGTCGTTAGAGAGAACTGATTGCCGCTAAAAATGAGCATAGCAGGAAGTCACTAACCCTATCGCTTGCCCTTCTACAGAGTAAAACGTTTTTACACCCCTCCCACCCTCCCTGATTGTCGAATCGAGTTCTTGTAAAGCTCAAAACAAATAGAAAAAAATTCCTCATCTGACGGCGAATAAAACATTTTCCCCACTTTAGTCTTTCGTTGCGAAAATCGAAAAATAAAATTTTCAAGAAAGAATTTTGCTAATCCGGATTGGTCAAAAATTAAAAATGTTACCTCAAGCCAAAGATTAATCAGTGTTTGCCCTACCCCCCAAATTAAACTATCGAGTTGAAATTTGGACACAATGCTTGGGTCATGACTATCTATCGGAAGAAAAAAAATCAAGTCTCGAACTCACTTTATTCCCTGCGAGAAACGCGAACACGGCCCTAGTAGTGTTCTCGCGGCGGCGAAAATCCGTATACTTTCAAATTACAATATCTCGAGAACGGCTAGACCGATTTGAATGGGTTAAAATTCAGTATATGCGTTTTCGTGGGCCCTTTATTTTATATCTAGAAGTCGTCTCGATCTGAATAAAACCCTGCCAGTTACGTGGGAAAAACCGATTTCCCACATCTTTACATGTTAATTTGCGCCCCTCCACATCACCCTTAGCTTTCATATAGTGATCACGTGAAAGAGGGACCTCGAATCTATGAAATCACAAAAAAAAAATCGAAAAGAGCGACTTCGTTTGCAAATCCAGATCTACTCCACTATATTCTAAGCTTCTTCTTTTTTTCTTTATTTTTTGTATTATTGTAATTTAAGATTGTAAAAATTGTCAATCGGTTAAAATAAATAAATAAATAGATTATGGCCGGAACAGCACAATTCGCGCCTAATTCCCCCATTATTACAAGAACAGCAAATCATAGTTGAAGAACGTTCATCAGAAAAGGAAATTTTACTTACTTCTTGTGTAGGTTCACTCTTGCTTGGAGTAGAGTCTTTCCGTTTGTTACTATTAACGCCATTTTGTGATAATGAAACTACTTTCACATTCGGCATATGTTCGTGTTTCTGAAATAATTATATTAAAAAATAAATAAATTGATGCCTATCTTATATAATTATGGTTCTAATTTTTTTCTGAGAATGCAAACATAAAGAAACTCACCTCTCGAGGAACGTTGAATGTCATTCTTGGATTTTGTGGAGTTTTAACTGATGCTGCTGCTGTGTTCTGAAACAAAAAAATAGTTAATGTCACGAAAAAAACCATAAAATTATATTACAATATTTTGTAGTTTTTCTTCAAACGTATGTTTCTCGTTTGTCAACTCCTCGATTTTTTGTTCCAACGTATTTTTTTCGTTTACCAACTCCTCGATTTTTGCCGCCCATTCCTCTTCTTTCACTGCAACAAAAAAAAAATAAGAACAAACTTAACATAAATAAAGTTAGTACTCTTACAACTCTGATCCCTGCTATTCTTCATTTCACGTAAAAGATGCGAAATTTTTTCTTCATATTTTTCAAAAGTCTAGAACAAAATTATTAAATTCCAAGTCGCATTTAAGCTACAGAAACTATTTTATTACCTCTTTATGCATTTCTTGTAGTTCACTAAGCTTCATTTGGAAATGCACTTTTTCTTTAACTACTTCCGTGGCTTTCGTGAAAAGAAATTTGATTCCATATTTGGCTTCGGACATACTTTGGAATTTATCGAAGCGAAGTTTTGTTCGCCTTTCTAATAACAAAAAAAAATCGATTTTTCGTATTTTAGTACCAAAAAGGATGAATACTCTGTATATTATTACCTCCATCAGAATCCAAAAGTTTTTGTTGTAGATCCTGTATTTGAACGCTCCTTAACTCTAGATCTTCTTCTATTGATTTGCATTCTGTTGTATTGTTATCACCAGCAGCACAATTATTTTTCATTTCATCCAGTTGTGCCTTCAGTGTAGCACGATCTTCTAGAAGAACTTTTAAAGTTGCTTCCGCTTCAACGAGGTTTACATACAAATCGAATTCTTGTTTCAGCTAAAAATAAATCGATTTTCAAAGGAGAAACAAAATTTTTAATTGTCATTCAACTTTTCTATTTCATTTTCTTAAGGTAATACTCTCGGTTTTAGAATTACCGATCAGAATTTAATGAAACTTGGCATATTGGTACATTATAATAAGATAATGAACCTGTAAATTTTTTAAAGAGCTGCAGAGAACGAGAAAAAATATATTTGTATAAAAGTTTTTTGCCTTTACCATTGATTCTTATGAGAACCCACAAATATTTGATTAAAAAAAAAGTACCGTTCAGATTTCGATGCAAGTGGTATCTCACAAATCGAGTGTGAGTAATTAGAAAATAATTTGTTTTTATTTTATTTATTTAAAGCATACATTACAGGAAGACACTTCCTAAATAGTACATAATAAAATCCTAAGCCAAATACATGTTAATAAGTACAACGTAAAAAATAAAAAAATAAAAAGACAACAATGAAGCACAAAAAAGACAAACAATGAAAACGTCAATGGCCGCCGAATTTGATAGCTCTTTTAAGGGCTGGCAGCTTAACACCAAATATATCGCATTCGGAGTAAAACTTGTTATAGTTGAGACAAATGCGATCAGAGAATGCCCTTTGTCCATAGTTGGTTCGATGATGACGAATGTGAAACAGCGAAGTATGTCGTGTTCGCCGAGCAGTGGTTAGAAAACTGATCTGTTCCAACATATTGCTGCACGAGATCTCTCCATTAAGCAATTTAAAAAGGAACAAAAGACGAGACTACTCAAGAATGCTTCGAACCAGATAATTGTATAGAACCATGATTGACTTGGTATCATGAAAGTGACTAGTGTGGCGTTTAATGAATCCGAGCAATCTAAAAGCCTTGCAAACGATAGACTTGATATGAAGATTGAATGTCAGACCTGTGTCGAGGATGATGCCAAGATCAACAATGGATGAGACACTATCTAATGAAGCATGAAGAGTTTATAGACATTTTTGGTAATGTTGGGAGTTTTTGTAAAGTGAATCGTCGCACATTTGCTAACATTCAGAGACAAACGATTAATTTTGCACCAATCGGTGAAACGGTCCAAATCTGATTGTAAGGCAGAATTATCACTGGTTTTTGTAGTAAAGAACTTTAGGTCGTCTGCCAATAAGAGGTAACAACTGTTTAAAAAGCAATTTGATGCTTATAAAGAGTAAAAATAAAACGGGACCAATGTGGGAACCTTGGGAAACGCCAGAAGTCACTGATATGGAAAAATTTACTATGTTAATTACATCTGACAACGCCGTCAAAGAGGATATGACGGACGCGAAATTGTAACGTATATCTAATCGCCTTTTTACGTGCTGATGTCCCAGCCAGAGCCCAAATGTGAATTACCAAAGCATGTTTTCCCTGAGCTAAACAAGAAGATACCAGATAAATACTTTTCCGAAACGATAGTTCCTTGCCAGTTGAAGAAACCCCTTATTTATTAAAATAAGTTATATAAAATAAAAGAAACCCATTATTTATTAAGATATGTTATATAAAATTAATGATTCAAGTAATATATTAACTTAAGAGTATTTTTTTGTCATATGAAGCTCTAGTAAATTAAAATTTTGCTCGTTATCGTATTTAAAGTTTTGAATAAAAATAATTATTAATGTTTGCACATTTTATCAATAATGCTTTGTAATCTATCGCTCCAATTTCTAATTTCAGGAGTGCCTAATTTATTTATAAACTAAAGTCAAACCCGTATGCATTTGACAGCACAAAAAGTTACTAAGAACATATTTCTGTCTCTTTTCGTTTCACGCGGCGTTGCCAAATATACTACATACTACAGTAGTCAAATAACACAGAGCACACATTTGACTATTGTGGTATCGAGAGTACTACCTTAATGGGTCAAAAAGTTATATCATATGTTTCAACGTTCGTCACATTTTTTTATCATAATTTTGTCGTACAAAATTTCTGTGAAAATTTTTTCCACAAATTTTTTAACATTTTTTTTTAGAATTTTGTTTTTCTACAAATTTTCGTCAATTTTTTTTGCCAAAATTTTCTCTCAAGCCAACTTTGTATTTTATTTTTTTCTATTTTTTATAACAATTTTTTCATTGTCAAATTTTTTTACCTTTTTGTCAATTTTTTGCACAAATTTTTTTCGAAAAAATAACGACAAACGTTTTAAGTTCCAAATTTTTCATTTTAACATTTTTTCGACAAAAAATTTTCACCATTTTTTTTCAAATAATTTGTTTCATAGTCGAATATTAGAAAGTTTGAAGTCATAAATGAATAAAAAAAATCAGTTTTCATTTTTTAAACTTTTGTAGGTAGTTCACACAATCTCTAAATTATTTATGTAAAACGAAATGAAAAACTTACCCACGGTTCCAAGCGTTCAGCTTTACCACTATTCCTGGCTTCTTGCGCTTGCTGTTTCAACGCCAGAGCTTGTTTGAGCCTTTTATTAATTGCCTCGGCTTCTTCGACCCTTCTCTTAAATACATTTTGTTGTTTGCTATGCATAACCTTCATCCGGTTGATTTCGTTCGCTTTCTTTACGTCCTCACGTTTCAGTCTAATACATTCCTTTTCTTTTTCCAGCTTCCATTGGCGGAACTTGTCTGATTCTTCACGCATCGTCCTTACCAACTTGACTTTGGCTTGCTTCATTTGGATAATCTCTTGGTTCAATGTTATGATGCGGTTTTCGGATTTCGCCTTTTGTTTAATGAGGTGATTTTGTTCTTGAACCTATGATCAATTTGTTTTTTGGTAATTTCATTTTAGGAGCATACCAAAAATGTTTTAAAAAATTTCCATAGTTTCAAAATTAAGTGTAACACTATTATTTCTTGAGTACAAATTTTTTTAGTCAAGGTATTTTGGACAATTCTTTTTTAAATAAAATTTTTCTTCTATACATTTTTTTTGTTCTGTAGTCAGATATATTTTTAAATTGGATTTTTTTATTTTTGCAACAATTTTGAAAAGCCACGTTAGGTAATTGTAATTTATAGCCACTTTAGTATTTTATCCAATAAAGAACATTTTTAATATTATAAAAACATTGACGTACCTTTTTCTTCAATTCTCCCAATTGTTGTTCTAGATCTTGCATTCTTTTCCTACGCTGTTCCGCAATTTTTCCGGAATTACCAACGTTTTTCAGCATTTGCAGCAATTCCTCTTTTTCTCTTTCAAGCTGTGTAATTTTGGCCTCGTTTTCTGCCATAGCCTGTACAGAAAAAAATAAGTTATCCAATTTAAGTAAAGACCAAAAAAGAAAAATAATTACCTGAGGGTCAACAAAATATTGGTTGTTGGTGATCAATTGCCTTGCTAAGTTTTCTTTGAGATTTAGTTCTCTTTCAATCTCGGTTAATTGGACGTTTAGATTTAATTGTCTGACAGCATGGAATTCTTGTCTTTCTTCAAGCCCTTCGGGATCGTCTCTTGCACTCTGTGGTGGTGTGTCCTTCATAATATGTTTACTTTGATCATGAGCACTAAAAAAATTCATTCATGTAAATGACAAAAAAACATATATTTTTATTTTTTTGTAACAATTCAGATACTCACTTAATTTCTTCTTCAGTCTTCTTCTGCTGCAAATTGATTTCAACAAACTGATTTTTAATGTCCATTAAACTGTTCAGATTTTCTTTGAGCATATCGTGATTGTTAGTTTCGATGCCAATTGTGATGTTGTTGAAAGTGACATCGTAGCGTTCTTTAAGATCCGAAAGTTTGCTATTCAAAACTTCATTGGCACTTTGGAGGATAATGATTTTCTCATGTAAGCCCGTGTTGTTTACGAGGGCAGCGGAAAGTTTGGTACTGAGGTCTCGTTTTTTTGACTTTAGTTCGAATACTTCTTTTTGAAGATTAGTAAGTTCTGCTGGAGCAACGACCGGACCACCTACAAGTAATTCACGAATTTGACTATAAGAGATGGCAAAAATATAAACGATTTCAGGGATGACGCTGAAACCAGCCCCAGCTGAAGAATTCTGCAGTCTAATATTTTTTTCAAAACCAATTTTACCATAATTAAATAAAAATTTAATTACGCGCGCTTATAGTAATTTGCAAATAAACAATTCACAGTAACTGCGAGCTCAAGCCCCAGTTCGATTCGTTAAGAGCGCAATGTCTGAACCAATAAAAGACGGTAATTTTGAATAGTAATTTTTAGCACGTGATTTCCGTTATCTCTAAAGCGAGTAAGACGTAAAACAATTTATTTTTACAGGTCATAGACTTGCTCGTTAAAAATATTTCATTAGAAAAAAATGTTTTACTATTCAAAAATATTGCATAATCGGTCCAAAGTTTAACCTGTATGTTGCAACGGTGCTAAACAAATGATTAAAACCAAACGAGTGCCAAATCAGTTTTTTCTTGTTCTGATCTTCTACTTCAGCTATAGCTAGTTTAAGAGTCATATTTTAGGGTGCATAATCTCGAACCTTCTTTTTTAAAATTTTTGTGGACGAAAATTTAAATGAAACCCAAAAGTTACTTATGTGTAAATTATTTGTGAATAAGTATAGATTTATTATACCTTGGCCGACTATTTGCAATCTCAATTGCTGGATTGTTTTCTTCAAGCTATTGATTTCTGCAGCCTTGGGATCTTGATTCACTATTGGTTTATTTCTGATTTTTTTTGCCCTGTCAGCATATCGGAGCGTTGAAATAGTCTCCTCCAAGTTATAGTCAGCAGGGCTAACACAAGCTATCATCAGAGTAATACTATTTCCTCCAAGGGAATCTAAAATTATAAAATTTAATTTATAACGTTTATATTTTTCTAAGATATTTGGTGTAGCAGGTGAATTAGGTGACTCGCCGATGTTTGACTCAGAAAAGAAAAAATTCTACATTTGTGGAATATACGCATCAAGGACTGTACAAACAGACATCGAAATTTTCAAACTTTATAAATTTTTTTCCAGTACTTCCGTTAGAGCTGGACCAAAAACCTCGACATTTTTTATAACTACGGACCAAAATCTATAAGATAATATCAGAAAGACATCGAATTTTTTTCAAATTAGAGCACGATTTGGGTCATTTTTCAACTGAAGAGGAAGCCAGAGAATTAAAAAACATTGAGTATCGTCCAATTATATATAACGGCCTTTAATTCGAATCGATAACTTTGGAGATACGACTCATGGATTTTTTCTTAAATTATCAAAAAACCTCTATAACCCCACCCAAAACGGCCCGTGGTGCAAAAATGGATTGTGAAATGTGGTTTTGACCTACTCGCCGAGCTCTGCAAGACGGTATAAACCAAAATCGCAAATTATAAAATTTTTGAAAATCTATAAAAAAAAATTCCGAAAAACCGTATAATTCCACCCAAACTCGCTAAAATTTCAATATATCCAAAAGATAATTAACTTAAATCGGAAATTTTTTAATTTTGATTTTTTTTTTTTTAATTTTAGAGGCGTTTTTGGGTCACCTCAAAAAAATATCGTTATTTGAATAAATAATTGTTTATATTAACAAATATGTGAGTAACTAATGTTCTGGTTCCATTTATTTTTTTAAGTACTTTTTCAGGATGTTCTTATTGTCCATCTTAAACAAATCAAACAATCGTTGGTTTTTAACTTCATTCTGGATATTTTGTTTTGTCATTATGAAGTTGAGTCAGAAATGAGTCGATAACTAAGTTTGTTTTTTTTTAAATTTTTACCTTAATTTGTAAAAGGAAAAATCTTTACAAAAATTTTAATAAATAAAAATTACATTCTACCTACCCTATAAAAGTTGAAACATAATTTAATGAACATACCTTTTAAAAGTCTCGTCAAACTGCTGTCTCTGTAAGGAACAAATCCATGTTGGGTCTTTTCATCACCTAAACAACTTATAACGTTACCCAACGCTAATAGTCCCTTATTTATATTCACGCCTTCTTTGAAAGTGTTTCCAGTTGCTAGTGTCTTTTTTGGCCTTTCACTTCCAGCCAGATCAACGAGATTCAATTTAGCTTGTTTATTTTCCAGACTAAAAATTAGTTTATGTCAAATTTTGTGCATTTTTTGGCCAAATTGACTAAAAAACGACGACCTATGGGAAACAGCACATCAAAATAACGGAAGAAATAAAAACAAGGAGGTGCAGATGTGTAATGTTGGAAACACTTCCTAAATTACTTTAATAAGTGGATGTTTTCGTGACTGTATGTAATTTTTTCTGAATTTCATGTTATTCGTCTTGATAAAAAAAATAAACATTTTCGAAAGCAACAAGTACTGGGTGAAAAGAAAAATAGGGGGAATTTCGATGTAAGTTAATAGGATAATAAGTAACTCAGTTTGTTGTCTTTTTACCCAATATTATAAGATAGATTGACAATAGCTTTTTCATAGAAGAAGTCAATATTTCTAGAAGGACAAGAGTAGGGTTTCCTCCCCCCAAATTTATTACTAATTAAACATAGATAAATCTTTTTACTTAATTTGGATTATTGGAAAACATCCAACATATTTAACTAATCTAATAATAATACAGATGTGCTGTACATGTTTAAACATCGAATTAAAATATATTGTTAAATGCTAGAAACATAAATATGTAACGATTTTTATACCTTGTAAATAAATAAATAGAAGTCAATCTTGTACAATAAATAAAAATCAAATCGAAAAAATTAAAATAAAGTATTTAAATTTCCAATAAAAATTTCATTACGCGCGCTCATGGACATTTGCAAACAAACAATTCACAGTGTGCGTGAGATCAAGGCTGGGGACGGCCCGTTAAGACCGCGAAGTCTGAATCAATAAAAGCCGGTAATTGTGAATAGATGGAACAAATAAAAAGTTTTCAGCAGTTTTATTTTACATATAACCTACCTGTTTGTTTTACTATTCATAACAATACCGACAGTAAAGATTGCATGGCTCCTCGAACTCTGTGCATTCATAGCAGTTGCGCTCGTGGCCCGACCAGCGGTACCTTTTTCTAGCGCATCTAAAACATCTTTGATGGAAATTACCTCGACTTCTGTTAGGGCAGGAATATGGATACCTAAAAAACAAATGTTAAATACAAATACTTATAAAGATTTCAAAATGAAATATACTCTAAAAAGTATAAAATATAACAAAGACATTATTTCATTTTTGAAAGCATTGTAGAGACATTTTTATGTGACAGTAACTGTAATATAGTTGTTACAGGTGATTTTAACATTGATTGGTTAGCGGATACAGCGGTTAGTGTTAAATTAAAGGATTTTATATCTGACAATAGTTTAAAAAATATAGTTAATGATATTACTCATCCTTCTAATAACAATAATGGTGGTTCAATTATAGATCTAGTTTTAACAAATTCTGAAAAGTTTAATGTACAGATTAAAAAGATACCCAAAATAAGTACACATTTTAATATATTGATTTACACCAATGAAAGTTTCTATAATAAAGAACATGTAGTAATAAAAAGCCGTGGTAGAAACATTGACTATCCTAAAATAAATGAAAAACTAGATGAAATACAATGGAATTATAGACTTGACATAGATCGGAGATACAATGACTTTTATTTAAAGCTTATGAAGGTATTAGATGAGGTAGCACCAGTAAAATATATTAAGATCTTTCCCAGGTATAAGCATTGGTGGAATGAATCAGTTAAAAAAGCTACTCATGATAGGGATATTAGTTATCAGATGTATATATCAAATAAATCTCCTCTGAATCTAGAGATATACAAACAGCAAAGAAATTTAGCAGTTAGGGTAATTCGACAAGAAAAGACTAAATATTATCAACAACAAATTGAGGATAACAAACATAACTCTGTAAAATTGTGAAAGATATAGAAGGAAATGACACCTAAAAATAATAAAGAACTTAGATTCACGGAGATTGAGGTGAGTGAAAATTAAGTTGTAAAAGATATTTTTGAAATGCCTGAGGTTTTAAACAAATATTACGTTAACAGTATCAAAGAAATAGTCACTAATATAGAATATAATGGTTTAGATTTTCCTATTGTAACTAGAACTAACAATTTTTACTTAAAAAGTTTTAAATTAATTGATACGGACATTTTAAAGGACATTCTTTTTGATATGGCTAATAAAGGAAGTCCTGATGACATAAATGTAGAATTTTTGAAGAATTGTTTTGGTAATGTTGCGATGCCCTTAATTAACATTATAAATACTTCTATAGAAACCAATACAATTCCATCAATCTTAAAAGTTTCCACTATAACACCAATTGCTAAAGTTACTAATTCCAATAAGGCAACTGATCTTAGACCAATCAATATGCTTTGTACTATTGAGAAAGTATTGGAAAAGGTAATTTATAGTCAACTTGTTGAATATCTAGAACAAAATAATTTGTTAAATAGTGTACAGTCGGGATTTAGAGGTAAACACAGTTGCGAAACAGCAATACAGTATGTTTTAGATGATTGGAAACTAAACCATAATAATAAATTAATAACGGGCGCTGTTTTTTTAGATCTTCAGCGGGCATTTGAAACTGTTAATCGTTCTTTACTTATTATAAAAATAGAAAGTTTTGGTATCATTGATGGGGCTCTAAAATGGATAATTGGATATTTAGATAACAGAAAACAGAAATTAAAATTAAATAATATTTTATCTACGAAAATTACGAGTGTGGTGTACCGCAAGGCAGCGTGTTAGGTCCCCTACTTTTTTTATTGTATATGGATGATATCTCATTTATTATCAATAAATGTTACATTCATCTCTTTGCAGATGATACTTTAATTTATTATGCATCAAATGATCTGCTCGATATAATTAATGAAACACTAAATTTAGTATATAAGTGGTGCTGCTTCAACTCGTTAAAAATTAATAACAATAAAACGAAATTCATGATTATAGCAAATGACAAACAGTATCATAATTTCAAAGAACATAATTATAACATTAAAATAGCAAATGATAAAATTGAATTAGTAAAAAAAATTAAATATTTAGGTGTAATAGTAGACAATAGAATGTTATTTAAGGAACATGCTGCCTACATTATTAAAACGATAGCATTCAAAATTAACTACTTAAGTAGGCAATCCAAGCATCTAAATCAATGGTCACTTTTACTTTTGTATAACAGCTTGATTTTACTTAATTTCACTTACTGTAGAACCATCTTGTATTTACTAAACCAAAATGAAATTGGAAGACTTCAGAAACTTCAGAATAGAGGAATGAGAGTAATACTATCTTGTGATAGAAAAACACATATAACATTAATGTTGAATACATTAAAATGGTTATTTGTTAAAAATTACTTTCTTTTTCTAACATTAATATTTATTTTTAAAATAAAAATTGGTAAAGTTCCTATATATTTACGTGACAAATTAAAGTATAATTTTGAATTTCATGAATACAATACAAGAAATCGCTCAAACTATCATATACGTCAGGCTAGTAATGTCAATTCAAGTAACACAATTTTCATTAAAGGAGTTCAAAACTTTAATGAACTACCTGAGGAAATAAAGAATACTACCTCGATTAATATATTTAAGAAGAAATTAAAAGGGTACATGTTAGACCAACAAAAGGTTTAGTATAGGAACCTGCTAATACACTTTTTTTTTTCTTTTATTTATTGTACTGTTTTTATTTGTATATTTCTAATGTATGTATCTATATATTTTAATTGTGATATAATATGATTTTAAAGTTTTTACTTAGAATAAGACATTGTAATTATATTAGCTTATATTGCTAAATAAACGATATATATATTAAAACATTTAAGTGGTAAAAAATTCTTCTAGACTATATATTGGCATTTCTCGTAACATCACCTGGTAGATAATTAAAAACTTTTTAAAATACAACTTTGATATTTGTTCAAAAACGTTTTAAATCTAATGGTACCGTCTGAACCACACAAGTACATGTGATGTGCAAAACAAAAAATATCATTATGAGTCCATATCCACTTTTTTTATTATTTTAACTGATTTTTTGGTTTTTATTTACTTTTTCCGATTTTTTATATGATCAGACCATAAAAGGAAATGTTTTATAATAAAATCGAATATAAATGCATTTTTGAATCTTTAGAAAATAAATCTTTGCTTCCACATTATTAGATTCCATCAATTTTTATTTTAGCCCTTTGGGCCACCTCTGGGCATTATTAAAATTGTCGCGAATGTAATGACAAATAAATTAACTGTTCCTTACCCAACGATTCGGGCTGGCCCGACTCTGGGCTAAAATAAAAATTAATCAATAATGTACAATGTAGTCATTTATTTTCTATATCAAAAATGTATTTAGATTTACTTTTATTAACAAAAATTCCCTTGTAGAGTCGAATTTTTCGGAAGCGATGTAATTTAGGAAAACTAAATTTTTGACACCTAATTCAGGTAAACTTTATATATTATTGAATTTTTTAATGTAATAAATAGCGAACATTTTTAGAACAATATTAAATTACAAATTACTATATTTAGTGGAAACAATCTTGAAATGAGGGTAAAATAGACTTACCCCTTGAAGTATCTTCCCTAATATCTAACACACACTGCTCCCTTGGTTTATTGCTTAACAGGTCATACAAAACTTCCTGGTATAATTCCATAAACGAGACCGTTATATTATAATCGTATGTAAAATTATCTTTAATGAAATCAAAAATGTCCGTTACAGCTCTTGGAATTACACCCATCTGTCCTTCGCCATTATATGCAGTACCCATTGTATGGGTTTTTCCGGATCCTGTTTGTCCATATGCTAAAATTGTGACATTATATCCCTGAAATCAAAAAATAAATAATTTAACCAATAATCAATCTTTACAGGGTTCCCACAATAAAAGCGAGAAAATTTTCCCTAACTTTTCCAGAGTTTCCCTGACCGTGCACAAACTTTTTTCAGGACAAGAATCCACCTTCTATAGAGTAATACAAATAAGTAAATGAAAAATTCGTGATCATAAAAATTTTATTTGTAATATATAAATGAAAATAATGGCACATAAGGCCTTGCAAGGAATGCTTAAAAAGAATTCGAATTTGTGAGTTACATATAACCTGTGGATGTTTGTGGATATGATAAATTATGCCAAGATATATTTGAATTCACAAATGAAATGTAAAAGTCGAAAAATTATTTCCAGATTAATAAGGAACGATGGAATCTATTTTTATTGCAAGAAACTGCATAAAATAAATGTGTTGAGGAAGTTGATTCTGAACGAAATAAATTAAATTTTTCCTCCACAAATAAAATTTGGTTTTCCATATACACTGGTTGAATTCCCCAACTTCTGCTGAAAAATGCAAAATTCCCTGACTTTGTCTACACTTTTTGAATTCCCTGACTTTTCCTTGTTTTCCAGGTTTTCTAGTTCTGTGGGAACCCTGTCTTAGGCGATATACACGTTAATACATTAATACAGGTCTGTAATTATATGTTCCAAATGACGGTTATAGTTCACTCCATTTTAGCGTCAAAATGCTATACCTAATAAGAGTTTGTTTGAATTTAGGTAGAAGGTAAAAAGAGTTATTAACAAACAAATGTTTATATAATGATTTAAGAATTAAATGATTAATACAAGTGCTAAATAACGAGTTACCAAAATAAAAAAAGACATTTTTATCTAATACATGAATGAATGTAATTAATTAAAAGTAAAATAACTTACGTTAAATAAATTTCCTATTAATGGTTTGACACATCTGTTGTAGACTTCGGTCTCTTCAGTTTTATTACTTAGCACATAATTAAAACTATAAGCGGTGTCCTTATCTAAGCATTTGATAAGTATCTGATCGTTTTCATCGACCACTTCAATTATTTCCTTGCATCCTCGTGAAGTTTCATTACTAAGAAGAGGACGTACTCTTACTGCGACTCTAATTGAAGTGTTATCGCTCATATTTACAGATAATTAAGGACTACCTAAAAAAATTATAAACGTTTCAAATTGTTTTACCCTTAGTATTCTCAATAACTTTGCATAAGTACCAATAAGTGTTTAATTATTACTCAACTTTTTAGGATTTTAACAGAATAAATAAACACACACTTTTGGTATAATTTAATTTCCTAAAATCATTAAGAATGTATGCTAAATTCTGCTAGTAAATCCGAGGTAAATATAAATATTTTAGTAATTTCAGCTTACGAAAAGTAGTTCAAATGTAACCATTCAAATCTATAATCATAATTTTCGTAATTTGTGTATCAAAATTATATTTGAAAATGTAACTCCAGCTTGGAATTTAGGACCAAATAGTCTATTCATTTACTAACCTTCAAACGCCCTGTATAGCAACATTTTGAAAACTCTTTAAATCTTTAAAATTTTGGATAAAAACAAGCAATTTTCATAACTTGTCATAAGAATAAAATACAATTTATCTTTTAAACAGTCATTCCAGCTCAAAGTAAGCACTTTTAGCGGAAACATAAAAATTAAATAAGTGGCTTATATTAATTTTTGGGTTATTGGTACAGTAGTTTTTAAAAAAACCGATAATAGATCTCCAGCAAACATATTTTACAGTGTTTTAGTAAATTCATGTCAAAAGAATAAATAGTTTATACTTACAATGAAATATATGTAGAAGAAAATTCAGACCATCACTAAAAACCAGACATCCTAAAATTATAAAACTAAAATAAACTGTAAAGAAAACTAATGGAGTAGCAAATGTACTAAAAACATTTCAAGTTTTTCTTATAAGGATCAAAAAAAGGTTATACTTACAGAAATCATAACATAAAAAAGACTCAATGTGTTTCAATAAATAAACCAATCCAACAGGTTTAAATAAAAAGTATCTGAAATAAAAGAATGTGACAAAAACTGGACTAAAACAGTGAAATAATTTGCTAACATATAGGGGCAAGTGGACTTCTTTGCAAGTAAAAGATAAAAGTTCATGCAAATCACCTTCATATGAAACAGCTTAAAATTTTATTGATTTTTAATTTCAAATTAGGCCAGTTTGCCCATACAAGGAGGTCGAACAGTTTTCATAACAATGATAATAATGAAAAATGAGTTCTTTTCAAAGCATTAGACACTTTGTTTTAATTCTTAATAAAAAAGTTTTAATGCTATAGAGATAAAATTTAAGGCATTTCTTGAGGACAATAACAACTATTTACAATAGCTAACCCTTTCAGTGAAACTCCCACGAACCAAAATACAGAGCTCCTAGAGTATCACTTTAAGTAAAAGCAATCAAAAGTTTTATTTTATTAACATAACTGAAAGAAAGAAGATAGGATGATTATTGTTAAAACAGTAACGTAGTTTTAATTAACTTCAACTTTACGTTGAAATGTCTAGATGACCGGCTAACTGACGAAGTAACCCCTACTTAAAACATTTGTTAAATAAATATAAAAACGTTTGAAGTTTAAAGAACCTAAAATGGTGACCTGGTAATTTTATTTTTAACTGATTGCTCTCGATATCCAAGAAATACTAACAATGAATAGAAATTATTACTTTTAACAATACCAATATTTTATGAAAAACCCAGTTTTTAATTTCATAAACTTGAATGTCTGTTAAATCTTGAGCAGTATTTTATGTGTATATAAAATAAAACGTCATGTCACAAACTAAATAATCTTAACATTTAAAAATATGTATGGAATATCTAAACTTACCAATATAATAAAATGCTATTAGTATAAAATAAATATTACAATGGCTTCACCATCAGATTTGTCCGTTACATTTAAAATGAGGCGCTGCTGAGGAGCGGCTAAAGCTGAATACACAAATTCAACGTTGCCAAATGCTGTGTCGTTCTTCTTTTTTAATGACATAAATAAATAGTACCTTTGCCAGCTTATTCCAAGTCTATCACAAAAATCCTAATTAAGTTAAAATAAGTTAAATTACGTGTTATTTTTACTTAATTAGATTAAATCTAATAGGAGACTGATCGCGTTTTTGATAGAGGCATTAGAGATGTCGGGTTACCTAAAAAGTTTTTTATCATTAATTCTGTTAAATCTAAACATTTATTTAAATACCATATAAAAATTAATCGCCAGACTACAAACTACTTTAAAAAAAATAAATATATATCTAAATGCTATCCAAACTCGACGTTGCCAAATGTGGTTGTGTTCTTCTTCCTTTTTTTAACAGCTAATAATAATATATTATCCAGGTAATGGAAATATGAAAAGTTTCAGTAGTTTCACATTTGTGAATTGCTTTGAAAACGTATTTAAATTTTCTTTTAAATAAATTTAGAAATATTAAATCCTTGGTTTTCATATCTGTAATGTTTAGAGTTCAGCAACACATCAAACAAAATAATGTATTTCTGGTTGCATAATCATCCAAATATAAAAACCGATAAAAGATTTTATGATCTATTTCCAGGGGCGGCGTTAATAATTTTACACTGCATTTTGTTTGTTTTTTTAAATTATATTTATAATAAAAAATATTGGAACAAAAAGGGAACGTTATTATTTTTTTTATTTTAATTAGTGATGTTAGGAGACGTTATTATTAAAATTAAATAATACATTTTATAGCCTTTATTATTGTTTTTCAGGTAACAGTGGCCCTCCAGCTCATACAGGTGTTAAAGCAACAATGAAATTGTTAGAAAGTACAGGACAGGTTAGTTTACAGTTTAATCTACAACTTTTATAGGGAAACCAAATCCTATTGAATTTTATAATTTCAGAGATTAAATATTTTAGCAGAAAGAGTAAAAATTAAAATCAAGAAGAAAAAATAATTTTAATATAATTTTCTAGATGTCATCATTAGAACCATCGCGTTTAAACAATACAAGAAAGGCACAAATAGATCTGATCTTCTTTAATCGAGTTCCTAAAGTTGGATCACAGACATTGATGGAATTAATGAGAAGGCTTAGCATCAGAAACAATTTTGGATTCCATCAAGACCGAGTTCAAAGAGTTGAAACTATTAGGTTATCACCGGAGGATCAAGCTGTTTTGGCTGCTTTAGTTTCAAGTTATGATCCGCCGGGGGTTTACATAAAACATGTTTGCTTTACTAATGTTTCTAGGTAAGCACACAACAACTTACTCAACTCTGGTTTATGAAACAAATAATTTACTTCCTTATTGTTGCAGTTTTGGTCTACCAGAACCGATTTACATTAATTTAGTAAGAGATCCAGTGGAACGTGTAATTTCTTGGTATTATTATGTAAGAGCTCCTTGGTATTATGTAGAAAGAAAAATTGCTTTTCCCGACATCCCTTTACCGGATCCAAAATGGTTAAAAAAGGTACTATTTCTATAAATTCGAAATATTTTATTAAATGTTCTCCTCTTTTTAATATTATTGAAATTTAAAAAGTTTAAATTCACAAACACAAACGTTCCTTTCAAAATTTCACTTTACTTTCATGTTAAAAGCTGCATTTATTTTATTATTGAAAGTCAATTATTTACTATATAAGTAAGTGTAAATATTTTTATTAGCATATTTATTTAAAGAAATACGTACAGGACCATAAGGACCTAATTATATGATTGTACATATTGTTCATTATTACCCAGTACCACACGTTGTTTTTATAATAAAAAAAACGTTAACTTTAATCCAGAAATATTTTATGTTGATTAGGATTTTGAGCAGTGTGTACTATCAGATGATCGAGAATGCAGATATCTAAAAGGAGAGCTTAGAGAGGGAATTGGAGACCACAGACGTCAGTCGATGTTTTTTTGCGGCCATCATCCTGAATGCTTACCGTTCAACACTCAGGGGGCCCTAGAAAGGGCCAAGAGGGCAGTCGATCAAAACTATGCTGTTGTAGGAGTTTTGGAAGATTTAAACACCACTTTGACAGTTTTGGAAAATTACGTTCCAAGGTTTTTCAAAGGCGCTTCAAATATTTATTGGAGTAAGTTAATTCTGTATATTATACAGGGTGTTTCATAGTTAAACCGACATACGTTAACTGTAAATAAAGGGTATCTAGGTGGTTCCAAATAACCTTGGTTAATGGCTCTAACGCCTTTAATAACCGAGATACGGGGTGTTTCATCCATTTCGGCCAATATTTTCATAAGCCGTAACTTTAGAACCACCCTGTAGATGTCTTTCATACTTGGTACAGGTATAGTGTGTTAATAGCCCAATTCTATAGTGTAAGAACTACAATTAAAATCCAGATACGGATTAAGAAGAATTTGCAAAATTTGAAAATCCCCAAAACAACTCCCTGTATATCAAATTTTTTAAAATTTAAGTGAAAAAAATTTTCAAGTGCACATCCCATTCTACTACTGGAGTAAGCAGTAACTTTCGAAATACCTGGTAAATTTCTTTCGTCTTGATAAAGAAAATAAACATTTTCGAAAGCTCGACTTAAAACGAAGAAATCTTAATTTATTTACTATTGACTGCTTCCCATTAATTTTATTTATATAAATACCACACATTGTAGATTCCCTGAAGATGGAAATAAGTAATAAAATTTCCGAAAGGATCATTTTTATAGAGTTTTCTTTAAAACCTTTTGCTGCATTCCCCAATAAATCTAGTTTATCCTAACTAGTCAGCGACTACCCTTCGACTCTGCTAAATAATTATATATATATATAAAAACCCGACATGGAAAACTCTATTTTCATTCTTCCAATTTCCAATTACATCTATGTATATGGGCATAACAGGTTTATACAAGTTATATCTCCTGTCGGGACCAATAAAATCCACTTGACACGATCAATTTTCTTACCAAATAACTCTGCTATATGTAATACGATGTTTGTTCTCTCTGTATTCCCCTTTCTTATCTACATTTGAGCCGATGGAATGAAAAAAATTTAGGAAAAAAAAGTTATAAATATGGAAAAAGACGGCGACAATTCAGAAGACAATTCTGATGAGGCCATCAACTAGGACTATTTTGGTTTTTTTTATTGTGCTTTTATTTAATTATCTTGTATAAATAATTTTTTTTGATCTTATTTCTGTATTAATAAAATTTACACTGTTTTTTAGATGAGATAAGCCGATATAATCCAATAAATAAAAACAACTTCAAACCAACTGTGAGTGAAGAAGTCAAGAATATAGTGAGAAGGAACTTTACGAAAGAAATCGAGTTTTATGAATTTTGTAAACAGAGACTACATAAACAATATTTAGCTTTAAAACTTCCTGAACTGATTACGTAAATTTAGTCAATTTTTTGGTAATTATTCGGATTATTCCCAAAACAAAATGTTCTGAATGTGTACATAGTGAAAAACCGTTTGCTTGTTATTGCATTTTTTTATTTCTATGAAATATGAGATGTAAAAGTCTTTACTTGTTTATTTTCAGTTTTTAAAAAATCTATTTATACATTTCAGTTTGAGTAGTTACACCATAACGGTTCTAGCACACTTAAGGTGTTTGTAAATATAATCTCCTAGTATATAGAGCAAATTATTTAAACTTTTAATGCTTTCTTTATTATCCATAGAATTAATCAATATATAGCAACATTTTTATGTAAATAATCCAGAAGATGCATTAGAATTTCTAAAAAAAAAATACTTTTGGAACTAACAGTTTCTATTAATTTCACGGTACTACCAAGAAATGACTGCAGCTTTTTGATTCTTTTAACCATGTTAGAAATTAATCGGTTTTCAAATAAAATTTATAAGACCGTTTTCTTGAGAAGACGTTGTAGATGAGTGTAAATTTTGCGAGACAACAAACGTTCAAACCAAATTTGCACAAAAAAAGGAGAAAAAATTCAATAAGCAATAACAAGACATAGTGGAGTGAAATTAGACGAAAATATTCTGAAAATGGGTAAACTTTTTTTAATTTTTTCGATTTTATACATAAAGAGAAGATTGTAAAAAATGTTTCAATAAATTTGGGCTGGAGAGTTGCGAGATATATGCCAAAAACCGCATTTTTTGTATTTTTTGAGTGGATTGCTTCACTATTTTTTAAATATCTCCGGCTCTAAGGGTCGTGGAAAAATAAAAAAAAAATCAAAATGACCGCGATGAAGTAGAAAATCGATCGTATAGTAGGTTTTTTTTAAATGTATCCTAACCTCAAAAAACGAATTCGCGCACATTATTTTTTTTTACTGAACTGGCAATAAATATCCAAAGAATCCTCGATTTTTCTTAAAAATTGGAGAAAATATGTATTTTTATGTCGGGAAAACATAGTAAAAATTAAAAAAAAAATGTATTTGTCCAGCCAAAATCGGCATTTTTCGAAAAAAATTGAACTGGCCGCCATTTTTGGAAAAACAATAGTAGAGAAAAATTTTTTATCTTAAAAAGAAGGATTTTGTGTGTACTTTTGTCTAAGAAAATCCAACATTTTATTTCTTTAGTTAAAGTGCCCAATTTATGGAATAATAAAAAAATAAAAATTCGATTTTTATTTTTTTCCAATTTTTTTATCGCGATATTTATGCTTGATTCTCTTAGAAAAACTGTATTTCAGTCCAAAAAATAAAAAATATTTCAGGTTCTAAAGTAAGATTTTTGTGAGGGAACGAATCAATATAAAAAATGATTCCCTAAATTGGGCACTTTAGATAAAGAAATAAAATGTTGGATTTTCTTAGACAAAAGTAAACACCAAATCCTTCTTTTTATGATAAAAAAATTATCTCTACTATTGTTTTCCAAAAATGGCGGCCAATTGTAATTTTTTTTTATTTTTCCACGACTCATAGAGAGAAATCCACTAGAAAAATACCAAAAATGCCGTTTTTGGCACATATCTTCCGAAGCTAAAGCCCAAATTTATTAAAAAATTTTTACAAGCTTCTCTTTATGTATAAAATGGAAAAAATTAAAAAAAATTGACTTAGCTCTTACATCCATATAAAATTCTAATTTCACTCCAATAACAGAGAAGGAAGAAACAGTCTAAGGCAAAAAAGTACAAAAAATAAAACAGCTTCTAAAAAAGAAGGATGATACAACGAAAAATAGACATTTGAAGGAACTCGAATAAAAAATAATTTGATGCAAAAGTTTGGTTTTAGGTAAAAATGTCTTTTGCCAATTTCAATAAATTTAAATTGTTTTGTATTTCATGGAAATAAAATGGATTAATTCAATAATAATTTAAAAAACTGAACATCAAATTAGAATATTTAGATTGTACAAAATTAAGTCATAGAAATAGTTTTTATATTATTGTAGATTATGTTTTACATTAATTTAAATAATATCTTAAATAAAAAATACACTATTTAGCCATTTGCTTAAGGGCAATTTGAGAAATCGGCATTTTTGTTATAGTTTCTCTTTTTGTATCATTATTATGACTGTGATTTAATAAATATTTTCTAAAAAAATGTATTATTATTTGAAGAAATGGAAAGATACCAATCGCTGCTTTTACTGTTTTATTGTTTGAATGTTTTTTTAATCATATTTGTATTTTGTATTGTATTTGTACTCCATTTTTCACAAATTTAATAACGTTAGCCAGAATTTTTAGATATTTTGGCTAAATGGACAGTGCGGTAAATAATTACACAGGCCCACAAAAGAAAAAAAGTGGAAATAACTTTACATGTGAGTATACTACCGCTATGGATGTTGAGCCGCTGAATCCGAGTCCGGTCTCAGAATTTCCCCTGAGTCCCCCAGTTTCCCGCTAGCCTAGGGAAATGCCTCAAATCTTAGAAATTTCAGTATCTGTGAAAGCAATTTCGATCTACGCAAAACGATAATGTTTTCACGTATCTCGAGTCGCTTAATTACTTCTGTCTCACTGTAGAATTTCCCTAGAGTACCTCAGAATTCCACTATCCTAGGGGAAAAAGTGTTAAGCTGAGCAAAACTTGTGATTTCTGGAAGGTTCTATTTGTGCGCAGAAAGCGTATATATTTTCATATTTTGAGTTCCTAAATTCATATCTGACGTACAAAATGTTCCACAGTACTTCAGAATTCTCCTAGCCTAGGGAAAAACGTAGAAAATTATGCAAAAATCGAAGTTTTATGCAGGCCTTTTTCGTATGGAAAAGCTGATATCTTTTCGTCTTCTGAGTTGCCGTGTTCATTTCTGTCATCAGAATTTTCATCCAGATTCTCATAATTGCCCTAGCCTACGGAAACTTCCATTATGTATTATTAGTTTGTTCGTCTTTTCCTTGTTCTTTTATCGTCAAACGTCCGACGAAGCATATTCCTCTTTCTTTTTTTGCTTTCACCTGCAACATCCCTCTTCAACAACCAGCAAAAATCTGCCATCATGTGTTCATCCCATCGTCCCTGATAATGTCGCTACATTTCTTTGATATCTTGGTGGAAACGTTCTCCTTGCTCCTCACTGTAATCAGCAAGATTTTCAGGGAAGTGTTCGAGATGGGAATGAAGGAAGTGTAATTTTATGCTCATGAGGCAACTCTGAAGACGGAAAGATATCAGCTTTTCCGTACGAAAAAGGCCTGCATGAAACTTCGATTTTTGCACAATTTTCTACGTTTTTCCCTAGGCTAGGGACATCCTGAAGTACTGTGGAATATTTTGTACGTCAGATATGAATTCAGGAACTCCAAATACAAAAATATATAAGCTTTCTTGTGCAAAAATAGAACCTTCCAGAAATCACAAGTTTTGCTCAGCTTAACACTTTTCCATTAGGGAAATTCTACAGTGAGATTAGAACTAGGCTACTCGAAATACTTGAAAACATTATCGTTTTGCGTAGATCGAAATTGCTTTCACAGATACTGAAATTTCTAAGATTTCACGCATTTCCCCTAGGCTAGGGGAAAATTGGGGGGTCCAGGGGAAATTCTGAGACCGGATTCGGATTCAGCTGCTCAAAATCCATAGGGGTAGTATACTCACATGTAAAGTTCATTCCACTTTTTTCTTTTGTGGGCCTGTGTTATAAAATCGAAAAAAATGCCACAGATCATAATTTCCTTACATGGTTGTACAATAACGATATACAGAAATAAGCCCGCGAATTTCCCCGAAGTCGTTGGGTGTTTATCCGCTTTCTAAGTATCGCTTGCAAGTAGAGCGCGTTCACTTCAACTACCAAATATACTATTCCAGACATTTGAGACGACCTCGAATAGTTCTTATCATAGTTTGCATATTGCAATTATTTTGAAGTACTTCCCAAAACCACACTTTACTTTCGTATATAAATAAAGAAAGTAAAACTTACCTTCACAGTTTTTCCAGACTTAGTGGCAAAACAAAAAAAATTACTACTACAACTGAAAAGTTAATAGAATTCGATAAAATTACCAATTAAAAGGCCAGCAATCAGTCTCAAATTTCTTGAATAGTATTGGGATCTGACATCCAGCGATACGCCACCTGGCGCTTTATTTTCGAACACAAAGTATAGTTCACTTTCTATAAGAAATACATTGTGCCAAACGAAAATCCATTTTTGAGATTAATAATGACCGAAATTGTATTAAAACAGCATGAAAAATCAAAATATAAAGTGTTCTGCGCAGTACCAGGGAGTAATAATAACTCTACTAAGTGTCTGGACGTTGTATTTCACTATTTTCCGGAGCCGGATAAACGGGTGTCCATTTCAGGGGCGAGTTTTGACCTGTGGAAGGGTTGGTGGGGGTCGGAAGTGATATTAAACACCACCATCGTGTTCAGCATCCTCAAAAACGGGGGGAAAGATGATTTGCCGCTGATATAAAAAATAAAAAAGAACACCCCTGTCGGGGATGATTTTTGGTGAGGATAGGAAGTAATCTTCAACACCACCACCGTGCTCAAAATCCTCGAAAACGGGGGAAAAGACTTCTTTTTACAGGGAAATGATGCGCTTCTCGTTTAACCGCTTTAGGGGGTAGTTTTTGGCCACAACAAACAACACTCATCACTTGTCCATCTCCTGCAATTTTCCCATTAATTTGATGGGGATTACCTCGCAAATTCCACGATGATAAACCAGAAAGTCACTACTTCTACACATTCACTTTCATTACATTTCATTAATTTTTTTACAGCATTTAACCAAATGTCCAGCGTATAAAATGCGTTCAGCTTGTTTAAAATTTAGTTTTCTAGGGTCTGTTGTAACCCATTCGCAAATTTTGTCAATCGTAAGACTCATTTTTTATATTTAATAAGTGAGCAACACTTATGTCAAATTTAAATCTTCACTCTAATTGACGCCATCTTGGATAGGCCACGCCCCCATGTCAGATCACAATAATACCTTCTAAGGAAGTATAATTTGATTATTAGTTAAAAAAAAGAGTTTTACTTGAATCATACTGTATAATTATTTATAATTAAAAAATGATGTTAGACAAAATTCAACAAAGTAATTGACCGTTACATGAATGTTAATTCATAATAAATGTAGATATAACTGTTGAACAATGATTACGTTTTCTATTTATAAATAATCATGCAAAAAATCTTTATTTACAAAGTGTGGGTACTTAAGCAAATTACTAAACTATTTATATATGGTAAAACGGTATACCTAAAAAAGTGTGATACCTGAAAAACCATGAGGTAAAGGAAACTGCTTTATCAACACAGATTAAATATATTTTTAAGTATTTCAAATAAAGAAAATTAATACAATAAATAAAAATATAGATAAAATTTTGTTATTCGTTATAACAATTAACATGGCATAAATATCACTTTCTAAAAATCTATAAATCTGTCACAACTTTTGTAAAAATACTATTTCGTAAAATATATTGCTTTTGTAAAAAGACAGAAAAATGTAGGTATGTGACAGGAGGGTATCTGAATGCATCCTTTGTCCGTTTGAGGGAGTATTCGAGATATTTATTAAATTACTAGGGTATGCACCAATTTGAGCATTAGGAACAATATGGCATTAAGACTAATTATCAACCTATGGAGCTAGAACCAGCGCGCATGTTAGATTTTTAGCCGCTCTTTAAAATGTAAATGCACAAGGTTTTATTAAACATCTGGATCTATTTGCGTAGCTGAACGTTTGCCAAGATGAATCAAATGCTATTTTTTCCTTCATTTTATTTTTCACCTTTATTTTGTCTTAAATTCATTAATCTTTCGCTCAATAAATAACGATACTCAAATACTCTCGAGTCATTCAACCTGTTGGATTTCTGAAAATACCTTTACTCTCATTCCTCTTCGAGCTAATCCTAAAATCTAGGAACAAACAATTGGAATGATCAAAGGCCAAAAATGAAAGTGAACTGGGATTATGCATTTACTTCCTTTTTAATTAAGCTACAATCGCGCGTTAAAAAACCTCTCATGTTCGCTAGCTGCTAGTAAGTCTGATTGTAAAGTACTTATTCACTAGATTTCTGTTAACGAAATATTGTCCGTTTGATAAATCCGTTTTGTCACAGTAACGAAGCGTCACCGCGTGCCAATAAATGTAAGTAAATAATAAATATTTAATGTTTATTTCTGTTGTGTAACAATTCATAGGATGAAATCATGTAGAACTATGGAAATATACAAAGTATAGGGCACAAATATTTATCGCACGTAGGTAGTCGGAAATATTCACCTCCGTGCGTCACAATCTAAATGAGGTTTTTTTTATCAATAATGTTTTAAAGAATTTCCGGACTGAATGCGTTTTTGATACATTGGTCGGTATAAATTATTTAAAATTACTTTATCAAATTTCATTGCCGCATATACTTACGGATCACCCTGTATTTGATTAAGCGCTTAAAAAATATTTTGTTTGATAAAAGTTTGTGCAACAAACACCAACAAAATATAGTAAAACACTCGTAACATACGAGGAGCCTTCAAAAATTTGATATTGAGACAAGAGTAAAGTACCCTTATTTTGAAAAATCTCGGGAAATGTTATTTAGAAAAGTTGTTCATCATTACAACATACATCTAGATTATGACTATCTAAGTGAAGTTTTATTTTTTTACCCATTTTTTTAAAAATAGGGACGATAAATAGCCAACATCCTGTATACGACGGTTTATTTAAAAGCCTATAATATTATAAATTTTACATCTATTGTGTTAACCACGGCCAATTTGTTTGAAGAATAAAATAATTTTAAAAGATTTTCGTTATTTTTATTTTTTGTTAACACCGAAAATTACCGTATACAACGAGTGTTTTACTATATTTTGTTGGTGCATGTTCAGTTTTAGGGGATGCACAAACTTTTATCAAGAATAACTTTTTGTCGAAAAACCCTTAATAAAAAAGTTTCCCATATGGTGCGTATTTTGGGGATGACACTGTACATTAGCCACTAATTAATTTTAAATAATTTCGTAAATTATACATTTTCAAATATTTACCAAATGGTGTTGAGTGTTATCGTTTTACGATAAAAAAATTAAATATAAAAAACTGGAATACGAATTAGTTAATTTTTAAAATAATTTGATTCTAGAGGTCTTATAAACATTTTCCAATAATACAACTTGGACTACTAAAATTAAAACTAAGAAAGTTTTGTACAAAAAATTATTAAAAAAACGCAACAAACGACATTATCGATGATAATATACAAAGTGAGTTACGACGTACTGCACTGTACACATTTCTGTGGTACAAAAATCCAGTAAAAAAAATATCAAATATCTCTTGAAGTCTCTGATCCTCTTTTTGTTAAATTGAGGTACTTATTTAAAAAAATTGGTTTAGAATTATAATGTCTCAGTAAGTTGGAACCATATGGGGAAACTTTTTTATTATTAATTTTAGGAAAAAAGTTATTCCTTTTAAAAAGTTCTGCATATTCCAAAATGTAAAATACGATCATTAGATATTAAATTTTTTTAGTCGTATACGAGGTTTGTTAAAAAATATGAATTTTGCTCAAGAGAAAAGTAGGTACCTTTATTTTTGAAGTATGAAAAAGAAGTTATTTAAGAAAATTTTCATTTTTAACATTTTTTGATACACCCCCGTAACTGACCATTTTGAATTCATTGAAAAATTTAAGAATGTTCACAGGGACCTTACAAACCCATACTAGACTTCCGTTTATAAGCAAAAAGTTAGCCCGGATAAAATTTTTTGATTTTCACTCTATCCCACTAAATATTTTGCAAAGGAGGAGGGCCTCTAAGGCCGGTTTTCGGCCCCTTTTGTTTCTTGTGGAAAAAGGAAATTTTTCTTTTCGCCAGTAAGTATAGGTCACAAACAGTCGATTTCACCCTAAACGGAAACCGGCCTTAGAGGCCCTCCTCCTTTAATTCCTGCATATTGATTATAATGTGATGCATAACTTTTTATGAAGATTTTTTTTTTAACCAATAATAAAGGAATTTTTCATTTGTTGTCAACTTTTTCAGACATACTAACCATACCATCGAACAATATTAACAAAATGATGATGAATTCAAAATTATCAGTTACAGGGGTATATTAAAAATGAAAATTTTCTTAAATTTGGAACATCTTCTTCAAAATCAGTATGTTGACGTAAAATGTCATTAGAACCAAATTTTTTTAATAACTTTTTTCATATTTCAAAAATAAAGGTACTTTACTGCAAAATTCATATTTTTTGACAAATCTCGTATACGACTGAAAAATGTTTATATCTGATTGCATTTTAGGTTTTAGACCATGCACAACTTTTTATAAAGAATAACTTTTTTCCTAAATTTAATAATAAAAAAGTTTCCCATATGGTTCCAACTTACTGAGACATACTGTATACCACCTCATTATTACTGGCACGTGCTTCTCAACAATTCAGATCATTTTTTAAAACTTTTCGCGATACAATATTATGGCACGTAGTTGAGAATGCAAACAGTTAACCTCTCCTGTCTAAATTTAAAATATATCCAAGGTTATTTTCTTCTTCTTTTGATTTGTTTTTAGGGGTTATCAAAGAAAATGTACATGTCGTTTATTGTTGCTCTCGTTTGGTGTTTCTTTTTGGCATGGCGACCACTTTGAAATCAGACAATCAAATTCTCTTATTGCAGATTGGTTTGGAGTTCATAATTCTGAAAAAAAAAATACTATGTTTAATGATGATACTGTAAATTGGCCAAATTTGTTTGGAATATTATCAAAATATTTGGGGAAATCCAAATGTAATATTTTGGAGAAAAATAAAAAAATGGATATCTTTTGAATGACATATAGAAATCCAAAATTTGTTTTCCAAAATTCCATGAAAATGTAATAAATTCTATATTGGAGAAATTCTTCAAACAAGAATTAAGGAACACCAATCGTACTTTAAAAAAACAATTGGAAAAGTCAAAAATATCTTGATTTACTTGGGATTCTGGCAAAGTACACTGGAATTTTTCGTTGTTTATAAATTTAATGTTAAATTAATAAGTTTTGAACAGGAATATTATATTTTTTTTATCCCTTATTTGGTTGCTTTTCGGTTTTTGACATTTGCCAGTTGGACCCCATATATTTTAGCTCTCAAAAATATGTATAAAAATGAAAATTTATGGTAATTTCCAATAAAACTCGAAGCTATTTCTACACCATATATTTAAAAAAATGGGCGGCGGGGCCAAAATACGGACCAAAGAGACCTGCCACCAGAAAAGGTCTTATAATCCTATATGTAAAAATATTAGCTCAGTTAATTTTACAAAGAAAAAGTTTATACTCAATTATTAAAAAAATTTATACAAGGTAATTAACATTAAACTGAGGAATAAAATTATGCACATCAGAGCTGTTTTCTGTTCGTCTTAATTTTTCAGAGAAGGATATTGACCAAAAGCTTTAGAAAAACTAATAGCACCACCTGAAAGAGCGGAAAATTTTACTAAAAATACTAAAAAAATTGTATTACTATAAAAAATTATTAAAAACTCTACGCGCGCCAAGTCGTTGTATACAAATATTCAAGGAGATGCGTTTGGAAAAAACTAAAGTATCTTTGCCTAAAATGTACGCAATGAAAAAAAAAAAGAAAACATTTTAAAGAGGAGACTCTAAGCTGTCTCAAGAAGTTATTAGTTTTTTTTTTGTTTTCTCATAGAAAATTTGACCGGAATTTCTAAAATTCTTACTGATTTTGATAAAACTGAAGATATATATTAATAGAGACATAACAAAAAAACTCCTTGTACATTTATCATCATTATACTTTTACTTTTGATGTAAAAATAATTAAAATGATGAACATTGACTCTGTTTAATAAAACTTATGGTTTAAAATGATCATTCGACGCAATCTTTGTTTTCAAAAGAGTGTTTATTTATTTCTAAATTATTTTTAACTTTATTTAAAAAAAAATTAATTTCTGATTTATATAAACACTATTTTGAAAATCGTGAGAATTGCGTCGAATAAATGCTGTAAAAAAATGATAATTTGAAAACATAAGTTTTATTAAATAGAGACAATGCAGGGGCGGATCTAGGATTTTTCTGAGCGGGGCAATTCCGAATTGAGGGGAGGGGGGCGACACTAATAATTTTCGAAAAAATATTTAAATATAGAAACTAAATAGTGAAACATACTACATATACAGGGTGTTTCATAGTTAAACCGACATACGTTAACTGTAAATAGATGGTACTTAGGTGATTCCAAATAACCTTGTTTACTGGGTCTAACGCCTTTAATAAACGAGATACTGGGTGTTTCATCCATTTCGGCCAATATTTTGATAAGCCGTAACTTTAGAACCACCCTGTAGATTTTTCTCATACTTGGTACAGATACAGTGTGTTAATAGCCCAATCCTATAGTGTAAGAACTGCAATTAAAATCCAGATCCGGATTAAGAAGAATTTGCAAAATTTGAAAATCTCCAAAACAACACCCTGTATGTCAGATTTTTTAAAATTGTGATGGATATTTGAAAAGAATGGAAAAAAATGAGTTAAAGTCAAAAATTTTGTGCACATCCCATTCTACTACTGGAGTTTTAACGTCAAATTACATCAAATCCATTATTTTCATTTTGAAAAGCAGTAACTTTCGAAATACCTAGTAGATTTCTTTCATATTTGGTACAGATATCATTTTTTAGTAGCCCAATCGTATAATGTAAGGACTACACTACAGTTAAAATCCAGATACGGATTAAGAACAATTTGTAAAATTTGAAAATCCCCAAAGCAATACGCTGTACATCAGATTTTTTAAATTGGATCAGACATTCGAAACGAATGGAAAAAACAGGTATTCTGACATATTTTTATAAATGCACATCTCGTTCTACATATTACTAAACTTTTAAAGTTAAAATTCAATTAATACAATACTTATTGTCATTTTCATTAGGCATAACTTTGGAAACACCCTGTAGATTTCTTTCATATTTGGTACAGGTAGATTGTTTAATAGCCCAATCGTACAATACAAGAAATAAAGTTAAAATACAGATCCGGATTAAGAAAAATTTGTAAAAGTTGGTAATCTCTAAAATAGCATCCTATATATCAGATTTTTTTAAATGTAAAAAAATAAAAAAAAAAGGTGTGTTATAATGTGTTGAAATATTTTTATGAGTGCACAAGAACGTTCTATAAAAAAAATACAGATTAAATTTTTCGGATTAATTCCGGATACAAAACTCATTAAACTATCAAGTAGGCTTTGGCAATAACACATCTTTTCTCTTTTTTTTTCTTTTTTTAAATAGGTATCCGATTACATTTTAAAGAATTTGATATACAGGGTGGTATTTTAGAGAATATAAACTTTTACAAATTTTTCTTAATCCGGATCTGGATTTTAACTTTAGTTCTTGTATTGTACGATTGGGCTATTTAAACAATCTACCTGTATTAAATATGAAAGAAATCTACAGGGTTTCCAAAGTTATGGCTAATGAAAGTGACAATAAGTATTGCATTAATTGAATTTTAACTTTAAAAGTTTAGTAATATTTATAAAAATATGTCAGAATATTTCAGTTTTTTCCATTCGTTTCGATTGTCTGATCCAATATAAAAAAATCTGATGTACAGCGTGTTGCTTTGGGGGTTTTCAAATTTTACAAATTTTTCTTAATCCGTATCTGGATTTTAACTGTAGTGTAGTCCTTACATTATACGATTGGGCTACTAAAAAATGATACCTGTACCAAATATGAAAGAAATCTACTAGGTATTTCGAAAGTTACTGCTTTTCAAAATGAAAATAATGGATTTGATGTAATTTGACGTTAAAACTCCAGTAGTAGAATGGGATGTGCACAAAATTTTTGACTTTAACTCATTTTTTTCCATTCTTTTCAAATATCCATCACAATTTTAAAAAATCTGACATACAGGGTGTTGTTTTGGAGATTTTCAAATTTTGCAAATTCTTCTTAATCCGGATCTGGATTTTAATTGCAGTTCTTACACTATAGGATTGGGCTATTAACACACTATATCTGTACCAAGTATGAGAAAAATCTACAGGGTGGTTCTAAAGTTACGGCTTATCAAAATATTGGCCGAAATGGATGAAACACCCAGTATCTCGTTTATTAAAGGCGTTAGACCCAATAAACAAGGTTATTTGGAATCACCTAAGTATCCCTTATTTACAGTTAACGTATGTCGGTTTAACTATGAAACACCCTGTATTGCAAAAAATGCAAAATAACATAATATAGTTAGAAAATTAACCAAAACATATTACTAGTAGTCTGAATACTACTGAATAATAAAACGCGTGTCGCCAGAGCGGGGGGGGGGAGGAATCTCCTTCGCCTCTCCCCTAAATCCGCCACTGAGACAATCTTCAGTTTTATAAAAATCAGTGCGGATTTTAGAAATTATAACTTGCGGTCAAATTTTCTATGAGAAAACAAAAAAAAATTAAAAACTAATGGCTTCCTGAGAAAGCTTAGTCTTTTTTCCTTTGCGTACATTTTCGACAAAGATACTTTAGTTTTTTTCGAACGCCTCGCCTGAATATTTGTATTCAACGGCTCGGTACGCGTAGAGTCTTCGAATTCGCTTTCTTATTTTTAATAATTTTTTATAGTAATACAAATTTTTTTTAGAATAACATAATATTATTTTTTAGTAGAATTTTCCGCTCTTTCATGTGGTGTTTTATGATATTATGAAAAAACCAAATTTTCGATTTTGTTTTCGAAATTGTGAACTTAGATCAATAAAGATTTTTTTATGGTTTTCTACACCCTTTTAAGTACTTAAGTGCCAAGTTTCATCGATATCACATTTTGTGCGAGGTCAAAGTCTCTGACAACTGGGCTACCGTAATTTGAATACTATTGATTTTCACGCACGTATCTATATGAAACTCTTTAAGTTTTTCCATGAATAAATAAATGGATGGATGTGTGGAATGGTGTCAGGAAATTCTATTTCGAATTCTTTTCTAAGCTAGGGGATTTCCTAATGAGTTGTACATAGATAAAAAGGGAGTGGTGCGCAAATTTCGTTTAGGATTATAGGATCATTTCTAGTGGCAGGTAATCCACCCTTTTTGGTCCGCATTTTGGACCCGCCGAAACCGGTTTCTGTTGATTAAGTCACTGGATTAAATGAGAGTTTTGCGCTCTTAAATTATTCCACAAAAAAAGTACTTACTAATAAAAGCTAGCTCCATCCCAATCATCATGATTTGCTTGGCTCGCCGGTTGTGGATTGTTATGAGTGGCCGGGAGACACTGAAAACAATAGTTCGCTCCTTTATTATTGTCCCAATACTGAAAACCCTTGCACTGAAACCGACAAGCCAGTTCTATCCTCTGCCCTATCGATAACGTATGGGCATACAATAAAAACGTAAACTTGTCCGAAAATCCATCACATGAATTTTCAACGTAAGTAGCTTGGACGTCCGCGAAAGTCTTCCACGAATCTATCGAATATCTGATATGAACCGATTTATGAAAATCTAAATTCCGTACGCGCACGGTTCCTTTGAGGGAAAGCAGGAACGGATCTTCCACGAAGACATTTTCTAGGCACACATTGTTCTCCCGGACGAAATCGAAAAAATTTGGCATACCTCCTGGTTGTTGAAACAGAGGCATAAGGTATTTTGTCGTTTTTAGTTGTACTCTACTGCTATCAGTGGAAGACTCACTCAAATCCGCGTTTATTAGGTCTTCAAAGGCTGAGTTAGGGATTTTTGGTATGTCATCTAAGAAAGTTCTTACGTCCGCTAAGTCTAAACCAAGTGCGTCGGCAAAGCGAACTATTTTTTTCTGACTTGGAGTTCCTGGTGGGGTTTTGCCTGTTTTGAGAGATGTGCTTCGCCTTACTCTTGGTGCTTTTTCGGATTCCTCCTCATCATCTTCTTGTAGTAAATTCGTAGTATCCTTTTCATAAGATTTAACGCATTCTGAATTGTCCTTACTTTTATCTTCACTAACTAATATTTTCACATCATTTTTATCACATATCGAACTGATATCGCCGTTGCAACTCGGTAGGTCTGATAAGCAACTATCTAAGGGTAAGCTTTCATCTTTTAAACTTAACATGGAAGCATCTTCACTCAGTGATACAACTTGTTGGGAAGTACACTCCGATGCGGAAGAACAATCTATAGAATTTTGATAAGTATCGCTATCATCGTCGAAGTTATCTACGCCATTCGCGTGGTTTTGATGGACTATTCGCTGATCCTGGGTATCGTAAAAAGGTAAGTCGCTATCGCTGTCGGTAGAGTTGGTTGCAAAAAGTGCTGTCTGGATTGGTTCTACGTGTTCGTTTGAATGTTGTAGTGTATCTTTGTTCAATAATTTGCTAAAATCTGCTTCTTCTAGTTCTTCTTCGGGGCTTCCAGGAGAATCGAGTATGTTCAGATCTAAAAAAATAAAATGTATTTCAGTATAATTAATCAATGGCGTACCCAAAAATACGAGAAGGTTGGAAGCGACATTTATTTTTGAATCAGTATCAAAAAAGGTAGGTGGAGTGGTTATGAGTAGGTTGTAGTAGAATGGCTTAGAATAATATTAGTAGTTTATATAAATCGCTAGCATTTTAGACACTCAGTTTAAAAAATTAAATATTATTAGACTTTAATTAAATTAAGGCACAAAAAGCCCAAGAGGCTGAGGTGAAGCTGGCGATGGGACAGCATCCTAGTTATAATCCTTGAAATTAATATGTAATAAACAGGAACGAGTCGTAGACATTTTATGGAATCGTTATAGGAGAAAATTATGTTAATGTGAAATATAACCTCACGCGAACTACTATTGTAACGTAAAGCTCCGTAGCCCAGTTGTCAGAGAATTTGATCTCGCACGAAATGTAATCTCGATGAAACTTGTCACTTAAGTACTTGAAAACAATAAAAAAATCGTTGCGGCTCTAAAGTGTATGCTAACTTCACAATTTCGAAAATAAAATCGAAAATTTGATTTTTCCATTATATCTCCAAAAAAAAAAAAAATAAAAACTTCGAAAAACTAAGTTATTTTAAAATAGAATTTGTATTACTATAAAAAATTATTAAAAATAATACAGCAAATTCGAAAACTCTACGCGCGCCGTGCCGTTGAATACAAATATTCAGACGAGGCGTTCGGAAAAACTAAAGTATCTTTGTCTAAAATGTACGCAAGGAAAAAAAAAGAATGCGTTATAAAGAGGAGACTGTAAGCTTTCTCAGGAAGTCATTAGTTTGTAATTTTTTTTGTTTTCTCATAGAAAATTTGACCGGAAGTTATAATCTCTAAAATTCTGACTGATTTTTATAAAACAACAAAAAAATTCTTATAGATTCATATTATACTTTTACTTTTGATTTAAATATAATTAAAATGATGAACATTTAATAAAAATTATGTTTTAAAATGATAATTTTTTTTACAACATTCATTCGACGCAATTTTTCTTTTCAAAATAGTATTTATATAAATCAAAAATTAATATTTTTTTAAATAAAGTTAAAAATAATTTAGAAATTCATTTATATAAATAAATAAACACTATTTTGAGAATAAAAATTGCTTTGAATGAATGTTGTAAAAAAAAATGATCATTTTAAACCACAATTTTTATTAAACAGAGATAATGTTCATCATTTTAATTATATTTAAATCAAAAGTAAAAGTATAATGACGATAAATGTACAAGGATTTTTTTTGTTTTGCCTCTATTAATAGATATAATTTTAGAAATTATAACTTCCGGTCAAATTTTCTATGAGAAAACAAAAAAAGAGTTAAAAACTAACAACTTCCTGAGAAAGCTTTTAGAGTCTCCTCTTTAAAACGCTTTCTTTTTTTCCTTTCCTTTCCTTTTGACAAAGATACTTTAGTTTTTTCCGAACGCTTCACCTGAATATTTGTATTCAACGGCTTGGCGCTCGTAGAGCTTTGAATTTGCTTTCTTATTTTTAATAATTTTATATATTAATACAAATTCTTTTTTAAATAACTTATAATATTATTTTTTAGTAGAATTTTCCGCTCTTTCATGTGCTGCTATTAGTTTTTCGAAATTTTTATTTTTTTTTTCAAGATAACATTGGTTAGCATCTTAAACGATATTAGAGAAAATGAAGAGCGTGGTAATACCACATGTATGACGCTTTTAGATTTTAGTAAAGCATTTGATACCGTTAATCACGAAATGTTGTTAGCAAAGCTACAGTTCTTCGGTTTCTCTCATGCGGCGGTTAATTTGATTCAAAATCTTGTATCATCTCGCTACAATTATGTCATGATAAACAAAGATAGTGGTGTTGAAAAATCGGATTATAAAATAATAAAAAACGGAGTCCCACAAGGGTCGGTTCTTTCACCTCTTTTCTTTGCCATATATGTTTCCGATATGAATCAGTGCGTGAAATTTTGTAAATTCAAACAATTTGCTGACGATTCCCAACTTAAACTACCTATAAATCAATACAATGTTATCGAAGCACAAGAAAATCTAAATTCAGACCTAGAAAGAATCTTTTTTTATGCAAAGAGCCACAACTTGGTTTTGAATGCACACAAGTCGCAAATTTTAATCATTAGCAAAAATAAAACTGTCAGAGCACAAATTGAACAAAACCTACAAATTACAATAAATAACAATGAAATACCTATAGTACAAAAAGCAAAAAATTTGGGCGTTATTTTTGATAGTGATTTAACTTTTCAACACCATATAAAAAATAAATTAATTGCAGCATATCTTAGATTGAAAAATATTTACAAATATAAAAATTGTCTATCCCCCAAACAAAAATATTATTTATGTAATACCCTAGTGCTTTCTTTATTTGACTATGGCGATGTTGTCTATGGAGACTCCATATCTTGGCTAACAAAAAAGTCAATTCAAAAAATACAGAATAGTTGCATAAGATTTTCTTACAAAATTCCATATAGACACCATATAACACCATATCTTAATCAACACCAAATTCTCAACATGATTCATAGAAGAAAACAGCACATGTGTGCTTTTATATATAGAATAATAGCAACTGGTAAACCCCCGTATCTTAGAGAAAAATTTTTAACTATGGCTAGGGCACACCCTACTAGAAATTCTCAAAGTTTTATTATTCCGCGTCATAGAACAGCAGTTTTTCAAAAATCATTTACTTTCGTAGCCATTAAAATATGGAATGGTTTACCGAAAAACACTAAAAACTTATCACTTGTGACTTTTAAAAAATATATTAAAAGCATGCTTCTACAAGAATAACTTCGATTATAAACTATCAAAAATATCATTTACTTTCGTAGACTCTTTCGGAAAATACTAAAATCATGCATCCACAAAAGCAACTTATTGCTTTACAAAAAATCGTTTCTTGATGTCTGAGTTTTTTGTCCAGGTGGCGAGGTTTTGTCGGTCCGTCGGCGTCACTTTGGGCTCTCCGTATGGCTCCTGTAGTAACAGCCCCTTTAATTTAAATTTCATATATATTTATGTATCCTCATTTTTATTTTATTTTTCTCTCACTCATTTTTTGTTTAATATTAGTATAGGTAAAATTGTTTATTTGTTTTTATAAATTAGCAGGGTCTATTCGCATGAGTCCTTCTTATGATGGGCTCATGTTATCGGTTTAATAATCGTGAAAAGGTCCTTTTTTGCATTTTGTTAAACTACTGTAATTATGTATTGTAGTATGTATGACTAAGGCAAAATAAATTATTTGAATTGAATTGAATTGAATTGAATTGAATATAATGGAAAAACCAAATTTTCGATTTTATTTTCGAAATTGTGAAGTTAGCGTATACTTTAGAGCAGCAAAGATTTTTTTATTGTTTTCTACACCCTTTCAAGTACTTAAATGCCAAGTTTCATCGAGATCACATTTTGTGCGAGCTTTTGGTCAATATCCTTCTCTGGCAACTGGGCTACCGGTAATAATTTATTTATAATACCCTATGGGCCTATGAACGTATTATCGTTAGATCGATATATTGTGTAAGAGATCAGACAAATGTATGATTTAACTGTTAAAAATATAGTCGTTTTGAGTATAATAAGGCGTAAGTAACCCATACCTACTCTAAAATTATTGAATCCGTTCTTGGACCAATCCAATCACATTGTTCAGTTGATTTTAAAAATTAAACAATAACTGCAATAAAGTATAACTAATACCTTTTGACATTAAGGTTAATTAGAAACAATATTAATATTCAATTACAAAACAAACTATTGACTAAAAAAATTAGCGTAGTCCTGGTTTTTATACTTACAATAAGCAAGTTGTTTGATCAATTTAACATTATATGTAAGTGCTATAAATAAAAATTTTTGGAATTCATATTTTCAGTGTTTAAGAAAGTTTAATGGCAATTTAAAAACTGCACACATTGAAGTAACAAGAAGTCTATCCGAAATTACAAATTTTTTTTAAATTTCCGTTTCTAAAGTTTGACTCTTTTTATTCCTAACCACACAATACATACATATACATATGTCTCATATGTAAATTATTGAAGTTTTTAGTATTTCGCGCTAGTTGTATGCTATAGCTTTTCTACGATTATGTATTTCTTAGTTGCAAAATGAAAGGATACAAACAGTTTATATTTTTATTTGACGAATATTAACATTTAACTACTATTGTTGAAAGTAAACGTTTCAGGCTATTTGGGTCATTTCTGTGATGTTTGGAGGAGTTGAAGTAAATGTTTCACTTGTATCTTCAGTACTACTATCCATATTTTCAATTTAATTCCTGTAAACTTATTGAGTTTATTACATCTAAGAACTGTCAGTGAAGCCTAGGCTCTGTTAATTTCCTATACATAATTCGTTGATTATGACCGAAGGCCAGTGTAGTTGTCTATGAAATCTGTAGGAAATGAATCATTTCCTACGGGTCCGCGCGTAAAAAAGCTGGAGAGGACAAAACCTAGTGTTTAGTGACAGTGTTTTAAAGCACAGCAAAGTGTAAAGTGAAAGTTCACAGTACGGACCTGATAAGGGCAAGGCTCCATATATTATATGTAATTTCGCTTATATTTATGCACCGATGCATTTTCCTTGACTAAACTATATAATTTGTCTTTAATTACTGAAAATTTTCTGTGTAAATGGGAGAAATCAAGAATTAGTTATGTAAAGAAAATAAAATAATTATGATAAAACTATACGACATAAAAAATATTCGGAATCTGCTCGTTCAAATCTACAAAATGGTGTTTATTTGGATTCGAACTTTCATAATAACGGTAATACGAGATATGGATTTGTTAGAAAATTACTGAAAACCCCCACACAACATAGCCCGAATTTTAATTTCAAGATATGGACCGAATTTGTACTGTTATTAACATTGATTAAGTACACCTCTGAATAAATCACAATTACTTTGATGTATTGAGTAATAAATCAAACAATTTTTTATTATGTACGAAGCAGTAGTGAAAAACGGTCATAAACATTTGATTTTATTGTTTTTTTAATGTCAAATCACAATTTTTTATTATTTTATATACAACTTTGAAGCAGTAATATCTACGTCTTCTTTTAATGCTATAGAAGGCGTCGATGATACTGCAGCATTCATTAATACAAAGAAAAAGAAGAACAAAAAACATATGGAACAATCTAAACAAGAATGTTCCACCATGCCAGTAGAAGGAAAGTCATGTTTCGTAAATGCACGTGAAGAAAAAGAAAATACAGGCGATACTGAGACAGTAGAGGAAGAGTATACTTAAGTAGCAAGTCGGTCGTATTTACAACTATTAAATCACAAATCTATGCTCATATTTTATTGATTTTACGTACAAAAATCGTAACTTAATGATTAAGAAAATTTACGTACGAACGTTTATTGTATTGATTATAGCTGTCGTCGGCTGAAAATTAATGTTGACGTCCATTGATTTGATGTACTTTTTTATTAATTACACATACTTTTTTCGTTCAGTGCAATCGGAATTGGAGCGTCAATGCTAATGTGGAAGTTAGCACCCACAAGCCACTCCCTGGAAATTGTAGTAACGATGCTGAAGTGGGGGCCAAGAATAATAATATTAATCCACTCTTCGGAAGTGGCAATTTCCATTTTCATAATTGTAATTTTTATTGATAAATGTTAAATGTGGAAGCGTATTTTAAATAACTATAAAGTACGTTACCATTGACAACGTATTTTATAAGGAGTGATGAATTTTATTGACAACTTAAAGTGATAGTTCTAATGGACCTTAGTAACAGTATGAAGTTGGTTGGTTGGTTCAAGTGGCGGGCTCCGGCCAACTGTCCCGAACCCCAATTAGCGCTTTAGCACCGTTTTGCTACCACGATCGCGCGAACCTGAGCTTTATTTGGTTGTTTAGATCCATCCCGTGGTGTTCAGGAAATGTACTGTTTCCGTAGGCCACTTACTAGATAGATCGGTGAGTTCATTAAGGAGGTAATTCCCGAGAGAGCAATTCCTGGCCCTGGCCAGCGCTGGGCACTTGCAAATGTAGTGCGTAATTGTCTCTCCTTCGCTGGGATCTCCACAGCTACGACACGACCGATTAAACGGAATACCAAGCCGAGAAGCATGCTCTCCAATTGGCCAGTGTCCCGTGTAAACAGCCGTAGCCCTAGCTATGTCCTTCCTCGAAAGCTTCAGAAAGTTATCCGTTTTGCTTTTGACGTACGAGGGCCATGTTTGCCTGGCCGTCTTGCACGTGGTTAAGGCTTTCCACCTAGCGTCGGCTAAGGCTAGGAAGTGTAGATAAATATCTCGTTTAACCGTATTAATTGGGGGTTCAACCTGTTCAGACATTGTCACGTCCATGGCTGCGCCTCTCCTTGCTAATTCATCGGCGCATTCGTTCCCAGGTATATTCCTATGGCCAGGAACCCAGAGTAACGTCACGATGTATAGGTTGCTAATTAACGCAAGCTCCTCTGAGCATTTGCTAGCTAATTTCGATGATATGGTAGTAGCATTAAGGGCCAGAATGGCGGCTTGGCTGTCCGTAGCTATCACCACGTTGTGTTTCGGAGACGGATCGTGTCTCACCGCTTGGCATGCACGCCAGATCGCTAGCATCTCTGCTTGAAATACGCTAGATTTATCTGGTAGTCTAAATGATTGACTAATTTGGAGTGATTCTGAGTAAATACCTGCACCTACACCGCAGTCCATCTTTGAACCGTCAGTGTAGATCACCGTGTCTACCCCACTCAGTAGATTATTATTTTTCCACTCACCCCTAGCAGGTATCTTGACTCTGAAATTCTTGCCAAGACACAGCTTGGGAATGGTGTAATCAGTGGACGCGGGCAGCATCTGCCTCACCTCCGAGCTGAGAATATTGCTATGTCCATAGGGTTTTGCTGGCCAGTGCCCGTTTTCTTTGAGCCTGACCGCGCTACAGGTAGTTATGTATTTAATGTGAAGGTCGGTTGGGAGGAGAAAGAGGAGAGCATCCAGAGCATCCCGTGGCGTTGATCTCAGCGCCCCCGTTATGCACACGCATGCACTCCTCTGAACCCTACCAAGCTTGGTGCGGATATATTCTCTCCCAAGGGCCGGCCACCATACTATTGAACCGTATGTAAGAATGGGGCGTACAATAGCAGTGTACATCCACAAGGCCATGCGTGGTTTTAATCCCCATTTCCTACCTACCATCTTATTTGTAGAGTATAAGGCTATACAGGCCTTACGAACTCTCTCTTCAACGTTTAGTTTCCAATTTAGCTTGGAATCTAGGATTACTCCCAGATATCTCACACTAGGGGATAGGTCCAGCACGACACCTTCCAAACTCGGTTTTGTGAAAGCTGGGATCTTAGTTTTGGTCGTAAATAACATTAGCTCCGTCTTTGCCGGGTTGGCATTCAGACCACAGTCTTTGGCCCATTTGCCAACACTGCCTAGGGCCCTGCCCATAATTTCGCTAATTATGTGAAGGTACCTACCGGAGACCAATATTGCTAGGTCATCTGCATACGCAACTGCTTTTATACCTTCCCTTTGGAGTTTTTTGAGAATTTTGTCCATCACAAGTAACCACAGCAGAGGTGATAGCACGCCACCCTGAGGTGTACCCCTGCTAACATACCGAGTAATGTGATAGTTACCAAGATCCGCCGAGATCTCTCGCGTTTGTAGCATGTTAGTTATCCACTGACTGAGTGCTGGGTCTACACCCAGTTCAACCAGTCCATCCTGGATAGCTGACACTTGAACGTTATTAAAGGCACCTTCTATATCTAAGAATGTGGCTAGCGTGTATTGTTTGTATTGGATAGACTCTTCCACCGTTCGCACCACTTGACTCAGTGCTGTCTCTGTGGATCTACCCTTGCAGTAGGCATGTTGGGAGGGACAAAGTGGAGTTCTCTCCAGGATACTCCTCAGTTCCTGCTCCAGAATTCGTTCGAGAGTTTTTAACAGAAAGGATGAGAGACTGATCGGCCTGTAGTCTTTTGCCGTTTCGTGTCCCCTCTTTCCAGATTTTGGTATAAAGACAACCTTCACCCGTTTCCACGTCTTTGGAATATAACCGAGCAGGAGGCTGCCTTTAAATAGTTTTCTAATCAAGGGAACGGTCTGTTCCTTTGATTCCTGTAGCATTTTAGGAAAGATACCATCCAAACCAGCAGATTTGTATGGTGCAAAATTGTCAATTGCCCAGGCAATCTTGTCAATCGTTATTACCGAAGTATGAAGTACTTGACACTTTAGAAAAACAAATTAGTGTATTTTATTTATTTTTATTTAAAACTGAACTTACCCAAAAACGAATCCGTATTGGTAGAGTGCGCCGGTTGTGATATGGTAATTGGGTTTTCGTGAGCTGCCAGCCAACTGCTTTCATCGGCCGAACCATTATCGTCTTGGGTTCCTAGTGACCGGAGTTTCGAATGCAACTTCCTGGCAAATGCCTCTGCTCTTCCTCTGCAGGATATTGCCAGAAAAGAGCCTAAACCACCGCACCTTTCTCCTTCTGATGCCATGAAGACGGCAGAAATTCTGGAAAGAAAAATTAAAGTTGACTTTATAACAACAAACACCACTTATCTACCTTTATTCAGTTCAAATGTAGGCAAACCAACTAAAATGTAATCACACATTTATTTTTTTTGATGTTTTTTAAATTAATTAAATTTTTCTGTAAAAATTTCTACCTTTAAAGATATTCATTCATAAATACCTTATAATTATTAATCATAAAATAAATTCTGTAATTATTATTTATGTTTTCAAGTAGGTACCCTATGTTTTCACTTATACGACAATACTGCAATTAATCTTAATCATATTAAATAATCTTAATCCTGGTCTCTATATTATCAAACGCTATAAAATACAGACTGGAATAAGTTAATTAATTATAAATAAAATTATTATTGGATAATAATAATTTATCAAACGTGCACTCAATTAAAATTGAGCCAAAAAATATATAAAAAAAAGAAATGGTGATTTTCCTTTGTTGACTTTTCTTGTCCTATCACAAAATAATAATATATCTCATTGACCTTAACAATAAAAATTGACCCACGCTGGCCAGATAATTGTATTTAAATAACAGCTGATCATCTCAGCAATCTAAAAATACACAAACATTTTATAAATGTAACCATTATTTCAAAACAGAACGAGCAGTCTATATACTAGCCAAAATTGCTTGAAAAAGAAATAAAATAGAACCACTGGAAGGCGTTTAGAAAATCTTTGAGAAATAAAATATGTAAATGTAAGAAATCACACTTTCCCATAGTGGCGAAGGATCTTCCAGTAGGAGGATCTAGTGGTGTTAGTTTCGTTCTATTCTTCTGTTAACCTGGTTAACCTGTTATGATTCAAAGTATTGTCTATGAAGTAACAGCTTAAAGGATCCGCCAAAATATCCGCCCGACTATTGTGACCTTGATTTTTTTCTTAAATCTCTAAAAGCTTTGTATTTAAAGAAGTAAACATTTTAATTTTATTAATAGAAACATTTATTGGCTATTTCGAGACTCGCATGTTTGATATACTAGTTTTATTTTTAGAACAGCTTGAATTAAAGCGTTTTTAGCTTGTTATTTAAAAATGAAATTATTCTGTAGATGGTAATTTTTACGGAGTGTATCGAAACAGAAACGCAAAAAGGTAACGGAATAAAATAATACCGGCAGGTGAAAATCTATTTTGAACAAACTATTTACTTGTTCATTTCACGGTGCGATTCCTACAAGTAACTGTTTTTGCAGTCACATGCCAAATATGCATAGGTGGACAAACGTAAGGTTTTGATTCTTGATGACACAATTTCTTGTTTTGACAAATCAAATGATTAGTGTGGGCGAAATAACATTTCGAGTATTTATTAAAATACTTTCACCTTAATGCTTCATTATTAACTACTAGTTTGAAGATTGTTAACGATGGCACGTAAACGTATGACAGTATAGTCGCTTGGATGGATAAAGGAGATAATGTTGATATGTTGATATAGGCGTGCCGCAAGGATCCATATTAGGTCCGCTAATATTTTTATATATAAATGAACTGGAATTTCATGTAAGTACTGATACTCTGATACTATATGCAGATGATACGACGTTAGCTGTCGATGCCGATTCTAATGAAGAACTTTTAAGCAAAATGAATTTACTTGCTAAAGAATTTACGACATGGTGTGCCAGAAATTCCCTGATTGTCAATTCAGATAAAACTGTCTGCATGCAATTCTCATATAGGAATGAAATATCTTACAATTATACAGTTGCAGTAGGCTCTAGCCAGAGCTGGGTAGTATCCGGATACTTTTGATGTATCCGAAAGCTGTATTCGGATACTTTTTAAATTTTGTATCCGGTATCCGTATCCGTGACCAAATTTGAAAGTATCCGGTATCCGGATACTTTTTTGACATTCGGATACTTTTAAATTTTCAACGTCTGCCGGTAATGTACGCACCACACTTCAATCCAGATGTACAGGGTGTCTCAAATTGGTGTGTTTTGCAGGGTATCTCGTAAACTAGAAGAGATAGGAGAAAAGCAGTTAAGATGTTATGACTTCTTTTTTTGTTAAAGTAACGATAGCCTAATTAAATCTTTAGTAACTCCCTGCAGTTGGAAGATACAGGGCGATTATTGAAAACTGTCGAAAACTACAAGGTACTATAACTTCTTAATTAAGAAAAATATAAAAAAACGTTATAAAAACTTTTGATAGATATAATATTAAAGAGTTCAGTGGCGCACAGATTTTTTTAGGGGGCTCACTAAGGAAATATAATGCAAACTTATGTTTTTTAAATGGGACACCCTGTATATTTTGACGTTTTTCGTTTCCTTTTTTAATTCTCATTCACCTGATATGACATATTATATATCTATTTTCAATGGTTGGAGCTACAGTGCAAATAAACCATTTATGGATGTTATCAGGTGAAACCCCCTTAAAAAATTGAACACTCAGTAACGAAATTTAACATTTTATTATAAGGATACTGATGTGTGATAATTTTATTTATCAAAATTATAATTAATAAAAAATAAAACTTTTTAATCGATGAAAACGGAGAGCATTTTGAACATTTAAAGTAATTTTTACATTCTAATAAAATTAGTTATAGGTAGATTAGTTGTTACAATGTTTCTTGTTGTTTCATAAGTTTATTGTTTTTATTTTTTTAATCTGGAGTATCAATATTTTGATCATATCTCTAAAAATCTGAACAGTAGTTATTAGGCTATCCTACAACTAAAAAGTATTTTTGACACAAATCAATTTATTTCCAGTCCGTAAATTTTGTAAACTTTGTATGTTTACTTTAATATGTACTTATTTTAACTTTTATTACTAATTTTATCAAGATTTTATTTTATTTATTCAACTGAATTTGTGCGTACGGACTAATATGTAATATTGAAGGACTTTTTCTTCCATACCTTCAATAATTATTACTCACATATGGCTAACCCTACTTTAAAAAAAAATAATATGTAATATTTTAAAAAACTACTATGTATTAGTCCCTCTTTCTACTAGTCTTCTTATTAATAATAAGAATAGTGATGGAGGTAATAGTCAAAATCTTATATTATTTATTCGGGGGAAGGCTTATTAGGAATGGATCGTAAAATTGCATAAGCAAATAGGAAATATCATTCTGGTTGAATATGAATTGGTGTAACTTACACTATTGCATATTCACATATAGATTATAATATTACACTTTCGGGTGGGGCTGCTGATGCCACCAGAGTTTTCATATCTCTGAAACGTATTCTTCGGTTAATTTTTTCACTTAATGGCAGGGAAACTTGTAGAGAGCATTTTAAAAAATTTCATATACTGACATTTTTCTCAATTTAAGGAATTCTAAGGAATGAGAAAAACCCAAACAAATTTAAAAAAACAATCTGAAATGTCTTCTTAATGTAAATCTAAATGTAATGTAATTTTTTTATCCAATGTTATGTTCAGTATGTACTTATTTTTGACATGTCCTATATCTTTAAGATGTAAAAAGGATAAATACATATTATTATTATTATTATAAAACGGAGAACGTATTCTTTCTAAAAATAATTCATTTTTATTATCATAGAGAGTACCCAACAAAGTAATCTTTTGACACACTATCTTGGTTCAAAATTTAATTAGGTAATATAAAATTTTGCACAAAATTCGAAATACAAGACACTAACATGTATATTTATAATTTCTTATCAGCTATTTAATAAATAAACAGTATTTTCAAATTTTAGACTTAGTAAATCCATCATTTTTTTGACACACGGTTAAAGAATGGGAAAAATTAGAACAAATAATTTTCCTGAAACTTCTTAATTGTGAAATTAATTCTAATCGTTTCGTCCGACTTTTCTCAGGATGTTTTACGCCACTGGTTTTATCGATAATGATACATATCAACCTAAAATCACAAAAACATATACTTCGAAAATAGGAAATCAGAATTTGAATTTAGTTCGGATGCTTGACTAAAAATATTTTGAACCTAAGGATATAAATCCGATAATTCATAAGACAATTGCAGGACCTTTATTGTTTTTGTCCCAAATGAATACAGAACCAATTTATTGAAGATATTAAAATTTATTTGAAAACAATCATTGTATTGTTGGATTATATATTCAGATTAAAATGGTCAATGTTTATTTTCTCAGGTTTCAAAACATATATTGTTAGAGGTTGTTCTGAATGTAAACTTTTTGTCTGGATTTATTTGGCCATCTTATTTAAATTTAATTTATGTTCAAAGCGTAAATAATTAAATAAAATCTCATAGACTTCTGCATGCCGAAAGATATTGGTTGATGCAAAAAAATATAAAACTAAATTTTGCTTTGATCTATCATCAGGTCACCTCCTAGTAATAACTGCTTATTCACAGATCTGGTAATAAGAAAAACCACCCTCCTTGCACAATAATAGAACTGATTGGAAGGCATTTAGAAAAAAATTTGACAGTAAAATCTCACTAGATCAACTTCTAACAACCGAACTGAAGCAGCGACAGAAGACTTAACCAAAAATATATAAGAAGCAGCGTGGCTTGCCGCTCCGAAAGTACCCCGCAGTTTTTGATACGGAAATGGCTTTTGGTCGATTTCTCCCAAACTACGGGAATTTATTCGTCATCCCATCCCGATCAAAAGTGTCCATAAGCCCAAGTCAATCCTATGACTTATGTACAGATTTCGAGCTAGCGCGAGTTTAACCTGATTAGAGCGAACTCGATATATGCGCATTTATCGGCAAGTTAGGTGTTCACCGCTTTACGTTTATGGTTTATATGATGGATATATGTCATACACACCCTCATACAAACACCCATACACACACAGCGTCTTTTTGAAGATTTTATTTTGATTCCTCAACTTTTGTTCAAGAATTTATTTTTTATTGACATTACATTTTTTATTCTATCATTTGTCAATCACTTTTTTGTTACCATGAATACAGCTAGACCACAGTACATACAGTAGTTTCACTTAGCGTCGGTACCTTTGATATTGGTGTCCAGCAGTTTCATTTTTTATATTCGCATTGGTATTGACACTATTGACAGTAACGACATTTCTCCCCGCCACGATCCCTAACAATGCTCATATATACACTGCTCGATATATCAATTATTGATATAAACTGCTCGCTAAAATTCAGTATATGCTATTGTAGAATTGTCACAACAATGATCACTTTTCAATGAAATAAGTGGAACCATACATAGGGATTGACGCCTCATTGATAAAAATTCCTAAAACCAGAATTTGATGAAATAAGAAACTACTTTATGAAATGTTTATAACACTTCTAATATATTATACAGTAGAGTGGATGAAACTTTTAAAATCCGACAACTATGGAAGGAGTGCCTGTCGTTCTTAAACTCGTCGTTTGCGCATAGCCAGGAGTCGCAACTCCTGGCTATGCGAATTGAAAAATTACAACCAGAAATTGGCCGAAGTGGAATTACTGTATGTACTGTGGCTAGACGATGTCCGACATGGGCGTTTCATTAACAGGGTTAAACATAGCCGGGGTAAGATGGTTTTTCGCATGTTTCTTTTTAATGATTCATATCAGAATGATCAGTCAACAAGATTATTAGATATAATCATTGATTCTCAAGGTGGACCGCGAGTGATAGATGTCTAGATTCTAGAACATAAAGTTAAATAAATGTTACTTTAATAGGAGCACTATAGAATAAGCATTGTTGTTATTTCGCTGATGCTGCGTTTTTGTTACCATTTCCCCTTCCTCTATGTGAGTCGTGGAACCAGTGTAGGAGTATAAAAGAATATGGTTTAGAGGAGATAACGACGAGTAACGCTTTTGCTGGACATAATTGTTAAGCGTTCTCTTACAAAAAGTATTTTTCCATTGAATATTTCGTTTTGTATTTATTTCAAGATGGCCGGCTATGTTTAACCCTGTTAATGAAACGCCCATGTCGGACATGGTCTAGCTGTATTCATGGTAACAAAAAAGTGATTGAAAAATGATATAAAATAAAAAATGTGTGTGTGCATGTGGGTGTGTATGACATATCTACCATATAAACCATAAACGTAAAGCGGTGAACACCTAACTTGCCGATAAATGCGCATATATCGAGTTCGATCTAATCAGGTTAAACTCGCGCTAGCTCGAAATCTGTACATATGATTGACTTGGGCCCGTGGACACTTTTGATCGGGATGGGATGACGAATAAATTTCCGAAGTTTGGGAGAAATCGACCGAAAGCCAATTCCGTATCAAAAACTCCAGGGTACTTTGTAACATTAGGAAAAAGTGAAATATCTTCTACAATCAAAGAAAAAACACTCACGGAAGCAGTGGCAGCCAGCCGAAACAGAAGAACATTTGAAACTAAACAAAGCAACTAAAAAAACAGCAGGAGCAGATTCTAGAAGAACAAAGATCATCTAGAAAGTCTCATACCAACAAAAGCCATAGATTATAGCAAAAAGTCTTAAAAGGTCTTAACATAATCCATCAAACAATAATAACAATAATAGGTTGGCAAGAAAATTCTTAAGCATTTTCGAAACATCCAGAAAATACATCCAAACAAAAAATGACAATAATACGTTAACCAGAAACAATAACGAAAATGCTTAAGCATTCTCGAAACATCTAGAAAATATATTCAAATAAAAAAGTTTATTTATTTTCAAGGCTTTTACATTTATTTCGTTTCTCGTCGAGTCTTAAATTTTTGTATTTGTAGTAGTCGATCAAAAGAGTATTGTGCTAATAAAAGATCCAAATGGCGGGCTGTTAGCTAAATTTAAACATCTGACATACTTCACTCCATTGAAATTATCAGTTCCTTCATATGTGCGCTAGGTGTGGTTGAACTCCAAGACATACACTACATTTTAATGTACAGAGGTTAACAAAAACAGTTATTTTTAAATTATTATTCTAGCAATTTGACCGTTTTCATAAAGGTTGGTAATATTTTGGGGTTTTGGGGAATACTAGACGCGCGATTCGGTTAGAATTTGTAGTATTTAATTACCTCTTTAAATTAAGTCATAAATCAATTGCCCATATGGATAATTTCGACTGAAGTAAATCAGGAGGACTTTCTATATTAATTTTTGGATTTATATACTTCTGTACGCTCCTGTCAATCTCCTTATATGAAAATGCCACATATGGTTAGTTTTATGGCTGCTAAACTACTTTTAAACAACGCCAACGTTGCCAAACTACATGTTCTAATATTCGCTATAATAGCCGAACTACTCGGCGTCCACTATAACAACAAACACAATCGGAGTTTTGAGTTTAAGAAATTGACTTTCGAGTTTCTTTAATTTCTATCAATCAAATACTATTAAACGAGCAAGGTTTGTATGTGTGTATGTATGTGTGTCCGGAGGATCTCAAAATCCACTCGTCAGAATTCAATGAAACTTTCAGGGTAGACTAATTTCTATCTAAATCGGCAAAAAATGCAGGTCTGATGTCTGTGAAAATTCGATCTTCCGAGATATTTACAAGAAAAGTTAAGCTTTTAGTTTATTTCCTAGCAACGGCAGACAACACAGAGATAATATAACCTGTTTCTATAGTAAATTTGGGGTGCAATGATAGATCGCCTCCTCGCGGTGCACTCTGGGTAACGCTAAAGATCTATCACTACTGGATGCCAAAGTAGCTATCACGCTCTCTTGGCTATCAATACAATACAGGATTTTAATACCATATCGTTTCAGATTGCCCAAACCGTGCTTATGGCGGAAACCTACAGGACTTCGCAGAATGTTCCCAAGACGCAATTAAAAGGCTGTGCAACTTGGATATTAATGTATATTTCCTTTTATCGTATTGTAAAAAATCCATACGCTAAATAAATAAATAATACATTTTTTATTATATATTTTGTTATGTCATTTTGAAATAGTATATTTCATTAGGAGTCCAGAAAAATCATTTTTGGACGTGTAATGAACGATATTTTTCATTATATCTATCTGAAAACCAGATTAAGAAACATTTATTTTTAACAATTTGCGATTTCTAGAGAACTGTCAAGACCTTTATCTTTAACAATTTGCGTTTTCTAGAGAACTGTCAATAACATATTATTTTATTTTGACATGTAAGTAGGCAGTAAGTTGGCTGTACAATTTTCCGTGCGGTCGCACAGAAAAAGCCCATTTTCGGTGCGCTAAATAAGCAAGTAAATATAATGTTTTCAGATAGGTATATGAAAACGACTTTCATTCAAGAAAGTCGAAACGTCAATTAAAGCCGACTTTTTCTTTAAAATAAGTGGTTTTATTTCCATTAGAAGAGAAACTGATAAATATTAGTTTAATTTGTCAGTTTTTGGCATTGTCAAAAGTAGTTAATTGTCAATCATCGATCATCGATGGAAATAATATCATATTTTTGTGCGAGGGGTGTTACAGAGCAACGTTCAGTAACGTAGTTGCGATACATATAATGTTGGTCTAACAGTGGCCGGCGAAAACGTTGGTGGAGTGATGATGGAAAATCGTCATAAGAAAATAACCTATTTTTGTAAATATCAACGTCAAGGTTTGACTTTATTTAATTTCTGGCGTTCAATCTGAAAGAATTAAATTTTAAATTTGCCGCTTTTTATAATGCAATAGAAGATTCTATAATAACCTACAAATTTTGACAACTACTGACACGCACATCTCTGGGTAAACGTTAAGAATATGGGGCCGGCTGAGATTTTCATGAAATTTTCACAGAAGCTATAAAACATGATAACATCAATATAGTAATAGAAATTTTTGCGCGAAAAATATTTTTCGTTTTTTTTTTTGAAAAAATATATATTGCGATACTCACTCCCAAGACAAATAAATTGAAACGATTATTTAACAATTTTTCCAATACAAACGTATATACAGGGTGTTTCTTAGTTAAACCGACATACGCTAACTGTAAATAGAGGGAACTTAGGTGATTCCAAATAACCTTGGTTAATGGGTCTAACGCCTTTAGTAACCGAAATACGGGGTGTTTCATCCATTTCGGCCAATATTTTGATAAGCCCAATCCTGTAGTGCAATAACTACAATTAAAATCCAGATCCGGATTAAGAAGAATTTGCAAAATTTGAAAATCCGCAAAACAACACCCTGTATATCAGATTTTTTAAAATTGGAATGGATATTTGAAAAGAACGGAAAAAAATTAGTTAAAGTGAAAATTTCTTTTAAGTGCACATCCCATTCTACTACTGGAGTTTTAACGTCAAATTACATCAAATGCATTTTTCGAAGTACCTTGTAGATTTTTTTCATAGTTGGTACAGGTATCATTTTTTAGTAGCCCAATCGTATCATGTAAGGACTATACTACAGTTAAAATCCAGATACGGATTAAGAAAAATTTGTAAAATTAGAAAATCCCCAACGCAACACGCTGTACATCAGATTTTTTTTTAAATTGGATCAGACATTCGAAACGAATGGAAAAAACTGAGATATTCTGACATATTTTTATAAATGCATGGCGTGTGGCGTTGGGGATTTTCAAATTTTACAAATTTTTCTTAATCCGTATCTGGATTTTAATTGTAGTATAGTCCTTACATGATACGATTGGGCTACTAAAAAATGATACCTGTACCAAATATGAAAAAAATCTACCAGGTATTTCGAAAGTTACTGCTTGTGAAAATGAAAAAAATGCATTTGATGTAATTTGACGTTAAAACTCCAGTAGTAGAATGGGATGTGCACTTAAAAAATTTTTTCACTTCAACTCATTTTTTTCCGTTCTTTTCAAATATCCATCTCAATTTTAAAAAATCTGATATACAGGGTGTTGTTTTGGGGATTTTCAAATTTTGCAAATTCTTCTTAATCCGGATCTGGATTTTAATTGTAGTTCTTACACTATAGGATTGGGCTATTAACCCTATACCTGTACCAAATATGAGAGAAATCTACAAGATGGTTCTAAAGTCTCGGTAATTAAAGGCGTTAGACCCATTAACCCAGGTTATTTGGAATCACCTAAGTACCCTCTATTTACAATTAACCTATGTCGGTTTAACTATGAAACACCCTGTATAACTTTTCTACAAATGCCCATGTAGCAATTTATAATCAGAATAAGCCTGAAAAGTATTAAAAAAGGAAAAAATGTTCATTTGACGGACATAAATAATTCATCAAATGACAGCCATCTCATAAATTCAAAGTTGAAAATACAACGTTGCCAATTCAATTTCAGAAATCATGGAAATATTTAATGGAATGTTGAGTAACACTGTTAAATTGGACACTTGTCAAAATATGCTAAAAATATGTGTAGTAGTTTTGGTTTTAATCATCTTTTTCTGAGTTAAATATTCGTATGTCTATGCTAGACTTAATATTGAAACTCGGTTTGTTAAATTTAATAAATTTTCGGGCAAATATCGTTTTGGCGAAGAACATCGTAACTTTTTTTTTAAATGAAAAATGTAAATGTTTGTCATCGTTATACAAAATGCATGGTAGAATCAAAAAATTTTGTAGGTCCAGATATTAAAGATTAGACCAAGCATTTTGAAAAAGACGGAAACATAAAAGTATTCATGTATGACATCCCTTAAGCGACTATGTTTTATCTCCATCTTGGTCGACGAGATATTTTCAGCAAAACAATAATTCTAAAATAAGGCGGGATCTGAAAATGGATAAAAATGTTCACAAAGAAACGTCAACTGAGCAAATCCCATTACCCAGGACACGGATTGTAAGTTTTAGTATGCTATATCCTTGTGTATTAGATACTTTTCGAAACGATCTTTTCTTTATTTTATAGGGAACTTTGACCTTTTGAAGGTTCTATTCCTTTCGAGGAAACTGCGAGTACATACTAAAAAATTCTACAAAAAAAATAAGTATAATTTAGGATTATACGGGGTGATTCTTAAAAATAAAATACGTATTACATACAGGGTGTTCCAATAGCGCTACAGAGTCGTTATTAACTATATTAAAAATCATCGGGCAATACAAAAAAATTAACAGCAGCATTAAAGGTCAGTGACGAACAGATGCTCTTCCAAACACACGTCATTGGATCAACTAGGGAAAATGTTTTATAACCAAAATATGCTCTTTTCAACGAGAGTTATCTCCAGGTAACTAGAATCTAGAATCTAGAAACACCCTGTATAAGTAAATGTTAATATATCTGAGCAGTTACATTGCATGATTTATAAATTAGTATTAATAGATTTTTTATTTCAACTTTTTATTATTATCTCATTTTTCTAGTATCTAGAAGCTTGTGCTTTTTGCAAAACAGACAAATAACTATGAGGTAGATTGTTGCAACTGTCAAAACTAGACCCTTTTTAGCAGCAATCATTCTATTAAAAGGAAACCACTATGAACTACAGAAATGAATTGTACTCAATCAGTAGTAAAGTTAAGTTGTCTAAAAATTAGTCGACTGGGCAACATTGTAACTCAACCTTAATTAATTGCTTTGTTTTTATTGTTTTGTTTAATAAATACATAGATAAAAATAACACTTTAATAGTATTTTCGGTGACATCGGTAACAGATAAAAAATTACATCTATTATTTTACCATTATGAATTTCAGTAATATTTCCAAAATTCACCAGTTCTACCAGACTTCTTTAAAATTTGGGTATCCCTAATTTACATAACAAAGACAAGCATTCAGATAATACCAAATGGACCCGCAAACGACCTATATTTTGGTGTAGAAGCTGTAAAGTCCTGGGTCAGGTATTTTTTACGGTAAATTCTTATTTATGTACAAGTAGGTAAATCTTAAAAATATACTTTTCATTGACTCCTTTGTCGCTGGTAATTTCTGTGTGGATTGAATTATCTATAGGGTAGCCAAGAACTGTTGGGGTATTGATACTTAATTATCTGTCTTCTTGTTTACAACCCATCAGTGATCGTGGAGTGAAGGACTACACCTGGTATATGAAATCCATTGGATTTAATCCAACTGAATTATGCCTTCGGTGAGATTTGAACCCACAAATGAAATTTTTCTAAGAATTTTGCTTCTAATACACAGTTTTAATCGTGTATAACATTTCTTATATTTATTTTGATTTCTCGTTTACCTTTATACGAGTCCAACAAGAATCTAGATTGTAGAAACTAAAAACTGGTACCTGTTATAAAATGTAAATTTTCTGTCCGCTAGCAGCTACATCGGTATATACATGAGAATTATTTCACAAGAACTCGAAGAACTCGCATTGAGTCAGTCAAAGTAGTCGAAGAATTTCAACAGGAATCACATATTTGAAAATCATTTAAATGAGAATTCTGGTACAAAAATAGTTTTCCTAGATAATTTTTCATGTTCCTGTCTGAAACCAAATTAACAATTTGGTGTTAATTGATAAAATAGAAAGCGAGGTTGTTTAATGTATATATTATTCGCCTTCTTGAGTCTTCATCAGTTTTCTATATATTCTCTAAAATTTGTTAAATATTTCCAATGTGAAAAATATCGTAAAAAACTGTCGACGTTCATAAGAAAACACAATCTCTGATTCTGAGAGAATCTTTTCAAATTTACATTAAGATTTGAACGTTCAATGCGATCCTCTCAATTTTCTGGAATGGGATATTGTTCGTTCTCTTATCACCTTTTTTATAGCTTGCAATGTTACGCTTTTGGAATTTTTTCCATTAAAATATTTATCGACCAAAAGAAAAATCACCCTTTTCATCATCTACGGATTTAGAGAGACTGTTTCACATTTTTTTTTGTAATACATTTATTCGATGACTTTCCGATTGGTGGGGTAATATTTATGTTTATATTTTTATTCCAATATTACACCTAATAACTTAAATATTATATAATTAATTGTATCAGATTATTTATAAACTAACGCAGTAGATGATGATGAATAGAAAATAACGATCAATGAATCCATTTCATAAATGGCAAGTTTCCAATCTATAAATTTATGACAGAGACGTCATACTTTAAAATGTAATATATTTTTGTTAAAGGACTCGTTCATAGAATTTCTGTAACACCCAAACATACATTTTATTTTGATAAATTGAGTTTAAAATGTATTTTTTAAACCGGCGGGAAATTAGAAGTTTCAATCTTATTTTTAGTCCTAAAAATCCGTCTGAAGCTTCCTTTAAAACTTTTCGACATCCTCTCTAAAGTACTTTTGACTTTTTTAGCTTTTACGACTAGGTCAGATAAAAAAATATATTTTTATCAAAAAATTGCACTTTTCTTATAAGAAAAAATGTTATTTTTTAATATTTCAGTTCCAGTTATTCGCACACATCTACATATTATAAAACTGGTCGATTTTTTGATTTTTGGAAATTTCTGAAGCCTCTGGATTTTGCATTGTGCCTGATTCCCATCTGCCCCAACCACTTCTGCAAAATAACATGAGCAATTTTGCGTTCTATTTAATAAATTGATAGATATATTTTATACGGTTCTATATTTTTCCTAAAAATTGCTAAAAATTGTCCTTTAAAATTATTATTAGTATTACTTTATTAGTTTCCAAAAAGCATAAATGTTTACACTAAGAAACAAAGTGTCTAATATATAGATAAACACAAAAACAAATTCCTTCCTGTTTTTCTTTAGATAGTCTGGCACTAAAACCTTGTGTTAAGGTGTATAAGAACAATTAAAGTTGAAAACAACATGTCGGGAAATTTCCTACGAATTTAACAGGCTGCATAGCGAAATGCATCTTGTCTACGTAAATGTATGATGCAAAACTTAGTTGCTTTGTCTATTTCAACAATACCCATTTCAAAAAAACTTTCTGAATTTTTCTACTGTACCTGCACTATTACACATCTTAGAATTATGAGCTTGGCGACGTTGCTGACATGAATTTCAATCTTAAGTTAATCTATTATCTATTTCCTTTTAAAGCAAGTATTATTGGGGGGAGGGACCCCTATTGGTACTCCGGCGCGACTTGTAGATGATTGACAGCGTGATTAATTAAAAGGCAAATAATATTCCAAAGCGACGCGATTTTGGGACAACCTGTTTGTTTTTATTCCAATCCTGGACTCCACCTTACATTGATTTCTAATCAAGACGCCCATATTTTCAGTGTGCCAGTTTCTATTTTTATCACTTGTCTTAGGTCGCGGAACATTTTATTGATTAAAATTTAGATAATGATAAAGTTTTATTTATGAACGACGTATAAGATTTATTAATTATTAAAATGATAAAAAAAATCCATTCAAAAATTGCTGATGTATTAAAGTTTGCTTTGGATTTTAAAGTTTAACTACGGAGAATGCAGATAAATTAAAAAGGCTTGTAGATAATTAATTATTTTTGCGATGATTTACATTACTATTTTTATGGTTACATTATTGTCCTTGGAAAAATATTTGACAAATCAGTTAATTTTGCAAAAATTTTATTAGATGCCAAAATACATAAAGCTTATTTAAATAATACGTAGAATGTAGAATATTTCAAAATATACAGGGTGAGTCACGGTAGACGCGACGGAGCATTATGGCTAAATATTTTCAAAATTTTGTTTATTCCTGGATATGTGGGTTGATAAAGGCTACATTTTAAAATTATTTTGAAATATAGAGGTTATCCCAAAAAAGTGTTGCGTATCAAAGTTATATGTTTTCTTATGGAACACGCTATATTTGCATTTATAAATTATACGTTAAAAATAAGATAAACTTTCTTAACTATTCCCTTTTAGTTTTCGAAATATTTTGATATTTCTGGAAATGGAAGCACTTACAAGAAAACCAATAACTTCGAAACCTATGAAATCAGCTAAATTCAATTTTAACTGAACAAAATTAGACTAATAATTGAAAGCAATAATGTATTTAAAGTTGTTTAAAATTATACAGGGCGTCCAAAATGGGGCCATTTTCTAATGACATATTCAAACGACAATATCATTCTTATTTTAAATAGGACACCTTGTATTTTATAATCCCATTATGTAGCAAATTCCATTACCTTTTAAAAATTATAAAGGTCTACTATACCTAAATCTATTAATTTTGGAGTTATTTTTATTTTTGTTAAATTTTATATTATTTTTCCACCGTAATGCCTAAATATAACACCTTGTATTTCATCAGTTTTCTTGTAAGTGCTTCCATTTTCAGAAATATCAAAATATCTCGAAAACTAAAAAACTTAGGTATAGGGAAAGTTTATCTTATTTTTAACGTATAATCTATAAATGCAATAAAATATAGGGTGTTCCATAAGAAAAAATATAACTTTGATACGCCACACTTTTTTGGGACAACCTGTACATTTCAAAATAATTTTAAAATGTAGCCTTTATCAACCCACATATCCATGAATAAACAAAATTTTCAAAATATTAACCGTTTAGCCACAATGCTCCGTCGCGTCTACCGTGACTCACCCTGTATATTAAACACTTTATTTCTTAGTGCTTTATGCTTTTTAGAAACTAATAAAGTAATACTGATAATACTTTTTAAAATGTCTACAATTTATACAAAATATTATGTCAATACACCTACTATCAACAAACAAAAGTATTTAGATAATTTTTAAGATCTTTTTAGTTTAATTATTTTTTTAACGTATTCCCCACCAGGCCCGTGGGCAGGATTTGCTCGGGGGGGGGGGGGGAGTAGGGGGTAGAGCTCATTAAAAAAATCGAAGGAAAGTTTTTTCTAATAGTAATATTTTTCATCAATTTCAATGCTTATTTGCAATAAAAAATTGTATAGAATAACTGAAAAATCGATCATGAAAATGTCGTTTTTTGGTTTTCTGCATTTTTAACGATATTTTTCCATACGAAAACAATGTCAATGCTTATTTGCAATAAGAAATAAAAAACTTGTCTAGATTAACTGAAAAATCGATTATGAATGTTTTTTCATACCATCTTAAAGTCGACGTTTCAACGAAGAAAATGAGCACTGATAAAGTTAAAATATTGAAAATTTGTTAGTGAACTTTTTCGATTGAAAATTAGGCTTTTTTTTATTTAAATTCGTATAAAATTGAAAAATAAATATTTTGCTTTGAAAAAATTAGTTTATTTAAAACACAAAGAAGAACGTTTTCACTAAGTTTCATAAAAAAAATATTTTTGCGGGAGATAAAAATTAAAAACGAAAAAAATGGTTTTTATCGTTTTTTTCGATAATTTTGTGGTTGAAAACTAATTATCTACAACTTATATATTAAACTTTTTTCGATGGGACGCGTATTTCAGCCACAAATCGTAAAAAAAACCAATATCCAACCCTCACCCCCTTCTGGAACTTTTAATTTGTCTAATTTATTTTTTTTTAATTTACCTCTTAAGAGGGGGGGTCCCAACCCACCCTACGCACGTGCCTGTTCCCCAGCTAGTACATATATAAAAATAAAATATATATTTTTTTAACTCGAATAATTCAATTGTTTTAAAAAATACTCGCGTGGGTATTATCACTTTTGTTCCTTTTAGTAATATAATATCAAGATAAAAATATCTGGCTAACTTTTTCGCTACACTCTTTTGACAAGTAATTGTCTCCATTAACGAAAATTAAAAAAATCTTGCAAAATTTATTTATTATTATTTTCTACGTGAAAACTAAATTTCAGGTGCTTTACATCTACGCCTATGCGTTAAATAATTTAGTCTATTTTTAAGTTAATTTAAGCACACAATTACACTTAATTACACTAAATTTACAATAATAACATCCCTTTTATGTTTAAAACTTCACTACTGCGTTGCCTGTCATCCCAATGAGACGTAGTCAAAGGTTCCATTCAAAATAAATTAAATAAAACTAAGTATTTTTATTTGGAAACACTGATAAAACGTTATTAATAAAAAAGCTTAAACAAACCTTGTGTCACAGTAATTCTTGATGGATCATTTAAGACGCCGAAGACGTCTAATATTTTGGTGTCGCGACGCCCGTAGCGTCCGTTAAGTACGGACATCAGCACAGCACTCGCAAAGCGGCAAGGGCGACGCAAGGTCGAATATGGTTGTTTGACGCAGCGTTGCCGGATTGACGCGATCCTTTTTCTTGGTAAAGGAGTCAATAAACTAATTAAAGTATTAGTGGCGAGAATAGCAGCTTTAGACTACCGTTAGGTGGATGGGAAAGGTCAATTAGGCGGAAATAATTTGAGTCTATCCTAAATGCAGATTGGTTAAAACAGGACATTTCTATTATGGGGATAAAAGACTTATTGTACGACGTAGACCGGTCTTTTCGATTCGAAAGTTCTGAAGGAATTACCCAAATCAACGTCTTCGATAAATTCAGAAACAATATCAAAGTAAATTAGCTATTTTATTCACATGTAAAAGGAAGAATGGAGTCAAATGATGAAGACGAGATATTTCAGCCAAAGCAAGAAGAAATGAAGTTAAACCAGATCAACTATAAAATGTAATGGAAGATCTGAAGAAAGAAATAAAGGATATACGAGTGGAAACAGAAGTCAGAGGTGAAAATAAGCAATTAAAACAAGAAAATGAAGACCTGAGGATGAAATATGTGAAGAAACAAAAATGAAAATAAAATTATAAATAGAACGACAGTTGTAGAAACGTGTTATGTGTTACGACACACGTCATAAAATAATTTTCTAAAAGCAGATTTGATTAGAGTAAACACAGTAATAATTTTCAATTACTATGACGTATACAATTTATATAAAGACGTATGGAAACATCTAAAGATGTATGGAATGGATTGATAAACAAAAATCAATTATTCAATCAGAAAATGATTTTTGATGTCCGTGGGACTCGAACCAACAAACCTTGGGTGATTAGTCCAGTGCTCTACCGCAATTAAATCTAAAATTAATATTTTAAAATTATGTTTTATGTCAATCTATTCCAAAAAAATACCATTTCCAAAATATTGGGAATCTCACTTGAGAACAGTAATCATCTTTAATATTTATAACTTTCTCTTATATTTTTGAATTTATCAACCAAATATTTTTATTTTCTTTTCGAACACCATCAGCACATTTTTATCTAACGCTAATTAAATTTGTTTTTCAAAAAGTTGTTGACCTTTTTTTGGGGATAAAAGAAAGAAGATTGTCGATGTAATTCCAACATAGTATTTGTTAACTTAGTCATTATCTTTTATCATGAAAACCACTACCGTTTTTTAACTAATTTTATCTGTTATCTTTTCTCTGCCATCAATCGTAAAAGTCAGAAATATCTTATCAAAAAAGGTTCGCAAACGATACATGTAAACTTGTTTTTTAAATTGATATGAAAATATTAACTGTTAATTAATTTCTAGGGATATTTCAATTTTTTTTAGAACATTCTTCTTCAATTACTCGAAAATATCCCTTATCAAAAAGCGCCGATGTGGTGGCAGCAAAATGGGGCGTTTATTTTACCAGCAAGATATTTTCTCCAGGCTTTTGTAGTTTCCCTTTTTATATTTTTGTAAATTATTTATACAAAAAGTACAATTATTTGTTAAATCGAATCTTATAATTTATAGCACAGTTATCAAGACGTTAATTTTTTTGTTATGGACATGTGATATTGTTTACCCACCGCTTTAGTGATAAATACGATAAGCTATAAATAAACGTGCAGATTCTTCGCGTTAATGTTAAAATCGCGATATATTTTTTTATCCAGTCTGATGATATAAATGAAAAGTGTCGTAACCAGTTTGTTGAAAAAAAAACCGATAATAGTACGAAAAACTTGTTTGCAATGCATTATATGAGAATGTCAAGAGGTATTTTGTTAATTTGGATGTTTAGGAATGAAAAATTTGTAGCTCAAATACTATTTTTTCATTTATATAGTTTTCTGTACTTCGTATCAGTAAACGTCGGTTTCTACAAAAAGGACACAAATCCAAATTGAGGAGGGGCGATTTTTTTGCTGTATTTGACCTCTTTAGCACATGTCTCAATTTTTTTTTAATATTTTTCTTAATTTTAACACCCTTTATCTCAAAAATGGTCACTAGTGCCACGTTTTTTAAACACCTTGTATATCGATAAAAACAAATTTTTCACAAAAATATGTAATCTGATTCTTCCAAAATTATCGGCTAACTGGCGTACTTACCTATTAAAACTGCAAGCAACTTTTATAAATAAATGATTATGATGCGATTAATTGAAAACAAATATATTAATTTGTGGTTTGTTTTTTTATAAAAAATCCATTACCACATCCGATATCGTTTATGTAATTAATCTCTTACCTTTATTTTTACTACTACTAACCACAGAATTAAAAATGTATCCTAAGAAATCAGAAATCTTTCACAGTTTGACAACAGCGCGATGACCGATAATACTGTCAATCGCACGAAGCGAGAAAATCAACTTTGCCGGTGTACACACGCGTCTTGAAGATGTATCTATTTTGAAAGCCATTGTTTTTCTTGTTGGATTGTTAGTCTTGTTTCCCCTACACCTTCTAAATGATGTTTTGATTGTGATTGTCACATGATTGATACATGTAATGAAAGCTGGCATCTAGAGAGTTCATGCAACAAATGTTCGTAAAAGATAGAGTGGGACAGCGCTGCGAAAACTCACGTAGTCGAGTTTCGTTTGAGAATGTTAAGTTAAATAATTTATAGAGCTGTCAGGCTTTTATTACAAATCTACAATACCTGTCATCTGAAAGATTATTACAAAGATAAGACTGGTGACCTATCTGGCCACTCTCAAGTATTTTTATACTATATTTGGTGAACAACAATAAATAATAAAAAATACAAAATTTATGCACCTGTGTACAGTGTTTTTCTTTAAGAAATCGAAATCTTCGGGAACTCTTTTAATCTAGTAGGGCAGCGTAGTTTAATGGACTTTTCATTTTATTGGAGTAGATCTGGTTTTGAAAACGAAGTCGCTCTTTTCAAATTTTTTCTTTTGTGATTTCATAGACTCGAGGTTCCTATTTTACATGATGACTATATAAAAGCTCAGGTAGGTGTAGAAGGGTGGTAAATTAACATGTAAAGAAATGGAAAATCGGTTTTTCGCACGTAACTCGCTGAGTTTTATTCGGATCGAAACGACTTCTCTATATAAAATAAAAGTGCTCGCGAAAACTGAATTTTAACGCGTCTAAATCGGTCTAGCGGTTCTTGAAATATTGCGATTTGAAAGTAAACGGATTTTCGCTGCGGCGAGAACACACCTAGAGTCTTATTCGCGTTTTTCGCAGGGAAGAAAGTGACTTCGAGACTTAATTTTTTCCTCCGATAGATAGTCGTGATCCAAGCATTGTGTCCAAATTTCAACTCGCTAGTTTAATTTGGGGGGGAAGAGGGGGGCAAACTGATTAATCTTTGACTCGAGGTAACTTTTTTAATTTTTGACCAAACCGGGTTAGCAAAATGGCAAACTCTTTCATGAGGACACTGCTACAGGATGTATTAAGGAGATGATGGTTTTCGCGAAAACGGACAAAGGGCGACCGAATTTCGGATTTTGCAAATTTTATTTTTCGATTTTCGCAACGAAAGAGTAAAGTGGGGAAAATGTTTTATTCGCCATCGATTGCGGATTTTTTTTCTCTTTGATTTGAGCCCTACAAAAACTCAATCCGATAATTAGGAAGGGCGGGATGGTGGTGAAAGCATTTTTCTCTGTAGAAGGGCAAGGGGTAGGGTTAGTAACTTCGTGCTAGGCTCATTTTCAAGGGCATCAGTTCTCTTTCTCTTTTTACCCCAAAGCTCTATCTATATTAAGGCCTGCAGGAGTGCGTGATATATTTACAAAAGCGAGTGCGCTCGCTCAGCCGCCGTGAAATTAGATGCCGGAATAGTATTTGTGAGAGAGAAGAGAGATGTAAGCTCCTAATCTAATTTTACGGCGGTTCAGTGAGCGGACTCGCTTTTATAAATATATCACGCACACCTGCAGTCCTTAATATAGATAGAGCTTTGTGATAAAAAAATCTTGAAAGAGAACTGATTGCCCTTGAAAATGAGCCTAGCACGAAGTTACATGTTAATTTACCCCCCTCCACACCTCCCTTAGCTTTCATATAGTGATTACGTGAAAAAGGGACCTCGAATGTATGAAATCACAAATTTTTTTTTCGAAAATAGCGACTTCGTTTATCGGGTTCTTTTCGCCAGATCGACTCCACTATTTATCATATGAACCAGTTTAGAGAGCCTTATTTACATAGAGGGTGATTTGTGCAAGTGCAGTAAAAGAGAGGGGATTTTTCTTAAACGGAACACCCTGTATATTTTCATATTTTTGGAATCTACATGAAAAGTTGATTTTAAAATCACTTATAGGGTTTAAAAAAACACTCAAGAAGATATGCCAGTTATTTTAATTATTTGGGATGCTTTTGAAAAACGATCAGAGGTGGAGTTAAAGTATATGAATATTGAATAAAAATGAATCCCATTCAAAGTCAAAATATAATCGATTCAATTGTTTTTATCATAAAAACTTTGTCGAAAAAAATTTCGTCTTGGAAAATTACGGCGTATCTTTTGTCAAGAAAAAATTCGCCATGAATAATTTTGTTACGAAAATTTTCGTTGGGGACAAACAAAAAATTCCGTCGCGAAAAGTTTTCTTCAGGAAAATTTTTGCGTAAAAATTTCGAAAAAACATTTAGTTTTCTGAAAATTAAAAATTTCTTTGTGTATAATTCATAAAAAATTTTGTTTCAAAAAATTTGTCCAAACAAATATTTTTCTTTCTGGAAAATTGTCACAAAAATTTCTTCGTGATTCATTATCATGAAACCTTTTATCGTAAAAAAATTTATTCGTGAAAATTTTCATTGTGCACTTATAGGTTTCATTTTTAGCATACTTGACATTAATTATTTTTATGTCAATATGCCTTGTATTTTAATTTTGCGGAGTCGACACCTCGTCGGTGATGGTATTGTGAGGAATTACCACAACCATAAAGCAAATATCTTCCATATAGTGGAGTGAAATTAGACGAAAATATTCTGAAAATGGATGTAAGAGCTAAGTCAATTTTTTTTAATTTTATACATAAAGAGAAACTTGTAAAAATTTTTTCAACAAATTTGGGCTGGAGCTTCACGAGATATGATCAATCCTATTTTTGGTATTTTTCGAGTGGGCTTCACTATTTTTTAAATATCTCAGGCTCTAAGCATCGTGGAAAAATAAAAAAAAATTAAAATGACCGTGATGAAGTAGAGTATTGATCCGTATAATAGCTTTTAAAAAAAAAATAAAAATTCGATTTTTGTGAGGGAACGAATCAATATAAAAATTGAAAGTCGATTTTTTTTTATTATTCCCTAAACTGGGCACTTTAAATAAAGAAATAAAATGTTGGATTTTCTTAGACAAAAGTACACACAAAATCCTTCTTTTTAAGATAAAATTTTTTCTCTATTGTTTTTCCAAAAATGGCGGCCAATTCAATTTTGCCGATTTTGGCTGGACAAATACATTTTTTTTTTTGAATTTTTACCATGTCTTCCCGACATAAAATACATATTTTCTCCAATTTTTAAGAAAATTCGAGGATTCTTTGGTTATTTATTGCCAATTCAGTAAAAAAAAATAATGTGGAATTCGTTTTTTGAGGTTAGGATGCATTTAAAAAAAAACCCTACTATACTTCATCACGGTCATTTTAATTTTTTTTTTATTTTTCCACGACTCTTAGAGCCTGAGATATTTAAAAAATAGTGAAGCATCCACTCGAAAAATACCGTTTTTGGCACATATCTCGCCAAGCTCCAGCCCAAATTTATTGAAAATTTTTTTACAAGGTTCTATTTATGTATAAAATCGAAAAAATTTGACTTAGCTCTTACATCCATATAAAATTCTAATTTCAATCCACTAATAATGAAAATAGTCATTCCTAACAAGACATCGGCGCCAGTGAATTGTTCGCATCCACTAGAAAAATGTCTAGGACCGGCACTGAATGTAATATTATTATAATTTCTCTATTTTAATATTTATTCCTATGATACACTGAAGACAGATATTCTTGTAAAGATGAACCAGGCATTTTGCTCCGCTCTAGTTTTGTTGATTATTTATGACACGTGGTAAGCATTTGTTTAAATAAAAAGTTATTTAGCAGAGGCGGTATTAGGGTCATAAGTTCAGGCTAATTAAATGTACAGGGTCGTTAGGCAAGAGCGGTGTTAAATGAAATATAAATAGGTTATCTGTTTATATTAAAAGTAGAAAAGAAGATTAGCGGGGAAAAATTAAAGAAAAACAATTTTTCATAGATTTAAGCATAATTAAATGGAAATGAAAATGACACTATTTCTCCTAGTGGTAAATCGAGTAAACATATCGATAAAACCTTTAAAAATTAAAAGAAACAATAAGTTCCCAGCGGGCTACAAGAATTGGCTCCCCTTTCCACTATTTTGAGTGATACGGGGAACAAAATAATTAATTTTGGAGAATTTGGAGGCTTAAAAAAATTAAAATCCAAGCAAAAAGGCGAAGAAGTTAAAATTCGTCACAAAGGGATTATAAAATAAGACTAGTAGGGAAAAATCGACGGAAAACAATTTTTTTTTTTCGTTATTAATCGTCAGATAGAAACAAAATTTCTGAAGATACAAAACCTGGTTTCAAAAAAATCCTTCTACAAAGACAAAAATCATTTATTAAAACTAATGAAATGAATAATCCGGATATATTATTACAAATTAGTAAAAAAAATAAACATCGGCTTTAAAAATTTTATCCTTAAGATTCAACAATACTTAAATCATCATCTTCAGTATCTTTTTCTTCAGGCGGATTGAGTTTTCTTCTCTTTGAAGAACCCTCTTGAGGATCGTCTTGTTCATCGACAATCATGAGATCATCTTCATCGCTTTCTTCTGGCTTTTGCTCCTCGGTACCGTTTTTATCGCCTACATTTAAAGTAAAAGTATGCGTGAAACATTATTGAGGTAGTTTTGACAAGATAAAAGCATGAAAGAATACTTAAACATGTGCTAGAGGAAAAATAAGTATGAGGTAGAGAAGACGAAACACTGAAAGCAGCTCAACGCAGAAATATGCCAGAAAAGGGCAATAAGAATCATTAAAAAACTTAGTTTGAGCTTCTTGCAGAAGAACTTTCAAAATAAATAAATTTGCGGCAATATACATTGAAGACTGTCTAATGGTTCTATTTAAAAATAAGGAGTATTTTAATTCAAATTTACCAACACACTCATACAATAGTAGAGACAAGCATTATATATGTTGTTATGGTGTAAAAAATGGGACAAAATTAAGGAAAGTGTAATTTAAACGAATTATATAAAATTATGTAAAAAGGAATTTAAAAAAAAATGATAATGGTTGTTAGATATTGGTTTATGTTGATTAGAATATTAAGAAATGTCAGAGGTGAAGTTGAAAAATAAAGAATATTAAGAAATTTAAAAACCTTTAAAAGTTTCACGAAGGTGGAATTTTTTGAACCATAAAAATTCCAAAAAAGGACCATGGGAGTGACAAAACTGCACAAAGGATGTGATATAAAATCACACAAGCTCCCAAGTTTGATTATCATTACAATTGGCGCCCAACGTGGGACAAGTAAAATTTTTTGATCAGTATGAATAAGAAAATAGAAGAAAATATACAGGAAAACGAGACTCCTGAAAAGAAAGGGGAAAGTGATATGATGAGTATGTTCGAAATGATAAAAGAAACAATTGAACAATCTAAAGGAGAGATTAGACAACAACAAGACAATAAGAATTTAAATAATAAACTGGATAAGGTGAAACAAGAAATGAAACAATGATAGAGAAAATGGAAGAAAAACTAGGAAATGTGGAAAAAAGATTGGAAGAATCAAAATTATACATGGAAAATAAAATAGAAGTCACTAAACAGGAGATGAGGGAAGAAGTGATTGGAAGAATATTGGAAATAGAAAATGTACAAATACATAGAATAAAATAAATACAAGAAAAAGAAGAGATTTTCAAAGATAAAATTGAAAGAGAAGTAAAAGAAGTCAAGCAAGACATTAAAAAAGAAATGAAGGCAATTAAATTGGGGGTACAAGACACCCAAGAAAGGATGGAAACAAGATGAGAATAAAGCAGAAGAAAGAATTAAGGAAATACAGAAGGAAATAGACAATTTAAAAGAAATTATCATAGATGGAAGATGAAATAAAAAAAATATTTTTGGATATTGCAAGAAAATTTAAAAGAAATAAAAACGAATTTGGCAATATTAGAGGAAGAGAATTTAAGTATACGAAAAGAAATCAAAGAAAAATACAAGATTTTAGTGGGAAAAATAAAAATTTGATTTTATTATTTTTTTTAAGATAAAAATAAATTAAGAAAACAAATTTTGTGGAGATGTTGTTATGGTGTAAAAAATGGGACAAAATTATGGAAAGTGTAATTTAAACGAATTAAATAAAATTATATAAAAAGGACTTAAAAAAAGATAATGGTTGTTAGGAGATGTTGGTTTATGTTGATTAGAATATTAAAAAATGTCAGAGGTGACGTTGAAAAATAAAGAATATTAAGAAAACCTAAGTTTGATCATCATTACAATGTATATCCTATTCACAGACTGACTGTTACAGAAAGGGGTGTTAAATATTCTTGTATCAAATTATTCAATAAATTAACTCATAATATTAGACAGATAAAAAGTCGAAACCATTTCAAAAATGTGATATACAAAATCGTAGTAAATACTGAACCCTATACAGTACAAGACTACTTCCTGTGTAAAATTTGTAAAAAGCTGTAAGATTTCTAAAAATTTGTAAAAGGACCCCGCACCATTTAAATGTAAAAAACGTCCCGGTCAAATTTTCTGAAACTTTGGTATGTTGTAGAACTCGATGCTCTGACAAAGTGTCCATTGGCCCAAAGCGATCCTATGGCTAGTTTTCGAAGTACAGGGTGTTAAACATCGGAAATACCACTTTTTTGTAACCAGATTTGGCAACAATATTTTATAAACAATCACCGTAGAATTTGGTTAGTTACAGGGTGGTTCGAAAATAAGTAATACGGTTTTTTGAAGAAATCATTTTTTTAATAACAGCTTTAAAAATACCAAAGTTCCAGAAAATATGACCAGGACGTTTTTTACATTTAAATGGTGCGGGGTCCTTTGTAAAATTTGAAAAATCTAAAATTTCTAAAAATTTGTAAAAGTTTGTAAAATTTGAAAAATCTGTAAGATTTCTAAAAATTTGTAAAAGTTTGTAAAATTCGTGAGATTTTTAAAATTTGAAAAATCTGTAAGATTTCTAAAAATTTGTAAGTTTCTAAAATTTTGAAGTAAGATTTTCTAAAAAGTTTCTAAAAAAAGGGTAAATATTTCTTTTCTGTATGATATCTTACACCTGTTCTATTTTGCAGAATTCCTAAGACTCGACTTCAATGCATTAGTACAATTGTTGTCTTTATATAGACAACGGTACAATGCTTCCTTTTTATAACGTTCATAAAAAAACTACCTACCATTAACGCTTTCTTTGGCCTTTAAATCATCTGGGTTAGCTGAGACTTTGTAAAGGGGGTCATCCTTTTCCTTGGCTTCATAATGATTAATTGCAACTGTCAGTTCATAGTTCTGAAGGAAATCATCACATTTTAAGATGCTTCCATCAACAATACCAATTTCTTTAAGCTTCTTGTCGTTGTTAATTTCAGTTTCTCCTTCTTCTGAAGATATCACAACCATCCCTTTACCATCTAAAACAAAATAAAAAAATACGATGAGCCAAAAATCAAATATTTGTTTGAAAACTTACCAAGAACAGCATCCGGAGCAACCATATTTAAACTCTTCTTTAACAATTCGGTTTCAAACTCCTTAACAGTCATGGCATCTGTATTAACAAAGACATTGACAAAGGGTTTAGGACTACAGACATAACATTTGGGATTGGCTTGAGCTATTTGTTTATCAGCAGCCAGGACAAATTTGGAGTGAACCGATTTTTGACGAAGATATACCGAAGGACATTTTTGGTATTCTTGGTGTAGCACCCTAAATGCATGGAGGACTACAAGACCGGCTATCATTGCATTGGCAGTGGCAATGGCTGGGATAATGTTGCCAGCAATTGCTGTAAGAAAAATTCCAAATTAATATAATTTTTAATCTTACTGTGTAATGTATGAAAATAGACAATTTTTAGATACTTAAATAAAAATTAATTCCCAATATGACTGCAATTACTCACATTTAATTTCAAATCTGGACTTTGTAGAAATAGAAAAAATATGGGCCCTGATGTTAGCGCAAGCTGTGACAAAGTCCATAGCTTGTTTATCATCTTTATCCCAAACTAGGAAGGTTTTACCAGAGAGTTCATCTTTTAGAGAGCCAACAGTCTCTGCAAAAACTTTGGCACATTTACTTAGCAACCAAACTTTCATATCCTGAACTTTAACATTAGTTTCTTCTTCACCCGCATCACCTTCATGGGAAGCTGCTTGTTCCCATGATAGAGGAACTGGAGGTTTGCGTGTTTTCCATAAATTTTCTGAAAATTAATGTAACTAAAACGATTTACACACATTAAGTTTTTGTTCTTACCCATTTTCAACAGGTATTCAATATCATTTTTGAAAAATTTGTTGAATAATTGTGCGGGATCGTAATTTGTTTCCTGGGCCCATTGACGCGTCGATGTTCGTTTAATGTTTCCCGTTTCTGTTTCGCTGTGTTCTCGACCCTCAACTTTGGCTTCTGGATCTTCTGTATCAGGTGAAACGTCTTGATCTGGATCATCTTCTCCGAATAATTGGCTAAATATTCAGAAAAGATATTTGACAATTAATATTTCTGAATGTAATTTATTGTTAATCAGATAAACATTATACCACTTATCATGAAACACTTTCTAAAATAAGATATTTCAGAAAGCGTTTCACTAGTTTTCTAATTTCAATGGTTAAAATTTGTTAAAAACATGATTATGTATTAAAGAGGATAAAATTTTATGCAATTTTGTACTTTGTCATAAGTGAGTTCTCTAATTGCATGCAACAAATTAATACAATACACAGAAAACTAATGAACTTTCTCATATCTTACTTAAATAAATGTTTTGCCCAAACAATGCAATGTACTGGTTCAGAAGGGGTATTTCTAATTGTACATCCTGGGAATGTCTTCTGTGGTGGTTTAGGCTGACATTCATAGCACTGAGTGACTCCTTTTTTGATCAATTCAACTTGTCCTGAGTAACCTGAAGTACCAGACTCAATTAGAGGAACATCAGCAGCTAGGCACATCCTGTTAACATGGTTTCTAGCAGCCCTGTTATCGAGAGCATTTAAAACAATGTTGAACTTTTTAAAATAGTTTAAACCATAATCTTGACTGTAACGAAATAAAATTTGTAATCTGGGTTCCATAAGAATAAGGATGGATTCAAATTGATTACCTGGTAATACTGTCATGATAGGCCTTAATCTTTATATCAGGATTATAAGTTAATATACTTTCACGAGCTACGACTGCCTTGGGTTTTCCAACGTGCTCTTTGCGGAATAGAAACTGTCTGTTTAGGTTACTCACATCTATTGTGTCCAGATCAATCTACAAAATAAACGTAGATATATAGTTTTGTATATAATAAAACAAAAGTAAAAAATCATACATACAATTTCTATATCCTTAAACCCAGAGAGAGCCAAGTTCTTTAAAACTTCACATCCAATTCCACCTGCTCCTACAACCAATACTTTGGAGTTTGCTACAGCTTCTTTTGAAGTTTGGATGGCAGTCATTTTTTGAACTTGCAGTAGGATATGAAATAACTATTCTTTTTATTATTATTATAGGTAGTATAATAATTGCCTTATTTAATTATTTATAAATAAATCAATTTACACAAAAACGACGCCGGCAACTACCTAATAGAAGACAATGTTGTTGACATTGACAATTTTGACTTTTGACAATCTGTCAGGCAAGTTTTAACGTTAACTTTCCTTGACCAACTCTCTGTAAACGTGTGAATCACAAAAGAGATCTGTACGAAAGTAAGTATAGATTTGCCAGAATCTCGCTAGATGTCACACATCCCCTATTCCTTTGAATAATGGATGAGTTAAAGCATTTTATAAGGATATTATACAATGGTTAAAGATGGTTACTTAAAGCCTAATATGATTTGTGGTTCTTATTTTGTGCAAATAATTTATCCATGATTTCTATAACCGCTTTAAGCAAAAAAATCAGCAGATGACAGCTTGTACATTACATACCGCGTGTTCGTTTACATGTTCATATTGTTCATGTTCAATATATGCTGCTTTTTAGCAGTGCTGTCAAATGCTGTGAAGTTTCACAAAATGTGTGGAATTTGAGCTGCGGGTTGAACAAATATGTTTGATATCTGAATTCGTTCTGTGTGTTTAGCTTTTTTGTGTTTATGAATTTTAAAATTCTGACTTCAGATTTTGGTAGGGCATCAAAAAGTAAGCTTACGGTTTGAACCTTCAAAATGTCGTCCATAATTTGAAAATTTTGAATTTTATATTCACATAGAGCATCAAAATGTAGTATACAAACGTCTCTAAGCTTATATTTAGTGTACAACAAATTGTTGACCTGATTCTATTTCATAAAAATTTTAATGTTTGTTCTTTCATTACAATTTGTTCGGTGTATGGCAATACTATATTCGGTTTGAAAATGCATGATAGCACAGATTTTATGGCAAAGGTCTTTATACCGGATTGTTCAATGCAGAAAAAAGTAAATGTTGATACCTTCTTATCTTAATTTTCACTAGATTTTAGTATGACCACCCCGAAAAATCTCGAATACAATACATCATAAAATGTAAATAAGCAAACCCAAAGGGATTAACCAATAATTCTATACTTCACTGACGGGGAACACGAAATTACTTTAATATAAAAAATAATAAACTGTCAATATTAAGTATCCACATATATTTTTATAAAAATAGTATACCTACTAGATATTAGGTTAGGACATTTCCTTAAAATTTAATTCGGCGTGTTACAATCAAAGTACTACACAAACAGAAATGTAAATTTTAACTAAAATAATTTACAATCTGCACAACACTTTCTGCTGATTAGAAATGTTAATTCTAAGAAAGTTTTAGGGCTACTTAAATTGATCTTAAATTGTAAATATTTTCTACGTAGAGATTACATACTTACCAAGAATTGAAATAAATTGGTATTTTTAAAAATTTTAGGAAGAAAACCCAAGATTTCATTTTGGAACAAATAATGCTAAACATTTTATTTTAGAAATTATCCGCCACTAATTTATGATGTTATATTGCGGGGTTTATCTTCTGGGTCACAAAAAATTTGCTATCAATCATTTTCAAACAGAGTATAGAAGAGCATTCTCAACTGGTTTGTCATTGTTATTTAAACGACTTTCGGATGAACATTTTTGTATACTGGGTGTCCCTGACTTAGAAAAAAATTAGGAGTGGGTAGAATGAGGCAAAATTTTTTTCCTAAATATTCTAAAAATATTTGGGCCTAAATGCCATAAAAGGGATTTTTTTGTTCGATTTTCATTTTCTTTCCTTATTTAATATTGTAATACGCTTACTGTATTAACGATTTATACCTACATATATCAAATCATCCTATATCTAGACAAATTGGATATTAAAAAAGTATAATGACATTACAAATACCTCTAAAGACTCAATTTACCTACATGAAAATCTGACAGAAACACGTAAATTGCTTAAACCCACCAGGCCCTCGTCAGTCCACTCTTTTACTTTTATGGCCCATTACCTCAAGTAGCAAAATTGATTGATGATACGAAAATTATAGGCCTTGCGAAGAAAGTTTATTTAAAAAGCCCATAATAGTAGGTGGTGAGCATCGATGATGAAAAAATCAACAAGGTAAGGACACCGTTTATTTTGCGCATCTATCTAAGGCTTGTAATAAAATATGAGTTTAAAGTTTGACTTTTTTTTAAGTACGTTATTTGCATTATCGTCTTTGTTTAGTACTTTTTTTATTAGTCTAACGGAAGTGCTTAAAAAATGCTTCCAATATATAAGTGCTAGTGTAGATGTTTGTTCTCTTATACTCCATTTGAAAAAACATTATAGCACAATGTTTAAATGTTCTTCTTTCCGCATAATAAATCCAATGTTTTTATATCAAAATGTTTTTAATTTGACGTTTCGACTTTTAGTCTAAAGTGGTTTTCAAAAAATAAAAATAATTAAAATATTAATGTTTTAAAATTGGTTATAATTTGACATATATCCGAGAGACTAATTGAAATTACTTTACCACCAGAGTAAAGTTTCTTTTGTATTGTATTTAAAAATTGTAAGTGCTGTCGGATTGCTACGCCACTGCTGTAGAAAATAATCGTAATCATAACATAAAGAGGATCGTAAAATAATGTTTTTGACTAAATTCGTGACCAGGCAGCTAGTGGATCCGCTTATGTCGACTATATATCAGATTTCCGAGCCCAATATCGTGGCAAATATGAATTTAGAAGGGAAAATGAAATAGACTCGTAGGTGTTGGAGAACATTATTACATTTTCCTAAATCGATGATTTATATGTATCACATCACCGCCAGAGAAGTATTAGTATTTCTTGAAGCTAAAGCGTGCCAGGTTTATCATTATTTTAATAACGAAATTGTCAGACATTATTGCATCAATTTCTGGCTTTGTTTTATTATGGAAACGATTCAACCTATTTCTGCAAAAATTTTTAAGACGAGTCAGAAACCAAGAGGAATTCAAATGATGATACAAAAAACTATCAAAAAGGGCATTCAATATCCTTTAATCTCCTGCTCTTATTCATGTAGTCTCTAATTACTACTATATTCACTATACATTACGTATATACAGGGTGGTCCTTAAGTAATTGTATATAGAACACTTTAAAATATTAGGATTTGAACCTACTTGCTCTAATAAAATGTTCCTAATACGGAATATACAGGGCGCTAAAGGTTAAATTTTAAGATTTATTTTTTGCAATAACTTTAGCTTTTTTGGATATGTGTCACATAAAAAATTGGAACTGGGGGTTTTTGGGAACGAGTGATAAACTTTTTTGCTCTTTAAGTTAGCGCTATTTTTGTAAAAGAATATTAAATCCACCTTATTTTAGTAGAAAAAAATCATACTTGTTATTAACCTTAAAACTTAACGGTTTACGAGATAATCGCATTTTAGGGATCAGCTGCATGATTACGCAGGTCGGCAAAAAAAATTTTTTTTTTTGACCCTGACACCATTCTTGGCAAGTTGGTTCAAATCGTAATATTTTAAAGTGAGGAATCTACCATACTTCTATGTACAAATACTTAAGGACAACCCTGTATAAATACCCAAAAGGAAGAAGATATAAGTGCTTGTGGTAAAGAGGAAGAATAAAATGAATACTCAGACTAAAAAAGAAACGAGAATAAAAAAATAGAAGAATAATATAACTAATATAACCTATTATAAGGAAATAAAGATATAAACTAGAAAACGTAAGAGGAAGAGAAAATAAAGGAGTTATTAAAAGAACATTTAAAAAAAATACTGAATGAATGAAATGAAGAATATATAAACGAAGATCCTAACAAATGCAGGAGAGATTGTAGAGGAACCAAGAAAAGACGAAGGTAAGGAGTTTGCAGAAAAACTAAAGAATAACAAAAGTCCTGACGATGACAAAATAACGGCGAAGAAGATAATATATGGGGAAGCGAAATTGAAGCAAACATTATACGAATTGATTATAACATTGTGGAGGCAAAATTGCCAAAGAGTTAGGAACAAGCAACGATCACATCAATTCTAAAAAGTAAAATGCTGTATAAAGAAAAATAAGCAAAAAAACCCGCGGAAATTTGAATTTTATAATACAAAATTAATATTAAATCTTCACCTATCAGAAATACGTGTCTATATACAGGGTGTTCCGATATTCGACCGACAACGCTTTACAGGTGATAGCCCTTGACAAATGAGTTAGGTACATAAGCCCCTAAGATTCTTAGTTTACGAGATACAGGGTGTTAAAGTTGAGAAATTAAAATTATTTCGACCCCCCTATTTTTTAAGACACTGTATAAATCGTTTTTTTTTTCATTTTATTTAAATCTTTGGTTATTTTTGTTACAAAAACTTATTAACATTTATTGCGCTAAAATTAAATCTTTGGTTATTTTTGTTACAAAAAGTTATTAACATTTATTGCTCTAAAATCAACAGTTTTGGAGATATTTGACTTTGAAGAGAAGTCTACAATTCGCCTTTTCTATCGTCGATGTTAAATCTGGAAATAGTATATTGTGCAACGAGTGGGCAGTCGACAATGCCGAACCAGTTGCAGATACTATTTTTTTTACGAATGCGGGGATAAAATGAGAAATGAAGTAGGTGCCAACGACAAAAAAATCGAAAATTAATTAAATAAAAAGTAAAATATTTAGAATTAAAAAAACTTTTTATTTTTAACGATAAGTAGGAAACTAAAAAAAGGCAATTAATTTTTTTTTCACCTATAATTATCGAAACATTTGAACAATTGGTGAAATTGAAATTTACATTTTTGAAGATTGTAAAGAAAATCGATTCAAGTCAATATTTTCTTTGTCTTCGACACTGACTCTGATGAGTACTTCAGCCGTTGTCTCGATATTTGGGTTGATTTGGTGTACATTTTCAAGTGAAGTATTCGTAGATGGTCTGTCCAAAATAGCAGTCGCAATTTGCTGGCCGATTCGTTTTTTATTGCCGATGGATTCATCGTCAGAACTCTCATCAGTCTCCGGTATCATCATAGAGTTGAAACTCATTATTGTAAATTTTAATTTTTTAATCAATCAATTTATGTGTCACTTAAACGTCACATTTTTTGGGAGTCTGTATTGTCAATTTCCGTGCGAAAAGTAACGGAACGGAACTAATTAAATAGCCAAACAGCCTTTTTGCACCCGAAAATGCGGGCGCAAAGATAGTACTTTTCCCGCATGAGTAAAAGAAAGACTAATTGTAGCTCTTCAAAGTCAAATATTTCCAAAATTGTTGATTTTAGCGAATAAAAGTTAATAACTTTTTGTAACATAAATAACCAAAGATTTAAATAATATTAAAAAAAAATCGATTTATACAGTGTCTTAAAAAATAGGGGGTCGAAGTAACCACTACCAATTATTGTGTGCCACTGGATGAAGTACGCCAAGCATATTTTTTGTTAAATTTTTAAGTTTCTAAAAAGTAAATCGACTGCCAAGTTTGAACAAAAAATTTAAAACGGTAGGTGAAATATCGCAAAAAAATAATTTTAATTTCTCAACTTTAACACTCTGTATCTCGTAAACTAAGAATCTTAGAAGCTTATGTATCTAACTCATTTTTCATCATTTGTCAAGGGCTATCACCTGGAAAGCGTTGTCGGTCGAATATCGGAACACCCTGTATTTACTTATTTTTTCAAGTTCTAAATAACTACAATGATATGATTTCATATTTATCTACAATAATTGTTTTATTTATCGGATTATTTGTTTGATGATGCTTTCAAATTTATTTATTTAAGTTTTTCGTCCTTTTTCTATTAAAAAAATATTTAACGATGCCACTGTTCGAAGACTACCAACTTAAATTTCGATTAAGTGTAACTTAGTTTCAACTAGTTTGTTCAATGATCGGTTTAGAGGTTATAAAATTTCTGAGTGGAATGTATGGGGAAACTGGTATATTGAGCAGTTGGTTTTATCTCTTTTCTTCATTGCTTTAGTGTATTTATTCGAAAAAAGGTTCGTGATCTTTATTGTTAAAGATTTAAGTGAGATTTCATCTGCTTGGAATAAATCAGTCACAGTTCATTGATCTTTAACTAATTATTTTGAACAATACTTTTATTTTTATTTATTATTTTTTATCAACCTCTCTATTACTATTTTTGTGCAATATTGGTAAACATTTATATATATATATATATATATATATATATATATATATATATATATATATATATATATATATATTAAAACAAAAATGTAACAAGGTTACAGAAATGATCTACCCATGAACTAATAATGTAACATCGGGCTCCGACAATAGTTTTTTGGTAGTATCCCAGATATGAGCGTTATCAAGTCGTTCATTAGAATGATATTATGTGTAACAGCAGACGAATTATATTTATTTATAATTTGATAATCTGCTTACCTACATTTAATCAAAAAAGAATCTAGTTGCGCAAATCAAATTTTTTCTTCTCTTCAATTTATGAAAATAAGGAAAAAACATAATCTAGTTTATATTGTTCTGGTGTTAAAATTATGAAAAGTTGGGGGGGAATTATGTAAAAGGGACTTTAAAATTGAATGATAGTTGTTATGATAGGTTTTGTTTTGATGTTGATTAGATCGTTTAGTTAACATGAAGGGTGTCAGATTTGAAATTTTGAAAATAAAGATTATTAAAAGTTAAAAAAAAAGAATTTAGTATTTCTTAACAATATATAAGTGTGAACTTACAGTAAATGTGAATTTTTCAATAAGTATTTTTTTAGAAATTTACAGTCAGAAGTGGTTGTCAAAAGAATTATTTTCTACTCGTCCCGAAAATGCGATTTTTTCTTATTTTGAATGCTAGAGGTTGGAATTTTAACTAATGTTTAAATAGAGGAAAAAGGCATATTTTCTCAACATTCATTATTTTCTGTGTCTTATTTACGAGAAACTTTTATTATCAGTTCCACGAAAAGTTGCACCTAATTGCTAGTGAAAGCTCTTAAATCTGTATCCAGTATAATCTTGCAGATCAGGTAGCTAAATAGAAAATTTTTGTTTATAAGAAGGAACAGATGACGTTTTATTACTGTTGTTACATGTGCTTTCAATGAACTTTATGATTTACATTTAAAATACTAGTAATAAAATGGAAGATAAATCACTACCTAAATTACCATAAAATTCTGCAAATTTATAAGACAGTTATAACTATGTTGATTATATATTTGAACCGAGTCAAATTTTTCATAAAATAACATTTCGATGATTATTAAAATTCGAGTTTTTATATAATTTTTGTTCGCGATTAAATATTTATTTATATATTTAAAATACCGTATCAAGTTTAATTGGGTAATATAATTTACTAGCCTAAATAAATCTAAAGAAGAAGAAGAAGAAGAAGAAGAAGAAGAGAAAAGTGGTGAAACTATGATATAGGTACAAGAAAAAAAAAAGAAAAAGCACTAAAAGGAGAAAAAGGAACTGTTTTTGAAGACAAATTACAAAAATAAAGAAAATCAACATTTCTCTGACAACATAAGGCTAAAACTAAATATATATTTCATACTCAAAAACAAGGTGACTCAATTCCTAACCTTCTTTAACTTGGTGCTACAAGGGATGGCGAGAACAGCAACGCTGTACACTGATCCTGAAAATAAAACTATTTTTCCGAGTAATAATCTTAAGCACCAGACATTTTTCATGCAATCTAAATTAATGACAAAAACCGTAAAAAACAACAAGCAAATAACCATAATAGTTATAATAAATCACTTTTAACAATTCAGTATCATCTCAACGACAGAGATTGGAAGAAGAGCGCGATATATAATATCACAACTAATAGGTTAAATTTCCCAAATGTATCGTCAGAATTCCCAATTCTCAGAATCCATCTGAAAAGCAAACAAGGAAAAAGAGGGAAAGGACATCATAAATATATTGCGACTATTTCAGAAATGGATATTTCTGAAAGGCGAAAACACGGATATTAGGTTTTTTAAATAGGTATATACTAAATCTAGGAAAATAAAGTTGAAGAAGTGAATTCTCGTATATGCATATTTTACTGATAATCTCTTTTATAATCAGGCCTGACGAGAGGGGGGGGGGTAACGGGGGGATTCCCCTCGGGCCCGTACGAAAAATCCCTGTTCGCACTATGCTTCACTTTTGTAATGTGATGGGCTACTAATTTTAAAAATTCTATAGGAGCCGTAATTTTTACCCCCGGGCCCGATTTTTCTCTCCAAGGGCCTGTTTATAATACATAAAAAAACGTCGCTCTACCCTTCTTGTGACTACTCGTAAATTATAATTTTATATGAAAAATATACCTGTTTGATTTTCCCAATTTTATGGTTTTTTTTGTGAAATTTCATGCCCTCAAAAATTTTATCGTTTTCAAAATTGGTTCTTCAACTTTTATTTTTATATAAACTGAAGACTTCCTTTGACGAAATTCTAGTAATTAACCAAGCTAAAAAGTACTTCCTCCTTTAGCATCCTTCATTGAAAGCCATGTTTTAGAATGACTATTGTAGGCTCTATAAATCTTCGGCTAATAATTTATACATGATTGTACGTTTACACAATATAGTAACAACCGAAATTATGTATCACGTTGACCATAAAGTGTGTCTAAATTATTTCATCCAAATGTAGAATTGTTAACAAATCCAAGAATGCTTTTAAGTTTGTTGTAAATATAATTTGCTCTTAAAACTGACCAATGCGTACTTGATGTAATGTTTTAGGACTCAATTCAATTTTATAATGGTATTAAATTCAAATGGAACTAATATTATTACAATTTCAGATCAAGAATTAAAAATTCGAATCAAAAATCTGTGTACTTCATATAAGACTAGTGAGAACAAACTTATCAGCATCACGCGTTCATGTCCCAACAAGATCCATTTAATTTTGCTTGCCATTTCTAGACATTATTCATACTAATCGCTTCGACCTAGTGCTATAGACTGATGCTTCCAAAAGTGATTCCGGCGTTGGCTGTTCAGTCACAACATCCAAAAACCCCATTTGCTCCTTCCTTATTTCCCCAACTTGCAGTGTGCACACTGGTGAACTGTACAGTATTCTACAAGCATTCAAACACATCGACCGTCCTAATAAAAAAGTTGCCATTTGTACAGACTCTCTAGCTTCTATCCTATCTATCCAGGAATTATATACCGAGCACCCTCTTGTCCAAGAAATCCATCAATCTTATCACCACCTTCGTTCCCTAAACACTACAGTTACCGTTATTTGGGTACCTTCACATATCGGCATATCTGGCAACGAACTCGCTGATGAACGCGCTAAAGCAGCCATTACTTCCACCACTTCCATGACACACATTCAAATCTGTCAGGATCTGAAGTCTAAGATGAAAAGAATTACCAACTCTTTATGGTAAAACCATTGGAACTCGGTAAACACCTCTCTTCATGCTATCCAGCCATCTCTGTTTAAACCTGTTTTCACCGGACCTACTGGAATTTCCAGGCAAGAGCTTGCTCTAATTCGTAGAATCCGTATTGGTCACACAAAGCTTACCCATGGTCACCTGATGTCATCAACCCCCAGTCCCTGCTGCCAAAGTTGTCAGTGCCGACTAAGCATTAAACACATTCTCTCTGAATGCCACCAATATAATGCAAAAAGGCAGCAACTAAAACTAAACCGCAACTACATAGAAGTACTTAGCGACTCAACCCAATTTAAGGCAGTATTGAAGTTCTTCAAAGAAATTGCAGTGTACCACAAACTTTAACCCCATCCTATTGTAAATTTTGAATATGTTTATATTAATTTAATGTAATTGCTTCCGTGCGAGTGGCCATAGTTGCCGAGCACGTTAATGATAATAAAAAAAAAAAAAAAAAAAATTTTGCTTGCATTGTATTTTTGTGAGATATTAGTGAAATTGAAATGGAAGAATTATTAACTTCTTGGGACCTGGGTGAGCTAATACCGATATTGAAATGTAAGTAAATTGTCACTTACTTGTAGGTAGGTAAATACAATTATTTGAGAAAACAACTTACTTGTTTTTCTACTTTAACTTGTTGGTTATACCTACCTAATGCTTCGCAATAAATAAAATTTTCTTATTACTTTTTAAGCACATGAAATAAATCTTGAAAACACCTTCAAACTGGATGAGGAGTTAATTAAAGAAATGATCCCAATTATAGGCCAGAGGATTAAATTTTTACAACAGTGGAAAGAATTAAAAAAAAAAGCTTACCAGTGGTAATATTCAACCAAAATTTAATATTTTTTGAAACAAACTTAGTTGTACCAGATTTAAGAACAACGTATCATTGAATGTAATTTATATTAAACTTGGACCATTAAAATATATCTTGTTTTAAGATAATAGTTTCTTGAATGAAAATAAAGTATATTGAACGTTTAAGTGTATTTCATTTAAGATTAGAATATACTGCAATTGGATGTCAGATAGTCTTAAATTAAATGAGATATTTTAGTTAAGGCAACTTGATTTTAATCTTGAAGCAAAATTAATTCGCTATTGTTGAACAAGCATTACTATAATCTTAAACTGAGACTAGTACTACTTGCGGCTATTTAAACACAACAAACCATTAAAATAAGACCATTCATCTTGAATCTAGTACACCTTTTCTTCTGTGTAGGTCTTCTGAGGCATCTTCTTCTGGAGCTTCATAGTTCATAGAGGTTTGTGCAATGCTACATTATTTTTCTATTTTACTCAGTATGTAAAGGTATAGGTCCAATATGTATAGTCTGATGCTGTCAAATAGCTAAAATACTATGTTTAATTTTATAAAAATACTGGCTTTCTATGTTCACCGCTACCCTGGTTGGATATTGAAAACTAACTGATAGTGGATTCGAGTTTCTAGTGCAAACATGGTATATGTTGAAGAGATGCCTTAACATCTGGTTTATTGTCATGTACCGGTACATTCTCTACGTTTATATTTTTTGACGGAACTCCTTGCATTTCTGCATTTGCAATCCATTTGCTTGCTAAATATAAACGTTCCTAGACAGCGTGGAAAATTGATGGTATTTTATGAATTCTATCATTCTCTTTTAACATTAATATTATATTACTCATTAGGACGATCTGACAACAGAATAATTTTGTGAATGTGCGTGTGTTCTCTTAATATTGAACGTAAGTAGTAGGTTGATATTGTAAAAGTAGTAAATTAAATAAAATTAGAATAAAAATAAGCTTAAAAAGTTAATTCTGAATGTGGAAAAACTGTGAAATACAGATGTTTAATAACACAAATTAGATAAGTAGTGCTAAAAGCAGAAAAAAAAGAGTGATCCTTGATCTAAATAGTAGATTTTTGCCAAAAAATTAAATATGCTTCAATAAAAAACATAAAATTGTTAATCTGAAATCCTACAATAAAATGATGATTTTTATTCAATTAATCTAAAATCCCTTTTACCGCCAGGTGGAATTCCTCTGTCGAATCTAATCGTCCCATTTCAATCTTGGATGTCCTACTTTATTCTTCCCTATTATCCTGACTTCATATATTCTTCTTGGCATTCTTTTATCTAGCATTATTAGGAGATATCAAATCCCACTCAATTGCATCTATTCAATTACTTGTCCTATTTGTTTTTTATACTATATTATTTCTTACGTTGTTTATTTCCATGATTTCAAAAATTTCATTATCTCAGTTTACCGAAATTACTTTAGCATCTCTGTTTTAATTCTATCTTGTCCTGGAGATTTTCCAGTTTCAGTTTATTTCTTTCAGATCTCTATTTCTCGCCCCTCTTCAGCTTCTTATTCATCTACTTACTCAAAGTACTCTATTACATTTTTCTCTTCTGCTAGGTTTCCCTCTTTATCTTTGTCTTTTTTTAGTCATCTCAATCTCTTCCTATATGATTATTATAATAGCACGAATCACTGGGACAAGGAAAAGAGAAAAATAAACGAGCTAAATTGTTACAAATCGAAGACGGACGAAGAGAAACACAAAATAGCCCAGTTGTCAGAGAGTTTGATCTCGCACAAAATGTGATCTCGATGAAACTTGGCACTTAAGTATTTGAAAGGCTGTAGAAAACAAGAAAAAAATCTTTACTGTTCTAAAGTATATGCCAACTTCACAATTTCGAAAATAAAATCGAGAATTTGGTTTTTCCATTATATCTGGAAAAAAAATTCTAAAAACTACGAGAAAGAGCGGAAAATTTTACTAAAAAGTAATATGAGTTATTTTAAAAAAGAATTTGTATTACTATAAAAAATAAGAAAGCAAATTCGAAAACTCTACGCGCGCCGAGCCGTTGAATACAAATATTCAGGCGAGGCGTTCGGAAAAACTAATGTATCTTTGCCTAAAATATACGCAAAGAAAAAAAAAGAAAGCGTTTTAAAGAGGAGACTCTAATCTTTCTCAGGAAGTCATTAATTTTTAAATTTTTTTTTGTTTTCTCATAGAAAATTTGACCGGAAGTTATAATTTCTAAAATTCTCACTGATTATAAAACTGAAGATATCTATTAATAGAGGCATAACAAAAAAATGATGAACATTAACTCTGTTTAATAAAAATTATGTTTTAAAATGATCATTTTTTTACAACATCCATTCGACGCAATTTTTATTTTCAAAACAGTATTTATATAAATCAGAAATTAATATTTTTTTTTAAATAAAGTTCAAAATAATTTAGAAATTGATTTATATGATGATATTTATTGATTTACATAAAATAAATTCGTTCGAATAAATGTTGTAGAAAAAATGATCATTTTAATAGATATCTTCAGTTTTATAAAAATCAGTGAGAATTTTAGAAATTATAACTTCCGGTCAAATTTTCTATGAGAAAACAAAAAAAAATTAAAAATTAATGACTTCCTGAGAAAACTTAGAGTCTCCTCTTTAAAACGCTTTCTTTTTTTTTCTTTGCGTATATTTTAGGCAAAGATACATTAGTTTTTCCGAACTGCTCGCCTGAATATTTGTATTTAACGGCTCGAAGCGCGTAGAGTTTTCGAATTTGCTTTCTTATTTTTAATAGTAATACAAATTCTTTTTTAAAATAACTTATATTATTTTTTAGTAAAATTTTCTGCTCTTTCACGTGGTGCTATTAGTTTTTCGAATTTTTTTCGAGATATAATGGAAAAACCAAATTTTCGATTTTATTTTCGAAATTGTGAAGTTGGCATACACTTTAGAGCAGCAAAGATTTTTTTATTGTTTTCTACACCCTTTCAAGAACTTAAATGACAAGTTTCATCGAGATCACATTTTGTGCGAGCTTTTGGTCAATATCCTTGTCTGGCTCTAAAAAAAAAGCAAAAAACCAGCTAAAACAAAAAAACATTCTAAAAAAAAAGAAAAAAAAATCTGCATATCTACACAAAATATGTAAAATTACCACAAAATATGTAAAATTACATTTTCCTGAAAAATTTAAACTTAAATCAAAATAAATAAAATAACCATTAAACAAGTTTGGCAAATGGATTCAGTTTCCGCAGCCAAAGTTCGAGGAAAAAAAATCGTTGTCTGACAACTGGGCTAAAATAAAAGGGAGTGGAGGAAAATATGCGACCAAGCTGTGGAACTTTTTGCCTCGTAACTTTTAATTCAATTTAAAAAAGGTGAAGTTAATATCTTTGTTTTACTTTAGATCATACGGTAATGCCGTGGCAGTGAATGTCGCGACATTGGTGTCATCTTCTGAACGAGGCTTAACACAATAATTCGCTGTCACGTATAACAGAAATATTCCAGTTGTGTCTGTTATTATTTTAAAGATTTTTGGAAAATTATGAGTCTATCGATAAATTATCACTTTGCAACAGCTATTATTATCGATATGATATGAATATTTATAGGCGATGATATTGGATACGTTGGTATTTTTATTGGTGGTATATTTTACTTAATAAACTCGTGATTTTATTTCGTTGAATATTTAATGAATAAAAAATATTTGTATTTAAACATTTATCAACTAATTTGAATGAAACAATGTACGAGGAGCGGTTAATAATTTTTTTATTAATTATGGTATTAAATTTCTCTAATTATTCAGTGAAATAGATTTGACTTCCCACATAATTTGATTATACTACAAAAGTTTATATTATTGCTTAAGATTTTGAAAGTTTTTCAACACTGAGAACTACAAGTAGTACATGAAGGATGCAGAGATTGAAACTTCGTGAAGTGGAAATTATAATATTTTGAGATATTTTGTTGACGCAAATTTTAATTTTTCTGTTTTGAGTTTGTTTCATTCAATATATTTGACCTATTTTTCATTGTACGGTTCTAAAAATGTATGATATTTTACCTGAAAACGTCAGGAAAGTAAAATTTTGCTTTACATTACTGGTTTGTAATATTTTTATTGGCGACAATTTTGTTATTGTAATACAACATTTAAGTGGAAATTTTACTTTGTTTATGTGTTATGTATCTTTATAACACTAAGAAATCAATTAGCATTAAGTCTAGAGATCTGACTGGCTATCTAGTGAGACCATGGTACTAAGTTTCGTTTTCTAATAAGCATAATTTTAGAGAAATTATTGGTCCTATAGTTTCAGTGCCAAATTTATCTATATGATTATAACAAATATTTGAGTAAAAAAAACTAAAATTAAACTACAAAAAAGCAAAAATTAACATTTTTTAAAATTACGACCATTTTGGTTAAATATTTATATTTTGAAACAAAGAATCTACACATACTCTTCTCTCTTGATAATGACTTATTTATTTCAAAAAAGTTTCGACTTTTAATTCTAAAGTCGTTGTCAATACATATAATAATAATAATTTACTACAGAAACAGATCACCGGTTAATCTCACAAAATATGACAACATCATAGGACAGAGAAATAGATTTCGAACTTTAAGAAGTCAAACTCTGTTTTTGTGACGTTTCTGGGAATGATTTTAAAAGGTTAGCGCATTTGCACATTATATATTATTGTATTATTATAATTATATACGGGCGGATGTAATTTCGGCCGGAAAAAGGGAAGGTACTAAAAGCCGGTAGGTAAATTCGGCCGGAGGTTTTAAGTTGCTTCCTTATCTCATAGGTATTTTCGGCCGCAAATCAAATAAAATAACAGAATGCTTTATATTAAAATATTTCTTTATTTCAAAGTGACGTAGAAAGTGAAAACGAAGATAATACGGATGCTCCGCCTCAGACATCAAAACAACAACAGCCTGCGGCTATTGATAAAAAAATTATACCTCAGCGGGCTACGCAGTCCTTTGCTCCGGCTACGCAGTCCGGCGTTGAAGCTGACGGCGTTGAGGGCCCCTCGGCCGAAATTACCCCTGTCATAAATGGTACCCCTTGATTTATGCAGGTAGGCCAAGGGATTACCGGCCGAAATTACGCCCGCCGTTATATACAGAGAGAAGAGTATTTGAACTACCAAGCCACTATGAAATACAGAAATAAAATAATCTACATTTATTCTATATGTTCTTTCAAAATTAAAACAAAAATAATATGCATAATTTAAAAAAAGCTTTGAAAAGAAGCGGTAAATTTCTATGCATTTTTAAAGATTTTAATTGAGACAAAATTTTATTAAAAATGTCATGCTCTCGTGGTAATTTCTCTTTGTGCATCGAAAATTAAAATAAAATTCTCATGGTAATTAATCATAAAGTTTTTTTTAAAGGTTCAAAGGTTTAATATCGTTTAGCACGGAAAACGACCGAATGGAAGTGGGAACTAATAAAAACTAGAATAATTTTTCTAACCAAATTACACGTCTATAATGAAGCAAAACCCTATATCGAGATCGAGAATATTTTAAAAATGTAAAAATATGTGGTTTTACATTTAAAATAAAGTAATTTGGTTCACCCTGTCATTATGAGTATCCCTATATATTCGAAAATATTTTTTCCTACGACTACATGTGAAAGTAACAGATATCGCACTCTCTACTCCGACGGAAAATGGTACTTTCCACACGTGTGCGGAAAGTACTTGTAATGAACCTAATTTTCTTCCTCAAAGAAAATTACAATTTAATTTCAAAGATCAAATTTATTGAATAATTAAATTAAATATTCGATTTCATAGCTATATCACCCTGTATTGTAAATGGTTAATAAGACTCCAAGTCGAACCTTGATGGGACGATACTCGCCCATATGTAAATCTGGGGAAAAAATTATTCGGTGGAAAGGACAATTGAGACACATTAGATGTTTTAAAATTTTTGGAAAATCTTTTTCCTACGACCACATAGGAAAGTAACAGATATCGCACTCTGTACACCGACGGAAAGTGGTACTTTCCACACATGTGCGGAAAGTTACTTTCCTCACACGTGTAAATTACTTTCCTAGCTGTTCTACAAGTTCATAGTTATTGTTTTGTTTTCAAATAAATGTTAATTATCAATATTTGTATTTATTCTACTACAAAAGTGATTGTAAATAAAACAGCATTATTTATAATATAAATTAAATACAAACAGACATGGAACCTGTCACAAATAAAACCATCACATTTCACAATATTTGGTAAAATTATAGCGTGGTCGTAGGAAAAATAGTGTACATAATTTGTGCGAAAGTGATTTTTCACACTCGTGGGATTGTCGCACTCGGCTTACGCCTCCTGCGACAATATTTCCCACTCGTGTGAAAAGTGTCACTTTCCGCACTCGTTATGTAATATACTATTAAACCGTCGTCTTCGAATTTCCGCCGTCCGAGCAAAAAAAACCTTACCGATAACGTTTTTCAATATTTTGAATTTAATTTTTCATTGTCTAGTCCGTAGTTGTTTTGAGACTCAAAAAAAGTCATTTTTATTTTACACGATAGAGAAAGCGTTTTAATTATTTTAATTTTGGTATGCCGAAATAGTTTATTTATTTAAGAAGTTTCTTTGGATTTCCTTTTCGTAATTAGTCCGTTTTTTTACCGTATCATAGTTTGAAATTAATTCTAACATTTTTTTAAATTTTGCGTTGTTTCACGGGTTGAATTTTTGAACATTAAATTTCACTTTAATTTTTTTTTATCCGGCCGATAATCTTTAGTTTTTAATTCTACACTTTAATTTTTGACGTCTAAGTGTTGTGGAGTAAACCATATTAAATAATCTGGCGCCCGAGCAATCTCCGTTACAAGGTGTCACTCGTAAGGCATAGTTTTCTTTGTGGCAAGAAGAAGCCTTACATTGTGCAAAAGTGATTTTTCACACTCGTGTGAAAAGTGTCACTTTCCGCACTCGTTATGTAATATACTATTAAAATATAGCTCTTTAACTTTTATCTCCAAAACCATTTTCCTATCTTATTATAAAGGAGTAATTCATCACAAATGCGCCACACTGTATGCAAATTTTTTCGTTTCTAGATTATTTCGTAACTCCAGGAAAGGATATAAAGACAAACAAGTGAATAATTATACAGGGTGTTTCATAAGGAATGGTCAATATTTTAATCATAGGTTTAGGACCTCCAAATATTAATATTTTACTAAATAACTTTGGGTCAAATGTTCTCTACTACTAAGATACAGGGTGTTAAAATGATGATAAAATTTATTTTTCGTTTTTTTGCAATAATTTCTTCATTATTTAACATATTGACTTGAAATTTGGTATGGTTATATTTTTAAGTTAGTAAATCATATTATTAATTTTGTGATTAGAAAAAGAGGGCGCAACCAAGAAAAGTATCAATTTTTTTTTATTCCTGGCCTTTTTTGAATTTTTAGTCTTTAGATACTCTCTGTAAATTTGAATAAAAAAGGTATACTTTTTTTAATAGCATAAATTCAGCTCATTTCGAGATATTTGCATTTAAAATATTCTAGCCACAGTATCTATTTAATTTACTTTAACATCTTTCAACATAGTTAGGCTTTGAAACTAAAATGAAAATGTACAGCTGTCAAATAACTAACTTAAAAATATCAAACAACTAACTTAAAAATATAACCATACCAAATTTCAAGTCAATATGTTAAATAATAAAGAAATTATTGCAAAAAAACGAAAAATAAATTTTATCTTCAACACCCTGTATCTTAGTAGTAGATACCATTTGACCCAGATTTATTTAGTAAAATATTAATATTTGGAGGTCCTGAACCTATGATTCAAATATTGACCATTCCTTATGAAACACCCTGTATATAACAATAAGACACACATTCCAACTAACAAAACGAATTGAAATTTTTGGATTAATTAAAAATTTATCTATATAATGTCATGAATAATTTATTGCCAAAGTTATTAAGGAAAAATAAAATAATCTTATACCGACAAAAATGACAGCGCAACTAATAACAATCGCATATAAATATTCATAAGACATATCGATCCTAATCGAGGACATTTCCACTGATCGATTGCACCTCACGATAATCTTCGTCGACGTATTAATTCGCGATAATCAACTTCATCATCAATTACCAGCAGCTCTTCTGGCACTTAGAACTTCGGTATGCGCCCCATTCCGGGGGAAGGTGCTACAGACTTTTAACAGACACAGACACCGGATCGCCAGTTATACTGCGACCGTCGACAGTGACTGTACAGCCTCTCTCGGGCCGAAACTGCGCGACGCCGAATACGTATTCATCTCCTCACTATCGTGTGTATAAACTTTGTGTGGCGGATGATGTTACTCGATTGAAGCCGCAACATGGGCCTAATGCTGAGAGTTATGTTACTCTTCATGATGATTTTGCACGCTTCTTCTGTGTTATCCGTTAACGAGAATTTCTTGAAGATGTTCGAAGGTCAGACTCCTGCTGACCCGTGTTACGACGAAGACCGTCCTCGTCGATGCATTCCAGATTTTGTCAACGCCGCCTTTGGAATTCCCGTGAAGGCTTCTTCTACTTGTGGTATCACCACGCCGGTTCATTACTGCGAAGCTCCCGAACCGGGGGCTAACCCCCAATGTCACGTTTGTGATGATAAACAACCGAAAACTAGGTTTCCTGCTACTTACTTAACGGATCTTAACAATCCCAATAACGTAACCTGTTGGAGATCAGAACCTGTACCTCCGGTTACGTCAATCAACGCACCTCCTGATAATGTTACCCTAACTTTAAGTCTTGGAAAAAAATACGAACTTACTTATGTTAGTCTGCAATTTTGTCCTAATACTCCTAAACCGGACTCTATAGCTATTTATAAAAGTATGGATTACGGAAAAACATGGCAACCATTCCAATTCTACTCCTCGCAGTGTAGAAGGGTTTACGGAAGACCGAATAGAGCTACTATAACTAAAACAAATGAGCAAGAAGCTAGGTGTACTGATGCTCACAGATACACCGGTGGAGATATGCTTAATTTTGGACAAACCTCTAGGATCGCTTTTAGTACTCTAGAAGGAAGACCTAGTGCTTCAGATTTCGATAACAGTCCAGTTCTCCAAGATTGGGTGACCGCAACTGATATCAAAGTTGTCTTTAACCGACTCCATATGCCCGTTGAAGACTCTTCTGATAACTTAGACATTCTGGTAGATGAACGTATGTTGAATAAGCATTTGGATGAGCACCAAGATTTGAAGGAACCTTCTGTACAATTAGTTAACGAAATGCAAGCTGAAGATACCGAAGATGTTACTAATACCAAAGTTGCGGTGGGTCCGGAATTAGGATCTAACGGTATCGTAGGTGGTTACCATCAAGTGACTCATCAGTATGCAGTGTCGGATTTTGCAGTTGGTGGTAGATGTAAGTGTAATGGACATGCTAGCCGTTGCATCTCGGGTCGTGATGGACAATTGGCATGTGAATGTAAACATAATACTGCTGGTAGAGACTGCGAACGATGCAAGCCGTTTCATTTCGATCGCCCCTGGGGCAGAGCTACTACAAGAGACGCCAACGAATGCAAAGGTAGGAACGATTTTACATAATGACTTGCGAGGATGTATTTTTTGAGTTAATGAATGCCGTTTGTGATGAAGGAAAAGAAAGTAGTTGCAATCTTAGGCGGATAAATCATGAATAAGAATTGGAGTTTGGATTAGCTTCATTTGTTATAGTCGCGGAATTATTTTTACTTGAGTAAACTGCGTTTTTGACGGTTACTACTAGAAGAAAATTATGTCTGCTTGTTGCTTTAGATATGAAATATATTATTTCGTTTTGAAAAAAGTCTGGTTTTCAGAGAAACTTCATAGTTTCACTAATTTGATGCCCAAATGTAGGAATTTTTATTGTTCCTCCACACATTTTTTTAAAAACATTGTATTTATTTTATCTTTTAAATTTGTGTTGGCTTTCCCTCTATCTCTCAGCTGTAAGCTTGTAGGGGCTACAGGCCAAATAACATTTTATTACATGCCTGTGTTGCTATCCATCAGTGTTCATATCTTTTAAATTATACTATATAAAACAACAAAAAAACGAGAATTAAAAATGTTAAAATTTTACTTTTAAAGTAAAGTAAGAAAATATTTTCAAATATGGCCTTATACAGGATGCGGCAAATAAACCGTCGATAAGAAATAAGAAAGATCTAAAAAACAAAAGTTTTTTGAAAACTGAAAATTTGAATGTAGGCTTCTTGAAGGCTGAACTATTTAATGAAAATAGTAGAATCCTTATTTTAAATATTATAAATCCATTCCCAAAATTCAACATCTCTTGCAAAATCTCGTAAACGCTGAAGAATAAGGGGTCCAATGATGTTTCTTCAAAGTTCTGTGTATCGTTTCGGATAAAATCTTTAATACTGTACAAAGATGAATTTACATAAGCGATAAAATATCCTGAAACATCTGGCTGCAAGTCCACTTTATCAACATGCGCCTTGGGCTTGTTTCTTTTACCTGTAAATTGACCAAACTGGGAACAATTGTTCTGAAGACGTTTTAAAGTATTAGGGTTTTTGCTTCCTAGTATATCGTTCATCAAAAATCCGGCAAGTTCTGGCTACAGTAAATAAAAGCCGCGATACAAGAAATTGCGTTTAAGTTAAAAATATTCAGTGTGACATTGTGTTACTTGAGATATTAATAAAACTGTTCTACTTTTCCGCAAATAATGATTTAACCCCAAATTCTAAACCACTTTGGCTGGATTCACAAGAAAACTTAAACGGTCCTATAATTTTTTTTTCAGTTACTACTAGAAGAAAATTATGTCTCCTTATATATAATGAAAAAATTAGTTCCCTTATTTTAAATATTATAAAATCCATTCCCAAAATTCAACATCTCTTGCTAAATCTCCTGCATGTAAATGATGAAGAGTAAGGGGTCCAATGATGTTTCTTCAAAGTCCTGTGTATTGTTTCGGATAAAATCTTTAAATCTGTACAAAGATTTTTTTTATTCATTGACAGGTACCCTTGATTTAAAATAGTTAAACATTAATTACATTAAACATTAAATACTTACAAAAAGAGTAATAAATTAGAATTATAAATGTTATGTACCTAGGTGTATAACACCTGTGTGTGCAATATACATCTGAATTAATAATAAAGAACAGAATATAAATATAAACAATGTGAGGAGCGAATATAGATAAGGTTATTTATCGTTTATAACAATTTAGGAAGTTACAGCTTATAATTTGTTTGATCGCTTTTGAAAAAGTTTTTATGCTTTTAATTTGCTTGATATTTTCAGTCTTTTATTTCCATCATATTTGTTTAACATTTTTTTCTTTTGACTCCTGGTCCTATAAGAGTAATTTATAAAATTTTAATTTTTTAGTTTGAAATAGAACATACAGCTTGAGTGAAATTATAATGATCTTACATTTAAAGTGGTCTCGATATATAAGAGGGTTGTTGAAAACAAACGATTTTTTTTATTAATTATTTTTAGAATATAGTTCTGTATTATATTTAGAGAATGAAGTGCATTGTCTTGTCTTACAATCCCCCCCCCCCCCACAATTACGCCATATCTAATTAAGGATTCAATCAGAGCAATATATCAAATGTAATAATTTAAGAATATTTCGAATTATAAAATTTGTATATCAGTTTTCTGATTTTATCTGAACGTGATGAATATATTTTAAATTTTTATCTATTAGAATAACCAAATACTTCGTATTTTCTACTTCTTTAATAATAAATTCTGATTCGTCAATACAAATCTGTTTGAAATTTGGCCTCTTACCATCAGTTAAGGAAAATGCTATGTATACTGTTTTTGATATATTCAACGACAACTTATTATGATCCAGCCAATCATTTATGATTTTTCCCCCTTTTACCACTTTTAATTTTACCGCCTCCCAGGTTTTACCTTCAAACATTAATACGGTATCATCTACATAAGAAATTAAAACACCACTTATATCTAAGTTTAACATAGAGTTTATACAGACGATGAAAAGAATAGGGCCATGGACCGTTCCTTGTGGTACACCTATTTGAATTTTAACTGGATTACTAAATTCATTTCTTATTTTAACTATCTGTGTATGAATTTACGTAAGCTACAAAATATCCTGAAACATCTGGCTGCAAGTCCACTTTATCAACATGTGCCTTGGGCTTGTTTCTTTTACCTGTAAACTGACCAAACTGGGAACAATTGTTCTGAAGACGTTTTAAAGTATTAGGGTATACGACAAGTCCTGGCTACTGTAAATACGATACAAAAAAATGAATTTAAGTTAAAAATATTCAGTGTGACCTGTTCTACTTTTCCGCAAATAATGATTTAACCACAAATTCTAAAACACTTTGGCTGGTTTCACAAGGAAAACTTAAATGGTTCTCAAATTTTTTTTTCAGTTGAATGATTAAGGCTTCTTTAGAGAAGCATGTACTAAGCAACCTCTTTATCTTAAATGATCGGTTAAATTTTTATATGCATTCTAATTTATAGTTTTATAAGTAAAAATTCCATTTCTACAAACCACTGCTCATTACTCCAATGGGTTTAAATTTCATTTGTATTGTTGCAAATACATAACGACCCATATGGTTTCTGGTTTTAAATACGTGTAATACGTATGCTGCTTTCTCTAAACAAATGATCGTATATATGCAGTTTAAGGTTGCGTTTAATGCCTTTAATTTTATAAGCGTTTCCGTTTTAGTAACAGTTAACAAGATTTTTAATACCTGGAAAGTCCATCAACATTTTATGGTCTACAGGGTATTACGATTTTTGTTTTGGATTTTTTTATAGTATCTTTATATTTAAACGTTTATAGTTTTTTTCGTTGTTGAGCATCTCACTGAAGAATCATTTTTTGAGTGACATTAACATTGTTTCACCTCTACGTCAAGCTCAAAAAAGGATTCTTCAACAACAACAGGATTATTTAATCTGAATAAAAGAAGAAAGCTACACTTTATCACAAAAAAATACGAGCAAGCAGTAGGAAGGAATTCAAATAGAAAAGGGATATGATTAAAATAAATTTACAGAAATTTACAGAACGAAAACAAGAAGAATCTAAAGATAAAGCTTGGGAGGCAAGGGAATAGACCTAAAACTAGGTAAAATCCAAAGGGATTCTAAGATAACAAGGTAGAATAACACAGAGATGCGTAAGCTGGGTTCATAATGGATAAAAATTGGGTAAAATTAGAGGCCCGTGAATGAAAGTACCAATCATTCTCTTTCACGCCGAAATCACCCATTTTGTAGCATTGAAACCACTCACTATTAGCAGTCTCACCATGTTTCTATAATCATTCGATGCGCCTCAGCTGCAGATTTGCTTGAATTGAAGGCTTCTGAGTTGTTGACAGATAGATGCCAAACATTACTATGTGACGTTTATGATCCGCCATTTTACACTTTTACATCTATTGGGAAACTCCTGATTTTTATATATTTTTTATTTTTTACCGTTACAAATTCAGCTTGCACTTATCCACTCTGTTTACATCTATATATTTGCCATCTTCGTTTTCTATTTTTTGGCAAAGTTTGTATTATTAGTTTTTCTGGACCTTGCAAAGGTATTCGACACAGTACCTCATCGACAGCTCAAATGGTAAAAATCAGAAAAGAGTGTAGTGACCTTTTAAACATTAAAATTGGAATACCACAGGGAACAGTCCTTGGTCCATTACTTTTTATTATATACATTAACTCCTTATTGAAATTGGAAATAAGTGGAGTCTCCATTTCGTATGCAAATGTCACAGTGTTAGTTTTTAAAGCAAAAAGTTGGGAAACTGTCAAAGATAAAGTTATTAAGGGTTTTAAAAAGGTCAAATATTGGCTATATTGTAGCAAATTAACTTTAAATACCGATAAAACATTTTACATAGCATTTTCATTGAATGATGCAAAAAGACCAAATTTTAATTGTATCAAAATAAATGACTCTGATATTATTTAGGAAACGAACACCATGAAATATCTGGGCATTAAAGTTGACAAAAATTTGAAGTGGACTGAACATATTCAAGATTTAACGAACAAAATTAGGCGTTTTATACATAAATTTTATATAATTCGCAGAATTTTACCTCAAAAACTTCTTCTTTAGTAGAGGCACTCTTGAGATATGGTAACATTGTTTGGGGTGGGCTATATGACAATGCCCTAAACTAATTAAATATCATACAGAATTATATTCTGTGGATAATTTTCTTTAAAGATAGACTCATTCAACCAATCTATTATATAATGAAAATACTTTAAATGTTCGATGTTTATATTATCTAAGTAATTGTATTTTTTATTTTAAACTTAAAACAAAAAACTTCTTAAATCATCAATATCAAACAAGAAATAATACAAATCATATGATCTTTGTACCATTTAGAAGATATGATGCTACCATTTTGGCTCCAAAAATCTTTAACTCTACCAAATTCAACAAAAACAGATATTTATCAATGTGTGTAAGAAATATATATATGAAAATAGAGAGTACCTACTTAGATGGACTGTTATAGTACCTATGTAGTAGTAAACAATGATATTTTTATTCAATTCGTATATTATTTATTGCAAGGCGATTTGATATATAGTTATATTTTATTTAAAATGTATTTATATCAAGTGCATATACAAGTGTTAAGTCACTTAGGTGCAAAAAACATTTCTTTAATAATAATTTTTACATATTTTTAATTTGTATGATATACTTCTTATTTTTAATATTAACGAAATAATTCATTCAAAAAAAAGAATTTTTTTTTACTTAAATAATTGTAAAAATAAAATTTAAATATGTCAAAAATTTGGATAATATAATGTTTAATTTGTGTGTAAAAATATAAGCGTTAAATCAAATTCTATTGTATAAATATTTAAATAAGCTAGTAAATCTTAAAATAATTTATATAAAAAAAAATGTAAGTATTAATATTGTTTAGTAATGCTGAAAAATGTGATGTTAAAAAATGTTAATAAAGTTTCAGATTTAAAAAAAAACAGTGACATGATACAATATAATTTTATTATATTATTTGTTGGTACCGACTTTGAGATTTTTTCGAATTTTTTCGATATTTAATTTTGAAATAAATAATAATTAGTATTCAAAGTTTATTTTAATAACTGATAATATATTATTTTTTACCCATTTTACAGACAAACCCTGTTGCCCTCCAGTGTATTAAATTTCACATAAATCATGTTGATCTGGATAATTTTTAATATCAAATAAATATTCGCGTCTTTTGAAGTAATATAAATCTGTTAGTATAAGATGAATTTCTTTGATTAAAATCAAACGTTTGATATTGGACACCTGTAATGCGAATAAAAATATCGACATAAAAGAGTCGGATAACAAATTGCAATGAGATACCAAACTGATAGTCAGAAAACCGTGAACGTTATAATTTACAACACTTTTTTTTTTGAAATTCTATACCGAGAGATGTACCGACTTTTGAATGACGTACGTATAAAGTATCAAGCTTAAGTGCTTTCAGGAATATTTTCCTTTTACATTTATCTTATTGAAAAACGAAATTATTACAAAATAAAAGAGACGTTTTTCTAGCAAAAAATTGTTTCTCCGCTTTTACCGTATCAGGATTATTAGATTAGTCCTTTAGAATGGAATAATAAGATAATTTTATTTCTATAATCATATGAATGTAGATTACACCTTTATATTTTATAAAATGCTCGAAAAAAATAATACAGGGTGTTTCATAGTTAAGCCGTTAACTGTAAATAGAGGATACTTAGGTGATTCCAAATAACATTGTTTATTGGGTCTAAAGCCTTTAATACGGGGTGTTTTATCCATTTCGGCCAATATTTTGATATGCCGTAACTTTAGAACCACCCAGTAGATTTATCTCATACTTAAAAAAAAATTAAGTGCACATTCCATTCTACTACTGGAATCAAATGCATTATTTTCATTTTTACAAGCAGTAACTTTCGAAATACCTGGTGGATTTCTTTCATATTTGGTACAGGTATCATTTTTTTAGTAGCTCAATCGTATAATGTAAGGACTACACTACAATTAAAATCCAGATCCGGATTAAGAAGAATTTGTAAAATTTGAAAATCCCCAAAACAACACCCTGCATATCAGATTTTTTAAAATTGGGATGGATATTTGAAAAGAACGGAAAAAAATGAGTTAAAGTGAAAAAAAATTAAGTGCACATCCTATTCTACTGCTGGAATTTTAACGTCAAATTACATCAAATGCATTATTTTAATTTTCACAAGCTTTCGAAGCACCTGGTAGATTTCTTTCATATTTGGTACAGGGATATTTTTTTAGTAGACCAATCGTATAATGTAAGAACTACACTACAGTTAAAATCCAGATCCGGATTAAGAGAAATTTGTAAAAGTTAATAATCTCTAAAATAGCATCCCGTATATCAGATATTTTTAAATGTAATCGGATACCTATTTAAAAAAGAAAAAAGATGTGTTATACTGAAATATTATTATAAGCGTAAATTTGGTTTTATAACTAAAATTCATTAATTGTATTATGTCTTAATATTACCTACTGGCTACGTACTTATTAGGATCGACGTTTAAATATTTACAACTAACAACAAAAAACGAACTAATAACATATTTACATCTAAAACTATAGGAAATGAATAACACATTTACAACTAAAGCCAAACGGAAATAAAAAAATATGTGAACAGTTCCATACATTTTTGTGTGGCGTTTGGTTAATGAACAATTAATTTGGTTAATTTTATTCGTAGAAGATGAAGATGTTGGAATAATGAGAGTTAGTCATATGACATATCGTAAGAACATTTCAGAAGAAAAATAAATAAGTACTGCAAATACCTACTTCAATAGTACAAGATCCGGCAGCTGATACATAGCTACTGGTACATACCTGTTTTTTAATAAAACTTAATTCATGTGTATAAATAATTAGTAACAATATTGCTGTCGCTTCCCTTATCAAAAATTGGCCCGAATTATTTTTAATCAATACGTATATGTAAGAAATTTATTTTAATAAAAAATAATCGAAGTTAATTTTAGATAGTTTATCCGCCAGAAATCATTACATTATCATTAATCATTCATATTAATTAAGTTTCATTAAAAAATAGATTCCTGCAAAAATTCTTTTTTTTTTCTTTTTTAAATAGTTATCCGATTACATTTAAAAAAATCTGATATACAGGATATTTTAGAGATTATGAACTTTTACAAATTTTTCTTAACCCAGATCTGGATTTTAGCTGTAGTGTAGTTCTTACATTATACGATTGGCCTACTAAAAAAATATCCCTATACCAAATATGAAAGAAATTTACCAGGTGCAGATGGTTCGAAAGCTTGTGAAAATGAAAATAATGCATTTGATGTAATTTGACGTTAAAATTCCAGTAGTAGAATGGGATGTGCACTTAAATTTTTTTCACTTTAACTCATTTTTTTCCGTTCTTTTCAAATATCCATCCCAATTTTAAAAAATCTTACATACAGGGTGTTGTTTTGGGGATTTTCAAATTTTACAAATTTTTATTAATCCGGATCTGGATATTAATTGTAGTTCTTACACTATAGGATTAGGCTATTAACAAACTATACATGTACCAAGTATGAGAGAAATCTACAGGGTGGTTCTAAAGTTACGGCTTATCAAAATATTGGCTGAAATAGATAAAACACCCCAACCCAGTTATTAAAGGCGTTAGACCCAATAACCAAGGTTATTTGGAATCACCTAAGTACCCTCTATTTACAGTTAACGTATGTCGGTTTAACTACGAAACACCCTGTATATAATATTATAAAACAGGTGCAGCTAGTTGTAAGAGTATATTGACCCACTGACCCAGTAACACTCCGAGTAGTTTACATTTTTAAAATTTAATTTAACCTACCAATTCCTACGTCCGCCTTTCAAAATTTCTAAGAGCTTAAGACGTAACTCCATACGAGATGCGTTTTACTGCACAAGAAATTCCTTTATTTGGGGTCCTTAGAGCAATAAAACGAATCGTTCTTCAGGAATGTTACGTTATGTTTAAAATTAAAAATATTTTAAGAAATACATTGGGGGAAACCGCTATGAGATTTTAAAGATGTTTGAGTCAAGAAAGCGTGCGTGAGAAGGGTGTGTGTTTATAAAAATAATGTTGCAAAAAGTAGTTCAGTTTTTAAACTTCAATTCTTTAGCTATTTTCCATTTTTTGTATAACCGGAGAGGCCTAATTTTAACATCTCTCTTTTATTTTCAGAATATTTCAATCTATCCCCGTTTCTACGCCTTTGTTGGAAATAAAGTTATTGTGGCTATAATTTATTTAAAGTTTCAGGTAATAAATACTAAATTTGATTTCAGATTAAAGTAAATGTCTTCCTGTCTTTCATTTTGAATATTGTCAGCTATCAAATCCTTAGTAGGTGGATATCGTATTTCTGTTGGAAGTCAAATTAGATTTGTCGAAGATTCCAATCTTGTGGTAGTTATTTAGAATTTTAGAAAGAAGAATCTTTTAAATATAAATTAATTAGATTAACGTTTGAGGTATTTTTATGGGCTGGTATGGGTACGCTCATATCTTGGAATAAAGAATCAGAAGAAAACAATATTAACTTTACTGTAATAAAATTAATTGTTTTTAAAAACAAAGTTAATTTTCTAAACTTCCACATAAGCTTTAGAAACTTTACGGGTTTAATATTATAACTTTAACTTCGTTTTAATTAATGATCAAGTTATGAAACACATCAGCATTATTTATTATAGGTAATCTTTTACCAAATTTTAAACATATACAGGGTTATTTTAGACCAGGGCTGAAGCATTTGAAAATGGTAAAAAGTGAAAAGTAGGACGAAACCCATTGGAAAAGGAAGAGAATATAACAAAAATGAAAGGAAAAATAATTTTCGGGCGATCTGAGGTCGGGAAGTGGAGGGGGGTGAGTTTTTAAGGGTAAAAACTGTTTATTTCGATTTCGACAAAACTACAAGTCCTATGGAAAAAAGTTAAATGGTAAAGTTGTAGGTAATAAAAAGATCTACAACTTTTGTATTTACACTTGTTTCATATAACGTCAAAATTTTTGTGAATTTTTGGTTTTTTAATGTTATCTTTTACAAAAAATAGTTTTTTTCATGAAATTTGGTGAAAACTTACCTTTTTATGTCCCAAACACACTGTAATTTTTTTGATTTAAAATATTTATTTTTTCACCTTATTTCGACTTAATATCGAAAAAGCACCCTAATTTTCAATCGATAATTCTCACGTCAAAATATCTGCTTTTTTAAAAAATTCGGTCGGCTTTTTGTTAGTTGAAATCTCTACTTTTTGCTGGTGTAAAAAAATATACATTACTATGGTAAATGTTCTCAAAAAATGCAAAGAAACGAAAAAAACTCGAATCCGAAATTTTTTTTTTAAATCATCATGTACAATTTTGAGCTATTTATTAAAATTTATAATTTAATTACTCGAAAAACGTAAGACTCGATGTTACATTCCATGTTTTTCGAGTAATTAAAGTTTAAATTTTAATAAATAGCTCAAAATTGTACATGATGATTTGAAAAAAAAATTCGTATTCGAGTTTTTTTCGTTTCTTTGCATTTTTTGAGAACATTTACCATAGTAATGTATATTTTTTTACACCATCAAAAAGTAGAGAATTCAACGAACAAAAAGCCCACAGAGTTTTTTAAAAAAGCAGATATTTTGACGTGAGAATTATCGATTGAAAATTAGGGTGCTTTTTCGATATTAAGTCGAAATAAGGTGAAAAAATAAATATTTTAAATCAAAAAAATTACAGTGTGTTTGGGACATAAAAAGGTAAGTTTTCACCAAATTTCATGAAAAAAACAATTTTTTTGTAAAAGATAAAATTAAAAAACCAAAAACTTGTTTATTTGAATTTTTCACAAAAATTTTGAGGTTATGTGAAACAAGTGTAAATACAAAAGTTGTAGATCTTTTTATTACCTACAACTTTGCCATTTAACTTTTTTGCATAGGACTTGTAGTTTTTCCGGAAATCGAGATAAACAGTTTTCTACCCTTAAAAACTCCCCCCTTCCACTTCCAGACCTCAGATCCCCCGTAAATTATTTTTCCTTTCATTTTTGTTATATTGTCTTCCTTTTCCAATGGGTTTCATCCTACTATTATTTCTTTTTTTGGTTTCAAAAATTATCGACCCTGGTCTATTTAGCATTACAATAATGATGATAAAATATAAATTTTTGTATTTTTTAAACAACTATAAATTTATTCTCAGGTCCAAATGTCACTAAAACCCCAAAAAGTAGATTTTCTCGTCTACAAAAATTGTCAAGAAAAAGATTTGGTTTTACATTCATCATATCCTTTCGTGGCGGGTCAAGCATAAAAACCCTTATGACATTGTATTCGGAAAAATATACTCGAAAGTTCGCCCGGAGTTTCCAACCTATCTTCAAATCTTAAATAGGGATTTTTTAAATGTAACCAGAGACGCAAGTTAAGGAGGGTGACATTTTATCCTTATTTGAATTTAATATTAATAAAACTCTTAAAAAGTAAATTCTTGTTTCCAATCCATATCTATTAATATATCGTAAAGATATAGACAGTAGACATATCCCAGCTTTTCCTTGTTTTCCAAACTATTTATCTCGTTTCCACCGATAACCACTTATGTTTATAGCCTTCGTCTTTTTAGGCGTCTACTCCAGGTAGTAGTCCAGTAAATTAACGCCAGAAAAAAACCCCAAACCTGTCGAAATATGACCCTTAGAGCATTTTTGCAGAGCAGTTCATTTCCTACAAAAGTTTTTTCGGTACACTAATAGTTTTTGCAAAAACGGCGTTTCAAAAATTTTTAGCTACAGGTTCCTTCTTTCATCTGAACTTTGAATCATAAAAAAATATTAAATTTTACGTGATTTATTGAAAAATTTGTAATCAGCTTGGGAGTGTCATTCCTTTAGAGCGTGCTCTCTAAATGCAGGGCAGGAGCTAAAAATGAGGGTGCGTTTTGGAGCCGGTTATGTCGAAAAGTATCATATTTTTGACAGAAACGATGAGGATCATTTTTGTAGGTAATGAACTGATCTTCATTCATATTTTCGGAAATATCGGTGAAACCAATGGGCGAGACCAATGGGCCATTTTCCCACCCTTCCACAAATTTCAGACAGGGTGAATGTACCCATGAATACCTGTAAATTAAAAAAAATGGTGCCGGACAGACCTCATGCCCGGGTTGGCTCCTTCGTTTATTGGCCTATAGTGTCTTTTCATCTACATTTCTATGTATCTCAGATACTCGATTGGTATGAAGACCTACTTTTTCCCACGTCATCTACTTTCAACTTTGGTGGCCATGTCATCGGTAAAACAAATTGCTGTGATCTTTGTCGTCAATTTCGGTATAATCTTCTGCCATGCCTGACAGAATATTCAATCCATTTGCTTTTGTATTAGGTATCTCATTTCTTCCAAGGCCTGTATCTTAAAACTGGGGAAAGTCACTTGAACACTGGCAAAATGTGTCGGAGCAAAAACTCGGAAAAATCTACATAGGAAGACTCTTATTGGACAGAAGTAAGCTGAAACTCATGCCTGGTCATGCACCAGTAAAAGAGTGCCTAAACTGGAACCAGAGACAGTGAAACATGTACTATGCGCTTGCTAGGTATTGGAGGCGGTCACTTTTTGGGTAACCAACAGTATACCTAGAAAGTTCTAACAAACAAACCTGTATCTTCTAAATCCATACTGACTTTCCAAAATCCTTTCTTTTTGATGCACTCAACCCTAAAATAGATTTTGAAATTACTTTTTTTTCTCTTTGTCTCTTTCCAGCGTGGATAGTAATTCTCGTTTCTGAAGTAAATTAACTATGATTCTACTTTTAATTTTGGTTTTTGCGTTTTCAATTGTTGACAACATCTATTGCTATAAACAATTTAAGAGAATGATTAAATTGCATGTCTGATTTATTTACACAAAATAACAATCTTTAGATTAGAGGGAACTTGCGAACATGCGAAAAATCTTGATTGTAATGAACTGAATAATCAGAATAACAACTTTGGCTCTAATTTAGATGTTAGATGGTACGTCACTGACTGCAAGAGATGACTTTAGGCCTGAAAACGCAAAGAACATCATCGTGATTACTCGAGTCCTCTCGCTGAAGTGGAATGCTCTCGTTTCAATAAAAATATATAAGGGAAAAAGCCACAAAAGGCACATTTCATAAAAGAAAAATGTATACATGAACAGACGTTTTTCCCGTTTCACTTCATTTATGCGCTTTGAGTTAGCTCCCATTATGTTTTGAAGCTCGAGGGTGTAGTGCTGGCCAAAAATCACTAATAATTTCACCGAAGTATATGCTGGTGGTTTCGCAGAAAAAAAAATGGGTAAATGAATGTCATTTTTTTAAGTTAAAACGAACAACTAGAATTGATACTACTAGGAAAATTTGCTATTGGAGACGGAGTGAGATATCTCAATTTGGAGAATTGGGATGAATGAAAATAAACAAAGAAAAACAAAAATAATAGCACTAGGAGAAGAAGAATAGTTCATTAAAATAACTATTGACGGAATTGATCTGGTGCAGGAGAATAGTTGAAGCAGACATGGATTCTCAAGTAAATTGTAAAATATTTCTACAAAAAAAACAGAAAATAACGATGATACTGTCGAAATGAGGAAAGTAAAGGGTGTAACTAGAAGAGATGGGGTAAGGGATGAGCTAGTACTGGTAAAGCCAAGAAGAGCATATTACTGACAACAACTAACATGGGAAAATACTATCAGCGAAGTTTTAGGAAGAAAAGAATAACATGGAAAGTTGAGGAATCATTAGGTAAAAACAAGAACCTTTAATTAGATAGGTATGGTTAAGATTATATATTTTTTTAAAAGTTATTAAGGGATTGCAAAGAGAAGAAATATTAGCGGTCCCAGTACTGAACCTTGAGGAACACCAATATTTAAAACGGTCTTCTACCTTTATAAATGTTTGAATTTTAATTATTAAATTTATTTTCAACAAATTCTGGAGTGTATCTTCTCGAGATAGATCAAAATAGTTCTACAACGTCTTCACCAAAATCAAGCCTAGTAAAAATACATTAAATTATGAAAGTATATTTATTTTAGTAACTCCTGTTAAAATAAAATAACTGATTAACTTTTTTTCATTTAGAATAAAATAAATTACGGGCGATTTTACTACTCTGAGCGATAAAATATATCTAATTGGAACATCTTACAGTTAATTTTATGTCTTGGTACTCACTTTTTTCCCGCTAAGATAAACATAAAAGATGTGCCGCAAAAAAAAACTTACCGACACCACAATCAAGAATTATAGTATGTGCTTTCTTGAAACGTTTACTGCTCGTGACGGCGTTTGGTCGGTTGCCAAAATGCAAAATAAAAAAAATTACGATATCTCTCACTGGCAATCTAGCGACCTGTGTGACAGACAGGCGTGAACCATTTATACCACAATACCTACAAGTAGCGGAGTGAAATTAGACGAAAATATTCTGAAAATGGATGTAAGAGGTAAATCAATTTTTTTCGATTTTATACATAAACAGAAGCTTGTAAAAAAATTTTCAATAAATTTGGGCTGGAGCTTCGCGAGATATGTGCCAAAAACGGCATTTTTGGTATTTTTCGAGTGGATTATTTCACTATTTTTTAAATATCTCGGGCTCTAAGAGTCGTGAAAAAAAAATTAAAATGACCGTGATGAAGTAGAGTATCGATCGGTATAGCAGGGTTTTTCGAAGAAAAATTGAATTTTGGAAAAACAACAGCACAGAGGAAAAATTTTCATCTTAAAAAGAAGGATTTTGTGTGTACTTTCGTCTAAGAAAATCCAACATTTTATTTCCTTATTTAAAGTGCCCAAGGACTCCGCAGTTTTTAAAGGGGAATTGGGTTTCACTCAATCTCGCTCAAACCTGTTGAAAAGTATCAGTCATATCGTTCTCATTAAATGTCTCCATAGGCGCGATAAAAAATAATGAAAGGATTTTGAGATACTGGCCACCGAAGATGGAGATTTTTTAAACGGCGAAAATCTTATTTGAGGGGCGTATGTCAGTCGGACGAACCAGTAAAATATTTTCAGCCGAAACAAGATCACCTCTACCCCCGTTTTCGAGGATGCTGAACACGCTGGCGGTGTTAGAATTTCTTTTAGGGGATGCGCAACCCCTGAAAACGGCCAAAAACTACGTCCTAGAGGGGTTAAACGCGCTTTACAAGATTTCCCTGCAGAAAAACACACTTTCTCTCCATTTTCGAGGATGCTGAGCACAGTGGTGGGGCTGAATATCGCTTCTGACCCGCCACCAATTCACCCCCGACAGGGGTATTTTTTTATCAGAGGCAAAACGTCTGTCCTCCCGTTTTCGAGGATGCTGAACACGATGGTGGTGTTCAATATCACTTTCTATAAACCTGCACTAAGGTTTGTCAGAAACGATATTCAGCCCAACCGTCGTGCTCAGCATCCATGAAAACGGCGTGGGGGTATATATTTGCCGCTGATATTTAAAAAAAATTCACCCCTTTAGGGGAAGCGATTTCCAACACCACACTATGCTCAGCATCCTCGAAAATGGGGAGAAAGTGTGTTTTTCTGCAGGGAACCCTTGTAAAGCGCGTTTAACCCCTCTAGGGGGTGATTTTTGGCCGCTTTGAGGAGTTGCGTAACCCCGAAGTGAAATTCTAACACCGCCATCGTGTTCAGCATCCTCGAAAACGGGGCTGAAAATATTTACTGGTTCGTCCGACTCGCACACGCCACTAAAATAAGATTTTCGCTGTTTAAAAAATATCCATCTTCGGTGGCCATTACCTCAAAATCCTTTCATTATTTTTTATCGCGCCCATGGAGACATTTAATGAGAACGATATGACTGATACTTTTCAACAGGTTTGAGCGAGATTGAGTGAAACCCAATTCCCCTTTAAAAACTGCGGGGTCCTTTAGGGAATAATAAAAAAAAATAAAAATTCGATTTTCATTTTTTTCCAATTTTTTTATCGCGATATTTATTCTTGATTTTCTTAGAAAAACTGCATTTCAGTCCAAAAAATGTTCAAAAAAATAAAAAATATATTTCGGGTTCTAAAGTAAGATTTTTGTGAGCGAACGAATCAATATAAAAATGAAAATCGAATTTTTATTTTTTTATTATTCCCTAAATTGGACACTTTCAATAAATAAATAAAATGTTGGATTTTCTTAGACAAAATCCTTCTTTTTAAGATTTTTTTTTCTACTGTTGTTTTTCCAAAAATGGCCGCCATTCAGTTTTTTTCGAAAATTGCCGATTTTGGCTGGACAAATACTTTTTTTTTGTTTTAAATTTTACCATGTCATCCCGACATAAAAATACATATTTTCTCCAATTTTTAAGAAAATATGAGGATTATTTGGTTATTTATTGCCAATTCAGTAAAAAAAATAATGTGCGCGAATTCATTTTTTGAGGTTAGGATGCATTTTTAAAAAAACCCCGCTTTACGGATCGATACTCTACTTCATCACGGTCATGTTAATTTTTTTTTTATTTTTCCACGACTCTTAGAGCCGGAGAAAAAATAGTGAAGCAATCCTCTCGAAAAATACCAAAAATGCCGTTTTCGGCACATATCTCGCGAAGCTCCAGCCCAAATTTATTGAAAATACAAGCTTCTCTTTATGTATAAATTCGAAAAAATTAAAAACTTTGACTTAGCTCTTACATCCATATACGGGTAAAATATGTTTTTTTAGCAGCAATTCGAAAAGATAGACAAGAAAAGTCGATGTACGTGAAAGATTGCAATATTCTGCAATATGGATCAAAATCCAAAATAAAAATAAAAATAGTGAGTAATAAGTTAACATTTTGTATGAGTAAACATTGTCAGTACTCCAAGGTTTACTCAGCGGGATCTTCTGGCCATATTATTCTCTAGTCTAGATTGGTTTTAAGCCAGTACATTTCTTTCACTTTTACGTCCAGCTTTTGTAGCTTTTGTTATAAAGGGTGTATCACGAAGGTGGCTCATTAGCCATATATAGAGAACTACAGATATTTGAAATTTGAAAATTGGGTTATGGGGGTTTGTCAGTACGACCTATTCAATGAAAATATTTTCAACTTCCGGTTACTTCCGGTTATACCGGAAGTAGACATCAACTTTGTTATTTCAAATAGCCATGTACCATTTTTCTTTTTATTTTTGGATTCAGCATCAAATTTTGAACAAAGAATTATTAACATACCACAGTATCTGGCTTAGTTCTTAAGCTATTAATTTCAAATTTTATACAGAGATTGTGAGAATATCCTTCTAGCATACCGTGAAACGTCAAATGCGATATTTTATACAGGGTGTCTAGAATGGAGCGTCCAATGTTCATATTTTCAATTCTCAATAAGTCGATAATTTCAAATGAAACACCCTGTATTTTATTATCATGTCTGAATTAGTTTTTTATTCTCTTTCGATCTGCATTAGCATTCCCTATACCTAAAGTTACGTATTTCTGAGTTATTGCTAGATTTATTATAATTTGGAGATATCTTACATAAATGGGTGGGTAATATAATCTAGCATGCCATGAAAATTGAAAACACAGTTGTAATTAACAAACTACTGGACAATTATATTATTTTATTTTCTAACTTCGTTCAATTTGTAAGTGAAAATGGCTCTTCTGGGTTACAGTAATGAAGATGCTATGAATTGTTTTAAAAGATTCTCTAAAACTAGCTGAGACTGTTATTTCCAATTCTTCATCAACTTTTGATTTGGTCTTTTTAACTTTTGGTTTAATCGATCCGTGCAATAAAAGGTTGTCTATAATATTCCTGGCCATTTCCCTATTGGGTCTGCGTTTTCTGAGTATCTGCGAATAATTGGCACGTACCTACGACTAATTATGCGATTGCATTTACCATAAATCATTACCAGATTTAATAAATCTTCATTCAACCCAGTAAAGCCATTTTCACTACAAATTAAACGAAGTTTAAAAATAAAATAATCTAATTGTCCAGTAGTTTGTTTATTACAACTGTCTTTCCAGTTTTCATGGCATGCTAGATTATATTAGACACCAATTTATGTAAAAAATCTGCAAATTATAATAAATCTAACAATAACTCAGAAATACATAACTTTAGGTATAGGAAATGCTTATGCAGATCGAAAGAGAATAAAAAACTGATTCAGGTATGATAATAAAATATAGGGTGTTTTATTTGAAACTATCGACTGTTCACCGCAAGCTAGAAGGATATTCTCACAATCTCTGTGTAAAATTTGAAATTAATAGCTTAACAAATAAGCCAGATACGAAAATTAAAGTAAATGCGTGTTTTTCAAAAATTTTTACAAAAATCTCAAATATCTCGGAAACTGTTAAACTGAGACCTGTAGTATGTTGATAATTTTTTGTTCAAAATTTGATGCTGAATCCAAAAATAAAAAGAAAAATTATACATGCCATTTGAAATAACAAAGTTGATGTCTACTTCCGGTATAACCGGAAGTTGAAAATATTTTCATTGAATAGATCGTAATGATAAAGCCCCGTAACCCATTTTCAAATTTCAAATATCTATTTTGTGTGTACTTTCGTCTAAGAAAATCCAACATTTTATTTCCTTATTTAAAGTGCCCAAGGACTCCGCAGTTTTTAAAGGGGAATTGGGTTTCACTCAATCTCGCTCAAACCTGTTGAAAAGTATCAGTCATATCGTTCTCATTAAATGTCTCCATAGGCGCGATAAAAAATAATGAAAGGATTTTGAGATACTGGCCACCGAAGATGGAGATTTTTTAAACGGCGAAAATCTTATTTGAGGGGCGTATGTCAGTCGGACGAACCAGTAAAATATTTTCAGCCGAAACAAGATCACCTCTACCCCCGTTTTCGAGGATGCTGAACACGCTGGCGGTGTTAGAATTTCTTTTAGGGGATGCGCAACCCCTGAAAACGGCCAAAAACTACGTCCTAGAGGGGTTAAACGCGCTTTACAAGATTTCCCTGCAGAAAAACACACTTTCTCTCCATTTTCGAGGATGCTGAGCACAGTGGTGGGGCTGAATATCGCTTCTGACCCGCCACCAATTCACCCCCGACAGGGGTATTTTTTTATCAGAGGCAAAACGTCTGTCCTCCCGTTTTCGAGGATGCTGAACACGATGGTGGTGTTCAATATCACTTTCTATAAACCTGCACTAAGGTTTGTCAGAAACGATATTCAGCCCAACCGTCGTGCTCAGCATCCATGAAAACTGATTCAGGTATGATAATAAAATATAGGGTGTTTTATTTGAAACTATCGACTGTTCACCGCAAGCTAGAAGGATATTCGCACAATCTCTGTGTAAAATTTGAAATTAATAGCTTAACAAATAAGCCAGATACGAAAATTAAAGTAAATGCGTGTTTTTCAAAAATTTTTACAAAAATCTCAAATATCTCGGAAACTGTTAAACTGAGACCTGTAGTATGTTGATAATTTTTTGTTCAAAATTTGATGCTGAATCCAAAAATAAAAAGAAAAATTATACATGCCATTTGAAATAACAAAGTTGATGTCTACTTCCGGTATAACCGGAAGTTGAAAATATTTTCATTGAATAGATCGTAATGATAAAGCCCCGTAACCCATTTTCAAATTTCAAATATCTATAGTTCTCTATATATGGCTAATGAGCCACCTTCGTGACACACCCTGTAGGTTTTCCATGTCCGTTTTTGTCTTATATTTAACTTGTTATCAGGTATAGGTGTATCATTTATGGTGACTCGAGGAATAGTGTTTAATTCTACATTTATTCAGCCATGCTTACTCTGTTTATTCAAATTCAAATTCTTTATTAATCCACACATTTGGAGCCAAAATGGCCATTGGACAAGTTAAAATACAAAATATAAACAATAATAAAATGACAAATTTAAACATGAAATTAACATAACATTAAAAATTAAAAATTAGGGTACCTTACCTACTGAAGCATTGGCACCTTAAGGGAAATAATAAGTAATCAACATATTCTTCTTCAATATACATTCATTGCAACGCTTTAGGATTCACTTTCAGCAATCACTTCTTCATTGAAGCCAAATCTCTTTTCCTGGAGGATTATTTTTTAATCTGAAAATAGGTACTAGTCGCCGCGAGCCAGATCCGGAGAATACGGTGGATGGTGGATGATGGATGAAAGGGCAATTGGTTGCGATGATACGGTGCTCTCTCTTGGTGAAAGAGCACTTTTTTCTTCTTTATTTGAGGTCGTTTTTCTGCAATTTCTACAGTTTATTCAAATTTCTGAAAAGTACTTCTTGCTGGACCAGAATTGTCTAATGACGAATATTTGCCCGCCGAAGTATTTTAAACTTTTTTATTTCTATAATAAACATTTACGAAGTGTTTATTGCCTATTTCAATGACAATAACAAGTTTTTTACTATAGAAGCTTAAATGCGGTTGTAAAGTATTTATGAAAATGTTATAAACATTAAAATAATTATGTAAAATAAAACATCGAATAAGTTACATATCTCATACCAAACCTAAGAATTTCTCATTTAAAACTGAGACACACTATACAATCCTTCAATTTATGTATCATCATAGCAATCATAAATGGTGACAAAGTTAAAGAACCATTCGATACAAAATTTGAAATGTAAATCCAACACTTAAAATGTCAATCGCAATTGCTGTAACAATTCTCTTTTCTAATAAACCGTTCAGCATAATGGCTCAGTATATAACACCTACTAAAATAACTTTAACGCGGAAAGTAATGATCCTCTACGACTGTTTATAGCCCTTAAGTTCAAGTTTTCACGTTGTTCTCGGACAAATGGTTAACGCCAAAACGCTAAAACCGTAGCCATAGAGGTCTTAGGGGATTTGCAAATCTGTTCATCCGAAATTAAGATATTCGTTTGATACAATCTCTACCGAAGTGTATTTTTATTGTGTTTGGAAGATCAATATTTAGGTCACAATGTTCGAATAGGCTGTAACTTTGACATTAACTGGTTTAGAATTTTGGCAGTAATTTGCTGTTGTTTCTATCGGTTTCTACATTATTATCATCAAAAATAATCTCTTACTGTATAGGAGTACCTAATTGGACATCCCAAATGCTGCACACTGATCTGCCCATGAATTAATAATGTAACTTCGGGCTTCAACAATAGTTTTTTTGAAGTAGGGGAGCCCGGGGTTAGTTTAGCGCAGGGACAGGTAGGATCATAAGCCATATCTCGGTAATAGCTTGTCAGATGAAGCTGTCGGCAGGCACATACGTTATTTACTTAGATCATACATGCTACGCTAGATACGGTACTCAGGTTATTTGTTTTGGTGACCAGGGGGGAGTATAGAGTACTAATCCACTGATTGGTCGATTTCAAATTTCGACGATACCCGCTCATATCGTAAAGTTTGACAGATGTCAGATATTCTGTTTTTTGGGAACTATTGTGCCAATCTTGTGTATTTTTATAGTTTTTGAAAGTTTTTGCTATCTACAATTAGTTTAGACAACAAAATGCCAAAGTCTTGTTAAGTGTACAACATCAAATTTGAGAAAGGTGGTGTCAGATCTTTTCATAGGTATATATTCCATAGGCGTGCTGTTGTTCCATTCTAGAGTCATAATTCAGGAAAGATCAACCAAACCTCTTATGGGGCAGGTTGAGCTCGGTGAGGTATACATGATTTGTAAGTTTATCACGCATAATGTTTTTGAGAAATAAAAATAGTAGCGTGAAGCTAAAATAATAGGCTTTCATGTGTTGTCATTCATTTTCAGAAATATGCTTTGAAATCAAAGTAAAAAATAAAATGTGAAAATTGGTTCAACCATCCCCGTTCACCCCTATCTATCATTTCAACCTTCCCCACCGATTTTGCTTTTGCATTTATTTATTTATCATCTATCGTTTAACGTATTTCTAAAAAGAAATTTAAGAAAGTTGTACATCTTCTCTATAAGCTAAGTAACGTTAAAAGGAATTCTAGAACGTATAAGTTGGAAAAAGGCAATGATTGAGTTATTAGCTAGCATACTTGAATAAAATCTACTTGATTATTTAAATTTTATTTATATCAATCACGCGACCATCATTTTAAGAGAAACCATTTTCTGAACGCGTTTAATGAGATTCCAATGCCTTTTCCAATGTGTATTTTTTTATGATAAACGACATTAGATTCTTTAGGGATAATAATAATAATATTTATTCACGTTTTTAGAAATTAAATACATTAAATACATTTTTTTTCGACTGAAACGCAGGTGTAAATAAATAATCTACTCGATAAGTGACTGAACACTTGTTTCGAGAAAATGCATCAATAGATTTTAGAACAAATAATTAAAAAAATATTTAAAACATTATACTAAAGACGAGACTAAATATCAATTTCAAGTTACATATACTTATCGAAAGTTCATATTATACACACATACATAATTAACAATATACTAAAGGCAGGACTAGATATCATCTTATATTAAAGGAAACTCATAATTATTACCAAACTAGTATACAAATAAATATAAATATAAAATATAAAAAAAATTTCATATATCGAAAAAGGTACGTACCGTATGTCTAGAATTTTCTTGTATATATTAGTAGCTGAACATTCTCTGTGTTGTAGCTTTAACCATCAAGGGTGGCACATAATGATTTTTTTTTCGGGTATTGTAGCTGTGGGTTGGGAGTTGATTGTAATATTTTGTTCTGTTATATTTTGTGCATGTGAGGAAGAAGTATAATTGTCTTTTGTCAAAGATTTTGGATTCAGAATACAGTAAATCGGATGAATATCTGTAATTTTTTGAAAAAATTAGTTTTATAAATCGTCTCTGTATTACTTCCAATGGGTTCATGTGTGTTTTCAATTCTAACCCCATGCCAGAATTCCATAGCGTATATGACTTTCAACTAGAGCGTGGTATAAAGTTTTGATTTGGCTAAACGGTAAATTGTCCTTGAGTTTCTTGAACTTATATAATATATATCTCAATTTTTTTATAACAAAATTTATATGAAGGTCCCATTTTAAATGGAAATCAATGATTACACCTAAGTATTTCCTTTCTTTCACAGGTTCTATAGAGAACTGTTCATTATTCGTTGTAATAATAGATAATGATATGAATCTTGATTTTAAAAAACTGGATATTTTTTGAAGCAATTTCTTACTTCTTCATAAGACTAGAATACAGAAATCCTTTTCCTCTTTATTATTCCCTGAGTCTATCTCTACATCTCTGTACTTTCTGGTATTTCTTCCTTCATTTTGTCAGATTTCCATCGTTATCCTGAAAAGTTGTTGATCTTTTTTATAGGCATTCTTCATCTAAGTTGTAAAAATTAGTAGTAACGCCATCAGTTATTTCTTTTCTATTTTACGTACCTTTTTGATTACCTTTTTCTACCCATCTTTGTAACATTTTTGCCTCATCAGGTATTGTATAGTTCAATTTATCGCAAAATAACGGTACATATTCGAATTTTTAATTGTATGAACGTATTGAAATTCTATTACCTTTTTCTATCGATGAATAGCCATGAGTTCAATTCATTCATTGTTATTCTGATGAATCTTTGTGCGCTATGAAAGTTGCCGTTATTTTTATAAAAAAATATTTCTATTGCAGCAGTTTCGGCTGATTCATACAACCTGCAGGACGTCATAAAATGCTTGTTAATTAAGTATTTAATATAATTTTTCTTTTAAAGCATAAAAAATTTAATGATACTTTTATAAACCGCTATTATTGTAATTAGTTTTATAATATTGAATAAATAATTAGAAGCCACTTAAAAAATACTTTATTTTTTAAACAGCATGAATTATTAAAGTTAATATTAATATATTTGAAAATTTAGAAGTAGGTAGGTTATTTTGATAATGTAAAAAAACTTATTTGGGCATAAAGTTTAAGGGAAAATAATATCTTCATCTTCACCTTCTAGACATTTTTTTTGAATTCATAATATAGGATTGGATAAACTTTTAATTACCAACATTATATGATATATTTATTAAACACCAATATCTGGACCTACAAAATTTTTTGATTCTACCATGCATTTTGTATAACGATAAGAAACATTTACATTTTTCATTTAAAAAAAAAGTCACGATGTTCTTCGCCAAAACGATATTTGCCCGAAAATTTATTAAATTTAATAAACCGAGTTTCAATATTAAGTCTAGCATAGACATACGAATATTTAACTCGGAAAAAGATGATTAAAACTAAAACTATTACACATATTTTTAGCACATTTTGACAATAAGTCTCCATTTTAACAGTGTTACTCAAGGTTCAATTAAATATTTACCTAAATCCATGATTTCTGAAATTGAATTGGCAACATTGTATTTTGAACTTTGAATTTATGAGATGGCTGTCATTTGACAAGCAAATTATTTATGTCCGTCAAATGAACATTTTTCCTTTTTTATACTTTTCAGGTTTCTTCTGGTTATAAATTGCTACTTGGGCATTTGTAGAAAAGTTATGAATGGGTTTGTATTGGAAAAATATGTTAAATAATCGTTTCAACGCACTGAATTTGTTTGCCTTGGGAGTGAGTATCCCAACATATATTTTTTCAAAAAAAAATGTGAAAAATATTTTTCCGCGCAAAAATTTATATTGCTATATTGATTTATCATGTTTTATAGCATCTGTGAAAATGTCATGAAAATCCCAGCCGGCCCCATATTCTTAACGTTTACCCAGAGATGTGCGTGTCAGTAGTTGTCAAAATTTGTAGGTTATTATGGCGAAATTAAATAAAGTCAAACCTTGACGTTGATATTTACAAAAATAGGTTATTTTCTTATGACGATTTTCCATCATCACTCCACCAACGTTCTCGCCGGTCACTGTTAGACCAACATTATATGTACCGCGATTACGTTACTGAACGTTGCTCTGGAACACCCTTCGCACAAAAATATGATATGATTTCCATCGATGATCGATAATTGACAATTAACTACTTTTGACAATGCCAAAAACTGACAAATTAAACTAATATTTATCAGTTTCTCTTCTAATGGAAATAAAACCACTTATTTTAAAGAAAAAGGGGGCCGTAATTGACGTTTTAACTTTCTTGAATGAAAGTCGTTTTCAAAATGACATAACAAAATATATAATAAAAAATTTACTGTAGAAACAGGTTATATTATCTCTGTGTTGTCTGCTGTTGCTAGGAAATAAACTAAAAGCTTTCACAGACATGAGACCTGAATTTTTTGCCGATTTAGGTAGGAATTAGACTACCCAGAAAGTTTCATTGAAATCTGACGAGTGGATTTTGAGACACACATACATACACACATTCAAACCTTGCTCGTTTAATGGTATTTGATAGTCGTTGCTTCGACAATAACTTAGTTTTTGCACTATTTATAAAATTATAATTTTACTGTCCTTACATAAACGTTCCAACTTACCACAGCCAAATATGAACGGGTTGAGGAAAGTGTAGACATCTCGATCACCTACGACAACATTTTTACGGTGGGTACATCATTGATATGAAAAAATAAATAATTGAAATGACAAACGAGCATCGAGATTTATTACAACCACATTGAGTAAATGGTGGTATAGTTGCTTACCATCGACAGCAGGCGAGACTACGTTTGCACGAGAAAAAGATTATTCTTAGAGATGTTGAAGATTCTACTTTTATTTTCTTGATAAAAGAGTCTTAAAGGCCTCAGTTATACCGACTGAAATCTAAGCAAGAGAGGATAAATCGGGTAATAACATATAACAAATTTATAAATGTTCACATAAACAGTAAAATAAAATCGCAGAAAGACATGGACTGATGAGACATAATCTGTTAATCCTTTATCGCCAATTCCTTGGATTGGGTGTTAGAGTTAAATAATGAATGACCATAATTGGTTTCGCAATAGGTTTTTTTTATATAATATATAGGGATGTTGAATAAGTTCATTTTTTGGCTTGTGCCATTAAGCGGAACAAGTGATAATTGAAGGGGAAATGTCTGGTGAATACGGCGGGTAGCGGGTTGAGCGCTTACAAGTAGATTTTCATAGGTTTTGCAACTTGGGGCCGAGTCCATACTGCAAAATTACTTTGTCGTATCTTTGCTCGTACAGCGAGCGTTTTTTGGCACATGGATTTTAATTTTTATTGGACAAAAATGACAATTTCCTATGGATTTTAGTTCAAAAATAATTTTTTCTACACCTGTTCACTATTTTGCCGTTTTATTCATTGATTTCCAACAATTTTTCTTCTATATTATGTTTTTTCATCCATTCTCTTTGTGTGGATTTTTAATATAGGATGTTAATCTTTCATGTAAAAAATTCTGGAAATGTCCGCTATATAGATAATTGCCATCTAATTCTATTGAATAAAATTAGCCTGACTTCAAAACGCATTGTTTCGACCATACTATTTAAAACAATGAATGGAGTTCAAAATTAAGTTCACCATTTCCATTTTCTAAAGAGGTGAAGCCTCTGTTTAGCGCATGAATAAGTTAGTATAAAATAGAGTACAGAGTCGTCTCAGAACACCTTCGTAATATCACAATAAAAATGATTCAAATATATCGTGGGTTGCACCGCATGTGGACTGAAAACAACTACTCCTGGGACTACTTGCCCCCACAGGTATTGAATTACATCGGTCAAGATGCGTGTTCAAAACCATACTATGGATAGTCAACAACTTTAATAAGTAAATAAGTAAAACAATTTTCTTTTTCTCAAATTTTGAGAAATTGAACTTTATCTCTTTGCCTCCATTCTTGTATTCCAACTTATGTCATATCTTTTGGACTTTTTAAACCATTTCTTCTTCATTTCTGTACTTCATAGTGGCTTGGTACTTCAAATATTCTTCTCTCTGGATATTTTGTAATAAATAAGTGGTTTTAACATCCTTTATCTCCCCTCTCATTTAGTGCTATTTTTGAGTCTATTTCCTCTTTCTCTTTTTACTCGGTTTTTCTTCTTTTTCCTATCGATTTTATCAATAGTAAAAACACAAGGGAGGAGAAATTTATCCATAACAGATAAGTTCGCGTGTTTTTTGATAAGATAAATGAACGACAGAATATATAAGAATAAAAACTTTCTTTTTATTGAACAATTAATAATTAATTAAAAGAACATTTATTAAAAACACAATTATTACAGATTGGTTGGATTGGTGTACTTACTAGATATTGAGGAAGAGAAGTTTTTATCGCGACTATTTCCCTCGTCTTAATTTCCACCAATCACAAACGCGCAATTTTGAATTTTTCTAGATGAAAAAACTGTATGACAGTAGTTTTTTTGGAGTTTACCCGCAGCAAAACAGCTGTTGTCACCAAAAATTACAATACCTTTGATAACAAGTAATTATGGTCTTCTAGGACATCAGAAAACGACGCTAATAGTATATTCTGTAACAAGGTTGTAATGAGAATTCGACACGAGTGGAGGATTCCGAACGCGAGCGAATGCGAGCGTGAGGAACCACAAGTGTCGGATTTTCATTCCAACATAGTAACAGACTGTACTTTCTCCACCACCACAGAAAGTAGAAATTAAATATAGTAAAATGAAACCTCAATCTCTCAACATTGTGTAGGTAGTATTTTCATATTCAAGCTTGAATTTTTGCGGTAGCAAATTTTGAGTTATATTATCGGCAATTTTTTTATTTCTGGAGGAGTATTTTCAAATTCTACATCTGAATCGTTTGATTTTCTTCTCCTTTTTAATAAATTAAAAGTTTTTACAAACCAATATTAAGACCACGTCAACTAATACTCACAGTTAATTTGACATTCATGGCAAACCTTATTTTTGTAAACAATCACGGAATACAGATTCTAGCTCTAGAGATAGAATGTAATACATATAAAATACATAAGAGACAAAAGTTTCAGAATTTTCTTGCAATCTCAAGAGCTAGAATGTTTCTTTTCTGTTATTATAAGTGGTTTCAGAATAACTACATTCAGTAGTGGCCGTGGAGAAACAATTTTTCTGATTTTATTGTCAATAACGTTTGTAATATTGTTTTTAAACAGTGCTAGCTTATGTAGTGAAAATGAGTCGCTTTGGAAGTGATTCTATGACTAATATTACTCTGGCGATTGAGAAAAGTGTACCGTACAATACCGTTAAAACCCATACGTCAATATGGAAACAGTTTACAGAATTCTTCAAGGCAAAGAAATACGAGCTTTTGGAAACTACAACTAAACCTAACCCTGAAAGATTGGGCTTGGAATGTGAAGAAAGAAAACGGTGAAAATTACAAAGAACTATTTGTGAAGACAATATGGAACACAAGAGATGTATTTTATGAAGTGGAAAATAATTTTTGATCCATTTAAATATGTTATCTTCAAGTCTAGTAGGGAAGCTCATAATGCGAAACGAAGGAATTTGCAGATGTGCGCCAATAAAAGGAAATCGAGCTCTGCTTCATTAAAATTGGAAGAATACTACGCAATGGTTTTATTATGGGACGAAGACACTCCGGCGGGACTTCAGCGAAAATTTTACCATATCGCTTCAGTAGAACTTGCCTGGAGAGGTGGAGAAGCAGTCAATTGCAGAGTTCATTATTTTAAAGAGGAAGTGGATAACAGGTAGATAACATAGTTACATATTTTTTAAAATAACTGTTTTTCAAAAATCCTACTTTTTAGGAAGAGTAGAATATAATCCTCTCTTCAATAAAATGGCCCAGGGTGGAGAAAAAAAATGGCCGATAGTAAATGGCTGGTCCCCATTCGTGCAGATCAGGTCGACTCGGATTTTTGTTGCCACCAGAATTCTTGTTAAAATATTACTTAGCATCGTGTTTTTTATGATATTACTTACGATAAAAAAGAATGCACCTTTTTTATCGATGTCAAAGTGACAAAAGCATTTCCAAGTATATGACGTTTTTGCATTGGAGTTAATTTATCAAAAATTATACATTTACTTGGAGTTTTAATTTTGGACAAAGTTATTTTGCGCTTTTCATTATTTAAAAAAATTACAATGGGCACCTAATATTAAAATCACAATTTATATTTTTCTGCTACATTACAAGTATTAAAACTAATAATTTTTCTTGAAAGATGAACACACTAACACCCCGTTGGCCACATTTTTTGTACCATCGGTTGTTAAAGTGGCTTAGAAACGGTGGAAATATAAAAAGAAGCTAGTAAAAAAAATGTGATAACAAGCTGATTATAAATCTTTTAACAGCGTACGACATTTTGACACGAGTGTGTGGGAACGAGGAGCGAGGTTTATTTTCTTGTACTTGTGGGTGGAAGAAATCCGAGGAGCGACAAACGTGCTGCCACCTTACTTAAGTAATTAGATTGTAATATCTGAATCAAGGGTGGCCATTGTATATTCCATCAACATTAGATTGAAGAGAATGATACCCGCCTGTGAGATCCGCTGAACAGAATCTGTTGATTAGAGCGGCGAGACGCTTTTTATTTCTTTTTTATACACTTTAAAAATATTGCATATTCTTTTTTCTATCCCAATGAAATGATAGGATACGGTTTTTTTTACAACTTTAAAATGTTTTGGTACTTCCCGCTACTATTTCATGCTCCATTAAGCCGATAATTTTCTTCGCTTTTACTCGCGAGATTCAAAGGGAGATACACGTCTTTTGTATGGATTTTTAATAATATTTTAACAAATCTAATAAATCTTTTGCCTTTGATGGGTGACTCGGAGCCCTAACGCACGATTTTCTATGTTTCGTCAAGCTTTGTTGCCTCATATCTCCAGGGGATACAATAATTCTAAGAAGTAAATTATATTTGTGCCCGGGACGATTTGCGTTGTTTCTTGCTTTCAAGGCTACGGAGAAATTTTTATTAGAACGTAATTTAATCGTCTTTATCACTAAGAACGTAGACATTGATGGGCAGAGCGGTAATTAACTCTGATAACATACTTAAGTGATGAGGTAAAAAATGAAATGTAACTAAAATGTATTTTTTATAGACCGTTTATTTGACTAGCAGTACAACTAATTTTTGTATTTGTATATACTTACTAAAGACTACTTTACTCGCAAATGACGAATAACGGGCAATTTCATAATGAACAACTAAAGTCCACTTCAAAGCCAAAGTCCCTTTAAAGTAGCTGGTAGCATAGTTTGGTCACAGATTAGAAATATACAGTTTATTTGACTAGCAGTACAACTAATTTTTGTATTTGTATATACTTACTAAAGACTACTTTACTCGCAAATGACGAATAACGGGCAATTTCATAATGAACAACTAAAGTCCACTTCAAAGCCAAAGTCCCTTTAAAGTAGCTGCTAGCATAGTTTGGTCACAGATTAGAAATATACAAATATGAAGCTCCGCCCATTTCCTTTGATGTTTCGATTGCCGTCTCTATGACCTTAAATTGGAGTCTACTCACTTTTACCAAAATAGTCATTCACTTTAAATTAAATGCCATTTTAAACTTCAAACTTTTCATATTTTGGACCCCTTTTTGAAGGAGTCAAACCCTGCTTACTTTTTGATGCTCTATTAAAATCTGAAGTCAGAATTTTAAAATTCACAAAGACAAAGAATCAACTCACATACATACACACATACACACAGATCGAATTCAGATACCGAACAATTTGTTCGGTGAATATTGTGATTTTTCTATCATAGTGTTCTGAAAGATAATATTTGATCATGAACATGAACTGGCAAATGCACTAGTATGCAAGCCATAACCGAAGAAAGAAGAAGAAGAATGATTTCATGAATATGTCAAAAGATCACAGACACACAGACTGCTGACCAGTATTGCCATTTGGTTGGAAATTTCCCCCTTGGGTGGAAATTCTAACTCTGGTGGGAATTTTTGGTGGATTCAATATTTTTGGATAATTTGCTCCCATAATGATATTTTTGCATTTATACTTTTTTTCAATTCATATTTTGCTTTATATATTGGAATTTAAAAGTATTTTACAAATTCCTGATATTTTATTAATAAGTGATGCAGGACTTTTTTTATCAAGAATAACTTAGGTACACTCTGTACTATAGAACTGTGGGTCGCAGTGGAAATAGGCCGTAGGGCCACCCCTTTTTACATCTACATCTACATCTAGGTATACATTGTATATTAATAATTTAATTAATTTATTATGTAGTGTTTTTGTTTGGCTTATTGCTTAATTTTACACTTTTGATTCGGCAACACTGCTGCTGACAGCCTTCAAAGTGGGTTTTAAATTGGCGTGCAACTCTATCTCTGTCTAATTTTGTTTGTCTTCTCTTACCTTCCTATCTGTATAGTTCTCTATTCCAGGGGTTCCCAAACTGTGGTAAGCGTACCCCTTGGTGGTACGTGAGACATTATCAGGAGGTACGCGAGCAGGACTATGACAGTTTGTTTGATGCGCCGGCTGATGCGAGGGAATTAATTTGAAACAGGGGACAAATAAAAAATGTGAAGAATCATTGTATTTTTCGTAAACTTAGAATCACAATTGAAGAAAATGCAAAAAAACAAACTAATGATTTAACTTTTAAAAAAATACATCCATCAATAAAAAAGCTAAGCTACTAATTTTTATTTTAGTTTATTTTGTGGTAGGTAAAGTGGGGTACGCCATAATATATAGTAAAGATTAAGGGGTATGCCAACGGAAAAGTTTGGGAAATCCTGCTCTAATCTGTGGTTTGGTTTCATAACTAATATTAAAGCGTCCTTTTCATAAAGTACCTTTTAAGTTATTTTTAAAATGTTGGTTAACTTGGAAATCATGGATTTTGACGTAAACTAGAAAGATTTGTCATATTTTTCCGTTCCAGGTTAAATAGGGCTATATTTTGTTAAAAGGTTTTTATAAAGTGTGTGAGAAAAAATGGTCTTCAAATTTTACTAAAGAAGAGAAATTATCTTTATTGAAAGAAATTGCCAAATTTAAAAACATTATTGAGTGTAAAACCACCAAGCAATTTTGTAAATATCTTCAACAGTTCTTTCCATTTCATGAGGATTCTTATAGATATTGATGTACTCAGATCTCAGGGATGCAATTGCTACAGACAATCTTTTAATAATTGTACTGGCTGAAGCTCTTGAGACTCCTATGAAATCAGCTGTTGTTATTTGCATACTTCCAGTTGCATAAAATGTTAATGTCAACAAAATTTGTTGCATTGGTGCAATACATCCAATTCTGAAAAAATAGTAAATTGTAAAAAACATTAATATTCAACTTTTACCTATTAGTGCGAGGCAATGGAATTTGCTCTTCTATTTTGTTTAAAAGATATATTACGGTTTGTTTTATAAATCTAAATATTTGAATTCGTATTTAACAAAACAATTGACTCTGAGCCTATAAATTTTTGTCCTTTTTATACAAATATACTCTTCTTCAGATGAGCCTGATGAACTTTCACAAGATGTTTTAAAAATATGCATATTTCTCTTTAAAAGTATGTGTTATTATTACACAACACAACAATTTCAAAATCCAAAACGCAAACTACAAAAAATCAACTAAAAAATATGTAAAAATTTGGAATTATATCACTCTTAAAGGAAGCTTTTATGTATACAAGCGCGAAAATCTGCACTTTCCCTTTAAAGTCGGCAAAAGAGTACTTTTCTGTTAAAAGACGCTTTAAAATTAAAGTGTCCATTAAATTGATTATGAAATCGGCTGTAAGACTGATTCTAGCAAGTAGTGTAATACGACTGATACTGGCATTATTTCCGACTCCCAAAGAATAAACTTTTCCAGCCAGAATGGTCCTGAGAGATAAAGAAAGCTAATTGAGATAATAAAAAGTTTTGATGTCTAAAAGAAGGAAATTATTTCAACCATTAATCACCAAAATATTAAAGATCAGCTTTAAGCTTCGTACGCTTGGATTTTTTTCTTTAGCACTCCATGTGTTTCGTTATATTTTGAATGATTAATAAAATAAAAAAAATGTGCTGCTACAAAACGAATTCACTGATCAAGTGAAGTAAACAAGAAAATAACGATTCTAACAAAAATATAGCAGAAAAAAGGTTTCGTTGTATGTATATTCAAGAATATTTTCAAAATATGGCCAAATCTAATGCCCACCATGTATATATCTTTGTGGAATATCCGTTAATTATTTTGAGCAATATACGATAAACTCCGAAATAATTTGGATTTTGCTAAACATTATGGATAGCAGGTAAAATATTTTAAATCAAATCTGGTTTCTTCCCAGTCTATTTCCCAATATTTATCAATTTCATCAATTGAAATTCTGACTGTATTGTTAAAGGAACACAAATAGGGCTTTATTGACCCAGCTATGCATATGGCACCTGCGGCTCTTTATAAGAATGAAAAATATCGTTTAGAGTAGAGAGAAGGTCTGTGTCCATGTTATGGTTAATGATAAACCAGTTCTCGATAATGCCGATAAAAGGAATAACCCAAGAATAATGCTATAAAGCCGGATTTTTATTTACCTCAAAAACCATATGAAAGAAAGTTGGAGCTATCATGAAACATAATAAAACGATCTACTTCGAAAATTATGTAGATTGTTATTCTAAAAGTGAGATAAAGTTGAGATTGAATCGATTGAAAATAATACTAATATCAGTTATTAATTTTTGTAATGATATATTTCGGCTACGGTGGCCTAGTTGGCCAAGGCCACTTTACTCTGTACTCTCTAGTCTGGATCCGGAAGTCAGAAGTGTTCACTACAATATTTGATTTGTAGAGTATTTGACATTAATCCAGCGCATGGGTTATGGTGTTTGCGAGGTTTTCAACTGTAAAGTAAATGCAATATCAATCATCAATGAGTCGGTCCCCGGGGTGCCATGATAAATAATTACAACAGCCATCGCTCCCTCAGACAAAGTTAGAATTTGCAAGAGGTAATGAAATTGCTTCACGAGGTGAAGTTAAGTTGGATAACATGTCATGTTACTCACGTTTGACTGTTACGATGTATGTAACATAAATGCTAAAACTAGTATTTGAAAGGATTCATTGGATGGATTTTTTTCTACTAGGAACTTTATTTATTTTCGTTTATTAGATTTGATGACTTTTACATTTACTGTAATATTTGCTATGGATATTCTAGCTAGTTTATACGAGATTCTGTAAAATCTGATAATGCAGACGAAGCAGTTGTAAATGATACTTCCCATAGACCGAGGCGAGAGAACCATACCATACTCTTTTATAGTAGTAAAAATTCGAATAACGGCTCATGGAATTGTTATACAGATCTGGTCAAATTTCAGCGGAACATAGCATTTTCAATGTATTTTGAACAAGAGCTCACATAGAAGTCGACCAGCGGGATATATAAGTTATCTACGCGACGACGTATCAACTATTCAATTGAACCACTGTTCCCCTTCCTGCCTCGAGCAACTGGCACGTGATACTAGCCACTCAGTCTACTGAAAGTCAACGTCGCAGTAGAATTAGTAGCCGATAACGTTCACAAAGGAAGAAAAGATACAAATTTTAAAGTGGTATTTTGGGGGCCACTCGATTCGAGATACAATAAATTTATTTATTGTTGCATTTGAAAATAGGCCAATTCCGACACAGTCCACCATTTCTCGAATTATTAAAAAGTTCGAGAAATGCGGATGTGTTCAGAACTGCCGGAAGTGTGAAAATTTCGATGAACCACGTGTAAAGCCAATTAATGAAGAGCGTCAAAATAGGGAAATAAATGTATGTGCCGCTGTTGAAGGAGCCGACAAATTGCAGATCAAATTAATATGAATGACAGAACTGTTAGGCATATTTTGAAAAGGAATGGTTACCATTGTTATAAGTACAAAAAACTCAGGAAATTTTTCGCCGTGACCACATTAGACGGATGGAATTTTGTCAAGCCATGATGGATAAACAAAATGGCAATGATTTGTTTTTGAAAAACGTGTTATTTACAGACGAGTCATCGTTTTCTTTACATTGGACACATAATCCATCCATTGTACGATATTGGTCTCGGGAAAATCAGCATCTGAGTATTCCTGTGCGTACTCAATACCCACAAAAACTCAATGTTTGGACAGGAATGTTAGGAGACTATATGATAGGTCCCTTCTTTATCGATGGTAACCTAAATGGTAACAAATATTTACAGCTCCTGCAAAATCAAATTATTCAGCTACTTCGTATTAATTTTGGGGACATTTGGTTTCAACAGGACGGTTGTTCAAGTTACAATAAACGACTAGTGACACAATTTCTCCTAAATACGTTTCCTGATCGATTGATATCTACTCATGGTACGATCAAGTGGCTTCCCAGATCACCAGATTTATCTCCATCTGATTTCTTTCTTTGGGGATATCTGAAAGAATCCGCTTATCGGCATGAATTTCAGAGAGCTACAAATCTTGATGAATTAAGGGGGAAAATTATCCAACTTTGTGCCAACATTACGCCAAATCTTCTCAGCGATATGAGAATATCGCTGTATCACAGATTTGGCTATTGTTTGCCACAACAAGGAGGTTTATTTGAACCTTTAATACATTAGATTCGTAGTTTTTTTTTACATTTTAATGTATTTTTACCGTTGTTTTTTAAATCGTAGAATTTATTTTATTTTCAAAGCCGTTATGGCAAGAAGGAACCACAACATTTATTTTCAGAAGAGAAATTATTTGTTACATTTATTGCAATAAATAATTTCTCGCATACAATGGAACTTCGGCGTCGCAAAATCTGTTCCTGAAAGCCTCACATACACACCTCCTCTCCTAACATTTTCGTACTGCAGCCGGTCAGTGCTATTAAGCTAACGCAGACAGGCGCTCTGCTAGCGAAGAGTAGGGATACAATAATTTAAAGTGGTTCAATTAAATAGTTGATACGTCGTCGCGTAGATTACTTATATATCCCGCTGGTCGACTTCTACGTGAGCTCTTCTTCAAAATACATTGAAAATGCTATGTTCCGGTAAAATTTGACCAGATCTGTATACGCTGGCTGTTGCGATGTCTCAATTTTCTTGCACAGAATCGTACAAACTTGAACGCCACACTTATACCACTGACTACAAAATGGGACCTTCAAAATCCTATTGAATTTCTATGATGCGATGCCAAATTATACATTTCCTAAAAGAGATTCTCTCTTATGCCCTATTTTTTATATTTTCCAGTCTTTTGGTATATTTTCGCTCGTTATAGCAACCTTCATTATTTTGGCTAGTATAAGAAGACGTTTAAAGCAAATTAAAGATATTAGAGTCAAAAATAGAAAAATAATAGAAAATTTCATTGAAATGAAAAAAAAAAAACGCTAAAAAAATAATTACATTAAATTCTAGTCTATTGCGTAATTAAAATTTAAACAAGTAAAAAAGATATTGGATATACCTACTGTTTTATTATTCATAATATATAATATTACAGTCAAAATAAATTACGCATGACTTAAAAGGAATGTTGTATGTTTAGGAAGTTGTGGAGCTTAATTAAAACTTGTAATAAGTTTTTTTTTTCCTTTTGAACTGGTTATTAAATTTTGAAATTACTTTGATCATATTTCCAGGGCTTTTATTTTCTTATAAATTGTTCTACGGATCGGCGTTTAAGAACAACACAAATTTTATTAATTAGTTCGGAATAAAAATAAAGTAACACCAGAAAAAAACAAGAAAAGAAATACTTTAATTCTTGAAAGCGCTTTTTCTTCTTTATTTGGGTCGCTTTTTTACAATTTCTTCCTTTAAACGAACCAATAATGCAGTAAAATATTCGCTATTGACGATTCTTCCTTTCTCGAGGTGAACTAAACGTCAGATTTACATAAAACTTTGACACGTTAATACTTATAAATTATATGGATTTGTCAATACTGGCACCACCTATATGTTATCCTAGGAATTTATTAATTGACCAGGTAACTGCCATTGCACTTTAACTGTACGCATTGTGAATTTGGTCCCAACTCAACAAACAAAAAATAAAATACAGAAATTTATTTATGTTGTCTTGATGGACCCAGACGTGATCTGCTATTCCTGACTTGCTAGATTCCCTTCGTTGGGTGTTCTTCTTGTGTTCACTAATCCTGGTTTCCAGCAGTCTCTTGGTTTCTCCGATGTATTATCCACATTTTCAGGGTATCCGATAAACACAGTTCTTGGAGTCACTGTTAGTGTTTAGTGGTTTGGTTTTTGTAAGAGGGCTGCGGATTTTGCTTCCGGACTTGAAGCAGGTTTTGATTATGTATTGGTAACCAATTTTTTTTATCTTCTCTGATAGTCCTTTCACGTAAGGGAGGCACAATATTGGTTGTGATGGTTCTATTTCTCTGTGGTTGATTTTTTACGGGCCAACATCTGTTCCACTAGCTTCTTCTAGTAGCCATTTCCTTGGAGATTTTTCCTGATGTAATGTAGTTTGGCGGAGAAGCTTTCCTTGAGGTTGAAACCACTGACAGGACGAATGAACCAATTACGGCTCAGCAAATCCGCCAGAACACATTCAGCTGACCCATATACCGGGTGTATCAACGATGCGCGGGTGGATGATAGTAAAATTAGAGGAATTTTTCGCTCTACTACAAGATCAACTTTGCGTGCGTCACTGCCTAAGAGATGCATTCTTTTAAATTTTGCATCCATTCTTGTATAATTGAAGATGAGACGAAACGAAACGTAATAGAATACGAACAAGCGGAATTTTTTAAGTGTAGTAAACCTGATGGCAATAATTTCTATGAGAAATAACCAACGCCAAATGGTACACGTAACTTTCAAAGACATGCATCTATGTCAGAATTTTTTTAAGTATACAATAAGCAATTATATAATTTGTCCTTAATGTACACGAATGTACTTCTAATTCTAAGAAAACAATTTAAATATTAATAACATCATACGTTTCACAATCTATTTATCACATTTTATAAATGAGTTAGATTGTGTGTCAGTTGCACCTTTGAAAAAAATCTAAAACCTAATGTGAATATGTCGAAACAAACAATAGATGTATATCTAATCCTTAGAAGGAAACTGGTTCAACCATTATTAACCATACATTTAATTTCAATAAATGAACGATTAATTTGATGAAATGTCAGAAATTGCTAATGAATACTCAAGTAGAAATCAATTAACTGAGGTGTGTTTTGGTTTTTTGCGCTTTGTACGCGCCATTATAAATGTATAGGTAGGTACATTTTCTAAATGTAAATCTGTTAGTTTTCACAAAAACGATGAATGAAGCATGCAAATCAGAAACTTTGCAATTCTACTTAGGAGAAATGAAAAAACGTCCACGTTAAGTGAGAAAAACTAGAATAAATTAAGAATTATAAAAATGTTTGCAATAATCGGCGATAAGTAATCAGCCATAGCGGTTCCTTATCTTTTAGAAATACCAAAGTGTAAAATAATTTGTTTTTATTGCAAAAAATTAAATTTTTGCCACAATGGCATTTCTTGGGCAGTTTCCATATTGTTTCTTATATGTAAGCGTCTACGGAGTTTAAAATATGCTCATGAATACATTATAAAAGAAAAAACATATAAAGTGCAATTTACATTTGCTTTTTGATTAAAGAAAGTTTGCTAAACAATGCATTGTAAAAGGGGTTCCATTTTCTTTGTTTTGTCATCAATCATGGTTGTAAGGGTTTTAATCGTAAGTAATATCATATTTTTCACAGGAAAAATTAGATGCCCGAATGGTATTTGACAAGAATATTTCATGAGTAACAGATTATTCTGCATACACATAGCTTACAAAACATACTACCTATTATATATGCCTACATAATAAATATGTAGGTATTAATTTGAAAACTGAAAAACAGGTAATTTATTTAATCACAAAATACTACAAACTTAATTATTTATAGTACAATTAAAATATAAATTGCAATTTTGGTATACAGTAGGAGTATTGTTTGAAATCTTTGTTAATTCATTGATAACGTTGGGTGTAGGTAAATCATTAATGTTGTTGATGGGTCCAGCTGTAGAGTGAGAAGCTCGAGGAGTGGCTGCAGGATCTTCTGTTTTCTGTTTTTTAGCTGGAGGTTCTGATGCGTCACTTCTAAGGGTGTTTATGATGTTGGAATAATGCCCATTATCCATTTGCAGATAAGGCTTAATTGAGTTGGCTGAACTGTGGCCAGTAATTTTAATTAATTGTTGTTCACCAACCCCTCCTTTAGCCAGGTTATTGACTGCTGTCGATCGCATAGAGTGGTTTGTTATTTTTATTTCTTTTGTATTTAATCCTGCCTTCTCTGCTGCTTCTTTAGTCCATAAAACTCCAAAGTTCGTTTTTTCCCACTGGAGTGTTTTTGTATCACCCACTTGATTGTTCTTTGTTCCATGATGGGTTTACTGTTAAGAATAATCTATCAGTTGTTATTCTAGATGAACGTTTAACCATTCGTGTTGGGGACCAGCCATTTACTATCGGCCATTTTTTTTCTCCACCCTGGGCCGTTTTATTGATGAGAGGATTATATTCTACACTTCCTAAAAAGTATAATTTTTGAAAATCAGTTATCTAAAAAAATATGTAACTATGTTATCTACCTGTTTTAATCCCGGAATTATCCACTTCCTCTTTAAAATAATGAACTCTGCAATTGACTGCTTCTCCACCTCTCCAGGCAAGTTCTACTGAAGCGATATGGAAAAATTTTCCCTGGAGTCCCGCCGGAGTGCCTTCGTCCCATAATAAAACCATTGCGTAGTATTCTTCCAACTTGAAGATAATATCTTTAAATGGATCAAAAATTATTTTCCATTTGCATTGTTTTTGCAACGGTGTTCCACATTGTCTTTACAACTAGTTCTTTGTAATTTTCACCGTTTTCTTTCTTCATATTCCACGCCCAATCTTTCAGGATTAGGGTTAGTTGCTCTAAACTTGTAGTTTCCAAAAGCTGGTATTTCTTTGCCTTGCAGAGTTCCGTAAACTGTTTCAATATTGACGTATGGTTTTTAACGGTATTGTACGGTACACTTTTCTCAATCGCCAGATCAATATTAGTCATAGAATCACTTCCAAAGCGACTCATTTTCACTACACAAGCTGACTAGCACTGTTTAAAAACAATATTATAAAATTTATTGACAATAAAATCAGAAAAATTGTTTAGCGTCGTTTTCTGGTGTCCTAGGAGACCATGATTACTTGTTTTCAAAGGGTAAACTCGAAAAAACTGCTGACAGGAGCTGTCATACAGTTTTTTCAAAGGTAATACCACGAGTCCTCCAAATTTTATCGATTAAATTTTTGGTTTTCACGAAAACGGCTTTATTTGGAAAAACCACGAAAACAAACTGATTTTATCTTAAATCAGTTTGGTTGAGTGGTTTTGCCTAAAATAAAGGCGTTTGAGTATGAAGATCAAAAATTTAATCTATAAAATTTCAGAGGACGAGTCGTATTTGAAAGGATTATTTTTTGAATCATTTTGTATTAAAAACAGAGAACATAGTCATTTATGCAAAAGGCACTTTACACACAAATATTGAAAATTTTCTTTACCAATTTAAATTGAAACCTGAGCTGTTATAGTTTTACATACAGGGCCACCAAGGCGATTTTTTGACTGGCTACCCCGCGAAACGGCGCCTTAAATAAAAGCGAAGAAGAAGAATGAAATGAAGTCTTTCTTAATTTAATTAATTTTAAGTTTAGTGTTAAAGTGAGGTATCTAAAAATGTTAAATGAATGTTGAAATAAACTAATAAAAACAGGTTAGTTTACAAATACATTTTGAAATTTGGTTATTAACATAGATTTGCAATACATTTTAGTATAATAATAATTGATAAATGTTTACATTTGACATCTCAAATAGGTAAACACAGTTTAATCAAAAAACAAAAACGACGAAGCGGTTTTATCAGTATAAAACACAATGATTGGTTAGGATCCTGAGTTGTTATTGGCTGAAACCACAAAATCTGACTGTTTTGACAGATGAAAAAAATAATCATCTAGAAACCATTTGTAATTCAAAATTGCGCGTTTGTGATTGGTGGAAATTAAGACGAGGGAAATAGTCTTTGTAATATACCACGAATACACTAAATTTAATAATATTTTGTCACACTTAAGAGACATATACGACCAAATTTAAAATAAGTCCAAGCAGCAATAACGCCAACTAGCGATAAACATTTAAACCTGATATTATTGTTTATGTCCCTTAATTAATATTCTCCGAACATCCCATTAAAAACTTTGTAATTTGTACAAGGAGAAAAGAATTAATTTATTATCTAATGGAAATGAAGTTTCAATTAACCACCTACTGTTTAATGTGCTTTCCTATTAATTATATTAAAGGGAATAATTCATTTGATCGGTAATGATGCCAAGAGATGTACAAATAAAATATTTTTAATGTTAGCGCTGACAACTCGATGATAATTTATATTCCGTGAGGATGTTATAAAGCTGGAAGTGCGCGCCGCCCATGAACAGTTTTTGTAATAGTCTAGTTTAAAGAAACGTAAAAATACAGACAGAAATATATAATAATTAGGTTTTTCCAAAATAAAAAAAATAATTAATGAAAAGCTACCCATTTGCTGATTTAGTTATTAGACAGTTCAATTAAAGTTTCTTCTAACGTTTTATATTACATTAAAAACTCTTTTTTATCCATTTATATTATACTTATAAATAGTAAAATAACGAAAATAACTCATAAGACAACAATAACAGATATAATTTCTTTTCTTTCTCCTTTAGTGAATTCATTAACGATTTTCAATTAGCACCAAATTATCTTCTTATGGTTTGGATTTGGTATCTCTATTCACTAACTTGCCTTTAGAGTTAGTTAAACTCTGCATCAACAAAAATAGGAACAAAATTAACAACCTCTGTAATATTAATAAACAAATGTTTATGGATATAATTGATTTCATTTTTGACTCTACTTGCCTTGTCTTCAATCAAAAATTCTACAAACAAATTTTCGGTACTCCCATGGGTTCTAATATCTCTCCAATAATATCAAGTTACGTTTTAGATAAACTCCTAGAATATTGCACAAATAAAATCACATTCGAAATTCCTTTCCTCAAGAGATATGCAGATGATCTTATCCTCTCTGTACCAAGAAACTGTATCGATAAAACTTAAAATATTTTTAACAGTTTCGATCCAAATATTCAGTTTACTGTTGAAAAAGAAACTAATAATTCAGTTCCATTCCTGGATTTAAAACTAATAAGAACGAACGACAATAAAATCATTACTAGATGGTACAGAAAACAAATTAATAGTACCTCTATTTCTATTTCAAATTCAAACCATCCACCAACAACCGACTAAATTTCAATTTTTAAATCTTTACCACATATAGATGATTTGATATCAAAACTCAAACATTTGTTCAAAAATGAAGACAATATTAAAATAGCTAAAACCAATATGAAAACTAGTTCATAAATACATGCTAAATTGAAGACACCTACACCTGTCAAAAATCAAATATGATCTATGGAATCCCATGCAGCAGCTGTGGTGAAGTATACATTGGTCAAACAAGTAGAATGCTTAAAGATAGAATAACTTCTCATAAAAATGACTGCAGAAGGAACGTGAGATCTTGTCGCCTTGCTGAACATGTAATAGATAAAGATCATGTGATTGATTGACTATAATAATGCAAAAATTCTCGATAATGAACGAAATCTCAATAAATATAATAAAAATCAATGAATAAAAGAACAGATATCAATGACCTCAGTACAATATACACATATCTTTTAAAAAAACATAAAGGAAAATTTCTCAACTCGTCCTCCTTGAAGTGATTTTTTATATATTTATACATACTTATACATTTTTTAATCTCACTCTGTATGTTTCAATTGTATACTGATTTTTTAGCAATTGTCATTTTAAATTTTTGTATGTAATCCTTTCTGAATTTCATGTTATTCGTCTTGATAAAGAAAATAAACATTTTCGAAGGCTCGACTTAAAAGTAGTAATCATACTAATTTATTTACTATTGACTGATTCCCATTAATTTTATCTACACATATTATACTTATATATTTTTATACTTATACTTTTAAAAATAACCGGCATTTTATGCACGGAAACTGGATAGATTTACTTCGTGTTTATAAATTCTACATGCCATTTTGCTTCGAAAAGTATTGTCTTTATTTTATTTATTAATATTTTTTATATTCGAGAAAAAAATATTGTACGATAACCCTTGTATCATAAACTACTATTTCAGCACCTAAAAAATGACATCGTGTGAAAAATATCGATATCAATTCTTTGAAGCAATTTGTAAAATAAACAAATACCGAACTTCGAAAAAATGAGCTTGTTCTATTAACAACACGGAATTCCAATTAGTAAACGATTGACGAATGAAGTTACAGCTAGATACATGTATTTAAAAATAAAGATATATTGCATTTGGTACCACTTCAACACTGATTTATTTCTTTCGAGAACTTTTATTTTGGAAATACAAATAAATAATAATGAAGTCGCGAAGAAAATCTCAACGAAAATATTTGTTTTTTCCCAAAATTTTAACACTTTGATTTAGGAATCTTTAATTATGTATTGATAAAAGAGGGTATCCGTGTAAAAGAGATTGGCGCCAAGATATACAGATGGACGAAGTATAAATAATTAACTTGAGTGTGAGCTAATTAAAAAAAATTTTTGAGCTTCTTTTGTATATTTATGAAGTAGATATTTAAATTTTCAGGATTTATTTAATTAAATTTTTACTCTTTTAAGTAAAAGACCACACAATAATTTTGCTAATTTTCAGATTCTCAAAATTGCGAATTTTTGAAACGCCGTTTTTGCAATAAATATTAGCGTAGCGTCAGGGACAACTTTTGTAGGTAATGAACTGCTCTTCATTTTTTGTCTAAACAAAAATGCTCTAAGGGTCATATTTCGGCAGATATCGTTTTCCCACCCTTCCACAAATTCCACGTAGCTGAGATTTTCGGAGGTAAATGTACCCATTTTATTGTTTTATTGTTCAATCGTACATAAAAATGATTATTACCTTCATTTTTTATTTTTAGTCGTCGTTGTCTATTCCTGAACCATACTGCAATCCTTTTTAATTAACATTTCTGCTACTTCCATTCCTCTTCCTTTTTTCTCCTTGAGATATAAGTTTTTTAGCGTGTTTATGCACAAAGGAATCGACTAGACTTTTTGGAGACAATTTTTACCCCTTCTTCAACAATAATCAATAAAAAAATCTATTTTTTACGTTTTACTGCCCAATCGCTAAGCTTCAAAAAACAATCCAATTATTCTACGTTTTATATGACCATCAGCATATTGTGATATTTTTTTCTTTTTATTTTATTTTTAATTAGTATTTTTTTTATATGGAGACTTCAACCTGTTTCTGACATACAAATTATTTTTTTATTAATTTTATATTCAAGAACCCTTTTTACGCCTTCTAAGCGACGCCAATTCAACACAAATGCCTTTTCTCAAATCATACAAATGACTCCACCTTGATTGTGTTCGGAGTTTTCTCGACATTTTCTTTTTTTAATGTATTTACATTACTCAATGCTCGTTATGTATATATCATTCTAAATGGTTTCTAGGATTACATGACAAACACGAAGTTTTCGTCGATTTTTTGTGTTTGACAAGTTCTGAGTGTGTTAACTGAAATGATGAAAAATAGTTCTGATGGAATTTGGCAAATTTTCAAATAAAAGTGTATCGGAGGCTGCGGAGATTTGCGCTCTGCGAAAAATTTCTTTGACGTATATACAAATTGTTAATTGTTTGTTTTGTTTCTGCGAGAAATTTAAATTTTTGGAAAGAATTTAAGTTAACGATAAAATTAATAATAAACAGTGAGATTGTTGATAGAAAAATCAAAATTTTGAAGAAAACAAATTTAAAATATCCAACCAAAAATATAAAAATTTGAGAATCTCTGTTTTATCAAAAATCCAAGTAATTCAAGCACCTAGAATATATCAAAAACATCAAGAACTTTGTGAATTTTAAAACTGTGATAAAATAAATTGGAATTAAAATCAATCTCTACTTTTGGTACAAAAAGATAATACAACTTCCCAGGTTGGTTACTGATTTCTCGGGCTGATAATTGAATGGACTGAGGGATGATATTACAAATATTGTAAAAAGAAAAAAAATGTTTTGGTATATTTTACAGAGCCAACTGAAATACAAAAAAACCAAAAAAATAATTTTACACACTAGATGACTGTATTGTTATCAGTAGGCTGATAAAAGAAATTTGAACTGATGGAAATTCTTTAAATTATAATAAAACAGTATCTAAAAAAAATCATGTTTGTCCTTGAAGGGATTCGAAGACCAGAAACAGTAAAGAACTTTGTAACCCTTCGTGCAAATTGGGAATGTTTGCTTTGTTAGGTTGTCAGAACTCTCTTCCAGGCTTCTTTTATCAGTTTTCCTGATAGATAGTATAGCACAAGTGCATAATAATAATGATTACAGTGCATTAAATCTTAAATGCACAAGATAATTATGAATTCCAATAAATCATTTTTCAGACTCATGTATCTTTTACTACTGTGCTAAAGAAATCCAGAATAAATAAATTACGAACCTGTCTAGTCCATAAAGGTAAGACAATAAGTCTACCTACATATTTGAATAGTCTGACACTCTCTTGTTGCTCATTTAACATAATTATTTGTGACAAATTCCATTTCTAGTTGCTACCATCATCGTCAGTAAGTAAAACAAATTAACAAAAGCCATTAAAAAACTATTCATAATTTAAAATAGTTAAACTGTTTATCTTTATGTCCATATGAGTGTAAATGTAAAAATATCTTCATTAACAGTATCGTACTGACTGCTTAGAATGTTTGTTTCTTCTTACGTTTAGAGTGGCGTACAGTTTTTTCAATACTTTTTTTATTATTCTTGAAATTTATACTTCTGGAAGCGTAAAAAATGTTTTTTTAAAGCAATGTTTTTGGTAAACCTAGAATTAATGGGGGAGGAAGAAAAAGGAAAGAAGAAGAGGAAGGCAGGTAAAAAGAGGATGAGAAAGTCGGACGCTTAACCCAAATTCCACGCCCAAAAAAAAATAGGAAAACGAAGGAGAGAGTATTGGTAGCAACGAAGTTCGTTTATGTAACTATGTGTGGTCATAATGACCTACAATATCTTTTTCCTACGACTATATGCGAAAGTAGCTTATATCACATAAATAAATACGTCAGAAAGTTGACAATATCTGTCACATTTAAAACAGTGATGATATGAACTTAAAACTGATACGATATGAATATTTCATATCAGTTTTGAATTTTGCATTTCTATCTAGAAGGCAGGAACTGTCAAATCAATGACACAAAGTTTAAAAGTAAGTACTAACATATTAAGTTCATTTAATTGTTGTTTCTTATTAAATAATTTTTATCTTTGGAATTTGTTTTAATTATTAGTCGTAGGAAAAATATTGTACATAACGCGTTAGAAAGTGACTTTCACACTCGTTCCGTTTCCGCACTCTCCGCTACGCGGCTCGTGCTAAACGTTCACTCTTGTGAAATAAGTCACTTTCTACACTTGTTATGTAATATACTATACTTTAGGCACATATTTTGGCCTAAATGTAACACAAACAAGGTTGGGGAGTTTATTACTAGTTTTTCTCGACTGCTGTTTTAGAACTTCTCCAGTGACCAGATGAAATCATGGAGCTGTTTTAGTTTAAATTTTTACTTAGGATGTTCGTTTTTCAATTTCATCTTCTGCAAGGCGGCCATTACCTTTGTTCAATTTTACTAATCAGTCACATATTAAATTTAGAAATTACAACCTGACAATGCAGCGAGAGGTGGAAATGCCATAATAATTGAGGATAATATCTTACATTATGAAGAAATAGAATAGGGATCTGGAAATGGACACTGTTGATCAGACCATCAAGAAATTAGCCAAGAGTCATGAAGAAAGACTTCATCATTATGTCAATATCAAGGCTATCCAGCTCCTTGACAATACTGGGTTAGAAAGAAGACTTAAGAGGATCAAGCCCTTTGAGTTGGTTTAGTGTTTTTTAGTGAAAAAGCAGAGCTTGTGTGTGCACGTTAAACTTTAGTGCAATCTATTCCTATTCTATAGAACATAAGGAACGCTGATGAGTATACCTTAGTTTTAAGTTTCAAACTCCATTAGATTAAATTGGACTGTTTCAGCTGTTAGTCACACGCTTTTTAGAAAACTAGATCCAGGAATGACATAAATTTGGCTCTTACAATTGTAAAAAACATTACGAACCAAAATATTTTCATCTAATTACAGTATTTTAGTTCAGTTTGCAGTACCTGGGCTAGTACAACACTGTTCTTATGCATACAAATAATATAATTCATATAAACTACAATCTTACAGTGTCTTCATATTTATTTATGTAAATAAGAGGTATTGTTAGAAGGAGTGAGTTAGATGAAAAGGTATCATGGCTTTAAAAACCGTATAATTATCTTAATTGTTTATCTTAATGTGCTTACTTTTGTGTCTGTAGCGCGTTAGATATAGACGTTTATTTCGATATATTGTCAGCGTTGAACGCACCTCTTCAACTTTTATATTCGAAATACCAATTCAGAAATTGACTTCGACAAGTAACAGAAACATTCAGTGTTTGAATTTATAGTCAATTTATTTCGTTTACGTCTTGCGGTGAAACCATATTAAAATATTTTGTAAAGGAATGGGATAGCGAAGGTTAATATTGTATGCAACGATTTTAAAGCTGCATTATACAATGTCTAGTGAAAATTATGATTATTTTAAAGCAGGTACAAGAGTGGGAGAGAATCTAAAATGGAACTATCAGATATAAACTTGTTTCAGTCGTACATATACGAGATACCTTTATTTTATGTTTTCAACATGTAAAGTAAACGTCAGATTGACATTTAATTGAAGGTTAGTCATTCCTAAAATGATATGCATTTGTCAATTGTGACACCATCTACATGTCATCCTACGAACCTATTGAGTCACAAGGTACATTTTGTGCTCTAAAAACTGAAACTTTGGAATTTCCGAGGAAAAAGATTATTCGGTGCATTTCAATATCGAAGGTAATTTAAAATCTTCAGAATTTGCATTTACATCTTTAATATCCTGAGAGGCATCCGTTATTTAGAGGAAATAACCTTTTAGATATTTTGTAAGTTTCTCTATTCATTTCCTTGAAGTAAATGTACCTTAAATGAGTAGTAAGATTTCACAGAATATTGACTTTGGGTTTTATTTGTTTTTTACTAATCAATATTTCTCTCATACTGGATGTCTAGGAAGTATGGGCAAATTTTTGTGCTACTTGAAGAATCTGCGTTATAAAATTTTTACTATTAATAATATTAAGTGACATTAGAACATGTCAATTTGGTATCTTAAAAACAACATTGAAAGTCATTTAATATTTGTCTATTGGGCGACTTGTTTATTGGCAACACATCTGCAGTGACCCTCAAATCGGCGTCCGTTCATTCACGGAAACAAATAAATAAATCGCATGGTCAAAAACTGGCACACTGAGATGGGTGGTCAGTCAGAACTTGAAGAATAGAATTGGCAGCGACAATTCTCGTCTCCAAGACAACACAGTTAAGACCGTTGTATGTGCAGCCATTTTTGAAACGAGAAAACCATTCGTACACTCGAGTTTTTCACTAAGCCTCTTCTTTGATGTTTTCAGCAGCAGTTACTGCGTCGTTTTTGTCCAAATTTCACAGCGACGCTTTGTTCAATTACGCCCAACATTTTCAAAAAAGAGGAGAGGGCAAACGACGAAAAAATTCACTACGAGTAAAAAAAACCTTACACGGCGACGCCAGGGGCAGTACTGAACTCTCGAGGGGTTATACGACAACACCCCTAGCGGTAAAAATGAGTATTCCGCGAACTTCGCTAAGGGCAGCGCTATTAAATATTTTTGGTACCCCCTCGTATAAATTAATAACAACTCAGGTATGCAACAAATATCCTTATCTGATGGATGCTTATATAGTACCAAATAAGTAAGAAATTGTTAAAACTACCACGAAAATGTATCAATTCTTAAATGATCGCAGAACAAATATGTTGTTCTAAAAAATTAACCGAAGAAATCAATCTTCCTTTTGCACTCCAAAAACTTAATCAATGAGCTTCCAAACCGGATTTTTTCAAGTACCTACTCTCGAGTTGTAAAAAAAGAAGAACATCTTCCCAAATAAGAATTTGTACACGACCACAGTATTTGATATTCATAAAAAAAAGTGGCCCACTGTAATCATCAACCCATCAAGGGGCATCAAATGAAGCAAAAAAAAAATAAAAAACTTTAAATTACTGGAAACTTCGTGTTATATCATCACGTTTCATCTACCAAATTTCGTTTGTGAGGAGCAGGTTACTTGAATGTGACTGTACTGAATTAGTATTCAGGCAACCTTCCATAAAAATAAAAAGAAGAAAGTGAAATCACATTTGTATACAACTCTTCGTTTTATTGTAAATTTCTCAGAACTGCTCTTCTTCTTGGAACAATATGATCTTGTTTGGTGTTATTTTTAGAACAGCTTATAGTTGTATAAATCCCGACCAATCATCAAGGTCAATATTATAATTCAGGTGCGAATATGTGTATGTTTTTTGAACATGTTCCACTCGCCGAAAAATTAAAACGAACATTTTTAGAGCCTACAACCCTAACCAACATCGAAAAATTGGTGAAGGGTTCCTATAGTGATAAGACAAATATATAAAAAAAGAAATTTAATGGTGTCGGCTATAAAAAACAAATATAAACAATATAGGACTGAATTCAAAATAATTGTAAATGTAAATAAATTTTTAATAGATATAAATGATAATTTAACCAAAATCAAAAAAGTTCTATTTTAAATATAAAAATTTATTTCCCCCGGAATCAAACGCTGAAGATATAGGGGTAACAAAAACCAAAAACATATATATAAATTATAATTTTGATTCATTTTGTGTTTGAGTCCTTCATGAAAACTCTATGGAAAGCTTGCGCTACATGATATTAGTTATTCTATGGACTAGGTCTATAGTTGAATGGTTTTTTCTAAATCCAAACTGGTGTGATGGAATTAGTTTCCTTTCTTCTATAATAGGTTTTATTCTTTTTAGTAATATTTTTTCATACAGTTTCGAGATTACAGGAAGTAGGGATGTAGGTGTGTAAGACGTAATTTCATGTGGTGGTTTCCCTGGTTTTGGTATCATGATAGCTTCTGATACTTTCCACATTATGATGTCCCTTTCTTCTAGAATAGGATTTTCCTCTCCTTCGTTAGATATGAATGTATTTTCTAGATGTTCGGCGAATTTGCTAGCAAAAAGCTAAAAGTTGGTAAAATAAAACACCTTTTATATTATAATAACTAAATAAAAACGAACAAATTCTGACTCTCATTTTTTTAATACCTTCCTGGTGGGTAGCAGATTTGATTGTTTATTAACCATAATCTAAAATATAATTAAACAAAATCACATCCCCCAAAAAAAATCATAAAACTCGATGGATAAATAATAGGGAAAACTCTAGAAGTGAATTTCTGCATTTATTAACAGAAGACTATTATTGTAGTCCAGTAAACGAAGATATCGTCCTGGGCATCAGGTTGCACAAGAATAATTTTTTTAATTTGCAGCTATTCATGGTTACATTGAACTGTGAAAATCTCAACTCCTTTAAATTTGTGGAAGGGTGGGAAAATCGCCCCAGAGTTCTGGAAAATCCATTTTTGGTCGATATCTCCCAAAATATGACTCTCAGAGAATTTTTGTTCAGACAACAAATAAAGAGCAGTTTATTGCCTACAAAAATGATCCTTATCAATTTTCTCGAAAATTTAATGGTTTTCGACATAATCGGCCCCAACCGCATCTCGTATTTTTAGCTCCCGACCTGTATCTAGAGAGCACGTTCTAGAGGAATGCCACTCATTTTTGAACAAATCGGGCAAAAATTAAAATTTTTTCAGGATTCAAAGTTCAGGTGAAAGGAGGAACCTGTAGCTATATTACCATGTTAATTTTTCCTTTTAGTCATTTTTCGGGACCAAATTTGTTTTTGGTCGAGATTTTAGCCCTTCTATCAATCTGTTTATATTCTTTTTATAAAGAGTAATTTCACTAAATCCTTTTGACCAATGAGGCTTGGGAAGGTCTTGAATACATTTCAAAAGATTCAATATGGATTTTTTTCGTATTTTTATAAATAACGTGTTTTTTCAGGGGCTAATCAGGAATTGATAGATAATCAAGCACCCTATCGGGTTTCAACCCACATCATTGGAAAGCTTAGATTTTCCCCTTGTCTACGGTATTTTTCTTTTTTTTTACATTCTCTTACAATTATGAATATTTAAATCGCCGTTTTCGCACAAAATATTCGCGTAGCGAAAAAAATGATCACGACCAATTTTGTAGGTAATAGACTGCTCTTTATTTCTTGTCTGAACAATAATTCTCTGAGAGTCATATTTTGGGAGATATCGGCCAAAAACGGATTTTCCAGAACTCTGGGGCGATTTTCCCACCCTTCCACACATTTCACGGAGTTGAGATTTTCAGAGTTCAATGTACCCATAATAGCTACAAATTAAAAAAAAACTATTCTTGTGCAACCTGATGCTCAGGTTGATACCTTTTCCCGCCTTCATTTACTGGACTCTTAAAACCAAATAAGGGCATGTTTTCCAAAGTTAATGTTGCTTTTTTGTAACTGTTTTTTAGAGTATAAAACAAAATACCCGATGTGCAACCAAATCATTATTTGTTCCTTGTAAAAATAATACGCATACAAATAAAAATTCCTATGGTTTACTGACCGTATTATTAACCATAGAAACTGCTTCTTATCCTGCTAGTCATTGACGTCGGATGTAGAATCTGTATTAAATATACCAATTTTTCTATTTTTTCAAGTACTTATGAACCCACACTTTGTGAATGATTCCCTTATTCACAATTCTTGAATTAGTTACTGTTCTGAAAATAGATTAAAGGTCATTGCTTACTTATGAAAATATTAAATTTACTATTAAGTAAATACTCACGTTGTTCAATACTAAATAGTCAAAGAAAATGTAAATTATCTTTCCCTATCACTTAGAAATAAATCAAATAAAATGATTCAATATAAAGTGATTTTTTTCCATACATAATAATAACAACACAAAACGGGCAATTTGAAAGGAATAAAAACTCTGAAAGGACTTCTTGAGTTATTATTTAAATCAATCTTTTGGTGCCATTTTTATAGAGCCGTAGCTTCCCTCCAAAACTTCTTAACTTTTAACGTACTTAGAAAACACTATGTATGTAAATTTTATTTCCAAGTGGATTACTAAAATTCAAGTAAAACCTCCAATTTCCTTTAAAGCTTCAATTTTCTTCTTCGACTCATGACTTGTTCGTTCACGTGACATGTTTCGATGTATGTTTTTCTTTCTACACATATATGATGAACGAGCTGTTTTTGGTCGATTTCACTGAAAATTTAATGCAATGTTTTTCGAGCTGATAAAATGTGTTTGGTGTTATTTGGTAACATTTTATAAAATCAATGATGGGGGAAAATATACTGCTTTGAATGCACAAGAAAATAGTTAGATGGGTTTGGCGTGATTTTGCACTGAAATACATTATTTTTATTATGTCAAAAAAGTTCCAGCCTTCTTAATCCAAGAAATGAAGTAAAATGATTCAGCATCAAAAAGTGAGTGAAAAAAAAAACTTGCGCAATCGATAAGTTATCATTTTTTAATGAATTAATGTTAAATACAATTTTTCATGAAAATAAAAATGAATTTTTTAAAATTTTTCTACGATTATTTTTTTCATCTGTCAAAACAGTCAGATTTTGTGGTTTCAGCCAATACCAGCTCAGGATCCTAACCAATCATTGTGTTTTATACTGATTATTTTTTTCATCTGTCAAAACAGTCAGTTTTTGTGGTTTCAGCCAATAAGAGCTCATGATCCTAACCAATCATTGTGTTTTATACTGATAAAACAGCTTCGTCGTTTTTGTTTTTTGATTAAACTATGTTTACCTTTTTTGAAATGTCAAATTTTTAACAATTTTTATTATACTAAAATGTATTGCAAATCTATGTTAATAACCAAATTTCAAAATGTATTTGTAAACTAACCTGTTTTTATTAGTTTATTTCAAATCGCCTTTAACATTTTTACATACTTTACTTCAACACTAAACTTTTTGTTCATTAAATATCAGTTTTTGAATACCTAAACACAATTAATTAAATTAAGAAAGACTTCATTTCATTCTTCTTCTTCGCTTTTATTTACGGCGCCGTTCCGCGGGGTAGCCAATCAAAAAATCGCCTTGGTGGCCCTGTATGTAAAACTATAACAGCTCATCATGAGGTTTCAATTTAAATTGGTAAAGAAAATTTTCAATATTTGTGTGTAAAGTGTCTTTTGCATAAATGACTATGTTCTCTGTTTTTAATACAAAATGATTCAAAAAATAATCCTTTCAAATACGACGAATTTTTGATCTTCATACTCAAACGCCTTTATTTTAGACAAAACCACTCAAACAAACTGATTTGAGATAAAATCAGTTTGTTTTCATGGTTTTTCCAAATAAAGCCGTTTTCGTGAAAACCAAAAATTTTATCGATAAAATTTGGAGGACTTGTGGTATTACCTTTGATTAATACGATGGAAGATATGGCAATTGACGGCACACTCTAGATGGCGCTAAAAAATAGCTTAAAAAATTTATTTTGTCCATAACTTTTTTCTGCTTAAAGGGTTCTGGATGGTCTTAAAAATGTTCCCAATGTTGTTCTCTCATTAGGATGTTATATTCATTTTTTTGTGGAAGTCATATTTTTCCAGATATTTACGTCATCCATTTTTAAGCCATTTTTTAGCGCCATCTAGAGTGTGCCGTCAATTGCCATATCTTCAATTAATTTTTATTTTCATGAAAAATTGTATTTAACATTAATTCATTAAAAAAGAATAATTTATCGATTGGGCAAGTTTTGTTTCCCTCACTTTTTGATGCCCTTCCCCGCCCCCACCCAAAACGCTACTTACGAAAGTTTTCTACTTCTGATCTGGACACCTTTCCTAGCAATTTTCAAAAAATTTCAAGTCGATCTGATCAGTTACTAGTTTCTGTTTGATATTACAAAAAAAAATACTACCTTTCTCGGATTATGTAGGTACATGCTAGATTTACGAAATTACAGAATTTGTTTTAAGGGGATCTTGATAATTAAAAAAAATAATTTTTTTTATACATCAATTAACCCGCCTTAAAATTTTTAAACGATATTCGTAAGTAATATCATACATAATAAATATGTAGGTATTAATTTGAAAACTGAAAAACAGGTAATTTATTTAATCACAAAATACTACAAAATACACATCTGCAAATTCCTTCGTTTCGCATTACGAGCTTCCCTACCAGACTTGAAGATAATATCTTTAAATGGATCAAAGATTATTTTCCACTTCATAAAATACATTTCTTACATTTTTTTTTGCAACGGTGTTCCACATTGTCTTCACAACTAGTTCTTTGTAATTTTCACCGTTTTCTTTCTTCATATTCCACGCCCAATCTTTCAGAATTAGGTTTAGTTGCTCTAAACTTGTAGTTTCCAAAAGCTCGTATTTCTTTGCCTTGCAGAATTCCGTAAAATGTTTCCATATTGACGTATGGGTTTTAACCGTATTGTACGGTACACTTTTCTCAATCGCCAGATCAATATTAGTCATAAAATCACTTCCAAAGCGACTCATTTTCACTACATAAGCTGACTAGTTTAAAAACAATATTACAAAATTTATTGACAATAAAATCAGGAAAAATTATTTAGCGTCGTTTTCTGGTGTCCTAGAAAACCATAATTACTTGTTATCATAGGTATTTTACAACAGCTGTCAAGTTTTGCCGCAGGTAAACTCGAAAAAACTGTTGACAGGAGCTGTCATACAGTTTTTTCATCTAGAGACCATTTCTAATTCAAAATTGCGCGTATGTGATTGGTGGAAATTAAGAAGAAAGACATAGTCAATGAAATAAATGCAGATACAATCAAGCAAGTAAAATTCAAAAGAAGATCGAATTCTCAAAAAAAAAACAATAATTTGCAGACGTTTGAATGAATAAAAGTCTTGTTTTATTATACAATTAGCTTTTCATTCATTAAAATTTAATTAAATACTTTAAAATTGTATTTTTATTTCATATTTAAACTACGGTTTCTAAGCTCCTATAAAACTTTAGTAGTATAAAAAATTATGTCAGACAAAATGCATCAAGACAAGTCATAAATAATATATCTCAGAGCATGTACATTCAAGTTTTCCAAATTGAATAAATGAAGACATATGTATGCGATACACACCTCTTGACGTCTTTGACTACGATTATTTATTTTCTAAAAATATAAAATTCCCATCGTATTTTATTTATGGCGAGTGTTTACTTTTGTGGAAGAGAGACACAGCACCTTTAACAGAAGACATGAAATTCTCAAGAAGTTGTCGGCGACGTGCAGTCTACGAAAGGAATGTTATGTGTCGGCCGGTCTCTGGATTACCGAACTCGATGGCGTGCCGGCCTGAAAAAACAAAACTGGTTGTGCTTGCGAAACGTGAAATCCTCATTTGCGGTCGTATTGTCTCTTCTCTCTATTTATTTTCAGACCATTCCATGTTGCGGATTAGTGAAACGACAATTTTTGCTGAATCTTATGTAGCGGTCGAATCGAATACTATACTCCGTTTGAAAATGCATGATAGCACAGTTTTTATGGCAAAGGACTTTATACCGGATTGTTCAATGCAGAAAAAAAGTAAATGCTGATACCTTCTTATCTGAATTTTCACTAGATTTTAGTATGACCACTCCGAAAAATCTCGAATACAATACATCATAAAATGTAAATAAGCAAACCCTAAGGGATTAACCAATAATTCTATACCTCAGTGACGGGGAACACGAAATTACTTTAATATAAAAAATAGTAAACTGTCAATATTAAGTACCCACATTTATTTTTATAAAAATAGTATACCTACTAGATATTAGGTTAGGACATTTCCTTAAAATTTAATAATAAATAAACACACAACCAATTTTATATGATATAGATACTAAAAAAAATCTTTGCAAAAAAATATTTTCTCATAAAACACTCATATTTCGTTTTTAGAAATACGGGGTGATTCCATATAAATTTGGTTGTTTGTATTTCGGGTACTAGCGTCATATAACTTATTATAATTAATATAAATATAGAAAATATCCACTTATAGAGTTACATATCTAAATAAGTAAGTCGCTTTCTCTCGATAAGGAGTCATCATCATCAGTTTCCTCACTTCCCACAGAAATAATAATTGGCTCTATTGTTTCCTCTATTAACATATCAAGTTTCCAGAATTTCTCTTTCTCAGCTATGACATGCTTATAGCGTTTTGCCAATTGTCCGGGGAAATTTTTGATATGGAGAGTAATAAAACAGCATTTCTAATGCAAAACTTAGTACGGTCATTTTAAATATTTTTACGGAATAATCTAAATATTTCCTAAAATTGTCATAAATGTACCTGAGCTAATACAAGTTTTGGGTCTTTTATTGGTCTTTTATAACCATAAGCTGTACAGAACAATAGAAAAAGGTTTGGACAGGCCAAAAGCCCTGTGTATTAAAGATAACATAGCCGTATCTTAAGATTATTTTCAATAAGTACCTATTTGCCAATTTTGTTTTATTTTAATTCCAAGAATTTCTTACAGTAATCGAATTATAAGTAGATAAATCCCTTACCAAAATGCGATTGTAGGTTTTCCATTTAGTAAGGAGGTCCAGTTGTGTATTCTTGACAGCTTACTAAATGTCGTTTAGTTGCAACATGCAAGGTGCAGTGTGCAGTCTATTGTGAATTCTAGTGTGATCATGGAAAATTTGGAAGTACCGCGTAAACGACAAAAAATCGGTCCTTTAACAGTTAATGAAAAAACATTAATATTTAATTGTTTTAAATCATTTACAGACAAACATTTATGTAAAAGTGTTGATGACACAGTGGAATTAGTTAGTAGTACGCTTGGTGTTGGGAAATCTACGATTTACAGAGTTGTTAAAGAAGAGAAATGTGGCGAGTTTCAAACAGCACGTAAAGCTCCAGGAAAACCAAAATTTCAAATAGAAAATCATTTGAAATAAAGACTTCGAAGGAAAGTGCATGCGTTCTTCTTTAGAAAAGAATTTCCGACAGTAGACAAAGTTCTTGCCACGGTTCGAGATGATAAGGATTACCCTGAAATGAGTCGAAGCACACTATGGAAACTTTTAAAAGAAATAGGTTTTCTATGGAAAAAGCATTCCAGAAAGTCTATTTTAATAGAAAGAAGCGATATTGTAGTGTGGAGAAGAAATTACCTAAGGACTATAAAAGAAATAAGAAACCAAAGAAGAAATATATTTTATTTAGATGAAACATGGATCAACGAGGGACATACACCAAATAAATTTTGGCAAGATGAAACTGTTACAAGTCGAAGACAGGCTTTTTTAAATAATTTATCTACTGGTTTAAATCCACCATCAGGAAAGGGGCGCAGACTGATAATAGTACACATCGGTAGTTCAAACGGTTTTGTTAAAGGTGGTTTATTGACTTTTGAATCTACTCGTACCGGTGACTACCATGAGGACATGAATGCTGATGTCTTTAAATAGTGGTTCGAACAAATGATAGATCTTCTTCCTCAGAACTGTATAATAGTAATGGATAATGCAAGTTATCACTCGAGACTTACAGAAAAAATGCCCACAACCAAGTGGTTAAAAAAAGATTTACAGAATTGGCTAAATTCAAAGAATATTAAGTTCCATCCCGGTTCTGTGAGAAGAGAACTGTATCATTTGTGTTCCCTTCATAAAGAGAAATTAAAAAAATATGAAATTGATGAAATTGCAAAAAATCGTGGGATGACGGTGGTTAGATCACCACCATATCATTGCGAAGTAAACCCGATTGAACTGATATGGGCACAGATAAAGGGAGAAGTTTCAAGAAAAAATAATTCTTTTAAAATGAGTGATGTTAAACAGTTGTTTTTGGAGGCTGTAAATAATGTGAAGCCTGAAAACTGGGAAAAGGCAGTAAATCATACGATTAAAGAAGAAGAGAAAATGTGGAAGTTGGACAATATTACCGATGAAATGATCGAGCCACTCATTGTAAATATTGGTTGCGACAGTTCATCTTCTGATTTCCATTCTGATTTGGATTTGTAGGTAAGAAGTAGTTTTTATATTAAAATTATTATTTATGAACGTAACGTTGTTTAAAAGTCAAAGTTTAAACCCTTATACCTACATAACCCGTTTGACACAATGTTCTTAACATACCTTGTGGAAAAATAAAATATTTTAGAAAAAATTGCACTTTTTTACCTTCAGCTGTTTAGAAGTTATAAGCAGGTTAATTAGGTGAAAATATAAGTGTACATCCGATATATTTATTATATTTATACAAAGGTTATTTCATACGAAAATACTCGAGGTATAACTTCACAAAATATTTTAACTGTCTACTAAAAGAAGTGGTACGCCTATGGATTACGAACGCTTTATTATTTTAATACTCTCTCATACATAAAAATAGACTATAGTTGACGAACATCTTGAAGTTTAAATATTGTATTGTTTGTCGCGACATACCGGGTGACAATGAGACTAGGGCCATGCCTATATCTCGTTCATTTTTCAACCGATTTGAATCAAATTTGGAACATAGATATGAGACACAATTTTGGATTGACAGTCGTATAAAAACAAAATGGCGGACTTCCGGTTTCGCCAGAAATGTCATCAACTTCGATTTTTTAATTGGAGCACCCTGTATATTTGGTGTTTTTTAGGTCTATGGCTCAAATTACATACGACAGTGCCAAATTTTTTATTTTTCAATAAAAAAATTCAAATTTCCAAAATTTTTTTTTAGCAGAGGAGGCCTTTATCTGGTCAAAATCTATTCTAATTAACATCAGTAATTCATAGTAATAGAATTTTCATCGATATGATCAATAACAAATCCTACAGCGGGAATTTAAATTTTCTAAATTCATTTTTAACGAATAAATCGTTTTTTTCAAATGGTACCTACCGAGGGCCATCTTCTCATTCGATAGAGAATGTAATTACCAATTCAACGATAAACATTATGTACCACTTACTTTTTGTTCAAACCTAAATATGATCGTTTATTGAATTTTTACAATACCTACTTCGTACCATGCCGTCGAGTTCTAATCCGTAAAGGTTTGATGAAATTAAAGATAGCCATGGAATAACAATACGTGTTTAATATGACGTCAAAAGTCAAATACCAATTTTACTTGTCATCTCGTTTTGTTAATAATTTTTTTCGAAATGGAAAATAATAATCGTTAATAATGGTACGAAATAGGTATTGTACAAATTCAATAAACGATCATATTTAGGTTTGAACAAAAAGGAATTGGTACATAATGTATATCGTTGAATTGATAATTAAATTCTCTATCGAATGACAAGATGGCCCATTTGAAAAAAACGAATTATTCGTTAAAAATGAATTTAGAAAATTTAAATTCCCGCTGTAGGATTTGTTATTGATCATATCGATGAAAAGTCTATTACTATGAATTACTGATGTCAATTAGAATAGATTTTGACCAGATAAAGGCCTCCTGTGCTAAAAAAAAAATTTGGAAATTTGAATTTTTTTTTAAAAAATAAAAAATTTGGCAACACTGTCGTATGTAATTTGAGCCATAGAATCTAAAAAACACCAAATATACAGGGTGCTCCATTTAAAAAATCGAAGTTGGTGACATTTCTGGCGAAACCGGAAGTCCGCCATTTTGTTTTTATACGACTGTCAATCCAAAATTGTGTCTCATATCTATGTTCCAAATTTTATTCAAATCGGTTGAAAAATGAACGAGATATAGACATGGCCCTAGTCTCATTGTCACCCGGTATCCCTTCATTTGAGCCCAGATTAGTTCAATGGGGTTAAGTTCACAGTGATAAGGTGGTAACCTCAACACTTTAACTCCATGTTCTTTTGCTATTTCATCTACACTATACTTCTTAAATTTTGGTGAATGCTGTTTACATAACTGCAATAGCTCTTTTTTGAGTAATCCCTCTTCTGCCTCTATTTCTTTGGTTAATAGCCAATCGGAGAGTTCTTGCTCTTTCCATTTAGCGTTAGGTAACGGTTCCTTTAATCTTGAATGGTAACTGGCATTGTCAATAACTATTACAGAATTCCTCAAAAACATCAGCAGTCATTTCTTCATGGTAGTCTTTCGTAGAATTTGAAACAAATTCTAACAAGCCTCTATCAATAAATCATTTATCTCCTCCAATATGATTGATAATTAAACGGGGACCTTTACCATTTGGAAATTTTAAGCCAGTAGACAAACTTTCTATAAATGCCTGACGAGCATTTGTAACCTGTTTATCTTGCCAAACTTTTTTTACAAAAATGTCCTTCATTTATCCATGTTTCATCCAAATAAAAAATATTTTTGTCTTCTTTTCTTAATTTTCTAATTTCCCTTAAATATTGCTTCCTCCAACAAATAATTTCATCTTTTTCTGTGAGCGCAGATTTTCTATCTTTATTCTCCCAAACGAAGTCTAATTCATGTAAGTCTCTTTTAACGTTTGGCAAAGTTTCGTCTCCATTAATGTCTACTAAAAGTTTATCCAAAGTAGGTATCTTTTTTTGTAAATAAAACGAATGCACTTTTCTTCGGATCAGTTGTTTCATACTACCGTATTTGAGTGGGTTTTCTCCCAGTTGAAGTTTTAGGTGCTACTGTAATACTTACATCTTTTCGTTGCTTCAAAAGTCTATAAATAGTTGCTTCTCAACTCCGGTCATATGTGAACACTTAGAAACTATACTCCGAACAGTACTATTGAAATGTTCATATACAAGAGCGTCATGTACATTTAACACTAAAGTTTTCATATGCACGGTTAAATTGCACTTTAATTTCAAAGGAGTATAATTAGACGTTTGTGCCATTTTTATTGCACAAATGGCATAAATATTGCTTTTTATCGTCTATTATTACAGAACTAACAATTCTGCGTGTTACAATGTGGATGATGTATTTGCTGTTTTCGATACTAAGAAAACTAACTTAGCGGACCTCGTGACAAAATTAAACTCTCAATTTCCATCCATAAAGTTTACCTATGAAATAGAAAACAATGGACAACTACCATTTTTAGACACCTTGGTTATCAGGAATGAGAATAAGTTGGAATTTGACATCAGATTCTTTTCATTGTAATCAACACAAGATGGCTAGCTTACATTTCCTAGTACATCGTTTATTAAACTTCCCACTAAGTAAAAAAAGATTTGATAAGGAAAAGAATTTGATTAAGGATATAGCTGCAAAAAACGGTTATGACGAAGATTTGGTTGATAAACTAATCAACAAACATAAATTTAAGAAAAACCTACGTGATACCACGTTTTTCCAACACGAAAAACAGACTGATAAATTCGTTTCAATACCGTATAATCCCACTTACACCAAAGGACTTACCAGCGTGTTCAAAAAAGCGGGTTTAAGTTTAGTTTTTCAGTCTAACAACACTTTAAAACAGTTATTAGGTAATCCCAAGGATAAAAACAGTAATTTGGAAAAAGGTGGTATTTACGAAATTAGTTGTGGGGATTGCGATAGAAAGTATGTTGGGCAGACTAGACGCTCTGTACAGGTCAGATTTAAAGAGCACATGGGCGTACGGAAAAATCTAGTATAGCCAAACATGCTTTTAATCAAAATCATAGAATAAGTATAGACAATGTAAAATTACTTAAAAATGTATCCAATAATAAATTGTTGGACGCATTTGAAAGTATAGAAATAGGCAAATGTAAAACTAGTTTAAACAGAGACAAAGGACCAATTCCTCTTAGTCCGCTTTTTAGTTTAATACATTAGGTACGGGCGGGTTACTCATCCTTGGCTGATTAGTCGCCCTTGGCTGATTAGGTCACCGGGGATGACAGTGCCAGTTACCGCCGGGGGAGGGGGGTTTGTCATTTAGTATAAATAGCTGTTAGAAATAGTTAGTTGTTTAGTCTATTATCAACTCCTGATGATGCCAACATAGTTGGCGAAACGCGCGTACAGTGTGTGAAAATTGTGTTTTGGTTGAGTGGTCGACGGTAGTTTTCAACTTAATCACAGGACTACACAAACAGAAATGTAAATTTTAACGAAAATAATTTACAATCTGCACAGCACTTTCTGCCGATTAGAAATTTTAATCCTTTCTAAGAAAGTTGAGGGCTGCTTAAATTGATCTTGAATTGGAAATATTTTCTACCTGTAGAGATTACATACTTACCAAGAATTGAACTAAATTGGAATTTTTAAAATGTTTAGGAAGAAAACCCAAGATTTCATTTTAGAACAAATAATGCTAAGAAATGCTTAGAAATTATCCGCCACTGATTTATGAGGTTTATCTTCTGGGTCATAAAAATTTTGCTATCAATCATTTTCAAACATAGTATAAATAGGTGCGTTCAATTGTCATTGTTGATCTTAACATTTTGTAAATTCATTAAAAGGGATAAATTAACGGAATAACGGAGAAAAAAAAACAAAATAGGAAGAAATGCAATTCCAGAAAAACCTAAATATTGACTCTGACTATAGAACAAGCATGATTGCGGTGGTTGGGATGTGTAATGAGAATAGGGGAATAAAGGATGCTGAAAAAAGTTTTCTTTTCGAAGAAATCATTAAATCGTTATAAAAATTGTGCCTATTTACATGGTCCAAAAAGTATCTTTGTTTAATTATTTTTAGTTGTATTCATTTACAAAAGACCAGCCTCCTCTCAAAATCGATTTAACTCCTGGCGTAATGGAACGTGATAAGGGTTATAAAGTTACTTTTTGTTCCCTTGAGGTTGCCCGGCTGCTCCACTGATCTAGAATGATTTAACCAAAAGCGGTGGTCGGCGTTCTCGAAACCGTTCAAGATATGATCTGGTTGCTAGTAAACAATTTTTTTGGGCTACCCTGATATTAAGGAATACTTTTAAAATATCCAAAAAACTAGAGCAAAAGTTGGAGGAAGATCCCCACAGAACAAGAAGTAAACGAAGTAAAAAACAACAATGAGCTAGATTACATAGAAATTTGATACTTTGGGAGAGAAGAAAAATGACAGAACGTTCTTCAAAGACGAAACTTATTATAAAATATAAAAAACAAATAATTATTTATTGCCCTCGCAGATGATCTACAAGGGAAAAGAACAAGGGAAAAGATGGGGTTAATTTATAAAAAAACTAGTTTTTCTTTTGAAAACAGTACGACACTGATGGCTATCCGAAGTTAGATTGTAAAGACTGGGCGTTTAAAAGGGGTTCACAGGTTGAGGAAATTTACGATCTGAGTTATTCGAGGGGATTCTTGTGATTTAAAGACCCGTAGGAATTTGAGAAAAGTTGGTGGCTTGTTGTAAAAGTCAGAGAGTATGCTTAATGAAATAAGGAAAAAAATGAAAGGTTAGAAATGGAATCCCAATCTCCATATTAACAATTCGAGAAATAATGGCATACGATTTTTTGCATTCAATTCGTAATTTGTTTCAAAAAACTATGTAAATTGGGAATTTATGGTTGATTCAGTTGTCTACACGCTCTTTTTCTGTTTATTTATCAGTTCTGCTGGTAGATGGCAGCACATTTACGTGATAAATTAGACTGTTGTTTTAATTATTAATCTTTCTGTTATACAATTTCTTTTTCGAGTGGGATTTTAGTTTGATTTTAAAATATCTATGGCTAGCAAAGATGCGGTTTTTTTCTTATTTTCTCTAGACCACTCTCGTTTTTTTTGTTGGTAGTGTTTTTATTTTTTTTGTCACTATTTTAACTCATGTTCTTATTTTCTTTGTAGGGGTAAATTTTTTTATTCTGGAGTCAGGAAAATTTCAGTAAACAAGAAAATCCTAATTTTACAAGGTTTCTTTATACAAACTTTTCAATGCTGCAATCGACTATTAGTGGAGTGAAATTAGACGAAAATATTCTGAAAAGAGAAGCTTGTAAAAAATTTTTCAATAAATTTGGGCTATAGCTTCGCGAGATATGTACCAAAATGGCATTTTTAGTATTTTTCGAGTGAATTGCTTCATTTTTTTTAAATATCTCCGGCTCTAAGAGTCGTCGAAAAATAAAAAAAATTAAATGACCGTGTTGAAGTAGAGTATCAATCCGTATAGTACGGTTTTTTAAAAATGAATCCTAACCTCAAAAAACGAATTCGCGCACATTATTTGTTTTTTTACTGAATTGGCAATAAATAACCAAAGAATCCTCGAATTTTCTTAAAAATTGGAGAAAATATGTATTTTTATGTCGGGAAGACATGGTAAAAATTAAAAAAAAATGTATTTGACAAGCCAAAATTGGCATTTTTCGAAAAAAAATTGAATTGGCCGCCATTTTTGGAAAAAGAATAGTAGAGAAAAATTTTTTATCTTAAAAAAGTGAATTTTGTGTGTACTTTTGTCTAAGAAAATCGAAACTTTTATTTCTTTAATTAAAGTGCCCAATTAAGGGGATTATAATAAAAAAATGAAAACTGTATTTCAGTCCAAAAAATGGTTAAAAAAATAAAAAAAATATTTCTAGTTCTAAAGTAACATTTTTTGAGGGAACGAATAAAAAATGAAAATCGAATTTTTTTTATTATTCCCTAAATTGGGCACTTTAAATAAAGAAATAAAATGTTGGATTTTCTTAGACAAAAGTAAACACAAAATCCTTCTTTTTAAGATAAAATTTTTTTCTCTACTGTTGTTTTTTCAAATATGGCGGCCAATTCAATTTTTTTTCGAAAAATGCCGATTTTGGCTGGACAAACACATTTTTTTTTAATTTTTACTATGTCTTTCCGACATAAAAATACATATTTTCTCCAATTTTTAAGAGAATACGAAGATTCTTTGGTTATTCATTGCCAATTCAGTAAAAAAAATAAGGGGCGCGAATTCGTTTTTTGAGGTTAGGATGTATTTTTTAAAAAAACCCTACTATACGGGTCGATACTCTACTCCATCACGGTCATTTTAATTTTTTTTTACTTTTCCACGACTCTTAGAGCCGGAGATATTTAAAAAATAGTGAAGCAATCCACTCAAAAAATACCAAAAATACCGTTTTTGGCACATATCTCGCGTAGCTCCAGCCCAAATTTATTGACAAATTGTTTACAAGCTTCTCTTTATGTATAAATAAAAAAAATTGACTTAGCTCTTACATCCATATAAAATTCTAATTTTACTCCACTATATGGAAATTTAGGTTCTACGAGATAATTTGTAATTATTCCAATACGACTAAAAATTAAAACTTATACCTATACCTGTTCCCATATCTATTCATTGTTGGTTTTACATTTGCTGCGGTATACTAGTTCTAGATTTTTATTGGGCTTAAAACCACAATAACCACATATGTAATTAAGGGTATAACGTACACCGAAACAGTTAAATATGCAATATATCCGACACAAAACTGTGAGTAGCGTGGTTTCGCTGGTGTAATGGAGAAATAACTTTCCAAACCAGTGAATCACAATTAATTTATAAATTTTAAAATGTGTGATTTTACGGGGAGAGGGAAAAAAGAATAAAAAATATCTTCGTTGCGTTACTGCTTCCAAAATTAATTAATTTGTAAATAAAATTAGGGAAGTTTTGTTTTTTCTTAGCAATTTAGACAAAAAGTTATATCTTTCCAGTATAAATCTCAGATAAATCGAAAAGTGGTGTGATAGAGACTGTCAACTGTTAGAATGGTATTCTGATTGATCAGAAATTGACAGTGGTATAGGAGCTAATGCTAATGCATCAGCCTTCTAAGTTGAAATTTATGCTATTGAAGGTTGTTTGCAAGTAAATATCAAGAGATCCAATGATGAAAGATCCGTATATGTATAATATTTGAACCAAATTGAAAGATTGCTTCAAACAAATTCGACAGCGTACAACTTGTTGTTCAATTCGTTTGATTTAATTATCTTTGAAGCATGGAATTCACAGTTGCTTTCCTGAATTCATAATTGTATCCTGCCCTTGTATTTTAATTGAAATATTTGCTAGTAATTCTTCGAATTTCTTCTGTTATTCGAAAATAATTTTTGAAGCGATTAGGATCTTTTTTAGCCGCTTGAATGATCTAAGACGTGGTTTTTGCAGTATCCAAGGTTGTACTCAGCATCATGGTCAATAATGCAAGTTTTGCAGGAATCTGCTATTGAAGGACTTGCATGGAAAGAGTGAAAACTGCTCTTTCAATATTATTATTTAAAATTATTAACTAATTAATTAGTTGAAACTTCGCTCTTCGGTTCCAGCCTTTAAGCCTACAGCATGTTGTTAGATCAAATCAATGTTACGTGGCAGTGGCATTTTTAGACCAATAAAGAGAAAGACACTTCTATCATTTACTTGTACGAAGAATAACTGGCTAGAGTACTGAATCCCTAGAAAAACTACGAAAAAATCCTAGTTACAACTTTATGAAAATTTCTTTACTTAAAACGGTAAACACAATAAGCTATAAGCTTCAGTCCTGAGGCACAAGCAGCTTCTTTCAGTTAGTCGGTCATATTGACGGACTCTTGTAGTAAAAAAATATATTTTTATAAATGATATCTTAAATAATTCAACATCCGTTGGGTAAAAGTTCTTTCAGGGATCAGGGATAATCAAATGGTTGTTTTGCAAGATCAAATAGAAAATCTTTAGAGCCTTGGGGATTTAAATCATATTTTTTTAACTGTAAACATAATTCTTAAACTCTCACCAATAGAAATACGATTATTGCAAATGGATTTTTATAGTTATCAAACTAAACCGTAGATTAAAATGAAAAAAAATATTATAATTAAATTTTTAAAAACATTGGGGTTCTACGACTTCCAACTAATCCCCCTGTTACTAGTAGTGATTAACAAAATCGAAGTTTGTCAAATAAATGTTTATTTTTCTAGTTCATTGCACCAGAAAGTTTGTTTCTTTAAATTAAGTGAATTAGTAAAAGTGCTAGGAAATAAAACAGCATTGACTAAAAATAAATCAAAACGATTTTTCTTCCCGGTGAGATTTTTATCGTCCAATATTTGTGTAAAGTTTTAATTGAAACACATTAATAATAATTACGTAATTCTGAATTTAAAAAATTGGTTTTTTCACAAACGATATCTGGTTTATGTATAAAAAAGTAACTAGTATGGCTATTTATTTTTTATTCTGAAAAATTCCGTAGAACTTGGTTAAAGACGAATTAATCATTATGGGTTCATTAGCCTCTCTGTATATATTTTTTAAGGCACGATATTCTCTATTTTACAGTTACATACAAGGTGTTATACATTAAGAAAGCGATTTACATATGATTTTATGGCGATTAAAAGCTCTGATTATGAATTTTGAAAGGAACCATGCAAGGTAATGGGTGCGGATAAACATCCCATTTAAGAGATTTCAAATATTTTTTTACGACAACGAATCAATTGTAGGCTATATTGATCGCCCGTTATGGGATCGCCAGGTTTCAGCAACTCATAATAAGCAACATGTTGCTCCCAATGATTCTGCAAGCTAATCTTCTTCTAGTAATGCCTTCAATTCTTTGTCCTCGAATTTTTTTGGCTGTTCAGAGCGTGGATTGTCTTCGGTGCTGAACTCTTCATGTTGGGCCACGCATGTACATATTGGTTGAGAATGGAGTAAATTAGAAATGACTCACTTAATCACTAAGATTTTATAAAATCGAGCACTCCAATGGTTTTGGAGATGTTCAGCGTATACTGGAAGATGGAAGATGGAAGACATTGTTACCTGTGAGGAAAAAAGTTCATCCAGTTTTAATTTGGAAACATATAACAAAAACACAATGACTGAAAAGGATTTGAAGGAAAGCTACTCGGACAATAGAGGTATATGGAAGCAAAAGATGCAGAAGGGTAACAACCGAAGAAGAAATACTTTTTGTCGAAGATTCCACGATATGTGTTATTATGGACTCTTTCTTCATATTCCATATTCCTCCAATTTGCAGTTGCTACTTTCTCTATGTAAATGATTAGAATCGAGGTTCTATACTTTTCTCGGTTTTTTTGTTTTGCGATGGCATAATTTTACTTGATTGTAAATTGGTCTAGATTTTGGGAAAATACGCCAACTTTTTTTGAACTTTGTTATTTTTCTATTGGTTGTACCTACTAGTACAGTGTTTCAAATTGTATGTATATAAGCGCAAAGTTTATTACCGTTTCTTCTGAAAAGGAAATTTGAATGATTGTCAAAGAATTGCTAATTACCTTTTGTTTTCTTATACATTAATAGCAGGTAACTGTTATTTTGGCCTTCATTCATGTTTTAATTGGCCATTTTGTGTTTTCTTAGAGAAATGTAAATGTAAATTATGTGCGTTTAATGGCTTTATTAGTTTTGCTACCTCCTATAGGAATGACTTATAATATCTACTTACAATTTACATTCATTTTCACTGGTTCTGTTATCACTAAATTAATAATGTTTCTTAGTCAAAGTGACACTTATATCGGCTTATATAAAATAAAAATAAACTCAAAAACCAAATGATAAAGTTATTAATAAATCTTGTATACAGGGTGTCACGAAGATGGCCCATTAGCCATATATAGAGAACTATAGATAATTGAAATTTGAAAATTGGGTTACGGGTCACTATGATCTATTCAATGAAAATATTTTCAACTTCCGGTTACTTCCGGTTATACCTAAAGTTACATATTTCTGAGTTATTGCTAGATTTGTTATAATTTTGAGATATTTTACATAAATTGGTGGGTAATATAATCTAGCTTGCCATAAAAATTGAAAATCACAGTTGTAATAAACAAACTACTGGACAATTAGATTATTTTATTTACTAACTTTCGTTCAATTTGTAGTGAAAATGGCTCTTCTGGTTTGAATGACGATTTATTAAATCTTGTAATGATTTATGGTGAATGCAATCGCATAATTAGTCGAAAGTAGGTGCCAATTATTCGCCGGTACCCAGAAAACGCAGACCCAATAGGAAAATGGTTAGGAATATAATAACAATAATAATAATATACGCCCTGCAATTCACTCCCTTACGAGTGAACCCCAGAAGCTCTGCAGCTTGTGCGGGGGAGGGACGGCTATTATTATTATTTGCCGTGGCGCTCTGGGGCGACTTACTGATGCTTGATAATCTTTTATTGCACGTATCGTTTAAACCAAAAGTTAAAATGACCAAACCAAAAGTTGATGAAGAATTGCAAATAACAGTTTTAGCTTATTTTCGTGCTTTTCCAAATGCGTCATTGCGGGATGCAGAAGTTAGTTTAAGAGAATCTTTTAAAATAATTCATAGGATCTTCATTACTGTAACCCAGAAGAGCCATTTTCACTTACAAATTGAATGAAGTTAGAAACTAAAATAATCTAATTATCCAGTAGTTTGTCTATTACAACTGAATTTTCAATTTTCATGACATGCTAGATTATATTACCCACCAATTTATGTAAAATATCTCCAAATTATAATAAATCTAGCAATAACTCAGAAATAGGTAACTTTAGGTATAGGGAATGCTACTACAGATCGAAAGAGAATAAAAAACTGATTTAGGCGTGATAATAAAATACAGGGTGTTTCATTTGAAATTATCGACTTATTGAGAATTGAAAATATGAACATTGGACCCTTCATTCTAGACATCCTGTATAAAATATTGTATTTGACGTTTCACTGTATGCTAGAAGGATATTCTCACAATCTTTGTATAAAATTTGAAATTAATAGCTTTTAACAACTAAGCCAGATACGGAAATTAAAGTAAATGCGTGTTTTTCAAAAAAATTTACAAAAATCTCAAACATCTCGGAAACTGTTAAACTTAGACCTGTGGTATATTAATAATTTTTTGTTCAAAATTTGTTGCTGAATCGAAAAATAAAAAGAAAAATGGTACATGTCATTTGAAATAACAAAGTTGATGTCTACTTCCGGTATAACCGGAAGTTGAAAATATTTTCATTGAATAGAATCGTACTGACAAAGCCCCGTAACCCAATTTTCAAATATATATAGTTCTTTATATAAGGCTAATGGGCCATCTTCGTGAAAATCTGCATACTTATGCAAGACACATATTTACTGTTATTTATTGGATGTACGAGGGTAGTCCCAGAAGTACGTTGTCTCCCCTTGCAACTTCTTTTCTTTACGATGGACAAATTATAGCACCCTCAGATTATTTTTTGTTTACAATAATAAAGAGATGAAGTCTATAAACGAAGCAATTGAACATCCCTGAGGAAAGTATATCAAGCCAGAAGGAGACTACGTAGAGAAAGTGTTTGTGTTTTATTTGTTAGGTCGAGTACTTCTGAGATTACACTCGTACCTATCTAATATGATAAATGCTTCTTGCTTTATAGACATCTTTTTTCTGGGTACTTATCATATCTTAGCAAGTTCTTGAGATAACACAAATATTTGTACGTATAACTTTTTCTTGTAAACGTCTTATCTCCGCTTTCATAACATTTATTTACTCCTTCTCGAAACGTTTTCATTATTAATTACTTGTGTCAGTTGGCATTGGATTGAATAATAACATCTTTAATGTAACTGTAACTCTAGCCGAAAATTTAGTGATGATAAGGAGGCGTTTTAATAAATAGCTATTAGCTTATTATAATGACGGTATTGGTATAATGTAACTGTGTTACACCGTAGATTATTCAAATCGGATCTGAGGTAACTACTATTTGTGAACCCACGCTATACATACTTGGCGGTATTATACGGTTTTACTACTATAAATTGGTCTATTAAAATTACTTTAATGGGTCTTACACTTGTTAGAATGGTAACTTATTAGAAACAACTCGGCGGAATTTTTAAACTTTTATGATACATCCTGTTTTGATTAGTAAAAAGTCGTTGAACGAAAGTTTGAAATATTTTGTTAATGTTTCATAAATTCCTTTGATAAATTTGTTATTCTATATTTTTATTTTAAAAACTTCATCTACTGTATTTCCGTGGACAGAGATAACTGTATCATCAGCAAATAAATTAATTATTGTATCTTCTTCAAAACATGTTGTTATATCATTAATATAATATAAACAATAGTGGGCCTAGGATTGATCCCTGTGGTATTCCGAACTTAACTTTCAATTTTTCTGACACATAACTGTCTATTTTAACTTGATGGTATCGTTCTTGCAGATAGTCTTCAAACAACAACAACACATTTCTATTAATGGTCTCAAATGCCCTTTTGAAATAGACAATACGATTTTATTTTGGTCAATTAGTTATTTCCATTTAGAAATTATCAATTGGACAGATGACTCACACGAGTGATTTTCTCGAAATCCTGACTGGTTCTCTATGAGTATGTTATTTTGTGTTAAATGTTTCAAATATTCTTTTTTTTATATGAATCTCCAAAATTTTTTCAGATAAATGTGTTTATGGGCCTAAATTCCTCACACTTTTTTGAATAAGTAACTTTTGGCACTGGGGTAATAATTGAGTTTTTCCAAAAAATAAGTGTATTAACAAGCACTGCACAATTTAACTTAAAGTTTTTGCGTAATCCTGTGGTTCCTGAGAATTTACAACTCCTTTTCCCGATGTAAAAACCAATGGTCCATGAGAAAGTTGTTTCCTGTTTTTCCTGAGCGATCCCATTCCTGTTTCCCTGAACTATTTGAGCCCAGTATCCTGCTTGTACAACTCTCCATTCCTAGGGACACGTATAATTGATCTTACGTGAAACTTAAAGGTACCCAAAAACAAATATCTAGATATATTGCAAAAATTAAAATTAAAAAAAAAAAAGGCCTATTGACAAAATAATAAAACAGAAAAGGAATAACTTAGACAATTAAACCTAAACAAATTAAGGTTAGAATTCTTTTTCCTAGTTAAAATAAAAAAGGGTTTAATTTACTTACCTTTTCTTTAGATTAAAAAGATTATTGTCTATAGATATTAATTTATCATCTACTTTAATTGTAAAAACCCATAAAAAACACTACTTTCAAACAAACGCCGTTCAATTTCTTTACTTCCGAATCATTCCCATGTCTTTTAGGCGTTTTGAAATTGCTTGTTGAGCCACTCCCAATGGTAACGCCACCAATTCTCCATTATCTAAAAAACATCTCTCTTCCAAAACTAAATTGATGTGCTTATCCGCTTTTGTTCCTAAGCTCTTTAATAAAAGAGTAATATAAGTTGAAATATCTGCTGAAAACAAAATTTTCATAAACCATAAGTTTTCCTTACCTCTGTATATCATTTTAGTGAATAATAGCATTACAACAAGAAGCCATTACTTAAAAACTTCCCAAAATACAATTAACCAAGTTTGCGCTACATATATCCAACTTGTTGATGAATCGAAACGTGAAACCTACAGAGCAAAACCCCTGTTTAGTTATGTAACCGAACCCGACATATGAGTTAATTACCTTCTTCTCCAATTACAAAATACCCTCTAACTACGCCGTTCTGATAGGATTACTTAGCCAACTAGATATATCGGCAATCATAGTCGATGACAGCGCTGTCAATGTAAGCCGGATGAAATAATTTCATTTTCTTTCGTTGCCAGTTGGGTTTATAAAGAATGAATGGAGCTAACGCAATGTTGTATATGAAGTTTGTGTCTTTTATTTATCTTTTAGAATTTACTGATTTATAGTCGTTTGTAATCCCTCGGTAACTTGTTTTATTACAAAGAGGATAAAGAAGGAACTGAAAAATACTGCTAAATTAAAATCTGACAACAGCTTACTGAATTTTTTTTTACTTTTGGCGAATAATTTATGGTGTTGTCCACTATGAATTTCTTCCTGAAGGACATACTGCTTTCTACATGGAGGTTATCAAGCGCTTGAGGGATCGTGTGAGGCGAAAATATGTACGGGGTGATGGGTGGCCATTCAGCAGTGTTTGCCTCGCTAAATAATCCTCCCTACTCAGTAGACTTAGTCCCCTGCCATTTCTTTTTGTTAAATCTTGAAACGACAAGGCTACTGAAAAGCCTGACTTCTGAAGACTTCGATGAATGTTTTAATCAATTGCAATGGAGGTAGGACAAGTGTATTGCTAGAAATGGGGAGTATTTTAAAAGGGATAAGATTGTTGTACTCTAAATTTGGTAAAATAAAGTTTTTATAGCATCACTTCGCGTAATTATTTAATTTTTCAGGCTTGCTAAAAAGCATACCATAAAAGCCACTTACAGAATCTAAGAGACTAAACGAACGCAACGTCTTCATCGTCAGTACTGTAAAAATGGTGCTACCTTCATTTAGTATTCCACAAAAATCGAATTGTAAATGCATATATATGCTAATTAAGTTAAACGGGCATGCAATTAATATAATTAAAATAAATGCAATGGCACCTCTGCGAATACCTTTAATAATGTAATCATTTATTTCCAACAGGGACTGTGTTTTGTTTTTTATTTTTGCTTTAAAATTCTTGCCGGCAAGGAACGTTTTGCTGTTCCATAAATAAAACTGACGCCGAAAGTGGTTCAACAAATCAATTTAGCTGGTCAAAAGGATTTGATTCTGTTAAAAAAAAATACTTGTACTAAACTAATATTCTTTTCCTATTTCTTGGAATAAATAAATTATATGAGATTGTTTTATATTTATTTGGCAAATCAATTAATTTTGTATATTTCTGAAATGGCCATTATTGTCTAGCTAATGTTTCCAAATGAAACACCGTGCTTCTCGGCAAATAATTAGTTTTTTCTTTTTCTGGTAAACCAACTTGAAGCAACACAAATTGTTGTAGGTGCTTTTCTTTTCGAGTTGATTTTGTTAATTGTGTTTGATTTAAAAGTTAACAAGTCACCACGAAGTACTAAAAAGATAAGAAGTATACAAACATATTTTATGTTTGTTTTGCTATTCTCGGTAGTTTAAAACAATAGGTACAAATTTTGTAAATTACCAAGAAAATATTTATAACAGTGATTATTATTTCTGTAGCTTGTTGGTTTATAAATTCTTCGAATTGTACAGATAATAACATAAATATTTTTAATTATCATGGATGGTATTTTTAAAAAAATAAGGGGTTAAGCAGAAAAAAATTATAAAAGTTTATAGCATTTTGAATTAATAATCCAAATAGTCGAACAATGAAATAAATCTATTAGTAAAAGAAAACGAATATTTAGACTAAAACCAGTTGAGAATGCTCTTCTAGCATTGCCATGGACCGAACAAATTGTAATGATAGTATTATTATTATTTGAATTCATGCAGAATTGATCAAATTAGTTTCAATATGCTTAAATACATTGTCCATTATATTATTGAACCGCTAGCGTTTTTAATTAACCGATCTTTTCAAAAAGGTGTTTTTCCTAAGATATTTAAAACTGCCAAAGTTATACCACTGTTCAAAAAAGGTGACGTATCATGTATGGATAATTATAGGCCTATATCCATGTTATCTAGTGTTTCTAAAATAATGGAAAAAATTATGTTTAGGAAAATGGTAGAATTCGCTCTTAAATATAACGTGTTTCATGATAGTCAGCATAGGTTCAGGACAGGTAGATTTATATTCAAACTGCTGTCCTAAACTTCCTTAATAACCTCTATGATAAACAAAAACAAAAAAGTGCAGGTATTTTCATGGATTTAAGCAAAGCATTTGATATAGTAGATCATGGTCTACTTAATGTTAAACTTTGTAAGTATGGTTTTAGAGGACAGAAATCAGTTAACAGTCGTTAATTCTTGTCTATCAGAAACATGGTTAGGTTATTGTGGCGTACCTCAGGGCTATGTCATTTATTTTTAATATTTATCAATGACTTAGCTCTGACGGTTAATGATGGCAGTATTGTACTATTTGCCCATGATACTTCCTATCTATTTTGTAATAATGATATATCCCAATTAACCGTTGAATTTCAAATTAGAATAAATAAGCTAGTGCAATGGTTTGACGAAAATAAACTTATTGTTAATAAAGAAAAAATTGTGTTTATTCATTTTACTCCTAGGGTGAATGATATACTTGAGAGTCATCCATTGAGAATAGATGGAAAATCTATTCATCAAGTACAGTCCACAAAATTCTTAGGTGTTCACATAAATAACATAATTAAGCTGGGAATTTCATATTGATATACTGTGTAAAAAACTTTCATCTGCATGTTTTGCACTTTTTAGGCTTAGAAGTATAACTAATAAATCTATTCTGTTGGCATATTATTACGCACATTACTACTCTCTCATTAAATATGGTTTAATTTTTTGGGGCTCATCAGCTCATATATTGAGGGTTTTTAAACTTCAAAAAAAAAAAGCTTTAAGAAATATAGCGTCACTGAGGTATAGGCAGTCTTGCAGAAAAAAGTTTAAGGAACTTCGTATATTACCACCTATTTAAGAAAAAAAGTAGAAACGTTATTGATGGATAATTGTTTTTATTCTGTTGAAGAATATTTGGCGTAACTGTTAAATTTTAGCTATACGTTTATTTTTTTTCTCCTTCCTATATTTTTTGTATTTTTATATATTATGTTCCACATCTTATAAACTCTTTTGACTTGTCCCATTTCATGTATAAGTGATCATATGGATAATAAAGTTATTATTATTGAAGGTGTTCTAGAAGAGGTACGGCGGGGCACATCAACGCCTAGCTTACTTTTTATGCTCTATCAAAATCTGAAGTCAGAATATTAAAATTCATAAACACAAAGAATCAACATACACATAGATCGAATTCAGATACCGACCAATTTGTTCGGTGAATATTGTTTGATTGCAAGAATATCACACGAAATACAGTGTAAAGAGATTTTTGCCGGGAATTTGAAGAAAATTCATAAATTTCACATTCACGAAAACGAACAGAATGAAAAATGATTTAAATTTGAAAAAATAAACATTATTCAAGGTATCAAAGTAGGAAAAGCAATTTGGGAAAAGGTACAGAGATTATCAAACAAAATATAGAATAACAAGAAACAAAAGCAGATTCTTTGATTTTTAGGTAAGTTCGCCCCTGCTTTCTTCTAATCGGTACATTTATCCATGAGTTTACTCGGACTACTGGAAATGTAAGTATGTAAGTATCGACTATACCTGCAGATATTTACAAATTCAAGTGATACATTATTTTTCTATAAGGGACGGGTAAAAAGTCTAATATACAGGCATTTTCACATTTTGAGTTTAAATCAAGTTAGGAAAAATTGAACCTATAGTTACTCCATATTTTTATTTTTATTTTGTCGAGAAACATATCACAACAAATTCTCGTAAATTAATTGAAACATTACATTGAGGATGTCATGTGGCATTATTATTGAAGAGCCGTACAACAATAGTTATTGATGTCACAGTCGATTTAATCTAATTGTAATATATGACTTTTCATGCTTTAATGCAATTTAATTTAAATTAAGATTTTAACGAAACAACAGGCAACGTAGAAGGTTACACTAATGTCAATTAAGAAAGGGCAAGATTTTTTTCTCAATCAATATCAATTTGTGAGATGAATTTATAAAGTGGAGTCGTTTCAGGACTGAGATTGATGTAGAAATGAGAGTTGTGGGTAGATTCATGTCTACGTTACTAAATATATTAAGAGCAATATTAACGATATGATTAAGAGTCCTATATAGCGTAATACGTGGGAGTAGAGTAGTAGCCATACGAAGTATGAAGAAAGCAGTCAAAATCAGTATTCATTTTTTAATTACATTTTTGATTGAGCTAATATGCAATAAAAAAAATGTTTTAACAGAAGAAAAGTCCAATCCTTTGCTTCTGTTAATAAAGGAGCCTGTCATTTCTAGACTAGTTGTGCCTCTCGAGCAGAAAGTAGACCGCCCAACGTGGAGTCTCAAATTCATGACAGAAGATGTTCTTCGGCTTACTTTAGTTTCAGTTCCTTAAGTTCCTTTACTCTTTCTATTCATTTAGCTTGGCTGTTCCTGATATTGTCACAAGTTCCTGTATGTGCCTACGTGTTGCTGCTACGTTTCCAGGGCGAAACGCCTTTTCGACCTTTACGAAGTTACGGAGGTCTATCCCCGAACACTTAGCAGTTATTATGCTTTAATACCACCACTCACTCTAAGAATTAAAACAAGAGAAGTACAAAACAAATACACTTTTATTCGGTCACCCTTCAAACTTACATAGATTAAATATAAACTAACAATAAACGCTTACCTAATCATAACGGATTTCTGGGCCTGTCACGATTCCTCAATTTACTTGTCTGTTATTCAGAGGGCTTCTTTGGCTTTTACTGAAAAAGGGAGCTGTGATATACACACGATTATTATTTTACTAAACTCTTTATAAAACTTAATTCTTCTGACGAAAGGTAAAGATCTCTTCTCTTCGGGCAACCTTTTCGGCCACCCCGCCAATTACTGACTCTCAGCCAACTACCGACTGCCTAATTTTTCCCGTCGCGAATAGTTTTTAGGAAAAAATCGCTGACATGGCAGAGTCCGTAATTTCGATAGATTGCCCTACATTTACTTCTACTATGGTCTCTCAATTAGGCAATCTAACATCGATTTTCGGGTTTCTGCGCATCAGCGAAATTTTGCAACGACCTGGTTTAATTAAATGTTTATATTTTTTGACTAAATAAATTTAAAGTAAAATAATTTTGATAAATAAAACTCCTAAATGTTTTTGACTTTGTTTTTTCGGAAATTATTATTTTATATATATTTGGAATTTGTGACAATATCTAAAACACTTTTGGATTCCATATCTCTAAAGACCACGTGGTTGACAACGTACCGTGGTACGTCCGCCTTTTTGGACCAGTATATTTTTCCTCGTGGTTTCTCTACCGACGTCTAGGGGAGTATTGGCAGAACTGCTGCATTTGTTCTTTAGTTTGCTTTTTCTTACAATGAATTCTAGCCTTATTTATCGTCTAGGCATGCTCATTTATTGTCATCCCTTGATCTAAAATATGTTTTGTCCGGACATGTTTACTTCTCTTTCATCTCTTAAAGATGTGCTACTTGCCCCTGTTCAGCTCTGGATTTTGGTATGTCTAGTGTCTACGTATGGTATGGTAAGATGTGATAAAACTGCCCCACGTGGATATCCCAGCTTTCAGTTTCAAATCGTCATATCAAGATCCCATTTTAAAAAGAAAGTTCTTTTCGACAACGTATCAAGATAGCAACATTATTTTTGCACAATTGGTCATTTTTGACTGTTTACCATATCTATTTTGATGACAGTAAGGAGCATTTACTAATGTCAAGAAAAACTGAACGGTAAGTAATTCACTTACCGTTCAGATTTTTCACTGACCGTTCAGAATTTTCACTTACTGTTCAGAATTTTATAGGTACTCTCATACTGAAATTTTGATTTTTCAGGAATTAATGCGGCACATCCTTCTTCCCATACCCGATCTATTTCTTCAAATTCACTTTCGTCGCTCATATTTTAAAAATTATAATAATAATCAGAACTTTCACTTACTGTTCAGAATTTTATAGGTACTCTCATACCGAAATTTTGATTTTTCAGGAATTATTGCGGCACATCCTCTTTCCATACCCGTTCTATTTCTTCAAATTCACTTTCGTCGCTCATATTTTGAAAATTATAATAATAATTAATAAGAAAGACTCAAAAACCAAACTTATTGACATAACATGACATTTTAAGTGACAGCAGAAAAAGCCATGTTCATACTTATTACGCATCCTACTAACTACCTAGCAACCATAACATGAATATTGATATGATGAATCGAAATTTTGAATATGAAAAAATATGGATAATTTAATAGTTTATTATTGCCCAATCGTGCAAAAAACGTTATAAGCATGTCGAACGGTAAGGGTTACCGATGTCAGACAATAATTGGAGTCGTCGCTTTGCTCCTCCTCCAAACGATTGTCTTCCATCGGTAAAAAGCCCTTACCGTTCTCCAAACTTAATATACTATATCGACCTATATTATCACTAATTTTGCAGACAAATAGCAGATTACGATGTCCGTTGCCAATCTATATTACGTGAAAATGCGCATACAGTGCAAAGAAGAGAAACAACGACATCTCTACTTTAATGACATAATCAAAATTGCAGAAAATTATCCCGCAAAGGTACTGATTCAAAAAGAGGTGAACTAAGGGTGCTAAACTCATGAACAATTAAAGAATTACTGTTATTTTATTCTATTTCTTACTATAAAGAGTTCCTGGAATTATTCGCACTCTGTTTGTACCTCACTAGAGGTAAACTGTTCCATTAATTTAAAGAAAGCCGATTTTCTGACCTTCTACCGAAATTCCTCCTACACACGTATCACAGCAGTTTCTATATAATTAAGTAACAAACCTAAAACCTTCAATAGCTGATATTAAATTAATTACCGAGAAATCTTAATCTCAGGCACATTACAAACTTCCACTAAGCACGCCACGCATATCCTCTTCAGTTTCGTGAGTAGGACTCCTCTTTTTATACATCCTACCGCTGGAAAAAAATATGTATAAAAGGTATGCATGATTGAACTTTTGCAAATGATACCCAACCTTTGCGTTTCATTAGAAGATCACACGCCCAACATCTGAAGTGATAATGAGATAGCTGGCGATGTAAATAATATCTTCGGTTAGAAAGCGTTTTTCAGACGTGTGATTTGACGATTCTGTGATTATTAATCAGAGAAACACGTTCTTCTAGTTGAGGAAGTAATCATACGTTTCAAGAAGTCTGTTAGGATGCTGGGTAGTGGATATAGTTGAGATGAAGCAGCGTTTTATTGAGTGCTAAACCGTTTTGAAAGCTTCCTCTTGACCTTAACAGTAAAGTACCATACGGTTCATTATAAAGTGAAGAAGACACCTTAATATACTTTTTTGTAAAACAGCCTTACAATATAAAAATCGGGTGACCAAACAAACAGTCGATTTATATTCAGTTCTATGTATACTGGGTGGCCTACGATATTTTAATTAACCAATTTTTGGAGCTATACAAAAAATCTAATGGTGTAATATCTGGGAAACGAGGTAGCCAATATTTCGTTTAATCCAATTTTCATGAAAAAAGTGAGGAGATGCAATATACTTTTGTAATCCTTTGTAGAATACTTCGAAATTAAAGTAGAAATATATACTGGAGAAAATAATTTGCGATATAAACAAAAGCTCTTCAATCGCACTTATCAAAATATAGAACGGAGGACTTATATATTAATAATGGCTAGAAATAAGAGGAAATTGGAGGGAAACTGATAAAAGTAACAAATAATCGCGGGCTACAAATTAATAAAACAAGAATTGGAACTTCACACTAAAAACAGAAATCATAGATATGGAAGAATTGATACTTACTTTACTTTGTCGTGTACGAAATCATTCCATTCAAAGTTTTTCTGCCCAGTACCGGGCATTTTCATTTGCAATCATCGATAGAGCACGTTGCAGGGCATAATGTGCATCCCAGCAGATGGCCCATGTTTTGTATCTCCCCACATTCACAGAGGCATTGTTGGTCTTCCTCAATTTTCCACTTTGGTTTGTTTGTTTTTGCGGGTGTCACGCCAGTTCGTATTCTGTTTAGCGTTCCCCATGTCTTCCAGTCCAAATTTTAACCTGCACAGGGGCTTTCGTTGATAGGGAAGTTGTCGGGTGGTTCCACAGTGGCACATTGAAGAAAATTTTTCCTTAATTTGAGCCTTTTCTGTTGCTGTTCTTGGCCATAAAGGACTTGGCGATCGTCGAAGGTTTGCTTAAATTTTTCTACGTGCTCTATACCCATTCTTCTTTCAATTGGTTCTGCGAAGCCCGCTGCTTTGTACAATTGATTGATTGGTGTTGGTTTCATGCAGCCAGTAATATTCCTGCAAGTTTGGTTTAAGGCGATATCGACCTGTTTTGCATGGCTTGATCTGCACCAGACTGGGCAGGCATATTCTGCAGTTGAAAAACAGAGAGCTTGCGCTGATGTTCTCAAGAATTGAGGTTTTGCACCCCATTTGCTTCCGGCTAGTTTATGTACAAGGCTAATTCTAGCAACTACTTTTTGTCTGGTTTTATGGCAGTGCTGTTTGTAAGTTAGTGTTCAATCCAAGATTACATCCAGATACTTTGGTGTTTCGGCGTATTCTTCTTTGTTCTTTGCCCTCCCAGGACACATTTAGTTTGTTGTGGGCCTTATGGGTTTTTAAATGGATTCGGTTTTAGCGAGTTTTTTTCGATAGTATTTGGCCATAGATTCCATTGCGTCCTCCAGCCTTACCACTATCTCCCCGAATGTTTGACCTTGAATTGTGATAACTAGGTCGTCAGCGTACACGTAGTGTTTTCTGTCATTGGTGTATATATTAAATTGGGCTGAGGGCCAGTGGGGGCCAGTAACAATTGATAAGTACATATATCTGGGTATTCTAAATGTAAACTGGTAGAGCCAAAGAAACCAAGAAGTTTCTTGTAAAGCACGAGGCCAGACTACACCAACTCGTCAATTTCTGGGTAAATTGCTAAGCGGTATAGCCCACAAAAGGAAAGAAGAAAAAGAAGAACTCGTCAATTTAAAAGACCTTCAGCTACTGGACAACCACAACCTTGTTCGAAGAGGACCAAATCATTTAAACTTGTATGGTGCAGTGCTCTGTAATTAAAAAAATAGTGGATTCACTTAAAAAATTAATATTTGTTATATAAACAATATTTTTACTACGTCCCGTTCTTGATGACCTGACTCTGTACAGCGAAAATGTATTGCTCTAGCCAAAAATTTCCTATTCCTGTGAATTCTATCGAGCAAATCAGTGGGCCACTTAAGTCGCATCAATAAGATGTCGATGACTATCTGTGTCTTCTGGGGTAGGGATATTTTTAGACTTTCTTAAAGACTGTGCTGACATTGGAAGCAGTAAATATATAGCACCGCCACTGTGAACCATTGAACAGAAAGAAATATATGCATTGACGGTCAGTAGGTGGGCACGGGCTCCGGCAGGCCACCCGTGATTTCCATTCACACCCCGAGATTTCTTCTTCTTCTTCTTCTGGTTGCGAGTCGTTCACCTTACATTTACAGTGTATCGTTTTGAGATTGAAGATGGCCATACGCGTGCCAAACTTGAATTTAATTTAGAATTGTGTCATTAAGTAATCATTAGCGTACCTAGGTTTACTGGCAATAATTTTAAAAATTATACAACAATGTATGTCGCTAATAGTTTTTATTTCAATCCTGTTATCCCTGAAGATGTGTTGGATGTAATTAATTGCCGAGGGTGTTGACTGTATTTCAACAAAGATTATTAAAAGTATAGGTCCACAAATTGCTTGCACTCTAGCAGACATTATTAATTACTCAGTAGAAACAGAAGCTTTTCCATCTAATCTAAAGATAGAAATTGTTACACCAATACATAAAAAAGGTAGCCCCCTTAGTCTTGATAATTATCGCCCATTAACCGTCCAAACTGTATGTAAAATAATAGAAAAATGTATTTATAAACAAATGTTTTATTTCCTTGAAAAGTATAATGTTATATCTGACCATCAATATGGTTTCTTACCTGACAGATCAACGGAGAGTGCAACCAAAAAAGTCCTGTCTATAAAGGAATTCAATTTCTAAATCATTTACCTACCTGTATAAGATATGAGAGCAATTTCAATATTTTCAAACAAAAACTTAAAATTGTAGAATCTTTTTATGATGTACCAGAGTTTTTAAACAAGCAATTTTAATTTAACTAGCTTGTATGTAAGTAATATTTTAAGGTGTATGCTGTTTAATGTAAAATCTGTTGTGATCAAAAAGGATGAATAAAGTATTATTATTATTATTAAAATTTTTAAAGTTTATAGAGGCACATTACGAGGCGAGTTCAAAATAATTATTTCGCTGTTAAAATTCATCTAACTAGTACATTTTTTAACAGTCATGTCATCAAGATTGTTAGCGATGGCACATAAACGTAGGACAGTTGGGTGGGTAAAGGAAGATGGCTAGTTTCTAGTTCTGTTACGATAATTAAATAGTTTAACACACATCCTTGCTATTTTTAGCTTTATTAAGTGAATATGATTGATTCTAAGAGCAGTAATTAAATTTTGACTGACTTTTAATTTTTAATCGAATTCCCCGAATAAAAACAAACTTAAACCTCTACTCGAACAATGAAAATTTGGTGTGGATGGTCAGCTATACCTTTCTTGTACTTGTTGGTGAGGCGTCCTCGTCGTAACACATTTTTCGTCCGTCAGAATCCGACTTGATCGTCCCTGTCCGCAAACAGGTCGTCGTCGGTTGTCCCGATATTTAATTTTCGAATTAACTCTTTACTTCTTGTTTGGATAGGTCGTTATGAAGTAACCCAGTAGCCAGGCAGTGCTTATTTTTTTTATGTAAATTCTGGTTTGTTATGTTAGAAAACACGAAGAAATTGTCGTCGGGGTTAAACCTACACTAGTGAGTTTTTTGTCGCAAAAGGGAAATAAGATTTGGTTGTGGAGATTTGATTGATATGTTTTGTAGGAGAGAGAAAGAAAATGGTGCGACATTTAGTTTAATATAACCTAAAAATGTGTTTTTTTTGTTGAATTCTTAAAGGTATGTTCCGGGAGATAATCGCCACAACACTGCGAGTGTCGACTATGAGGCTGTTGCTGCAAGGATTGCAACATTAGAAATATAGAAAAATATGTTTCTGCTTTTTAAATGGCACCTGTACTGACTCCAGAGTTACCGTATCAGATTTCGTTGCTATATTAGAAATTATACTTTATAACGATCAATTTATAGTCAATAATTAATGTCAATAGAATATTTCTGAGCCGCTCTGTATATAACTGCATTCTTGCTGTTTTATTTACTATTTCTTGTTCTGTAGAGGTAAGAATTTAAAGAAATCACACGAAAATGGGTCGGCTCGTTCTATTCACATGGTAGATTTATTATTTTCCTACCTACGGGTATATTTAGGCGGACGTAGAAAAACTACAAGAAGTATTTAAGACTGTGCCGCATTTAAATGAACGTTATGAATTATTGTAAGATATTTATTATATAGACCAACAAATATTATTTAAAAATTAATTGTATGGTTTGAGACAATAGACATTTTACAAAATAAACTTATAACTAAAGAGTCTAAAACTTGTATTATCATTTTTCAACATAATCTCTAAATTATCGAAAAAACGATAAAAACCGTTTTTTTCGTTTTTAATTTTTAAATAAAAAAGGCTAATTTTCAATGAAAAAAGTTGGTTTACAAATATTTAATTTTTTAACTTTATCAGTGCTCATTTTCTTCGTTGAAACCTAGACTTTAGATGGTACGAAATAAATATATTGTTCGTATGGAACAATAAGGAAAAATTACCCATATACTGCTAAGGATTTGAACCTGAAGTAAAAAGATACCTGCTGTTTAGTTAGAATTACAGTTTTTAAATAAATGAAGAGGATGTGCCAAACGTTGCAATATCCGTAGATGACTTTCTTATTTTTTCATTTACCGAAGAAAGAGTCAGTTCAGTGAAGTACTTTAGGCTCTTTTACGCAAAGCATAACACAAGATTCAGTGGCTTGGTTCTCTTCACTCTTCGGACAAGACGTCATTGTCCAGCAGCTGGAGAGCTTCTGCGTTGGTATGGAGTTGGAGCCAGGCTTCATGCTTGCCGGCAAACCTTTTTACCGCTTCCTTTATACTAGGTATTTTGGATGGCAGAGTTGTGCACATTCCAAGAGGCATTCAATATGTGGTATAATAACTTCTTCTGAAATGTATAGATTTTATATAGCTGTCACTGATACTACCTCCAAATTTGGATACCATCTATCTATTTGTGATGGGGTGTCGATACACCGTGGACCTATAAGATCTATTGTGCCCCCTGCTGCTGCCCAATCGTTAAGGATGTCTCAACGATTAGAGCAGTTCCTCCAGTCCTATTGCTTTCAAAAAGTTCAGGATGTCGGTAGGCTTCAGGTTAGGTAGATCTTCCTCTTCTATTTGATATTCTCCGAGGTATCGTACTCTTGGATTTTGCAGGTTAATGCGTTCTGAGAGAATGTGGATAGAAGTTGGATACCATATAATCATACTGGTTTCAGATTCTGATTACAGTTCAAAACTTTTTTGGAATATGAGAGTTTGGCGTTTCTTCTAGTAAGCCATCGAAGTTTGGCGTCAATTAACATGCCATTCATCTAGTTTCATTAATTTTTAGAGGATAATCTTTCACCAATCTCTTGTTGGTGAAATTTACTTGGATTCATTGAGTCTGACCTTTCATTGCCTGGTCCACTCTAATATTGTATAATATAGTGAAGAAATGGAAAAATAGAGCCAGTAAGGCAGCCAATATCCATCAAAATATGCATAAAATTCTTAAGTTTCAATTTTTAGATACACCGATTATTTCGGACACATTACGCATCAGCTACACTACAGGAATCCGCTATTTAATATTCATTTTACGATAAAAACAAATAGAATAATTTCAATGACGGTGATTAATTATTTTTTGATTCAACGAAATTAGCCGTCCGCAACCAATCTATTATTCAATTTTCTCAACGGTGCCAGTGCAGCGGACGGACGATAATTTATGGAAACAGAGAATATGTTGAAACATGGAAACAATATGTTAATGCGAGTTGCCTGGTAGAATTTGACTAAGGGACAGTGTCAGTGTGAATCATATTTGGGGTTTTTACTAAATACCATTCTGAAATGTATTTAAAATAACTGGAATAGAGGAAATAGTAGTAGGAGGGTAATAAAAAGTTAACAAACTTGGAAGAATATTTTTAGTAAAGATACCAGCAGAAAAACATAAGCGTAGAACATCCACGCACGATGTCAGAAAAGAAAAAAATATAATAAGTAAGGAAAATAAATATAGTGAGTATAAAATTTCCCACTGCATTTATACAGTTTTCAGGTTGAACAGCTTTAAAGCGGCGCCTTTGTTGCTACCAAAAAAACTTCAGCCTAGCCAACGTAGCGGCATCCTTTGAGGTACTCAACGTGGACTGTCGACGAGTCATTGGTTGAATATTGAAAAGAAGCGCTGTGATTAGACAATGTGGCTTACTCAATCTGTGGATAATAGCGAATACGACTCAAAAACCAGTTAAACTATGATTTGGTCGGGTGGCCGAGCCATTAGTCGCTTCGATTACATCTTAGCGAATGCATGTTTATATTTTATCAACTCGAGAAATATTCTCTGGCTCGCGAGCTATATATTAAAGTAGAACACTCGACATCGACTTTAAAGCACTTCTCATATGGTCACACTAAAGCGATTACGAGGACTATACTCCTTTCGGTTTCTTTCTACATTATAAATGTTGTCAGGAGCAAAGAGGTATTTACTGTTCAAATTAGAGATGTGCTACATCCTGATCGTCTTCCTTCTGTAAGTTTGGGATACACTTCAAAAGGATTGGTTATCGTATGGTAACCAAACTCACCTTAACATTGAACTTGAAATGTACAACATTGGATAAATAATGACTGGACGAACAAGCATAATTCTACATGCAAAGTGCCCACCAGACAAGATAATGTCCCAGGACGGCGGATCCAAAATTGCGGACCAAAAAGGGTGGACTACCTGTATTTTGAATGGAAAACATATTAGATCAGTTAATTTGACAATGAAAAAGTTTATACAAGGTAATTAACATTACACTGAGGAATAAAATGATACACATCTCGAAAAATGTAGCCTTGTGACTTTACCAGAGTTTAGCTGTTCGCATAAGTTCGTTATTGTCTGGAGTTTTATTTTTGTCTTCATATCCTTAATTTTTCCTGTGATCTGAAACCTTATTGATTTTCACGTACATATCTATTTAAAACTCTTTAAGTTTTTTCCATTTCTATTGGCAGGTAGTCCATCCATTTTGGTCCGCATTTTGGACCCGCCGACGAACAATAATGCTCAAAATCTAATATCTTATTCTCGGTTGCTAGCTGAAGATCCACTTGTCTTCGAGCTGGCAATAATAAAGAAGCAGAAGTCCTCCCAGTTTTGTTCCACTTTCCACTAAGAGTTTAGACATATCAGATAAATATTCCAATTTTAGTAAAATATATAAGTTTTCACAAACGCCAAAATTATATAGAATATCATTTCCCCTTAACAATATATCTCTCTAATCAATTTAAACGAAAGGCAACATTTTGAATAGCGAAGAGTCAAAACAGCTTATAGCTTCTAAAATGTTATATCCGGCTAACGGGTATGTTACGTTGCTGTTGTTTAATTAGTAAAATAAAATGGCAATTAAATTGGTATCGGAATTTAACTAACTAGATAAACAAAGTAGATAATCCCATTGAAAGTTCACATAAAAAATGTAACAAATGATTATAGAAGGATTGACGTTAAAAACAGGTTACTATCTACTTATTAGTTATAAACAAGCATAACGAACGTATTTTAATGAATAATTAATTCCACTTAGTTTTATGGTCTTTAAATTTTCCTTATCTATTATCCGCACTTAAATAAATTCAATATTCTTGGGGTTTTTGTCAAAATGTCACGTAGCGCCAAAAAATAATTTATAATGTCACTGTGTTCAGAAACTAAGCTTTCCTGAGCGGAACATCTCATACGTGCATAGAAAAATCAGTTTAACACATGCCACCCACGTGTTTACGCGTCTGACTGGGCTTGTGGCCAATGCCTCCAACGCGTTTACGCGTTCTTGTGTCAATCACTATACACGTGGATATCTCAGACTGGCGTTGGCTGCGAGTGAGTGTATGTTAGGAGGCGTTGAAGTAGTCTAAAAAGCTCGAAAACGTAATTGGTTTTTAAATTTTTGGTGTTCGCAGTGCGTTTAAAACATTTAAAAACGGTTTCTCAAAAATCCTGTGTTGACTCTCAGCGAAGTTTTTAAATCATAAGGAGGCAGCGACGGTGTCAAGGACTATCTATCTACTAAACATACTTTAATCCTTATTCGTTAACTTTCTTGCATATACCATATGTTCTTTACACACATGTCCCTTAAAATGAGATAATTAATGCAACTGATTCTTCCTTCTTACTCTACTCAAGCGATAAAGACTTCATTCACTCTTTTTTGTTATACAGAAAAATCTACCCTTTTTCATCCTCTTTATTATTAAATCATTGCCTCTCGGCAATCACTTAATATTCCTTTCGTAGTGGTAGAGAATCACAAATTCCTAATTGAGCACTCAATTAGAGTAATTTCGAATCGCATAATCAGTATCACAATAGAAAGGGCAATAATTAGGTCTCCGATTTAGTCAATAAAGACATAAAGTAGTCTTGGAGGTACACCCAAAACTGTTCTAACTAATAATATATTTTCAATCGTACGGAAATTTGAATACTGTGTATAATATTAGGGGTGATGGGAGATATATTGTAACGGTTGACTAAGTTGACTAACTAATTAAAGAGAATACAAAACTTATGTTCAATACGCAGAGAAAAAATTAAACAAATAATTTTATTAATACCGTTAATAGACCTATTTATTTTACTTCAATAAATGACAGGACAGAATGTAATTAAGAAAATAATGTTTGAAACTAATTTTAACGTAGTAATTGCAAAAGAAAATATAAAATTCCAGATGTCAGATTTTAACACGTTAATCCCATAAGAGCACCAACAATTTTAGGATATGTACAAACAATTTAGCAAAATTTAAAGTAATATAATCTCAGATAAGTCTGCGATCACAATAACAATGAGAACATAGTTATTTTAGATGTTGAATAAAAAGAAATTTTAAACTTAACCTCAAATTTCAACATCATGATGTATCAATATGATTAATTTAAATTCAGGGGAAATACAATAAATCGGGAAAATAAAGTGTTGGGACTTCTACAATCAAAGAATTACTGTAAAAAAGGAAGTAATAATAAAGTTGTATGGAATTTTAGAAATCGATAATGACGAACTTAAAAAGTCTGTGTGATAATTTTTTACTAACTATAGTAACCAATCAAATTACTTAATTTAGAGTCATGTGTCAAATTTCATCCAATCAGCTATGGATTACAGCGATAACACCCTACATGTGGTGTTTTCAGTTTGGTGTTTTCAACAAGTCAAGTTTTTGATTAAAAATTAATTAAACGTCAACCTGACAACTAGTTTAAAAATGTACAAATCTACAAAGTAAAAAATTATCTTATCGAATACCCCTCGGGCCTTGATAAATCCTCAAAATTTTGTCATAGAGAATCCTTCAAGCGTGTTGCTTAAGGATAATAGCCCTCGGCCTTCGGCCTCGGGCTATTATCAAGCAACACGCTTACAGCATTCTCTATGACAAAATTATCTCGGTATTATCAAGGCCCTAGGGGTATTACTACTGAAAATTTAATATAAGTAGGAATTGTAAATAAATTATATCAAAATCATTCTTTTTGTCACGAGAATGATTTGGTAAATTTTTTAAAAATTTTAAGTAAAAAACTGTCAAATTTTACTTATCGCTGTCAAGCGAGGCTTTTTGATCAAAACCTCTTGAACTGTACGCATCGTTGCTCGTAATAAAAACAAAAGAAATTTAAAAGCAAAGCAATACTGATTGAAGATAAAAATTAAAAGAGATTTACCTGTCAAATTAAGTGAGGTTATATTTTTGTAAATCAAGAGAAGAAGCCCGATATTTGTTTCATCTTTGTTCCTGTTAAACTATCCAGATCCAATTGTATCCTATATTGATTTATCCTGTTCCTGATTTTTATTCCTGGAAGATATTGCATCCATCCCATTTTGAATTGACTAGGAAAGTAACCAGAATTAGAAATAAAATCTAAGTCGTATTAAAGGTACTAATTCACAATATTAAATATCGATATTTAAAAACGTTTCAAAATAAAAAAAAAAGGTCACAAGTATTTTATTTAATTAGGTTAGAATATATTTTAATTAATAACTAAATAATTTAGATTAGAATAAGGTACGAGTGTAATTATAAGATTTGCATTAATTGTTGATTTTATAAATAAAAAATTTATTACGCTTACCTTATTCTGGCAAACAACTCTTATTCTCACATAAACTAAAAGGTTAACCGTTATTTTATGATTATTAATAAATGTTTTCATATTTACTGAGTAGTTATTATCGATTTTTACAATCACGCGGCCAATAGCTGAAGCACTACCTGGGATTAAGACTCTCAAATTTTCTACTGGAAAGTAGATGGCGCCCAATAAAACCATCAATAACAAATAATTACATTCTGTCTGAAATTACGACAGAAGGCAATAAACAAAAAGACCAAAAAGCCAAAATTTTAAAACTGTTCTATTTATTAAATCTTTAAAATCAATAGTAATTTAATAGGTTATGTACTAAAACTAAAATTCAAATAAACAAAATAACGAAATTAAATATTGAACAAAAGTAATTTTTCTCTTTTACACAAAAGATAGTACGTAACAATATAAATATGTAGATCAATTTCTAAATTTTTAATTAATTAAAATTCAGAAAATAAATTTTGCTGTCGGTGGGATTCGAGCCCACAACCCTTGAGTCCATCAGTTCAGTGCTTTACGGCTGAGCCACTATTACTGCTCTTTTTGTAGAAGTTTATGAGTGTGGGACACCTCATTTCTCATACCATTTTGGTCAATTTTACGAGATATATCTCCAGTATAAAGTATAATTATAATTTCTATTTTAAACTCTTACTAAAATCTTTATAGTTTATTTATCTTTCTTCTTTGATTTATTTTCATCGGCACCTTTTTCAGCGAAACGGTTTTCAAATATCTGCCATTTGGACAACAAAGTACGTTTTTGTTGTTGAAAGAAACTGTACAGAGCTCATTTTTATACTAATGAACGCTCTCGGCATACCTGCATGTCATCGGGAGGAGATAATTTACACCCACCCATCCAATATGTTACATTATGACAAATGGGCATTGCTTCGGAGTCACCTGCCCCGAGGAATACGAACAAAAGTTAATATAAAATGTTTGCGCAGAGCAAACACTAACAAGGAATGAAAACGAACTGATACGAAATTTCGATGGCATCGAATGAAAAATCCAGTCTGATATTGATACTGAGAACTCTCTTGGGTTCAGGATTTTTTATTGAGTTGGTATTTATTTTGTAGTAATCGCTGAAACACTGGCAGCTAAATGATGTTTTTTAAGAGTACAGACACATAGAATTGGATAAGTTTGAGTTCAAATCAAAGTTGAAATCGCAATTATGGCCATGTTTATTATTTTACTGTCAATAACTATAATTTTTATTATTATTTGTTTATTTATTTTTCTACGCCCACGTCAGTAAACGTTAAAAATCGCACTGTCAACATTTCTTGTAAATGACATTTAACAATAACATGAACGTAATGAGATCTCCTAACATACACGTGCTTTTTGATAAGAAAACTTAAATTTCTTAATATAATCAAATTGCAATCAAATTTTTATCTACGTACCACTTTATTTGGACTATTTACATAAATTTAGTCAATTGAAAAACTTTAAAACTTTTAGCATTAGCGAGATTCATTTTGGATTAAAAGAGTGATGCCCCTAAATGTCGGCAACACATTATATACTTTTTCAAAACATAAGTCGCGGTTTCTTACCATGCTATGGAAATAAACGTCATGTCATTTATATTGTCAATTTTTGTAACAAAATATTGTATCCGAAGATTTTCTTAATTTTACTTACGAATATGTCTGAAAGTGAAAGTGATGAAATTATGAGCACTCCACCGGAGATTTTAGAAAAAGCTCAAGCTGCCACATATAATTTGTTACCGCTAAAATCTAAAGAAAGGTACGAAATTACCTATCGAAAATTTATGGATTGGCGACACAAGAATAACGTTAAATCCTTTTCGGAGAATGTTTTGCTTGTGTATTTTGAGGAAACATCAAAAATTATGAAGCCATCTTCTCTATGGGCCATTTATTCGATGCTGAGAACTACACTAAACATTAATAATAACAACATAGCGGATTATCCAAAACTAATGGTCTTACTGAAGCGGAAATCGGATGGATTTAGAAGTAAAAAAGTGAAAATCCTTTCTCCAGAACAAATTAATAAGTTTCTGAAAGATGCCCCAGACGATAATCATTTGTTGTCAAAGGTAACGAATTAAAATATTGTGTAATTATCATCCCACAAAAATGAGTTTTTGTTTTTAGGTTATCCTCATTATAAGTGGGCGTAGAAAAAGTATAGTACGTTACTCGAGTTGTAAGCCCTTTACACACTCGTAAAATGGGCGCACTCGCCGCTGCGCGGTTTCGTGCGTAAACTTTTTTACTTCATGCGTAATGGGTTACTTACCACTCTTGTTACGTAATATACTATTTCGTATGTGTGAATGTATGTATATATATATTCTTAATGTATATTCTTAAACTTTCAGGGTAGACTAATTCTTATCTAAATCGGCAAAAAATGCAGGTCTATATAAATATTAGTTTAATTTGTCAGTTTTTGGCATTGTCAAAAGTAGTTAAATGTCAATCATCGATCATCGATGAAAATCACATCATATTTTTGTGCAAGGGGTGTTCCAAAGCAACGTTCAGTATCGTAGTCGCGATACATAATGTTGGTCTAACAGTGTCCGGCGAAAACGTTGGTGGAGTGATGATGGAAAATCGTCATAAGAAAATAACCTATTTTTGTAAATATCAACGTCAAGGTTTGACTTTATTTAATTTCGCTGTAATAACCTACAAATTTTGACAACTACTGACATGCACATCTCTGGGTAAACGTTAAGAATATGGGGCCGGCTGGGATTTTCATAAAATTTTCACAGATGCTATAAAACATGATAAATCAATATAGCAATAGAAATTTTCGCGCGGAAAAATATTTTTCACATTTAAAAAAAATATATATTGGGATACTCACTCCCAAGACAAACAAATTCAGTGCATTGAAACGATTATTTAACATATTTTTCCAATACATAACTTTTCTACACATGCCCAAGTATAACCAGAATAAGCCTGAAAAGTATTAAAAAAGGAAAAAATGTACATTTGACGGACATAAATAATTTGCTTGTCAAATGACAGCCATCTCATAATTTCAAAGCTGAAAATACAACGTTGCCACTTCAATTTCAGAAATCATGGATTTAGGTAAATATTTAATGGAACGTTGAGTAACACTGTTAAAACGATGTGTAGTACTTTTGGTTTTAATCATCTTTTCCGAGTTAAATATTCGTATGTCTATGCTAGACTTAATATTGAAACTCGGTTTGTTAAATTTTTTGGCGAAGAACATCGTGACTTTTTTTTAATGAAAAATGTAAATGTTTCTTATCGTTATACAAAATACATGGTAGAATCAAAAAATTTTGTAGGTCCAGATATTTTTTTTATATATATAAAAAAGTGAAATTAGACATTTATTATCACAATTTCGGTTGTATTTTTGTCCAAAAATTATTATGTAGGATTTAAGTTTATTTTCCATACATTTTACTAAATTTTCGAGTTTTTCTACATGTTTTCCCTTTTATTACATTTTTTTCACTCTGTACGGATTTTTATGTTCGTACAATTTTTATTCAGAGATTAAATTTTCTTGCAAGAGAAAAATGAAAAATTACAAAAAACCGTTTTGTTTCCTTATATGGAATTTTATGTTTTAATCCCTTTTTTATTACTAAAATAGGATAAACGTAGACATGCTTCGAACTCCAAACATTTTTGTCATTTATCAAATTTGCATAAATATAGTAAACAATAAGGATCTTAAAATTATCAAAGAAGAGAGAAATTTCATGTAGGTCCAAGCAAAGGCTGATGCCCCACTTGGCTTCTTGCTAATGAGGCTGTCAATCAACCAATAACTGATTTGGAAGGAAAGTTCTCAAACTCACCACGCTGTCAAGATTAGACGCAAAATTTCACGTTTCTAGATTATTCTGTCAAGAATAATGACTTTGCTGTACATCTTTTAGTATTTGGACGTCATTGTTCCTGTTAATTTTTTTTTAATTTTATTGTTGTCCTACTTTCCTTTTATTTTTTTAACGCTTTTTATGTTTTGATATGCTTTTTAATCTTCTATTTTGTTTATTATGATCCATTTAGATCTGGCATGTATTTTTGTTGTTCATTTATGCTATCTTTTGATAATATTCCAATCATATTCTACGCCACTTTTCTTTTTCTTTGATGGTGGTTGTAACTTTACTTTCTCCATATATTTATTTTGCTTGGTTTTCTTAATTTTGACCTTGCGTATGAATCTCACATCCTTTATCACTGATTGTATTCTTTTCGAGGCAAATCTATTTGTACTTTTTTGATCTATCGATATTCAGGTTATTTATTTATTTTTTTATGAATTTCGCGAGCGGTGTTTTCCTGCTACTTAGTCTTTTTTCGCTGTAGGCGCATTGAAGTCGCCTAAAATTCTAAAATTATTACCACATTTAGCTCTAAATTCTCCTCTTTCTAAATGAGTTTTTAACTTTTTAATAATTAAAACAAAAGAGTATTTGAACAGTATGTAAATTAAAACGTAATGCAAAGATATTCAACTCCTTCAATCAGATAGAAATACACTGAATTATTTGTAGCAATTAGGAAAAAAGAAAATTACCCTGGAAATCCCTCAGCACTAAGTGAATTTTAATATTCCTAATTGTAGGTATTTAGGATTGCATTTAATCGGATTCAGGCCTGCATAGGTTATTTTTAGTTGTTTTGGCTTTTCATTCTTGGATAAAGTATTCATTAAATATCACTTACTAACACTTGTGCGGTTTGTTAACTGGTTTTATTTGTCGTCGACAATTTTAACCCAATTATCGTTATGTTAAGGCTGGTTGGTATGTTTCTAACCGATTCGTGCATCTTTTTTTTATTTTTTGTAGTCCACTAATCTACTTAGTTATGTTAATTGCTTAATAAGGACCTCACGAATAGATTTAGGTCAGGTGAGCAACCATTATTACTCAAATTCCTACTAGGATCTCCTCTATCAATTCTATAAGTAATTATCTCTATGATCCCTATTCAAATATTTAACAGCCATCACCAATTAACAAATTAGATCCACCTCAGCTAAAAACACTAAACTAAACACGTTGCTTTCCCTCGAAGAGATGTGAAGAAGAGAGTCCATAAATGTAAAACGCCAATGCAATTTGAAAATCAAAGCTATTTTAGTTTGTCTACACTGTTTTCTCAGCTTTACTTATCATTTTTGCGGAAAAGAGAAATGCCAGGAAAAGATGACTGCAAACAAGAAGCCCTAAAACGGGAAATACAAGAATTAAAGAACGAACCCTTTAATTCATACCTCAGGGATTTAATCGGGACTGAATATCTACAACCTCTTTGGTCTCTCTGTTTATTGCATTAAAACTGTATCAAAATTATTTTAGACCCATTTTGATATTCCTTCTCCGGCTCATTGATGAGCTTCCTCATTTTCCTTGCATCATCTGTGTCCTGATATCCATGCTGTCTAGTTTTTAATTGTTTTGCTTCAGAGTAGTATTCTTAAATACAAATCTGCCTGACCCCATTATAAAATCTTTCGAGCAAATATTTTCTAAATGAGGTAACCCTTTAGCTGCACTACTTTACCGTTTAAAACTTATACCTTAATGTTAAAAGTTAGTTCCATTCTTTGAGTACCTCCAGACAATCTGCGCTTTGCCATGCGTCGTTATAGATGTAATCGTGGGGTTCTCTAGAAAATTCACTCTCAGAACATCATATTATAGTGTTCCATTGGAACAATCCTAAATAGAAGCGATCACTGTGGAACCCCAGAATTTATATTAATAGCTCTGTGCTCTGTTCTTCGTGATTTATTTTGGAAATAACTGGTTACTCCTCTTCAGTGTGATTTTTTAATTATGAAGCTGTAATGAACATATTGAAAGTATTTCTAATAACAGAAGCTTTCAAAACGCTACAAGTTTATTGACACCTGGACCTCCAGAGCTACATTTTCTTTTACAACCATATCACATAAACCAATTTGAAATTTTTTCAAACTTCTGTCTAGATTTTGGAAATAGTTTCTAGCACCAGAAAGAAAAAAATCGTGCGAAAGTTATATAGGGTGTTTCATAGTTAACCGACATACGTTAACTGTAAATAGAGGGTACATAGGTCATTCCAAATAACCTTGGATAATGGGTCTAATGCCTTTAATAACCGAGATACAGGGTGTTTCATCCATTTCGGCCAATATTTTGATACGACGTAACTTTAGAACCACCCTGTAGCTTTCTCTCATACTTGGTACAGGTATAGTGTGTGCCCAATCCTATAGTGCAAGAACTACAATTAAAATCCAGATCCGGATTAAGAAGAATTTGCAAAATTTGAAAATCCCCAAAACAACACCCTGTACAGATTTTTTTAAATTGGGATGGATATTTGAAAATAACGGAAAAAATGAGTTAAAGTGAAATTTTTTTTAAGTGCACATCTCATTCTACTACTGGAGTTTTAACGTCAAAATACATCAAATGCATTTTTCTCATTTTCACAAGCAGTAACTTTCGAAATACCTGGTAGATTTCTTTCATATTTGGTACATGTATCATTTTTTAGTAGCCCAATCGTATAATGTAAGGACTTAACTACGGTTACAATCCAGATACGGATTAAGAAAAATTTGTAAGATTGAAAATTGCAACACGCTGTACATCAGATATTTTTTAAATTGGATCAGCCATTCGAAGCGAATGGAAAAAACTGAGATATTCTACATTTTAAAGAATCTGATATACAGGGTGCTAATTTAGAGATTATCAACTTTTACAAATTTTTCTTTATCCGGATCTGAATTTTAACTTTAGTTCTTGTATTGTACGATTGGGCTAATTAAACAATTTACCTGTACCAAATATGAAAGAAAACTACAGGGTGTTTTCAAAGTTATGACTTATGAAAATGACAATATACCGGGTGACAATGAGACTAGGGCCATGCCTATATCTCGGTCATTTTTCAACCGATTTGGATAAAATTTGGAACATAGATATAAGACACAATTTTGGATGGACAGTCATATAAAAACAAAATGGCGGACTTCCGGTTTCGCCAGAAATGTCACCAACTTCGATTTTTTAAATGGAACACCCTGTATATTTGATGTTTTTTAGATTCTATGGCTCAAACTACATACGACAGTGTTGCCAAATTTTTTATTTTTCAATAAAAAAATTCAGATTTCCAAATTTTTTTTTTATCACAGGAGGCCTTTATATGGTCAAAATCTATTCTAATTGACATCAGTAATTCATAGTAATAGACTTTTCATCGATATGATTAATAACAAATCCTACAGCGGGAATTTAAATTTTATAAATTCATTTTTAAGGAATAAATCGTTTTTTTCAAATGTTACCTACCGAGGGCCATCTTGCCATTCGATAGAGAATTTAATTACCAATTCAACGATATACATTATGTACCACTTCCTTTTTGTTCAAACCTAAATATGATCGTTTATTGAATTTGTACAATACCTATTTCGTACCATGCCGTCGAATTCCAATCCGTTAAGGTTTGATGAAATTAAAGATAGCCATGGAATAACAATACGTGTTTAATATCACGTCAAAAGTCAAATACCAAAGAACCAGCTGATCATGACCACATCAACTTCATCGTTAGTGAAGAAGCGGAAACTAATGTCTTAGCGTATGTCCAATTTTCTCCATCTGCGTCAGTGCGAGAATTGGGAAATGAATGTGGGATCAGTAGCGAAAGTGCCAGAAAAATATTAAAAAAACATAAATATCGCTCCTGTAAATACAGTTTGCATCAGCATTTATATGAAACTGACAGAGCGGAGACTAACTAACAAAAATCATTGGACCAATTTTTTTCGACGGGTGTTTAACAGGCCAAAGATATTTACAATTTTTAGAAAACGATATTCAGAATAATGTTAATGATTTACCTGAGAAAATCAGGGAAAATATGTTTTTTCATCAGGATGGTGCAGGACCTCGCAGGAAACGCTAGTATTGTTCGGCAATATCTTAATGATACGTTTGGGCAGAGATGGATTGGAACAAATGGTCCAGTCAGATGGCCAGCCCGATCACCAGATTTAACCACTATTGATTTTTATCTATGGGGTCACATCAAATCCAAAGTATATTCAAGAAGACCAACTACTTTGAAGGACTTGAGAGATAGAGTTGAGCGCGCACTTCATTTCAGGAAATTCATGCCCAAGAACTAATAAATGTGATGAGGTGCACAATAAATAGAGAAAACGGACAACATTTCGAACAGCTCATAGGTCATTAATAAATAAAATGAATCTTGGCTGGTTGTGAAACTGTTCTATTGAAAATAGGATTATAATATTTTAGTAATAATTTGTATGTTGATATTTCAGTTGTTAGATTTATTCAAATAGTTCGATTATATTAAAATTATTTTTCTTGCAATTTATCAACATTCTTAAGTAAAGTTTGAAAGAATGAATAGTTACCTACCAATTTTTTGAGATTGATTTTATTTCTACTTTTCTTGGACACTGCACAATATATTGTACAAATTCAATAAATGATCATGATTAGGTTTGAACAAAACGGACGTGGTATCATATCGATTTGTTCGTTTCGCGGGTAACGATTATTATTTTCCATTTCGAAAAAACTTATTAACAAAACGAGATGACAAGTAAAATTGGTATTTGACTTTTGACGTGATATTAAACACGTATTGTTATTCCATGGCTATCTTTAATTTCATCAAACCTTAACGGATTGTAATTCGACGGCATGGTACGAAATAAATATTGTACAAATTCAATAAACGATCATATTTAGGTTTGAACAAAAAGGAAGTGGTACATAATGTATATCGTTGAATTGGTAATTAAATTCTCTATCGAATGACAAGATGGCCCTCGGTAGGTAACATTTGAAAAAAACGATTTATTCCTTAAAAATGAATTTATAAAATTTAAATTCCCGCTGTAGGATTTGTTATTAATCATATCGATGAAAAGTCTATTACTATGAATTACTGATGTCAATTAGAATAGATTTTGACCAGATAAAGGCCTCCTGTGCTAAAAAAAACTTTAAAAATATGAATTTTTTTATTGAAAAATAAAAAATTTGTCAACACTGTCGTATGTAATTTGAGCCATAGATTCTAAAAAACATCAAATATACAGGGTGTTCCATTTAAAAAATCGAAGTTGGTGACATTTCTGGCAAAAGCGGAAGTCCGCCATTTTGTTTTTATACGACTGTCAATCCAAAATTTTGTCTTATATCTATGTTCCAAATTTTATTCAAATCGGTTGAAAAATGAACGAGATATAGACATGGCCCTAGTCTCATTGTCACCCGGTATATTGCATTAATTGAATTTACTTTAAAAGTTTAGTAATATGTAGAACGATATGTGCATTTATAAAAATATGTCAGAATATCTCAGTTTTTTCCATTCGTTTCGAATGGCCGATCCAATTTAAAAAATATCTGATGTACAGCGTGTTGCGTTGGGGATTTTCAAATTTTACAAATTTTTCTTAATCCGTATCTGGATTTTAACTGTAATATAGTCCTTAGATTACACGATTGGGCTACTAAAAAATGATACCTGTACCAAATATGAAAGAAATCTACCAGGTATTTCGAAAGTTACTGCTTGTGAAAATGAAAAAAATGCATTTGATGTAATTTGACGTTAAAACTCCAGTAGTCGAATGGGATGTGCACTTAAATTTTTTTTCACTTTAACTCATTTTTTTCCGTTCTTTTCAAATATCCATCCCAATTTTAAAAAATCTGATATACAGGGTGTTATTTTGGGGATTTTCAAATTTTGCAAATTGTTCTTAATCCGGATCTGGATTTTAATTGTAGTTCTTACACTATAGGATTGGGATATTAACACACTATACCTGTACAAAGTATGAGAGAAATCTACAAGGTGGCTCTAAAGTTACGACTTATCAAAATATTGGCCGAAATGGATGAAACACCCCGTATCTCGGTTATTAAAGGCGTTAGACCCATTAACCAAGGTTATTTGGAATCACCTAAGTTCCCTCTATTTACAGTTAAGGTATGTCGGTTATACACCCTGTATAAGACATTCATTGCTAGATAGTTGAAAACGATAAAGCAAAAATGTAATGATAAATAACGACTTTGATACACTTTTCTAGAAGGAGTGTACCAGTAAATTTCAAAAATATGTATCGAGAACAGGAGATAAATGCGTTTTACATACTTTTCACCAGGCGAACATTTTTAAAAAGTTATGTTTGACTTCAACGCCATATTTATCGAAACAATCATGTTTGTCAATGAGGTCATAAATCCGAGCTTTATGCAATTTTCAAGATAAACAGAATTTATGCTAGGACAGCAACCACCTGGCGATATCGTTCGGAGGCTGATTTACGGACACGTGTATCCCTGTATCCCCTTGATATATTAATATGCAGAGCATTTACAGTAATTCGCTTTTAGATTAAATCCAGTTCAATGGCTGTCAAATTCCAAATACTCATTCGGGTGATCAGAGACGGAGATTTGCTTGGTTTCTAGGTTGATTTAGAGTTCAAACATTTGACCCGTTTTGCAAAAGGTGTGATTCGTTTGGTTCATTAGAATATACTAAATATATCAAGAGTTATTTATAAAATGATGGTCTGAGGTGAAAAAAGAAGTAAATAAGCAGAAAGGACAAGGTTTTGTAATATAAGATCAAGTCAGGTTGTGTGAAAGAGCTGACACATCAGAAAACGTAGACTAGGAAGTTAGCCTAGCCAAATCGTGTTCAAAAGTGCCTGTTTCTAAACATGAGAGCGGTAGAAAATTTTTCAATGGAATTATATGTTTTTCGGAATCTAAAGTTTGCTGCCTCGTAGCAGGACCGGAACAGGCCCACAAACGCAAAAAACCTCCGGTTTTTCCGGTTTTCCGATCATTTCTTGCAAACAACGCATCATACGGAAAATGTCGCGGTATTCAAAGTTGAAGAGTATAAAATTCTGCATCGAATGACGTCCCCAACATCCTAACCGCAAAATTTATAAGGTCGCCATCGTCAATCGAAAAAAGCCTTTTGTGAAAACTGCAATATACTCACAGTTAGACGACTGTGAGTTAAAAACGGCCAGTTTATGTGAAAAACTGGTAAAATAAAAATTGTAAAGCATAAAATTTTGAGTTCAGTGAGCACCAAAATTTTAAATTTGGATCAGTATAAACGCATATACTGATCATTTCTCCATTTTGCCTCTAAACGCTTATTTGACCAATACGAAGGGGTCCAATAATAACAAGTCTGCGCCTCCCTCTCTCAAGAGGCAAAATGGAGAAATGATAACTGTGAGTATATTGCAGTTTTCACAAAAGTTGGTAAAAATTGGCTTTTTTCGATTGACGATGGCGACCTTATAAATTTTGCGGTTAGGATATTGGGGACGACATTCGACGCAGAATTTTATATTATTCAACTTTGAATACAGCGATATTTTCTGTACGATGCGTCGTTTGCAAGAAAACCGGAAAAACTGTTCCGGTCCTGATATGAGGCAACAAACTTCAGATTCGTTTCAGCACCCCGAAAAACATATAATTCCGTTGAAAAATTTTCTACCGCTCTCATGTTTTGGAAAAACTACCATTTGACTAGACTAAATGTGAGTTGATTGGAAAAAGCAAAACCAATTATCCCAGAAGCGTAGAGATTGCGATAAAACGGAATATGTCACAGATTCCAAAACAAAAAATCAAAAATTAAAGTAGCACTTATACATTCTTATTGCAGTAATTATTTTTTAAGGTTAACCGGCTTCTCAGAAAATCTAAAAATGAACAAACATATATGAGCACTCTGGTAGTGGATGAAGCGTTTATTGTACACAATTAATAAATAGACAGTCTGTGCCAAGAACTTGAAAAGGTCGTTTCATTTCAGCAAAAATGACCAATTTCACACACTTGTTATAAAAATACCATTCCAAAATTAGATCTCATTTTCGTTTATCTAATTTTCGAATTTATCCATTACCACCAGGACACAGTTGAATAAATAACATCGAAAATGGATTCTGGAAATCATATATATTTTTATCTTGGCAATAATTCGTGATATAACTCACACCGTTTCGAAGCAAAATAGAAATTGGTTGTACGGGATGGACGTTATTTAGATTTTGACCTAGAAAACCCGTAAGAAATTAAATACTTGATAAAACTAAAAAAAATGCACATTTATATGATTATAGGTCACCATTTATTATTGGTTATATTCTTTTATTTCATTCTTCTTCCTAAACGTTGTTTTAGCCGCCCAGATGGGAGTTGAAAATCTGGTAACAGTCTCTAGCCTGTAGATATTCATGATGTGTGTGCTGTACTAAATAAAATTAAAAATAAAAGAACAGAGGATATATATGGTGTTAATGCTTTCATCTTAAAAAAGTGCGGTTTTCTTCTACTTGTGGTATTGGTAGATATAATAAATACTTGTTTACAAGAAGGATCTTTCTCATCCCTATTGAAAATAGCAAAAATCTTCCCAGTATACAAAAAATCCGATGTGGCCATGCACATGACTTTACCATACTTTAACGGCCCTACGGGCTCATAATCCAATTACTCGTACATATTTAAGGCAGGCCATGCCTGGCAAGAGCGTACAATTGTCTCCATGAAACAAAACACTTCTACTGCGCTTGCGCTATTATGCAACTATGTTATTCCATATTTTATTTTTAACTCGCTTATAATACAAAATTTGAAAAAAGTTCTTAAATAAAATGTATAGTAAATTTAATTTAAAATAAATTTTTTCTCTTAATATTTTTACATAAACTTAATAGAAACGATAATAATTGAGAAAATCTGAAAATTCTCAAGAGTAAACCCCCAAATCTAATCAGCTCATTAGCATGTTGTAAAAATGCTAAATATAAAATTTAGGACGTCTCAAAACATGTAAATCCACTGAAATCTGAACTTTTTTTTTGCGATTACAATACTTTACCACTTCGTATGGTAAAGTAAAAGGAGATAGGGACATTCCAAAAAACTTTAGATCTATATCCCTTCTACCAGTCATTTCCAAAATTTTCGAAAACATTATATACAACCACTAACGCAATATTAGAAAAATTTAAAAAAAATAGATCTCAGATAAACAATTATAAAAGTCAGCCACTAGTCATAGAGAGAGAAGTGCCTCAAGGATCGGTACTGGGCCCTCTCCTAGAAAGAGGTGAGTGCAGAGGATAAGACTCAAACACTTGTCTTTGAAACAAGAAATTATCTTGCAAATACCTCAATTGCGAAAAATATAAAATTTCTAGATGTATCCATAGACAACACACTTACATGAAATGACCTCATAATTCAACTATGCAAAAGACTTAACTCATCTACATACGCTATAAGGAAAGTAAAGCAACTTGTAAACCAACCCGCAGCAATTACTACGTTTTATTCATTATTTGAATCAACCATACGATACCGTTTGAAAGTTTGGGGTACAGCTGCCCACATCCATTTAAATAAAGTTTTTATAATCCAAAAATCGTGCCGACCAATATTTGTAACTTTAAAAATATTAACTCTATATGCCTTAATAATTTATATAAACCTACTAGACGTGAAACAAAATTTACATTCTTACATTAAAGTTGGTGATATTCACACAATACAAGAAACAGAAATAATCTAGTCTTACCTTTAACTAAAATCAAAAAAACAGAAAATTTTGAAATAAAACTTTTTAATTCACTCCCTGAAGTATTTAGAAATCAAAATATTGCTACATTTAAAAATAGACTAAAATTTATATTAATAAATAATCCTCTGTACAGTATAGGCGGATTTTACGCCTTGGTGCAGAACAGAAATATCTTCTTGTAAGTTTAACACAGGTATTTAAAAATTTTATGTTATTTAAAAAAATATTTTACATTGTGTGACATGTGTTTTATGTATTTTGTAGATTCTTTTTTCTGCTCTGACGTGTTTACAAAGTCTTGTACTTTTTTTAAGCTAAATAAAGAACTATTGAACTATTTTGTTTATTTGTTTTATTTGGTCTGTTTTCAAAAGCCAAAATTATTTTGACGGTTGCCCTCCTGCCCTCTAGGAAGTTTTGGTAGTAATTATCATTTTTGTTTGGTTCCAATTGCTGCAACCCCTTCTCTTAATAGCAGCGGCGCAAGATTTATTCCACCACATGTTTATTGAATTTGGTTAGAGGAATCGTTGCTGATGCAGTTTCTATTATCGAGTTCTGTAGTTCGCACCAGTTTGTTTGCCTACAATTTGAGGTTTCGAATTACTTTTCAAAGTTTGGATATCAAATTTTGGTGTTTGTGTTTCGATCTTTATACGTCAGTAATTTTAATTAATTGTTGTTTACCCACACTATCTTTAGCCAGGTTACTGACTGCTGTCGACCGCATAGAGTGGTTTGTTATTTTTATTTGTTTTGTATTTAATCCTGCCTTCTCTGCTGCTTCTTTAGTCCATTTTGAAAGTTCGTTTATTTCCAATTAAAGTTTTTTTGTACCGTCCACTTGATCGTTCTTTATTCCATGATGGGTTTTCTGTTAAGAATAACCTATCAGTTGTTATTCTAGATGAACGTTTAACCATTAGACTTTTAGACTTTTAAAAAGACGGACTGGGCAAAAGGTAGGGTTCTTCGTGTTGGGGACCAGCCATTTTTTTCTCCACCCTGGGCCGTTTTACGATATTTGAAAATCAGTTATTTTAAAAAATATGTAACTGTGTTATCTACCTGTTTTAATCCCAAAATTATCCACTTCCTCTTTAAAATAATGAATTCTGCAATTGACTGCTTCTCCACCTCCAAAAATTGTTTAGCGTCTTTTTCTGATGTCCTAGGAGACCGCAATTACTTGTTATCAAAGGTATTGTAATTTTTGGTGACAACAGCTGTCAAGTTTTGCCGCGGGTAAACTCGAAAAAACTGCTGACAGAAGCTGTCATACAGTTTTTTCATCTAGAAACCATTTGTAATTCAAAATTGCGCTTTTGTGATTGGTGGAAATTAAGACGAGGGAAATAGTCATGAAAATAAACTCCGTATCGATTATTTATGGTGTTTGTTCAATTTTCAATAGGTTGTTTTTCGATAGTAAATATCCACCTTGTATTTACCCGAACACAATTGCCTACGATTCGGTACATTCATTTAATTTAATGTCTTTTCGAATCGACCCCAATTCGGCATAAAACTCGGATTATCCTGGTGAAAAATAAAATTTTTACCAGAGCCGGCTGAAGCCTTTAAAACCAACTCGAACATAAATATTTATCGAAATTGAACTTCGAACTGTAATACTTAAAGGAATGTTGCTCTTATGAGATTTTTTACAGATTTTGAAACAAAGTAATATCAGAAAATGGCATATTATCTTGGCTCTAATCCAAAAACTGTATATTGGAAATTTCGGTTTTCGTTAATATTTAAAAAGAGACTAAATCGAGAAAAATAATTGAATTTTTCCCTATTCACTATTATTTATTATATCTACGCCAATCAATGCAAAAGCTCAGATATAAATAAAATTATCACACATTGCATATCAATTTCGCAACCCTTATAAAGTTGAAGTCATATACGTTTGTATTTTGTGGGTACTGGGGATAGACAATTAAAACACAATTTTGTTATTGCTTTGTTAAGCAATACTGGGTACTGTTAAGCAAGAACAAAATAGTGTTTTAATTGTCTACACCCAGTACCCACCAAATACAAACATTATCACACATCTTCTTTGTTTCGATGTCAAGACACTGAAGAAGCTAAAACTAGAGTCTAATTTTCAATTATTGTACTAAAAGAAATTGCGTTAACGAAAAGGCAAAATGGAAATATCCAAACAATATATTTTTTTAAATCTCCTCTCTGATAACAAAATCTTAGCTATTAACAGTGACACTGATTACATCTAAATAAGTGGTAAATGTAAGTTAACGATAGATGGCATTACAGATAAGCCTACTGCTGAAAACCTCCCACGACACGTCTTCCAAAGAATGTTAAGATCACTGACGTTTTCTTTGTGTAGAATTGAAGGGGATTATTTGTCAAATTAAAATTTGATACTCCTGATTCTCTACCGAAGATTTACCTTCATGTAAGTTTAATCAATATTTTTAAATCAATTTATAAGTTATGTTTAGCATTTTTCTACTTAAATACATGCCAAAAAAAATACATGCTTACTGTAAAAGTAAAATGTGATTCCACTGGTTATAGTCTTACTGCAGTCTATCTTGATGAAACATCATCACTTTTATATCTTGATCCTTACATCTGTCAAGAGCTATATCGTAATGCGTAACGACAAACTTCAGACACCCTGTAAGGGCGTTTTGAAATGTTAGCAATGGAAGATAAAAATAATCTCTTCTTTTTTTAATTTTAAAGATATCGAAATCAAATATGAAACAATCAGTTGCCATGGGAATATTGTCAAACAGACTAATATTTTATTCATTCTATTATATCAAAATTCTACAACAAACATGACTAGTAGAACAATATTGACTTTTGCCCAACGAAGAACGTGTTAAAAAGAATAAACCAAAACCAAGTTGTTGTGTAAACAACATCAACTCATGTTTGTTTGATCAGAAATTTACGATAAGACCGGATACATAATTTGTCCTCTTGATATTTTTTTTTGATGCCTGTCCTGTTGGAATAACATATTTTGTAGCCCATTTACCTATAAACTCAGTTAATTTGACGTTGATGGGTCTTTGGTGAGCCTATTCGGAAAGATTTTTCATACAAATGGATTAACACGAATAACAGGAACAGATGTAGGTTTTGTGTATACGGGAGGGTTCTTGGAAATTGGTAATAGAATAGAAAATTTACGGGTAATTGATTAGTGGCTGTTTTCATAAATGATTCTGTTTAAAGTTTATTTTATACAGATTGTTATGAAGGAAACTAAAACAAATAATGTTTGAGAGTAATTTAGAATTTACATCACCATAAAACAAGCAAAACAGCGTTGTCATATCTCATTCATATTTTACCAATTTTTAACATAATCAAAATGTAAACGGTAATGAAGGTTGTGGCTAATTATGGATAATACACAATAAAAGTGTGATTAAACAATATTATTTAGGAAAAACATTATTAGTGAGTAACACTTATAAATCATTTCTTCCCCATTTCAAATAACTTATTTTATTTATTGCTTATAAAACTCATGGCAACGCTTGACAAATCTATGTTTCTGTCTTTGTCCATTTCACTGATAAGTACATTTGAACGAGCGAGTAAGTTGTAATCCGTTTTCTACCTGGTAATATCACAAACGTAACATAGGGTTGGTTATAATATAACGATTAATTTAAGGTTTTTAATTATCTACTACTTTTTTCGCAAATTTTTATTTTTTTACAATAATAAGTAGAGTGTGCTTATATTATACATATGCACATAGTTAAATTACAAAAAAATGAATTTTAATGATTTTTAACAGTTTGGATTTCATTAAATTGACAGAACCGTCCTTCATCAGTCAAAATAAAGTTCTTTTACTTAAGATACACCTTGGAGTAAGCCTGTATTTAAATTAAACAAAGGAAGCCTGTATTTTAATAAAAACAAAACTTAAATAGCAGTTCACTGCTCATGCGTACATGTCAAAATAATGGATCCTTTATTAAAAGATCTGCCAAAAATTGGTTGCAATAACTCTCTATTAAATGCATTCAAGGAATTAGCTTAAACAGATAATAAGTGACAAATAGAAAGTGTCGTCAAAAGGAAGTCTTGATTGTGTAGTGATACAATATTCAAAGATTATAAATATATGTTTATAAATATAAACCAGTTGAGAATGCTCTTCTAGCATTGCCATAGACCGATAGAGATGAAAGTATTAATAAAATTTTAGATTGACAGTTCTTATTCTAATCAACACAGCCACCGTCTACTCACTTTTACCAAAATCGTCGTTCACTATGTGTCTACTTTAAATTCAATGTCATTTTAAAATTCAAAATTTTCATATTTTGGACCCCATTTTGAAGATGTTCTCGAAGAGGTACATCAAACCCTAAGCTTACTTTTTGATGCTCTATCAAAATCTGAACTCAGAATTTTAAAATTCATAAACATAAAGAATCAACATACACACACACACAGATCGAATTTAGATACCGAACAATTTGTTCGGTGAAAATTCGCATTACCTCCTTACCACTACGAATTTAATCCTATAGAATTGATCTGTGACAAGTAAAAGGACAAGTAGCACGAGAAAATAGGACATTTAAAATGGCGGATGTACACAATTACCTTAAAGAAGCCATTCAAAGCGTCACTGCAGAAAACTGGAAGAAATGCATCAAGCACGTTTTGAAGGAAGAACAAAAAATGTGGGACATAGACCAACGGATTGAACAAAATATTGAACCAGTCATTATCAACTTTGCTGACGATGTTTTCATTACATTTAATGTATTTATAAATATTTAGAGGATATGCAACGATGTAAATGAAACTAAAAATTAAAACAGTCACAAATAAAAATGTAATCAATAATTTTGCAGTCTGTAGATATTTCTATTCCAATATGACGAATTCAAATTGGCAAAGTGTGGACTATATCTCTGTGTTGCTATGTAGACACTTTGACTGGTAGGTAAGCGATAAAATAAAAAGTATCTCCCTTAACAAATAACTTTCTATTCAAACAACATAAAACCTGCAATAGTATATTCCACACTAAGATTACCTGCTCCCTTAATCCTACAGGTAATATAGAAACACATGACATAAAAATTTAACTTCACTGTATTAACAATAAACATTTTTAATTGAATCTATTTACAAGAAAGGTTGGCAAAAATTCGACACATTTTAAAAATGTGTTAATATTTCCCAACTGGCTTTGATCATATAAATTTTCCAAAAGATTTAAACCCTGGTTATTACTTATATACTCATTGACACTTTGATTTTTTTGTAAACGTTTATCTGAAATTCCTTTAGTTTGTATATGAATGTATACAATGAAGGGTGCGATGTGTAAAATGAATTAAAATGTGCATGAAAAGATTTGCAACAGTTAGTTGTTCGAGTTATAGACGAACTCGATTCTGTCCATACTGAAAAATCAGCTTAGCCATCTATATAGGTTGCTAGTAGGTAATCGCAAAATTTATTTGAGCGTTCATCATCAGGTTTTATCGAATACAAATAATAAGAAAAACTATCACCTACTTCTTCGAGTACTAAGTAGAACAAGCCGAAACAGTATTTTAACCAACGACCAATTTCAGAACCTTTATCGCGGTATTCCTTAGTTAAGCCCTGACTTTGTACTTTCCCCACCCACTACCCCGCAGAGCTCGGTGTGCATTTTACCTATGTGATTACGGTCGCTTCAATTTACCATACTCAATAAAGGATTATTGGTGTGCAGTTTACCTGTGCCCAAATATTCAACCTACCTGGTTAACCATATCGATTGTCTTGAAAAAAAAATAACTCCGGCAAAATCCACGAACTTGTTGCTACGTTCACAATTCATTTTCTGGATTTCCTCGAAACCAGGAGACAAGGAATAACATTTTCCAGTTCCAAACAGGTATTAGCAATTTTTTACGCAGAAAATATCTTAAAATTCTGACAACTTACTGCCATTCCGACACCTATTATTCAATTCTTTTTTTTCATGCCATCAATCTCAATTTGCCTCTCCCTATATACCAAATTGATGTCATAAATCAAATTTGCGGGCGGATAGTTTCGAGAAACAAATATTCCACATATGAGTCGGTCTCCGACTTAGAGATATTTTCTTTGCGTTTGTTGTTTTTCTTGTTAACATGTGGGTTATACGTTGAGTTGACTGAAACAAATTATCTAGTTGAATATTTATTACATTTAAAATATGTCGGTTGAAGGTCTATCGTAAAACGTAACGAGGAAAAAAGGGTTTACAGATGTTGTAAATTCTGCGGATAGGTTTAGTGTTGACTCAACACCAGAACTGCTATATCCTACTCGTTCCGGTTCGATGCGAATTGAATAAGGGATTAGGAGTATCAAAATAAAAATAAATCACAAACAATTATAGATTCTATCAGCAGGAAGTCATTTTTTAACTAATTGTTTAAAATCTATTTCAACCTAAAATACCAAAAGATACCGCAAAATAGTCAGGAATCGAATGGGCATGTGGAAAATACAAAGAATTAAAGAAAAATTGAAACAATTTACAGGAATCCCTTTTGAATATTTGCCCCCCTTTTCACACTGAACGAAAAAAGTACGTGTAATTAATAAAAAAGTACATCAAATCGATGGACGTCAACATTAATTTTCATCCGATGACAGCTATAATTAATACAATAAACGTTGGTACGTAAATTTTCTTAATCCTTAAGTTACGATTTTTGTACGTAAAATCAATAAAATATTAGCATAGATTTATGATCGCACTGATAGGCCTACGAACGATGGATATTACTCTGTGGTTAATGTTTTTAAAAACAATGAAAAGTAAGTATACATCTATGATCTCTGTACATTAAAACAATAAATAAAAAGCATGGGACTACGATCGTCGGTTATTAACTTTAGGGATGATTGCCATTAATATATAACATTAGGCATACTGGTAGTTACTTTATCAAAAATATTAAAACAAAACGATATTTCTAAAAAAAATTAAAACACCTACCTACTAATCATTGGCTCATCTATGTCTACTGATTTGATTTGTCGCGTTTTCCCATAACCTATATTTTCGAAATTCCCGTATGAACAATCAAGATTCAACCAACTGGAAGAGGATTATACAAAAAAATGTATTAGGTAGTTATTTTTTATTGTTCTAATGTTATTTATTCACAATCATGTGTACCCTAGGGCTTTCAAAGGGAACAGCATGTTTATAAAAACACTTTTCCAAAAAGTTCCAAAACATTTTGCTAACTTGTGGACAATCTAAATTGAACAAGTAAATAATTTGCTTTAAGTATATGAACATTTAAAATGAATTTCTTCAAAGTAGACACAAATATTTGAAATTTTAGAGATGTCGTCTTCAAGGCATAAAATAAAGGTTTGAATTGCTGATTTTCTCAATTTCCAGCTCTTGTTAGGTTTTAGCACAAAACAAAAATGATTCCTGGGAGTCCTTTATTGTAAATTTTATATGGGTCGTCTTTCCAAATGAATTTTTTTAGCAAAATTTGGTCGATGGCACCAAATATGCTTCACATATTTTTGGCATATTATACTTTGAACTTACTTTCATCGCACGTTTCCTTGAAGGCGTTATCTAATAGGGCTCTAAGAGCTTTATCCTTTCTGCAAAAATGCCAGTATTTGCGGAAAACATTTTTCCCAATTTTTTAAAAAGAATTCCCCACTTTCGAACGCGACATTATAATCCATATCAACCTAAAATAAATATTTAAGTTAAAAAAACAGCAATTTTTTTATTCATCATCTTATATATAATTTTAGTATAGGTATAATGTGTGCCAAAATAATATTTACCAAGCGGTATCCCCAGTGTTTTTTGTAACTGTCAGAATGTACCTTACTTTCTTTGTCGATCTCCAGTCCAGAATTAACTAATTTGGCACAATAATTATTATTTTACTGTCCACAAAACACAAACTGTATCGGAACACCTAACCTCTGCATGTGGTTGCACTTATATGGGCTATGGGCGCGGGGCGAAGAGCTAAACATTTACGCTAGTTGTTTGTAATATTAATGTTCGTAGAGATTGATTTACTATTAGGTAGTACTATTTTGGCGAGTTTTTAAGCAGACAATGGTGGCATTCATAGATTTAACGTTTAGTGTTCATCAAAACAATGAAAACCGTTAATTAATTTTCAAAGTTTGTAGTTCTTGGATTTATAAAAAGTTTTTATGGTTTCAATGGTAAAGTACATAGGTTTACAATCGCAAAACATTGATTTGATTAATATTTGTATTATATTAAGGATACAGTTAATTAGTTTTTGATGTTTTGCGTTTATTGCCTAACGATTTTTCGGTTGTTTTAACGCACTAGTTAATTGTTTTATGACGTGAAATTATTCTCCCAATCACCGAATCATAGCATTAATGTCCAAAAAATTGACGACGATACTTTATTGATTTTACGTACAAATATTTTTTCAGTATACCATATGGATCATCAGCCCCTGAACTGAAGACTTGTTCCAAAATTTCGGGATTATTAGAGATCGATACTTTGATTTGTTTTCCTTCGAAATTAATAACATTCCATAAAAACTAATACATATAAAATCTCTCTGATGTAAACTTTGGATTATATAAATAAAGAACTTTTTTCAATTATCCATGAAAAAAATCACGAGAGTGTAAAACATTATTTGGTGAAATTTGGAAACGAAAGTGGTTATGTACATACGAATTTTATGATTTCAAATTTAGTGTTTGTGATTTGAGAAGAAGTCTTGGGTTTGGCGCTCATATGGTATAATAAGCTGAATTAGGTGCAGGAGAAACAAAAAACAAGATGGGAGAAAAAATTTAAATAGTGAGACACCACTTATGTATTTTAGCATAAGAAAAATGTCGGAAATGGAACAGTTTTCCAGTTATAATACTGGTAGTGGTAAATGAATGTAAAAATTAATAAAAAAATAGTAATACAGTAATGGAAACAAAGGTAGAGGAGATTTTAATTTTAAAATCACATATATATCTGTACTTCTTTCTTCCAAGCCTTTTTTACGTTTTCCCCTTTTTTCTTTTTACCCTTAAATAACTTTTTTATCGGTTCAATACAAATATAATATTTTATAGAATGCATTAATAGTATATTATGTAACAAGGTTGGAATGAGAATTCGATACGAGTGGAGGAACCACGAGTGTCGTTTTTTCATTCCAACAGAGTAACAGACTACACTTTCTCCACGGCCACAGAAAGTAGGAATTGAATATATTAAAATGAAACCTCAAAAACCGCAGCTTATCTTTGGTCAGGCAAATTCAAACTAAATAAATAACTCGTCGCGTAGAACTGTCAAACATGAAATTCATGGCTACCTAGTGATGCGGATGTGATATTTACAGCTAGGTGTTACAGAATGAACATTCTGAAACTGGAGTAAGAATGAAATACGTATAAAATACATAAGAGACAAGTGTTTCAGAATTTTCTTTCAATCTCAAGAGGGAGAATGTTTCTTTTCTGTTATTATAAGTGGTTTCAGAATAACTACATTCAGTAGTGGCCGTGGAGAAAAGGAATTTATATAATAGGAAGATTGGAAAAAGCTTGTAGGTTTACAGATAAACAAAAAAGTACAAACTCTGGACGGCTAGAGAATTCGAAAAAGCGAAACCTCTTGTAATGACTAGCGAAGAGAATATGAAATAAGACTTTGAGCAGATAGTTAGTATTAAATATTTAGAAGTAGTAGAACGTTTGATTTTTGTTTTGATACTCTCTTGATTTTATAGTCTAGATTTCCCTATTTATTTACAATTACTAGATATTAAATTCAGCTACGATTGTTTCGAAAAACAGTCAAAAAAATGGTGTATAATGTTCGAATATCCCATGTCAGCATCTAAATGTGTTGACAAATCCCAATTTACACCTATAAATTTACCTCATTTTTATAAGTCGACTTTCCTTAAAAAAAGTATGAAGAAAGTAATTTATACCATAAATTTAAGTAATTAATGAAGTACTAATGTTGGCTTCGTGTAATGAATAATGTATAATTCCCTGTTATTAAACTCAAGCGGCACTACAAAAAGTCTGAATCATTAATAGGTATTTAACGAGACACCGCTTGTTATTACAACTTTCAAATTTCCTTTTTTTTTCTGCAGGTAAGTCGCCAGAGAAGGAAATGATCTTAATTCCTTACGTAATTAACGTAGATTGTAATCGTTAATTGAAGTGATTCGGCTTTTACTTAATGAAAATCAATTTTAAGCCTTATTAAACAGTATTTATAATAGTCTATATAAATAACAATCAATATTTAGCCGACATTTTGTTGTAACTGTGGTTTTAATGAGTTTAAATTTTAATTTTTTGAACTTTTTTTGTAGCTTCTAGGTCCATTTATACCCTAAAAAACTCAAAAATGGCCCAAACATTTTTTTCGGGAATTTTTGCCAATCGTTTCTTACAAGGGCAGCTCCAGCCCAGATATTTGGGGAGGGCGCAACGTCGTCGGCTGTTAGGGTTATATATTGAAAAGGTTTAAAGAATTTCAGTTTTAATTTTTCCAACAAATTAACCTATTGACATTTATCAAATCAACAATTACTATCATCCAAAACAAACATTTCATCACCATCACAACTATTTTTTTTAAGTCATTTTTACATAGTTTTTTTTACACCATTACAACATTCCCCCAAAATTTGTTTTCTTAATTTATTTTTATCATAAAAAAATTAATAAAATCAAATTTTAATTTCTATTTTTCCTACTAAAATCTTGTATTTTTTTTTTCGTATACTTAAATTCTCTTCCTCTGCTATTCCCAAATTTATTTTTATTTCTTCTTTTAAATTTTCTTCCAATATCCAAATTTTTTTTTTTTAATTTCTTCTTCCATCTATGAAAATTTTCTTTTCAATTTGCCTATTTCCTTCTGTATTTCCTTAATTCTCTCTTCTGCTTAATTATCATCTTGTTTTTGCTCTTCTCTTAATTTTGTTCCTGCCTCCTTCACACTTCCTTCTGCTTGTTGATGAAACTCTATTAAAGTTCATTCCTTTCTTTGGTGTCTTGTACCCCCAATTTAATTGCCTTAATTTTTTTTAATGTATTGCTTGACTTCTTTTACATCTTTTTCAATTTTTTCTTTGAAAATCTCTTCTTTTTCTTGTATTTCTATCAATTTTTTGAACCTCTTCTTTATTTGTTTCGGAAAAATTTTACTATCGGGGCTCAGCCCCAATTTTGATGGGATATTTTTTTCAAATTTTTTTTGGGTCGCTGATCACGAATCTGCGATCAGTTTCGTGCGATCTTATCAAACAAAAAAGTTATGAATTTTTTTAAGTAAAATGGTCACCTTAATAGCGGTCAGAACGTAAACTCTTTCATATTTTTCGCTGTGGCTAGGGTCCCGTCCATCGGAACTCCAATTTTTTCCCATCTCTAACAAACGCATGCGCATTGCGTAACATAATAAATATATTTACTTTGTACATCATTAATGTGAGCACACCTGACCATCTCTTACCTGACCTCATTATTTTGTACATCATTAATATTAGCACACCTGACCTTATCTCTTACCTGCCCTCATATTATTTTGTACCTCATTAATATGAGCACACCTGAACTTATCTCTTACCTGACCTCATATTATTTTGTACATCATTAATATGAGCACACCTGAACTTATCTATTACCTGACCTCATATTATTTTGTACCTAATTAATATGAGCACACCTGAACTTATCTCTTACCTGACCTCATATTATTTTGTACCTCATTAATATGAGCACACCTGAACTTATCTCTTACCTAACCTCATATTATTTTGTGCATCATTAATATGAGCACACCTGAACTTATCTCTTACCTAACCTCATATTATTTTGTGCATCATTAATATGAGCACACCTGACCCTATCTCTTATCTGACCTAATTATTTTGTACATCGTTAATCTGATCACACCTGACCTTATCTTATCTGATCTCACCTGATCTGTTTCATTGCATTAAATCTATGAAAATTTGCTCCTATTTGTTTTAATAAATATCAAGGAGTTTTTAAATAATATGGTTTCCCATTTCTTTCTTAAATATCTTTGTAAAGTGCTGCCACGTCGTTACATACATTTAAAGCTTTCGAGAGATATTCGCCAAGTGTTTCCAGTGGCGTGCATGTAAATATAATTTTATATTAGAATATCCTCATAAAATAGAAGTGAAATTTGCTTCTCATAAGAACTCCGGTTGGTTTTAATATATATTTATATAAACCTACTTATATACATATTTATCTGGTAAGTATTAAAGAAAAGTTGACAATTTATTTTACTTAAAAAATTCATAACTTTTTTGTTTGATGAGACCGCACGAAACTGATTCGTGATCAGCGACCCAAAATTAGTCTAAAAAAAATATGCCATCAATATCGGGGCTGAGCCCCGATAATAAAATTTTACCTTAGTTTCAATTTTTTCTATTCTTGAATTGATGTTACTTTTGTTTTCTTGTATCTCTTTCTTTAACTTGTTCTCGGTTTCTTTTAATTTTATCTCTTGTGACACCTCTACTTCATTTATTCTAGCTATCATCTCCACTCCTATTTCCTTTTTCGTCTCTTCTATTTTAATTTCAGTCTATAAAGTTGACTTCTATTTTTTTTAAAACATTCGCTACTTTTTGTTTTATTTCCTCTTTCATCATTTTTCCCAATTTGTTTTCCATCTTTTCCATTTTGTCTTCCATCATCTTTCCCATTTTATCTTCCATCTTTTCCATTTTGTCTTCGATCTTTCTTCCCAAATCTTCTGTACTTTTATTCATTTTCTGCATAAAAATAAATATTTTCTCCATAGATTCTTCTATTCTTATATTCGGTTGGCGTTCTACTTCTACAGGTATTGACTGTCTTTCGTCTTCATTACTTTCATTACCACTATATTCCTCTTCTTGCGCTTCTATTATTTTTATTATTTTATCTACAATAATATTTATTTGTATTTCCTTATCGCCTTGTCCTTCCTCTTCTGATAATGGTAGTATGTCCTCCTCTTCCTGTGCTTGTAAACCTATTCTTCTCCCATTTCTAAGATCCATTTTTTTCCTTTTATTTTAATGAGCCCCACGTTGTTGCGCAAATTGAAATGGTTTAAATAAATTCTCAGTTTTAATTATTCCAACAAATTCACAATTGACGCCTATCAAATTATAATTACTATCAGCCAAAACAAACGTCATCACCATCACAACTATTTTTTTTAAGTCCTTTTTACATAGTTTTTTTAATAATTTTTTTAAAATATACTTCCAATAATTTTACCCCATTTTTTACACCATTACAATATATAAAAGGTTAATATTTTGGGTTTGTTGAGAAATATCCTCTCATTGCCGGAATTGCCCCCCCCCCCCCTGGAACCGCCGTTGATTTAACGTGACATTATATACTTCATTAGCAGCTAGTGACTATAAGTTTTTCAAGTTTCTCTAACTGAAAAGTTACCAAAATTGGTACCAATTACACCACAAATGACATCTTCAGCTGCAAAATTTTGAGATTTGATTTGAAGTTTGAAGTAAGCTCTTATCGCTAAGCAGATTTTATCTACAGCGCATTTGTTTCTATAGAAAGAGTAACAACTCGCTTTGCTCCTATCAAAATAATCGTAACATAATTTTTCCCAATCAGGCCCGTTTTTATTCTTGGACAACTTCGTTTCGTGGGCATACATAAATGCCTTTGAATTTTATATAAATATCAATACAGTATAAGCACAAAGTTGCTATACAAGTTAATAGTAGAGTGTTTTTTGATGGTAAAAATATTAAGACTGAATTATGTTCAAGAGGATGCTAGAAATGTTTTCTGAAATTTTGGAACGCTTCCCTTTGAAAAATGCAATTTTCTAATACATACATATCTTTAATATTTGAAGTTAATATGTAGAATAGATCTTCAAACGATATTTTGTAGATCAGGTTTTAATATGTTGATTAGTTTTGAAGTTTTTTTTTTTTTTTATTTAATTTAATTCTGCAAATTTACAATCAACTCAAGTAAACTAATAGATAGTTTTGAAGTGAGTGAGATATTTTGAAGACCATGTTCGCTTCTTGGTTGTTGTTAAAGTGAGGAGGCTGCATTTAAAAACTAATACATATAGACCTTTAATATTTGGAGTTGATATGTAGAATAGATGTAGAAACGATATTTTGTAGATCAGACTCTTGATTGGATTTAAAGCGAGGAGGCATCTGTTACGATTTCTTGTGAACTTGATCGATTTTCTTCTTTACTTGTAATAACATTATTGAAACTCATGTTGATACTACCATTGATATTTGACAAACATGTCAATCAATATACTAAGAACAAAATTTACTCATTTCGTAAAACAAACTGTATATTTCGCTGTTTATTTAATAGTTATTTTTACCATTGATCAAAATCGATCTATAGAACTTTCAAAGGTGGGCTTCTTTTAAAAGAAAAATGTATTTTATCATTATCTTTGGATTCCAGTTTATTTCCAAACATTGTAGAACAGTGAAACGATCCTGGTAATTAATTTTAATTATTCAACCCTTCGACTCCCGCATTAAACTTTGTTACACATTCCGAAACAACAATTCGGTAAATCATGAATGCCGATCTCTTACGACGTGATTTTCACTATAGCAAGGAGGATTAATTCGGTCGTTTGTGTATTTTAAGGCCCCAAGTCCATCCTGTTGGAGTCAACCTACACCTTCGTTTGTGATATACGACGTTATCAGTTATCGAAAATTTAGATTACGGTTTCTTTTGTCCGATTTCGCTGGAAGCGAGTTACGGATGTTAGGTTTTTATAATTAGATTTAGCCTTTTAGTACACGGTACTTTGCGGCTTCTTTTTACGTACTTTTAAAATGTTAATCGCCTGGAACAGATTCGTTAATTCCTTCGAGATAAGTTACGAGGGACTCGTTGAATGTTTTAGATATTTATTATATGATTATTGCGATTATACAACGTGGTATAATCGTATAATCATATTTTAAAATAAATTTTTATATGTACAGTGTGTTTCATATTACCATAACATCTCGTTAAGTAAATCACAAAAATACTAGCTCTTGTCTGAGCCAGACACAGCAGAAGATAATCGAGAAGAAAAATAGCATTTGAACTTCTGTGTGCCTTTTAATTGGTTTCAAAATATCGTAATTTCGCTTATGTCGAAAGCTGCTGCTTACATAATCTCAATTTGGACGGCTCGAAGGACCATTTTTTTTAACTCGATGGACCTTTAGACGATTAATACTTTGATTTCTCAACCTTTTTTGTTACCATGAATGCAGGTAGACTGTGTCCCCTATGGGCGTTTCATTAATAGGGTGAAACAAAGGGAGGTGACAAACTAACTTATTAAACTTTTGTTTAATGTTGGTTTTGTAGCTAAGAGCTTTTTGTCCTTATTACGATAGTTCAAATATACCAAAGCTTACCCTTAAGATAACTCAATCAAACTTTTTATATTTGGGGAAATATTTACGTGAGAAAAACATTAATTAAAATCATAGTGTTTATTCTTATTTTACTACCAAAATATACCCATGTATACGAGGGTGGTCCGGAAAGTTTCCGACCTAACGAAGATACAAGACAGTTTTTCTGATTTTTTTTTTTATTTTTCAACATAGTCTCCTTGTAACTTGTCCCAGCGATGCTCCCATCTCTGTAACCCGTCCAAATATTATTCAGCATTTTTCTCTGCAAAATAATTTTTCACGAAGGTGATTGGCTCTTCATTTGATGAAAATTTTTGTCCTATGAGCGCAATTTTTAGATGAGGGAACAAAAAGAAGTCGCTTGGACCTAGATCTGGCGAGTAAGGCAGATGGTCAAGCAGTTCAAACCGTAATTCGTGGATTTTCGCCATGGCAACCGCTGAGGTGTGAGACGATGCGTTGTCTTGGTGAAACAGGATTTTCTTTTTCTGCAAATGTGGCCCTTTTTCCGCAAGTTCTGCCTTCAGCTTGTCAAGTAATGATGCATAGTATGCCCCTGTAATGGTTTTTCCTTTTTGAAGATAATCGATTAAAATAACTCCATGACTATTCCAAAAAACAGTCGCCATCACTTTCCTAGCCGAAAAAACAGTTTTTGCTTTTTTTAGAGCCCGTTCTCCTTTTGTAGTCCACTGTTTAGACTGTATTTTTGTTTCGTGCGTGCGTATAATGGTGTATCCAAGTTTCATCTACAGTAATTAATCGGCGCCAAAACTCGAATTTATTTCGCCTATACTTCCTCAAAAGTGCGTTGGAAATGTTAAATCGAACACGTTTTAGGTCTAACGTGAGCAAACGCGGCACCCAACGCGCGGACAGCTTTCTCATGCCTAAATGTTGATTTACTATGTGACAAAAACGTTCTTTTAACATGTTCATAACCTCTGCTATCTCTCTCACTTTAATTCGGCGGTCGTCTAGCACCATTTTGGTGAACGTTGGCGATCTTTTCGTCGGTAGTTGCAGTTTTTGGACGTCCCGAACGTTCAGCGTCTTCCAAGCTCTTACGGCCACGTTTAAATTCAGCAGCCCAAAATTTCACTGTGATAAATGATGTTGCAGAGTCCCCATACACAGAATCCAACTCATTTTTGATTTTCGAAGACGTATTGCCTTTTAAAAACAAATATTTAATGACAGCTCGATACTTGATTTTGTCCATTTTCATACAAAACTCACATTAACTCACTCAAACGACTGTTACATAAAAACTGCGCGTCCAAAATGTCTGAAACTTTGACGATTAACTGTCAACAGATGAACAATGAAACTCAGTAGCTTTTATTTACGAGTGCTGCCATCCTCACGTTTAGGTCGGAAACTTTTCAGACCTACCTCGTACACATATTCATATTTTTGAATCAAGCATTTTTTGCGCTGTCACAAAGTTTTGCAGATATATTAATCTATAAGCGTAACTGGCAAACTTTATGTTTCAAAACGCTGCATTTGATTCAAGTGATAAAAAACAATAATATTCTGCTTTCTGCTGTTTAAACAAATAATTCGGTTTTGATCAATTAAGTACTTCTTGATGTATTTGTCATTTTACGTGTTTGAGTTTTGAACCTTTTGAAGAATTTTACATTTTGAACAGAATATAGAAGTTTTGAATTATTTCACAATGACATTTTATGTGTTTATGTTTCATTAAATGTGATGTTGTTTGACAACTGTTTAAATAATAAACTATTAAAAATTAGTTGTTTTGTGTATTTACAGTTACGAAATTACGCTGTCCAAAGCTAAATGGTCGATACTTACATTTTTATTTAATTTCGTTTATACGATAAAATGTACGCTAAAAGCTGTTTCTAAAAGTAAAATTAAATTCCTTCGCTTGAATGGATGAAAAATGACGTTCTACATCATAAAAGTTTTGCCTATGAACCTAAAAATACGCAAAACTTGATTCCAGAATTCTGCGATAAGAGCTTGTTTAGTCTAGACCCGAGTCCGCATTTGAGCGATTCCGTAAAATTTACAATAAATTCAAACAAGCCAAAAGAATGTTACCATAACATGTTTAGTAATCTGAAGGATATTCATAAAATGTGATTTACTGCGTTTGGGCTTCCATTAAATCTGTCAAAATACTTCATATCTGTTTTATTTTTCATTTACGCTTGTCAGCAGCGAGGTAATATTTCATGGAGTTATCGCTTTTGTTTATAATACCCATTAAACGAAATTAAAACAATTATTTTGTACTTGTTAAGGTTGGGCTACTAGTCCGTTCTTGTGATTATTCCAAAAATAAGCATTGATGTAATTAATATGCCGGTTTGAACGAAATATTTTTATCAGACTACAATCGGCAAATTCGGAATTGTCGCTTTTAGTTATCAAAACTGTCTTCTAGGCTTCATTTATTAGTTTATTGATAATCAGTCAGTAATATGTCATTTTCATAGCTTGCTTTTCTAACTCATTGTTATTAATGTTAGAATTTTATTGTTGTTTGAATGGTTTTCGCCTCTTCGCGTTAAGGCTAACCTTGGCGCTTTGCACCTCGGCTAGCCATTTTAGCGCTCGACTGTAATGACATATATTTTCCACCTTGGTTTGTAATATACTATTTGCTGATACTTGATAGCAGGGTTACGTAGTCCCATTGTGCACTGAAATTTGAAATGGAAATCAAATTGCCTGGGGGACTGCAGACGTGTGAAATAAAAACATTGATTTCTCTGACAAAGAAGGATGAAAAATTTAAAAAAAGTAAAAGTAATTCAAGTTTTAACCTTACTCTATCCCAAAAAAAAACTGGTTTATCGTATGACTGATCTAGCTAACGCCTGTTTGAAATTCGATTTATTGGAGTTGAAGGCCTAACAGAGGAAGCCGAAAGGTAGATACCTATTTTGGACTAGCGAATCAATTAAATGAATTTATTTAAACTCTCATTATGGAGCTTACATATGTGGGTTTATTACTCTTACTGGCATACGAACTGTTCAATAAATTTGCATAAAAATTTAGGTTTGGAAAATAATGAATCATTCAAGCAATTTGTATGACAATAATTCATGGGATAAGCGTAAATTAATTTGGCCTTAAAGATAGTCACATCGAATTCCTTTGATTGGGGTTATGGCCACATTTAAACAATGAGGAATAAATTAAGAAAAATTCTATATTACCGAATACAATATTTGTTTAAATTATAGGCCACAATGCAAAAATTGTGAAAATTTATAATTATCTGAAGGCGTCGATGTATGAGCATAGTTTATATATTTATCTGCCTTTAAATATCTAATCTGCAATTGCAATTTTACTTATCCCTTCAAGGTAAAATACTATTAAAATATTCAAACCATGTTATTTACCCAGTTGATAAACACTGTGGTCAGTTTTACCACCGGGGACTCCCAGTATTTCTACTGTTACAGTAAAATCATTAAGCTCAAATGATATATCTTCTTAATTAGTTAATTCTTTTTCAAAAAATCTAAAAAATTCCTTTATACAAATTAAGAGTTGCAGTGATTGGAAAGTTGCTTTCCATGTCCCATTTCAAATTTGTCTTTTTTACCTTTATTTATTAACATTCGATTATTTATTACGAAAATTCCGAAGGCTTCCTTACTCTGTAACAGCAGCATAATGCAATAAATAAAATTTTATGCTTCCACTTATCATTTTTATACAAATAGAGGGAAATACCAATAAAATCTATCGGCCTTTTGTGGATTCCCTCTTATTACTAGCAACCAATGGGAAATACAGTGGTGGAGACTTATTTCCAAAATTATCACCCAAAAGTAAAAATAAACACAAAATTACAAGTGTGTAATTTTACAAATACAATTCCAGAATACGAAAAATTAATTCATTTAGAGAAAAAAATAGTTTTTAAGAAATTTATTATTACAAATTAATTTCTTCAAAAATTATTAGTTTTAAAAGTTACTAGGACAAAAAGAAAAGTTTGTTCTTTCCCTAAAAATTTATAGCTTCATAAGTTCGAAAATAGAATATTAAAGATCATTAACAACTTAGTTATAATAATAATTTAGTTATATAAGGGCATCTAATTTTTCGAAAAAAATCGAAAAAACATGTTGCTAAGTAATATTTTAACATGCATTGTGTTTTTTGATTTTTTTCACAGGAAAAATTAGATGCCCGAATTCGTATTTGACAAGAGTAACAGATTATTCTGCATACACATAGCTTACAAAACATAGTACCTATTATATATGCATACATAATAAATATGTAGGTATTAATTTGAAAACTGAAAAATAGGTAATTTATTGATAAAAAAATATTGTTTGAAATCTATGTTAACTGATTGATAACGTTGGGTGTAGGTAAATCATTAATGTTGTTGATGGGTCCAGATTTAGAGTGAGAAGCTCGAGAAGTGGCTGCAGGATCTTCTGTTTTCTGTTTTTTAGCTGAAGGTTCTGAGGCGTCACTTCTAAGGGTGTTTATGATGCAGATAAGGCTTAATTGAGTTGGCTGAACTGTGGCCAGTAATTTTAATTAATTGTTGTTCACGCACCCATCCTTTAGCCAGGTTACTGGCTGCTGTCGACCGCATAGAGTGGTTTGTTATTTTTATTTCTTTTGTATTTAATCCTGCCTTCTCTGCTGCTTCAAAAGTTCGTTTTTCCCATTGGAGTGTTTTTGTACGATCTACTTGATTGTTCTTTGTTCCATGATCGATTTACTGTTAAGAATAATCTATCAGGTGTTATTCTAGATGAACGTTAAACCATTAGAATTTTAAAAAGACGGACTGGACAAAAGGTAGGTTTCTTCGTGTTGTGGACCAGTAATTTACTATCTATCGGCCATTTTTCTCCACTCTGGGCCGTTTTATTGATGAGAGGATTATATTCTACTCTTTCTAAAAAGTAGGATTTTTGAAAATCAGTTATTTTAAAAAATATGTAACTATGTTATCTACCTGTTTTAATCCTAGAATTATCCACTTCCTCTTTAAAATAATAAACAATGCAATTGACTACTTCTCCACCTTTCCAGGCAAGTTCTACTGAATCGATATGGTAAAATTTTCGCAGGATTCCCGCCGGAGTGTCTTCGTCCCATAATAAAGCCATTACGTGGTATTCTTCTAATTTTAATGAAAAATAGCTCGATTTCCTTTTATTGGCGCACATCTGCATATTACAAAATTTATTGACAATATAATCAGAAAAATTGTTTAGCGTCGTTTTCTGGTGTCCTAGGAGACCATAATTACGTGTTATCAAAGGTATTTTAATTTTTGGTGAAAACAGCTGTCAAGTTTTGCTGCGGGTAAACTCGAAAAAACTACTGACAGGAGCTGTCATACAGTTTTTTAATATAGAAACCATTTGTAATTCAAAATTACGCGTTTGTGATTGGTGGAAATTAAGACGAGGGAAACAGTCAGTACAAATTTTAATTTAAACTTTACATTAAATGATTTATTTAAAAGATTATGTTAATTTTTTTAATTAAATTTCAGTTAGTGGGTTAATTTTTGACATTATTTTTAAAAAATTATTAGAGAGAGAGGGAATATGCTTTATTGTCATAGAAAAATTACAAAAATTTTATAGACAAAGCGAAACTAATCATAATAAAAATAAAAATAAATTACTAGACAAAACGAAACACAAACAAAATATCAATAACAATTGCATTGGATAATAACAATTGCATTGGATTAGGTAGACTCTCTTTGCTCTTTTCCTCTAGCAAATAACGTTACTCAAATTCCAACTATCACGGGAAAGCCCTAGAGTGACTTAGTCTGTTAAATTTCTGAAAATACCTTTCGTCGCTTTCCCCCTATAGCTATTTAATTTTCAAAGGAGTGGTCATTAGCAAATACTCTTTCGGAAATTCCTATCTTTGCTTTTTTTATATTGTACAAATTTTTAATACCTCCTTATTCATTTTCTTTGTTTTCTTTAAATCCATCCAAATTATTTTGTTCCTATAGTTCCGCCACTGGTCGGATGGTATAAATGATTCGGCTTCTAATCTTAACTGTATCTAATCATATTTTCTCCGCCGCCTCACCGATCAGAAGAGGAACTAGAAGAAGAACTCGTAGCTACGTGCTTGGCCTGCCAATCAAAGACACTATGAGTGCCTTCAAGAATTGAATGTATTGATTAATGGTCGTCCCGCTATGATGAAACGAACACTCCGGTTATGATAGGTCGGATATTCCATTTAGGGGTACTTTTCTTACTATGATATTATTTTTTTTTTAGATCATTAGATGATTATCTTTCACGATACGTCAAAGGTTTTATTAATGGTTTTAAAATGAATGCCCGCGGGATGATTTGAAGTTGAGTTCGTTTCAATAAGGAGTAAACCATACATTTATGATTCGTGCAACTATTTTTTTTTGTTAACGAGGTTAAAGCCGATCAAGTGCTCTTATTTTACGACAGCTTTAAAAAAGTGTGGAGAAACAATGGGAACATTTTTCCAATAATGTATTTTGTATTTTCTGGGTCTCATTTAGTATCAGTCTAAGTACTATAACAATTTCAAACTCCTTCATGGTTCTACACGTCATTCAGTGAGTACCTACTAAATTTTAGCAGTGTTTAGTCTCCGTACGTTCATTTTTATCATTACGTTCAAATCTTTGATACAGCTTAATTTTCACAGAAAAAGTGAAGGACAGCATGAGTGTCCTGTATTAAGTAAACTATTTACAAACAGTTCTTACATTGGAGCAATTGCAACTACAGGCAATGATTACAGATCATCCATTCAAAAAAAAAAAGATATTATTGTACTTCAGGATCCTAATAATTTGGAAAAATTTGATATTTCTAAATTCCATCATGTTAAGAATAATCTCAGAGTTGAAACTGAAGAGGAAATTGCAGACAAATTCAACCCCCAAGCCAGACTAAAATGTGTTAATCCTGAGACTAAAATACACTCTAGATGAATTAAATAAAGAATATAAGACACCCACAATAGAAATAAATAAAAAAGAGAGTACAGATAAAGCTGACAAATTCAATGCAGCGCAGTACTCTACAGGATCTGTAGCTGCAAGCTTCACATCTACTACTATGGCACCCAGACTTGAACATGAGGCAGCTATAATACACGAGGATGAGGTTAGATATGAGAGAGTGAAGAAAAAAGGTTATGTGAGACTTGTCACTAACATGGGTATGCTAAATCTTGAATTACAATGTGATATGGAGTCTAAAACTTTTGAAACTTTCATCAAATATTGTGAAAATGGATATTACAATGGAACAAAATTTCTATAAGAAATTTTATGATCCAAGGAGGAGATCCAACGAATAATTTGTCGCACACAGGACGAGGAGTATTATCAATGGCAAATTCCGGAAAAACACCGACGGGTCCCAATTCTTCATTACATACAGATCCTGCAAATATTTAAATAACAAACTCACAATTTTCGAAAGGGTTGTAGGCGGTATAGAAACCCTTATCGAAATGGAAAGAATAGAAGTAGATAACAAAGACAAGCCCATTGAAGATATAATATTAATTAAGGCGCAAGTTTTCGTCAATCCTTATAATGAGGCTGATGAACAGTTGGCAAAAGAAAGACAAGCCGAAATTGAAAAAATAAAAGAAGAGGAAAGAAAGAAAACAGTCGAGAAGAACGCCCAAAAGGAATTGAAAGTATTCAGGAGTGGGGTTGGCAAATACATTAATCCCAATGGAAATAAGGGAGGTGATACGGATACAGTAGAACCCAGTACAAAGAAAAAGAAGAGTTGCAACTCATTTAATTTTAATAATTGGTAATATAAGGTACATTAAAGATATAAATAAAAAGTATATATTTTTATTGACCTCTATGATTAGATAAAAAGATTGGAGGACCCTCTATGTACTTCTCATCGTTCTAGTCTTGAAGTAACAGTTTATGAAATCATAAAAACAAGTTGTTATCGTTTTGTATATTTGCTTTTTGTTACTTATTATTTTTATTGTTAAAAAATACATTTCTAACAAACTTAAAACAATAAAATTTATCTTTAGACGACCACTCCATAAAAACTGTTACAGATTTAAATCTACGTTGTAACTTGTTGTCTAACTTCTCGTAAAAGTAACGCACAAAGCACGCTGATAAAATTTTAGAGTGTGTCGTCTACACCGTAAACCGAACTTTGATAGATATCACAAACATAAAAGAATGTTTATGTTGACATAAATCTTTAAATAATTTGTCACCGCATCACTGTGTTGTAAATCGTTATTGACAGTGATTTAGTAATTTACATATTATAATTTGCTTATTATCTTCGAGTTGTTCATTTGCACGATTGTTTATCAGAGTCAATTTATAAATTAGATTTATTTTATTGCGTTTTTGATCGTTCGACAATAAATTATTGTGAGTTGTTTTGTGGCACAACTACTTCTTACGTTGTTAGTTACGATTTCTTGACCATAAATGGTGGTTACAAGAGTTTCTTAATTAGTTCAATGTTCTTTTTTAATCCTAATATTGTTTATTCTTTGGGAGTACAAATTAGTTTTTGTATTAAAAAATGTATTTATTTCAAAACAAAATGAATCAACAGATCAATTAAAGTATTGTAACGTTATCATCGGATATTAGGAATAATGTTCATTTTTGAATATTGAAAACTAAATTATTTAATATCAGCGTTACCTCGATTACGTTTTTGGCAACTCGATTAAGGAATTTCGTATGAAATCTTGAATTGACGTTAGCGCCCTCTTTCCTATACAAATTGATAGATTTTGAACTATCCTTTCGAGACATCAGTCTTGGTGTAATTTTCAACGGGTGTGTTTTTATTTTGAAAATGTTTTAAAAATCTCATGGTTTGATAATTTGTTATAATTAATCTTAGAATATTTATTCAATCAGATTTATTCAATCAAGATAACAAGATACCTCCATTTTAGATAGATATATTTTACTTTTATCTTCAACTAACATATAACGATAGTTTTGAACACACTTCCCTGGTGAATGTTATCACAAAATTTTTGATTTTAAGGTTAAGGCCATTAGAGTCCATAAATACACAGTTTCTTAACGTAAATTCAATTCAACTTTAATTACAGTATTGATATAAATTATTAAACACTATCCAAATTTTTGCTTACAGTTACAGTTATAAATTATTAAGTTCGTTAGTTTTAAAGTAACTAAATTTAATGGAATAATTCTTTTCTTAAGTAAAGCTCATTTTTTCTTCACGCTTTAACAATTTTGTATCTATATCGTTTTCGTACTTTTCAAGAACTGGTATCTACCTATCTATCTATCTGTGATGGGGGTGTCGATACACACTATAAGATCTGTTGTGCCCCCTACTGCTGCCCAGTCGTTAAGGATGTCTCAACGATTAGAGCAGTTCCTATTGCTTTCAAAAAGTTCAGGATGTCGGTAGGCTTCAGGTTAGGTAGATCTTCCTCCTATTTGATATTCTCCTTGGTATCGTACCCTTGGATTTTGCAGGGTAATGCATTCTGAGAGAATGTGGATACAGGTTTCCTCCTCTTCCTCGCAGAATCTGCATTCTTCTTTGTCTACTAATCCGAGTTTCTTTAGGTGGCCTCTCAGACGGCAGTGCCCTGTTAGGATACCCGTTAGTATTCTGAGCTTATTTTTACTTTTACTGATGCAGTCGTCAGATCTCTTCTGGTTATAGTTCCCCAGTAGTGTCTTGGCCTGCCTCATTCCTTGTAGTCCTATCCAGTATTGGGATCTTTTCTTATTTACTTATTTTCCAAGTTCATCAAGTATTGTACTGGTGCTTATTCCGCAGAAGGGTTCAGGTCCCAGAAATGGTGTTTCAGCCCCTTTTTTGCGAGTACGTCTGCTATTTCATTACCCTCCACTCCAGTATGTCCCGGAACCCATAGTAGTGTAAGAGTGTTGTTCTTGCCTGGTTCGTTTATATTCTCTAGGCACTCCCAAACTATCTTGGAGTTGATTACTGATAAGAAACGTATTAACAATATATTTCTTTAAAATTTAACTTTTAAAACTTTTACTTTTACGAGTATCTCTTCGTCCTCGAGTACTCGAATTTATCATTTGTAAAAGACAGATGTAACCGCTTGTCTATCTGGTATTTTCATAAGTTTCGGAGGAGAAAACCAATCCAGAGGTTAAAAGACTGCAGCCAGAATATAGTTTAGAACACTTGAAATCCAGTTACGTCAACCGTCTGACAATCTAACCTCCAACAGGACAAACAGTGAGATCCATCCAACTCACAGAAAACAAGCTCAGTTATTATTGTCAAAATACCAGTAAAGATATTCTTAAAAGATATTTATTTACTCATCTTATTTAATTTTTTTAATTCATTCATAATAATTCTAGCCTTCAGCAATATTATTGTTTGTTTCTTAAAAAGCCTTCAGCTATTGTAATTTTTTTTTATTATTAATAAATCCCATTAAATTTTTATCGTGTTTGATTTCCTCAAAGTTCTCAGAAAAATAGACAAATATCACTTATTATCATATTTAATTTAAACTTAATCATTTTTAAAGGCACATATCATTTTTTTCTTTGTTTTCAAATATGTTTCTATTTTTAAATAAAAGAAAATTTCAAATGTGATGGTGCCCTCCGAAAAAAGACTCAAAGTTTAGCCGATTCTGATAGATTTTTGTTTATGGGCATTGGAGAAGAGAAGAGAAGGTTAGTGAAGATGATTTTTTTTATAATATGCTGTTTACAGATGAATCCACTTTTTATAATAATGGATTAGTCTGACGGTTAACCATACAGATTTTGATGCATCTCGAAATATTTTTAATAATGTCAAAACCAAACACATAGATTCAAAGATAATTTTTTCGGATCATAGTCTAAGCTTATCAAATACAGGGTGTTATATTTAGGCATTACGGTGGAAAAATAACGTAAAATTTAAAAAAAAAAATAAAAATAACATCAAAATTATTAGATTTAGGCATAGTAGTCCTTTAAAATTTTTAAAAGGTAATGGAATTTGCTACATAATAGGATTATAAAATACAGGGTGTCCTATTTAAAATAAGAACGATATTGTAGTTTGAATATGGACCGTTTTTTTACAACATTGTGATTATTGAAATATACACTTTTCTGGATGTACTTAACTTACCTTTTCTTCATTTGACGCGCTCGAGTTTTTCTAAGGATCGATTTTTTTTTACTAATCTGACGGGCTGCTCTCAGCGCACCCCACTATATTAATGGTTCATATATGTTAGGGATACATTACAGGGTGCAAGGTTTCTCCCTATATGGATTTCTGACGCGCTCGAGTAACGCGGAAAATCCCCGCTTGGCCTCCCCTACTATTAAGTAAGCAGTAAAAAGGTACCAAAAGATGAAAATCTTACAAGTTGTTGAGGCTCTGAACAACTTCTGTGGCTTATTTGTAATGTTTATTGTATTTTGTGTATTTTTACCGGACATATTTGTACTTATTTTCTTCAATAAACTTTTTAGCATTTTAACATTAACATAATAATAAGACGAAAAAATTAAGAATTATATTGGAAAAGAGATTTGAGAACGTGCAATATGTGTTTAGAAGAAGTACCTAATATTTAAACGATCTTTATTAGAAAAGATGTTTTCTCATAAATCAATAAATAATCATACAAAATCTACAAAAAAATCAATAGTTATTTGAACCAGTAAAAGGCAAAATTTTTTTAATTTCAAGAATTCCTCAGATTTATACTAATTGGAATATCTAAAGACCCATAAAAACCAGTTTAAAAAAATGTTCATCCATTTTTTTGGTACATGTCAACAAATAACGGCAGGTCTACGATCTAATAGATGTATATACAGCGGTTTGTTATTTTATTGGACACCAATTAATGCGTGTAAGACTTTATGTTTTCTCGTGAGGTACTGTAAAATATATGTGTAGCCCACGGTACTTACACACCTTTCTCCAACGGCGTACGCAAGGCGGGCATCCAAAATCAAACACAATTATGGTGTATACTGAAAGAGCGTAATGGCGGCTGTAAGTGCGGATCCAGAGAAAAGAAACTTTTGGATATAAATAAATTTTGAACTTCTCGTATAGTTAATAACATCGAAAAAGTCTGTTCTCACCAAAGAAAGCTGAACCTTTTCGTGTAATGATACTAAAGTTGTATTTTCTTTTTCGGTCTTATTTCCTCTCAATCAAAGCCAGACTAATTGAATTTCCGTTCGTTAAATAGAGTTTTTGGGGAGTTTTCGGTAACACCGCACGTACTAAATCCAAAACGAAATTACGCCTGATTTATCTCGGGACTGATATCAAAAAAAGACCTCTGACGAAATTGTCGAAACCGTTTCGGGCACGAATCAAACGCTTCAGTCAGAAACCTTATCTATTTCTGCTTCAATCTTTGATTTCGCTATTTTGGAAACACCAATCTGAACAAATTGTTTTACCTCCGATAGTCACAGTGGCGGCTTATGGGTGTTAAATTAGAATTGGCTATCGAACTAAATCAGGGGCGTCACGAAAAATAATTATTTCGTTTTTAAATGAAGCGTAGCTCGATTTCCTTTTATTGGCGCACAACTGTATATTACAAAATTTATTGACAATAAAATCAGAAAAATTGTTTAGCGTCGTTTTCTGATGTCCTAGGAGACCATAATTAATTGTTATCAAAGGTATTGTAATTTTTGGTGACAACAGCTGTCAAGTTTTGCCACGGGTTAACTCGAAAAAACTACTGACATGAGCTGTCATACAGTTTTTTCATCTAGAAACCATTTGTAATTCGAAATTGCACGTTTGTGATTGGTGGAAATTAAGACGAGGGAAATAGTCTACATAAACCCACATCTTGAGTGTAGAATTGGTTCAGTAAAGAATCAATCTGTGTCATGTTAGCAAACAATTGTCTAATGTTTGTTTTTACGCCCTTTTATACTTCAGGATTTATTATTAGATCAAACGATATTAATATAAAATCTACTCATTGAACACTATATTATATAATACCAAATAGTGTGTTAATAGTTTGACTTACGGCCTAACTCTATCTCAGTTGACTTTTTTTATAGATTTGATCATTTGAAACAGTTTTTAAAATTTACTTCTGCTGCACTGACATACATGTAAACATTTCGACTTAAAAAGCCCTCTAACTGATCTGCCCAAAGATATTAAAGATGTGTTTAATCTCAGTGAAAAAATAGTCGCCAAAGTGATAAGGTGCCCATTCACGGTCGTTCCAATCCAAACCAAACCAAAGAATAAAGGTACCCAAGAAGGCGGTCCCAAATGTCAAACCGATGGAGTACGCTATGAACTTGAAATTATTTCGAAGCAAATATATGGGGCGAATTCAATTTAAAGTTTACAGACTTACTTACTTTACTTTTTCGAATCCAGATCCAAAATTCTTTACAATCTTTCTGCCCAGTATCGGGATACGTCCACGGCTTCAGTTTTAGCATGCCATAAGTCATCAAGGGTGCATTTCGATGGACGGTGCATACATGTTCTTAGGTGGTCGGTGCATGGTCTGTACTTCTTCACAGTCGCAGATCACCTTGTCAGCACTCCTTATATTCCATTTTGCCATGTTAGATTTGACGGGGACAGATTCATCCATCGGGGCGGTTCTTGTTGGAGTGGGAAATTCGCTGGTGGTTCTATTCCTGTGTTGCGATAAATCTTTTTCTAGATTTTAAGCGGCTGGTTTCGTGGGATTCCTCAAGGTTGTGGAGAAGGTGTCTTTCATCAAACACTTGTTTGAATCTTTCCACATATTGAGCTGCCTCGCGTCGGTCTACTGGGGAGGTAAAGCCTGCAGCCTGGTATAGTAAGGGTACAGTAACAGGTTTCATACAGCCAGTTACAATTCGGCATGTCTCGTTCAGTGCGATCGTGAACTGTTTGGCATGTTTAGATCTGTTCCATACGGGGCAGGCGTATTCCGCTGTCGAAAAACACAAGGCTTCCGCTGTTGTCCTTAGGACGCTTGGGTTTGCACCCCATTTGCTCCCTGCGAGTTTACTCAGGAGGTTATTTCGGGGGGTCGTGACCTTGTGTCTGGTATTTTTGCAGTGGTCTTTATATGTTAGTGACCTGTTAAGGATGACACCGAAGTATCTTGCTTTTTCAGTGTGTTCCAGGTTCTGTCCCTCCCAGGATACATTGAGTTTTCTGTGTGCTGAGTGCGTGTTTAGGTGGAAGGCACATACCTGGGTTTTAGCAGGATTCGGTTTTAGGGAGTTTTCTTTATATTATTTGCCCATTATATTCAGGGCTTCCTCTAGTTTAGAGACAATAGTTACTCTTCTTAGGAATTGTACCTATTCTTGCATTGCCCTAGCCGTTGCGGACGTTGGCTACTAACAAGGCTATTCGTATCTTGTTTACTGCGTTTCTAAACAGATCAACAGATGACAATCCAAACCACTGGCGCAGGTTGTGCATCCATGAACGTCATCTTCTTCCTGGTCCCCTCTTACTATCCACCTTGCCCTGGACAATCAGCTGTCATGTCTTAGTATGTGACCAAATTACTCGAGTTTCCGCTTCTTCACTGTAAAGACAACTTCTTTCTCTTTCCCTAATCTCTGCATGATTTCCACGTTGGTGATGTGATCCGTCCAGGATATTTTTAGAATACGTCGATATATCCATATTTCGAAGGATTCTAATTTTTTAAAGTGGCCTCTGTTGTGGTCCAAGCCTCTACACCGTTAGAACAAAGCAGAAAAGACATAACACCTAACTAGTCTTAATTTTAGTTGTAGAGAAATATCTTTGCTGGTAAATAGTTTCTTCATGTTGTTAAATGTAGCTCGAGCCTTTTCTATTCGTGATCGAATTTCTAATGCCTGGTCCCATTTCGCGTTAACCGTGGTTCCGAGATATGTGTATGTTTCCACCTGATCTATGTCCTGGCCGTTTATCGTCAGACGCATTGGAGGATGTTGACTTTTGCCAATGAGCATATGTTTTGTTTTTGATGTATTCAGGGAGAGTCCATATTCTTCACTTGCTGCGTGTATGTTTTTTTCATAATTCTTTGTAGTTCTTTAATGTTATGACTACTGTGTCGTCAGCATACCTAATGTAGTTAATTGCTTCTCCATTTATTTTAATGCCATCCAGTGATTCCGCTGGTGATTTTTTAAAGATTTCTTATATGTTGAACAAGAGAGGTGATAGAATGCAACCTTATCGTACTCCCTTTCTGATTACAATTTCGCTGCTGAGAGAATTACCTACGTTTATTTTAGCCGTTTGGTTCCAATTATAGCGACTACATGAATATCCTTGCCATCAATACCAGTGTTTCTAAGTACCTCAATGAGTTTTTCGTGTTTGACGTTGTCAAAAGCCTTGGAGAAATCGATAAAGCACAGGTGTACGTCTTTGTTCAAATCTCTCCACCTTTGGATAAGAACGTGCAGGCTGAAGACCGCTTCCCTTGTACCCAGTGTGCTGCGAAAGCCAAACTGACTCTCGGATATGTTCTTTTCACATAATTGTACCTACCTGTTTGAAAACCTGTTTTTTGAAGATATAATTTCAAGGTCATAGCTTAATCGGTTAGACATTTGAGAACGCCTTCTTGGGTACCTTTATTCTTTGGTTTGGCTTGGAGCGATGGATTGGAACGATAGTGAATGGATACCTTTAGAAGTTTCCTCAAATTTCGAGCAAATGTTTTGCTAATCCCTCCCTGTGATTAATTAATCAAACTCTTTTTTCCTTGGTAGACAGGGAGGGAGTAGCAAAACATTTTTCATTATGATTAGACATGAATGCGATATAGTCCTAGCAGTAGCTCATACAGACACCCTAAAGGTGGTCGTACCTATCACTATCAATTCAAACTTACTTCTCAATTTAAAAAACAAAATTAGTTAAATGGGACGGTGTATGTTAACGACTACTGACGACTTGAAATCCCCAGTAAAATGCTTGCTTAATGTTTTATTATCGGAGACATTTTTGTGAAAAGTTTAAAGCCATATAATACGGGTACCTACAATTTAAAATTATTTGCTCTTGAATATATGTCATTTTAATTAATGAGGAAGTCTTAAACGTTTTAGAGGTGGCTAAGAATAATATTGCGATTAAGCAGCAAAGTGGGCGGACGAAACCGAAAGCGTTCAGCTTATCTATCTAAAGAATCTATCGATTTTTAATCAAAAGTCTCTTATAAAACACTACTAGTAGGTAAGCAAGGCGGATAGTAATCCAACCAAGGGAAACTAGGCGGATTGTAATCCGACCAATGAAAACTAGGCGGATTGTAATCCATTTAAAACTAGGCGGATAGTAATCCATTTAAAACTAGGCGGATTCTAGATCAACGGGAGGAAGGCGGATAGTAATCCATTTAAAACTAGGCGCAAGATGGCGCGAGGGCACCGAGGGAGAGTACAAGTGCGCATGATTTTTGTTTACGTATCTAACACCATACAGTACTATGCCGTTTTCCTCGTTAAAATCGACCCAATAATAGCAGAGATATTAGCTAAGGCCTTTTTGGTACTCTCCCTCGATGCCCTCACGCCACCTTGCGTTAGATCCTAGCCGCCCGTTGGTTTAGAACCCGTCTAGTTTTAAATGGATTACAATCCGCCTAGTTTTAAATGGGTTACAATCCGCCTAGTTTTCTTTGTTGGATTACAGCCCGCCTAGTTTAAAATGGTTTACTATCTGCCTTCTTCCCGTTGGTCTAGAACCCACCTAGTTTTAAGTGGATTACATCCGCCTAGTTTTAAATGGATTACAATCCGCCTAGTTTTTCTTGGTTGGATTACTATCCGCCTTGCTTACCTACTATACTAGAATCAATTTTAACCTGAGGTTGTTATAAGCTGCATTTCGGAGTTATTCATCTTCTCTAAACTTTATTAAAAAGTATGCGCAGAATTATTTACGTCAACAAATAATTTGCGAAACGTGCCGCCACTGCCTGGCGTAACTCTATGTTCCATCACCGGATGTGTAGTAAAAGGGATTTGGAGTAAAATTGAATTTTCTTTTAGAATCGCACTTTTCAGTTTGAAGGTGTCTTGGAAAGTGGGCTTGAGCCAGTGTCTCAAGAAAATATGACTACGAGACGATATAAATTTAAATTGAAAGGTGTGTGTAAATCGAATCCTTTTTCAATGTAAGATCAGGAAAGAAGGATTGTTTAATTTAAACCAGTTGCTGTTAATAATTTTTCTCTATTAATAATTTGTATGTCAACGAAGAAAATATTTATCCTGCTGATATGAATTGGGACGTAATGTTTTGTGAAGTGTATGTAGGTACAGTATTGAAAGTGTTTATAAAGATCCACAAAGGAAGCTCACGTGAGCAAGCTTATAGGATCATTTTGACAGTTACTGAACCGTTGATTGAATGGGCAATTTCTCCCTACGATGCACATCCATTCTAGGAGGGTCCTCCCCTACCGGACGCCGTTTGGTAAATAATTGTTCGGGGTTGATAATTATTGATTTCTTTTGTTTTTCTTTAATTCGGTTTTTTTAGGATATCCGGTCTTAGCAAAAAATAAATATTTTCCTCAATAGAACCGCTCAAACTAGATCAACTGGATTTTGTTCGAAACGTTTGACGGATATTAACGCGTTCAATAGGGATTTCTCCTGGCTCGACTGATTTCCCAATCTTCATATTGTTTAATGTCTTTCTTATTTTCCTTTTTGATGTGGATACATTTCTGGAAATTTTGTTAGGACTCTGGCGCGTTGAGCTTTAGTAGATTATAAACAAGCATTTTCCAAGTATTGTTTTACCGATCTACCTCGTTTTGAGGTTGTTGAGAGTTTGCGTCAAGTCGGTTAGTAATCCTGGTGTTTTAAAGACAGTTACTGATACCGGCGGCGCCGTCGCGGCGACTCCCAGATAGATCTAATTGGCAGTTCCGTATTTTCTTTATCAAACCAAATTGGAATCTCCTGAGAAAGTCGTGCAATGGTTGAGACTACTCAGGCTGTGCATGCATTCCGTTTTAGGGACGTCTTCAAAGTAGTGAATTCTCATAAATTCTAAAAATAGACCAGTAGTTTCTACTCGGTCTACGACTGCTCTAACTAAACTATAAGCGGATGTATGCAAACTTATATTCGACATTTGCAGAGCTGAAGTCATCCCCAACCAGAATAGAATACATTTCCAGTGTGCCAAGTCTCGTACCATTTGTTTACCGGCATCACATACTGTAAAAATCAAAGTAAACAAAAATGTTTTTCGTTCGAAAGGCAAGTAAGATTTTTTTCCTGTTTTTAACATTTGATCCTTCGGAAAATCTGCAAAGTTTAATTATTGGTCTTCTTTATACGCCGGTGATTATTATAACATGAAGATTCTTACTGGGATAGGTCGCAGATATTGGTTATTATTTCTGGGAAAACTGTTATATGGGTCATTCCATAAAAGTGGGACAATTGACCAAAGACATTTTCAAAATACAGTATGACATGCTTTTGACTTAAGAGTAAGTTTAATATGATTATTTGTATCTACCTACTCCATTATGAGGAGCAGCAGAAATCATAGATTGGGTTTTCACGAATTTTGAGTGATTTTCGGTTTTACTGGACTTCAGAGTTGACTCACTGCCTATGGTGTTGACGGTTTTATAAATAATGAATAAGATCAAATTAAATATTCTTAATAATGTTTGGTATTTAATAAAACATATAAGATCAAACTAATCTCAAAAATTCTAATATAAAGAATAAACATATTATTCAAAATCACTTCTAACACATATTCAGTTTGAATTTCTTCGGCAGTGAGTTGAAAATATGAGGTTGTTGATGGCTATGGTGTTGACCAAAATATACTTCAAGCTTAAATTTTACTGTTTGATATCATTTTAGAAGAGTAAAACTGCAAATATAAACTTATCGTTACTATTAACAGTAGGTAAAAAAATATGACAAAAAAATGAACGAAGAAAATAGATTTAGCTCAACATACGGTTTTGACGATAACCAATACACAGGACAAAACAAAAAAGAACAAGTAGCCTACCTCCTTGACACTTTACGCTCAACTAACAAGATTTTAACTGTTCGGATGGAAATTCAATCGCATAATTACTCCCACTACTTTATTCTATTTTGCAACATCATCCTTGAGAACGGAGTTGATGCCAAACTTGTAGGACACTTATTAATGTCTCATAAAAATAGAGAATTAATCAAAAACTCTCACTGGACATAACTAGTTACTACAATTCAACGCGTTTTCGAAGGTTTACGGCATTATGGTTATATTTGGACTATCTGTCGAGTTAAAATATTTAAGTATAAATAAAAAACAGGCTGTTGGGAACCCTAAGGTGTTGACGTTTTAGCTGTAAATGTGGCAAAAGCACTAACAATATTATACTTCAAGGTGTTTTTACTTAAGAGATATATAGAACAGTTTAATATGTCTAGATAAAACGTGTTATGAGGCAAGTGATAATCTGTTTTCACCTGAAAAAATCAACAGGACACATATATTATCACTATCAACTCTACAATTTAAAGAGGTGGTTTTTGATAGAGCAATTTAGTAGTTTCAGTTGGGGTAGAAAAATTATCCATCAGTTTTTCAGCAAATTTCCAATGTTTTCTTATGTAGATGTAAATCTTGCGGGACACCATAACCTGAATATCACAGGAAATGTGGTTTTAATGTTCACCAACTGTTTCCTTTAATGTATTAATCAACAAACCTTGGTTGATACTGTCAAAGGCTTTACTGAAATCAGTATACATTTATATTACCTATATTTAATAAATCTATTAATACAATCAACAGCCAGTCTACAGTATGTATCAAAATAACAAATAGAACCAAATAAAAGAGAGATGGATCATCTTTGGTTATTTAAATAGAACTAATTTTAAGTTTTCTCATCTCCTAAATTATTATCTTTGTCCAAACGGCCACATCTCGTCCCCACTGCAGTTATTAACTGCCTGTTCTAACTCGCATTACAGCGAAGAAGACAAATTCATTCGTGTGTTACTAATATGGGCCTTTATTGACAAATCACAAATATTTGGTGTTGACTCAATTAGAACGAAACACGTTGGTTCACGGGTGCCGTGGATGAGGATAATTCAATTGTCCAAAACTAATTTCGCGTCAGGGGCAAAGAGAGGAATTTGGAGCGGGAGAGCCACGTATGCATGCATTTTTAAAAATGCTTAATGAGTAGTCAAATAGCCCAAAAATATGCAAATTGGAAGGTATGTTTTAAAATGGGTTGTAAAAGTTGATCGAAAATAACAAATTTACATATCATAATCACCTTCAAAAAGACGAAATAAAGGACCAAGAATACAGCAAATAACGTAGGGACTATGAGTGAAAATATCCGCAGGGAAGGTAAAAGAAATGGAAAAAAGTAAGAGATGAAACAAATCAATCAAAAACAAAAGATTTTAAGACCTCCTACATGATGCAACTAGATGAAATGAAAGAAATAAACTTAGAAGACGACAAAAGACAACTACACATACTACACACAAACAGAGGATATTTTTGGTATAAAAGAGCCTCGTGCTAACAAAACCAGCACAGATATTAACAACTGGTCTTCAACAGAATATTTCTATATCTATTCTTAATGTTTGTTCCAAAAACTAAACATATATAACTGTTAGTTTGACAGTAATCACGAAACAAAGACCAGAACGAAGACCAGAAAATCGCCACTTTGAATTTGACGCCTCCTGCTGTCAAAACCGATACAGATAATAACAAACGGTCTTCAACAGAATATTTCTACATCTATTCTTAATGTGTCTTCCAAAAATAAAAGATATATATCTGTTAGTTTATGGTAAATCCTTAATTAATTAATAGTCAAGTTAAATCGTGACTATTTCTAAATGTTTTGTAAATTTAACCTGCATGTAGTATGGACTACCCCGTATAAAAGCAGATCATTGAAATATAAGGTGTTGGTACCTACGTACCTACACATAACATATTCGCATGTAGGTGTGGAAAACATACGACTTGTATATATTACTTCTATATTTAGATCTACGGTTCGTGAGGACTTTTGAAAATAAAACCTTTTAAATGACCAGCATTTAATTAGACTCTTTCGCTATTTCACAGTTTAAATTTAATTTTATATCCAACACATACGATAAACGTCAAATTAATAACCTCGTATCAAAACAATAATTGTGTTTAAAAGTTGTCTGAAAATATTATACTTCTGCAGAAACCAGAATGCTTTTCTAAGTAATGCAACGCAAATAACAGAGTCAAACTAGTTCTCGAAGATATTTTGGTGGGACATAACCATTGACTTAATTTTCAAAAATTAGGGGTAAATTTCTTTCCCTTGAATATTTTTTTAGGTGTAGAATAAGTAGGTACATTTATTACATATTTTTGTTTTATTTCAAGTTAACATTGTGTGTGTGTGAACCAGTAATTTGTACATCTAAATTCGTATCCCAGCCATCTGTTGATCTCCGGGATTAGCTTTTTCGTCCACTGTCCCACATTTTGTTCAACTTCCCATATACGCTGCCAATTTTGCACCATCAGATCTCTTTCTCTGAGCTTGTCTGCCACCGTGTTTGCGCCTTGTCGGTGGATCACTTTCCTTTGTTCCACTTGCAAGACTATAGGAAGTATTCCGCAGATGACTGCGAGAGCCTCAGTGGAGATTGTTCTATAAGCTGTGGCTACCCTCAGCAGTAGTACCGGGGCGCAAATTGGGGGCGCATACAGGGGCGTAGAAGCAACGTCTCCTGCCAAGAGATTACTCTTTTTCTGCTCCGGGCCGCTTGCGTTTGGTAGTAGCTTCCTCAGCGCGGTCGTTTGTCTCTTTGCTTTTTGACATATCTGTCTTACATGCTCCGTGAAGTTACATTGTTGATCCAGCCATACGCCGAGGTACTTAAGCTGCTTGCTGCCTGCCTCTCCTACCCTGAATTTAACCTCATTTCTTTTCCTAGGGCCTCTGACTATAACACATTCGGATTTCTGCGGGGCTATCTCTAGGCTTTGCTTGGAGATCCAGCGCTTGATTTCACGTGCGGTCATTTCTGCCTTATGCGTCAGGTCTTCTTCAGAGTCCGCTCTCACAATCAGGGCCAGGTCGTCGGCATAAGCCACTGTCTCGCAGCCTGCGGGCAGGTCTAGGTCCAAGACGCCGTTGCAAACAATGTTCCACAGCAGGGGACCAAGGATAGAGCACTGTGGTACTCCTTGGGTGATGCCTATCGTTCAGTTGCCTACTGCCAGTATCCTACCCCTGAAGTATTCAGTCACGAAATTTACTAAATATCGACTAACCCCCAAGCCTATCAGAGTATCCTCTATTAAATGCCATTTTGCGGTGTTAAAGGCGTTCTGTATATCCAGGAGGATGATTGTTCCAGTCCCTGCTTGTTGCCAAGTTTAAGACTTTTTCAACTGTCTGGATGGTGGACTTCCTCTCTCTAAACACATATTGCCTGTCTGAGACGCCTCCAGGATCGTCGATTTTCTTCTGAAGTCTGGCCTTTATTAGATGTTCAAGAAGTTTGCCTGCAACGACCAACAGACAAATAGGTCTGTACTTGTTCTCCGTCGGCTCTCCTTTCGGAATGAGTACCAGCTTACCTACGCGCAACAGCCCGTGGGAATTCCTCCACCACTACTTTAATGCTCTCCGGGTACATCCCGTCCGGGCCTGGTGCTTTCCCTGTCTTGATCTTCTACACTGCCGTGATTAGCTCTGCCATACTAAAAGGAGGAGGTATCTCGCAAACTATGTTGCCCTGTAGGGGGGAGCTCTGGTACGATGAAAAAGTTCCTTATATTTTTTCACCTTCAGCTGTCATACGGAGCGAGTAGATGCCTAAGTCTAGTTGTGACTATCTTATACCCAGTCCTCCAATCGTTGTCCAGCTCTTTACACAGCTCCGTCCAGCTCGCGTTTTGGCCCTTTTAATGGCTTTCTTCAGTGAGCCCCTGGCGGCTTTATAGTCCCGCTCCAGTTCATCCAGGTAAGCCAGGTCGCTGTCTCTCGCCCTTTCCCTAATGACTGCTCTACTCTTGGTTACACACTCCTTATGCGTCGCGCTAAGATCCTCGTTCCAACAAAAGGGCCGACGCATTGCGATGGAGCCCCCCTCCCTTCCAAGCTTACTCTTTGTGCAACTTTCGTTTTTTCAATAAATTTTTTGAAGCTCATGTCGTTTGAGCAAGTTAGCTGCACCACGTTTCTGAGGGTCGCTTTGTTCAGGAAGCGGGGTCCCTGACTTCTCCTAAACGTTCGTGCGTTCCCGGCTGTGCCTTCTGGTTCCACCGTGAATCCAATGTATCGGTCTCCAATCCTAGGAGGCAGAGCCAAGTGCAGCCAAATACTTGTCAAGTGTTACTGGCCAAAGCTGGCCCATACCTTTTGCATAGTGATGCTTTTCCATGCAAAATGGTGAATATGTACAATACCTTCCGATATCTTTAAGGTGTCAGCTATCTTACGCAAGTTCAATTTACGTTGATCCTTTTTAACCACCACGAGAAAAATTTTAGCTCAATGCCGGACCTGACGTTTTCTGAACATATTGTCGTAAATTGCTATGTTAAACACTCTTTATTTGACCACGGATAAAATACTCTACCAAGTAAATATAAAATAAACTTATTTATTTACCAAGTGAGGAAAAGCAAACACGCATGTTTTTAGGAATGCTGTTCATTTGTTTCGTACTATTACGATGCAATCTAAACATCGGTTAAGTCAACAAATAAGGATAATAAGGCGAAAGAAAATTTGTTTGAAAGAGACATGAGTCTCTACAATATAACAACTGATGAAATCGTCGTCGAATGAAAGCCAAGAGGTGTGTTATAATTAATCAACTTTATACATCTGGAAGTGTTTTCTTTTGATTCAAATAATGTGCAATTTAGCATTCATGTAAGAAGAGGAATTGTTCGTTCAGCTATACTGCTCTAGACGTTTGTTTACAATCTTTGTTATAGGTAAAATTTATTGATTATATGAATGCAAAATTCTTCTGAAATATCCAAATATTCAACACATGAGGGGGTAATTATAAACTAAAAATAGTTTTAGTGAAAAATTATTTTTAGCAAAAACGTCTTTAGTCGTAGATGAGTATGGAAAAAGTCGAGAAAGTTTTGAAAAGTATTGAAAATTAAGTCGAAAAAAATACGTAGAAACTTGCTGAATAGTTTGAAAAGCGGATATTCTGAAGATTTTCCAATTCCACGAAAAATAAAACCTCCATAATTATTATTCGGAATTAAAAATATCCATTAAGGGGTAATTTTGAAAGAAAGAAAAAAATGATAGTGAAGATAATGGTGAAAAATTGTGAGCTAATTTGAAATTATGCTAAAAATAAATCGCGTTAATTTCAAAATCGATTTTATAATCGTTTTTTTATAAATTGTTCATTTGAAAAAAATCAGATGCCCAATTATACAAATGCTGCATTTTTAAGAGTTTTAAAGGAATTTCTAAAAAAGAAGTAAAAAAATATGGAAAAGGTGTGAAAAAATACTTCAAATTCTATGATTCCCAAATCGTGTTTAATGTATCCCCCAAAATATTTTAAGAGTTTTTTTACTTTATTTCTAATCTTCATTTCTCAAACATCTCAAAACAAACATCAACTTTTTTTTAAGTTTTTTTACATAATTTTTTAAACCATAACAACATTCCCTAAATTTTCGTTGAATCTTTTCTTGTAATGTAATGAATCAGAAAAGTTCAACGAATTTTACTAATTTCATTACTTTTTGATTCCTTTATACTGTATGAATAAAATTTTGCTATTACCTATATTTATTAAATTATGATTATTATTATTATTATTAAATTTACTTATTTATCTGTATTTTAAATTGTTACGAGAATAATATTAATTATTATTATTTTACTTCTTTAATTTTATCTTCCATTTGTGGTACATCATTAGTTTTTTATTTCTTATAATTCTTATAAATTCCTTTCGGTGTAATCTTTTAATGTTATCCTTAAATTTGTGTATTTTTTCACTATATGCCATTATTCTCGGCCCCATGTAATTTTCTCTATTGGTATAACCTTCTCTTCTGATTTGCTCTTCAATTCTAATAATTTCTTTAGTGTTTATTTTAAGCTGTCCAGCATCTCGCTCCTATCAATTTCTGTTTTCTTTTTTATATTATGATATTCATTTCTATCATCGTTTCTTACCTCTATATTGGATTCTATTTTCCCCTCTAATATATTGTATTTTCCTTTTCGTATTCTCTTCCTCTGCTATTTCAAAATTCATTTTTATTTCTTTATTTAAATTTTCTTCCAATATTTGGATATTTTTATTATTCTTCATAATATCTCTTATTTTCTTTATTTCTTCTTTATTTAATTCTCAGTTTCTTTTACCTTCTTATTTCTTTTTTTGTATCTTCTATTTTATTTTCAGTGTAGAAATTTGACTCTTGATTCATTCTCTCCATTTGTTTTTCGTTAATCTCTATTCTAGACAATATTTCCTTCTTATCCATTTCTATCTTCTCATCTATTCAGTTTATTAATTTCATGATTTTGACCTCATTTTTGTTAATATTTTGATTCACTTGGTGAATATTTCTTTCTATATCCTCTTTTATACTTTGCTGTATATTCGCCACATCTTCTTTTATATTTTGTTGAACTCCTTCTATTTTCCACCAACCTTTGCCCCTTTTCTTTAGTTATTTTGTCAATTTTTGAAAATATTATTATCTGACTCGCCCTGAGCCCCACGTTGCTGCGCCAATTGTAATGTTTAAGAAATTTATCAAATTTATACTTTTTTTAATATTTTTATTTCCAATCTTCACACTGATATTTCTCAAACATCTCAAAACAAACGTCAACTTTCTTTTGTTTTAAGTCTCTTTTACATAATTTTTTAAACCATAACAATATATTACAAAGCGTATATGTGTATTCTTCAGTTAATATGTGGTGTAGGCTTTTCTGTGATTTCCCTAGGTCATTGCACGAAGAATAGGTAACTGTTAAAGAGAATAAAGCGAGCCACAGCCTGCTCCCTTTGTATTATTTTAAATCAAAGAATAAAAAAGGGTTCTATTTGTTTGTAAATTAATTTGAAATCGAACTTCTACCTCAAATTTTTATTCAAAATAACGATCCTTAAAATTTAGAAATTTCACACATAAGAACAAACTTTGAATAATCTACAAATCTAATCATTTACACCCAAAATTAAACGTAAATATACGGCTGCATTTATATTCACATAAACATTGGGTTTTATGACAAATGATCCATATTACAGAAACCAATCAAAATTTTTTTAGAATTTATTACTATTATTTATAAGGCTCTTGGGTGTGCTTAACTACAGGCTGACCGTTAAATCAAGCGTACATGTTTATTGGGTATTAAAAAGAATTACACATTGTTGTTACAACATGTAGAGAAAGTAAATTGGAAAGAGATGAATCGTATTCATTTTTTGTTCACAGTTTTTATCTGCAACTTGTTAGAACACAGAAATAAAATGATTTTTAATTCAACTTTCGCTAAAAATGACGCCAAAAACAAAATTAAAAATAAGTGAACCAAACTTAGATATTTAAAAAGGATAATTTCTCCTCTTTAAGGATCCCCAAATAGGTTATGGATGATATAGATATAAATGGCAAGCTTTTTACAGAAAAAGCTCCTTGTTTTGAATTTCAATAAATTTTGCTATGTGACAAATTAATCCTAAAATCTATGCCAAAATATAAGCACAAATAAATACACAAAATACTTTTGTATCTTCCTCCTCTTCATATATCTTCCTGTAAGTCCTTGGCTAGTTGGTTTCTCATCTAGAACCACTCACACTATTCTGTATTCGTCTATTCTATTAAAGTCATCATTTCTTCCATTGCTGTCCTCTACTCCGCAGGTATTTCTTATTTCGTCATGCCTCCCCCTATCATTCTTAGTTTATCAACATACTATTGCTTGTGTTTGCTTCCATAGGTTGCAAGCATGTCTTTATATTTTGACTTTATCTTCATTTGTTTTTCCACAACATTTTTTTAAGATTTCCTGCTATGCCTGTTGTTTTATTTGTCCGTGATCATTTGATGTATGGGTACCACATGTTTGAACCCCCAAATATTTGAATTAAATCAATTGTGTGATGATTTTCGGTGTTTGGAAAATGTGATACCTACGTTTGGTTTTTTCCGTGGAGATTACCACATTATAATTTATTTGCATCAACACCTAACACCGTGGCATATTATTTCAAAATTATTTTCTCTTCTTGGCATATTTATGCAATTATTTTGATCTCTCGTAAATATTTTTACAATTTTTTATAAAACATTTTATATTTCATATACGCAAGTAATAAAATTAATCTATAGAACCACCGCAAAAGGCAATCTTAAAAATTCAATATAAATTTAACATCAAAGAGTTTACATTACGAAAAATATGAAACTCTATAGCGTCGTAATTCTCCATTAGGAAAAATAGATATGAGATATATAAATTGCTTCAATTTATACCATATTTTCTGGAGATAACATCCGATATCAATACGGTAGACATTTGAAATATAAATTTTTCTAAACATGTCTCTGGCAATTAACATATTTATCGTATAGAGAATGCCATATAACACTGATGGTAGGCTTTGAAACTGGTTTTACGAAGAATTTTATACAAGGTGTGCAATTATAAAAAATTCTACGAATTCAATTTTTGTAGATGTTAAAATAAAGTTGATATCCCAAAAATTATTGATCATTTAGATATCTATTTGTGCTTTCTTTCGATATAAAGATGTCCCAATACATTATTATTTATATCAAGATACGGTTGTTTTTTTCCCAAATTCAATGGTAGGTTCAAAATTGTTAATATTTTCTCAATGGTGTGGCTAATTTGCAAAAATATCGTCTACATACCTAAATTATAAATAATGTTACATAAGTTTTAAATTATGACTAATTTTCTGCAATTATTAAATTTTTTTGAAGTTACAATTACTACAGTGAATGAAGGTAAAAATCAACTATTACCTCCATCGATTTGCATGAAAATTTGGGATTGAGTATATTTTACCCTCAACTTCAAAAATAGCATATGTTCGACTTGCGCTTTTTGCATTTTAGGGGTGAAATCCACAGCTTTTGTTAAAAATAGTAAAAAATGCAGATTTAAGCATTCTGGCGTAAGTAATCTCGTTTAATTAAATAAAATAAATATTTTTCAACATTTATATGCATGATTCATGATTTTGATTAATTTTTCAACCCTTTTAGCAACCACCCCTTAAATCGAAAATCATGAAAAAATCATTTTTTATATTTCTGAAATATGAAATCGCACAAACAGTTTGTTTAATGTTTATGATATAATTTTTAGTTGACTGTGAAATTTCAACCCTTAAAAACCACCCCCTTAAAGCAGAATCATTGAAAAAATTGTATTCAAGAAACTTTAATCATTTGAATAATACCTTATTGAATTGAAATCTTATTTACTGAGTATTAAAATCTTTAATTATTTATTGCGAAATTTTCCACCCTTAAAAACTACCCCTTGTCATAATAATAATGGAAAATTTGTGATGTACAGAATTCCTTTCACTTTTTCTATCTTCAAAATATACATACACACACCCACACATCTATATTTTGTGGACATGTATCTATCGACACGTCTACTTCTTACTATCTATCTTTTTTCCTATATCCTACATACAAAATCTCTGCTCCAAAAATTTTTCCAATAACTCCGTTAATTTTTATATCAGTTTCATCCAAAAACCATTTGAAAGGTAATTTCAAGGGCTATAACATAACGTATTAAATTTAATCTTTTAAATCCCTTATTTTTTAAGAGATAAAAGGTTAAAGGGCCCCGGTTATATGGTTCTCGCATTAAAATTTAGGCTTTAAACGTTTCTATCTCGGTTATTTTTAAAAAACTCAAATTTCGTTCTCTATTATTTTTCACGTACATCGAGTATTTTTGGAGTTATCATCAAAAGAAAATGAAATTTACGAAAATTTGAAAAATTCTGATTCTTTTAAATAATATTTTTTTTCAAAAATATGCATTCTAAACCGGTCAAAATTTTTGAGGTTATTACTTATACTAAAATAAAGAAAGTCATAGGGATTACTATAAATTTTAATTTTTGTGGAAATGGTCTATGTTCTATTTTTCACTTTTTCCTAAAAAATTCGAAAGAGTCCTCTTATTTTCATTATAACTTGCTTAATTGTGATGCTATCAACTTCTTCTAGAGCTCATTTGATAGGTATTTCTGAGTACTTTCAAAAGTGTTCAGGAAGTATATTTTATAAAATGCATCGTTTTCCCGTTATTTAAGCTTGAATACTTGAGTACTCGCCGAAAAAAAATATACATTCAATTACCTATAACTCACTTTAAATTAATATTAAAAGGTTTCTCAAGTAAGGAATTTATTCGATTTTTTATTAACTTCAATTTTGGCAATAACAACTTTTTTGAAAAAACTTACAGTTTTTGAGTTATTTATGAAAAACCGCTTTAAAACATGCATTTTTTTCACGAAAAATCAAAATCTTTGATTTTTAATAACTCAAAACGTATTGATTTATTTTAATAACTTTACATAACAAATTTCGCTTAGAATTGGTACCTCCATCGATTCCTAGGGTTATTTTTAATAAAATAATTTCCACCCCCGAGAAGGGGTGGCATCCACCCCCAGGGTAAAAGCGCAAGTTGGCACCATGTCACTTTTGATTCTTGTGGTATCCTCTAACTACTCACCAATTTTCATGAAAATCGATGGAAGTTCAACAAAATCGGAGGTGAAAACCTTCAGTGACTGTACTAAATTTCATTATAGAAATGTAAAAAACTTTCCTATAAGAGATTACATGAATTTTACTTATATTTTCTTAAAAAAGTCTTTAAATATATTGAGAACACAGAAATTGGTGCTACATTTACAAGTCAATTTAAAACATAATTTTTTAAACCCATTTTTATATACTTGAGAAGTTTTTAACAGTATACGTCTTCAGGGCAAGCTTAAAAAAATAAAACACGTCTAGAGTGGACTAAAGTGTAATACAATATTAGTGTCTCTCTGTATACAGTATAGAAATAATTTATTTTCATATTTATATCTTTATAATCTTTAATTTATTCTTCAATGTTACTTTAGTCTTCAATGTTACTTTAGTCTTCGGAAATATAGGAAACAAAAACTAAAAAAAGATAGATTGGTATTAAATGCACGTCTTTTTTTAAATATCATTTATATATGCTTTGTTGCTTCAGATGCGTTTATAAAATCTAATTCGATCTCATTGAATTATTAATGATTACAAGTCAAACGGGTATTTATTTCTGATAACATACAAAGTGATCTAAACCACACAATATGCCAGTATATGCATCCAAGCTCGAGCTGAGGTGGATACTGATAAAAAGTGAAACAAACAAAGATATTATCAAGAAAAAGTTATATGACGTGCTAAGTAAATAAAATCATTTTTTATTAGTTTGTTTTTCTCAATTTTTCATAAATTGCAACGGACTAGAAATTCCCAGAAAGGTATTATTTAAGTAAACAGACTTTCGTTCTGCGCTCTGTGAGAGCTGCCTACTCCTACTTTATATTACGTCATCGCCACTGTGTTTTTCGTGAGTGAATTTATATACACATGAAAGTGGAAGTAATAAGTTTTTTCTAAAATACACTATATATAAAATATGAAGTAAAGATTTATTAGACCAAAATAAAAATTGTATATTTTTTTATTGCTGGTTAACATTGTTTTTAGATACGCTACTGTTAAAGAAATATCTGACTGATTTATTATTCTATAATCATTTTTATTTCCCTTATTATGTAGCTTTAGTCAGTGGTGGATTTAGGGTAGGGGCAAAACGCGTTTTATTATTCAGTAGTATTCAGACTACTAGTAATATGTTTTGGTTTATTTTCTAACTATATTATAAGTTATTTTGCATTTTTTGCAATATATTTAGTATGTTTCCCTATTTAGTTTCTATATTAAAATATTTTATTTATTATTTATTATAATTATTACGGTGTCGCCCCCCCCCCCCCCTCAGTTCTGAGTCCCCCCCCCCCTCCCCTTAAAAAAATCCTAGATCCGCCCCTGGCTTTAGTGCGATCCTTTGAACATTCCTCTTTTAGTTTTATTGCTTTATTCAGTGTATTTCTTAATTTATTTTTGCTTTCTTTATCCATAAATTACTTCTTCATCAACTTTCATTGGGTTTTTATTAATTTCCTTCTTCTACTTTTTTAACTATCTTCACTTGACAGTTTCCTAAAATAATGGCACTTTCATAATTGTTTTAATGGCTGGATACTTTTTATTTTCTATACAGTGAAATGAATTGATATGATTATGAAAATTCTTAGATATTTTTACTTTTTAATATTCTTTATTTTTGTCACATATCATTTCATATCTGACATTTTTCAAAATTCATAATCAAACATCTCACCCCTTTTTTTAAGTCCCTTTTACATAATTTTTTTTTATTCTTTTAAAATAAGCTTCCCATAATTTTGTCTCATTTTTTAAACCATAACAACATTCCCAAAACCAAATTTTAATTTCTATTTTTCCCACTAATATCTTGTATTTTTCTTTGATTTTTTTTCGTATTGTTAAATTCATTTTTATTTCTTCATTTAAATTTTCTTCCAATATTTGGATATTTTTATTATTTTTGATAATGTCTCTTACTATTTTCTTTATCTCTTTTTTATTTAATTTGTTCTCAGTTTCTTTTACTTTCATATCTTTTTTCATCATATTCCATAAATCTTCTTTGATTTCTTCTTTATTTCTAATCATTTCATATTTTATATTACCCAATTCTTCTTTAATATTATTTATTTTATCTTCCATATTACCAATTTTATTTTCTATGTTCCTATGATCCCTATAAAAATATTTTTTAATTTAATCTTCCATCTGTGATAATTTCTTTTAATTTCTTCTTTTAAGGATTTGTCTAAATTTTTAACATTTTTCTTATTCTTCATTCCATCCTCTTTTATTTGATATGTTTCTTTAATAAACCCTGTTTCTATTTCTTTCTTATTTTTCTGCTCCTCTAATTCTTCTACCTCTATTATTCTTACTATCATTTCTTTTTTACGATCTTTTCTTGTTTCTTCTATTTTTTCTCTGTATCTTTTCTTAAATCTTGTCTGATTTCTTCTAAACTATTTCCTACACTTCTTATTTCTTTTTTCATAGTTTCTTCTAAATGCATTATATCTGTATTCAAATCTTTCTTCAATTCTATCATATCCATTCGAATACCTATTTTTATCTCTTTCTCATATTTTTCCATGTTCTTTTTCATCTTTTCTTGATTTCTTTCCATATTTTGATTCATTGCGATCAACATTTGCATGACTCGTTCTTCTGATCTTATATCTTCTCTTAAATCGATGTTATGTTTTTTTAAATTATGAATTAAAATTTAAGCAATTAACGAATTAATTAATTTAATTGTCCCACGTTGGGCGCCAATTGAAATGAATTGATATGATTATGAAAATTCTAAGATTTTTACTTTCCCGGCCCCTCGCAAAGGGAAAGTATTGTGAACGCGCTAAAAAAAAATTGAGATAACGACGGATATATCCATTTTGATGTCCCCTAACACGATTAAAATGATTTCCAGATGGAAGTCTGTCTGTCTGCCTGTTTGTCTGTATTCTTCCACGATAGCGTCTGCACGCTTAATCCGATTGATCTAAAATTTGGTATATGAGTTTCGGGTGATCGGGGATTGAACTCATTAGTTTTTGGTTGAAATCGCCACACCAGGGGGCGCAGGAGCCCTATGTACATCGCAAAAAAATATAAGACTTAAAGTTTTTATTTGATATTTAGGTGCCTCACTGGCTTGTCAATACATCCTGAAATTTTCATTCCTTAATTTTGAACCTAATCTAAAAAAAATTATTTTAAACTAAAAAATCGCAACCCGTAGCGTCTAAACGCTTGATCCGATTGAGCTGAAATTTTGTATGTGGTTATCAGATCATCGCGGAATGAATCCGTTTGTTTTTGGTTGAAATCGCCCTATGTACATTTCAACAAAAATAAAAGACCTAAATTTTTTATTTGGTATTTAGGTGCCTTATTGGCTTGTAAATACATCCTGAAGTTTTAATTCCTTAATTTTAAAACAAAGAAATGGAAAAAAATTTTAAAATTTAAAATCCAATTTGACATTTGACATGTCAAAGAAAAAGTAAACAAAATTCCGACCCTTAAAAATTGTTTTACTTTTTTTTGACATGTGAAATATTTCAAATGTCATTTTTACTTTAAAAAAATTTGAAACAAATTTTTTTTTGAGATAACAAATATCATTTGATTTGGACTTTAAAAAATTTTAGCACCAAATGAATTTTTTTAATTTTTATTTTATAACTGCCGGGAAAGTCTTGTGGCGACACAACAGATTTTTTTACTTTTTAATATTCTTTATTTTTGTCACATCTGACATTTTTCGAGAATCATAATTTAAGTCGCTTTTACATATTTTTTTTTATTCTTTTAAAATAAGCTTCCCATAATTTTGTTTTATTTTTTAAACCATAACAACAGTTTTTTCGGGTTTTCTTAGTTTTATTCTTACTTTTCCTCCTTTTTCTTATATTTTTATACTTTGGTTCTCCAATCAGATGTTTTTAATATTTGGCTACGCCATACATTTGTCTTGCGAGTTCTTACATGTTTCGCTTTTTTATACGCCGTCTTCTTCTTCTTCTTTTTGGTTATCAGACCTAAATTTTATGTTTTCTTAAATGAAACTCGAGAAATTTTCGAAAATATTACAAACTGGCACATGAAGTACAATATAAAATGCAACGCATTCTTTGTACATCGGAAGCGACTTCTGTAAATTAAAATTTTCATAAAAATGACAACGTGATCCGAGATACTAATCGTGATTCTATAGAATACACGAATTGAACATTTAGTTCCCCGTGGAGATCGCCTAATGTCTGTTTATTTATATTATTCAACGATAAGATCGATCCGGAGATCGAATCGTACAAGTACAGGGCTAACTGAAATATAGGATACAACTCGTAAAATCTATCAAGAGCACACTGAGATCAGAGCGTTTTTTTAGATGATTTTATCACAATTAAATATTTATTTATTCCATAAGTCACTCAAGTTATATATACTATTGGTATGACAAGACGTTTTTTAACATAAAAATAACTTTACAGCAAATTATTAATTTTCTGATGTTAATGAGAAAGGAAGATGGCGCGGAAACGAATCCATTTGCCACAGAAAATGTTTAATGTGTCAGAACAAGCTGATGAATCAAGGAGGTAAACATCAAATTATTCAAATAGAAACAAAAGCAGTTACGCGATTTTAAGTTTCTGTGTAGACTTGAAAAATTGAGGAATAGTTACGGTGAATATTTAGATTTCCAAACAATTTAACCACATTTTAACAAAAAATCATGTGCAAATTTAACAAAAACCATCGATCAGGCGATAATAATATTAAAATTATATTTAATAACGATATTTTTAAAATGACCACAAAAAATCTTTTGAAATTTAATTTTTCGTCAACTTTTACCTGCTTGACATAAAATTTACAGTTTTTTCTTAGGCTGCTTGTTGGTATCGCGAAATACCACTTAAATTAAGAGAAATTGTGAAAAATTAAATTAAAAAATGCTTTTTTCAAAAAAATAAAAATAAAATTGGGTCGAAACTTGTAAAACCATATCAGACGGAATTCCGAGAATTAAAAAAACATGCACACGCCTATGCATTTGGCCACATAACGAATTTTTAGCATATGAATGAAACAGGTGCAAAAAAAGAGCGATTTGTACATGAAAGCTACTACAGCAAATATAAATGCTGAACAATAATGTTATTTAATGTGTTTTTACAGCGAGCGTGAAATGCTACAAATGGAAGGCATTTTGTTAGCTGGACGAGCCGTATAATTATTGTAATTTGGAAAACGCAATTTCATATCTGACAGATTTAATGTTTAAACGATTTAATAATACAAAAATTGGCTTCGTTATTACCTACATAATCCATATGTTCTAATTACCAAACGGTATTGAGATAGTTTTGTCCTGCCAAAAGCCAAAATATATACTAGTAGGGTATTCTATCTTTAGTTACACCTTTATTTTAATTCGAAAACTATTTGTCGAACTGTAATTTTTAACGAGTTATATACTAGAACGTTTATTCCATACTTTTTTCTCTAACGTATTTGTTTTACTACAAATTATAAATAAATATTATTTGCCTACACCTCTGTCAGCATTAATTTTGAATAAAAAAGTTCGGAATTGAAATGTGCAAAATTACCACCCATAATGTATGCGTATTACACAAATGGAGTTATTACATGTTCGTTTGTTTTGTGTGCAATATTTCACTAATTCATTTGGGGCTGTGAGTACCCTGTTTCGCAATATCACCATAGGGGAAGAACTCCCTTACCGGAAATTCTAAATCTCTCCCATTTTTCGTCTTAATTGCGCTTTTGTCAGAATTCACCAGATAGGTATACACTGATTTGTTTTTTTGCTGCATAAAAACTCCACCGATTCTTTTTATATGTGTATAATTTGAGATTCATGTGTCAAAACATCGGTTTATAAATATTTATAGATCTAATATTATTAGTTTTAACGTCATTAAATGGTTTTTTCTATATTTCGCCGTAAAGACCTATCGGGTATCAAGATTTTTTTATTGAATTACATTTCCCATTGTCTATTGTTCTGTTTCTCCCATTTCTCCAACCATTTTCTTCGCTGAGTTCCAGTTTTCTCATTTTTTCCATATCCCTGTCTCCCATTTCTCCAACCGTTTTCTTCGCTGAGTTCCAGTTTTCTCATTTTTTCCATATCCCTGTCTTCTATTGTTCAATTCCACCTTCTTCTATTACGCCTTCCCCTTTTGTTTTATTTTTTTTTCTATAGATATTAAAAGAGAAGGTTTCTTCCATGTCTCCTTCCACTTTCTTCGCAATTTTCTCATTTTTCCCTTATCCCTATCTTCTACTGTTCCATTTTACCTTTTTCTACGCCTTCCTGTTTTGTTTCATTTTTTTTCTATAGGTACTAAAAGAAAAAGTAGGAAACTAATACTAAAAGACGATGGCGCTAGCTCTGAAATTAATTACATTTACAACCATCAAATCAATAAGTTCTAATACACAAATTCATGCTTTAACTCCTCATGCTTCAAAATATAATAAACGAACCATGATACGTTCAAAATAATTTATATCGCTCAACTGTGATTGAAGAAAGATGCAAATTCGCAACAAAAATGGTTTTTTATAAATTTTTGGAATGAGACAAATGCTCAGAAAAACTAACTACCAATTATTCGTTTACTAAACTACCATCTGGAATGTAAATTTCTCGAATACTGCACACCTGAGAATTAAATTCGGTCCAATTAAATTAATAAAAACATTAGCCTTTGAAGAATTTTATTGATACCTTTTAATACTGAAAGAAATAATGAATAATGCATAAGTTAATTTTACAAGTGTTTAATCTATGCTGTAATTTAACAAATGAGGTAAATAGATATGCGTTCGCTACACTTTGATTAAGTGAAAAGTAGTACAGGTTCTGTAATAATAATAATAATATATTGCAATAATTGAGGGTCTTTAATTAGGCACGACATGCGATTCGATTTGAATTTATCGGAATTGCCGTTACTAAAATTCTTGTTGAGGAATGTGAAGTTGGTCGATTTTTTCTTTTATTAATAGGATATTGAAATACGTTAATAATAAAACATTTAAAAAAAAGTACAGAGAACGAGAATATGAGATTTAAACAACAAAACTATGTGCACATGTTTTACTTTTAATACCAGATTAGGGAAACAAATTTTCGAAAAAGTTTGCTTAATAAAATAGATGAACTAAGAATAAAAAGGAACGAAAACATAATAAAATAATGATAAATAATTAAAACGTTTTATATTCATCACTCCTCAGGGAATAATGATTTAGAGAAAGATAAGAATAAAACAATATGTGAAATTATTAAAAAGGAAAAATACTACTGCCGACCTCCCAATTTTGTTTTATATTCTTCCCAAGCTATTCTCCTCTTTACAGCCTTTCTGAGACCGTCACTCTGGCTCCAAAATTCATATTCGCCGTAAAAAAATGTTTTCTGTCCCTTTTTGGTAATTCTTTATTTTTCTTAAGAACCTTCTACTTTCTTTTTTATATTTTACTTATACTTTCATTGTATTTTTCTCTATTACTTACTGGTTCTAAATATTTAAAGTTCCCTTTTTCACGTTTTGTGGATACAACCATGTTTTTTGTCAATGTTTATTGTAAGTTTAACTTGAGTTTAGGACTTTTATGTTTTCAATATCAAAATTTTTTCCTGCGACTCTTAGCCTTATGTATTACCAATAGGAGTAACACACGCTCTTGTTTAACATCTACTCTCTTTTTTTTCGTACTACTTTAAGCATATTTTTTTCTTATTCTATAAAACACCGTTGCAAGATCTATAAAACATGTGCATAAAAACAAAACTCAATTTTATGTATCAGCTAATCACTAATTATTTATTATAAAGGTAATATATAATACTTACACTCGATTATAAATCGACCTGTTCTATTTTACGATCAAATATTGCATGTATTGAGTGTTTAATCATTTAATGAATAAGGTGGAACAAACTGCGTAGGTTAAAACAAGTATAACGCGTCAACACATCTCCAATATTTACAGCCTAAATCTAGAAATATCTGAACAGCTCTTAAATTCCTAATAAAATTATACAACTTTATTAGAGTAAGAATGAACAATAAATGAGTAGAATTCATTTTTCGGCTTTTTTTTTAAATAATATTCTTTTTGTAAGCATTATTAAAGGTACCAGATCCTTATTAAAAAGTTTGACGTCGAAAAATATTTGAAATAGAAATCTGATAAATTTTCTATTTCTAGATTTGAAATAAATGGCATATTCCTCAAAATGATGCATAGCAGGCAGGATTTCAGGATTATACGAGCGGTATGGATATAATACGATGTCAGAGACAGGATAGGTTGTTTTCCTGTTGCCCTAGAGGCAACATCCACTATTGCAGGACCATTTTCAGTAGCGTATCTGAGGGTTATCGGACAAAACATTCCAATTGTTGCTGTTTTATTAGATTTAATAGTTTATCGTGATTTAATCCATTACCAATATGCTCTAGGTATTTCTTTATTTTTTTTTCAAGATACCCCATGATAAATAAGAGTAATAAGATCTGGAGATCTTGCTGTTCACTCAATTTTTCTTCTTCTTTTAATGCACCTGTATGAAAAAAAAATATTCACGAATTGTATGCTAGAATTGCTGGAGGATTTAGATTGATTTTCTTTTATATACAGCTTCTGTATATCAAAAATCAGGGCATGATTTTGTTAGTAATGAAAATAGGTTTTGGCTACAGTAAAAATCGGAGAGCAGGAATATAGAATCAAGAAATATTAGAAGAACAAAACGGAGAAAATATAATAAAGAAAATTAAAGCTCAAAGAATCAAGTGGGCATCATATGGAGGCAAATTAGCGAACAAGTACAATGATGAACCGAGGATGGGGACTTATGGAGCAGTAGTCTGGGGCAGCAGAACTAAGCTGGCCAGTACAAAGGCAAATCTAGCGAAAATCCAAAGACTAGCCTGCGCGTGCATAACAGGTGCAATGAGAACGTGCCCAATGGGGGCCATGGAGGTAATCCTAAGCCTTACACCCCTCCATATAGTAGTGGAGAGTATAGCGATAAGGTAAACCTACAGAATGACCAGAGAAGGAACAACCAAACGCAAGTTTCGACTCCTTCCTAGAAATCACCAAACCTGGGACATGCCCCAAGATCAGATGACAAAGAAGTTTAGTTTTGTGAAAGAATTCAACACAAAGCTAAGTAACAAAAGCGAATGGGACAAAGATACCATCCCAAAACTCAAGAGAAGTGCCATTAAATGGTACACAGATGGTTCTAGAATAATATATGGGCCTGGAACCAAATATTCCGAAAGTTTAGGCAAATCTCCGAGCATTTTCCAAGCTGAAATATACGCCATCGGAAACTGTGTCCAGTTTAACATAGAAAGAAATTTTCGCAGACAAGAGATCATCATCATGTCAGACAGCCAAGCAGCCATTAATGCCTTGAACTCCCCCCACGTAATCAACTCCCAGATGGTTTGGGAGTGCCTAGAGTATCTAAACGAACTAGACAAGAACAACACTGTTACCCTCCTATGGGTTCCGGGACACACTGGAGTGAAGGATAATGAAATAGCAGACGTACTCGCAAAAAAAGGGGCTGAAACACCACTTCTGGGACCTGAACCCTTCTGCGGAATAAGCACCAGTACAATACTTGATGAACTTGGAAAAGAAGTAAATAACAAAAGATTCCAAGACTGGATAGAAGACTACAAGGAATGAGGCAGGCCAAGACACTACTGGGAAACTATAACCAGAAGAGATCTGATGACTGCGTCAGTAAAAGTAAAAATAAGCTCAGAATACTAACGGGTATCCTAACAGTGCACTGCCAGCTGAGAGGCCACCTAAAGAAACTTGGATTAGTAGACAAAGAAGAATGCAGATTCTGCGAGGAAGAGGAGGAAACCTCAATCCATCTTCTCTCAGAATGCATTACCCTGAAAAATCTAAGGGTACGATACCTCGGAGAATATCAAATAGAAGAGGAAGATCAATATGGCCGGAGGAACTGCTCTAATCGTTGAGACGTCCTTAATGATTGGGCAGCAGTAGGGGTCACAATAGATCTCATAGGTCGGAGTGTATCGAAACCCCCATCACAGATAGATAGATAGATCGATAGATAGATGGGGACTGATCCACACGTTAAATAGATTTAGAAAGATAGAAGGTTTTTCTTTGATACAACTATTTTATTTAAACCAAAAACCTTTCTCTTGGTGACCCTGGTCGACTGGGGATGATTGTCAAAATTGTATTCCTTTAGAAATCGATTCTCAATTAGAGAACTTAGAGATTATCGCCAACCGGGATCTAAAAAAAATTCTAAAATTAGTCGAAACGTATGATAAACATTTTTCTTTTTTTAGGAACAATCGGGCTATATCCGCTAAAAGTTCCTTAAAGTAGCTGGTGATTTCATTTTAAATGATAATATAGTTTTAGTAGTAAACGCACAATCCTCCATACCCAAATCCTCCACTGATGTTCGTAATGAGAGAAGCGTCATGCCCGAAGCGATGTCAGCCCCACATGTGATTCAGTGGCGTCTGCGATAGGGGTCATCAAACGATGTTCGTTTCTATCGTTTATTTTTAATGAAAGTTAGCATTTTTATACCTGTAGGTAGTAATCTGTTGAGAGAATTTTATGTTGGTTTAATTGACTTTTTGGCTCGGAGCTAACATAAATCGAAATAGGTACTTATACACTGGGTGGTAAACTGATGGAAATATGCATTAAACGTACACCAATGTTGTTTATTAATTGTAGGCGAGCTGAAATTAAATTAATCAATCATTATTTATTACGCAATGAATAATCTTTTACTTTAGGCAAGTGCGAGTGCAATAATCAGGATTTGGAAATAGTAGCCCTAGAGGGAATAGAACAATAAGTTTATTTAAGTTTAATAAATTGGCATTTTTTTAATAATAAATTAAATTGCTATTTCTTAGCACAAAACAAAATTGAGTCAATACAAGTGAACTTTAAACAATTTCACTACAAATAATTCCTAATTCCTGCAGAGCTTAGTTTATCCATTTTCAATTGCAGAAATATAAAAACAAGTTGCGTTGATGTGCCGACAAATTACATTCATGTGCCGACAAGTTGCTTTAATATGCCGACAAGCTGTGTTGATGTGCCGACAAGCTGTATTGATGTGCCGACAAGCTGTGTTGATGTGCCGACAAGCTGTTTTGTTCTGCAATTGAAAATAGATAAAACAGTAATTTGGCATCATTGTAAAAGACAACAAATGACTCAAATATATATTATTTTAACATTAATGCCTTTTTATTTTTAAATTTTTTTTATTAAATTAATAAATCTTAGGGTTTTTGTGAATTCCCAATCTAACATTTTTAAATTCATTGGCAACTCTCTCTAACTAACTACTATCAAAAAACTCCCTATTACACTATAACCTAACTTACACACTACATAACCCCCTCCACCAACATTTCAAAAAAATTTTAAAATATTATAAAACATTATTTTCCAAAATATGGGAATAACAATTCAACATGGTACTTTCCCCTACATTTTCCTAGTTCTGTTTCTTCAATTTCATATACATTATTTCCAATAATTTTCTTTATTTTGAACGGTCCATCAAATGGAAGTAGAAATTTTTTATATCTGGACCTAGTATTGTCCCCATAATCTTTCTTTCCAGTATTTTCAAGTCTTCCTCTTTCTTGAATTTGTAATTCTGTTTACTTTTAATATTACTAAATCTCCAATGTTGTATTTTGTTTTTCTCTTTATCTTTTTGTTTTCTTTTTCTTTGTATCTTGTGGCTCATTTTAACAATTTTATTTTAACATTTTCTCGTGCTTTTTGAAAATTTTGACTTTCAATTATCCAGGGCCTATCTGGATACTCTTGTTTCATTAAAATTACTGGTGATATTTCCGTGGTTATCTACTATTCAATCAAATTAGCCTTAGTTATTTTTTTTATCTTCCATCTATGGTAGTTTATTTTAATTTTATCTACCCATTTCTTCCAAAATTCAACACCTATTTCTTTTAAATTTTCTTCTAATTTCCTAATGTATTTCATGGGATGAATTTCATTATCACCAAAATTGTATTTCATTTTCCTGTTCACTTCCCATAATAATAACTTTTTGTTCATTTGTTTCTTGCTTTTTCTTTAAATTATCTTCTAATTGCTTTAATGTTTCTTTACACTCTTCTTTGTTTTCTTGTATGTCCTTTTTTAAAGATTGCTGTGTGTTCTCTACATTTTTAATAGAAAATTCAACTTCGTCTCTTGTCTCATCAATCATTTTCTGGGTATCCTTTCTTTGTTTTTCTATTACAGATTCAACCTTTTCTATTTCTTTCTTAAGTAGAACTTTAACTTCATTTTTAATTTTTTTTTATTAAATTAATAAATCTCAGGGTTTTTGTGAATTGCTAATCTGACATTTTTAAATTCATTGACAACTCTCTCTAACTAACTACTGTCAAAAAACTCCCTATTACACTATAGCAAACTATAACCTAACTTACACACTACAATATATTGGAAACAGTCATCATCATCACCATTGCCGTTCAATCCCCGACTCATATTTGGTTTAACCTACAAAAATACGTGAATGACATCGCGAGTTTGTTGATTATCTCCTAATAATATCAAATCTAAAAATATTAAGTTGCCATTACAGTTCTACTTGAAGAATAAGAGTTATATTTGAGTTTTCATCTGAAGCCGGATATTAATTTAACATTTTAAATATAAAGAAACTTCTTAGAATGCATTCTTTGCAAGCCGATCATTTAACATTCTGTGTCATAAAAAATATTAATAGCAGTAGGGCCCCGTGACTTTACAGGTGTTGGGCAATTTCCCATTACCATTCTGGTTGCGATAAATCAAATGGGTTCATGGGTTCGGAATTAGAAACTGACAGTTTGTGCTTTCTCCTCGCTCGCAGCTAATTTTTCATGTTCTTCTTTTTTTTTGGTACATGAAGAATAGCAAGTAATGTTTCAAACTGCTCTCTTAATGTGTTTTATTTTTAAATTATGTTATACCATCAAAGAAGTATTCCAAATTACATATTTATTAACTTGAAAAAATAATTATTTATTAAATTTTTTTTATCAATAAAATAAAGTAAGAGTATTTTATCATTCAGCAAGAAAAATTTTGGAAGTTGAAGTTTCGTGTCCCGATTTGTAAGGGTTAACCACATCCCCAACAAGTCATTCATAAGTTTCAAATATTCCATGCCCAAGGATAAGTGAGATAGACATATAAAATGTGTGAAAATGGCGTCCAATTTATGCTGCGGTGCATGGGCGTACCGTTACAGAGGGAAATGGGATGTGACACAATATATTTATTTTTTTTAACGATTTTAATTTTACCACGTCGGTTACGTAGGAAATTTAAAATATTAATGAAAATATATTTATTTAATCAAATAAGTAATCGTAAAAAAATTGACGATCAGTTATTTTGCTAATCCGCTCAGAACACCTAGTGTTCGTCAATGCAGAATCAAGGTAAAATTCATCATTTCCTTGCAAATGTGTCTATTTTGTTTTTATCAGTGACAAGTACATTCGGGATTGAGGTAGGAATAGGGAACTAACTACAAATTAAACACTGATGAATTATCAGTTCATCCTGAAATAAAAAAAAATAATGTTGGTGCCTAACCTTCTACATTTATATAAATCCTGAAAAATATATAAACCGTTTTAATCTTATCGAACGTACAACAGAAAAAATTGTTAGTAAATATCAACTAACGAAAACGTTGGCAGCAGTAACAAATAGGACCTTCCTCAAATCCTAACAAGGAGTATCAAATATTTCTCCTTTCAACATTTGCAGGAAACCTAAAAGCCATGTCTTCGTATAACTGTTTAAATGAAAAATTAATATTACCTAAATATTTAGGTAGTTTGGCAGAAAAACAAAATGTGATTTAATTTTTAACAAAATATATGAAACCTACATAATTATAAATCGTTGCAATAAGTTGAAACAATCCTTTAGGCATTATTAAAGAGTTTATACAGTCGATAAAATACTAATTCTACGCCCCTGGGCTTTGTTTATAATCTTACATGTAACTTACCGATGAAATGATAAATCGGGATTTAAATAATCCATTTTGTTGCACACAACAGAGTGATGAACCATATTTATCTAATAAATCAACGTAAACCGATAAATTCAATGTGAAAAAGAAAATTATAATGCTATAACCTATGAAACACACAGATTTGTGTGAAAATGGCAGACAGCAACTATTTCACTACGATACATTCTATCTGCTCGTTTCGTTGGTTTCATTGATAAAGATAGAACGTTTGATAGCGCTTAGTTGCCGCTTCTAACAAATTTCCGTAGAAATGGTTTAAACTTAAATCGTGGTAAAGTATCCTTGTCAATATTTATCTATCAATATGATTTGTTGTGATATTAGTTACGAAAATTAGTGTTAAGGTAGATGTACAATTATTTTAGCGAAACAAAATATCTCATTTACCAAGATAATTTTTACATAGATTTAGGATTTTGGTAATGACGGAAAAAATTATAATAACTTTGATTACATCAAAACTAGAAATATAAATTTAAACACAGCGCTTAGACTGTTACATGTTCGTGGCGCTGGCCGAAATGTAAACAAACTCTATCTATCTTATTCTCCTACATCTATGGGTTGAACCGAAGTAAATTTTGGTTGTTGAGCAAATTCCATATTAGTTAATTCTTTCGGCTTAAAAATTATACGACTTTGGAACCATTCTTGTTCGATTTAGTATTTAATTTTACACCTAGTAGGACAATTTTTTTTGTAAACTTTAGAAGATTTCAAACACAGTAGAAGTTTTGACATAATTTCAGAAAATCATCCTTAACTTACTGCAGAAATATTTTATCACATTGGGACCACTTTTGGTCGATTTCCGATGAAATTTACTTCTAGAAGAGTATTTTTTTAAGACGTTAGAAGTTTTTATAAACAAAGTTCACTTTTATGACGAAAAATGTTAACAAAATAGTTATTTATGTGCCAAGGACGAAGAACTGTCTATTATAGTCGAGTCTGCAAATTGATAGCAGAGGCTAGCAAGCAGGCGAGACAATAGACAGTTTTTCGCCGAGGCGAATATTACTTTTTTCGTCGACCTCTACAAAAACGTACTAATTTCCAAAAAAAAGTCGACCATTTTTGAAGGCAAACACTTTTCGTCCGCTGTGGTCACTAGGATACGGCACGGTGCGAGCCATTTGAGGACGAAAAGTACTTGCCTTCAAAAATGGTTGACTTTTCATTCGGAAATTAGTATGTAAAATGTCATTTTTTGTAGAGGTCGACGAAAAAAAATATGTGCCTTAAATTTATTATTATTATTATTATTATTATTATATTTATTTAAGTGTCAATTTCCATTTAGATGTTAAAACAGCTTGTAACAAAATATATTCTTACCACATTCGTTTGTGATTACTTTGCTGTAATAATTATCCTTTACTTATTAGAGAAATTAATTTTCAGCTTGCGAATGCAACCAGCACGCTCGCAGATGCAGATTCAACATGGAGCTGTACAAGTTGTCTGGCCGGGTGTCCGGAGGCGTTTGCCTGAAATGTCGTCATTACACCGCCGGAAGACACTGTCACTATTGCCGTGAAGGATTCTACAGGGATCCCAACAGGGCGATTACGCATCGCAGAGCATGCAAACGTAAGTACTTTACGACTCACTTAATAACTCCTTGATTGCGGATTATATGATGGATTCTAAGCGATTTCAGAGACCAAAGACTATTTAAATGTTGGGAAGTTTTATAAGCAAATTTAATTAACCTTCTCCGAAAGTACTACAGTAATGCTGGTAGAACTGTTGGCAGCAAAATTTAAAGTTTATAATGTTTTCTGCCCTTTTTGAATTTTTTTAATCTGATATTCAGGGTATTCTTTGTTTTTTTGAGGTAATATAGTAAAAGAGCACCAGGAGAACAAGAAAGTTTGTTAAATTCCGTAAGAAATCACCAAATTTCAAAATAGGGAAATTGGATGATTCAAGGTCCCGTTTTATCAGCTTGTGGGTTGATGGTAGGTAGCTATGGAAAGGACTAAGAAGATCCTTGGGTGGTATTTGTATATACATCGCGACCGGACTAATGACGAAGGTCCCTTGGATGCCTTAAGTCAAATATCTACATGGTTAAGCTTCAGCGTATCTACAACCGGTCCTTGTTGATAGGTGACAGATCGACGACTATCATCTTGTCATGTCATGTTTAAAATAATAAGATTCATTTTGGTCGAGAAAAGTCATATTTGGATAATTTTTTCTACACGGAAAATCAAAATTCAGTTCTAATTCCATATGCTCCTTATAATGGATACAAATCCCGAAAATAAATTATTCCAATGCCCTTTTATTCCGTAAGCAGGGGAGAGCCAGAAGAGGTGCAGTTAATGCAATAGCCTTAAACCGGAAACAAATTTGTTACGGTGTAATCTCTGGAGGGTGACTTTATTAAATTTAAACTTGTGCCTTATTTTCGAGCTAATCCTCTAAGATGCGACCCGAAATTGAATAAATTTAAATTAAAATTAATGAACGCCCATATTATCAGCGCCGTACTTATATTATTTAATTGCGAATTTTAAAATTAGCGGAATATTTAATTGTGGTAAATTCATGAAAGCTCTTTTGTTTTTTCTGGCCAATTATTTTACAAGAGCATCAACAGGATGAAAGATTTATTCGCGTTTTTGAAAGGACCAGGCACCTTTCTTATGGGAAAATGGCTTTCCGTCAAATTTTCTGAAAAGTTTGTGTGATGTAGAATTCAATGATCTGACAAAAAGTGTCCATTGGCCCAAACCGATCCTATGGCTAGTTTTCGAGGTACAGGGTGTTAAACGTCGGAAATGCCACTTTTTTGTAACCAGATTTCTCATAACAGACCTGTTTTATTGGCGTTTGTTGTAGAAAACGTGAATTATAGATTATTTAGCAACAATATTTTATAAACAATTACGGTACAATTTGGTTATTTACAGGGTGGTTCGAAAATAAGTAATATGGTTTTTTTGAAGAAATTATTTTTTTATAACAGCTTCAAAAATACAAGCAAATGTCATTGCATCATGAATATATAGTTTAAGTAACTACTTCTTGGTGATGAATCATATTTTATACAGGGTGACTCATAAATGTAGTTAGAGAAGACATATAACGTATTTTAGCTTTAACGAATCGCCCCGTATAAACGATGTGTTATAAAAATTTTGTATTATCTTAAACAAATGTACGACCTATCACTCTACCACCACTCTATGTCATACAGCGAGTTAAACTGATTGCAAACACTTTAAAAATTAGAAAACCTGTGTTTTTAAAAGTTTATCCGTCAACTTTATAAATTAATAAATTTTCACATTAACAGAAGTTCAGAATTTAACTGAGAAAAATTTTGTTGTAATCCTATGACCAGTTTTCCTAAAATGTGTACCCATAGTTACTAGTTGTTCTAAAATAATATAAAAAAAGGTTACTAATTATGAAAACAGAAGGATGAGTACACATTTTAGGAAAACTGGTCATAGGATTGCAACAAAATTTTGCTCAGTTAAATTCTGAACTTCTGTTAATGTGAAAATGTATTAATTTATAAAGTTGACGGATAAACTTTTAAAATACAGGGTGGTGCACAAAACACAGGTTATTTAATTTGTAAAGTGTTTGCAATCAGTTTAACACGCTGTATGACATAGAGTGGTGGTAGAGTGACAGGTCGTACATTTGTTTAAGATAATACAAAATTTTTATAACACATCGTTTATAAGGGGCGATTCGGAAATACTAAAATACGTTATATGTCTTCTCTAACTACATTTATGAGTCACCCTGTATAAAATATGATTCATCACCAAGAAGTAATTACTTAAACTATATTCATGATTGCTTGTATTTTTGAAGTTGTTATAAAAAAATAATTTCTTCAAAAAAACCATATTACTTATTTTCGAACCACCCTGTAAATAACCAAATTGTACAGTAATTGTTTATAAAATATTGTTGCCAAATAATCTATAATTCACGTTTTCTACAACAAACGCCAATAAAATAGGTCTGTTATGAGAAATCTGGTTACAAAAAAGTGGCATCTCCTCAAAACCTAGCCATAGGATCGGTTTGTGCCAATGGACACTTTTTGTCAGAGCATCGAATTCTACATCATACCAACTTTTCAGAAAATTTGATGGAAAGCCATTTTCCCATAAGAAAGGTGCCTGGTCATTTTTAAACTATGAATTTACAGGAATATGTAAGTATAAATTTAATAGATAATTCCGGAAAAATTACGGAATTAATTATGTTTAAAGCTTTCAAATTTCTAGAAGGAGAATATTAATCACGATTTTTCTCAGAAAGGCTCTTTTAAAAAGGGATTCCGATTGAAAGAATAATCAAAATGAATAAAGGATGAACTAAGCATGGCAGAGGTTGGGCATTGGAATAACATGACAGGATAGAGATGCCGCTAAAATATAGAATCTAAAAATCATAATATCATAATACTTTGGGTATAGCCATTGTATATATAATAAATTCTTTATCCCTTAATTCCTATTGCTTTACTGTTTTTGTGCCACATCTTAATTTTGACTATAAACCATTAAAATCTGCACTATTCATAACAGCAGGAGCGATCCTTTGAAAAGGGACCAAACTAATTTGTACTCCCAATACGTTATACATTTTTTGATATCAGTTTAAAATGAAAAATCTGAATTTTTAACCTCAGGTGAACCATCACTGAGTTACTATTCAGATCGAAAGCTTAAATCAAATTGATTTAGAAAGCTTCTATTTAAATTTATGGTATTTATCAGAAATAAAATATTCCAGTCGATAAGGTTAATTTGGTTTAAAGTTCATTCCAATGTCAGTGATGGCATACAGAAGAAACGATTATTACTATTCACACGGTTTTGTTTCGAAATTAATTTGTTGATATATGGAATTAATTAAGATACTCGAGTATTTACGACTATTTGGCCAATAAGTAATCGAAATGATTTAAATTAAATATCAATTTCAGTATCAAACAGATACATACATAAGAGTATTAATGAAAGGATTTTGGGTTTATCTTATCCTAGGAAAAACAAAATATACAAATAACAATCAGAATATTGAAGTTTAAATAAAAAACTATCTGGAAAAACAACGTATACAAAGGTTAAACAAACTTAAACGAAGTCATTAGGAACTAACAAGACTCAAGAAGTTGTAATAAAGGTTTTAGAACTTTTCTTGCCAATTTTGACTTTAAAGTAAGTAAATCCAATCCTTTTCTAAGAGAAAATAACGATAGAACTTTAAATAGGATTTAAAAATACAACAAAAACTGCAAAATACTTTTTAAAGTACAAATATAAATAACCGTAGATCTAACGTTTCTATTAATGTTCGAAAATCAAATGCTAAAAGAATTTAGATTATCTTTAATTCCTTGCTGCAGGTATAGCAGGAGAAAGCCGTAAAGTAAGTAGAGACCGCAGGAGTACGATCACATCTACTTAGTTTTTGTTCTACGAGGAGCAGAGGTTTGACAGTTTACGTAATAATGATTTTTGGCAAGACACCATGTCGAAAATTACTTTAGAGGCTTATTTTAAAAAACTTTTTTTTGAGAATTTAATACCAGAAAAACAATTTAATTTTATAATAATCAAAGGTAATACCACGAGTCCTCCAAATTTTATCGACCATTTAAATGTATAAAACGTCCCGGTCAAATTTTCTGAAACTTTGGTATGTTGTAGAAATCGATGCTCTGACAAAAAGTGTCCATTGGCCCAAAGCGACTCTATGACTAGTTTTCGAAGTACAGGGTGTTAAACATAGGAAATACCACTTTTTTGTAACCAGATTTCTCTTACCGGACCTCTTTTATTGGCGTTTGTTGTAGAAAACATGAATTATAGATTATTTAGCATTAATATTTTATAAATAATCACCGTAGAATTTGGTTAGTTACAGGGTTGTTCGAAAATAAGTAATACGGTTTTTTTGAAGAAATCATTTTTTTATAACAGCTTTAAAAATACGAGCAAATGTAATTGCATTATGAATATATAGATTAAGTAATGACTTCTTGGTGATGAATCATATTTTATACAGGGTGACTCAGAAAATGTGGTTAAAGGGGGCATATAGTGTTTTTAGCTTTAACCAGTCACCTCGTATAAACGATGTGTTACAAAATTTTTATATTATTTTAAACAAATGTACGATCTGCCACTCTATGTCATACAGGGTGTTAAACTGATTGCAAAAACTTTAAAAATTAGAAAAGCTGTGTTTTGTGCACTACCCTGTATTTTAAAAGTTTGTCGGTCAACTTTATGAATTAATACATTTTCATATTAACAAAAGTTTAGTATTTAACTTAGCAAAATTTTGTTGTAATCCTATGACCAGTCTTCCTAAAATGTGTACCCATAGATTTAAAAACATCTTTCAACTAGTAAATATCTGTCGTATTTCTATTATTTTCTTATTGTATAAAACTTACACATTTATTTGAAAGATATCTATTAATGGTGGGTAAAAGCAAGCATTTTAAAATTATTTTCATGTATACAGGGTGGTCCATTAGTAAACTAGGCAAATTATTTAATTTTTTTCAAATCGAATGCAATACCTACTTCATTTTTACAATCGACATACCTAGTTAGTATTATACTTTTCTTAGTAAGCTTGCTTACGTGCACAGCTTGCTTACCTGCACAGTTTGATTACCAGCATAATATGTGAAAAAAATAAAGGTAAATAAAAATAAATAAATAAATCGTAAAAATTACAGCTTTATACAGGGTGTTTCATTGGGAGAGGGAAACTTTTTAACAGTGGATAGGTGTCACTGGGGTGATTCCAAATAACCCATATTTTATGAGTCTAAAGTCCCTTATAGCTGAGATACAGAGTGTTTTGTACATTTTGGTCATTTCTTCATTGCCTCCTGTGCTTTTAACCACTCTGTATAATTCTATAATATTTGGTACACATAGTTTCTGTATCTTAACAAATTAATTGAGATATTATTAATATAGAAAATCCAGGCCCGGCTTCACTAAAAGTTGACAAATTCGTTCCGCACATAAACAACACCCTCTATGTTAAATTTTCAAAAATATTTTACCATAGCTAAAAAGAGGACAAAAAATTTAATTTAACGATATACTTTTAATTTTTGCACATATGATTTTGCTACTCATAAATAGTTAAGTTTTCTTACATTTTTGGGGCACTAACTTGCTTAATTAATCCTATTAAGTTGTAATCAATATTATTTGACCTAATTAACTATTTGGTTTAAAAGTATGTTACACCAAAAATTTTTATAATCATCTAGGCCTATGAAAACAGATTTACAGGACCGTACTAGGAACTAAATGTCTCATTATATTTACCTATACAACACCCATTTTATTTATTTTTTTAACTTTCCTTATGAAAAATTATGTAGTTTGGAGTAGAAGAGTAAAAAAACTAAAATCAATTTTTTGTAAATGATAAAACTACATAAAAAGCATTGTGAATGTGACGCGTTATTTATTTAAAGTTGGTAATACGCTGTACTATTTGTGAAATTAAATAGATACGTCAGCAACATATGAGTCAAATAAATAAAAATCATTTTTAGTTGAATAATATCTTCTTATTAAATTACAAACAAAATTCAAAAATTACACAACACTTAAAAGACTAGAAAAACACAATCCATTTGCTACCATCAGGGAAGCTCATTAGCAATATAAATTTTCGGTAAATCTGTGGTCTAGTGTTTTTAACAATGAGTTAATTGGACCCCATATACTCCCTCAAAGATTAACTTCAAAATATTTTACCAATTTTGTTAGAGGATAAAGGTGTAGACATCAGCAGGAATTTAATTGTAATTGTACTGGATTTTTCAAATGAAAATTTTCCTAATAGGTGGATAGGTAGAGGTTGTCTTATACATTGGCCTTCAATATCACCGGACTGTAGTCCCGTCGATTACCGTATTTGGGGACATTTAAAGTCCAAAGTTTATTCAGCTCAAATGAATGTCAAGAGGATATGCCAAGAGCATAAAAATAACGAAAACATTATTCGAAAATCTGTAAACCAAATTATTAAGCGAGAAACAATATGCATTCAACAGAATGGGGGTCATTTCGAACAATTATTATTATTGTTTAAACTTCAGTGTTTTTTCTAGTCTTTTAAAAGGGTTGTGTAATTTTTGAATTTTGTTTATAATTTAATTAAATATTATTGAACTAAAAATGTGCTTTTATGTATTTTTATCCTTTACAAAAATTTAATTTTAATTTTCTTTACTTTTCTACTCCATAGGTAAATCTAATGTGACATTTAGTTCCTAGTACGGTCCTGTAAATCAGTTTTCATGTGCCTAGAAGACTACAAATAATTTTGGAATAACATAATGTTAAACCAAATAGTTAATTAGGGCAAATAATATTGTTTACAACTTAATAGGATTAATTAAGCACGTTGGTGCCCCGAAAATGTAAGAAAACTTAACTATTTATGAGTAGTAAAATAAAAAGTATATCGTTAAATCTAATTTTTTGTCCTCTTATATTTTTGAAAATTTAACATACAGGGTGTTGTTTATGAGCGAAACGAATTTGTCAACTTTTAGTGAAGCCGGGCCTGTATTTTCAATATTAATAATATCTCAATTAATTTGTTAAGATACAGAGAGCATGTGTACCAAATATTATAGAATTATACAGAGTGGTTAAAAGCACAGGAGGCAACGAAGAAATGACCAAAATGTACAAAGCACTCTGTATCTCAGCTATAAGGGACTTTAGACCCATAAAATATGGGTTATTTGGAATCACCCCAGTGACACCTATCCACTGTTAAAATGTTTCCCTCTCCCAATGAAACACCCTGTATAATGTTACTAGTTTTTAAATTTTTTTAATGGCAGGAAAAAATTTATATAGTAAATTTTCTCATTTATTTTCTTTAATATTATGGGTACCTACCAAAAATATTTACATCCAATAGTTCAGCTCGTCTAAAGCAAATATCAATACTTGTTAAACCCTAAAACACCAGCTCACCTATTACAAAATCCCCACATCCACTTATTTTAACGCGCCCTTTGCAATTTGCAAAACTTACCGATTTAATAGAAATTATTAAACATCCACCCTTCTTATTCGTTGCCGAAATCTCAGTCTGGGTTTCTTCCCTTATTATATTTACCCCCAAGTCGGCCTCGTAATCAATTCTTTACAGATTACACGCCGAGGTAATTTTAGGAGAGTTATTAGTTCATAAAAGTTTCAGCACGAGCGTCTGAACAACATCAGCGATTAGAGTTGAGTCGTTGGTCGGTTTTAATAACTGCGAATTTCGTAATAATATCTTAACATGTGAAAGAGCTGCTAATTGAGGCGGATAATCCTAAAAGCTATATTATTAGATTCGAAGGTCTTGTTTTCGTCGGAAGTTTTCTACATTATCAAAATTGGATTGGATTAGAAACATTTTAGAATATTACAGAACAGAATGATGCTATAAGTAAAATAGAAAATTGTGGGCTATACTCCAAAAAAGTTGACCGAAGGATTTAGACCCAACATATTGTTTTTTTAGAACCACCTTAGTGACACAGTATACTTGTAGTCTTAGCTAAATTTCCTGCTCAAAAACATGGTCTAATTCCATTTTATTTTCATTGATTTTCCGGCTACCCCAATAATTCATCTCCTGGGGTTGTTTATTATAGATTCCCATTATCTGCAGGAGCTTTTATAGAATATAGTGAGAGACATATGTGGATCCAACCGATTTTCAAGGCGGGGGCTGTCATTCACCTGGGGGGATATGGAATATCCCCTGCTCAGAGGAAGGCCTTCTATCCTTCTATCCTCTCTCATGGTTGTTCTCATCCAGTCCTTCAATCTTCAAAGGGACTTCTTGTAATCTTTCTTTAAATGAAAAAACTCGACCTAAAGGGGGGACTGCAGCCCCCACAGCCACCCGTGGATCCGCCAGTGGTGACAGGTTAGTAGACTCGTCAACTTAGCACTTGGTTAGTCCTTAGTTGCAGGATTTCTTCGGAAGACATGTTGGTTTAGATGAAGCTATTTCTCCCAGAAAGCGATTTCCTTATATGTTTTTCAACCAGCTAATCTATTACTTTGAACATGGATGAAGAAAGGCTGTTCGGTCTATATGACTTAAGATCGATCTTTTCCAGGTTTAAGAATTAGAGCCGCTTTTACTTTTCTCCAGTGTCCTAGTAAGTGTTTTTTGGTTTTTGTTGTATTTGATGATATTTGCATTTTTACAAATTATATTCATTTTGTGTCAACATGGATGAGGGTGTCAATAGGAAAAGAAGAATAACGCTGTAACAGAAAGGGTTGCTGCTTTGAGAAAGATTTAGATATTTCATCCATCTTTTGGAGATAATATCTCAGAGAGCGTCTTGTTATATCCTGTAAATCCTGCCTCAACTCCTTTTTTTCATTTTACCGTTTTCAGTAACCATCTTCACTAACCATTTTGTGATATGGAAACTTATTTTTCTTCAAGGACATTCCTGGTGAAGTAAAGATAATTGTAGTTTTGGATGATTGAATATAAAACTTTTAAGACAGTTAATATTTTTCTTAGCAAAAAAATACTATCCTTAATTTTAAAACTCCACTCTAACAGTGCCCTTCGAATTCCGGAATAAGGAAGGACCATAATCATTTCAACTTTAGTACCTTTGACAATTTCGGCTTAATCGTCTGGAACAGATTTAGCAGATTTCCATAAATCATACTTCTGCGACGTAAATCGTTTTCCCTCTAATCTTATTAAGCCAATCAATAAGGCGAGGAGTCTGAAAGTGTGAAAGAAGTAGAAATAAAAAATAATAAGAAGATGCAGTGTGGTAGTCGCAAGGGGTTGAATGAAACCATCAAATTATGTAAACTTCTGCCTGTCCTATGATTAAGTTTTTACCATTTTAACGTTAGATTTAATTAATAAAAATTTGAAAAAATTCTTGAAAAATCTGCTATTTAGATTATTGTATTATCTGTGGTTTTAAAATTCATAATGTCCTATATATTTCCGTTGAAAAATGTTATTTTGGCATATATTTTAGGTTTTGATTTAATATTCCACTCATTTTTATAATATTTTCGCATTTTTCTACGTTGTTTGTATCTTTTCCTACAAATGATTTTTTTTTCATAAATTTCGATAATGCCAATCGATTTTTCATTGGAGCCTAAATCAGCTGCGCAAAAAGGCACTCTAGAGGAAAATCGACAACGAAAAAAGGAAATGATAGATATTTTCAAAATCAGAGGACAATTGGGTTGTTGGGATATACGAAATAAGGAGGAACAGTGTCATAAAAAATAACTAATTCAGTATTTACTAAAAACATCAAACTTTGCATAAAAACTAATAAATACATTGGTTAAAACACAGATTCATAAATAGTATATTACATAACGAGTGCGAAAAGTGACATTATTCACACACGACAATCCCACTAGTGTGAAAAATCACTTTCGCACACTTTTTTTCCTACGACCACGCGATGATTTTGACCAAATATTGTGAAATGTGATGGTTTTATTTGTGACAGGCTTTATGTCTGTTTGTATTTAGTTTATATTATAAATAATGCTGTGTTATTTACAATCACTTTTATAGTAGAATAAATATAAATATTGATAATTAACAATAACTAGGAACTTGTAGAACAAATAGGAAAGTAATTTACACCTGTGCTGCAAGTACTTTCCGCACACGTGTGGAAAGTACCATTTTCCGTCGGAGTAGAGAATGAGATATCTGTTACTTTCTTATTAGTGGCGTCTGTGAGTCGGAAGGACATGGACCAAAATTTACCCGGATCGAGAGTACCTTCTCCTCCTATTTTCGGGGATGCTGAACACGATGGCGATATCAGAATTACTGTTTTCGATTGCTGAACCCCTTAAAACGGCCAAAAACTACCCCCTAAAGGGGTTAAACGGGCAGCGGCTCATTTCCCTGTAAAAAAACGTCTTTTCCCCCATTTCAGAGGATGCTGACCACGGAGGTGGTGTTCAAGATTACTTCCGAACCTCACCAACCCCTCCACGGCTAAAATTCAACCCCGACAGAGGTGTTTTTTTCCTTCTTTTTAACAGCGACAAAATGTTTGTGCCCCCGTTTTCGAGGTTGCTGAACTCGATGTCAGTATCAGAATTTCTCTTTTCGCCAGCACATCATTTCACTGTAAAAAAAACGTCTTTCCCCCCGTTTTCGAGGATGACGAGCATAGTGGAGGTGTTGAAAATTACTTCCGACCCTCACCTATCCCTCCACAGGTCAAAAATCACCCCAGAAACACCTCCACCATGCTGGGAATCATCGAAAACTGGGGGCACAAACATGGCTGGCGAAAAGAGAAATTCTGATACTGCCATCGTGTTCAGCATCCTCGAAAACGGGGGCACAAACGTTTTGTCGCTGTTAAAAAGAAGGAAAAAACACCTCTGTCGGGGGTGAATTTTGGCCGGTGGAGGGGTTGGTGAGGTTCGGAAGTAATCTTTAACACCACCATCGTGGAAGTAATCTTTAATACCACCACCGTGGTCGGCATTCTCGAAAACGGGGGAAAATACGTTTTTTTACAGGGAAATGAGGCGTTGCCCGTTTAACCCCTTTAGGGGGTAGTTTTTGACCATTTTAGGGGGTTAAGCAATCGGAAACAGTAATTCTGTTACCGCCATCGTGTTCAGCATCCTCGAAAACGGGGGCAGAAGGTACTCTTGATCCGGGTAAATTTTGGTCCATTTTTCATGGTTTTTTCCGACTCACAGACGCCACTATATGTGGTCGTAGGAAAAATAAATATTTAAGCAAATCAAACAAGGAACCGTGTTAAATCATATAGATATTCTTCATTTAGATTATAAGGAAAATTGTGATTTCGAAAAAATCTGGTTACGTCATTGATCAGATGCAGTCTGGAAGAGCTGAATAAGTGGTTCTTGAACAACGTACTTTTAATTTCCTACTTTTTAGCTTGGTGAAACGAAGACTGTAAGTGGACAAAAATAAACTTTAAAAAAAAGTTAAATGTAAAAGTTTAAGTTGATGTAAAACGGATAATTTAATTCCATAAAAGGTAAACGAAATTAATTGCATTAAATGATGGATTTAGAACGGAATAAGATTTGTTTTACATAAATTGGTATTTATTTACAGAGTCAAAATAAAATAAGATTAATATTTTGCATTTATCTATATTAAATTCAAACTTATATCAATGCTGGAAAACTAGTTATTTTATATTATAGTTACTAGTTATTATATGTATAAAAATAATGAATAAGGAAAGTGGGTCAAATAAAAAATTGTCTAATTAAGAAAGTTACTATGCAAAAAGTTTTGCTTTAAAGAAAATTTCCAAGAGATTCTGCCCCGGTTGAATATTAAGTATGTTATACAGTATAGAGGGTTGTGCCTAAACTTATAAGAAATAATAAATAAAATGTCTTTTTATGAACAGATGTACCCATTCAAAAATCTTACCAGAAAAAACATCCCTGATGTCTATAAATCCAACTCTGTAGGAATCTCAACATCATGAAGAACAATTTTAAAAAGTTGCTGACATTCTTATTCAAAATGAGTTGGCCGGTCACGTCTCTTCATTGTTTTCATTTATTGACAGTTGTTAAAAAAATACACTTTAGATCTAAACGAGGTTGATTTCGATCTATTGTTTGAATAGACCATTTAAGTGGATGACATGAAGCTGAAAGGCCACAAAAATAAAAATTGTCACGCGTCTGCCCCTCCTACGTAAACAGGCATGCTTTTAAAATTATTTTTATACGGAGAAACTCGATTGTAAAACCAAAAAATAAGTTGCAGCAGTTTTTTTCGTTAGGATAAACCACAAATATAAAAACCACAACCCCAACAAGTCATTCATAAGTTTCAAATATTCCGTGCCTATGGATGAAGGGAGATAGATATATAAAATGTGTGAAAATGGCGTCCAATTTATGCTGCGATGCATGGGCGTACCGTTACAGAGGGAAATGGGATGTGACACAATATATTTATTTTTTTTAACGATTTTAATTTTACCACGTCGGTAACATAGGAAATCTAAAATACTAATGAAAATATATTTATTTAATCAAATGACTAATCGTAAAGCGACGATCAGTTATTTCGCTAGTCCGCTCAGAACACCTCGTGTTCGTCAATGCAAGATCAAGGGAAAATTCATCATTTCCTTGACTTGTCTATGTTGTTTTTATCAGGCTGTTCTGTGACAAGTACATTCGGGATTGAGGTAAGAATAGGGAACTAACTACAAATTAAACAATGATGAATTATTAGTTGTATCATCCTGAACCTTCTACGTTTAGATAAATCCTGAAAAATATATAAACCGTTTTAATCTCATCGAACCTACAACAGAAAAAATTGTTAGTAGATATCAACTAACGAAAACGTTGGCAGCAGTAACAAATTTCTACATCTACTATTTTTTTGTGAGGAAAGCCTGGTTTTATTTTTTTTTCTACACTACGCTACATTAAAATTATATACATTCATAATCCAAGAAGTCGGGCGAGAAGGCATTGACAGTGAAACGACATACAAATCGAATCAAATAAGTAATTATTTAAAACTACAATTACAGAACACAAAAATACAAAATTGAAATTTCAATAAAAGATTAATGGGAAATCACTAGAGTTTAAGCAGTCGGTATTATGGAAATGTTTTTGATTGCTTAAAATATTCAACATATTCTCAAAAGATGGTTTTACCTTTTACATTACATACATTTAGGCCATAATTTTTAAACAATATTACTGGAAGTACCTACTTTATTTCAAGTGAAAAATATTTGGATTTTAGTAGAGCTTCGCCAAAGTATTTTTAAATCTAAATTTATTAAAAAAACAAATAGGTATATTACCTCGATATTGGTTTTGTATCTTTTTTAAAATATTTCCTTCCACTATATTCAAAGTCATTGTCACGGAAATGACTTGAACAAATAAAAGCATTTTTAGGTACCAAATATTCCTTATTTCAACATTTGCTGGAAACCTAAAAGTCATGTCTTCGTATAACTGTTTAAATGAACAATTAATATTACCTAAATACTTAGGTAGTTTGGCAGAAAAACAAAATGTGATTTAATTTCTAACAAAATATATGAAACCTACATAATTATAAGTCGTTGCAATAAGTTAAAACAATCCTTTAGGCATTATTAAAGAGTTTATGCAGTCGATAAAATACTAATTCTACGCCCCTGAGCTTTGTTTATAATCTTACATGTAAGATAAAATGATAAATCGGGATCTATATAATCCATTTTGTTGCACACAACACACTGATGAACCATATTTATCTAATAAATTAACTTAAACCAATACATTCAATGTGAAAAAGAAAATTATAATGCTATTATAACCTATTAAACACAATAATAAACATACAGATTTGTGTTCTATCTGCTGGTTTCGCTGGTTTCATTGATAAAGATAGAACATTTGATAGCCCTTAGTTGCCGCTTCTAACAAGTTTCTGTAGAAATGGTTTAAACTTAAATCGTGGTAAAGTATCTTTGTCAATATTTATCTATCAATATAATTTGTTGTATTATTAGTTACGAAAATTAGTGTTAACGTAGATGTACAATTATTTTAGCGAAACAAAATATCTCATTTTCCAAGATAATTTTTACGTAGATTTAGGATTTTGATATTGACGAAAAAAATTATAATAACTTTGACAACATTGAAACTAAGAAATCTAAATTTAATAACACAGCGTTTAGACTGTTGCTTGTTGTTGATGCGGGCCGAAATGTAAACAAACTCTATCTTATTCTCCTATATCTATGATAAAAACCAAATACACTGCCTCGATGTTTTTCGATCTAGTATCATTAAATTTATATTCAGACATATAGTTTAAAGGAAGGGTAGTTGACGACCGTATTGCCACCTATCAGTAAAATTATGAATGACATGGTCGGTTTATTGCTTTAAGGTTTTATATAAAATATTAGCAGTGTATATTTTGCAAGAAAGCTAAAATGCGATTTTATCAACAAAATTAATCGGGATTTCTCACCACACCGGTTTCATTATAGAACTTTCCTTTTTTTTAACATTTCTAAAATTAGTTCCATTCCAGTATAGAACACCAATAATACATTTAACAGACCCGGGCGATAAAATTCCGAAACAGACATAATCGAGACAATATACACGGTCAAATAAAAAGAGCGAAACTTAACCTCGAATGTTACAATAGAACAGCGAATTTCGTTTTATCGGATAAAACAGTCCAGTCAAAGGTAAAAAAGGATGAAATTTTCCTGCAAATCGTTGAGGCAATTTTAAAATAAACTAGTTTGGCGAATAAGCATTTTTCCACAATGTCTTTCCGAATCTCTGAAAGTTTTTTATTAGGATATGAATCAGGGATACTTCCTTATTGTTCACTTTTACAAAAATGCAATTATTAAGGAATAATATTTGAAAAAAAAACAGATATTAAAAAAGAAACGTCAGAAGAATAACGCGACAGATATTTATATGTGGTAGTCGATTTGTATGAATCGTATCTGCTTTTGAATGAGCTCACTGAGGAAGCACTAATAATGTCTTATGGAAGAGATTTCCACATTGTAAATACGCGATGAAAATTGGAGAATTCAATTGCCTAAATCTCTTTTTACAAGGTGGACGAAAGAAGGATCAGATTTTATATAAACCAATAATGCGTCCTTTCATTTTCCATTATTGGTTTTAAATCTTTATAACTCACCTGCCTTAAACCCACCGTTTGTTAAGGCCCCAGTCTTTACTAGGCCAGTGTTCGGTCGTAGGTTCGATCCCTGCGAGTGGAATTAAAAGTCAGATAAGACTTTGGCAAGTGCAAAAAGGTATTTGTGTCGTACGCAGTTTCATTCACGCTGGTAAAGATGCCGGATGAGATCGGATATCTTGTGGAACTGATAGGGGTTGGTGGCACATTTACACACTTGTTAGTCGGTAGATCACCTGCATGACAAAGGCATAGTCCTGGCTTTAAGGTGATTGTGGACCGTGGTTGGGAGCCCACGATAAGCTATAGGTCCCGTCCAGATTAGACCTAGTTGCAGAAAGGAGACGTTAAAATTAAGCAAGCAAGCTGCCTTAAACCCTATAAGTTATCAGATAAATATAACACGCAGTATAGTCCTCGTAATCGCTTTAGTCCGGCTATCTGAAAAGTTTTATAAAGTCGCTATCCAGTGTTCTACTTTAATATATAGCTCGTAAGCCCAGAGAGTGGAAAATATAAATTAAAATAATAAAAATATGTGCAATGAATAAGTTGTAAACGACTAATGGTTCGGATACATGACCAAATCATGGTTTAACTGTTCGGAATCCTTTGAAGCAGTCAATTAAAGGATGCCGCGTCCGCTTAAAGAGTGAGTTTTTGTTGGTAGCAACAAAGGCGCCGCTTTTAAAGCTATACCAGTATTAAAATGTTTATTCTGTTTACCTTTAACTCTTAATCGATACGGACGTTTTTTCAAATCAATATTAAGGCTACTACAATTTGTTTCCAATAACGAAGCCTAAACGAATTGCAGGTTCTTGGTTAACAACAACAAACAAGGCAGATGATGGGGGGGGGGGCTTATCTGTGACTGATCTGAAGATACTGCATTTCTTCAGCGAGAATATTGTACACCGAATATATCATGATTGACTGGGCTATTTATCGAATGATAGTGGCGATGAGAGTTATAGAGTTTGAACGAAAAGCGGAGAGTCAAGATCGCCATCAGCAAATAAGGCGTAACCAAACACTGGGGGTAAAGTTGACGAGCCCCCCGGGGCTAGAGGATGCTGAGTGGTCACCGATAGGGGTTGCGTCTCACTCCCAGTTAGTAGCAGTTTTCAACTGAAGTTAGTAATACTAGCAGGACCGGATTAGCGAATACGAGAAAAATAAAATACAAAAGAATATTATATTCGAAAAATTTTTGTTTTTGCATCAAATATAGAAGTTTCCTTATTGATCGTTTGAAAAATAAATATTTTAGTACAATAATCAGAAGGTAGGTAACCGAAAAACCTAATAAGAAAATCAATGGCTGGTATAGAATAACACTCATCACATTCATGAGAGAATCCTAGACTCGAAGAACAGAAGGAAAAGAGGCAGATCTAGGAAAACGAAGCAAAAGAGAGTTGAGAAGAAAGAGAGCAGAAGGAAAACTACGAAAGAAATAAAGTTGATGGCCCAGTACCTAAAGGAATGGAACAGCTGTACAAGAAACAAAATCTGACGCCGTAAGGGGCAAACGAATGATGCGAGAAGAATAATAAAGTGACTCCATATGAAAAAATCCTATGGAGTTAAATCGGACCATGTTGGTGGCTATTCTATGGATCCTCAACATCTCAATTATCCTTCCCGGTAAAACTGTTTCCAAATTATTACTTTATATTGAGAAGAGCTTCGATCTTCTGGAAAAATGACTAAATTCTTTCGGGTTGTTTTCGGCAATTTTTGTAATCAGAGTCATTGTATTTTGTTTGTGGCTTTTTATTAGTTTAAATTCTGTATTTTTTTAAAATGACGTGTCACGCGGATATATTTTGTAAATAACGTTTTTATGGCTTATCCTTTAAAAGGAAAGAAGGAAATACCTACGTTTGTACACGACAATTACATGCTTAAAGATCAAATGACGCGATTTGAAACAACTACTGCATAAATCACTTGTAACGATCTCAAACACCTTTTAGTTTAATATTTCATTTAAAGTCATAGACACAGATCTGATAGTAAATAGCATATGGTTCTGGTAGGTTTATCTTAATTGCATTTGATGGCACCTTTAGTCGGTAACCAGGGTCAGAGATACGGATGAATGGAGAACTTCCTGGATTTCTTCTTTTTTGCTTTATATTTCGCATATATTACAAATATAGAAAAAGGAACTAAATATTCTGACTGGTGTTAAATCTATTTTTTCAAATATGTCATTACAGGTTGTTTTGATATAATATATGGGGTATACAGATTATGAATATGAATACATAACATAGTGCTTCTGCTACTATTCTCAACGTTTTTGGTTGAAATACACGGTTAATATTTATATTCGACATATTTGGACATTCCCACAACTAAATATCATAAATACATACTGATAAAATGTAGTCATTAGAAAAAACATGGTAAAATTGACATAAATGAAAACTAAATCATCAGCTAAAACTTAACAGTTAGGGCAACCCGTTTCTGTTGCGATATTCCCAAAGGCAATTTATAAATCAAACATATTGCTTTTATATTTGGAATGTAAATTGTCAAGAGAATTATGTTAACGTGAACTAAAAAGTAATTTTAATATATTGCCTTGTAAAATGATGATTGCAATCAAGTATAAAATTCACAGAGAAATATTTTGTACAGAAAAAAAAAATATAAACACACAAGAATAATAGAACAGGGATTGTTGTATTTTATTTATATAATATAAAAAAAATCAGTAGACTAGCAATATTAGTAAATAAGTAATTAACTTTTAATACAGTATGGCCAAAAATAAACAGTCCTAAACTCAAAAACTCCCGAATGACATCCTTTAATTCTTCCATCAGATATACATTTTTGCATTACCTATATATAAATAAAAAATAATTTCCTAAAATTTGAGATCCATAATAGTGGAGTGAAATTAGACGAAAATATTCTGAAAATGGATGTAACAGCTAAGTCAAATTTTTTAAAAACGGCATTTTTGGTATTTTTCGAGTGGATTGCTTCACTATTTTTTAAATATCTCCTGCTCTAAGAGTTGTGGAAAAATAAAAAAAAATTAAAATGACCGTGATGAAGTAGAGTATCGATCCGTATAGTAGGGTTTTTTAAAAAATGCATCTTAACCTCAAAAAACGAATTCACGCACATTATTTTTTTTACTGAATTGGCAATAAATAACCAAAGAATCCTCGAATTTTCTTAAAAATTGGAGAAAATATATATTTTTATGTCGGGAAGAGTAAAAAAAAATGTATTTGTCCAGCCAAAATCGGAATTTTTCGAAAAAAAATTGAATTGTCTGCCTTTTTTGGAAAAACAATGGTAGAGCAAAATTTTTTATCTTAAAAAGAAGGATGATTTTGTGTGTCTAAGAAAATCCAACATTTTATTTCTTTATTTAAAGTGCCCAATCTAGAGAATAATAAAAAAAAATCTATTTTCATTTTTTTACAATTTTTTTATGTTTATCGAGATATTTTTGCTTGATTCTCTTAGAAAGCATCCATATCGCAAAATAAGCATACATTTTTAAATTCAAACTTTCCCGATTATCTTCAAATCTTTGTCGGTGGAACGTATGCATTTTGTTTTCGCGAAGGGGCGGGAATTTTTAAAGCAGTATACCAGGTGACCATTAGACTAAGGCAATGCCTATATCTCCTTCACTTTTCAACCGATTTGAATAAAATTTGGTACATAATAGATATGAGACACTATTTTGGATTGACAGACGTATAAAAACAAAATGGCCGACTTCCGGTTTCACCAGAAGCGTCACAAACTTCGATTTTTTAAATAGAACACCCTATATATTTGATATTTTTTGGATTCTATGGCTCAAATTACATACGACAGTGTTGCCAAATTTTTTATTTTTTAATAAAAAAATTCAAGTTTTTTTTTCAAGAAACGATTGATTATGTTTAGGTTTTAACAAAAAGAAAATGGTACATAATGTATATCGTTGAATTGGTAATTAAATTCTTTATCGAATGGCAAGATGGCCCTCGGTAGGTATCGTTTGAAAAAAACGATTTATTCGTTAAAAATGAATTCAGAAAATTTAAATTCCTGCTGTAGGATTTGTTATTGATCTTATCGATGAAATGACGATTACTATGAATTACTGATATCAATTAGACTAGATTTTGATCTGATCAAGGCCTCCTGTGCTAAAAAAAATGTGAGAATTTTAATTTTTTTATTGAAAAATAAAAAATTTGGCAACACTGTCGTATGTAATTTGAGCCATAGAATCCAAAAAATGTCAAAATATTCGGGGCGTTCCATTTAAATAATCAAAGTTGGTGATATTTCTGGCAAAACCGGGAGTCGGCCATTTTGTTTTTATACGCCTGTCAATCCAAAATAGTGTTTTATATCTAAGTACCAAATTTCATTCAAATCGGTCGAAAAGTGAAGGAGATATAGGCATGACCCTAGTCTCATTGTCACCCAATATTATACTATAACATTTATCATGACAAATTAGTTCGGTTACACTAAGTGGCAGTTTCTGTTTAATACCATCATTTTTGTCTTTTTTTTCTAATACTGTCCAGTCCACTTTTTTTACTATTTGTAATTTTTGACCAGGCAAAATAAAATCTTTGCAAAATATGCAATTTTTATTATCTATACTTTGTTCTGTGTTTGAGGCCATTATTACCAAAATTACCTGAAAAATATTAAAAATTTAATTTAAAATTGTAATATAGAAATTGTCTGTTTAGATAGTAAATGAAAAAATACCTTGAAATGAGTAATTTTCAAGAAGTAATTTTTTGAGAAAAAAATAAGCAAATCAATAACTTGAAACAAATACAAATTAAAATAAAGTTCAAAAACAATGCAATTTTTTGCTGTAAAACAGCATTTCACCTTCAGTATTTTGTAAACTTTTATTTATTTAGTTTTTGAGGTTATAAATATTTTTTAACGGTATCCTAAACCTAACCCATTTTACACAGGATTACCTACAGAGTTTTAAATCTTAAAAAGATCGCCAAATCGTTCGTAATAATATTATTTTAGAACCTGAAATATTTTTTTATTTTTTTTTTTAATTTTTTTGACTGAAATACAGATAATCAAGCGTAAATATCGCGACAAACATAAAAAAATGGGAAAAAAAAGGAAAATCGAATTATTATTTTTTATTATTCCCTAAATTGGGCACTTTAAATAAATAAATAAAATGTTGGATTTTCTCAGACAAAAGTACACAAAAGATCCTTCTTTTTAAGATAAAAAATTGTTTTTCCAAAAATGGCGGCCAATTCAATTTTTTTTGAAATATGCCGATTTTGGCTGGACAAATACATTTTTTTTACCATGTCTTCCCGACATAAAAATACATATTTTCTCCAATTTTTAAGAAAATTCGAGGATTCTTTGGTTATTTATTGCCAATTCAAAAAAACAAATAAATAGGCGAATTCGTTTTTTGAGGTTAGGATTCATTTTAAAAAAAAACACTACTATACTGATCGATACTCTACTTCATCACGGTCATTTCGTTTTTTTTATTATTTTTCCACGACTCTTAGAGCCGGAAATATTTAAAAAATAGTGAAGCAATCCACTCTAAAAATACCAAAAATGCCGTTTTTGGCACATATCTCGCGAAGCTCCAGTCCAAATTTATTGACAAATTTTGTACAAGCCTTTCTTTATGTATAAATTCAAAAAAATTAAAAAAATTTGACTTAGCTCTTACATCCATATAAAATTCTAATTGCACTGCTCTATAAGTGAATATTGTGAAATCCAGTTTGTAATACTGTTTTTGGCTGTCCCACACTATAAAGATTAAATAAAATTGTAATTGTTATAGTCTGTGCAGATTTGATTAAAATTGAATCTTTAATTTTAAAAGACTTCCATCTAGATCATTTAAATTAATCCCATTCCCAATAATGCCTAATTGATACAATAAATCCCGGGAGCTTCGTTAATATTCATATTTTCTCGAATGCTAATGCATCTTCTGCAAGTAAAGCGCTTAAAATGTACACTTAGAGCAAAGCAAGGTATCTCTACCTTTGAGAATATTAAATCAGAATGCATCTCACCGTCTCGCGCTCTCGATTTATTGATAATTAGGTTATGATTCGCAATCGCCATTTATCACAAAGTTCAAGTGAATTGAATTATATCAAATTAACTTTTATTTGTGAATTTATATACAGTTGTTTATATTTCATGGAGAGTGATTTACATTCGTGCTGACATTGTGAGTTTAAATATAATTTTTACATTTGTGACTTCTAGATCTATTAATTTCTTTGAAATGTTAACACGCTGTAGCTTTTTATAATATTGGCTTTCAATGCCGCAGCTTTTCTTTAGGGAATCTTCTGTAAAATCAAATAAATCCTGCTAGTTTGAGAAAGGTCTATATTAATATTCAACATACATGTTTGAAAGCTTTATTGTATTTTTCTGTTTTTACAAGAAATTCAAATTTGTGTTAAACAAGTAATCACAGCAGAAATACAAACGAATTCTTTTGAATGCCAAATGAAATTCATTCGGTATTCGTAATAGAGTTTTACAAGAAAAGAGGGAATTCGCTTATTTATTTTATTCGTCATTTCCAGCATGTACCAACTTCTTCATAAATGCAAATTATGTGACTTGAATGTTTATTATGACGCCAGTTATTTGTGTTTACAGAGTGTCTCGCAGCAATAGCATTTGGCGTGACGCCTTAATAAAAATAAGCTAAAAAATACCAGGGTAGTCCTCTTTTCAGCTCGATACACATTTCCCAGTGATGTTCAATAGCTGCGATAGCTTATTTATAGTGAGAATCGTCGAACTCCTCAAAATACCCATCAATGTTAGCCTCCACGTCTGTATTGTTGGCAGATCTTTTACCATGGAACCATTTTTTTATGTTTTAAAACAGAAAATAATAAGAGGGCTATCTGGAGAATAGAGTGCCTGATAAAGCAACTCAAACTTTAACTCATTGAGTTTGAGGCGGTTTTTTCTTGATTTAATCACTCAAATGCTGCAGTAAGTTCGTATAATACTCTCTATTAATTGATTTTCCTTTCTAAAGATATTCAATGAAAATTATCCCAGACGCATATCAAAACCAGTTGAGAATGCTCTTCTAGCATTGCCATAAACCGAACAAATTGTTAATAAAATTTTGGATTGACAGTTCTCAGTTCTAATTCTAATCAACACAGCCAACAGCCACAGTCTACTCACTTTTACCAAAATAGTCATTCACTATGCGACTACTTTAAATTCAATGTCATTTTAAACTTCAAAATTTTCATATTTTGGACCCCATTTTAAAGGAGTTCCCGAAGTAGTACGCAGGGGCACATCAAACCTTACTTTTTGATTCTCTATCAAAATCTGAAGTCAGAATTTTAAAATCCACAAAGACAAAGAATCAACATACATACACACATATATACACACAGATCGAATTCAGATACCGAACAATTTGTTCGGTGAAAATGATGCCATGACTTTGCTAGCAGATGGAACTATATTTGACTTCTTTGGAGCCGGTTCTCCAATTTCAGTCCATTGTTTTGACGATTGCTTCGTCACAGATGTAGAGTAATGGACCCATGTTTCATCCATAGCTATAGATCGATGCAAAAACTTGTAGACAACCCACTTTATCTGTCACATATGTCCCAATTTGTGTTTTTTATTCTTTATGTAGTTTTTGAATGTTTCTTTATTTTTCACCAATTTTTGGTAGGTTCGTAGTGATTTCCCACTAAAACTATTTTATAATAATTGTTGCTATAAAAGTGGTAACCCTGTATAAAATTATGACCAACGATTATTGATCAGATTTTGCAGCAGACGTGAAATAAATGTTGATGATTCACTCCCACACCGTTTTTGATGATTGCTGATTGTGTGCAAGCGTAAATGCTTTTGAGAAAGGTTGTAGAATTAAAGCCCAGATAGTTAAGCCACCTACAGGTTAAAACCGGATGTCTATTAATGCGAAATTTATTGGGTACTTAATTCTAGAGATGGTTACGTCTTAAAATTATAATTTTTATGTTATGTTAAGGGATTGAAATACAAAAATTCGTTTATACTTACTACCTACAAGAATCGCCAACTAAAATTATAAATCTTTTAAACTAAGGATGCCGCGTTCTAAGCTGATAATTGGGGATACTCCTGTTTCTACTATACCAGTAAATCATAGAAGCTAAATTAGATAATTTATAAAGCCTGAAAACAGTAGTGGGCTAAATACAGAGGTCCTAAGGTTGTAGTATTTCCTAATGGGTCGTTTCTATGGTTTCTCAATTTCATCTGATTTCACTCTTACTGGATGACCAGCTTTTGGCCTGGAAAAACAGGCCAAAAGCAGGTGGGAACAATCCTCAGGATAGAGGCAGGCAAGAAATCATCACGTCACTCACGGCTGACCTACTGCAAAGACAGAAATTCCGCAAAAGTAATAGTAGGCATGCTTACAGGAACAGCAATTGTCAGGGATCCTAAATATACTTAAAAGGACGAAGCTCGCGCAAGTTATCTAACTATCCGCAGGGCCACCCTTTTTACATATCTATCTATCTAGCTCTATCTTTATTTTTCTTATTAAATCCACGTTTAAAATTGGGAGTTTTAAATACGTAGTATCAGTAAAAAGATCGTAATTTGGGGATTTCTTGTGCTTCATTTTGAATTCAGAATTTTATTTCGTCAATTTATAGGTCCTTAGAATTAACTACATTTTCTAGATAATCTGCTTACGTATTTTGCGTTTTGGGGCTTTTATTTTTCGTTACTTTTCAGGAGGAATATTATGTGAAGTGGTCAGTTGTCAGTAATGTCATTAACAGTAATTTTTAATTTCTAATATTCTACATTATCAGTTGGACAATTATTTCTCTTTATACCATTTTTAATTTCTCTCGTATATCTTTCTTAATGATCTCATTATTAAACCTTATGTAAGTGCTTGATTCCCAGAACATGTTGCTACCGTGACAACGTGTTTTTTGATTCATAACTGCGGCTGACCTAAAACTCATTTCCGGAGATGCGGGAAGTCATAATCAATAAAAACAAATCTTATCTGGGAACTTTAATTTGCGTGCATTCTCAATAACTGCGATCCTTCTAAACAATGCAATGTTTCATGAGCATTTTGTAAAATGTCATGTAAACAATGTAATCGAAAGTTATAACGTTTTCATAAGAACGTGACTCAAATTCCGAAGCATTGTGGTTGGTCAGGATATTGCAATATTTACGACGTTGATGCTATCAGTTCACGATATATACGAAGAAGGACTACGATAATCGGTATGTGAATATTTATGTTTGATTTAGGTTAAACGCTGAAGATGAATTCTAACGAAATGATAAGCCATAAACGGGTTGAACGTGAATTTTGCACAGTTTTTAAAGAATATAAAACGAATTTAAGAAAACAGAGATTTACTTGGAAATCTTGTTGGTATTGCACAGCACTCTCGTCTTTACATTACTGATTTTTAAAGGAACCATATCAGTTAAAGAGATTTGCCTTCATTGAAGAAGTAATTGCCGAAAGTAAATAAAAATCCTACTACATTCTTTCTTTTATTCATTTTCTCTGCCTCTTCCTCTTTGTCATTTTTAAAAATGTTCCCTTATCTTTTGCGATAAGAATGAAATTATATTTACTTATTTAATTTGGGTTGTGTTAGATGCTTTGTTGTTTTCAGTATAAAATTCAAAGGAACTCATAGTTTTTATTTGATTGCATGATTTGCTTGCAGTATTTTCCAATCTTTAAAGGTATCTAGATGTTTAGGAGCCTAAAATCACTTCAAAGGTCTATAAAAATCGTATACCAGTTAATTACGTACCCAAAAGAATTGGCAATATTGTACCTATTCGAAATCTTTTTTAAAAACGTTCAATTTTTTAGAAACAACGAATCCTTTCATGCAAACACTTTTCTTAAGCCCTCATGTTTTCTAAACCCTCATTATCAAAGGAGCCGAACTTTCCCAAATAAAAAAAAGTGGCGACGTGAATTTATTTTCGTATAACTGAATAAAACATTCACCTAATCCCAAGGAAAAGAAGAAGATCGGGGATCCTTTGACACGTTTAATTTCATTTTATTGTTTCAAGTTATTAAGTTTATTGGATTTGGATTAGAGCCGGATTTAAAAAAAAAGAGAGACGAGGGGCTCGAGTTTTCGAAGAGGATTAAGGAAACCGTCACAGGCGTTTCAAGAGGGTTAGAGTTTATTTTTAATTGACAAAACAAATACCCAAGGAGCTGTACCTATTTGTTGATTTTATCAGTTTGGAAGGAGAGCTGATTAATAAAAAAAAAACTAATCAGGAAGAACTGTATTAAGTAGCAAGAAAACAACACGTCATTTATTTTAGTCATTATTATAATTAGAAGAAAACGTTTTAAATGAAGCTCCAATAATGGAGGAATGGAGAGAATATTACATGCAACTAATCACTCCAACAACGAAGAAAATAGGGAAAGTACCAGGCAAAAATAAAATTATGTCACAAATGATAAAATATATAATAAAGATGAAGAATAGCAAAAGAAAATAGATAACATGTAAAAAAGAAAAGATAGAAATCGGTTTTCAGGTCTATAAAACTTTTTTGAAAATATATACTTAGTAGAATTCTAATTAATCCTATATACGATTTTGTTTATTTTTAGTTTTTTCCCAAATATCTAATCATTTGTTTTCTATTCCTATAGCTTGTTGTTGTTCATCGCTTTCTTCTTCCTTTGTCTTCTCTTCCATTGTCTTCTGCCATTCTCAGAAATGTTATATTTCCTTCATATTTTAATATTTTGCCCTGTTTGACTTTTATTATAACCAAAGTACTCGAAAAATTACTGAAAAAAAGACTTTTATCAAAGGTACTACCACGAGTCCTCCAAATTTTATCGATAAAATTTTTAATTTTCACGAAAACGGCTTTATTTGGATAAACCACGAAAACAAACTGACTGATAAAATCACGAGTTCGCAGGACGAGTGATTTTATCTCAAGGCGTTTGAGTATGGAAACCGAAAATTTAATCTGTAAAATTTGACAGGACGAGTGGTATTTGGAAAGTTATTTTTTGAATCATTTTGTGTTAAAAACAAAGACAGTTTACACTCAAAAGTTCGATATTTTCTTTTACATTTAAATGTCAAATATAATTGATTGTATACCTACAAACGTTATATAAGTTGCCTATGTAGTAGTAGGTATTTAAGATTATTTATATAAGGGTAACGTTTAGACTTTGACATTATTTGTCAGTTTTAAACTAATTTATGGATGGAGCTGTGCTGTGTGTTAAAATAAACGAATAAAAACAGGTTAGTTTACAAATTTGGGTAATTTGGGTATTACCATAGATTTGCAATACATTTTAGTACAATAATAATTGATAATACTAAATAAAAGTTGTTAAATGTTTATATTTGACATTTCAAAGAAGGTAAACAATAGTTTAATCAAAAAACAAAAACGAAGAGGCGGTTTTATCAGTATAAAACTCACAAAAACCACAAAATCTGACTGTTTTGACATATGTTAAACATAATCCTTCATAAATAAATTTAGACTCTTCTCTTCGAAGAAATTTGGCTTTAGAGAAAATATTTCCACAGTAGATGCAATCTTACATATCAAGAAAAATATACATCAAGCTCTCGAAATAGGAAACCCTTGTTTATGTTTATTCATTGACCTGAAAAAGGCATTCGATACTGTCAGCCATGAACTATTCTTGGAAACACTTGAAAAAAAAGCAATACGGGGAAATTGTTATAAAATTATGGAGAGCTATTTAAATAACAGGACCCAGTTAGTGAAAATAGGTGACTCCTTAAGCAGCTCAAAAAGTATAGAGTATGGAATATCCCAAGGTACAGTCCTTGTCCAGTTTTATTTAACATATATGTAACTGACTTGTTTTCCATAGACAGTAAAGGCGACATCAGAGGATATGCTGATGATACTACTATTTTCTATCAGGCTCAAACATGGAAGGAGCTGAAAAACAACGCAGAACAAGATTTTAAATGTATTAAAGATTGGTTTGATGACAGACTACTAACGGTAAATTTTTAAAAACTAATTTTGTACCTTTATGCTGAAATAAATCGGGCGTCCCTTGTTTCAAGGAACTAGACATAAACATAGATGGAAAAAGGCTGAAGTTAAATTCTGTACCTGTAATCAAATATTTAGGAATATATCTAGACACACACCTAAAATGGGATTGCCATATTAAATATGTTACGAAAAAACTCCAAACCATTTTATATAAATTTAAATACTTAAACAACTACCTACCCATCCAAGAAATGAGAGTTATATACTTCTCACTCGTAGAAAGCCATATCCGCTATGGTATTACAGCTTGGGGTGATACGCTCAAAACACATCTCAACCGACTGAAGGTATTACAAAGGGGATTTCTGAAACTAATCCTACAAAAAAATTCCAGATACAACTCCGACAGCCTCTATAAAGAACTAAAAGTGGATATAAGAGAACTATTCTACCTCTGTGTTAATATGAGATACCACTCCAAGAAAAATAAAAATCAAGTTGAGATTCCTAACCATGAAATAAACACACTCTTCCACATGTTACAAAATCAATAACACAAAGAACTTATTCTTATATTTTAATAAAAATTTATAATACGTTGCCTGAAGAAATAAAAAAATGTTATAATACAATAAATTTCAAAAAGAGGATGAAAAAATATATCTTTGAAAGTGAAAGAAAACATTTTTCTCAACTTTTTGAACCAAATCAAATTTAATCTTGTGGTATTTAAATTTTATGTTATTTTGTATTTCAACAACTTTTATTATATTTTTATATTTATTTAACTATAGATCAGAGTTTATTTAATATTAAAGGGTTTTTGATCTATACAGCATCTATACGTAAAATTGTTCCTTTTTACTCTTATAATGTAACTTTTATTTTATTATGATTATTTACATTCTATATGTTATTTTATGTAAATATTTTAACTTTTTTATTCTTAATATTTTTTTTAATAAATAGTTATAATATTTTTGTCGTTACCGAAACAAGTGTGTAAGCGGTTAGTAGCTTTGTTCAATTTTTCTTTTAATTGTACATCATTGTAACACAAACTAAATAAAATAAAGCATTAGGTATTATTATTACGCGTTTAAGTGTGTCATTAATAATTTTTGATTTTCTGTCCAAACTTTAATTATTTATTTATTTAATTTTTATCCTTTTTTTAACAAAGTTTTGCAATAAACTCATTAATTTTTAAGGAATTTACAATTTATTTTTACACTCTGTATCTATCACTAATAACGAAGATCATTTATTCCCCAACCATTTACTTCTGAACACCCCTGTTGCTGAAATTAACACGGTTAAGGTTTTTTTCGTGTATTAAAACTGAACTTTTTGCTGAAAAGTAATTACAGCCCTAAACTTCGTACTTGTTTTTTCTCAACATCCGCTACTGGTCGAAATCGAAAGCGATCTGGAGCTAGGAAAATGTTAATTCGAGAGATGTCGCAAGTTGACAGTTTTACGGAAAAACCACTCTTAAAGAAATTGGATTTTTAGAAAATTCTCGTAGTGAAAAATCAGTAACTTTATTTCGGGCGTCGAAAGTTAGTGAAATTAATGAGGCGTATACTGGCCATTTTCATGAATTACGTACATTATTGGATTTTCAGGAGTTAATTTATTTTTGTTTTTATAAATTTTATATAGCGAGTGTCCATTTAATGCGTATTTTCTCCATATACCATATTTGTGTTATAGATACGTTAAAAAAGTTTAAAAAACTGTTGTATGGAATTAAAGAGCCATGATTTTGGATACACAGGGTGTTACGTTGTTGCCGAGCAGACTGATAAAACGCGAAAAAAACAGTCCTTGTGCAGTACCACCGAGGACCCAGGACCCAGGATGATTTTGAAAAGGTGAAAAAGTGGAGGGTATCTTATATGAAACCGACTATATTTTAAATACTGTCTGTTTTTAAAAAGATGTTCCACAAAAATACGTTTCTTTTCTTTAAAAGCGTTTTACTCAAAACCGTCTTTTTCAAAATGGTGGAATAACTATTACTATACTAGGTCATCGAATTTTTTATGCCTGGACTTATTTTCTTTCTAAATAATTTTTACTTTTTTAATGTTCGCTTTGAAACTGAAATTTTTATTTTTCAATATTGTGACTTAATTATAGTTTATCTTATAGATAATTATGTAAATTTTCAGATTTTTTTTAATTTTTATGTTTCTTACCACCTGGAGGACTTTTATCCATCAAAAAATCCACTTTTTTAATGGACGCCATCTAATGGAAACTGAATAAGTAAAGTTAGAAAAAAAAGTGTATTACTTAATCTGATACGTAACAAATCAAAGCAAGTTCTGGATGTCAATCTTTCATTGTTTTTTAGAGACAAAATTCAAAACATTCCTGTTTGTTCTTTTTGTACCAGAAGGCCCGCATAAAACTTGCTTTTTTCAATTACATACATTTGTTTAAACTATTTTAGCGTATCAATCTTCCAAAAATACAACAGATGCCATATTTAATTTTCTTGAGAAAGTGTTTTTAAATCTTAATGCCAGTTACATTACGGCGGCAGAATTTTGTGACATGTCTAAAGCATTTGATTGTGTTAATCATGGAATACTGCTAAGAAAATCAGAAAAATATGGGTTTAGAGGTATAGCATTAAAGTGGCTTCAAAGAGTACTAGTAAATAAGCAAAACTCGTATTAAATTCGGTGTTCCACAAGGATCTGTTTTGGGACCGTTGCTTTTTCTTATTTACTTCAATGATTTAGCAAGTATTAATATAAGCGGAGCATTCACAATTTTTGCTGATGATACAACAATTTTGGAAATCTAAAAATGAACAAGATCTAACGGAAATTATTAACGCAGATATAAATGAAGTTAAAAACTGGTGTGATGCAAATTATTTAACTTTCAATATTAACAAAACAAGTATCATAATTTTTAAATGTAATTTAAATGATAATATATCTTTGGGTAATGAAATAATTGAAATTAACACAGATACTAAGTTTCTGGGAATTTATATAGACTCTAACCTTAAGTTTGAAAATCATATCAAATACTTATCCAAAAAATTGTCATCGGGTTGGTACGCCATTAGATCTGTTGCTTAAAATTTAAATTTTAATTTGGCAAGAAACGTTTATTTTTCCCTTGTAGAGTCTCACTTACGCTATGAAATATGTTTTTGGGGTTCAGCCTCTCTGGATTCTGTTTTTGTCCTTCAAAAAAGGGCAATACGAAATATGTGCAAATTCTTTGCAGATACTTAATGTAGCCCACCTTTTACAAAGTTCAAAATTTTAACGTTAATTAATCTGTATATACTAGAATATCAAATACTATTAAACGAGCAAGGTTTGTATGTGTGTGTGTGTGTGTGTATATGTGTGTGTGTCCAGAGGATCTCGAAATCCACTCGTCAGAATTCAATGAAACTTTCAGGGTAGACTAATTCCTATCTAAATCGACAGAAAATGTAGGTCTCATGTCTGTGAAAATTCGATCTTCCGAGATATTTACAAGAAAAGTTAAGCTTTTAGTTTTATTTCCTAGCAACGGCACATAATAATTACTTGTTTCTATAGTAATATATACTATAAAGGATAGATGAGTACAGTAAAAGTGGGGATATAACGTCACATTCCATAGGCGTACTTTGCAAAATAAGTTTCTATAATATAAATAAGGTCACAGCATATAAAATATATATACGCACTTCGTAGATTAAATTTTGAAGTTATATTATTTACAAAAAATAAAAATAAACTTTATGCAACCGACACTTTAACATTGAACGAATTAAATTTAACCAATAAATAACAAGGAGGATTATATGTTGGGATTAAACTTTTTTTAATCTCTTGGCATTAAAAGTAACGCTTCTGTACTTACCTAAACTCAAAGATTAAAAAAAAAGTTAGTTTAAGAACTATCTTTAAAAGTCACTGTCTTCACTAAAACTACTGGTATCACTATAATTGCCTTTTCTGAGGTTTATTATTATCCGTTCTATTAAATTATCCATTGATATATCCACTTTCCTAAATGAATTTTCCACATTTTTAACATGACCAATGCATTTTCCCCAATGTTCTCTATTTATATCTGAAACTGCCTTCAAAAACAAATTTCGCAGATCAGGAAATTTAAATGTTTTATTGTTTTAAGAAACATAACCTTTTAATAATTGAGACCAGATCAGTTCAATGGAATTTAACTCTGCGTGGTTCGGAGGCAATCTGAGAATTTTAATTCCTTTTTCTCTGGCCATCTCATCCATAATATACTTTTTGAATTTGTTTTTATGTTGCCTTGCTATTACTAATAATTCTGCCTTCAAGGATTTAGGAGGACTGATAATATTTTTATAATGAAGCCATTTTGAAATATATATTAATACAAAATTCTGAATCAATTAAAATACATACGATACGGCTATGAATAAATAAAGTCTGACTTATCTGTCAAAAGAACAAATTTATTACAGTAAAAACCATGGAAACAAGAATCTAGACAAAAACTATATTAGGCCGATCAGATGTATTCAAATTTAAATTTTAACTACAAATAAGCATTGAAGGATGAGGTAAAAATAAAATTTCTACCTCTTGAACCTGTACTACGTTTTGCAAATTAAATACTGCACTGCTCCTTTCTTCTGTATAGTATAGTAGTAAAAAGGTTTGACTTTATTTAATTTCTGGCGTTTTAATCTGAAAGAATTCAATTTTAAATTTGTCGCTTTATATAAAAAAGGAAAGGTTCATTTGACGGACATAAATAATTTGCTTGTCAAATGACAGCCATCTCATAAATTCAAAGTTGAAAATACAACGTTGCCAATTCAATTTCAGAAATCATGGGTTTAGGTAAATATTTATAAGAACGTTGAGTAACACTGTTAAAATGGACACTTGTCAAAATGTGACACCTGTAAAAACGTGACAACTGTTAAAATGTGATAGGTGTCAGAATGTAACAACTGTCAAAAGAGAGAGAGAGAGAGAAGAGAGAGAGAGAGAGAGAGAGAGAGAGAGAGAGAGAAAAAAAGAATGAATGCTTGTACACGTGTACTATTAACATAGATTTCAATTTTTTATTTTACGAATGAACTATTTTTGTAACTGAAAATTTTTGAAATAATATGATATCAATATCTGCCACACGTCGAGAGCCTGGTCACAGGTTTTTGTGGAGGTTTTTACCCAAGTATGAATATCAGACCTATAATTTTCCTTCACTGCAGATCAATAAATAGTAAAATCAATTGAACATAAAGTTTTTCTTATATAGTGATAAATAGAGTGAGCTGAGCGATCTTCTGTTGACGGGACGTGTGCCCTACACGCTGCTGTTGCCCGTCCCGGAAACGGGGCCTGTCCACCGTGACCATTCGCGAAGATCAAGCGTCAGTAGATGTTGCCCTAAAAGGGTGAAATCCCCAAAAACTAGGCAACTTTAATGCATTTAACTAACCTCTGTGACAAGCAGTTGATAAACGTCAGCAACAGCTGCAGCCAATTAAAAATTAACACTGACAGCTTTTTTAATTTTCCCGCCTACTTTCAAGCCAATCGCCAATCAACCTTTTATTTATCTCCCTATCAGTAGTTCAAGTAGATGTCGCCCACTCCGTGATTTTCGCGAATTAATTAATAATTAGTCATGTTATAAATATATTTAAATTATATACTCATTGGGCTGCTTAAAAATGTAGATTTGAATATTAAGAGCGAAGCTCGGTGACCAGATATTTTGTTTTAACTGTGTTGGTGTTTTTAGTCTTTTATCTTTTTTTTTCTTTTATTCACAGCTTTGTCAATAAGTTTTTACTTTAGATAATAAAGCAATTTTGATTTGATTTGATTTGATTATCTTTAATACATATTGAGATATCTAGGAAATATGCACTAAATAGACACACTTCTTATTTGTAAATTCGTTTTTTAAGTTGCCAATAAACTCAAGAGCCTTATTTCTAATTCATTTCTGTAGTTCATAGTGGTTTGTTATATAAAAATGTTTTTAATTTGACGTTTCGACTTTTATTCTAAAGTCGCATTCTTTTTGCAATTAACTATTTTTGTGAGATAGGCATCAAATTTTTTAAATATCTACCGAACAATTAGAAATACATTCAGTGCCGCTGCTTTAACTTTGTGGTTATAATAATCTAGTTGAAGAATTCCATTTTATTTTATGGCGAAAATCATAAACATCCCACATATTTTTGATCTTTCGAATTGTTTATTTTTAATGTATGATTGGTCTTCATTAAGTCTTATATGAAAAGGTTTCTCCTCTATAAAATTAATTACATTATTATTATGTATTTCCATTGGAAAAATAAAAACTACAATTATTAATACTTGTGACTGGTTAAAAAAAATTATTTTGACTAAATAGGGTTCGATAATTTTCCAAATTAATATTTCATTTCAAATTCTTTTGGCTCATAATTCTATTTTTAAGAAAAAAAATTCTCGTTATTTTTCCAACAAAATTTATTATCTTTTTAACAAGAAACGTAGCCCTAAACGTTTGCCCGTTTTAAGTAGAAAGACAATTATCTAAATCTCTCGGCGTAAATATAATGGAAAAACTATTTTGCGGAAACGAGAGTAACGCGGAAAGTCTGCCCCGGAGTCGCTCGGTGTGATATTTGTGTACATTATGAACTAATTACTGCAATGAACTGCAGAAAGACTATTAGTCTCCTGCTATGAACGATGAAGGAAAATGGAAAATAATTACCACCCATTCGTTTTCGTCACCAGTATAATTTAAATTTATATAAAAAAAGTTGATTTCATTTGTCATCCCGGAAATGTGGTTTGAAATTAAAAATACAAATTGCGCAGCCCGTTTCTTAGGCTTATTTGTATTCGTCGGTAGTGTAGACTTACTTTAAAAAATTTAATTGAAAAAGGGGTTCATCGCAAAATTGATTATTAAAATTAAACAAGTGTTTCTGTTTCGCTAATGAGGGACATATTTCTTGAAAAAATTGTATTAAAGGCCTATCATTTCAGCCCCGCATATTAACAGAAATAGGAGGATTTAAATGAGGATGATTGTTTACGTTACAACAATCTATCTGCCTAAGCCTGATCAAAGAAAAGCTAAAATTGAGGTAAAGAGATTAAAATCATTCTAAAGCAAGAATTAGGTGGAGATCTGCTATTGGATAAAAAGAAAGATCTGGATCCACTCAAACAGCGTTAAAGCCTCTCTCATTCTATCAAATAAAATTGCTTTGGTCTTAAAATGATCAATAGTAATACCACAAGTGATTGAATTTTCACGATAAGTCTGTCGACTTATTTCATGGCGAAACTGAGTTGCTTAAAAACACCACGAGTCCGGAGGACGAGTTATGAAATAAGAGGCACACTTATGAGATAAATTCAATCACGAGTGGAATTTTATTAGACTATTTCACAAACAAAGTAAAAGGTAAAAATCTGAAATTCGGCAGAATTAGAGGAAATTAGCGAAAAAGGTAAGAAGTTGATCAGAGAAATTAATAAAGTTTAATAAACAGGAAACATTGACATCGAACGAAATCCCAAATCTGCACATTTTTAAATGCATGCACAGCGTGATTATTTATATTTGACGTTTAACTGTCACACACAGAAATCTGAAAACCATATATATATATTAACTACAATATTGATAATAAGGACAGCTTATCTGAAGCCGAAACAAAAGAGTGATATATTGGAAAGGATTGATTTATGCGCATGTGCCAAAAAAAGTAATTATACTTATTCAAAATTTCAATTTCGCACATGCGCCCTCGATCATCGGTGCCTATTAGACGAGGAAAAACGCATAAAATCTAGCATCACTTTTCTAACACTGCTCCTATGGCGTTTGGTCAATATTCATAGTTAATACCTCATCCATCATATTCTCCAGCTTTAGCCCCCTGCAACTATTTCCTATTCCCAAAGAAGAGGTCATCTCGGAAACAAACGCCTATTTTGAGGGACTTGAGAAAACCTATTATTTAGAAGGAATACAAAAATTGGGAAAACGCTGGACTAAATGTATCGAGCTAAAAGGAGATTATGTTAAGAAATTAAACGCTTATTTGCCGAAAAGATTTTTTTCTTCAAAAAGTCACTGACTTATCAAACAGCCCTCGTACATATATGCTGAAAACACCGAACTTGACAAGCCAATCAGAGTCAAGAGTCAAGTTTGGTGTTATCGATAATTCGAACTTGACTGGAGCTTCTGATTGGTTCATTTGAAAAGTGCGTGAAATAGTCTTATTTATTTCACCCACGTAAAAATAAATATCTGTTGCTTAATATGTTTTCTAATCAACAAATTACTTTCAAATGGAATTTGTCCAACTGAGTTTAAGTGTACCTTCAAACTACAGGTCAATCTCATTAATTAATAGTTTTGCAAAATTATTTGAGAAAGTTTTAAAAGAATAATTTTTAATTATCGAACACATTTTATCACCAAACCAGTTCGGTTTTCAGACGGGCAAATCAACAGAAGATGCTATAACTGTATTAATATCAAAAAATTATGAAGCTGTTGAACATACGAGACCGGCAATTGGCAGCTTTCACACTAGGCAGCACGGCAATGATACGACATGGAGTAGGGATGAATTTACATTGAATTGAAATCGACGAAGCCACTACATCGCTGTCAATGTAAATACGTCCCGACTCCATGTCGTGTCGTTACCGTGCTGCCAAGTGTGAAAGCTGCCATTGGAGTATTCTTGGATCCTGCCAGGGCGTTCGATACTGTAGACCATAGACAGTTGTTTGACGCTTTGGAGGATTCAGGAATACGTGGAACAGCCCTAAAACTCTTCACCCTTCACAATCGTACACAACATGTAAAAATAGATGATTGTGTGAGTTCAGAGCAAGTTATAAAATGCGGTGTTCCGCAAGGGACCTATTCTCTTTATTTTATATTTGAATAATTTACTTACCTTAAGAATTTCTGGAACCATATATAGTTTTGCTGATGATACGGTACTATTTTATACAGCTCAGACATGGTCAGATTTAAAACTCGAAATTGAAACGACATGAAAAATATTATTGATTGGTTTATTTGTAATTTATTAACAATTAATTACTAGAAAACTGTGTTTCTGCCTGTTTGTAGTTATAAGAATGGGATGCCAGATTACCGTGAATTAGAAATTTATAACGAACATACAAAAAACAACATAAAAATTAAATTTACCAATAATATAAAGTACCTTGTTATAACCTTCGATTGCCATTTAAGATGGGATCATCAAATAAATAACGTCACTAAAACCTTAAGATCGTTTGTGGGACGATTTAAATATTTATCGAAAGTACTTGATCTATCCCATCTAAAAATGCTCTACTATTCATTGGTAGAATCTCGATTATCCTATGGTATTTTAGCTTGGGGCGGAACTGTAGATCTGTATTTGGATAAACTACAAATACTGCAGAAAGATTAAAAAAAATAATATTAGGAAAAGAAAGAACTTACCCTTCTGACCAGCTTTTTCGGGAAGCATTTGTATTAGATCTTCGCCAGACTTTTTTTTTTAGCTTTAACGTACTTATTTAAACATAAAAAAGACTTTGATTTAATTTCTCATTCACATAATACAAGAGCCAAGAAAAATAATAATCTGGTAGTTCCGAATGCACAAAAAACAATTGTCCAAAGAAACTGCAAGTATTTAGCACCTCGCTTCTACAATTTTCTACCAGAAAATGTTAAAAACTCTTACACGTCAAATCATTTTAAAAAACAAATTAAATTTGTTTTATTATCCAATAATAGAAAACTAATTTCTCACTTTTTTCATTTAACTAATTAATGCGTTAAAAACAATTAACAATTTCTTGATTTTTATATTTTTTTATTTTTTTATTGTTATTACCTATGTATTTCTATTTCAATTTCTCTTTTTTCTTCTGGAAATAGCAAACCACTATGATCTTCCGAAATTAATTGTATTTCTATTATTTTTTCTTTGTTAAATTGTGTTAAATTATATTAGTGTTAGATATTGCTTTATTAGTTCTAATTTATATTTCTATAAGTATATTAGGATAAATTTAGTTGACACAACGGACAGCCAGCCCTCTGGCTTTGTGGTACTCTACTCTAGTTTATATTATTATATTATATTATATTATATTATATTATATTATATTATATTATATTATATTATATTATATTATATTATATTATATTATATTATATTATATTATATTATATTATATTATATTATATTATATTATATTATATTATATTATATTATATTATATTATATTATATTATATTATATTATATTATATTATATTATATTATATTATATTATATTATATTATATTATATTATATTATATTATATTATATTATATTATATTATATTATATTATATTATATTATATTATATTATATTATATTATATTATATTATATTATATTATATTATATTATATTATATTATATTATATTATATTATATTATATTATATTATATTATATTATATTATATTATATTAACGGATCAAATCTGATCGCGGATTCTCTTCTGTGGGGCAGAATTTGCTTTTATCAAATCACCGGACAATAGTAGTGAAAATATAATTTATTTTAAAATTCAAAATTATCATTAATTATTTTTAAATACAACTCTGCCTTAATAACTACCAATAAATAAATAATAAATATACTTTTGGTCTCGGTAAGACTTTTTCTTGGGAAAATTTATTATGCGTCGATACCGCCATCCGCCATCATAACAAGATAGCAATCTATGGCTCCCTGTTTATTCTACCTCCAGCTAGTTAAAGTTAATAAGTCCTCTTGTCAATTATGTAAAACAAATTGGGGTCTTAAAAAGCAGCTTATGCGTTAAAAATTATTTTAAGTGTTGCACCGAGGTGAGACTCGATTACTATGTGATAAAAATTTTTATTTTATTGTTATTGATACACTGGCGGTGCAAGAGGGTTTTAACGTAAGAAAATTATTTTAAATAATCCAAGTGAAGTCACTTATATGCTCTTAAAGTCAAACACGTTCGTTGCTACTATGTCTGGCAATATTTTTTCTGTATAATTATTTAAAAAACGCCTTAAGGCGTCAACTGCACTTATGGGCAAGTAGACGCCCTGGGGCATTTATTGGTTATTGTATACCAATAAAAAAAACTGTTTATCTCTCTCTAATTAATGCAACATTTAGGCTCAGGTATGTTCCCATCCTATGGAAAACTGCAGAGGTAATAATAATACCTATAGTAGGAAATTCTAGCAATGAATTAACGTCATACAGGCCAATCTCCTTACCCCCCCGTAATCTCAAAGATATTTGAGAAATTGTTGTTACGAAGAAAGAACCATATAATTGTACAAAAAAACATTATCCCATCACACCAATTTGGATTCCGCGATAAACATTCTGCTATAGATCAAATCCATAACTGAAGAGGATAAAATTTGCTCAGCTATTTTCTGGATATCGCTAAAGCGTTCGACAAAGTATGGCACTAGCCTGATAATGAAGATAAAGAAAATATTTCCTCTGCAACTGGTTGAAATTTTGCAGTCATACATATACGAGCGAACATTTAGAAAATGGAAAATGAGTACTCTGAGCTCAAACCAACAAACGCAGGGGTCCCACAAGGCAGTGTTCTTGGACCGGTACTATATCTTTTGTATACATCTGACATTTCGGAGAGAGAAAACGTAATATTAGCCACATTTGCTGATAACACAGGAGTTTTAGCAGTAGGAGCAACTATAGAAGAAACAACGGCCAATCTACAAAATGCAGTCATTGATATAGAACACTGGTCTAAAAAATTGCGTATAAAATTTAATGAAGACAAATCAGTCCATATTAAGTTTACCATCAAAAGAATAAGTTACCTTCCAATCAATCTAAATAACAGTATTGTTCCTAATAAGAAAACAGCTAAATATCTGGGTTTAAACCTGGACATCAAACTTAAGTAAAAGGAACATGTTAAAAAAAACGGAACAGTTGAAGATAAAATATAAAAATATGTATTGGTTGATAGGTAGGCACTCGCAGCTTTCCATTCAGAACAAATTATTAATTTACAAACAGGTTCTGAAACCGGTGTGGACTTATGGCCTACAACTATGGGGTTGTACCAAAAAAAGCAATTATAGATGCCTAGAAACGTTCAAAAACCGAATATTATAGAATATTGCAGGTGCTCCTTAGTATATTCGGAACAACGATCTATATAGATACCTCCAAGTCGAACCTATCCCAGATGAAATCAAGAAAGTCGCCAGGAGACATGAAGAGATGCTCCATAAACATCCCAACCTTGAAGTGCTTCAACTTCTAGACAACCAACCACAGATGCGGAGGTTCAAAAGAACTAAACCGTTTGAGCTTGTGTAAGTGTAAAGCAGAGTCAGTGTTGTGCTGTGGAGCCACAACAAAGAATTGAGTTTACGTTAAAAACTAGGACTCCTAGTCTAGGATGGACCACAGGTGACATCTAGAGTACAATCTTTTAGGAACTTAGGTTAAAGCAAAAATGCTAATTAATCCTTCACCCATGGAGATCTAAAAGTAGACAATAAATAGAAATATTACAAATTATTTAGGGTTATTATAATTGATAACCTTTCACAGAATTTGCACTTTTTTCTAAGGATCCTTCCATTTTCCATTATAAATTGCCACATAGTTCGTTGTTTTTGCCAGAAATTAGTATTATTATATTCAGATTTGAGAATGATTCTTTGTATACCGTTTCAATCTGATCTACGCCACTGTATGTGTGTGAGTATCAAAAGTACCTTGTTAAATTCTGAGGACTGGTTTTGGTCTTTACTTATGGTTTCCTTTTCCAAATTTGTTCGTTTTACAGTACGATATACTAAATGAATATTCAACTTTGCAAATTGGTATGCCTTCAATAGTTATTTACAACTCTCCTAGAGTAATGATAAAGTCCAATGGAACTGTTACTAGTAGGACAATTTATTAAACGTATTTAGAATAATGATATCTAGTTTTTTCCGTAACTTTGTCAAAGTCTGAGTGATTTTCTAGGACGATCAAGTTGTTTTAATATTTTAAAAGAGTTAACCATTCATATTTTTTTATATGTATAGTTCTGTAGGGTTAAAAACGAAACAACAAGGTACTTGTACTTGTAATTTCATTGAATATTTTCCTGTTATTAATTTCACTACTAATATTGTTAGCGGACTCTACTACACTTTACATCCTGCAGCATCATAACAGATTAATACCATGAAGCTCATTTATAGTGAAAACGTCAGTTACACTCTCCATAAACTAGGAATGCTTGCTAATCCATTATAGGGTCACTAAGCCGAAAATTAATTTACCAAATTCAGTTGTGTCCGTAATCAGGTGCACTAGATGAATGATGGTGACATTTAGTAGACGAACTTAATCTAGTTAATTCCTACTGTTCGAGTTTTTCAAACAATCAATTATCATTAAGAAGAACAATGTAAAAATAGAGTGATAATAAATTTTGAAATAACTTAATGAATTAATTATAATAAATTGAGAACGAGGGTAATGTAATTTGCAGAAAGTTCCAATACATTTCTAGCCGGAAAAGAACTGTCAATATATAGTAAGTCTTCACCAAACACATATTGCAAATAGAGCGAACTGTCTAAAATGACATAAAAAGTAAAGAAGCTCGTCAGGTGTCAAATTTCAAGTATTTACAGGGGTATATCCCACCACAAAAAATTTTCGGAAAATTTTCTTTACAAAAATACATACTATCAGAAAGATAATATCATATTTGGATTTAGAACGTCAAAATACAGAAGACACCATGATTCATACTTTGAGATATTAGCTCGATTTCAAAATAAAATTTTAAAGGTAAATATTTTAAACCATGTCATTCAAAAAATCATAGGGACCAAACCAGTATAAATAACCATAAAATGGATTCCATTCAAGAGAGGAGGGTTAGTTTTATTAAAAAAAAATCCTGAATAACCTGACACAAAAAGTACTGAAACTAGAGAGATTTCTCCAGAGTAAGAAGAACATATTTTTGACTGCTGGCCTTTTACCTGGGAATTTAATCTAATCCTATTAACTTATCAGTTTTAATAGTAAGCAAACACAATCATAAGTCTGTAAAAAGTGTGAAGGCAAGTTTAATTTCTTTATGAATGTAAAAAAACATAAATATTCATATACGAAATGCTCAAAATTTTATTAGTACAACCCTGTAGTTTCAGAAATAATAATTTATGCAAATCCTTAGCAACCATGATAAGAACTATTGGAGGTCGTATAATAACACTGATGGCCAGTATTATCTCTGAGATCACACACAGTAGATACTTTATTCGATTTTTGACAATAATACCCTACTTTGAGTGGAGTGTACTTCAAAATTAAAAACAAATAACTGTGATTGTTCGCAAAAGGGTCACCGGCATAGGAATTTCATATAAAATCTGTACAATACACCGATTGGCAATTCGATACGTATCCTTTTGCCTTTGGCAAATATGATTTCATATTTTCATGGATCGCTTCTCATGTTTTACGAAGGAAGTCGTGACTGTACGAAATAGAAAATGCCGATTGGTCGGAAGGAGCTCTCGTAAGGTAAAATAATAGCTTGAGTTGTAATAATGCGGTACTCCGTAGAAAACGAATAATATGTATTTTGTTTGAATCGCATGAAAAAGTAAGGAAGTGAAACGTCGGCAACTCGTATGAAAGATTTGTGACGCGGATAATTTTTTTACAAGAATTATTTAATGATACCCATTCAGAATTTTATCACTTCTTAATGTCGAATTTCACCTTTGTTTATTAAGAAATTATAAATTTTGGAAATTTAAATCCGGCTCGAAGGACCATGTCTTTTGGTGGTATTTAGACACCAGGATATTCGTTTACCTTTGAGGCAGTGGAGATAGGGCCTTAATTTCTTGTGAATAAAAGAGTAATAACGAGTACTTTTAAGTTCTGGAGGGTGGGGGTGGTGGGACAAGTAAGGGGGAGATACGGGGGGAAAACAAATATTATTGAAACGCTTGTAACTTCTGTACTAATTGAGCTAGCGCAACCAGCCTGCGCTTATATTGTTCACTTTTTCATCCGCTAAAAGATAGCAGTACGAAAAACTTTTTTCTTTTCACAAATGCGTGTTTGGCGCGCAAAATAAAAAATGGATAATTTTTTGTTAGCGTTTTTAGGCATGAAGAAGGGGATTGTTGAAAAAAAAAAATTTTCACCTCTCGACTGCATGTTTTTTTAACTTTCATTTGATCATCGCAGTAACTCGATGCGATAATTAGGAAAGGCGCTACGGGCCGGAAAAGTATTTGCTATATAGCGGGAAATTAGAGAGGAGTGGAGGAGTAGGGGGTTCTAACCGAGCTCAAAAGAAAGACGAGAAAATTTTCTAACCATTTATTCATTTTATTATTTTGCCATGTCAGCATCTTGCCTGCCCGCGAGAGTTACAAATGGAAAACGGAGCAAGCAGAATGGCAGCCGGGGGCGGAGCTTACGCTCTTCACTTCTCTCTTTCTCTCTCTCCGGGCACAAGGGCACAAGCGTGCGTTTGTAAATTGCGCGGGCGTAAGCGTTTCAATAATATTTGTTTTCCCCCCATATCCCCCCCTACTTGTCCCACCACCATCACCCTCCGGCACATAAAACTACTCGTTATTACCCTTTTATTCACAAAAAATTGACGCCCCATGTCCACTGCCTCTCCAGAAATAATTAATTAATTTTTTTCATTTTTGCAACTTCAAATCGCGATATTTCGTGAACTAATTGAGTTGTCGGGTTCTGGTTGGAACTAGGTTACGTGTTTTGTCAAACACTTCAATTTTGGTAAGAAATTTTTTTTGTGCTATCAAACCCGGCTGAGATTTATCGGAATAACCGTTTTCAAGTTCTTCAGATAGAGAACTTCATCGATTGGGAAAAAAAAATCTTGATTTCATCAGTCTGTTTTCGAGTCGTTTGTCGCCAGATTTACTCCATTAATCAATGGAGCGCTACGTTTGGCGTGAAGTTATAGACTGTTGGTACTTTGGTTCACACTTATATGGAATTTATCGTAAGCTATTTTTAAACAGAAAGTTACTAGGTCGTATAATTGCGGAGTAAAAGATATTTCTTTTTATTTAATTTTTTACATATTTAATTTTGGGATTTATTTTTTCCTAATACCCTACAATAGCAAACCATAGAAAAATCTAGGTCTCGACTGAAAAATATTTCTGTTCTATTTATACAAGCAATATTTGCCACTACCAAACTTTATCGACAAGGACAATTCTGGAAGTAAAAAGTCGGCGTCAGAAAGTCGACTACATTTTTTGTTACTAGCCTAGAAGCTTAAAATACAAAACAACATATTGATATGGACTATAGTTGTAGTAAAATAAAATATAAATTATATTATATATATTTATGATAAATGTCATCTGACTGACACATTCATCCATCCTTTCACTCGTCTAGCCCAAACCGCTTGAAATTTAAAGATTCTTCTCCTATGGAGGCATTTAGATGCAATTTTTGAATAATAAACTCCTAAAAGGATGAAACAGAGTATTTGTAAAAGAAGAACAAAACCAATTGCTTAGTTGATATACTCTGCAAAAAATAAAATAGTTGGAGCTGGAAACATAAGATTTGGTTAATACAAAAGAAATAAATAAAATCGTATTATCCTTGACCAAGAAGCCAAGAAAAGTGATTTGGATAAAGAAAAGTAGTTTTTTAACACCCATAAAAAACAAAATATAATATATTCTGATTTATATTTCTTGTCTAGATCAAAACTTTTCTTTTTTATGCAACAAATTAGTTATATCAACTACATCTACTAATTAAAAAGATTGCAGTACCTACAACGAACTATACAAAAAAAAACTCTTAAGCTCGCCAGCGGCACTCCAGGTTTTTACGCGAAAGAGAATTTGTAATGATTTTAATATAAATAAGTCTGATGTCTACCGTCTGCCTTTAATTATGTACGTTTTTCAACGCTAAAGGTGAGAATCGACTTGCTTTACTCTAATTTGGAATGTGGTTATAAAAGCTGCTTAAAAGCTGCTTAATTTTAGAGACAGGTACGAACTAATTGCTGATTTTTTTATCAGGTGTTAATGATTAATTTAATAAAGATAAAAGCTTTCTGTTTGCTTTTAAATCATTTAGATTAAAGAAGAGAGGCGTGTTGGCATAATTAAAAATTAAAAATATAGGTTATGGTGTTACAAATGGATTTCGAGTTAATTAAATGGTTAAATAGGTTCAAATTTGTGATTTAAAATAAAGTTTTTTCACGTATCTTGGACACAGACCAACTGTTGCTGATCTTTCATATTTTGCAGCACTTTAACAGGTGCGTGATTTCATTTTTGACAACAAAAAATAATCAGAAACGCAAACACAATTTATAATAATGCACCCAAAAAAGAACGAGAAATAATCATGAACAATAAGTTCACATCTTAATATTTCCTAGTCTTAATTTTGTTGTTTTACATTCAGAAAATAAATATCTGTAAAATTAAAAAAAACTGAAGATATTATACTCCTTTTTGCATTTCCTCGGTGGATCTCTAACCATAGGTCAGTAAATCGCAGCACATTATTTACAGATAAAGCCCAGTTTACTAGAAATGGGTTTAATACTTACCATAATGACCTCTATCGGCGGGTCCAAAATGCGGACAAAAAAGAAATGGTCCTGTAAACAGCTATCATTTTTTCCATTCAAAATACATCATACTAAAGGTACTTAAATTACATATAGGATTATAGGACCTTTTCTGGTAGCATATAGTCCACCTTTTTTGGCATTTTTTTGTCAGGTGCTCATTTCGCATATATAATTATGCTTGATCCCCATTTTGCATTCGCCCAAATATATTTACTCGTGGATTCACCCCGTATATAGTGATTCACATAATTTATTTAGAATGTCTTCTCCAATACCCTCTGACTTCGCCGGCTATGAATTCATATGGGTATTGACTATCTACGAGTGTGTTAAAAGCGGGATTAGTTTCCTAAATTAAACATACTGGTCCTCTTGTGCCTGCTTATTCATGGCGATGGTGTTTATAAGGCACGTTTGTGTGCTTACTTCTTTCTAGAGTTAACACCTGGGCCACTAATCTAAGTGCCTCTTGCCCATCCACGATCTCCATCAATCCGTCAACGGGATATTACTATATCTCGGTCAATTTAGTACAGTCGGCGATGAGAGAGTAAAGAAAACAAAGGAAAATAAATGAAGAATAATTTTAATTTTCCTGCTTTACTCCATATTGTGACAGTGTTAGTCGGAAAGATCCTATGGGAAAAATATTTATTGAATGTATGTTGCATTGCATTGAACTACATTTTCCATTTTACTGCCATATTTTTATTGTTTGCAGTAGAAACGACTGTAGATGAGAATGAAGACAATGAATTGTTAATTTTTATATGAAAGTTGAAGAATTGAATTTTTTCTGGCATATAATTTAAACGACTTAAATATTAAGCTGAAATTCGTAACAGATTTGTTTCTAAATAGTTCATTTTATAAAGAATTTCTTGGGATACACATGTTATGAGTGATTTTGAAGTGTAAAAATTGCATTTAAGGATGAAAATCGTGTTTTCAGGCGTTTCTTTAAAATAACTCAAAAACTAAGTTAGCAATGAGTTAATATTATGCTTGATATTTATAGGGGATGAATCTAATAAAACAAGTTTCATAGGATTTAGCCCAATATAACTCCGGCTAGAGATCGTAAAAGCTGTAATATTGCTCATTTTCAATAAACTCCATTTAAAAATTAACATCTCTGGTTCTATTCATCTTAAAGAGCTTTTCTTAGGCTTAAATTCTTCCTAAAGAACAACATTTTAATATACGTAGCTTCTTATAAACTAAAATAATATTCAATTTTAAACTTTGGATTATAAATCGTTAATTTTAATTTAAGTCTGATGAGTAAATACGAACTTTTAACATTTTTTTTATTGTTCATTTTCGCAAATGTGCTACCATTTATCAGTAAAACTGATAAATGAAGATTTAGAAGTGAATTTTGACAACTTTAATTTCCAACTTGTAGTATAGGGGTTGCAAAGATTTTTCTGGTCCAGATGTGAATGCAAATAACGTGACTCTGCCACGTACTGAGATTTCCTGGATTTATTGACCTGGCTATTATATATCTAGAGATAGAAGAGCAACTTTTAATCCCTATGACGAGTTTATTACCAGAACAAGTGAATGGATTTTCAACTTTGTTTTATTCAAAACTTAAAACTCAATAAATATCTTATTTAAATATTGACATTTATTACCGTTAATATTTTTTATTTTTGAATTACATCCGATGTTCTATTCATCATTTATCCTTCGTTAGCCTACATATTACACGACATATTATTCGGAAAATATCCACTAATGGTCAGTTAAATGTTGTAACTGGGAGTAGATAATAAATCATTATAATTTCTTTTTAATAAACCAAGTTTGGTCTCCTACACAAAAAAAATACTACTAAAGATTTGTGATTAAATGCCAGCGATAGTATCTTGAAATGCAATGAAAATAACATTTAACACAAGCTGAATTGGCCATTATGTTAATATGTTTGATAACTGGAATAATATAATGATCATTATAAGTGTTAATGATATTGTATTGTGAACACTAACTCTGTATTTTCATTAGATTTATTATGTTGTCTCAAGACTTAAACAATTTAATACAAAAAAATATAATTTTTTGGTTTCTTGGTTTTTATGAATACATAATATTCAGTCACTCAATAAATTTCTTTCCCAGCCATATTCTTTTTAGGCCTGCAAACAGGCACTAGTCACTGGGAGCTAGATCCAGAGAATACGGTGGATGGGGAAGAAATTGAAAGTGCTATTCTTGCAATTTTGCTATTGTTACGATCGACTTGTAACACGGTGCATTGTCTTGTTGAACAATACTTTTTTCTTATGTATTTTGGGTTTTTTTTCACAATTTCTTCCTTCAAACGCCTAACCCTGTATGATGGTTACTCCTTTCTAATCACAAAATGAGGAGTCCAAGACTCTTTGTGCGGTTTTTGTTGGTTGCTGTCCACTAAGCTGACTGCCGATTTGACTCTGGAGTGTAGTAAAGGATCTAAATTTTATCTATTGTCACATATCGTGTGTAAAAATTATTTTAATTCGCATAAACAGCTTGAAACAGGCTCAGCTGATGGAGACGATTCGGTTCGTGGAGTATGTAGATTGAGGCCACGTAACCGATTAATTTATTACTCCTTTCGAAGATGGCTTAAAAAGAGAAGCCACCAAGAGGGCGCCACCTACACTCTATTGGATGAAGAAAAGTATCAATTTTTTTTATTCCTGGCCTTTTTTTGAATTTTTTTCAAGTCTTTATGATACACCCTGTAAATTTGAACAAAAAAGGTATACTTGTTTTGATAACATAAATTCAGCTCATTTCGAGATATTTGCATTTAAAATATTCTAGCCACAGTATCTATTTAATTTACTTTAACATATTTCAACATAGTAGACTTTGAAACTGAAATGAAAATGTACAGCTGTCAAATAATTAATTATTGTTAGATGTGATTTAATGATTGCAGTGTTAATTTTGTTCACTAAATTCCATCTAAGTAGGTAATGAAAATGCTATGACACAACCATTTCTCCAATTCAGAAATTAGATATTGTTTAGAGAGTGTTAAAGCACAAATAAATTTTTCTGGACTTGCTGCTGCCATCTAACAATTAATTATTTGACAACTGTACATTTTCATTTAAAGTTTCAAAGCCTACTATGTTGAAATATCAATCAATAACAGATCTCCTGGCGAACACATTGCAATTAATTCGAAACAACTAGCAAACGGCCCTTCTCAGAGCCATTTGACAATTGGACCAACAATCCGAGTATGCCAAATCAACATCGAAGGCATTAGCCGAAGTAAGAGTGAATACCTTAGTAAGCTCCTGAAAACCAACAATATCGACGTAGTTACAATCCAAGAAACACACGCATCAGATGATCGTCAAATTAGTAGTCGAGGTCAAATACCTGGCTTTGTCCTAATAGCAGCCATAAACCATGCACAATATGGAATTGCAACCTACTGTAGACAAGGTATAAAGAACATTGCAACAACATACTCGCACTCATCCCAAGATCTTTTTATATTAGCTGTAAAGATAGAAGAAGTTACGGTGGTGAACATATATAAACCACCTAAAGTAAAGTGGCCAGATAATACCATGCCAAATTTTGAACATCCGACCATATACACTGGAGACTTTAATAGCCAACACACTCTTTGGGGTTACAATCAATGCAACGAACAAGGTGTACAATTATATGAGTGGTCGCAAAACCTACACCTCAGACTACTCTATGATGCAAAACAGAAGCATACTTTCCACTCAGCAAGATGGAATAGAGGGTATAATCCAGATCTGACCTTCATTTCCACTGCGAACTATAGAACAGACGCCGTTCGTGATGTACTGGACAGCTTTCCTAATTCACAACATCGACCCATAGTCACCACCCTAGGCACGACAATTCCCATTATAAACTCAATACCATTACCAAGGTGGAACTTCAGGAAAGGAAACTGGGATAACTTCCATAGACAAATGGAAGATGATATCAGGCACATCGAACCGAAGGTTGCAAACTATCAGAGATTTGCTGCACTGTTAATAAGCGCAGCCAAAAAGCACGTTCCTAGAGGTGTCAGAAAGTCATACATACCCTGCTGGACACAAGAATGCGAAAATTTGTTTGACGAATACCAACAAACTAATGACCCAGATATAGGAGAACAACTGCTGGAATCACTAAATAATGCTAGAACAAACAGATGGCGAGAAACCCTGGAAAACCTAAATTTCACGCACAGTAGCCGAACTGCGTGGAGCCTCTTACATAATTTAGAGACAGGCACAACAAGCATATCAATCCAATCAAACAGTCCCAAACCAGAAAGTATTGCAAGCCGCTTAAAACAACTTTCAAAGCCAATAATCGAAAAAGAGCACAGGAGAGAAGTGCGATCGAAATTAAAGACCTTCCGAAGAACCCTACAGCAAACTCTACCCATTATGAAACGCGTCGAGGAATACGAACTCACAGAGGCAATAAAAGCAGTTAAATGTCGGAAAGCCGCAGGAGCCGACAATATTTATCCCGAATTTGTGAAAAACTTTGGCCCTAGAACACAAAAATGGCTTCTTGATTTCTACAACGACATCATGAACACACAAAAACTGCCAAAACTATTTAAGAAAGCAAAAATCATCGCTATAACTAAACCGGGTAAGGATCCATCACAATCGGAGAGCTATAGACCAATTGCTTTACTCTGTGTCTGCTACAAAATCTTTGAGAAAATTATCTACACAAGACTAATAGAGAGCGTAAAAGACAATATACCTCCAGAGCAAGCAGGTTTCATGCCAGGAAGAAACTGCTGCGATCAAACACTAGCTCTTACAACACTTATCGAAAATGGTTTTGAAAAGAAACTTAAGACAGCAGTCGCCTTCATAGATCTTACGTGTGCCTACGACACAGTCTGGAAAGAGGGGCTACTCCTGAAAATATATAAACTGGTACCTTGCAGCACGTTTAACAGACTCATAAACGAAATTATGAGCGATCGCCTTTTCCAGGTACATCTCAACGGAAAAATAAGCAGTTTTAAAACCCTGCAAAATGGCTTACCCCAAGGCTCGACACTGTCACCACTGATGTTTAATATTTATACCTCAGACGTCCCACCTACAACATCAAGAAAGTTTATATACGCGGACGATATGGCTTTGGGAGTACAAGACAAAAGCATGCTGAATTGCCAAGAGGTACTGGGCGAAGATCTGTTAATTATGACTGAGTACTTTAAAAAATGGGGTTTGCATCCAAATCCAGCAAAAACAGAAGTGACGGCCTTCCATCTAAATAATAAAGAAGCAAACTAACAGCATATTGAGTCGGAAGGAGTAGTTCTAAAACACAACCCAACACCAAAATATCTAGGAGTTACACTCGACCGAACTTTGACTTTTAAACCGCACCTACAGAAATTATCGGCTAAAGTCAGAACCAGAAACAATATTATACAAAAACTGGCCAACTCATCTTGGGGTGCAACAGCCGAAGTTCTTAGAACCAGTGCGCTATCTTTGGTTTATTCCACTGCAGAATACTGCGCGCCAGTATGGCTAAATAGTCACCATACCTCAATCATAGATACACAGCTGAACCACACCATGCGGCAAATATCGGGTACCATTAAATCGACACCAAATGCGTGGCTCCCAGTTCTGTGCAATATCGCCCCCCCAAACACAAGAAGAATGGCGGCACTAAAAGCTCAAGTTGCAAAAAGTCAAGACAATCTAACATTGCCAATAAATGCCGACATTGAAGAAATAACTGAATGCAGACCACATAGATTAAAATCCAGACAACCACCAGTAAGAACGGCAAGTCAACTGAATAACTTTACAAGCGAGCAGCACTGGACCGCTGAGTGGGAGAACAAAGAGATCAGAAACTCCTACCTCATCCAGGATCCAACAACCAAACTAAATGGATTCAATCTACCCCGCAGACAATGGTGCAACCTTAATAGAATTCGAACGGGTCACGGAGTGTGCAATAAAACACTAAACCAATGGGGTATCACAGACAACGCCCAGTGTGACAAATGCGGAGCAGCCGAACAAACCATCCACCACCTGGTCATAGAATGCCCTCGCACCCAGTTCGACGGGTCATTAGAGGATATCCATGTTTTAACTCCACAAGCAGAAGACTGGCTTCGAGAGACTGCACTTCGATTGTAACAAGAAACAATTTCTTTTATTTATCTGTAAATTTATTTTAAGCAATGTGTAAAGTTCATACGAATATATATATATATATATATATATATATATATATATATATATATATATTATGTTGAAATATGTTAAAGTAAACTAAATAGATACTGTGGCTAGAATATTTTAAATGCAAATATCTCGAAAAGAGCTGAATTTATGCTATTAAAAGAAGTATACCTTTTTTGTTCAAATTTAGAGGGTGTATCATAAAGACTTTTCTTCATCCAGTAGAGTATAGGTGGCGCCCTCTTTATCTAATCTCAAAATTGATAACACGCTTATGATTTACTAACTTAAAAATATAACCATACCAAATGTTAAATAATTAAGAAATTATTGCAAAAAAACGAAAAATAAATTTTATCTTCAACACCCTGTATCTTAGTAGTAGATAACATTTGACCCAGAGTTATTTATTAAAATATTAATATTTTGAGGTCCTGAACCTATGATTAAAATATTGACCATTCCTTATGAAACACCCTGTATAACGATGGCAAACTTACAATGTAATTTCAAAGTGGAACAATTTGCATTAAATTTTATTTTATCTTATAATATCAGTACAATATTTATAAAGCAATAAAATGTACAGCAATTGACATAAATTCTACTGTGCGTTTTTCTCTGTACTTCGACATTTAAATCTAACTCTCATACCAACTGCTGATGGTTACGAAATCGAATACAGTTAGTTTTATCCAAATTTAGGCATAATCGGTATAAAAATCGTTTACGGGTTTTTTTATCTTATTTAATTCAAAAGAATAGCCATCTGCATACAAGGTAAATGCCGCTTCATTACATGGCGTTAATTAAGTTTTTTCATACATGTAAGAAAGCCAGGGCCAAGTATTGTACCCTGAGGAACTTTAAGTTCAATGTTAAGTATTTTAGATTTCACTACTAGGGATGAATTATGGGTTCCAAAAAAGGGATTTGTAGTTCACTAATAAAAGATTTAAGGTAGTTGAGCACCCCATAGATGTTGAGAGAACATTTTATATAATTTTGTCCTATCATTAATTTAACTGCAAAAGGAATAAATATTTGACTCAGTTTAGAACAGTCTGAATAGATTTTTTCCACTTTTTCTACATAATTTGATACTACTTCCTTTTTTCCCAAATCCCAGTTAATAAAAAAAAATTGCGAAATAATTAATGATTTTTATTTTCATAGTTTTAAATATTTTTTTATTGTTTCAGCTTGCGACTGCCACCCGATAGGAGCTTCAGGAAAAACATGTAACCAGGCTACAGGACAATGCCCTTGCAAGGATGGAGTTGTGGGAATCACATGTAATCGTTGTGCCAAAGGATATCAACAAAGTCGATCGCATATTGCACCCTGTATCAGTAAGTAAAAATATATTTTAAAATTATTGTAACTCTAGTGTTTTTATAATATAAATTTGATAGAAAATAGTAATAAATTGTATGTAAATTAACAACTAGGATTTGTTTTTTTTTTTTCAGAAATCCCAGTAGTTCAAATGATGGCTACTGAAGAAGAAAACGATGGATACGAGGATTATCCAGATACTAATAAACCAGGAGGTGAGTAAATCTTTAATTTTATTACTTTGCTGTCAATAAATACATGACTTCTAAATTTTTCCTTTGAAATATATAAATCAACTTTATTTTGCTATAAAAACAAGTCGTACAAAAATAAATGTTCAAAAAAATAACAAATCGATTAACTATCAAATTCTAAGTGTGAAATCCAATTAAGAAAATCGATTTGTCCAATAAATTGTTTTGATTCTTGATTTGTAACTCCCAACATGTGGAATATCTGTTTAGCGTTTTCATCGAGACGTTGATGTTTATTTAGATTGTTTTAATATAACCACAAATACTTCAAAGAGTTAATTGTTCTAATGTAAATCAAATCATAGCGCGATGTATTTGATATCAAAATGTTAAGGAACCCGCATTTTTGAAATTGTTTGTTTGCGGTTTTTAAATCATCAAACAAACGCCTCCTGCGAAAACACTTGCTTCGTGTGTTTGTATGTGTTCTGATCAAATTATTCTTCAATTTACTTAAAAAACTACAAGATAAGCTGTTAAGCCAACAGGATGGTAATGACATGTTGTTAGACTTAAAAGAAGCCAAAAACAGAACAAGAATAGCAAATGTGATGCTGCTATGACTCGGTTTTACATTGTATATCTCTATATATGTATTTTTCCTTTATTGTCTTCAGCTAGCTGCAAGGTTTCTTCTGTTTGATTTATTGATCTTATATGTGTTTTATTTTCTCTTTTTCCTAATTTCATGACTATAAAATGTACTTAATTTCTTTCATATCGATACGATATCTCAACATAATATTAGATAATTTAGCTTATATTCCTAGATAGGTACCTGCATTGTTTTATATGTATTTTTACAAAACGTACCTATATTTTCTAGTTTCCTTAACATTCGGTGATTTTAAAGGTATATTTGATTTAAGAGTAGGTATGGAGTTTCCAAAGAAAAAGTAAAAATCTAGTTAGCATCAAAATAATTATTAATCGGTCATAAAGTCTCTGAACGTAGTAGCTGGTAGTGAAGGATCTAATTGATACACTATTATAGGATTATTATCCTTAGATAATTTAAAAGAGAAAAAACAGGCATCAAAGAAAGAGGACGACCGATTTCTGTGCAGCCTGAACAATATATTGATAGTCTATAACACGATTTTGAAGAATTAAACGTATGTAACTTTCGTATAAACCTGCCATCTTTTCTTTTTCATAATAGAATTATTATAAAAAAGTATCCAAAGACAGTTGTTACTTAATTGTTTACCCTGGACCTTACTCAAATTCAAAATAATCTACAGCAAAGTATTTATAATACAATTTAGAAACAATGATGCTGGAATCACAACCTTATCTTTAAAAAATTGTTTACCGATCCCCCTACGAGTAACCCTCAAAAGCAACAACAAGAGACTTGTCCAAGTTAGAAATGAGGGGGCCATTTCACCAATATTTGTATTATGTATTAATTGTCTCTTCCTGTACCATAAACTTGAGATAAGTATATTAAATATATAAAACTTGCTGCTGCCAAACTGTTCTTCCATAACATCTTCCTTTAACTCGTAACCATGTAACAAGGGGTGCGAAAATGAATATTTTCAATAGGAATTCTAAGAACTACATCTAAAATATTACAACTATTTATTGCTACCCAGAAGGAAAGTTAATTACATTTATACCAAAACCGTTTGAAAATATATCAACACGATAGCTTTATCATAAATAAAAAATATATAGTTTATACTTATTTTTCATTACAGTGTGGGAGAAACCATTTCATCGAACTAAATTGTATGAGTGTAAACTGTAAATTTATATTCACGTTCATTTTGAAGCGCCGTTTACATAAACTGACGTTTTATGGTTTCCTAGTATCCAGTTATAAATCTAAAATGATTGCAAAAAATCCCTTCTCGGTGATAAATGCATAGCTACATAAATACGTCCGAGAAAGGGGATCCTCCCTCTTGGATCAAAACGGGAAACTCGATACACAATCTTTTCAATCAGAAGAAAAATTTAGTGATGTCTCCATGTATCATCCCTTCAATTCTTTGAGTGTTTACATCAATATTTATTTTATAAAGTTCAATAGACGTATCTTGTGGGTTACGAAGGATTCCTTTAAAAATACTAATTTTCTTGGTACAAGCATATTAAAAGGGTCGAAAGAAACTGATCCTTTTATTCGTAATACATGGCAGAAAATTTAGAATTTAAAAAAATATTGATCAAACTGGTTCAATTTTAGTTCAGTAATTATGACCATCTGACTAAAATTGCGGTTCTGATATATTTCTTTAAACTTATTTTTGTAATAGGAGGTACGATTGAATAATTTATTATGTATTGACAATCTGAAATTTTTACCAAGAAGCCAACATTAACATTTTTGTTAAGCTAAACCTATAACTGAGTTACTAGTTCAATTTTCTCATAGATCAATTACAAACGTAACAACTGCTGTATTTTCTTGAAATGGCAAATAGTTGGTACATAACAAGTAGAGAATGGGCCTTCGGACACTCCCTTGAGGTATCCCATCTTTTATTTTTTTAGACCGGGATATTTATGTGGGCAACAGTCAAGGTAACTGAATAGCATTTTTCCTTTCCTTATTCTATGAACTAGATCAATGGCTGAGTGTTTCTGTCAGAACCAAAACTGGAAATCCAGAATCTGTTGCTTTTAATCAGACCCATATTCTTTTATGCAGAAGCTTTTCAAATAATTTTGAAACGATTATTAGGAATGAAATCGGTCTACACTCTACAGGAATTGGGAGGTCGTTTGACTGTTTACCAGTTGCTCAGCAATTATATCTATTTTTTGTTCTAACCCATTGTCTAATGATATTCCTGATAACTTTCCAAAAAGGGCCATACTACTGATATATTTTATATTGTG